>CP141134.1:68866357-73666357 GCA_035236585.1 Warburgia ugandensis
TTGTAGGGTAGCTTATGCGAAGTACGGGTCGATCCCAAGGACTTGATTTAAAATGGAGTTTTTAATAAAATCTAGATTAATAAAAGAACCAAACAAAAGAGCTATACTAGAATTAAACTAACAAATAAAAATAAAATTCAAATTTATTCAACTATTGCAATGTACCACAATTATTAATTCGCAAAAACACGAAAATGCAATAAAATGATCGAGTCCTGGATAAGCCGGAGTCATTCTGGATTGCCTTTGTCACACTGGATAAGAAAAACGCGAGATAAAACAAAAGCCGGAATAAAGAAGGATACGGATGGAATTAAAATGAGGACGGATTTGGAATAACTCGGATACGGCAGGGCCAAACTTGTAATTTTATCGAAGTTCACGGGTTTTAACGAAAAAAAACCGGGAGAAAGCAGTGATGAGGAAAACCGTAGTAGATGGGAGAAAAGAAGGAAAGAAAGAGAAGAGGAAGGAGGAAGGAGAGGAAAAGCGGGGAGAAAGGGAGAGGAAGAAGAGATAGGAGATCGGGTTTTTTCTCCCCACAGATCTTCAGGTGGAAATGATGGGGAGCTTGAGAGGAAGCTTGATGAAGGCTAGAAGCAAAGGATTCGGGTTCCAAATCGAAGGGGGAAAAGAGAGAAGGGACTGAGATAGAAAGAGGATAAAGAAAGAGTGGAGGCGAGGTAGAGCTAGGATGGTGAAGCGGCGGGGGAGATAGGAGATGGTACGGAAAGATGGGCTCCCAGAAAGCCGGTGAAAAAGCGAGAGGGAGGATAGGGCTGAAGATGTACGATACAGGTGCGATGGGCGCTGTATCTTCGGTGCGGTGCGAGCGAGATGGGGGAACTCGGGAGAGGTCCGATGCGGCTGGACTGGGCGGTGAGTGTGGCCTTGAGCAAGAGGCAGGTGGGGCTAGTGGCGTTGGTGGAGTGGTAAGAGGTGAGAGGGAGCATGGATCTGGTGATGCGGTGAAGAGGTAGTCTTTGGTGGAATGATAAAAAAACGAGGGGCTTGGGCAAAGAGAGTAGATGAGAATGATGGATGAGTTTGGAGCGGTGGAGAAGGTAGTTGGGTACAACGAGAATAGAGAGGAAGATGGCGGTCGTACGGAGCGAGAGGAGCATGGAGCAAGGGCCGCTTACAGCTTCCTATTGACCTACAGCGGCACGGGATTTGGATACAAGGTGAGAGCTTGGAATGAGTGAACGATGGAAGAAAGAGGGGAATTTCTAAGAGGCGGAGAAGGTGTCACACTTGAGCAATGATGGACAAAGAAAGAGCGAAGCTGGAGTGGAGAACAAGATGCTTGGATGTTTGGTGTGGAAGTCGGACATGGATTCGGGTTAGTCTTGAAACAAAAATTTGGTGCAAAAGAGAGAAAGTGGAAAAATAAAACGGTGGAGTGCGGTGGAGGATCAGAGAGATGAGAGAAACAGAGAAGGAGAGAGCGCGGAGAAGAGGAAGGGGAAAGATGGGTGAAGAGAAGGGAGTAGAGAGGATTCAGAGAAGAGGGAAAGCAGAGTATGGTTGGGAAAGAAGAAGTGGAGGGCTGGGAGGTGCGATGGTGATGGGATGTAAGCAAGGGCCGGTGATGGGAAAAATGGAGGAGATGGCTGGGAGAAAGGTGAGCAAGAAGAAGAGAGAGTGGAGAGAAGATAGGAGGGGAGAAGGCGGGAAAAGAAGCGGAAACGAGAGAGAGAGCGGAATTGGAGGAGAGGACTTTGAGAAAGAAAAGAAGTGGGGTTGGCCAGGATGCAGCATGGGAAAGAAGAGTCCGGGAAGAATGGGAAGTGAGGAGAATAAGAGGGAGAGTTGGAGTACGTGAGAATGAGGAAAGGAGAAAAAAGAAAAAAAAAAAAAAAAGGAAAGAAGGAAAAAGGAAAAGGAAAAGGAGAAAGGAAAAGGAAAGAAAGAAAAGAGGAAAAGGAAGAGGAAAGAAAAGAAAGAAAAAGGAAAAGAAGAGAAAAGGAAGGGGAAAGAGGAGAAAAGGAGAAAAGGAAAAAGGAAAAGAAAAAAGAAAGAGGAAGAAAGGAGAAAGAAAGAAGTGGGGGAAGGAGTTGTTCTTTCCATTTTTGTCCATTTTTATTCCATCCCTCTCCATGGGTGATCTGGTCCATCCATCGCACTTTTAAGTTGATCTGCCTTTGTTATCTTTTATACTCGTGCATCCATCCGTGCGTCCTTTGGTTGATCTATGCAAAAAGAAAGACTAAAATTCAGAATCCCCATCTGAACCGCACATTAGTCATCTAATAAACTCTAATAGATCATCGACGGCAGATTTGGTCTGACAAATTAAGGTTTGGATGGTCAATTGGATTTATATTCAAAATCAAGCTAAGTTTTATAAAATTGAACGGTTAGATGATCTAATTGAACGCTAAATTAGGGGAATTTTGACCAAAATTAAACACTTAACACACCCCCCAACCCTTGACATTTTTGCTAGTCCTGAGCAAAACATGCGAAAAACCAAATTTCAATATTTCAAAATTTATTTTTAAGTCAACTCCTCTTTTTCCTCAGAGAATTATTTTCAATAGAAATCACATCAACTTTATCATACTTCAATAAAAATAGTGAGAAATTCAAAACCCTACCCATATGCCAAAATAATTCCAATTAAGCTCCAAATCTCGGAGTGAGTGTGTGTATGTATAGTTTACATATGGAATCATCTTGATCTCTAAAATAAACTTCTAACTTTTCAGACTCCATCCGAACTATGTTTTGACCTCAAGCCTCACTAATGACAACCACACTCGGAAATAGCGAATAATCTACTCGGATAAAGGTGGTCAAATTCATAAATCTCTCTTTTAATTATGTGGGTTAGCGAGTCCCTAATAAAAGCAAAATTTTCTCACATGTACTTATGAAAATGGGGAGTTACTAAGGAATTTCATTGTTTTGATCCCTTTAGAATAGATGCCCATTACCTTTGAATATTTAGAAATACCACTCTTTTTATATTACTGTCCATTCATTTCCTCTATCAAGACTATATTTCTCTGAAGAATCAATGGGTCTTTAGCGGAATGCCAACGTAGGCTTAGGACGGGTGGTACCAAAGAAAGGAGTATAAGGCTATTCAAAGTTTCTTTAAAAATAAGTAGAGGTCTTCTAAAGTTGATAATTCTTTCTTTCTTTGATTTTTTCTAAAGTGAATATTTTTGTTTACATTTTTCTTTGTATTCTTCAAACTTTTTTTTTTCTTTTTTTTTTTTTTCGAGACTATTTCAATACTTTTGAATCTAATTTTGAAGAATATTTCTTTTCTTGATATCCACTTTTTCATTACAACTAAAAGATATTTCTTACATTTCTTCTCTAACTCATTTTCAAAGAAAATGGGTAATGGATAATTTATCTTTGGGTTAATATGGGTAAAGGATAATTTGGGTGACAAAAGAAAAAGGAAGCATATTAAAGAGCTCAAGTTGGTACTAACTTCAGTGGTAACAATACTTTATGGGTAGGCTTTATGTCATACTAGGTTATAACAAGGATGGCCTAAATCATTTTCAAGGTTTCCTATAATCCTATCAAATTCAATGAACCACAGAATTTTAAAGGTAATATTCTAATTATCCAGGAGTAATTAATGCCAAATTAAGAGTTTGGGATCAATTTTCTTTAAAGCTCATTGTGAAGAAAATTGGGAACATTATAACCTCTCAAAAAAATGAATGGCTACTAAAACTCACTTAGGTTATAGATCTCCCATGCAATTTCTTGAGAATTTCTAAGTTATAGCCACTTATCAATCTAGACTATCTATATGCAAGCTGAGTGTACGGATGTGATCTGAAAGCTGTGCTTTCATGTAGAATACTTTAGCAAATGAGTAAAAAGATGAATTAATCATATTCAATTCCATTAATAAGCTAAAGTTATTTAGATTATACTTGAGAAAATCCAATTCTCATCATAGTGTAGGAAATGACCTAAAATTTTTAAATTTTTTCAATTTTTCAAATTTTTTTTGAAAAAACTAAGGGAAAAACACCTAAAAAATCTAATAAAAACTAGAAATTTGTTAGAATTCTACACCCCCCCAACCTGCCCGAGAAACTTGTTGTCCTCAATGTTTAAAAATTAGGACCTAAAATGAATTATGGTGATGCGAGAAAACAACAAAAAATACAAAATGATGGTACGGAAGGAGATCAAATCCACTCAATCGATAAACGGGATCCTCCGAGTTGTGGACTCCAACCACGGATTCTCATAATCTAGGAAAGGCTTTAAACGTTGACCATTTACTTTAAAGAATGACACAGGTCTAGTATTCTCGATCTCGACGGTCCCATATGGAAAAACTTCTTTTCTTGTACTATATGGACCGATCCATCGAGATCTAAGCTTACTGGAAATAAGTGAAGCTTAGAATTATGAAAGTAGAACCTTATGTAGCAAAACTTAGAGTAAAGGATTTTCTCGTTATCTTCTTATCATAGAAAAACTTTCATCTTTTCTTTATATATCCTATTACTCTCCGCCATGTATGCTTCTTTTCTCGAGGTCTCTTCCAACTCTATTAAGTTGGAGTTTGCGATGTGAGCTTCCTTTATTCATATTGAAATTGAATGTCTTTATTGCCGGACTAATAGAGCTCTGTGTTCCAATTCCACGAGGCAAATGACAAACCTTACTGTATACAATACGATAGGGAGAGACGTGCACCAATCGGGGTGCGATGTGCGATCTGTAAGCCCAAAGCGCATCGGTCGGTCGAAGAGACCAATCTTTACGATCTGGATGTAACGAGTCTTTTGAAGAGATTTGTTTGATGGCCGATTAGATACTTCTACTTAGCCTCCACTTGTTTGTGGGTGATACGGTGTTGCAACTTTTATGTGTAATAATATTATATTTTTTCATTAGTGCTTCAAATGGTTTGTTGCGAAAATGTATGTCACCGTTATCACTTATAATGGCTCGAGGAGATCACGAATCCTAGAAAAAATCATTTTCGCTTTTAAAAATTTAAGAACTATTTTGTGATCATTATTCCCTACACCGGGATAGCCTCAAATCCATTTTGAAACATAGTCTACCGATTAATAAGATATAAATGTGACAAGAAGACAGGTGGGAATGGACCATCATGAAATCGATACCCCATGACAATAAAAATTTCTATGATAAGAATAGGGTTTAGAGGCATCATATTCCCTACGGGTTAGTCCTCTAACTTTCGACATTGCTCACATAATTCTGACGGAACACATGTGTGTCTTTGAACAACGACTGACCAATAAAAACCGCCTTTGCAAAATCTTTGCCCACATTTAGTTTCACATTTACTGAGCGAGAAAAAATATCCACCACATGCTAGCCGAGATGACAAAAAGGAGATAACACTATGTTGTTCTGAAGTCGGGGACACATCTCCTAATGAAAGTTTGATCTGGGCAATATTTAAGCAACGGTATGGATCATCCCGAGAAAATAGTGCTTAACATTGGAAAAAGAATTTTTTCTTTTCTTGTGTGAGTCAATGTTCCAGGAATTTTCCCGTGACTAAATAATTTGCAATATCGATAAACCGGGGAGGATGGGAAACATGAAAAAAGTTGCTCATCGGGAAAAGTGTCTTTAATTGGCAACTCATCTAAAGGCTGCATTGGGACTAGGCGAGACAAATGGTCGGCATTTCTACATTCTCTACTCCTTTTTATCTTTTATTTCAATGTACAAACTCTTGGAGTAAGAGAATCCATCTAATGATAGTCGTGGCTTAGCATCTTTCTTAGAAAGAGAAGATACTTAGAGGGTAGAATGGTCGAGTGGAATATTGACTATTTTATATCCAACCAAGTAAGACCTGAATTTATCCAATGCGGAAGACAAGCACCCTTACTAAGGGTTCTTTCTCCGTAGTAGAATAATTCTGATTTGGGTACTATTTAAGGTCCTACGGCATAGTAGATGACGTATGGCTCAATCTTTTCTTTTCTCTGTCCTAGTACGACTCCCTCTGACATAGTCTTGGCATCACACATGATTTCAAAGGAGTAGACTCCCAATTAGGTGGGCTGCATGATCAGGTGCGGTGAGTCAACTTGTCTTTCAACTTTATAAAAGCTTCTTGACAATCCTCAGTCCACTCCAAAAGGAGTATCCCTTTGTGAGGGAGGGGTGACATAGTGGTCTAGATATTGCACTAAAATCCTGTGAACCTCTATAGAATCTTTTGCATGACCTAGGAAAGAAGCGAATGAGTCATCCTAATAGATTTTTAGGAATGGTTAGATTGGAAATTAGATCCCAACTTTGGCTTCGATCTACCTCTGTATACCTTTAGAATGACACAATGTGACCTGGAAGACAATTCCCTTAGGAACCATGAAATGACATTTTCCCAATTAAGCACTAGGTTCTTCTCTTTACAACGAGTTAAGACTTTTCTTAGATTTTGGGACATATTTCAAATGAATTAAAGAGAAACAGAAAAGTCGTCCATGAGCACTCTCTAAAATTCTCTCCACCATGTCACTGAAAATGCTTAACATGCAACGTTGAAATGTGGCGGGAGCATTACATAATCCAAATGGCATTCTTTTGTAAGCAAAAGTACCCCGAAAGAGATCTCATGTAAATGTGGTCTTTTCTGATCTTCGGGTGCAATTTCTATTTGGTTATACCCTGAATAACCATCTAAGAAACATAATAATCACTTGATGTCCTTGCCAACCCTTTCTAACATTTGATCAACGAAGGGCAAAGGAAAATGGTCCTTCCTTATGAACTGCGTATTCAACTTTCGATGGTCGATACACATGCGCCAACCGGTAGTAACCCTGGTAGGGGATCAATTCATTGTTGAGGCGTTGGTGATTACTTGTCACTCCGGACTTCTTTGGAACCACACTGTAGTAGGACTTACCCATTTGCTATCACTTATGGGATAGATGATTCCCACATCAAGCAACTTTGGGACTTCTGCTCTAACCACATCTTTCATGATTAGGATTTAACCTTCTTTTGCATTTGACGACATGGCTTAGCTTCATCCTCTAGATAGATCCCATGGAGTCTGCAGTTAAAGGGTTAATGCCCTTTTTATATCGACTATGGTCCATCCTATAAGCACCTTTGTGTTTCTTTTTAAAGTGTCTATTAACTTTTCCTCTGAGATGTTTCTAATTGGGAGAAATTATTAAGGGAGGAAAAAGTCTCTTTGTCTCCTAAAAAGGCATATTTTTAAATCCGCGAGGGTAGAGATTTCAATTCTAGCTTAGGAGGTTCTATGAATGATGGAGAGGGGAGTGGACTCCCCTCATTAGGAAGGTCCTCAAAAGGAGGTTTCCATTTTACTGTTTCCATTGATAGGAACGAGAATCAAGGGAGGAGCATTAACTTCCTCTATTTAATGCATCCTCATTAAACTCATTAAAATAGACGAAGCTGTGGTACTCATTAGATGGGTAAACGACAAGGAAGATGGGTGAAACTGATCTTACTGGCACAACTGAATTGATCATGTTAACAACTTTATTAAATCATCGGTAGTTTCACCGGGTTATGCTTACAAATGTTAAAGATGTTTAGCTCTAATGTCATATTGCCAAAGGGCAGTTTCATGACACCATTTCTACTGATTGGTTAAGGCATTGGAGCGTAGCCAAAAATAGAGTCGTCCCAAGATGATACAGTATTTCATTCTTCTCATTTTCACCAGCTTTGGTTGTGTATACAGAACTAGAAAATCGACGAGGAAACAAAATTGTTCTACTGGTTACTAACACATCCTCTATTACCCCTCTCGGTATTTTCACGGAAGAGCAGTCGGCTAGGCTGGAGCGTAGTAATGATGTAGGTTTTAGTTCACCCCGGACCTAAGCTTGTTTAAAGTATCACAGAGTAAGGTAATAGATTTACACTAGATCTGCTGGAAATCCAAGAAGAGCTTGGTTAATCTTGTGAGTGCCAATAATGCAAGTAAGAGTGGGAGCAGCCGAGGATCTTTGTACTTTGGTGGTGTATGGTGTTGAAGAGGAATAGGAAGCCCCGACACAATTCGATCAAAAATGCTGCCTTCCTTCCCCGGACATTCAATTTTTCTCTTTTATGGTGCATAAGTCTTTTAAGAATTTGGTATATGATGGGATTTGTTTTATAGCATCTAAGAATCGGTATGTTGATCTTCGACTTGCTGAAGAAAATCTCTAAAATCTCATCATTAGAAAGCGGAACTTTGAGGCTTGAGCGCAACCTTTGAGGGAATGGAGAGCTTGAGGTATAGGACATGGATCAACGGCAGTGAAACGAGGGTTCTTTTTGTTTAGAGTTTTCTTGCTTTCGTGAATTTTTCTACCTTTTCGGTCTTTTGAGGGCTCATGCTTTCTCAATTCTTTTACCACTCCCTAAGAATAATGCACTTGACCACTTAGTTTGTTCCATGGTAGAGCTAGATGTTTCATCGGATGCATTAATGCTAACCGCATGCACTCCCTTAGGAGTTTGCTTGTGGATTGTGTTAGGAACTTTCCTTTTTCCATACTTTGCATCATTTGACTCATCATGTGTTTTTAATTCATTCATGGAGTATTTGGTTGGTTTGTTTTATTTGACTTTCTAATTGAGAAATTTTCCTTTCCTGGTTTTGAACGTTTTGATTATCCTCAACATGCCTTTTAGGTGGAGGTAAG
This sequence comes from Warburgia ugandensis, assembly GCA_035236585.1. Taxonomy (NCBI): domain Eukaryota; kingdom Viridiplantae; phylum Streptophyta; class Magnoliopsida; order Canellales; family Canellaceae; genus Warburgia; species Warburgia ugandensis. The sequence goes on from CP141134.1 coordinate 68,875,015, forward strand.
TAAGGTCCAGAAGGAGGTTGATGTGATTGATAAGGTAAGGTAAGAAGTCCTTGGTTTTGTTGATGAGGTTGATATTGTCCTGATTGTGGAACATTAGCAGTAGGTCCATTTTTCCAACTAAAATTTGGATGGTTTCTCTAGTTGGGATTATAAGTGTCTGAATATGGGGAGAAAGGTCTTTTATATGTGTTAAGTGCGTTAGCTTGATCATGAAGTACATCTTGAAAAGCCGGGATTGTAGGACATTCCAGAGTAAGATGTGACGTACTTTCACAAATACTACACACTTGTTCTTCTTTATTTGAGTTTTTCTTTCCCATTTCTATGGCTTCTACTTTTCTCGCTAGGGATGCTACTTTGGCATTGATATCATCTTTTTTCAGACATAGCATACATGCCTCCCCCAACATGGGTGTTATCTGGGCTTAGGTCTATCTGTATGTTCTATTCTTTACGAGTCGGCCAGTCTGTGCACTTTCAATAGCCATTCCAAATACTCCTCCGCCTCATCTGGTTGTTTGTTGAGAAAGTTGCCATTACACATCATCTCTACAAAGCTGGCGCATGTCCGAATTTAGTCCTTCATAAATGAAGCTGACGATGCGCCATGGTTCATAGCCATGATGTGGGCAAGTGAGTTGTAGTTCTTTGAACCTTTCCCGGCATTGATAGAATGATTCTTTATCATACGGGTAAAGTTCATTATTTTGCGGCGAAGCGTATTGGTTTTATGGGTAGGGAAAAACTTCTTTAAGAATTCCCTAGTCATTTCATTCCAAGTTCTTATGGAACACGATGGCGGTGCAGTATTAAACCACATTTTTGCTTTTTCCTTTAAAGAGAAAGGAAAAGTTTAAAATCTGATATCTAGACCTATATTTTGAGTTCTCTGGGTACTCACATACCTCATCAAATTCTTTAAGGTGCAAATAAGGACTCTCACTATCTAGACCATGGAATTTGGGAAGTAATTGGATTACTCCCGTTTTTAATTCTAACGCACGACCATTTTGAGGAAGAATTACACGGGACGGTGTCTTTGGTGCGTGTAGGCTGAAGGTAGTCTTTTAAAGTTCTACCACGAAAGTTTTGATGACCCTCAATATTATCATCCCCATGTTCACTTTGTTGGTCCCACTCCCTATTGTTTCTTCTCCAATCTCTATTTGGTTGATGATTATTCCTCCTTGGTGGAGGTTGATATTCATCTTCTATCAAGGGTGGTGGGTCCTCATTCATGATGAGTGGAGCCCCTTGACTTCCATGGGGTGAATTACCCCTTGAGCGTTGATCAGCCATAGATGTGGCCTGATCTTGCAGTATGTCTTTTTGGTCGTACTTGACTAACCTTCCGGTTTTGTCGCGTCTCCAAAAGTGCATACAAGGGAAGCTTCTTTTCGTTTTTGTTTTTTTTGTTTTTGTTTTTTTGTTTTTCTTTGAGAAAGCTAACCTAAATGATGCAACCTAACTTCTAGAATGATGCGCAAACAAAAGGGCACACTTTCGAATAATCCTAAGGCTAATAAGCAGCAATATATTTGATTTTCTTGATTATCTGTGGGGACGATGCTTTTATTAGCCTAGACTAGCGCTCCTCCTCTCTTTAGAAGTTGATTACTGCTTACTAGTTGGGTTCTGTCCAAAGTGGTTAATACAACCCTCGTGTAAGGAGGCGTTTAGACCTCAACAAACGTCAATAGGAGGTGGGGGAAGAGCGAGGCTCTATTAAGTAACCCCCAATAACCACAGTGATCAAAAGCCACTGGACTGACAGTAAATCGCGTCCTATTAAGAGGGTCCTACGAGCATGTGATGGCCCTATAGGTCTCTTCTGATTGATTTTAAATTAACGTGAAAGGAAGGTTTGTGCGCTTGAGATGATTATCCTAAGTGGGCCAAGAGGTGGTGATGAAATCCACCCTTGATCTTATGGGGGTAGGGTGCCCTTACTAATTAATTTCACACAGCATGGCAATTCGATCAGTATATAAATCACCTTAAAACATTAAACATGCCCTAAGAATGCAATTAAAAGCAGTAAACTAATGCAAAATCCGAAAATGCAACAATTATAAAAGATGCTTCTATATGAGTTACACTACCAAATAATGCAAATTATTTTAAATGCAAACCCTAATCTAGGAAATAAATAAGTGAGGAAATTCACAGTGGGGTTTCTGATGAAGATCAAGTGTGGGCCACCTTATCCTACACTTGCCTTGTATTATACAACCCTTTAAAATTTAAAATGGAAATTGCAATTTACAAGGATCCTCACTACAAGATTCACTCAAAAAGAAAAAAGAAAGTCCTATTCTAGGAAAGCAAGGAAGTTTCCATTTTGGTGAAGATCCACTTGTCTAATTCATCCACTTTCCAATTTCCTGAAAAATAAAATTAGAAATTAGTACCAAATTCAGGAAACAAGGTGATTATGCCCTAAAAACAATTGAAAAAATGCACCTAAAATTTTCTATAATACTAAAAATTGCTGTTCCTAATTTTATGTATTTTTCTGGGTTTTTCTGTTTTTTTAAATTTTTTTATTTTTTGGATTTTTTAATTAAATTTTATGAAAACTCTTTTTTGCAAGTCCTGCAAGAACGGCGCATCAAAAACTTGTTGATTGTTTTACGCAAGTGCACGGGCTATTGTAGGGTAGCTTATGCAGAAATGCGGGTCGATCCCACGAGGACTTGATTTAAAATGGAGTTTTTAATAAAATCTAATTAATAAAAGAACCAAAACAAAGACTATACTAGAATTAAACTAACAATAAAATAAAATTCAAATTTATTCAACTATTGCAATGTACACAATTATTAATTCCAAAAACACAGAAAATGCAATAAAATGATCATTCTGGATAAGCTCGTCTAGGATTGCACATCCCTGGATAAGAAAAACGCGAGATAAAACAAAACCTAGGAATAAAGAAGGATACGAGATGGAATTAAAATGAGGACAGATTTGGAATAACTCGGAGGATCAGCCCAGACAGGGCCAAACTTGTAATTTTATCAGAGTTCTGGTTTTTAACGAAAAAAAACCAGGAAAACGGTGATGAGAAAACCGTAGTAGATGGGAGAAGAAGGAAGAAGAGAAGAGGAAGGAGGAAGGAGAGGAAAAGCGGGAAAGGGAGAGGAAGAAGAGATAGGAGATCGGGTTTTGTTCTCCCCACGGGTCTTCCGGTGGAAATGATGGGGAGCAGAGGAGCAGTGAAGGCTAGAAGCAAAGGATTCGGGTTCCAAATCGAAGGGGGAAAGAGAGAAGGGATGAGATAGAAGAGGATAAAGAAGAGTGGAGCCGGCTGACTAGGATGGTCGAGCAGGGGAGATAGGGATGGTCTGGAAAGATGGGCTCCAAGCCGGTGAAAAGCGAGAGGAGATAGGGCTGAAGATGTAGATGGGTGCGATGGGCTGTATCTTCGGTGCGGTGCGCAGATGGGGAACTCGAGAGGTCCGGTGCAGCACTGGACTGGGCGGTGGAGTGTGGCGGGCAAGGGCGGTGGGGCTAGTGGCTGGTGGAGTGGTAAGAGGTGAGAGGGGAGCATGGATACGGTGATGCGGTGAAGAGTAGTCTTCGACTGGAATGATAAAAAAAACGATGGGCTTGGGCAAAGAGAGTAGATGAGAATGATGGATGACTGGAGCCGGTGGAGAAGGTAGTTGGGTACAACGAGAATAGGGGAAGATGGCGGTCGTCTGGAGCGGGGAGGAGCACAGGCAAGGACGCTGGCTTCTATTGGGCTGGCCTGGGATTTGGATACAAGGTGAGAGCTTGGAATAGTGAACGTGGAAGAAAGAGGGAATTTCTAGGCGGAGAAGGTGTCACCGAAGCAATGATGGACAAAGAAAGAGGAGTCGATGGAGAACAAGATCTTTGGATGTTTGGTGTGGAAGTCGGACATGGATCGGGTTGGTGCTTGAAACAAAGCGGGCGCAAAAGAGAGAAATTGGAAAAATAAAAACGGTGGAGTGCGGTGGAGGATCTGGGAGTAGAGAGAAACAAGAGAGAGGGCGGGAGAAGAGAGGAGAGATGGGTGAAGAGAAGGGAGTAGAGAGGATTGGGAGAAGGGGGAAAACGGGTATGGTTTGGGAAAAGAAGAGTGGAGGGAGGCTGGGGAGGTGCGATGGTGATGGGATGTAAGCAAGGGCGGTGATGGGAAAAATGGAGGAGATGGCTGGGAAAAGGTGAGCAAGAAGAGAGAGTGGAGAGAAGATAGGAGGGAGAAGACTCGGGAAAAGAAGCGGAGAGAGAGAGCGGATTGGAGGGGAGAGGACTTTGAGAAGAAAAGAAGTGGGGTTGACTGGTGCAGCAGGAAAGAAGAGTCCGGGAAGAATGGGAAGTGAGGAGAATAAGAGGGAGAGTTGGGTACGTGAGAATGAGGAAAGGAAAAAGAAAAAAGGAAAAGAAGGAAAAAGGAAAAAGGAAAAGGAAAAGGAAAAGGAAAGAAAGAAAAGAGGAAAAGGAAGAGGAAAGAAAAGGAAAAGAGAAAAAGGAAAGGGAAAGAGGAAAAGGAAAAGGAAAAAGGAAGAAAAAGAAAGAGGAAGAAAAGGAAAGAAAGAAGTGGGGGAAGGAGTTGTTCTTTCCATTTTGTCCATTTTTATTCCATCCCTCTCCATGGGTGATCTGGTCCATCCATCGCCTTTTAAGTTGATGCACTGCCGTTATCTTTTACTGTGTATCCATCCGTGCGTCCTTTGGTTGATCCGCAAAAGAAAGACTAAATTAGAATCATCTGAACCGTACATTAGTCATCTAATAAACTCTAATGATCATCTGACCGTTGATTTTGACAAATTAAGGTTTGGATGGTCAATTGGATTTATATTCAAAATCAAGCTAAGTTTTATAAAATTGAACGGTTAGATGATCTAATTGAACGCTAAATTAGGGGAATTTTGACCAAAATTAAACACTTAACACACCCCCCAACCAGCATTTTGCTAGTCCTGAGCAAAACATGCGAAAAACCAAATTTCAATATTTCAAAATTTATTTTTAAGTCAACTCCTCTTTTTCCTCAGAGAATTATTTTCAATAAATCACATCAACTTTATCATACTAATAAAAATGACTGAGAAATTCAAAACCCTACCCATATGCCAAAATAATTCCAATTAAGCTCAAATCTCAGAGTGAGTGTGTGTATGTATAGTTTACATATGGAATCATCTTGATCTCTAAATAAACTTCTAACTTTTGAACTCCATCCGAACTATGTTTTGACCTCAAGCCTCACTAATGACATACACTCAGAAACAAAATCTCTCAGATAAAGGGGTCAAATCATATCTCTCTTTTAATTATGTGAGTTGAGTCAATAAAAGCAAAATTTTCTCACATGTACTTATGAAAATGGGGAGTTACTAAGGAATTTCATTGTTTTGATCCCTTTAGAATAGATGCCATTACCTTTGAATATTTAGAAATACCACTCTTTTATATTCTGTCCATTCATTTCCTCATCAAGACTATATTTCTCCTAGAATCAATAGGTCTTTAATCGACGAAACGTAGGCTTAGGACGGGAGTACCAAAGAAAGGGTATAAGGCTATTCAAAGTTTCTTTAAAAAATAAGTAGAGGTCTTCTACTAAAGTTGATAATTCTTTCTTTCATTGATTTTTTTCTAAAGTGAATATTTTTGTTTCCATTTTTCTTTGTATTCTTCAAACTTTCTTTTTTTTTTTTTTTTTTTTTCAGACTATTTCAATACTTTTGAATCAGTTTGAAGAATATTTCTTTTCTTGATATCCACTTTACATTACAACTAAAAGATATTTCTTCATTCTTCTCTATCTCATTTTTCAAAGAAAATGGGTAATGGAGAATTTATCTTGGGTTAATATGGGTAAAGGATAATTTGGGTGACAAAGAAAAGGCTTATATTAAAGGCTCAAGTTGGCTAACTAGTGGTAACAATACTTTATGGGTAGGCTTTTATGTCTACAGGTTATAACAAGGATGGCCTAAATCATTTTCAAGGGTTCCTATAATCTATCAAATTCAATGAACTTCTAGAATTTTAAAGGTAATATTCTAATTATCCAGGTAATTAGCCAAATTAAGAGTTTGGGATCAATTTTCTTTAAGCTACATTTGAAGAAAATTGGGAACATTTATAACCTCTCAAAAAATGAATGGCTCTAAAACTCACTTAGGTTATAGATCTCCATAGAATTTCTTGAAATTTCTAAGTTATAGCCACTTATCAATCTAGACTATCTATATGCACAGCTAACCATGTAATAGGATGTGATCTGAGACCGTGCTTTCATAGAATACTTTAGCAAATGAGTAAAAAAGATGAATTAATCATATTCAATTCCATTAATAAGCTAAAGTTATTTAGATTATACTTGAAAAATCCAATTCTCATCATAGTGTAAGGAAATGACCTAAAATTTTTCAATTTTTTCAATTTTTCAAATTTTTTTTTGAAAAAACTAAGGAAAACACCTAAAAATCTAATAAAAACTAGAATTTGTTAGAATTCTACACCCCCAACCTGTCGGGAACATTGTCCTCAATGTTTAAAAATGAGGACCTAAAATGAATATGAGTGATGCAGAAAACAACAAAAATACAAAATATGGTACGAGAGGATCAAATCCACTCAATCCTACATAAACAGATCCTCCAGAGTTGTGGACTCAACTTCGGATTCTCATAATCTAGGAAAGGCTTTAAACGTTGACCATTTACTTTAAAGAATGACCAGGTCCTAGTATACTCAAACTCGTCAGTCCCATATGGAAAAACTTCTTTTACTATATATGGACCAGTCCATCGAGATCTAAGCTTACCTGGAAATAAGTGAAGCTTAGAATTGTAAAGTAGAACCTTTTGGCTTGGAGTAAAGGATTTTCTCATTATCTTCTTATCATGAAAAACTTTCATCTTTTCTTTATATATCCTATTACTCTCATATGCTTCTTTCTCGATCTCTTCCAACTCATTAAGTTGGAGTTTGCGATGTGAGCCCGTTTTATTCATATTGAAATTGAATGTCTTTATTGCCCCAATAGGCTCTATGTTCCAATTCCACGAGGCAAATGACAAGCCTTACTGTATACAATACGATAGGGAGACGTACTAATCGGGGTGCGATGTGCGATCTGTAAGCCCAAAGCGCATCGGTCGGTCGAAGAGACCAATCTTTACGATCTGGATTAACGGTCTTTTGAAGGATTTGTTTGATGGCCCGATTAGATACTTCTACTTGTCCACTTGTTTGTGGGTGATACGGTGTTGCAACTTTATGTGTAATATTATATTTTTTCATTAGTGCTTCAAATGGTTTGTTGCAAAAATGTGTACCGATTATCACTTATAATGGCTCGAGGGTCCCGAATCTAGAAAAAATATTTTCTTTTAAAAATTTAAGAACTATTTTGTGATCATTATTCCTACACGGGATAGCCTCAATCCATTTTGAAACATAGTCTACGACTAATAAGATATAAATGTAGCCAAAAGAAGGTGGGAATGGACCCATGAAATCGATACCCCAACAATAAAAAATTTACTATGATAAGAATAGGGTTTAGAGGCATCATATTCCTACGGGTTAGTCCTCCTAACTTTGACATTGCTCACATAATTTACAGAACACATGTGTGTCTTTGAACAACGACGGCCAATAAAAACCGCACTGCAAAATCTTTGCATTGCTTTCTGGCGAGAAAATGTCCACCACGTATGCTTGAATGACAAAAGGAGATAACACTATGTTGTTCTAAGTCAGGGACACATCTCCTAATGATTTGATCTGGGCAATATTTAAACAGGTATGGATCATCCCAGAAATAGTGCTTAACATTGGAAAAAGAATTTTTTCTTTTCTTGTGTAGTCCAATGTTCGTGAATTTTCCCGTGACTAAATAATTTTGCAATATCAGCAAACCAGGAGGATGGGAAACATGAAAAAGTTGCTCATCGAGGAAAAGTGTCTTTAATTGGCAACTCATCTAAAGGCTCTGTTAGGGACTAGGCGAGACAAATGGTCAGCTACCACATTCTCTACTCCCTTTTTATCTTTTATTTCAATGTCAAACTCTTGGAGTAAGAGAATCCATCTAATTAGTCGTGGCTTAGCATCTTTCTTAGAAAGAAGATACTTGAGGGCCGAATGGTCGAGTGAATATGACTATTTTATATCCAACCAAGTAAGACCCGAATTTATCCAATGCGAAGACAACTCGCTAAGAGTTCTTTCTCCGTAGTAGAATAGTTCATTTGGGTACTATTTAAGGTCCTACTGGCATAGTAGATGACGTATGGCTTCTTTTCTTTTCTCTGTCCTAGTACGGCTCCTCTGACATAGTCACCGGCATCACACATGATTTCAAAGGGTAGACTCCAATTAGGTGGCTGCATGATAGGTGCGGTGGTCAACTTGTCTTTCCAACTTTATAAAAGCTTCTTGACAATCCTCGGTCCACTCAAAAGGAGTATCCTTTGTGAGGAGGTGACATAGTGGTCTAGATATTGCACTAAAATCCTTAATGAACCTCCTATAGAATCCTGCATGACCTAGGAAAGAGCGAATGTCCCTAATAGATTTTTGGAGTGGTTAGATTGGAAATTAGATCAACTTTAGCTCGATCTACCTCTATACCTTTAGATGACACAATGTGACCTAAGACAATTCCCTTAGGAACCATGAAATGACATTTTTCCCAATTAAGCACTAGGTTCTTCTCTTTACAACGAGTTAAGACTTTTCTTAGATTTTCAAGACATATTTCAAATGAATTACCGAAAACAGAAAAGTCGTCCATGAAAACCTCTAAAATTCTCTCCACCATGTCACTGAAAATGCTTAACATGCAACGTTGAAATGTGGCGGGAGCATTACATAATCCAAATGGCATTCTTTGTAAGCAAAAGTGCCAAAAGGACATGTAAATGTGGTCTTTTCTGATCTTCGGGTGCAATTTCTATTTGGTTATACCGAATAACCATCTAAGAAACAATAGTACCGATGTCCCGCAACCCTTTCTAACATTTGATCAACGAAGGGCAAAGGAAAATGGTCCTTCCTTGTAACAACAATCAACTTTCGATAGTCGATACACATACGCCAACCAGTAGTAACCACAGTAGGGATCAATCTCATTGTTGGCGTTAGTGATTACTTTGTCACTCAGGACTTCTTTGGAACCACACGAGTAGGACTTACCCATTTGCTATCACTTATGGGATAGATGATTCCCACATCAAGCAACTTTAGGACTTCGCTCTAACCACATCTTTCATATTAGGATTTAACCTTCTTTTGCATTTGACGACATGGCTTAGCTTCATCCTCTAGATAGATCCCATGGGTGCGGATTAAAGGGTTAATGCCCTTTATATCGCCTATGGTCCATCCTATAGCACCTTTGTGTTCTTTTAAAGTGTCTATTAACTTTTCCTCCCTGAGATGTTTCTAATTGGGAGGAAATTATTACGTAGAAAAGTCTCTTTGTCTCCTAAAAAGGCATATTTTAAATGCGAGGGTAGAGATTTCAATTCTAGCTTAGGAGGTTCTATGAATGATGGAAGGGGAGTGGACTCCCTCATTGGAAGGTCCTCAAAAGGAGGTTTCCATTTTTCTCGTTTCCATGATAGGAACGAGAATCAAGGAGGGCATTAACTTCCTCTATTAATGCATCCTCATTAAACTCATTAAAATGGGCCAAACAGGGCCTCTAGTGGGTCCGACAAGGAAGATGACCGAATCGATCTTGCACAACCGAATTGATCATGTTAACACCGTGCAAATCATCGTAGTTTCACCAAAGTTGCTTACAAATGTTAAAGATGTTTAGCTCTAATGTCATATTGCCAAAGGACAGTTTCATGACACCATTTCTACGCTGATTAAGGCATTGGACGTAGCCAAAAATGGTCGTCCCAAGATGGTCGGTATTTCATTCTTTCCTCATTCACCACCGGTTTGTGTATCTAGAACTAGAAAATCGACAGGAAACAAAATTGTTCTACCTGGACTAACACATCCTCTATTACCCCTCTCGGTATTTTCACGTAACGGTCGACTAGCTCTGGGAGCGTAGTAGATGTAGGTTTTAGTTCACCCAGGACCTATTTGTTAGGTATACCGAGTAAGGTAATAGATTTACACTAGATCCTAAATCAAGAAGAGCTTGGTTAATCTTGTAGCTGCCAATAATGCAAGTAAGAGTGGGGCAACCGGAGATCTTTGTACTTTGGTGGTGTATGGTGTTGAAGAATAGAAGCCCGGACACATTCTCAAAAATGCCTTCTTACGGACATTCAATTTTCTCTTTTATGGTGCATAAGTCTTTTAAGAATTTGGCATATGATGGGATTTGTTTTATAGCATCTAAGATCGGTATGTTGATCTTGACTTGCTTGAAAATCTCTAGAATCTCTTCATTAGAAGCAGATTTTGGGGCTTGACGCAACCTTTGAGGGAATGGAGCGGGTATAGGACATGGATCAACGGGTGAAACAGGTTCTTTTGTTTAGAGTTTTCTTTAACTTTCGTGAATTTTTCTACCTTTTCGGTCTTTTTGAGGCTCATCTTTCTCAATTCTTTTTACCACTCCTAAGAATAGTAATGTGACCTTAGTTTGTTCCATGGTAGAGCTAGATGTTTCATCGGATGCATTAATGCTAACCGCATGCACTCCCTTAGGGTTTGCTTGTGGTTGGTAGGAACTTTCCTTTTTCCATACTTTGCATCATTTGACTCATCATGTTTTTTAATTCATTCATGGACTGGTTGGTTTGTTTTATTTGACTTTCTAATTGAGAAATTTTCCTTTCCTGGTTTTGAACGTTTTGATTATCCTCAACATGCCTTTTAGGTGGAGGTAAGTAAGGTCCAGAAGGAGGTTGATGAGTTTGATAAGGTAAGGTAAGAAGTCCTTGGTTTTGTTGATGAGGTTGATATTGTCCTGATTGTGGAACATTAGCGGTAGGTCCATTTTTCCAACTAAAATTTGGATGGTTTCTCTAGTTGGGATTATAAGTGTCTGAATATGGGGAGAAAGGTCTTTTATATGTGTTAAGTGCATTAGCTTGATCATGAAGTACATCTTGAAAAGCAGTGGATTGTAGGACATTCTCGAGTAAGATGTGACGTACTTTCACAAATACTACACACTTGTTCTTCTTTATTTGAGTTTTTCTTTCCCATTTCTATGGCTTCTACTTTTCTCGCTAGGGATGCTACTTTGGCATTGATATCATCTTTTTCAGACATAGCATACATGCCTCCCCTAGCATGGGTGTTATTGGGCTTAGGTCTATCTCGTATGTTCTATTCTTTACGAGTCGGCCCAGTCTGTGCACTTGCCGCTAGCCATTCCAAATACTCCTCCGCCTCATTTGGTTGTTTGTTGAGAAAGTTGCCATTACACATCATCTCTACAAACTGGCGCATGTCAGAATTTAGTCCTTCATAAAAGAAGCTGACGATGCGCCATGGTTCATAGCCATGATGTGGGCAAGTGAGTTGTAGTTCTTTGAACCTTTCCCAGCATTGATAGAATGATTCTTTATCCTTCTGGGTAAAGTTCATTATTTTGCGGCGAAGCGTATTGGTTTTATGGGTAGGGAAAAACTTCTTTAAGAATTCCCTAGTCATTTCATTCCAAGTTCTTATGGAACCTGATGGCAGTGCATTAAACCACATTTTTGCTTTTTCCTTTAAAGAGAAAGGAAAAAGTTTAAGTCTGACAGTATCTAGACCTATATTTTGAGTTCTCTGGGTACTACATACCTCATCAAATTCTTTAAGGTGCAAATAAGGACTCTCACTATCTAGACCATGGAATTTGGGAAGTAATTGGATTACTCCTGTTTTTAATTCTAACGCACCAGCATTTTGAGGAAGAATTACACAGGACGGTGTGCTGGTGCGTGTAGGCTGAAGGTAGTCTTTTAAAGTTCTACCACGAAAGTTTTGATGACCCTCAATATTATCATCCCCATGTTCACTTTGTTGGTCCCACTCCCTATTGTTTCTTCTCCAATCTCTATTTGGTTGATGATTATTCCTCCTTGGTGGAGGTTGATATTCATCTTCTATCAAGGGTGGTGGGTCCTCATTCATGATGAGTGGAGCCCCTTGACTTCCATGGGGTGAATTACCCCTTGAGCGTTGATCAGCCATAGATGTGGCCTGATTTTGCAGTATGTCTTTTTGGTCGTACTTGACTAACCTTCCGGTTTTGTCGCGTCTCCAAAAGTGCATACAAGGGAAGCTTCTTTTCGTTTTTTGTTTTTTGTTTTTGTTTTTGTTTTTTTTTGTTTTTTTCTTTGAGAAAGCTAACCTAAATGATGCAACCTAACTTCTAGAATGATGCGCAAACAAAAGGGCACACTCAAATAATCCTAAGGCTAATAAGCAACAATATATTTGATTTTCTTGATTATCTGTGGGGACGATGCTTTTATTAGCCTAGACTAGCGCTCCTCCTCTCTTTAGAAGTTGATTACTGCTTACTAGTTGGGTTCTGTCCAAAGTGGTTAATACAACCCTCGTGTAAGGAGGCGTTTAGACCTCAACAAACGTCAATAGGAGGTGGGGGAAGAGCGAGGCTCTATTAAGTAACCCCCAATAACCACAGTGATCAAAAGCCACCTTTGGGTGACAGTAAATCGCGTCCTATTAAGAGGGTCCTACGAGCATGTGATGGCCCTATAGGTCTCTTCTGATTGATTTTAAATTAACGTGAAAGGAAGGTTTGTGCGCTTGAGATGATTATCCTAAGTGGGCCAAGAGGTGGTGATGAAATCCACCCTTGATCTTATGGGGGTAGGGTGCCCTTACTAATTAATTTCACACAGCATGGCAATTCGATCAGTATATAAATCACCTTAAAACATTAAACATGCCCTAAGAATGCAATTAAAAGCAGTAAACTAATGCAAAATCCTAAAATGCAACAATTATAAAAGATGCTTCTATATGAGTTACACTACCAAACAATGCAAATTATTCTAAATGCAAACCCTAATCTAGGAAATAAATGAGTGAGGAAACTCACAGTGGGGTTTCTGATGAAGATCAAGTGTGGGCCACCTTATCCCACACTTGCCCTGTATTATACAACCCTTTAAATTTTAAAATGGAAATTGCAATTTACAAGGATCCTCACTACAAGATTCACTCAAAAGGAAAAAAGAAAGTCCTATTCTAGGAAAGCAGGGAAGTTTCCAATTTGGTGAAGATCCACTTGCCAAATTCCTCCACTTTCCTATTTCCTGAAAAATAAAATTAGAAATTAGTACCAAATTCAGGAAATAAGGTGATTATGCCCTAAAAAAAATTGAAAAATGCACCTAAAATTTTCTAAAATGCTAAAAATTGCAATTCCTAATTTTATGTATTTTTCTGGATTTTTCTGATTTTTTTAAATTTTTTTATTTTTTTGGATTTTTTAATTAAATTTTATGAAAACTCTTTTGCAAGTCCCCGGCAACGGCGCCAAAAACTTGTTGATTGTTTTACCGCAAGTGCACGGGCTATTGTAGGGTAGCTTATGCAAGTACGGGTCGATCCCACGAGGACTTGATTTAAAATGGAGTTTTTAATAAAATCTAATTAATAAAAGAACCAAAACAAAGACTATACTAGAATTAAACTAACAATAAAATAAAATTCAAATTTATTCAACTATTGCAATGTACACAATTATTAATTCCAAAAACACAGAAAATGCAATAAAATGATCAGTCCTGGATAAGCCCGTCTGGATTGCAGTCTCCTGGATAAGAAAAACGCGAGATAAAACAAAGCTAGGAATAAAGAAGGATACAGATGGAATTAAAATGAGGACAGATTTGGAATAACTCAGATCTGACAGGGCCAAACTTGTAATTTTATCAGAGTTCTGGTTTTTAACGGAAAAAAACCAGGAAAACGGTGATGAGAAAACCGTAGTAGATGGGAGAAGAAGGAAGAAGAGAAGAGGAAGGAGGAAGGAGAGGAAAAGCGGGAAAGGGAGAGGAAGAAGAGATAGGAGATCGGGTTTTTTTCTCCCCCTGGGTCTTCCGGTGGAAATGATGGGGAGCAGAGGAGCAGTGAAGGCTAGAAGCAAAGGATTCGGGTTCCAAATCGAAGGGGGAAAGAGAGAAGGGATGAGATAGAAGAGGATAAAGAAGAGTGGAGCCGGCTGACTAGGATGGTCGAGCAGGGGAGATAGGGATGGTCTGGAAAGATGGGCTCCAAGCCAGTGAAAAAGCAGAGGGAGATAGGGCTGAAGATGTAGATGGGTGCGATGGAGCTGTATCTTCGGTGCGGTGCAGAGATGGGGAACTCGAGAGGTCCAGTGCGGCTGGACTAGGCGGTGGAGTGTGGCAGGCAAGGGCAGTGGGGCTAGTGGCTGGTGGAGTGGTAAGAGGTGAGAGGGAGCATGGATACGGTGATGCGGTGAAGAGTAGTCTTTGTTGGAATGATAAAAAAACGATGGGCTTGGGCAAAGAGAGTAGATGAGAATGATGGATGACCTGGAGCTAGGTGGAGAAGGTAGTTGGGTACAACGAGAATAGGTGGGGGAAGATGGCAAATCAGTTCGGAGCAGTAGGAGCTCCTGGGCAAGGACGCCTGGCTTCTATTGGGCTGGCCTGGGATTTGGATACAAGGTGAGAGCTTGGAATAGTGAACGTGGAAGAAAGAGGGAATTTCTAGGCGGAGAAGGTGTCACCGACAATGATGGACAAAGAAAGAGGAGCCGATGGAGAACAAGATGCTTTGGATGTTTGGTGTGGAAGTCGGACATGGATCGGGTTGGTCTTGGAAACAAAAGCTGGTGCAAAAGAGAGAAATTGGAAAAATAAAAACGGTGGAGTGCGGTGGAGGATGCGGGAGTAGAGAGAAACAAGAGAGAGGGCGGGAGAAGAGAGGAAGATGGGTGAAGAGAAGGGAGTAGAGAGGATTGGGAGAAGGGGGAAAACGGGTATGGTTGGGAAAGAAGAGTGGAGGGGCTGGGGAGGTGCGATGGTGATGGGATGTAAGCAAGGGCCGGTGATGGGAAAAATGGAGGAGATGGCTGGGAAAAGGTGAGCAAGAAGAGAGAGTGGAGAGAAGATAGGAGGGGAGAAGACTGGGAAAAGAAGCAGAACGAGAGAGAGAGCCGATTGGAGGGGAGAGGACTTTGAGAAGAAAAGAAGTGGGGTTGTGGTCTGCTGGGAAAGAAGAGTCCAGAAGAATGGGAAGTGAGGAGAATAAGAGGGAGAGTTGGGTACGTGAGAATGAGGAAAGGAAAAAGAAAAAAGGAAAGAAGGAAAAACGAAAAAGGAAAAGGAAAAGGAAAAGGAAAGAAAGAAAAGAGGAAAAGGAAGAGGAAAGAAAAGAAAGAAAAGGAAAAGAGAAAAAGGAAGGGAAAGAGGAAAAGGAAAAGGAAAAAGGAAGAAAAAGAAAGAGGAAGAAAAGGAAAGAAAGAAGTGGGGGAAGGAGTTGTTCTTTCCATTTTGTCCATTTTTATTCCATCCCTCTCCATGGGTGATCTGGTCCATCCATCGCCTTTTAAGTTGATCTGCACCGTTATCTTTTACTCGTATCCATCCGTGCGTCCTTTGGTTGATCTGCAAAAGAAAAGACTAAATTAGAATCATCTGAACCGCACATTAGTCATCTAATAAACTCTAATGATCATCTCGACCGTTGATTTTGACAAATTAAGGTTTGGATGGTCAATTGGATTTATATTCAAAATCAAGCTAAGTTTTATAAAATTGAACGGTTAGATGATCTAATTGAATGCTTAAATTAGGGGAATTTTGACCAAAATTAAACACTTAACACACCCCCAACCAAAGATTTTACTAGTCCTGAGCAAAACATGCGAAAAACCAAATTTCAATATTTCAAAATTTATTTTTAAGTCAACTCCTCTTTTTCCTCAGAGAATTATTTTCAATAAATCACATCAACTTTATCATACTAATAAAAATGACTGAGAAATTCAAAACCCTACCCATATGCCAAAATAATTCCAATTAAGCTCAAATCTCAGAGTGAGTGTGTGTATGTATAGTTTACATATGGAATCATCTTGATCTCTAAATAAACTTCTAACTTTTGAACTCCATCCGAACTATGTTTTGACCTCAAGCCTCACTAATGACATACACTCAGAAACAAAATCTCTCAGATAAAGGGGTCAAATCATATCTCTCTTTTAATTATGTGAGTTGAGTCAATAAAAGCAAAATTTTCTCACATGTACTTATGAAAATGGGGAGTTACTAAGGAATTTCATTGTTTTGATCCCTTTAGAATAGATGCCATTACCTTTGAATATTTAGAAATACCACTCTTTTATATTCTGTCCATTCATTTCCTCATCAAGACTATATTTCTCCTAGAATCAATAGGTCTTTAACTGGGACGAAACGTAGGCTTAGGACAGGGTACCAAAGAAAGGGTATAAGGCTATTCAAAGTTTCTTTAAAAAATAAGTAGAGGTCTTCTAAAGTTGATAATTCTTTCTTTCTTTGATTTTTTCTAAAGTGAATATTTTTGTTTCCATTTTTCTTTGTATTCTTCAAACTTTTTTTTTTTTTTTTTTTTTTTTCAGACTATTTCAATACTTTTGAATCATTTTGAAGAATATTTCTTTTCTTGATATCCACTTTTCATTACAACTAAAAGATATTTCTTCATTCTTCTCTAACTCATTTTTCAAAGAAAATGGGTAATGGATAATTTATACTGGGTTAATATGGGTAAAGGATAATTTGGGTGACAAAAGAAAAGGCTTATATTAAAGGCTCAAGTTGGCTAACTAGTGGTAACAATACTTTATGGGTAGGCTTTATGTCTCTAGGTTATAACAAGGATGGCCTAAATCATTTTCAAGGTTTCCTATAATCTATCAAATTCAATGAACTTCTAGAATTTTAAAGGTAATATTCTAATTATCCAGGTAATTAGCCAAATTAAGAGTTTGGGATCAATTTTCTTTAAGCTCGCTGAAGAAAATTGGGAACATTTATAACCTCTCAAAAAATGAATGGCTCTAAAACTCACTTAGGTTATAGATCTCCACTGAATTTCTTCAATTTCTAAGTTATAGCCACTTATCAATCTAGACTATCTATATGCAATCGTGTGTAATGATGTGATCTGAGATCAGTGCTTTCATAGAATACTTTAGAAAATGAGTAAAAAGATGAATTAATCATATTCAATTCCATTAATAAGCTAAAGTTATTTAGATTATACTTCAGAAAATCCAATTCTCATCATAGTGTAGGAAATGACCTAAAATTTTTCAATTTTTTCAATTTTTCAAATTTTTTTTTAAAAAAAAAAAAAACTAAGGAAAACACCTAAAAATCTAATAAAAACTAGAATTTGCTAGAATTCTACACCCCCAACCTGCTAGAAACATTGTCCTCAATGTTTAAAAATTAGGACCTAAAATGAATATGAGTGATGTAGAAAACAACAAAAATACAAAATATGGTACGGAGGGATCAAATCCACTCAATCCTCGATAAACAGGATCCTCCAGAGTTGTGGACTCAACTTCTGGATTCTCATAATCTAGGAAAGGCTTTAAACGTTGACCATTTACTTTAAAAGAATGACTAGTCCTAGTATTCTCAATCTCGACAGTCCCATATGGAAAAACTTCTTTTACTATATATGGACCAGTCCATCTAGATCTAAGCTTACCTGGAAATAAGTGAAGCTTAGAATTGTAAAGTAGAACCTTTTGGCTTGGAGTAAAGGATTTTCTCATTATCTTCTTATCATGAAAAACTTTCATCTTTTCTTTATATATCCTATTACTCTCATATGCTTCTTTCCTGATCTCTTCCAACTCATTAAGTTGGAGTTTGCGATGTGAGCCTGCTTTATTCATATTGAAATTGAATGTCTTTATTGCCCAATAGGCTCTATGTTCCAATTCCACAGGCAAATGACAAGCCTTACTGTATACAATACGATAGGGAGACGTACCAATCGGGGTGCGATGTGCGATCTGTAAGCCCAAAGCGCATCGGTCAGTCGAAGAGACCAATCTTTACGATCTGGATTAACAGTCTTTTGAAGGATTTGTTTGATGGCCCGATTAGATACTTCTACTTGTCCACTTGTTTGTGGGTGATACGGTGTTGCAACTTTATGTGTAATATTATATTTTTTCATTAGTGCTTCAAATGGTTTGTTGCAAAAATGTGTACCGTTATCACTTATAATGGCTCGAGGGGTCCCGAATCTAGAAAAAATATTTTCTTTTAAAAATTTAAGAACTATTTTGTGATCATTATTCCTACACGGGATAGCCTCAATCCATTTTGAAACATAGTCTACGGCTAATAAGATATAAATGTAGCCAAAAGAAGGTGGGAATGGACCCATGAAATCGATACCCCAACAATAAAAAATTTCTATGATAAGAATAGGGTTTAGAGGCATCATATTCCTACGGGTTAGTCCTCCTAACTTTCGACATTGCTCACATAATTCTGAGTAACACATGTGTGTCTTTGAACAACGACGGCCAATAAAAACCGCACCGCAAAATCTTTGCCGCTGTTTTACGGGGCGAGAAAAATGTCCACCACATGCTTCGAATGACAAAAGGAGATAACACTATGTTGTTCTAAGTCGGTGACACATCTCCTAATGATTTGATCTGGGCAATATTTAAACAGTATGGATCATCCCGAGAAATAGTGCTTAACATTGGAAAAGAATTTTTCTTTTCTTGTGTAGTCCAATGTTCGGGAATTTTCCCCGTGACTAAATAATTTGCAATATCAAAGCAAACCAGGAGGATGGGAAACATGAAAAAGTTGCTCATCGGGAAAAGTGTCTTTAATTGGCAACTCATCTAAAGGCTCATTAGGACTAGGCGAGACAAATGGTCAGCTACCACATTCTCTACTCCCTTTTTATCTTTTATTTCAATGTCAAACTCTTGGAGTAAGAGAATCCATCTAATTAGTCGTGGCTTAGCATCTTTCTTAGAAAGAAGATACTTGAGGGCCGAATGGTCAGTGAATATGACTATTTTATATCCAACCAAGTAAGACACGAATTTATCCAATGCGAAGACAACCTAAGAGTTCTTTCTCCGTAGTAGAATAGTTCATTTGGGTACTATTTAAGGTCCTACTGGCATAGTAGATGACGTATGGCTTCTTTTCTTTTCTCTCTGTCCTAGTACAGCTCCTACAAAGATAGTCACTGGCATCACACATGATTTCAAAGGGTAGACTCCAATTAGGTGGCTGCATGATAGGTGCGGTGGTCAACTTGTCTTTCAACTTTATAAAAGCTTCTTGACAATCCTCAGTCCACTCAAAAGGAGTATCCTTTGTGAGGAGGTGACATAGTGGTCTAGATATTGCACTAAAATCCTTAATGAACCTCCTATAGAATCCTGCATGACCTAGGAAAGAGCGAATGTCCCTAATAGATTTTGGAATGGTTAGATTGGAAATTAGATCAACTTTAGCTCGATCTACCTCTATACCTTTAGATGACACAATGTGACCTAAGACAATTCCCTTAGGAACCATGAAATGACATTTTTCCCAATTAAGCACTAGGTTCTTCTCTTTACAACGAGTTAAGACTTTTCTTAGATTTTCAAGACATATTTCAAATGAATTACCGAAAACAGAAAAGTCGTCCATGAAAACCTCTAAAATTCTCTCCACCATGTCACTGAAAATGCTTAACATGCAACGTTGAAATGTGGCGGGAGCATTACATAATCCAAATGGCATTCTTTTGTAAGCAAAAGTGCCAAAAGGACATGTAAATGTGGTCTTTTCACGATCTTCGGGTGCAATTTCTATTTGGTTATACCCTGAATAACCATCTAAGAAACAATAGTACCGATGTCCCGCAACCCTTTCTAACATTTGATCAACGAAGGGCAAAGGAAAATGGTCCTTCCTCATGTAACAAGATTCAACTTTCGATAGTCGATACACATACGCCAACCCGGTAGTAACCACAGTAGGGATCAATTCATTGTTGGCGTTAGTGATTACTGTCACTCCAGACTTCTTTGGAACCACCTGAGTAGGACTTACCCATTTGCTATCACTTATGGGATAGATGATTCCCACATCAAGCAACTTTAGGACTTCTGCTCTAACCACATCTTTCATATTAGGATTTAACCTTCTTTGCATTTGACGACATGGCTTAGCTTCATCCTCTAGATAGATCCCATGGGTGCAGATTAAAGGGTTAATGCCCTTTATATCAGCTATGGTCCATCCTA
Source organism: Warburgia ugandensis (assembly GCA_035236585.1). Taxonomy (NCBI): domain Eukaryota; kingdom Viridiplantae; phylum Streptophyta; class Magnoliopsida; order Canellales; family Canellaceae; genus Warburgia; species Warburgia ugandensis. Next base: position 68,895,254 of record CP141134.1, read on the forward strand.
TAGCACCTTTGTGTTCTTTTAAAGTGTCTATTAACTTTTCCTCCTGAGATGTTTCTAATTGGGAGGAAATTATTACGAGAAAAGTCTCTTTGTCTCCTAAAAAGGCATATTTTAAATCTGAGGGTAGAGATTTCAATTCTAGCTTAGGAGGTTCTATGAATGATGGAAGGGGAGTGGACTCCCTCATTGGAAGGTCCTCAAAAGGAGGTTTCCATTTTTCTGTTTCCATGATAGGAACAGAATCAAGGAGGGCATTAACTTCCTCTATTAATGCATCCTCATTAAACTCATTAAAATGGGCCAAACAGGCCTCTAGTGGGTCCGACAAGGAAGATGACTGAAACTGATCTTGCACAACTGAATTGATCATGTTAACACTGTGCAAATCATCAGTAGTTTCACCAGGTTGCTTACAAATGTTAAAGATGTTTAGCTCTAATGTCATATTGCCAAAGGACAGTTTCATGACACCATTTCTACAGTTGATTAAGGCATTGGACGTAGCCAAAAATGGTCGTCCCAAGATGACTGGTATTTCATTCTTCTCATTCACCACTGGTTGTGTATCTAGAACTAGAAAATCGACAGGGAAACAAAATTGTTCTACCTGGACTAACACATCCTCTATTACCCCTCTCGGTATTTTCACAGAACGGTCAGCTAGCTGGAGCGTAGTAGATGTAGGTTTTAGTTCACCCAGACCTAACTGTTCGTATACCGAGTAAGGTAATAGATTTACACTAGATCCTAAATCAAGAAGAGCTTGGTTAATCTTGTAGCTGCCAATAATGCAAGTAAGAGTGGGGCAACCAGGATCTTTGTACTTTGGTGGTGTATGGTGTTGAAGAATAGAACTGACCTGTTCAGTCAAAAATGCCTTCTTCTGGACATTCAATTTTCTCTTTATGGTGCATAAGTCTTTTAAGAATTTGGCATATGATGGGATTTGTTTTATAGCATCTAAGATCGGTATGTTGATCTTGACTTGCTTGAAAATCTCTAAAATCTCATCATTAGAAGCAGACTTTGGGGCTTGACGCAACCTTTGAGGGAATGGAGCAGGTATAGGACATGGATCAACAGGTGAAACAGGGTTCTTTTGTTTAGAGTTTTCTTTAACTTTCGTGAATTTTTCTACCTTTTCAGTCTTTTGAGGCTCATCTTTCTCAATTCTTTTACCACTCCTAAGAATAGTAACAGCCTTAGTTTGTTCCATGGTAGAGCTAGATGTTTCATCAGATGCATTAATGCTAACCGCATGCACTCCCTTAGGGTTTGCTTGTGGTTGAGCTGGGAACTTTCCTTTTTCCATACTTTGCATCATTTGACTCATCATGTTTTTTAATTCATTCATGGACTGGTTGGTTTGTTTTATTTGACTTTCTAATTGAGAAATTTTCCTTTCCTGGTTTTGAACGTTTTGATTATCCTCAACATGCCTTTTAGGTGGAGGTAAGTAAGGTCCAGAAGGAGGTTGATGAGTTTGATAAGGTAAGGTAAGAAGTCCTTGGTTTTGTTGATGAGGTTGATATTGTCCTGATTGTGGAACATTAGCAGTAGGTCCATTTTTCCAACTAAAATTTGGATGGTTTCTCTAGTTGGGATTATAAGTGTCTGAATATGGGGAGAAAGGTCTTTTATATGTGTTAAGTGCATTAGCTTGATCATGAAGTACATCTTGAAAAGCAGGATTGTAGGACATTCCTGAGTAAGATGTGACGTACTTTCACAAATACTACACACTTGTTCTTCTTTATTTGAGTTTTTCTTTCCCATTTCTATGGCTTCTACTTTTCTCGCTAGGGATGCTACTTTGGCATTGATATCATCTTTTTCAGACATAGCATACATGCCTCCCCTAGCATGGGTGTTATTGGGCTTAGGTCTATCTGTATGTTCTATTCTTTCTGAGTCAGCCAGTCTGTGCACTTTCAGCTAGCCATTCCAAATACTCCTCCACCTCATCTGGTTGTTTGTTGAGAAAGTTGCCATTACACATCATCTCTACAAACTGGCGCATGTCAGAATTTAGTCCTTCATAAAAGAAGCTGACGATGCGCCATGGTTCATAGCCATGATGTGGGCAAGTGAGTTGTAGTTCTTTGAACCTTTCCCAGCATTGATAGAATGATTCTTTATCCTTCAGGTAAAGTTCATTATTTTGCGGCGAAGCGTATTGGTTTTATGGGTAGGGAAAAACTTCTTTAAGAATTCCCTAGTCATTTCATTCCAAGTTCTTATGGAACCTGATGGCAGTGCATTAAACCACATTTTTGCTTTTTCCTTTAAAGAGAAAGGAAAAAGTTTAAGTCCGGCAAAATCTAGACCTATATTTTGAGTTCTCTGGGTACTACATACCTCATCAAATTCTTTAAGGTGCAAATAAGGACTCTCACTATCTAGACCATGGAATTTGGGAAGTAATTGGATTACTCCCGTTTTTAATTCTAACGCACCAGCATTTTGAGGAAGAATTACACAGACGGTGTCTTTGGTGCGTGTAGGCTGAAGGTAGTCTTTTAAAGTTCTACCACGAAAGTTTTGATGACCCTCAATATTATCATCCCCATGTTCACTTTGTTGGTCCCACTCCCTATTGTTTCTTCTCCAATCTCTATTTGGTTGATGATTATTCCTCCTTGGTGGAGGTTGATATTCATCTTCTATCAAGGGTGGTGGGTCCTCATTCATGATGAGTGGAGCCCCTTGACTTCCATGGGGTGAATTACCCCTTGAGCGTTGATCAGCCATAGATGTGGCCTGATTTTGCAGTATGTCTTTTTGGTCGTACTTGACTAACCTTCCGGTTTTGTCGCGTCTCCAAAAGTGCATACAAGGGAAGCTTCTTTTCGTTTTTTTGTTTTTTGTTTTTTTGTTTTTGTTTTTTTGTTTTTTTCTTTGAGAAAGCTAACCTAAATGATGCAACCTAACTTCTAGAATGATGCGCAAACAAAAGGGCACACTCAAATAATCCTAAGGCTAATAAGCAACAATATATTTGATTTTCTTGATTATCTGTGGGGACGATGCTTTTATTAGCCTAGACTAGCGCTCCTCCTCTCTTTAGAAGTTGATTACTGCTTACTAGTTGGGTTCTGTCCAAAGTGGTTAATACAACCCTCGTGTAAGGAGGCGTTTAGACCTCAACAAACGTCAATAGGAGGTGGGGGAAGAGCGAGGCTCTATTAAGTAACCCCCAATAACCACAGTGATCAAAAGCCACTGGACTGACAGTAAATCGCGTCCTATTAAGAGGGTCCTACGAGCATGTGATGGCCCTATAGGTCTCTTCTGATTGATTTTAAATTAACGTGAAAGGAAGGTTTGTGCGCTTGAGATGATTATCCTAAGTGGGCCAAGAGGTGGTGATGAAATCCACCCTTGATCTTATGGGGGTAGGGTGCCCTTACTAATTAATTTCACACAAACATGGCAATTCGATCAAGATATAAATCACCTTAAAACATTAAACATGCCCTAAGAATGCAATTAAAAGCAAGAACTAATGCAAAATCCGAAAATGCAACAATTATAAAAGATGCTTCTATATGAGTTACACTACCAAACAATGCAAATTATTCTAAATGCAAACCCTAATCTAGGAAATAAATGAGTGAGGAAACTCACAAAGGTGGGGTTTTCGATGAAGATCAAGTGAGGGCCACCTTATCCCACACTTGCCCTGTATTATACAACCCTTTAAATTTTAAAATGGAAATTGCAATTTACAAGGATCCTCACTACAAGATTCACTCAAAAGGAAAAAAGAAAGTCCTATTCTAGGAAAGCAGGGAAGTTTCCAATTTGGTGAAGATCCACTTGCCAAATTCCTCCACTTTCCTATTTCCTGAAAAATAAAATTAGAAATTAGTACCAAATTCAGGAAATAAGATGATTATGCCCTAAAAAAAATTGAAAAATGCACCTAAAATTTTCTAAAATGCTAAAAATTGCAATTCCTAATTTTATGTATTTTTCTGGATTTTTCTGATTTTTTTAAATTTTTTTGATTTTTTTGGATTTTTTAATTAAAGTTTATGAAAACTCTTTTGCAAGTCCCCGGCAACGGCGCCAAAAACTTGTTGATTGTTTTACCGCAAGTGCACGGGCTATTGTAGGGTAGCTTATGCAAGTACTGTCGATCCCACGAGGACTTGATTTAAAATGGAGTTTTTAATAAAATCTAATTAATAAAAGAACCAAAACAAAGACTATACTAGAATTAAACTAACAATAAAATAAAATTCAAATTTATTCAACTATTGCAATGTACACAATTATTAATTCCAAAAACACAGAAAATGCAATAAAATGATCAGTCTGGATAAGCCCGTCTGGATTGCACCGTCCCTCGGATAAGAAAAACGCAGATAAAACAAAACCGGAATAAAGAAGGATACAGATGGAATTAAAATGAGGACAGATTTGGAATAACTCAGATCTGACAGGGCCAAACTTGTAATTTTATCAGAGTTCTGGTTTTTAACGAAAAAAAACTAGGAAAACGGTGATGAGAAAACCGTAGTAGATGGGAGAAGAAGGAAGAAGAGAAGAGGAAGGAGGAAGGAGAGGAAAAGCGGGAAAGGGAGAGGAAGAAGAGATAGGAGATCGGGTTTTTTTCTCCCCCTGGGTCTTCCGGTGGAAATGATGGGGAGCAGAGGAGCAGTGAAGGCTAGAAGCAAAGGATTCGGGTTCCAAATCAAAGGGGGAAAGAGAGAAGGGATGAGATAGAAGAGGATAAAGAAGAGTGGAGCCGGCTGACTAGGATGGTCGAGCAGGGGAGATAGGGATGGTCTGGAAAGATGGGCTCCAAGCCAGTGAAAAAGCAGAGGGAGATAGGGCTGAAGATGGATGCAGGGCTGAAGATGTAGATGGGTGCGATGGAGCTGTATCTTCGGTGCGGTGCAGAGATGGGGAACTCGAGAGGTCCAGTGCAGCCTGGACTAGGCGGTGGAGTGTGGCAGGCAAGGGCAGTGGGGCTAGTGGCTGGTGGAGTGGTAAGAGGTGAGAGGGAGCATGGATACGGTGATGCGGTGAAGAGTAGTGCTGGACTGGAATGATAAAAAAAACGATGGGCTTGGGCAAAGAGAGTAGATGAGAATGATGGATGACTGGAGCCGGTGGAGAAGGTAGTTGGGTACAACGAGAATAGGGGGAAGATGGCAGTCGTCTGGAGCAGAGGAGCCTGGGCAAGGACGCCTGGCTTCTATTGGGCTGGCCTGGGATTTGGATACAAGGTGAGAGCTTGGAATAGTGAACGTGGAAGAAAGAGGGAATTTCTAGGCGGAGAAGGTGTCACCGACAATGATGGACAAAGAAAGAGGAGTCGATGGAGAACAAGATGCTGGATGTTTGGTGTGGAAGTCAGACATGGATCGGGTTGGTGCTGAAACAAAAGCTGGCGCAAAAGAGAGAAATTGGAAAAATAAAAACGGTGGAGTGCGGTGGAGGATCTGGGAGTAGAGAGAAACAAGAGAGAGGGCGGGAGAAGAGAGGAAGATGGGTGAAGAGAAGGGAGTAGAGAGGATTGGGAGAAGGGGGAAAACGGGTATGGTTGGGAAAGAAGAGTGGAGGCTGGGGAGGTGCGATGGTGATGGGATGTAAGCAAGGGCCGGTGATGGGAAAAATGGAGGAGATGGCTGGGAAAAGGTGAGCAAGAAGAGAGAGTGGAGAGAAGATAGGAGGGGAGAAGACTGGGAAAAGAAGCAGAACGAGAGAGAGAGCCGATTGGAGGGGAGAGGACTTTGAGAAGAAAAGAAGTGGGGTTGACGGTGCATTGGGAAAGAAGAGTCCAGAAGAATGGGAAGTGAGGAGAATAAGAGGGAGAGTTGGGTACGTGAGAATGAGGAAAGGAAAAAGAAAAAAGGAAAGAAGGAAAAAGGAAAAAGGAAAAGGAAAAGGAAAAGGAAAGAAAGAAAAGAGGAAAAGGAAGAGGAAAGAAAAGGAAAAGAGAAAAAGGAAGGGAAAGAGGAAAAGGAAAAGGAAAAAGGAAGAAAAAGAAAGAGGAAGAAAAGGAAAGAAAGAAGTGGGGGAAGGAGTTGTTCTTTCCATTTTGTCCATTTTTATTCCATCCCTCTCCATGGGTGATCTGGTCCATCCATCGCCTTTTAAGTTGATCTGCACCGTTATCTTTTACTCGTATCCATCCGTGCGTCCTTTGGTTGATCTGCAAAAGAAAAGACTAAATTAGAATCATCTGAACCGCACATTAGTCATCTAATAAACTCTAATGATCATCTGACCGTTGATTTTGACAAATTAAGGTTTGGATGGTCAATTGGATTTATATTCAAAATCAAGCTAAGTTTTATAAAATTGAACGGTTAGATGATCTAATTGAACGCTAAATTAGGGGAATTTTGACCAAAATTAAACACTTAACAGTCCTTTCCCCGGAACCTCATATAAGTGGGAGTTTTGTGCACCAAGGTGCCTTTTTTTTTTTTTTTTTTTTCTGTACACTAGTAAGTTGGCACATGCATGTCCACATGCCATTTTATGGTAAATAGTTTTTGTGACACCTCGGGTTTTTCTAGACCTTTTTCCAAAGTCGTAATAATAATAATAATAATATAATTTTAAAAAAAAATAGGCAGGATTCCTGAAAACAAAAACTCAAGATTTATAAATCTTATGCAGCGTTAAAAGAATTAATCGACAACGAAAACCTTTGGGGTCAACCACATCCCAAAACTACGACAATAAATAAAATGAATTACAGGTACTTTGAGCATGCTCGATTTAAAACCGCGATAAATACACAAGCTGAGAAAAGGCTATAACAATATTAGTCCAAAAGCGACCAGGTTCCGTCCATGATCGCCACTACAACTACATTTGTAAATAACGTATACTACACAATGGTATGGGTCTAATTTATCCAAATATACAAACATCGAAGTAGAGTCCCAAAAGTCTAATACAAGTCTAAGAAACGTACACTAATCTGTCTCCAAATACTGAAAGTGGACAGTCCTCAAGTCCTCGCCCAAATCAATGTTACTCCACTCGCTTTCCCTTTCGGCTATAGCACTCCAAATATGAGGCATTGCAAAATAAAGTAATGCTTCAGCAAGCTATGCTTGTGTAGGTGATTTACATTCAATTTGCAAAAATGATATAACATGACAAGTTGCAAGATATCAAAATCATGGAAATTCTTGTAAGAAGGGTATATATGCACGAAACATAAGAATTCATGACGAACAATATACGAAATCAATGATATAAACAAAGCGATATCAATCCTAGCATCAAGACATGCATAACATGAGAAAATACGTAAATACATGTATGTAAAAACCAACAAAATATCGTATACGGTCCAACCCTATGAGTGTCTCATATACACTCATGGCAACGTGGGGTCAACTTTCAGTACTTTTCACTTTCACCTTTTCACCCACAACGGGGTACTTAGGTACTCATGGAAAGATGCGTTTCAATTTTGCTTTCACCCTTTCGCCCACACGAGTACTCAGGCACTCATGGAAAGACGCGTTCCGATCCCGCTTTCACCCTTTCACTCCCATAGGGCACTCAAGCACTCACGAGGGGATGCATCCCATCACAAGGTCACTTGTCCCAATCTACAAGGCATAGAAACTCCCACGTATCAATGTCTTAATAAGATCCGGTCAAAAATATGGTAGTGTATCATCAACCATATATTCAAATATATGACTAAATCATATAGGATAAAAGAATTTTCCTGAAAACATGATAATGTGTAATCATTCTCGATAAAAGCCAAATCGAGCAAGTAATTCAATATATCAACATCGAGCATCACAAATCAGTGAATATCATCCTCGATAATCAAGTCTATGCAACTGAAATATACTAAAAATAATGCATAAATCATGCATAAGGAAGTAGCAAGCATATCAATAGTACATGCTGAAAATGATCTCATGCAACATGGCAATGCATAAAACTTATACCTCAAAGTTTCAAATACTACATCATGATTTTAGAAACCATGTAAAATCAATAATGTAATCACCTACCTTGATAACGCAGTACTCCAATAAGGCGCGTATGCTATATCACGTCGTGCGCCCTAACATACATGTCATATCATAAGTCATCAATTACTTGATGCTTTCACATATCAAATAATAGGTCCAAATGATAACCTCCCTAGTCTAGTAGTTAATCATAGATTAACGACCCAGATTATCTGGTTAACCCTCCATTAGGGCAATCTTGAGCTAGATGTTTATCTTTCTAACATCTAGACCGTCATATGTCATTTTTGATTTCAATCCTACCCATTTTTATGATGAACAATTAAATTTCTATTTCGTTTAGTGATTTACATGTATCTTTATGATTACACGTCGATTTAACGGTCAGATCACTCTTTGATCAACACTAAGGCTTGATCATACATTGATCAGACTGATCTAAGTCATCTAGTAATATTTAGTAGTTTAACCATTTAAAAGGTTCTTAAAGCTAGGTTTTTATCTTGAATCTAGGTTTGCGTCGCCAAGATGGTCGCAATGCCTCTTTCAGATAGCGATTTGGAACTCTGTAGCTCATGAAATCACATTTTTTGTGAATGAACGGCTCAAAAAGATCCAAAAATCAGGAAAAAGCTATGCCGCATGTGACGCGCATGTGCCACTTGCATGTCACGTGTGCACTCACCGCCTAATGCTCTTGTGTGCTCTATCGCGCTGCCATTGTTAGGTGCTGTCATTGGAGACGACGGCCGGACTTCAGTCGCCGCTTGTGACTTTCAAGTGCAAAATGGTGCAATTTTTGCACTGTTTCACTCAGTTTTTCATGTAGATCCTGTTTTTAAGCTCGCTTTCAACGAATTCAATCATTATTTGCCATTTTTACATGATTTTTATCATGTTCATAAAAATCTTTCTCTTATTGTTTTCTTAGTTTTTTGACATCCCTAGCTGTTTGATTACCATGAATATTCATGGATTTGTTCTTCGTGTTACCATGCACAAGATGAATGGTTCAGATTATCCATCTGACACCGTTTCATTGGATTGGTTTTGTAAAAACAGAAAAGTTCATGTAGTCGTCGAAAAAACGACTTTCCACATTGTTTCCGGTGTCAAAAACTCATAAAAACTCCACACCATATTGGAATGGAGAACATGGGATGGGCAGATGAGGCTTACCTCAAAAAAGGTTGGCCGATTATAGCCAAAGTCCGCTGCACATGTTACAGTAAGTGGAAAAAAGAGTGTTCTGGCCAGAGGAGCAATTTTCTAGTGATATGTCATCGGTGATGCAGGAACTAAGGGAGAAAGTTTTTTTTTGCCGTGTGGGAAAACAAGGAAGGTTTTAAGGCCTTACTTATGGGTTTTTGCGCCTAGTCCATGGGAAGGTTTTAAAGCCTTACTCATGGGTTTCCGCGCCCAGTCTGTGGGCCCCACATATGTTTACCGTTTTACCCCCTTCTGTTGTTTAATTAAATACATAAATTAAAATAATTAGCTAATTTCCTCCGATCCCCAATTTTAGCATTCTTAGTGGCGTTGGATTCTATTTTTCGACTACATTCTAATTATTGAGGTTTTAACTTAAGATTTCATCTCAAATTTTCCAAAATCCTTATTTTTTTAATTTTCTAAAATTTTCATAATTCTACAAAATTACATCTTTTTTAGAAATAAAATTTTAGGTTATTACAGTTTTTAAAAAGAGAATTCTTTTTTTATTGGGTACCCATTTGCATTTCAATATTTACATATCATGCCACCATTCTTTTATACCAGAAAACCCTTACATGGAAATGGTGATACATTAGTGAATGCACCATTTCTTCCAGGGTGTTCGTTTAACGTATAGCATAGATGCCAAGTTATACACAGTGTTCTGGTTACGTAAGCGAGCAATTTAACTTACATGGTTATGCCTATCATTAGAACCTCACCCATGGATTCCACTACTATGACAACCGGAATGATCACCGTGATAAACCTATAGCACAAATTCATACTTTGTGTGTGAAATAATAACATTTATTTGCCGTTGTGTTAGTGGTGTGTGAGATGGAGTGTAATATCCTCAAATTTAAGTATAAATTAATAATTTATTTAATAAATAAAATTAAAAATTTATACATAGAATTTGGTCCTAAAAATTTAAAAACTAGAAAGTACTCATCGATAGGATTTCAACGCCATAAAGAATATGGAAAACAGAGCTTAAACGAAGAAGTTATGAGTCGTTGAAGAAGAAGGGCATTTTGGTAAATTGGCAGAGCACGAAATAGAGAGGGGCAGTTTTGATAACTGCACCCCTTTCCACCTTACCTTCTCAGATCCGACAATTTCGTCAGATAAATTGTTGGAGGGAGACGTGTAAGGGAAGAGTTTCCCTTCCCCCTTTTCCGCATGATTTATATCTTCCTCAGTTAGCCTTAATCATCACCTTCTCTCTCGTTTCCATTGAGTTTTCCTCTAAACTCTAACTTCTGTAAAAACTCAAGTTTTTCGGCAACTGGGGATCCGGCAGCGTCAGTGAGTGATCAGCCATTTGAGGTAAGCCCCAACCCTGTAATTTCCCTAATTGCAAGTGTGCAGAGGCATCAGTAGCATGCATGAAAAATCGGGAAAACGATGGAAAAACATCATTTTTCCTTAACACATGTCCATGCTACTGTTGGAGTGTCAATAAGCATATAAAACCTCATTAAAATGGAGATCCAACCATTCATCCAGTGCATAAGGGACCACAAACAAACCTTTTAAGTTTTAGGAAAATTCGATAGTGGAAGATGACGAAAATCATGAAAAATAGTACCTATGGAAGTTTTAGGAACAAGAAAAAAATCGCATAAAAACCTTAGTTTTTTGAAAAAAATTATAGTCAAAATAATGGTAGAAATGAAAACTATATGAAATTCTGAGCAAAATGGTGAAAAAATGGTGTGATTTGGGCACTTGTGGGGTCACCGGCGACAACCAGAAGCCAATCGTCTTCTCCGCCGCCAGTTCCCACATCGCGCCGATGCAAACTGGTGCAAACCGAGGCCGCCGATGTAACCCGGTGTAAACTGGTGCACCACCCGACACCTTATAAATTAATAATATTAATTTATGAAGTATTTTCACAAAAAACTTGATTTTGAGTGCTACAGAGGTCCAAATCGCGATCCAAAAAAGGCGTTGCAACCATTTTGACAACACGGACCTAGATTTAACTTAAAAACTTACCATTAACTACGTTTAAATTAGTTAAATTATAAGCTATTAATTAATAACTTAGATCCGGCTGATCAAAAGGCGATTAGGCCCTAAAACTTAAACAAATAGAAAATATATGATATTAAAGAGGGGTAAGTAGAGTAAATTAGATGTAATTTCTCTATAAATTGATCTAGACCATTGATCTAACCAATATCTTTGGAAATTGTTGATCTAAGAATGATCTGACCGTCAAAATTAAGAATAAATGTTAGATACATACACAAAACTAACAAATGAACATGAGATGAGACTAAAGTTAAGAACCAAATCATAATTAAGGATATTAGAGGATGATCCAAGGGTTGGATCACCATAGATTCCCTTATGATGAAAAAAATAACACAAAATAGCATTGTGGCATTGACAGGTACATCTGAACGTATCAGATAAAGAGGATATACGCTTGAACTGAGTGATCTCACATTGAGGTAGGTGATAATAATTAATGTTTTATTTTGATTTTTAAAACCCTGCATCTATCACATAATTATGATTGAGTGTGATTTACATGACACTTATTATTAGTCGCTGATTTTGTGAGATATAGAGCTTTATACTACTATTGTTACTCGATTTCAATCATGTGTTGAATGGTTTTATGATCCGATGATTTTATGAGAAGGATATGATCTATTTATGCTTAATTAGAAATTTTCTTTCTTTATTTCATCACTAAAATAGATGGGTTTCCATGAGAAAGAAAAGTGGAGGCTTGGTGGCTGGTCCTTTTAGAGGCTAACCCCGGGATGAGGGGCATGCCTTGGGGATTGCGAGCGACAAGTGCTCTTGGTTTTTGACATACGTGATTTTTGTGTTTTGAGATTTATGACGGGTGCTCTCATCCCGCGGATGTCATGCTAGAAGGGAGAGGGCCGGCCACCCACCTTCCGAGATTTGTGATATGATGAGATTGTGATATGATAGACACTTGCTTGTAGATGGCATTCGGTAGGGGTTTGGTAACATGAATAGTCCACACTACCAGTCCTAACCTTTCCATGGGGACAGACGTTAAGTCTCCCGTTATAATGTCAACCGGGAGCGGCAATGGTTGAGACCTTGGAGAGTTGCCACTGCGGCATGACGATCCATACTCTTATTTTGTATGCTTGTGTGATGAGCATGGAGATAGGATTGTATGCCTGTGTGTGACGACACTCAGAGATTTTGATATGAGTACTTATGATCAGTGATACAAGTGTATGCGACGCTCGTGGGACCCATGTATTTTAGGGTGCCCTGTTATTATAGTATACTCATTTACATAGATCATATCATGTTTTAAATCAGTGAGACGCATGTTTTATCGTACTTTATAATTTGATACTATGTTAGCATGACTTATAATGATTTTATTTCCATAAATGACAGATCTTTTATTTTATTGTCACTGTTATTCGGTTATTCCATTTTTATTACATTAATTGTCTATGTACCTACACAAGTAATAGCTTGCTGAGGCATTGCTTTGTTTTGTAGTGCCTTAGATTTCGAGCACGACAGTAGGAAGGGCAAGACCGTTGAGAAACCGTGATAGCGTGGGAGATTCCTTTACTTGATTTGATAGACAGCGACGTGAGTTAATAAACAGGACAACCATTTGACTTTCTTCATTGATTGTATACTTTTATTTATTGATTTGATTAAGATAGTTATACATATAATGGACATTTAATGGGATGTTATGATGAATAGACCCTAGGCCATATTATGATAGTGTTTTGGATATGTATTGTTTTGAAAATAAAGGTGCTGATGCATTTAATGTTGATAGACATGTGTATTGTTTCCAAATCTATTATCACGAAACTATGTTATGTTTTAAATTACAATTTTGATGTTTGGAAACAGAAAATTACACCTGGAGGTTTTCAAGAAATGTTATAGTAAAATAATTAATAGAATCTTTTTAACATGGGATCCCGAATACAAATATTATTATATATATATAAAATTGTTATAAAAACCCAGGGTATTACATGGAGTTACCTGATTTGAGATGAGACAAGTCATATCACTATTATTGGTGCTTGAGATGAGATAAAAATTATTTCATCTTAACTCCTTGTTCAGTTCAATATTAGTTGTCTCACTCATTTCAAGACAAATTTGGATCACCTAAGTTAAGCTCAAATAATCTCAAGCTAGATCTCATCTCTAGCTGATTCATTTTATCTCAAGTGCCATTATTTTGTTAGTTACGTTGTGACGTTATTAGCTATTGTCATGTGTGTGCGCGTATGTTGAGTAGAGGTAGTTTCTATAGGAGACATTAAAAGTCAGTCTTAGCTGTTGGAACTAACTTGCAATGTGGAGCACATGTCATTTGTGTATTGTATTCTTCCAAAAATGCAAGATAAGGCTGCGTATTATAGGCCCTTATGATCCGCCTCTTCTCTGAACCACGCTTACGCTGAAGCTTTGTGTACGGAGACTGCCCTTTTTAGTTAGCTATTTTCATGGCTATTAATTAATACTAGATTGAGTCATTTCATGGATATGCAATTGTTAAGTTCTTTGGAGCTCATTTTTTCCCTTGTTGAGTTGTGCTTTTTGGTTGTCTTTATAAATGAATTGCTTGAAGACTTCCTTAATACACAGTATGCTTCTTATATCTTTTACAGAGAGAGAGAGAGAGAGAGAGAGAGAGAGAGAGAGAGAGAGAGAGAGAGAGAGAGAGAGAGAGAGAGAGAGAGAGAGAATTATCTCTAGTTTATCCACCTTTAGTCTCTATTATGGCTAAATCATCATGGAATATATTCCTCATAATCAAGAAGAGATTTTTTGGTCAAATATGGTCTTTTCGGCCCTGGAATCTGAGACCCACACTCCCTCCTAAAGACTTTCCAAAAAGATGGAAAGATGTACTCAACCAAACACCTAATTTTCTCTTTTTGGTTCAGGAATCAAACAGACTTCATCACTTGGAGGAACCTAAGAAAAATCATGTCGACCTAGCTGATGCCCTTGGTTTGATGGTTGTCATTAACGAATTTTCTCCACCCTTAAAATGAAAATGTAGGAAGGAACCTCGGAAAGATCAGCGGCTGAAAGCAAATCAAGTATCGTGATTGCTACCCTTTGAGTTTGTTCTAGAATAGTCTTAAGTGTAATTCGATAATGCCGGACCATTGCTCATCCGGGCTTTTGCGCTTCTAGTCTTCAGCAACAGAGTCCTATATGAGGATTTATAGAGATCAACGTGTAAGAAATGTAGAGCGCGGGGTGGAGTGATATAAGAGTGAGTCTTAATTGTGAAGGACATGAGTTAAGGCTACTCAAAGATCTGTGCGTGAGGGTGTCTGTTCACATTTCAGAAGGAAAGAAAAAGAAAAAAAGAATGTGGAGTCTGGGAGCGATCAGGTGAGTAATTCAAAACCAAAGTGAGAACAAGCTTCCTGAAATTTGCCCTATTGCCAACACAGATCTTCGTAATATGAGCCCATACTCATTTCATCATTTATTCACTGACATGCCCACTTGTTATTTCTCCTAAAGCCCTTGTTAATGGAACAGCTACAACTTACGTGGTTCATGTTTTTTAAGATGTGAACGGTTTACAATGTTGTCTTTGACTTAGATAAACCATGCCTATTCTTAAATTCCTATTTATTGCATTAGAAATCATGCAGGCCGCAAACAAGCTTCTCATACGCCTCTTATTATAAGGTTTCTCAAACAATCATTCATCAGCTGATTAGCATGCACCTTCACATCCATTATTTACCAAATATTCTCTTTGCTCCAGGTAATCGTAACAGAAGCATCTTTTAACCAAAAGAAGAAGAAAGATAGATCCCAAGGGCAGGCGGTGGGCCATGAGAATAATCGTTTAAGATAATGGAACTAGATAATTTGGTGTTTATTGTAATTCGAGGATGACTACTGCCTAACTTCGTGGCCATAGAGATTGCTTCACCTTTGACAAGATACGATGAAGCACAAGGTGGAGTTTGATTATGTCATAAAGGAATGCTACCATACAGCTCGACTATTGTCCTAATTTCACGTGATGGGCATGCCTTTGCTTGATCAGACTCGTTAATCTGATTTCTTCTATTTTGAAAGGCTCCTAGTCTAAAAACAGAGCAGACTGACAGCATCTTAAATTTGGGAAAATAATTTTACTCTATATTACAAGACAGGAATTATTAGAAACAGTCTAAAGAACAGTGGCGATCAATGAATGAAGCTCACGGTTTTTCGGATTTAGAATCATCCAATCACCATGGTATCGTAAGGAGTAGCAGTTAGGTTCAAAATCACAGAAACACAATCACACACAGAACACTATAAGATTACCTTGTTCGGCTATGTATAGCCTATGTCCACGAGAGAAGGGGAATATTTTTATTATGAGAGAGTGATTACAGCCCATTCTAGGGCTCATGTGAAAGTAGGCTGCCAAAGCCTGTGATAAGTTGTCCCGTTTTACGACAGCATTCTCCGTAAATACGGAGGAAACCACTTCTCAATTCTCACCTTCCGTTCTTGCCAGGTTGCCACCTTTAAAGTCTAGAAGATTGAATAAATACAAAAGCCAGTAAAACTACTTCCTTTCCAAGGATTTAGAAGAACTTCTGTGACATCATACACCTCTCCTCATCAAGGAATCACCTTTGAAAGTTGGAAGACCACTTTTTCAGCCTATATAAAGGTCTTCACTATCTGGAAGTTCGTGTCTCAAACCAAAGCAATCACGTCCGCTTCTCTTGATCAGCTTTCTTTCTCACATTTGAAGTTAGAATGGCACCTCCAGCCAAGCCTGAAAAATCAGAAGCTTCAGCAGCAAGGCTTGAAAATATAGGAAGAGATGCATTTAACGAGCTTGCCAAGCTTCAGAAAGTAGAAAGAGAAGCATTTGAGATGTTGGACTACTATTTTGGTAGAAGGAAACCACCTCAGCAACCACCCCAAGCTCCTAAAAAACCAGCAAATGAAGGGATCGATTGCAAATATGCAGCCAAGAAGTACAGAGGAGTGCTGTTTGTGGATATCCCTCCTAAGAATGCACCTCGAAGGGCCTTTTAACTCTTTTTCTATACTATTTCTGTAGTAGTATTGTATACTGTACTTCTCCCATGTGGATATTACTGTAGTGTGTGATGAAGCTGAAAGGTTCTATGCTATCTTCCTTCCTCTCTTGTATGTGCACACTCTGCAATGTTTGTATACACTAGTGTGTAATGGAAACTCTAAGGCTTGTCTACCTACTTCCTCTCCTCCATGTATACACTCCTTTCTATACTACAACTTGTTCAAGTTCTTGACTATGTCATGAAATTTTATGCATTAGTAGTAGCAAGGTAGCTCTAACATTTGGGCACCTTGATCATGTTATGCTTTCGCGGCCATGGCAATCAATTAGATTTAACGAGTCTTTAATTTTGTACGGATAATTATGCATGTGGATGACACCGGCCCTTCAGAAATGTGTAGTTAGTAGCTAACTACTCAAGGGAGTATCTTATTTTCAGACGCTAGCTTTTTATTATCTTTTCTTTGATCTAAAACATTTATCTTGTTAGGCTCTTAAATTTAACCCATGTACCAAAAATAACCCCAATCCAAAGACCTTAAATACTACTTTTTTCATTTTTATATTTCAATAGTTCTAATTTAAAACGTAGATAAACATAGGGTTATGAGCATCCAATAGAAGTTATATTTTGGTATGTGTATAATCTAAGATATTTCAAATAATATAAATGCATTAGATCTTCCAAAATTGTGCCTAAAATCATAGAAAGACAAGTCATGATAAGTGTAGCGCTAATAGGTATTGCGGTAGATGCCTATATTTTTGTGAATTTAGGCAAAACTTTTGAAAGATCTATCCCATCGAACTTATTTGGACTCTTCTAGTTTATGTAGGTATAAAAATGAAATGAAATAAAATAAATTGAGACCAATGGATATCTGCAGCCCATGTTTCTACTTTAATGGGAGGAGGGAGTAGGATTCCCTGGTTTGAAATCTGAATTTTTCGTAGAAGAGAGAGAGAGAGAGAGAGAGAGAGAGAGAGAGAGAGAGAGAGAGAGAGAGGTTGTTTTAGCTGGGGTTGGACGAGGGAGATTTAAAATTTTGAAAGGCCCGATAAGAATAGAAGGGTCTTAGGCAGACTTGCTTTCAGGAGCCAAGGTAAGTTGGAGTTTTTAAGTCAAAAGTTTGAAACGATTGGTTTCCAGGTGGAACCCCGCGCGAGAGGAACTTCTAAAGGTACATGTCGAGCGCACTCCACGGCAAACGGTCCAGCAGGAGCACATCCCCATATGTAATGGGTCTGGACCCTTTCAGCCTACATAGATGGCGACGGCTCATAGATTGCATCCACAGATTGGGAAAATGAGGTAACCTTGCGCATGGCAGCCTGCGATGCATGAGATTTGGATCCTTCATCGGATGGGCCCAACGAGGATGGCCCCGGACCAAAAAGTTGCATCCTTTGAGAGGAAAATGATGTAGTAGCTCAAGCGCGTTACTGTTCACTGCTTGCATTGGATGAGGTGCGGATTCCTCGTCAAATGGGCCTAAAATGGATGTTGACTAGAACTTCATGAGTACACATATCGAAATTGCATACAGCTGGAAACATAAGTTCTAAATCATTTAATTTTTGCTTTAGCTCTACTTGGCAGTTTTGTAATTTTTGTTTAATAGATTACTAAAATAATTTATCTAGAGAATAAATATAGATAAATTAAAATGTAAACAAACCTACGAGCCATTAAATTTGAAATTGTCCGTATTTAAATAAATGAATGTGTTCTAAACATCTATAGAAGAACACGAAAACAGCAATTGGACTAACACTGGCATTATAGGAAACAAATGTTTAGATATACATACAGTAGATTATAAGTGAAACTTCTGATCAAGAACCTAAATTTCTTCACGTTTATTTGATCTTTACTTGAAGAAAAGAGAAAAATTCGAGCTATTTTTCAATCTCTGTTTTGGATTTTTCTTATGTTCTTGGGTTGTTTGCACAGGAAAGGATATTGAGAATTTCTAGTCTTGGATCATGAGATCGATGACTAATAACTCCAACCAACACCTCTATGCAATGGAAATGGCAAATAACCAAAGCGGAGATGTCGATCGGTGAGACACGCAAATTGCATTGATGCGCTCCTTAATCGTCAATTCTTTTGAGGGCTATGGACTTTCCGGGATCTGGATCGATAAGGATGACCTTAGGTGGTAGATTGTCATGCTACGGCTTGCTTTAGTAGAGGCAATCTAGTCGAAGGGTCATGGAACAGTCACCATCGGTAAGTATGCGTTGCCATCTGACGCGCCGTTCCAGTCGTGTATCCCAAAACACTCACGTTTGCTGTCGTAGATCCAGTGGCCATGGAAGCTGACAATCTGCATCTTCTTCTCTGGGCATCATGTTTTGGTTGCTAATGCCATAGAAATCCCTTTGGAGAAGTTTCTCAGTTACAAGACTTAAGCTGAAATCGACGTAGGAAGCCTGGCATTATCCTTTCATCGAGAAGGAATCTTCCAACGGGAAATGGGGCAAGTTTGGTAGCCGTGCAATCTATGGACCAGCAATACAACTTATAATTGGGCACCATTTTTTATAATTTAAAATACAAGTTTACTGTTGATTTCAAGTAGATGGAAGTGCACAGAAATAAAGCACTAAGCATGACCCTTACCAAATGAAAAATTAGTGGGTCTGGGTCAGTCCATCACATGTTTCAATTGTTTCAATTGGAGTCAAAAGTTGTAATCTTTTTAGAAATAAAAATTATTTTATATGTAGACTGCACCCACACCCACACTCTAAGAACTAACCTAAATCAGTCCATCACATGTCTGCTAAGCTTATTAGTAGCTTCTACGGAGAAATGATGAAGCGCTAAAACTGTCCTGCAGTAAATAACCAGCTTGGATACCAGAATTAATAGGACAAATTAGGACAGAGAACCGGACCAGAATCGGAGAGTTCAGTTATGGTCTTTAAAGTCAGAAATGAACTTCGGTTTTGTCAGAATCTAGTCCTAATGAAATTATATCAGCCCGGTTCCATACCTGGACTATTGACAGCCGCACTACAAATATTAGATAAGAGACACTAGTAACTTGGTAAAAGGGAAACTTAGGTGCAAAGCTAGAGTTGTCTTTATGTGATATTGAGGTTACAGGTTCAAGGTGTGAAAATAGTCTCCTGCAAAATACAAGGTAAAGCTGCGTAACATAGACCATTGTAGTCCATCCTTTCTCCTGAGCCTCATATATGTGGGAGTTTTGTGCACTAGGGTGACTTTTTTTTTTTTTTTGTACACTAGTAACTTGGCACATGCACGTACATGTGCCACTTTATGGTAAATAGTTTTTTGCAAGAAAATTCTTTTTTTATTGGGTACCCATCTGCATTTCAATATTTACGTATCATGTCACCATCCTTTTATAACATAAAAACCTTACATGGAAACGGTGATCCATTAGTGAATCCACCAATTCTTCAGGGTGTCTGTTTAACGTATAGCATAGATAGTAAGTTATATATAGTGTTTGGTTACGTAAGTGAGCAATTTAACCTGCATGGTTATGCCTATCATTAGAACCTCACCCATGGATTCCACTACTATGACAACTGGAATGATCACTGTGATAACCCTACAGCACAAATTCATACTTTGTCTGTGAAATAATAACATTTATTTGCCGTAGTATTAGTGGTGTGGAGATGGAGTTAGCTGATTTGAGATGACACTGTTATTGGAGCTTGAGATGAGATGAAAATTATTTCATCTTAACTCCCTGTTAAGTTCAATATTAGTTATCTCACTCATTTCATGCCAAATTTGGGTCACCTAAGTTCAGCTCAAATAATCTCAAGCCAGATCTCATCTCCAGCTAATTCACTTTATCTCAAGTGCCATTATTTTGTTAGTTACGCTGTGATGTTATTAGCTATTGTCATGTATGTGTACATATGTGGGGTAGAGGTAGTTTCTATAGGAGACATTAAAAGTCAGTCTTAGCTGTTGGAACTAACTGGCAATGTGGAGCACATGTCATTTGTACATTGTACTCTTGCAAAAATGCAAGATAAGGCTGCGTACTATAAGCTCTTGTGATCCGCCCCTTCCTCGAACCACGCTTTGCAGTAGCTTTGTGCACAGAGACTGCCCTTTTTAGTTAGCTGTTTTCATGGCTATAAATTAATACTAGATCGAGTCATTTCATGGAAATGCAATTGTTAAGTTCTTTGGAGCTCATTTTTTCCTTTGTTGAGTTGTGCTTTTTGGTTGTCTTTATAAATGAATTGCCTGAAGACTTCCTTAATACACAGAGTATGCTTCTTATATCTTTTACAAACAGAGAGAGAGAGAATTATCTCTTGTTTATCAACCTTTAGGCTCTATTATTGCTAAATCATCATGGAATATATTCCAAGAGATTTTTTGGTGAAATAAGGTGTCTTCTGCCGCTAGAATCTGAGACCCGCACTCCATCTTAAAGCCTTTCCAAAAAGATGGAAAGATGCCCACGACCAAACACCTCATTTTGAATCAAACATACTTCATCAAAAGCAGGAACCTAAGAAAAATCATCTCGACCTAGCTAATGCCCCTGGTTTGATGGTTGTCATAAACGAATTTTCTCCATAAATAAAAAGAAAATGTAGGAAGGAACCTCGGAAAAATCAGTAGTTGAAAGCAAATCAAGTATCATGATTCCTACCTTTTGAGTTTGTATTAGAATAGTCTTAAGTGTCATTCGATAATGCCGGACCATTGCTGATCCGGGGTTTTACGCTTCTAGTCTTCAGCAACAGAGTCCTCAATGACGAATTATAGAGATCATCGTGTAAGAAATGTAGAGTGCGGGGTAGAGTGATATAAGAGTGAGTATTAATTGTGAAGGACATGAGTTTAGGCTACTCAAAGATCTGTGCTTGAGTGTGTCTGTTTACCTTTTAGAAGGAAAAAAGGGCAGTCCTGGTGCACGAAGCTCCCGCCTATGCGGGGTCCGGGAAAGGGGCGGGCCACAATGGCCTAAAGTAGGCAGCCTTACCTTACATTTTTGTAAGAGGCTGATTCCACGCCTTGAACCTGTGACCTCAAGGTGACATGACAACAACTTTTAGAAGGAAAAAAAGAAAAAGAAAAAAGAATGTAGAGTCCGGAAGCAATCAGGTGACTAGGTCAAAACCAAAGTGAGAGCAAGCTTCCTGAAATTTGCCATATTGCCAACACAGTCTTTGTAATATGACCCTCATCATTTATTTAGTGATATGCCCACTTGACATCTATTATTTACCAAATATTCTCTTTCCTCTGGGCAATCGTAACAGAAGCATCTTTTAACCAAAAGAAGAAGAAAGATGGATCCCAAGGGCAGGCAGTGGGCCATGCGAATAATCGTTTAAGATAATGTAACTAGATAATTTGGTGTTTATTATAATCCGAGGATGACTACTGCCCAACTTCGTGGCCGGAGAGATTGCTTCACCTTTGACAAGATACGATGAAGCACAAACGGTAGAGTTTGATTATGTCACAAAGGAATGCTACCATACAGCTCGACTATCGTCTTAATTTCACGTGATGGGCTTGCCTTTGGTTGATCAGACTTGTTTATCTGGAGGCTCCTAATCTAAAAACAGACCCAACTGACAGCATCTTAAATTTGGGAAATTACTTTTACTCTATATTGCAAGACAGGAACGATTATAAACAGTCTAAAGAACAGAGGCCATCAATGAATGAAACTCACGGTTTTTCGGATTTAGAATCATGCAATCGCCATGGTATTTGGGATGCAACACGTCCAAAGTCAGGCAACTCAGATGAATGGATTGATTCGCAAAGGTAGGGCTCCTCATGTGAAAGTGGGCTGCCAAAGCCTGTGATAAGCTGTCGCGTTTTACGACAGCATTCTCCGTTAATACGGAGGAAACCACTTCTCAATTCTCACCTTCCGTTCCTGCCAGGTTGCCACCTCTTAAAGTATAGAAGATTGAATAAATACAAAAGCCAGTAAAGCTACTTCCTTTGCAAGGATTTGGAAGAACTTCTGTGACATCATACACCTCTGCTCGTCAAGGAATCACCTTTGAAAGTTGGAAGACCACTTTTTCTGTCTATATAAAGGTCTTCACTATCTGGGAGTTCGTGTCTCAAACCAAAGCAATCCCGTCTGCTTCTCTTGATCAGCTTTCTTTCTCACATTTGAAGTTAGAATGGCACCTCCAGCCAAGCTTGAAAAATCAGAAGCTTCTGCAGCAGGGCTTGAAAATATAGGAAGAGATGCATTTAACGAGCTTGCCAAGGTTCAAAAAGTAGAAGGAGAAGCATCTGATAGGTTGGACTACTATTTTGGTGGATGGAAACCACCCCAAGCTCCTAAAAGACCAGCAAATGAAGGGAATCGATTGAAAGGCTGCAGCCAAGAAGTACTGAGGAGTGCTTTTCCTAAAAGATTACCTCCTCAGCAACCACCCCAAGCTCCTAAAAGACCAGAAAATGACGGGCATCGATTGAAAGGCTGCAGCCAAGAAGTACTGAGGAGTGCTATTCCTAAAAGATTACCTCCTCAGCAACCACCCCAAGCTCCTAAAAGACCAGCAAATGAAGGGATCGATTGCACATTGGCGGGCGAGAAGTACAGAGGAGTGCTGTTTGTGGATATCCCTCCTAAGAATGCACCCCGAAGGGCCTTTTAACTCTTTTTCTATACTATTTCTGTAGTAGTATTGTGTACTGTACTTCTCCCATGTGCATATTACTGTAGTGTGTGATGAAGCTGTAAGGCTCTATGCTATGTTACTTCCTTTCTTGTATGTGCACACTCTGCAATGTTTGTATACACTAGTGTGTAATGGAAACTCTAAGGCTTGTCTACCGACTTCCTCTCCTCTTATGTATACACTCCTTTCTATACTACAACTTGTTCTAGTTCTTGACCATGTCATGAAATTTTATGCATTAGTAGTAGCAAGGTAGCTCTAACATTTGGGCACCTTGATCATGTTATGCTTTCGCGGCCATGGCAATCAATTAGATTTAACGAGTCTTTAGTTATGTACGGATAATTATGCATGTGGTTGACACCGGCCCTTTAGAAATGTGTAGTTAGTAGCTAACTACTCAAGGGAGCATCTTATTTTCAGACGCTACCTTTTTATTATTTTTTCTTTGATCTAAAACATTTATCTTGTTAGGCTCTTAAATTTAACCTATGTACCAAAAATAACCCCAATCCAAAGACCTTAAATACTACTTTTTTCATTTTTATATTTCAATAGTTCTAATTTAAAACGTAGAGAAACATAGGGTTATGAGCATCCAATAGAAGTTATATTTTGGTATGTGTATAATCTAAGATATTTCAAATAATATAAATGTATTAGATCTTCCAAAATTGTGCCTAAAATCATAGAAAGACAAGTCATGATAAGTGTAGCGCTAATAGGTCTTGCAGTAGACGCCCATATTTTTGTGAAGTTAGGCAAAACTTTTGAAAGATCTATCCCATCGAACTTATTTGGACTCTTCTAGTTTATGTAGGTATAAAAATGAAAAAAGAAAAGAAAAGAGACCATTGGATATCTGTAGCCCATGTTTCTACTTTAAATCGTAGCCATTAATTAAAAAAAAAAAAGGAAAAAAAGAAGAAGAGAGGATAGAAATATCAATAGTCAAAGATCTCAAAAATAAAAATAAAGAAAAAAGGGCATCTACTAGAAGACACTTTTTTATATTTACCATTATCAAGGCTCCAGAAAAATAGCATTTGAAAATAAGACACTATTTCAGCGTTTTAAAATACCAGGACTCATTTATATATGGGAATTCTCTGCCCCTATCTACCTCTGTTTTACCTCTGACTAATTTGAAAATAAGGTCGTATCTGTAAGTGCTATTAACAAGCTTTCCAGATCACATAGCCTCTGCTACTTCTCTATGTGTCCTCAATTGGAGGGCATGATTTTCACTCTGCATCAGAGAAGTGCTGAGCAGAACCGATGCTTGCCTTGCTCAATTACATTCGCAAAAATATAGAAGCATATAGAAAAGAGAGGATTACGGGA
This sequence comes from Warburgia ugandensis, assembly GCA_035236585.1. NCBI lineage: Eukaryota > Viridiplantae > Streptophyta > Magnoliopsida > Canellales > Canellaceae > Warburgia > Warburgia ugandensis. The sequence continues at coordinate 68,919,533 of CP141134.1, forward strand.
AACAGAACTGCAATATCAATGAGGAACATGTAATCAATTAACACTCCAGTGAATTCTGTCAGCATTATATAAATTAATTATTTGTTCACTAACCATGAACAAATTTGTAATATACGTATTGGTTGACCACCACAGAAAAGAAAATGTAAAATGTATTTATTTGTCGCCAATGCTTTCCCTCAAATTGCCGAAACAGATCCCTCCGCAGACCTCCTTCAACCGATCACCCAATGAATGAGATTGGCCGGTCCAGAAGGGCAATTGCAGCTGAAATTATTTGAAGTTCTTTCTTAGCGATAAACGGGAAGAGTTCTGCATTTCATCCGGGACATCCACCGCTTTTCTCTTTCGACAATTCGCCGTTTGGATGATTGAAGGATCCATACCCAGATCACTTGATGAACGGACCTGATTGCTGATACGAAGAGGAGCATTATTGTGGGTAGGTACACGGATTGCAGAAAAACGTAGAGAAAGAGAAGAAGGAATCGTATTGTTGGTTGGGAAGAAGAGGTGGGTAATGTCCTCCAGTGGCATTCTTAATCTCCTTCTGAAGATGGAAGATGGAGCGATTGCGGAAAGACTTGGGTGGTATGGGGAAATGGGTGGGGCATTTTCTTTGTTGTTGAATTGGGATTGAGAAAGAACCTCCATTGCTGAGAGAGAGAGGGAAGGAATGAGAAAGAAAAGAGGAGAAGAGGGGGATTTGTAATGGTGGGTTTTGAACTTTGGAGGGCAGATTTGAGTTTTTTCCGTTGGAGTTTCATTTTAATGGGAGGAGGGAGTAGGATTCCCTGGTTTGAAATCTGAATTTTTCGTAGAAGAGAGAGAGAGGTTGTTTTAGCTCGGGTTGGACGAGGGAGATTTTAAATTTTGAAAGGCTCGATAAAAATAGAAGGGTTTTAGGCAGACTTGCTTTCAGGAGCCAAGGTAAGTTGGAGTTTTTAAGTAAAAAACTTGAAACGATTGGTTCCCGGGTGGAACCCCGCGCGAGAGGAACTTGTAAAGGTTCATGTCGAGCGCATTCCACGGCGAACGGTCCAGCAGGAGCACATCCCCCTATGTAATGGGTCTGGACCTTTTCAGCCTACATAGATGGTGACGGCTCATGGATTGCATCCACAGATTGGGAAAATGGGGTAACCTTGCCCATGGCAGCCTGCGATGCATGAGATTTGGCATCCTTCATGGGATGGGCCCAACCAGGATGGCCACGTACCAAAAAGTTGCATCCTTTGAGAGGAAAATGCTGTAGTAGCTCAAGCGCGTTACTGTTCACTGCTTGCATTGGTTGAGGTGCGGATTCCTCGTCAAATGGGCCCAAAATGGATCTTGACTAGAACTTCATGAGTACATATCGAATTTGCATAGACCTGGAAGTAAAATCATTACTCAAAACTTCATAAGACGATCTATTTATAGAAGAAGATGTTGGAATTTTAGTAGTCCCTAATATTTTATTTAAAATTCAACATATCTATTTATGGTAACTAAACCATCTTCTTTAAGGGTCACTATAGAAGATTCTCTTAAAGATCTCCCTACTCCAAATCTATCGCTAATGATTGGAGATAAGTTCCCAATCATTTAGTTTTTGCTTCCGCTTAATCTCTAAGTAATATAAATGTGTAGATGAGAGAAAGGTTTATGTGTGGTATCAGAGCAGAATTTCCTTTATCTGACAGTTTTGTAATTTTTGTTTAATAGATTATTGAAATCATCTATCTAGAGAATAAATATAAATAGATTAAAATGTAAACAAACCTACGAGCCATCAAATTTGAAACCGTCTGTATTTAAACAAATGAATGTGTTCTCAACATCTATAGAAGAACACGAAAACACCAATTGAACTAACACTGGCATTATAGAAAACAAATGTTGAGATATACATGCAATAGATCATAAGTGAAACTTCTAATGTTCTAGATTTTTCTTATGTCCTTGGGTAGTTTGCATAGGAAAGGATATTGAGAATTTCTTGTCTCTGATCATGAGATTGATGACTAATAACTCCAACCAACACCTCTATGCAATAAAAATGGCAAATAACCAAAGTGGAGATGTCGGTCACCGAGACACGCAAATTGCATTGTTGCGCTCCTTAATCGTCGATTCTTTTGAGGGCTATGGACTTTTTGGGATCTGGCTCGATAAGGATGACCTCAGGCGGCAGATTGTCATGCTACGACTTGCTTTGGTAGAGGCAATCCGATCAAAGGGTCATCGAACAGTCACCATCGGTAAGTATGCGTTGCCATCTAACGCATCGTTCTAGTTGTGTATCCCAAAAGACTCACGTTTGCTGTCGTAGATCCAGCGGCCATGGAAGCTAACAGTCTACATCTTCTCGAGGCATGGTTGCCAATGCCATAGAAATCCCTTTGGAGAAGTTTCTCAATTGCAGACTTAGGCTGAAATCGACATAGGCAGCTTGGCATTATCCTTTCACCGAGAAGGAATCTTCTAACAGGAAATGGGGCAAGCTTGGTAGCTGTGCACTCTATGGACCAGCAATACAACTTATAACTGGGCATCAATTTTTATAATTTGAAATACAAGTTTACTGTTGATTTCAAGTAGATGGAAGTTCATAGAAATAAAGCACTAAGCATGACCCTTACCAAATGAAAAATTAGTGGGTCTACGTCGGTCCATCACATATTTCAATTGGAGTCAAAAGTTGTAATCTTTTTAGAAATAAAGATTATTTTATATGTAGACTGCATCTACACACATACTTTAAAAACTAAGCTAAATCAGAATGTCTTTAGCATATGGGTAGAGTTGTGAATTTTTCATTCACATGCTAAAGTTGATAGATTTATTTGAGAAAAAATTAAAAATTGACTTGAAATGATATTTTAAAATTTTGTAGGTATATTTACTGTAAACCCTCACGAGACCTACCTCGTCCACCAAGGGTAACCTAGGGGTTTAAAAGCTTGTTGCATATGCTAAATGCAACCGTAAGTACCTACAAAAATAGCAAATTGCATCACTCTTAATAAATTGGTTTTCGCATGTTTTTACAAGATACTAGCAAAATGCTGGTTGGGGGTGTGTTAATTGTTCAATTTTACCTAAAATAACACTTATTTAGTATTTGATTAGATCATCCAACTAACTATTTTTGTAATTTGAAATTGATTTTATCTGCAAGTGATCATCCAACTGTTTATATGAAAATTTAACGGTTAGATGATAATTAAAGGTAATTAAATAGGTAATTAATGGTACGGATGATTATAAGTTAGTTTTCTACTTTGCAGATTAGCTTTGTACGGTTTAGATCGGCCTAATTTTGTGGGCCCCGTGTTACAAAGCAAGGCTCCATTAGAAACATGCTAGCATGCATATACATCATTGGGTGCATGGGAGACAACATAGCTTGGACACTGCACGGTACACATCATACGGGCAAGCTGTCCAAGTTGATGAGTAGAGTATAGAGCAAGCATGGAGAATCCAATAAAAAATTATAAGTAATTCAGGCTCTTTATATAGCATTCCTTAGACAACTATGGGGGCTTCACTCTTTCTTCCTCATAGAGAGAGGACAATGACTCTTCCTCTCTCAGTCTCTCTCGTGCTCTCTTCCCCCCTTGCTTTCACCGCTTACACTCTCGTCTCGCTCTCCATCCCACTCCCATTTATCACCGCCCAAATCACCCTTTCCTTTACCTTTGCCCAAGCTGCGCCCACCACCACCTGCAAAACCCCACACCGGCCAAGCTCCCCATCTCCTTCCTCTGTTCTGACTCCACCCATAGATCGGCCGGTAGCGTCATCTCCATTGTGTGCCAGCATCTCCTCCTCCACCGAGACCCCCAGTTCCATCACTCGACACCATAACCCAGGTTCCACTCTCTCTTCTCTTCTCACACTCCCTCTGTCTACCAAACCCATCTTCTCTTCTCTCCACTGCTTGCACCGATGCCTCAAGCATCACTGGCGTCTCTTTCACTGCCAAGATCCCGATTTCTCTCTCTCTCTCTCTCTCTCTCTCTCTCTCTCTCTCTCTCCCAACTCTAGCTTTCATCGCATTTGCCTAAACTCCCCTTCAACACATCTGCATCTGCTCTGTTTCATATTCACCATCCCAGATTCTAGAAGCCAGACGGTGTCCAAGCTCCCACCATCTCTGCTCCATCGGAAACCCCTTTCACCACCAATGACCATTCTCCCGGATAGTCACCACACCCATCTCACTCTCTCAACCAATCTGCCATCTCTGATTTTTTCCTTTTTCCCATTCTCTGTTTATCCTCTGCTCTCCTAGCTTCACCGGTGCCCGCAAGATTGATTGGAAGATAGTGCAACTTGGATTTTCTCCCAAAGCTTCCTATCTGCCCTTGCCTCCTCGCTCCACCTCTCCCTCCGTGATCCACCTCTCTCTCCGTGCTCTCACTCCCCTACGTTTTTCTCCCTTACGGGTTGAAGTTGAAGGAGATGAAATTTTGTAGCAAAAATTCTAGAAATGACCTTGAGACTTTAATTCTAATTACATTGGTGCCCTTGTTTAGTCTTTTTTCTTTTTTTTTTTTGTCTTTAGTCTATTCATGCTTTACTTTATCTAACTTAACTTTATTCTCGGTTTTAGTTTCTAGAAAACATATTTTTAGTTCTTGTTCGTTGCGTGACATAACAATCGAGACAGGGAATTTGCATTAGCATTGTTTTTGTTTGCACTTTCTGTGAATTCAAAACTGTGTACTTAAGGCTTAATGAAATTGAATGTTATTTGTACTAATTTTCTAAGTTAAATTTTATGTAAACTCTAACGTTTAAATCAAGTCCCTGTGAAAATTGACCCGGACTTGCACTGGCCAGACTATAACAACCATGCAATTGTGGAAAACTCAACAAATCTGACTATGATATTAGTGTTGAAAATGACCCTAAGACATTTTCACAAGCTATGAATGGTAGTAAATCGAAATTCTGGCATGATACTATGAAAGATGAGACGTAATTTATGACAAATAATCAAGTTTGGGATCTTGTAAAGTTGCCTAATGGGGTAAAGACCATTGGTTGTAAATGAATTAAAAATAAATAAATTATTAGATAACATTGAGCGATACAAGGCTATACTTGTTACAAAAAGATTTACACAAAAGGTTGGAATGGATAATCGAGAAACATTTTTTCTGTTTTTAGAAAGGATTCTTTATGTATCATCATGGAATTAGTTGCTCATTTTGATTTAGATTTACATTAGATGGATGTAAAAATGGCATTTCTCAATGGTAATTTAGAGAAAGTGTTTATATGAAACAACTTGAGGGGTTTGTTTCAAGTGACAATCATCATTTAATTTGCAAGCTTAAAAAGTCTATATATAGACTAAAGCAAGCCTCTTATTAGTTGTATTTAAAATTTCATAATGTTATTTCTTCATTTGGTTTTGTAAAGAACATTATGGATGAATGTATATATCACAAGGTTAGTGGAAGCAAGATCATTTTTTTAGTCCTGTACGTGGATGACATTTTGCTTACAACTAATAACAATTTCTCTCTCAACACTTTGATATAAAAAATATGAGTGAGGCATCTTATGTCATTGGCATTAAGATTGATAGATACAGGTTTCAAAGTATCTTAGGCTTGTCACAAGAATTCATGTATCAATAAGGTTCTTGAGAGATTTCAGATGAAATATTGTTCACCTAGTATAACACTTATTGTTAAGGGTGATAGGCCTATTAGGTACAGCACTAGGTGCATTTGTCTAAGGGTGTCCCAAAGTTCTTCCACCAAATTGTAGTACGGAATCATCCCCAAAGATTTTGGTTAGAGCAAGCATATGCTAAATGTGAACAGATACAAGCACATTCCCACAAGTTCCCAAAAAATATGAATATGTATCAAATTGGAACTGGTAACTAATCTCAACATAGAAGTATTAGAAAACCTCATATAAGCAAAAAATCTCAAATATCCTTCATCATTATTAGTTTGAATCAATGTGCCAAAAATGACCTTCAAAGGGAACATATTAAAAACATTTCTTATACTTCGGCTGTTAGAAGCCTAATGTATGCTCAAGTCTATACTAGATTAGACATTGCATTTGCTGTTGGAATGTTGAGAAAATATCAAAGTAACCCAAGTTTGGACCACTAGAGAGCTGCAAAGAAGGTCATGAGATACCTTCAAGGGACTAAAGATTTTATGCTTACATATAGACGGACCAATGACTTGGAAGTTGTTGGATATTCTAATTTAGGCTTTACTAGTTATGTTGATTCTCGCAAATTAAAATCTAGATATATCTTCTTATTTGTTAGAGGAGCTATATCTTAGAGAAGTCATCATCATCATCAAGACCTTATCCCTATTAGGGATCAGCCACATGAATCTTATCCCTCCATTCCACTATATTAAATGTCATGGTTTCATTTAGTCTCAAAGTTTTTAAATCTTTCATCACCACTTCTATCCACGTTCTTTTGGGCCTTCCCCTTGCCCTTTTAGAACCTTCTACTTGTATTGCCTCAATCCTTCTAATTGGTGCTATTGTTGGTCTCCTTTGGACATGTCTAAACCATCTAAGTCTAATCTCCCTTATCTTATTACCTATTGGTGCTCCCCCTTAATTTTCTCTAATATTTTCATTTCTAATTATGTCCTTTCTTGCCTTACCACTCATCCTCTCTACATCCTCATTTCTGCGACGCTTATCCTATGAGTATCATGTTCCTTAACTGGTCAACACTCTGATCCATAGAGCATGGCTAGCCTTATAGCCATCCTATAGAATTTTTCTTTTAGTTTGAGTGGCACCCGTCAATCAAATAAAACTCTAGATGCATATCTTCATTTGTTTCAACCCGCTTGGATTCTTTGGGTAACCTCCCTCTCAATCTCTCCACTCTCATGGATCAATGATCCTAAGTACTAAAAGAAATATTTCACGGGGACTTCTTGGTTATCAATCTTGACTAATGTTCCACTCCTACTCTCCTTGCTAAAATTACATTTCATATATTCTGTCTTAGTTCAGCTAATTTTAAATCCTTCATATTCTAATACTTCTCTCTATAACTCTATGTTTATGTTTACACCCTCTCTTGTCTCATCAAGTAAGACTATATCATCTGCAAATAGCATGCACCAGGGGATCTCCTCGTGCAAATGTTTTGTTAACTCATCTACAACTAATGTGAAGAGGTATGGACTCAATGCCGATCCTTGATGCAATCCTATAGTGACAGGAAAACCACCAGTCACGCCACTAATGGTCTTAACATTTGTTACTGTTTCCTCATACATATATTTAATTATGTCTATATACCCCTGAGAAACCCCCTTACTACCCAACACCCTCCATATTAACTCTCTTGGGACTCTATCATAAGCTTTCTCTAAATCGATAAAGACCATATGTAGGTCTTTTCTCCTCTCCCTATATTTCTCTACTATTTGTCTTATCAAGAAAATAGCTTCCATGGTAGACCTCCCAAGCATGAAACCAAACTCATTTTTCGATACACTTGTTTTATGTCGTAGCCTCTTCTCAATCACTCTTTCAAAAATTTTCATGGTGTGGCTCATAAGTTTGATCCCTCGATAATTAGTGCAGCTCTGAATGTCACCTTTATTCTTATAGATTGGTATAATAGTGCTTTTCCTTCACTCATCAGGCATTTTCTTTGATTTTATAATCTTGTTAAACAACTTGGTTAACGAAACTACCCCAATATCTCTCATATGCTTCCAAACCTCTGTTGGTACACCATCAGGCCCCAGGACCTTTCCTGATTTCATTTTTTTCAAGGCATCTTTTACTTCAGGTATTCTAATCCTATGTTCATATCTATAATATCCAATGTTATTTAGATTTATATTATTTTCAATCCCTATATTCTCAGAGTCATTGTCATTTAATAATTTTTGAAAGTATGTTTTCCACATTTGTTTGATCAAACATTGCGCGATTCCACCGCTCAAACTTAGTGGGAGATAGTTCGATCACCTACTACATTTGTATTTCCTCGCCGATTATTGGTGATCGTTCACCTCAGCCTCCTATCTTGTTTCTGTTCCTTTTCATCCGAGTATGTGTGCATCTCCGAGACGGTCTATAATCAAACATGATCACGAGCTTCTTGTTAATGGTCTCTCAATGCCCTCATAATTGAAGATAAACGATTGTCCACATTCATTGATCAACACCCCGTCAATTGAACAAGAGTTCGTCTTTAGGTTAGGTCATCTATATGGAACCGGGGAATTGAAAATTTAGAATCTTTAAAAGATAGGTATGTATGGGGGAGAGCCTTCCCGATAGAACTGGCTCCAATTCCTACGGGCTATTACGGATGGCTTGCCAGCAAAATCTGATACAGGTCAAACTGATACAATCTGTTAATTGACGTAAGCCAAGGAATATGAGCAGGGGTTTGATGTATAAGAATGCAGCTCAAGTCTAACGACGACGATGACTACTTCGGAGAACCAGGTAAAGATTCTGCAGTCTGTACGGGGTTCTGTTTAAAAGGATACACAAAAATAGAGAAACGGCATCGGCTGAGAGTATATTACCGTCACTGTCCAAGGAAACTCTGGGATCCCTAACAAATTAATTGCACTTTGCGCAGTTCCAGAACGGTTAACTGGTTGAAAAGGAACTCGCCGCGCTCCAATCCTCTTTTTCTCTCTTTTGCGACTTTCAAAGAAGGGGATCCAGTCCATTTACACCTCACATAAATGATGACGGTTATTTCCGGTAATAGGACTATGATCGTCCAGTGGAACATTTTGGTGCATGGCTCATCTAAGATCTGATCCAACCCGTATGTACATTCGTTTCTAGTAAGGATCCAAATCAAATCCAATGAATCTTATATGCACAGACGCTACACAAGTTCTGTCATGGAAACGCGCATTCAATGTCTTTCAGAACGATAAGATGGGAAGGTAGGTACCTTGAATTTTTTCGGGAGTGACCAACACCTATATTTCGGGTCACTTTCTCAAAGGGAATTCCCACGGCCTCATCCATTGGCCTGTAATAGCTGATGAAACATGGTAATTGTGAGTATTTTAATGCAAAATAACGTACTTTCCGTCATTTCATGAAGGGTGCCACCGTTGTTATGGATCTTGCCATTTGGTGGATTTTTACAAGAGGAAATGATATAAGTTTACACGTCACCCCTCATCATCATCTGACCATGGTCGAATGATAAAGGCAACGCCAATGCATGATTGCAGCACTCCAAACGGAACAGAAAAGGACCTGCTCGAACAGAGTCAATCACTCGTCAGATATGGGCCCCACAAATCACCGTCGTCCGGTTGTGAATCTTTTGATCATTCTTATTGAAAGTAACATTGATATCAGAAATTTACAGAAACAAGTCTCTTCATGCATGCATGTGGGTTCTGTTCAAGCGAATGCAACTAACATGAAAAGAAGTGTACGAAGAATCCCAAGCTTAGATACTATATAGACCCTTTCTGGTTCGAACTTGCATATGCGGGAGTTTTAGGCACCAGGCTACCTCTTGGAGAGAGTGGAAACTTGAAACTGTTGAGGGTAGAACTTCACGGGTCCGTGCAATTGCACACTAAAATAATCATCAGCATCTGAAGACACGTGCATGGCAAATGCATAGATTCAAGCATGTACAAGCATTTTCCTTTCAGAATCTTTTTAGCAAGTTAAGACAGGCTACCAGTATCATTTCATGCGGGCCCCTGGACGAATGCATCGAGTTTGATACCCCTGGGAAGTCATGCTGTTGGCGTATCTGTGAACTCTACAGATTTGTTTCGTAAATCAAAGACACACAAGTTGATTTCTTATCATAAAAGAAAGAACAACTGAAGCAGATAGAATACAAGGAGGAATAAATGAAGGATATCTTATCCTCAAAAACAGGATAGTTTAGCATCAGCACCAATTTGTTGATTACAGTTACACGAACAAGCAGCTTCCTGGGATTAATCATGCTTCTTTTTCACCATATTGCATATCTATCAAAATTAGACAAGAAATTGTTATTTATTTTGCTTCCACGCCATGATGGGAAGTTTTCTGAAGACCTGTGTTTCGAGAGCTTCATAGCACCACAAATGCGTCTTAGTTCAGTATTACATACTACTCATAACAGCACATGAATAGCCTACTTATCCTTCTTATAATACTAATTATTACCTTCCGTTTTTTTTCTTCTGAGTAGCTACAGCAATCTCGAGTATGCATGTATATTTGTGCATTCCGCAAATCATAAATGTATTGAGGTGTTCTAGAGCCTATGTGTTGGTGATCTTCCAGTTAGTCATGGTTGCCGGAACTTTTGGAAATGGGGGCCAAGGGGTGACAAAGGGTCCACAGTGCTTGCGAATGGTTAATATTACTCCATATTACCTTTAGAAAGAACTTGCATAATTCTAACTCTTAATGGTTATAATCCAAATGCACATACCAGATGAAATATCATAATATTCAAATGTAGGTTATACCATTTTTTAACATCAAAGATTGGTCAATACTTAACTCCATCCACAAAGATTGAATTGCAATGACAACATAAATGATGTAAGATGAGATCGAACTCCGGAAGGTCAAATAGATGTAACCATAAGCTGAATTTGGCATGAAATATTAACTGTTTTATTGATTAAGACAGGTGTATTGGGATGAGGAGCACAAGAAGATGCCAGTGGTTTAGAAGCAGTATCTTGAGGAATATTGAGAAATGTTCAAGAGTAAGTTGATAAACAAAAGAAAACAGAGCTCCTTTTTCTCTCCCTCTTCGCTTCAATAAATCATTGATTCATTTCTGTTTTCTATTCGATTCAACTAAAGAAGCAGCAGCATAATCTCTGCTAATTTAAAAGTTGATGCTTGGGCTAAAGGAGCACCCTTGGTGCAGCTTGAGAGAGATCTTTCGCACCATGACTGTATAATGGTTTGTGATGTGGTGTGAGGAATGTGAAGTTGTTGTGTCGGGATTTCGTTTGTCGTTGGATTGGTTGCGGCTCCTGATTTGTTGTTGCTTTAGTGTTCGCAATTGTAACAAAACTTTCACAGGAGTTTTGACTTTAATGTAGCTAGTGAGCATTGTTTGTGTATGTCCGTTTTGTGATCTTTCTGCTGGTGATTTTGATTGGCATTGTTGTGAATGTTTTTGTAGTGGCACATCTATTGTTGCTGTGTTATCATATGTTGGGCTTACTTTTGTGTCCTTCTTGTACATTCCTATTCGTGCCAATGTTGGCAGTGAATAGAGGGATGCATGATTGCTAGCGAGTTTCAGCAGGATGTGAATGAAGTTACTACCATTAAAAAAAAAAATGTGTCTTAAAACTGATCTCCCCTTTGTCTAGAGTTTCATCCATTCAATGAAGTTACTGCCATATGAAAAAAAAGCTTATGTTTTTTGGACCCTTCTCCACATCAATATGATGTCCAATGTCAATATTGGGTTTGAACTATTACATTTAGCGCACATCTTCCGGTTGTCAAACCAATTTAACTCCTCTAGTTTATGCAATATGCTGAGTATTTTGCAACCTTCTGGTCTTAACATACTGCTCAATGTAAGTCACAGACCTGCCTGCTAAGCTTATGAGTAGCTTCTACGGAGAAATGATGAAGCGCTAAAACTGTCCTGCAGTAAATAACCAGCTTGGATACCAGAATTAATGGGACAAGTTAGGACAGAGAACCGGACCAGAATCGGAGAGTTCAGTTATGGTCCTTAAGGTCAGAAATGAACTTCGGTTTCGTCAGAATCTAGTCCTAATGAAATTATATCGGCCTGGTTCCATACCTGGACTATTGACAGCCCCGCTACAAATATTAGATAAGAGACACTAGTAACTTGGTAAAAGAGAAACCTATGTGCAAAGCTTGAGTTGTCGTTATGTGACCTTGAGGTCACAAGTTCAAGGTGTGAAAATAGTCTCTTGCAAAATGCGTGGTAAAGCTGCGTAACATAGACCATTGTAGTCCATCCTTTCCCCTGAACCTCATATGAGTGGGAGTTTTGTGCACCAGGGTGCCTTTTTTTTTTTTTGTACACTAGTAACTTGGCACATGCACATGGATGTGCCATTTTATGGTAAATAGTTTTTGTGACACCCCGGGTTTTTCTAAACTTTTTTTCAAAGTTGTAATAATAATAATAATAATAATATCTTTTAAAGAAAAATAGGCGAGATCCCTAAAAACAAAAACTCAAGATTTATAAATCTTACGTAGCGTTAAAAGAATTAACCCACAACGAAAACCTCGGGGTCAACCGCATCCCAAAACTACGACAATAAATAAAATCAATTCTAGATACTTTGAGCATGCTTGATTTAAAACCACGATAAATACACAAGTTGAGAAGAGGCAATAACAATATAAGTCCAAAAGCCACCAGGTTCTGTCCATAATCATCACCATAACTACATTTGTAAATAACGTACACTACACAATGGTATGGGTCCAATCTATCCAAATATACAAACATCCAAGTAGAGTCTAAAAAGGCTAATACAAGTCTAAGAGACTTACACTAATTTGTCTCCGAATACTGAAAGTAAATAGTCCTCAAGTCCTCGCCCAAATCAATGCTACTCCACCCGCTTTCCCTTCCGACTATCGCGCTCCAAATATGGGGCATTGCAAAGCAAAGCAATGCCTCAGCAAGCTATGCTTGTGTAGGTGATTTACACTCAATTTGCAAAATTGATATAAAATCACAAGTTGTAAGATATCAAAATCATGGAAATTCCCGTTAGAAGGGTATAGATGCACGAAACATCAGAATTCATAATGAACAATATACGAAATCCATGATATAAACAAAGCAATAGCAATCCTGGCATCAAGACATACATAATGTAAGAAAATACATAGATATATGTATGTAAAAACCAACAAAACATCGTATACGGTCCAACCCTATGAGTGTCTTATATACACTTATGACAACGTGGGGCTAACTCTCAGTACTTTCCCTTTCACCCACAACGGGGCACTCAAGCACTCATGGAAAGACGCATTTTAATTCCGCTTTTACCCTTTCACTCACAAGGCACTCAGACACTCACAGGGAGATGCATCCCATCACAAAGGTCACTTGTCTCAATCGACAAGGCATAGAAACTCCCATGTATCAAAGTCTTAATAAGATCTGGTAAAAAATATGGTAGTGTACCATCAACCATATGTTCAAATATATGACTAAATCATGTAGGATAAAGGAATTTTCTTGAAAACATGATAATGTGTAATTATTTTCAAAAAAGCCAAATCGAGTAAGTACTTCAATATATTAACATCATGCATCGCAAATTAGTGAATAACATCCTCGATAATCAGGTTGATGCAACCGAAATATACTAAAAATAATGCATAAATCATGCATAAAGAAGTAGCAAGTATAGCAACAGTACATGTTGAAAATGATCTCATGCAACATGGCAGGGCATAAAACCTATACCTCAAAGTTTCAAATACTACGTCATGATTTAAGAAACCATGTAAAATCAAAAATATAATCACCTACCTCAATAACACAGTACTTTAATCAAGCACGTAAGCTATATCACGTCATGCACCCTGACGTACCTGTCACATCACAAGTCATCAATCACTTGGTGTTCTCACAACTCAAATAATAGGTCCAAGTGATGACCTTCCTGATCTGGTAGTTAATCATAGATTAACAACCAAGATCATCTCATTAACCCTCCATTAGGGCAATCCTAAACTAGATGTTTGTCTTCCTAACATCTAGACCGTCATATGTCATTTTCAATTTCAATCCTATCCATTTTCATCATCATCCATTAAATTTCTATTTCATTTAGTGATTCACATGTTTCTTTATGATTACGTGTCGATTTGACAGTCAGATCGCTCTCTGATCAACACATCCTAAGGCACTCGCTTAGATCGACGATCAATATCACTTTTCTTAGCACTTCAATTAGATCTACTCTTCTAATCTTCTAGATCATCCCATATTTGATATATACTATGAAGGTCTAAGGTCTGATCATACATTGATCGCCCTGATTTAGGTCATATAATAGTATTTAGTAGTTTAACTATTTAAAAGGTACACAAAGCTAGGTTTTTATCTTGAATCTAAGTTCGCATCACCGAGATAGTCGCAACGCCTCTTTCGGATGGCGATTTGGAGCTCTTAAGCTCTTAAAATCATATTTTTTGTAAATGAATGGCTTAGAAAGATCCAAAAATCAAGAAAAAGGCGTGCCACATGTGATGCAAGTGTGCGGCTCACACGAGCGCTGTGCGCACGTGTGCCGCTTGTGTGTCATGCTCATGTCGCGTGTGCGCTCGCAGCCCAATGCGCTTGCGTGCGTTCACTGCCTAAGCATGAGTTGTCGTGCTGCTGCTACTAGGTGCCATCACCGGGGCTGGCCGTCGTTGCCAGAGATGACGGCCGGACTTCAGTCGCCGCCTGCAACTCTCAGGTGTCCAAATGTTATGATTTTTGCACCATTTCACTCAGTTTTTCACGTAGATCCCGTTTTTAAGCTCATTTTCAAAGAATTCAATCATTATCTACTGTTTTTACATGATTTTTATCACGTTCTTAAAAATCTTCCTCTGACTATTTTCCAAAATTTTTGGTGTTCCTAGCCATCCGATTACCATAAAAATTCATGGGTTTGTTCTTCGTGTTACCATGCACAAGATGAACGGTTCAAATTATTCATTTGACACTGTTTCATTATATTAGTTTTGCAAAAACAGAAAAGTTCATGCAGTCACCGGAAAAACGACTTTCCACGTTGTTTCTAGCGTAAAAAACTCATAAAAACTCCTCACCATATTGGAATAGAGAACATGGGAAAGGGGGGATGAGGCTTACCTCGAATAAGGCTAGCCGATTACAGCCAAAGTCTGCTTATGCCATTTTATTAAATATATAAATTAAAATAATTAGCTAATTTTCCTCCTGTATCTGATTTTAGCGTTCTTATTAGCGTTGGATTCTATTTTTCGAGTACATTCCAATTATTGAGGTTTTAACTCAAGATTTCATCTTAAAATTTCCCAAATCCTCCATTTTCTAATTTTTCCATAATTCTACGAAATTACGTCTTTTTCAAAATTAAAATTTTGGGTTATTACGATTTTTAGCAAAAAAAAACTTTTTTTGTTGGGTACCCATCTGCATTTCAATATTTACATATCATGCGACCATTCTTTTATACCAAAAAACCCTTACATGGAAATGGTGATACATTAGTGAACCAACCATTTCTTCGAGGGTGTCTGTTTAACGTATAGCATAGATACCAAGTTATATACAGTGTTCTGGTTACGTAAGCGAGCAATTTAACCTGCATGGTTATGCCTATCATTGGAACCTCACCCATGGATTCCGCTACTATGACAACTGGAATGATCACCGTGATAAACCTACAGCACAAATTCATACTTTGTGTGTGAAATAATAACATTTATTTACCGTTGTGTTAGTGGTGTGCGAGATAGAGTTACCTGATTTGAGATGAGACAAGTCATATCACTGTTATTGGTGCTTAAGATGACATGAAATTTATTTCATCTTAACTCCTTGTTAAGTTCAATATTAGTCATCTCACTCATTTCAAGCCAAATTTGGATCACCTAAGTTCAGCTCAAATAATCTCAAGCCAGATCTCATCTCCAGCTGATTCACTTTATCTCAAGTGCCATTATTTTGTTAGTTACGTTGTGATGTTATTAGCTATTGTCATGTATGTGTACATATGTCGAGTAGAGGTAGTTTCTATAGGAGACATTAAAAGTCAGTCTTAGTTGTTGGAACTAATTGGCAATGTGGAGCATATGTAATTTGTGTACTGTACTCTTGCATAAATTCAAGATAAGGATGTGCACTAAGATCCTTGTGGTCCACCCTTTCCCTGGACCCGCTTATGCTAGAGCTTCGTGTACCGAGGCTGCCCTTTAGTTAGCTAATTTCATGGCTATAAATTAATACTAGATCGAGTCATTTCATGGAAATGCAATTGTGATGTTCTTTGGAGCTCATTTTCTCCCTTGTTGAGTTGTGCTTTTTGGTTGTCTTTATAAATGAATTGCTTCAAGACTTTATTAATACACAAAGTTTCTTATATCTTTTACAAACACAGAGTGGGAGGGAGAGAGAATTATATCTTGTTTATCCACCTTTAGTCTATTATTGCTAAATCATCATGGAATATATTACTCATAATCAAGACGAGATTTTTTGGTCAAATAAGGTATCTTCCGCAGCTGGAATCTGAGACCCACACTCCTTCTTAAAGCCTTTCCAAAAAGATGGAAAGATGTCCTCAACCAAACACCTAATTTTCTCTTTTTGGTTCAGGAATCAAACATACTTCATCACTAGGAGGAACCTACGAAAAATCATCTCGACCTAGCTGAGCCCTTGGTTTGATGGTTGTCATTAATGAATTTTCTCCACCCTTTAAAAGAAAATGCAGGAAGGAACCTCGGAAAGATCAGCAGTTGAAAGCAAATCAAGTATTGTTATTGCTACCTTTTGAATTTGTTCCAGAGTAGTCTCAAGTGTCATTCGATTATGCTGGACCATTGCTCATTTGGGCTTTTGCACTTGTAGTCTTCAGCATCAGAGTCCTACATGACGAATTATAGAGATCATCATGTAAGAAATGTAGAGTGTGGGGTGAAGTAGTATAAGAGTGAGTCTTAATTGTGAAGGTCATGAGTTTAAGCTACTCAAAGATCTGTGCGCAAGTGTGTCTGTTCACCTTTTAGAAGGAAAAGAAAATAAGAAAAAGAATGCGGAGTCTGGGAGTGATCAGGTGACCCCATCCTCATTTCATCATTTATTTAGTGATATATGCCCACTTGTTATTTCTCCTAAAGCCCTTGTTAGTGGAAGAGCTACAACTTACATGGGCTCTTGTTTTTTAAGATGTGAACAGTTTACAATGTTGCTTTTGACTGAGATGAACCATGCCTATTCTTAAATTCCTATTCATTGCTTTAGAAATCATGCAGGCCGAAAACAAGCTTCTCATACGCCTCTTCTTATAAGGTTTCTCAAACAATTATTCATCAGCTGATCAGCATGCACCTTCACACCTATTATTTACCAAATATTCTCTTTCCTCTAGGTAATCGTAACAGAAGCATCTTTTAACCAAAAGAAGAAGACTGACAGCATCTTAAATTTGGGAAAATACTTTTACTCTATATTACAAGACAGAAATTATTAGAAACAGTCCAAGGAACAGTGGCGATCAATGAATGAAGCTCACGGTTTTTCGGATTTAAAATCATCCAATCACCATGGTATTGTAAGGCGCAGCAGTTAGGTTCAAAATCACAGAAACGCAACACACACAGAACACTATAAGATTTACGTGGTTCAGCTATGTATAGCCTACGTCCACGGGAGAAGGAGGGGAATATTTTCACTATAAGAGAGGTTGATTACAACTCATTCTACTCTTATTCTTTTGGCTCTGCCTTTGGTCTTATTTATAGAGGCCAAAGGCGGTGTAAAGTTTCCTAGTAGGATTCTAATCCTACTTTTCTTTTCCTTCTTTGATTAGGACTCCTAATCAGGTTAAGATTACATTTAATTGACTTGCCTTATTTTTGGAGGATTCTTGGGGCGTGATTATGGGATGGACGTCATCAGGTATTTGGGATGCAACACATCCTAAGTCAGGCAACTCAGATGAATGAATTGGTTAGCAAAGATTGGGCTCCTCATGTGAAAGTGGGCTGCCAAGGCCTCTGATAAGTTGTCGCGTTCTATGACAGCATTCTCTGTTAATACGGAGGAAACTACTTCTCAATTCTCACCTTGCGTTCTTGCCAGGATGCCACCTCCTAAAGTTTGGAAGATTGAATAAATACAAAAGGGAATAAAACTACTTCCTTTCCAAGGAATTGGAAGAACCTCTGTGACATCATACACCTCTCGTCATCAAAGAAAGACCTCTGAAAATTGATGGATAATCCATATACATAAAAGCAGCATGGATTTTGTTACTTACGTTTGGCATGAAATATTAACTGTTTTATTGATAAACACAGGTGTATTGGGATGAGGAGCACAAGAAGATCCCACTGGTTTAGAAGCAGCATCTTGAGGAATATTGAGAAATGTTCAAGAGTAAGTTGATAAACAAAGGAAGACAGAGCTCCTTTTTCTCTCCCTCTTCGCTTCAATAAATCATTGATTCATTTCTGTTTTCTATTCTATTCAACTAAAGAAGAAGAAGCAGTAGCATAATCTCTGCTAATTTAAAAGTTGATGCTTTGGCTAAAGGATAACCCTTGGTGCAGCTTGAGAGAGATCTTTCACGCCATGACTGTATAATGGTTTGTGATGTGATGTGAGGAATGTGAAGTTGTTGTGTCAGGATTTCCTTTGTCGTCGGATTGGATGTGACTCCTGATTTGTTGTTGCTTTAGTGTTCGCAATTGCAACAAAACTTTCACGGTAGTTTTCACATTAATGTAGCTAGTGAGCATTGTTTGTGTATGTCTGTTTTGTGATCTTTCTGCTGGTGATTTTGCTTGACATTGTTGTGAATGTTTTTGTATTGGCACTTGTAATGTTGCTGTGTTTTTTGGCTTACTTTTGTGTCCTTCGTTTTTTACATTCCTATTCGTGTCAATGTTGGCAGTGAAAAGAGGGATGTCTGATTGCTAGCCAGTTTCAGCAGGATGTGAATGAAGTTAGCTATTTTCATGGCTATTAATTAATACTAGATCGAGTCATTTCGTGGAAATATATTACTTGTTTACTAGAGAGAGAGAGAGAATTATCTCTTGTTTATCCACCTTTAGTCTCTATTACTGCTAAATCATCATGGAATATATTACTCATAATCAAGACGAGATTTATTGGTCAAATAAGGCATCTTCTGCCGCTGGAATCTGAGACCCACACTCCCTCTTAAAGCCTTTCCAAAAAGATGGAAAGATGTACACAACCAAACACCTCATTTTCTCTTTTTGGTTCAGGAATCAAACATCCTTCATCAAGAGGAGGAAACTAAGAAAAATCATCTCGACCTAGCTGATGCCCTTGTTTGATGGTTGTCATAAACGAATTTTCTCCATCATTAAAAAAAAATGTAGGAAGGAACCTCGGAAAGATCAGTAGTTGAAAGCAAATCAAGTATCGTGATTGCTACCTTTTGAGTTTGTTCTAGAATAGTCTCAAGTGTCATTCGATTATGCTGATTAGCGTGCACCTTCACATCTATTATTTACCACCTCTTTGCTCCAGGTAATCGTAACAGAAGCATCTTTTAACCAAAAGAAGAAGAAAGATAGATCCCAAGGGCGGTGGGCCATGAGAATAATCGTTTAAGATAATGGAACTAGATAATTTGGTGTTTATTGTAATCCAAGGATGACTACTGCCTAACTTCGTGGCCATAGAGATTGCCTCACCTTTGACAAGATACGATGAAGCACAAGGTAGAGTTTGATTATGTCATAAAGGAATGCTACCATACAGCTCTTCTATCGTCCTAATTTCACGTGATGAGCTTGCCTTTGATTGATCAGACTCGTTCATCCGAAGGCTCCTAACCTAAAAACAGAGCGGACCGACAGCATCTTAAATTTGGGAAAATACTTTTACTCTATATTGCAGGACAGGAACGATTATAAACCGTCTAAAGAACAACGGCGATCAATGAATGAAACTCACGGTTTTTCGAATTTCGAATCATGCAGTCGCCATGATATTTAGGATGCAACACGTCCAAAGTCAGGCAACTCAGATGAATGGATTGATTCGCAAAGGTAGGGCTCCTCATGTGAAAGTGGGCTGCCAAAGCCTGTCATAAGCTGTCGCGTTCTACGACCGCATTCTCCCTTAATACGGAGGAAACCACTTCTCAATTCTCACCATCGGTTCTTGCCAGGTTGCCACCTCTTAAAGTCAAGAAGATTGAACAAATACAAAAGCCAATAAAATTACTTCCTTTGCAAGGAATTGGAAGAACTTCGGTGACATCATACACCTCTCCTCATCAAGGAATCACCTTTGAAAGTTGGAAGACCACTTTTTCTGTCTATATAAAGGTCTTCACTATCTGGGAGTTCGTGTCTCAAACCAAAGCAATCACGTCTGCTTCTCTTGATCAGCTTTCTTTCTCACATTTGAAGTTAGAATGGCAACTCCAGCCAAGCTTGAAAAATCAGGAGTTTCTGCAGCCAGGCTTGAAAAGATAGGAAGAGATGCATTTGCAATGCTTCCCAATCTTGATAAATCAGGAGCTTCGGAAGCCAGGCTAAAAAATATAGGAAGAGATGCATTTGATATGTTGTGTAGAAGGAAACCTCCTCAGCAAGATATCCCTCATAAGAATGCACCTCGAAGGGCCTTTTAACTCTTTTTCTATACTATTTCTGTAGTAGAATTGGATACTGTACTTCTCCCATGTGCATATTACTGTAATGTGTGATGGAGATTTAATGCTCTATGCTATCTTACTTCCTTTCTTATATGTGTACACTCTGCAATGTTTGTACACACTATCTATCATAGTGTGTAATGGAAACTCCAAGGCTTTTGTCTACCCACTTCCTCTCCTCTATGTATACACACTTTTCTATACTACAACTTGTTCTAGTTCTGGAATATGTCATGAAATTTCATTCATTAGTAGTACAAAGGCAGCTCAAACATTTGGGCACCTTGGCCATGCTATGCTTTCGCGGGTATGGCAATCAATGAGATTTAACGAGTCTTTAATTTTGTACAGATAATTATGCATGTAGTTGACACCAGGCCTTTAGAAATGTGTAGTTAGTAGCTAACTACTCAACGGAGTATCTTATTTTCAGATGCTACCTTTTTATTATTTTTTCTTTGATCTAAAATATTCATCTTGTGCGGCTCTTAAATTTAACCCATGTGTCAAAAATAACCCCTATCTGATGACCTTAAATACTACTTTTTTCATTTTTATATTTCAATAGTTCTGATTTAAAACGTACTTAAACATAGGGTTACGAGCATCCAATAGAAGTTATTTTTGGTATGTATATAATCCAAGATATTTCAAATAATATAAATGTATTATATCTTCCAAAATTGTGCCTAGAATCATACGAAGACGAGTCATGATAAGGATAGCGGTAAAAGGTCTTCTAGTAGATGCCTATATTTTGTGAATATAGGCAAAACTTTTGAAAGATCTATCCTATTGAACTTATTTGGATTCTCTTAGTTTATCTAGGTATAAAAAATATATATGAGAAAATTGGATATTTGTAGCCCATGTTTCTACTTTAAATTGCAACCATTAATAATAATAATAATAATAATAATAATAATAATAATAATAATAAGAGGATAGAAATATCAATGGTCAAATATCTATAAAAAAAAGTGCATCTACTAGAAGACACTTTTTTATGCTTACAATTATCAAGACTCTAGAAGGAAAAATAAGAAACTATTTAGCGTTTTAAAATACCAGGACTCATCTACCTCTGTTTTACCTCTGACTAATTGATAGATACAACTAGCTAGAAAGCAACAAGGTCGTGCTTGCCCTGCTCAATTACATTCGCAAAAAGATAGAAGCATATAGAAAAGAGAGGATTACAGGAAACAGAACTGCAATTTTAATGAGGAACATGTAATCAATTAACACTCCAGTGAATTCTTTATCCGCATTATATAAATTAATTATTCGTTCACTAACCATGAACAAATTTGTAATATACGTATTGGTTGACTACCACAGAAAACAAAATGTAAAATGTATTTATTTGTTGCCAATGCTTTCCCTCAAATTGCAAAACAGATCCTTCCGCAGACCTCCTTCAATCCATCACCCAATGAATGAGATTGCCAGGTCCAGAAGGGCAATTGCTGCTGAAATTATCTTAAGTTCTTTCTTAGCGATAAACGGGAAGAGTTTTGCACTTCATCCGGGGCATCCACCGCTTTTCTCTTTCGATAATTCGCCGTTTGAATGATTGAAGGATCCATACCCAGATCACTTGATGAACGGACCCGATTGCTGATGGGAAGAGGAGCCTTATTGGGGGCAGGTACACGGATTGCAGAAAAGCGAAGAGAAAGGGATGAAGGAATCGCATTGTTGGTTGGGCAGAAGAGGTGGGTAATGTCCTCCAGTGGCATTATTAATCTCTTTCTGAAGATGGAAGATGGAGCAATTGCAGTAAAAGTTGGGTGGTTTGGGGAAATGGGCGCGGTATTTTCTTTGTTGTCGAATTGGGATTGAGAAAGAACCTCCATTGCTGTGTGTGTGTGTGTGTGTGTGTGAGAGAGAGAGAGAGAGAGAGAGAGAGAGAGAAGGTGAAGGAATGAGAAAGAAGGAAGGAGAAGAGGGGGATTTATAATGGTGGGTTTTGAACTTTGGGGGGCAGATTTGAGTTTTTTCCTTTGGAGTTTCATTTTAATGGGAGGAGGGAGAAGGATTCCCTGGTTTGAAATCTGAATTTTTTCGTAGAAGAGAGAGAGAGAGAGAGAGAGAGAGAGAGAGAGAGAGAGAGAGAGAGAGAGAGAGAGAGAGAGGGATTTGTAATAGTGGGTTTTGAACTTTGGAGGACAGAGTTGAGTTTTTTCTTTTGGAGTTTCATTTTAATGGGAGGAGGGAGAAGGATTCCCCTGCTTTGAAATCCGAATTTTTTCGTAGATGAGAGAGAGAGAAAGAGAGAGAGGTTGCTTTTGTTGTTTTAGCAGGGGGTGGACGAGGGAGATTTTAAATTTTGAAAGGCCCGATAAAAGTAGCAGGATTTTAGGCAGGCCTGCTTTCGGCAGCCAAGGTTTAAGTCAAAATTTTGAAACGATTGGTTCCCGGGTGGAACCCCGCGCGAGAGGAATTTTTAACGGTTCATGTTTTCGCTGCAAGTAGACAAAACGTGAGAGCATGTCGAGCGCACTCCACGGCGAACGGTCCAGCAGGAGCACATCCCCATATGTAATGGGTCTGGACCTTTTCAGCGTCATAGATGGTGACGGCTCAGAGATTGCGTCCACAGATTGGGAAAATGGGGTGACCTTGCGCATGGCAGCCAGCGATGCATGAGATTTGGATCCTTCATCGGATGGGCCCAGCCAGGATGGCCACGTACCAAAAAGTTGCATCCTTTGAGAGGAAAATGATGTAGTAGCTCAAGCGCGTTACTGTTCACTTCTTGCATTGGATGAGGTGCGGATCCCTCGTCAAATGGGCCCAACATGGATCTTGACTAGAACTTCACGAGTACACATATCCAAATTGCATACTGCTGGAAATAAAATCATTAGTCAAAACTTCCTAAGACGATGTATTTATAGAAGAAGAGCCACAAAAAATGCTACAAATTGGTTGATTAATACCAACAATGCAGGATGGTGCTCGAGGAAAGGGAGCACAAGATCATGCACACACTAAGATTGCCTAATTCCCTTGCTCATGAAAGAGCCAAGGAAGGTGTTTTTGGGGCCCTTCTTTGGATCGATATTTTTAACCAAGAGGATATTGGAAAAATTGTAATCCTCTTGATGATCGAAGGCTGTTTTCGTGGTCAGTCTTCTCATCTCCTTTTTCTTAACAACCTTTGGACAAAAGTGCATACTGCTGCATGCATTTTTTGGACATAAGTCCTCCATTTACAGGGGTTCGATGAGAACACTTAGGACACAAAAAAATTGCGCGTAAATGATGGTTCATATGGATTGTTGGTAGATCCTTAAAGAATCTGCATAGGTTCGTCATGGTGCAACATTTATAGCCAGATTGCAATGA
Organism: Warburgia ugandensis; assembly: GCA_035236585.1. Lineage (NCBI taxonomy): Eukaryota > Viridiplantae > Streptophyta > Magnoliopsida > Canellales > Canellaceae > Warburgia > Warburgia ugandensis. The sequence goes on from CP141134.1 coordinate 68,943,277, forward strand.
TAAAATAGTGAGATGAAGGCGTGATTTGTGATGCATCTTCTGCCAGGCAGCCTTTGGCATGGTGCTTTCATATGCTCCTAAAGGTTACTTGTTTTCTAAAATAAATTGTCTTGAATAAGGAAAGTTTTCAATCTTGCCTAGTCTTTAGAACGGGCTGGGTAAGATCCTCAGTGAATCAACATGGCGTGATTCCACCTCTCAAACTTAGTGGGAGATAGTTCGATGGCCTACTACAGTCGTATTTTGTTGCTAATTATTGGTGATCGTTCACCTCGGTCTCCTATCTCGTTTCTGTTCCCTTTCATCCGAGTACAGTCAAACAGATGATCACGAGCTTCTCATTCACGGTCTGCCAATGCGCTCATAATTGAGAATAAATGATTGTCCACATTCATTTATCAATACCCCATCAATTGAACAAGAGTTCGTCTTTAGGTCAGGTCATCTGTTATGGAACCGTGGAATTGAAAAGTTTGAATATTTACCACAATAAAATATAGGCAAGTATGGGGGAGACCCTCTCGATAGAACTGGCTCCAATTCCTATGGGCTATTACGGATGGCTTGCCAGCAAAATCTGATACAGGTCAAACTGATACACTCTGTTAATTGACGTAAGCCAAGGAATATGAGCAGGGGTTTTGATGAAACGACGATGATTACTACTTAGGAGGACCAGGGAAAGATTCTGCAGTCTGTACGGCGTTTTAAAAAGAACACAAAAATAGAGAAACGGCATCGGCTGAGAGTATATTGGCTGTCACTGTCCAAAGAAACTCTTAGGATCCCTGACAAATCAATTGCAGTTTACGAAGTTCCATAACAGTTGACTAGTTGAAAATATACACGCCGAGCTCCAATCTCCTTTTTGTACTTCTTTTTCGGACTTTAAAGAGTTCATTTTACACCTCACCTGCGATTATATATTTGCAGCTTATTTAATAATAATATTTTTAACATATATAAATATTTTGAATATATGTAAGATATCAAATAGTTCAAAATTTATAAATTTCCAATGAGATGAAAGAGTTGTACTACTAAGATGTTGGCCCAACTTGCAAATGTTTAGCAGTTACTAGTGAACACTTTATCACGATCGGCCTCTCCTTTGGATAATCGTAACCATTCATTTGATTTTTCTCACTTCACATGTCTTATGTGTTAAACATCAACAAACCAAGATTGGCTGAATTTAATGCCTACAAAAGGTACATTCAATCAGTTCTTTTGGAACCACTCTTTGAATTGTGTTTATGCGATGCCCGCAGTTTTTCAAATGCTAAATACATATACATTATAAATATAAAATAGGTAAATATTTTATTACAAATATCAATAAATTAATGTTATTTCAAAAATATTAAAATATAATTAACAACACATTTTTCAAACCATTTAGGCATCAAACAATCCACGAGAATCACAATAAATGCAGATATGAAAAAATAATACCAACATATAATATAAGACATGTCATATCTGACCACATGAAAACAACATCGAAAATCACAATTAATAATATTGGAATACAAAAATCATCAAGAATTGTGGCTTGTTCATCATGACTCATTATCCATCCATGAGACCAAGTCTACAAGTCTAAAATATGTGTAAAAGAACATCTAACTATATACAACCCATATACAAGTTCAAAATGATATCCTGTAATATCCTTAATTTTAGGTATAAATTGAGAATTTATTTAATAAATTAAATTAAAAATTTATAGATGGAATTTGGTCCTGAAAACTTAAAAACTAGAAAGTACTCGTAATAGGATTCCAACGACATAAAGAACGTGAAAAACGGAGCTCAAATGAAAGAGTTATGAGCTGTTGAAGTCATAGGGGTATTTTGGTAAATTGGCAGAGACGTAAAACATAGGGGCCTAAATTGATAATGGCACCCTCTTCTTCTACACGTCTCTACCAGATCCAGCAAATTCGCCAAAGAAATCGTCGGCGAAGAAGCTTAAAAGCGGAAGAGTTTCATTCCTCTTCCTAAATGCAAGCTTCCCCCCCAGCCTGATCACCAATCACCCTTCTCCTCTTGATCACACCATTCCTATTCCAAAACCCTACCCTTTGCAAAAATTCCATTTTTTCGGTAAGTAGGACTCCGGCAACTTCCACAAACGCATAGTAAATTAAGGTAAGCTTTAATTCCTTAATTTTTATATTATATATGTGTATATATAATAGAAATACATAATAGAAAAATCATTGGAAAAATATGGAACCCTACTGTTGGAGCATAAATCTATTGATGAAACCATGTTTGATTGCCAATATAACCGTCCATCTAGTGTACAAAAAGACCCAAGATCAAACCCTTTAAATTTGGGAGAGATCCAATGGCTAGTATTGTCCAAAAACATGAAAAACAGTACTAATGAAAGTTTTTAGGAACATGGGAAAAATCGCATAAAAAATACAGTTTTTGAAAAAATCAATGCAAAAGGATGGTACAAATGAAAACTAGACAAAATTTTGAACAAAATGACTCAAAAACCAAGTGATTTGGACACCTGTAGGGTCACCAGAGATGATCGGAAGCCGGTCGTCTTCTTCGACATCATAATTGATTGTGAATTTAAATTGCACTTAATAGAAATCATTGATTTTGCTAGATTTAGAATTCAATGCTATGATCGTTATTTGATTTCAATCACGTGTTAAATGGATTTATTATAAATGATTTCATGAGAATAATATTATCTATTATGCATAATTAGAAATTTCTTTTCTTTATTACATCACCGAAATTGGTGGATTTGCATGAGAAAGAAAAGCGGAGACTTGGTGGCTGGTCCTTTTATAGGCTAACCCCAGGATGAGGGGTGTGCCTTGGGGATTGCAAGCTACAAGTACTCTTGAGTTTTGGCATATATATGATTTCCGTGTTTTGTGTTTTATGACGGGTGCTCTCACCCGGTAGGCGTTATGCTAGGAGAGATAGGGCCGGCCACCCTCCGAGATTGTGATGTGATGTGATATGATGGACACCTGCCTGTAGATGGCTTTTGGTATGGGTTAGTAATATGGATAGTCCACACTATCAGTCTGGGCCTTTCCATAGGGACGGACGCTAAGTCTCCCGTTATGGTGTTGACGGGGAGCGGCGGTAGTTGAGACCCACGGAGGGTTGCCACTGTGGCATGACGATCCATACTCTTATTATGTGTGCTTGCATGATGAGCATATTTATGAGATGATATGCCTGTGTGTGACGACAATCAGAGGTTAGATATGAGTACTCATGATTAGTGATATTTGTCTATATGACGCTTGTGAGACCCATTACCTTAGGGTGCCCTTATTATTATTATTATTATTATATGCTCATTTACATTGATTCGTATCATGTTTTAAATCTGTGGAATGCATGTTTTAGCATACTTGAGAAATTGATACTATGTTGGCATAAGTTATAATGATTTTATCGTCATAAACGATAGATATTTTATTTTGTCATTACTGTTATTTTATTTATTTCATTAATTATCTATGTACCTGCACAAGCAATAACTTGCTGAGACATTACTTTGTTTTGCAATGCCTCATATCTTGAGCGCAACATCAGGAAGGGCAAGACCGTTGAGAAACCGTGATAGCAATGGGGGATTCCTTTACTTGATTGATAGATAGTGATGTGAGTTAATAAACAGAATTATCATTTGAATTTCTTTATAGACTATATACTTTATTCTATGGATTTGATTAAGACAGTTAAACATATGATGGACATTTAATGGGATGTTATGATGGGTAAACCCTGTACCATATTATTATTGCGTTTTGGATATTTATTGGTTTGAAAATAAAGGTGCCGATGCATTTTAACGTTGATTGACATGTTTATTATTTCAGTTCTATTATCACAAAATTATACTTATGTTGTGAATGAAATTACGATGTTTTGGAAAAAGAAAATAACACCCGGAGGTTTTCAAGAAATGTTTTAGTAAATAAATTAATAAAAACTTTTTCTCATGGGATCCCAAATATTGTTATTATTATTATTATTATTATTATTATATATAATGTCACAAAATTCTGAATTAAAGATTTTCTGTTTCATATTAGTTTTAATAGTCCAAATCAAAATTTGGAATGAAAACACTGCCAAAATGATGTCACCAGGATGCACCACATCCATGACATGCTTCTGGGATGCACCGGTGCATCATGGTCCCCAAGATACATGCATGTCCAGTTCCACCCATGAACGATGCTCCAAGCATGCACGTTCTAGTGCGGGTCTGCCTGAGTGCATCCAAAGCGCACCGGATTGTCCATTCTTTTCCCTTTAGATCTATAGTTTAGATGACCCATATTTTGATTATTTTCATTGTTCCTAGGGTTTTAGGGTCTAGAAATCCAATGGATGGCTTAGATCATCCATTCAAGTTGTCCCTGAGGTGGATTTTTTTTGCTTAGTCAGTTTTCTACGATTGAACTTTGTCAGGCGAAAAAAACAACCTAGGCGGTATGGAGGGAAGAAAAACATAAGGAAAAGGAGAGGGGGGCCTACCTATATGTTGTCAGTGTAGTCTTGTCATGATGCGTCTCCAGAAAACCAAGGAGATATGGAAAAGGGGTGATTCAAGAGAAGGGGAGAAGCCAGGGGGAATGGCTAAAATGTGATGAAACACTAGGGGTGGTGTATAAAAACACGATGCACTGATGACACAGGAGGTGTCGTTATCAGAACGCTCACTGCATGTTTCACATTTAAAAAAAAAAAAATCAAATAAATGGGTCTACTAAAATTTATCAAAATATCCCTTAACTTCAATTCCTAGTAACTTTTTTATCTAAACTCTGATTTAGGCAATTTTTAGTGTTGTTGGATTTTAATTTTTCAATATTATCCATTTATAAATATTTTAATACTTTATTTGGTCTCTATAAATATCAATTTTTAAAAATTCAAGGGGATGGTGAAACATTGGGGGTGGTGTATAAAAAAGCGATGCACTGATGACATGGGGGGTGTCGTTATCAGAACGCTTATTGCGTGTTTCACATTTTTTGTTTTAAAAAATCAAATAAATGGGTCTACTAAAATTTATCAAAATACCCCTTAACTTCAATTCCTCATAACTTTTTCATCTAAACTCTGATTTATGTATTTTTAGTGTCATTGGATTTTAATTTTTGAATATTATCCATTTATCAATATTTTAATACTTTATTTGGTCTTAATAAATATCAATTTAAAAAAAATTCAAGTTCCTAAATTTCATGAAATTCTCTAATAATATTATATAATGATGTGAGAAAATTTACAAGTATTACAATTTATAACCATCCATATTTGTATGGCCTAAAGTATAATTTTTAATTTTTAAATTCATCTAATCAGCATTCTTTTGGGATTATTAGTCATCCAAAATAAGTGAACGATTCTAATTATCCAAAGGTGGAGCTCACCATAAATAAAGTTGAAGTGTCATGCACTCACCATATAAAGTATTCATCTAACTTTAAAGTAATTGTAACACCCTAGGGTTCCAACAGTCACAATATTTTCCACTTTGATGCGCCCATATACCCCTCAGGGCTTTGTTCTTCCTTGGTTTCGCAAGAAAAATGCATTGTGACCATTAGAGTTTCCCGAACTCTTATAAACAACCCAGTTTCCTCTCCCTAGGAGATGTGGGACTAACTTTCTGTCCTTCACCCTAAGCTTCTCTTGGCCCACCCTCATTAGCCTAAGGCTTCACAGCTTTCCCCCGTAGGAAACACACATTCCCGCGTGATAGCCATGATCAGGTGCCTGCATGCGGCTAACCACCACACTATGAGGGAAACTAGCTTTGATATCATTTGTAACACCCTGAGGTTCTAACAATCACAATATTGTCCACTTTGGGGTACCCATAAACACCTCATGACTTTGTTCTTCCTTGATTTCTTAGGAAAAACCCGTTGTGATCATTAAAGTCTCTTAAACTCTTATAAACAGCCCAGTTTCTTCTCCCCAAGCAATATGAGACTAACTCTCTATCCTTCACCCTAGCCTAAAAGCTTGCTAAGCTTCTCTTGGCCTTCCCTCATTGGCCTAGGGCTTCACATATTGTAACAACTTACATTTTGATAATATAAATATTCTTTTGCATGGAATTGACAACAAAAATCTAATTGCTCTAATGGCTATAGAATGAGTATGCAAAATTCTAGAACTAAAGTTCAAGTATCCAAAGACAATCTTTTTGGAGAAATTCCCTATCCAAAACCAAGGAAGAAGGATGGGATAAGAAGGAAAGGTATATATAGAGATATGATTGGATAGAGAAGAGTCAACTAAAATTAGCTTAAGAGGGGGAGGAATAAATGTGTGAAACACACACACACACACACACACACACACACACACACACACACACACACACACACACACACACACACAGAGAGGTTGCAGGATTAGCCACACCCTGCGTTTTTCAAAAAGAAGATTGTAGAAGATTTATTTGCTTTTAAGAGGTAGTGGTATGTGGGTTATTCTAGGTTGGATTGGCTTTCATCACTGATTTCGATCTATGTCATCTCATTGTATAAAAGCATACACTTCCATGTTTAGTTTTTTTTTTCAAATCACATTGTTGATCTATATTCATTTAGACCCATTCATCTATGGCATATGCTTCAAGCTATTTTTTTTAATATTTCAAATTTCATCGGTTGATTTCGTGCATAATATGCCCACTTGTGCCTTGATGAAATTTTGATTTCTTCCAGTTGGATTCTCATCTTTCGCATGTGACTTCATGTTCTTGATTTATTTAGATCTTGTCCATGGATCTATAACATTTATAGTCTCCTTAATTGATTTCAAATTTCATTGATATAATGTTATTAACATGAACATTAGTGTGTGTTACTTGATTTGGATCATGCACACCTTGGATCAATATTTACTCCATGCACATGAATTAAACTCTGATTTGAATTTATGCGCACACTCGTTTGATGCACACTAGTATATTCACTCAACTATCATGGGCATTGATAATCATAGCTATAAGCACTCTATACTATGCTTGATTTACCACACAACTATGAGGTTTGTCAAGGGTGTGAATCATCTTAGAGTTCTCATTTTCATCATGTGCACTAACACCTGTATGACCTATAGATCCCTACAAGATACTTGTACACTAGTTGCATTTTAAATCTCAACCATACTTATCAACTTATGTCCAATCTAGATTATTGCGTATTAGGGTAACCCATTGATTTCAATTATGGCACAAATGCACATGTACATGATCTCATACTCTAAATAATTTCACGTCATAACCCATAATAGAGGTGTATGTGCACGAATTTTTCCTAAGTCCTAAAGATGTAGGTTCATGCAAGCACATACATGATTATACCCAATACTTGCATGCCATGATTTGTGGCACAAATGCATATGCACATGATCTCATATGTCCAAATACTTATATGTCATAATCTATAATAGAGGTGCATGCGCATGTACTTTTCCTAAGTCTTAAAGATTATAAGCCTTTTGATTTATGGAATTGGTGTGCGTGCATGGTGTATTATTGACTATTACATCATGCGCACAATTCCATCATTTCATCTAACTATATATACAAGATGATGGTTGGTCTAAAAAGGTACACAAATCACCGCTTGACCCATATCACATGCGTCAGACCCCAAAAATTTGATCAAGGAACAGTTCATGTGCATGATCCTTATTAGGTGGTCAAAGGATTTAGGCATATGACTTTTATAAATTGATGGATAATCCATATACATAAAACTAGCATGCATTTTGTTACTTACGTTTGGAAAATTATTTGAAAAGTCATCATGTGGAGGAGAGTGTACGCCTATCAAGTAGTATTTCTAAGGAGATCATGCAAATATAAATTTACACGTGAATAAGAGATAAGAAATATAAAACTTAGTTACAACCCAAGTCATGCATTTCAATAAAATAAAAAATAAAAATAAAATGATAAAATATTCATGCATTTCCATCAACCTCATGCACATGACCCATGCAAATTTTCATGCACATGTTAAATTATTTCGTTGATTTTTGTTAATTCCATAAGATTATGTACACCCATGTTTGAATAGATGCAAATCATACTTACAACTCAAACATCATATGTTGACTTCCTACTAATGACACACTATGTATATTCACTTTGAATTTCATCGATCATTTTAAATGTAGGCACCCTACCCTTGATCGTTATAAATTACATCCATTGATCATGTTCTTAGATGCTTTTAAAGTAGAAAGAAAGCTTATAATAAATGTGCATGTGTGTGTGTGTGTGTGTGTGTGTGTGTGTGTGTGTGTGTGTGTGTGTGTGTGTGTGTGTGTGTGTGTGTGTGTGTGTGTGTGTGTGTGTGAGTTTGAAAAAGGGTGATTGCCATATATGATCATTGAACGACATGCTTACATGCATGCTTGAGATACAAATAAGTTTTATTGAAAATAATGATATGATGATCACGCTTAGGAGAGTTTGCATGATTGTGCTATAAATATCATATCAAAATTATGATTAAATTCTTGGGAGTCATGTATGAGGGGTAGTTGATGAGGCCTTTGTGCTTTGCCATGCTAGGAGTGTAGTTGACCACTGACACTTTGAAAAGAAATTGATACCCGCCTGAGGTAAAGGCATTTGTGCATTTGGAAGGGTCATGGGACTTTCCATTCAATGTGATCCGTTCTCTCCAATGAGGATTGGTCTAGGTCGTGCGGTATCCATGATTGAACGTAGGCATGAGATATTAGTTCTCTATACATGCATAACAAACGAGATTTGATATGTATATGTCGGTCAACGTCGAGGGATTTAGACCACTTGCCTTTATGGCTTCAGTAGGACGCTGCTGTCTAATTGGTTTGATATTATACGACATGTTTCAGATATCTGGTACAACTTTTAATACTGTGTACTTTTGATTGAGATTCATAATACTTAATTTGATTTATCATGGACTTCGAGATCTAGTCATTACTAAGGTCTTTTTGATAGCGATAGCGTTTAATCGTTTGCATCCTAATATCTCCATGCATTCATTTGTTTTTTGCATGTTTTTGTCTAACTTAGAATTTTCCACTGAGTGGTCGTACTCACCCCCACCAACAATTTTAGGTTAATCTTCTGAGTAGGACTAAAGAACTGAAGCAAAACAAGAACTTTGGACTAAGAGAGTGAAAGTATGATAGTGAAATCAGTACTTATTTCCTCTAGAATAAAGACATTGAACATTTAGAATAATGATGTAATAGGACAATTAACTTTGTTATGAATGTGAGGATTTAATTTAATTTAAGTTATGGTTTCATTTAAGATTGTTTGGGTTATGACTAGTGGATCACGGTAGTGCTTATTCTTGTAAAATTATTTTGATTATATGTGGAGTTTTAATAAGCCACCCAGGCTTGGAAGGGCGATTTTGAAAACTACTATATATGATAGTTTTAAAATGTTTAAAAATAATAATTAGGATCCTAACCATTTTGAAATGAATTTTACCAAGGTTGTTTCAAGAAAATCCCGAGTCGTCATAGTAATAAATAAAAATATATAATCTACTATATACTAAAGCAATATAGTTTCTTTACCCAAATTCTCTATCATTTTGCCACATGATACTTTTTTCATTTATGTTGATCCTCTTTTTTTTTTGGAGTTTTTTCTCTTTTTATCTACCACAAAAATCTAAAATCTTACTTTCTCTCTCTCTCTCTCTCTCTCTCTCTCTCTCTCTCTCTCTCTCTCTCTCTCTCTCTCTCTCTCTCTCTCTCTCTCTCTCTCTCTCTAACCATATCTTAGCCATTTATCTCAGGAACCTCCTTGCCAATTAACTATTAAGGATATGCAAATTAGGGCCATCATCCAATTGCAGTGGCACAAAGAGGAATTTGTTAGTTGGGGGACTAGGGTTCGAGATTATGCATGGGTGTGTCTCTAACTCTAAAAAAATGAAAAAGAACAAGAAGATGAGCAAAGGATTAGAGAAACCAAACAAAAAAATTAGGTTCTGATTGTTAATTTAAAACTAATGGTCTAGTTCCAATTCTTTGCCTAAAGAAGTAGACTAGAATCAAGAACAAAATTAGATTATTATACCCTCAATACAATTAATATTATTTTGTGTAAGAGCAAATTACTCTTTTCAGCTTAATTTTTGCAATATTTGAAAATACCCTCAACACAAATTTGTTGGTGATTAATTGATAAGGTAAATAAGTCATTTTATGCCAATCAGTTGAGGAGAAAGGAAAACAAGTAATTTTCTCCAAAGCAGCAAAAGCCCAAAATCTAAAATCTAACCTTGGAGGCTAAAGTCTAAACTCAAAAAATACTCTCTCTCTCCCCAGTAGATCGTTGATTCTTTTTCTCTCCCTCTTCGTTTCAATAAATCATTGATTCATTTCTGTTTTCTATTCGATTCAACTAAAGAAGAAGAACAAGTAGCATAATCTCTGCTGATTTAAAAGTTGATGCTTCGGCTAAAGGAGCACCCTTGGTGCAGCTTGAGAGAGATCTTTCACACCATGACTGTATAATGGTTTGTGATGTGGTGTGAGGAATGTGAAGTTGTTGTGTCAGGATTTCCTTTGTCGTTGGATTGGATGTGATTCCTGATTTGTTGTTGCTTTAGTGTTCGCAATTGCAACAAAACTTTCGCAGTAGTTTTGACATTAATGTAACTAGTGAGCATTGTTTGTGTATGTCTGTTTTGGGATCTTTCTGCTGGTGATTTTGATTGTCATTGTTGTGAATGTTTTTGTATTGGCACATCTAATGTTGCTGTGTTTTTTGGGCCTATTTTTTTGTCCTTCGTTTTTTACATTCCTATTCGTGTCAATATTGGCAGTGAATAGAGGGATGTATGATTGCTAGCCAGTTTCAGCAGGATGTGAATGAAGTTAGCTAGCTATTAATTAATACTAGATCGAGTCATTTCGTGGAAATGTAATTGTGAAGTTCTTTGGAGCTAATTTTCTCCCTTGTTGAGTTGTGCTTTTTGGTTGCCTTTATAAATGAATTGCCTGAAGACTTCCTTAATACACAGAGTATGCTTCATATCTCTTTTACAAACAGAGAGAGAGAGAGAGAGAGAGAGAGAGAGAGAGAGAGAGAGAGAGAGAGAGAGAGAGAGAGAGTTATCTCTTGTTTATCCACCTTTAGTCTCTATTACTGCTAAATCATCATGGAATATATTACTCATAATCAAGACGAGATTTTTTGGCCAAATAAGGTATCTTCTGCCGCTGGAATCTGAGACCCACACTCCCTCTTAAAGCCTTTCCAAAAAGATGGAAAGATGTCCACAACCAAGCACCTCATTTTCTCTTTTTGGTTCAGGAATCAAACATCCTTCATCAAGAGGAAGAACCTAAGAAAAATCATCTCGACCTAGCTGATGCCCTTGTTTGATGGTTTTCATAAACGAATTTTCTCCATCATTAAAAAGAAAATGTTGGAAGGAACCTCGGAAAGATCAGCAGTTGAAAGCAAATCAAGTATCGTAATTGCTACCTTTTGAGTTTGTTCTAGAATAGTCTCAAGTGTCATTCGATTATGCTGGACCATTGCTCATCCGGGCTTTTGCGCTTCTAGTCTTCAGCAACGGAGTCCTATATGACGAATTATAGAGATCATCGTGTAAGAAATGTAGAGTCTAGAGTGGAGTGGCATAAGAATGAGTTCTAATTGTGAAGGTCACGAGTTTAGGCTACTCAAAGGTATGTGCGTGCGTGAGTGTGTCTGTTCACCTTTTAGAAGGAAAACAAGAAAAAGAAAAAGAAAAAAGAATGTGGAGTGTGGGAGCGATCAGGTGACTAAGTCAAAACCAAAGTGAGAGCAAGCTTCCTGAAATTTGCCTTATTGCCAACATAGATCTTTGTAATATGACCCGATCCTCATTTCATGATTTATATAGTGATACATGCCCACCTGTTGTATCTTCTAGGCCCTTGTTAATGGAACAGCTGCAACTTAGGTAGGCTCGTGTTCTTTAAGATATGAACATTTTACAATGTTGTCCTTGACTTCGATGAACCATGCATATCCTTGAATTCCGATTCATTGCTTTAGAAATCATGCAGGCCGGAAACAAGCTTCTCATACGCCTCTTATTGTAAGGTTTCTCAAACAATCATTCATCAGCTGATTAGCATGCACCTTCACATCTATTATTTACCAAATATTCTCTTTTCTCCAGAAGGGCAATTGCAGCTGAAATTATTTGAAGTTCTTTCTTAGCGATAAACAGGAAGAGTTCTGCATTTCATCCGGGACATCCACCGCTTTTCTCTTTCGACAATTCGCCGTTTGGATGATTGAAGGATTCATACCCAGATCTCTTGATGAACGAACCCGATTGCTGATATCAAGAGGAGCATTATTGGGGGTATGTACACGGATTGCAGAAAAGCGAAGAGAAAGGGATGAAGGAATCGTATTGTTGGTTGGGAAGAAGAGGTGGGTAATGTCCTCCAGTGGCATTCTTAATCTCTTTCTGAAGATGGAAGATGGAGCGATTGCAAGAAGAGTTGGGTGGTTTGGGGAAATGGGCGGGGTATTTTCTTTGTTGTCGAATTGGGATTGAGAAAGAATCTCCATTGCTGTAAGAGAGAGAGAGAGAGAGACAGGAGGGGGGGCTTGAAGGAATGCGAAAGAAGGGAGGAGAAGAGGGGGATTTGTAATGGTGGGTTTTGAACTTTGGAGGGCAGATTTGAGTTTTTTCTTTTGGAGTTTCATTTTAATGGGAGGAGGGAGAAGGATTCCCCGCTTTGAAATCTGAATTTTTTCGTAGAAGAGAGAGAGACTCGCTTTCGGGGCCAAGGCAAGTTGGACTTTTTAAGTCAAAATTTTGAAACGATTGGTTCCCGGCTGGAACCCAGCGCGAGTGGAACTTCTAAAGGTTCACGTCCAGCGCACTCCACCGCGAACGGTCCAGCAGGAGCACATCCCCATATGTAATGGCCCGGGACCTTCTCAGCCTACATAGATGGTGACGGCTCATAGATTGCATCCACAGATTGGGAAAATGGGGTAGCCTTGCGCATGGCAGCCTGCAATGCATGAGATTTGGATCCTTCATCGGATGGGCCCAACGAGGATGGCCACGTACCAAAAAGTTGCATCCTTTGAGAGGAAAATGATGTAGCAGCGCAAGTGCATTACTGTTCACTTCTTGCATTGGATGAAGTGCGAATTCCTCGTCAAATGGGCCCAACATGGATCTTGACTAGAACTTAAGGAGTACATATTTGCAAATTGCATACTGCTGGAAGTAAAATCATTACTCAAAACTTCCTAAGACGATGTATGTATAGAAGAAGAGCCACAAAAAATGCTACAAATTGGTTGATTAATATCAACAACGCCCCGTCGAAACATATATTTAGACAATTGGTGAGATCGGGATGGTGCTCGAGGAAAGAGAGCACAAGATCATGCACACACTAAGAATGCCTAATTCCCTTGCTCATGAAAGAGCCAAGGAAGGTATTTTTGGGGCCGATCTTTGGATCGATATTTTTAACCAAGAGGGTAAGATGCCACTGGTTTAGAAGAAGTATCTTGAGGAATATTGAGAAATGTTCAAGAGTAAGTTGATAAACAAAAGAAAACAGAGGTCCTTGTTCTCTGAGTGTTTAAAGGAAAAGGTCTCCTTGGCTAGATATTATTTATGTTCTTCCACTAAGCAATATGGAGATGCGAAAACAATAGAACAAGTCCAATAAAATATAGAAGGCTTACCTTTAAGTATATAAATATATATAGAAAATTCCAAACATAAGTTTGTCTTTCATATTACATTTCTTTGGTCCAGTGTGAAGCTAAAAAGCAATTGGTACAAAATCTGTAATTTACCTACATTTTCAAGTTCCCTTGCCACGTGAGCCTTAGAACGAACCTCAAAGGGAGAAGTTGAATGATCAATGGAAATATCGTCGCCATCATCTTTGAGATTCTCAATGCCAGGACCTTATCCAAGGAACAGAGAAAAGAGATCCAAAAATCGATATCAAATCTGTGTCATAAATTCTCTCTCTAAACAGATGTATGAGCTTGTTTTGGTTAGTACTCTTTCTTCATGATTTATTTGAGAGAAATCCTGAACTTTCTTGCAAGATTAGGCAGAGAACAAATACATCATAAACGAGTAGTAGCACGAAACATATGATTTTACTTCAACAAACTTCTCAAAGAACCTTTTCCCAACAGAGAGCACATTCATCATAAACTGGTAGTAGCTAGAAACGTCAAAGAACCTTTTTCCAGCAGGAGATTCTGTGATGTGCTTTAAAGGATCTAAGGTTGCCAGATTTACATTTGATCTCTGGAACATCTAAGCCAGTTTAGACTAAGACATATAACTTCAACCTGCATGCCAAAGAACTGAAAGTGTCTGTCTAGCACTGGGGATAACAAATCATGAATAAAACTATGTATGGAGAGTATCTCATCCCTGCTATTTCCATCCCAGAACATAGATAACATATCAAACATACTTTCAAGGATTTGAAACTAAGGATTCATCCGAAGTTGCTTGTTGCCTACCTCAAAGTTGATATTGGTGAAACAAGTTACAGAATGAACTCGCGGATAATTAATGAGATGAAATTGGTGATCAGAAGTTAGGACATGCATTCTCAATCTGAGTTTCTAGAAAACATGAGTATATATTGCACGAATGTTAAAGAGCTCTAGTATTTAACTTTCACTAGGCTTGTTTCCATTTCTCCAAACAACAAAAGGATAGAGACTAGAATATCTCACCTGTATGCAACAAAGAGGATTAAGTTATATGAGATTAATAATTGAAATAGTTACATCTTAGGGATCAGGCACTAGCATATATTGTTCCCAAGATGCTGACAAGGTGCTTACAAACAATAGAAGGTAGCAGGGTTCTAGGTTTGCATAGGTAGAACCACTGCGTCCAGCATATCATTCCATCATACAAAGGCATCTATTAGTCGTGAGCTTTGTGACCAAACATTTCTAGATTGCCTTACCATTTTCATTTAACTATCTAAGACGAAAATATGAGAACTGACCATGTCATGTAGGAAACCTAATTGCCAATATCATTGTGAAGGAATTTGCCATCAATATTCTGATGAACCATCAGTGACATTCAGGTTAGAGATGATGTTATACAGAGATCTTAAATTTGGTTCACTATATTGTATTTGCATATGCACCAAAACTAAACTGTTCTCCAGACCTTTTTGCATAAGCATTTTCCCATTCGTGTTCACAAAAGCTCTTTGGTTAGAATACATGTGTGAACCATATGAATCAATATAATCCCTTTGAAATTTTCTTTTCCATTGATGAGATCGCATAAATTTTTAGAAAAATGTTTGTAAATGAGTTTGTGTTTTTTAATTAGTTTTTTGAGTTTGGTTATTAAAACTTTTCAAGGCTTATTTTTCTCACTTCTTTTTGTGTGATTATTATCTGTCACAGCATCTATAATAGAATACCAACTACTGTCCTCTCATTTTTCTTTCTCATCTCTTAGCCATTGCATTGATATATTGCACATGAATGTTGTCTTTGCAGATGTATGGAACTTATAGCCAGCTCAATGTTTAGCGCTATAAATTTCAGTAATTTGTGCAAATATCTTAACAAATTGAAGCAGGAACACAAACAATAGAGTCAGCAGCAATATTGTATGCCATAGACAAAATAGCCATGACATCATTTCACATTGAGACTTAAAAAGTGAAGAAAATAAGAACAATAAGACCTCAAATAAATTTCGCTTCAAAGATGAGCTTAACATGGCATGGGTCGCTGAGCTAACAGAATATGCCCCCTGGATACCATGTTTACATGCATTCCCAACTCAGAATGTGTTACTGACTTTATTTCATGTTGGACGACAGAACTTGCGTGTCTGCAGTTTGATTTTACACTCCTACGTGAAGAAGGTGTCGTTATTCCAGAAACCTTTCAACAGCAAAAAATTTAAGAAAATAAAAAAGAACAAAAGCAAATAAGAGCATCACCTTGAGATCTTCAAGCCAGAAACATCACAGTTCTTATCAGATGTCAGGGGAGAAATATCACATCTCTTATCATTACATCCCACTGGAGAAATCTCACATGTCTTCTTATCAGACAGCAGAGGAGAAATATCACATTTCTTCTAAGCTGTCACAGGAGATATTTTATGCCTCCCATTGGAAATAGTCTTTAACACTATTGTGGCTGCAATGCTTGAAACTACAAGTTTAGGATTGATGCTCTTCAGATTGCCTGATCCTCTCATTTGTTCAAGTAATTTGGCAGCATGAACTTGCAAACTACAAGAAAATCATGCAGAACTCGTGTCAAGTACAAGATATTTGTTCAAAAATTTCCATGTGATGAAATTAAAAAGTGTGTACGTCTAGCATCATTTAGTTGACTAATCTACTATTTCTTGAAAATGGGTGGGTAAGCAAACTTGAACCTTCAACCTTTTGTTTGGAAACAGTGCACCAATAGTGTCTAATCACACAATATGTTGAAAATTAAGAAAGAATGACTTGTAATTTCGGAAGTTACATCATCTATTGGACAATATCAGTTGGAAGGATTATTCAAGAGAAAACACCAGAAGATGAAGATGATAACCACTGCACTCAAAGTTGTGAACCCTAAAACAACAAATTAAATTAATGATCCAGCTACATGGACAACCAAATCAGAACAGCATGTCAGGCTGACATCATAAACTTGATGAGTTCACGGGTTCAGGTTAATGCAGGGCTACCTAAAACAACTGATTGCACATAGAGAATTGCAATTCTAGGCCATTGGGAGGAGACATCCTCCACAGGCGTATAGAAACACGCTGCCTCCAGTAAGTTGCGAAAAAGAATTTGCAATGAGAGGATCTAAACAGTTTTGTAAAGAATCATAATTTTAGGTCATCCGCAGAAGAATTTTACTACTGACACCTAGCAATGCAGCAATCTCGAACAATTTGGAGAAAAAATTTGCAAAATTAAGAAGATTGACCATTTTTCAGAGAAAACTGCATTTCTAGGTCGTTTGGAACAGAATCCTCTGTCAAAAGTCTAGAAATGCAGATTGGAAAGACAACGAAAGCAAGGATGAGTTTGAGAAAATATGCCTGTTCTTGTTGTTGAAGGATGAGTTAGTTGCAGAACAATGCCTGCTCTGCTAGAACGAAATGCTTCTCCGCTCTGCAGGATAACTCCGGCGGAATGGTGCTTTCTTTTTGCGGAGGCCCTATTTATAGGTCGAGCGGCCGGAAAACTCCTTGGGCACGAAATAACTTCCAACCGTCTTTTGTCCGACGTCGTGACGGGACAAACTGCTAGAATGCCTCAGGTGATCGAGGCCGTCGATGGCCGGACCCACAGCTAACGGTCTTAAATGGGTGAGTTTTCACCGCCTGGAATGTTTATAACTGGCCTGGTACTTACCAAGACAAGGACACGCTTGGAAAGCTAAGCATACTTTCACAAGGCTTCAAATGTTTTGAAATGGTGCCTAGGGCCTTCTCAGGTTAAAAACCTTTTATCATTTGAGTCTATGAACTTTCTAAGGCTTAAAGTGTTGCTAAATTGTGTTTGAGGGGTTCTCAGGGCTTGAAATGTTTTGCAATTGGACTTGAGACCTTCCAAGAGCTTGAAAAGTTTTGACATTGGAGCTTGGATTCTCCAGGACTAAAAATGTTTTGACACTGTTTGAGGATTCGTAGCACGTGAAATCTAAAGTGTAATGTCAAAACTTTTCAAACCTTGAAACGTTTGACATGGGGCTTTAAAACTTTTTACATTGTACTTGGGGACTTCTCGGGGCTAGAAATATTTTTACATTGTGACTGGGGATTTCGTAAGACATGAAATGTTTTGAATGGTGTAAGGACTATTCATAGCTTGAAATGTAATGATATTGTACTTGTGACTTTCCACGTTACAAAGTTTATAGAGGAATGTTAAATAGGGGCTCTTTATGAGAGCATTTAGGTACTAGTGTACCACTTTTTCCAAAGCCCCCTTTATATGATCTAAATTGATCAACTGATTGCTCCAGTTTTGGAAATCTTTTAAAAGATCTCAGCTGTTCATGATGGATGGAGATAATCTACTAAGTACCTCTTACTAGGTCCCACCTTAGATATGGTATGCCCGATTGTGTCTCATATAGATTATCCTATTGTGAGGTTTAAATTAGGAGTTCTTAGAAACATTTACATATATAGTGCCTTGTTGGTTGGCAAGATGATTGGTCAGATCATCCAAGGATCGGTCTAGCCGGTGGTCACCAAGTCAGTCAGAACGCAGCATTTCTCTATAAACATTTTAACCGGTCAGAAACAGACAGTTAGGATGTCTGACCCCCTCAGATTAATGGTGTCCCAAAACAGTGGGTCCAAGTGTAGTTTCTCCTCGTATCAAGACCTTCCATTAACTATCTTCTTTTACTGAGAACCAAACTGTCCAGCTTCCTCGCTTCAACTCGAGGCTTTAAAGCAGCAAGTTGCAGCACGCTTTGGCTGTGCCTTCTCCACGTCGCTTCCCAACCCCACTGTTTCTGAAAATTCCTCAAAAAGTAGGTGGGGATTGTATCAGCCGATATACATTTTGCTACCAAACAATGCCTCCGGCAATTTGCACCCAACAGAAGCAATGGAGGTGAGAGTCCTTGAGACCTCCCTCATTTCCTCTCCCGCCCCCGTCAATTGCGACCGAATTCTCCCACTCTCCCAACTCGACTACGATCGCAACGTCCAAGTCACCTTCCGCACCCTCCGAGCCTATGCAAACAATCCCAACCCTTCATCTCTCCCTCCTTCTGATCCCTTCAACGTCATCTCTCAAGCCCTCTCCAAAGCCCTCACCCACTACTACTACCCCTTCACGGGCACTCTCCGTCGCCGATCCACAGACAACCGCCTCGAGCTACGCTGCCTACCGGGAGAAGGAAACCTGCTCCTTACCCGGGCCACCGCAAATTGTACTCTTGCCTCCGTTAACTACCTCGACGATCCGGGTGCAACTTTCATCGAACAGTTGGTGCCCGATCCGCGCTCCGGCGACGAACTTCTCCATCCACTTCTCGTCCAGATCACGATGTTCGCGTGTGGAGGTTTCAGCCTTGGAATGTGCGTGCATCATTCCTTGTGTGACGGGATGGGATCGACTTTGTTTTTGAGTGCGGTGGCGGAATTAGCGCGTGGGGCGACTGCGCCTACGGTCCAACCGGTATGGGACCGGGCGCATTTGCTTGGGCCGAGGGATCCCCCTCGAGTGGAGTTTCCATTTCACGAGTTTCTTGGGCTAGCTAAGGGATCGTCTGCTTACTCTGATCCCGGTTATAGGATTATCCGAGAATGTTTTCGTGTGAAAGAGGAGCAGGTGAACCGTTTTAAGGCGCTTCTAAACGAAAAGTCGGGTTCTACCTTTACTACGTTTGAAGCTTTGGGTGCGTTCATTTGGCGGGTCAGGTGCGTTGCTTAGTACATGACGGATTTTTCATTGTTTCAGCCTTTCAATTTGACTCTTGCTCCCTCTTATCTCCTTTGGAATAGCTTAGATAGGAAGCCCACTAAAATTAAATGCATTTAGATTATTCTAACACTTTGTTTTTGGTTTTTTTAAAATAGGTTTTTTACTTCTTCTTTTTTTTTTTTTTAAATGACATTAATTTTGGCAATTTTATATTTAAAAAAATTAACATTTTTTTATTTTGCAAATTTGCCATTAAGTATGTTTGCAAAAATGCCATTCTTTTACCTTTTCATCATAATTCTTAATTAAAAATTTAAAAATCCATCTTTGCCCTCATCTGCCACCGCCTCCCCATTTCCAGTGACATCCACCTTCGCCAGCCCCCACTCCACCTGTTCACACTCATACAGTCGCTCCCTCCCATTTTGTAAAAAGTAACAAGAAAGGAGGATGGAAACCTAAGAGAATGACATTTTTGCAAAGATGTGTAAAACTTAATGGCAAATGTGCAAAATCAAGAAAATATTAGATATTTTGCAAAATTGCCAAAATGCAATGAATTTTTCAAAAAAAACCTTTAAAAAAATAAAAAATAGTGGTTGTAATTTCCTCTTATTATCTACTTTTAGAAAGATAAAAAAAAACTCCAATGGAGCATAACATCTTTTGTAAGATATAATCTATTCATCTTGTTTGGAATGGTTTAGATAAGGAGCTTGAGAAAACTGGATGCATTTGGATGATTCTAACTCCTTTTTTTTTTTTTTAAACCAACCTTAAAAAAAATCAATAACTCTAATTTCATCCACTTTTAGAAAAAAGGAAGAAGAGAAATTTCTATTTTGTGATGATATTTGACTCTTTTTGAAAGATGTAAGATGTTCATCTTGTTTAGAATGGCTTAGATAGGGAGCCCAAAAAAATGGGTGCATTTGGATGACCCTAACCCTTTTGTTTTTGGTCTTTCAAAAAACAAAAGAAAAAATCAATGATTGTGATTTTCTCTTATTAACTACTTTTTTAGAAAAAAGTAAAGCTCCATTTTGGAAAATCTAGGATGTTTATCTTGTTCAAAATGGTTCAAATGGGAAGTCCGAGGATACTAGATGCATTTGAATGATCCCAACCGCTTGTTTTTGGTTTTTGAAAAACCTATAAAAATTGGTGCCTGTGATTTCCTCTTATTTTGGATGTTGAAATAACTACTTCTAGAAAAAGGAAAATTATACTCAATAGCTAAACCTCAAAGTAACACTAAACTCTAATCCTTGTTTCCTCTAATATTCTCGTCTAAACTTTGAAAAGCTGAAGTACGGACTTGATTCAGTAGAACTCAAGGCAATTAGACCTGATATTTACCTTTGACCAAAGGAAATAAGCTTTAAAACACCTCTGAACTATGATTGGTAATTTAGAATGGGAAATCTTTCAAATTAACTGTCTATAGTAAGTAGACCTGATATTTACCTTTGACCAAAGGAAATAAGCTTTAAAACACCTCTGAACTATGATTGGTAATTTAGAATGGGAAATCTTTCAAATTAACTGTCTATAGTAAGTAGTCTTACCTTGTATTTTTTGCAAATGGCCATTTTTACACCTCAAACCTGCGACCTCAAGGTGAACTCTTAATTTTCAAATTATGATGAAGTTATGAAATACAAAGGGGACATATATTGGGATCAAAAGCCCGTAAATATCAACTCAAGTCTGTCTTCTGTCAAGATTAATTAATCAAGGGAGTGTTGGAAAGTATATGATGTGCACCTCATCGAGGTGCTCATTTTGATCGAACATGAATACTACCTAGGAATTTGGGTTTTGTGTTTAGAAATGCATGTGGGATCACAGCTGCCAGAGTTGGTCTGCCTGGGCCACCAATGGATCACCATCGATCATATCAAGATCCAGCGTTAGACTCCATGCTCTGGTCAGACTCATTCTTTATATGGATACCACTCCAACTTTGATCCTCTATTTGGCTTTGGTGAACAGGGTTAAGGCTTCGGGAGTTCCAAGCGACGAGGAGGTGAAGTTTGCTTACTCCACTAATATAAGGAGGCAGCTGAAGCCACCACTACCTGCTGGCTATTGGGGCAATGGCTGCGTCCCCGTATACGTGAAACTAAGTGCCGGAGAACTGCTGGACCAGCCAATATGGGAGACTGCCCAGCTGATCAAACTCAGCAAACGCAATATCACAGATGAATACGTGCGGTCTTTTATCGACTTTCAGGAACTCTGCTATGCCGACGACATAACGGCAGGCAAAGGAGTGAGCGGGTTCACGGATTGGAAACACCTGGGTCATTCAACTGTGGATTTCGGGTGGGGAGCTCCCATAACCGTTCAACCGCTCTCCTGGAATATTCTGGGGAGCGTAGAACCTTGCTTTTTCTTGCCTTACTCCTCCGCGAGCGAGGAGAAGGACGGATTCAAAGTCCTGGTGTGCTTGCCTGAAGCGGCAGTGAAAGAATTCAGGGAAGAGATGGAGAGATTTAGCAGCACAGCGTCTTTGTTCTGAGTTGTTTCTTCCTCTTTATGTGGCTTTGAATCAATAAGCAGCAGTTCTCATGTTCATCATCCAATGCATCTGTTGATTCATTGTTACAGCATTACTTTATCTAGATTTGGATTCCAAACATAGAGCTTGTATGCTCATATGGATTTAATAATCCAATCCAAATTATATAAAAAATGGAGTAAAAAAATGTAAATCTCTTGAACACATGCAGAGACAGAGTAGGACGGATTGTTTATAATAGTTCTTTCAATTTCAAAGCAAGAAAAGTAGGGTTGTTATTGTTTGATTTGGGAGACTTTCAATGAAGGTGCAGGGATGTGGTTGTTTCAACGCAGTATTTCTATTATCCAACCTCCATTCATGTGCCAAGATGGTTCTGATTATTTGATGAATAGGAGTCTCATGAGATTGGTAGGTCCATCAAGATTCAAGGATTCTCGTCGGATAATATTATGTTCTAGGATATTTTAACTCCCCTGGGCTCTACCATGTATAGTTAGGGTCTTTACTTTAACAGGGGCTGGCTAGATGATTCTAAGAGCTTGCTTGATGAATTTTATCGTTGAGCGTAAAATGTTTGCAATTCATCGACAACAAGCTGATTGGAACAAGACCTCACTACCACAGTAGCGACGTTGAAATCAAGAGATAGATGCAGTTGATCGGTGGTCGCTGCGACATAGTTGCATCAGTTGGATAATCACGTAGCGTGCAACCAACTGGAGTTTCGTCCATTCATGCATGTGCCATTGCATTGCTTGCTGTGTCCAACTGAGATTGCTGAGAGCCATACCCGTTGGGTTTGGGACATCCATTGATTGCACCATGTTAACATATTTTAAATATCACCAAAAATATCACAAAAGATATCACAGAACATATTTCACACATCGCAAATATCATAGAACATATGACACATATATAAGATATCACATGAGACATCACACAAGATATTATAAGACATCACATGAGATGTCACACAAGATATGTCAACAGAAACACCCAAGATGTGTAGTTAAATAAACCCCTATGGTCATTTTGGATCTCCGAAATAGCTATGGTTGGGTCAGGCCCAAAATCTAAACAAGAAAGAAAATGCTGCATTAGTTTTATAGTTACTTGGGCTGGACTGTTGCCTATTTTCCTTGCTGAGAATTATTGAAGAATCATTGATAATGAAACGTTGTAGTGGACAATTTCCGTTGTGACAAGTTTAATCCCAAGCCTAGCATTCTTCTTAGGGATGGGCCTTCTTAAGCAAGTCCTGTTGTCTGAGGAATTCGGCCCAACTTCCTCGGCCTCATTAAGGGGCCAAAACTGGCAAAATGAGTCCTCTTTAACTGGAAAGCAAGCGGGACGCTGAGAGATCGATGATTCTATCCTCTTATCCTCATCTAACTATAAAACTATGTGAACGTTGGACACACAGAGCTTACACTTTGGAAAGGTCTGGGATCATGGTGGGACTTCTCGGAGCCTCTACTACAGCCATTTTCGCTTCTAAGCTGAGGTTTTCTTCATCCTCCAAGCCCCCCTCAAACCCTTCCCTTGCTGCAATTCCAGGTAACCAAATTTAAGGAAGTAAAAGGAAAAATGCTTTTTATTCACTATCTCCTACTTTACTTTCTGCAGAACCCCCAAATTGGTTGTCATTAGTATGGAGAACTAGTTGTTTGCGCAAATTGCAAGCAAAAGGGTGCTTTTGTATGCCCACATTTCATGCACCCAGAAAGGATTTCAAAACTTTCAGGTTCTCTAATGTTAGTACCGTTGATTTTTCTTTACAGGGCCTGTTTTTGGTAAGAGTTTCTACAGAGGGATTGGAATTGGGGTTAAGAATGCCAAACCTCGTTTGACTATCGCCAGTGTCGCCACAGAAGTTGCTTCTACTGAGCAAGTAAATTTCTCGGACCAGTTTTACTAAATCTAGGCCCCATGTTTCTTTGCCTCTCTCTGTTAGTTTTAGCCATATTTTTCTTGTATGGTTGTTAATTATTGCTAAATCAGCTAGTCAGAATCATTTATCGAACTCTGGAAATAGAGATATTTCTTTTATTTGAAGTTTACAGTGTAAAACATGGATTATCTTCAGTGAGAACTTAATTTTGAGGAATTATATTGAATCAGTAGTGTAATTTACTATGCTGTGTGATCTCTTTAGGCTCAGAAACTTGCTAAGGAAAGCCAGCGTCCTGTGTATCCTTTCACGGCAATAGTAGGACAGGAAGAGATGAAACTTTGCCTTCTGTTAAATGTTATTGATCCGAAGATTGGTGGTGTCATGATCATGGGTGACCGTGGAACAGGAAAATCCACCACTGTTAGGTCTTTAGTGGATTTACTTCCCAAAATTAAGGTGGTTGCTGGCGATCCTTTTAACTCTGACCCAGAAGATCCAGAATCGATGGGGGTAGAAGTGAGAGAAAGCATGTTGAAAGGAGAGAGTTTGTCCATTGTGACAACGAAGATCAACATGGTTGATTTGCCTCTAGGTGCTACAGAGGATAGAGTCTGTGGCACCATTGATATTGAGAAGGCACTTACAGAAGGAGTGAAGGCTTTTGAACCTGGTCTTCTTGCAAAAGCTAATAGAGGGATTCTTTATGTTGATGAAGTTAATCTTTTGGATGATCACTTAGTAGATGTGCTTCTAGACTCTGCTGCCTCTGGATGGAATACTGTTGAGCGAGAGGGTATCTCAATTTCACATCCAGCTCATTTTATCCTAATTGGTTCAGGAAATCCTGAAGAAGGTGAGCTAAGGCCCCAACTTCTTGATAGGTTTGGAATGCATGCACAGGTTGGAACCGTGAGGGATGCAGAACTTAGAGTGAAGATTGTTGAGGAGAGAGCAAGGTTTGACCGCAACCCTAAAGAGTTCAGGGATTCATACAAGGCTGAGCAAGAGAAGCTCCAGCAGCAAATTTCCTCCGCAAGATCAAATCTTTCTTCTGTTCAGCTTGATCGTGATCTCCGGGTGAAAATTTCCAAGGTTTGTGCTGAGCTGAATGTTGATGGGTTGAGAGGTGACATTGTGACAAACAGAGCAGCAAAAGCTTTGGCTGCTCTGAAGGGAAGTGATAAAGTAGCTGCTGAAGATATAGCAACTGTCATTCCAAACTGCTTAAGACACCGTCTTCGGAAGGATCCATTGGAGTCAATTGATTCTGGTTTACTTGTGACAGAAAAGTTCTATGAGGTGTTTAGCTGAGTGAGGTAACAGAGCGATCCTTCAATTTTTGTGGGCTATTGCTTTCTTTTGTTTCTGTTTTGATGCTTTTTTCTACTACTTACTTTTTTCATGTACTCCATTCTCTAGATTTATAAGGATAAACATAAAGCTCCTGTCAGTATTAATGTAGTGTGTAGCTAGGCTTTTGGTCTTTGATTTCAAGGCAAAACAGCAAACGTGTTTGTGTTGAAATTTCAATGGGTCTTGAAGACTACCATCCACATGTGTAAGAATCTTGTATCTCAACATGTATAAGGATCTTATGGTATTGCTTCTGAAAGCTGACTATGTACTGAGAATAACATAAAGGTTCAGTGGTTGAGGCCCTTGAGGTTTCTTGCTCGCTGAGTCTTGCAATTTATCCAGATATCTTTGCATACTATAACTTATTCATTGTATGATGGGGTTCAACATATGACTCAAACCTGTTAGTTATTTGATGCATCATTTAGGACTAACAGATCATTAACCGAAATCATACTTGGGATGGCTTGTTTCTGAACTTAAACTTCCTAATATCATTTAAGATCTTTCTGAGGATCTTACTACCTTTTATCTTCAACAACCATATTTAAAACGATTCAGCTTTTAATATGATGATATCACCAGGTGATTCAGGACATGAAGCACTCTGAGCAGACAATTTGTTTGGATGGAATGTAGTATCCCCTGTGATATGCAATTTCTTTTTAATTAAGTAGTATTTATCAATACTCTTTATTTAATTCACTTAAGTGGCCAACATTTAAAAAAGTCTTTCTATGGGATCTACTCTCCTAGATTGTCAATCTATCCAGAAATATAAGCAAAGATGGATTTGTACTGCTATTCTATTTATATGAATTTCTTCAAGGGATTTCTCCTGGGAGGATGTGGCTATGGCACATTATGTTGACAGTGGTTCAACAAAGATGTGAGGAGGTCAACAGAAGCTGAGGAAGCTTTTTATCAGTTCAAAAAGATGTGCCATAACTCGTCAGATCTTTGTTATTGTCATCTAACAATACTTTGGCTTAGCTGTTAGTTCATATACTAATGCAACCACTATGCAAGACTGGGATAGTGGAGGGTAATTATTCTTGAGGCTTCTCTCTCCGATTCATTTAGTAATTGGAAGGCTTGATGTATTTAGTTATGTAAAGAAACATCATGCAGTAGTTGATGCATATGCAGGAGTACGTCCCGAGTCCAAACTGTGACCAAAATTTCAAAACTTGTTTAGTCCTTGGTTAAATGCTACCCGATCCTGTGTTACCTAACTGACTTTCTAGGTGATACCCGTCTGAAATTCCTCTATGGCCGAGTCTGTTGGTCTTTAAGCCTACCATTTTCTGATAAAACTTGTGTGTTTGATGCACATGGTGTTCAACCGACAGAAGTTGCCAGGATTAAGTCTTATTGTGTTCTGATCAGTTTCTTTAGTTTTATGGCCAAGACCCTTGTTCCATCTAATGTTCCAGTTTTGGAGCAAATTCATTGTACTGAATATCCAGAGATGATTAAAGTTTATGAGCACAGGAAGAAATCAGAATGAAGCAGTGGTGTTTGAGCACTAATTATGTGGTGCTGTTCACATGAACAATAACATTGTGATCAGTAATGTGGTTGCTGTTCACGTGAACAATAACAGAGACTTATGTTTAGGAACTTTGAACTATTGAGGAAGATTAATGGTCTTTCTTTATTATTTTCTAATTCAATTTTAGGAGTTATCTTAGTGATTAAATTTCTAGCTTGAGTTGCTTGGAGAAGAGTATAAAGGTCGTAAAGGAGATTCCAAGGGGATTGAATGTTATGGTTTATTTTCTTTTCTGTTTCTGTTCATGTTTTACTTCTTTACCTATGCCTCTGATTTCTTGGAGAAATACAATCGGAAGCTAGGATTAAGTGAAGCGAGTTTGCAAGTTTTTGGGACCTCTTCAAAATCTAGGTTTTCTTCCACTGGAAAACTGCGATCTTCATATTTTGTTGCATAGTTTTTCTGTTGGAAATATGATCTAAATCCATTAGTTTCTCTGCCACTGCCTTACGATTCCAAGTGTTAACATGATGTGGTACAGACTAATCACAAAACTTGGTATTAGGATGAATTCTGAACTGTAATTCTCCCATATATTACTTTCTTAAAATTAATACATCCTTGGATCGTCTTATTGGATAAGGAATATCTTGGATAAGGAATATCTTTTGAAAGAAGGGGTCAGAGAAGCTTAACCTTCTTATATTAATAGTGGGATTTATATGCATAAGAAAAAGTATCGGCAGAACAAAGTTGGTTACACCTGCCGCTAATCTTCTGATTCCCAAGAACTGGTCATAATAGCTGGTTATTTCAATGAAGAATATGCCATCAAGTGGTCTTTGTTGATATTCATACTGAAACTATAAAGTCTTAGAATTCTGCATTGAAGCTTCTGGCAAAACCCTGGATTTTAGGTGTTACAACTTGCAACAAGGACTACTGTCATTGAAACAGTAAAATGCTGCTCTTGGTTCCTTTTGCAACGTATAGAGCCCTATATGTTATGCTTGATCCAAACACAAAAATGTTACCCAATGGTACAACTCACAGACAACCCATCCTACCAGATATGAAGTCTATAATATTTACAATTTAGTAATTTAGTGGGGGTCACAGGTTCAAGGCATAGAAACAACCTCTTGCAATACAAGGTAAGGCTACTGACTATATACCCTTTGTGGTCCTCATCCTTCTCCAGACCCTGCATAAGCAAGAGTATCGTGCACCGCCCTGCCCATTTTTTGTGCGCACAGATATAATTACCGTGTGATGTAACTAATACATGTATCGCATAATTAAATTCTGATAAAAAAAATTTATGCACAATTCCTTAATTCTAATTAAATGTGTTGGTTGCATCACTAGTGTAACCGATATCCGGTGCATAACACGCCCTCTGAAGAAAAAAAAGCTATTCAGTTGCAGTCATCTCATTCCTGAATCATAAGTTTTAAGTCCTGTTAAATACCGAATTGTTAATCCTTCATCGTGTGCCTGATTCCCCGCATTCGATGTCCTTTAAATGTGAAGCTAATCATGGAAGTCACAAAGCCCAACTAGAATTTGGTGGTCTGTGTAAAGAAGAATCCGCTAAGCGTATGTAGAACATCAATTTGATTCAGCTGATTGATGAAAACAAGAAAGATTGAGCTAATCTCCAGTGAAAAGGATCTGGCGTCTGAAGTAACTGAATTGGAAAGCCGATCTATGATAGGAACAATGTGTTAGAAATCACTCATCCAATTAGTATTAGAGTATCTGTGACAAGGACATTTATTAACTCATGGTTAACCCACTCCTACCCTTCAACTAGGCTAAGAATCCTGTGAGAAGCTACCACAACATATGGACATTGACAGTTTTGTAGATTTCTGGTCTCAACTCTCCTCAAAGATATAATACGTATGAACATAAATCCCACAACATGCATAACTTGATCAAACCTACAATGTGAAACTACAGAAAATATGTTCCACTGGTTCCACTAGCTAAGACTGAGGCAAAGAACAGGGCTTACTGGTTACTGGGGCGTGATCAGTGGGGTAGGGATTCCTCGGGGCACTTTGATTTGTGTTTTTAGCAGGCTCTCTTCTTTTATCGAATGGGCCGTTGGTGAAGACAGAAACCAATGTGTGGTGGATTCCACCTTTCACGGCGTGGACTTTGAATTCACGTGGAGGTGAGGATACCATATGTCTTGAATTCTCTTGTAATTTAAAATCTTTCTTTGCACAGTGGAGGTTACTTCAAGGCTAATTCAGAAGTGCATTCCATGGAAGGTTTGAAATCCACCACAGAATTCAGTTCATCTTGACTGCCTGGCAAAGATCCCAATTTGCGTTTGAAACCGATCACCCACTAAAACAAGTTAGCTAGGTCTACACGAACTACAAATTAGAAAAGTTCATTTTCTCCAAGAAGTAG
Source organism: Warburgia ugandensis (assembly GCA_035236585.1). NCBI lineage: Eukaryota > Viridiplantae > Streptophyta > Magnoliopsida > Canellales > Canellaceae > Warburgia > Warburgia ugandensis. The sequence goes on from CP141134.1 coordinate 68,972,476, forward strand.
ATAACATTGCAGTACACTGTTTGATTATATAATCAAACGTCAATTTAGCACCCATAATTTGGGAAAACTAGGATGCCAGTCTAAGACCTTCAATCTTTTGTTAATAATCTTGTGCTCTGCGTCGACTGAAATAATCAAGCTCTAAAATTATTAAGTTGGTTTCGGGTGTCGCAAGATCTTTTTTATTGCCTTGGCACATGCAATTTCAATTTCTGATCATGGATGAATACGTTGTCAATCCTTATGATTTCAAATCGTGGAATTTATGAGACATTTTACACAGTGAAAAACAAGCAACAATGTGGGTCTTTTCAGCTCATGGCATTGTTTCCCCTTCCTTAATGGTGCCATGAATCTTAAAATCAGGCTTCTGCTCCTCGAAGGATGGTGGTCGCTGGTATACAACTGATGCAGCACGAATCAAAATGCCCGCCGTTAAACCCCATATCACATATTTCTTGTTCTCAGTTTCGAAATCAAAGAAATGAATAAGATATTTTGCTCCCATCCATTCCCTCTCTTCCGACCGCCTATTCTCATCCTGGATCGACCATGAAACGAAACTAATGAGAATAAACTCAAGATAAAATGTGCCAAGAAATAATGCAGCAGTTAAAAATGAGAAACCTTGAGAAACATCTCCAATGGGGCATCAAATATTGCTTCCACTTCTCCGGCATTTGGAATGGGCTTGAATGCTTGCTTATCAGAAAGTATGCCAATCACAGGAATTACTCTAAAAAGATGCTGCAAAACAGAGAGCAAATAGAGCCATTTACCAGTATCAGACTTCAAAACAAGTGCCTTCATACCTCTGCAATACACGTCCAAAATATAATACTTTAAAACAGAACACAAAACAGTCTAAATGGATGCCGCAATCCCTCAGATCGTTTTTAATACCTTAGATGGAATCTGATCTCAGCTGTTGTGTTATGAATGGGAACAGACCGTTACTATAACGACCACACTCTCATATTTGGTGTATACATCTACATTTTCAGCCATGTTATCAAAACCCGTCAACTTGGCTTGAAACTCAGCCTCGTTGATGTGGTTTCAAGTTTTCTGCATTTTGCTTCTTGAACTTGTTATGAACTTAGAAGGAGAGCCTTGGTGCAACAGTAAAAGTTGTCGTCATGTGACCTTGAGGTCATAGGTTCAAGGTGTGAAAACAGCCTATTGCAAGATGCAAGGTAAGGCTGTGTACTTTAGGCTCTTGTGATCTGCCCCTTCCCCAGACCCACATAGGCAGAAGCTTCATGCACCGGGGCTGCCCTTTTTTTTTAAAAACTTGTTATGGACTTCCAACGAATACAAAACACAGTTTTTTCACTGGTAAATATCTGCCGGTGATGCCATCAAGACAAACTATGAGACAAAACGTGGCTGCTTTTTGTTCATTTCAACTAAGCACTCGCCTGCATTAACCCGCATTTGACTCCTTCGGCAAAATCAGCATTGTGTCTGGATTTTATGTTTCAATACTATGGTTTGAAGTTTCAACATTCAATGTCGCGTCCTTGTTTATGTGCTCACCCTTTCGTGTTCCTACTACCCGTCTGTGTTGGCAAAACTCGTAACTGATGCTCTGATTGTTCTGTGAGATTGGTAGGTTTGTTCCAGACTACATGGGAGATAGAGCCAAGGACATCAACATATAGATAGTACTAATTAGCTTCAATCATGAAAACAGATCACTCTTGCTTAGTCTTAATGCCTGTAATAGCAGGATAGAAAATTATGTCTTGGAAAACAGAAAGAGTGATAAAAAAAGGGCAGCCCAGTACACGAAGCTCTCATGTATGTAGGGTCTGAGGAATGGGCAGACCACAAAAGGTCTAAAGTACACAGACTTTCCTTGCATTTTTGCAAGGAGCTGTTTCTATGCCTAGAACCCCTGACCTCCAGGTCATATAGCAAGAACTCTATCGTTGTGCCACGGCTCCCAGACATTATCCAGTATTCTGTCAGCTTCTTTGAGTTCTTTCTAGTAAAACAGAGACAGTGCTACTCGCAAGAATTCAAAGAAGCTTAGGGAATACTGGATAATGGTTAGGAGGTCGATGTTTTCAATACGAATGGAAATTATGAAAGACAAATTATTATGCGTAACAGGGAACAAAGACAATTTTCTGCATCTGCATGAGACTGAAGGATCATCGTAACAAGATATGGCCTGACCTTGACGGTATGTTTGAAGGTAAGGTTGTAACGAACAGTTGTCTGGAACTGAACTTGAATAATTGATTACAATTTAAACATAATTACAGATAGAGAAAACACTGTTAGCAGAAAAAATGAAAGACTTTGAGGTCTGAAGCTCGATGAAAATCATCTGGTCATCTTGGAAAGATAAAAAGGTTGGTGAAAATAAAACAAGCAAACTGGAATGTCACAATTAGAGGAAGCCATTATGTAAATGTAAGACTGATAAAATTGGAGATTACTCAGGGGGAGTCACGAAGTGTGAATCCATGATTGCAAAGGTAAGATTCTGATCAAGTTGTGTTACTATCAATGCCTCACAAATCACAATTGAAAGGTAAGAAGGTCGGGTCATTACAAAACAATGTGAAACTTTAAAATTTGATGGTTCAACAATGATCAGCTACTTAAGCGCTCATAGGCACCACTGGAATTGTGTAAAGAATATCAAATCAACTTTTTCCTTCATTTGACTATGAATTGGATTGATTGCATTGTCCTAAATTATGGAATTGTAGCTACGTTACAAAGGAATCCATATGAAGGAAAGGAAAAAGAAACAACAGCTGGAGGGGGAGTTTGAAACAGGGAAAGATACAGGAGACAGCAATTTTCACCGAAGAAGCAATATTGAAGAAAAACCTGTTTCGTCTTCAATGAGTGACACATTGATCTCCCAAACTGGGCGGGTTTAACATACCCACACCAACTCAATCAGAAACATACCTGACAAAGCATTACTTCGCAGCTAAACTTAATCTACTAAAAAAGGGTGTATTGGGATGACGCCCAAGGTTCCATTTTGGACTATTTCAGATTGCAGTTCATGTCAATTTATCAATCTAAAAACGGCCCAACTTACACTTTTGTAAGTATTGCTTCCATACCTTAGACAAGAAAGGTTCCAGAACAGTAACAACATTCACAAGAGAAGGTTCCAAACCAATCTCTTCTTTGGCTTCTCTAGTCGCCGTATCACAATCATCCACATCACCCTCATCCGCCTTCCCTCCTGGTAACGAAACTTCACCTGTAAACGACAACAAAAATTCAACATTTTCCAGAGAATTAAAGCACCTACACTTGTGAGATTAAACCTACCTGAATGAGAGGAGAGATTTGAAGAGCGCTTAGTAAGTATAACACGCAGATCTCCAGCATCTCCTTCAAACAGACAAACGAGAACAGCAGCTTTTCTGGGTCTGAACTTTGGCACAACTGGGACCGCAGATTCTGGCAAACCCACCTGAGAAATGACTTTTCCAGCTCTTTCTAGTTCTTCCTCGTTGTCATCGAATAGGGAATGAGGAGCTTTGTAGAGGCGAAGCTGTTGGGCTAAGTTTTTCAGGCGTTGGCTTCCACAGGTGGAATTCATTTGGTTGCAGAGAGGATTAGCAAAATGGGCTGCTACTGAAAGCCTTCTAAGGGCTGGAATCATGCTTAGTGGCGAGGGTTTGGCTTCTTGGGGAAGGAGATGGTTCAATTAACCATGGGCGGCTCCCGTTAGCGAGAACATGTTGAAAACGATTAAATTGCGCCATACCGGATCCTTGCACTTTCTTCACCGACCGGAGGAACCGAGGAAGCTAAATGCACTTTGGATTCGCCGCGGTCACAACGGTAAAAGTTGTCATGCCGTGGCCATAAGGTTACGGGATCAAGCGTAAAAATAGACTTAAGACTGTATTTTTAACCTTTATAGTTTGCCTTTTTTCTGGACCCCGCATAGGCAAAAACTTTGTGCCCCAGGACTACCTTTTTTATTTGCTATGGTCACAAGTTAGATTTCGGAAATAAATAAGCAGGCAATATATTGGCAAAACATCTGAAGATATTCATAAAAAAAAAAAAAAAGAGAAATTTTTTAAAATATAAATATAATTTTTTTTATTTAAATTTAACTAGACTTACAAATATTATTAGAAAATTTAGTGTATTGTAAAATTTGAGTTTTATCAGATGAGTTTTCGTAATTTTTTAGAATTGACATTTAACTTGAAAATTTTGAATAAAAAGTTTAGGAATAAAAAGGCAAGCCAAATATTAGTAAATTTCTGTGTGGATAAATATTTTGAAAAAATTTATATTGAAATATATATGTAAGCTTTTCCATTTTAATTTTTAACTAGATTTATAAAATACTATTTTATTTGTAAAAATTTCAAATTATTAAATAATTTCATGTTAATTTTCTTAGAATTTATTTTGAAAAATATAAAACTTAATGAAAAAAATTAAGGCATTGAAAAGTAGAGAATTTTTTCTATAAAAAAATAAATTAAAATCAATAGTTCAAGAGGGACTAATTGTGCAATTGGTGATACCTGTGGAATTCCTGGATGTTGCATGCACATATTTTGACTTTGGAAAATAATAGCAGGGTGAAGTACAAGTGGGGCCAATTGCTTGACTGATCCAACCATCTGTAACTTGCTATGGATGAGCCGCAGATGTAATGTTTTCAGCATTATATGATTATTATAGTTTAATTTATTAGCTTTTGGTTTGGGGAGGATTTATTATTGAATGGGTAATGTTAGGTGTGGTTTTCTGGCATACCTTCGAGCGAGAAAAATATGGGCTTAATCTGTTGTTATGCTTCAGAGTTTTTTACTGACGGTTCATCCGTAATCTCATCTGCAAGATAGACGGTTAGGATAATTGAAACTGCTCTTCACTGCAAGTGAAAACATTTGCACAACGAGCATGGAGCTGTGGAGCCGGATGAGTGGTTCCACCTTTGGGCTACTTTCTAGTAGTTGCTGTAAATGTATGGTCATTGCTCAAGCAGAGGGGTCCATGCAATTACACCCCCTAGGAGTACATGCGGGGTCCAGATGCTTGGTGGTTTACTCTTTGAGTCACATAAAAAAGCTCAGCCTGGTGCATGAAGCTCTCGCGTATGCAGAGTTTGGTGAAGGGCAACTTGGTGCACGAAGCCTCACATATACAAGGTCCAAGAAGGAGCAGATCACAAGGGTGAACCATCTTGTGAGTTACATCTGATCTCCAATTTGGAAATGCAACCCTGCTCCTTTGATGGTGAAAATTCAAGTCTCATTTTCTTGTTGTCAAGGAGGCTTTTTGCTTAGTTAACATCTTTATTTTCTTTAGCAAAACAAATGGCTTTCGAAGGAAATTGTCTCTTTAAGTCGTGGACCAAAAGTTGAGTGGTTAGGGCCATTGAAGAAGTGGTTGCACCTGTACTTTAATTGCACCATATAATGGTCCTTAATTTGTTCGTTGCTTCTGATATTCTTGGGCAAATAATGCGCATAGCATATAATCAGAAAGGACAATCATAGTCAGATACAGATGCAGGGCCTGATTGGCGACGTTTACATATTATTCACTGAAAAAGGAAATTCCTTGTTTTGATGCTTGAAAGTCATTATTTTTAAAGAATCTCTGTAGTCATTTGTCATGATAGTGTTTTATAGGCCTAAGCCATTCATCGTGTTGGGAATGACTTAGATGGGCTAGAGAACAGATTTCATTCTGGTTGAATCCTTTTAGCTTATGCATCTTTGGATTCTAAGAAACCCAAAAATAGTAGTTAGAATAATGCAAATGCATTTATTTCTCTTGGATTGCTTAATTTTTATATGCTGAACACAAGGAATAGCTTAGATCTTCCTAAAAACCTTTACGGGCAGAATTTACTTCTTAGGACGCTTGCTCAGGTCGACACCTATGAGGACTTTATATTGGTTGTAGTCATGGTCAGAAATTTTTTCCAACTAGTTGAATCTTTTTCTTTTTTTTTGAAAAAGTTCTATGTTTTGATGCTTGACCTTTCCTCAAATGAATTATAAGTCTCTAAAAGGGTAGCCTGTGCACTGAGCTCCAGCGTTTTCATAGTTTGACGAACGAGTGGACCACAAAGAGTATATAGTATGAAGCCTTATCTTGCATTTTTATAATAGGTTATTGCCACGCCTCGAGCCTATGACTTCCAGGTCACCTAACGACAACTCTACCACTAAGCCAAAGGCTCTCCTTCATGAATTATAAGTTTCTACGTCTGTCAAATTTTTTATAGTATCTATAAATCTAGTTAAAAATTCAAATAAAAAACTTACACTCATATGGGAAAAAAACTTTTTCATATTTTTCTTTTTCAAAATATTCATGAACATTTGCCAAAATTTATGAATATTTGTCATTCGGCTATATTTATTGACTAACATACGTCTTCTTCTCCTTTTTTTCCTTTATTTTTGCTATTAATTTTTTAAAGAGTTCTAACTAGCGCTAAGTTTTTCTTCTTATTTTCTTTTTTAAAGTAAAAGCTGAAATATACAAAGTAACTCACCAAGTAATTTATGTTTTGTATTGTTTTGTTAAGAGAACACCTCTTCTAGCTAATTCATATTAAATAAGGACATGATAAACAGTGATCCACATAGTTGATAAATTTTCAGGGTACTCTTTGAGGGTTCTTCATCAAGGAAATCTCATTTTGGTGTCCCCTTCGATCATGGGTTTTCTGTTGATTATGGTGTTTGACCCCAGTGTTTTGTTTCTGAAAATGCGTCTTCTTCTCAACCAATTGCTGCATGTCATAGACCGTCACCTCCATTGTGAAGTGACAGACCCTCAACATGATGCTGCACACTGGTTTGCAGCATAGCTACGATGTTCCCATTAGATAACCGATGCTTAGAGAATCCAAGAACCTTTTACAAGAATCCGGGAAAAAACCTACAAGCCAAGCTAGCACTTAATCGTCCCTGCAATTTTGACACATCAACTTTGACTTGTACCGGGATGGCTAGATTAGTAGGTTAGCAAATAATATTAGTAGGAGCAAAACAAGAATCCAGTAAGTTTAGTTCATTAATGTGATTCACGTGGCTTATGATAAAATAATCCATGAGGTGTTTTATCGTCCTAGTAGTTCCAATTATACGTAACAGGTATAATTGAGGCCGAAGCTTTGTAAGGATTTAAGACATCTAGCCAGTACACTGAGTAGAAGGGGAGCTTGTCACAATGGTAAAAGTTGCCGTCATGTGACTTTGAGAAGTGGAAACAGCCTGTTGCAAAAATACAAGTTAAGGCTGTGTACTATAACCCCTTGTAGTCTGCCCCTTCTCTGAACTCATAGTGAAGAGCTTCGTCGCTGCCTTTTTAGGACTAGTAAGCGGTAAAACTGTCCATCGTTTGACGATTCCAATCACTAGACTAGTGAAGTACTGGAGGTGAAATAGAGAATATAAGCGCACGCCTCCAAGATGAATATTGAACTTCTGGGGTATGGCTCATCCAGAGCATCAGCGCCACTTGTTCTCAGTGTGTCCACAATAACATGAAGCCCAATATGCACAAAATGCAAAGGCTAAGCCGATCAACTCAACTTCACTAGACTAGGCTATTGGGGATCCCCAGTGCAATCAACTTCTTGATTTTTGGGGCTTCGTTGTAGTGTCATCTTCGAGTCATTTTACTTCCATCGAGTGTGATCTATCGACTCCATTTCATACGCCTAGCGAAAATGATCACTAACCATATGCTTGCATGATTGCTCAACGTAGTGTGGAGATTGATGATGAATGATGGATTTTTTATGCAAAAAAAACGTTGAAGTGCCTATTTTTTGCTAGAAATTTATTGGTCCATAACATTTACAGATAAAAAATCTGTCCTGTGGTTGTGTGGTAATTGCTCATGGAAGTTATCCTTGATGGAAGGATAACTGCATTAACCATCTTTAAGTTCATAAAAAAGGGGTCCCTGATTCAAGCAGTTACTCTCCCTCTCGATTGCAATCATATACTGCTGTTGAATCAGAAAATCTCTGAAAACTACTTAAATTTACTGCTAATGGCTGGAGGTAAGTTTCTATCCCATTCTTATTTTGCTTCTGTTGATTCTGATTTATTGTAAACATAGAGAATTTGGTTTACATTCTTCTCTTTCCCTGGTGAGAATGGGAAGTCATTTAAGTGATTGTTTTTTATTCTCAAAGCATGATCGAGCAAAGACCTTCTGGTGCAGTGGTGAAAGGAGCCACTTAGACTTGTGACCAGGATTTGAGGCTGCTTATAGTTGCGTGCGTCTAACATTCACATGATCCTGGGAGAAATGTAACTCGGCAGAAAGGACATCTACATTCCTCTGTCTCTCTCTTTGCCTATTGTGTTCCCTAAAATTCCATCTCAAGATTGTTGCTCCGCACCCCTAGATCGTTATTTTTGCTTAAAACTTTGGTTCGAGTCCAACATCTACACAAAACATCAACCTTTTGCTATGTCAAATTACTTATATTTTTAGTCCCATATTGATTAGGGACGGCAATGCGTTGAGTCGCCTAAATTTTGGCTAACCCTAACCCTAACCTTATGTTTTTATCTTTTTCTACCTTAACACTATTTGGTTCATAACTTTTTGACCCTAGCACTGTTTGGATCATTTTTTTTTTTTTTTTTTACCCCAACACTGTTTGGGTTCTTGTGCAGTCAATTTGGGTTTGGGCCCGTTATTGACCCTAACACCTAAAATATTTTTGGCACTTGAAAATTGATTTATAACAATTATTAAGTAATTATATCTTTTCATATTAACAAATTTTACCTCATGAAAATAAACTAAGACATTTCTACTAAATAAAAAGGAACATAAAATTCATACTAGAATTAGGATATTTTTAATTACCAAAATGCTCTTATATTTGTAGTTTCATAAAATATTTACAAGGGCATTTTAGTTAAGGCATAAAAGCATGAAAAATTATTAGGGGCACCATATATTTTCATCATTAAACCTAGCTCTAACCTTAATAGGACGTTGGGTCACAAATTTTGACCTTGGCTCTTACCCTAACCTGATCCTTATGGGTCAATTAAGGTTGAGTCCTGCCCTTTGCCATCCCTAATATTGATCCATACTATTTCAAATTTTACATACCCATTTAGATGGCAAATATTATGCTCTCAATTTTCAATCAAATAAATGAATAATTTAAACAGGACCCGCAAATAAATTTCAGAGGGATGGCAATCTTTTACCTACTAGTCTCGTGCCAAAAAAAGTCAGTGGAGAATTGATAATGGAAGTAGGTCCGACAACGGAAGAAATTTAAACTGTCATGGTATTGAATCCCCCTCTGTGACAGTATTCCGAATCCTAAAATTAGGCCTCTCCACCATAAAGGCAGGTGATCGCTTGTAGACGACTGTTGCGGTGAGAATCAAGATCCATGCAGTCAAACCCCATATCACATATTTCTTGTTCGCAGCTTCAAAATAAAAAAAATGCATGAAATACCTAGTCTCCATCCATTCCCTCTCTTCCGACTTTTGGTTGCCATCCTGTATTCACCATGAAGTGAAACTTTGAGAGGAAGCTTCCAAATAAAAGGAGCCCAGAAAAGAAAACCTCTAAATATAAGAGAGCAACCTCGAGAAACATCTCCAAGGGCGCATCAAATATTGTTTCTACTTCGCTTGCACTTGCGACAGGTTTGAATGCTTGCTTGTCGGAGAGTATGCCAATCACGGGAACTACTCTCTGTTGACGCTGAAAAGTGGACATAAACCAACAGTGCAATTGAAGTCCGTCAGAGAATCAAAGAAAGTTCTTAGCTGTAAAAAGCCGGAGTCGTCCAATTGACTCTGTGCGCTGAAGAAAAAAATTACTTTTGGTAATTAACTAAAATTTTAAGGTTTAATGGGCCAAATTTTAAGGTTTGAACTAAATTAAAGTGATCTAAGTTTTAAGGTTAAATGGGCCAAAGTCATCTCAAAATCTCTAATTTTTATTTTATGATGGGCTACAATAAGAAATAAAAAAAGGAGATACATTTATAAAAAGGTTAGAGTCCCTAAATTGTACGTATGATTCTTTTCTGACATCCCATTATAAAAAAAGAGAGAATACTATTATCCAGGATGTTCATATGCATTAATTTGGAAAATCAGGAACCGCAAGACTCAAAAATCACATTCGGTCTTATGGATTAAGGTACGCTTCCACATCTAGTCTCTTATTCTTGATGATTTTTGTGGAAGATCTTAGTATGATAAAAGTATTTATTAATAAAGTAATAATTCAACAAGTGGTTTAGATTGAAAGATTTTCAAGAGATTAGGGTTTCAATCTAGGAAAATCATGGTACAGTAAAAAACCCATCATATAGACACTTCAAATGAATGATCTGAATCGATAGATAGATTCAAGGACCCTCAAAACCTAGAAATGATAAAAACATTACAAAAATAGGGTTATCAGGGACCTTGATCTATCAAAACAAAATGAACAGCTCGGGCTCATCGTCTTCGCTGGACGATATACCCAAGATGCCGTGCATGGAACGCCCTGGCAGGATGACGAGCATAGGCGCTCTGTCACGTGTGTGTGCAAAAAAGCAAAGCCGTTAGCACGGATCGGCAGGACCTCGGGCGTCTTGGAATTCGAGACGCATGGGGGAGCATCCTAGCGACCAGGATGCATGCGACGCGTCCACGTCGAGCAATCCGGACACGTGCGTCTTGGTGACGTTAGTCGAAAATTAGTGTTATGGCCCGAATTTTGATCCAGGAACAGTGAACTGAAATAGAAAACCCCAATTTCTGGGAGTTAAATAAACCCAATTTTAGACCTGCAAAGTCTGTTGGAAAGGTCTTGACGATGCGTACTTGATTTTGGTACTAAAACCTTGATTTAATAACACCTAGTTAGGTTAAATTCGTAAAATAGTGCCAAATTACTTGGATTGGACCAATCAGAGGGCAATTAGGCCCTAGAACTGGAATATTTGATAATAAAAAATGGAAAAATTAAATTCAAATCTTAGTACAAGTTTCTTTTGGGTGTATAATGTTTCAAAATAAGTTAATTAAAACAACATCCTACCAAAGTAGCCTCTCTTGTGTAAATCAATTTATTTTTGAACATCAAGATGTCTGTGGGTATGTAATTTATGCAGATATTGACTGGCCCAATAGAAGGTCAATATTTGGCTGAATTACATACATACCTATGGTAATAAATATGTGACAATTATTGGGTACTCCATGTGAACAATAATTTGATTCAAAGAAAAGCTTATTGTTTGATAGGATTTATTGTCAATATTTGATTATTACACTAAGAGTACCACTTACAAGTTAATATTTCTGTCCAAAGACTAAGTATTAATGTTGTGCTAGGTATCTCGTGATAGACCCTACCATTATTTGAATTTAATTTAATTTAAGTATGATATAGAACTTATGTAAACATGTTGTTTTGTTCTATTTTCAGTTAATGCATCTGCTTCTATCATATTTGCCAACATCAGTTTTATTCTCATGTTGAATGGGACCAACTTTAAGGAACGAAAAAAGAATATCATGATCTTTCTTGGCTACATAAGATTTGGACCTTGCGTTAAGGATTGCATAACTCATTGCTCTTACGGACAAAAGTTCCACTGAGGAAAATCAGGACTTTGAGAAGTGGGGTCGTTCAAATCGCTTGAGTCTTATGATCATGAAGCGTGGAATTTCAAAAACTTTCAGGAATGCTGTGTCCGAAAAGGTAACTACTGCCAATGAGTTCTTTAAGGAATTGAAAAGTGTTTTGCTAAAAACGATAAGGCTGAAACAAGTACGATTCTGTCGAATTTGATTTCAATGAAGTATAAAGGAAAAGGAAATATTAGGGAGTACATCATGGAGATGGCAAATCAGTGGAGGTTGAGGCGATAGGGACAATTAGGTTATTATTAAGGACCAGTTATTATTTGGATTTAAAAGAGACATATGTTGTACTGTCTTTTAGACGGAATTTGATTTCTATTTCTCTTTTAGACAAATTTGGTTATTATTTTTCATTTGGAAATAATTAGTTTAGTCTCTTTCTGAATTCAAATATTGTTGGTACTAATTCTTTATCTTTTTATGATAACTTTTATTTATTTGATACTATTGCCTCTTTTAATAAAATATTGCATGTGAGTTCACATGATATAAAACATAAATTAACCAATGAGAATTCTGCTTCACTCTGACACAAGCGTTTATGGCATATATCTAAACAAAGAATTGAAAGACTTATGTTAGATGGAATTCATGATCCCCTGAATTTGTCAGACTTTCAAGTCTGTGATGAGTGCATTAAGAGGAAGCAGACAAACATAAGGAGACTAGGTGTAAACAAATCTTCAGACGTCTTAGAACTAATATAAACAGATATTTGCGGGTCATTTCCTACGACTTCATGGAATGGTTAACAATATTTTATTATGTTCATAGACGATTTCTCGCGTTATGGCTACCTTTATCTCATTCATGAAAAGTCTCAATCACTAGACATATTTAAGGTATTTATTGGAACAAGAGCAGCAGTTATAATCTAAGTTTGAGAAAATCATTACTCGAAGTAGACATGGCAAACGTATAATTTCTAGGGAAGCAAATAATTATAGGAAGAGAAGGAAAATGAAAAGGGAGAAAAAGATAACGAGGCTAGAGCCAGACCTGGAGCAGGAAACAGAGGAGATTACAAATGAAAGCATTTTCCATCAAAGAAATGGATATACAAGCAGGTAAAGTCCCGAGTTTTGTTTATTCACAATCTAATCGAACGACGTGCTGCAATTAAAAAGGGCAATAGGTTCGAATTGGCTTTTGACGGAGAAGGTGAAAGTATGCTGTAGTTCGACACACTTTGGGAATGATTGAAAAGTGGGCATTACAAAAACTTTTGTAGAAGAGTAATTAAAAAAGTTCAAACAATAATGAAATGGGTCGAACAGGATTACGCCATGCTAATATGCCTTGGATGATCCACATATGTAAGTAAGGGGCTGACGAGTACATTGAACTATTCATGTGGCTGAGAGCCCTCACAGTCCAGGCACAATGGTGTAATTATTAAGGGCGTGTTCTACCACTGAACTAATAGCCCTGTAGGCCTCCTGTGGGAAGGCTCCCTGCTCACGAGCGAACATAGTTTCAATCAATTCGTTTAAAGAGCTACTTAGAAAGAAGAATCATTTCATTGGTCTTCCTAACTTACTAATGGAGGACTTATAGTAGTAAGGCCATTTGTAAGTATAGTAAAATAATCATGCAAGAAGTTACTTAATTGGTACTAGAGGACAACCATGTAAGTAACATCTTTAAGATAATCACTGGGCATGGAGTAACAATTGTAGAGGACATAACGAGCCTCAGTTAATGACCATTTGAGGATAATGAACTTATACAGTCCCAAACAAGTAAGACAATCTTTCTGAGCTAGCTTTACTAACGAGTTAATGGACATGGGAAACTAGAACAGTCTGAAGCACACTAGCAACTAGACAGACATCAGATAACTAAGAGTGAAGGTTTGGATTATACACTAAAGACCTCAACCTGGAAGTGATCCTTGTGCCCGATTCAACTGGGTGACTTGACGAGTCAAGCAGTGATTCGATAAACAGGTCGCACAAAACGCTAGAAATAAAATACATATCGGAAAAAAAAAACCAAGGAAATTCAAATTTTGGCTGATCTTTTTGACTAGCAACCACGGAATTGGTTGAGTCGACTTTATTGACTAGGCAAACTATCCTGGGTTTGATGGACAGGCACGTGGTCTTAGCTAACAAAAAAAAGTGTCCCATTCTGGGGTAGCTCTTTTCTTTGGACAGTTTTCTAATGAAAGGTGCGATGAGGAGCGGAGAATGGCTTCCAAAACCTCATTGCGGAAACTCCGAAAGCAAATAGCAAACATCTAATGGGTCTGTTAAGTTTGTCCCAAAATAATCCATTTGATGATACCCAAATCGTAACTTGAGCAGTTTCAGATTGCAGGTAATGCAAATTCGGGAGCACCCAAATTGCAGTAGTTTTGGTGTGCATCTGAATTGCACCCGAATTGAAGCTCCTTTCAATTTGGAGAAGTGAAATGCCATACCTTGGTCACGAAGGTCTCTAGAACAGTAATAACAGTAACAAGCGATGGGTCCAGACCAATTTCTTCTTTTGCTTCTCTGGTCGCTGTATAACAGTAGTCTGAATCGCCCTCTTCCACCTTTCCTCCCGGCAACGAAACTTCACCTGTAATGCAAAACGAAAAAATCAACCTTTTTTAAAAGAATTCAACAATCAATTCCTCTCCCTATCTTCCTAGTTTGTGTTCGCCGAGGAAGGAGATTGGGTTTGGTTTTGCCTGAATGAGTGGACATATTAGAAGAACGTTTTGTGAGGATAACGCGCAGATCTCCGGCATCTCCCTCGAAAAGGCAAACGAGGACTGCTGCTTTCTTGGGTCTGGATTTCGACGGAGGGATCACCTTCCCTGCTCTTGCTTCTTCTTCTTCTACTTCTTCGTCTTCTTTGAAACATGGGGGTTTGTAGGATTGGAGTCCTTCAGCTAAGTTTCTTAGGCGCTGGCTTTCACAGATCAAATCCATTTGGTAGCAATGCAAAAAATTCAAGCCGGGAACAGTTTCGTTTCCAACCCTCCCATGTTTAAAGTTTGGAATCCCAACCCGATATTTTTATGAGGCACTCCTTTCCCTGGTTTTTTGTATTTTAAGGGTCATGTAGGCCATCAAAGCTACTACAGATTAGGAACGTCTATGCGGGACTGAGCCATTGATCTTTCACCATCGACCAGCGACCAATATTGTTCTGGTCCAATGCACAACGAATAACCCACAAGTAACATGAATTTCAACAGAAAATAACTCTACCGTCGGCGATTGGACCGTGGAACTGGACCATAATCAAGGCTTTAAAAAGCAACGACTGGTACCATCAAATCAAGGTATCTGGGGATCATAACATAAGAATATCTGTGGTAGCAGGAGCATATCAAAATTTTCCCACCGCGGGCCACAGAGGGGATCACAAGGGTCAATAGCATGTAATCTTATTTTGCATATTGCAAGAGTCTGTTTCCACACCTTGAACCCATGACTTCAAGTCACATGACAACAACTTTACCATTGCCCAAGGCTCTCCTTCATATGTGAATAAGAATATGAATAGTTCAAAAATCGTTGGGCAAATTTCAATATGGATATAGGAATTTAAGGATAACGTGTGTTAGTTATAATTTTTTATGTAATTCTTTGTTGCAGGAGAGAGAGAGAGAGAGAGAGAGAGAGAGAGAGAGAGTTCAGGCTGATGAGCTTAGTATTTGGCTGATGAGCTTAGTATTTGAATAATCATAATTTTGATCACTGAATAATAGGATTTGGAAATTTAATGTGTATTACTAATAGGCACTTGCATATGCATGTGCATACGAAAGCCAACAGAGAGCATAACGTGTATTGGTGTGTGCTTGAGTTAGAAAGAGGAAGAGATAGGGTAAAGGATATAACGTAGAGTTTATCAGGAAATGTCTCTACCGCCCTTTACTCTCTTTAGCGTCAAATTTGTTTGCTATTCCAGAAGTCATTTCTCAACCAAGATTTTTCTGCCGTTTTCCTATTTTTATAGTTGTAATGCCACCAAAACTTTCTCTTTTTCACATAGCCCGCCATATTTTCATATTTATGGCTTGGACACAGCCTTCCGCTCTATATTTCTAACCTTCCCAAAAAAAAATGTTTGGTCTATTTATAGATGTTGCACCTCTACAGGGATTGTTTGCTCTATAAATTATACTACCAAGTTACCCGCGCAATGCACGAGCTAATGAGTATGTTTTACAATAGATGAAGCTACCAAGAAAAAATGGAAAACCAAAGGTTGTTAAAGAGAAAATTTAGGCATAAGAGATCCCATGAAAAAGGCACATTAACTTGTATATATAGTAGATTGGGAAGAAAGTAGAAACAAGGTACCAAATCTTATATAGACAAAAGTTAGAAAATAAAAACATTTTTGCCTCAAAAAATATTCTCATGAAATATCATTTTAAAGTACTAAATCTTATCTATTATTAAAAAAGATAGTGAAAATAATAATAGAGCAGTTTTGGAAGATGGATGAAGTGGTTATTGGATCTCACTTGTAATATAGTTGAAAATTTGTATTAAGAAAAATAAATTTTTAGGTGATTATTGGATCTCACTTGTAATATAGTTGAAAATTTATTTTAGGAAAAAATAGCAATTATATGCACCTAAATTCAATTGAATGGTTGTGTGGAAAAGCTTGGTAAAATTATGTATATAATATAGACAAAAATAAAACTAATACCTCGCTTTTGAAAGAGAGATCACCCAAATCCAATTGATGGAGGAAAAAAAGAAAAAAGCATAAAATATTGTTTAGACATGAAATAGAAAATAAAATCTCTTTTCTTTTAGAAAATATTTCTTAAAAAATATCACGTAATATATTCAAATCTTCTATAGATAGAGAATAAAAAATCTTCTATCAACCAAGCATAGAAAAATGCAAAATCTCTTATATTGTTACACAGAAAAATATAGATAGAAAACAAAATATAACACAACATTTTTAAATGATAAATGATAAATATCTATACAATCTAGATCTATGAGTAGCGAATTTATATGTGCATATTGAAACCCACTTGTAATATAGTTGAAAAAACTTTCTAGAAAAGATTCTAATTCGGCATTAGTAAACTTTTTTTGTTCTTAGAGTAAAATCAAGAATTCCTAATCTCCAGGTGCTTATGGTCCCCATCCAAAAGAAGAAAAGATTCGATGCTCCAAATTGTTGCTAGTAACCAATCTTATTGGAAAAAATTAGCAAATCAAAATTTCTAGATGCTTGCTTCACCTATAATACTTCTCTATCTATTATATAATTCACAATGTAGTTTTTTTTTTGGAAAAATAATGCAAATTTTTAGATAATATACTCCAATATATCTATAAATCTATATTTATGAAAAATTAGATATAACTTATTATATTTAAAAAAACTACAAAAGTGAGGAAAAAGAAAGAAAAAAAGAAGAGGAACTAGCATGGCACTATCTCGTGAAAGGCACATTGGCTTATATATGTGGTAGATATAGAATAGGTAAACAATTGTTTAACTTAAATTGATTACAAGAAATGTAAGGGTTAAAACTTTGTATGTATATAAATAATGATTTAAATTGAAATCCCAAAAGTGCAGCTTTTAAGATAACAGAATCGTCCAATAGAAATTATAATTATATACACAACAAAACTTTTCTATTTATAGAGAAATAAACTTAGGAAATGATATATTCACCCTTTTTCCTTTCTTAGCCACCCCTTTCTCTCTACATACCCAACTTTTAGCAGGATAAAAAATTGTAGAGAGAAAAGGGTTGGTTTCGAAAAGGAAAAGGGGAGAACAAGGCAGTACCCTGAACTTGTATATTCTCTTTTCTTTTCTTTTCTTTTTTAAACAAAAGTTATTTGCAATATGTAAGAAAATCTAATTGCTCACACTTAACTTTCAATTCATATTGCGCGCGCACACACACACACACAATTATGGAGAAGGAAAAGTTAATAATTTACAATGAGTCAAGGCATGATTGTAGGATGATACTCAATAATAGGCCGCTAATTGTAGATCTAGCCGTAATCAACTGATGATTGTGGATTTGGTTTCTCAACACTCCCCCTCAAGTTTGGAATGTATGTTGATAATTCCTTACTTGTTGAGTAAATATGAGAATTGTAAAGAGCTTAAAGGCTTTGTAAAAATGTCAGCTGGTTGATGTGATGCATCTATATGGGTTGGGAGTGCCGCTTGGTTGTCACAATACAAATTGGCAGGACGAGGATGATTAATGACCAAGTCTTGTAGAATATACTTCAACCAAACAATCTCACAACAAGTAGTACCCATGGATCGATATTCTGCCTCCACATTTGATCATGATACAGTAGTTTGCCTTTTGCTTTTCCAAGAAATTGGTGAATTTCCAAGAAATATACAGTATCCAGTAATAGAAAGTCCGGTATCATGACATCTAGCCCAATCTACATTGCAAAAAGCGTTTAATTGCATTTGACTACTTAAAGAGAAAAGAATTCCCTGTCCTGGTGCATGTTTGATATATCGTAAGATGCAATGAGCTGCTTCTAAATGCGAAACTCGTGGCTTATCCATGAATTGGCTTAGGATGTTCACTAGATATGTTATATCTGGTCGTGTGATGGTCAAATAAATTAGTTATCCAACAAGCCTTTGATATGAAGAAGGATCACTGATGTATTCACCTTCAAATATGTTAAGGGACAAGTTTTGTTTCATAGGAAATGGGACTGGTTTAGCACCTTGGTATCTAGTGTCTTCAAGGATTTCAAGAGCGTACTTTCGTTGTAAAAGAGTGATGCCTTTATTGGATTGAGCAACTTCAATGCCTAGTAAGTATTTTAATTGTCCAAGATCCTTCAATTTAAAACGAGCATTTAGGAATGACTTGGTATCTTCAATATCTTGAAGGTTGTTTCCTACTAGGATGACATCATCAACATAAATAAGAAGGGTGGTGATTTAAGCATCTTGGGATTGAACGAATAATGAATAGTCTCCTTTTGATTGTTGGTAGCCAGCTTGCTTAAGAGCAGTTGATAATTTTATAAACCATTAGCGAGAAGCTTGTTTGAGACCATAGAGGGATTTGTGGAGCTTGCAAACTTGTGTCTCCCCCTTTCGTCCGAGACCAGGAGGTAAAGACATGTAAACTTCTTCATTAAGGTTGCCATGCAGAAAGGCATTATTAACATTAAGTTGATGGAGATGCCAATTTTGGATGGATGCAATAGCAAGGAGGAGGTGAACAATCATAAGTTTGGCAATTGGAGGAAAAGTCTCGTGATAATTGAGTTCTTCAATTTGATTGTATCCTTTTGCGACCAAGCGAGCCTTATATCTCTCGATAATTCCATCGGTTTGAATTTGATTTTGTATACCCATTTGCATCCAATGAGTCTTTTGCCAGGTGGTAAAGGTTGAAGTGACCGTGTCTTATTTGCTTCAAGAGCAGCGAGTTCGTGTTGCATGGCAAGGCACCATTTGGTGTCACAAGCTACCTGTGTTAAAGTCTGTGGTTCTAGCTCAACTGAAAGAGAAACAGTGAAAGCACGGTGCTTTGGTGATAATCTCTCATAAGAAAGTACATTAGATAATGGATAAGTAGTGTGTACCAAATTTGAGTTAGATGTTGGAACATTTCTTGAAGGAAGAGGAATCCCAACATGATACTCACAGAAATGGCTAGGTATTTTTGTGGTATGTGTTAATCGAGAAGATAAATTTGAATGGTTTTGTGAAGGAGATAATTGAGGGGTTGGTAGAACTAAAGAAATGTTTGATGAAGAATTTTCAGTGTTGGAAGATGGATTATTTGATGAGGGAGATTCATTGTCAGAATCGTCATCATAAATTGGTGATTGATACAATGAAGCATTGGAGGAGTATTTTGAGATGAGGATGGGTAAGGAAATTTTGGTTCATGAAAATCAACATCTCCTGAGACAAATTATTTTTTTTTTGTGATAGGTCGTAAAGTCTATAACCTTTCTAACCATATGGATATCCAAGAAAGATGCAGCGTATGTCTCTAGCATTAAATTTTGAAGGGTGATGGTGATATGTTGAAGCAAAACATAAGCATCCAAAAACTCGTAAATGATCATATGTTGGCGGTTTCTGAAAAAGCACTTCAAAGGGAGGTTTTGTTTTTTAGGTCTAGAGTAGGTGTTTGATTGATGAGATAAGTGGTAGTTAAGATAGCTTTCCCTCAAAAATGTTTAGGAAGGTTAGCTTGAAATAGCAAGGCTCGTGCCATATTAAGAAGGTGGCTATGTTTTCATTCAGCAACTCCATTTTGTTGTGGGGTGGATACATAGGTAGTTTGATGGATGATTCTTTTATTAGAATAAAACTTTGTCATGATAAATTCAGGACCATTATCACTACGAATAGTCTTAACCTTTAAAGAAAATTAAGCCTCCACGAGATTAACAAATATGATGATGTATCTTTAAGTATTAGATTTATGCTGCATTAGATAAACCCATATACATCGAGTATAATCATCAACAATTGTAAGAAAATATCGTGCCCCATTGATTGCAGGAATATGATATCCTCCCCATATATCAACATGAATGAGCTCAAAAGGTGTGTGAGTGTAAATAGAGCTTAACAAAAAAAGGAGAACTGAGTTTGTTTAGCCAATGGACATATTAAATAATCAGAACTATTATAGGAAGGCGTTTTTGTGATGAAAGGGAAAAGTACATGAAGAATCTTATTTGAAGGATGACCAAGACATTGGTGCCAAAGATGTGAAGGGTAAGGTACCATGGTGATGGCTGAGCTACATGAAGTTTTCTGTGGAGTATCAAGATTATATGGTCCCCTTCATTCAATTCCTGTCCTAATCATCTTCCCTAATCGATGGCCCTGTAGTAGGCAGACATTATTAGTAAACGTAGCAATATAATGGGAGCTATGAACAAGCTTACTAATGGAGATCGAATTCAGTTTGAAGAATGGAACACAAAGCACATCATATAATGTGAAACTGTATGAGTGAGAGTGGCCGTTGTTCCATTGGGTAGTTGCACCTTTCAAATGATGACCTGAAAATTTTCAATTAAGAAGTCAGGAGGGAAAACCATGTGATCAGTTGCTCCTATATCAAGAATCCAACACATTTTTTTGCAAGAGACAGAAGCACAAAAAAAATGTACCTGAGAGATCACTTATGGCAGATGTATGATTGGCCATGGAATTTTGCTTATGACCATTAAGAATTTCAGTCAAACCTTGATACTGTTCTGCTATGAGGGTGAAAGAATTCTAAGTTGTCATACTGCCATCAGCACAATTGTCTTTAGAGCTAAAATTTTTATGCTCTATTTGATCAGATTTTCCACTAGTTGAATGTTTCCCCTGTAACTTACTACAACCATCAAACCTTTGGAGCAGCAATAATTACACTTAAGATGTGATCGGCATGTTGCTAAGGTATGACTCATTCTATAACAAGTTCCACACTTCAAGTTAGAAAATTTAAGTGTTGAGTTCTTACCAGAATTTCCTGGTTGAATTCTCATGGAAAATGCTGAAATGTTCGTAGCTAAAGTACTTGATTTAGATATTGTTCACTGCTTTTCATCTTGGAGAATAAGTGAGTGAGCCTTGTTTACTATAGAAAGTGGTTCCATAAGTAAGATTTATCTTCTGACCACAGCATATTCCTCATTTAGACCCATGAGGAACTTTATAGTCTTTTGACTTTGTTGAAATTGCAAAACTTCCTTTATAGCACCACAAGTGCATGTTGGAATTAGGCATAGTTCTTCGCATTCATCCCAGAGTACTTTTAGCTTAGTATAATAGTTGCTAATAGTCATGTTGTCTTGCCTACAAGCATGAATGGTTTCTTTGACATGAAAGAGGTGAACGTTGTTGGTTTGTGAAAAATGCTCCTTCAAATCAGACCATATGTCGTGAGCATTTTCATTATATATGATGCTTGCTCTGATCTCATGTGAGATAGAATTGAAAAGCCATGTCTTTATAAGATTGTTGCAACCTTTCCATTGTTGAGACTCTATGGTGGATGTTACTGGTGGTTGTAGAATAGTACCAATAACAAAGCCCTCATTGTTCTTAATACTCAAGGCCATAAGCATGGCATGGCTCCAAGTACCCTAGTTGTCTTCATTTAATGATTGTGTAATAAAGACAAGTCTAGGTTGATCAAAATGATGAATGCAAAAGGGTCGTGACTGAAATTTGAGATTCTTTTTCTGCCATTGGGGTCAAAGATTAATTTGTGGATGATTGATGTATCAAGGAATCAGAAGAACAATTTAGGTATGACTTCTTTGGACTGGGACTACCGAATGAAGATAGTCCTTAGTGAGTGCCGCTATCTAACTCACATTTGTGTTGCAGCGAATGTGGTACACAATAATATCAAATCCTCAAACGTTCTTCTCCTTTCAAACATGGACGCTTACGTCTCAAATTTCGGGCTCAACTCATTATTCTGTGGGTCCACCCCTCCCAATAGATCATGGGTTGCATACCCCGGAGATAATGGAGACTAGGAAAGTGAGCTGCAAACCATGTTTGCAGCTTTGGATATTGTTGCTAGAGCTGCTAACGAGTAAGGCATCCAATCAAGCTTCTTTATGTTGGCAGAGAGTAATGGTAGATTTCCAACAAGGAGATTGAACAAATCTTGATGTCAATATAAGAACTGGGTTCTTGGTAAAGAACCCCAATATCCTACAAAGATCAAGCAGAAGAGTCTGGTTGAAGATTAGGATCTCCTACAAGACGGATGCGCTGGAAGATGACAGCCCTAAATGGGTGTTTGAAGTCGATGCCAAAGGGTGTTTTCAGACAAGAATAAGGTCAGATCGACTGTTCTGACTAGAGATTCATTCGTTTTCAGTGCAGAATGGTTTGGACCAGATTCGAGGGTATTGAAGGACTAGATTTGGATGACGGATCTTAAAGCATCATTAGTGCCTCGGCTACCATTGCTACATTTAGATCTAATTCCTTCTATCAACAAATCAAGAGAAGATATTGAGCAGATTTCCAAGCAACATTATGAAAACCCTAATTTTTTTAAAATTATTTGGAATTAATTAGAATTTTTATAAAAATCGAGGTGGAATATTATATTTAAGATAATATTAATTTTTAAAAAAAGAATAAAGTCTTGAAACATAGATATTTGGAATTATTCATAGAAAATAATTCATAATGACTACAAGCACGCTAAAATCTAAGCTCGGGTGAAAAGACCATATTTTTTGTAATTTTTATGAATTTACATTTACCCATAGGGGTAAAATGATCATTTCACTTTTGTGTGGGGTCTACAGAAGTTGGGTGAGTTGGTGGATAGCCAGCTCAGGGAATATTAATAATGAAAAATAAACATGATGAGAAAAATTATTTAAAATTAAAATAATTCACAAATGACCCTATAAATAGCCCTCCTACAGTCTCCACAAAATTCAACACATCCCTAGACTCTCCCCCTCTCTCCCTCTCTCTTTCCTCCTCTTTCCCTCTCTTTTTCTCTTTCTTTCTCTCTCTCTCTCTCTCTCCAACCCTAGTGGCAGTCCCCACATGTGCCTGGCCTAGGAACTAGCCTGTCCCAGGCTGGCACGTCTAGGGACGCGCCTTCCAGCTTGAGACAACCAAAGAATTGTCAACTAGGGTTTTTCCCCACCTGGCCAAATCACCTTCGATCCCCCTTCCTCTGGCACTGGAAAAAGACCCAGGGGACCTGAAAAACATTCCCCACAATCCCCTCTTCAAAACCCCTCTATCCATCCTCCTCCCCAGCATCAGCAAACAACCCAGCGGCAACAAATTTACAGAAACCCCAGCCGTCTGGCTAGGGCTTCAAAAATCGGCAATAAACTAGGTTTTCCGACTATATTCTCTTCACCAAACCTGATCCAAGTAGGTCACCCTTCACTCCTCTTCAAAAACCCCTATGGTTTCTAGGCCAAATCACCATTGATTTGGTTCACCGGTGAAGCAAAATTTGGTGACCTAAGGCGAAATCACCAGTAAATCAACTAGATTTTGAGATCTTGAACGGTTGGATTGGTTCAGAGGACCCTAAAACCCCCAGATCTAGATTCACGAAGAAATTTCCAATCGATCTAGTTGTTGATCTGGGGAGCTATTGATTTGACATTCCAGATCGGACCATCTCAACAGATCTTTGGAGATCTGACTCCAGGATGCACCCAAGGAGATGCGTAAGGCGACACTCGACATGAGCGCCTTCGCGCGTGCTCACGCGTGCGGACTACTCGATGTGCGGTCACAAAAAATGGCAACACGCGCCGCTTCCCGGTTATGGTGAAGCGCACTGACTCGTTTTGTCGCGTTCTGACAGTCCATATCAAATCTAGACCATCAAAACAGATCTAAAACTTAAAACTTTAATTCAGAGCTCATTTTAACTGCAAATTAAGATTGGAAAGAAACTCTGGATTTCTGGTAAATAGTAGAATCTAATGGAATCATAAAATTTACATTTTATTCACTGTAAAATTCTGTATATTTCAAAAAGAGGTACTAATTCCCAAGATCAGTCAAATCTGACATAATCAGACCTTAGATTTCTGATCCATTAGTGATCTAGTGATGGAAAAATATGGAATCAAGAGTTAGATATGATTGATCTAGGATGAATTAAGAGATTTAACCTTAATGGAAGAGAAATCTTAAAAATAGTCATAGATCTTGATCTGAGTAATCAAGAGTGATAAAAAACTATGAAATAATATGGATGATGAGATCATGAGAAATGAATGGCCTGATGTGGCTAATTTGGGATATATTAAAACTTATACCTTTGATTTGGATCAATTGACTTAAAATCTTCTTGATCGATTGGATCAAAAAAGATCAAATCATGTGATGAGATGCATCAATGATCTAGGGATGATATCACATTAAGAGAATGTGATAAATTTGAATAAAAATAAAAGATCAAGATCAAAACCCTTAATGGGATGAAAAATGAATAATATGATCAATGGATCAAAATGAATGAATATGATTGAGCATGTGAATTATTATTTTAAATGTTCTTTTATTTACTTAGTAGATGTAATTGTTAAACTTACACTTTAATTGTTTATATTATGTAAATTACATGAAAAATATAATTAAATAAAATTAGATATTGATGAACATTTACAATGAATATGGACATGGACTTAATGATAGTAAGGGCTATTGTTAGTAGGATAATATAAGGAATATCATTTCCTTGGCCCAAATTAGGAGAATAATAAACCCCATGAATGACATTTTAAATGTTCACAATGGAAATGCCGTCATTGTGATAGCCATGGTCCCTCCCATGCGAACATGGATTGTGTATTTTCCACTGTGGTATTAATGGGGTATTATGTAGTTATTCAAGCGCATTGTAAGGATTGAGATTGCGAGCATGGTAGTCTTTTGATATTTTGCATTATGATGCAATTGATTATGGCATAGTGAGATGTCTTATGTTATGGCTTGACGATGCCTTATGTGATGACATAATGAGATGTTTTATGTGATGGCATGATGGGATGCCTTATTTTATGGCATGATGAAATGCTCGGTAAAAGTTATTACCGATGTTGTATTGGAGGATATTTCCAATACGATATGAAAATGAGATATTATTAATGATATTAACTATATTCAATATTTTCAGTGGTTTTATTTATATGTAAAATATACATATAATTCATATAATGTATGAAGGATAAAATGATTATCCAATTTTATGAATTGATTTATATTATGAATATAATGAACTGTTGATTTTGAGACATATTAAATATATTTCTTAAATCCCTTACCAAACATAGCTTACTGAGATATAGTAAATGTTTGAATGCTTATAATATCTCATACACAGTTAAGGATAATTGAAAGCTCAAAACTTGTGGATAATCAACACTGAACTACAACTCAAGATATTTACTCTGAGAAAGATTGTATTTAATTATTTTATAATTTGGATTTTAATATTTGGATAAGGGTATGTACTGACTACTGGGGCTATCTAAGTGAACCACTAGATCGATCTTGATTTTAATAAAAGTATTTCTATTGATATTTAATAAAAATTTTATTTTATACAAAAATCTAAGTATGATAAGTAATTTGAGGTGGCACTCCAATTTTTGACAAATCAATTTCAAAGAAAATATTTTTTCGCTGCTTGTATTTTAAAAATTTTCAAAATCAGGGCCCTACCTTTGCAAATATTTATGAAAATGTATTTTAAAAACCCGGGTCATTACAGTCATAACCCAAGACTAGGAGTCAGTGTTACTCCACAAACCTAAGCAGAAGAGTAGTGATCCATGGGACCCCAAGGCCATGAACCAGGCTCTAAAATCAGGAGGTTTAGTCCAAAGGAAGAAGAAAGCAAACAGAGTCTTGACCAAAAAAAACTTTGTCGGCTTCAGCACGGTGGTGAATGCGAGGAAACTACACGAGGTGGCTGAGGTGGTAGTGTTGGAGCAGGTTTCAGCAGAGGTGAAGCAAGCGATATAGAGGGTGAGACTTGCGAAGAAGATGAGCCAGGTAGAGCTAGCTAAGTTGATTAATGCGAGGCCTTAAGTTGTGCAGGAGTACGAGAGTGGTAAAGCGCTCTCTAACCAGGGTGTTCTTGCTAAGAGGGAGAAGATTCTTGGAGATAAGTTTAAGGGAAGTGAAGGAACCTCACTGTTTCAGATCTGGAACTGTTGCTCTTAGGGAAAACAAAAGTATCAAAAGAGCACTGAACTTATTATTCGCAAGCTTCTATTTCAGAGGCTGGTTCGTGAAATCACTCAAGACTTCAAGACTGATCTGAGGTTCTAGAGAAGTATTGTTGCTGCTCTGCAGGAGGCCGCTAAGGCTTACTTGGTGGGTCACTTTGAATATACTAATATGTGCGCCATTCACGCCAAGAGGGTTACAATCATGTCGAAGGGTAATCAGCTTGCAAGGAGGATCAAAGGCGAGAGGGCTTAGGTGCCTCACACCAACAAATATCAGAACCCATCTCTGTTTTCGTTAGCTCTGATACCATGTAAGAAAATCTAATTGTTCACACTTAACTTTCAATTCATATAGCACACACGCACACATAAATTTGGAGAAGGAAAAGTCAATAATTTACAATGAGTCAAGACATAATTGTAAGATGATAATCAATAACAGGCCGTTGATTGTGAATCTAGCCGTAATCGGCCGATGATTGTAGATCTGGTTTCTCAACACAATAAAAGAAAATTGATCCAGATATCGCTGTGTACAAAGACTATGCCTCACATCTAAGATGAAAAAAGTTAGCACCAGTACAGAATTAGAAATTGTTCCCAAGGACGTATCAGATCTCTAGTATCAGAAACAGCAAGAACTACCAAAAATAAAAACACAGCAATTGCTGAATGAAAAAACACAAAAACAAACAGAATCATCTCAAGAGAACATGGTGCACTTCACAGAAAGGAACCAAGAGATCGCATCATAAAGCAAACAGCCACCAACTATGCCCACTTCCACCAACATCCCCGTGGAGAAAAACTACCGGAAACAACCCTTACGAGTTCCGAAGAGTTGCATTAAATCAAGCTTTTGCCTTCCTCAGTGATATTAACTCTTAAGGCAAAAATTGCTCACCCCATCTTTTGCGAGCTTGTCGACTATAACGTTAGCTTCCCATATAATTTTGTCAAGAGAAAATTGCCTAGAAATCGAGATTCCTGAATTTCATCCATACTTTCGGCAAATTTCCATCCTACCCGATGTGGTTGTTGAAGCCACCCGATGATAGCTAAAGAGTCTCCTTCGATGATAATTGGACGAGGCAAGAATTTTTCCTATGGAAGCATTCCAACCTTGAATCCATAACCTACCCCAGGAGAGGCCGCTGCACTAAAAAACCTAAGTCTTATCTTCAAATGCATATTTACATATATACACTGTGTTTTACACAAACATGTCTAAAGTAGAAGGCTGTCAATTGGCCTAATCATAGATTGATCAACATTTTTATACACTGTGTTCAAAATCTTTCTATATAGTCATTTACTAATAAAAAATCCAATGGATAAAGAGTTTCATGGCATACCCAGTCGAAAAAGAGGCTAAAAGAATGGTTCGGATGAGGTAGACACAACGCGAATTTTGCCAAAAGGAGCAACTTGGCATGACGCGGACAAGAATGTGGCTTACCGCGGATAAAGCAGATTAGTCATTTGAAAATTTAAATATCATTTATTGCATGCCTAAGTACTAGTATGTTCATGTATAAATAGAATGTGGGCCAAATTTGAAGATAAAGTCCCACGTAGTCTATCTAAATGGTGTTTGAGAAGATGAACAATTTATGTCACTATATGATCCCACATGTATTTTGTAGAACTTAAAGCTTCCTACAGTAATAAGTACATATGGGTACTATAATTTTAGGGTTCCCTATTGTCTTGAGGACATCATAGATATGCAATGCTGTAAAATAATGACCCATTTTCTAGTCCTAAACGTAACGGTTTAGATGTAAAAGTGATTGTCTGGTTAACATTAAAATAAAAGGCCAAATTTTGTGGTTTCTAGTGGACTCATGGATTTCAATTTTGGGCTGTAAGGTTTAAGATAATAAATGAACGCTTTGGATCATGATGGATCTAGGCCTTATATCAGAAGTCGGCAAAATGCAGCATGTCATGAGTGCGGAGTACAGGCCCACCCCTAAGCCGCTTGGTGCAGCCGCATTTGGCTTTGCTGGGGCACTTTCTGATATCATAGTTTGGATAACTAGAGCCATTTCTAAGTAGTTATCTACATAGGAATCTATTTACTTCCCTTTTACACAGTCAATCATCTTGTAAATGAGGCAAATAATATAAAAACTAAGGATTTGTGTAGAAAATAAAAAGAACATGAGCCGCAATACTTGTGCAGTTTTGTGTGACCAATTTATTTGTTGGAAGTTAGAACACAGCTCAAATAAGCAATTTTGGAAAAATCAAGTGCTTGTGCATGTGCATCTTAAGAGCAAAGACTTTTACCCTCGTCTTCCTAATACAGAATTCTCTCCCATGTCTCTCCTCTTCCCATCAAAATGATCTAGCCTATTTGATAGCAGACAACTCAGGCTTCTTCCCTAAATACGCTGTGTCACAGGTTTATGTGGCGGCTTCCCCTTGGCCGAGACTAGATTTAGGAGTATCTTTTGATCATCTTTCAATAAACTAATACCCTTATTTCATTCTCTGCTTCAAGTGTGTATGGTTAGAGATGTGTAGTGGACTTAGTGGTATAGGTGCAATCAGAATGAGACTGTTGATATATAGATTTTATATGAATCTATTTTGTATTCCTGCGATTCTTGTTCAGTTGGATGATGAAAAATTATCATGTCTGATTCCCTGGAGGATGGATCTATAGGTGCAATCAGAATGAGGCTGTTGTATCCAACTACGGCCAAGGGATCCTCAACTAAAAAATTGACACATCAAGTCAACACTATCGTTATACAGTTGGGATTAGGGACAGGCAGGATCGCCATGTCGCTGCCCCTCTTGAAACAAGCAAAGTACGAGTGCTTAAAACCAAGAAGACCAACAATGACCAGAACCTAAAGGCATTTAGGCAGCCTCTCCTATCAATTGCTATGACAAAACAAAGGAACACCAGTTTGGCCCATCACACCCAGCTTGCACCCACGCACAAAATCACACCAAACAAGCCTCTTTCTATCCAGATAAATAAAGAAGTTATCCACGAGAGAGGGACAGGAAAGCACTGGAATTAAAAAAGGCAAGTAACTGCACGGAGAATGACGCCAGATTGCACCCATATCTTTTCAATCTTCAACTATTCCCAAAGAAGAAGTAAGATGGAAATTCTAATGGAAGACATATCACAAGAAGATGATTCGCTAAGCGCTGACCTCATTCGCTCATACCCCACCTTTGTTTTTTCTCCTCATCTTCTTCCCCTAGACCCTAGCTCCAGCGGTTGTAACACCACTGCTGGAACGTTGACATGCCCTATCAAAGTAGGACTGAAAACAACAGAAAAATGATTTGATTTTAAAGGAATGCTATCCTAGAACCAGTTGATGTGCGGAGCTTCACTTTTGCATGAAGGGCCATCTTTGGATGATCTAGCCGGTTCATCTGATTGATCCCACTTTGGATGGTAAGTGAGTAATCCAAAAACAATGCAGATTGGATGATTCCTTAATCCGAAATTTGTACGTTTGATCGTAGGAAAGAGAGGGATGCCAGAATTCACATCGTCAGTTTTTAGTACTGGGAGAGGAGCAATGAAAAGGTGGGTGCTCACTACACATTGCCATTGTGTTGCCCTCTACGGCAGCATTCCTCGTGATTTTGAATAGATAGAACATAGGTGGTCGGTAGTGATAGGTCATCGTTCAACAAGGGAACAAAAAGTAGAGAATCTACTTCAAAAATATTTGTGATTAGCAATCAAAGCTCACTTGGAATTTTCAATGCATCACCTATTGTTGCTGTCACTAGAATATCCTTTGATGAATTCTCATTTATTAATCTGGGTCACGTTTATTTTCTATTCGTTGTAAGTCCCTTTCAAACGAGTAAATTGTCAAGCTTCATTACAGGTGGGATTTAGTGGTATGGTTGATCCATCACAAGCAAAGCTAGCTGCAGTTTTCATAGCTTCAAGGAGCCTTTCGGCGCAACCTATCTTGCTATATGTGGGGTCACCGTCTGCTGGCGCATGATAACGACCGTCTGATCGACTGTATCAAGGTGGTGTTAGAACAGAGCCTGCCATTCTTGAAAAGTGGGAGATAGGCGTGCTTATACATCCATCCACGTCCATGTCATGCAAATGGAACATCGCTCTCAAGACAATTGCGCTCCAGTGGCCATTTTTTATTGCTATGCGGTTTGCTTGTAAAGAAAATTCCCTTCCCTTTATGAGTTTTGAGAAATGATCGGCTGCTTTAGTAAGAAGAACGTTTTAGATCGTCCAAAAGTTTGCGTCCACTTGTATTTTCACTACAAAGTACAGACCCCGTATCCTTCCCCCAACTAAGGGGACTAATAAAATCATCTCCCAAATGGTTAGGATATACATGCTGTATTTCCTAAATCAACATAGCGAAAGGCTAGCTTCTAGTACAATGTGCAAGGAGTCGTCTACACCCGGATGAGCAGGGCTCCAGATTGTATGCTTGGGTGGAGGGGTCTAACTTTTTTCAGAATGAGAAAAAAAAAAAGGAAGAAGAAGAAGTTTGAGGACAACCTTAAGAAAGAAATAGGGAAATGAAATCCATGAGCTTTTACTTCGTGAGCAAACGTAGCACAGTGAAGCAAGAAGGTTCTCTCCCGTGGTGCCGACTTGTTAAAGCATTGGAGATACTCATGGATGTGTGTGCGTTCTGTGTTCATCAACCTTAAAAAAGAAAAGGGAAAAAGAAAAAGAAAATTCCATGTTCGGACTTTTGGATAAGTTGAAACCCATGGAAAGGGAGTGAGAGAAGCATGATTTAAATGAAAAATGTACCTGTGGGCTGCAAAACTAAGTTCTTTCATCTTTTCCGACACCTCCAATATAATAAGAATTAAGCAAAGAGATGAGCTGCCGAACTGATTCTTCCTCGCATACATTAACATATGCCTCTTCGAAAAAATGACTTCATTCAATAAAATCACCATTCTTGGTGAAGTAGCTAGGCTGAAATGGGAGCATCAATGCATGGGAACTAGAGCGTAAGTGATCACAACTCTCCATGAGTGGGCAATTTGCAATCCACATGTCCTTCCAAAGCCGGATCATGGTACCATCTCTCACCTAGTACCCAATGTTTCATCAAAATGAGGGCTGACCTTGATAATATCAGGCCAAAATACCGTTCGCCCTCTGGGAATTAATAGCTTGGCCAGAATTCCATTCTTCCCATTGTGAACCATATACTGCTTCAATTTAATTTTTCAACAAGGCTTCTCTTTCTTCGCCATATCTCCGTAACTACTTCTCGACAAGAGTCAGTTGAAGTGACTAATTACTCTAATATCGAGCCTAACTTGATTTTCGGTGGGCTTGGGATAAGATTTACCTTTAAATGATATTTGGAAATAGAAGAATGATCTTCAAAGTGGTTTAATATACCTCTCATGTGAATGGCTATTTTTGAGCTCTTGCACTTGAATTTGATAAATGAGAGGTCTTAGGATACAAACTCATGATCTTTTCTTCAATAAAGCTATAATACATTTTTGAGGTTTTGTGTGTGGGTTTGATTATTGGGAGGTCTTGGGATTCAAACTCATGATTTTTTGGTCAATAAAACTCTCACACATACTGTATTACCTCTCTTATACATACTATATTACCGTACCATTCATCCTAAAAGCTTAAAATGATATGAAGTGGGGTAACAATAGTTATGACTTTAATAACTAGGATTATCCAAGTTTTGTTCCCCAACACAAAACTTTTCTACACACAGTCTATTCTTTTAGGGTATTAATATACGTGCCCCTTGCTTTTTCTCTTGAGCCCCTTAATAAACGATATCAATGGATACAAATTCTATTTAGCCCTAAAATTTTGGAAGATTAGAACTGTTCATAATTCTTTCCTTTGCTTAGATAGCTCCTACTCCAATATTCTCATCCGCTAGATGATCCTAGCCATTATTTTCTTGAATTAAAAAATAAACAGTAGAATATTTCATCATCCATTTTACAACAGAAGGCAGCAAATGATGTCGTTGTCCTAGATCATGGCTAATCTTACATAGGGAAGGCTAAATACGACAGGACACTATAACATGACTCGAACTCGATACAAATTTAGCAGATTAGGGTTAAGTCTTATCGCGTGCATGTCATTTTTAGGTTTTCAGTTTGACCCAAAAATAACACACCAAAAATCGTGTTGTGTTTAGGTCAACCCCATGTCCGTCATTTTTGACCCATCTAAGTCGCAACCTATTCACCCAGTGTATTGACCCGTCTAATCAGCAACCCATTTACATAATCGTGATATATGAGTTGTGTCATATAGACTCATTTAATAAATGAGTCTTATTCGAGTCACGAGTTCTTGACACGATTATTAATTGTATTATATTCATGTAGACCCATATACTCTAATGTGTCAAGACCCACTTACACGTTTTGTCATCCCTAATTTTACCCAAAGGTACAGATCTTAAAAAATATTAGACCACTTGAATTTATAGCTATTTGTAACAATTTATTAACAGGTTTATTATGACAAACAAAGTGCGTATATATCACTATCCTTCTTTTATTTTGCATTTCTCACACACATTCAAGCGAGGAGATGAATGAGAACTGTATGCTCTTTCTCCTCTTTGACGGTGCAAGTTTAGGCCCACACATGCATGTGAGCTCCAATTGAGTATTCAAGGGCAGGCACTTTATCATGCTTTTTCTTGAAGCAAGCTTCTTGTCCGTCACGCTGCAGCAAAAAGGTAGATAAGTTCGTCAAAGAAAACGACATTTATTCCCCTCCTTTACAGCCACAATTGCGAGCTACTTTCTCAGGAAGTGCGTGCTTCTGTGTATTTATGAGAGGAGAAATGTAAAAATGCATAAATATTGTTACCCGATAGTTACAACCCCAGCTTTATCATCGTAGGTGCAACTTCTATCTCCTATGGTTTACATTGGCTGTTATAACTAAATCCGTGAAAGAAGCTTAAAGAGAAGCTGACAAGGTGAACTTCAAAGTTGCAGCATCTACAAAATGTAGGTGTTGCAATTATCTGTTTCCTTGACATTACCGCTGGACCCACCCAGCTCTGCCATAGTTCCTTTTTCCTTTTTCTGGTTCAGAGACCTCCGTTAGGTTCAGGGTGTAGCATGGTGGTTGGCAACTCTGTGCATTTTCATGACTCTTCTTCTCATTTATCTCCCTGCAGAAGTCGCAGAGAAAAGGACGCAAAAATCAGCCCTTAGCATGTAATTAATGAAGAACCTTCAGGCAAACCCTTGTGGTAGCCACCATCATCTAACACACTATCTTCCCAACCTCAACCCTCCACCAAATTTGCCCCTACAAGTGTCGAGGGGGGAATTTCTTCCCCGCAGTACGTCCCTCTCTCCCTCTATCGTTTTCTGTGTTCTGTGGGTATTGATCGCGTTGGATCATGCGCAGTGATATTTGACGGCGTCTTTCAAAACGTCTTGTCACGTCTATCATGTGTGGGAACTGTCCACCTTCGACGAAACCAAACGTGCCGCTTTCCTAGTCACTTCTTCCAGTCTTTTTCTAGAGCAGCTGCCTCTGCGCCACCGGAGTACGTTGGCTATGTATGATCTATTCTGCAATCTGAAAATATTTTTCGTCGGTGTGTGTAAGCTAAACGGTGCCTAATGGACAATGAACATGAAAGACAAAAAGGAAATATGAGAAACGGGCTCTGAATCACTCTGAAAGTATCTCTGTTAGTAATTATTAGGAATGCGTCAGTCTTGATTGGTTGTTTGTGACATGTGGGGGACCAATCAGAGCCTTCCATTCAAGACTCTGGACCCATCCTAATGTCGTGCAGGGACCACCTATTTCATATAAGCTTTCGGATCACTGGTTATGTTGCATGCTATAGGTCTACTTTTTATTTCTTCAATTGATAGATCTAATCAGTGAGATAGAAGAACAGTACAAACTATACGCATGCATGCTATCCATGTTATCAAACCTAGCGTTTAAATGTTCAACAAAAAAAACATGCGGCAGATAAATGCGTAATTGAACCTTGCGTTCAAATAATGGCAGAATGGATGGCGTTATATTTGACCTTCACAAGTTGCTGTTGAACAAAAAATTTACCTTTTGCAGATACAGGGAGATTGGTGAACAATTATTTGACCTTAACAAGTTGCCGAAGAAAGAATGATTACTCGTGGACATGGAACATTCACAAATTGAGGAAAATATGCCAAGGTTTAATCCAAACTATAGGGACTACAACGAAGTAAGTGTGCGGATGCCTTGTCAAATAGAGCTATTTCAGATGAAGAATCCACCACTTGAAGGCAAGATCAACCGGAATTTCTAGGAAGATTATTTTGAGAGGGTGATATCGAGTAATAAAGTAGTGTAGACTGATAAACTTATGAAGCTTTAAAATCTAGGTTCTGGAAGTTATGGCGCTGTAATATTATTTATGGTGTGGTTACTACGCTATGTTTCTGCCTTCTATATGATCTACTTTTCATTTGCAAAGAAAACAGGTATATATGGGGTCTAGCTAGTGTTTATAGTCTGGTTACTATGACCTGTCATCTAACACGCTGCATGTGAGAGAGGCCATTTCCCTGATGTTGCTATATCATACACCTCTAATCGATGACTAATGTTCTTTCTATCTACTTCTTTTCTATTTTTCTTCTTTGTGGCGGGTGGGTGTATATAACAGCCGGGGTTCCAACAGTGAAGATATTGTTTGCTTTGGGTTCCCATACGTCCTCACCTGTAGCTAGCCACCTGGTGAATGGGTGGTGAGTTATAGGTGATGGATTGAGAGTTAGTCCTACATCACCAGAGAAATGAAAACTAGGCATGTTATAAGAGTTGGGAGAACTCTAACTGTTGAGATGCTTTTTTCTTTCGAGGAAGAGCAAAGCCGTGAGGATATATGGGCTCTCAAAGCAGACAATATCTTGACTATTGGAACCCTAACTGTTACTATTAATATCAGAGCTAGTTCTCCTTGTGGTAAATTGACTAGCCGCATGTGGGTGCTTGCATGACTCAAAGAAGGTCACACAGGGATGCATGTTGCCTAAGGGGAAAGAGGTGAAGCCTAGTAGGCGGCATGGTGAATGTATGGCGAGCTATAGGTAAGAGACTGAGAGTTAGTCCTACATCGCTTGAGGAGTGGAAATTGGACTAGTTATAAGAGTTCAAGGAACTCTAGCTGTCAAGATGCGTTTTTCCTTCATGGAAAAGCAAAGCCATGAGGGTGTATGAGCACCCAAAGCAGACAATGTCTTAACTGTTGAAACCCCAGCATTTACAGTTGGTATCAGAGCTAGTTCACCTCGTGATGTGGTGGCTAGCTACACGTGGGTGCTCACCTGACTCAAAGAAAAATGGAGAAAATGCGCATTCCCTAAGGGGGAAGAGGTGAAGCCTAGTGGGCGGCTCTAGTGAATGGGTAGTGAGCTATAGGTGAATGATTGAGAGTTAGTCTCACATTGCCTTAGGAGTGGAACTGAGGCTAGTTATAAGAGTTCGGGGAACTCTAACTGTCAAGATGCATTTTCCTTTGAGGAAGAGCAAAGCCATGAGGGTGTATCGGCACCTAAAGAGGATAATATCTTGAACCTCAGCTGTTACAGTAGGTGAAGTCTAGTAGGCAGCCTGGTGAATGGGTAGTAAGCTACAAGTGAGGGACTAAGAGTTAGTCCTACATCGTTTAGGGAGTGAAAACTGGGCTAATTATAAAAGTTTGGAAACTTCTAATTGTCAAGATGAGTTTTTCCTTTAGGGTAGAGCAACCCTGTGAAGGTGTGTGGGCACCCAAAACAGACAATATATTGACTGTTGGAACCCCAATAGTTACAGTGTAGAAGCCAAAATTTACAAAGAAACAATTCACGTTCTATCTTAGTCTCCTAGATCTATCCATCGCCCTAATGAAATAGAGGTTGCAACGTCAAACTCAAGACCTAGTTCAACAAGAGAGACTACTCTCTTCGCCAAACCACTGGGCTGCTAGGCTTTTTGGATAATTATATTATCTTTCAATTGTTGAAGGAAGTATTATACAATAGAATTGCATGACTTTTTTTCTTTGCTCCCTTTCTTATGAGCAATAGTATGGCATGAGTGTGTTACTACTACTTTGGGATGATAGGTATCCCTTCTACACCCCACAATAGCAGCTTTTGCCTTTTCAGACCATGGAGGGGAGAAGATTGTTGGACAAAGTCAATATTAGATGTTGTTTGAATTAGCATAAGCTAAGGCCCGCATGTACTTTTAACTGGTTAGGTAAATCCTTGGATTTTAACCATCATATAACAAGAAAGCTCCATTTGATAGACACATTTCTCGCATGTGTCTTGCATTGTGGTTTCTCATCGCCCCTACAGGCCTATCGAAAACCTAGGTCATTATATAGCCAATACTTCTATTATAAAATTATGAGTATTTAACTGAGCTTTGCTTAGAATATCAAGTGGGTGAACCTAACCTCCAGCTAAATTTGGCGTCCTCTTCATGGGATATTTTAATTGGTTGGCTCTTCCTCGAATGTTTTCTAAATGAACCATATACAAATGTTTGTTATCTTATTGTTCTTGATCGTTTTTGCATCTTTCTAGATTGCATTTTCTATTTGAATAACATCGGTCCTTTTCTTTCCATTTATCTCCCACCTCACGCAAGAAGACGTGTTTCCCATTGGAAAGAACCGGCTCCATGCATTTCCACTTCATAGATAAAACGATGCACGTTGGACGCAAGCGAAGGGTAGCAACTTAGCATAAGGAAGGAGGAATGCATATGCAGTGGAAAGGATCCATCTTAATTTATTTATATTGAGGTATAGAGCCTAGAGGCTTTAGGCCTCCAGGTGGTGCTGCATTGATTTGACAGATTCAGTGGTTTTGGTGCAAGAGAAATAACTAGGCTGTGCATGAAAAAGGAGCCAGAATTAGTAATGGTTTTGCTCAGTCTCTCCAGTCGCCTGCCACACATTGGTGACCTTAACATTGATGGGGACGAGAAGGTTATTGAAAGATACACCAGATTACCCGCCAAAAAAGATGGATTAAACCACAATGAACGTAACAGGTCTTACTTCAGGTGATAACGTGTTAATAGATGAGAACAGAGTTAGATGAATCTAAAAAAGGTAATTCTGGTGCACAAAGCTCCCTTGTTTATATAGGGTTCAGAAAAGAGGTAGACTAAAAGAGTTAATAGTATGCAGTTTTATCTTGCATTTGGTAAGAGGCTGTTTTTATGCCTTAATCCCAAAACGTGACTCCAAGATCACATTTTGACAACTCTACCGTTGTGCCAAGGCTCCCCTTCCAAGAATATAACTCTTTATGTGTGAAATAACGTGGGACTCAATGGCCAATTAAACTCTTTGGTCCAACATTGTGATCTTACATAGGTGTTTGATCTCCAAACTAGCATATCGACGGCTTTGATCATGATCTTCCTTACTTTTCTCTAATTTCTTGCAAATTGGTTTTAGAAGAAATTATCTTGTTAATGAGTCCATAGTGGGCTCCATCAACAAAAATGACAATCTTGATGTCAATTTTATTTGGCAATACAGTAGGCAGCATCACTTGTTATTCATTTCATCATGTTTCATAGGTTAATATTTGATTAGAAAAAAAAAAAAAAATCTTTTATATCTAAAATCATGCATGCCCCATTTTCAAATTTTTTCCTTTTTAGAGCAAGAACGATCCAATCGCGGTGGGACGTGTTAGCTATGAGATGATAAGCATGGACAAGTGCCAGGCATACAAGGACCCACTTTCAGCTTTCTGACAGAGACACAAATGTGTCACCAACTCACCCCGCCATTATTGTGTAGAAAAAGGAGATGCCAATAAGAAAACACAGTTGGAGTTGTTGAAGAGAGGCAAAGAAACCAAGGCCCAGCACCAATCTCCGATGTTCAAGAAAATCCTCCAATCAAGCGGAGACAGCGAGCAATGTGGGCTCCCAAGCCCTAAAGAGAACCCTGGTCTGGTCAATTCTGTCCCCTTTCTTCTTTATGAAGGTTCCTATTGTTTGATCTGAGACCCCAAAGAACGGGGATTTTCTTGTATGAAAACTTTCTCGTGGATGCCAAAGTGCCTCTGCAGGAGCAACATTTTCCGCGGCTCTTAATACAATATAGCAATATTTCAGGCCTTTCCTACCCATATTCTCAATTGCTTGCATTTCTTAGAATGGGAGTGTAAGGACACACTTACTGAGTGGGCTTCAATTCAACAGTCCATATGCAGAGTCTCTTGGGTCGTTACTAAAAATCTCATCCAACAGAAACTTCTTTGTTAAGACTCTCCTACTAAAATATAGACGGTATTAAGAGAAAACACAATAGTGTCCATATTTCAAGAGAAAGAAATCCCACGTATTACATGGGATTTTGGTAACCATTGATTTGGAGAGGCTCTGAATTTGATGAACTCAGTGGATCACTCAAAAAATGAGTAAGGCCAACAGGTGGTGTGCACTCCTTTCAGTTCTTGTGAGTGGACTCTTGAACAGGACTCAACTCAAAAAGTTGCTTGGTGTGGGAGATCTAAAGGCATCCAACAACTGTCATTGTACCAAGCCATCTGAACTTTGCTTCATTATTCTGCCTTTTCTTCTTTCGGTGTCGCACATGCACGTGGACCCCAGATGATTGGACACATCCAGATCGTTCATATATAGCCGCGATTATAATCTCAGGTTGGTTAGCAGAGGGTCAAATCATTAATAGAGAAGATTTTTTGCACTCAAATTGTAGTTCTAATACTCACGAGTAGACTAGAAAACCTCATCCAAGTAGCTCAAAATCACAGGAATGTATTCTAAACAATGATTCAGAGGTTACAATTGCCGATGAGTCTAACCGCTCATTAAATCGACGGTTTTAAGATCATTCAAAATGAGCTCTTTCGCCAACAAATCTGTGGGCCTAAATGTACTTTTAGCTGCATCTAATCATTGTACCTTTGCAAGGGCAGACCCCAAGCAGATGCCACTCTCCTCATGAAAAGATGAAAGCTCTCTTATCGGGGGTCTTCTGCGCGCGTAGAATCACTTTCGTGGATTTTACACGTCCCACGATAAGGCGACTCCAAAGGAATCCCCTTCATGGGATGATCCTAACCATCAATACTATTCTCAGCTTCGAAATGGACGTGCTGAAAGTTCAGACAATAAAGTTCTCTAAATCTCGACCAATTAGAGGGCTGGGATTGCCTGGACGTACGAGATTCTCCGTACATAGAGTATCTAAGATCGAACGCAGCAGATGGATGTTTTGCATTACCAGACAGGTGGGGTCCAATATGAACTCCCCGTGACATTTCTCTAGATTTTATGACGATATATGGGCGTGGATCATCCGCAAGCCACAACTCTTTAAGTGAGCCAAGATTCCCGGGACCCAAGCTATTCAACATCCTGACCGTTGATTTAGATGAGCCGAAGATCCCAGCCAATTCAAGTTGTAAATTGGAATGTAAACAGTTCACCATCCACCTCAATTTACTGTATGTTAGGATCATCCAATGGATTAGATTTTCAGGGCCTTGACAACCAACTGATAGATCCGATCGAAGCGGAACTACGACCAATTGGATCTCCCAAAGAAAGGATGTACATTTCAACACCAAATACTACGATGTGCGATGATGCTCAACTTTGGGCCCACATGAGCAAACGACATGCGATCGAGGTCGTTCAACCGCAACAAATTTGCAATGCGGTCTGCTGTCCATGTCAGCAGCTCGGTACTAATGGAGGTGCTGGCATGACACATATTTCTTTTCTTAGGTATCAGAGAAGTACGAAGAACGATCCATGCCCTAAAATAGAGTGCCATTATCAAATGATAGGACGGGGAAACGAGTGTTATTATGACTCGCACGGATCATAAATGCCCCGACACACCTCTGGCCTGGACATGCACATGTGCACCATTGCAGGTGGGCCACAGCTAAAAGTCATAGTCCAAAAATGGGCCTGCAAACTGCAAATGATGGACGGTGAAAAAGAAAAGTTACCGTTTCCACTAACTGCGGAACTATTGATGCAGGATCCGACATGGAAGAACTTGCATTTATCTCGACATTCACCCATGGACTCCAAGGGACAAAGCTCTTGATTGCATGTTGTATAGATAAGGTACTATAACACTCTGCTGTACTATTTCCATTTCTTTTTTCTTTTTACAAGCTAACATGAGAAAAAGAACATCTCATCTACAACCTCATTAATAATATAATCCAACCTCCATGGTAGAAATTAGATGCAACCTCTTGAACACAAAGCTAAATCTATGGTACGAGGGAAAGAAATTTGAGCCGCATAACTATGCTCTCCCTTTTACTTCATTAGAGTCACTGCTATTGAAATAGGGGTATTATAAAAAAAACTTTCAAAACTGAGTTCGATGAACCTTAGTTTAGAGGTGTGCCTATAATGGCTTTCTAGAAATAGTTGAAGCCTCACAGATTGTGCAATAGATATAGCAATTCTCTCCATGAGATTAAAAAAAAGTTAGCATTAGAATGTACTTGAACTGATTTGCACAATTAAAATTAGTTTGTAGTTTAGTCTCTTGCTTTTGAATGCCTTAAATAATCAAAATACTAATATGTAAAAGTAAATTACTCTGGTTTGGGTAAAAGTACAAGTAATGAATGTAAAGATAGTAAAAATATTTCCAGAGAAGTCCTCTAAAGTCCTAAGCAACTGGTCCAAGACTATGATCCCATAAAAATTAGAGGCACTAGGCGTCATACAATGGAGACCTTAATATCTGGAGAGCAACTACTGAACTAAAAGGTAGGGAAAAGGAGTATTCCATAATAACCTTCTTTAATTACCAAAGTAAGAAGAACACCAGAGAGAGAGAGAGAGAGAGAACCTTCTCTAATTCTTAAACAAGAAGGAAAAAAAAAAATTTAACCCTAACAAAGCAATTATAAAACTCCAAAAGAGTAAAATGAAAAACTTAATGTAAAGAGTTAGGGGGACCCTTTGTTTAGATGATCTTGCTTGGGCATCAAGGTGCCTTTCTAGAGAGAGTCTGGCCTTTTAGCTGGGACCATCTTTACAATTACGGGCTTATGTGTTTGGATCACTCATAATGACACATGCTATGGCTCACTCAACCACAAGTTTTCTTATTATTTGAAATTGATGAGAGGCAAATCATGATGTGGGTGCCTGTTCTGCTTCACAAGTCATAAAATCAAGTGTGGAACTATTGTCACTTTAACTTTAAAACAAAAGATAACTTTCTCTGGTTGTCTGTACCACTTACACTTTGATTAGAAATCAAACTGGCAATTTAAAATTCTATTGAATTATCGCTATCATTTGAAATATAACTCTTATTTTGGATTTTACCATATCCATGCTCAAACCATTCAATTTTGGATTCAGTTCAGATCCCATCCTCAATTTTCAAATCCAAAAACTTCGAATTTAGTCATTGTTTGGACTTAACGAAAACCTAAATATAAATTCTTAACCACACATGCATATAAACATAAATATGGTTATATGCGGTATGTGCAAGCAAGTATTTTTATATGTGCATTGAACACGAGCATCTATAAACAAGTAGAGGTGGTTTCCGTTGGAATATTTTGAGTTCACTATATAGGTTTATACATGTGTTACTACATAAGCAAGAATAGTATAATGAAAACTTAACTGCATGAAGCTCTCGCCCATGCAGTGTCTATGGAAGGGGCAGACCACAAGGGCCTAAAGTACACAATCTTACCTTGCATTTTGTAAGAGGCTGTTTTTACACCTTGAACCCGTGACCTCAAGATCACACAACGACAACTTCTTTAATTATCATTTAAGATGTAACATATATATGCTTATAAATTCAGATATGGTGCGGATGGGAATTTGGATAATCCGAATCCATTAACAGCCCTGTACTGAAAACCGTTTTGAAGAACCCAAGACAGACGCACTCTCTCTCAGTAACAGATATGTAAGAGGGTTCAGGGTTCGGGTTCATCAACTTCTGGGTTGGGAGAAGTAGAATTGCCTTCACAGCATGTTTGTTCCAAGAGGTGCATCTGGTTCCGTGCTTGGATAATTGTAACCACTTCGTTTCAGTCTTGAACCGACCAAAAAAATTTGATGACGAAAAATGTAAGCCTTTCCGAACATGATAAACAGATCTAACAAGCATTGGGCATGCATGAAAGAAGGGGGGGTCTACTGCATGCGTCTACTCTTACGGCCTGAATGGACTCTGCTCAGTAATCTTATGATTAATTTCTTCAACTTTTGCTTTTGTAGACATGTAACCTGCGTAAGGAATGAAGCAATACTAGGCTGAACTGAAGCAAAATAGCAGGCTAATTGACTAAATAGGCTTAGACATGGCCACCCATGAACTGCAGAGTTTCCTTTTCCTGACAGTTTCTTTTCGCACACAAAGGGATAATCAGGAATATTATTGTACAGAAACGGCATTTCAATCAATACGGGTAATAATCGATTAACGAAAAGGTACGGGGGGACAGCTGCCCTCCCCATTGGTGTAGGACATTATTTGCTTTCGGTTGATATGTTGACTTGACGCAGAAGATGAGATGGTGGGAAATGAACGATGAGTCAATATAACAGCAGACATTGATGAGTGATGGGACAACCTGCGCGGAATCTGAACGCACCCACGGAACTGACCGCTTGAGCAATCCCATGATGCAGTCCTTGTGATTCAAGGACGAAATCTTAGCATGCAGTTGTCATGTATGTTTTAACTCAACAGTCTGGATCATTTGATGACTGACACTTTACAGTTGAGACCTTTTCCTTCTACTTGTAATTGGGGTTTGGGATCATTAAACTTTAAGGTGGACCTAACAGCTGCAGCTTCAAACATGAACATCCTGGATCATCCACGAGTGATGGAACAGCAGACGATCCCTTGAAACTTGAGAGTTATTTGGTAACCATAGTTAGAATTAGATGAATGTTGGTTAATGAGGAGGAAGCTGTCGAACAGAAGTGTCCAGAGGATGCCAGACTTTTCCTAAAATTAATCTCTCTTTCTTCGACGTCCCACCCTTTTGTTAGGCAGGATCAAGGTGTAGACACTCTTGGTCCCAGTCTCATCATACCTCAACCGACCCATCTCCCACATGCTCACTTAAAGTGTTCCAAGCGATTTCTCAAGTCTTGGATGTACGCCATGTGTGATACTCATCTTATGTCACAAGCGTGGGAACCGTTGATGATGGGGTTTTGGACATTAGTAATGAGAATTGGAAGTGGTAGAAATGACAATGGGGCAGCCCCCTGGCCCACCACTAGATTACTAACATTTATAGTCCCAACGAAATTAGGCAGATTGTGAAAAACCCATCTTGACTTGCCCTTGGCAGTCAACTATTATGGGCAAGGCGGGGCAGTGTGCGGTGGGTCAATATCACCCTTTACGATGGAGAATTGAGATGTTTCTTTTGTTTTTTGTTTTTTTAATGTTTTTTTTAATGTGCAAGGATAATACAAGTTAATCCTTGTAATATCCTCAAATTTTAACTCTAAATTAGTAATAAAATAAATTAATTAAATTAAAAAAATTATGCATAGAATTTGATTTTGAAACTGCTAAATTTGGAAAGTACACGTCGATAGAAATTGAACGGTATAAAGAGCGTCGAAAACGAAGTTCTAATGAGAGAGATATGAACATTTTAAGATCAGAGGGCAATTTGATAATTTGACAAGAACACGAATTAGAAGGGGTCATTTTAATAACGGCACCCCTTTCCATCCCTAACCTGTAGCAGGCAGTGATTTGCCTTGCCCTGCTAAGTAATCGGATTTACCACTACATAAGCTTGTTTTCTTTTCATTCCTATGTCAAACAACTAGAGAAAAACCCTAGCTTTTTCCTTTGCACGCTGATAAAAAGAACAAAACTTTGCATGCACTAGACGACCCCGATCTCCTATTTTCGGCTCTAGTTAGGTAAGCCACACACTCTAACTTGTTTTTCACTTTGTTTTCCAACATTCTCCTTACAGA
Source organism: Warburgia ugandensis (assembly GCA_035236585.1). Lineage (NCBI taxonomy): Eukaryota > Viridiplantae > Streptophyta > Magnoliopsida > Canellales > Canellaceae > Warburgia > Warburgia ugandensis. The sequence continues at coordinate 69,016,866 of CP141134.1, forward strand.
TTCGGGCTGGATCTGAGCTGCTCAATGTGATTTTTGAACCAAAAAACCTTAGAAACAGTGAAAACAAATAAAAAACTGGAGCATCTGGGGCTCTGATCAAGCCAAAAGAATTTGGATGACTCAGGCTCATCGTCCTCGATGGATAGGACGCCAACTGGGACACACTGGAGCGAATGGTGCACACGGGTGCTCTGTTGCACGCATGCGTAGGGATGCTCAAGCTGCTGGAACGCCCAGCGTCATGGACGCCAGGATGCAAGAGTGGGAGTGTCTCGGCGACCAGGATGCACGCAGCGCATTCCGGGGCCTATGTATCCCGGGGATGCTGGTTTACGGCTGTATAAACTGGGGTAAACCCCCTCCGCCGGTGCAAAACTGGTGTAAAAATTGGGTTTTGATCTGATTTTTTATTTGACTTTGCCAAACACATCCAACTTAAAAACATTTGACTTTGTAATACTATAAAAATAGAAGTTGAAAAAGTTTATCCTAAGGGGTGAGTTTTTCTTTTCCTTTTTCTTTAGACTGTAAAGGGGCAGCTCCAGTGCACGAAGCTCCTGCCTATGCGGGATTTGGGAAAAGGGCGAATTACAAGGATTTATAGTACGCAGCCGTACCTTATATATTTACAATAGGCTGTTTTAACGCTTGGAACCCATGACTTCAAAGTCACATCACCACAACTTTTACCGTTGTGCAAATAATGCTCTCCTCTTTTTCTTTAGACCGTGGAATTCTTAAAAATAATCAAAACGGATCGAGTTATGCAATCCGGGTTTATAAGGAGCAGGTGTCGAACCCTCCCAAATTCAGAGGGAAAGACTGTTTGATTTTGCATTTCCTCTGGGCTGGCGTGATTCTAATGAAACTGAGCTAAATGCTATTCTTATTGGCTTGAAGATTTGGAAAGGATTTAGAGCCTCCCCTTTGATCGCGTGTTATCGGTTGGGTCAAAAATGGTAATGAACTCGAGGTTACATCATCTGAAAGAACATGTTTCTAGCATACTCGCCGCACAGCAAGGGAGGGAATACTCTTGGATGATGGTCGAATAGGTTCTCTGTTCAAGCTATTCTTGTAGCTTCCATCTTGCAATATGTTTTTCCTGATCCTTTGTATCGTCCCCTCTACTTCATGCCTATTGTTCGATTGATCTTTAGCGGTTAGTAACGCCCTTGGGCCTGTTCCTATCTCTGAGTCTCTCTCTTTCAACTCGACAGTCTTGTTCTTTGTGATGAATGGTCTGGATAATGTGCTTCTTATTGTGATTTTCTCAGTCTCCTGTAATAAAACTTTATTTTTACCTCTCAAAAAAAGATATATATATATATATATTAGGGTAAAAAATATATGACTTCAAGTCTATTAAGGAAAGGGCCAAAGTTGGTAAAAGATTTATTGTCACCAGCCTTGTTGTCATTGATAAGCACCACTATTAATTGTTCCTTATATGAATACTTTAAATTTTTTTATAAAAACCTTATGATACACACTGATGTCAATTGTTTGGGATGAGATATGAGTGTTGTATATCGCTATTGCATAAATCTTATTATGACAATGAAATTAATTTTTTGTGAGCATTCTGTCTAACATATAGTATTGATATGTAGGTAGGCTTCTTGAGACCAGTAGAGGCCATCCCTAGGGATAATTTTTTTTTTACTGTAATTATATTACATCAGAAATTGTGACACCCCGAGTTTTTACAAATTATTTCCCATATTTATAAGAAAATAATAATAATTTATTAATAAAAAATAGATGGGATCTCAGAACTTAAAACTCATAATTTAAAACTTTTTGCAGCGTTAAAAAAAATGCCATTTAAGAAAACTTCGAGGGTCATTTCACCTCAAAACCACACTGAAGAATAGAATCAAAAGTAAACATTTTAAGCATGCTTACAAATTAAAACCACAGTGAAATTTTTGCAACTGCAAAGATACATGATAGTGAAAGTTTCAAAGCTCCAGGGTCTGTCCAAGATCACCACGTCACCCATGTATAAACATATAACCACTATACAGTGATATGAGTTTAATCTATCTAGTCCAACAAAAGTACACCACTTTGTCTCAGTATCTGACAATATCTGTCCTCAAGCCCCCATCCAGCTCCACTCTAGTCCACCTTCTTTCCTTTTTGATTGTCACGCTCTAATTCTAAGGCATTGTAAAACAAAGCAATGCCTCAGCAAGCCATGCTTGTGCAAGTGATATACATTCAAATTAATCTCAATAAAACAAATCACATGGCGCAAGGCATAAAAATCGAAAGATGATAAACAATATATATATATATAAAGCCTTAAATTGCACGATGAAGGACATACCAAGTTCTTGCAATAAATAAGATATCATCAACCATGATATTAGGACATGTACAATATGAGAAAATCTAGAAACATATGGATGCATGTCAAACATATCAAACATTATACACATTCAAGCCCTAGTGGTATCTCAAGTATACTCACGACAATGTGGGGTCAACTCTCTGTACCATCCGCTTTCACCCTTTTACCCTTTCGCCCTTGCACCCTCACAGGCACTCACGGGAATGACGCGTACCACTTTCGATTTTACCCTTTCACCCTCACAGGCACTCAAGCACTCACGAAAAGTGGTGTTGCACACCCGCTTTCACCCTTTCACCCTGACGGGCACTCAGGCACTCACGGGGTGAAGAATTGCATCCTACCACAGGATCAATAGTCTCAAATATCAAATCAGACGACTCCCACATGTCAAAAATACCCATAATCAAGTGGATATCACGAAAGATATCAAGAACAGTGCATGCAATAACTACAAAAAAGATAGCACGCACATGAGAAGCTACATACTGAAATCAATCTCATGCATATGGTAAGGCATAAATCACATGCCTCAAAAACTCAAATCACCATTTAAGAATTATGAAAAAATTGTGAATGAAATCACCTACCTCGTATCCAAAACAACGTGTAAACGATATCAAGGTGTATGCCCTGATGTACTTGTCATGTCATAAATCATGTCATGGTTAATGCATATAACTAAAATCTAAAGCCCGATCATCTATTGATCAGCTTTATCTGAATCATCTCATAGCATTTAGTAGTCTTGCTATTAAAAAGTTACTCCAAACTAGATTTTTGTCTTAAATCTAGGTATGCCTTGTTGAGATGATTACAACGCCTCTTCCGGATCGTGATTTGGACCTTTGTAGCTCCTAAAGTCACGTTTTTCATGAATAAAGTGTCAAAAACAAGAAAACAGGCCCGCTATACGTGTGGCGCGTGCCGTCCGCACGCGCGTGGCGTGCACGTCTGTGGACGGGTTGCTCGTCAGGAACCCGCGTGGGTGGTGTGCTCGTTTGTGGATGTGCTCTGCGCGGACGTGTGGCGCGTTCTAGCCGTAGCACGTGGCGCGCGCTCATCGCACCGCGTGGCGCTCTCTCGTCCATGCATTCTCTTCCCGTTCCGGTCGCCGTTGCTAGAGATGATGACCGGACTGGTTCGCCGTTGCTGGCGACCCCAAGTGCTCCATTTTTTGTAATTTTTACACCTCTGAGTTCAATTTTTCGCGTACATTTCATTTTCACCCTTCATTTTCACAAATCCCACCTAAATCTATTGTTTTTTCACGATTTTTGTCTCATTTTCAAAAACTCCCATAATACAGTTTTTTGGGTTTTTTTTGGCTTCCCTAGCCGTCCGATCATCACGAAATTTCATGGGTCAGTTCCTTACATTATCATGCTCAAGATGAACGGTCCAGATCCTCATCTAACATAGTTACATTGACTTTTTCCTAGGGCAACTGTAACGCCTAATTTTTTACCGGATGATAAACTTGGAAAACAAATGTACAAGAAAGAGTGGGGCGAGCTTACCTTGGTCTGGCTAGTCGGAGGTAGGTGAGGGCCCGCCACGTTCGTCTGATTGCCGGGAGTGCCTGTCACTAGAAAATCGTTGCCAATGGGTGGATATTACAGAAATCTATGTTGAAGTTAGTTAGGTTTGGAATAGGGGCATGATAAAAGCATTAGGGTTGCGACAAGGTTGGCCAAAATTGTTAATAATAATAATAATAATAATAATAATAATAATAATAATAATAATAATAATAATAATAATAAGAGAGAATTATTCAAAATTGTGACGTGGATTCATTTATTAGTTTGATTTCTATCTAGATTTTTCAAGTATCATATAAAGACATTAACTTGTTAGATACATGATTTTTGAGAAATGCTAAAGGTTATCAATCATGATAGAATTTAGTTGAAATTAATTTAAGTAATAAACAGTCAGGATATTTTTAAAATAAATCAATTGTTTCATGAATTTTGTGACTGTGGTTGACGTCAACCAATAGGACCTAAACCAAGCTTTTCATTTATTTTTGGTTAAGTTTTAACTATGCTATGGAATTCTTGTGCATCGTACTTATCTGAGCTCAGAATCTTCATTTATACCCGTTAATACTCAACCTAGGAATCTAGGATCATCGAATGGAGATGAATTAGGCGCTTTGCCTATCTAAGGAGAGGCCCACCTGCTGGTCGGTTTGGATCACCACCCATGCGTGGGTAAGGAAAACAAGGGCCGATATCAATCGTTGGCCTTGTTCTCGTGGCGACCTTGGGAGGAAAGGAAGGCGTAGATGCCTATTTTTTTATGCAAGAACAGAATTTTCTTGATAGATCTAAGTCATTCATCATGTTTATAATGTAAAAAATCAGTAACGTATGAAAATCAATATAATTGGACAATTCTAATCACTTGTTTTATTTCTTAATAATAATAAAATAGATGGCCGTAGTTTTTACCAAAAATGAATACGTCGCAACCATTAAAGTTGAACAAGTTCTAGCCTATCTCTTTTATTCATAATATTATGAACGCCTTAAGTCTAAAAAAAAATATAGATTTATACTTGCATGAAAAACTGGACTTGTTCACCTTCTCCCCTCTTGAGCTTGTAGCTGGACTTATTATTTAAAAAAGCTAACATTTGGTTGCTAGTCCACCCTTTCATTCTTCTAATGAGTTTCCACGGGGTGGGTCACATATTTTCACTTTGAAAACATTAGCACGCTAAATACAAGTGGGACCTACTATTTCAACGATCGAAACCATTCAACTCATTGGGTGGGTGACTATGGACGGGATATAAATAAAAAATTGTTCACTTTTGGAGGATTATAGAAGGAGAGCCTTGGCACAACGGTAAAAGTTGTCATCATGTGACCTTGAGGACATGGATTCAAGGCGTGGAATCAGCCTCTTGCAAAATGCAAGGTAAGACTGCCTACTATAGGCCCTTGTGGTCCTCTCCTTCTTCGAACCCTGATTAGGCAGGAGTTTGGTGCACGGGGGCTGCCCTTTTTTTTTTGGTTGGAGGATTACAAGCCTTTAGTACAAGGTACTTTTGGCAATAAATATGAACCATTGCTTGTTGTCCTTTTAACTCTCATTTTGAAGGATAGAAATGAGAATCCCAGGATTATCAGATGGATTGTAAAGTTGGTAAATGGCTCATCTGCAGCATCACCTAGATTATAAATGGTTGGAATCATTGAAGCAAGTGGCTCTGCAAAGTCAGTACATGGCTCATCCATAGCATCGGTTAGATCATAGATGGTTAGGATTACCGAAGAAAGTGCTCTACTTTTACCTTTGTCTGCTTATATTTTTCATGCGTGTGCACCAGCTAGGAACTCTTTTCTAACAAGTAAAATTATTTTTATTTTTGCATTATTGTCATTTTTATTAATTGCATATTGTAAGTTATACCAACTGCAACGGGTGAGGAAAAGGAAAACCGAAAAACCCACAGGAAATAAATAAAAGAAAGAACAAAAAAAGAAAGCATAGTTATGCACGTGAAACTCGTCGGAAACTCAACCAAATACACTAAACTGGGTCTACGTGGGGCCTGCATCTCTAGCTTGTATGGCAGCGATTGGTGAATTTGAGAATTTCTTTTGAATTTTGAATTTAATGCTTTAATTATCAAGTAAAATAATTTGGGCGGTCATTTTCATCGTCAATTGTTCCATATTTCATCAATCAGATCAGCTATACGTCCATTGTAGCTTCTGTCCATGATAAACCTGCGGTTTTTATTGTTCAGGAATAATACTATAAATCGCAGGTTGAAACTGAGACAGGTGGTATCCCGCCTGTGATAGAGAAATAAGGATGCCTCCGGTTTACCAGAAAGAAAAGAGAAATAATTCCACACCTAAATTGACGTCTTTGAATAATTGAAATTTATCGCGCATGAGGTGCAGTCAAATGACCATATTTTCCGGAGCTCACCTTTGCATGATTCGATTTGTTCCTCTCACTATGCTCCTGGTTTTGAATTTCTAGTAAAAACATGTAATTTGTTTTATTGTAACTTCTAAAGTTGTGCAGTTTATCGAAGTTCTTAACCAGTCTTATTTTATCAAAAGCTGTCAATTGCTCCCAACAAAGTCTTTTTTACCCGAGCAAATGCCTTCTAGCATGGTGCTGCATGAAGGGAATAACAATGGCCTCTCTCATGGTACGTAATAGGTCATAGGCTTGGGTGCTCATGAGTTTCTGAGTTAAAGCTCAAAAGAGACACTTGCTCTGCAACCTACAAGATATATAAAGCTGGAGCATCTAGATAAACAAGTTAATGTTGAAAGGTGGGCTTCAAAAAATGGTTTAAAAATTTAGAGATCGTTTTTTAGTAAGTCTCCACTCTTAGATGCCTCAATTTTCTTGATAATTTTTAGGTTTTTCGCATGCAATCCAAATTTGAGATCACTATTATGATTTTACCATATCAAAAAATTAGTTACAATATATGTATATATGTGTGTGCACACTTGTAATATAAAATCTTATATACTATACAAAAATATAGATAGAAAATTTAAAAAAATTATATAATACTTTTGGACGATAGTGTAATTTTTTTTATACAATTTGATATTTGATTAATGATTTTTTAGATGATTTTTGCACCTTACTTGTAATAGAGTTGAAATTTTATTTTTTTTAAAGGCCTAATTATGTACTTATAAAATTATAATTAAATGATTATGATAAGTAGGCTTAGTTAAATGATGTCTATAATATAGATAAAATTTTAAAAATAATACATCACTTTTGAAAGATAGATCACCCAAAACCATTTCGAGGAAGAAAATAGAAAAAAGTAGAAAATATTGTGTTTTAAAAAATAGAAAAAAAAATCTCTTTTGTTGAAAACATATTTTTTCATGAAAATATCACCTAATATATTCAAATCTGTACAAAGAACATGAAAAAATAAAAATTCTCATCTATGTAGAAAAAATAGATAGGAAACAAAATATAATACAACACTTGTGAAAGATAAATACTAAACAACTATATAATCCAGACATAGGAGTAGTGAGTTTATATATGCTTATTAGATCCCACTTTTAATATAGTTAAAAAATCCTTCTATAAAATTATTACAATTAGGCATTGAAATTTTTTTATTTTTCTATGGGTAAGATAAGAAAATCCTAATCACTAAGTATTTATGGTCTTTGGCTGCTTTTTTAGGCATAAAAAGAAAATATTCATCACTCAAAATTATTGTAAAGAGAAAAAGAAAATCTCAAACTTACAAGGATAAAAGTAGATAATCCTAATTTGTAGGTGCTTCTAGAACTCACAACACTTCTCTATCCATCCATAATTTACTAAATTTTTTGGAAAAAACTAATATAAAACGTTTGAAAGATACATGTCAATATATCTATACAATCTATATTATGTGTAGTTAATATAACATCTATTGTTTTTAAAAGAAGTAGATGAAAAGATGACTGCAAAAAATAGAAAAAACAAAAGTGACTCACGGCACTCACACTATGCGTTTGTATATATTAAAAGATAGACACAGACCCATGCACAACCTTGAACCTTGGTTACCCAAGTCACTGACTTCACCTTGTGCCAATGCAGGAGAAGGTTTTGTGCAAGTAAAATCAGATCCAAATGATGTTTTTGCGGAATTCCTCCCAAAAATTTCACTCTTTTGTGTTCATTGTTTCAAATATTTCCCTTGCCAATTAATTCCTCAGGAAATTGCTTCCATCTAACTCTAAGGAATGATTGAATCGTCCATAAGGACAATCTGATAAAATTTCATTGAGGGCAATCCTAAACCTCAAGTTGCTGAAATCTCATCCTACATTTCTTGAGCTTTCTAATATTCCATTTTATACCACAGCATGAGCATCTCAGATTTCTAGTCAGAGAAGATCTTCCAAACATGACCCTGACGAGTTGATTTTGGCTTCAAGGCTTAAGGACATTGACCAGCCCTTCCCGTGGTCAATGAAGCCATCCCTCACCTGGACATTAGTCAAAAAATAGCTCTAGACATGATATTTACTCTGTAACTGGATGGTTGTGAGAAAATGACAATGGTTTACATTCAGGATACATGAGTGTGCCAATTTGTTGGTGTTAGACAACCTGTTGCCTTCCTTGAAACACCTTTGTGCGAAGGTTTAAGTCGCCACTTTCTCATTTAATTGGGGATTAAATGGAGGAGTGCGTGTGAGTGTTTTGTTTTGTAATTATCTTGTACTAAAAAAGAAACAAGTCCGTGTAAAGAGCATGTAGAAGTGCGAGGTAATAGAAATATATTGAAATTATGTTAAGATCATATGATTTAGGGGTTTTTTCAAAAAAAAATTTGGTACAGGCAAAAATAATAATAAAAAGACTAAAAAGAAAGAGAGGGCAAGAACCTCAAACCTGCGACCTAGTGTTGATCTAAGAGCCGTCTCTTTTCAAGAAACCACTGGGCTACAATGCTCTTTGTCACATGGTAAGGTTGCAATGAAAGTACCCACAGACTTATTCTTTGGTATTTGAAAACTCCCTACTTAAAGGGAAATGGCTGCCAAAGTCCTGAAGTGACGGTTGCAATAACCCAATTGTGATTTTTACATGGTTTTGCATGCCTAGATCAATATAGAGTATTCACATGCACTAGAACATATAAGTGAGCCTAAATTTGTTGGTGATTATAGCCATTCATCTTCTTCTTTCTTGAGGAATGTTGGCATAGTGGGCGCACCACATCTGCTTGCTGTGGTGCATTGGCTTTTGCATGATAAGCCCCAGAAATGGTTAAATAGACCCGTCCATCTAATTTCTATGCTGCTGAATCACTATTGCTCTAAAAGGAACAATGATCGGATGAGCGTAAATTCTAAATAAATGTTATTTTGATCACAGAACATGGACGGTAGGAAAGACCTTGTTATAAGAATGGTCTATATTCAACAAGTAACAAACAGTAGTTCTTGGATGTCATATTCATTTAATAACCCGGATGATGTTTTAGTGTACAAGTGATCCAGAGGCATATAAATCAGATGGAAGGGTCTGATCAATGATTTGTAGAATTCATAATGCAAGAGTTGGAAACACACTATCCCAGCATTCCTCCTCCTCCTCCTCTGATATGCCATACAGTCTCTTACGAACTTTTATCGTAAAGTGTAACAGATCGTCCAACAGAGAGTTTTTTACTTTGTGCTTGGTCATGCATAGAAGATGAATGATTGGGTTCCAAAGTTTGGGCCCTATATATTCCTTCAAAATGCAAATGTGTCCTCTTATCCGGTCTACTCCTTGATATAAAGAGTAGTCAGCGAGGTATTTGATTGACTAAAGTGAAAGTAGCAGTCATCAACGTAAACTTTGATTAAAAAAATGAGGAAAAGCATTACATGGATGTGAATTTAATCTTTATCTTCCATATAAATTCACAGATAATAATTGAGAAATTATTTCTTGAATTTACTTTAAAAGAAATATCTTTTAAGAAATAAAATCGAGAGATAAAAAGGTGAAGACCTTCTCAAAACAATTATAATTATTTGGAGGCTCCTTTGTGCAAAAGTCAGAAAATCAGAGACTGTGAGATGTACTTGCAATGAGAGACGAGGTCAATGGGTATAAAGGTAGTCAAGTGGAAATGTGGGCTCCCAAAAACCGACCTGTTAGCAAGACTCTTTTAATATATAATATTTATTCTATTTATTGGACGAGATAAAAATGGAAGGTGAAAGGGAAAAGCGGGTAGAGATGCGTACAGGCAAATGGGTTCATGGGTGGAGGGATGATGGTAATTTGGCAAGGAGGAGAGAGCTGGTGTGGTTTCTTTGGGGAAAGCAAAGCAATAAAGAAGCGAGGAAAAACCAAAAGCTGTAAGGGAGTCGCTTTCCAAGGGCAGGGATCTAGCAAGAGAAATACGGGCAGCAGTCCCAGGCCACCCCTCGTAATAGATAGTGGCGTAGGAACGACCGTGCGCTTGTGCGTTTCCCTTCCAGTGCATCAAAGGTTCGTAAAGCCAATATTATCTCAAAAACTACGGAAAGAAAGAGAGAGGGTGGAGAGGGAGAGAAGCTTGGGGATTGTGTGGGCAGCAGCTGTAGCTGCAGTAGCTCAGCTGAGAGATGAAAGGAGATCTTTTAATCTCCTTCTTCTGACCTGATTCTGGAGAGAATAAACGGCTATTGTAGGTCAAGAAGGATTTCCTATTCCTATCTCTGCACCCCAGTCTCTCTTGATAGATAGATGCTATTGCTACTAGACTTCTTCTCATCTTCGGTTGGGTATCCTGTGGTTGTCACTCCTTCTCTTGCTTTATAAAATGTGAAAGGAAGAGCAAGGATTTTAGTGAAAGAATGTCCCTTTTTAATTTCTGAGATTTTGGGTTCTGGTTTGCTTGTCCAACTGGGTTTTACCGTATTACAGATTTGTGCAGAGGAGGACAAAAGGGTGGGCAAGAGAGAGAGGGAGAATACAAAGCGAGCATGTTCTTCTTTTAAAAGATGGGGATAGAAAAGGGTAATTGAGTTGTATAACTTTTTGGTGTCTCGGTTTTGTTCATCTAACCGGGTTCATGGTGTTGGTAATGGAATTTGAGGAGTTGAATGGCAAGGCCTTTTGCAAGAGTCAGGTATCACAGAGACAGCAGCAGCAGCAGCAGAGTGAGAGAAGGCAGAAAACCGAGTAACAAAAAGTGCAGGAGATCGAAAGCTGGAAGAGGAAAAGAGGAGGGATCTGGATCCTCAGAAGAGGACACAGCAACAGCATCTGATTCTAAAAGCATGCGAAGAAAGAAACGAAAACGAAGATCAACAGCAACAACAATCCTTGTTTCATGGCCACCATCAACAGTTGTTTTTCTACAGGGAAGAACCACCACAACCAGTAGAAGAAACCCACCACCAATCACCACCCAGAAAACGATCTTTTCTCCCTCCTTCAGCTTCCGAATATGCCCGATTCTCATCGGAAAAAATGGGGGAGAGTCATCATCACCACCATCAACCATCGCCGAGATTGGGGATGAAAAACACGACGGCCGGAGAAATTGTCGAAGTTCAGGGCGGTCACATTGTCCGATCAACCGGCCGCAAAGATCGACACAGCAAAGTTTGCACTGCAAAGGGACCCCGAGATCGAAGGGTTCGTCTTTCTGCACATACTGCCATCCAGTTCTACGACGTTCAAGATCGACTTGGCTACGATCGACCGAGCAAGGCCGTCGATTGGCTCATCAAAAAAGCGAAAGCCGCCATTGATGAGCTCGCTCAGCTTCCTGCTTGGCAACCCACCTCAACAAATCCGACCCAGAATCGAGAAATGGAAACCCAGCAAGACGCAGACGGAGATTCTCATGCCATGGTCGGAGGAAGTTCGAGCAAAAAGCCGGTGGAAGCCCAGCAGGGAGTTGCTGGCTACAATTTTCATCATCTGAACCCTACCAACAGTACAGCCAGTTTCCTTCCGGCTTCTCTCGATCAAGAAGCGATCAAATCCTTTCTCCCCATCCCTTCTTCATCTCCCATCCATTTCCAAAACTACGCCCCTGATCTTCTCTCGCGAACCAACTCCCATACTCAAGATCTCCGTCTTTCTCTTCAATCCTTCCAAGACCCAATCCTCCTTCACCATAACCAACAGAACCCATCTTCCACCGATCAAGCCCTGTTTTCCGGTTCTGCTCTTGCTTTTGATGCTCCATCAGCATCATGGTCTGAACATCAGCAGCATCAGAATCAGCCAGAAATGGGAAGGTTTCAGAGAACGGTTGCTTGGAATACATCAGAAACTAGCTCAGGCGTAGGATTTACCTTCAATACGCCTCCATCTACGCAGTTTCTGCAACCTTTTCTCGGCCAAAACCCGTTATTTTCACAGAGGGGACCCCTTCAGTCCAGTAACTCACCGTCATTTCGTGCATGGACAGCTGAAAATCCAGCGATGTCCGATCATGAGACGCCTAATGTCCATCCATCGCCGACGATTTCAGGCTATGAATTTGCCTCTGGTAGCAGTTTCTCCAGCTTCCGCATTCCGGCACGAATTCAAGGTGAGGAGGAGCATGACGCAGTCGGCCACAAGCCGTCGACTACTTCCTCTGCTTCTCACCATTGAAGTACTAGAAAGCCAAAATCTTCACTCTTTCAGGTAAAACTCACTTATACCCATTTCTCCCTGTCGCTCGATTTCGCAGCAATTCGTCTAAAAAAGGAACCTTTTGGCTCTCTTAGGATTCTCTTTCTTTGCTGAGGAGGAGCATTTGCAGATGGATTGTGCGAGGAAGAAGTGATCGATTTCGTCTACTAAATCAATGAAATTTGGTTTCGCCGTCGAAGAAGAAATCTGTGATCCCAGGTTTTTCTTTCCACGGTTAGCTTTCTTTTTGTTTCTTTCTCTTGTGCTGTTTTTCTTTCTCCTTATTCCTTTTTCAGATGGCTCTCGAGCACTTGTTTGTTTTGTTGGATCTGTGTTTTTAGACTCGGATGTTGTTCCGCCATTGCTTTTTGGCCGTTGTTAGAAAGGGGAAATTGCATGTTCTTCTTCCATTTCAGAACACTTCCAGTTCCTCCACCAATTACCAACTGGGTATCTTTTGATTTCTCGAAAATTTCCATCTGAAACAGAGGAGAGACAGAAAGGATCAAATCGCTTAGTAGCCTTTCTTCCAGTTTCTGGAGCTTTTGATTTGAACAAGCTGTTGTTTTCATTAGCAAATGGAAGTTCTTCCTATAATTGGTAAAGCAAGTCTCTTTCTCAAAGCGAAGGCAGCTCATTGGGTGTGTCGTATTTGCCATGGAACTTTTGCTGCTGCTTCCCCTTGAAACCAAATAGAGAGAGAAGTTCTTTACATCTCTATCAGTGATTTAAGAAAAAAAAAATGAAGTCATTGTCTCTGAATAGCAGCAGCTGTAGCAGCATCTATAGTTAGTAGTTTATTTTACTACCCAAGTTGCTTTCGAGATACAGGAAAAGAAATACAACGACAGGGGTACAGATTAGGCCTGGTTTTCAGTAGCTTTTGCTTTTCTTTATCATTTCCACCAGTTTCTCCTCAAGGAATGCAGGATTATCTTTGTCTGACTCTGTCTGATCGTATTTCCAAACTGGGTGGTTGCTTGTTCATTCTTTATTGTATTTGCTTGCTGAAAATCAGAACCAAATGTCTCTTTGATGGGAATTTAGAACCCAGAATCTTATTCTTCTTTGGTGGATTTGCTTACTGAAAATCAAATCAGAATGCATCTAGTATATGTATATGACAATGTTCTGTCGAAGCGTCTCCACGACGAGGAATTTGCACCCCAATCTTCTTCTTCCTTTTGGGTTCGCACCCACCCACAATTGGAAAAAATTTCTCTTGCTTTAAAGGATTTGCTTGGTGGAAAACCAAATTGGAATGCGTCTTTCAAATATGAATGACCTGTTGTTCTTGTCTCTGACTCTCTTTTCTAGCTGCTATGAAGAACAACCTCCATGTAGAAAATGATAATCTCCACCCTTCTCTTTGTTTTGTACTTCAGTGGGGCTTAAAACACCCAAAATGCAGAAACAGCCAATCAAACAAGTCTTTTTAATACAGAGTTGAGTGCCGTTATAAGGAGTGTGGATATCGTCTTCCTTTCCCTATTATATTTTTTGCTTTAGTTTCAGACAACCGTTTTATGACTATTGTTCATTGGCGACAACTGAAAAGAACCGATATTTTTTTTGGCGGCAATCGCTGCTTGAGATCGAACTCTTGCGTTGATCGCCTCTATCACTCTCAAAGTACCTCTCAAAACTTTAGACCCAACCCACCATCTCTTTCATATGATCCAATCCACAACCCTTCTCCAGCTTGATCTAGAAAAGTAAAATTACCCAGTTTTGGGAGGATCCCGAAGCACCCTAGATCACTCCACAACTGATATGGCCCTGTGATATGCTTGTATGTGAATCAGTCACTGCAGTATCAGTCCAATCCTAAAATCTCTTCTTTCTTGACGTAAAAGATGAGGGGCTATTTGTTTCTCGTCCCATGTCAACTACTTGAGTTCACAAATCCGTTGTTTGTTTGATGTAATTATATCTTCGGATTGTTGAACATTGGAGTTGGCAAGGCTTATATAAACCGGTTTATGCGATTATGCCTGATTATTACGCACATCATCCATGACACAAACCGGCATAATCTTGTAAACTGGACCATATAAACTCTGCTGACCGACCCTAAGTGGTACAGGATGTTGTAGATTATCCATCGATCCGTTGGATGCCACTGATATTTTTAACTAATTATAAAAGGTGGGACTCTAACCATCCGATCCAATTGTGCCCTGCAAAGAATCTAGACACTTTGGAGCTGGGACGAGCTCAAAACTCTAACCAGAAGACAATATTGAAGCTGGCAACAGTGATGGGTAAATGGCTCAACGTTAAGAGGGCACTCAGAGTTGATAGTGTTGTAGGTAGAGATCCCTGACGGTAAGATGGTTCTCTTTAAAGCCAGCTTACCAGCTTAGAAAGAACTGTCAGTAGAACTTCCAACATAATATATGCACTGCCTAGTATTGTCAAAGACACTTCTCGCTCTGCTAAACACTATTCTGATTGGTCATGGATTGCTTTCTACTATTTTATCACCCTAAAGCACATGATCAGCACAGTGCAAAGATAAAACGTGCGGCGAACAGAAAATATCCATAAATGGCACAATGCACTTTAAAAGCACTTTTGTCTGGCTGTTTGCCTTTTCTGGTAGGGGAATCCACTTGTTTTCTAGTGACCTTCCGAAGGTTATTATAATGCCCCAAAAGCCTAACAAGTGTCTAATAAAGTGAGGAATTCCAGGAAGTCATTTTCTTGATTAAACAGTTCACGATAGGCAGGTAGCCGCCCCAAGTTCATGCTAGAACCACAATAGCAATGGAAAGTATCTTAGCCAGATATGTTTAATCTTAAAAACATACTTCAGTGGAAGCAAGTTTACAAATATAAATAGTGATGTCTGATCAGGACGGTTACACAATGTGCTTGTATTATTATGCAGCCAGCCAGTCTGGAAAACCATATACATTCACACCATTTCGAGATTTAACTAACTGAGGTCTCCATCAACTTCTGCAAGAACAACCTCAAATTGGGAAAGCCCGGCAGTATCGTGACTTTAATCTTGTGCATACTAGAAGAAGAAAGTTGCTTCACTTGTTTTGCATATAAACTGACTGTTCCCTTGTTGGATTTGTTCTCCCAGTTTTAGGAGGAGATGCACTTGACGCCTTATTCTTTGCATCTTGAATAACTGGTTTTTCGGTAGACAATGTTTTGACCTTTTCGAGATCTGTTGAACGCGTAGATCCTTTCCCATTAGAAGCGGGTTTGGCTGGAATGGGGATTTTGGTTGCCGACGGGCCTGTAGTTTTGACAGCATTGCTTGCTTGCCGATTGTGGGTTTTCTTGGAGCCGGGCGATAGAGCAGGAAGCCTGCTCTCCCATGGGCGTGCAGCAATCCAACGTTCTACCCAGCTCCAACCCCAGTCACCTTTGCCAATGTCATAGGGACCCTGTCCCTGGTTCTGATTGGCTCTCCACTGAATTACAGGAGATATATGGTAACGTCAGTTGCATCTTACCATTTAAGCGACGAAGTGAGCATGATCAAAACGAATAACATACCTGATGAGAGAAGGCATATGCCATAGTTCGCTCTCGCTTAACTGCGGCTACTTCTCTCTGCTGTATCCTAGCAAGAATTTCCTCCATAGTATCCGGCCCTCCACACCATTCTACCTGTGGATAGTGTAAAACAATCAACATAAACAGCCGACCTACAATCTGGAAATGAAAAAGAAACCAATACTCTGAGAGAGAGAGAGAGAGAGAGAGAGAGAGAGAGAGAGAGAGAGAGAGATTTTCCAAAATGGAAGGATACTAAACCAAAGTGCTCCTCAAAGCACATAAAGTCAAAGTCCCACTTCTTGCGTGAAGAGGTCCATGATTTGATCAATCAAGAGGACTGGATGATTCTATCATTCTGAAAACTAGTGCTTTGAACGTTGAAATTAAGACCATTCTTCATGCAAAGTTTCTAAAACCGTCCGTTTAGAGAAAACATCCAATCCACGAGCTGTCTTTTACTATTAGACATTCAAACCGGTGCCACCATTGGAGCGCTTTGATTCATTGCGCTTTATCCTGACATGATGCATTTGATCCCGCGCTTTGTTTAGCATCCTCTTTCCTAAATAATTACATCGCTAAGTTGTCCAAAGAACAAAACTCAAGCAGTCTTTAACAACTTACTCTTTCCAAATGCCAGAGAGCTACATGAATATGGATATGAAGGAAAGGGGAAAAGATAGGAAAACCTTTACATAAAGGATAAAATACAGGTGAATATAGAAATCTTAAGTCACCGGGGGTGAGCTAAACTTGCAATTTCCAGCTACGAGGATGGCTAGGCATGTAGTTGCTTATGATGAACTTATCCTGCAAGCAAGATTCTACGGTGGGGGAAACACCAACATTCATTCGTGTTATCAAGTAGCTGTCAAGACTCAGGATGTTGGTTGCTGTTGGTGAAGCAGTCAGTACTTAGAACCGACCATATTGGGTGATTGACCGCTACTTATTCCATTTTTGTCTTGTGGTCCCTAAAATGCAATCCCACATGCAGCTTCTACCAAAAATCCTATTCGCCATTTATTTTTATGAACTTTGGCACATCTGGTTTACTAAAATATCTACCTCGATAATCCTAATAAGATCAATGTTAATGTGAACAATGACTTTCTACAGCGGTGTAGCAAAAAGGTTTCTCCTGTACTAGAGGCAGCGGGATTAATACATTGGATGGTCGGTGGCCCGTTGCAAAGTTAGAAATTAGAACACATTGATTCTGCTCGTTCCCCTCCTTGGCTTCTGGGCCCGTCCCTCGGTGTGGTTTGAGGCTGTGGAGGGGTTGGGGTTATTCATAAAAAACCCCTGCCTACCAAAAAGAAAAAGAAAAGTATCTATGTAAAATTTTTAGTCTTCTTAACAGATTGCGGCATGTTTTGTCTGATCACCTGTGAATTTATTAATCAACATCTAAAGTTATGATCCCAAACAAATGGAAAAACTGAACAATCAACAGTACAAGTACCCTCTCAAGTACAGAAGCAACAGAAGGTACGTTTGCAAAAAACAGTACAAACTGTACTTGTGTGAAGATGCAAGACTACGAAAGAACGGGAAGCTGACGAAGGAAAATGGAAAATAACATGAGAAAATGGATAAAGGAAAGATGAAACAGAAAATGGCAAGTAGGGCATAGATACATGGACTAGACTCAAGAGGCCTGTGGATAATTGCGGATCTAGCTCAAAATTAGAATGCATACCAAAAATGAGAATACAAAAGATAAAATCAACTAAATACAGGGAAACCTAAGGTGATGCACAATTTCATGGATGTAGCATCAAAACACATACGAAAAGGCAGCCCGATGCATGAAGCTCCCACATATGCTGGGTCGTGGGAAGGGGCAGACCACAAAGGGCCTAAAGTACATAGCCTTACCATGCATTTTGCAAGAGGCTGTTTTCATGCCTTGAACCCATGATCACTAGGTCACATGGTGACAACTTAACCATTGCTCTAAGGCTTCCCTTCCATAAAAAATACATATATAAGTACTAAATATGGAAACTACAAATGCTTAAAAAGATGAAAAAGATAGAGGAAACAAAAAAGAATCGAAAAGCATTAATCCATAAAAAGCACCAGATGTCACAAACAGCAGATAAATTTAGATAATCATGCACGTTTTTGATAATTTACTCACTATCCATCACAAGAAAAGTAAGTCAAAGATACAAAATTCCTAAATCTGTTGATGTACCTTAAATTTATTGATCAAGCTGCTATCTGCATTTCTGACGCTTGAGTTGAACAAGTACTAGTCTGAGATGGTAATATGATCTTTAATCCCAAAGAAATGGTGATAAAAGGTTGAGAATATTGAAGAAAGTGAAGAAGCCGAACCTCCACCATCGAGATCTTGAATTTGTAGGGTCTCATTCAAATGGTAACATTGATACTGAGTTGTGGAACATTGATACTGAGTTCAACAAAGCTAATTTTGCATTTAGATTTAGAATAAGAACTGAATTAAAAGCAATAAGAAGCTTTTGGTTTTAGTAATGGCACTCATTTGTTTTTCTATTTCTCCTATTTGGTGTCAACAGCTAGTCATAATTGCAGTAGCCACTTCATAGCTAATCAGAAGAAACAGAGAAATGCTTTCTCCAACGAAGTACATTTGATGTTTCACCAATAAAATATTGGTGTTAAGGAAATTGATTAGGTGATGGAGATGGAAATTTATGATCCATCAGCAATCTTTGGAGACAAGCTACCAACAAATTTCAAGTTGCTAATAGTCTGACGAAAACCAATTGCTTGTTGCTCCACATTCAAGGACTCATTTCCAGGAAACCTAATGAAGGTGTTATCAAGAGGAAGATGAGACTGGCTCATCAATGCCAACATGTATAGCTATTGAGATGATGGCATCTTCACAGAGATGAGTTTACCTACATCCGTAAAGGACAGAATCAAGTGCTGCAGAAAGTTTGTGGTTTTCTTTTGTCTTACAGTTTGCTTCTTTAGCAGCTCAACGGCGGAAATGCCTAGAGTTCATGAACACAGCACTAATAGCACACGGAAGGACTAAATTTCAAGAGAAGATGTTAGTGCAGTTCTTTCCTGACCGATATACATGAATCTGCTGAAATAAAACCGACTTAGCAAAGAAAATTAATGTGACGAACAGAAAATACAAATGCCTTGGCCACATGTCCCGAAAAGATGAAGTATGGTGCAAGGCTGGTGAAATGTAAGAACATCACTAACATTACGCATGGCATATAAACCTTTGTGGGGAACATGAATGCTTGCTTACTTATACGTAATACTCATTAGAGAAAAAACTACGGACAGAGCGAGCTGCAGTTTGAAAAGAAATACTATCTTGAATCTGGATTAAGGAAGCTTCCAACACTAAGAGAGCTCTCAGCCAGTTGAACAGTCTCTGACATAATATTGTCAAAAACTTATGCATCAATAGGATAGTTGTCATACCTCTAACTCATGAAGCTTAGCTTCAAGCTTTAATTGATTGTCTAGCTTCTTCTGTCTAATGCGGCCTTCTGTTACCATATGGAGTCGACGGTCTCTGATCTGTGCCTGTATTTTGGTCCATGCCTTGAGATAGCTCAAAGTAGTTGATGCTTGCTTATTAACAGTATGGTTCTGGGTAAGGAGCTGCAATCTAACAGTCCCTCTCAAATGATGCAGAACTTTTCTTGCCTGTAATTTGTCAAATTTCTATTTAGCACTGACGTAGAAATTTGCATGCTTCTAGTATAATACAATTAAAACAGTAACATGACATCAAGAAAGCCAGGTACCAGAGGTAAGTAGTAGCCATTATTGCCATGATCAAGCACATGATCCAACCATAAGAAAGAATTTCCACATTCTTATCCAGGAAAAGATGATGAATTCATCAAGCTAAAACTAAAATTACAGAACATCAACAAAGTAAAGATACAATGATGGATTAACTTAAATTCAAAGCAAAGGAAGTGAAAGCTAAACAGCACCACGAGTAGGCACAAAATCTGGGACTTGGAGTCTCTGTATGCACCGAAATAAAACTTACTTCATAAACCAAGAGCTGAAGTCTTAAGGAAGCACATGTCGAAGCCTCCACAGAGAAACAAAACCAGATTGGCCGCCTAACAACACTGAGGAAAGAACAAGAGTGTTGGTTGGGGGTGAGGGGAGGAACCCCAACTTCTGCGATGGGCTATACCACCCATGACTTTTGAGGGAAGTCGCATTGATGCTTGAACTCGCATGGTAAATCTTTGACTAGACTAAGCTGACCTGGTTCTAGCCCTACAGAGACAATAGAATCTCTACTTAGCCTGGTTCATGGAATCCTTTTCAGCCTAGACTAAGGATGACTTCACACACTGTCTGGCATAGGCCATCTTCAGGTTCTAGTATTCATATCCCTTGTAATAAGGCAACACAACTGACAGACACACAACCAGCTTATGAGATCAGAAGTGGCTCGCTTTAGTCCTCATTGAGTATGTATTCTGAAAGAACCTAGCCTTCCTCTTACTTGTAAGAGATAACACAGGATATCACAGGCCTGATTCTCACTATAACAATTATCAAAATTCGGCTGTGATACAGAAGTGAGATGAGAAGATGAATCAAACTAACCCCTCTATGGCAGATACATGGAACTCTCACATCTGTCCGCTCATATGATAAAGATAACACAGTTCTCCAGCAAGGAAATTGTCTCATCACATGCAAAACAATTTGACAGCTAAAAAGACCCCTGCAGAAAAATAGGTTGATCTTTCAGTATCACAAAGGGTCAGAGAAGGTGAGGAGCAACAGAGGCTACCATCTCGCACTGCAAACCCTTCTCTCATAGGTCTCATTATCCAATTCCTCCCATGCAACCAAGAATCGACAACTGTAGAAAGAATATACAACTAACCAACTAAAGTGCCAAAGAACTGCAAATCCAAGAAATGACAGCAATATAAAATGGCATTTGCTCTGACAGGCCAGAATGTTTCGTTTAGGAACCACACAAGTCCCAAGTAGTCAGAAGACCATTGATTACAAGAAACTAGGTTGATCCTTTCCCACCCAGTGTCCTGGAAAAGAAGAAGTATTGGATTTTCAAAAGAATTGAGATACTCATTTAAGGCCTGTCTCTTTTTTCTTATTTTTTGAATGGCATTCTAAATGCTTATTTGTTTATTTCTTTTTTGAATGGTTCTAAATGCTTATTTGTTACCTCAGACATTGCTGACAACCCAGCAGCAACAAGACCATCATTCATCTCTAAAAATATCAGTTAGGCACGTAACTTCTACTAAGATCTTCTGTCAAGAAGTGGTGGAAATCTATTAGATGTTGATCTCATTACTGTGAACAACTGATTTTTGAAAATCTGGTAGTCTACTTGAGGAGTATGCCATGGTTTTAAACTTTCCTAACCAAATCTATAACTTAGGAACATGATGCTGCAAGTTTTTTTCATGAGTTTGTTATTTGAGTTTGACCTGTTGATTATCATTCCTCTGTGACACAACAGTCAGGCTTCTAGAGAGTAATTTAGATGAAGAGACAATTACGGTGTTCAAACGTGTAAAAGAAAAATTAATGAGTACACATGAAGAACAGCATAAAAGGATGAGACTTCATAAATGCTTCCAAATCAAACACCTGATTTGCTAACACTCATCAAATTGTTATGACATACCATAAATCTGCGATATGCAGTTTGAATGCGAATAGCTGCTACATCCTCCATGGGCATAGCAAGAAGCCCATTGCTTTTACTGGGATGGCCATTGCTATTTTGATTTGACTCTTTACGAGAGCGGTATCTCCACTTGAACCCATTTGATTTGCCAGAGGCTGAAGATTCCTGTTCCATTCAGTTTTAGGTGCAGATAGTGAAAATTAACAATCAAGAAACAGCACTTACTATTGTAACCTTGGAGAAAAAAAAAAGGAGCACATTGCAGCTCCAGATCATGAATGGGAAAAAGTTGCAACAAACCAAACAAAGAAGAAAAAAAACTGAGAAGTACTTAATCAATGAGCATGATAATGAAATAAGATAAATATGGGCATTCATACTGTGAATTACATAAAAGGGCAGCCCCAGTGCACAAAGCTCCAGCCTATGCGGGGTCTGGGGAAGGGGCGGGCCACAATGGCCTAAAGTAGGAGGCCTTACCTTGCATTTTTGCAAGAGGCTGAAATGCAAGGTAAGGCTGCCTACTTTAGGCCATTGTGAGCAACAAATATGTAGAGAAATTGCAGATTTATCAGAATCAACAATATAATAATATCTGGGTAAAAAAGGGAAGCTACGTACCACAAGGGTCTATAGTACGCAGCTTTACCTTGCATCTTTGTAAGAGGTTGTTTCCATGCCTGGAACCCATGACCTCAAGGTCACATGAAGACAACTATTCCATTGTGCCAAGGCTCCCCTTCAATACCTGGGTAATGGAAATGGAAATTTTGTTTCTCTGGATTCCAAATTTACTTGTCCTCTACTCTAACCCAAAAAAGCTATTTCTATATTTTAGCATTTATTATATACTAACTGCACTGTAAAGGAAACACAGATATGCCAAATATATAATCCTTGCCTTAACTACTTCTCTAATCTGTCAAGTAATTCATTGGATTCAAGTTAAAGGGGTTACAAGAGTACAAGATCAACTGATTTCATTAGATCCACAGTCTCATCCAGCATATATGATAACCTGCGGACTCCAGATGCTAAGATCTTTCCCACAGGAAGATCCCTTCTAACCAATAAAAAAAATGATTCTAAAGCATTTGCAATGTGCTCAAGCATCAGATTTTTGAATATTTAGTAAATAATGGCTCAAATCAGCAAAGCACAACTGCTTTGCTTGGTACCAAAACAGAAACCAGTTCCTATCAGCCTAGTCACCAACCCAACTCCTATAGAGTAAAATAGTTGCGGTTGGTGGTTCCTTGATCTAGTGGCTAGCACTTTCTTTCTTGGCGTTCCATGTTACATTTTCATTCAATTTCCTTGATGGTCTATATATAGAGACTCCTTTCCTGTTAATACCCACATAATTTCCCTCTCTTATCATCTTTGCAAGTTTCCATGCCCCATATCTTGCTACTTGGAAACACTGTTTTTCTTTCTGTCCTTCCATTTTCATTAACAAGAGAATTCTCCAGAAATTACACTATTTAATTCCACAAGGATTGAACGTCCTAGACATTCAAGAAAACTGTCACAATCATTGTCCATTTCACCCTGAATGGAACAGTATTAGAATATGAAAGATTTTCACAACCTTGTACCCTCAACCATTTTGTCCTTGCTGTACTTATTAATCAAATCTTTCAAAGTTCACGAATTATGAAACTTCTGTTAGGCCCACTCTCTGAATTATGTCATCTATTGATAACTACACCGATCATTCCATTCTGCATTTAACCTTGCTCCTTATGAAATAATTCAGTACTTGAAGATCCTTATTATAAATCATAAATTGCCTCACCTGGAAACTTAGATGTTTCACTTTCTGTGTTACTGAGTTGACAGTTTTAGAAACTTATCACATGGTTGACAACCAGCACCTACCCAAAAAAAGAAAGGAAATTATTAGGCAACAGAAATTGGAGGTGTTCTGCTTCACATGCAACACGTGAGCCTTCCAGACCACCAATTTTACAATTAACTCCAACCAGCATATCCCAGATTCTCCTGCATAAAGGAACCACTTCCACCAATACCACTTAGCTCATTTTCCTCAACATCTTGTAGAATGTTCTCATGCTTGAAATCTAGATACTGAATCATACGGAACCCAGGATGCATCAAGGCACTTTCAAGCCCCTCTAAACTGAAATCAGTATGTTATGGAATTGGTGGATCATTTTGTCCAAAACGTGCGGATAAAACTTTATTCATTGACATAAACCTAGTCAAGGCCAAGAAATCTCCAATTCTTCCCTTGGATATCTTCAATCCACTGTCCAACACCAAGAACAGTCTCTTACCAACCCTCATAAGTAGAGACCATCCTAGATGTTCCTTCTCTCCCACAGTCAAATTACTTCA
The DNA here is from genome assembly GCA_035236585.1 of Warburgia ugandensis. Taxonomy (NCBI): domain Eukaryota; kingdom Viridiplantae; phylum Streptophyta; class Magnoliopsida; order Canellales; family Canellaceae; genus Warburgia; species Warburgia ugandensis. Next base: position 69,040,904 of record CP141134.1, read on the forward strand.
TCATTAACTATCAATTTTATCTGATGATACATTAGGATGTCCAATTGCCTATCCTTACGTCCAGCCCATTCCATGAGACATCAGAAAATCCATTTTTTGCTATTCTGCATCTTTACTGCCATCCAATACATGCTGCTTAAAGCCTGCCATGTCTAACAAACACAGTCTTCAGGCTAAAAGCCTAAAATGAATGACTTCGAAAAGTTCCTTGTGGACGAAGAAGCAATTTTCAAGGAAAGGCATAACATGGATATCAAGGAAAATCCAAATTAACTGGTTTCTGTTTTCACCTATTATTGGAGTATTTTCCAGATATGCTATCTTGACATATAGTTCTTGCTAGATGTACAGAATATGCAAACCAACCAACATATTGTGCCATATTGTTTGATCCCAGCTGTCATATGGTCATTTACAATTCATGTGCATAAGGGCATGTATCTTAATCTATACCTCGGTTTCACATTCATGAAATCTAAATGGGATTAATAAAAATGAAATAGGAGAATAAGGTCTTTCATTTAAGTCTCCAATTCCACAGGTCATCTGTTACATCAAATGAGGCTAAAGAAGGAAGGTTTGGCAAGTATTATACAAGAAGTAAAGACAAAGAATAAGCAGAATTCAGTAAATCTGTTACATTAGTTAGAGGCAGTTACATCTGTTTAGATATGTCAAAAAAGACAGTTATGGAAAGGGAGATAAGAGGGGGAAAAGAAGGGAGGATGATTGAAGGATTGAGTGGAGGTTCTAGCTGCTCGAAAGCTAGAGAATTGTAATCATAGAACCATGTATACAGAACAGTGCAATAGTAGAACACTGTATACATAACAGAATCCACAGAGTTTTGCATTTTTTCTTTCTGATTGTAATTGCAACTCTGTATTCTAAGTCTTTTGAACTTGAATTCGATTGAAGCATCTATCAATGGTATCAGAGCCGGTTTGAACCCAGGGAATGGTTGGAACCCAGATGGAAAGGAAAGAAGGAATGGAGAAGGAGATACAAGGAGTCAGGGATGAGATAGGAGACTTGAGGGAAAACATGGGGAGATTACAAACGAATGTAAATGCATTCGGTGAATATCTGGTAGAAATAAGAGAATGGATTAAGAATCAAGAATCAAGAAACGCCAGAGGAATGTCGAGATCGGCATAGGAATACGGAAGGTGGAAAACCCTCAATTGGTCACAAACGGAGTTCCTTCTTACCGGGGGATCATCACCATCATGAGTTTCAAGGGAGGAGACTGGATTTGCTGGTGTTCGACGGCCAAGATCCCTATAGTTGGTTATGTCGAGCTGAACGATATTTTCAGGTCAACCACATATCCGACAAGGAGAAGATACCAGTAGCAGCCATTTGCATGGAGGGAGATGCTCTCCACTGGTTTTTGCGGACGGAATCAAGAAATCCCTTCCGATCATGGGGTTCTTTCTGGTCATCCCTGCTGCATTGTTTCTGATCTTCTCAATGGGACGACGATTATGAATCTCTTCTGGCTTTGAGGCAGACCGGAAGTGTCTCTGAGTATCTCCAGTCGTTCGAGCTTCTCTCTGGTCACTTGAGTGATCTTTCTGACGATCTATTGAAAGAAGCCTTCTTGAATGGGCTCCAGGAAGATATCAAGGCCGAAATAAAATTATTTAGGCCTGCATCTTTATATAGGCTTATGGATTTAGCCCACAAAATAGAAGGGAAGAACATGGTGTTGGACTGAATAAAGGCCCATCCAATTAGATAGGATGCTGGCCCAAGAATGATTGGACCCATCCATGTCCAGTCGAAGGGAGGGTTGACGAGAGTATCTTCGCAGGGGCATTTTGGTAAATCACCCATCTTCTTCCCCAGCCATGAGAGAAACAAGGGTTTCGATACGGAAACCAATCGGGAAAAGAATACCAGTGTACAACCTGCCGGAAAAAGGGAACCCTTAAGGAAACTCATAGATGCTGAGTTACAACAAAGGAGATCCCAAGGATTATGTTATAGATGTGGTGAGAAATATCCATGGGACCACCGATGTAAAAATTAACAGTTGCAAGTGCTGCTCCTAGCCGACGGCGAAGACGATGAGATGGAAATCACTCTGACAGACAGGGACGATAACAAGACAAGGGATAACGAACCTCTGGAGTTATTCCTAAACTCCATTTCGGGTTTCACGATAGGAGGCACTATGAAACTACAAGGATTGATTGAAAAGAGGGAGGTGGTAGTCTTGATTGACAGTGGAGCTTCCCACAACTTCATCTCCAACCCACCAGTCGAAAAACTCCATTTGACAGTGGATCGATTACATCAATTTAGAGTACAAGTGGGGGATGGTCGCTGCTTCAAAGGGCAAGGCATCTGCTGGCAGATAAAAGTGAATCTGTCAGGTATCACGGTGGTTCAAGAATTCCATCCGTTCGACCCTGGCGGAACAGATATGGTCCTGAGGGTAGCGTGGCTAGAAACTTGGGGGAAGATTTCGACAAATTTCCATGATTTGACCATGCATTTCAGAGTGGATGGGCGTCAGATCATCTTGAAAGTTGCAGAAACAATTAGAAGAGTTTTGGATCTTGGAGGAGGAGTCAAGATGATTATAGGAGATCAATTGGCAATTGCTAAGGAAACGGGGCGTCGCTTGGGAGTGGGTACTAACATAGATCCATTTTCATATTTGTTGGGAGAAAGTAAGGATGAGGCTGTTCCGGCTCTACCAATCGATAGACTAATTGAGAAGGCTGATGGTTTTGCTGGAGTCTTTCCTGAACATAAATATGAGATCGTGAAGAAACTGCAAACTAGAAAGCACATCTGTGGAAGGACTGGTGATGGGGTTAATGATGCACCTGCTTTAAAGAAGGCTGACATAGGAATTGCAATGGCTGATGCCACAGATGCAGCCTGAAATGCTTCTGATATAGTTCTAACCGAGCGTCGACTGAGTGCTATCATTACTGAATGCCACCTTGAGGACAAGGTGGCACTGTTAGGGTGGGGGGGGGGGGGGGGTATTGTTACATCAAATGAGGCTAAAGAAGCAAGGTTTGACAAGTATTATACAAGAAATAGTAAAGACAAAGAATAAACAGAATTCAGTAAATCTGTTACATTAGTTAGAGGCAGTTACATCTGTTTAGATATGTCAAAAAAAAGTTATGGAAAGGGAGATAAGAGGGGAGGAAGAGAAGGAAAGAAGGGAGGATGATTGAAGGATTGAGTGGAGGTTCTAGCTCCTCAAAAGCTAGAGAATTGTAATCATAGAACCTTGTATACAGAACAGTAATAGTAGAACATTGTATACATAACAGAATCCACAGAGTTTTGCATTTTTTCTTTCTGGTTGTAATTGCAACTCTGTATTCTAAGTCTTTTGAAATTGAATTCGATTGAAGCATCTATCGTCGTCTGTTACTTGCTTCTAAGTTATAGTTGATCTTGAATAGGAGAAATAAGTTACCATCAATTGACAGTTAAGACAGAAGCATACCACCAAGACATATTTTCAGTGACAGCACAGACACATGAAGGAATAGCTAACACAAGATGCCAATTCTGACCATAGTAACAAATTGAAGAATATCAACGTTGGTAACCTGAAAGCAGAGAACTCCAAGAAACACATGCACTGTCTGAGCTACTAAGCATTCAAATAGAAGTGCAACAAACAGATGGCCATTTAAGGCAATTGCTAGCCATTATGCTTTGGATATGCAATTTAAACTCTTCTGAGTAACAGCTATATATAATAAATGATCCATGGCCTCTCAGGCAGCTCATCTTTTATTCATTTCAAATTTCATCAACTTATTAAGAGACAAATTTCTACTTATTCAAAGGCAAAATACAGCAGAACTGTCTTCCTGGAAGAAAACCTTGTATTGGAAATCAAAAGCATTTTGGGAACTACTTACCTTAGCTTGTTTTGATCTGTCTTCCTTCACTTTCTTTAGGCTAATTATTGACTTAAACCAGTCTCCAGAAACCATCCTCTTCAATCCAAATGAGAGTTACTTGTATACCATTTAACAGAAACCTAGCACAGGAGCATCCACAGTGACGAGGAACCCTTTTCAGAAGCAAGCATACATCATGCAGAAGGATTATCATTAAGCAAACACTAAGAATTGAGTCAGTATAAAGTAAAACGTCCAATGGAGAAGTAAAAGTGGATGGTTGCTGGCTAAAAATGCTTGGGGTAGATAGCAAACCACCTCAACAGAGACTGAAAAAGATGTAAATGGACTAACTGCAAAGCAAGCAAGTCAGATGTCTCTCCACAAGGTCTGCTGGATCCACATTTTACAGGACAAGAGATTTAGCCCATCCAAACACATCAAATGCAAATAAGTATTCAACTAGAAAACATAGTCACTGTATTTCCTAATTACAAATTTACATCCACAGAAAACAAATTACTAATTTTAGGAGAAAGCATGCATCCTAGTGAGATTTGAAACTGAGAAAGCAAGCCCTTTAGATACATAAACCACTAAAATTGTGTGATTAGTTGAACAACCAAGGAGGAAAGTTCATGGAGAAGTAAACTAAACAATTCTCTTAGAGGAATGACTTGGAACTTGGCCAGCATATAATACTTTATATGTAATTTGTTTATATCATAAAAACCGACAAAGAACAAACACGTCAATATTATATCTCACCTGTCTTCACATTTGTGGGAAGGACCAAAAGAACGTGGATAGAAGTGGTGAGGAAAGATTAAAAACTTTGGGACTAAATGAAACCATGGTATTTGATAGAGTGGAATGGAGGAATAAGATTCATGTGGCCGACCCCTAATTGGGATAAGGTCTTGATGATGATGATGATGATGTCCTCACATTTGTACCTAATCTAGCTCCAGCTTTAAAAGCAGATAAAGGGTTGGAATGAATTACTGCATCCAAGGAAAAAGAAAATTTGAAAATGGAGTTTGATATTAAATCCTACTAAGATGTTTCCTAACACCTTAGAGTTATGTATCTTATAAGACTATAATATTATCTCCCCACATCAAGAATTTGCCCCAGCAAAGGCTTCTCTTCTCTTGCTTGGTTCTCTAGACCTGCATGATAGATCTGTTATTCATTACTTGTACATTACATACATCTAGTCACTTTGGAGTCAAAATCATGACTATTAGTAGCTTACAGAGTAATGTGCTCAATGTAGAGTTGTAAACAAGCACATTTTCTGTTTATTGAATGTTCTTAGTTATTGGAATTTCTTAGTCAATTTGAAATTGTACTGTTGGGGTCAAATAATATAAATGAAGAACATGAGTCTTCCAAACTTCTCAATTACTATAATCGGTTCACGGTGTCTTGGGAATGTATTGATTGTATTAGGTGGGCAACCTTCAAGAACAAAAACTACATCAGCTGCCCATTTCTTTCAAGTGATAATGATGATAACCAAATCCAGATCAATTATATTATAAGTATAATAATCATAAGAAGATACTGATCAAGAAGCTTGCTACATTTCAACCCCACAAAAGGAATGAGATTGAAGCAAATTATCCACGGAACAGAAAAATCAGATATTTCAAATCATTCAGTGAATAAATTCAACAACCCCTACAGCTATGGCGTCTTGACAAATCAATAAACAAGACCCAAGGCCCATTTCAAGACATGGAACTAAGAAAATATCAATGATTATTAAACCAATTTCCCCAATTCTCCGCATGCCAATATCAAATCCCCTTACCAATTACAACTAGCATTCTAGTTTCCTTGACGCTTTTGTTCATATTTTTTGAGTGTGCAGAGATCTCTCCTTTAAAAATCGAGATCATAACAAAACAACTAGAAAAACAACAAGTAAGTACATGGGTTCATTAAGAACAACAACAATGAAGATGGAAATGTTTATATAAGAACATGAAACGAAGAAGGGAAAGTAGTAAGCAAAAGGATGGCGTACCAGAGCCTGAAGACTTGTTGAAAGAAAAACAAATTGGAAGGTTGGCTGTGTAGGTGTGGAAGAAGGGTAGTAAGAGGCAAGGTTTGAGGGAGAAAAAAGAGAATAAGAGGTGCTGCATTGCCATGGCCCAGAAGCCATTTTTGAGGAATTGGGATTAGTAGGAAGTGAGCAAAGGATGCTTCTCTCCCTAAACCGACGCCCCAACTAAAATGGAGCCGGGTGCGTGACGAAAGTCCAAATCCATCAACGACTAGTCCAGGGACAGGACAACAAACGACGCTGTTGAAAATGATTGGGCTCCTTTTTTTAATTCCAATAAAAAAGGGATAATTCGGGCAGAACACAAGCCAATGAAACATGGTCCCGGCGGGGCTCGAACCCGCGACCTTCGGCTCATAAGACCAACGCTCTAACCAACTGAGCTACGGGACCTGAGTTGTTTCTATGTTTTTAATAGGAAATTAAATCCATTATTACTACAAGACCAAAGTTTTTCCCATGCCTTAAATTTTATCAATAAGTTCTTCAGCAGATTGAAGTACTAAGTAGAGACACCATTTGTAATGATCAAAACCATCGAATGATAACTATCAATGGTCCATGCACCCCATAAAATTGGAAGCATTCCAAATTAGTCTAGGCTTTTCTCCAAATGATCCATAAGAAAGGGAGAGAGAGAGAGAGAGAAAAAAAAAAGAAAAAAGAGTCTTAATAAATGTAGACGTCTAAAAGAATCCTATCTGTAGACTCTTAGCATTTCTTGATTCTAATTAATATATTAGGAAGTGTTCTAATAGGCTTCAGTTAATTTATTGACACACCAAAAAACACTTTCTTTGAATCATTTGGCCATAAGTTTCTTTGTGATTTAAATCAAAACTATTTGTATTTAGAAGAAAAAAAACAAGCGGATAGAATTACCAAATAGATGTAATTTTGTACAAATAGGTTAAATATGGGAGTCCAAATAAAATATACAATTGGATCTTAGAAAACAACCAAAAAGCTAGAGTCTACTTGTAGACTCTTTTTAGGTGTTTACACTTATGATAACTCAAATAATAGAGTCCTAGTAAAAGTGCATACTCAAGAGGAGAGGAAGGAGTACATGCTCCTTTCCTATACGTCGTAAACTTTTTCTTAGACAATTCTAACCACTTATTTTGGGTCTTTGAGAAAATTAATTAACCTCAAATTTGTAAACTATCCAGGAATATTGCATGGCGGCCAGATTCTCATGCTGGGAATGTCGGTGGGACTTACGGTATAAAATCCCTTTATATATATACGATCATGTGGGAGGAATGTATTTCTAGTCCCATAATCCAAAGCTAAATCAGAAATCACATTCATCTTTGTCAACTTAATTATTTGTTCATCAAACATGTTAGGTAGACCTTGCTTTTGTCTAATTCAACTTTATTCTTGGTAGGTAAAGTATTATTGGAGAAACCAATCTGCGACTTGAATGAATCTAGCCCAACAGGCAAGGAAAGTAAGATGGCAACACAGCGATGGGAATGCTATGATGATCACCGTCTTTTCACGCCATTGTTGTTGTTGGTTGTGAGCTAGTGGGTGAGGGATGACCCACTGCTTGCACCAACCATGCCAAGATTCCTGGTGGATTAATCATCCTTATACTGCATGTTAAATTAATGGACAAGGGAAAAGGGAGGACGGACTTACAGATTCCTCATCCACTTTCACTTAAGAATATGTGTTGTGCTAGAAGATAAAAGATCTACGATTAAATAAAAAAGATGAAATAATTAAGGTATCCTGTCAAATTGATATTTCAATCTGTATCTTGAGAAGACCTTAATTTTCCCAGGGGAAGTGGTGATGGCTTGAGAAGCTTGCTCATGGCGAATGACATAATATCAATATTATCCAAAACTTTCATTTTTAGTGGGCTTCACCATGGAGATAGCAGAGCGAAAACCGATCCCTGCTTCCACAATAATACCATAATTGATTTAATTGGGACTCTCCAAATGGGCAGGATAAGAGGATTACTTCTCAATGATCAGGACTTTAAGAAGGGGGGCAACTGTTCAGTTGGACTTATTTTAGGCTAATCTCATGTTTGTAATACCAGTAAAGCTTTTGGGTGAAAGGCCAAGATGGCACCTTCATGTGCATGCTGTTAATTTGTCCTTGTTATTTCCGCCAAACCTGTCGCAAAGCCTATAATCTAATATAAACGCATCAGTAGATAAGGTAATCATTATTCAGCTATTAGAAATGAAAATATTAGAAGAAACTTAAGAGTAGCATTAGTAGATAACAAGACAGGAAAAGGTAAATTTAGACATGTGGGTAGAAGGAATAAGTCCATTTAGGTCGAAGGCTCTAAAAGGACAAGGAAAAAAGATTTAAAAACTTTTATATTAAATAAAGCTAGTCAACAATATGCATCCACATCATCCTAAATTTCAGTCCCTTGAATTGGATCGATCCCGATGTTGGGCTTAACCATTCATACGGAAAGGTGAGGATGACAATTACTAGATGGAGTTTGGTGGTAGTGCATATCTCATCTATACTACGGGATAAATGGTTGAGATGGTTTCATAACCAGGCCTCACTTGTTCCTCTGTCTGTCCTAGCAGAATATACCTCAAATTAGAATACGTAAGAACTTCCCACTTTCTGCCATGACTGTTTGGGGTATCCTCTAACAAAAATGTTCCGAAGAGATACATGGTCCTGATGAAAAATCATCTGGGTCCCACACGAGCATTTACCTGCTCGTGTACGACACTCTTTGACACCGTCGGATTCCTAACGATTTGGGTTGTTTCTTAGTTCACCCACCGACACTGGATTCCCACAATGGACATAGGCAGATGCTTAATTTTTCTTCCGTTCCTGCCTAATAATGCAGTCACAACCCAAAAGAAGGAACCAATGAATGATCTTAACCGTCCAATCCTTCCACATAAAAGTGGCCCCAAAACAAAACTGAACCGATCGTCAACTAGTCGAGTCAAGTCTTCTTTCAAGAGTCACAGTGGGCCCATCTAATAATCAATGGAATCTGATTTGTTGAGGTTTCAACAAATTCTCAATAGGAAACACCATCGCCGTTCCTTCTTCAGACCGTTACCAACTCATCTTTAGCCGTTCACAACGAATATTCCACCCCAAAACAAGGAAGGGTTATGGGCCCTACTTCGGCCAAAGAATAACTACAAACGAGTCTTCTTCGTCGTCGTCTTTCTCGTGTGCTTTTGGTCAGAGCAAGCCGGCTCCGACCTACAAACGGGCCGTTTCTTGCGGGTAAAGACAACTAAAACCAAACCCGACTTACACTTTCTTCGTTTCCTATTCTCTACGTGCCGTGGAAGACACCCACCAAATTGGGTTTACTTTTGCACACTCGGTCCCACAGGAACGTTGTAGATCTGAATCTTCTCCACCTATCTGGGGCCCATCGCATCTCGTGAACTTCAATTTTCAACGGTATTGACTAAAACGCTTTGTGTTTTCAGATTGTACGCCTACTTGTGCCCTCGCAATTAGAGAATAGAAAATAGATCGGTGGCCTGTCTTGCGTGTTTGTCCTTTGTGGGCCCATGTTACACGTAGGAATGAAAGCGATGTTGATTGGAAGAATGGTCTTCGATTGACTTCAAGATGAGCGGTCTTGATCTGCCCACTTACGTAGTCCGTGACCAAACACATGATCTCCATGTAGCATGACTTTCGAGTACAAAATTTGGAACTTGGAAAGAAAGACCCTTGGTAATAGTGGTCGGCCAACCAAGACTAGGAGGTTTTGCACCAGCAGCTGAAAGACACAGACATGCCTTTGGTATTTTCGTGCCAAACAGCCCAAACTCACAAAGTCTGAGAATAATTCGAACCTGAAAGTAGGAGCTTGCAAACTAAACGTGAATTTCACGAATGACTTGTCAAATTCTCATTCACTCCTTCGCATCCCAATTGAGCTTTCTTTCTAATCAACTGTTCGAACAATTACCTTGCTGACAATTAATCGATTACCCAGTCTGAAGTTTATGGGGACGATTAGGACTGTTCCACGCATGAGACTGAAGGCACGTAGGGGCCCCAGCAGATGAACAGCCCCCCCAAGAATAAAGATCACGGAACTTGCAGATGCAAAACCATGCAAATTTCATCGGCCGTCCACAGCACAGAAACTCCTAGAGGAGAAGAGAATACGTAGGAAATCACAGTGGCATCTTAGTCAATTACAGAAAAGTCCGAGTCAATATTTAGGACAAGCACCAACCTTCTTCGTATATAAATCAAGCGTCTCTCTCGGCTCCTGGAAAAAAAAAATAGAGGGAAGACTCCGAGATTGGTGCAAACTACCCTCTAAACCACCATGTCCAGTGACTGGTTTCCCCGGAGCGATGAAGACGAAGAAAGACGCCGGTATGGACAAAACATCAGGATTATGCTAGGTGCCGTTGCCTGCCTGTTCTTCGTCGTGACAGTCGTCCTCGTCCTCCACATCTACGCTAGATGCGCCCTCCGCCGCCGGATCCGACGTCGAGCTGCTCTTCAGATGACCCTCACTGCCACGCAAACACAGTCACGATCGGAGCCACCCAAAACAGGGTTGGATCCTTCCATCATAGAGAAACTGCCAGTGTTCACCTACAAAAGAACGGATGGGCAGGATGGAGAGGGGGCAGATTGTGCAGTTTGCTTGAGCGCCATTGAGGAAAATGAAATGGCTCGGCTTTTACCGAATTGCAAGCATTTTTTTCATATTCAGTGTATTGATATGTGGTTGCACTCCCACTCTAATTGTCCAATTTGCCGAACTGAAGCAGAGCCGCAAGTTAAAAACGAGACAGCTGAATCTACGGCTACGAGCCCATCTGCTCCGCCAGTGGATCCATCGGCGGTAGCCGAGGGGAGTTCCGATCTAGGGCAGCCTTCCAAAGTCGGAATTTCGGGTATAAGGAATTCATTTCGGAGGATGATTAGTCTCACAAGAGAGAGATCGGAGAGGAGAGCGCAAACGTGTGCTCCAGGTGAGACTGTAGAAGATTTAGAGAGGCAATGAATTTTGGGCCATTTTTTTATTTACACGGTGTATAACTTAATTTTTGTTTGTATAGTTAGCTATTTAGGATATAAGCTTGTGAATTTGCCGAGACTGCTTTGAAGCATTGAGTTCCTCTTTCTGAGAAATGCTGCCAGGTCTGACCTTTGATCGACTCAGAGCCGTTCATCTGATTTCTCAGATGGCTACTAGTCCCATTCCAGTGCGGATTGGATTGGATGAGTCTTTATAATCGGGAATTTTTCTTTAAACAGTGTTCTTGACAATACATTATGCAAATTCCAGACTCATCCCATTCGCACTTTTTTAGTTCTTACAGTACATTTTTGGAGAGAAGAGTTTAGATTGGAGTCTTCTGTACTTAACTTTCTGAGTTGGGGAGACTGCAAATTTTCAAAGGGGTTGTTGGAGTCCCATTTTTTGAAGCAGTCATGTTAACGTGTGATTTTTAATAAAAATAAATTAATATTTATTCATGTTAGGGTATTGACTAATGTTATTAATGATATCGTCCTCGTTTTATTGATTAATCAATGAAGTTGATGTTATTTGAGGAGAGTGTTTCCTGGAGACCTGGGCTACTTCCTTAAATCGAGGCACTCACGTATGTTTAAAATAGTCTTTCTCTCGCTCTCTCATAATTATACGTATGGTTGGACGAGTAGAATGATGCAATCGGTCAATCCATACTGTTTATCTTATGGCCTCCCAAATTTGATTGTTAAGAAGAACGTAGAGAGGAAAAAGGAAAGGGACCTACATGAGGTATGAACTTTGATCTGAATTATACATTGAAGTGTAGACTGGAGTATATGGGAGTGTGTGATGTAGCTGGCTATAAGGTATAGATGGGGGCAGATTTCAGTTGTCTTCAACGTTCGTCTCTAAGCTTATATCTTAGATTGTCCATGCCCCTAAAAGCACTGGGTAATCCCAGCATCGTTCTTTGGCTTTTGGGAGTAAAAGTTCATTTTCCTCGTAAGATTGTTGTTCAAAGCGCTTTTTACACATAAAGAGGCCGGTTCTTCAGGTGCTAAGACGAGTAAAACCAAGCAGTGTTTACACTTTGAAGATCTCCATTTGCCATACTTCCATCCCCATCAGAGCCTGCAAAACGTTATAGAACTCCTAGCATATCTAATCAACCTCAAATTTGAACGATATTGACCAAAATGCCGCTGTAATTTCAAAGTTCCAAGTTCAATCCTGGCGCAAGAGACAAGATCCTCCTGCCGATATCTTGTTACTTATCCCATGGGGCGCAACGCCTACGGTGTGGGCGGTCTTGAATTGATCACCATGATAACTGACAAGGGAAAGGTAGTGTATCAATGTAAGAATGTATCGGATAGATTGTTGAATTTTGAAGGGGAGAGTATACGTAATGGTAAAGTTGTTGTTTGTGCGTGGAAGACTGCTGTGGTCTGCCCTTTTTCTGGATCCTACGTACGGGGGAACTGCATGCACTGCAGCTGCCCTTAGGATGGTTGAATTTTTGCATCACTCATCCAAAGCAAACTCTACCAGGTAAATAGTTTGGACAAGGCTTACAATCCTCCGGCCGTGCGTGCGTGATCATTCAAAGCAAGCTCTACCAGAGAATAGTGTGCACGTCTGACTCGAAAGATTAAGACGGCAAGTTTAACTTCTGATTTAGCCTTGTAGGCAAACCACCATTACAGAAACTCAAAAGAGGAGTGAAAGTTTGAGCAAATTTAAAGACCCATAATAGTTGTCAACAAATGGTTAGTGTAGTTGGTCCAAACAATCGGGCCTTTCCCTAGATTCCAGTTGCCACTTTAGTCTTTAGCGAAGATTGGATTTAGGAGAGTGAGATGAAAAAAAAGCCACCATAAACTAGGTGATTTAATAGAGTGTTGGGCAGTTAAGGAACATCATACTCATAGGCTGAGTGTCGCAAAAATGAGGATGTTGAGATGGATGAGTGGTAAGACAAGAAAGGATAGAATTAGAAATGAAAATATTAGAGGAAATTTAGGGATAACACCAATAGATAACAAGATGAGGGAGATTAGACTTAGATGGTTTGGACATGTTCAAAGGAGGCCACCAACGGCACCAGTTAGAAGGAGTGAGGCAATATAGGTTGAAGGTTCTAAAAGGGTAAGGGGAAGGCCCAAAAGAATGTGGATAGAAGTGGTGAGGAAAGATTTAAAAACTTTGGGACTAAATAAAACCATGATATTTAATAGAGTGGAATGGAAGAATAAGATTCATGTGACCGACCCCTAATTGGGATAAGGTTTTGATGATGATGATGAAACTAGGTGATTAAGAAATACTTATTCTTTTTGAGCAAATTTAAAGACCCACCAACTTATATAAATTAGGAACGGAAAATTAAGAAAAAGGGGAAGCAACATATGCAAGAGCCGACCTCCGATGAAACTGATAGTGAAGGTGATAAAACCAACGGCGACCTCCCCATTTTATGAATTGAAAACCAGTTTAAGTGAAAAAAAAAAAATGGCGCAAAGAAAAGCAAAATCAGAATAGAGACCTATGTGGTTTTCTTGGTATTGCAAAGAGAAACAAGAGAGACGATGGGTTGTTCTATAAAGAAGCAAGGAGAAAGCGATTTGGAAGCTTATATGTCAAAAGTAACAAAGAAAGAAAGAGAAATCTTAAATAAAATGAATAGCTTAGAAAAGCATTGCTTATATGTCAAGGTAAGGCTGTGTACTTTAGGGCCTTGTGGTCTGCCCCTTTCTCGGACCCCGCATAGGCGGGACCTTCGTGCACTGGGGCTACCCTTTCTAGCTGTTACCTTGTTCTTTGGCTACGTTATTTGGACTTGTCGGCCGACAGTGGATGATAAGTAAAAGAAAATGTGAAGAGGCCTGCAACGGATCAACTTCTCTATCCTTTTGTTGTCTACTAAAGAAATTATTTGCATTTGCTTTGGAAAATGCTATCCCAACTGAGTTCTGGGATTGCCTCTAAAACCCTGCCTAAATAAGACCCACCTTTAGATGATTTGACTTGTTCATCTTGCTCAGCCTCCTCTAGATTTGCTAGACACCAAAATTATCTCTGCTGAATATTTTACCTATGCGTTCTTAGTGTTTAGATAATAACTATCAAATTTTTCTAGGAAAAACACTAGTAGTTAAAGGCATTGAATGGGCATAATTTTTACACAGAGCTTTAATAGGACACTCTTAACAAGATGATTAAGTCAAATTATCCAAAGGTGGGACTTAACTTGGTGTTTTTTAGGATTTAGTCCTGGATCTCAGTCAGAATATCAATTCTCTATTCTCTATTGATTTCTTTTGAAACTTAGCCTGGTAGAAGTGGTGCAGAAACTGGTTTGTCTATGCCAGTCAAGGGGTTATCCATAAACCCACTTACCCTTTTGCAGCACAATGTCACAAAAAGAAGTCTCTCACTTAGGTGACCAAGGTTTGAGGCTATGCAGAGATGCATGTCTCTACCATTCAAAAAAAAGAAAAGAAAAGAAAAAAATAACATATATTGTCCAATATGACTGCAAAAGATGAGGAATGTTGGTGTAGAGTGGGAAAATAGCCTTTTACTATATTGTACGATGGGCGTCACGTATTGTTGAACCATGTTGTTCATCTCATTTCAAGATCTTTGGATATTTAATGCCTAAAAATGTGCTAAAATAAAGCCCACGCCATCTAAAAAAATGTTCTTTTGGTTAATTAAAATCCAAATGTTGCTTATGTAGAACTCTTGACCATCTGTCTAGCAACAACAGCAACATGAAAACACCATTTCTTGGATGCTAGAAGTACCCTTTTGGCATGAGTTTTGCACCAATATATATCTACAACTAAGATAGTTAGATAAATGGCATAGATCCATCGCACGCAAGCTTACTACATATAAAAGTGGAGGAGTTGCACAACCGTTAGGGTGTTGTCGCACTTTGTAAAAGCAATTCCACATCTAGATAAATGCATTGCAGAACACAATCTTTCTCCTAGGGAATTATACAATGGATCGATGAACCTTGAATTACAGTTGAACCCATGTTGTGCAGTGCTTACACTACTTCACCTAGCAGGCTAACAGTCCTTGCTATGGGTCCATATAGTGTCTAAATCCTTTTACAAATATCAAATGGAGATATATTTTGGTGCATGGCTCATCTGTAGTATCGTATACCAGATTAAATTGTATCGTCAGAATAAGTGGGCGGCATTTGCAACTCGATCTGCCTGACCATATTCGTCTAGGGGAGAACAGACGCTCCTTTTCATGTGTATAAAAATAAGAAACACCCAAAAGGCCATTATCCGTCTCTTTCCAAATTAACACGCATAAAGTCGGGGTCCACATGTATTGAGCACAAGATCGACCGTCGATCTAATAGGTGACTCCAAGTCGGTCCATCAATAAATCAAGGATTCATGTGAAAATGCAGAAAAGGTCCCCTGCCTGGTGCAAGCTATTGCTGGACACAGCATGTTGAAGGGCCTCTGGTTCTCATTCGGGTGTATCCTAAACCCAAGGGTACTGATCGGCTCCCTCGTCTCTGTATTCCTTGTTGTCATGAGCGTAGTCATATCTGCTAAGTGTATCAGCCGGCGCCGGCAACGCCACCGTGCTGCACTTCATCAGATCAGAATAGGTGAAACCGCACAGGCAGGCGCTGAGCAAGCGAAGACGGGGCTCGACCGATCCATCATAGAGAAACTACCCGTATTCATCTATAAACCAACTGACGGTCAGGACGAATCGGGTATGGATTGTGCGGTTTGTTTAGGTGCGATTAAGGAGAATGAGATGGTTCGGCTTTTACCAAACTGCAAGCACTTGTTTCGCGTTGACTGTATTGACATGTGGTTACAATCTCACTCTACTTGCCCAATTTGCCGAACTGAGGCTGAGCCAGTAGAGTCGGGTGAATCGGTGGCTGTGAAGACATCTGCTCTGCCGGTGGATTTGGGCGCGTCCGATGGAACTGAACAGTCGGCAGCGTTTCGTAGGATGATGAGTTCCAACACAGAAAGATTATCGAAAACGAGGGTGGAAGCAGGTGGGCCAAGTGAGACTGTCGGAGATTTAGAGAGGCAGTAAATTTGGTCTAGCTTCTCTCTTGAATTTTCTTGCGGGAACTGATAAACTGAAGCTCTTTAACCAAGCCTCAGCTGAGTCATCCCTCCCAACCTAGCAGGTGTCTTATTTTTTTTAATCCCCCTCAAGCGTAGACACCCTCTGTTAGCATAACTATCATATGTAGTGATAATTTTTGAGAATTAGGTCATTCATCACGTTGGAAAATGGCTTAGAAAGGTTATATACCAAATTTCATGTCCTTCTGATGCTATTAGCTTATGCTACCATCAATTTTTGAAAAAATAAAAAACAAGAGGTTCAATGGATTCTAATATACTGATTTCTCATGGGTTACCAAATTTTTGTGCCCCCAACATGATGAATAACTTGGATCTTTTAAAACTGTACTCTAGGACTAGAGTCTACTAGTACCGGGTCTATCTCTTTTGTTTTTTCATCACCCACTCTTGTTATCTTCCTTTGGATGGTTACATGTCCTGGACTTACTTTGAGGCTCGGTTAAAGATCTGTAGCTTATCATTTTCCTTTCCTTTTTACACATCTTATAGACTGTGTTTGTGGGTGTATGTAAGAAACGGCTTCCTATGATATAAGGGTTTTCTCTTATTTCTTCTTTTTCCTATATTGAACATGAATGGTAGACACACCTACTCAGCTGTTGACAACCCATTTACAGAGAAGGGCCTTGTTAAAAGTGGCTATTTGCGGAATGCCCACTCTTCCGTTCTTCTTGGGGAGCTGATCCTGTCCCAAGCCACCGGTTGAATTTTCCGTTTTGTTTCTTTATCATTCCAAAAATTCTCTTAGCAGCTTTTCAATTCTTTTTGCTATTGAGCTTGGGCATTTAAACATTGAGAGAAAGTAGGCCGGAATGTTGCTAAGTGATGCTTTAATCATTGTGATTCTTCCACAGAGGGACAGCGTCCCTTTTTTTTCCCTTTTCCATGAAGTTACTTTCTTTTCAATCCTTTCCAGGAGAGGCTGCCCATGCTGCCGGTCCTGGTCTTCCCACCATCAGAGGCAGTTCTAGATAGGTTGTCGGGAATGCTCATGCAGAGCATCCAAGTTGTTGTGCAAACCGGTCGATTTCATTCTTCTCCATTGCAATACCCATAGCCTCTGATTTACCATGGCTTATACGCTGACCTGAGCTTCGGACCATCTGATTACAGCTTTAAGAGTTCTAGCTTGTTGAATCTCACTGATGAGAAG
This sequence comes from Warburgia ugandensis, assembly GCA_035236585.1. Taxonomy (NCBI): domain Eukaryota; kingdom Viridiplantae; phylum Streptophyta; class Magnoliopsida; order Canellales; family Canellaceae; genus Warburgia; species Warburgia ugandensis. The sequence continues at coordinate 69,058,158 of CP141134.1, forward strand.
ATAAGGACGTGTCAGCGTACTGCAAGTGTGTCAGTTGCAGTTCCTGGTTTTCCCATGAAAATCAGGAAAGTATCAAACGACTAAGACCCCCCATCAAAGACAGGGCATCACCTTGTCGTAGTCCTCTTGATCCCTTGAAGGATTCTCTTGCTGTACCATTGATAATACAAGAGAACCGTGGTGATTGAAAACAGTTGTCGATCCATCCAATCCATCGATCACCCATCCATTTTTCTTAGCGACATTCTAACGAAATTCCAATATGCTCCATCGAAGGCTTTGCCAAGATCCACCAGTTTGAGACGATGCCCCTTCTTTGATTTTGTGAGACGTCATTAACTGCTTCGTTTGCCATGTGAGGACCTTCAAGGATTTGTCTCCTTTCAAGCAAACTACTTTACAACGTTTGGGTCGTCCAGATCATTTGTGATCCAAACCGTTGACTAGCTATAGAGAGGCCACAGCTAGACACCTTGAGGCAGATGGATGGTGATCCAAAGCGTTCATCTTGTTGTCGTAAGAGCACATCTATATTAGCAAAAAATAAACCATTTTTACGTGCATTTCGTACTGAGTGTAGTGAATTACCTTTGCTTTGTTGTATGGTAGTCCCTGGAGTAGAACTGAGCATATGGGACAGCCGGTTAAAGTACATGTGGGACCAAACTTGGTTGATCGAAACCCTTAAACATTGTAGTCCCCATGTATTAGATGAAAGATAAATGATTTTATCGTTCGTTAGAGACGATGAGATCTTCCAACAGAGAAGTTCTCAGAACATAGCTTACCTAAGGCAAGACCAAGAAGATAAACGGTGTTGATCAACGTAATCTGGGTCCCACTTGTAATTGTGTCTGGCAGTCGTCGTCCTCCTATTGCTCTCCAACCTTGCACGCTAGCCAGCTCCATGGCCGTCTTCCTATTTGCTCTTCCCGTCATTGTTATTTGCAGACTTAAGAAATAGTACCAGATAAGAATTATTTGTGAAGAAACAGTACAAGGTTTGTAGCTATTTTATTCACGTTTGAATCATTTGTATCATGTCCTACGCCTACCAATGGCTGATAAGATCACAAATGGCTCAATTCCGTCTAACACAAGTTGCATAAGAATTGCTGAGAGGTTTTAGGTGTTGTTTGGCGCAAGGATAAGAATTCGTGGATTGAGCTTTTCCATTTTTCTTTTTATCTCTGCTATTTTATCTCCTAATAATCAGCTATTATAATTTTGTTTTTACTAATCTTAGGATTTTAACTGCACACTTCTCCTTCCTCACTTGCCTCTTTCTTTTGCATAGCCGTGTACACGTGTGCCCTTTCTAGTTTAGTATTAAAAAAACTACTTATTTTGCATGAATATATGTTGTATGAGAAACTATAAAGACTATGCATGCAGAATTAACTATAATGTATCTGACAGTATGTTTGAGGCCCAACTGGTATGTGAGAGAAGAACCTCGTAATTGTTCCATCCGATGAACTCAAACCTACGATTGATTAAGATATAACAAAGCAGGGAGTGACAGTCTCAAGACCAGGTAAGAGCATTTATCATTTTCCCATTCCTATTTTTATCAATCAACAACTCATCGACCTAAGATACATTTGCTCATTTGGGTCGAGGCTTGAAGATTTGAGTTCTAGGAAGTTAACATCTCAAGCCTGGTGGGTTCGTAGCATGGTGCTCTCCTTTTTAGTCCTTCTCAACAATAGAAATAACCAAACATGCATTGCATGTGAATGACCTAACTTATCCTAACCCTAGAAGTAGTCATAAAACAGATTAGCATTAAAGAGATAGCCACTTGTGCTTGGTGTACTTACTAACTTCAGCATCTTGTTCTACCTTGGGTGCTAGCCCTGGAGTGCTCTATGTATGGACCAATAAGCTTACTATAAATACATTTAAGGACTGGAAATGATGTGCTAGAACTAGGAGGCTAACACCAACCTTATGGTAGTAACTAGTAAATAGAAAATTGTGGTTGAAATCAGGTGTCCTTACTCCTTAGTCCCTCCAAGTTTATAAAAGGTATCATTCACTTTCCATTTTCAGGGCTACCTATCAATGGGTACCCCTCTATTTGTAGGACAGCTACCACATTCTACAAATGGGATTCATGACCTGCATTTAAACCAAAGTGTGGTTTACCAGCTCATCAGTTTCATGCCTATAAGAGCTTACAAATACAAACTTCAGTTGTACTCCTCAGCCTTAACCTACCATACCTTACATGGTTTTGATGATTTGCTTAGAAGCTGCCAAGTTTCCATAATTTGAAGATGTACACCACATGAAATATCCCCACCCTTTCCAAGAGAAAAATATAAACAGAAAATCCAGTATTTTATGAATGACGTTGCACCTTGCCAAGATTTCCACAAACATAAATATGCAGGGCCATAAGCATCTCACCGTCGTATTTTCGGTCCTCTTCAAGAGTTGATTTCAGTGTACATGCTATATGTATATATGTACTAAATAACTATATATGCGAGGTAGCTATATATGTGCGATGTAGCATGTCCACATTATTGGGTGATTAGTCATTAGCTAGAGATATGACAAGATACGTATCGTAGCAACGAAGATAACTAAGCCAGCCACATTACATCATAGAGATAGAGAAAGGGAGTCTTGGTGCAACGGTAGATTTGCCGCTGTGTGACCTTGAGGTCACAGGTTCCAAGTGTGAGAACAATCTCTTGCAAAATATAAGATAAGGATGGATACTATTAACCCTCGTGGTCTATCACTTTTTCAGACCCTACATACACTGGAGTTTCGTGCCCACATATAACGATGGGCTCACCATTGTAACATGAAATCAGATACATCCATTGGGACCTACTCAAGTGGCAAAATCCCAGATATACGTATCGTGGGCCCGCCGACTTGATAATGTATTCCTCAACACAGTCTTGTACCGGGCGTGTGGATTGGTAAATGAATCCGGCCGTATATCTTCCAAGGACAGCAGCTACGAAACCATATTTCTTGAGGTATATGATCATGTGTGCAGTGTAAGCACCAATCAAACGGTGGACATGTACTCCGGGATAAGAACCAACAAACTTTACTAGTATCATTGGCCCACTTTATTTGATCTTTGAAATCACAGCAATCTTGCATCACTTGCGTTGATTGCAAAAGAATCTATCCGTAATCCAAGAACTAGAGGTATATAATCCACAGCTGGTGCATAATCAACGTGTAATTACTCAAGATTCTTGGATGATCTCAAGAATCAGATTTCATTAGTACATGTTGGTTTTATAAATGGGCGTTTTGGCTCAGGGAATAACCATCACGGATAGGGTTATCCACGGATAGTTTCATGCACGGATATTATCCCTGTCGTCAACACTTGACCTTGCCAGTATGGATGATACATATGCAAGCAAAATAAAACAGTTAAGGTAGCCGTAGGACCCCCACATTGAAATGCAAACCGCTCCAGAATTGAAACTGAAGAAAAGGGGAGGAAATCTTAACAAATTCGAGGGTGAAGATGATCCAACGAAAGAGATTATTAGAGTAGTAGCCAGGCATCTGGGACCCATGTACAAGATGGCAATGGCTAACTGCTACTATTCCTTGCATGGCGTTCGCACATACACCTAGCAATTGATGTATGTACGAAGTTTGCAGCCGAGGAATTGAATGTCTGAGACACGGAAATGAATATGGGAGGCGGCAGGGGGAAGGGGTTTCATTCGTGAATCAAAGGCGCGTGGTCGAGAAGGGCCTACACATGGTTGGGAAAGCTGCAAACCGTGGCTGTTTTTGCAGAAGAGGCAAAGATGCCATGAATAACTGGACACCCCAAAATCCTTGTTTTGGCAATACAGTTTGGGGATATCTTCTCTCTCTCCGGATCTCGACATTTAGACGTGGAAAATTCATTCGGCAGAGGAGGGGAGGGAATCAGTAGAGAGAGAAAGGAGGAGATGATAGTAAGTGGTAGCAGGAGGAGCAGCAGCAGTGGGAAATGTAACGTAAAACCCAGAAGGTGAAGAATTTGGGTAATTTTCTTGTTTGTTTGGTGGGTTATTGTTGAGTGAATTGGATAGGAATATGGTTGCTGGATTTGTGGGGGGTTTGGAGGAAAAAGATCTATAGAGTCGGTCTTGAGAGGGTGGAGCGAGGATTTGGGCGAGAAAAGTGTCTGCGAGAAGATTCGATAAGTTGCTTGGATTTGCGGGTTTGAAAGGGCTTCTTGGAGCGTCTGATTTGTCTCTCAGTCAGACAAGCAAAATGGGGAGAGAGATCCGCGTTTCTCATATACGCCCTTCCATCTCTCCTTCTTCATCTGCTTCTCGCTTTTTGGGTCAGCTGGATTTTCTATTTGTAACCCGATTTTGACTCGCCACACTCAGAGATTTTGGGTTTTCATTTTGAAAATTCCAGATATGGGACTTCCCTTTTTTCCGGCCTTTCTTGCTCTTATTGTTGCTTCTTCAAAATTACTCTGATTTTGAATAAGTATTGTGATTCTCCTTGAAAAGGCTGATTTTTGGGTGTTTGGTCATCTGGGTTTTCTTGGGTTGATTACACTGCCTGTTCTTTCATTGAGAAAACACGGCAAGGATTGTAATTCTCCATCACAGTACGGTTTCTCTGCGTTCTTTTCGTTGTTTCTCCATCAAAAAAGACTTTCTTTTTCTGGGTTGTGTTCAGAGCTTGTTCTTGTATTGACCCAATCCGACAAACACTGTAATTCTCCATGAAAATACTATGGCTTTTCTGGGTTTGATCATCTAGGTTTTCTTGAGTAGATGGCAGTATTGAGAAAGAATAACTAGCATGGTGCAAGAAGAGCAGCAACAGCAGCAGAAATGCACCAGTAGTGGTGGGGGTGGAGGAGGAGGAGGAGGAAGTAGTAGCAGATCTTGCAAAAAATCCAAGCTGAAGAAAATCCCACAAAGAGGTTTAGGCGTAGCCCAACTAGAGAAACTTCGAATTGAAGAACAACAGAAGAAAGACGCCTCATGTTTTGTTCTCCCAATCACGGAACCACAGCCGTCGATCCCCTTTCCTACAGCTTCATCTTCTAGTCTCACTTCTCCAAATTCTCTACTGAAACCGTCTATTCCCATCACAAACCTCGATCTCTTCACTCCGGGTTTACCACCCCCACCACCTCCGGCTTATGCCCACAGCCTGTTGACCTGCGGTGAAAGTCCCGCTGCGGGTCCTGGTTTGATGCCATTGATGTGGAACCCCTTGGATTTTAATCCAGACTCCCAGGGCAGAAAGTTAGATCCTGTTTTTGCATTTCGCCCTTCTTTCAACAATGAATCATCGTCCAGTAATCCTTTTTGGCGTTCTCCTGGATTCCTGCCGAGAAGACCCAATCAGCAACAGCAATCTTCAATGGTTAGCGGATTTGATGGTTTTTCCTTTTTCAGTCTTTTTTTTTGTAAGTTTGGATGGATATGTAATCTTTGGATTGTTTTGCAGGTCAATGTTTCGACTTCACCTTCATCATCGTATGGAGTTCATCTCCAGATGGAGCCCCCTTCAAACCAAATTTACTCTGGCATTCCAACAACGCCTTCATGGCCCGAAGAAGAAAGGGTATGTATCAATCATGTCTAGCGAGATTGGTTTCTGTTATGTTTTAGGAAGTCTGGGTCGATAATTTAGAGAGTATTTAATTGAATTACAGAGGAAAAACCGATGGATTTGCTTCTGATTGTGGATTTGGTTAGAATGTCGTATAGATGGTTGGCATGAAGCGTCCCAGGCCCTTTTCCCTGGATAATCCACCTGGCCTCACTTCTCTACAGTGCAAAATTCCCTCACTTCCAGCCACCTTTCCTAGATGGGACGAATCATCTTGTGGGTTTGATGCATTTAAAATTGAGCAAGGAAATACCATCTCTTTCAGGTGCTATCTTTTTGCCTGCATTTTCTTTTTGGTTTTTGTGGTTGTTGGTTCATGCTCATTGTGCTTCTAATCCACAGAGAGGGTAACTCCAGTTCACACATGATTCAAGCCAATGAACGTGACCCCACCAAGAAAGTTAACGAATATGGAGCTTTAGATCGTGGATTTCTCACATTGGCTCCCCCTGCCACCACCCCAAATCACAAAACAGGGAAATCTTCAACAGTTGCAGCCTCTCATTACGGGGAACTTGATCTACTTTCTTTTCAAGTAAGATCAAGGAATGTAAACTAAAAGTGCGAAATCCCCACTTCGTTAGTGCTAATCTTTTTCCTCTTTTCAATTGATTTAGGGAAGTATGGAAGACCCATTTCTGAGAAGTAATGGAAAGGGACAACAACAGCGACCCTTTTACAGTTTCCTGCCTACGGGGACCAGCAGCCATACATCAACATCGATTTACAGGAGGCACGAAGAAGCTGACAGTGTTGATCTGAATCTAAAGCTGTGAGAATCAGAAACCTCGTGGAGAGAGAGAGAGAGAGAGTCGTTTTCTGCTCTTGGGTTGGTGGATCCATGAGAGCCACCGAAACTGGCAGAGAATGACAAGAATGGCTAAGAAAGGAAGATCCGCTGATGATTCAGTGTCTCAAGGGGCAGATATGTTCGGCGGATTTGCCGGATACGATGAGCTCAGAAGTCTGAATTGGCCCATGTGACGAGGAGAGAGAGAGAAACAAAAGACATTGTAGGTTTGTTTTTTATTTTGAAAAAATATTTTGTTTTCTGGTTGCACTCGTCTTGGTTGGTTGTGGGGAACGCTAGATTGGAAACAAACCGCGCGTGCCCAGATCCACATCCTTGTCTTCTCTTGTTCCCTGTGAGCTCTGTATTTTGGCCCTTTTGTGCTGCTGCAGTAACCGCCTCATAATACATGAGAGAGAGAGAGAGAGAGAGAGAGAGAGAGAGAGAGAGAGAGAGAGATTCTTCTGTTGGAATGACCGGATTTTGAGATACAAGGTTATGATGGTGTGGGATTTCTGCATTTCAGGGAGGATTTTGTGAGAAAAAGTAGGAATTGAAACTCGTAAGCCGCTGTCTTCTATCCCCAAAAACAAGTTAAGCTAGCTAATCTTTGGCGTTTGAATATCGAATATTTGAGTCAATCATTCTCTTTGATTCTCTCTATTTTCTAGGCTGTATGAGAGGCCGAAGGGACTAGATATTTGAGTTTCTATCCCCACTCTCCAAAAACCATGCCCATTAAATGATATTAGCCTCTGTTATTTTGAGTGAAAATTTATAACCAATTGATTTGAAAAACTGAAAAATGAAAATAGTTAGAATCACTTGATTGCCATGATTTTTCACATTTAACCTAAACACAAATAAGATGAATGACATAAATTTTCCAGAAAACATCCCTAGGAGAGCCTTAGTTCATCATTTCTTTATAATTTATATAGTTAATAGGGAACTGACTAAGAATTTTTGAGACCAACAACAATAAATTTGTAACGAGTTGGAGGGTTGAGATTATCCCGGGGAAAAGATGTGTGGTCCATGGCCTATCTAGAATGTTGCCCAGGAAATAAAGAGTCACGGTTTGGACCGCAACCACAGCGCTCACATGTACCATAAGCTTTCAAACACCGTATGGTTTCTCGTCTCATACTTTTTTCCTGCTACCTATTGTGAGTTGTTATACTTTCGTTAATCACAACCTTTACCTTCTGCCCAAATTCTCGTGCATCAGACAATCCTGATCCTCCACACTCCTCAAGATCATGTATTGCTTGTTTAAAAACCTTAAATATGATAATTCATTCCCAATTTAGTGTAAGATAGACTAGATCAAACGGTGATGAAATTTAAGGAGATGGGCTATTTGCCAAAAAAGACGTGTGGCTACGATCTCATCTATAAATAGAGGCCAAACAGATATTTTACAACAAGAAACGATAAAAGGGCACCCATAAACAGCCTTCAGGCATAAAAGGGGCAGCCCCTGTGCACTGCCTCCCGCCTATGTGGGGTCTGGGAAAGGGCGGTCCACAATGGACTAAAGTAGACAGCCTTACCTTGTATTTTTGCAAGAGGCTGATTCCACGTCTTGAACCCGTGACCTTAAGGTCACATGATGACAACTTTTACCTTGCGCCAAAGTTCCCCTTCAAACAGCCTTCATGCATAGACCCGGTAATTGCTGTTGAATGGCTGGAATTTGTTTCGGGCAAACTCGGTTCTTTACAGAGTCATCTTCGGATCTAGTTTACGACGGAATCCACCATGTCCGACGCTATCCTTCCCATCTCTTTCTTAGTCAGACAAATGCCAATGAATACGTGGAGCATATGCCCATTCTTTTTGTCTGAAATATTCAAACATGACGAATTAGTGTTCCTTTGCTAATTATGAAATTTAATGAAAAAGACTCAATTGTGCCACCGAAGTTATCTTGCGTTTGGTCAAACCAAAGCACACTTCCTTTTTGCACGTTTAATAATAAGACTGAGCCTACTTCTAGTTGTGCCCATATTTTGGACTGAAATTCTCTTGGGGCAAAAGTTTAGTAGGAAATTTATTTGTTTGTATTTATTTATTCATTGAGAAAAGAATCCCAGGGCGAAGGCCCCTTCTGTACCTTCTCTTGAAGAGCCACACGTTTGAATAAAGGGGCACCTTTTAGATGATCCTGCCAGTTCATCTAGTTGCTTCATCTTTGGATTAGTAGTTCAAATACTAGGCGGAATGTATAGAAGACATGGGCAGTTAGAAACTTCTTATTAACACTAATTTAAATCGAACTTCCCAAAGCATGCCCGAATTATCCAATCATAATTATTATTATTTTATTAAATATCAAACGATGGAACAATAAGATGAACAAATCAGATCATGCAAAGGTTTGTCACAACATTCAAACAATCAGATACACACTCTCGGGTGACCAGGGTTAGATGCTGCCTGCATCCTTCAATATGCAAAACAATGAAATATCTGAGATTCCGCGTCCACAATCAGACAAACTTTAAGGTAGCAATGTTCCGTTCACATGATCTTCAGTCAGTGGAGGTATAATCCCGGAGCTATTAGATTCCGTCAATTATAAGTGGGACCATTATGTAAATTGATAATATCTCATTCTATCTACATGTAGAACAAAAAAATACTCAAAATAATAGACGGGCAGAACGCGGCTTACGAAAGACGAGGCGGGGCATTGATGATCTACACTGCACTGCCACGAACGTCAGATCTCGCAGAGCAAGAATCTCCATTTCTGTTTGCAGGTTGAGAAGAAGGTGGGTGTCCCACAACAAGAGAAGGATTGGGTCGGGGCTAGCAGATTCCCTCGAGAACCAGATAGGAAAACCGCTCTGTAAAGTGACGGCTCTGCCGTTGCCCGGCGAGCAATGAAAGAATCCAATGCAGCTCTTATCCCTTCTCCGGGAGCACTCTAACTTGGAGGAGGCCTATTTAACTGGAGAAAGAGAGGGAGGGAGGTTTTTCTCCATTTTAACAAAGACTTTAAGTCAAGTTTTTCCTTGGTATTTAAAGACTCGAAGTCTCACTTCAGATTTTTCAAGTATAACTTTTTAAATGTCTAATTCACACTATTTTTGTGTTACACATCCAAAGTTGGACGAATGCCCAAGGTTTATTATATAAAATAGCAACTTGGGCTTTCACTCTGTGGCAAGGAAAAATAAAATAAAATAAGGACAGGCCAATGCAAAAAGCTCCTGTTCGAATACCATTTACTAAAATAATCAAACATTATTCAAATACTCCTAGAGAAGGTTTTGAAGGAGGGCGTTGGCGCAACGACGTGTGACCTTGAAGTCGAGGGTTTAAGGCATGGAAATAGCCTCTTGTAAAGTGCAAGGTAAGACTGTGTACTTTAGGCCCTTGTAGTCCGCCCCTTCTCCGGACCCTGCATAGGCAAGAGCTTTGTACACCAGGGCTGCCCTCTTTTTTTCTCCTAGAGAAGGTTTTATTGAAAATGTTAGGAAATATCAAAAAACCAAATTTGTATTCATATACATGAGAATTATATAAGAAGAAGAATACTCTTTGATTTTCTTTTGAAAATGTATTTCTTTGGAGTAATGAGACTATTCAAATAACGATAGATTTTGCATCTAATTAAGTTGTGAGAATATGATAATCTTTACGAAGAATTATTAGAATCCGTCGACTTACACTTCGATAAGACCTTCAGTTTCCACCCTCATCAGGCAATCCTTTAATGCGGTAGCAACTTCGGCAGTTGCAAAAGCAAATGCCCCTTTTTTCATTAAATTGCTAAGATGCAAGAAAGCATTAGGGAAGGGGCAGACCACAAGAGTCTATAGTATGCAGCCTTACCTTGCCTTTTTACAAGAGGCTATTTCGACGCCTTAAACCCATGACCTCAAGGTCACACGACAACAACTATAGCATTGAGCCAAGCACCCTTTATTTCATGGAAAGCAATCTATCGCAAGCATTCTATAGAAAATTAAAGAACAACTAATATTTATCAAGCTGATAGATATGCTGACCTGATTAACATCTTGGAAAAAATGCCGGTTATCCATAAGCATATCTAAACTGAGGTAGTATCTCAAGCCAACCAATCTCATGCTCAAAATATTAGAAAACAGTGAGGAGAGAACTTCGGTACATTGGTCTTACCTTCTCCCACTGTACTTGTTTTCTTTGTCATCTCAAACTTCTATGACCACCCAAAAACATAGTCAAGAACATAAACTAGTGCCAAGGAGAATGGGTAGAGTAGGTATGCAATAAAGCATGTCCAAAGCGGGAATGTGGTGCGGAAGCTAGCAAAGAGTCCCATCACAACAGAGACAACAAGAATGACCAGCACTTCAGCTGAGAAATCCCAAGTCAATTGTCGAACATAAACAAGTGCCAAGAATACAGCCAAGCAAAGTATGTTGTTCATGGTAACCGCGCCATAGATCTGCAGAAGCAACACAAAATGCAACTCTTTGAGATTATCGCAGCACTTGTGAGGAGTTGAACGATTATCTTAAATCTGCCATCAACTTTTTCTAGTGTCCCAGTACAGCAACAAAAGTTATGTCTTAAACCGCTTAAATTGTTTTCTTGGTTAGCACTGTTTTCAAAAGTTGGTATCAAAGCTGACTTTCACCTAGTATTTCTGCATGGTCGACGATGTAATGGATATAAATCAAAAATACTCCGAACTGAAGAATTTTAAGATTATTCCCCGGGAATGTGATCCTTTGGTTAGCACGCTGTGATCTCAATTCACATGGCTCGTAGTTGACCACATTCCAAACAAAATCCAAAGAAACTAAGCCAGCCAATTACTTGCTTTTGAAGTAGTTGTGAATTTTTTAAGTTTCTATGGAGTTCACCATAAAAGAAGGGAGTTTATCCCACACATGGTTATGGAAATGATAAATGGCTGACACTTGATTACATCTTTTAATGATTCAACTCTACGAGGTTGATATTCAGAAGAAAAATTCAATTATTTTCCAGATACAAATATCAAACCAGAGAAAACAAGATGAAGAAAGACCGCTTGATTTAGTGGAAGGCTTGGAATCCAAATAAGACGGTTTTGGGATCAGATTCTTGGTCAGGCTACTACTGTCTTATTGCTCACTGGTAATCTCAGGTTATACTCCACGTTCACAGACAAAAGAACATTGGCACACTGTCGTGAGGACTGCCTCTCATTGACTTACTTGGATAATATTTTCTCGAGTTTTTATACATTTTGCTTCATCACATCCTTTTGAAAAAGTACTATTGATTTTGAATATCTCACATGCTATAAGTTGGAACTCTATCAGGTGGAGGGTGCAGGTGATAAGTCTGCAAACCCAGTTTCTTTTGGTTCCCATTCCATAATTCAGAGCATTATGTATCTAGTTTGCCTTGATAACGCCAAATCAAATTGTGGTAGCAATTGCCTCAAATAAAGAACATCAGTCCCATACATAGTTGAGACATGCTTTGGAGAAAATTTGTCCTTGTTACCTTGCTTGGATCATATTCCTACAGTATTCTTAACAATTAGTTGATTGTCTGTCAAGGGCCAAATCCAAACCCTTCAAGGAACTCGAGGTGGAAAATTCCAGGTAAGTCAACCACATTCGTCGGCAAATAATCTTCTGATTTCATTGGAATTTTAAACTTTTCATTGTGATCTTACAGAGCATTACAGATCTTTACTCTTAAGATACAGTCCAAATGTCTTATACATGAACCTTTGCTCCAGCACTAAATACCAACTCTGTTTATACATGGTTCCCTTGCTAAAACAAGATACAAACTTCAGTTACATGGTTCAGCTGCTAGCTTAAATTTAAATCCAGCTGCTAGTTTGTGTGATTTCTCAGTACTTGAAGATTTCAATAGTTAGAAGTATTCAATTCTCTAAGAAAGTAACGGATCATTACACTATCTCTCTTGGAATTATCCAAGTTTCTGTCAGGTAGAGCTGCAGGTCTGTAAATGCAGTTTATGGTTATAAATTGTGTTACTTCAAGAATGTAAGCTCATATTGCAAATAGTATCAGGCTCTGAACTTCAAGGTTTGCAAGTGAAAGCTATTGCTGGATAGTTCAAGGAAAAGTTGCATTGAATGCTGCAAAATAACCACTAAGCAGGAAAAAGGTCTACTTATACAAGTACATAATTATATACAGGAGGAAACTAGGGGTACCAATTTATATATGACAGGTAAATGCACATCTAGTGAGGACCATTCATTGTTTTAGAACCGCAATAGCTCCTGAATAGTAAGGACCATCCATCGTTTTAGAACCATAATTGCTCCTGAATTCTACTTAACTTGGAAGTTTAACTCTTGTGTTTCCATCTTATCTTATAAATTGAGATGCATTTATGCTGATTAAAATGATCTGTTATAGACAAGATTCTCAAAAACAAAACCTAAGTTAATTCATTTGGGGGTGAAAAGAGAAGTAAAAGCTGTGTTAGAAACATACCTCTGAGAATGTTAAGGAAGCACTTCTTTGCTTCTTACGACTTGCAAATATAACTGCTGAGACAGCCTCGCTGGAGTTAGTAGCCAAAGGCATTGCAATAAATGAGATGAAGAAAGAAGGTATGCTTGTAGCACTTGAGAAATTGTCGACAGCATCTACAAGAGGATCTGCAAATATAGCTGCAATAACAGTTCCCACCAGCAAGAACAGTACTGCTTTGAAGCAAATCCGAGAAGGATTGTCAATACTTTCCACAACCTCGTCACTTGGTATCAGCATATCATGTTCCTCCCTTGTTTTCTACACATTCACCATCAGGTTGCTGTAAAACCATGTATAACTTCGAAGTTCAGATATCGGACTTGGAAAAGAATTACCATGAAGCATCTTACCTGATGAAAATCAGATACAAACTTCATTGAGTAATGACCCGGTTGAGGAACAATGCGCTTAGCCTCTGAAAGCCATTTCCTCATTCCATTCAGAAACTCATCAATATTAATGTTATCATCCCCAGATGTATCAAACTCCTCCATTATTTTCTTAACAGCATCGTCTGCATCAAACCCTATCCCTTCAAAAGTGATTCCTACAATAAGTGCAGTTAACTCCCCACGCGAGACCAAATTATTGTTGTCTGTGTCAATTCTTTCAAATAGTCTGTAGAAGTACAGTGGCAGAAATGAGCAAAGACAGCAGTATATAGAAGTTCGAAGTGGCAAGAGGTACAAATACTAACTTTCTTATAATAGGTTCATTAGGTTCACCATTTTCAGTGAGAAGCTTTCCAAATGAATCCTTTTGCCAATGTTTTAAAAGTCCTGCTATTATGTGTCTATGCTTCGCGTATGCTAGTTTTCTCCTCTGAATCCAAGGTTGAAATACCTGCAAGATATTCAAACGAAAAGATATCGGCATCAAAGAAAGTCATACCTGAAAAGATGAATTATACAGCTGACATGTTCTTAAGATCACATCTGTAATTTATCAAATACTTTAAATGACTTTGAAAGGAAAATAGTTGATAACATGAGTAATGTGTATAGTTCCCTGACTCTTTCCTTTATTCCTTTTCTTTGTTTTGAATGATATCCTCTTTTGAGTTTTGTTTCTATGGGATTCATTTCATAACTAATTGGAACACAAGTGTCATGGCTGGTAACCTAACATTAAAAGAGATCACAAGTTACTGCTTATATGATCCTAAATTCCATGGCAGCAAAGTCTCCTACTACTGTTCAACTGCCTCGTGTTAAGTGTTCAATTTTGATCAAAATACCCCTAATTTAGCATTTAATTAGATAATCTAACCGATCAAATTTATAATTTTTAGCTTGATTTTGAATTTAGCTCTAATTGACCATCCAATTATTAATTGCGAGGTCAGATGATCATTAGAGCTTATCAGATGCTTAGTGTGTGGTTTAGATGATTCTAATACAGTCTTGTGTTTTGCAGATCAACCAGATCGTGGCTTGAATTGGCTCAGATTGAGATTCAATGGTGTGGATTATCCATCACGAATTAATGGTGCAGATGCAATAAGTTCTTAAAGGAAACCTTGTTCCCCCTTTTTACTTCTTTTCCATCTTGTTTCCATTTCCCTTCCCTACCCAACAACCTTAACTACCTATCCTAGAGTCCTAGTTCAAATTACATTCCCTTTTCTTAGGATCAGATCTTATCAAATTAGAAGTCTCAATCATCTAAAAAGGCAAAAGGAAACTTCACGCAGAGAACCTGGAGGGGTGTTGATGCCTTTCCCTTTCCCTTTCCCTTTTCCTTCTTCCTCTCTCTCCATTCTCTCTTCTCACCCACTCCTTGGCTGGACTGGCAGACCAACCCCCCTTCTCCCTTTTCTTTCTCTTCTTCTCCTCAGCATCTCTACCTCTCTCTTCTTCCCTCTTCTCTCCACTCTCCACTCTCTCATCTTTCTTCTCTCTTTCCTCCCCTCCCCTCCCCTCCCCTCCCCTCCTCTCCCAACATCCCTCTCATCTTCTTCTCCAATTCCCCTCTCTCACTCGTCTATCTCCTCCCCCACTCGTTCCTCTCTTGTCTTCTCTCCACTCTCATCCTTCTTCTATTAGCACCTCTATCTCATCCCCAATTCTATCAGCGTCGTTTTCTTCATTTCCAACCAGCCAGTCTCCATTCCAGAAGCCAGACAGCACCCAGTCCATCTACTCTGCTCCCATCACTGGCATGAGGCCACCTATCGGTTCTATCTCACTCCCCTCCGTCTCTATTTGTCTGCTCATCACCTAACAGACAATCACCAACTCCCTCTTCACTCTCTTCTCCCACTCGTTTCCTTTGCTCTCTCGCTCAGTCTCCCTCTTCTTTCTGTCTATCTGCATAGTCCCAGCACCTGCCCTCATCTGCCCTAATCTTCACCAATGAGCCAGTACATAGACCGTTCAATCTTCACCGAACGGCTTCTCCTCTCCACTACGACTTTTCCTTATTCCTCTCTGCCTCATCTCTCTACCCAACCCAGTTCTCTACCAGTCTACGCCCAGAGCTCCCAGCACCGGTGTCTCTTCAATACCTACATCTCCTTCGCACCACCCAATCGGCACCCTCAGTAGCACCCAACGCAAGCACCAGCTTCCCTGCCTGAGCCTCTCCCTCTTTGTTCTTCACCTTCCCTCGTCTCTGTTCTCTCCCCCCAGTCCTCAGTTGCTTCCTATTTCACCAGCACCATCAGACCACCGCCCACAGTTAGCACCTCCTCTGTCTTCCTCTTTCTTTTCCCAGTGGCCCTCGCTGTTCTGTCCGCACAATCCGACCCCGGTAACTGCTCTGCTCCTGTCTGTTACTGGCCAGCTCCCTTCTTCTCCCTATGTTTCTCCCTGTCTTTCTGTCAGCCCGGCAGAACAGCCCAGCCCGCTCTCCCTACACTCGATCTCCCTGTTCTCTTGGCTCTCTTTGCTCCATCGGCGACATCGGTGAACTCCAGTCACCGACTCAGCTGCTATCCTCTGCCCCACCATCTCCCTCTGTCTCGAGCTCATCTTCTTCACCGGTCGACCTCCCCATATCTCTCTTATCTCCCTGTTCTTCTCTCCAGTTTCTTCTCCTCACTCCCATCTGCTCTTTCTCCATCACTGCAGCCACTTCACTGCTCCACTGCACGATCTAGAGGAGAGAGCCCAATTCGGGTTTTTCTCCTAAAGTCTCCCCTTCTTCCCCATCTTCTCTTCTCCCCTTAATCATCTTCCTCACCTCTGGCCAGCAGACTTCCTTTTTTTGCATTTAATTCTGATTTTTTCATTAAATTCCAACTTTGTCCATTCCCCTTTAATAAAAATGCTATCTATGTCCTCTTTTTAATTCCTTCTGTATCCTACTTCTATTCCTTATTTTATCTTCATTATATTTATCTAAGAACTGCACAATTCAAACCAGATCAATTAAGGTTTAACCTAATCAATGGGTTAGCCTTAAACATAAAGATTTCTCAATTTCTCTTATGTTTCTTATCTGATTTTCAATTAATTTTCATATTTCATTCTTCGGACATCCCTTAGCTTAATTAATGTCTTTAATCTTTAACCTGAAATCTAGAAAGTGATCTAGACTGCCTAAAACCCAAAATCCTTCTTTAGTCCAGATTTTTAAAATTTTTTAGAATCTGACAAATCCACCCATTGGATCTTAAATCAAGGACATGCTGAAGACATTGATAAAGGCTGATTGACTCCAAGATCTCCAGATTTGAAGAAATTGACAGTAATTAAGCTAGGAAAGTATATTTTTCTTGTTATTTGATTTTTTTCTCTCTTTTTGGAACTGAAAATTCTGTAATTTTTATTAGTTGATTAGATCTGAAGTTTGATTCCATTTTTAGTAATTTCTGTCATTTATTTTTAATTTTTGTTAATTAAATTTTATTTAAACTCCCACTTTTTAAGTCGAGTCCTTGTGGGATTGACTCGTACTTACATAAGCTACACTGCAACAGCCCGCATGCTTGTGGTAAGACAATCAACACTTTGCAAAGAAGATTGTTGACTAAAAACAATAACACCAACTGGATTTTATCTACTTCGATAAAATTCTTACTCTTGGAACCTAGACAGTCCAATTCGTGTTTATCCAAACCGAGTTTGCATCATGCAGATTGTTAATGTAAACATGGTACTGTCTGCTTTGAAAAAAGAAAAACATGCTACTATCTCCGTATTTTTTCTGCAGAATAGCCTCTGGAATAAAAAATATGGTAAGAAATTTCCATTATCCTTAAAGTAACCCTTGAAGATGCCCTGATTCTAAGAATAATATAATATTTACCTTTTGCAGCTGATACAATGCTTAACGAAAGCTCTACATATTCAATGCTGGTGACTTAGTGTGCAGAATGTTCTTAAGCAGACTTCAGGTGACAGGGACCTTCAAAGACTAATGCGCTTTTGTTTTCTTCTAGTGCAATCTAGTTTACGGACTTATTAATACTTAGGGTTTTAAAAGGCATTTTACTCCAATGAATGTGATCAAAATAAGATTGAAGCTGCTATCTGTAGACATTGCTGAGAACCAAATCACAAGATTCATAAATGAAAGAGAACCATGAAAGAATTAAACATAAGCAGCACAAACAATTGAAGTGAAAAACCACCCATACAGAACTAAAACAGAGCCATTCAGAAAATCGATGTTTGACATAAGCAATCAATGATCCATACAGATACATCAATTGAGTAAAAGCTAGTAAAAGTCAAACCAGATAAGCATCAATCTTTCAAGAAAATCCCCAATCAAAACATCTAGGTAATATTGCATTAAGAATCAAGTACGAACAACGTCCAAAATGAATGATGAAAATATTAGGACCCTTTTTGAGAGGAGGTCATGGGTACTATTCCAGGTTTTATGCTTGAACTAATTCATTTACCAAAAGAAAGGAGAAAAAGAAAGAGGTTAACCTTTTCAGGTTTAGACACACAGATTCACATGAGCAACCTCCAATGCAGGACCTACCGTGGATAGGCTCCTTCTTTCACCATTAGGATAGAAGGCCCAGGCCAACCACATTCATTTCACTGAAATACCTCTTCTCAAACATCAAATCACCTCTGGTTGTAATCCACTAGTCGTCATCCTTGTTTTTTCTAAAAGTAAATGCCACAGATGGAAGCTCAGCTCCCTCCTTGAAGTGATTCTGTTACATCAAATGAGGCTACAGAAGGAAGGTTTGGCAAGTATTATACAAGAAGAAGCAAAGACAAAGAATAAACATAATTCAGTAAATCTATTACATTGGTTAGAGGCAGTTACATTCGTTTAGATGTGTCAAAAAGACAGTTATGGAAAGGGAGATAGGAGGGGAGGAAAGGAGGATTGTTGAAGGATTGACGTGGAGGTTCTAGCTCCTCGAAAGCTAGAGAATTGTAATAATAGAACATTGTATACAGAACAGAATCAACAAAGTTCTGCAATTTTTCTTTCTGATTGTAATTGCAACTTTGTGTTCTAAGTCTTTTGAAATTGAATTCTATTGAAGCATCTATCAGTGGTATCGGAGCTGGTTCGAAACCTGGGGATGGTTAGGACCAAAATGAAGAGGACAGAAAGCATAGAGAAAGAATTGGAGGGATTGAGAGGGGAGATAGGCGACTTGAGGGAGCATATGGGAAGATTACAGACAAATGTGAATGCATTAGGAGATTACTTGGTGGGGATAAGGGAGTGGATCAAGAACAAGGATGTTCCGGAAGAAAGTCGAGGTTGCACGAGGAACACCTAAGTAGGGGAAACCTCAGACGATCAACACCGGAACACGGTCGAGCAAGATTTACAGCAACTTCAAAACTGGCCAGGCCAGAAACTGGATCTTCCAGTATTCGACGGCCAAGAACCCTATGGTTGGGTTTGTTGAGCTGAAAGGTATTTTCAGATCAACCGCGTAGCTGAGGAAGAAAAAGTTGCAGCCGCAACGGTGAGCATGGAGGGAGATGCCCTCAACTAGTTCTTGTGGATGGAATCAAGAAACCCTTTTCGATCTTGGGCTTCTCTTCGATCATCCCTGCTGAGAAGATTCAAATCTTCCCAGTGTGAGGATGATTACGAAGCCTTACTGGCGTTGAAACAAAGGGGTACCATCTCTGAGTACCTCCGGGCGTTCGAGCAACTTTCCGGCCACCTGGGAAGCCTTTCCGACGAACTATTGAAGGGTGCTTTCCTGAACAGGCTCAGGGATGAGATCAAGGCCGAACTTAAGATTTTCATGCCTGGATCTTTATCTAGGCTTATGGAGTTAGCCCAGAAGATAGAGAAAAAGAATTGGGCCTTGGACCAAATATGGGTCTGCCCAGTAAGAATTGATGTTGGGCCAAGAACGTCTGGGTCCATCCAGGTTCATTCGAAGAACGGTTCGACGGAAGTGGGCTCGCAGGGGCATTTTCGTCATGTACCCGTCATCTTCCCCAGTGATGATCAAAACAAGGGTTTTCGATCAAAAAACGAGAGGGAGAAGTAGATCGTCGAACAGCTTGCCAGAAAAAGAGACGTTATGGAAACTCACTGATGCGGAGCTACAACAGAGGCAATCACAAGGATTATGCTATAGGTGTGATGAAAAATATCACCCCGGGCACCGGTGTAAAAAATGACTCTTACAGGTTCTCATCCTCGACGACGACAAAGAAGAGGAGACCGCAACCCTTCCTTTTTCTCCGGCCAAGATGGAGGAAAAACGAGAACCCAACAATCAAGATCTAGCGTTATCTTTAAACTCGATTTCAGCGTTTACGTCTGACGGGACTATGAAAATGAAGGGCAAGATTGGGGAAAAGGAGGTAATAGTGCTGATAGACAGTGGGGCTTCCCACAACTTCATCTCCAACCCATTAATCAAGGAACTGCCGTTAGCAATCGACAAATCTCGCCGATTTGGAGTGCAAGTTGGGGATGGCCACCGTATCAGGGGAGAAGGCAGCTGTCGGGACATACGATTAAGCCTACCCGGTATCATGATGGTCCAAGATTTCCACCCTTTTGATCTGAGGGGAGCAGACATCGTGTTGGGGGTAAAATGTCTGGGAACTTTGGGAGATATCTCAACAAACTTCCGTGATCTGACCATGTGCTTCAAAGTAGACAATCATCAGATCATCTTGAAGGGGGATCCGACTCTATCTTGGTCTTTAGCCTCTTTCAAATCGATTCTTCGAGTTATTCTGAGGGCAGAATTTGGTTGTATGATTGAATATAAGGGCATGGAAGGAGGTAAATGCCAGCCTCAGGAGGAGGACCAAGTAGCCATAGACTCTCTCTTACAACAGTTTTCACATATATTTGATCAGTCTCTGGAACTATCAGTTGCTCGTTCTCATGATCATGCCATTAGACTGGTCGAAGAAACTCAACCTCCTCATAGCAGGCCATATAGATATCCGCATGCATAGAAAGATGAAATTGAAAAGATTATAAAGGAACTACTGAATTCAGGCATCATTCGACCCAGTAAAAGCCCTTTTTCGAGTCCTATGCTACTGGTCAAGAAGAAGAAAAAGCTCAAGCCAGCTTGTAAACCAACACTGACGCCTCAACCAATATCACAAGCTTTAGCGGAAGAGCTGGAAGTTAAAGCATACCCAGCTGCAATAAAAAATATTAGACAGTCTCCTAATAGACAAGCAGAAGTTCTCATTTAGTGGCAAAATCTTCCAGACCATGACAACATTTAGGAACCATTGGAAGACATTCACAGGCAATTCCCTGAATTCCACCTTGATAACAAGGTGGCACTGTTTTGGGGGGGGATTGTTACATCAAATGAGGCTAAAGAAGGAAGGTTTGGCAAGTATTATACAAGAAGAAGTAAAGACAAAGAATAAACAGAATTCAGTAAATCTATTACATTGGTTAGAGGCAGTTACATCTGTTTAGATATGTCAAAAAGACAGTTATGGAAAGGAAGATAAGAGGGGAGGAAGAGAAGGAAAGAAGGATTGTTGAAAGATTGAAGTGGAGGTTCTAGCTCCTCAAAAGCTAGAGAATTGTAATAGTAGAACATTGTATACATAACAGAATCAACAGAGTTCTGCAATTTTTCTTTCTGATTGTAATTGCAACCTTGTATTCTAAGTTTTTTGAAATTGAATTTGATTGAAGCATCTATCAGATTCTCATCAATATGATTTTAATTTATCAACTGTTTGCAAAGGTTTTAATCTTGAAGGGGAGCCTTAGTGTAATGGTAGAGTTTTCGGCATGTGACTTTGAGATCACGGGTTCAAGGCGTGGAAATAGCCTCTTGCAAAAATGCAAGGTATGACTGCGTACTATGGACCCTTGTTGTCTACCCCTTCCCCGGACCCCACAAACATGGGAGCTTCGTGCATGGGGGCTGCCCATTTTTTAAAGGTTCTAATCTTGTTACAGACATGTACCTTTTAACATGTTCAGAAGGGATTTATTTAGAACCCACAATGGAAGGGGAGCCTTGGCGCAACCGTAAAAGTTGTCATCATGTGACCTTGAGGTCATGGGTCCAAAGCGTGAAATCAGCCTCTTGATAAATGCAAGGTAAGGCTGCCTACTATAGGCCATTGTGGTCCGCCCCTTCCCTAGCCCCCGCATAGGTGGGAGCTTTGTGCACCAGGACTGCCCTTTTTTTTTTATTGAGTGATTAACCTTAAATTTCCTCAAAATGCCTTTTCCAGCACTTCACAACTCTACCCCTCAGCTGTCCAGATTCTAGGGACAGGATCAGGCAAGAAGGCCAAGCCAGAACACTGGTGCTAGCCAAGAACACCTTTTGACTATACTTCATACAATACAATCTGCTATGATTGACATGATCTCCTGGTGCCAAGTTCACTATCTATTTTAAAGGACGATCCTTAAGTTCTAAGAATTTACTTGAGAGCAACTCAATAGTAATATTCTGTGGTTCAGTAACTTCCCTATAAATTAGCAAACCAAGTGAAGTATGAACACATCTCAGAATAGTTATATATTAAAGTTATACCATAACCATGAACACCAGCAATACAGGTAAATGTTGCAATGGACCTGATATGGCATACTTTTATTATAAGGAGAAACTCATGAAGCAAAAGAGAGTGACATATCTAAGTTCCACTCCCAGATAATAAAGTTAACTTTCACAGAATAATTAAAGCTGATCATGCACCACTGTTCTCAAAAGTCATAACTAGTGCTTACACTCAATAGAATCATAAGTTAAATGTGTTACCTGATACAGGCAGTAGGAGAGTAGAAAAACAACAGCAACAATGAGAGAAACCAGAACTGCTACACGGCTTCCAGATGATAACTTGAAAATTTGTGGTATTTGCACAATAATAAATGGAATGACAGATATAACCATGATTCTAGCAGCATAGGTAGTCCACACATCAATAGTAACACCAGACCCTGTGAAGAAGGAAAATTTATGCATATGTTACTATTTATTCAGAATAAACAGTGGCTAAGTTAACTCAATCTAGAGAAACTTATTTCTTCCAAATCTATTTAGAAGCTAGAAATTCTTCCTCAAGAGATCAGCTCTTTGTTAAACTCCTCTTTGAATAGCAATCTATTTGCCCAACAATCTAAAGATACTTATTTCTGCCAAATAAATTTTGATACCACTTCCTAAAGAGGTCAGCTCTTTCTTATCTATTAATAAAAATCTTTTACCAATCAAAATGAAAACAAGAAACAACAAGTTATTCCTATAGACCCTTGATTCACATAGAAACATGACAACAAATAAAAATGTGTTAATTGTCAGCTGCTAACAGATTATAGAAGTAGAATCTCTACTTCCAAAGTAATCAAACCAATCAAAGTACAAAAGACCAGCATTTAACAATTTTTCCTATTGCTATAACACCCCAGAGATAAAAGCAAAATGTGATCTGATCAACTTTCTACTTGCCATTCAATAGAGAAGTAGACTTAACCCAGAAGATAATATCAACTTGAATACTGGTCCTGATAGATTGAATCATCCCTTATATCGTATATACTGAAAGGTGATTATGGTTGTCTCTAATAAGGGTGTCCATTGCTTTGTTCCTTCTTTTTTTTGGCAGGCAAGAGGGTTTTTTTATGAATAACCCAAACCCATGAGCAACTTGAACTTATGATCTAGCACAAGAAAGCCCCTATTTGTGCCAGTGTGGTAGAAGGCCAGTTCTCAAGCATGTCCGTTTCTAGTTTCTCATTGAACTAATTTTATTATGCTTTCCACGTTAAATGAGGAAATTCTAGAGACTGCGGTCATTTGTTAAAGCATCAAGAAGATACTGAAGTATCAAGTTGTAATTTTCCACATCTTTCTCTTTGCCTCTTCTTTTTCACATTTTACACTAAAACTTAATGATTGTTAGTAAAGTATTGGAGCCACAAGGAAATGAAGTGGATAGTACAAGAGCTTCTACCATCAAAGCTTAAGGGTGTTTGATCATTGATCTACCAAGGAGTAATTGGGTATACAAAAAAACATTTTCCAATCATTCTAACTGTAAACAAATTTTGGAGGATGCTAAAATAAACAGGAAGAGTAGATCTACTTAGATGGAACAAATGCTAAAAATTTGTTCGGATGAGGTCAAACCAGTTAGGCTAAACCCCTTTGTATCTTGCATATCTATTGCCAAAGAGTTCCCTGAAAGATCACATTTTCCAACCACTACACAAGAACCCCACAGGGCAGTCAGAAGCATGACTGTTGACCCAGCAAGCAAGCCCATCCCAATTAGGACCTGATTTTGAGCAGTCTCTTTACTTCCAGAAAGTCCAGATACTACAAAACACAACAAAGCTCGATGTTATGCACCTCATATGAAAATGATCAAAATATAAATAAATGGATGCAGTCCACTATGCTGTAGCCAGATAAATAACGTAAAACCTGAGTCACGTAATAGAAATTTCAGATTGGGACTAAACGTCAATCAACTACCTTTCTGGAAAATGGAATAGCTAAGGAATGGTAAAGAAACAGGCACACCCCGAGAATTAAGGTTATATCAGGCAGATAATTCATTTGCAGATGATAAAACTTCCAGAGTTTGCTAAATTACAAAAAATTTGAAAGCCAACATCTGTTCTAATATGTACTATACAACAATACAATGACATTAAGATCACGAATAAAGAAGACAACAATAGAACTGCAATGAAGAACATCTGAAACAGTTCAACAGACAGGACAATAACATGAAATGAAATAAATAACCATCAATCTAGAAAGGAATTTGTAGGAAGCCCCAGAGGCTTCCGTACAGCAATACATGTACTCCAAAAGATGGGAAGCCATGAGAATTCGTCTCTTCACCTTCTTAAGAGGAATGCTAAAAGTAAGCAATTCAGCTTGACCCCAGTTGGCTTGGTCAGTCCACCAAATAGCAAAGTGAAAAGTAGAAACAGCACTAAGCAGACAAAGAAAATACTGACCTCACACCATATATCCAATTGAAAAGTGAGTGAAAAGGAACGAAGCAGATTGAAAAATAAAAAAACTTAAAATACAAATTAGCACAAGCAAACAGATAGGGATCATTCCACATGGAAAAAAGGGGCAGCCCCAGGTCATTCCACCTGGAGAAAAAAAAAAATTCAAATATGAAATCAAGTGTAGAAACATATCAGTAAAGCAACCAAAAAATGATTTTGGCATGGATTTGGATAACAAGAGATGAACTCCCTGCAATTTCTGAGTAAATAATGGACATTTTCCTCCCAAAATTGACTTTACCAAGTCATTTAGATCAAAAGGTTCAGATAAGCTTATTTACTTAAGGGATTATTACATTCTACAGTTCAAAGAAGATCTGCGTCAAGTTAGTCACTTTCTTTAGTAAGAGGGTATGCTTATAATGCGAATAACTCAATGTCCTGCCATAAATTGGTACCAGATACACAGGTATTGTACAAGATAAAACCACGTCAAGGCCAAATTTAGCAGTATCAATACCCCCTTTCTCTCCGGCACATCATTGGTAGCAGAATCAGCATCAGTCCCTGTCCACAAGCAAGGTCATCATCATCATCAAGACCTTATCCCAATTAGGGGTCAGCCACATGAATCTTATTCCTCCATTCCACTCTATTAAATACCATGTCTTCATTTATTCCCAAAATTTTTAAATCTTTCCTCACCACTTCTATCAACGTTCTTTTGGGCCTTCCCCTTGCTCTTTTAAAACTTTCTACTTGTATTGCCCCACTTCTTCTAACCGGTGCCATTGGGGGTCACTTTTGAACATGTTCAAACCATCTAAGTCTAGTCTCCCTCATCTTATTACCTATTGGTGCTATCCCTAAATTTCCTCGAATATTTTCATTTTGAATTCTATCTTTTCTTGTCTTACCACTCATCCATCTCAACATCCTCATTTCTGTCGCGCTCATCCTATGAGTATGATGTTCCTTAACTGCCTAACATTTTGATCTATAGAGCATGGCCGGCCTTATGACCATCCTATAGAATTTTCCTTTTAGCTTGAGTGGCACCCGTTGATCACACAAAACTCTAGATGCACATCTCCATTTGTTCCAACCCGCTTGAATTCTCTGGATAACCTCCTTCTCAATCTCTCCACTCTCATGAATCATTGATCCTAAGTACCGAAAGTGGTTTTTGACGGGGACTTCTTGGTTGTCAATCTTGACTAGTGTTCTACTCCTACTCTCCTTACTAAAATTACATTCCATATATTCTGTCTTAGTTCGACTAATTTTAAATCCTTCAGATTCTAATGCGTCTCTTCATAATTCTAGCTTTATGTTTACACCCTCCCTTGTCTCATCAAGGAAGACTATATCATCTGCAAATAACATGCACCAAGGAATCTCCTCCTGCAGATGTTTTGTTAGCTCATCCATAACTAATGTGAAAAGGTATGGACTCAATGCCGATCCTTGGTGCAATCCTATAGTGACAGGAAAATCACCAGTCACACCACTAGTGGTCTTAACATTTGTTACCACTCCCTCATACATATCTTTAATTATGTCTATATATCCTTGCAAAACCCTTTTACCACCCAACACTATCCATATTAACTCTCTAGGGACTCTATCATAAGCTTTCTTTAAATCGATAAAGACCATATGGAGGTCTTTCCTCCTCTCCCTATATTTCTCTACTAATTGTTCTAGTAAGAAAATAGCCTCCATGGTAGACCTCCCAGGCATGAAACCAAACTGATTCTTCGATACACTTATTTCATGTCGCAGCCTCTTCTCAATCACTCTTTCAAAAAGTTTCATAGTGTAGCTCACAAGTTTGATCCCTCGATAATTATTGAGGCTCTGTATGTCTCATTTATTCTTATAGATTGGTACAATAGAGCTTTTCCTCCACTCATCAAGCATTTTCTTTGATTTTATAATCTTGTTAAACAACTTGGTCAACCAAACTACCCCAATATCTCCCATATGGTTCCAAACCTCTATTGGTATACCATCAGGCCCCATGGCCTTTCCTAATTTCATCTTTTTTAAGACCTCTTTTACTTCAAGTATTCTAATCCTACGTTCATACCTATAATATCCAATGTTATTTTGATTTATAGTATTTTCAATCCCTATATTCTCAGGGTCATTATCATTTAACAATTTTTGAATGTATGTTTCCCACCTTTGTTTGATCTCATCATCTCTGACTAATACTCTTTGATCATCGCTTCTAATGCACCTAACATGCTCTAAGTCCTTACTCTTCTATTCTCTTACTTTTGCAAGTTTAAACACATCTTTCTCACTTTCTCTTGTTCCTAGTCTATTGTAGAGCTCATCATATGCTTTAAGTTTAGCCTCACTTACTATTCTCTTAGCAACGTTTTTAGCATTCTTATATTGTTCATAATTTTCATAATTTCTAATCTTCTACCATGCTTTAAAACGCATCCATTTTTCTTTAATAACTTTTTGAACTATTTCACTCCACCACCATGTTTCTTTTGCTATCAACCTTTTTCCTTTAGATACTCCTGAGAAATCTTTTGCCACTTTCTTAATGCACTCAGCCATATTAGTCCACATAATATTTACTTCTATTCATAGTCCCACTTTCCTTCTACCATCAACTTATTTTTGGAGGTTATTTTCTCTCATTTTAAGTTCCACCACAAGCATGGTCCAACGAACTAAATGATCCACTGATCCTAGTCATTCCAACCATAGTCTGTAGAAGATCCAAAAACCAGAGAAGAGTTCACCTCCATTAGGCAGATGTTCAGTAATCAATTATCAAAAGTTAGGATTATCCTTGATATCAAGAAAGGGGAGCCTCGGCGCAACAGTAAAAGTTGTCGTCGTGTGACCTTGAGGTCATGGGTTCAGGGCATGGAAACAGCCTCTTGCAAAATGCAAGGTAAGGCTGTGTACTTTAGGCCCTTGTGGTCCGCCCCTTGCCCGGACCCCGCATAGACGGGAGCTTCGTGCACTGGGGCTGCCCCTTTTATCAAGAAAGTGGTCCATCCAAAGTAGGGCACACCTCCTTCTGTCCCAATTGCCATGGACGTGGCCGTGCACGATGCTGATTGCAGCTATTTACTAACTTTGTCAGTGAAGGGCCTCTAAACACTTACTAGAACCAAATCAGTATGTAAAATTCAGTTCACCTGCTAGTCAAATGCAGGCTTACATACATCAATCACTTAGAGATTAGCCACAGGAAGGAATTAGAATGATCCATCCATGTCTTCCTGCGTGAGGAACTACAATTAGATCATTTGCCAGCATAACAACAGACTTGTTTTCATAAATAAATTAAAAAAAAAAAAAAAAAAAAGGGGGGATCCTACTTTTCTGATCGGACAGACAGTAAGTGATTATGCAGCAGGATTCTCTCTTTTACATCGAAGTCAAAATTCTCGGTTCTACTCTCTAACATCGAGAGATCAAAGACAAACGATTATGAATATACAATTACTTCACAGATATTTCAGCTGTAGAGGTCGATTAAAATTACCACGGCGATAGGGCAGCCGCCTTGATTCCGTGACCTCAAGGTTACACAACGACAACTTTTACCGTTGCACCAAGGCTCCCCTTCTTAGGGATCAAAAGAGTAATTAATTCCCTCTTAGCTACCGCCGTTTACAAATCATGGATAACACTGTCCCGTTCAAAGAGAAAACCTAAGGCGCAACGTCGCAGTAAGAACAAATAAAACCTAAGATCTACGCTTCCGCCAGAACAAAAAGAAAAAGCCTCCACGTTAACAGAAAATCGGAAGCCGCGATCAAGAGTCTTCCGATGGAAACAAGATTCGAACAAGGAGAAGAAAAGAAAGCGACATCAGAAGGAAACGAAGCTTACCAAGGATGAGCATAGCATCCGGAAGCGCGCCGAGAATCGGAAGAAACAGACCTCCAATGATGCCAGGGCCAAGAACCTCCAAAAGTAGCTCGCTTCCGTTAGAGAGATAAGTTGCACCTAGAAACATTAAGTATCCATAAACGATGATGAGAAATAGATTTCCTAGCACAGTAGTCGTGCAAGGCAAGAAACCGTAGGTCTGTTCGCAGGTCTCGGTGCCAGATAGAAGAGGTAGACGAAGAAATGAATGCGGCCAGACGTGGTGGATTCCGTCAGAAACCAGATCGGAAGATGTCTCTGTAATGAAACGACTCTTCGCTACTCCGGCGAGTAAAAGCAGGAGAAGCACAATGCTATAACCGGGTTTCGCCATTTTCCGGCAGGCAGCTAGAGAGACTGCAGAGAGAGCTCGGGTGAGATTGAGAAGAGGAAGAACGAGCGTAGCGGATGAAATAAAAGTGGACCTGAATTCCATAAATACCCTTTCCTTTTGGAGTAATTCCAAACTCGTCAACGGTGATTGGTGGTAAATTTTCTTTCCTTGGGTGGGCGACAGTTTCTTTCTGTCTCTTCACCTATTCCAAAGAGGAACGGCAAAAGTGTGCGTGCCTCTTGGACCTATCGAGTGATCCTGGACGTCATTTTCTTGATTAACGGCAGGCAGACGTTTCGGTCACCTACCATGTGGGCCTCACTTGTTAGGGAGTCTGTCCATCAACTAATGTAATCCGATTTGGCCGCTTTCTACTTATTTAACAAACTGGTCATGTTTGAGTGAGTTTTTGATGTGAATATTAATTGGATTATTCTCCCGTCGTACTCTAATAAATCACTCTCGCCAACACCCAAACATGACCGCCAACAGAATCTATAATCAAAATGGTGACTGTGAAATACGGAAACCTATATATTGACTAGAGAGACACCTGGAGCGTCACTTGCGAGAGAATTTGTGAGCTGGTACAATAACGGGTAAGATCAACCAAAAATGTGGGCCCAGAAGGCAACTTACCAAGAGGTGGCCCCACACACTTCCCATGTGGGCCCAACGTGCATTTTGCCGTCGTTCCCGTCGGAAATCGCAACTTCTGGGGCCCATTCCATTAATGATGGATCTTCACGAATAAAAAATTGTACTTGGCCTTTTTGCTGTCTATGGCAGAGTAGTCAACAGTACGAACGGATCCACAAAGCTTTGAACATGAGCGTAACAGGATTACGAACGGACGGCCTTATAGGCCACCTCTCACCAATCGCCCCAATTTAGAACGAAGGGCCCAACCGTTAGATGATCTGACCCGTTCAGCTGATTGCACTGCCTTTTGATGATTCGAGTTAAATTTGGAATCCTGTTTATATAAAATTTCTAGTGATCAAAAGGCTAGAATCACTCGACCTCAACTGAAACTTAAATAAATTAAATAAGATTAGATAATCTAACTCAGAAAAAGGAGCAGACCATTAAGATTTATAGTACACAGTTTTATCTTGTATTTTTGTAAGAAACTATTTTTAAAACTTGAAATTGTGATCTTAAATAGACAAAATGATTCTTTTCCTGTTCTTAACTGGCAAGGGTTAGATAATCCACTTTGTGTAATAATGCAAAAATGATTATTTCGCATATTAAATTGAATAATCTGGCAGGACTATGAGATGATGGATTAGCAGTTGAATTATTTACTAAAAACTTATGCCAAATATTTGCTCATGGCACATGCTAATAGCGTCTAGATCTCGTTTCGGAATCTTAAAAGGCGCTTAAACATTTGAATTAGAAACGGAATCATTGGCTTAATACTAGGAGTATGGAAGTGATTAGCAAGGCCGGCCTATATAATATGATTAAGCATTTGTGCTAGATTATTTTTAAGTTCGATTATAGTAGTGAATAATAACATAATTCTTGGTAGGGGAGGCAAAATATGACACGACACGCTAACACAACTTAAACTTGACACATATTTAGTAAGTTAGGATAGAGTCTTAATGTGTTAGTGTCGTGTTTGGGTCAACCCATGTTGACCCGTCGTTGATGACTCGTGACCTGTTAACCAGTCTAACTCGGAACCTATTATCCCATCATGTTACATAAGCCGTTGACTCATTTAATAAACAGGTTTCGAGTGAGTTCTTGACACTTGATTATTAATTATGCCGTCTTCGCGTTTACCTATATACTTTAATGGATCAATCTAGACAAAACCCAAACATGACCGCTGACACCTTGCGTATGCAATTCGCATGCTCTTTTAAGCAAGGATTTCATTAGAGATGTGGTTTTGTAGACGCCGGATTAGAAACGGAATCATCCACTTGGTACTGAGAGTATGGGAGCGATTGGCACAGCCTGTACGATCAGGTTGATGTGATAGTGCCAGATTATTCTAGATTTGATTATAGCAGGGGAGAATCACGTAATTCCTTGTTAAGAAATGTTACTTGGGTACACTCCTGCTAGGTCCCACCTTTGTATTTTCTGAGTCAATTATGTATTGGCACGACACCAAATTCATGAACCAATCATCTATTGGGTAAGTGCACATCTCCATAAGGCTGGAACAAGTGGATGGCCATGCCTCGTTCAAGCATTAATTGTGCAAAAATCATTTATCTGTTGAAATTGTCCATGCGTGGTTCAGGCATCCAAATGTTCTCCATCATCCCACATGGACAGCATCCCATCTTGTTTTTAAACAAACGAAGAGAAAGTAAAAGCGCCCTCGTTGATGCCCATCAGAAGAGCATCCTTGATTCCCCATCACAATTCCGGTACATCCTTATCCATTGCAAGAGCAAAAGATGGACGGTTTCGATTAGTTCAACAAATGCTCCGAGATAAAAGGTAAGAAAACCTGAGTACATGCATCATACAATAATCTTTTAAGGTTTATTCCAACATGAATATTTCGTCAATATAATCCACCATGACTTGATTCAAGAAGCTCAACCACAAAGGATACCTTGCATTACAAGAAGCTGTTTTCACGCATTGAATCCGTGACCTTAATGTCACACAAAGGTAACCCAACACCCCGAAGTGGCGGGTAAAAATAGCACTTGGCACAGTTATTGTGCTTAAATGATTTTTAGGGGTCCCTACTCCAGGGAATAATGGAAAAACTCCATGAAAGGAACATTAATGATTCATATAAATCACTTAACGGGAAATGCCTTGAATAAATCCACCGAGTAACTAATAATCCTGTTATACAGAAAAAAGTAACTATCATGCCTTTTTCTGACGAATCACACGTAGAGATATTGATAACACATGGAGTTAATGGTATTTCATAACTAATAGATTGTGAACTTAAAAGGCCACTTAAGCCTTGAAACTGTTAACTTTCTCTGCAACTTAGTAGGATGGTTTGCGGAAAAGGAAACCTTCGAGACTGATAAATAGGTGGATATTATTTTTCGCTAGCTTCATGTATAATTTCATTACCTTTATAAAAAAAGTCATGCGTCTAGAGGCACCGGGTTAGCTACTTTTTTTTCTCAAGAAAAAAGGACAGTAAGCAACATGTTGCCACCGAGAAGGTGAAGCCTGCAGTTCCATTACATGCCAGCCACCACACAATGGCACAAACCAATGGCAGGGTGAAGAAGTGATTAGATTTATCTCCAACACATTTTAATAGCAAGAACTAGTCTCATTCAACTTTCCCTGCTGTACTTAGTACTTTGAGTGCAAATTAACATCACTGTCAAGTCCTCTTCTAGGACAGTTTTGAGTGTAAGGGGGTAGTCTGGTGCACAAAGCTCCTACGTATGTAGGGTCTAGGGAAGGGGCAGATTACAAAGGGCCTATAGTAGTCAGCCTTACCTTGCATTCTACAAGAGGCTGTTTCCACGCCTTGAACCTATGATCTCAAGGTCACACGGCAACGACTCAACCTGTTGCGCCAAGTTTTGAGTGTCAGTGAACAACAAATGTCAGGAGTTTCCTATATTTAGCATTGGAATTACATTTTGGAATGACGAAGAAGGTTTCTTCCTAAATGCTCCCACAAGCGTTTTCTTTGGCTCTTTGATCATTGTCCAGATTCCTGCATTCCATGAGCAACTCCCCATGCTGCTGATTTGCCCATCTCTTCCAATGCAAGAATCACTTCTGCACTCCAAGAAGCAAACCTGATTTGCAGTCATTTTGCAGCACTGTATCCAAAGTGATCCTCTTTATTGGTGGATTTTCTGCTGCTTTCTTTGCGGACAACAATCCACTTCTTAACTTCGAAGTCCACAGACAAATCTCACTTCCATCTGCATCCCATTATACCAGGTTCCAGCTTTTTGCGGATGTTCTTCGTGCCCCGCACCATTCAAGAAGCTGAAATTCTGTTTCAGATGATGCAGTCAGAAAGCAACATTGTTCAGCTTCTGTTGTTGATAAAAGTGAGGTGCAGCCTCTATTAGCCAGGAGGGATCAATAGCAATGACGTTGCGCATGTAGTGCCGGTCAGTTGAGACAAGAGAATGGTAGATTACCCATTTTGGATCAACTCTGGAAGGCAACACAGAGAAAGAAAGCCAATCCATCAGTATACCGCTTATCTGATCATAAGAGCAAATACTGGAATGACATCATGATGGTGAGTAAATAACAAAACCATTGACCAACAAAGGCATAGACGTTTATTGTCTCCAGTGTGACATTTTGTATCAAAGAACGCAAGTGGAATTAAAGCAAAACGCATAACTGAGTCAAATCTACCAAGTCCAGATTATATGAATATGCACCACATGATCCACACGAATGTTGAATTGGATAACCACATAATCAATATTCAAACAGCAGAATAGAAAAGAACTTCGTAATTTTGACAAGCAGACTCCATTCTCTTTTTATTATTGTTCAAGAATTATTCCACGTAATACTAACCACCAGTCATGGGAAGCTTCCTTCAAACAATTGTTGGTCCCAGAATTAGACTTGGATAATCAAACAAATTAAAGTACTTCATGGAAATTGGTTTTTTGTAAACTATGGGAAGTGGAACTGAAAGGGGTAAATTTTTCATCCACAGTGAAGAGTTTGTTGAGAGGCAAAAGAAATACCACGTGGACTCGTACATCTGGATAAAAATGGGGAATAGATGTAGGACTGGTGGATTAATGCAAAATCTCAGAGAAATGGTACAAGCTATTCTCTCATTAGAAATGTAATTTCCAGACTAAGTATGAAATGGTAAAACCAAAAGAGGAAAAGAGAAATGATGATTGGATTGTGACATAGAGGAGCACTCTTACTGACACCAACTTCTTCTGGTACTTTCTAATACTTGCTTGAGTGCAGGAACGGATATATAAAAATCAGAACAGGTTATCTAAAACATCGATACTGATTACAGATATAGACCTTCCATAGACTGCAGACAAGTTCAATAGCCCCATCTTCCAATATTTCATACAATAATATAGGGCTGAGCTTGTTCCAGCTGAAAGATGCTTTTGTTTGGCAACCAATAGGCCAAGAATTCAAGTCTTTTCAACATTCACATAGTCGTGGCAACTGACATCAGCAAGTACCTTTTGAAGAGAAACTAAGGGTTCAGAATGACCATATGTATCTAGAAATCAAATCTACTGGCAAATATCACAACCAAAATTCCTGAAGATTATGTAGCAAAGCAAATTGAAGCAACAACCAGTCAACATCCCAGAGATAATGACTAATTCCTTTGTGAATTTGCTAAACAACCATCAGTTAATGCACCATTAAGACACCTTAGATTCCGAGGCTATCAGGGTACTGAAATTACTATCAATTATTTACTTTCGTTCCACCTTTTAGTGTGGGTCTATAATAGTTTATGTTACTGGATCATGGAATCAAACTTCACTTCTACTAGTAAGAGCAATCTGCTGTAGATAAGTGTCAATGCCTTCCGAATATACTCCTGAAGAATAAATTCAATGAGCCATCAATATTATTGAAGGCATGTGTTGATACATGGTCAGTTTTTCAAGTAAATCTCACTACTGTGCAGAAAAGCTGAAAGGAATACACCAGCTTGTGCCTTTGTTGTTAATGAAGTTTCTTTCAGTTTCAGAAATTAAATTAACATATTGTGTTCATCACTATGCCACCATAAATTGTTCACAAGTTTCACTCACATGCCATCAGAAGTTGACAGCACAAATCAACATCAAAGTTATCCATCATGCTTCTTTACAACAGCAACAGGCTGCATAAAAAATGAATTGAAGTACTAGCCTTTCTTTTCTTGCTGAAGACCAGAATGAAAAGAATGTAACGCACTAACCTGAACAATACTGATGATGGATGGATATATACTTCTTGAGAACCCCTAATGGTCTTGTATAATCCACCCCGACCATATGCCTATGCAACAATCATATTAGGAACATCATCGATTAGCAACAGCAGGAATATTTCTTTAGTAA
This sequence comes from Warburgia ugandensis, assembly GCA_035236585.1. Lineage (NCBI taxonomy): Eukaryota > Viridiplantae > Streptophyta > Magnoliopsida > Canellales > Canellaceae > Warburgia > Warburgia ugandensis. The sequence goes on from CP141134.1 coordinate 69,092,745, forward strand.
ATGCAGAGTGAGAATAACATAGATTTTCATTAAAAGAATCGCATCCAGTTGAACCAAAAAATTACGTCACTTTATATGCAAGAAAATAGGATTTTCCAGTAGTACTTGAGCAGAAAATGCAAAGAGTTAAAAGTTACATACAATGGTCAGTAAGAACACCTGCATGTAGAAAGAATCAGGAACTGCAAATATCCATATCCATGCCAAGAGGCTGATTTAACAGTGCTATAGATCATTTCCTGAGTGCTCAAGGGGCCAGTGCAAGGCTGGGACAAAGATAATTCCCTTTAGCTTGGCATAGTTAGGCACTTAAGAGTATATTTTGATATTGCAACAATTTATTTGCAACAAAAAAACCAAACAACTAGAGTTATATGTGAAACCATCATAGACATCACTGATGACTTGCTTTGAACTGTCTGCATTGTGTGCACTCTCCCACACAGATGTGCTTAGTTACAAAATAAGTAACAACTTTTTAGGGATCAAATGGTAGTAAGCCTCAAAGAGCAACACTAGAATTGCAATTCTCAGTTCTTAGCAATTTTGGAACCTAGTAATCAGTGTTAATGCTCTTATCAACATATTTTTTTGGCAGTCCCGGTGCACGAAGCTCCCACCTATGCGGGGTCCGGGGAAGGGGCAGACCACAAGGGCCTATAGATTTGACGCAAATTTTCGGTATCATTTTCCTACTCAAAGATATTATCATCACATTAGTTATGTCCATAATTACTCTGAAACAGAATAGTACCCATTAGATTAAATCCGTTTAAAAGCATATTGCTTTCAATAACAATGGTATCTTAATACTTGCCTCCAAGCGACATGCATGGGCAAAAAATCCAGCAGTAACTGCCTTCCTTAAGACCTGCACGAACCAACAGATAGCAAACTCATCTCCAAGCAGAGCAACAAGTAAACTAGTTTCAGATAAAGATCAAACTTGGAATGTGAAGGAAAAAAGACACTACATTACTGTAAAAGATATAGCACTGACATGAGGAAGATAAATTTAGGCTTTTATGTACATGGCATAGAGAACTAAGAGTATTTCAGAAGTCTCTTTCCACATAAGCAACACTATAATGTAAAGTGACTTTTTGAAGAATAATCTCTTACAGGCAATTAGAGGAAATACATCATTCAATACCTTTCTAGTAAAAATTCATGCTAAACAGATCTCCAAACAATTCTGACATACTAATAAAGAAAATGTCTCTTAGAGGGAGACTGCAATAACATGTGTAAAACTAGAGCACTTACATAGCTTTTCCTGCCTAGATGAAAGAGTACCGCAACAACTGTCTGTGTCAAGATTGGGAAAATTTTACACCAAAAAAAGCACACTCTTGATCCTCTTTCTTCCTTGCCCAGAAACTATAACGTGCTTATGAACTATGTAAAACCTCAAACAACGAGTTCCACAATCAGAAAATGGAAGATCGTAACATAGCTCCAGAGATTGAAAAGGGAAATGATTCTAAACTAGGTGAACTGGTTTGAAGAGATGCATTAGAGAACAAAATTGAATTCTGATGTGATCATAGTAAACCAATCTCTAGTGAGTGCAGCAGAAGCAGTATAATCACGATCAGTTGCTGAATGACGCAAACAACTCAGAATCATGATAATCATCATCATCGAGACGTTATCCCGATGAGGGGTCAGCCACATGAATCTTGTTCCTCCATTCCCCTCTATTACGTATCAAGGCTTCATTTAATCCCAAAGTTTTTAAATCTTTTCCCATCACTTCTATTCACATTCTTTTGAGCCTTCCCCTTTTCCTTTTAGAACTTTTGACTTGCATTGACTCACTCCTAACCAGTGCCATTTTCGATCTTCATTGGACATGTCCAAACCATCTAACTCTAATCTCTCTCATCTTGTTACGTATCGGCACTACTCCTAAGTTTCCTCTAATGTTTTCATTTCTAATTCTATCATTTCTTGTCTTGCAACTCATCCATCTCAGCATCCTCATTTTGGCTATGTTCATTGTATGTACATGCTGTTCCTTAACTACCCAACACTTTGATCTATAGACCATGGCTGCCCTTATAGCCATCCTATAAAATTTTCCTTTCAATTTGAGTGGCACTCACCGATCACACAAAACTTTAAAGGCACATCTCCATTTGTTCCAACCCACTTGGATTGTCAAGGTAACCTCTCTCTCAATCTCTCCACTCTCATGAATCATTGATCCTAAGTAGTGAAATTGGTGTTTTAGGAGGACTTCTTGGTTATTATTGGTGCTCCACTCTCGCTCCTATCCTTGCTAAAATTGCATTCCATATACTCTGTCTTAGTTCAAATGATTTTAAATCCTTTAGATTCTAATGCTTCTTTCCATAACTCTAGCTTTTTAGAATGATGATAATATAGTGCAAATTAAGAAAGGCACAGTTATGGAGAAATGAGCTGGAAAACTGAGTGGGTTCCAACTTCCAACGAGCAGTTGAAGTTTGGCAAGCAAAATGCAAGTGCAGAGATTGGTAGAAAGGATGGTGATAGAGTCAAGGAGCTTCTGTCATAATGGCTAGGAAGAGGAAGGTTCGAAATGAGTGTCTTAAGAAAGAGACAGAGGCACTGAGAATGATAGAGAGCAATACATGCACACACACACACACACACACACACACACACACACACACACAGAGACTGTGACACAGTTGGAATAATTCATGATGTATGCAATTACATAGCTTAGCTTGCTAAGTAATGACTTCAGTCAAGGGTACAAGTACCATCTTCCTAGGAGCCTGTCAACAGGTATAAAGTGAAAATGCAACACAAGCAACACCCATCTTTAGCCATGCTACCAATGTGACAGGAAAAAGGACTTCCCTCTCTACACCTTAACAAAGTAGCCTGCAGCACTGCTGTGTTGAGATTGCCTTGGGGCACCCAGGTCAATGAAATATAGATTGGATTGCTACACATTTTAGTTGAATGATTAAAAAATTGGAAAACATTCAACCAAAACAGTGCAAAATTTACCTGAGTGTTTCCTTCACAAGACTTCAATGCTATGCCTAGTCGCTGGGCTAATCTCTTGAGTTGTTCTCTAATTTCAACAACCTTTTTCTGCACATTAATTATATGAATATATTAGCACTAACCATCCATGAGAATGCGGCAGTTATACATCATCGAATGAATTAGGCAATATAAAAAGAGGCCATCTGCTTATAATTAGAACAAAAGGAAGAAAAGAAAGAACTGACATTTCTTACAATTGTTAAACTGTGGAGACAAAGAACCCACCATGGCCTGGTAATTTATGAAGTTTCTGTGACACCACTGTGCAGATCTGCCAGATTGAAGAAATCCTTTATATACATTCAGGTAAGTCACATGATCACCCTGTATAATATCAGTAGTTTAGGTGGGTCTGCAAAAGCTAGAAATGAAACAATGATAAATGCTAAATGAACTCTTCTCAAAAAATTTGGTTGACAAGCAGAGATCTTTGTACTTTGCGTTTGTAGTATGAAAAGTTCTATCACAAAGAAGCCTACATCTATTAGACAAACATTGAGAAGCAAAGGAATTTCAACTTTGCTGTTACATTTTCCACTTCGGGAAAGAAAAGGTTCTTAAAAAGCCTAACCTAATAATGTAGGACTTTTGTTACAGAAGCTCATTAGAATGCACAGGCCAACGGGTTGACTATATAAGAAACACCTAAGCAAGTGTTTTTCTTTTCTTTTCTTTTTTTCCCTCAAACTTTTAACTCCTCCCAAAACTCCATATCTCAATCAACTTGATGATTCAACCCAGGTTCACCTTGGCCTAGTTCTCAGCCAAGTTTGAGTTTTTAAACACTGATTCTACAAGGTATACCCTGATCTACTAAGCAGCAGAGTATACAATCACAACAAATCAAAAACTTGACAGTCTAATTACTCTAAATTTCTCTCTTCTAGAGGAAATACACTTGGACCAACTGATCATGAAAGCTGAAAAGAATAAGGAACAGAAAAACTATCCGCCAGAGCCTCCAGCCCAAGACACTGTCAGTTCTATATCACCTTCCACTAATGTGTTTTTACCTAAATAATAACACAGAGAACTATGGAATATGTCTGGTTTAACAGAAACCACATAACCATTTGCAGAAATAGGCCTCCTTTTTCAATAAGGTGCTTCAGTATAACTACTAACTAGTAAAAATTTATAGGTTTGTACTATAAAATATAATAATATTATTATGGGAAATGATATTCCCAACCCCTCTACTTAACCTATTCCCGCCCCTTAGTGGTTTTTGAGTATTTCAGTGGTTGTGAGCTTCACAACTGATTAAACAAAAAGCAAAAATCCCAGAAAATCACTACGGGGGTGAGAATAAGTTAAGTAGAGAGAATGGGAGCATCATTCCCTATTATTATATGGGTAAATAATACATGTGGGGCACAGACACACACATGTATTGTGATAAGATATTACGGTATGAATTTACTGAAGCTACAACATTTACTCCCATGGGCAATATTAACTTCCTGGTTGACTATGCAAATCCTTTGTACATGAAAAGATGGCTGTGAAAAGAAAGTGGGACTTTTGCAGCTTATGTGGGACATTCCCGAGGGCACAATCAAGTTCATATGCAATGAACATTCTCACCTTTGCACTGTACTTGAGCAAAATTTATTATCAGTTCACTTCTTATGATGCATTGCTGAACTCAAATGGCAGTCAACTTTAGACAGTGCTCTGTACACCTAGACTTGGAAAGAATGGAGTTGAACTAAATAATTTGACACATAATTTTAGTAAAATTTTCCTTCAAAATTGAAATTTATGTGGGTATAAAATATTTAAAACAATACAAGTACATTATCAAGCACACATGTCCATCTTATGATACTTTGTAGCAAATTAGAGGATGAGAAAATCCTTTCAATCCTGTACAGGTGAGGAACACCACAGGCTATTAGTTTCAACCTTGCTGTGAAGGATAGCATTTTATGCTTAAACAATTACTCATACTTTTTGACTTGATTTATCTGATCTTTACAGGAGTTCAGCAGAATAAACATGACAGGTCAGAGACTTGATTGCTGATAGCAGTCAGAAATTCCATGAACCTCTGACATTACATAACCTGTCATTACAAGGAACTAACGGCAGCTAAAAATTAATTGATTACCAAAGTTTGAGGAGAAGCTTTCAAGAGATCAGAAGATACAGAATTTTATATAAAAAAAAAGAAGCATCAGGAGAACGGAGTTAACACTTTGAGGAGAAACAGTTAAAACTAAATATGTGGAGCAGAACAACTAGAAAATGAGCTCAAGAACCTCAGCAACAGCAAACCGCTGTTTAGCTTCATCCAACTCCTTCTGTGACCCTCTTACAGAAACCCAGATGGACTGCAACAAGGCCATGTAAAAATGTCAAACACCAACCTAAAGAAAACCATAATATTCAGCAAGAATGATAACAAGTGACATCCCAGGCTACGAAGTCAGAGAAGTACATATTAGATGCAAACAATCTAAGTCTATGGAAACATATGAATTGAGGCCAGAAAAATAACTTCACCTGAATTGAAAGAATTGCAGCTATAGTGATAATCTCTTCAGAACATCCAAGTATATTTGCTGATAATATCATCTTGGAAATCATTGGATCCTAGAAAACGAGTTTTACATTATCAAGACACTAACTTTTGATGGGGAAAACACAATGAACTATGTAAAATGTATGTATAAATATTCCTCAAACTAATGAATAAATAAATAGCAATCACTGTTCAGCTGAACAAGTTGATTGCTTTGGACATTGAAAATTGCTCACGTGAAGGGGAAATGAAATATTTGGACCTTTATAAGGACAAGGAAATTAATTGCAACTACTGGGACAAATTCAAGAACCATACCACTAACTTTGCTTGATATACTTATTCCATCATTTTCATTAGTGCAAAGGGAATTCAAGCAGAAAAACAGCTTCACAGTAAGGATTAGGACAACAAACTTGTAGAGAACAATTGACATTTCACTAACAACTTTCTTATAGCAAAGCTAGAAAAGAGTTTCCAGTTAGGATATCAGACAAATGCATGAGTAGCTCCAGAAGTTGTGAGTCATATTTACTAAAGACGCTGACCTGTTATGCCTTTATGCATTTGAATAAACAATAATGAGCTTGAAATAATGAAAAGCTGTTGTCTTTTTCTGTCAATGTCAAGAATGTATAACAAAAATCTGGACTCAGTTTCCCCAATACTGACTTCATGCAGAGTAGTTTCTTTTAGAATATTCAACTAAAAGTACAGGTGGACTTCAATAAAAGAGTCAAGACCAAAAATGTACATGTAAGTTGGGAAACATTAAGAGAAATCGAAGACATGAGCACATACTAATGGAATCTCAGCAACTTGAAATCCAGTGGGAGATGTAAGTTTAGCATCGTCATCAAGAATACCAAGAGCATACAGAACCTCCAATGCTCTAATCATCGCCTCTGGAGGTGGAGATGCTGGCCAATCAAAGCCCAAGATGTTGTCTATACCTAAGGCCTTCAGCTGTAGAATTAGAACAAAGAAATCAGGACTTAAAAACCAAAGTGCAGAGATAAATGTATCATAGAGAAAATGGGAAGTAAAGAAAATTATACATGATAACATAACTCACTATATAGTAAGCATAAAAAACCAAGCAGGATAAGAGAACTTCCACAATAATCTAGTTATCGAACATCAGAAATTTATAAGCAGACAGGCATCTGAAAAGAAGTTTAGATCCAATGGAAAATTACTTTGCAATCATGTTTTCAGAAGCATGTTTACTCAGAAGTATCTGCTACTTGGGCTTCACAAGCCACTTAATTAGTCAACTTACATTAGCATATCCTGTCTACTAATGACTATATTTTAAATGAAGTGACTTCAACATCCAACAGTTTTTGGCATTACCTATACCAGGACCTACTTTTGACCTGCAACTTCTAGAGTTTCCAGGAACAGTCACTCAGGGATAGTTAATCACCTCAAGGTCATACAACATTTTCTGCTACATAAATAAGCTATATGTGGACATGTAAGATCTATATTTTTATAAATGTTTATATAACATTAAGATAAATCTACAAACACCAAAGCAATGAAAAGAAACACTGAAAACTCAAATTCTTTCTTTCTTGCTTTATTTTTTAAATAATTTGAAATTTTCTGTACTACAGGAGGATCTGTTTTTCAAAACATCCCACAGAGGGACCCAAATTTGCAATTTCATTCCACCGCAGTCCATTCCATCAACTGCCGTTAGAATAGCACAGTGGATCATGGTCTCGTGTCTTTCATGTGCATTTTTAAAACATTAACTGGGGTAGAAATGGTATTTTCTCCTTGGTTAGCATCTAAAGATGTCTTAAATGCCCCTCCTACCCTTGATAACTTCCTCAAAAACCCACATGAAAGACATGTGACCATGATCCCATGCATGATCCTAAGGGTGGTTGACAGAATGGACTGTGGTGCAATGAAATTGTAAGTTTGGGCCCTTTCATGAGACGTTTTAGAAGGCAGGCCCTCTAATGAGACAAAAGGACAACTATAGGGTACCAGTACAGAACTTTTCCTGAATAACTCAAATGGAGGAGATGATATAAACCCAATTCCCTATCCAAGACTGAGATGGCTCCTAGCCCAGGCAATGATAAGCATAAATGCACATTCCTAGACAGCAGCAATCCAGCGAACAAACTCAGCAAATATCTGGTTGCTCTTCCATCACCACAGGTCCACCTCACTAGCAAGATTGTGAGCTTCCAAAACCGCCTTGACTCGCTTCCAATCAAGGAAGAAGAACTAGCTGAAAATGCATGAGCCTGACAATACCCAATCATCAATATCTTTAAGAAAGACTTAGCTGGAAAATGACCAAAGAGATTCTCCTCTTCATATCTCCTTATCCCTGCTGCCTCCAGCCTCCTCAGCATCACAGAAAATAACCCGATCTCATAATCCAAGCAGGGCCTAAGGAATTCTATAAAATCTGATAGACCCATTTTCAGTGTTGCTGGAGATAGTCATGAAGGCCTCCTTATCAGATGCACTAAAGCAAGCCCCTTAAAAGCTTGAAGCAATCTTTCAAAGAGACCTCATCATACCACTGGTCATTTTAGAACTTAACACCAACTATCAGTCTAAGCTCTTAATTGGATCTCCTCCCAGAAGGAGCCAATACATGATACATACCGCACCATCTGCCAGTACCAGTTGATGAAGGTAACGGTGATGTCTTCCAGCTTCCCCAAAACTCCCCACATTTGCTAGCAGCCACAACTTGCCATAACGACCATGGTCAATCATAAAACAGCAAAACCATTTGCCTCGAAGGCTTGTTCATGAATTTAAGATTCAGGATCAAAACCCAACATACTTCTTACAAATAGGTGACATCCAGAGCAATGAAATGAAGCTTCAGGTATTCTGTGCAATCATTTCATAAGAAAGTTTCTCTGGAGCCTCTCGGGTTTCTGAAATAATGATAGGGCACCTGAGCAGGGATATATAACACAGATGGTGTCCTGAGAGAAGAAATAAGATGATCCCACCTCCAAAGAGGAGAAGACCCTTCTTCTCGATGACAAAACATTTTTGTAGACAATAAATTTTCACTTGGTATTAACTAATCATGTGATCATGTGATCATAAATAGTTTATATCAGTCTATATCATAGATTGCAGTCAAAAGACAATTGATCTGCAGTCATCATCATTTCATAGAATCACTTATTGGCTTGCAACTATCATTAAGGTATGGCGCCTGTTTTATCCAAATAATTGGTCAGATATGGTGTCAGCTCCAAGATCAGATACCAGCAGCTTGAGTGGGGGACAGAAGATGGCCTTAAACCCTTGTTTGAAAGCTTTAAGTATTTTACAAGCATCCAGAGACAAGGCAGTGATAATGATTCCATAGGCTTGTACATTTCAGCTAAGCAGGAATGCATTAATAATGGCATAATAACTAGATCCATCACCACTGTCCATGCAATAAACTAGACCGGCCTGTAAAATAAAGTAACAAGAAATAATATGAGCAGAATCAACAAGATCAATATTACAACAAACCACATACTTGAATTACAGACGAAACAAGGTTTGATCTTTGCATCTCTGGTATTCCCTCTGCAGGCATTTCTTTTACAAAGTACTCTTCAGTATAGAGCCTGCAAGAAATAGCACCAAATGGTAAAAGCAATTAGAACAAAAAATCTCTGAACAACTGAGGCCACTATGAGATAAACAAAAGCTAGACATTATGGGCAAATGACCAAGCCCCAGCTTAACCATCCTGGTTACTTTCAACCAGCAACCAGGCAAACAAGTTGACCTGATTGAGCATTAATGCCCTGTGTCTAGTGGGTGGGTTGGCTGTTCCAAAAGCGTATCCTTCTGGAGTGTTTTTCAAGTATATCCTTAAGGGTGGGTTGGCTGTTCAGAAAGTGTATCCTTCAGGGAAAAGACACGAATGGAGTAATGACGTAATATATAGTTAGGTTCTATTTTATCTTTGATCAGAAACAACCCAAGAAAAAGTGAACTGAGTATAGAATAGAAGAGCCCAATTACTATATATATTCCTGTGGAAACCCTGAAGAGTATTGGAAAAGAAATAATGACTGTGACGTAAAAGATGCCCCTCTCACCCCTCCCTCTTCCTGTCTTTCCATGCCCCCCTCCCTCTCTGAGTAGCTAACCATGTTAATTAGATCTATCTAAAATGCACTTATTTAATCAATAAAAGAATTCAGGCATGGTGTGTCCTTAATTTAGGGGTGGGAGGTTTAAGCTTTCCATATAGTTACTGGAGCAAACTTCTACAGAACTTCAAAACCAGTGGAGGTGAAACTTATTTGTCATCATACATCCTGCGAATTGTTACTTATCACTAAGTAGGCCTAATGCAAACAAGCTTTGGGACAGAAAATCTACCAACAAAATTACACGAAAGAGCAGTACCAACATTTAAATCTACCAACAAAACTATACCCCCTTTATGGTCCGCTCCTTCCCGGACCCCACAATAACACGGGAGCTTCGTGCACCAGGCCGCCCTTTTTCTTCTACTCTCTTGAGAACAGGTCTTTTCTCAAATTCCAAACCATAAAAACAAGATAGAAAATTTAGATGTTTGAGCCTACTAATAGATTACGGCTGACTTTTGCAAATCAGGAGAAATGTTTCTGATATATGTACTGCTCCTCACTTGGAGAGGATAAGACAGACACGTTACTCTAAAGTTTATAAATGCAAATTGGACTATGCAAAGTGATGACCCGACCATTGTTTCAAATATTACATCATGGAAGCATAAGAAAGAGATATTTTGTGCCACAATTTATGTAATAATAGATCTTGTCCTGTAAGGCAATTAAGTAAAAAATTGAACCTGAATAATCATCATGAGAAATTTGAAGGAAGTATGGAAACCCAAAATTCTATTAATATAAGATACCTATAACATTTCCCTGGTCGCACCCTTCCAGCTCTTCCAGCTCGTTGTCTTGCAGATGCCTTGGATATTGGTGCCACCACCAAGTTTTCAATATCCGAAACCTACAAATAACAGAAAAGAATATAAATCAGAACAGTAAACATCTTTTAATTCTCAAAGGAAATATGAAATTCCACCCGGTCTGAATGAAAATCATCATTTAGAATCATTTTTACTCTAAACTTGGCTTATTAATGCAACCTATTAGAATTAATGGAAATTTCAAATAAATTGAGTCACTTGAACCTAGCGTGTAAAGCTTAGAGTTAAGCCCATCACAAGTTTAAGCAAAAGGCCAATGGAACTTACGAAAACAATACACATGTTAGAAAAGAAAATAAGCATAGTTAAGTCTAGGACCATGAATATTAAAAACAAAAAGGACAATTATATGACATCAATCCAAGGCCCTTCCACCAGCATGCTAGCTAATCAACCCACTACAAATAAGTACACAACGAACTAACAAAGAACGAGTGATACCGGATTGTAGAATCGCTGCTTCGAAAATCCACTATCAACAACATAGACCACACCCTGCACATTTTTTAACAAAATAAATAAGATTTGCACACACAAACACATACACAGAGAGAGAGAGAGAGAGAGAGAGAGAGAGAGAGAGAGAGAGAGAGAGAGAGAGAGAGAGAGAGAGAGAGAGAGAGAGAGAGAGAGAGAGAGCACTTAAAAGTATTATTTAATGTCGCCAAAAGATCTTCTAAATGAAAACTGGTCACCTCTAGTGTCAATGATGTCTCTGCAATATTAGTTGATATCACGACTTTCCTCTTGCCTTTAGGCGTGGAGGAAAAGATAAGGTCCTGAGAACAAAGAAATGATTGAAGAAAGAGATCAAGATTCCACAAGCTTAAATCTTTGGCATGGACTTTACTATTCACAATCCAATAATATATTGCTGACCTGATCCACACGTGAAAGCCCCGAATACAAAGGTAAAACAATCAGCCCTGAAAATAAATTGTTGAATAAGGCAAGATCAAGTGGTGTCAAGATCAATTAAGCAAATAAATGCGACAAAAATATCCAGATTCAAACAAGCTGCAAAATTCCTAAAGTAGCATTGGCATCAAAAGCTGAGCTGAACTATAACAAAGTCATACACAAGGTGGATGAAACCTTTGTAAGAGTGTAAGATGGAATCAAAACAAAATCATGTGTAAGAAGGAATTAATTAGCATAGGAAGGAGAACATAGGGACGAGGTCCCCAAATGGTTACTGACTGAGTCACAGTAGACACTCTCCTATGGTCAAATGGCACTATCATGAATACTCCCATCAAGGGAGGTGGGACAAGCTATGTTCTCAGCTTGGCAGAGGCAGCCATTGGTAGTTAAAGATGGTCCAACCGCCAACTGCCTAGATTTTCTAAAGAACCAACAAAAAGAGCAGATTGGAAGCAAGGAAGCCTTTCAGGGAGTGACAAATATATCCATAATTGTAGCTGTCATCCAGGAAAACGCTCTTGGATTAAAGACAGAAGAAAGTACATAAACAGGTGCATGGAAGAACTTAGCATCAGTGAGAAGTGCACCTTGAGAAACGCCTAGTCAGGATTAGAAAATAAGTGGAAGAACATCAAGTATATTTCACTATGCTAAACAGCATCCAATGTTTAAGAAATACTTTTGATGATGCTAAAATTGTTAAAAAGATCCTAACAAGAAAATTCCTTAAAAGTTATTTGACAGACTTACACTGAGGAAAAAATAACAATTAATAGAAAAAGGATGATCATGTAAGAGGTAATCAGGAAGCAAAAAAGATAATAAAGATATGCCACAGAACATAAAGTTAGAGAGTTATGCAGGTCTTTGTGCAAGCCAGAATCTTGGAGGTACATTATTACTATACCACCAGATGCAGTTCGCTTAGGAGGGGAAATGGTGCCTATGATGTATACTGGAATGAGTCAAAAGGAGAAGCACATTATAGACCACTTTTTGCCTAATGACATTTAGGTCAACAATTCATTTAAGATGGATGCTGGCTTTAGTTTTGGACTAACAATTCATCAGCAAGGGGAGCACTTAAAGTTGAAGCAGGTTCAACAATTGCCAATTGGAATGCCCTGAAGGTCCATAATGTGCAAGTTTAAAATTATAAAAAGAAAGGTATAGGTTCGCCCAAACACGGATGACTTTTGTGGAGTTCTTTAGGTAAGAGGATATTCTTTGACTTGCCATATTAATGAGCTCCCTTGTTCTTATAAGTAAGAGATCTAGCAATGACTCATATACACCAACTTTTGACATTTCAGAGCACATTAATTAGTGACCTACAAGGGAATCATCAAGTTTGGCATCATATAGATACCCAACTCTTCCAGATCCAGGCTGAAATCATGGTCAACTTAGTTTCGCTTGACAAATGGGAAATGTGAAAAACAGGACTTATTAATAAAGGATGGTGGAAAACCATCTATGTGGAAGGTCGTAATATCTACAGGATGAAAGCATAGATTTAAGTTAGTAAAAAGAAGAATACAGACTGGCACAAGTGACCAACATTGTGAAAGGCCAGAAAGTGTGACTAGAGTAGGAATTGGAACTAGTCAGGAGAATAAGCAAAATCAACAAAGAAAAGGAAGATAGGTTAACAGAGAACAGCAACGGAAGTTGATGTTGCTTGGTAGCTTCATCCTACTATATGTGTTAGACTTTTTCTTGTGGCCATTGCTAGGAATAACATAGTAGGTAAAAGGATTTAAGAACCACAAACTTGGTGGTGTCCGTGGAACCAAAAGTTGAAGTGTTATCCACAAGCTAAGGAACAGCATCATCTACCAACAGGGAAATCCTCATAACAAATTCTTCTTTCCTTAGAAAAGACAAATAAGTAAAGAGTGGTTCCTTCTAATGGCCTGATATGGAGAAAGAAAATAAATACATTATACATTTGTTAGGCCATGGGGAAATCAAGTACAAAGGAAAGCAGCATTCAAGAAGAAATGGAGCTCAGTTCATTGATAATTGGGTGAATTACATTGAATTTCCAGAATCAACCAGACTACCAGTTCTTCTTCTTTTTTCCTCCTCTTTCCTCCCCCTCTCTTCTCCCTTTTATCCTTCTCTCCTCCCATTCCCGCCTAACTCTGTAACAGACTCAACAGATTGGATACTAACTGCTTTGTTTGTTCAGTATATCCTACTCAAATCTGTATATCCTAACTGACTGACTGCATCACTTATTTGTTATATCCTAACCAACTGATTATATCTATGTATCTTAACCAACTGATTCATCCTCTGTAAAATCTTCTGTCAGTTGATCTGCATATCTGGAATATCATTTTGCCATCAGAAGTGTTTCTGTTGTTTTGTTTTCAATTGCCTCCTCTTCCTGGAATAAGTCTGAAATATGTAACAACATTACATAAAGGAAATGAGTCAAGTAAACTCCTCTGGAGATGGAAAAATCACAGATGAAGTCAGCCTTTGATTTGATTCATATTAATTTTTTCTTAGCAGTTGGAAAGAAGGACGGCAGGGTATGTTATGGAAAGGGAAGGCTTCGATTGGTAGGGGTAGTACTTCAAATGGTGAAGAGAGGCATCTTGTCAGGTTAGGAATGGGCAATTGTCAAGGATAACTTCTTTGGCGGTGGAGAAGGGAAGTGGGAGGAGAGGAGTGGGTGGCCGAACACACCAGTGATTATATGAGACAATCTGGATTTTCAATGCCATGGAGAACTGGTCAAGATAGATAACAGGACCTTGCTCCCTTCAAGGTTGCACAATGCCCTATGGTCCATATCAAAGCATTCAGTTCCACCTGTCTAGAATGAGAACATTGCACAATTATGTTCAAAGGAAATGATCAAATTGCATAAACAAATATATACCAGAATTTGTACATCAGTGTTTGTATGGGGGGGGGGGGGGGGGAGAGGGAGAGAAGGGAGGACACAGGGCAAACAACTCAACTATCAGCACCACCAGAGCAGAAAAGGTGGTGAACTCAAAGTCAATACACTCTTTATGAAAGAACAACAATTTACATAAAATGAAACATTTAAACAACAAGAAAACAAAACAATGTTAACAGCAAGAGCAATTTGGCTCTCAATGAGCATCATATCAACAAGGAAACAAAAGCCTGAGAGATTGTCCGTTATAGCCTTAATTTTACCAAAAGAGCAAAGCTGGTGCAAATAACAAGATTTCTTTTCTTTTTTCAAAGGCTAGTTCAAATAACATGTTGCAAATCAATTATCAGAATAAGTTCATAGGAAGGTTGTTTATCAAGAAAATGTCCACCAGCATTCATGTAGATTAAGTAGAACCACCTTGAGGGCATAATTCAAATCCATAAGAAATTCTACCCAATATGTGCAAGGAACATTTATCTAGAATAATGAACAAGTGCTACTTGAAGGATACAAAGTTCCTTATAGTAGCTCCATCCTATTAAGAGCACATGACCACACATGATGCTCCCTCGTAGCATGATCTGCTAGAGAGTGGTCTCAATATGAAGTAACCTCCCAGTGGTGCAGGTCGAAATTTTTTCTAGGATAATGCAACAAGTGCTGCTAAAAGATATAAAGTTCGTTATGGTAGCTCCATCCTATTAAGAGTACACAAGACACTGCAAACAGCATGAGCTGCTAAAGAGTGGTCTTAATATGAAGTAACCTCCTAGTGCTGCAGGTTAAAATCTATGTCATATGCAATTCCTTCCAAAACATTAGGTGGGAAGTTTGACAGAACTGTGCATCACGAAAATGTGTCAAACTGGAAGATAGTACCTTTATTAGCTGTTCAGTCCAGCAATATATGATTCAACAACCACAAAATTATAGTTCCAAAAAGCAAATGTAATGTTACCTGAGGAGTGCTTTCCAAGATTTTGAGCTTCTTCTGTTATTAACTGAACAGCAGCATCAATATCATCTTGACCTGTGAGGAATACTAAGATATCCCCCGTGGGCTCCTAGAGCACCAAAACACATGGAGCTTGTATGTGAGAAATCATGTAAGCTGCAGCTTTTGAAAAGGTTAAAACATACAGTCAGCCACTCTAGGTAAAATATCTGTCAATTACATAATGCATCAAAATAAGATGATGATTTTGGCTCCAACTGGTCCTCAGTAACTAAATGAGTACCATCTACCTGATCGTGAATGGCCAGAACAGTTGAAACAGCAGCCTGCAGATAATCTGAAGTAGGTTCCTCCAGATAATGAATTCGTACATCAAACCCTCTACCCTAACATCATTGCCAGAATTAACTCAGCATCATATTTTTCAACCTGATTTTTTCCAATATAATACAAATTTGTATACACATTCAAATGAGAGAAGATGGTTGGTATAAGAAAATAATAAAAGAACATAATTTCTGAAACATCCACTTACTTCGACTGATAAGATTCCAGGCAGCATTTTGGGTGAACAAGCATCACCTTCCTCCTGACGCTTTCTGTTGGATTACAACAATAAAATGCAATAGTTCAATTGTACATTAATGATGTTTCTTGTGACCATCCATCAGTAATTGTAATGCCCTAGATACTGATTCTTTGGTAGGAATACCAAAGAAAAACTGAACACCTCATCAAAAAGAGATGCATGATTTTGGGACTATTCTATAATCAAAAATGGATATTGGGAAAGAAAACGTGACGTAGCTCCTCAAAATCAATAATCCAGATAACTCATTAAGCACAAATGATTGATAGTCATTCAAAAAAAAAACTCTGTATGAGTAACAAACCGCATAGAGCAATTTTGCACTTCTTGAATATTGCATAATAATGAGAATGCTCAAATTGAGCAGACCCTTTTCTGATATTGCATAATAATGACAGACCTAAAATCTTCATTGTATTACAGATTAATGTAATTTTAGGAGGCATCACTGTTGACAATGAAATAGAAGCCAGTATATGGAACCATCACGGGATTTCAATCCAGGAACACCCAAGTCCGACCCCTTGTCCTTGTCCGATGTTTGATAATTCAGGTACCAGAGGTCTGGCACCAAATTCCTGCAGAAGAAACTATGAACAGTTGCAAGCATAGTATGCTCAGCCAATTCTTAACTTAAAATGAGAGGCAACCTGTTATATGAGGAAAATATGTTCAAACATGCAGGCATATGGAAACTTGATGAGGAATGAAACACTTACAACCCTATAAACACTGAAGTCTTTCAAACTCCATATGCGGAGGATGTATCCAAGAAGTATTTGGCAATTACCAGCTGGTAGAAAGACAACATAGAACCAGCAGTTGAACAAAGTAGCTAAGAAAATGTGAAAGAACCTTCTCCTTGATCCTGATAAAAGCACTGGTTCTAGTCATTTAAATCTAGAGGACAACATAATTGGCATAGCACAAAACTGGTTACTCTGATGGATACAGTGGCAATTTTGAGGAAAAGCAATTTAGGAGTGCTCTTCTAGCACAGAAGACAAGCAAATATTCCCCTTAAAGTGATTTTAACAATTTCTCATCTTTGTAATTGCTTAAGTTGTACAAGTATAGACCATTATATATTCTAATAGAACTAGCACTGGGTCCAAAACTGAATGAAATATTACGGAATATATATTACATGACCATCCATCATATCTCTAGTTAATTCAGATTTAACTCAAAATACACTAAAGATTTAGTTTAAGACAATTTACTTATCTTAACAATCAGGACAAAGTTCCAGCCAATCCAGCAGCACTATTCTATTTCTACAAGAGATAATTGTTTATCAGTTATTTGAAAATTCTTTTGACACTCCAGTCTGCTACTTTGCATGCAGTAGATTATAAGATAACAACATGCAAGTATCTAACAACCTTGCTCAAGAGCGAATATGATGCCTAAGCACCATTCTTAAAGTCTCGACTAAATTTCATCTAGAATATGACAAAGACCTGAGCAGGAATAAGTTCAGGAGGAGCATCAAATAGAATACCAAATTGAAACATATAATGAGATTGCAATCATGCTTGAGATTAGTCAATTTAATTTAGTTCTGTCTTACCAGATCTAAAAAGAAAACAAATAAACGGATCAAATAACCTACACAAACATTTAGGCTTGATAAGGAAAAACCTGGTATGGAAGAAAGAAGACAAGGATTTTGCATCAATTGTTGCTGATGAAATGATCAGACGTAAGTCCGGTCTACGGCGTTGTATCTGGAACAAATAGTAGTAACAAATTAGCTTAACAAAGCACAGAAAGTTCAGAAAGCAAATGCTAACAAAAATAAAACAACAGCCACCAACTAGTCAGATTTTGAACTAACCTTTTTCAGGAGGCCCAGTAACATGTCTGTTGAAAGAGATCTTTCATGGGCTTCATCCACCATTACAACACTGGTAGAACAAAGATAAACAGAAAAAAGGTTGTTCAGAGAAACCTTCTTCCTCTCTGGAAAAAGGAAACAAACTCAGTGAAGCTGATAAACAGGAGATTAGATCACCAATGAACAAACTGCAGGATAGAAGAAATCACAGGGGACCAACCCCTTCAAAAACAGAATGCTAGTTCTAACGGAGAACACTATTCAATCATAATGAAAGCTTCTCGTAATGATCAAGGATTTGGGACATCCTTTCTACCCCATCTCTTGCTTACTGTCCACCTCTTCAGCAGGTCGGCTGATATTAGTGGCAGAAACAATGGAGTAAACCAAAAATGTCAGAAACAGATCCAAGACACATTTGCTTCCACAGCCCCAGGGCTGAGCTAATTGTGCTTTTGGAGTCTCCTTCAAAAATGAATAAACCAAATAGTTAGTTTTAAAAATGCATAAACCAGCAAGAATTGCTCTCACTTCTGGTTTGTTGAAATTCAATCTTCCCACTATCTCGAACATGCCTTCTAAAGTGCCTATCAAAGCTGTAAGTAAATACTTCTACTTCATCACCACCCAGATTATAATGAGTGTTGGGTCAATGCTAAAGTTTGGTAAGGAGTCATGGCATGATCTTACATTAGAAACCTTACTCATAGCAGTTTCCCTCCAGCAAAATCTTATTATTGCCTACAAACATTCCAACACCATGGCTAGAAATTAAAATGGAATTACTCTACTGAAATAGAGCAACCCATAACTCCAGAAACTAACACCAAGCTAGTCATAATAAAATATGTGTTCAAGTAAGCAACACCAAAACCTTCTGAATCCTAAATTTAAGAAAATGGTTTTAATTATATTTTACCAGCTAACACAACAGAAGATTAACTATGGCTTAATAGGTCAAATACATATAGATCACATTATGTTGAACTTTATCTGAGAAGAAAATGGTTGGGAGAGTAATATTTCTGGCTGATGGTGGTGGACTAAATCACCATCTAACTATGACTCAGCTTTAAGTAGGTTAAGGATGGATAAAAAAAATAGTGATTCAGTAAAAACCACATCTCCAAATGTTCAAGGATGTGAATTCCCACCAATATGCACATCAAAATTGTTATAGACCGCGTTTTAAAGAAAAATATTAAATGAAAAAAAAATTCTCCTGTATGACAAACAAATTTTTATCAGAACAGCAAATGGCCAAGAGGGAGCATTTAAACATAAGGAGCAAACATGTGAAAGAAAGCTATAGCAGGAAGAAACCAGAAATATATAGATAAAAGATAGAACAAATTAATTTCAGAAAATGGACTTAGGGTACACATATATCTAGCTATAAGCAGATGTTAAGTAAAGGAAAGGTTCCTCTAGGCCATAAGCCTCCAAGCTACCTATATTTGGTCAAAAGTGGATCATCCATCATTTCCCTAAGTAGGACACCATCTGTGAGAAATTTGACCTTCGTTACAGCCTGTCATGCCAAAACAAAAGAAACCCCTGACAATTAGGACATGACCATGACAGTCTAATGAGCAACATGGGTTCTCAATTTATCAACACTAAGTGAACAGATGCGCCCATTATATCACACTTCCATGATGCAGAGAGATAGTTTCAACCTTCCTTACATGCATACATGCATTAGTTATTTGTGATGCTGAATTCAGAGGATGCCACAAATGGAAGGAAAAAAGGAAAAAAGAAAAGAAACCGACATCCTACCGGATTGGTGACATCCTCAAAACGAATTGTATACCCAACTTCCTCTCCAAGCTTGACACCCATCTCTTCAGATACCCTTGAAGCAACAGACTGTAACGATAGAACCTAGAATTACTAACAAAGAACATATAAAGTTCATCCTGATACTCACAAACTGAAATATGCAACCAAAGCTTTTCTCCAAATGTCCAAGCTCCAAAATTAATTCCCAAATTACTAAGTTTTCATCCAAGTGCAAGTCTTAAACACAGTTTAAAATGTGTATGTTTTTGTCATGTTTGAAACAGAAGAATATAGTAAGGATGCCATCAAAATCCTTCAAAAAAAGGACAACAAGAACATAGTATAAGATAAACATCACGCAAGGCCAAAGAGTCCAATTTCTAAGAGGTGCTCTATCAACAATGAACACGAAATCGATGAGTACCGTTATCCCATACCCCACAACCTGCATCATTATAATATTGGAAGAAATACCTTGTTTGGCGATCAGAATGCAGCAACTCAACTAGGGCAATATGAGAATAAAATATGTAATTGTAATGGCTTGCTTGATTGCCAACAGCATAGATTAATATTTGTCCGAACTCAAACTTTAAGTGGTTTTTACATCAATTAAATGGGACATTTTTGGTTATGCAAACAGGTAAAACAGGCAACCTTAAGCTGTCTTTCAAGCCTGAGTGGGACCTTTTTGGGTTTTAGAAACATTTGCTCTTCCACTAAGGATTCAATTTTGTCAAGCAAGGTTTGCTAGTTATTTCCATACGGGGGAGCTTCATGCACAGGGGCTGCCGTTTACGATTGATTTTCAAATTCAAGATAAATATATGACCCTTTGGGTGTGAGTTAATTATTTAAAAGATAACATGAATTGTAGAATGATCCATGGGAAATGCCTCACAAACATCATCGCACGAAAGGCTTGTCCATGTTACTCCCTGGCAGAATTTTTTGAGATTAGTTTCTTCAGCTTAAGAAAAATATATCCATTAGTCACTAGGATCAATTCCAGAATTGTGTTATGCCAATTGGCTGCTAGCAGCGGCAAGAAAACCCTAAGAAAATACAATCACAGAGAATCAGGCAAGTAGAAAGACCTGGACAGCCAATCGTCTTGGCTGGGTGCAGGCTATTACCCTCCCACCTTCAGCCCAACCTGCTTCTTTGAGGTACTGAAACACACAGAAAGAAGAACTGTGAGGTACTGATGAACCTTTGAACAAAGGTATGATGTATTTGCAATTTAGGAAGAACAATAGGTGGAGACAAAGTGCTACAGAAGGCTCCAAAAATTCATTGAAATTGTTTCACTTACATGAAAAAACAGCAATGCTTGCCATAAACGCAGACAAGAAAACAATTTGAGAATATAGGAACTTCCGATAACTAAAGAGATGCAGATGCATGGAAGAACCCTCAACCTAGTCTTGCCTATAAAGTACTATACCGAGTACTGATTACCAAAAAATCATGTATGCTTGATTTGACATCCATAAAAGCCAATGCATGCAGATAATTCCACTTGTTTCTTCCCGCCCACATAGCAAATTTGGGATGTCAGTGCATTCATATCTCAGTTAATAAGCTCCTCACTCAGATGACACTAATTTTACAAAAGCAATATATATCACCAAACAAACTCAAGGAATTGTTCAGTATTAAGCCAGTGAAATTGGAAATCGCAACAGAAATTATATGAATAAGCACGAACCAACTATAGTTACAAGTAGCACGCAAACTTTTGTAACGCATTGATTACCATGTTT
Organism: Warburgia ugandensis; assembly: GCA_035236585.1. Classification (NCBI taxonomy): domain Eukaryota; kingdom Viridiplantae; phylum Streptophyta; class Magnoliopsida; order Canellales; family Canellaceae; genus Warburgia; species Warburgia ugandensis. Next base: position 69,114,089 of record CP141134.1, read on the forward strand.
TCAGACGTTAATCGTATCACTCGGTTTCTAGGCTATCCGACAGTTGGAACAACTCCATTCAAAAATTGCATAAAAGAGCAGAACAAACTATTTCTAAAGAAAACTTCCAGCAGAAGGGCTAACAGTTCATAAAGAAAAACGCTCGAAATTTTCCAACAGAAGTAGAAGAAACAGAGAAAAACGTGCTATTATAAAGCAACCTGTGGAATTTGAGTGGTCTTGCCGCTGCCCGTCTCTCCAACAATGATAGTGGTGGCATGATTCTCTACCAGATAGAGAATTGCAGCCCGGTACTTGAACACTGGAAGCCTTTGCCGCAGCTTCTCAATGCTCGAATATCCATAACTAAAACAGAAACCCAGAAACTTGTTAACAAATTGAGCCGGCGGGAAAACGAGGAAGAAAAGGAGCTGCCGAAAATTACCCGGAGGAAGGAGCGGCAGAAACGAAGAGGACTCCGCCTTCTTCATCGTCGAGCAAAGCTGTTCGAGGCTTCTCCGAACCTGGTTTCCAGAATTGCGACATTTTCCCTCTTCTCTTCCCGCTGTAGCCCGTGTTTTCAAAGGAAAAGGGGGTTGGTTTCTCCGATTTCAGTTTTACAGAACGGGAGGGAGAAACCTCGCGACGGAGACTTGCTTCAAAGACGCGCCAATGTTACGATTTAACTCGACTGCCTCTGCCATGTTGGGCACTCCTGGCTGTATATTTTTCTTGACGAAAATATCCCCTTTAAACTAGTTTATCTTTATATCAGTAAACGCATAATTAGCTCCCACCTATGCGGAGTCCAGGGAAAGAGCAGGCCACAATGGCCTAAAGTAGGTAGCCTTACCTTGCATTTTTGCAAGAGGCTAATTCTATACTATAAACCCTTGACCTCAAGGTCACATGACAGCAACTTTTACGATTGCACTAAGGCTCCCCTTCAATTACCAAGTAAACATTTGCTCTTAAATCTAATCACTTTGCCAAAGGAAAAATGAGCCTTAAAACTCTAATCAAATGTATTTCAGAGAATATGTGAAGTTATTTGCAATCAACTGCTCTAAAAAATGACAATCTAGTGCAATAGTATAGACTCTTACCTTACATTTTGCAAAAGGTTATTCCTCAACCTTGAACTCATGGCCTCAAGGTCACATGACCACAACTCTACTACTTTATGCGAATTATGCTAGACATTCATTAGTAATTATGCTCCAACAAAAATAACAGAGAGAGAGAGAGAGAGAGATATATATATATATATATATATATATTTTTTAGTGCAAAGATTTAGTTGTCATTATATGGCTTAGAAGACACAGCCTCACGCCTCTTATAAAAATTCGAGGTAAGACTACGTTCTATAAATTCCTTGTGGTCTTTGGTCTTCTGATCTGGTCATCCAAAAATCAGGCCATTAGACAATTCTAGCATTGGAAGACTGTACTACTTACAACTGGTCATGCCATCAGGTGGGGTTCTCGTAAGCAACGGTTAAGATTCATCCACCAAAAATGTTTTTCTTGGATGCCGCAGCAATTTCCAATAAGAGTGACTTTTCTGAAACCCAACAAATTAAATGAACGAACTGGATCTATCCTGGTGGGACCCATAATGTACAAGCGTGGGGTCTTTACAGAAAGTGTAGCATTTTGAAGCAGCCCGCTAAGACAAAACCTGCAGCCGCCCATTTGGGGGCGGGAAAATATTAGCCCAAAATGCCCGCAAGTCTCCGTGATTGGGAAGAAAGAGGCAGAAACGGCAGTCCCGCTCGCTAGCCATGAACTTGCAGAGCCCTGAAAATCCTGAAATGGGAGAAGAGGAAGAACCAGGGCAGAAGTCACAGAACCCTCGAGACCCTGAAATGGGTGAAGAGGAAGAACCACGACAGAACCCTCAAATTGTCCAGGAGGAACTAGAACCAGAGGAATCAAAACAACCATCTCAATTTCACTCGCATTCCCATTCCCAATCCCTCGATCAAAAACCAGACCAAGAATCTTCTCCCCAAGAAGAAAATCAACTGCAAGAGCAACCAGAAGAAACCCCTGATGAACCCGAGCTCGAAGAAGAACAAGGTATGGCAATCTCTCCTCCGCATCGCGATAGTTCTTCTAAGCAAGAAGTCAACCTTATCGATACCCCTGTCGTGCGAAAACTCGGAAAGAGGAAAAAACCGTGTTCTTATGGACAACGAGAAGCCGTTCAGAAAAAACTTCATCTCCTTAGAAACAATTTGGTTCCAATTCCCTTCCGCCCCGAAAAATCCGTAGATTTCGACAAGCATGAGAAACTCTTCGGACACCTCGGGTTATGGGACTTCACTCAAATCAAGTTCGAGGCCGATGTACGTTCTCATTCTTTGTCTCTCTTAGTTGCCACTTACAATCCGCAGTTGCGTTGTAGTGTCGTAAATGATTGTCGAATTAAGGTCAGCCGTGATTATCTCGCTCGTGCTCTAAGTCTCCCCGTGAAGAAGGATAAGGCTGAGAGTTCTTCGGAGGTTCCATATTTTGATGCGGAACCTTTCTCCAAAGAAGAGCTTTCAGTTCTTGATGAATTCATGTCAAACTACATTCTTCTCCATGACGATACTTGGATGATGCCGCCAGCGATAGTTACATGGTCTAGGCATTTGAAGGAGGGAAAGCCCCAGAAGATTGATTGGGCTGGGATGATTTGGTATATGGTGGAGAAGGAACTTTTGCTGAAGCCGGAATCAAAATCAGTTTGTTATTACGCTTCACATTTGCTGCAGTTAATGAAGTATCAGAAGCCAGATCTCATTGAAGGAGTTCCTGAGACGGATAACATTGTGATGGAAGTGGAAGAGGGAGAGGTCCAAAAGGATCCTGATGGAATGAGGATGGGGAGTTTGGAAGATCTGCAAGGGCAGGATTTGGAGAATCAGCATATCGGATTGAGTATAGGACAGGGAAAGAATGATAACAGGCAGGTTGGGGATGAGGATGTTGTGGACTTCCAGGGGTGCAAGGAGGAACCAGGGCAATTGTATTTGAATGGTCGAAACGATGACGGAAGGCACATCTTGCAGCTTTGTAGTTTAAATGATCTCAAGGGTTCAGAATGCGAGGATGTAAACAAAGAAGACGAGCAAGTTTTCATGAATTCAAAGTTTGAGAGTAATATTGAGAAGCTAGCTTCAGCAGGCCTTTTTCAGGATATGGAGGCAACAAACAGTTCTTATGGTCTGCATGCCCAGCTTCTTGATCCTTCCTCAGATGATCTTTTGATGCCAAGAAGTGATATGCATAAGAACCTTCAACTAAATCCAGGGGGTCCTGTTTTTTATAATACTTGTAAACGGGAAATTGCAGATGGAGATGATCTTTTGATGTCGAAAAGTGATATGCATGAAAACCTTCAACTAGATTCAGGTGGTCCTTCTGATTTTGGTAACACTTGCAGACGGGAAATTGGTGATGTCGATGATGTTCATCAAATTTCTGGAAGCAATCACCAGAGGAAGATGAGGAATGATGACCATTGGGACCATACGCCATCGGACTTTCACTTGTGCATTGAACACATACAGATGTGGTTGAGCAGAGCTAGATGCTTGTACCAGGTCAAAGAGCAGGCTTGTGGGCAGGCTGAGATAAATATACAATACTTAACCAACCAGCTGCAGCAACAGGATTCCATAATCCGTTCTTTGGAGAAAAGCAGGATGGAAGAACAAGCTAAATGGCAACAAGAGATGTATCGTTATGAACGCGAATTCTGTGTCATGGTGGACCTATTACAAGGTTATAAGAAGGTTTTGAGGGAGACACGTAATGCATTCTCCGAGTATAGACAACACAATCAGCAGTCTGATGAATCATTTTATAAAGATGTTCCTGACAGTGGGGGACTTGTTCTCAGCCCTGTGGATTTGGCAAAGCATTGCTTAGATAAAGATGAAGAAGAGAAGTTCAAACATCTAGCTATCAAAGAGAGATTTGGGAACATAGAGAAGAAGTGGAACCTCATATTTGAAGAACATCTTGAGAAGGTTGACCTATTGCATAAGCGGTTACTAAAAGTGGAGGAAGCAATCAAAACTCTCAAAGTTCAGAAATCCCCGACAGAAAGAGTTAGAAAGTTGACTTAGATACTCCTGCCATGAAAAAGTTCTGGTGCTTCTAGGTTCTAAGGACTGACACGTAAGTTGTAATATTTAAGAGGAGCTTTCACTGATGCTGTATTTTTTATTTTTACTTGTCAACTGTGCATTCTGACATAATTCCAGTATTGACTCAAACCAAGCGTTAAAGACATTAGCCCCCATCATTGGTCAAATCACTTGCTTCTACATTCTTAAACATCTGTCTGCTTCTTTGTTCAGAAATCCCTGTTGTACGTGAATCTTCCAGTGCTTCACATTTGTTCCTGTGGTAATCTAATTTGTGCCAGGAATGTTTCTTACTGCTTTTGGTTGGTTCAATAGGTCAAATATACTTATTGCTTTCAGAATTTCAAGTTTTGTACTCATTATTTGTAGTGTTATCATGTGTTATACTGTCTATTATAGTCTTTTAGTTCTGAACACACTTGAAACAGCCTGAAATGTGACCAAAGGCATAACTTAAGTTGGTCACTTCCATACATGTCTTTGTCACCCTTGAAGGCACTGACCACATCATATTGACCATGATCACAAACCTCTTGCTGACTGCAGTTTTGGTCAACATGTCTTGTAAAGAACATTCATTCAGTATTTGCTATTACAATCCATTCTTCGGGGTAAGCAGGGTGCATGAACTCATGAATCAGCATCCACCATACGTGTGACACCTGTATCTCTATCGAGTTTCATTTGGCAAGCCTTTTCAGTTGTTTATATAGATGATGATGGCACTTTTATAGTTTCGTACCCTACATTTCATTTTGATACAGAGCAGAGTGCCGAATGTATTTGCAAGAGGCTCTGCAAATAATAGCAAAGTTTACATGCCATAGTATTTGCAGGAGTCTCTGCAAATGTATTGAACCTTCCAGTGGTTCACATTTGTTCTTGGGGAAATCTAATGTGTATCAGGAATGGTTCTTACATCTTTTGATTGATTCAATAGGTTGAATATAACTTACCTTTTAACCAAAAAGGGTTAAATATGACTTGGTGCAACGGTAAAAAGTTGTCATCGTGTGACCTTGAGGTCAAGGATTCAAGGCATAGAAATAGCCTTGTGCAAAAATGTAAGATAAAGCTGCGTACTATAAACCCTTAAGTCTGCCCCTTCCCTGGACCCTGCATAAGCGGGAGCTTCGTGCACCGAGACTGCCCTTTTACCTTTCAACCATCACACGGGAAACCCCTAGGATGACAAAGGTTAAAAACAAATTTCATGTATAACTCCGCGATAAGGTTGATGGCATCATGGCGTGTTGAACCTAAGATTTAAGATGGGAACATGATAGAAAGTTTTGACGCATACACCGGGACCAGATTGGTCTGTGGTCACGGACACAAGCCCAAGTCTCCTAATGTTAGGCAGGAGACACATGCATGACCGGTTAGGTGAGGTACTTGGTAACTAAGCGGCCCTACATTTTGGCATGATCAGACCTGTTTTCTTAATTACTTTGGCTTTGGATATATTGTAAAAAGAAAACATTACAACAAGTTGATGATTTTAACATCCTAAAAACCGTATGTTCTGTCATCGAATTTAGACCATTGTTTACAGAGTTCCAAAACTTCTGTTTTGTGTGATTGAAAATATAATTTTAGGACGCTAGAGCCATTCAATCTGCGTGTATTTTCTTTCTAACAGTAAAGAATTATGAAGCAAACTACCTAAAACATAATTATCACTCGACATTCAAAGTGTTAAACAATGAGTGACCAAAGGGAAGCCCCTCCGACAAAAGGTGGGGCATGTTGTGAACACGGGCCTTTAAGGCGCTTGGGTTTAACATTTCTCATCTTTGCAAGGGAGGGCAAAAAGTGCCGTCGGTCCCCTAAGCAGACCTTTCAAGGCACTGCTAATCTTGTAGCTTCTATGGTCTATATCACCGATTGAAGTATAATAACAGCAAAAAGGCATACTTGTTTTTAGCATTGCCCCGAACTTTCATTCTAAACTACTCATGTGCACCAAAATGGAGCTCTTTTGTCATTTGACAAGAAACAGGGCTGTCTTTATCACGAAAAAAACGTCTTGTAGCACATCTCGTTAATCTTTTTGGCCCTTGAGAAGACTGTTAAGAGCCTCCACAAGTGGGTCTCGTGGAGCTCTCATGTAGTGTCGGGGGCTTAAGAGGGCTGGACCAGTGCGTATTATATCCAAAAATTACAAATTAAATGGTGCCCATCTATTTGCTGGTGATCCAACCATTCATACGGTAGTATGCAAAATCATTATTGATAGTTATTTATTATTTCTGACAATTGTATAAACCTTGTGTAACGTTAGAGTTGTTGTCATGCGACTTAGAGGTCATAGGTTTGAGGCATGAAAATAATCTCTTGAAAAAATGTAAGATAAGGCTGCATACTATAGACACTTTGTGGTCCATCCCTTCTTTGGACTCCTACATACATAGGAGCTAGGTACACACTCCTATCCTTTTTTTTAAGAGTTGTCTACATATATACATAATTCTCCTAACAATTGCGTTCTTTTAGGCATTGTCAACATTTTTTGACTTCTCATTTTTTGAATTAACGAAAAATTACCAACTTAAACACCAAATTAACTATTAATGCAAGTTTGGTGAATTATTTGTCAAATTCTTGATATTATTTGTAATCTAGTTACGTATTTGTTAAGAACCAAACTTTGGCTCCCAAGTTTACTTAGTTTCCTTTGATTGATTTTTTTCTTTACTTCATTAATTCATTATAGTGGAAAACTTCTATTTATGTATTAGAAAGTTTTCTTAATTGTGGTAATTTCTTATAATTATACTTGTTTTCTATATATTGAAACCTCTACAACCTTAGAAGTATTTGGCCCATTTCCTATTAGCTTAAGCTTTTAGGTCAAATGTAATCCAATATGGTTGAATGGGCTTTATTTATTAATACAAATAATCATATTGCAGATGGAATGAAAAATGGATTATTATTTGACATTTTGTTTAGTTTCAAGGTAAACTTAATGTCAATATCTTTGTTAAGTTTGAAGGAAAAGTTGTTCAAAGCCAAACTCAAGCTCTAAGAATTCTCATTTTTTTAATTTATTGTTTCCTTATTTCCTTAATGTATTATATTAGAAAACTTAAATTTCTGCATTAGAGAGTTTCTCTAATGATAATCTTTTGTAACCCTACGTCTCTATGTATATTGAAATATCCCTAACCCTAGAGGGTATGTAGAATAGCTCCAAACTCTTCTCTCTTTGTCATGCAATTGTTCTTCTTATTCTAGTTCATGTTTTGTAACGACCCGGGTTTTCTCATGCATTTTTAAATGCAATACCTAATTTCCTAAGGCGGGATGCATCCCTATTTGAAAACCATTATATAAAAACCATGCAATGCAGTGGAAAACCTTTAGTTTTTAAACTCTTTTTTTTTTTTAAACCCCGAGTGTTATTTGCCTTCACAACAACCAAAGTAGTTTTTTAAAAAAAACTTAAGAAATCATAAATATTTTTCCACAGGTCTTTCCAAATACAAAGACACAAATTTAACCGTAATTAAATACAACTTCATGTCCAAAGGGTTGAGAGTTTACTTACATGTATAACTTTCTTCTTTTTGATTCACTTGCTTGTAGCACTAATATCTCCTGAGACGTCTTCTATTTATCAGTGGAACTATCCTGAAAAATGTTAAGGATAGGGTGAGTATATACTATACTCAGTAGGAGTCTATCACTACTAGTTTTATAATGCATGCGATGTTTTTAAAATCATATGCTCTTTCCAAAACATGTGCATGTCTGAATACTCAAGTTCAATATTAACATCAAAATCCATTATCAAACTGAAATACTAACGACTTAAAGGATCACATAATCCAAACTCGAAAGTATCATATACATATATATCATAACATCATGATATGCTTCATGGAATCCAACTCATGGATTTCTAGTAGGGTATGGTCGACCAACCTCATATCATGTCATATGCAATGCACATAAATCATCAAACCATAGGGTCCACTATGCCCACGACCTCCTTGTCGTGTGGTCCCCGGGTACCTGAGGACACTCGGTCATAGCCTCCACGGGGCCTATGACACGTCGACCCAGTGCCGTGACACCAGTGGTAGCCCCCTGTACCACATGCAGTCGACATAGGGACTTGCCTCTTTTTGGGCGTGGTATCCATCCACCTAATAGTGGTAGAGGCCGGGTGGCCAACCCAGACCCCTTGGCATAGCACCCACAGGCTTTCTAACCCAAATCACATAAGATCAAATAAGCCAAAACCTCTTTTCAAAATCTGTCCTCTTTAGGTCCCTCACAATTGCCTGGCCCTCTGCACTCCAGCGTCTTTTGGCAACCCTCAAGGACATGCAATTTATGCAAGAACTTAATGCTCACAAATCATGCAATGTATGCAATAGTTTGCAAAACATATATGTGCATAATGTATATGCAATCATTTACAAAACATGTCTATGTACAAAGCATTTATCACATGCATGCTGAATTAAGTCATGCTAAACAAGTCATATACTTAAAACATATGTTCCCAAAACAATAATAGTTCTTTTCAAAGAATCTAATAGTGATAGAGCACCTACCTGGCTAGGTTGCGCTAACCCTTTTGTCCTCGGACGCTCCTGATCATGGTTTGGGGAATCAAGGTTAATTTGACCTATCTTTTATGGGTTTTAGAATAATTGGTCTTATTACTTAGGCATTAGGGGTCCATCCCTATGCCTATGGGTGTCCTAAGGTCCTAATTGGGCCTTGGTATCCTTAGTTTTCCAAAGTTCCAGTGGCCATGCGCCACCATCCTATTCTAAGGGTCATGCCTATCTTTGATTGGGCCTTGATCAGGGATTTTATAATTTGAATGCATCCGCGTCATCGACACAGACACAACGCCTTTTGCGACGCCTCAATCGGAGCTCTAGATCTCAAGTTATAATCGTTTTAATGTCGTATGTACATATAGTCTTAAGAACGAAAAAAAAAAGGAATGCTAGGGCGCTGCGTGATTGCGTCGTGCGCCCTGGCTTCCTTAAGGAACGAAAAGAACCCGCAGCGCTAGCACACTGTGCGTCTGCGGCGTGCGCCTCAGTGGGCGCGTCTGCAGACACGCGGTACTCTCCACCCGTCTTCCTCTTTAGCGGGCGCGTCTGAGGACACGCCCGTTGGTTTCCTCCCAGACACGTTCGACACGTCTTGTCCGTCTAGGGCATTTTAGTCGTTGGGGGATCGGGGCGTCCTTGGGATGCCCTGGTTCGTCCCTGAGGAACCAGTGCGGCCCTGGGGACGTCCCAAGGTCCTTGGTGACTCCCTAGAGGCCTATTCCCCATGGATTTTCATGCAAAAACCTAGGGAAACTGAGCCTAGGACTATGGGTGAGATAGGTTTGGAGAGTTTTTGGGCGTACCTACTTCGTGGCTGGTTTTCTCTCCACGTTTTCTCCTCTTGGTCACTGCTCCTCAACAGTTTTTCTTCAACGTTTTGGGCTGCTATTAGAGGCACCCAAGAGCTCTATTTATAGAGCTAAGAGAGGGTTCTGGAGGGGGCTCTCACCGCCTTTGAATGGCGGTGGAGAAACCTTCAGAATGGCGGTGATTTCTCCTCCAATCACCGTCATTCTAGAACCCTCTAGAGGTTGAAGATGAAGGGGTGCCCGTATCAAAACAGGCCCCTGTGTTTTGCAGGTTAAACCTTTTTGTAAAATTTATAGTTTTGCCCCTGAACTTCAAAGGGCCATAACTTGCTCATTGTAACTCCGTTTTGGGTGATTTTGGTCTCGTTGGATTCCTTTTTCCGAGATGCATCTAATAGAACCATTTTTAGGACCAAATTCCTAGGTCCAGTCAAGGTAAATAGTGAAATGACTAAAATGCCCTTATCTTCAAAATTGAACTTTTCATGGGATTTTAATATTACAAAATTTGTGGTCATTACATGTTTGGACTCTTTAAAAATTAAGTTAAGAAAGAATAAGTGACTATTTGATTCTGTTGTTGTAACACCCCGGATTTTTAAGACAAAATTTTTTTTATTTATATATATATATAATAATGGCATTTTAAATAAGAGCATTTGGGATCCCATGAGAAAAGATTTATTTAACATTTTACTAAACCTATCTTAAAAACTCCGGGTGTTAATTTTCCTTTCACAAAATGGCGTACATGTAATTTAAACATAAATAAATAATCCGCGTATAAATCAACGTCAAATAAATAGGCGCCTTTATTTTAAATCAAATAAACATCCAAAAGACAATAATAATATGGCCCAGGGTCTATCCATCATAACATCCCATATAAATGTCCAACATATGTCCAAAGATCTAAATCACATCCCAATATAAAATATGCAGTCCATAATAAAAATCCAAATGATAATCCTGTTTAATGACTCACATCACCTGTCTAATACTATAGAAAAATGGTCTTCAAGCTCTCACGCTTCAAATGCCTTGCCTTTCCCGTTATCGCGCTCGAGATCTAAGGCATTGCAAAACAAAGCAATGCCTCAGCAAGCTATCGCTTGTGTAGGTACATAGACAATTAATGTAATAAATGCAAGAAATAATGAACAATACTGATGAAAATCTAACATTTATGAAGATAGTGATATCATAATGCCATGTTCAATAAATGCCAATTTATTCCATATGCTAAAACATGAAATTCACAGAGTTAAAACATGACATGAATCAATAAAATGGAGCATACACCCAGAATAAGGGCACCCAAAGGTAATGGGTCCCACCACATCGCACTAACATCCCTGATCAGGAGTACACATAGTCAACCTCTGAGTGTCGTCACACCTGTGCATACCATCCATAACCATGCTCATCATGCATGCACACATAACAAGAATATGGGCCATCATGTCAGCGGTTGGCAACCCTCCATGGGTATCAACCACTGCCGCTCTCCGTCGACACCATAACGGGAGACTTAGCATCTGTCCCCATGGAAAGGCTCAGACCGATAGTGTGGACTATCCATGTTACCAAACCCTTACCGAATGCCATCTATGGGCAGGTGTCTATCATATCACAAACTCATCACATCATAATCTCGGAAGGTGGGTGGCCGGCCCTATCCCTCCTAGCATGACGCCCACCGGGCGAGAGCACCCGTCATCAAATATAAAACACGGAAATCATATGTATATGCTAAAACTCAAGAGCACTTATAGCTTGAAATCCCCAAGACATGCCCCTCATCCCGGGTTACTCTATAAAAGGCCCATTTACTAAGCCTCTATACTCATTTCCATGTAAATCCATGCGCTTCTATATATATAATAAGAAATAAATCTCTAATTAAGCATAACTAATTAACATCATGCTTGTACAAGCATTTTAAATAAGTTTATTCAGTAAAAGAGTTCAATTTGGAATAACCATCCTGTACGCAATGTCGCATGAAATCCATGGTAAATAAAAATCGCAATTTAAAACACAATCACACATGATGCTATGTTTAAACATGGTTTAAAATCAAGGCAAAACATTAGTTGTCGTCACCTACCTCAGTGTGAGATCACTAGCTTGCTAATAACTCCCTTTAATTGGTATATTCAAGTGCACCTGTACATGTCACATCACTATTTTAAAATTTTTCTAAATAAAAAGTGGTCATTTCTAAGTTTTTAAGTTAAAACTAGGTCCGCGTCGTCAATACGGTCACAACACCTCTTCCGGATCGTGATTTGGACCTCTCTAGCTCCCAAAAATCAAGTTTTAGTGAAAACTACGCTAAAATGGGGCCTGCCGGACCACCATAAGGTGGTTTAAACCGGCGGCGCCTCTTTTCCGCCTGTTTACACCGGCGTACACTGGCGCACGAAGACGCACAGCGACGCAGACGCCGCACGGGACGCGCAGCGTCGCTGCCCCACAACGCCCGCCAACTGCAGGGCGTCCGTGCGCGCGCGTCGCCGCGCACGCGTGCGACGCCGACGTCATCCCCTGCGCGTCCCGCTGTGCGTCCTGCGTCAGAGCCAGGGCGCCAACGCCGTTGACGACGCCGGAGAAGACGACCGGATTCCGGTCGCCTCCGGCGGAGCTACAGAGCTCCGTTTTGCGTGATTTTTGCGCCATTTTCTTCAGAATTCTCTCTAGAATCCATTTATGCCCTCCTTTTGCACTAATTTTTCCAAAAACCATGGTTTTTAAACGATTTTTCCCAAGTTCCTAAAAACATCCCTAGGTACTGGTTTTTGAGTTTTCTGGAGAATTCCACCGTTGGGTCACTCCCAAATTTAAAGGGTATGCTCTTAGGTCTCGTGTGCACTAGTTGGACGGTGCGATTTTCAAACAGACAAGGTTTGATCCGTGAAATCACGCTCCAACAGTAGCGTGCACAAAGCCCCCAAAAATCTGATTTTTTTCCTAATTTTTAAATACTTTCCTAATTAATTTTCTAATTAATAAATACAAAAAAAACATGGATTTGAGGCTTACCTTGTGCCTGGTCGGGTTTGCTCGTGTTGCCGGGGCTCCACTCGCCGGAAACTTCAGATTTTTGCAGGTCTAGGGTTTTGCGTAGCGTTCATGGAAAACGCTCAAAGTGGAGCGTTTTGGCTCTTAGAGGAGCATAGATATAGGGTTTTAGAGTTTTGGGGAAGAGAAACTCTTCCTCACACGCCTCTTTCCACGTCTATCCGGCGATTTTTCCGGCACTGGTAGAGACGTGTGGAAGACGGGGGTGCCAGTATCAATTTGGACCCCTGTCTAATACGTCTCTACCAAATGACCAAATTGCCCTTCCAACTTTGACGGCTCATAACTCCCTCGTTTGAGCTCCGTTTTTCGCGTTCTTGGTGGCGTTGGATTCGTATCGACGAGCACTTTCTAATTATTATGTTTTTAGGAAAGAATTTCATCCATAAATTTTTATTTTAATTTATTTAATAATTTCCTATTTTTATCTTAAAAATTAAGGATATTACAGTTGTTGACTTGCATAAACTACACATTGGGTCTCTGTTCATGCCGAGCTTGATCAAGCAAGTGATAGGAAGTCCACCAACAATAGCTTGCCATGTTTAAGTGAATATCTAGGTACATAGCACCTTAAAATCTTCAACCAACTATATAAAGGGTGTCTATTTTACAATCCCAAGCACTAGGTAAAGAGTATTTACCATTTGAAGCTAGTTCCATATAGTTTTATCTCTGTTATTTCCAGTAACAAAAAAATCTCTATGGCAAATCCTTGATCTAGCAGTGAGTTGGGTTACCAAAGATAGATAGGTTCCATCCATTGCTATTCAAAAAAGTTTGAATATTTTAGTCCCGGCTCTCTGAAGATGGTGTTCTAAGGTCTTTAGAGATATGATCTTCCATACTTTCATTTAGCTTCAAGAATTCCTTTCCACCCCCACGAGCACTTACTCGGAAAGTTCAAGATCGAAAAATTTCTATTTTGATACTTTTTTTATTGACCTAGTCAATACATAGAGAACTCCTTTTACTAGTAATATGGCTGACATTCTAATTGAGTGATGAAATATTTTAATTTTTAACTTTTCAAATTCCTAAACGGCCCTTCTTCTTTGGCAGACAAATAGAATCTTAGCTGACAACATGCATTTTCTTTTTTTTCTTTTTTCCCTTAGAACTAGATAATAAAATGTTTTTAGGAATTTGTTTCACTTTACTTTTAACTGATTTTGGTAATTGAAAAGCTATCAGCCAATATATTTGCATATTGTTAAGAACTACTTTAATAAGTTCTATTCTTCTAGCTTGATAGAGGTAAGTGACTTTCCACTAGCATACTCGTTTTCTGAATTCCATTATTATTTGTTGTTTAGACTCTTTTTCAATGTATAGCATTAAAAAAATGAATGTCCATTCATGCTTAGAATAAGCTGAATTTTGTCTTTTGAGTCTTGAGAGACATTATCTAAAGGTGACTTCATAATTTTTTAAACTAATTTAAAGAACCAAGTAGTAGTTAAAGTCGTTGAGATATTGCATGACACCACAAGCATTGTGAAAATCATAGAGAGGAAAATCATCAAATCAATTGTAAACAATGAGCGATTGATGGAAATATTTTCTCTTTTGAAAGAAGTCGATAACTTCTTAGCAATAGCATTATCTTGAACAAGAAATTGATAACTTATTTAGTATGCTAGCTATAACTTTAGTAATTACTTACACAAAACATTGTATAAAGAAATAGGTTTGAACTTATTTGGAGTGCAGGCATTACCCTAGGTGATTTTAGTTCTCTTTCCGCATTGATGAAAATTGTTTTGACCACTATAATAACATCTTTCTAATTATATACTAACAACTCTTGAAAAGAACCCCACTAAAGCCATTTGGCCAAGGGCCTTGTTCATATCACTATGTAGTATAATTAGCTCAATTTCTTCATCAGTAATTGTTTAAGAGAGGGAATCATGATTTGTCCTAGAGAGATTTCTTACAGGTGTTGGAACACAACAAATATTCTCAAATGTAGGTGAAATAAACTATGGATAGTACTCAACCATGATACTGTTGATTTCATCTTCATTTTCAGTCATCTCACCATTTGATATTTGAATTCTTGTAGTGTTGTTACGATTTCCTCTTTATGCAATAAAGACATAATAAAATTTAGAAATTGAGACTCAAGATTAAGTTAGCTCTATCTTGATTTTGGCTTGACCAATGTTTCTTCTTAAGTAGCAGGATGCTTGAAAGCAACTACCAATTCTTTCTCCTTTTGTATAAGTAGCAACAATTTCATGGGGTTATTGTTTAGCAAGACTTTAGTTTCTTCAAGATCTTATCAAATTATAGGGGCTCTATGTCTTTTCTTCAAAAAACACTCACATTCCATTCTTGAATGCATCTTTTGAGCTCTTTCAGTTTCTGAGTAATTTTGAATATGGGATTTCTATTAACTATGATACTCCATGCTCATTGAACAATCTCATAAAAATAATAATCATGCAACCAATATTATTGAAATAAAAAGGCTTGGACCCTTTAGGTTTTGCATAGCCCATAGTGATGATTATAGGTATGTGATTAGAATCTCCAGGTTGAAAATTAGCAATAGAATTTGAAGAATCCTATAGCCATAAACAATTAACCAAGTCTCGATCAATTTTTGAATATTTAAGAGTATCTAAATCTTATTTGTTATTCTAGGAGAAGTTTAAACCTGCAAATCCTAAATATGTAAGTACATTGTCATCTATACATTAAAGTTTGCAATATCAACAATTTTTTGAGTATCCCCCTAATTTTTCATAAGTAAACTAGTAATATTAAAATCCCCGATAAAAAACCATGGTACATTTGCGGCAAGCATTATGTTGGAGATTTCTACCCCAATCGGCTCTTGAATGAAGACCATGAATGGTAGATACATTATTTCAATATTTAAGTTTTACATTGAACTTTTAATTCTACTATATACTAAAGCAATACATTTTTTCACTTCACTCTTTATTTCTTGATTTGTGCCAGTTTTGTCATTTATCTTTTTCTCCTTTTTTAATTTTTTCTAACAAAAAAAATTACAATTATAAGAAGATAAAGAGAGATTTTAAGGATTCAAGTAGGACCTACTTATGTAAAAAAGAAAAGTGTTGGAGCTTAATATTATAATATGAGAATGTATAAGAGTTAGAAGAAGATATGTAGAAAAGGTTAGAGAGAGAAATATTTTAGAAATTTGTAGTTAAAAAAGGAGAGGAAAAACCTTTAAAAACTCTCTTCATACATCTCTATGTCTCTTCCTTTTTTCTATTAATTTTTTTTACCCTATAAACTCTCTCTCTCTCTCTCTCTCTCTCTCTCTCATAAATTTCTCTATTAAGATAAAAATCTTTCTTCTCACGCATTCAAATTTTTTGGCTTCCACCTTAAGTATGTGATGCCAAAAGGTTTTTCCTTTTATCAACTAGGAAAGACTCCTTTTGTTGATGTTAAATAGATGGCTGAAATAGTATATAAACATAAGTTGCAAACGTGACTAAACAAAGATTAAAGTTATTTGGAGTAGCATAATTATTAGGGCCTCTTATTTCTAAATTAGTTTCTAATCATTTTAAGCATAACACTTGAAATAGTTACTAGCCTGAGCATTTTCCAGGTAACTTGCTAGCAAATAAGCTGAATTGATTCAAAAATAGGATCCATGGCCACCAATGCAAAGTTTCATAACCACAAAACTCTTCTATGTTCAAATAAATTATAATTAGCAGCAAATTTCCATTCTGGCATAGTGGTGCAATAATATCATTGAGATTATACTTTTGTTTTCGAATTTCAAGTTAAATGATAATAGAAGGCTTATTTTTCATAATGAGGCATCATACCTTGAGTTGTCTTTGCTTTAGGCCTCTTACAATCCAACACCTTATCATTTAGAATGAGCTGAGGGAGACCCTTTACTTAGGATTTTTTATGGTTGAAACTACCTTCTTTTTTTGCATTCCAGCAGAGGAAATTACAACATTCTTTTCTACCTTTGACTCATTCTTTAGTTGCAACTATTGAAATATTTTGTTGAAGTGAGTAGAGGTCTTCATATACAATTTTGTATCACTTTCATCCTATACTTCTTGTTTATGATTAGAGGTTATAGCTTCATCATTCTCGCTTTTAGTTCAGCGAGGATCCCCATCTTTGATGATTAGTTTCATTTTTTTAAAAAATATTATGACGATATTTGCTTCAGCTTCTTCTTGAGTAGTAACACCAACCAAATTAGAGTATGATGTAGTTTCTTCCCATTCCCATCATGAATTTAGGCTCACTTCGCCCACAATTGTTACCGTTTCATCTTCGTCATTAGTAAAGATGTTAAATCTATTTTGAGTGTTAGCCATGTCTAGTTTAGATGTTTCAACAATATTTAAATTTTTGCAACCCATTTTAGTTTTTGCTTTATATCTATCATTGAAAATGAGTGTCCTCTTTCTTTCCCTTCTCAATATTGCATTTAGCTTACAATTTTGGCAGGCTTGAGTGCTATAATTGACATGAACACAATGAGTGCAGACTTGGGGTTTCCACTAATATTCCACTCTTCAAGTAATAAACTCATCAATAAAAGGGAGTTCAATTGAGTCTGGTAATGGTGCTCCTATGGTACTTTCACACAAAGTCTAGCATATGATACTAGAGCTTTGTTTACAGTCTGAGTATCCATATATAATGGAGTGCCAATGGCACTAATAATTCTGCCAAAATTTTCGTGGGGACCAAAAACACAGATCCACATTCAGAAGCTTAATCTAGACAAGAACATGAATTCAATTTTAATTTTTTCAACTTCATACCATAGTTTCACCTTCTAAGAATAAGTGGTCACCCATTATAAAAGTGAATGTTTTGCTCTATGACTTGTGTACAAGCTTCTTCATTAGTAAATACAAATAAAAAATCCACAAGCAAAAGCTTTCATATAGAATATCCTTTGATTCACCATTTTCTTTTCAAGGCTAATTCTAAAGCCACAAATTATGGTCTAGTCCAAGAAAGTAGCCAATAAAACAAATCTTTCATTCATTTGATATTTCTATCATTTTCTCCTTCAAAATGTCTATAAAGAATTTTCCATTTGAAACTTTACAGCAGTCATAATATTTGAAGTTGGAAGTATCCAAGGATTTATTTTGAAAACATGAATTTTCCATGCATTACTCTCTTAAGATCCATTACATGAATTATTAGTTTTTTTCTTTTGAATTAGAAGATTAATTTAGATCTTGAAGTATTAGGATACAACCCTACATCATCCTTAAGAGCATTTAATAGTGTGGAAGGAAGAAATGAAGGAGTGAGGATTCAAATCATTTAAGGCATGAGGATTTATTGGAGGAAAATATAAACTTTGAGTCATTAATTCTGATTCAAGACTCTTTCCAATTTGAGGTGCATCTTCCACTTTGCGATTAAGAACTTTGAGACTTTTTGGTTTTAAGAAGCTCAAAGGTATAGTTTGATCTAGTGGTCAAGGCATCATATAGGGAAAAGAAATTGAAATAGACGAGCAAATAGTTCATAAGAAACCAAAAGAATAAAAAATAATAATTATTGAGAATCAAGACAAAGGCAAATTTTGAAGAACATAATAAATGACTAAGGGAGAATATTTAATGGACAAATTTCTAAATCAAAGAAAATTTATTACCGAATGAGAGAAGGGAGAAAAATAAGGTAAACATCAATGGATAGAAGAACAAGGAAAAACAAAAGATTAAAAACAATACATCACATTTCACTCCTTCTCAATTGGATATATTCCAAGAAAGAAAAAACCAATCATAACAAAGAAAAGTAAAGAGACCTAATAGTCCAATTCGAATTGTGAATGCAAAGGAGCAGAAGGAAACGAGAAGGGCTTGGGCCCTTTTGGTCATAATCATTTGAAGAGAATTCCAAGGATTGAATGATGACGAAGAAATTCCATGGCTTGAGAACAATTCTCTCTCTCTCTCTCTCTCTCTCTCTCTCTAACTTTTCCTCATAACTCCTTGGAAACGTGTTCTGTTACCTTCATAATTCATTCTTGAATTTGAGTTTTGAACTATTGGTCTTCAAGCTCACTTTTCAAGAGTCTGTATTTATTTTTTCAAGAGTGTGGGTAGGGTTGGAACTCGAGTGTCTGAAGAAGGTGGCGTCCCTTTTTGACATGCATGGTAAAAAGATCCAGACTGTTCAGCATGTTTATAAAATGTTAAAAAAGGTAAATACAAAATTTTATGCCCATTAAATTCTTTTAGCCTACATTACTTAGACATCTATATCATCCAATTTTATTAGTTTCTTCAAATAGGGGGTCGCCTTCTGGAGCCTCCAACTCCAGCTAGGACATAATTGAATGATGCTAGAAACTTTATGGATAAGAGGAAACTTACACAAATGGCTCTCCGTGCAAATTAGGATAGGTGTGTGCAATTTGAGCATACCGGAAGCTTAATATTCCATATCTCCAAGCATTCAAGACTAAAACCAATTTGGTTAAGGGCATGAGAGAGAGAAGAAGAAGAAGAAGAAGAAGAAGAAGAAGAAGAAGAAGAAGAAGAAGAAGAAAATCCCCATCTCCAAATTTTCGAGTCATACAGGTTGTTTTACACGCACATGGCACCATAGAATTCCACGGATTAACCCCCGACACAATAGTTTCACTGAACAACATGTTTCTACTGGAAGTGCTGTCGAGGTCGTGCCTTTGAGGTTCTTTCTGCACCACTTCTTCCACCGGAATTTAAGCTAACTCACATGAGTAGCAGTCGTGCTGCACAGCATCTGGCCTGGTGGTGGGAACTTCCTATTATGGGTGCCAAGCGCCCTTGACGTGGGACAAGTTTACAATGAAATGTGAGGTTATTAGAAATGTTGAATGAAGAATTCTAGTGAATCTTTCCATGTTGCTACCTTGCTAGGAATGCTCCGACATCTGCGTGATGAGCTTAACTCATGGTTGATCAAGCCCGCAGATTGGACAGTCCTCCCAAGAGGCCATAATTACCGTGCTTAAGAATCCGCCTCTTCTTCAGTACGTACAGAAAGCGCATTCGACTGGTATGTCATGCTACCAGAAGGCTGAGCAAATAAACGTGCTAATGGTGAGAAAAATGCAATTCTGATCATTGGACGCAGGTGTTTATTGAGAAACTTTATACTAACCCCAATATTCCACATTTAACGACCAAAAGCACATGCTTTCAGATGCCAGCCTTGTCCAATCCGCATGACCTTGGGTTGCTTGAGAATCAAATGAATGGGCTGGATCGGACGGGGTGAGCCATAAAAATTGAGCGCACCATGTGAATGATTTGAATCACCAAAAAACGCGTGCCCTCTCTTTTGTCCCTTAGCCCTGGTTCGTTCCTCTGGATGGAGTGGGCAAACCACCACAAACTCTTCTCAACACAAACATTTAAGATCAGATCCTGCAGGGAAACGTCTTCCGCAAATCAATACGAGGGTGGAGTTCCTTGGGTATTTCTTTTCTTACTCAAACTGGGACGTGTTTTGTTGGGGGATTTATTTTTCTACTTCGACCCACATGGAATGATCCTTCCCTTAGAACATAAGAACCAACTTTAATCCTGTTTCCCCGGTACGGTAGACTAGATTTTTGGGGAACCAAAACCTGAATCTCATCAAATCCCAACAAGACGTACAGACAGACGATCACCTTCTTAGACGGGTCGCAAAACCATTTTAAAGGGCAGTTCTGGTGCATGAAGCTCCAACACATGCAGGGTCCAGAAACAAGGTGGACCACAAAGGTTTATAGCATACAGTCTTCTCTTACATATTGTAAGAAACTGTTTCTACGTCTTGAACCTGTAACATCAATGTCACATCATACAACTTTATCATTATGCCAAGGTTCCCTTCACACAACCATTCTGTTATCACAAAATTAAAATAATTTGTGACCAGTCAAAAAAGTTGGGATATTCTGATGGATAAGATTTTTGCCAACCTACATGAGACGAGGCCCAGTGGATGCATGGACCTGATCACTAAAAGATGATAACCCACTTATACGTGTAATTACCATATTGTTTCTTTGATTTACTTGCTGCCTGGCACACCACACTAATCAGCACAGAATACGTGTTTATAGGTGCATGGGTAGTGATCACGAGCATTGCTTTGGTGGGTCACGCTAGATATTTGAGATTATACCACATGTGGAGATCGATTTCATATGGTGGGTCCCTGTTAAAACAGAAGGTGTAACGATCTGAACTTCGCATACAACGCCTGTATATGCGTTGATTCTGGGGATGAGGAGAATTGCCGAAGCACGTGGGTTCACATGAAGTGATCTTATTCCCATAAAGAGAATCTCGCTCAAACATGGTGATCGATTCAATCTAGTGGGCCACGTCAAAAATGATAATACATGTGGGTCCAGCACCAAATCATCTTAGCTCTCAAAAGAAGACGTATATATGCGTCGATATCCAATTATCAGGAGCATTGATTCGGTGGGCCAGGCGTAGAGTTCAAGCATATGAAATGATCTCCTCCCCATATAGCGAATCTTGCTCGATTTTGGTGGCGATAGATTCGATCTAATGGGCCACTTCAAAAGCAAATAATGCATGTGGTCCTGCTCCAAATGATGGTAACTCCTGTTCATATCACAGGGTCTAAAGAAGGGATAGACTACAAAAGTCCTTATCTTGTATTTTTACAAGAGGCTGTTTTTATGTCTTGAACCCGTAACTTCAAAATTATATGACGACAACTCTATCATGCGAGTTTCTTATTAATTTTGGAAAGAATCTTAGTAGAATTAATATATAGTAGCGTTCAAGATGTTGGAAACCGGCGAGAAACATCAGAAGGAAAACGAAAGCATTATCCCCCACATGTGAGCATGGTTTGGGGACAAAGTAAGGGAAAGTTTGCAGGCGTGCAAACAGTGCACATGGGAGAGCATGATCCTAACAAACTTGTTTCCTGCCCTCACAGCTCACCAGCAAATCCAAAACATACACCGCACAACTTCGTAGTTATACCATCTACATAGATTTATATTATAAGATATGGTACATAGATCTTTATTATAAGTGGATTCTGAGCCATCCAAATTTACGGTCAGATAGTCACTTTGCAGCTGGTTGTGGCAGATCTTAAACCCACAACTCTGAGCAGCCTTTAGCTAGCTGTACACCATGCTCATCTGCCATGTGATCTCTCCTTCTACAAAACTGAAGAGGAACGAGTTCGTTGACAACTAGGATAGAGTAGTGGTTGAGATCCTAACAAATCCAATTGGACGGAAAGATGCCTCCTTGGGCCATTTCCATATATAGATGATTTTAACCTCTAAATATTTGATCGACGAATGTAGAACTTATTCCGATTAGGGGTAGGTTACGTGAATTTTATTCCTCTATTCTTCTGTATTAAATGTCATGGCGTCATTTAGTCTCAACGTTTTTTTTTCCTTATCCATTGCTATTCTAATTTTCTTGACGGTCCGGTTAAAGGTCACAAGATGTTGCACTAGATCGAATAATAAGCCAGTTGGATTTTTGGCGCATGATGCATCCATGACTGAACCTAGATGGTTTGGATCAGTGAAAATATTGGCCCGTTTTCACTTTCCCGCGCATAATTTTCCAAGTGAAATATGCCGTAAAAGCTCTTGCGGTTTAACCACGGACAAAATCGTCCAGATTAATTTAATCCGCGGACAATTATCGATGCGTTGCAGCCGGGTATGATTGGAAAACTGTACGTACGAGCAAAGGACTTGTGTTTGTTTGCTTGTCGATCACGTGAAATAATTCGAACGGCATATTATTAGGGAAAGTATGTAGAAGGTGGCATTGAAATAATTCACTTGTTAGTTTAAGTTTAGTCAGTGTTTTTCCTGTTAAAATATTTATATCTTAGAATATGCTTAGTTGGAAGGCGAGCCTTAGCACAATGTTAAAAGTTATTGTCGCGTGACCTTGAAGTCACAGGTTTAATGTATGAAAACAGCCTCTTGCAAAATGTAAGGTAAGGTTGTGTACTTTAGGCCCTTGTAGTTTACCCCTTCCCTGGACCTCTCATGGGCGGGAGCTTCGTACACTGAGATTGGCCTTTTAATATGCTTAGTTGCAATTTGTCAATTTTCTTAAATTTCAGCCTAAAATCTAATTGATAGTCTATGTGCTTTTCTAATTAAAGGTTGGTCACAGAATCCAACTACACGGCACAGAAAATAATTTGCTTGGTTTACAATATTCACTTGGCTACTTTTATTCTGAGCTGTAAAATGAATGGTTGGGAAGTTTGAAACAATAGCAACACAATTGATGGATTGGACAGTTAGGAATTTTTGATGAATGAGATCTTAAGTGATGAATCGGATGGTTAAGGTTTTCGATGAATAAGATCTTGCAAAATTAATTTGCTATTTAGTTGTCTCATCAGAGTTGCATCGTAGGCATCCACCCACTTTTTCTCAATTATTTTCGCAGTCCAAATTGTTCATCTAATTTGCCTCATTTTAAACCTAGGTATGAAAATTTTAATCTATTTCATATATTTAAGTTCTTCATTTTGGATATTTTTAAGCAAAAAAAATAAAAATTCACGTTATATATCTTTTGGAGCCTTTTTGTGTTTCACCGTTCATTTTGTGGCTTCAAAATATCTAAAAATGAAGAACTTAAACTATGTAACAAGTAAATTTTATATAGGGTGTTTTGCAAATATCCCATTAAGTTTAGGCATATTTGCAAAAAATGTCCAACATTTTTAGAGCTTTGCAATTTTGCCATTAGGTTTTAGTGAGCTTTGCAAAATTACCATTATGTTAGGTTTCCATCCTCCATTGTTAGTTTTTATGAAAATTTGATATTACCCTCTTTAGTAGATATGCTACCTCATAGAAGTAGACGTGATTAAGTTATCGACTTTGGTCATTAAGTTCAATGACTTTTTGAGTAAAAATTTCAGTAAAAGTTGATACTAACACAATTCGATAACAAGAAATCTAATAGCAAAGTTAGATTAAAAAAAAAAAAAAAACAATAATGAGATATTCAATAGCAAATATACTATGTTCACTAACCAGCGCACAGTACCTACTACCTCATAGACATAGATGTGGTTAAGTTAAAAATTTGGCATGCAATTTTTTGCTTCAGTAATCAACAAAAATTGATAAAATTAATTTTGATATATAAAATACATTAGGAAGAAGAAGACCCAAGTCTTAGCTTTTTAAATTTCATTTATAAAGACATTGAACAAAAAGCTTAAAGTTTGCTTCTCATGGTTGTTCCTGTGTATAGTAACAGTACTCTGCTTGCGTTTTAACTTGAAGTTTCTTTAATTATTATGTCTTTGATTGATCCAAGTCATTGATTATGCTATAATTTGTATTAGTAAAAGTTTTTCTATAAGTTTTTGAGAGAAATTGAAGTTTAAAATTTTGAATTTCTTAAAAAAGCTTAACATGTATTGTTGCACAGGTTGGTGAATATGGTATTGTTGAAATTGAATATCTCACTATTGACTAATTATTGTTGAAATCTAATCATACCATTATATTTCACGTTATCAAATTGTCTTAGATACTAAGTTTTGTTAAACTTTTCATCAAAAAATAATTGAACATCTTGGCCAAAATCAGCAATTTAATCAGGACTACGTTTATGAGGTAGCATGTACTATTGCGTAGGTTGGTGAACATAATATGTTTGCAATTGAATATCTCACTATTGGCTAGGTTTTCTTAAAATCTAACTATACTATAAGATTTCTTATTATCAAATTATATTAGGTACCAAGTTTCACTGAAAATTTCTATCAGAAAGTCATTGAACTTAGTTGCCAAAATCCTCAACTTAATTAAGTTTGTGTTTGTAAGGTAGTAGGTACTGTGCACAGGTTGATGAACATGGTATATTTATGATTGAATATCTCACTATTGGTTGGGTTTTTTTTTTTTTTTTAATAAAGCTTTACCAGTAGATTTCTTATTATCGAATAGTGTTAGATACCAACTTTTATTGAAATTTTTTATCGAAAAGTCATTGAACTTAGTGGTCGAAGTCGGTAACTGTAATGACCCAATTTTTGTAATATTAAAATCCCATGAAAAGTTCAGCTTTAAAGATAAGGGCATTTTGGTCATTTCACTAGTTGCCTTGACTAAACCCAGGAATTTGGTCCTAAAAATGGTTCCATTAGATGCGTCTCAGAAAAAGGAATCCAACGAGACTAAAATCACCCAAAACGGAGTTAAAATGAGCAAAATATGACCCTTTGAAGTTCAGGGGCAAAACTGTAAATTTTACAAAAATAACTTAACCTGAAAAACGTAGGTGCCCGTTTTGATACGGGCACCCCGTCGTCTTCAACCTCTAGAGGGTTCTAGAAAGGCGGTGATTTGAGGAGAAATCACCTCCATTCTAGAGGTTTCTCCACCGCCATTCAAAGGCGGTGAGAGCCCCCTCAAGAACCCTCTCTTAGCTCTATAAATAGAGCTCTTGGGTGCCTCTAATGGCAGCCCAAAACCTTGGAGAAAACCAGTCGTGAAGCAGTGACCTAGAGGGGAAAACGAGGAGAAAAACCCAGCAATGAGCCAGGTACGTCCGAGAACACTGAAAACCCATCTCCCCCATAGTTCCAAGGTCAATTCCCCTAAGTTTTTGCATGAAAAACCATGCAAAACGGAGCCTGGGAGAGCCACCAAGGACCCTGGGACGTCCCCAGGGCCGCACTGGTTCGACAAGGTTGAACTAGGGTGTCCTGAGGACGGCCCGGTCCCCCATTCGACGCAGACATTCCAGACGGAACGTGACGCGTCGAATGCGTCAGAAGAAAACCAACGGGAGCGTCCGGGGACGCGCCCGCTAAAGAGCCAAACAAGCAGAGCGTACTACGCGTCTGCAGACGCGCCCGCTGAGGCGCACGCTGCAGATGCGCAACGCGCTAGCGTGCGTTGACTTTTTGTTTTGTTAAAGAAGCCAGGGTGCATGACGCTGACGCGCAGCGCCCTAGCATTCCATATTTTAATTCTTAAAGGTCTTGTGTACATACAACACTAAAACGCTTATAACTTGAGATCTAGAGCTCCGATTGAGGCGCCGTAAAAGGCATTGTGTCCGTGTCGACGATTCGGACACATATAAACCATAAAATCCCTGATCAAGGCCCAATCAAGGAAAGGGCATGACCCTTAGAATAGGATGGTGGCGCGTGGCTACTAGAACTTTGGAAAGCTGAGAATACCAAGGCTCAATTAGGACCTTAGGACACCCATAGGCATAGGGATAGACCCTAATGCCTAAGTAATAAGACCCAATTGCTCTAAACCCATAAAAAAATAGGCTAAACTAACCTTGAGTCCCCAAACCATGTTTAGGAGCGTACGAGGACAAAAGGGTTAACGCGACCTAGCCAGGTATGTGCTCTATCACTATTAGATGCTTTTAAAAGAACTCTTATTATTTTGAGAACATATGTTTTAAATATATGACTTGATTTGCATGACTTAATTAAGCATGCATGATAAATGCTTTGAACATAGTCATGTTTTGTAAATGATTGCACATACATTATGCACATATATGTTTTGCAAACAAGTGCATACATTGCATGATTTAAGTACTTGTAAAGATTGCAAGTCCTTGAGGGTTGCCAAAAGACGCTGGAGTGCCGAGGGCCAGGCAGTTGTGAGAGACCCAAAGAGGACAGGTTTTGAAAAATACATCGCGCATATATTGCCAAGACATGTGCTACATGCATAGATTGCATGATAAGTGTAGCCTTGACCGATGAGGGCGGGCCGATGAGGACGGGCCAGAGAGAGCTGACAAGGCTTCTAGGCTGTTAGGCTTCTAGGCAGGGTTATGACTTTGAATGCAATACTAGCATGAGCAGATTTTATGCATTTCATGCTTGTTTTGCAACCGATTGCATATATTGCATGATTTATGACAAAGAAGTGTCATATGCCCTGTGGAGGTATATGATCCTGTGTCCCTAGGTACCCGGGGACCACACGGCGGTGAGGTCGTGGGCATAGTGGGACCCTATGGTTTCGCGGATTTATGTGCATTGCATATGACATGATATAAGGTTAGTGGACCATACCATGATAGATATCCATGAGTTGGATTCAGTTGAGCATCTGATGCATATTTTTTTATGATTACGATATATGATTACTTTCTACTTGGATTATGATATTTTTTTAAGTCGTCAGTATTCTGGTTTGACAGTGGCTTTTAATATCAATATTGAATGTGATTATTCGAACAACATGCATATGTTTTTATGAGCACATGATTTTAAAGATCGCATGTATTATAAAACTAGTAGTGATAGACTCCTATTAAGTATAGTATATACTCACCCTATCCTTAACATTTTTTCAGGATGATTCCATCCATGAGTAGAGGACATCTATGTTAGTGCTACGATCAAGCGAATCAAAAAGGAAACAATTATACATGTAAGTAAATTCTCAACCCTTTGGACATGTATTTGTATTTAATTACGATTGGGCTGTGTGCTGTGACTGGATAGATCTAGGGAAAAATGTTTATGATTTCTAAAGCTTTTCAAAAACTACCTTGGATATTGTGAAAGCAAATGACACTCGGGGTTTTCAAAATGAATTCCAAATAAAAGATTTTTTCGCTGCATTGCATTGTTTTTCAAATAGGGATCCCGCCTTAGGAATTTAGATTTTTCATTTAAAAATGCATAGAAAAACCTGGGTCATCACAATAACTTAATCACATTTATATCTAGGAGATAGTAGGTTTGCCAGAGAAGGGTAATATTGAAATTTTGTAAAAATTGACAATGAAGGAGGATAGAAACCTAATAGAGTGGCAATTTTGCAAAACTCACCAAAACTTAATGGCAAATTTGCAAAAGTAAGAAAATGTTGAACTTTGTTGCAAATATGTCAAAACTTAATGGCATTTTTGCAAAATATCCTTTTTTATACCTAAGGCATTTTAGGATAAGGTAAATCAATAAATTATTTGAATCACAAAAAGTTCAAAAAAAGTTGCCCACCACCCACTTTTAAGGACGCCTATGATGCAATTGAGATGAGACCAATTGCACCATATAATTCCGAGAGAGAGAGAGAGAGAGAGAGAGAGAGAGCTATTAACTGGGAAGTTTATTTTTTTTAAGTTTAAATCCAAAAGACTCATAGTTGTCTCCACAGGGAATGAAGATTAAAGAAGTTAATTATTCCTATGGAGGTTATAGTTAACTGTATATAATCACTGCAAGGGTAATGGTGATGAACTTGCACATAATTACAAAATGAACTAGACAAAAGCTGAACAAATTTTCTATATTTCAAGTGTCTAATTCTGAATATCTTCACACATTTTTGCGTATTTAATTAGAATTTCCTCTATCGATCAATTATCCCTTGGATCAAGTGAACTGTTGGTTAATTCATCTACTGCATTTCATCAAGCAGATGCTGATTTAGGTTGCCTCATCGGATGCTTGAGCACTGGAATAAAGTTATCACTTTTTACTTCGCTGTCAGCGTGGATGGACTATCAATGGGCTAGTTTGGATTATCCGACGAGTATGGTTTTGTTGGCTACAGCATCTCCTCCGTTCAATGGACTAACAATCCAAGAGACATTAACATCAAGTAGGCCCAGCGCGCATCATGGAAGTGTTCTCAATGTGCAATGGGACCCACCCATTGAACTACTCTGGTCCCCAGATCACAAGCAACAATTCTGCAAAGTTGAGCGACAAAAGTTAGATTGAAGGAACAAATCTATTTACAGGAGAACAAGGTATATTGGGTTCTTCCACTTGCACTAACCATTCAATGAACATGACAAAGGATAATTCGGATGCTAATAGAGAGCACTTAATTGGGAATTTAGGAAAAATAAAAACAGAAAGCTTTCATTTTTGCAGTAAAAAATATATATTATTTTTCTCAATCGTGGTCATGCACATGTAATGGCATCAGTTTCTGCTCATGATGTCTCACACGTAAGAACTTTCCTGTTACAGACAGACCGCAAAAACGAGCTTAATTTCTTCTTAGAAGAAAATGATAATTCTTTAAGAATATCCACACCCCCTATTTTTGGTAGATAGAAGAGAAGCAGGGAATTGTTGTCATCCATATCAAGCAAGTTTTGACTCTCCTCCTAGCAGTGAGGGTGGCCGGTATCAAAACAGAGGCCGGCATATATCAACTCCCACATACATACCCCTGTGTGCATACAATACACAGAGACAGCTGCACTCCATCATACGCACATGCCCTCGCACATACATGACCACACATGCACGTGAACTTGTGGTAGACATTGTCCTATTTTAATACCCAATGTGGGAATTTCCGCATTTATTAAATACTAGAAAAGGAAATAAGTAAAAGAAGAAGGGCAAAACAGGAAGTGGAAATTATTATACTATGGAAGCGGGTAGGGAAGACAGAGAAAGGAGAGGATGGCTGGGCTCCTGCTGCGGCCAAAAGGCACGGTCACATCGGCACGTGGTCTCTGATTCCGCCAGTTATTAAACTATACTGCGACTTTCTTGTAAAACCGTTGAGCTTCAAGCGTTCCCAGCTGTAGCTAGCTGTCTCTCTCTCTCCTCTCAGTCCTCTCCCATGTGACTGCCTCCTCCAAACCTTTGGGCTCAAAAGAGAGAGAGAGAGAATGAATGAAAGCCTAGAGAGAAGAAGAAGATTGGAGATGGGAAGAGAGAGAAAGGTTTGAAGTATCTGTTTGCATTTCTCAAAGCTGTGATCTACTTTGGGTTTGATTCAATAGATAGAATTGCAGCATTGCTTGGCTCTTCAAGATTGGTTTCACTCTTGTTATCTCTTCTAGCATTGCTGCACTGCTTGGTTAGTTTGGGTGTTTGAGAGAGATTACAGCCCATTTGCATTTTGGTGATCTCTTCTAGCATTTCTGCATCGGTAGGTTAGGTGGGTGCTTTTGTTTGGGTTGTAGAAGTCTTCTCCATAATGGCACAATTGCCTCCCAAAATTCCCAACATGCCCCCCAACTGGGGCAATTTCCCTCACCAAAGAGCCCCATCTGTTGGAAACTTGTTACCAAACAACAACCAGCCTTCGTGGGTTGATGAATTCCTCGATTTCTCGTCTGCGAAACGTGGGTCGCACCGGAGATCGGCTAGTGACTCAATTACCTTCCTTGAAATGCCACTGGTGGAGGAATGCCGGAGCGCTTCGACTGCAGTAAGGGCTGGGGGTAACGAATTTGACCGACTGGATGATGCGCAGCTCATGTCTATGTTCTCCGACGACATTTCCGCTACGGTCCCAGCTACGGTTTCAACGTCGAATCCATCTACGCCTTCGGATCATAATAGTATCAATGATGAGAAGCCAACACCGTCTGATCAGCAGCTTCGTAGTGAATCCGAGGTCCAGAGCTCGTGCAAGGTAGAATCACAAGCTGCTCCACCTTCCACATTAGGGGGTGATCCAATCATTGATCCAAAGAGGGTGAAGAGGTAATGTACCTTGCTCAAGTTTCTCGTTTTAGATTGATTACATTACATGGAAATACAGACTTAATCGCTCACCATTCACGTTTGGGCTTTTCAGGATCTTAGCTAATCGACAATCGGCTCAGAGATCACGAGTGAGGAAGCTACAATACATCTCCGAGCTTGAACGTAGCGTCACATCGTTACAGGTACCTCTAGGATTGAATTTCAACTTCTAAATTGAAAAATTCATCTGAATTTTCATAATATTGTCATTAATTACCCTTAATTTGGTTCTAATTACGTTTATCTTTTTTGAAAATGTAGACCGAAGTTTCAGCATTATCTCCCCGGGTAGCATTTCTTGATCATCAACGCTTAGTTCTTAATGTCGACAACAGCGCGCTCAAGCAAAGGATTGCAGCTCTTGCTCAAGACAAAATTTTCAAGGATGGTAAGTACTTAGAAACTCAGTAGCATTAAATCAGCTTAATCAATTCTTGTGTACTTAAACATAAAGCTTACAAAGGCACTAGCTCAGCATCCTTATTTTATTCTCTCATTTAATTACAACATGAATGAAATATGGAAATTTCTTCATATTAACAAACTAACCCAATTAAAGCTTTTCTAAAGATTAAAACTACCTTGATCATTTATACCTATAGCTAGTCCAGCCTAGAAAAGGCTCCCAAGGGTGCCAACTTCCTCAATTGACTAAGCATTCATACACATCTTTGGTAGTCTTTTTTAGTTTTGCAAAAGGCCAAGCGTTGTTGCTTGCTACTTTTTCATCCAGGTCAAATTCCAACTGCGTCACTAAAAACTGATCTCAACAATCTTTATATCTAATCAAATGATAAATGCCACACATTTATTCTTACCAAAAATAAATTGAAAATAGCGAATTTTACACCCACTCAGAAACTGCTTTTCCAAGTCTGAACTATCAGAAGACCCAAAAAGAAAGAAGCTTTAAGTAGTCTAGTAAAGGAAAATAATGCAAGCCTTCATCTTCTTAGTTGCTGTATTGAGACTCTTTAATTTAGTGGCTTTTTTGATGGTGAAATGCAGCACATCAAGAAGCACTGAGGAAGGAAATAGAGAGACTAAGGCAAGTGTATCACCAACAGAACCTTAAGAAGATGGGGAATTCTATACCGTCTGATCATCATGCATGTACAGACAAGGAGTTGATCAACTGATGGAGGAGAAGGGAACTCCGCATTCCCACTGACTCGGGTGAATGCTCTTTGATATGGAAGGGGCCCAGCACTTTGGGAGAACGGGTTTGTTTTATTGCTTTGGGTTTGGTTTCAGGTTGGAGGGAAGTAGGGCAGGTGGGGGCTTTCGATATAAAGAAGAGATGATGTTGTGGTGGTGGCAGTGAGGAAATTGTTTGTTTATTTTGGGTGTTGGGGAGGCGTGGTGATAATATTCTTTTGTTTTCTATCCATTTTTTCTTTTTCTTATTTCTTTTGCTAATTTTTGTTTCGGGGGAAAAGATGATGGTGGGGCGTGGAGGAAAACGGCTGTTAGGGGTGTTTGATGTCTGATTGTTGTACCCTTCTTGTGTTATTTGCTGGGGCGCAATAATGTTATGCTTTTAAAACTTCTTTTCAATAAAAAAATCCATGGACTTGTAGAGAATTTTAAATTTAATCCCTAGTTCATCGACTTAACGAAATTAATCTAATGTTGTGAATTTATTTTTTTTCAATTGAAGTAAAAGAGGCCTTGCAAAAGATAAAATCAGGAAAGGCTACGGGGCTTGATGGTGTATCAATAGAGGTTTGGAAGCATATGGGAGATATTGGGGTAGTTTGGTTGACCAAGTTGTTTAACAAGATTATGAAATCAAAGAAAACACCTAATGAGTGAAGGAAAAGCTCTATTATATCAATCTATAAGAATATAGGAGACATTCAGAGCTGCACTAATTATCGATGGATCAAACTTTTGAGCCACACCATGAAACTTTTTGAAAGAGTAATTGAGAAGAGGCTAATGAAACAAGTGTATCGGAGAATCAGTTTGGTTTTATGCTTGGGAGGTCTACCATGAAAGCAATTTTTTTGCTAAGATAATTAGTAGAGAAATATAGGGAGGGGTGGAAAGACCTACATATGGTCTTTATAGACTTAGAGAAAGCTTATGATAAAGTTCCTAGAGAGTTAATATGGAGGGTGTTGGGTGGTAAGTGTAATGACCATGAATTTTTGTAACTTATTAAGGCAAATTAATAAAGTTTGAATTTTTAGAAATTCTAGGTTGGAATATTAGGTTATTGAAAATTAGATTTTTATGGAGATTATATCATGAATTAAAACATATGAATTATGGATGTACTTGGAAAACTGATCGAAATAACATTAAGTACGTTTAATTCTGAGTTAAAATGAAAATTCCTTAATTTTCTCCATTTGGGGGTAAAATGGTAATTTTGTCCATATTCCATATCCAAGAAATAAGACCTCAATATTCATGAAGTACTTAGAAATATGATTATAATGCCGCTAAGTACGCTCGATTCCGAGTTCGGACAAATATTGCCTATTATTCTCCAATTTTGAAGTTTAAAGGGCAAAAATGTCTTTTCACATAAAAGTGGGGCCCACAAAGTGGGTCAACGTTCTAGAAGCAACAATAATTGCTCAATGCATTATTGCTGGTAGTGGAGAATGTAGTGGAGATTGTAGTGGAGAATGGAGAATGCACTTGTAATAAAAAATTCTAAAATTCTAAAATATCTTATCAAAATAAATGATAAAAAATTCAAATTTGGCTATAAATATGTCCCAAAAATTTCCAAAAATTTTTGCAACCTTAACCACGAAATTTCCAAATCTTCCTTGGAGTTTCAGCTCCAAATTCTCATTCATCCCTCCCCAATCTCTATTTTTCTTATTTCTCTCTCCTCTTTCTAAGTGGAACAAGAGACCTAAATTCAATTAGTCACTCCTTTCCAGGTATAATCTGATAAATTCTACCGTCCATAACCTCCTATACAACAGTATATACAAAATCCCCAAATCAATTTCTGTAATTTAATTTGAATGAAAAATGGTAAAAATAAAGTAAATACCAGAGCCTTCAATTCATGGTGATAGAGAGCTCAGATGGAAATTCGGAGCTTTCCAATCGATCCAGAAGGGTCAAAAACCCTTAGGGTATAATTTTCAAGAAAATCTAACAAGGTTTGGACCCTCAATTGAGAGAGATTAGTTCTGCTGGGCCTAGATCAAATCTGGACCCTAGGAACTGCTGTAAAATTCAATTTAAGATTGTGGAGTCATATGAACTCCAAATTAAGATCGGAAAGAAGCTATGGAAAGCTTGTAATGTCTAGTTTCTAATGAAGTCATAATATTTTTAAAAATTATTTATGTATTTTTCTGTATTTTGGAAATAAGTGTCCAATTTCTAAGATCTTCAAGATCTGAGGTGATCATATCTTGGAAATTTATTTTAATGATGATATAATAATATAATAAAGTAATATCTATGGTTAATTTGGGAAGATCTTGGATAAATTAGGGGATCTTCCCTTTATGGTAGAAAAAACCCTAAAATAAAAATAAAAAATACAAAGGGACCCACTTGATCAATGAGATCAAGTATGATCAGATCCTTGGGATGGATTAAATGGATGATATTATGATGGAATCCAGTTAGATCATGGATGAAATGTGACAAAATCAAGTGGATATGATTTTTAGATCTTAATGGATTAAAAGCCCTAAAGGTAATTAAAACCCTTAATCTAAAGGAAAATACCTAAGATCTAATGGTTGGATCATATTTAAAGGTTTATAATAATCTTAATATAATTACTTTAATTGTCTTTTATTGGATATAAAAGTGTAAATGTGATTTTTCTAAGTTTTAATTGTCTTTTATTAGATATAAAAGTGTAAATGTGATTTATGTTCTAAGTTAGAAAGCATGATAGTGTAATATTTAAATTTTAGTATGATATGCCCTAAATGAGTAATTTGTTAGTAGATTTGATTATCTTAGGATCATGTTAGTGTAAATTAGAGATTTAAGCATGATTCCATTAAGATAGAAGTACAATTTTATGTATTTCATAACTTAGGATCATGTTAGTTTATGTATAGTTTTATTTCACTAGGTTAAGTTACATTCATAGGAAGAATGTTAGTATATGGTTGTTAGATTTTATATTTGATTTATGCTTTCAAGTTTATGATTTACTTATTGTCAAATTTTATTCAATTGTTAAAATAGTTGTTAAGATATAATGAGCATAAATCACCAAAAATATAAACTAATGAAATATAGAGATTCAAGGACAACTAAAGATGAATGAATGATTTTGACTTAATAAGGGCTATAGTTAGTAGGACAATATAAGGAATGATTTATCATTTCCTTGGCCTAAAGTAGGAAAATAATGAACATTCATGGATGACATTATGCATATCCATGGAAATTAATTAAAATCAATTAGAAAAGGGGCTTAAGGTAAAGAGCTCATAGGAACCTTGTCAAAGGTTGAGCTAATACCACTCTAGTGGACTCTGAACATTGTGATTATAGGGGGTATACAAGAGCCAAGTGCTTTTCCCTTACCTCCTGTTGACGTAAGAGAGGTCTAAACACCTCCTTACATGAGGGTTGTATTAACCACTTTTTGAGCAAACTTTAATTGGTAAGTATTAGTCATCCTGAAATAAGGAGGAGTTGTCTAGTAATAGGAAGAAATAAATTATCTTCAACCAAGTAAGACACTAACTGGTTGAATAATAATAAGAACATAAAAAGATAGCAAATTATCCAACCCTAATAAAAATAGTAAGTAAGATAAGGATGATCAAACAAGATGAGATCTTGTATGATAAAAAACAATAAGGAAAAAGAAACATCAATGTAAATTAGATTGTTATGTATAATATAGATAGTATTTGTATAGATGATATTAAACCCATGGATATATGATATTCAAGGAAGAAAGATTTAGATCATCCTACATAAGGATGATTAAAAGACCATGTAGTATGTACCCTTGATTAGAAAAATGACATTATACATATGATTTGACAAATATATGTTGATCGAGACTATGGCAGATTTCAAGGAGTAAGAATACCTTATTGAAGTAGGTGGATTATTAAGAATGCCTTTACATGAAGATACATGTCTAATACATGATCTTATGTTTTGAAGTATTGACATGTATAATACCAATATATTAAGGTAAATACCTCAAATTGAAATATGATCCAGCCAAATGATGATGAAAATAAGTATTAAATGGTCAAGTTGAGAATTGAGAACTACCCTAAGTGAATAGGAAAGTAGAAAATATTTCAGCCCTAGATAAACAGACAAATAGTCTGATATGTATAAGTATTAATTTACATACAAGCTTGGAGGCTTGTGGTTTTGTTTTAAACAGGCATAGGCCTGGGGATGCTATGCTAGGAGAGTTAAGACAGTTTGGCCACCCATTCTCTGAAACTTGATGATATTGAATATCAAGCCTAAGAAAGGCTAAAAGTCGGGTGGGGCATTTATGGGAAGGCCACCACTGTGACAGCCATGGTCCTCCCATATGGACATGGATATTGTAATTTTCACTGAGAATGGTATAAGTAGATTATTGAACAGTTATCCGAGCACGCTGTACGGATTAGATTGCAAGCATAGTAGTCTTTGATTATTTTGCATTATGATGCATATGAAATTGGCATAGTGAAATGCCTTAAGGGATGGCATGATGAAATGCCAGGTAATTGTATATTACCAATATTTTTCCCAAGAAGGGAAAATCCTAGTATAGTAACTGGCTGAGATACAAATCTCCTATAATGAAAGGAGTTGATCAGTTTTGTATGGAAATGATTATTGATTATTTTTACAATTTTATCGGATTTGTTCTTATATACTATGTATATATAAAGGTGAACACAAATGACAAGAAAATGAGATGTTCATATCAATAATAGTGGTCTATGAATGTGTTTATGATAGAATGAATTATGGGACAAGTGAATATTAAGATTTTACTGTCAATAACTTACATTCTTATCCCCTACCAAGCATAGCTTGTTGAGATATTGTAAATGTTCAAATGTTTACAATATCTCAGATACAGAGAAGGAGACTTAGGAGCTCAAGACTTGAAGAACTAGTGAAGAATAAGTAATAAGAGTATATCCCTTGAAACATTGTGTAGAGAGCATGTATTGTATTTAGAACTTTGTAATTTAAATTGTGTATTTGGACAAGTATTGTAAGGATACAATGGGTTGTGTACTGTGAACCACTGGATGGATCCTGGAAGTTTAATAAAATCATATTCCTTCAATAGAATTTTATTTTGTACACAAATTGTACTTATGTTATGTATGAAGTGGTGACTTGGGTTTTCAAAACAAGTTTTAAAATAAAAGAATTTCTGCTACTTTGTTTTGCAAAATTTTTTTACTGAGGGGACGCCCTTGCCTTTGAAAAATATATTATAAAATGTGTTTCAAAAACCTGGGTTGTCACAATAAGGGGGTTTCTCAGGGGTATATAGACATAATTAAAGATATGTATGAGGGAGCGATAACAAATGTTCAAACTACTAGTGGCGTGACTAGTGATTTTCGGGTCACTATAGGATTGCACCAAGGATTGGCATTGAGTCCATACTTCTTCACATTAGTTATAGATGAGTTAACAAAACATTTGTATGAGGAGATTCCCTGGTGCATGCTATTTGTAGATGATATAGTCTTACTTGAAGAGACAAGGGATGGTATAAACATAAAGCTAGAGTTATGGAAAGAAACATTAGAATATGAAAGATTTAAAATTAGCCGAACTAAGACAAAATATATGAAATGTAATCTTAACAAGGAGAGTAAGAGTGGAACACCAGTCAAGATTGATAACCAAGAAGTCCCCGTGAAAGACCTCTTTCGGTACGTAGGATCATTGATCCATGAGAGTGGAGAGATTGAGAGAGAGGTTACCCAGAGAATCCAAGCGGGTTGGAACAAATGGAGATGTACATCTGGAGTTTTATGTGATCGGCGGGTGCCACTCAAACTAAAAGAAAAATTCTATAGGATGGCTATAAGGCTGGCCATGCTCTATGGATCAGAGTGTTAGCCAGTTAAGGAACATGATACTCATAAGATGAGTATCGCAGAAATGAGGATGTTGAGATGGATGAGTAGTAAGACAAGAAAGGACAGAATTAGAAATGAAAATATTAGAGAAAATTTAGGGGTAGCACCAATAGGTAATAAGATGAGGGAGATTAGACTTAGATGGTTTGGACATGTCCAAAGGAGACCAACAACGGCACCAGTTAGAAGGAGTAAGGCAATACAAGTAGAAGGTTCTAAAAGGGCAATGGGAAGGCCCAAAAGAACATAGATAGAAGTGGTGAGGAAAGATTTAAAAATTTTGGGACTAAATAAAACCATGATATTTAATAGAGTGGAATGGAAGAATAAGATTCATGTAGCCGACCTCTAATTGGGATAAGGTCTTGATGATGATGATGATGATGAATCCCTAGTTCATTGACTTAACAAAATTAATCCAGTGTTGTGAATTTTTCTTTTTCAATTGCATCCTTAGGAATCAGCATAATGCATGTAAATATTCAATTTTAATAAATAAATTAATATATTTATAAAATAGGATAATATGTTTATTCATAATATTTTTTAAGGGTAATGGAGAAGAGTTGAACAAATGCATTGAAGAATTAGGTTAGAATAACCTCTTGGATTTGTTAATTTGGATGTTTATATACAAAATTTCTAAGAAAAAAGAAAAATTTTAAAATCATATTAAGTTAACATTAGGCGATCTCCCAAAAGAAAAAATTTATCTTATTTTTTTATAAATGCTTTGATTTATTAATTAAATTTAAATATTTACATAATTATAGTTGGTTTTTTGTAAAAATGTCATTACATTTTGACATTTTAGCAAAAAAGCCAGATATCTTGTAAATTTGCCATCAAGTTTTTATGGGCATTGCATAATTACATTATATTCCTCCCTGTCCATTAGTTTTCTTGAAATTTTGATATTATCTTTCTCTATTTCTCTCTTTTAGTATTTTCTAACAGACTTGCTAACTCATAGATGCAGATCGTGATTAATTTGTCGACTTTGGTTACTAAATTCAATGACTTTTTGATGAAAAGTTTCACTGAAACCTGATATCTAACACATTATGATAACAAGAAATCTAATAGTATAGATAGATTTCAACAAAAACTAACCAATTGTGAGATATTTAATTGCAAACAAACCATATTCACCAACATGTGCACCAGTACCTATCAAGTGTCTTCAATGAAATTCAATAATTTAAAATTAGATTTCTCATTAAAAAAAACTTTTGGTAACACAAATTAGAGCATAATCAAGGCTTTCGATCAATAAAAAATATAATAAATTAAAAAAATTCAAGTTTAAAACATAAGCAAAATACTATTATTATTCACATGAATAAGGATGAGTAGCATACTTTAAGCTCTTCGTTGATGCCTTTTTGAATGAAAATTTGAAATCTAGAACTTGTGTTTTCTTTTTATCAATGTCTTTTATCTAGCATGATTAATTTCATACATTTTTGTTGATTAATGAGGCAAAAAATCCTACACAAAGTCTCCTTGTTCACCATCATCTGTCTAGAGAAAGGGGGCACATCGTCTGTCATCTATGTCTGTAAGGTAGTAGGTCTCTTAGAATGTATTAATAGAGAAAGATAATACTAAAAAAAAAAAAAAAACTAACAGGGAAGGAGGATAGAAGGAAAACTATAAGAATGATAATTTTGTAAAGCATACAAAAACTTAATGGCAATTTGCAAAACTAAAAAAACATTGAACGTTTTTGCAAAAATGTCAAAATTTAATGGCATTTTTGTAAAAGACCCTAGATTTAATAACAAAGTGAGAGTTTGGTTGAGATGGGAGGAAACATTGGAAAATGACGTTGAGTTGTCACTCCTGCATGTAATATATTTGTTGGTAAGTAATGGGAACAACTTTGTTTCTGTTTCTTACCCTTTCTCGCTTTTTTGTTCTTCTTCTTCTTCTTCTTCTTCAAGAAGCCCTTATTTGGAAAATTGTAAGAAAACCTCACAAAGTGAAGAAGCAGAGGCTTCTACAACAGCTTTATGTCATGGGGTTGTAGTTTTACCTTTGCTAAACCCGTGCGGCACTTGTGTGTAACTCCTTTGCAAAGCATAAGTCAACCTTTCACTCTCACCATCACTCTCACTTGCTACGGTTGTAATCACTCACCTACTAAAGTAATGAAAGGAACTCAAGAAGAGACTAATTAAAAGAGAACCTGTTATTATTTAGTTGAACTTGTCTACAATGAGCATGTCTAAATTATAAATGAGGTGTTAACACCTATTTATGCTTGCCCTCCTCCATCCACCTCTTTAATGGATGGCTGAAAAATACATATGTTAACCATTTAATGGTTGAAGACCATTGTAGAATTCTCTCTAGAAGTTTTTACACAATATCCAAGTTTTTCTCTTTCTAGATATTTAGAAGGAAACTTCTAGAAACCAGACCTTCTAAAATTAGGCCTTGATCCATAGACCTTCAATAACATGCCTAAGTCTCTTAGTTCAATTCCATGAGCTAAGCAAGCCTCTCTTAGAATATGTAGGCCTTGATCATAGGCCTCAAAATGTATGTTTGTGACATTCAGTACTTTTAACAACTTCAGGGGCACACATTAGGGCTTCAAGGGCTTCGAGTGCTTAGAGTGGCTGCAGGAGCTTCCCCGACAACGAAAATGGGAAAACAAAAAGGCAGCATCTATTCAGGGACTTGAACTGGCTTCTGCGGCTCAAAAGGACTCCGTGTTTTATGAAGACAATCGAGTCAGACTTCAATGCATACGAAGCCCACACCGAATGCATAAGAAACCGAAGCTTCTGGCTGAGAATCGAAAATCCACCCAGAAAATCTTCCATCTTTCACCTGTATCACTATAAATCTTCTTGAGAAATATGGAGCTTTCTGAAAAACCAAGTGTTTCTCGAGGAAGAAGAGAAGGGGTGAAACAATAGAAAAAGAAGATGTTTCCAGCTTGTCTTGCCAATTCAGTCAAGCCCCCAACACCGTCTTAGCCAAGTATAACAAAGGGCAGGCCCTGTGCAAGAAGCTCCAGCCTATGCGGGGTCTGGGAAGGGGTGGACCACAATAGCCTATAGTATACAGCCTTACCTAGAATTTTTGCAAGAGGCTATTTCCACGCCTTAAACCCGTGACCTCAAAGTCACATGACGACAACTTTTACCATTACACCAAGGCTCCCCTTCATTGAACAACCAAGGATGCAAATGAAAATTTTCACAAGATCAGGTTAATTTTGTTAAGTCGATGAATTGGGGATTAAAAAGAATGGAGTACTCAATATGGTAGTTGGCTGGCGACCACCTAGGATTTGTACCAAGGGATAGCCATCCGTGGTTAACGTTGTCTTCGATTTGCTTATTATCTTTTTCCTAAATATAATTCATAGTTTTATAATCACTTCTCTTTTGAGATATGGGGAGTAGGATAGTGTAGATGGAGAGAGATGAAGGTAGGATCCCCATGAAGTCGCACTTCTCTCCAAAGAAGAATTTGGGTCAACCCTCGCCTAGTAAGGCTCTGGTTTTTGGTCACTGACCAAGTTGTGGCTCCACTCTGGAGTCTGCCTGCTAGAAATGGGTTACCATTCGTCATATGGTAGCCATTTTGAACATACCAGCCACTGGATCAAATATTCAAACCATAATATACGCAAATCCAGTATTCAAGATCGTTGTCTTCTCTCATCCAGATATGGTGCAGTACTAAAATCAGCATATATCATGTTTCGATGAAATGATCTTAAATCAGTTCATCCAAGGGACAACTACAAAAAGAATTCAAAAAGGAAAAAGAGAAAAGCAAGGGAATCTGGCAGAAGGAAAGAAGAAAAAACCGAGGGAAGAGAACTTCAACTACTAGTACAGCTGGTCGAACAAGCCATCTCTCCAGAATAAGCATGGTCGCTGTAGGTTCGAATAGTCACTCTCCCATTTAGCGCAATGGTAGAGTTGTCGTCGTGTGACCTTAAAATCACGGGTTCAAGATGTAGAAATAGCCTCTTGCAAAATGCAAGGTAAAGCTGAGCACTATTGATCCTTGTGGTACGTTCCTTCCTAAATACCTCGTATGCAAGGCTTTGTGCACCAGGGCTGCCTTGAGAAAAAGGCATTTTATTGATGGGGAAGAAATGCTCTCCCCGCAGCCTTACATGATCAAGATGATCAGAGAAAAGAAGGAAAAACAAAGAGCATACATGAAGGAAACACTAGGAATTCCTTCATCTGACTCGCAACGATGAAAAGTCAACACCTTCATGGGCAAGATCACCAGCCCGTTTGTTTGTGGATCAGTGCATGGCTGTGAACGTAAGAGACATCTGATTTATCAATGATCAACTTCGCTCTATCTATCAGACTCCAAAACCTACATGGAGAGGAAGAGAGCTTATTAAGCCACGAGATAACTGAGGAGGTTACCTTCTATGATGATAGGGCTCCATCCATGGTTGCTCCAAACAGCCCTGATTTCTGCTTCAATGGAATCACCAATGCCAGAAGGGCTGGCAAAGTGAGAGATAATTAGCCCTGATGATTCCTAAGACCTCCACAGAGACCCAATGATCCTGGGTTTGCCTTTAGATGAGCCGTCAAAATTACATTTAAAGAAGTCGGAGGGGGGTGGGATCCACTTCGATCGGCTTGGCTTTGCACATAGCTGATTAACTAGAGTCAATCTCCTTCGACTTACAAAATATGTCATTAGTTGAGTAGGTCCTTGAGTACGGGCAAGTTAAATGCCGAGAAAGCTTCTGCGTCTGAAAATATTATCCTCCATGAACAAAGAGAGGGTTCCACCTTTAAAACAGAGTTTCTAACGAACCCGATACACCATATTGGTGCCATGAAGGCCAGTCCCACATAAATTTGAAATCCTACTATAACGAGGACCTTGCCACTGAAAGATGAACTCGTCAAATCAGTTTGGAAGACCCAACATAGATCAAATTTTCTAAACTGATTTCTTGGGCCTTAAACACTGCAAAAACAAGTGATTGTGATCCTCAGACTGTGAACGGCAAATATAACACCTTGCTGGGCTAGAGCACCCCTGAGAGTTAAGATCATCATACACGAGTATCCTTGTGCAATGCAAGAGTCCATGCAAAGAATAAAACTTTAGGAGGCGCAGGGTTTGCCACACGAATTTGGCGTGCAGCCAGGAATAAGGGTGATTTGATAGTAACTGATAAGCCGATTTCACTGTAAAAACTCCATGGACGTTAGGGGTCCAAATAATTTTGTCTTCCTTGGAGGAATGAGAGTGATCACTTGGATAAGCTTTTGAAGTAACCCTTGAAAACAGAAGCTCCTCCAGCCCCGGAAAGGTAGTTGCCGACGGATCTCACCGTGATGAATGGAGTAGAAGTTCGAGATCCATCCATCCTATCTGTCCATGGCT
This sequence comes from Warburgia ugandensis, assembly GCA_035236585.1. Lineage (NCBI taxonomy): Eukaryota > Viridiplantae > Streptophyta > Magnoliopsida > Canellales > Canellaceae > Warburgia > Warburgia ugandensis. The sequence continues at coordinate 69,156,687 of CP141134.1, forward strand.
CTGAAAATCCGACCAAAAGTTTCAACTAGTTGGTAACCCCTAGCCATAAGTCCGACCAGAACTTGATCCGATTACCCATACCAGCATGAAACCTGGTATTAATTTGAAAGAAAAAAATTCTTGTGTACGTCTCGACCACCCCCGCTTTACTTCTTCTGGCTTATCCCACCAATTGTGTTTAGCATTATATCCAGCTAGAATGAGCTTTCTCCAAAGAAGATAAATTATTCATCGCGAATCTCCAATGCCACTTACAAAGGAGAGAGGCATTCATCTCCCTCAAGCTTCCAATACCAAGTCCTCCCGTGTCTTTTGATGCAAAAATGGTTTCCCAAGATATAAGGCAAAACATTCGGGTTTCATCATGTTTTGCCATAAAAAATTCTTTTGACTTCATTCCATACGCTTGATGATGGCTTGAATGGGACATTGAAAAGTCCATAGGCTCGATCATCGCTTGTATGCGACGTTGAAAGCCCGACATGCAATATATATAGGAAGGTTGGCCATGGATGAAGGAGAGCCTTGGCTTAATGCTAGAGTTGTCGTCACGTGACGGGTTTAAGGTGTGTAAACAGCCTCTTGAAAATGCAAGATAAGGCTGTGTATTATTGACCCTTGTGGTCTGCCCCTTCATCGGACTTTGCATATGTAGGAGCTTCCTGCACTGGAGCTGCCTCTTGGCCATGGATGCCGTTAGTGTCTCACATTTTGACAATCTAGATCTGTTTCATAGAGCCAGTTTGTTTTGAAACCGCTGGATAATCGGCTCCACAATTTTCCGCGATGCGCCCAACAATTAAAGGTAAACCGAAATAAAAACTCGGAAAAGTAGAAAGTTTGCAGCCCAATGAGTTCGCAATATTTGCTGACTAGAATGGATTCAGGTTAATCGAGAGAGATTGGAATTTTTAAAGTCATCTTCTTGACCCGCCGGGCACTAAACTTAGTAGAATGTGTAAATAATTTGCTTTATAAGCAAAGCATAAAAAGGAAAAGAATTAATGACCCTTCGAAACTATGAAAAAAGATTTTCCTTTTGATTGCTTTTCTTTTCCGTTAGCTTTTTTTTTGGGGGGGAAAAGAGGCATAATTTCTTCTTTTTCTGAAGAGGAATTGTTTGACATGATTTTTCAGAAAGCCTTCAAAGTCTGCTTTGTAGCCAGTGACCCTACTAATCATGCGGTTCCCTTTGCTCTGTTGGTGAAAATGATGAAACCCACAATGGATTGTCCAACCCCAGGGCCCCTATAATGTTCCATGCAATTCTCCAACTGGAAATAAGTGCCCCCTATTGTCTTCGCAAATGAGAACTAGCAGGAACACCTAAACAGTCATGTCGATCTTCAAATCATATCCCTACTTGCCCTACCTGCTCGTGCATGCCTTTTGGAAAAATAAAACCTAATTATCAAGCTTCAACTTAATTACGTTTGCATGCTAATTTAATTATGGGCGCAATTTATTTCAAAACTTGAAGGAAATCCCTTATTACACCATTAATGAATGTCTTTCAAATGACTACAGCACCCCAACTTTATGCAGTTCTTCCATCAAATTATAGATTTTATTTGCTATAAAAGCATATTACATCATGTTAATCCATGTGATGAACACAAACTTTAGTTACATGGTCCATTTGATGTGAGGGACCACCATATGCACGCAAAAGTTGAGGCAGGAGATCCATCATATCGTTCAAGTTTCTCCAATGCTAGGCTTTTGCTTTAGCCAATTCCTGTGGTTATTAGTGCAACAAGGTAGGGTTCTTTTCATTTGTCACGAGGATTGAAAAGCTGTAGCAAATCCGCTACAAGCATCCTCGTCCCATTATATCATCATAAGGTGGGCCCACCAATAAAATCTCATTAGATGACAGGTGGATACAACATTTGTGCTTGACCTGTGGTGGGTCCATGGCCATTTTCCCTTATGATCTTGCTCCAGCTTGGTTTTAGCTCATATGTGTAATGACCCTGAATTTTTGTAACTTATTAAGGCAAATTAATAAAGTTTGAATTTTTAGAAATTTTGGGCTGGAATATTAGGTTATTGAAAATTTTCTTTTTATGAAAATTATATCATGAATTAAAACATATATATTATGGATGTACTTGGAAAACTGATCAAAACAACATTAAGTACGTTCAATTCTGAGTTAAAATGAAAATTCCTTAATTTTCTCCATTTAGGGGCAAAATGGTAATTTTATCAATATTCCATATCTAAGAAATAAGACCTCAATATTCATGAAGTACTTAGAAATACGATTCCAACGCCACTAAGTACGCTCGATTCCGAGTTCGGACAAATATTGCCTATTATTCTCCAATTTTTGAGTTCAAAGGGCAAAAACGTCTTTTCACATAAAAGTGGGGCCCACAAAGTGGGCCAACGTTCTAGAAGCAATAATAATTGCTCAGTGCATTATTGCTGATAGTGGAGAATGTAGTGGAGATTGTAGTGGAGAATGGAGAATGCACTTGTAATAAAAAATTCTAAAGTAATAAAATATCTTATTAAAAGAAATGATAAAAAATTCAAATTTGGCTATAAATATGTCCCAAAAATTTCCAAAATTTTTTACAACCTTAACCACGAAATTTCCAAATCTTCCCTGGAGTTTCAGCCCCAAATTCTCATTCATCCCTCCCCAATCTCTATTTTCTTATTTCTCTCTCCTCTTTCTAAGTGGAACAAGAGACCTAAATTCAATTAGGCACTCCGTTCCAGGTAGAATCTGATAAATTCCACCGTCCATAACCTCCTATACTACATTATATACAAAATCAACAAATCAATTTCAAGATCCAACTGTTCCAACAGTAGATAATCACATAAAGGTGGACAATCGGGCTATGTTATCATCAACCGGTAATTCTCTCAAATTGAGCATCAAATATATGTTTTTTCTCCAATTAGGTTGGTGGAACTACTTCCCAAACATATTTCTTATGGTTTAGTGTACTTTTTATTTTTCTGTAATTTAATTTGAATGAAAAATGGTAAAAATAAAGTAAGTACAAGAGCCTTCAATTTATGGTGATAGAGAGCTCAGATGAAAATTCTGAGCTTTCTAATAGATCCAGAAGGGTTAAAAACCCCTAGGATATAATTTTCAAGAAAATCTAACAAGGTTTGGACCCTCAATTGAGAGAGATTAATTCTAGTGGGCCCAGATCAAATCTGGACCCTACGAACGATTGAAAACTTCAATTTAGATTGTGAAGTCATATGAACTCCAAATTGAGATCAGAAAGAAGTTATGGAAAGCTTGTAATGTCTAGTTTCTAATGAAGTCATAATGTTTCTAAAAATTATATCTGTATTTTTCTGTATTTTTTTAAATAAGTGTCCAATTTCTAAGATCTTCAAGATCTGAGGTGATCAGATCTTGGAAATTTATTTTAGTGATGATATAATAATGTAATAAAGTAATATCTATGGTTAATTTGGACAGATCTTGGATAAAATAGGGGATCTACCCTTTATGGTAGAAAAACCCTAAAATAAAAAATAAAAAAATACAAAGGGACCCACTTGATCAATGAGATCAAGTATGATCAGATCCTTGGGATGGATTAAAGGGATGATATTATGATGGAATCCAGTTAGATCATGGATGAAATGTGACAAAATCAAGTGGATATGATTTTTGGATCTTAATGGATTAAAAGCCCTAAAGGTAATTAAAACCCTTAATCTAAAGGAAAACACCTAAGATCTAATGGTTGGATCATATTTAAAAGTTTATAATAATCTTAATAAAATTAGTTTAAGTTGTCTTTTATTGGATATAGAAGTGTAAATGTGATTTATGTTCTAAGTTAGAAAGCATGATAGTGTAATCTTTAAATTTTAGTATGATATGCCTTAAATGAGTAATTTGTTAGTAGATTTGATTATCTTAGGATCATGTTAGTGTAAATTAGGATTTAAACATGATTTCATTATGATAGAAGATGTGTTTCATAACTTAGGATCATGTTAGTTTTATTTCACTAGCTTAAGTTACATTCATAGGAAGAATGTTAGTATATAGTTGTTAAACTTATATTTGATTTATGCTTTCAAGTTGATGATTTACTTATTGTCAAATTTTATTCAATTGTTAAGTAATTGTTAAGATATAAGGAGCATAAATCACCAAAAATGTAAACTAATGAAAAATAGAAATTCATGGACAACTAAGATGAATGAATGATTTTGACTTAATAAGGGCTATAGTTAGTAGGACAATATAAGGAATGATTTATCATTTCCTTGGCCCAAAGTAGGAAAATAATGAACATCCATGGATGACATTGTGCATATCCATGGAAATTAATTAAAATCAATTAGAGAAGGGACTTAAGGTAAAGAGCTCATAGGAACCTTGTCAAAGGTTGAGCTAGTACCACTCCAGTGGACTCTGAACATTATGGTTATAGGGGGTATACAAGAGCCAAGTGCTTTTCCCTTACCTCCTGTTGACGTAAGAGAGGTCTAAACGCCTTCGTACATGAGGGTTGTATTAACTACTTTTTGAGCAGACTTTAACTGGTAAGTACTAGTCATCCTGAAATAAGGAGGAGTTGTCTAGTAATAGGAAGAAATAAATTATCTTCAACCAAGTAAGACACTAACTGGTTGAATAATAATAAGAACATAAAAAGATAGCAAATTATCTAATCCTAATAAAAATAGTAAGTAAGATAAGGATGATCAAACAAGATGAGATCTTGTATGATAAAAAACAATAAAGAAAAAGAAACACCAATGTAGATTAGATTGTTTATGTATGATATAGATAGTATTTGTATAGATGATATTAAACCCTTATATATATGGTATTCAAGGAAAAAAGAGTTAGATTATCCTACATAAGGATGATCAAAAGACCATGTAGTATGCACTCTTGACTAGAAAAATGACATTATACATATGATTTGACAAATATATGTTGATCGAGACTATGGAAGATTTCAAGGAGTAAGAATACCTTATCGAGGTAGGTGGATTATTAAGAATGCCTTTACATAAAGATACATGTCTAATACATGATCTTATGTTTTGAAGTATTGACATGTATAATACCAATATATTAAGGTAAATACCTCAAATTGAAATATGATCCAACCAAATGATGAGGAAAATAAGTATTAAATGGTCAAGTTGAGAATTGAGAACAACCCTAAGTGAATAGGAAAGTAGAAAATATTCCAGCCCTAGTTAAACAGACAGATAGTCTGATATGTATAAGTATTATTTTACATACAAGCTTGGAGGCTTGTGGTTTTGTTTTAAACAGGCATAAGCCCAGGGATGCTATGCTAAGAGAGTTAAGAGGGTTTGGCCACCCACTCTCTGAAACTTGATGATATTGAATACCAAGCCTAAGAAAGGCTAAAAGTCGGGTGGGGCAATTATGGGAAGGCCACCACTGTGACAGCCATGGTCCTCCCATATGGACATGGATATTGTAATTTCCACTGAGAATGGTATAAGTGGATTATTGAACAGTTATCCGGGCGCGCTGTACGGATCAGACTGCAAGCATAGTAGTCCTTGATTATTTTGCATTATGATGCATATGAAATTGGCATAGTGAAATGCCTTAAGGGATGGCATGATGAAATGCCAGGTAATTGTATATTACCAATATTTTTCCCAAGAAGGGAAAATCCCAGTATAGTAACTAGCTGAAATACAAATCTCCTATAATGAAACGAGTTGATCAGTTTTGTATGGAAATGATTATTGATTATTTTTACAATTTTAACGGATTTGTTCTTATATACTATGTATGTATAAAGGTGAACACAAATGATAAGGAAATGAGATGTTCATATAAATAATAGTGGCATGTGAATGTGTTTATGATAGAATGAATTATGGGATAGTTGAATATTGAGATTTTACTGTCAATAACTTACATTCTTATTCCCTGCCAAGCATAGCTTGCTGAGATATTGTAAATGTTCAAATGTTTACAATATCTCAGATACAGAGAAGGAGACTTAGGAGCTCAAGACTTGAAGAACTAGTGAAGAATAAGTAATAAGGGTATATCCCTTGAAACATTGTATAGAGAGCATGTATTGTATTTAGAACTTTGTAATTTGAATTGTGTATTTGGATAAGTATTGTAAGGATACAATGGGTTGTGTACTGTGAACCACTGGATGGATCTTGGAAGTTTAATAAAATCATATTCCTTCAATGGAATTTTATTTTGTACACAAATTGTACTTATGTTATGTATGAAGTGGTGACTTGGGTTTTCAAAACAAGTTTTAAAAGAAAAGAATTTCCGCTGCTTTGTTTTGCGAAATTTTTTTTTTTTTACTAAGGGGACGCCCTTGCCTTTGAAAAATATATTATAAAATGTGTTTAAAAAACCCGGGTCGTCATAATATGACTATCTTTGCCGTCTGTTTGCTCGTGTCGAGTTACTTTTGAGTGATGATATTTGTGAGTAAATTCAAAGATGTTGACGATCCAAACCGTTTATCTTCTGGGACACATTATAGGTACATGATGCCCGGAAATAAGTATCTCTTACATAATCTTAACCCTCCAATATTGTCTAAGGTTTTTCGCCCAAATCTTGTCTTGCAATCTGTTTATGAGTATTGTGAGATCATCCATTTTATCTTTGTTATCAACCGTAATCGTACTTGACATAATATCGGATACAGACAAGACAAAGAAGAGAATATTATAATTAGAGAGAAAAAGGATGTATGTAGCTTGCAGCAATGAGGAGATAAGGAAACTCTCCTAATGAAGAATGCTTCAAACCCCACTTACTATAGTTGCAAAGTGCCACACAAACTAAAGGGCCTTGATTTATGAAAGGTTTGTTGTCTGTTGGCATAAATTTTTTTACACTTTTGATTACCAATAATATAATTTCAACTATATCTTGATGTGCATAAACATGCAATAGACTATTCAAAGTGTCATTAAGACTGTGCTTTTAAAGTACTTTAAACCAATATTATAAAGTTTCAAAATAAGATAAGCCAATTCGAACTCATTGTCTAGTAGTCAAATATTTTTTAAAAATTACAACAATGCCACTGACTAACAAAATTATTTCTCAAAGGACCTAAACACGGAGTTTTGTTACTGGGCTTTTGGTTTTTAGCAACAATACACCATTTTATATTTTTTAACCATTTAAAATCAAAGAAATACTCTTAGCATTTGAGTTTTAAAATTTTAACTTAACCTCCCAAAATTCAATTTTGTACTAGAACCCAAGAATTGACATTTTTTTCTCTTGGAATTAGGTCTTGAGACTTTTTTTTATTGAATTCGGATGGGGTTTTTTTCCTTATTTACGTAACATCTTAAATAAATAAAATTAAAATAATGGTAAGCCATTTACATACATACATATGTATGAGGTGTGTTAATTTTAGCTTATTCATGCATGTGTAAGGAGCAAGTGACATTTGATTGGCTGGAAAAGGAAGAAAATAGAAAAAGTTAGAGGAAATGACAGTTAGAAACTTTTTCCCACTCAATCACATGTCACCTTCACTTTATACCTGCAACTCCTTACTGAAATTACTATTCCTTACACACACACACACACACACACACACACACACACACACACACACACACACACACGAGGCACCATTTGGAGTGTAGTGTACAGTGTAGTTATGTTGTTTTAGGTATATTTTTAACAAAACAATCCACTTTCCTCATTCAAATAAACACACACCTTGCGATGCCTGTTCTTGTCTAAAATGATCTTATTTACTCTCTTTATATTTGGTTCTCAGAGAGATGTTTATCTTCACAAGAATTTTTAAGCATCTTTTACATGTTTAGGAGTCATTTTGAAGCAAAATCAAAAACCCAAAAATGGGACCCACTTTGTCCACAAAGTAGGTTACATTTCTTTTAAAGGAAAATGTTCCCTTAGGGGAGGGGGTCTCTTATTAAGTTATTCAGGCTTCTCATGAAATAGAAGCCCTATAAAACTTCCAAAGTTGAAACACCATGAACAGGACCTACCAACTAATATATAGGATCCATTTTAAGAAAAAAATGTCCCCTTAGGCTTCCTTTTGCTTACAACCAAGAAGCAAGATAAAAAGAAAGACAATGTGACTCTATTTAAAATCAAGAAGTAAGGTAAAAAAAAGTGAAGATTAATGAGGGTTGCATAAAGCTTGGTCTACTAACTTAAAACCTTTTGTGAAAGAACTTATGTTCTAAGAGCTAAACAAGTGAAATGGGCCCGTCCTGGCCTGCCCATTATAAATTGGCATGAGGAGCCTAAAGTGGGACCCATTTAAGCCTTTCTGCCTTTGCTTTTCCTCTTTTCATATAGTTTAAAGATTTTATGGAATAAACTTGAACTCAAATGGCCAAACAAGTGAAATGGGACACACACCAGGTTGCCCATGAAAAATTGGGCACCAAGGGATCTCAGATGGGAACCATTTTATTTCTATCCTCTTCGTTCTCATTCTAGGCGAGACCCATTTCAACCTTTCCACCTTTGCATCTCTTTTCCTTGCTTTCTCTCTTATTTTCCCACTCTCATGTTTCTTCTCCATTCCTCTTTACCCACATTTTCTCTTCCCCACTTCTTAGGATTCTCCCTGCTTCTCTCATCCCTAGTCGATAACACTCCATGTCTTCTAACTTCTCCTCCCTACACTTTCCCACTAACCCCTATCTCCTAACTTTTTACCCACTCAACCTCCCACAGAGAGAAAAATATAGAGCCAAGCCTACTAGTTTGAAGAGAGAAACTTGATATGATTCTTTTGAGAGTTATAGCACATTCAAGGATCAGAGAAATCTCTCTCTCTCTCTAGAGTGGATATGAATATTGCTTTAAGGATCATCTACTCTCTGTGTTTTTGGACAAGAAGATTATTTTGCTTCTAAGAGGTAGGGGGCATGGGACTTTCAAAGTTAGATCAATTTTTAACCATGTATTCAATCTCATGCGTGCACAGCCTAGACATGCTTTTATTGAATGTTATTGGACAATCACTACTTAGATTTCATCATTACACAAAGACTTAAGGCATATCATGTATAGAATCTTAATCATTAATCCATGTTATAACATGCACACTTTAGCTACGATCCTCATTAACCTCCATCCATTGATCTTATATGAGCATGCTATAAAAAAAATCATAATAATAAAAATAAATAAAATTGGACTTCAACATTGATTTTCATGCACAACAAACATTGGGTTGTTGTTTGTTATCTTATTTTGTCCATTGGTTCTTAGCATGGAACACACTCACGCATGCTAGATTTTTAGATTTATGCATGTGCTGATGTCTCATCATCTCATGTCTAAACATACATATGTATTTTGTTATTCACACTTAGATAGACATTTGAAAAGTCTTCATGTCACTACTAAAATTGTGGCTTTATAAGAAGGCAAAAATAAGGCAATTTTACCCCAACAGTCTTATATAAAATTCATATAAGATGGTTATGGATACCCGTCTTATATACTATAAACATATAAGACGGGTTTAACACAACAGTCTTATGTAAAATTATACAAGACTATTTTAGAAAACCGTCTTATATTATTAGCTTCATATAAGATTGTTATCCAGAACAATTTTATATAAAATTACATAAGACGGGTCTTAATAACCATCTTATATTTTTTATATCTTATAAAGTTAAAATGACTCTTGGCTTCTTTGACGAAAACTCGAACATTGTGTTGGATTTACATGCACTTTGTCCCAAACTTGCATTTTCTTGGTTGATATCATTTGGGTAGTATTCTTTCTTTTACTTTTTTTATTATATATGTTTACTTTATTTGATGTTTATGGCTATAAAATTCTTTTTTTTTTCTTGCATTTTGTATATATAATACATATATTTTATGTATGTGCATGATGCTGGAGAGGAGGGTGAGTGGGTTGAATCTGAATGTATATGGGCTTTAATTGTAGTACATTAGTATATATGACCAACTTAGTTGTTGATGATCAGGTCATTAACGATCACAATGGTTACAAAAAGGAATGATGAGGGTTCGGGGGCAACGCCCTAGGAAGTGGGGTTTGGGTTGTAGTTGTAAAATTGTTAAGTGTGAAAAAAAAAAATTGGGCGAGGGAATGTTTCGCTCCCAAAGAGAATATTAATATAGGACGAGTATGAGAACCGTTCTTTATTCATAACAATATAGGACGGGCGGGTTTACTAAACCCGTCCTTTATTCATAATAATATAGGACTGTTATGGGTAACCATCCTATATTCAAGTGAATATAGGATGGTTCTCATACCTATCCTTTATTGAAAGTTATATAGGTTGGGTCTATAAAACCATCCATTATTCAAAAGAGTAAAGGACGGTTCTACAGACCCGTCCTATAATATTGTTTATATAGGATAGTTCTAATGAACCGTCCTTTATTTGTTTTTAAATATCCAAGCTCTCTTCTCCCCATTTCAAATTTTACAAACCCCAAACCCCTAAAACTGAGGAGAAGAAGAATAAGAGGAGAGGAGAAAGAGATAGAAGGAGAGAAAGAGGAAGAAGAGAGGAGGAGAGAAATCACACACCCCTCCCACGATTATTTAAAATTGGCCCTCTTCCCCCTCTTTTCCCCATTCAAAATGTTGAAATCCAAACCCCCAAAATCCCTTCGTGGAGAAGAAGAAAAGGAGAGAAGAAAAGAGGGAAGATGAAGAAGAAAAAAGAGGTAAAATTTTCTCGCTGGATCTCTCTCATTTGTTGATTTTATAGTTCTCTAATCCTTGTAAATGCATGTAAATCCTTTTCTATGCATGTTTTATCATGTGTTTTCTATTGTATGTCATGCTTATTTTGGGCTTCTTTAATACTTCTAAATGCTTGATATAATCATGTTAGATAGCCTCTATTGAGTTTAAGAAGAACCATGTCTTATATTTTGATGTTTCATTCAAAAAGGCATGCAAAATGTAGCTTGAATATGTGTTTTTACAATGCATTTTTTACCGTATGTCATGCTAATTTTAGGCTTCTTTAATGCTTCTAAATACTTCATTATGATTATGCTAGATAGCCTCTATTGAGTTTAAGAAGACCCATGTCTTATATTTTGATGTTTCGTTCATCATTCACAAAGGCATGCAAAATGTAGCTTGAATATATGTTTTTACCATACATTTTTTCTCTCTATGTCATGCTAATTTTAATGCTTTTAAATGATGGATTATGATCATTCTAGATAGCCTCAATTGAGTTTCTTAAGACCCATATCTTCAATTTTGATGTAATATTTGTTTTTTTGCAGGTTAATTTGGGGAGCAATAGTTACTTTCAATTAGACAAAAATGATAACAGAATGGAATGGACTGAATTTTTTTTACTTTTTATTTGTAGACATCTGATGAAGGGGAGCCTTGGCGCAACGGTAAAAGTTGTCGTCATGTGACCTTGAGGTCACGGGTTCAAGGCGTGGAATCAGCCTCTTGCAAAAATACAAGGTAAGGCTGCCTACTTTAGGCCATTGTGGCCCGCCCCTTCCCCGAACCCCGCATAGGCGGGAGCTTCGTGCACCGGGGCTGCCCTTTTTATTTGTAGACATCTGATGTTATTGAACATTTATCAATTTTATGACAAATATATAATTTACATTGCATTAATTACATGCGTATGTTCCTTTTACCTTAACTTAAGTCTATGTATGTTTTCTTTATTTCACTATGAAGTATAGAGAAGTTCGATGTGGAATGTGAAAATGTTGGTTGTGTATGAATGTATGAACAGATGAAGTGTTAAACTCTAAAAACTACAGGAACAATGTATGAACAGAAACCAACAAGAATGAGAACACGAATGTGAAGAAATTATAAGCAATATAGGACGATTTTTTAATTACCATCATATAGACAGATATCCATATAGGATGGTTTTTGAATAACCATCCTATATACACCTCTTATAATTTTTAATATAAGACGGTTCATACAACTGTCTTATATGACATTTGATTTTATAAGATGGTTGGGTATAAGATGGTTTGGTTACTGTCTTTTACATTTGTTTTTGACTGTCTTATAAGCCCATCACCGAAGTAGTGTGTGAATGAGCATAACTGTATCTAACTCTTGAGGAGATCATGTAAGTACCACTAGCATGGGAATAATACAAGGGTCATTGAACTTATCTCTAACTAAGTCATGCATGCAATAAAGATCACGTGTTTGATTCAGTTCTGCACATGTTAGCTCTTATTTGAAAGAAAAAGAAAAAGAAACTAAGCCATGCATGCACATTCAAATTTGACCCTAGTATATATTATCTGTGCATTTCAAAACTCTTGTACGCTATATTACCTGACCAACCTAACTTAGATCTGTAGTAAAATCTTGATTGATGGAAAAAGAATTTGATCGCATTAATCATACACCATCCCAAACCATGCACAATGATGAATGCCAAATTTTAAACTATACGTCCTAGATTCCTTCAAATGCATATAGGAGTTACACCATTGATTCCTCATGTTTATGTGCACACATTTGCAATCTTACATCCTTTTGTCGATCCATGTATATAAATACTTCTATGTTCCTTTGATATTTGTGAGTTCTGTTGATTGTTACTTAGATGCATGTATACACCATCCCTTATTTGATTTAAATCATGTGCACACCTTTGATCTAAAGCATGATTATCCTAGATCTTTGTTTTAAACCATGAACACTAGTACTTCTATGATCCATTGAGCCCTTTCTAATCATTCATGCGTCCTGTTAATTGTTGACCTAATAGCTTGCACACACATTTAGATGCTTAATCAAAATTATGCACACAATGATCAATTGTTTATTGAATGGTTAGAATTATGATTTGCATATATATCATGCATCCACTGATTCATGATCTAAGAACATCATGCACACACCCTATATTATGTTCATAAATGAGCGATTGATTCAATTACTATGCATACTCTGAAGTTGTCAATCTAGGGAGTTCACACATTATTGAGTAATGGATCAAAATACCTTGCACACCATTGACCTTGTGATTTAGAACAAGCAAACCATTGATCAATCGTCTGAAGCCTACACACTCTTGTTTTCCACAATCCGAAGCATACACTCTATTGATTTGTTGTTTTCTTTTTATGCACACGCACTCTTGTTTATGTGATATAAAGCATGTTGATCATTGATTTCATATTTTAAACACCATGTGTAGTGTTGATACCTTGTGCATGAGTGTCCTCTTTCAGGACATTTATGAAAATGGAAGAAAATTCTATGACATTATGTGTGATGATTATGGAAAGATTATATTTCATCACACGATTGATCTGCCAAATATTTTGTTAAGTGCATGTGTACTCATATGTATGTAATATGATGATTAAAATGCTTTGTATATATCGAAGTTGATAAGTTAACCGAGAGATTTCACTTTAAGGAGTATTTATGTGACCATACCATGAATAGGAGATCAGAACTATGATGAGACTCTTTGGAATTGTATGTAAAGGGTAATTTATGAGACCCCAGTAATCTTTATGTTAGGGGTGCAGTTGGCCACTCACACTCTAAAATGAAAATCTGATACCTGCCTAAGGTAAAGGCTTTTGTGCATTTGAAAGGGTCATGAGATCTTCCGTTTAGTGTGATTCGTTCTCCCCATGAGGACCAGTGTAAGTCGTGTAATATCTACTATTGATGTTTTTTGTAAGTGCACGGGCTATTATGGTATAGCTAATGCAAGTACAAGTCGATCCCACAGGGAAGCGCTTTAAGATTTTGGAGTTTTTAATAAAATTTAATTATTTAAAATTAAAATTAATTAACAAAAATTAATAGAAATAAATTAGACTTCATCTTTAGTTTAATAGTGAAATTCTAAAGGTCTAATTCCAGAAAGGAAAAAAAAAAACCCAACAACAAAACCTTAAGTAAAACAAAAACTAGAAAAAATTAAGAAAATTCTAATTCCCCATCTTAAGTGCTGTCTAATTTCTTCACTTATGGTATCCTAAACTTTGATTAACCTCCATCAATATATTCAATATGTTGTGGATTAATGATCTGACAAAGGAATTTGTCAGATTCTTCAAATGTTTAGAGATCTAATTGAATTAAGGAATTTAAGAATTAATAGCTTAGATATATTTTCAAAACCCAAATTGAAGATCAAGAATAACAATTAAACAGAAAACTATCCTAAAAACAAGTTCTCAAAATTAATTGAAATTCTGAATTAAAACAAACAAGAAATAAGAATTTTCCCGTGGTTAAACCAGAACCCTTGATTTGGTTATAACTACGGAATAACACAGAACGTGAATAACTAAAATTGGAATAACATAAAACGCAAATAGTAACAATAACAGGACAGAAAATGTAATTTGAATTATTCTTTGAGGGGCAAAATTAGAATTTTTTTTTCCAAAACTTCCCAAAAACTCCTGTAAACAGAGTTTGCCGTAGAAAGCTAGGAAAGATGATCTGTGATGCCGCAGGAGATCGCCGAAAACGATGGAGTTTGGCCTGGTGCATGGAAGCAAGACCTGATCTAGTATGGGATGAGATCTGGGCCGTTGTCCAGTGGTTCTGGAATCGCTTGGGCCTAGAGAAAAAAAAATCAGTCGAGTTGTCAACGACGACTTTTGATCTGGGTGTCGCACGGTCTTGGATTGTTGCCTGGGCTGTTGGTTGCTTGGCTGGAGAGGCCTAGAGTTGGCATCGTCGATTGGCAGGGGAGGACCAGAAGTGAAACGGAAAAATGATGCCTTTTCTGGGCAGAGGTGGCTCAATCGATGGGAGAGAGAGAGAGAGAGTGTGGTGCAGCAGTGGAGATGATGCCGGTGAAGACGCAGATGGGAAGCTGTCTGGTGTGAACAGTGGAGTGGTGAAGAGCTAGGTAAGCTTTTAGGGAAGGTGAAGTAGGGGGTGAAGAAGAAAGATGTGGCAGACGATAATGGAAGCCGAGGTGAAACAATGATGGAGGAGGAAGCGTGTGCTGAGAAAAAATTGCCGACAGTTGAAGCTCCGGTCAGTTTTAGGGGTTTATGGTTGAGGGGTTAGAGTGAAGAAGGAGGAGATGATCTGGGTCAAGCTGCGTGGAAAACGAGATAATTTGAAACGGTTTCCCGTTGGAAACCGAGAAAGGGAAATTGACCGGGTGGTGAAACGGAAGGTGGTCGGCAAGGAGGGGCTGACCGGTGATGGGAGAGGATTGAGGCAGAGAATGTGCACGGTGGACTATGAACGTTAAATAGAAAACAAAAGGGAAGAATGGATACGATGATAACAGATGAGGAAGATGATGAGAGAGAGAAAAAAACTGGTAAGCAAAAGGAAAAGAAGCAACTATGAAAAACTCTAAAACTTTCTCACTCCCTATGGTTCCCCCTCTTTATAATATTTTTTCTTCCTAATTTTTCTCCATCTCTTTCCTTTAAGATTTAGTTTCCTATTAGGAAACTTCCTCTTTGTCCAACTTAGGACTCTTCTTCTATTAGAAAATCTTCTTCTTTTAGGAACCCTTCATCCCTTGTCTTATTGATCATCAAACTGATTTGCATTGTTGAAATTAAATCTGAGCCATCCAACCCACCTTTAGTTGATCTGCAAAACCAAAGACTAGATTAGAGTCATCTAAATCATACATTAAGTATCCACTTAGCTCAATTGATCATCTGACCATTAATTTTGATAATTTACAATTTGATGGTTGATTTGAGCTAATTTTTTTATTTTATCTAAAAAATTACCAAATTAATGAATTAGATGGTCTAATTAAATGCTAAACTAGGAGTTTTTTAACCAAAATTAAACACTTAACATCTACTATTGAATGTAGGCAGGAGACAGTGGTTCTCTCTATGTGCATAGTAGACGAGATCTGATATGGACATATATGTATATGTCAATCAACCTTGAGGGATTTAGACCATTTGCCTTTATGGCCTTAGCTGGACGTTGTTGTCTGATCAGTTTTATACTATGTGATATGTTTTAGATATTTGGTACAACTTCTCATGTTGTGTACTTTTGATTGAGACTTACAACACTCAATGTGATTTATCGTGGACTTTGAGATTTAATCGTTATCAAGGATTGATATCAATAGTGTTTAATCATCTACATCCTAATATCTTTATGCATTCATGTGTTTTCTGCATGTTTTTGTTTGACTTAGAATTTTTCATTGAGTGGTAGTACTCACCTTCACCAACAATTTTAGGTTAATCTTCAAAGCAAGAGTAAAAATTTGGGTAGAACAGGACCTTTGGAGTATGTAACACCCTGGATTTTTAAGACAAATTTTTTTATTTTTTTTATTTTATAATAATGGCATTTTAAATACGAGCATTTGGGATCCCATGAGAAAAGATTTATTCAACATTTTACTAAACCTATCTTAAAAACTCCGGGTGTTAGTTTTCCTTTCTTAAAATGGCGTACATGTAATTTAAACATAAATAAATAATCTGCGTATAAATCAACGTCAAATAAATAGGCGCTTTTATTTTAATTCAAATAAATGTCCAAAATACAATAATAATATGGCCCAGGGTCTATTCATCATAACATCCCATATAAATGTCCAACATATGTCCAAACATCTAAATCACATCCAAATATAAAGTATGCAGTCCATAATAAAATCCAAATGATAATCCTGTTTAATGACTCACATCACTGTCTAACACTATAGAAAAATGGTCTTCAGCAGCTCTCACGGCTTCTCAACAGCCTTGCCTTTCCTGTTATCACGCTCGAGATCTAAGGCATTGCAAAACAAAGCAATGCCTCAGCAAGCTATCGCTTGTGTAGGTACATAGACAATTAATGTAATAAATGAAAGAAATAATGAACAACTCTGATGAAAAGTCTAACATTTATGAAAATAATGATATCATAATGCCATGTTCAAATAAATGTCAATTTATTCCATATGCTAAAACATGCAATTCACGGAGTTAAAACATGACATGAATCAATAAAATGGAGCATACAACAAGAATAAAGGCACCCTAAGGTAATGGGTCCCACCACATCGCACTAACATCCCTGATCAGGAGTACACGTAGTCAACCTCTGAGTGTCGTCACACCCAGGCATATCATCCATAACCATGCTCATCATACATGCACACATAATAAGAATATGGGCCATCATGCTGCAGTGGCAACCCTCCATGGGTATCAACCACCGCCACTCTCCGTCGACACCATAACGGGAGGCTTAGCGTCTGTCCCCATGGAAAGGCTCAGACCGGTAGTGTGGACTATCCATGTTACCAAACCCCTACCAAATGCCATCTATGGGTAGGTGTCTATCATATCACAAAATCATCACATCATAATCTCGAAAGGTGGGTGGCCGGCCCTATCCCTCCTAGCATGACGCCCACCGAGCGAGAGCACCCGTCATCAAATATAAAACACGGAAATCATATGTATATGCTAAAACTCAAGAGCACTTATAGTTTGCAATCCCCAAGACATGCCCCTCATCCTGGGGTTAGCTTATAAAAGGACTAGCTAATAAGCCTCTATTCTCATTTCTATGTAAATCCATGCATTTTCTATATATATAATAAGAAATAAGTCTCTAATTAAGCATAACTAATTAACATCATGCTTGTAAAAGTATTTTAAATAAGTTTATTCAGTAAAAGATTTCATTTTGGAATAACCATCCTGTACTCAATGTCGCATGAAATACACGGTAAATAAGAATTGCAATTTAAAACACGATCACACATGATGGTATGTTTAAACATGGTTTAAAATCAAGGAAAAACATTAGTTATCGTCACCTACCTCAGTGTGAGACCACTAGCTTGTTAATAACTCCCTTTAACTGGTATATTCAAGTGCACCTGTACATGTCACATCACTATTTTAAAAATTTTCTAAATAAAAAGTGGTCATTTATAAGTTTTTAAGTTAAAACTAGGTCCGCGTCATCAATACGGTCACAACGCATCTTTCAAATCGTGATTTGGACTCCTCTAGCTCCCAAAAATCAATTTTAAGTGAAAATACTTCATAAATTAATATTTATTAATTTATAGAGTGTTTGGCGGGTGCACTGGTTTACACCAGCGGCCCTGCTTTACACAGTGTTACACCGGCGCCCAGTGTACACTGGGTTACACCGGCACCCAGTTTACACTGGGTTACACGGGCAGCCCGGTTTACACCGGCGACGCGGAAACCGGCACCTGAGAAGACGACCGGCTTCTAGTCATTTTTGGTGACCCTACAGGTGTCCAAATCACTTGGTTTTTGA
This sequence comes from Warburgia ugandensis, assembly GCA_035236585.1. Classification (NCBI taxonomy): domain Eukaryota; kingdom Viridiplantae; phylum Streptophyta; class Magnoliopsida; order Canellales; family Canellaceae; genus Warburgia; species Warburgia ugandensis. The sequence continues at coordinate 69,174,956 of CP141134.1, forward strand.
GCCATTTTGTTCCAAATTTTGTCTAGTTTCCATTTCTATCATCCTTTTGCATTGATTTCTCCAAAAACCATGTTTTTTTAAACGGTTTTTCCCAAGTTCCTAAAAACATCCCTAGGTACTGGTTTTTGGATTTTCTGGAGAAAGCCACCGTTGGATCACTCCCAAATTTAAAAGGGTTTGCTCTTGGGTCTCTTGTGCACTAGTTGGATGGTGTGATTTCCAAACGGACGAGGTTTGGTCTGTGAAATCACGCTCCAACAGTAGTGTGCACAAAGTTCCTAAAAAAATCTGATTTTTTCCTAATTTTTAAATGGTTTTCTAATTATTTTCTCTATTTAATAAATACTAAAAAACAGAGTTTTAAGGCTTACCTTGCACCTAGCCGTGGTTGCTCGTGTTGCCGGGGTTCCACTCGCCGAAAAAATCAAAGCTTTGCAGGGCTAGGGTTCTGAGTGAAAACTCGGAGAAACGCTCAAGGTGGAGCGTTTTGGCTCTTAGGGGAGCATAGATATAGGGTTTAGAGTCTTAGGGGAAGAGAAACTCTTCCCCACACGTCTCTTTCCATGTCTCTCCAGCGATTTCTCCGGACTGGTAGAGACGTGTGGAAGACAGGGGTACCGTTATCAATTTGGACCCCTGTGTTACACGTTTCTGTCAAAAGACCAATTTGCCCTTACAACTTCAACGGCTCGTAACTCCCTCGTTTGAGCTCCGTTTTTTGCGTTCTTAGTGGCGTTGGACTCGTATCGACGAGCACTTTCTAATTCTTATGTTTTTAGGAAAAATTTCCATCTATAGATTTTTATTTTTATTTATTTAAAAATTTCCTATTTTATCCTAAAAATGAGGGATATTACATCCTTCCCTCCTTATAAAAATTTCGTCCTCAAAATTTGGCTACATACCTCTATGTAAATAACTCTGGATGGATCTTTCGCATCTCCTCCTCAGTCTCCCAGGTGGCCTCCTGTATTGAATGATGCTGCCAAAGGACTTTGACCAAGACAATGGTCTTATTCCTTAACTCCTTGACTCTTGTATCTGGGACGCGAACTGGTCTCTCCTCAAATGTCATGTCAGACTGTAGCTCTCCTAAGATCTGCTCCAATACGTGTGAGAGATCTGGCACGTATTTCCTCAGCATAGACACGTGAAAGACGTCATGCACATTTGCTAGCTGTGGTGGTAAGGCTAGCTGATATGTCACAGCTCCAACTCTGCGTAAGATCTCGAAAGGTCCAATATACCTGGGGCTAAGCTTCCCTTTATTTCCAAACCTCAACACCCCTTTCATGGGAGAAACCTTCAAGAATACATGCTCACCCTCAGAGAAATCTAAGTCCTTTCGCCTCTTGTTTGCATAACTTTTCTGTCGACTGTGAGCTGTCAGTAACCTCTTCCGAATGAGTTGGACTTTTTCTGCACATTCTTCCACTAACTCAGATTTCACAACGCGCCTTTCTCCTACATCACTCCAACATAAAGGTGACCGACAAGGTCTACCATAAAGTGCCTCATATGGAGCCATGCCAATACTAGCGTGATGACTATTATTATAAGCAAATTCCACCAAAGGTAAATGATCTTCCCAGCTACCCTTCCAATCCATAACACAGGCTCGAAGCATATCCTCAATAGTCTGGATGGTCCTCTCGCTTTGTCCGTCTGTCTGAGGATGGAATGCTGTGCTGAATTTCAGTCTCGACCCTAATGCCTCTTGCACGCTCTTCTAGTATTTTGAGGTAAATCACGTATCTCGATCCGATATAATTGTCAAGGGAACGCCATGTAGACTGACGATCTCCTTAACATATAATTTCGCTAAGCTATCCACGGTCTGATTTTGTCTGATAGGAAGGAAATGAGTGGACTTGGTCAACCTGTCCACAACGACCCATATCATGTCGTGGCCGCTAGCGGTCCTCGGAAGACCCAGAACGAAGTCCATGGTAATATGGTCCCACTTCCACTCTGGAAGGTCCAGTGTTTGAAGTAGTCCTGATGGACGCTGATGCTCAGCCTTGACCTGCTGACAGGTCAAACATCGTGCAACGCACTCTCCAACATCCTTTTTCATACCATTCCACCAAAAATGCCTCTTGAGATCCTGATACATCTTCATACCCCCAGGATGAATTGTATAAGGGGATTGGTGTGCTTCTTGAAGTAACTCGCGCTTCAATTCGTCATCTGCTGGTACTACCAACCTTCCCTTAAATCTAACCCCTCCATCTGGTCCCCTCGAAAAATCTGTCTTATCTGTCAAATCCTGTGTTTCCTTGTCTTTGCCCTGTGCCTCTAAGATCCTGTCAAAGAACTTAGACCGAGTTGTCAAATTGGCAATCATCACACCCGCCTTCCTACTCAGGGCATCTACAACGACGTTAGCCTTCCCAGGATGGTACTGTATGGTGAAGTCGAAGTCCTTGAGATACTCCATCCATCTGCGCTGCCTCATATTCAATTCACTCTGAGTAAAGAAGTACTTGAGGCTCTTATGATCAGTGAATACCTCAAATCTCTCACCATAAAGATAATGTCTCTAGGACTTCAACGCAAATACCACGGCTGCTAATTCCAGGTCATGTGTTGGGTAATTTACCTCATGTGTCTTCAGTTGTCTAGACGCATAGGCAATTACCTTCCCATGTTGCATCAACTTGCTCCTAATCCCTTGTCGGAGGCGTCGCAATAAACTACATAACCGCCTGCACCAGATGGTAAGGTCAATACCAGAGCAGTAGTAAGTCTCCTCTTGAGCTCTTGGAAGCTCTCCTTGCAAGCCTCGGTCCATACAAATTGAGTGTCTTTCCTAGTCAGGGTGGTCAATGGTAATGCGATCTTAGAGAATCCCTCTATGAAGCGACAATAATACCTTGCCAAACCGAGAAAACTGCGTATCTCAGTCACTGTCTTGGGCCTCTCCCAGTGTAGTACTGCCTCTACCTTTGTTGAATCCACGGCCACTCCATCTTTAGATATGACGTGGCCTAAGAAATGCACCTGGTCTAACCAAAAATCACACTTACTGAACTTGGCATACAACTGATGTCGACGAAGTGTGTCCAATACCGTGTGGAGATGCTCCCTATGTGTATCATGACTAGGCAAATAAATCAAGATGTCATCCACGAATACAATCACGAACTTATCCAAATAAGCTCGAAAGACACGGTTCATTAGATCCATGAACACTGTAGGTGCATTCGTCAATCCAAATGGCATCACTAGGAACTCATAATGACCATAACGACTCCTAAAGGCAGTCTTCGAGATATCCTCTTCTCTAACCCTCAGCTGATGATACCCTGACCTCAGATCTATCTTGGAGAACACTTGTGCCGATTGGAGCTGATCAAATAAATCATCTATGCGTGGCAAAGGGTATCGGTTCTTTATAATAACACCATTCAATAACCGATAATCAATGCATAGTCTCAGTGATCCATCCTTTTTTCTTCATGAAAAGGACTGGTGCTCCCCATGGTGATCCACTCGGCCTGATGAAGCCCTTATATAGTAACTCTTGCAATTGTACCTGAAGTTCTCTCAACTCTGCTGGAGCCATCCTGTATGGTGCCTTAGAGATAGGCAATGTACCTGGCACCAAGTCAATGGTGAAGTCAATCTCCCTACTTGGCGGCAATCCTGGTAATTCATCAGGAAATTCATCAGCAAAATTACGGACAACATCAATCTTGTCAAGCTGTGGCTGCTCCTTTTCGTCAACAGTCACATATGCGAGGAATGCGTTACACCCTCGTGCATAAAATCGTGCCGCCTTCATAGCAGAAATGATGCATGTACCTGCCTGATCTTTCCTACCCTGGAACACTATTTCTGGTTGCCCAGGTATAAGAAAAGTGACTCGCTTCTTTCGGCAGTCTACCATAGCCCCATAGTTGGCTAACCAATCCATCCCAAGAATAATATCGTGGTCTACCATGTCTAGTACGATGAAGTCTGTGTCCATACTCACGCCTGATATCTCTACAGGTATATCTCTAAGATATTCTATAGTCTCTACTGTCTCTCCCACAGGTGTCATAATATCTAATCCAAATGCTAGTTTGTGTACACATACATCAAGGCAAGATGTAAAAATACATGATATAAAAGAATGTGTAGACCCTGTGTCAAAAAGAACTTTGGCATGTCTATCCAAGACTAGAAGAGTACCTTCTACGACCTAGTGTGATGCATGTGCCTATCTTGACGTGATGGCAAATACTCGCCCTTGGCTACATGGCGCGTTAGCTGTCTTCGCTCCCATCTCGATCTGCCTCTCTCTCTGCCCCTTAGGACAGTCCTTAATGAAATGACCAACATCTCCACAGTTGAAACACCTGTATGGCTGTCTCTGGTAAGGTGTATAGGGCTGTCCCTGTGGTTGTGGCTGCCTCTGCTGCTGTGGTCGGTCGAATCTATTACACCCTTGCCTAAGGTGCCAACCCTTGCACCTATCACATCTCTTCCTCTTAGTGTCTCTCTTAAATTTGGCCTGTGGTGGATGACTTGATGCCCCATGTGTCTGCATCGCACCAAACGGTCGCTTGCCCTTAAAGGGCTGGAACGCACTCCCTCTAGTCCTGAGAGAGTTCTTCTCATGCATGGACGCCATATCAGCAGCATCTCGCACAGAAGTGGGTAGCGAAGAAATCACTCGATCTCTCAGCCAAGGAGTCAACCCATCCACAAATCTGTCAGTTGCCTCCGTGTCTGAGGCTAGTGTGTGAGGTGCAAATCTTCTCAATCGTGTAAATCGGTTCAGGTACTGCTGAACCGTCATATCTCTCTGCTCTAAGGTGGCAAACTCCTTCTTCATGGACTGCAATGCATGAGGTGGAAAATACTGAGTGTCGAAAGCCTGTTTAAAGGCTGCCCATGTCATCGTCTCGGTCGAATTTGGTCGGGTGAGTGTGAAAGTCTGCCACCAAAAGCCGGCCTCACCTTTCAGTAGGTAGGAGGCTACTCTAACTTGATCATCTACTGAGATCTTCATAGCGTCGAATGTCCTCTCTGCCTCGAATAACCATCACTCGGCCTCCTCCGTGTTACCATCGCCATAAACGGGTTTCACCATCTTTTGAAACCTCTCTAATAATTTGTCAGTCTTCTTAGAGTCACTCGTAGTATCGCCCTCCGTGGCTCTAGGTACTGGTGGTTCTTGCACTGGTTGTGAGGACTGAACTGACGAAACCACGGGTGCCACTTGAGGTGGTGGAATAGGTTTAGGGTTTGCAGCGTCAACAGCTGTCCTAACCTGCTGCTGGATAAGTGGTACGAGTCCTGACATCAATCGATTCAATAACTCGGCATCTCGGTCCCCTTGATCAGCAGGTGGAGCCACGGGTGTAGCAGGGGTAGACCTTGTCCTTCTTCGATGAGCCATCTTTCAAACGTTTTAAATGTCATTAAGTGTAAGTTCCTCTCTCATAGTTTCTCTTTCTCCAACTATTATGGACTGTTACTCACATATAAATGGACATTTACAAGGATTATGATTGTAACATTTTGATAAAAGTTAATAATAAAATAAACATGATATAAGGAAAGGAGAAGAGAGAGAGTGCTCAAAACGCACTCTCCTCTCTCTCAAGTCTCTCTGTTCACATGAACCATCACGCACTGGGGAGGCGGATTTCGCCACCATTGAATAGCCAGGAACTAGGTAGGATCACTCCACCCTTCCCTTTTGTGTTAATTTCAACGTTTAATTACCTGTAAATGCGGAAAAACGGCATGAAAACGTACGTTTTTGCAAAAATCCGTGCGTATTGATTTTCCTAAAAAATTTGGATGAGACGGTGTCAGATTTAGATCTGGGCCATTCATATTGTGTATGATGAGGAGAGGAAAGAACCCACAAAATATTGTGACGATCTGATGGCTAGGGACGCCAGAAAACACGAAAAACAGTAATACGGGAGTTTTTGAAAACGAAACAAAAAGCGTGAAAAAATGCTAGATTTAGGAAGGATTTGGGAAAATGGATGGTGGAAATGGAATGTACGTGAAAAATCAGACACAGGGGTGTAAAAATCACAAAAAACGGAGCTCCTGGGGTCGCCGGTGACGGCGAACCAGTCCGGTCGTTCTCTGGCGACGGCGACCGGAACAGGAAATTGCATGGCTGAGGGAGCGCCACGTGGCGCGATGAGGGTGCGCCACGCGCTGGGCACATGGTGTGCCTCGTGCGCGCCACGTGGAGGGGCTGGAACGCGCCACCCGCGCTATTCCGTCCCCCACACTCAGAGCGCTTCCACAGAAGCGCCTGCTACCCAGATCAGGTTTTGATGCAGAGCGCTTCCACAGAAGTGCCCGCTGCGTCCACAGAAGCGCCCGCTCCCCTAGGGCAGGTTCTGATGCGAGGCGCTTCCACAGAAGTGCCCCGTTGCGTCCACAGAAGCGCCGGCTCCCCTGGGGCAGGTTTTGATGCGAGGCGCTTCCACAGAAGGGCCCGGCACGTGCTGCGTGTGCAGGGGGGCCCATTTGTGGGAATTTGGTCCTTTTTGACCCTTTTTGCCTTTAAACCTTGATTTTAGGAGCTACAGAGGTCCAAATCACGATCCGAAAGAGGCGTTGTGATCGTCTTGACAAGGCGGACCTAGATTTAGGATAAAAATCTAGTTTGGAGTAACTTTTTAGTAGCGAAACTACAAAATGCTATTAGATGATTTAGATCGAGCTGATCAATAGATGATCAGGCTTTAGATTTTAGTTATATTTGTTAATCATGACATGATTTATGTCCTGACAGGTACATCAGGGCATACACCTTGATATTGGATACGTGATTTTTAGCGATATTGCAATACTGAGGTAGGTGATTTCAGTCATACTTTTTCTATGATTCTCAAATAGTGATTTGATGATTTGAGTCTTTGAGGCATATGATTTATGCTTTACCATATGTGTGAGATTGACTTCAGCATGTAACTTCGCATGTGCGTGCTATCTTTATAGTGGTTATTGCATGCACTGTGTTTGATATCTTTCGTGACATCCACTTGGATTTTTGGTCTTCTTGACATGTGGGAGTCACTCTGGCTCGATATTTGAGACTATTGATCTTGTGGTAGGATATGATTTTCACCCCGTGAGTGCCTGAGTGCCCGTGAGGATGAAAGGGTGAAAGGGTGAAAGCGGGTGTGCAACGCGACTTTTCGTGAGTGCCTGTGAGGGTGAAAGGGTGAAAGCGAAAGTGGTACGCGCAGTTCCTGTGAGTGCCTGAGTACCCGTGAGGGTGCAAGGGTGAAAGGGTGAAAGCGGATGGTACAGAGAGCTGACCCCACATTGCCGTGAGTGTATGTGAGACACTCATAGGGCTTGACTGTGTATGAGGTTTGATTCTTTTGACACGCATTCATATGTTTCTAGATTTTCTTGAATTGTGCATGTCATGATATCATAGTTGATGATATCTTATTTATTGCATGGACATGGTATGTTCTTCATCGTGTGGTTTCAGACTTTATATATTATTGATCATCTTTCGATCTTTATGCCTTGCGCTATATGCTTTGTTTTATTGAGTTATTTTGAATGTATATCACCTGCACAAGCATAGCTTGCTGAGGCATTGCTTTGTTTTGCAATGCCTCAGAATCAGAGCGCGAACGTCAGAAAGGAAAGAAGGTGGACTAGCGTGGTGTTGGACGAGGGCTTGACAACAGAGACTGTCAGATACTGACAGAGTGGTGTACTTTTGGTTGAACTGGTATTGGCTTTTTGGCATTCTACTTAGTCATTGTATATATGGACAGATTAGACCCATATCACTGTATAGTGGTTATATGTTTATTCATGGATGATGTGGTGATCTTGGACAGACCCTGGAGCTTTGGAACTTCACTATTACGTGTCTTTACAGTTACAAAATTTCATCGTGGTTTTAATTTGTGAGCATGCTCAAAATGGTTACTTTTCATTTTGTTTTTCAGTATGGTTTTGAGGAGAAGTGACCCTCGGGGTTTTCTTAAATGGTATTTGCTTGACGCTGCGACAAAATTTAAATTATGAGTTTTAAGTTCTGGAATCCCATCTATTTTCTATAAATAAATTATTATTATTTGAGTATAAATATGGGAAACAGATTGATAAAACCCGAGGTGTCACAATGATGGATTAGACTGGGCTCTGATACCAACTTTGTAACACCCCGAATTTTTAAGACAATTTTTTGGCCGACCCCTAATTGGGATAAGGTCTTAATGATGATGATAATAATGGCATTTTAAATAAGAGCATTTGGGATCCCATGAGAAAAGATTTATTCAACATTTTACTAAACATATCTTAAAAACTCCAGGTGTTAGTTTTCCTTTCTTAAAATGGCGTACATGTAATTTAAACATAAATAAATAATCTGCGTATAAATCAACGTCAAATAAATAGGCGCCTTTATTTTAATTCAAATAAATGTCCAAAACACAATAATAATATGGCACAGGGTCTATCCATCATAACATCCCATATAAATGTCCAACATATGTCCAAACATCTAAATCACATCCAAATATAAAGTATGCAGTCCATAATAAAATCCAAATGATAATCCTGTTTAATGACTCACATCACTGTCTAACACTATAGAAAAATGGTCTTCAGCAGCTCTCACGGCTTCTCAACAGCCTTGCCTTTCTTGTTATCGCGCTCGAGATCTAAGGCATTACAAAACAAAGCAATGCCTCAGCAAGCTATCGCTTGTGTAGGTACATAGACAATTAATGTAATAAATGAAAGAAATAATGAACAACTCTGATGAAAAGTCTAACATTTATGAAAATAATGATATCATAATGCCATGTTCAAATAAATGCCAATTTATTCCATATGCTAAAACATGCAATTCACGGAGTTAAAACATGACATGAATCAATAAAATGGAGCATACAACAAGAATAAAGGCACCCTAAGGTAATGGGTCCAACCACATCGCACTAACATCCCTGATCAGGAGTACACGTAGTCAACCTCTGAGTGTCGTCACACCCAGGCATATCATCCATAACCATGCTCATCATACATGCACACATAATAAGAATATGGGCCATCATGCTGCAGTGGCAACCCTCCATGGGTATCAACCACCGCCGCTCTCTGTCGACACCATAACGGGAGGCTTAGCGTCTGTCCCCATGGAAAGGCTCAGACCGGTAGTGTGGACTATCCATGTTACCAAACCCTACCGAATGCCATCTATGCGCAAGTGTCTATCATATCACAAAATCATCACACCATAATCACGGAAGGTGGGTGGCCGGCCCTATCCCTCCTAGCATGACGCCCTCCGGGCGAGAGCACCCGTCATCAAATATAAAACACGGAAATCATATGTATATGCTAAAACTCAAGATCACTTATAGCTTGCAATCCCCAAGACATGCCCCTCATCCTGGGGTTAGCTTATAAAAGGACCAGCTAATAAGCCTCTATTCTCATTTCCATGTAAATCCATGCATTTTCTATATATATAATAAGAAATAAGTCTCTAATTAAGCATAACTAATTAACATCATGCTTGTAAAAGTATTTTAAATAAGTTTATTCAGTAAAAGATTTCATTTTGGAATAACCATCCTGTACTCAATGTCGCATGAAATACACGGTAAATAAGAATTGCAATTTAAAACATGATCACACATGATGCTATGTTTAAACATGGTTTAAAATCAAGGCAAAATATTAGTTGTCGTCACCTACCTCAGTGTGAGACCACTAGCTTGCTAATAACTCCCTTTAACTGGTATATTCAAGTGCACCTGTACATGTCACATCACTATTTTAAAAATTTTCTAAATAAAAAGTGGTCATTTATAAGTTTTTAAGTTAAAACTAGGTCCGCGTCGTCAATATGGTTACAATGCATCTTTCGGATGGTGATTTGGACTCCTCTAGCTCTCAAAAATCAATTTTAAGTGAAAATACTTCATAAATTAATAAATATTAATTTATAGAGTGTTTGGCGGGTGCACTGGTTTACACCGGGTTACATCAGCGCCCAGTGTACAATGGGTTACACCGGCGACCCCGGTTTACACCAGGTTACACCGGCACCCGGTTTACACTGGGTTACACGGGCAGCCTGGTTTACACCAGTTTACACCGGCGACGCGGAAACTAGGTCTCTTGTGCACTAGTTGGACGGTGCGATTTCTAAACGGACGAGGTTTGGTCTGTGAAATCACGCTCCAACAGTAGCGTGCACAAAGTTCCTAAAAAAATCTGATTTTTTTCCTAATTTTTAAATGGTTTTCTAATTATTTTCTCTATTTAATAAATACTAAAAAACAGAGTTTTAATGCTTACCTTGCACCTAGCCATGGTTGCTCGTGTTGCCGGGGTTCCACTCGCCGAAAAAATCAAAGCTTTGCAGGGCTAGGGTTCTGAGTGAAAACTCGGAGAAACGCTCAAAGTGGAGCGTTTTTGCTCATAGGGGAGCATAGATATAGGGTTTAGAGTCTTAGGGGAAGAGAAACTCTTCCACACACGTCTCTTTCCACGTCTCTCCAGCGATTTCGCCGGACTGGTAGAGACGTGTAGAAGACAGGGGTGCCGTTATCAATTTGGACCCCTGTGTTACACGTTTCTGTTAAAAGACCAATTTACCCTTACAACTTCAACGGCTCATAACTCCCTCGTTTGAGCTCCGTTTTTTGCGTTCTTAGTGGCGTTGGACTCGTATCAATGAGCACTTTCTAATTCTTATGTTTTTAGGAAAAATTTCCATCTATAGATTTTTATTTTTATTTATTTAAAAATTTCCTATTTTATCCTAAAATTTAGGGATATTACAGAGTAGAAGAGTGAAAGTATGATAGTAAAATTAGTTATTTATTTCATTTAAAATAAAAAAACCTTGAACATTTAGCACAATGATGTAATGGACAATTAGCTTTGATATGATTGTGAGGATTTAATTTAATTTAAGTCATGATTTTATTTAAGATTGTTTGGGATGTGACCGGTGGGTCCTCATAGTGCTTTTTCTTATTAAATTATTTTGGCTTTATATGGAGTTTTAATGAGATAACTGGACGGGCAGTTTTGAAAATTAAGATATACTGTACATCTTTGAAATGTTTTAGAAAAAAAAAAAATCTCAGGATATTGATCATTTTCAAATAAATTTTACAAAGGTTGTTTCCCAAGACCCGGGGCGTCCCCGTTTCATGCCTGGTGAGCTTGCTTTTCTAAAAGGACTCATAGCAAACCGTTTCATGCCTAGTGTATCTTCTTCTCTAAATGGAGTAGGCTCGTTTCATTCCTGGGGTGCCTACTTCTCCACCATCCTAGACAACTAACTAGAGGCTCATAATTGTCAAGTGTTTAATAGGGGCAAAGAGAGAACGCAGGCGTCATCTATCCAACATTATATTTAAATGGACTTCAAAAGATAAACACACTAACAGAGAAGAAAATGAGAAATAAGAATATTGGATACATAGAAAACTACGTCTGAAAATTTTCCCAATAACAGAAACAGCTCTCCTAGCTAGTATCTACAGCTATATCTGAATCTTGATGGTGCTGTGGAGTATTCGGCCCACTCGAATCATCCAAGGTTACCGTAGTCCACTCTTCTGTATCCGCTGTTGACGAGGCTGAAGTTGAAGCTCTCTCTGGAAATTGAATCTGCCCATTATCCCAGTATTTTGCTAGTATTACTGCGCGTTTCCACACGCTCTCGCTCATAGGAGTGACGCTTCCTCCGTTACCCACTTCCCGACGTCGGAATTTGTGGAATAAATGAGCGATGAAGAGAAGGAGAACAATTGTAGAAATTCCTCCGGTGATGGTAAAGAGTCCCCAGAAATTAGAGAGACTCAAGCTTTCGGTGCTAACGTCAGACCTTGAGCACTTGGAATAAGAGGATACCAAGTTGTTTTGCAGTTGCCTTATTCTTCCTTTCTCTGTTAGTTTTAAGATGGATACGGAAATGTCAGTGACAAGAGGAGAACCCTTGGGAAAAACCTGCAGAGAGAAGGAAGAAACAGATATAAGTATCTCAAAAGGAAAACTTCTAAATAAATGGATGACACGTATTTCCAATGGGCGGATGAAAATAGATATTGAGATGGCTTAATAATGGTCCAAAAGTCCAAGCTGTGAATGTTAACCCCTAATACGGATTAGTCGTACACAAAGCTGACATCTTTCTCAAATTATAAGCCTCTGATTTTTTTGTATATAACTGGACGATTGGGCTACTGGAAATCAATCTTGCTATGTCCATCAACGACTTCTGATATGGTTTGCAGTACTGGCGCTAAACAGTGCATATGGACGAAGATTGTTGGCGATCCAAAACATTCATCTTCTGGGGTACATTTAAGATGGTCCCGAAACGTGGACCTCCAAAGTCAATGGAGATCCAGTGTAGGACCTATGACATGATCGGTTTAAATGGACTAGAACCGAGCCCGTTCCTTTTGAAGCATTTTATCTCATATGGTAGTTAGAAGATGTTACTTACAAAGCCAAATCCTCCAAATCTGTAAGTCGGCCCGGCCATGGCAAAGCCTTTGCAGTACTTGGCAAGGAATACTTGGAGATAAGGAATTTCTAGGAATGCTGCGGCGATCTTTCCCGTTCGTAATTCCTCTGGATAGTCGTCTCCACTTCCGACCTTTACGATGTTTTCTCGCTCAAAATGTAGAACTTCTTGCAAGTATTTGAGGACAAAGGAGTCACCGTCACATCCAACTTTTGCGTTGGTCCTCCTCAATGTTTCAATGTCGTCTACCTTCGGTACTAGCCGTTGGACTGTAAGCATGGAGGATAAACTGGCAGTGTAACTGGAGGTCAAGACTAACACCACGAATAGCCACACCACGATCACCAGTCGAGAGAAGTTGCTGCGGAGTCTCTCCCCTGTTAGAAGATGCAAGAGTAAGGATGGAACTTCTAAAAACTGCACTTGTAAAACCAAAAGTTGGTTTTTATGTGTACTTGTGTAAACTAAATGTACAAGTGCAAAGTAGATGTTAGGCGATCAAGATCGTTCATCCTATGGGTCACTCCTGGAGGACCTGGACTGATATGCACAAGAATTATGATAATGGGGTAAAAAGTAGGGTGCTAGGATCAGCAGAAATCGTTGATCTTTGGTGACTTCCTAAATGGTGGACGTACGTCCTTTGAGCAGCCAATCTGGTAATTCGTCTTTTAGAGGGCCTTTAAAAATGCTCGAGATTTAAATAAAATAAGAAAAGGAATCCTGGTATTATAAAGAGAATCCTAGTATTTTCAAATGCTAAGCCAACGTTTTATTTTCAGAAGCCCTTTTTTAATAATTTTTTCTCTTATCTAAGGCGTTCGCCTTGTTTCAGGCATCGTGTTTAGCCTGCTGAAGAAAAATTATGCCAATTGAATGATCTCACTTCTGTTTTAAATTTAATTTTTAGTTTAAACTTCTTGTGATTCAAAGCACAGGGAAACATATAACTGCAAGCATCTCATAGAAGTAGCTTCTAGTGTAGGAGAAATCTAAATGATGGTTAGATAAAATCAAGCCTGAAATCATGAGAAGGCAGAGTCTAAAGATAAGACTCTTGCCGTATAGCGTTTGATAATACCAGGACTCAAACAGAAATTCATTTTTTAGCAATAAATGTTTTCTCTCTACGAGCTGCTGATACTTACTATGGGCAAAGAAGAGTGTTGAGAAGGTGAACCACAGCATGGTCCCAAGTTGGCTCCGCCAAGGCCCCCGAAAATTAGGATTTGTTCGGTGTTCCAAAAACCAAACAACAAAGGCTGTGTACACGAAAACAGCGCCAGTCACCGCCCACATAGCCTTGGTGAAAGGTCTCACGAACAACCATGCCTTCCGAGAACCTTCGTCCTTAACCGTGACCAACATTGACAATCCCGACTCATCATATGGCTGGGTAAATTCCACGTATTGATAGCGGGAGGCCAGGATGGTGGTGTCGCCGACGATGGCATCAAAAGTCTGCGACGAGTTTGCAATCTTAATTAGAATGATTGCGACGCAAAAAGAAACTATAATAAAAAACTAAGCTTAATTCTACTAGATAAATGCCACTTTAGATAAAGAAGCCATTTTTGCGGGGTATTTTTACACGTCGCAACTACCACTTTGCATTAAAAATGTGACAACGTTATGTAGAAGATGACTTAATGATTGCTACATGTGAAAAGTATCCTTTCAAGCAGGGTGAAACCAGTCCAATTTCTTCTGCATTTTCAATGGGATTGCGACATTGGCAAGGTATCTTGCAGTATCTAGATAATTAATTGGAATATAAATGTATTACTTGACGGAGACCTCTCCATGGATGACTAAGTCACACTACAAATGGAGACAGAGAAGATTTGATTTCGATTTTAAGACAAGCTAAAACTAAGACGGCAAGTATTAGATACCACACCTATCACGGTATTAAGACAAATTCTACTTGACTAAAAGGGAAGTCTTGATGCACGAAGCTTCCACCTATGGAGGGTTCAGAGAAGGGGTGGACCACAAGGGCCTAAAGTACACAGCCTTATCTTGCATTTTGCAAGAGGCTGTTTCCACGCCTTAAACCTGTGACCTCAAGATCACACGACGACGACACCAAGGCTCCCCTTCACAAACTCTACTTGACTATTCAATTTAATCAGGAGACGTTGGATATCAGGCTTGATACTTCTTCTAACTGTTGGGATACTTGTGATCTTGACCTAATAAGTTAATCATTTAATGAGATCTAATCAAGGATTGCTTTTGGGCGCCTGTATGGTAGAGAATGGAGGATCTTTGATTTGCTAATTCCAAATTCATTGTCATTATTATCAAGACATTATCTCAATTAAGGGCAAGCCAAATTGCTAATCCCAAATTATTGAGGTGAAAGTCAAAAGGAAAGACGACATTAGTTATCGCTTGAACAATGGAATGAGAGTGAGTTGGTTTTCTCTCTCTCTTTAAGGGAAAGAAAAAGGAAAAGGTATTAAAAACACCATTAATGATTTTTTAAGTACTTGTAAATAGCTGTCATATCTTCAAATCATATTCCAATATTTTAGCAACATATCATGATATTTTAGTGATAGTCATGGCGATATTTTTATTACAAATCATCAAGATTCTTTTTTCCATCTTTTATTACTTTTGACTTTGTAGAGGTGTTTGTCAGTCCATTTAAATAATTAACACACCCACAACATGCAAATTACATATAGTAACAATTGATATTTTCACTTTTTTATTTTTTATTTTAATTTCAAAAATGTTTACCCAAACGGAACGCCGAAATTGGTGAAAACCTAATAATTTCATTCCAATAGGTAAAAAAGAATGGCCATCGGATCAGAATTTACAGCCATGTTGTAAGAAGTGTTGTTATAACTATTTTAGAATAGAGTAGACTAGATTTTAGATAAGAACATGTAGTGTACTAAAGTTAGACAATATTCAAGTAATTAATACTGGTATGTAAAGAATATTCCTATTATCCATAGTCACTAAGTTAAGAATCAGGAATAAATAGCAAGGTAAATATTCAAAAAAAATTAGGAAAATTTTGTGCAAAATTTAAGAAAAATTTATTTTTCATATGTGAGTTGAATTTTTAACTAAGATTTAACATTAATGTTTAAGAATTTGACAAATTATTTGTAGAATTTAATTTTATTAAGTCAATTCATATTAATTTCTTAAAAATTTGCTTTTAGTTTAAAAATGTTAGAACTTTGGTAGCATTTCTATATAGAAATATTAATAATAAAATAAAATAATATATATAACCTTATCCCAATCTTTAAGGAAGAGATTGACAATCCAAGTTCTTTCACTCCACTTAAAAAATATTTTTCACCGAATGGATCTAAGAGGAGATCACAAGGTGCTAAAGTGGCAGGGGAGGGGGGTGACTGGGTGAGGGGATCCTTAGGGTTTTTTGGTTGTCTCTTCATGGGTTGATGTCTCTAACCGGTAGTCGACTCTAGTAGTGGAATCTAGTATAACTGCTGAACTGGTTGTTGCTGCTTACTAAGTTTATTTTGTGCAACTAGTATATATATTCCTACAAGGAAGTATTTACCTAAACTGAAGTAACGCATATTATTACAAAAGTGGAATTGTTACCTTCCTATCGACCTCTTGGACGAGTTCGTCGTACGTGCCGTTGTAAGGCACAAATTCGTGAGGAAGATCGTACGGTAACTGCTTCACAGCCTCTTCGAAGACGTCGATGCAAAATCCCGTAACGGATGTATGGTTCCCTGGCAAGGATGTAGCATTCTCCACTTTAACGAACTGATTAAAAGCCGTTTTTCCTGGTACACCAATCCTTAATGGCTTTGCATCAGTCCCTACCGTCCATCCTATCGGCGGGGAAGTTTGGCCAGCAGGCCAGAAAATCTGAGTTTCAATTACACTGTTGGACAACCCCGATTCAGGCGACCAGAATCCGACCTCTCTATAACTGTGACCCACCAAGTTCACGATCTGAAACGTGGAGGTTTTTGTTAATTTCCCACCTTTGAAATTGATGTTGCCACTCAAACCACTGAAGTTGCTAGACAAGATATATTTTCTTAAACTTTGACTTCCAGATGGGGTTTTCTCGATTGCCCGAGCAACGGCCCAAATTGTATCATAAGCACGGGAGGCATCAATTCCTGGTTCAGAACTTTCTTCTTCTTCTTCTGAATATTCTGATCGAAATTTTCGTCGGAATTTGACTTTGAACGCTTGATATTCGTTGCTGGTTCTTGAAAAGTGGGGCTTGATTCCTAGAACACCTTGCATGGTAGAGATCACAGAGGAATTAAAAGAATCAAGGAAATTTGTTACACTCTCTGTTGTTATCCAAACATAGCCTTTTTCCATCATTCCGATTTGCTTCGCCTCTGAGAAAAGACGAGCAGCTAATGGTAGGGATGACTGTAACAAAACGAAGACCCTACACTGCCTTTCCTTGAGCTTCTCCAGTTCTTCTCTAATGAAGGTCTTCGGATCAGATAGAGAATTTAAGGGTGGGAGCGCTAATTGGGTTTCGATTTTGGATTCGACATCTCGAAGAGCATCAGAGAGAAGTGTAATGGCTCCATCGTCCCCGCCGTATGTTTCGTCTTCATAGATTGCTGTCACTCTCCGCCATTCATATGTGCCAATCATGTCAGCGATGCACTTCATTTGGGCAGATTTGTTGTTAGACATTTGAATTAAGAGAGGCCATCGGGCTGAAATCAACGGGGGAGTGACAGTAGCTGCTGCGAGGGTGAGGACTGGGACTTGTTCTTGGTTCGCTACATCGGCGACTATTATAGCTTCTTCCCATGATCCCGTGACTATGATCGCATCGACTTTCTTCTCATTGACGAGATCTTCAGCTGCATTAAGAAAATTCAACTGTTTCAACAATTATTGCATTTCCTTTTCCAAATTGTTCTGAATGAAGAGAAAATGAAAGAAATCTTGGCTTTTCCTCTTCTAATTATCTATATGATGGATGCAGTCTGTTGTTCTGCAATAATATCAGCCACCACACCCAGGACACCCAAGAAAAGCAACGTATCAACGGTTCAAAACAAGTGGGATATAGCTGCTGAATGATCCAAACCATTCATCTTCTATGTCCCAGTAGGTATGAGCCATGCACCAAACTCAAGTCAATGTAGCCTTTGATCTCTTGCTTTTGATTGAAGTAAAATGTAAACAATCAGTTTCACATTCAGCACCAAAAGCCTCTACAGTCAAGGCCAGAGAATTTAGTAGGACGTCCATTTATATGCAACGCTTAGTAAATCATGTCTGGGTATTGATGATTTACTAAATACATGCTGAAAAAAAAAAAAAAAAAAAAAAACAGAAATGAAGAACTCGGAATATTTACCAACAGAGGCGGCTCGAAGAGGATTGCCACCGGAGTTTCGGATGTGAAGGACCAGTCTGGTGGTGTTGGTAGAGTTATTGAAATCTTGTATTCCGATTTCCATGGCTGTTTTCTCTTCTCTTCCGACGCGCGAATCAGGATCCATGATGACGCCGATTTTTGCTTGAACGAATTGTTGAGATTTTCTCTCGGTTTGGGCTGATGACTGTGCGGCATGGTAGATGAGAAGAAAGGAGAATAGAAGTGAATAAAGGGGACGAGAAGAGAGGGAGCAGACACAAGAGCGTGGCATTTTCGATTCAGTGAGTTGCATTAGGCGGTCATCATCTATTTAAGCAATATTAAGAGGGCATTTGGTTTGACTGAGATTAAACAAGATCAAGTGGAGATAGAGACCAAAAATTCCATGTTTCCCTGGATGTAGATAAATCTCCTTCTAGTCAAACTTATACTTCTCTCCGAAGAAACGATGACGATGACGATGACGATCTTAGCCATTGATTTATGGGCATTCTCTGATGAGCTACAGCTTGTACCTCTTTCCATTGGATAGGTAAAACGTAAATGGTCAATGGAAATTTGTTCATCGGAAGCCTTCCAGAAAGAGTTTGTACAAGGCGGTCCGCCAACTGGCTTAAGCTACTAGCATCTTTCCCTTTTTTTTTCTTTTTCTTTTTCTAAAATGATCCCAGCTACTAGCTATTTTCAGCATCGATCCTCAGATATCAATTTTTGGGTTTCTAGATGGAGAATACGTCTAATCTTGGACTCCAACTTAAATCATTGGCTGAACTCAGCCAAGTCAAGCCTTTAAGTAACTTGCCAGGGGAAACTTTTGACCTAGCGGACGCATGGGTTTTATTTTAGGGCAGTGATATCTCATATATGCGCCCCTTTGTTTTTGTCTTCACGAGCCTCTCACTAGATCATATAAACGGCTATAACTGGCAGTGGGCTCAGATTTCTCAAGATACCGGCGGTTTACAATATTTTTCACTTATTTTAGATGAGTCGTGCTCCAAATTCTCATCTATCGAATGATTCACATTTTTTTAGTTATAAAGTGAAAAGTAAAACTTTTTATTATATATTTTATAATTAAAAATAATAACTGCTAGGATTATTTAATAAATGAAAATTTTAGAGCATGGTCATCTAAGTTAAGAGTAAGGTTATGAACCGTTCAGAACCTCAAAGAACTAGGTTCAGCAGCAATTATACCCATTCACAGCATTTAGTGAGGGGCTTATGAAAAAATAAAAGGCGCATATGTCACTACCTTTATTTTGAATATTTTTTGTTTATACATTATTGAATAATTACGGCCTAATTATACTGGGTCTTAGCCATACTTCTTCTAAGAGGAGGAATGCTAAACCAAAGCGTCCCACATGAAGGGACTCATTTGGATGATCCAATCGGATTATCTAAATGCTCCGGCCTGAGACATCTAAGCTTAATCTTCCTATAAAAAATATGCAAAGCTGGGCGGTAATTTTGGCTTAATATCCTCCCAAGAAAAACATATGTTCTTTTGATCACAGAACGTAGACAGTGAAAAACCTTATTTAAAGAAAGATTTATATTAAATAAGTAAGAAGACCAATTTTCGGATGTTATATTCGTTTGATAATCTTGATGTTTGGTACTGATTCCGATGAATAAAAATCGGATGAATGATTCTAATCAACAATTTATTTATCACATCAAACAAAAGTAGGTCGCACCATAACGAGCGTACTATGGCATCATTTGTCGTTTTTTTTCCTCTAGATTTTAATATTTTTTACCTTGCAATCCAGTCAAAAGAACAAGCACCAGCCGAAGTGATTAACAAATTGTGACTGCAGAGATTCAAGCCCAGGTTTTTACGGCCATAAGGCAGAATTTCTTGCCACTTAACCACAGCCACAACTTGTAAGAACAAATATCCCATATTTATTCTGATTACAGCGTGGCTTAGAATCTATCACCCAAAAGTCCTACTTTTCGGGTGGTTTAAACAGTGGACCCTACTTTTACTTTACTAGAATTATATTTTACAAGTGAAGATTCAACCATCAATTCAAAGCCTAACAGAATATTCTGATTGCATTTGCTTGCGTATTTAATGTGACAATCAGAATAAGATATTAATAAATGCTAAATCTCCTATTCCAAAACTTCTGCCGAACGTTTCGTCGACAAACGGATCTGGACATCGAGCGACTTTGAATTCTTGAAACCAGATAGTTATCGTCTCCTCGTAGAAGCATTAACTGCAGAAAATGATTGAAGAAAAATGGGGAACTGATGGAAGTGCCTCAATCGTCCGCATTTGCACCTGTAACTATTAACCGGAATTTTGAATGCTGAATTTCTTATTTTCAGCCCTATATGATATTGTCCAGTCCTATTTCCATAGTCCAACTCTTGACTCTGTCAGGGACAATCTCATCTAGTAGGTGGTTAACAAAGTGAGCTGTGTCAAATATGAGAGTACCAAACACAATAAAGAACAGGGTATAAATGGACTCTTAACATTTGGGGAGATCTGATAGGATTTGTGAGGTTGAGATTGAGAGAAGAGACTAGAAAACCGCTTGAAAACTAGAACATAGAGTCTGAACTCTGTAACTTCGAGCGCAAGGAAACTCTCTCGTCTGAGTGTCCAAAGGTTCCAGACCATACATGATGTGCCTTTCTACTTAAAAAAAAAAGAAGTAAAAAGAAAAAAAGAAAGAGTAAGAAGAATGCCTAAATAGGGTTGAGTAAAATCTTACCAATGAAATTATTGTATCATCTAAAATGATGGGTTCATACCCATGACATCTGCAAAAACGAAACACAAAAGTCAATTTTGGTGCATAAAGTAGGAATTCAACACCAAAAGAATAGTAAAAAATCGGCACTGAATGAACAGTTAAAATTAGCAAACAGAAACTATGATTTGTCAAGATCTTGGCCTGAAGCCATGGCCTACAGAAGTAATATTCCTCTAAAGTTTATTGGCAATTTGTGTTATATCGCTGATGTTGATTCAGCCGTTTCAGTAATATTTACAGTTAATTAAACAGCAGTTGGATTTAAGAGGGAAAAAGGGAACAAAGATTACGCATTTTTAGAACAAATTTAAAATACTTAATGTGAACCTCAAACTGTAACAGCATGCGGACGAAAGATTCCTCTACCAAGTTATTTTTATAGTCTTTCACCCCGTGGTGTGTTGGTGAGATTCCCTTGCACGTAGAGGAAGACTATATACCTTCACTAGGGGCTCCATTGAAAAGGCTTATAAGATCTGGTTTGTTGGATTATTCCCTTATAAATCTATAAGGAATAATCCATCGTAATCGAGTAATCAGGAATATGTAAGTGTTGCCAATCGGGCCCTCATCCGATGCAAGGATTATGCCAGATTATTTCATGTATAGTTATATGGAGTAATCGGGCATAATACCATAAATTGGATCATACCTCGCCAAATAAGCCCGATATGATCTGACAAACTATCTCTATCCATTTTACAACTGAGAACGAGGATTACTAGGATCATCCAATATATGAGACTTTCAATTTGGGGCATGCCCTACCTATGACTGGCTTGGATCGCCCTCAATTTGCGCCCTTGCACGTACTTTTAGTCACCGTTGCAATATCTCTAGATGGTGATAGATCTCTTAGAAGCAAGATTAGTTACATGCAGGAAATGAAACTTGAAAAAATTCACTGTGCTACATCCTAAAACTTGATGGAAAATAGAAGAGAATTGAACTGGTGACACAAACGAAACTAGGCTGCTGCAGTTAATCCTACCACAAGTCGATGATCGTGGACAACTAGATTAATCATGCATTTTTAGAGCGTTTATGAGAAGCTAAACTATTAAATTTCTGTCAGCCTTGCCTTACAGTACTGGGACATCCATACGGCGTGGGAATTAGATCATGCAAGCAGCCTCTTGGAGGGCTATATATCAAGCCTATGGCTTAGACCATATCTTTGTAGCTAAGTGCGCGTCTCACAAGAAAGAGTTTGCAGGAACATGTCTTCTCACCATTCAAGTAAATTTGATCTTTGTTAAATCAGCAAATAGCAGGGGATCAAGAAAATCACGATTCATGAATGGCTTAACCAAGGTTTATTTGTTACCCCGTGCCAAACAGCCCGCTAGGAATAGAACTTGGAGATGTACGTATAGGCCGACGTGTCGACGAGGGATAGGTGACTTCCACAAAACTTAAACTATCATTTTTCAGAGTGATTCGTATGAAACCTTTGAAAAGCCGAAATAGATTAATGACTAAAGATTCGTAATTAAGAGCTTGCCAGTCAAAAACAGAAGGCATGCATGGCAGAGTTGGTAGGCCAGTCAAGTAACCGCCCACGTCCAATACTGCCAAACTATCATTTTCCTTAACAAAGAAAGGGATCGTTTGAAAACTGGGGATGCCATTAACTCTATCAAAATAACATTTGTTTATTACAACGTTACTATCAGGAGCTATTTCGCGGAAGAACCCCAAAATGCAATGGATTCAGTTATTCTACGAGACTTGGCAGTGAAGCAAGTATATTCACCCAAAATTAGGCTCGTTCTCAAATCTAAGTCTACCAAGTCGTCGGTCATCATTTTCCTCCTCCTCTAGATGAATTTAGAAATAAAGGTGCAGTCTGTGCCACGGTATTTCTTGGAAGCTTCAAAATTGGCAAAATACCCTATTTACCACAATAACTATGCTAATATTCCATGCCATTGGCACTAGAAAGAGCGGATTGGATCGCCAACATCATATGTAACTTTTAAGGACTTCCAAACAAGACAAAATAGGATTGCCTACAGCGAAAGCTTGTAGTTATTGGAACCACTTGCTTGGCTTTCAGGAGCTAGCTGCGTGAAACTAATGCCAAGTGACATGATCAACCCATCATTGATCGAACTCATGTGAACCCTATCTAGAACGACAGTGGGTATTTGGTAATCTTCAGGAAAAGATAAATCTTTTAAATGAGCTTGGGTCTCAGTCATTGATCTTTCAAACTTATTTACCCATTATTTATCAAGATATTCTGGATTTTTTCAAGATATTCTGGAACACCAGTTCTGGCCATAGTCTATAAAGGAGCCTTGTGTTCGGCTGTCGGAGAAAAACTGAGTACGAAAAACCGTTAAAAGGAAAGGAAATCTCTCTACAGAAGACAATGGCTCTGGTTCTGCGACTTCTCGTGATTTTATCACTCGCAGCAGGAGTAATGGCTGCACAGAGCGGGAAACCGAAGATCAAGTTCAAAGGCAGAATTGGTGCAGTTATAGATTCCACCACTCTGGCTGGCAAGCAAGAGAAAATTGCCATCGAGATAGCGGTTGAAGATTTCTATAGGACTACGGGCCACCAAGTGGATCTGCTAGTGAAAGACTCTCAGGCGGATGCGGTTCAAGCAGCTTTTGCCGGTAAGTCATCTGGCCCTTAATTTTATCATTTTGAACATGATACAGTGATTTCTCTGGCATCGGATATCTAAAAGCCCAAAAAAATACTCGTATTGGACAATCCTAGCATCGAGAATTACAGTTGATCATTGATATAAGCAATTGTCGATTTCCAACGACAAAAAAAGACAGTTTTCCAAGTGCTAGAATCCTCAAATAAGCCTCAATTTTGGGCTACTATTTTGTCCCAAGAACGGTACTGTTGTTATAGTCATGTGACCTTATCATCGGGGGTTCAAGGAGTGAAAACAGCCTCTTGCAACATGCAAGGTAAAACTGTGTACTATTAACCCTTTGGTTTTTTCATTCAATTTCTACGAAATCAGATGAACATACTAGATTAACCACAGATGAACAGCCTAGCAGTGCAATATTCCTCTTCAAAAGGCACTCTAAAGTAGAACTAAACAAGGGGCCTATTTCCCCTAGAAATAACTCTAAAAGTAGAATCAATAAGAGCTTATTTTTCTTCCTTCTCGATACCTTATTTACCTCTCTACGTCCCATAACCCCGCGTCTCTTTCTATGGATCCATTTGATGTTTACGTCCGTAAATAAAAAATGGGGGAGGGGACGCGGAGCAATAGAAATGACTGCTTGACTTTTAGAAACATTTTTCCAGTCCATTATAAAAAGAATCTACAGTATCTTATTCCATGTTAGTTAAACAGTTGAGTGGGGGCAGCATTTGCCTCATCTTTTGCTCCCTTGTATATTAATGCTTACCTCATCTCTGAGTCGGATTTGTGTCGCTCTTCTTCTTCTCCTATTTCAATCACCATTCCAAAAGAATTAGTTAAAGTAATCCCTGTTACCTGCAAGCTTAAGTCACTTTCCCTTGTTTAGAAGAGTTTAAACGTGTCTGGGTGGTTGTCCATAGCTTGTTGGGAATTTGTCCAGTCACTCCGGCCAATGGGAAAGACCATGTTATAAAATAACGAGCGTTAATATCAAAGAAGGGTGCTTGTACTGGTCCCTCTTAATTAATTAAGGGTAGTGATATATATGGTCACTGTTTTTCCCTAGGAGCCCCTCGTCAAATGGTAAGAATGACTATAGCCTAGGTGGGTCCATATTTTTTAAGGTAGGAATCATTTGGAATGTTATCTTTAATTTAGATGGGCAATGTTTGAAATTCTCGTCTAGAGGATGATCTTACCTACTGTTTTCTTTGGTTGTAAAAATTTTCACCATCGATTTTACACTAGAGCTTTCATCGTTACGATCGGAGAGATGCATCCAGGGTTCCTAGTCGAAACATCCGGCAAGAGTGGGTTCCGAGGGATCTGTTTTTGTTGTTACGACACCATCTAGTGCCAATACCCGAAGAAGATCGACAAGGAATTTTTCGACTTTTTCAAATATATTTTAGTTTTCCAAGTTTTGTTCGAGGTGTTAAAGGTCTGTCTGCTGATCAAATCCCACGTAGACCAGCCATGTTCGACAGAGGCTAACAGCGCAATCTCCCATCAGTAACTGGGTTGTAATTGTGGTGACTTGTTAAATAGGGGTTTGATTGCGCTAATTTACAGGTTGTAATTACAAAAACGTAAAAAATGTGTTTTCTTTCTTTCTTTCTTTTCGCCTTTTGAGAACTCATGCTTTTTCTTGAAACAAGAGAAAATTTTTGGAGACTGACTCCCTCTACATTTAGATGATTTGATCTATTCATTTCTGTTAATCTCTCTTAGATTGGCTAGACAACAAAATTCATGATTGTTGGATAATTTTAGATAATGCAGTTTTGAGTTACAAGTCACTGCCATTAGATTTTTCAACTCAAAAAACTAGTAGCTAGAAAAATAATTGAGTCAGATAATCCAACAACCTAAAGTTGAGTACTAGCAAGGTAGGTTTCCGGAGTGTATCCTCGGTCCAAGAAATTAGAGAAAATACCATTTCAAAAAAAGAAAAAACACGTAGCAATAAATTTGATTAGCTTGCTTAAACCTGCTAGTGGCTAGCTAAGTAGTGGTACTCTTAAAGAAGTAAGCAAAATGTGTTGTTAGCTAAATCTCTGAATTTCAAAAGCAGCTCGAGACCTCATCAACGATGAAAAAGTGCAAGCTATTGTGGGTCTACGGACATGGCAACAAGCAGCATTCGGCGCAGAACTAGGAGAAAGAAAAGAGGTCCCAATCGTCACCTGAGCTGCAAATACCTCTCCTTTATTGACCCTCGATCGTTGGTGCTTCCTAGTTCGAATGGCCCCCAGTTATGATTTGCAGATGACAGCAGTGGCTGCCATTGTTGGATCTTATCACTGGCGAAAGGTCACAATCATATCCGAAGATAACAACTATGGTGCTGCTGGAAGCATCACAAATCTTATTGATGCCCTCCAAGAAGTGAATCTCGAAGTTGATCACCAATTTGCTTTCCCTCCTTTTGCATCACTGTCAAATCCACAGAACTCGATTCAAAAACAACTAGAGGAATTGAAGAACAAGCCAGGCAGGGTCTTTATTGTTCATGTATCTTTAGCTTTTAGCTCCCATTTGTTCGAGGAGGCGAAGCTCATGGGAATGATGGAAAGGGATTATGTTTGGATAACTACAGACCGGGTGACTAAGAACTTGAATTCTATCAATTCTACTGTTATTTCGTCAATGCAAGGCGTAGTTGGAGTCAAGGATTACTTCTCCCATACGAGCTCCAAGTTCCGGAACTTCTCCTCCCTATTCCGGCAACGGTTTCGGTCCAGATATCCCGAGGAAGACATTTTGGAACCCGATATTTTTGGTCCGTTCCTTCCTAAATACCGCGTATGCAAGGCTTCGTGCACCAGGGCTGCCTTGAGAAAAAGGCATTTTATTGATGGGGAAGAAATGCTCTCCCCGCAGCCTTACATGATCTAGATGATCAGAGAAAAAAAGGAAAAACAAAGAGCATACATGAAGGAAACACTAGGAATTCCTTCATCTGACTCGCAACGATGAAAAGTCAACACCTTCATGGGCAAGATCACCAGCCCGCTTGTTTGTGGATCAGTGCATGGCTGTGAACGAAAGAGACATCTGATTTATCAATGATCAACTTCGCTCTATCTATCAGACTCCAAAACCTACATGGAGAGGAAGAGAGCTTATTAAGCCACGAGATAACTGAGGAGGTTACCTTCTATGATGATAGGGCTCCATCCATGGTTGCTCCATTATGTGATACACTGAACAGCCCTGATTTCTGCTTCAATGGAATCACCAATGCCAGAAGGGCTGGCAAAGTGAGAGATAATTAGCCCTGATGATTCCTAAGACCTCCACTGAGACCCAATGATCCTGGGTTTACTTTTAGATGAGCCGTCAAAATTACATTTAAAGAAGTCGGATTGGGGTGGGATCCACTTCGATCGGCTTGGCTTTGCACATAGCCGATTAACTAGAGTCAATCTCCTTCGACTTACAAAATATGTCATTAGTTGAGTAGGTCCTTGAGTACGGCAAGTTAAATGCCCAGAAAGCTTCTGCGTCTGAAAATATTATCCTCCATGAACAAAGAGAGGCTTCCACCTTTAAAACAAAGAGTTTCTAACGAATCCGATACACCATATTGATGCCATGAAGGCCAGTCCCACATAAATTTGAAATCCTACTACAACGAGGACCTTGCCACTGAAGGATTAACTCGTCAAATCAGTTTGGAAGGACCGAACATAGATCAAATTTTCTAAACTGATTTCTTGGGCCTTAAACACTGCAAAAACAAGTGATTGTGATCCTCAGACTGTGAACGGCAAATATAACACCTTGTTGGGCTAGAGCACCCCTGAGAGTTAAGATCATCATACACGAGTATCCTTGTCCAATGCAAGAGTCCATGCAAAGAATAAAACTTTAGGAGGCGCAGGGTTTGCCACACGAATTTGGCGTGCAGCCAGGAATAAGGGTGATTTGATAGTAACTGATAAGCCGATTTCCCTGTAAAAACTCCATGGACGTTAGGGGTCCAAATAATTTTGTCTTCCTTGGAGGAATGAGAGTGATCACTTGGATAAGCTTTTGAAGTAACCCTTGAAAACAGAAGCTCCTCCAGCCCCGGAAAGGTAGTTGCCGACGGATCTCACCGTGATGAATGGAGTAGAAGTTCGAGATCCATCCATCCTATCTGTCCATGGCTCTGAAAATCCGACCAAAAGTTTCAACTAGTTGGTAACCCCTAGCCATAAGTCCGACCAGAACTTGATCCGATTACCCATACCAGCATGAAACCTGATATTAATTTGAAAGAAAAAAATTCTTGTGTACGTCTCGACCACCCCCGCTTTACTTCTTCTGGCTTATCCCACCAATTGTGTTTAGCATTATATCCAGCTAGAATGAGCTTTCTCCAAAGAAGATAAATTATTCATCGCGAATCTCCAATGCCACTTACAAAGGAGAGAGGCATTCATCTCCCTCAAGCTTCCAATACCAAGTCCTCCCGTGTCTTTTGATGCAAAAATGGTTTCCCAAGATATAAGGCAAAACTTTCGGGTTTCATCATGTTTTGCCATAAAAAATTCTTTTGACTTCATTCCATACGCTTGATGATGGCTTGAATGGGACATTGAAAAGTCCATAGGCTCGATCATCGCTTGTATGCGACGTTGAAAGCCCGACATGCAATATATATAGGAAGGTTGGCCATGGACGAAGGAAAGCCTTGGCTTAATGCTAGAGTTGTCGTCACGTGACGGGTTCAAGGTGTGTAAACAGTCTCTTGAAAATGTAAGGTAAGGCTGCATACTATTAACCCTTGTGGTCTGCCCCTTCATCAGACTTTGCATATGTAGGAGCTTCCTGCACTGGAGCTGCCTCTTGGCCATGGATGCCGTTAGTGTCTCACATTTTGACAATCTAGATCTGTTTCATAGAGCCAGTTTGTTTTGAAACCGCTGGATAATCGGCTCCACAATTTTCCGCGATGCGCCCAACAATTAAAGGTAAACCGAAATAAAAACTCGGAAAAGTAGAAAGTTTGCAGCCCAATGAGTTCGCAAGATTTGCTGACTAGAATGGATTCATGTTAATCGAGAGAGATTGGAATTTTTAAAGTCATCTTCTTGACCCGCCGGGCACTAAATTTAGTAGAATGTGTAAATAATTTGCTTTATAAGCAAAGTATCAAAAAGGAAAAGAATTAATGACCCTTCGAAACTATGAAAAAAGATTTTCCTTTTGATTGCTTTTCTTTTCCGTTAGCTTTTTTTTTTTTTTGGGAAAAGAGGCATAATTTCTTCTTTTTCTGAAGAGGAATTGTTTGACATGATTTTTCAGAAAGCCTTCAAAGTCTGCAATGTGAATGAGGATAAAGCAAGTTTAACTCAATGACTAGAAGAGCTTGCTATTCTTAATGAATTGTGACTTCACTTTTTCAGAAATTCCCGAAAATAGTCTTTTTTAGTAAAAATCTCTAGTTAATTATCAAGTTAGTATTTTAGGACTAATTAGCTGACTATTAGCTTTGTAGCCAGTGACCCTACTAATCATGCGGTTCCCTTTGCTCTGTTGGTGAAAATGATGAAACCCACAATGGATTGTCCAACCCCAGGGCCCCTATAATGTTCCATGCAATTGTCCAACTGGAAATAAGTGCCCCCTATTGTCTTCGCAAGTGAGAACCAGCAGCAACACCTAAACAGTCATGTCGATCTTCAAATCATATCCCTACTTGCCCTACCTGCTCGTGCTTGCCTTTTGGAAAAATAAAACCTAATTATCAAGCTTCAACTTAATTACGTTTGCATGCTAATTTAATTATGGGCGCAATTTATTTCAAAACTTGAAGGAAATCCCTTGTTACACCATTAATGAATGTCTTTCAAATGACTACAGCACCCCAACTTTATGCAGTTCTTCCATCAAATTATAGATTTTATTTGCTATAAAAGCATATTACATCATGTTAATCCATGTGATGAACACAAACTTTAGTTACATGGTCCATTTGATGTGAGGGACCACCATATGCACGCAAAAGTTTAGGCAGGAGATCCATCATATCGTTCAAGTTTCTCCAATGCTAGGCTTTTGCTTTAGCCAATTCCTGTGGTTATTAGTACAACAAGGTAGGGTTCTTTTCATTTGTCACGAGGATTGAAAAGCTGTAGCAAATCCGCTACAAGCATCCTCATCCCATTATATCATCATAAGGTGGGCCCACCAATAAAATCTCATTAGATGACAGGTGGATACAACATTTGATGCTTGACCTGTGGTGGGTCCATGGCCATTTTCCCTTATGATCTTGCTCCAGCTTGGTTTTAGCCCATATGACTATCTTTGCCGTCTGTTTGCTCGTGTCGAGTTACTTATGAGTGATGGTATTTGTGAGTAAATTCAAAGTTGTTGACGATCCAAACCGTTTATCTTCTGGGACACATTATAGGTACATGATGCCCGGAAATAAGTATCTCTTACATAATCTTAACCCTCCAATACTGTCTAAGATTTTTCGCCCAAATCTTGTCTTGCAATCTGTTTATGAGTATTGTGAGATCATCCATTTTATCTTTGTTATCAACCGTAATCGTACTTGACATAATATCGGATACAGACAAGACAAAGAAGAGAATATTATTATTAGAGAGAAAAATGATGTATGTAGCTTGCAGCAATTAGGAGATAAGGAAACTCTCCTAATGAAGAATGCTTCAAACCCCACTTACTATAGTTGCAAAGTGCCACACAAACTAAAGGGCCTTGATTTATGAAAGGTTTGTTGTCTGTTGGCATAAATTTTTTTACACTTTTGATTGCCAATAATATAATTTCAACAATATCTTGATGTGCACAAACATGCAATAGACTATTCAAAGTGTCATTAAGACTGTGCTTTTAAACTACTTTAAACCAATATTATAAAGTTTCAAAATAAGATAAGCCAATTCAAACTCATTGTCTAGTAGTCAAATATTTATAAAAAATTACAACAATGCCACTGACTAACAAAATTATTTCTCAAAGGACCTAAACATGGAGTTTTGTTACTGGGCTTTTGGTTTTTAGCAACAATACACCATTTTATATTTTTTAACCATTTAAAATCAAAGAAATACTCATAGCATTTGAGTTTTAAAATTTTAACTTAACCTCCCAAAATTCAATTTTGTACTAGAACCCAAGAATTGACATTTTTTTCTCTTGGAATTAGGTCTTGAGACTTTTTTTTTATTATTGAATTTGCATGGGGTTTTTTCCTTATTTACGTAACATCTTAAATAAATAAAATTAAAATAATGGTAAGCCATTTACATACATACATATGTATGAGGTGTGTTAATTTTAGCTTATTCGCGCAGGTGTAAGGAGCAAGTGACATTTGATTGGCTGGAAAAGGAAGAAAATAGAAAAAGTTAGAGGAAATGATAGTTAGAAACTTTTTCCCACTCAATCACATGTCACCTTCACTTTATACCTGCAACTCCTTACTGAAATTACTGTTCCTCACACACACACACACACACACACACACACACACACACACACACACACACACACACACATGCGCGCGCGAGGCACCATTTGGAGTGTAGTGTACAGTGTAGTTACGTTGTTTTAGGTATATTTTTAACAAAACAATCCACTTTCCTCATTCAAATAAACACACACCTTAGGATACCTGTTCTCGGAGAGATGTTTATCTTCAGAAGAATTTTTAAGCATCTTTTACATGTTTAGGAGTCATTTTGAAGCAAAATCAAAAACCCAAAAATGGGACCCACTTTGTCCACAAAGTAGGTTACATTTCTTTTAAAGGAAAATGTTCCCTTAGGGGAGGGGGGTCTCTTATTAAGTTATTCAGGATTCTCACGAAATAGAAGCCCTATAAAACTTCCAAGGTTGAAACACCATAAACAGGACCTACCAACTAATATATAGGATCCATTTTAAGAAAAAAAATGTCCCCTTAGGCTTCCTTTTGCTTACAACCAAGAAGCAAGATAAAAAGAAAGACAATGTGACTCACTTTATTTAAAATCAAGAAGTAAGGTAAAAAAAAGTGAAGATTAATGAGGGCTGCATAATGCTTGGTCTACTAACTTAAAACCTTTTGTGAAAGAACTTATGTTCTAAGAGCTAAACAAGTGAAATGGGCCCGTCCTGGCCTGCCCATTATAAATTGGCATGAGGAGCCTAAAGTGGGACCCATTTAAGCCTTTTTGCCTTTGCTTTTCCTCTTTTCATATAGTTTAAAGATTTTATGGAATAAACTTGAACTCAAATGGCCAAACAAGTGAAATGGGACACACACCAGGTTACCCATGAAAAATTTGGCACCAAGGGATCTCATATGGGAACCATTTTATTTCTATCTTCTTCCTTCTCATTCTAGGTGAGACCCATTTCAACCTTTCCACCTTTGCATCTCTTATCCTTGCTTTCTCTCTTATTTTCCCACTTCTCATGTTTCTTTTCCATTCCTCTTTACCCACATTTTCTCTTCCCCACTTCTTAGGATTCTCCCTGCTTCTCTCATCCCTAGTCGATAACACTCCATGTCTTCTAACTTCTCCTCCCTACACTTTCCCACTAACCCCTATCTCCTAACTTTTTACCCACTCAACCTCCCACAGAGAGAAAAATATAGAGCCAAGCCTACTAGTTTGAAGAGAGAAACTTGATATGATTCTTTTGAGAGTTATAGCACATTCAAGGATCAAAGAAATCTCTCTCTCTCTCTCTCTCTCTCTCTCTCTCTCTCTCTCTCTCTCTCTCTCTCTCTCTCTCTCTCTCTCTCTCTCTCTCTCTCTCTCTCTCTCTCTCTCTCTCTCTCTCTCTCTCTCTCTCTAGAGTGGATATGAATACTACTTTAAGGATCATCTACTCTCCATGTTTTTGGATAAGAAGATTATTTTGCTTCTAAGAGGTAGAGGGCATGGGACTTTCAAAGTTAGATCGATTTTTAACCATGTATTCAATCTCATGCGTGCACAGCCTAGACATGCTTTTATTGAATGTTATTGGACAATCACTACTTAGATTTCATCATTACACAAAGACTTAAGGCATATCATGTATAGAATCTTAATCATTAATCCATGTTATAACATGCACACTTTAGCTACGATCCTCATTAACCTCCATCCATTGATCTTATATGAGCATGCTATAAAAAAAAATCATAATAATAAAAATAAATAAAATTGGACTTCAACATTGATTTTCATGCACAACAAACATTGGGTTGTTGTTTGTTATCTTATTTTGTCCATTGGTTCTTAGCATGGAACACACTCACGCATGCTAGATTTTTAGATTTATGCATGTGCTGATGTCTCATCATCTCATGTCTAAACATACATATGTATTTTGTTATTCACACTTAGATAGACATTTGAAAAGTCTTCATGTCACTATTAAAATTGTGGCTTTATAAGAAGTAAAAAATAATGCAATTTTACCCCAACAGTCTTATATAAAATTTATATAAGATGGTTATGGATACCCATCTTATATACTATAAACATATAAGACGGGTTTCACACAACAGTCTTATGTAAAATTATATAAGACTATTTTGGAAAACCGTCTTATATTATTAGCTTCATATAAGATTGTTATCCAGAATAGTCCTATATTATTGAAGGAATATAAGACGGTTATCCAGAACAGTCTTATATAAAATTACATAAGACGGGTCTTAATAACTGTCTTATATTTTTTTATATCTTATAAAGTTAAAATGACTCTCGGCTTCTTTGATGAAAACTCGAACATTGTATTGGATTTACATGCACTTTGTCCCAAACTTGCATTTTCTTGGTTGATATCATTTGAGTAGTATTCTTTCTTGTACTTTTTCATTATATATGTTTACTTTATTTGATGTTTATGGCTATAAAATTCTTTTTTTCTTCTTCTTGCATTTTGTATATATAATACATATATTTTATGTATGTGCATGATGCTGGCGAGGAGGGTGAGTGGGTTGAATTTGAATGTATATGGGCTTTAATTGCAGTACATTAGTATATATGACCAACTTAGTTGTTGATGATCAGGTCATTAACGATCACAATGGTTACAAAAAAGAATGATGAGGGTTTGGGGGCAGCGCCCCAGGAAGTGGGGTTTGGGTTGTAGTTGTAAAATTGTCAAGTGTGAAAAAAAAAAAAAAAAATTAGGCGAGGGAATGTTTCGCTCCCAAAGAGAATATTAATATAGGACGGGTATGAGAACCGTTCTTTATTCATAACAATATAGGACGGGTTTACTAAACCCGTCCTTTATTGATAATAATATAGGACTATTATGGGTAACCGTCCTATATTCAAGTCAATATAGGACGGTTCTCATACCTATCCTTTATTGAAAGTTATATAGGTTGGGTCTATAAAACCATCCATTATTCAAAAGAGTAAAGGACAGTTCTACAGACCCGTCCTATAATATTGTTTATATAGGACAGACGTCAATTCATATTAATTTCTTAAAATTTTGCTTTTAGTTTAAAAATGTTAGAACTTTGCTAGCATTTCTATATAGAAATATTAATAAAAAAATAAAATAATATATATAACCTTATCCCAATCTTTAAGGAAGAGATCCACGATCCAAGTTCTTTCACTCCACTTAAAAAATATTTTTCACCGAATGACTCTAAAAGGAGGTCACAAGGTGCTAAAGTGGCAGGGGAGAGGGGTGACTGGGTGAGGGGATCCTTAGGGTTTTTTGGTTGTCTCTTCATGGGTTGATGTCTCTAACCGGTAATCGACTCTAGTAGTGGAATCTAGTATGACTGCTGAACTGGTTGTTGCTGCTTACTAAGTTTATTTTGTGCAACTAGTATATATATTCCTACAAGGAAGTATTTACCTAAACTGAAGAAACGCATATTATTACAAAAGTGGAATTGTTACCTTCCTATCGACCTCGTGGACGAGTTCGTCGTACGTGCCGTAGTAAGGCACAAATTCGTGAGGAAGATCGTACGGTAACTGCTTCACCGCCTCTTCAAAGACGTCGATGCAAAATCCCGTAACGGATGTATGCTTCCCTGGCAAGGATGTAGCATTCTCCACTTTGACGAACTGATTAAAAGCCGTTTTTCCTGGTACACCAATCCTTAATGGCTTTGCATCAGTCCCTACCGTCCATCCTATCGGCGGGGAAGTTTGGCCAGCAGGCCAGAAAATCTGAGTTTCAATTACACTGTTGGACAACCCCGATTCAGGCGACCAGAATCCGACCTCTCTATAACTGTGACCCACCAAGTTCACGATCTGAAACGTGGAGGTTTTTGTTAATTTCCCACCTTTGAAATTGATGTTGCCACTCAACCCACTGAAGTTGCTAGACAAGATATATTTTCTTAAACTTTGACTTCCAGATGGGGTTTTCTCGATTGCCCGAGCAACGGCCCAAATTGTATCATAAGCACGGGAGGCATCAATTCCTGGTTCAGAACTTTCTTCTTCTTCTTCTGAATATTCTGATCGAAATTTTCGTCGGAATTTGACTTTGAACGCTTGATATTCGTTGCTGGTTCTTGAAAAGTGGGGCTTGATTCCTAGAACACCTTGCATGGTAGAGATCACAGAGGAATTAAAAGAATCAAGGAAATTTGTTACACTCTCTGTTGTTATCCAAACATAGCCTTTTTCCATCATTCCGATTTGCTTCGCCTCTGAGAAAAGACGAGCAGCTAATGGTAGGGATGACTGTAACAAAACGAAGACCCTACACTGCCTTTCCTTGAGCTTCTCCAGTTCTTCTCTAATGAAGGTCTTCGGATCAGATAGAGAATTTAAGGGTGGGAGCGCTAATTGGGTTTCGATTTTGGATTCGACATCTCGAAGAGCATCAGAGAGAGGTGTAATGGCTCCATCGTCCCCGCCGTATGTTTCGTCTTCATAGATTACTGTCACTCTCCGCCATTCATATGTGCCAATCATGTCAGCGATGCACTTCATTTAGGCA
The DNA here is from genome assembly GCA_035236585.1 of Warburgia ugandensis. NCBI lineage: Eukaryota > Viridiplantae > Streptophyta > Magnoliopsida > Canellales > Canellaceae > Warburgia > Warburgia ugandensis. The sequence continues at coordinate 69,210,178 of CP141134.1, forward strand.
GATTTGTTGTTAGACATTTGAATTAAGAGAGGCCATCGGGCTGAAATCAACGGGGGAGTGACAGTAGCTGCTGCGAGGGTGAGGACTGGGACTTGTTCTTGGTTCGCTACATCGGCGACTATTATAGCTTCTTCCCATGATCCCGTGACTATGATCGCATTGACTTTCTTCTCATTGACGAGATCTTCAGCTGCATTAAGAAAATTCAACTGTTTCAACAATTATTGCATTTCCTTCTCCAAATTGTTCTGAATGATGAGAAAAGGAAAGAAATCTTGGCTTTTCCTCTTCTAATTATCTATATGATGGATGCAGTCTGTTGTTCTGCAATAATATGAGCCACCACACCCAGGACACCCAAGAAAAGCAACGTATCAACGGTTCAAAACAAGTGGGATATAGCTGCTGAATGATCCAAACCATTCATCTTCTATGTCCTAGTAGGTATGAGCCATGCACCAAACTCAATTCAATGTAGCCTTTGATCTCTTGCTTTTGATTGAAGTAAAATGTAAACAATCAGTTTCACATTCAGCACCAAAAGCCTCTACAGTCAAGGCCAGAGAATTTAGTAGGACGCCCATTCATATGCAACGCTTAGTAAATCATGTCTGGGTATTGATGATTTACTAAATACATGCTGAAAAAAAAAAAAGAAAAACAGAAATGAAGAACTCGGAATATTTACCAACAGAGGCGGCTCGAAGAGGATTGCCACCGGAGTGTCGGATGTGAAGGACCAGTCTGGTGGTGTTGTTGGAGTTATTGAAATATTGTATTCCGATTTCCATGGCTGTTTTCTCTTCTCTTCCGACGCGCGAATCAGCATCCATGATGACACCGATTTTTGCTTGAACGAATTGTTGAGATTTTCTCTCGGTTTGGGCTGATGACTGTGCGGCATGGTAGATGAGAAGAAAGGAGAATAGATGTGAATAAAGGGGTCAAGAAGAGAGGGAGCAGACACAAGAGCGTGGCATTTGCGATTCAGTGAGTTGCATTAGGCGGTCATCATCTATTTAAGCAATATTAAGAGGGCATTTGGTTTGACTGAGATTAAACAAGATCAAGTGGAGATAGAGACCAAAAATTCCATGTTTCCCTGGATGTAGATAAATCTCCTCCTAGTCAAACTAATATTTCTCTCCGATGAAACGATGACGATGACGATCTTAGCCATTGATTTATGGGCCTTCTCAGCTTGTACCTCTTTCCATTGAATAGGTAAAACGTAAGTGGTCATTGGAAATTTGTTCATCGGAAGCCTTCCAGAAGGAGTTTGTACAAGGCGGTCCGCCAACTAGCTTAAGCGACCAGCATCTGTCCTTTTTTATTTCTTTTTCTTTTTCTAAAATAATCCCAGCTACTAGCTATTTTCAGCATCGATCCTCAGATGTCAATTTTTGGGTTTCTAGGTGGAGAATACGTCTAATCGTGGACGCCAACTTAAATCATTGGCTGAACTCAGCCAAGTCAAGCCTTTAAGTAACTAGCCGACCTAGCGGACGCATTGGTTTTATTTTAGGGCAGTGATATCTCATATATGCGCCCCTTTGTTTTTGTCTTCACGAGCCTCTCACTAGATCATATAAACGGCTATAACTAGCGGTGGGCTCAGATTTCTCAAGATACCGGCGGTTTACAATATTTTTCACTTATTTTAGACGAGTGGTGCTCCATCTATTGAATTGAGAATTTTAGAGCATGACCATAGGTTATGAACCGTTCAGAACCTCAACGAACTAGGTCCAGCAGCAATTATACCCATTCACAGCATTTAGTGACGGGCCTATGAAAAAATAAAAGGCGCATATGTCACTACCTTTATTTTGAATATTTTTTGTTTTTACATTATTGAATAATTACGGCCTAATTATACTGGGCCTTAGCCATACTTCTTCTAAGAGGAGAAATGCTAAACCAAAGCATCCCACACCAAAGGACTCATTTGGATGATCCAATCGGAATATCTAAGCTTAATCTTCCTTTAAAAAATATGCAAAGCTGGGCGGTAATTTTGGTTTAGAATCCTCCCAAGAAAAACATATGTTCTTTTGATCACAGAACATAGACCCTGAAAAACCTTATTTAAAGAAAGATTTATATTAAATAAGTAAGAAGACCAATTTTCGGATGTTATATTTGTTTGATAACCTTGATGTTTGGTATTGATTCCGATGAATAAAAATCAGATAAATGATTCTAATCAACAATTTATTTATCACATCATACAAAAGTAGGTCGCACCATAACGAGCGTACTATGCCATCATTTGTCGTTGTTTTTTTTCTGAATTTTAATATTTTTTACTTGCAATCCAGTCAAAAGAACAAGCACCAGCCGAAGTGATTAACAAATTGTGACTGCAGAGATTCAAGCCCAGGTTTTTACGGCCATAAGGCAGAATTTCTTGCCACTTAACCACAGCCACAACTTGTAAGAACAAATATCCCATATTTATTCTGATTACAGCGTGGCTTAGAATCTATCACCCAAAAGTCCTACTTTTCGGGTGGTTTAAACAGTGGACCCTACTTTTACTTTACTAGAATTATATTTTACAAATGAAGATTCATCCATCAATTCAAAGCCTAGCAGAATATTCTGATTGGATTTGCTTGCGTATTTAATGTGACAATCAGAACAAGCTAAATCTCCTATTCCATAACATCTGACGAACGTTTCGTCGACAAACGAATCTGGACATCGAGCGACTTTGAATTCTTGAAACCAGATAGTTATCGTCTCCTCGTAGAAGCATTAACTGCAGAAAATGATTGAAGTAAATGGGGAACTGATGTAAGTGCCTCAATCGTCCGCATTTGCACCTGCAACTATTCAACGGAATTTCGACTGCTGAATTTGTTATTTTCAGCCCTATATGATATTGTCCAGTCCTATTTCCATAGTCCAACTCTTGACTCTGTCAGGGACAATCTCATCTAGTTGGTGGTTAACAAAGTGAGCTGTGTCAAATATGAGAGTACCAAACAAAATAAAGAACAGGGCATAAATGAACTCTTAACATTTGGGGAGATCTGATAGGATTTGTGAGGTTGAGATTGAGAGAAGAGACTAGAAAACCGCTTGAAAACTAGAACATAGAGCCAGAGAACCTCTGAACTCTGTAACTTCGATGCGCAAGGAAACTCTCTCGTCTGAGTGTCCAAGGTTCCAGACCATACATGGATGTGCCTTTCTACTTAAAAAAAAATGGAAAAAGAAAAAAAGAAAGAGTAAGAAGAATGCCTAAGTAGGGTTGAGTAAAATCTTACCAATGAAATTATTGTATCATCTAAAATGATGGGTTCATACCCATGACATTTGCAAAAACGAAACACGGAAGTCAATTTTGGTGCATAAAGTAGGAATTCAACACCAAAAGAATAGTAAAAAATCGACACTGAATGAACAGTTGAAATGAGCAAACAGAAACTTTGATTTGTCAAGATCTTGGCCTGAGGCCATGGCCTACCGAAGCAATATTCCTCTAAAGTTTATTGGCAATTTGTGTTATATCGCTGATGTTGATTCAGCCGTTTCAGTAATATTTACAGTTAATTAAACAGCAGTTGGATTTAAGAGGGAAAAAGGGAACAAAGATTACGCATTTTTAGAACAAATTTAAAATACTTAATATCAACCTCAAACTGTAACAGCATGCGGACGAAAGATTCCTTTACCAAGTTATTTTTGTAGTCTTTCACCCCGTGGCGTGTTGGTGAGATTCCCTTGCACGTAGAGGAAGACTATATACCTTCACTTGGGGCTCCATTGAAAAGGCTTATAAGATCTGGTATGTTGGATTATTCCCTTATAAATCTATAAGGAATAATCCATCGTAATCGAGTAATCAGGAATGTGTAAGTGTTGCCAATCGGGCCCTCATCCGATGCAAGGATTATGCCAGATTATTTCATGTATGGAGTAATCGGGCATAATACCATAAATTGGATCATACCTTGCCAAATAATCCCGATATGATCTGACAAACTATCTCTATCCATTTTACAACTGAGAACGAGGATTGCCCTACCCATGACTGGCTTGGATCGCCCTCAATTTGCGCCCTTGCACGTACTTTTAGTCACCGTTGCAATATCTCTAGATGGTGATAGATCTCTTAGAAGCAAGATTAGTTACATGCAGGAAATGAAACTTGAAAAAATTCACTGTGCTACATCCTAAAACTTGGTGGAAAATAGAAGAGAATTGAACTGGTGACACAAACGAAACTAGGCTGCTGCAGTTAATCCTACCACAAGTCGATGATGGTGGACAACTTGATTAATAATGCATTTTTAGAGCGTTTATGAGAAGCTAAACAATTAAATTTCTGTCAGCCTTGCCTTACAGTACTGGGACATCCATACGGCGTGGGAATTAGATCATGCAAGCAGCCTCATGGAGGGCTATATATAAAGCCTATGGCTTAGACCATATCTTTGTAGCTAAGTGCGCGTCTCACAAGAAAGAGTTTGCAGGAACATGTCTTCTCACCATTCAAGTAAATTTTATCTTTGTTAAATCAGCAAATAGCAGGGGATCAAGAAAATCACGATTCATGAATGACTTAACCAAGGTTTATTTGTTACCCCGTGCCAAACAGCCCGCTAGGAATAGAACTTGGAGATGTACGTATAGGCCGACGTGTCGACGAGGGATAGGTGACTTCCACAAAACTTAAACTATCATTTTTCAGAGTGATTCGTATGAAACCTTTGAAAAGCCGAAATAGATTAATGACTAAAGATTCGTAATTAAGAGCTTGCCAGTCAAAAACAGAAGGCATGCATGGCAGAGTTGGTAGGCCAGTCAAGTAACCGCCCACGTCCAATACTGCCAAACTATCATTTTCCTTAACAAAGAAAGGGATCGTTTGAAAACTGGGGATGCCATTAACTCTATCAAAATAACATTTGTTTATTACAACGTTACTATCAGGAGCTATTTCGCGGAAGAACCCCAAAATGCAATGGATTCAGTTATTCTACGAGACTTGGCAGTGAAGCAAGTATATTCACCCAAAATTAGGCTCGTTCTCAAATCTAAGTCTACCAAGTCGTCGGTCATCATTTTCCTCCTCCTCTAGATGAATTTAGAAATAAAGGTGCAGTCTGTGCCACGGTATTTCTTGGAAGCTTCAAAATTGGCAAAATACCCTATTTACCACAATAACTATGCTAATATTCCATGCCATTGGCACTAGAAAGAGCGGATTGGATCGCCAACATCATATGTAACTTTTAAGGACTTCCAAACAAGACAAAATAGGATTGCCTACAGCGAAAGCTTGTAGTTATTGGAACCACTTGCTTGGCTTTCAGGAGCTAGCTGCGTGAAACTAATGCCAAGTGACATGATCAACCCATCATTGATCGAACTCATGTGAACCCTATCTAGAACGACAGTGGGTATTTGGTAATCTTCAGGAAAAGATAAATCTTTTAAATGAGCTTGGGTCTCAGTCATTGATCTTTCAAACTTATTTACCCATTATTTATCAAGATATTCTGGATTTTTTCAAGATATTCTGGAACACCAGTTCTGGCCATAGTCTATAAAGGAGCCTTGTGTTCGGCTGTCGGAGAAAAACTGAGAACGAAAAACCTTTAAAAGGAAAGGAAATCTCTCTACAGAAGACAATGGCTCTGGTTCTGCGACTTCTCGTGATTTTATCACTCGCAGCTGGAGTAATGGCTGCACAGGGCGGGAAACCGAAGATCAAGTTCAAAGGCAGAATTGGTGCAGTTATAGATTCCACCACTCTAGCTGGCAAGCAAGAGAAAATCGCCATCGAGATAGCGGTTGAAGATTTCTATAGGACTACGGGCCACCAAGTGGATCTGCTAGTGAAAGACTCTCAGGCGGATGCGGTTCAAGCAGCTTTTGCCGGTAAGTCATCTGGCCCTTAATTTTATCATTTTGAACATGATACAGTGATTTCTCTGGCATCGGATATCTAAAAGCCCAAAAAAATACTCGCATTGGGCAATCCTAGCATCGAGAATTACAGTTGATCATTGATATAAGCAATTGTCGATTTCCAACGACAAAAAAAGACAGTTTTCCAAGTGCTAGAATCCTCAAATAAGCCTCAATTTTGGGCTACTGTTGTTATAGTCATGTGGCCTTATCATTGGGGGTTCAAGGTGTAGAAACAGCCTCTTGCAAGCAAAATAAAACTGTGTACTATTGACCCTTTGATTTTTTCATTCAATTTCTACGAAATCAGATGAACGGACTAGATTAACCACAGATGAACAGCCTAGTAGAGCAATATTCCTCTTCAAAAGGCACTCTAAAGTAGAACTAAACAAGAGGCCTATTTCCCCTAGAAATAACTCTAAAAGTAGAATCAATAAGAGCTTATTTTTCTTCCTTCTCGATACCTTATTTACCTCTCTACGTCCCATAACCCCGCGTCTCTTTCTATGGATCCATTTGATGTTTACGTCCGTAAATAAAAAATGGGGGAGGGGACGCGGAGCAATAGAAATGACTGCTTGACTTTTAGAAACATTTTTCCATTCCATTATAAAAAGAATCTACAGTATCTTATTCCATGTTAGTTAAACAGTTGATTGGGGGCAGCATTTGCCTCATCTTTTGCTCCCTTGTATATTAATGCTTACCTCATCTCTCAGTCGGATTTGTGTCGTTCTTCTTCTTCTCTTATTTCAATCACCATTCAAAAAGAATTCGTTAAAGTAATCCCGGTTACCTGCAAGCTTAAGTCACTTTCCCTTGTTTAGAAGAGTTTAAACGTGTCTGGGTGGTTGTCCATAGCTTGTTGGGAATTTGTCCAGTCACTACGGCCAATGGGAAAGACCATGTTATAAAATAACAAGCGTTAATATCAAAGAAGGGTGCTTGTACTGGTCCCTCTTAATTAATTAAGGGTAGTGATATATATGGTCACTGTTTTTCCCTAGGAGCCCCTCGTCAAATGGTAAGAATGACTATAGCCTAGGTGGGTCCATATTTTTTAAGGTTGGAATCATTTGGAATGTTATCTTTAATTTAGATGGGCAATGTTTGAAATTCTCGTCTAGAGGATGATCTTACCTACTGTTTTCTTTGGCTGTAAAAATTTTCACCATCGATTTTACACGAGCTTTCATCGTTACGATCGGAGAGATGCATCCAGGGTTCCTAGTCGAAACATCCGGCAAGAGTGGGTTCCGAGGGATCTGTTTTTGTTGTTACGACACCATCTAGTGCCAATACCCGAAGAAGATCGACAAGGAATTTTTCGACTTTTTCAAATATATTTTAGTTTTCCAAGTTTTGTTCGAGGTGTTAAAGGTCTGTCTGCTGATCAAATCCCACGTAGACCAGCCATGTTCGACAGAGGCTAACAGCACGATCTCCCATCAGTAACTGGGTTGTAATTGTGGTGACTTGTTAAATAGGGGTTTGATTGCGCTAATTTACAGGTTGTAATTACAAAAACGTAAAAAATATGTGTTTTCTTTCTTTTTCTTTTTCTTTTTTGCCTTTTGAGAACTCATGCTTTTTCTTGAAACAAGAGAAATTTTTTGGGGACTGACTCCCTCTCCATTTAGATGATTTCATCTATTCATTTTTGTTAATCTCTCTTAGATTGCTTAGACAACAAAATTCATGATTGTTGGATAATTTTAGATAACGCCGTTTTGAGTTACAAGTCACTGCCATTAGATTTTTCAACTCAAAAACCTAGTAGCTAGAAAAATAATTGAGTCAGATAATCCAACAACCTAAAGTTGAGTACTAGCAAGGTAGGTTTCCGGAGTGTATCCTCGGTCCAAGAAATTAGAGAAAATACCATTTCAAAAAAAGAAAAAACACGTAGCAATAAATTTGATTAGCTTGCTTAAACCTGCTAGTGGCTAGCTAAGTAGTGGTACTCTTAAAGAAGTAAGCAAAATGTGTTGTTAGCTAAATCTCTGAATTTCAAAAGCAGCTCGAGACCTCATCAACGATGAAAAAGTGCAAGCTATTGTGGGTCTCCGGACATGGCAACAAGCAGCATTCGTAGCAGAACTTGGAGAAAGAAAAGAGGTCCCAATAGTCACCTTAGCTGCAAATACCCCTCCTTTATTGACCCTCGATCGTTGGCGCTTCCTGGTTCGAATGGCCCCCAGTTATGATTTGCAGATGACAGCAGTGGCTGCCATTGTTGGAGCTTATCACTGGCGAAAGGTCACAATCATATACGAAGACAACAACTATGGTGCTGCTGGAAGCATCACAAATCTTATTGATGCCCTCCAAGAAGTGAATGTCGAAGTTGATCACCAATTTGCTTTCCCTCCTTTTGCATCACTGTCAAATCCACAGAACTCGATTCAAAAACAACTAGAGGAATTGAAGAACAAACCAGGCAGGGTCTTTATTGTTCATGTATCTTTAGCTTTTAGCTCCCATTTGTTCGAGGAGGCGAAGCTCATGGGAATGATGGAAAGGGATTATGTTTGGATAACTACAGACCGGGTGACTAAGAACTTGAATTCTATCAATTCTACTGTTATTTCGTCAATGCAAGGCGTAGTTGGAGTCAAGGGTTACTTCTCCCCTACAAGCTCCAAGTTCCGGAACTTCTCCTCCCTATTCCGGCAACGGTTTCGGTCCAGATATCCCGAGGAAGACATTTTGGAACCCGATATTTTTGGGACTCGGGCATATGATGCTGCATGGGTGGTTGCAAAGGCAATTGAGAGCCTGCAATCTGGATTCAACCCCGAGAATGATGTAAATGTCTCCTCAGAAGGGCCACGCTTGTTGCAAGGTAATCTCTTTGAAAGTTGTCTTTATTAGGAGATTAACATTGCTCTTATTGTTTACCTCAAAAATATTGCTCTTACTGTTCATTGGATATGGCATGTCTCCGAACCATGGAAGTAGTACTGCATCTTTGATTTATTTCTGTAAATTGATGCGTATAGTTGCAATGTGATTTGCAAATAAATTGATGGGGCAAATGCTGTCGAAATTTGGGAAATTTTGAAGAAAAACAGGTTGGGATACGACCTCCAATGTTACTTTAATGTTTTTCCTTATCAAAGTTGGATCCATGAGTAGATTTTACCAATCATGAGATTTGACAAACATCAAAACTCAAGAAAATTCACGTTATATTTGAAGTTCTTTGAGAATTTTGGAACTATTTGGGATTTTTCAATGGGAGATCAAAAGGTTGAGCTATTTCCAACACGAATTCCATTATTGAGAGACTTTAAGTAACTATGTATTTGCGTGTTTCTGCTGTCATTTCCTCACAGGTATCTTGTCGAGCAATTTCACGGGACTAAGCAGCGAGATCCAATTTTGGGATGGTCAATTAGTTCCAGTCCCCCCGGTCTTTCAGATTGTTAATGTGATAGGAAGGAGCTATAGAGAGCTTGGATTCTGGTCACGGGACTTTGGTTTCTCAAGGGACATAGATGGTAGAGAAAATGGTACTGAGGTTCTTGGTCGTGTATTTTGGCCTGGTGACCCAGGCTCTGTCCCTAGAGGATGGTCTCCAGCTTCAAGTGAAAGGCCTCTCCAAATTGCTGTTCCTGCTGATTCTGCATACCTCAAAATTATGAGAGTTGAATATAATGAGACTACGCATGAACCATCTTTTGAGGGCTTCTCCGTTGAAGTTTTCAAATTGGTTACGAAGCAACTGCCTTATCTCTTGTCCTACCGTTTCATCCCTTACCGTGGCGCTTACGACACTATGGTTCAGGAAGTGAGTCTTGGGGTGAGTGGATTGGATTAATTTTTTGACTAGTTATTTCTCTGAAGGAATGCTTACTACAAACACACATGAAGAGAAAGGTTCTCGATGTAGCAAAATTACGATTGCCAGCTATCATTTTCTTGTTTTCGGACTAAAATTTCTTGTGCTCTTGTACATGATGAAGCGCTACGATGCAGTAGTGGGCGACACGGCGATTGTTGCGAATAGATGCCGGTATGTTGAATTCTCGCATCCGTATTCAGAATCTGGAGTGACAATGGTAGTGCTTGAGCAACCAGTACAAGGAAAGGCTTTGATTTTCCTCAAGCCCTTGACGACAACAATGTGGGCACTAAGCGGAGCTGTGATCTTGTATAATGGCCTTATAGTCTGGTTAATAGAAAGGGAAGATGATGAAAAGCTACATGGCTCTTTCTTCGACCAGTTTGGCAAGCTAGTCTGGCTCTCCTTCGCCACTGTCTTCTCCATACACGGTAAGAAAAGGCACCATCCTCTTTCTATAAATTATATGGTAGTCATTCAACTAAATCAGAGTACATGATGAAAGGCCAAAAGTATGGGTTAGGCCCAATATGATCAAACCATCACTTCTATGATCCTTTATATAGGCCTCATCCACGACACTGGATGACATTGGCCACTATTTTCCGCTTGTAAAATGGACATGAACGGTTTATCCGTCCATCCTACAAGTCAGATCAGCATAGTCTAAGATTATCTAATATAACTTTCGGGGCATGACCAGTTTAAACCAGGGCCTAGAAAGTTAGTGGTACCTATCTCTCTCTTTCTCATCAGAAATTTATGTCTCTTTTCATTTCCTAGGGGGAGCGCTTCGCAGCAATTTGTCCCGGATGGCTATGGTGGTGTGGTTATTTGTGGCGCTGGTCTTAACATCCAGCTATACGGCTAGTTTCTCATCCATGCTTACAATTCGACGACTTGGACCAAGCGTTGTCGATGTGGAGACGTTGAAGAAGACAAACGCCATTGTTGGGTGTGATCGCATGGCCTTCGTTCGGAGATATCTGGTGGATACGTTGCATTTTGATCCCAAAAACATCAAAACATTCGCCTCCGGAGATGATTATCCAAAAGCCCTAAAGAGTGGAGAGATCAAAGCTGCCTTCTTAGAAGTCCCCTATGCGAAATGGCTCTTGTCCAAGAACTGCAAAGGCTTCACCATGGCAGGACCAACATATGAAATAGGAGGCTTTGGCTATGTAATCACTCTTCCGTTACTTTGCAGCCATACTGACCCTCCTATTGTGGGGAAATTACGTGATAGTCTGAGGACTATATCCACAGCCGGTTAAGGGTGATCTAAACCATTCGTCTTTTGGGCCTGTATCACATACTCGTGCTCCAAGAATCCGATCCACTGATGACACAAGCCTTTGCTTTTCTGAGTTGTAAAATTGACACCAAACGGTTGCCGAATCTATTTTACACTCAGAAATGGAGGATTAAGTGCAACCAGTGGACGAGGCTTTTGGAGGCACGGCCCATGTAAGACAAGCCCTAATGATGAATGCGTTGGATCAACCCAAATACGTGCCCCATTTGCACGCTTACCTGCCCATTCCATGCTTTCTCCCATATATTTGGGCTAGTATCACAAAATTCCTTCCATCTCTCACATTAAAGATCATCCTTCTATGTGGTGTGCATCTCTGCACCATGTGAGATCCAAGGACTAGATAATTTAGAGAAATAATCAATAAGAAAGGAGAAAATTAATAATCCTAGACACGGATGAGGGCATAACGAACCGGTCACGTTAGAATTTCCGTCCAAAACGATTGTAATAGGCAACTCTATAAGTCAACTGCAGTTTAACTGATCCAATATAAACTCAGTAACTTGAATTTGTTGATATTAACTGTGAATATATAGGTGTTCCCGAAGGGTTCGCCATACATTGCCGATGTCTCCGAAGAGATCATAAAGCTACGCGAAGGCGGCAGGATAACAAAACTGGAGACTGATCTAGTTCTTTCATCCAACTGTACAAAATCAGTGAAGGAAGATGAGACTGATAGCTTAGGACCAGATGGCTTTTGGGGGCTCTTTGTGATGTCAGGAGGGACATCAACTTTGGCACTATTGCTATTCCTTATTGGTCGAGTTCGAGAGAATTGGCACCGTTCTGACAACCCTCAACCAGGACTAGTCCGCCTCCGTGAATCGCTTTCGGCCTTGGCAAAGTCTCACAAAGAAGGAATACGCAATGTTCTACACAGAATGCTAACAATGAAGGATCAAAACCAGAGCTCCGACTCAGTCGAGTTGGCAGAAATCACAAGTGACCAAGAGAGTCTTGAGGGTACTCGGCACCCACATGATGAAAGTCGACCTCGATAGCATTCCATGTTTTGATTTTAGTTGTTCAGAGAGATGATGTATACGTGTTGTTGTAGAAAATGTAAATAGTCATTAGAAATGTTTAAATGATAGAATCCTCCTCGCTAATTATTTCGTGTAAAGAAGAACAAGTTTGACTAATAATGACTGGTTTCACATGAGTTGCTGGACTCATCCCCACCATTCGTTTTTCGCTCTGTTCCATTCATCTGCATCATTTGCGTGTAAAACAGTCATGGAAACGTTTATCCAAGCACCTACGTCGGCAGAGCACATCTGCAGTCTCGTAGGCCAAACATGAAAAACCAGAAACGCTGCCCAGTTTGAAGTAACACAGAGAAGTAGAAGTTTCATCTCCTAGGCCGTACTGCGGACGGAGTCACAAAGTTCAAGTAAAAGTCTGCAGAGGAAAAGGTAACAAAATTCGAAAAAATTTGGAAAAAACGGAAAAGTGACGACAAAAATTTGAGAAAAAGTCAAGAAAGTTTTAAAAGGTAGGCGAAGGACGGATTCGGAAAATTCAGGAAAGAAACCGCATAATGTTAGGAAAAAAATTTAATTATAAAAATATAGAACCTATTAAACAATCTCTCCAGTAGAAAGAGATACTATTACAGACAAAATTAAATATAATTTTCAATCTCTTAAACTTAATCATAAAGTTCAGAGACAGAAAAAGTAGAAGAGAAAAGAATAAAGTTAGAAATTTCTTTAAATATAAATAATAATAAAAGGAATAGATATCCCTTAACAAGAGTTACAAACATAAGAGACTTGCAGTAGTAAAAGGAAAATAGAACTTAAGGATTAGAAAATTACAAATTACAAAAAAAAAAAGTCATGAAAAATTGGTATTCTTAAACTACGGGGTTTAAATGAAAAACTTATAAAAGATGGGTTTTGTTTAAAAAGGTAGATATTATTAAAATATGATAGGATTAATAATAAAAAATATAAGTATTTTTAAACAAGAAATTTTGTGACTATGAGTATGAATAAGGGATTAAATAAAATTCAACCTTGTCGACCGCAGGTCTATATTTTCTGCTTCTAATGGATGGGTAGGAATGAGAAAACGATCTACATTCATTAACTAAGCGTACTAGATGCCTTGTACACTTGACCGTGCCACCTGACTCAACATGTTTCGATGAATAATGTAAAGATGTGGAATGTCTATGATATTGCGAGGGTCCTACCTAGATGTGGAACGTGCCCCTCACGACTTCCTCAAAAGGCCATCCCACTTGGTGGATGGAGAAAAGCGAACTTTTTTAGGAGGAAAATTGGGTCTTCCATCAAAGAACGAAAGGAAGGAAGAGGAAAGAAAGGGGAAAAGGAGATGGTCCATAAGAATCACGATTGTCATTTTCAAATCTATGAATTCAGGAAACCTAGGAAGACATGTCAAAGGAGAATATAAAACAACTTCACAAATAGTGCATTGGAATTCCCGCTTAAGCTTAGAATATGGTGGGCAGAGTCACCGATCCAAATGGCCTAGTAACCCAGTCGTTTGGCTAAAGGAGGCACTCCACCGTTCGGAGACAGATTCAAGCCTGGCACCTTCCGTGCCCTAAAGGATGACCAGATGCCTCTGTAATTCTTCGCTTGTACCCCAAACAAAAGAACAAATCATCACAGACTAAAGTATTAGCCCGAAAGTCCCATCAGGTCGATAATATCAACCATCCAGTTGCCAGGAGGTCAGACCCATCGCTATAATCGTAGCCAACCGTGGCTCACCTCGCTTTAACCAGTTTCCCATGCAAAAATTGAAATGTGGTATCAATAGAAGCCCATTCTTAAAATAAATGGGCCAGTACTGGCCATACCAGGAACTCCAAAACGCTAGCTTGAGTGGCTCACACAAGTGGCAGCCGATGAATAACCCAGACTTGCCGTGTTTACATATTCAAGAAAAGAATGTTGTTCCAAGGTTACAGGCGATTTCCGCCCTCTTTCTCCATCTTTTCTGAACCGACAAGCAAACATTAGCAAGTGACGGATATCCCCGTCATTTGCAGAAACAAAATAAGAAACGACGGGAGATGGGAGATGGGAGAAAAGTACAGTTTCACATTCGATAAATATGCTTAAAATTGCGGCAGCAGCTACAAAATGCTAAATCCTTAAGGATTGAATGACTATAGAAAGTTCTCCAGTGTCTTTAACATTGAATCTCAAACTAGTCTCCGTTTTACAGTGCTGTAAGCTATAATTAGACCTTGGGATCGTGCAAACATGGCATAATCCGTTTCAACTTCCTGGCTAGTTAGAACTCCCAGAAGAATTTTATCAAATAGCTATCTTGGTTCCAATTTAATTTACCTCTCATCGGCATCCTCTATAGAAATCAAAACCCGCAAGAGGCCAAATTGAGGCAGAGTCACCAACCTCGCACTTCTGCAGTTTTCGTGTATTAAAAGCACACCCCACTGTGAAGCGTTTCTGAACTACCGATAGCCCCTTCCTCTTCCCCGGCCTCCCCAGGCCCTGCCCCTGCCCCTGCCCCTGCCCCTGCCGCCACCTCTTCCACCCCGAGACAATCCTTCCAACGCTCTATTAACGAGCTGATTTTGAACCCCACTCTCACCTCGTCCCTTTTTAGCTGCCATCCCAGCAATCCCTGAGCTATTAGAAGCAGCTGCAGGTCGTTTGCCTCTGGAAACCAGAAGGTTGTTAGTAGGGAAACACATGTTTTAATTGCAAAAAAATTAATAATACAGAGTCACCTCTCTTACCCCACCGCACCAGCAGCTGCAGGAGATGGTGAAGACTTCACTGCTTCTTTCCATGAAAGATTGATCTTCTTATCCCCAATAAATGCAGGCACCTTCGAGTGGAGTGGCTGCAAGCAAATACACAATATTAGTATAGAAGTTCAACATGGAACTATTTACAGCTTCTAAGCAAGTCTTTTGCTTTTACCTGTGTCATTGCCAGAATGTTATTTAAGGCCTTCAACCCGTTTGTTGCTTTCTGCTTTGTTGCTTTCTGCGGCAGGAACAGGATTTGTCAAAATACAATAAAAAAGACAGCCAACTGTCAGAAGCTACAGCATCAGCTACCAAGAACTCACAACAGTTGCCTTTGCTTCATCAGTCTTAGCAGCAGCCATTGCCTTATTCTGCTCCGCCATTCCCTGTGTTAATTTCTTCATTGTAGCTTTGGTCAGTTCCTCAAAAGTAGTCAACCTGTGTCACCATCAATGCCAATGATGTAATGACATTCTTGAGCACTGCTAAAAACCCATCAAGTACAACACCTCATAGACATGCTTCGAAATTACAAGTGCAGGCAACTGCTCTAAGCAACAAGCAAAAGCAGAAAATAAGTGCACACTCAGTAACATGGCTCAAACAGATTACTCTCATGCAGAAATGCAAGGTATGAGTGTGCATTGTTTGCAGTGTTGTATATGACCATATGACACTGATGAATCAAACAGAAATGCAAAAGTAGCTGATCATGACTTTGCGCAAATAGCAATGTCACTGCCCGCAATCTAACATTTAAATAACTCCCAAAACTTTGTACTAGTCTCTTCATTTTATATCTTTTAAACACAACTAGCAAAGATTCATATAACAATAGGAGAAAAGCTGCCCTACTAAAAGGCAACCAAAAATATTCAGGTCGGGACAAGGGCCTAGTTCTGTTCTGTCCAAATCACTCATGCAATGGGAGTGATCAATGAGCAGCGTAGCCATGGATGTGATTCTAGCTGCAGGCACTCCATGTAGATGCTGAAGCTGCAACCAGAATCCTACCAAAATCAAGGGATTGCAGTAAAATCCTTATGCTCTGACCCAGGAAGGGAAAAGGAATTTGGAAGAGGAAATGAGAATGTGGTAAGGAAAGAGGAACTTGGAACAGGAAATGAGAATGAGAATGAGGGAAGAGAGAGAGAGAGAGAGAAAGTACCATTAACCCCTTTATTCTTTCCTCTAGGTTCTATTCAAAGAAGTATAAAATTTAGAATCTCCGGTAGATGCATATATGAACATGCTACACAGTCTTCCTTGGTTCTTCCCTTCTGATTCAAGAACAATGTTGTCATTTGCTTCCCCGTTTCTCAATTCTCGCAGCCCTTCTCTTCCTTGATTCTGTTTATGCTTGTCCTTCTCTTTTCTCCAGTTGACTTCCCACTTTTAGATGCTAATCAGCCAAATACTTCTTTCATTGGACAAAGAAAGCTAATAAAACTCTAGCCAAGGCTGCAAGCTTCACTGCATCTTTTAATAGCAACAAGAATTCCCCCTAATTCCAGAACCGTGGAAATTTCTGATTTGTAGGTTAGATGCTTCTATATGATTGCATACACTAAAGGATACTTAGAATGGCAAACCAAAAAAGTCGTGATAAAACAAGGTTTGTGGCAAAAGAATAAAACTCATCAAAATGCTTCATACACGTCAAGCAATTATAGTAATTGGGTGTGCAATTATGCCATATGCTTGCTTTATTCAACATGTGCTTTTCCCTCATATTATGAGAGGTTCTCCTAAATTAGAATTTCTAGAGAATGCAGTTATTTTGATAAGGGTATTTGTCATAGATCACATACCTCTTGACAGAAGGGAACTTATGAAAGATAGATAAAAAGGGATGACTGTAGAAGGTACAGAATTCCAAAAAAAAAACATAAGTTTTGTTAACCCCACATACTTGGCCAACAATCCCTTTCATTTAAAGTTTTGGTTAATATACAAGGACTGTCTTTGTAATAAACAAGATGTCCACTAAACCCAATACTAGCTATTGATATGCAGCAGATCAGTAATTGAGCTCGGTTAAAGGGCAGCCCTGGTGCATGAAGCTCCCGCCTATGCAGGGTCCGGGGAAGGGGAAGACCACAAGGGCCTAAAGGGCACAGCCTTACCTTGCATTTTGCAAGAGGCTGTTTCCACGCCTTGAACCCGTGACCTCAAGGTCACACGACGACAACTTTTACCTAAAGTAATTGAGCTCGGTTGCCAACATTATATAAGAGCTATCCGACTTAAGATACCAGTATATTGACAGCTAATGCATTATTATTTACATGGAATATAAAGAATGGAAGAAACAAGTAAAAGATGAATATAACTCAGCAAAGAAGTTTTCTTGAGACAATCAGTGATCTTTTGTACCTATCAATAAAGTCTTTATAGTTGTCAGAAAAATCCTCTCCAAGCCTGTCTGATGGTTGACCAGTTACTATCTTGTAACCACAAAGACTATTTGTAGCATTAGGAGTCTGCATCACAAGCATACTTAGCAAAATTAAAGAAAAACCAGCACAAAATAACACGACAAGGAACATATGAAGAAATCAAATAACCTTGTGAGCTAAGTGGTGAAAGGTGTACAACAAGCACTCAACACAAGTAAAATTCATCTCTTCTCCTGTTTTCCTCCGTGGCATGTATTTCTGTGAAGAATTGAAAAAGAAAACTCAGCAACTATTGTTAATCTAAGACATATATGAGGAAATAAATATGAAGTACTAAGATAGATAAACTGCACTAAATATAGACCAAGGACTAGGGACTTTATTTCATAACAGAGCAGGGAGCAAAACATTCTGAACAAAGAAACATATACATAGAGGGGAACTCAAGACAGGTTTTTCAGTAAAACACGTTCCATTGGACTAATATGTATTCAACTAAGGCCATGTTTAAAGCCCAACTCATGGATTTAAAAATATGAAATAGCAGTAAAAAATCACTTTGTAAGTAAAGATGTATCTGGAAGAAAATGGTAACAATTTAGAGAACTTTATTTCCCTTGAAAAGGTACCATTACAGAACATGTTACCAAGAATCATAAAGAATACCACATACAACTGTGAATTAGAAATATCAAGTCTGTAAGAACCATTGGGAAGAAGCAAGATGGAGGAGGCTTGAAACAGCTCATTTAGTAAAGCATGTTCCTTAAGCATTACAAGAATTCAACTATTTACAGACTTTAAATAATAACTCGATGATTGAGCTGGATGAAACGGAAGCAAAAATGATGCTTAACAACTTAAAAGTTGAAGCATTACTTTGAGATAAGAAGATCAATCCGAGAAGTAAAATAGATTATACATGTAAAGTTTTCAGAAGATCCATATATTACACCAATAATGAAGGATGAGACAACATAAAGGCCAACAAGGATGAAAACCTAGGTCAGTCATGTTCTATGAATCATACAAGGATTACTTCTCCCTAATAGCAAGACCCGGTGTATAAATCTCTACCTTCAGCAGCTGAACAACCGACGGGAATAGCTGACGTGAATCCTGTGGTGTTGTATAAGGTGAGCTCTCAGCAAGGCCCTTGAAGAACTCTAATCTCCGTTCATCAGGAAGCTGGCAGGACAAGCCATCATAGGATTAAAATGAGATATAAGACAACATGTTGACCCACCGAGATACAATGCAATTGTCAAACCATACATACAGAACATGATCCTCATAAGCATTGCGTAAAATATGTTATTACAGCATACAGATCATAGTCAAAAGAATGACTTTAGCAATAATTGGTTCACAAGAATATCTTGAACATAGACTAAGCAACATATATACATCCGTACATTGTCAGATCTTTGATGTGAAACATTTGGAGAAATAATATCCAAGTTGAAACTACGCATTTGTATACCTAGAGAAATAAAACACATATGCAAACAGGATTTAGTAGACATTGACAAAAATGACAACCAATGTGAATAAGCATACAACTCCATATGCAAAGCATCCATACTCGTAAAAGCATGTGTTAAGCTAGTTAATTTATTTTCTTTCCTGAAATTTCATAGTAAGTTTACACATATATACAACTACACAGTACTAAGAGATCTCAGCTCCAACACCTGCAGTGATTAGGGAACCTAAATAATCCATAAGTTTCTTATAAGTTCTCCTTGCTTAAAGCTGTCAATATTCACCAACCATGTAAAGTGAATCGTCACCATGAAGTTACTACCTTATGTTATATGGCATAACAGTCAGAGACTTCTCCAGAGGCTGGAGTTCAATGATGACAGATTGACTACACCCTATCACCAATAGACATTCAGTATCGAGCCCCCCAAAGTAGATTTTAAAATCTCATTGAGCAACAGAATTCCCAGAAGAGTGGTTTATGCAGAGGCAGTCAGAATCTCAGTTTCACACTCGCAAATAAACATTCCAGATTCTAGCTTCTTCGCCATCAATTAAGGAGTACATACTACATAGTGTTCAGAGTTCAGAAACTGATATTGAACATAAGAAACATAAGACAGGTGGCAATTGGGAGTATCCTTCCACAAACCTACAGCAAACTTTATCATTCAAAAGGAATGACTAAAAACCCCTGCTCATCACTATCAACTTGGCTTCCTCTTTCAGTCCTCAAACCTCTTTCTTTATTTTTGAGACTGTTAAAGTAGAGCCAAGAGAGAGAGAGAGAGAGAGAAACCCTTAGAATGGGTGAATGTGTGTTGGTTATTTTGCACCTCACACTTAACACATATATATACTAAACAAGGATAGTTACATGCTCCTAACTGTACAATGTGGGACTAAAAATAAAATAAAACAAAACTAAGACTAAGGCTAAGTAAAGCAATACAATACTGTGCTATATTCAACAGAGACAATATCCATTCACAGAGATGACATTCTTGCCATTCTCTTCACCAATCTTACGGCACAAGATAAATGCAAAGCAAAATTAAGTAAAAAAAAAAAAGAAATTTAACAACTATCTATTTGAAGACTGTCATACCTAAAGATTAATTTCCTTTCTCCCAAGTAACCTTTACGAACCTTCTGTATACTGGAAGCCAAAGCCACTTTTTTGACAGCCTACCCACATCTAAAGGGAGGCCCAAGTAGGAGTTTGGAAAGGTACAACACATCCAATGATCTTTCTTCAATCTTCACCTTTGATTTTGACAGGTCAGCTTGCTGCCTAGAGATCACACTATCATACCTTAGGATTCAGAAATTTAGCCTAGATTTATGATCATTTTTGAGATTTATAAAGAAAGCAATCTAGATCAGAGAGAACAATGGTTTTGGATCATCTATTGGAGGACTTCTGGGGCATTAACTATCTAAAGCAGGGACCAGTTAAAGGCATGGATAACCTAACAACTAGGCCCCACGTGTCTTTCTAGTTATGGATGTAAATGCTTGGATTATGCATGCATGAGACCAAATGACAGCCATCTACATAGTTCTGAAAATGTGCATAATGACAAACATTTTGAACATTTACATCTCACATGCACATATATGACTTTTGTCCATTACTCTACTTCATTCAACAACTCTATCATTGACCTTATGCTTGAGTACAGCTCATGGCACGTAATTGAAGCATAAAAACCAGGTAATATAGTAAGCTAACTACAACATAGACCAACGGGTGTTACAAGAATAGCACAGCAGGAGGTTAAAAACTAAGGCCTTTTGAGGAGGTCAGCATTTGAAACGTCTGAGACAGTTAAGATGAAAAATGGAAATAAACAGGAAAAAGATCAAATAACACAAACAAATGCAGCAGACTGGAAAAGGAAATTGCAGCTGTTGAAAACATTACTGCCAGGCTATTTTATTTTTCTCGTCTAAGGTTAGTGTTTGAGAATTCAGAACAGAATTTAGAAGGGAAGAATTCAATTTTGAGTGGTAGAGTTTGGGAGTTTAACAGAATTCAGAATAGGATTTCAGTGATGAGATGGTGGAGCTTTAGAATTTGGCTTTTGGCATTTAAAGACTGATTCACACCAGTGAAAGAACTCTGTTTTTTATTTTTATGTGCCTCTATCTTTCTCTCCCTCTCAAGGAATTATATGATGCAACCAATCTCATCATAGTTGCACCATAGGTGTCCTTGAAAGAGGGTGGTGGGGCCTACTTTTTCAAATTTTCCATGATCTGAATTGTTCATCTGATTCACCTCATACTAGATGAACTAGGTATGAAATTTTTTATCTATTGCATATCTCTAAGTTCTTCATTTTTGGATGGTTTAAAGGCAAAAAAAAAAAAAAGGACAGTAAAGCACAAAGAGGCCCTAGAATAAGTATACCGCATTCTTTTTTGCTTCAAAACATACTAAATGAAGAGCTTAGAGATATGCAACAGAAAAAAAAAATTCATACCTAAGCCATCTAGGATGAATCAGATGAACAGTTCAGATCACAGAAAAAATTGGAAAATGTGGGCCTGCTATCCACTTTTAAGGACACCTATGATGCAACCATGACAAGACCCAATTGCATCACATAATCACCGCCCCCCCACTCTCTCTCTCTTTATGTGTGTGTGCGTGTGTCTCTGCATGCCCCAAACACTAGTGCCTTCTTCCTACATTCATTTTAGAAGCAGTAGGTTCCACCCCAGCAAACAGCAAGCCCTCTCACTCCCTTCTTAGTATGGTAGCATGAGAAGGCCCCTAAACAGTCCTATATTAGTAAGCCTCTTGCAGCTCCTACCCAGCCTGCTTTGCTTATGAATCCACCTCCACCTTTGAAAACGAAAACCCAAATCCAATTACAAAGTAGCATTCAAAACCCCCTTTTTTTGAGTCTGGATTTTAGTCCAAAGGACGTTGAGATTTTTGTCACATCAAAGTTTCTTTTTAGCACCAAAAACCCAGATTCAATGAAAGCCCATCACCAATTCCATTTGAGTTCAGTTGTAAAAAAAGAAGATAACTTTGATTCCAAATATACAAATACCCCAAAAAATATAATGTATGCTGTGTCTTAGATGATGTTTAAACCTCCATTTAATTAAAATAGATTGTGAATGCATGATTTACCATACCAGGTGTTATTGGGTTAGGATTGTCCAAGAGATAGATCCAAAAAATCTTGGCCCTCCATGTTAAAGATATCTACAAGTTAATTTTTTGTATGAAGAGCCTACCTTTGGATGATCCAACATGTTCATCTGATTGCTGATATTTGGATATGTTGATGGATCATTCTAGCAAGGAAACTTTTAAACTTTAATGATAGTAACGGGATGGCTTATAATAAACATTGGCCACAGAAATACAAATCTCTAAATTCCTACTGAATTTCATCCGAATTTTGTTTGAATACTGCTTGAATTGTGTCCTAAATACATTTCAAATTCTTATTGCAAAAAACCAAAGTTGTTATTTTAAATACCCTAGGTGGCCCTTTCCACCAACGGAAGACACACATGGTGGGCAGGTCTAACACAGCAATAAATCACAGTTGTTATTTTAAAACAACTGTGCATTGAAGTACATGGAGAAACAGTTGCCGATCCTGTACGTGAATTGTTATGTACTCATAAAAAGGGCAGCCCCGGTGTACGAAACTCCCATGTATGCGGGGTCTGGGGAAGATGTGGACCACAATGGTCTATAATATGCAACCTTACCTCGCATTTTGCAAGAGGCTGTTTTTACACCTTGAACCCATGACTTCAAGGTCACACAATGACAACTTTTACCGTTGCGCAAGGACCCCTTCATTATTACGTACTCATAGCTATGAGAAATCTAGTGAAACTAAGTAACTTGGTGGTTGCAACATACCATGTGACTGTAGGTTCTAAGGTGGGAAAGTAATAGGAAAACCTTTCCCTGCATCAGGTAGAGGCTTTTTTATGGGGTTTCTAGATCCATAACTTTATCAAGTACTGTCTGCAGCAAACATGAGCAAATATGAATCTAGAACCAGGACCTTAATCTCATCCAAAGAAAAGAACTCGTACCCTTACGTGCAACTAAAGTGCATTGCATCTTTCTAAGTGGTTGCTTTTTCAGTTACACAGATGTGGGTACATAGAAGGATGTGAGTGAATAAATAACAGAGGGGAGAAAAAGAAGAAAAGATTGAATATTGTTGAGAGCAACAAATGCACCAAAAGAATCTATCCCTAACTGGCTAAACATAATTATTGAAAAAAGTAGCCAAATCAGCATCTACACCAAATCCCATTCAACCAGATCATATGAAGATGACAAAAATCTAATAAGACAAGAAAGGAAAGAAATGGACTACATTGAAGAAATAGAAATTTACATTCTAAAGATAGAATGTAAACTACTTCATAAAATTGGAATATAGAAATATCCAGCAGCAACACAGGAATAATCTTTCCAACAAGATGAGTTGATTTTCCAGATGTTACATAAACAAACGAAACTGATATATAACATTCAAGATATCCACAAACAAATGAAATTAATTTGTAACAAAAACAAATAAGGAATCTAAACAATATCAAACATAATGTCCAACAGGTTCATGAACTTTCATGGCTTATAACAGTGAGGAGAGAAAAACGAATCACGTTACCTTATCTGAAACAGGTATGATGTGTTTGTTCAGATAGTTGAGAAACTTGCTGTTAGATGCACCTCTCTGGAGCAAAGTTAAGGCTTGTCTTTAGAATAAGATCAAAAAGTATAAACTGAAAATCAAGTAACTGACTTAGAGGAAAAACGAGGGAGGGAGTATAAAATCAACCCCATTCATACCATAAAAAGTGGAAGAGCCATCAATAGGCATGTAATCAATCTATCAAGGTGATCAACATCTGAAACCTACAGTATCAAAATCAAGGGCTTACAGATGAAAACAAGAGCCAGTAAAACTTTTAAGAAGCTTCATAATATAGCAACATCCATGAATACTATTTTTATTTTTATTTTGAGATACAAGAATCTTATGAAGATGCAAAGAAAATCTAGGTCACATATAATGAATTTCAGCAAAGTAGGACTCTGCTGAATAGCCATCACAAACATCAGTTCAAATTCTACAGAGCTGGAAGAACTACACAACTCGAAATTACTGTGCAGTCCCACCCATTGCAACAGCATTTATAAGAAATAACTTACATTAAACTGGGCATCTAGATCAGCTTGTCCTTCAATTATTTCACTAAGTTCTCGCACACGCTCTGGAGGAGCACCTGGTCCAAATATGCTCAAACTACTCAAGAAGTCCACGAACATTTTAAATTCTGCACCAGTTACATCTTGTAAACTCTGCAATAATATACAAAAAATTGTTGTCGCCCTTTAGCACAACTCCAAATAATAAAACCTGACCTAACATCTTGACATGCTTAGATGTATCAATAAGATACGGACGAAAATATATCCAAAAGATAGCCTTGAATAACTGTACATGAGGTCTCTAAGTTATAACATTGAACTTACTTTCTTCACTAAATCAGTTATATGCCTTTCCATTTGTTCTTGAGGCTTCAAGAGCTCGGCTTTCAGTGGAAACACCTGGCTTATAAAACAGTTTCTACTTCAGTACATTAGTGGTGGAAGCAAATACAGCAACATAAATCCCAAAGGCAAGAAAATGATAAGCTTCACACCTTATCCTTGATAAAATTGAGAACCTTCTCACGAATAGTTTCCTCACCCTCCACAATGTACTTGAACAGAGCAGTTAAAGAAGCTGCAATATTGAAACACATCTATTAAGAAGCAAATTCAGGTAATTTCTTTTGCTAATATATATTGAGAATAAGTTCCAATTTATCGTGTACATTTTAGATCATCCTAAACTGAACAATTCCAGAAAGATGCTTAATACCATACTGCAATCAGAAATAGGACTTTGGGCACAAACCAACTAAAAGAAGAAACTCAGGCAATATGCATTAGACCCAGAAGTAATGGTGTCCTAGTCATCATACTGCATATGAATATTGATATTTGAGATGGTAGAACAGCTTTTAGAACTCATACAACTTAACCTATATAACAACTGGAAAAAGAAAAAGAAAAAAGATATACAAACCATTATCCACAGCTGAAGTTGTTAAGAGGTTAATAACAGCCAATGAATTCCATTTTTTGGAAAGTTGGGAATGAACGATATGTACCCGCAACCTTCTGGTTGGTGAACAACACTCCTTATCAAATAGAAGTACTCACATACAGATGAAGATACTTTGTCATTCGGAAATTGCTCTGGACAGAACTGGGAAACTCTTTACAAACTTAAATGTTTCAGCCTCAAATACTGGCTCAGCCATATTGACTTACATAGCTCGAATGTATTTCGTCTTAAGTTGTTATAGAGTCAAAAAACAAAAGCAACCCACTTTGTTGAAGGTTTGGCACATACAAACAAACAGAAATGAGTAGCTGCAAACCTTCAACTATAACATTTAGCAGATCAGAAGGGGCCTGTCAAGCAAAATGAAGTATAAAAGGATTCTCACAGCAAGCGTATCAAGTTGGCATAACTGTTCTAGAAGCACTTTAATTTTTATTTTTATTTTTTTAAAGGCAGGAAATAACGCAAAATAACAGGCACAACTCCTAAGAACTCTTTCATTTGTTATTTTACAAACAATAGCAGTGACAAAGTTAGGACAATAGTGAATAGAACTACAGTTAAGAACTTAAACAGTACACCAAAAGCCCCTGGACTAATGGAACGCGTCAAGTCAACTTCATAAACCAATGTCTCATATCATTGGTGGGCCTTCATACCATAAGCTGGCCCCACTTAGGATCATAGTATACCACCACACTTCCACATCCGACATCCATGGTGGCTCACACTCCAGACCAGGCAACCTCTTCACTTTTTGTGGTAGCCTTCACTCCAGCACCAAGTATCCCTTTCTACAATTCACCCCTTATAGGTTTCGAGCCTCTGACCTATTGGTTGCTCTAATACTAAATGTTAATAACTTAATCAATACTCCAAAAGCCCAGGTCTAATGGAATGCATCAAGTCAATTTCTTAAACCATTATCCCATGCCACAAGTTGGCCCCACTTAGGATCATAACAACCAATTCAGCAGAAAAGGAAACATTTGATAATGACAAGATGCTTTGAACCAATGCCATTAAGGACTAGACAGCATCCAAAAGAAATGGCAACCATCCATGGCCAACTGCACTGCATCTTATGGAAGTGTGCAAAAGAACAACAGCAGAAATTAAACGGAAAGTTACCTTTAGGGTCCTGCCTTAGAAGAGACATAAGGGATTTATGCACTGCATCACGCTCCACATTTTCCTCTGAAGGCATCAAGAAAATGAAAATATTAATAAAATATTACCACCATAAACAGAAGCCGAGCAAACACTGAAAAATGAATTACCAGCTGTGAGGAGCTGACCAAGAACATCCACAATTTTAGAAACATATTCTGGTGTGTCCTTGCAAAGAAGAGGAAGCCCACGAATTGCTTGTACTCTGATCTGCAGCCATATATGAACTCCAATGGGAGCTTATTCTCTACTATATAGATAGAAACGGCTAAAACGAGTGGCGGAATACCATGTTTCACTATTCAAGTGGATCGATTGCAAGAAAGACTCAGAATAACCAAATGGATCAATATATAGATTAAATCATTCAAGTTCACAAAATCATGATGAAAGAATGATAAAAGCACATATCTAATATTTTTCTTTCTAATAGAAGGTACACATCTAAGAATGTAAACACTATAAGACCAAGGGACAACACTCGAAACTTATTTCTCAACCTACCTGTTAATATCAGATTAACTCAGTTGATGAGCTTAAGATGCTGTTTGGATGGAAAGGTTTCTAAACTCCAATATAAAGAAATCACGGTTTACCCCAGATGCTATTACAGAAGGATCCAATTAAAGAAAAACCACATTTGGCTTTCACTTATTTAATGCAGAATTGGAGAAAAAACTAGATCACAAAACTGAGAAACATCCCCTCCAAAATGCCTTTTAGTTGATGAAGGGGGGAGAAGGACAGGTTTTGAAGATATGGCTTCAAGCGTCCTTTTTCAAATTCTGATTTTCTTATATACAGCTGTAGTTGTATTTTAGAGAATCTTCATTTAAGGGAGATTTCACTATTTTGGAAAATTGAACTTACATCATCCAAAATTCCAAATACATCTGATAGTAAAATGTCATTTTTATTTATTGCTATTTTGGAAAATTACGAAAAGGAAGGCGCACGAAAGCTCACGCATATGCAAGGTCCAGGGAAGGGGCAGACCACAAAGGCCCTATAGTATGCAGCCTTATCTTGAATTTTGCAAGAGGCTGTTTCTACGCCTGGAACCCGTGAACTCCAGGTTACATGGCAACAACTCAACCATTGCGCAAACACTCCCCTTCTATTTTAGAAAATTATGATGAACTGCAATTATGGGGGCTGCCAAAAGAAGCCTCAGGAAGAAGCAACCATAAAGTCAAAAGCCTTCAGCCAGAATCTAAGAACAGAAACAACAGAATGAGAAAACTAGAGAACTCCAGGGATAATATAGGAAAATGAGAAACCAGAAACTTCATATGGTGGTATTATGACAAAAGGTTCAGCAAGCAAGTTCCTAGTGCTTACCAACACTAATCTTGACGAGCAAGATGATTCTCAGAACATTAAGGACAAAAGACTCACCTCATAGTCGAAGTCCATAAAACTTCAAGTGAAAACAGTCACTGCATCACTACGGTGACAAGATATCTCTCTAATATATCAAGGGAAGAAGACAACTGAATCACTTAATTGAACAAATTCCTGACTTAATCCAAGTGACCACTCCAATTCCCAGAACCACTCTAATTCAACAAATTACCTGATTTAATCCAACAGACTGAGCTCTTCTTCAACTCTAACTTCTAGCAACCACAGCGCTATTCAATTTGATGCCATGTGGTCACAATATAATCACACATCTCTTAAACTAGTTTTGAACATCAAAATTCTAGCGCCGGTGTCAACTTGACAAAAGCTTCAAATTTCAACTTATTGCAAAGCTTCCAGTTTCAAACTTTACACAAAAACTGCTCCTCATCTTGAAGCTCCGCTTCATGTTTTCCTTTTGCATTTTGAATGGTAAATTCCACTTCATGATTGGAAAAAGAGAATTTGCATTTCAACTATCTTGCAAAAGGACATATATGTAATGGAACTAGATGCCAATAGGCCAAAAGATGGATGTTCTAGTGACCTTTATAGAGTTGCCCAATAGATATTTTATTAAAAGTAGACCAAAAGTGGCCTGCACCAGACAATATGCTCAGAACTCTTCAATGATCAATTCCCTAGTGCAGAAGCTATGACCTGTGAATTTTCATGCTTCTATGGCACATAGCCAGTACCTAGCTAAAACCCTAATCCAAGAATCCTACAAATTTTGGACTTGGAGTCCAAATACAAGCATTTTCACTTTGACTGGTAGGGATTGATTATATAAAACCATGTAAAACATTGAATAGTTCAGTGGAAAATGAAAATCATCACCCACAAAAACAGCCTAAAAGCAAGCATAATTTCACATGCTTGTATATACCCATAGGAGCATGTGTGAATATATAACACCAAAATGGTCACTATATCGCAGGCTACGTATATACACTCGTTTCTAATAACAGCTAAGCCACTAAGCCAACCGATTTCAATCGAAGCCAGCTTTTTCTAGAAATCAGTGAAATAAAAAAATAAAAAAAGTAAATTCATGATATCAAATAAGACCTCCTTTGACGACCAAAAGTTCCAAAAATCTTGAATATTATGACTCAATGCGCTTCAATTATACACATAAACAAACTCCTGAAACAAAATTAATTTAAGATTATATCTCTTAATCACGCTTTTGACTCCTATAATTTGAACCGTGAAGCTAATAAATTAACACGAGAAATTTATCTTTTATTTTTTCTAGTAACTTCTCTCAATTTCCATTTTCTCTGTTCTTCTATAAATAAAATTAACTTGTCAGTTCAACCTCATTCGTGGCATGGTTACAGAACCCGAACTTTTCCAACTCAATCATCAAGCTGAATGCCGTAAACAAATAAATACCTCAAAACCACCAATATGCCAAACTACATACATCTCCAACGTCAATTTCCTACATAACTGAATTGGACACATCCCATCCTCCCAAGTGAAAAAGCTTACCTTCTTCTCAAACATTTCTTAAAGAGTTTTCAACTGACGATTTTGCTACCTTCCCAAGAATGCTTCTTAATGAGCCACAATGGAACCCTACAGCCATAAACCCAGACAGACACAGCATGGCCCCAGGTCCAAGATGACCTTCCTGCAAAAAGATTACCTCTATAGTTGATTCTTGAGAACTGCATGACAGAGAAATTTTTATCTAGTGTAAACTGCTGAAATAATCAGATAAACGGAAGCACCTAACCAAATAAATGCTTCATAGCACTCAAACACAAAGGCCAAAAGGAAATTAAGGAAACATTCCATCCAACCATCAAAGTACTTCTCATCCATAGGGTCTACTCTTGCACTTCCAGAATCCTAGTTCAAACCCAAGTTATTCCAAGGGCATCATACCTCTTTTGGCGAACATCCACTCCAGAACATCATCCTATAATAGATCCCTCATAACATTTTCAGAAAGACAATATAGCTTCCAATATCAAGCTATTCAGTCTAGCCAAAACTACCGAGATTGAGGTACCATCAATGCATTGGAGATAGAGGGATAACCTACTTGCCACAATCAGCATCCATCCGTACCTGCCTCATAGTGCAGTCTGCCATTTCCCAGAGAAAAAATTGAAAGGAGCCAATATATTCAGAGTCAAAGTCCAATATGGAACAGAGGAGATACATCTGAACGAATCCCATGGCTTGCCACATAACTGAAGAAAGCCTGAGTGTGTGCACCCCCAAATCCAACGCTGGTTCACTTAGAAATTCCATATTAAATTTGGCCACTATTACAACCAATCCCTTCTGTAAGTTGATCTTAACAGCAACCTCAATTACAAAAATACTAGCCACCAAAAACCAACAGTTTTCGCAAAAACTCCAACTTATTTCCCAAGCACCCAAGATTAGCCGAATTCTGTAATTACAAGAAACTAATGGCTTCCGCAACCTACAAAGCTGAGCAACCAGCAAATAGCGCGCTCAAAATGCAGGACCAACTTCAAGTGCATAAAATATAAGCTTTTGCCATCTAATTATGTGCAAAATTCAACCATGACTTGGAGTCTGTTTCAAACTCTAAAACCAGTTTGCACTACAAATCCCATTTCAATTAACTGGTCGAAGAACATCCCTCCTGAAACTAAGACGCCCTCTTACCGATTAACAAGATTCAAAAGGTTTACAAAACTTCTAACCAGAAGACCCGCCTTCACTGATAACTTCGATGAAACTTTCCACCAGCAATTCAAAGCTTCCAATTGTTATCAAACCCATCCTTCTAAACTAACATTTTCGAGCCAGAAACTTCTGCTTCAAACCCTGCAAATGAGGGATCGCAAACTAAGAGAAATTTAGAGTTAATAACTCACCCCCAACTCATCTTCTTCGCATAAATCAAAATGCGCCTCAAAAGCTTTATCCGCAAGGCTCGGGAAAAACTTGAAAAACCTCGGGATAAGCTGCGCTGCCAATTGCTTCGCTTTCAAGCTCCCTTGCGTGCCTTTAATAATTCCCTCATAATCACTAACACGCTGCAACAGTGTAAAAGAAAAAATCAGAAACCCCAACAAAGAGGAAAGCAAAACCCTAGGGGAAAAAGCTTCCTCTGCAAAATGATGAAACTCACTTCAGCTTTGTTTTTGGCTTCGTTGAGGCGTTCGCCATACTCGTAGAGCTTTTCGACGTCGCTTCCATCATCGGCCGCAGCAGCCATTGCTGCGGGAGTTAGAAGGGATTGAAGAAGAAAACTGAACGAAAAACTGGGATCTGTAAGCGAGAGAGTTAGGGATAAGGAAAGGAAAAACTAGGGTTTTAGCTCCTTTTCCTGGCCGGAAGAAGGAAGTGACGGCAGAAATCTGGAGATTTATAGATGCATGAAAAGGAGGAGAGAGAATTTCTGGCGAAATGGCGGAACCTCTCTCTCTCTTCCTCAGCTGCGACTGTGAGGGACTGAAAGTTGCGGGTAGTCTTTGTATTAAAGGAGGAGCCGCTCATTTACAAATCTAACCTCTGCTATGAATGGCTTAGAGCCTCGGGTCCGAGGTCGAGATAGCCAAACAATTTTTGGGACAAGGTTAACCCAAGATAAAGCAATCACTGAAGAAATTTATCTATGGATAGATAGTTATAACCATGCAGATGAATGGGTCCCACTTATGAGATCTTATATTCACTTGACAGACCTCACTTTAGATCCATAACGAGAAGAGTTTGGACGTATTGGATGACTATATTATTTTTCCTTAGATTATTGGGGTGGCCCCAAAGCATTTGTGTCTTGGTTGCTATTATGAATGAAATTGTAACTTCACTAAATAATTCTAGACCTCTAGTTTTTGGAAATAAATGGAGGGTAATACGAAAACAAATGACTGAATTCATTGGCAATTGCAATTTGCAAAGTTTCCATCAATCCAGTAATATCATATACTGTTATGTACATATCTAGTTGGAGTCTTGGTGCAATGGTAAAAGTTATCGTCGTGTGATTTTGAGGTCACCGGTTCAGGGCGTGAAAACAGCTTCTTGCAAAATGCAAGGTAAGGCTGTGTACTTTAGGCCCTTGTCGTCCACCCCTTCTCCAGACCCCGCATAGGTGGGAGCTTCGTGCACGAGGGCTGCCCTTAGTCTTTATATGAGGTCAATTTGATGGAATACACAATTTGACTAGGTATTCTTGCAGAATGATTGTAAAGTGTTTATGGAATTTAAAGGTAGTTATTGTAGGAGAGAAGTTAGCATAGATTAAGTTAATTGATGAAATGATTGTAAATAGAAGCTAAGGGCTTCTTGGGGAGTGGGGACATAGGCTGGAGTCATCTTGCTAATTCACTTTTGAATGATTTAGGAGGCATTTGGTATGAAAAGGGATATAAAGTCACTTAAAATTTGTACTTCGTTGGACTGATTATGTGAATTTTAATGAATCATTATCTCTTTAAAAAAAAAAAAAAGATTTTTTTGCAAAAATGCCATTACATTTTTGCAAAAAGTCCAATGTTTTTTTAGTTTTGCAAATTTGGCATTAATTTTGGTGAGCTCATGCAAAATTGTCATTCTGTTAGTTGTCCATCCTCCTTCTGAGTGATTGGAATCTTCAATATTAGCCTTGTCTATTTCTCTCTTAAATGCATATATAATTAAGTTGCTAACTTTGGCTACTAAGTTCAATGACTTTTCTATGGAAACTTCCAATGAAACTTTGCATATAACATAATTCAATAATAAAGAATCTAATGGTACAATTAGATTTTAACAAAAACTAATCAATAGTGAGATATTCAATCGCCAAAATAGCATGTTCACCTACGCAACAGCACATGTTAAGCTTCTTCAATGAACTTCAACAATTTAAACTTAAATTTCTCACCAAAAATTGATATAAAATTTTACATAACACAAATTAGAACATAATCAATGCTTTTGATCAACAAAAATTATAATAAATAAAATAAAATTTTAAGTTTAAATCACAAACAAAATACTATTACTATTCACATCAACAGCGTTAAATAAAAGATTTTTAAGCTCTTTCTTCAATGCCCTTCTTAATTAAAACTGAAAATCTGAAACTTGAGTCTTCCTCTTATCAATGTCTTATATTTATCATGATCAATTTTAGAGATTTTTGTTGATTAATGAAGCAAAAAAACACGTGCCAATTCCTCTTGCTTAGTGTTGTCCGTCGAGAGAAGAGCAGAAAAAGGACAGCCCCAATGCACAAAGCTCCGGCCTATGCAAGGTCCAAGGAAAGAGCAGACCGCAGGGTATGCAGCTTTACCTTACATTTTTGCAAGAAGCTATTTTTTCACCTTAAACCTGTGACCTCAGGGTCACATGACGACAACTTTACTATGAAAAGAAGGGTATTATTATAATTTCAAAAAAACTAACAGGAAATGAGAATGGAAAACTAACATAATGGCAATTTTGCAAAGCTCACAAAAACTTGATTGCAAATTTACCAAACTCAGAAAACATTGGACTTTTTTACAAAAGTGCCAAAATGTAATGGCATTTTTACAAAAAACCTTAAAAGTTTCAAAGAGTCTCAAGTGCTGGAGCAAAAATAGAAAGAGTCATGCCATTTAGAATGAAATTATTGCAAGATCCATCAGTCAATTTTGCACGACTTGCTCCAACATGCCAAGAGACTTGGAGGGGCAAATTTGTGTTGGCAGGTTCTAAGTCAGGTGAGAGGCAGGCTGGGCGGCCTTGAGAAAGCCCATTTCCACCGTGCTCATGGCCAAGCTAGTCTGCCAGCCCGTTCCCTACTCCAAGGTTATGTTGGATACGGGATCTCACGAGATGCAGCTGATATTGTTACAACCTCTACTTTCGTGACGCTACTTCACCAACTGGCATTTCGTGAGCTTTCGTGCTTCTTGGTATTGTCAGCCTTGCAAAAGATTAAGTGAAATGATTGGCAGGGAAGTTTGCTCCCGGGAAGTGACATTAACGAAGACTTAGTGGTATCAAAGTGGCCACTTCAAAGGAATAAGAGAAATGAAACATGATTTGCAAGGAGGTTAGCTCCATCAAAGTGGCATTAATGGGAGACTTAGTTCTCTCGTAGTGGTTATTATCAACGTAATATCTAATAATTAAAATATATATATATATATGAATAACCCATGGCAAGGCCTGAAAGAGTACTACTCCCCTCCCCTATTCTTCTCTTTCGGCACTGCGATAAAATGAAAGTAGTGGTTTTGATCATTGGATCAAAAAGGGCAGCCCCGGTGCACGAAGCCCCTGCTTATGTGGGGTCTGGAAAAGAGGCGGACCACAAGGGCCTATAATATATTCTTGATCATTGAATGAAGTAGACCTGTAAAGAAATAATCCCATGCATCGTATATTTGGGAGGCTACCCTCCCAAATCGCCGAATCATACGTGAAACTCTCGACCCCTCCATTGCCAGGCAGGTCTAGGTATGGTCAAGAATAAGTCTGCAACTGCCTTTTCAAACAGCATTCATCACAAGTGCAGAAAGCACATAAAAAAGCATTGGGAACACGGCAAAATTTTCCAGCCCAACCTTACTTCGGAATCCCACTTCTTGGTAGACAGCCAAAGAAGAAAAACACTCATGGTACGACACAAAATTGAAATTATGGGTTTGAGACATAAAAACAGCATTTTGCAAAATACAAGGTAAGGGTTCAGGGTTCCTTTCCCAGACCTGTATACGTGGGAGCTTAGCACACCGGACTGCCATTTTTTCACAAAATTGGAAAGGGAGGATGTCAGCTCCAGCCGAAAGCTTATGCTTATCAAAGCATTCAGCACAATGGGGAACCCTTAATGCGAGAAACAACAAGGGCATTCACATAACTTGCAGTCGTAGGCGCTGCACCTTGTCGACTGAGATATGGTTTGTCCACCCAAAAAATGTGGTGGGCTGCGTTTGAGAAAATTAACATCAATTGACTAAGCGTTCAAAGCAACGTTAGGATGGAGGATAATAACGGACAATAGGTCGTTGTGGGTCAGGCCTATCAAGGCAAAATGCCTAGAGGGTACAACCTTTTTAAATGCGCAGCCCAAGAGGAAGGGCTTACCAATGTGGAAATGCATCCCTCAGGGCAGAGACAAACTCCCCCATAGCATACATTGGGTGGTGGAACCAGGATCCAGTATAAATGCATGGAGGATCCATGGATCAACAGGAAATCACTAACCAGCTAGTGGGCCTTCTTAGGCCCATCTGATCGAAATATAAGAGTGGTGGGCAACCTTATGAAGCTGAATAACACCTTATGGGATAAACATTTGATATAAAAATGGGGGGAGGAAATAGACAAATAGATAGAATTGGTTGTCAGTCGGATGAAATGGCTTGGCCATCAAATAAAAACGTAAATTCTCTATAAAAAGTGTCCAAGTACAGGAAAATAACTGCAAGTCCAAACACCATTTGGAACAAAATCTGGGCCTCAAAGTGCATCGCGAAGGTAAAGGTTTTCCTCGGGCTTGCAATCAAGGAAAAGAACAGGACAAAAGTCTACAAACATTGGGATGATCAAGCGGATATTCTGTACCCTCTGCGTGGACAAGAGCCAGAAACTATCGAACATGCTATTCTTAGCAGCAAAGAGAAATATAAAGCTTGGAAAATGGCTGAAGAACAATTAAAGATTGCACACACTTGGTACAACTCTATCCAGCAAGCAATAGATGGAAAGTGTAAAATGACCAAAAGAAGAAATATAGAAGAAACACTAGTCCAAATCGGCATGTCCTATATGGCAGGCTAACTTTATGCAGATTTGGAGGCAAACAAACACTCCTCAATACATGCCCCAGATAAAACATATTACATGGCGTAAACCAGATATAGGATTTATTATGCTCAATTTCCATGCGGCATCACAGGGCAATCCGGGGAAAGCACGGGCAGGTGCTGTTCTAAGCAATGAGAAGGGAAACTTCATAGCAGCAGCCAACGCCTTTGTGAGAAATAAAACAAACAATCAAGCCGAATCGGCCTTGATGTAGCAACCAAACTTGCATCCATGTATGTGCAGATTTTGGACATTCCCAAGTGGTTATCCAGGTTATGGCTACATTCCAGTGCCACACTATTTAGTGGAATACTACGGGCTTTACAGAGGATGTATTACACAATTGAAGAGACAGGAACAGCACTCCATATTCCACTCTAACAGGGAGGGAAGTAGTGCCGCTGACCTATAGCTAGCAATGCTGTATTTTGTGAGAGGGGCAATGGCTGGTATCATGGAGCCCCTCAATTTTTGTCTAATATTTTCAAAGAGAATGCAGCTGGCACCTCTTTTACTAGACTTGTTATGTCGTATCATCATAGCATTATAACAGAACTTATTTTCCATAAAAAAGAAAATTCATAAATTATTGAACTAGGACATATGAAATATATTCAACCTGTGCATATAGCAAATGCCCAATCATGCTGAACTTGTTTTATGCACACTTAATATCATAGGGAGCACCCTAGAGTTTGAACTTCTTTACACTGCCATCTACTATTCTAGCTAACATCCCAAGTAAACAAACACTTTAACTGGCAGTATTTCGCAAATATCTATGCAAGAAAGGTTAACAAGTTCCTGGACTGCGTTCTAGTAATAAAGTTGGCTACATCAGAGATTGCAAGTCCTTGAATAGAGGTATGTGAAGGTTCAAAACTAGGTCATATATCTCCCACTATTGATAATGAATATCCTTTTAATGAAAAGAATCCCATTACATAATATGGCCAATTTTATAGACAGGTCACTGTCTTGGCTACTGTTTCTGTTCATGAAACGTTGGATCTCAGAAAGCGTAGGTGAAACATTAAGGTCTGACCCATTTCTCATTTTCTAATTTATGCCGCTTTAGTGATACCAACTCAGAACTTGATGTTTATTTCTACCAGGGGCTATGGAGCAGGTTTAGGTGAAAAAGAGCAAACTGAAGAACCTTCTCTACAGCTGTATTTTATAATATTTCTTTCATAACTTTTGTAGTTAAGGAGTACCTCAACATGCCTGATTCAGTTTTCAGCAATTTGATCCACAAGCATAACTTTGGAGTGTCAATCAGGATGACTGAGTTGCTGCCAGCTTCAACTTTTTGGGAGGTGGATTTCCTCCAGAAGCTATGACATAGGTGAAGAAACACAGCATTGCAGCACTGCCATGGAAAAGAAGACACAGAGAAGATTTGTAAATGATAACATTCTCAACCCGCAATATCAGTGGACGATAATACCAAAACAATATCATGTAGTACACTACCTAACTAAAGCATAAATGCCAGTGGGAAAGAGTTTCTTTGTCTGCATTACCAATAAGAATATAGTTAGACCAATTGAATCAGCTCAAGGAACAAGTAAAAAAGAATAATGTGCAAAATCAGGCCATACCAAATTGTATATCTGCAAATGCTTCCAAAGAAGTCCTGCAGCAAGTGCTGCAAGATCAAGAAAGCAGAGCGGAGTTATAGATGGTACAGAAGAGAACAATTTATAAGCATGAGAGTTGGGGAAAGATTTTATTCCAACAAAAGATCTGAAGGTTCAGCAGGTAGATAATTCCCATCAGGTTTGTAGTCCATCTCATGCCTATAGCGGTTATTAGGATCGAAGTGCTAATGCTTTGAAGCAATTTCCTCTTTTTAAATTCTCTAGCTTCAAACTATTCTCCATCCTATATAGAGAACACATCTTTCCTAGCCCATATCAGAATATTTACAGGAGTTACAGGAGTTTGAAATCCGTTTCCAAGGCAACATTTTTAGCATTCCAAGTATCCCAATTCCTCAATACTCATTGGCATATAGTAGAACAATGCTAAGAAACAGTTCTGCTGTATGTTTCTTACTGCCCTCAAATTGTTGACTGTTTAAATATTATATTTGCATAAAAGGGGTAATTCAATGTTAATAGTCATTTACATGGGGTCCATGCACACCATACATGAGCAGCTAAAAGCACGTATGG
Organism: Warburgia ugandensis; assembly: GCA_035236585.1. Lineage (NCBI taxonomy): Eukaryota > Viridiplantae > Streptophyta > Magnoliopsida > Canellales > Canellaceae > Warburgia > Warburgia ugandensis. Next base: position 69,247,636 of record CP141134.1, read on the forward strand.
AGTCCAGATGGTTCATATTAAAACCATTAATCTTCTACGCTGCATCATAGTACACACACACACATATATTCTCCATCCATGATCCTAACCTTCCAACTGGTTAAGATTTTGTTAGTTGTTTCAGAACTTTTTAAATGTCCAATTTCTGCTCCTGGTTATGGTGGTTATAGTCTTGCAATGAATAAGTTTTTGGTGCAGTCTATCCCATAGTTGCCAGGCAGCAAGCAGGAAGCAAGAGACTTTTTGGAGGGTGGGATGCAGGAAGTGGGAAACACAAAACAAAATACAGAAAATTACAAAAGAAAATTCTCAAGAAATAAATCAAAACAAGTGTTTATGCATTAAGGTTACAAGTTTGAGTCGTGCTAGGTACATTTTGCTTTTCAAGAAAAAACAAATAACAAAAATTATCCAAAAGGAAATGTGCTTCCCAAAATTTTCTAACTTCCGAAGTGCTTTGGGGAAGAAGGAAGTTTCCTTCTTCCAAGCACACTTCAGGAGCAAGCTTCCCCAGTTTCATGGAGCTTCTGGCAACTGTGGTCTATCTAAGACTTTGCCCTGAAGATAACAGTTTGGATTACTGCACTTCTGGGTCTTTCTTGTACTTCCACACACACACACACACACGCACAGCCACCCACCAGAAAGTCATAGACAGCACTTAAAAAGCCTCCCAAAATATGCAGAAAGCTTCAACCAAAAACGCACTGAATTTCCCGGAAAGTACGAGAGGCATCTTCAACAGGAAGATGAATAATGCCCGGAGAAATTTCTAAGATACCTGCTTGCCCAATGATGAGTGGTATGTTGGACTTTCCTTCCCTCCAAATTTTCAAGCTGTAGATACTCAGGAACAAAGAAGCACCTCCAAAGGGCACACCAGTGCTTAGAGATGTAGGATTTCTAGAGAAAAGAAACCCGACAATCCCACTAGTTAAAACAAATCCCCCTGTGGCAAGACAAAATCCAGCTATAAATATGAGAACTAAAACAGGTCTTTGCCTCTCGCTCTCACCAGATAATTGTTCAAAACTTGCCATTTGATGATTAGCTCAGAAAGAGAAAGAAAACTATCGCAGTGACACTATTAACTAAACTGAGAACTAAACTGTGATAAGGTGGAACAAAAATGAATGTGCCGATTTATTAGCACAAGCTGGTTTGATACTTTGAAAATGGGTGGCACAAACATGTCAAGCATGTTGCATGGCTATTAGGTAAAGGGGGTTTTGGAACAGCCTGAATTACTAAAGTGTTGTTTTAAACATTCATCGACAATAGCAGTGTAATCCACCAAGTAGAGAGACAAATATTTAAGTTGGGTCTATGACTTACTCCATGTATGGTTTTAGCAAAAAGTGCACATCAAAAACAGCACTCAAAATGCAGTACAAGAATAGTTAGTCACAAAAGCAAACAGAAGAAGATTAAGAAATGACCATCATATATGAGAGTAAGAAGTTTGTCACTAGTTGGATGAGGAATATCCTCCATCAGTGGCATAAGATGGAGAGATCAGATAGAGTTGATAATGAATTTTCCCCATTTTATTGTCATTCACACTAAGCAAAGTACACTACTTCTATTTCTATTTTATTTTTTCCCCTCTTCCTGAACTATAACTACATAATTTTATTTGGAAACTGATGTGACAATTTGTGTTCAGATTTTTCCAACCACCTCTTTATGTAGTAATTTGTCAACTCATACAGTTCACAGTGAGTGGTTGAACTAGTAAGAACAAAATTAAGATGAAGGGATAGGTGGGAAAAACCAAAACAAGTGAGTGGATGTACCAGATTCCATTTTCATCAGCTGAGATATCATGAAAAGGAATCCATATAGCAAAACATGGAAAAATAATGAAGGCTAATAAAGCTAAAAGAGATAATTAGTTTTATATAACTGAAAAGCTTGCAAGCAATGTGGAACAGGCTTCGTGAGCTGTAGAGAGGTAATGAACCTAAAACAAATTCGAAAACTAGATTTCCTCATGCCCCATCTAACAAGCCTTACCAACTTCCCAACAGCGGCTCTAATAGAGATGTATTCTCACCAAAAGGAATCCCAAAACAGAAATCATGGATTTTTGCTGCTCTTTTCTGTTGGATAGCACCACTTGTCTTTTCGGATTTCTCCAACCCCATGTCTCTGTCAAACTGTTCTCCAGTTGATTGCACCACTGATTGTTCTGTGTGTTCGTTTGGGTTACTGGCTGTATACCTTGAGTTTGTCTCTGAAGCTGCATAATCACTTCTTTCGAGGCACATAGCAATGGAAAACTGCATGAAAACAGGTGGAAGACCAGTGGGTGAAACCATTGAGTTGTTATGCTACCAAGTTATTGCAATAAGTTCAAGGAAGTTATTTTTTTCAAAGAACATCATAGTTCACACTTGAGTTATTCAAAAGTAGATTGCTGTATAAATTTTAACACACCATCAAGTCATGAAACCCATGACACTGAATAAAAGGACCAGCACCGGTAGTTATTATCCATACTTGAAGAACATAAACATGAGAAATAGAACAAAAGACCTCTCTCTCTCTCTCTCTCTCTCTCTCTCTCTCTCTCTCTCTCTCTCTCTCTCTCTCTCTTTTTTCTTAGCAGACAAGCTGGGTTCAAGCCAGCCAACCCCTAATTGAGATAAGGCTTTCATGATGATGAAGCTGGGTTCAATCCATGAGCTCTTTGAACCCATGACCTAAGCACTGAAGAAGCCTTTCAAGTGCACTGTGGTAGGAGGCCTTAGCTCTGAGGGTGAAATTTAGTTGCTGTATCATGCATGCTATAATGTATTCAAAGGTTTAAACCTGCATTTGAACAGCCTAGTATAGAAAGTGAGGAAAAAAGGATAATGAAAAAGAAATTAGTCCTAAACCGGGAGAAAAACTTCACCAATCTTGAAAAAAGCAGAGCACACCTTTACCTATAAAAGGAAATAAAATTAATCATTTCCTTAGCTTATAACACCTATACTGTGCGAGAAATTAACTTTCATAATTACATGCCCCTTCAATACAAAGCTCATGATCAGTTCTTCAAGCAAAGGACAACTCCATAATCAACTTATATCTAATCGGTTGACTCCAGGATGCAACTACAAATAATGAAAAGAAATAAGTGTTGAATTGGGAAAAAAACTTCATAATTTCCTCAAAGACCTAGCCACCTTCCTGGTGGACCCTCAAAAGTGCTGAACCAGTGCTAGTATGGTTTTCAAGTTTCTTTTACGAGTATCAAGTTTTTGGGGGCTTCGAAACCAAGGGACCTCTTTAATCCAACATAAGTCTTCACCAAGATGAATTGACTCAGTTAGTCTTTCAAATACTTGCTCGATGCTGGCTGTATATGTTAACTCCAACGGTTACTCATTCACCTCAAAAGAAAATTTCAAAGATCTCGAAATTGTGCCAGACCTTCCTCCATTAGAAAAACAATTATGGAGACAAAAGGAGTCCTACAAACGACAAATATAGAACCCATCGACTTTTATACAATCAAATTTCATCACAATTTAAAGGAACATGAAAATTGACCATTGATCTAAAGAATTTAAGGCTTTCCCTGGTAATCTTCCAAACAATGGTTACAAGCAATCAGGCTATGTACAGATAAAGATGCAAAATGATTTACCAGAAATGACAGTGTCATTGACACAATTTCCATAGAATCCTTTGGAACCCTTTCCTTAATCAAGCATATGCTGCTTCTATCTTTTCCACTGTCCAAAAAATTTATGCTGGTGGGATTAAACTAACCATCAATCCCCAGCAAACCCCATTTCCATCACAGATACTAAATTCCTTACGGTGACGCACTCCTCCACCATACAGTACATCAAAATAGAACCCACTAGACATTTGGCCTCCGCATGGAAACCCAGATACTAGTTTTACACAAAATCAGTCTACAAGGGCGACCAATGAACATGACGAACTGCCCAGATTAGGCTGAGAAAGAGAGAGATTTTCTTCTGCTCAACGAAGATTATAGTTCTCCATGTTCCTACCTATGCAGTTTATCAAGAAATCGGAAATTTATTGTAGCGTATTATAAAACTCTTTCTGTAATGTAATATGGAAAAGAAAATGGAGGATCAATCAGCAGGAGAACGTACGCGTGAAGGTCTGCATCTTCTATAAGAAATGGATCCGACGAATGCCTTGGATTTGACGGAAATTCCACCACCGGAGAAAGAAATTCTGCAACCGAAACGGCTATTAGTGAGAAGAGAAGCTTCCATTCTTGCAGAAATCGGAGACCACAGGGAGGAGTTTTGTAGGGAAGTGGGTGATAAAACTGGAAATGTGAAATAGCTGGAAAGTGGCCAGCTGATTACCCGCATGTTTTGACATTTCCACCATCTCTGTTGTGTATTAATAATTGTTAGCACTTAGTGGGCGGTAGGAGCACAACGGTAAAAGTTATCGTTACCCAACCTTAAGATTATGGATTCAAAGCGTGAAATCAGTCTCTTACAAAATATAAGATAAGACTGCTACTATAGATTCTTGTGATCTGCCCCTTTCTTGAACCCCGTGTAAATGGGAGCTTCGTGCACCGAAGCTGCTTGTTGGGTTGTTAGTTATAACAGTAACACGATCTGGCATATATTCATAGAAATAGCTGATAAGGGATGGGTTCAATCCAAGTAAGCCATCTAAATAAATCTCTTAGGATTAAGCATCTAGCCGATGCTTGAGAATGATTCAACAATTATGTGTTATTACATCTAATTATGAACATATTACAGTTTGTGAATGTGTCTTTGTTACGTTTTAAAAGGAATGTTTTTTCCTTTTATTTGTAGTCATTTTCTTGGTTGTTATCTATTGTGAGTACTTGTCTTGTGCATCTTCATGTTGGCATTCTTCCAACAATTCTATTAGATTAAAGGAAAGAAATACGACTTTCCTCCATTCCCACCAAGATGGATTGTGTTTTCCATTAGTGTAATTTTGGTGGATTTGATCTGTAGTTCAACAATTTGAGAGTTTCCATGAAGAAGTTGAAGTTGCTTCTCGTGGTCAATTGTTGGGAGTTTTTTAAAGTTGCTTTTGTGAGTTTTAACTCCATAGCTCTATGCAACATCCTTTTAGAGTTGAGTCATACTCTTTTACTTTTCTCTAAGTTTGTAGAGATAATGTAAGGTATTCCAAGGGATATTTTTGCATAAAATAAAAGGAATCAGAACGAGAGCTTTAAGTTGGTAGAAATGATCGAGCAGTACTTTCCCATGAATCCGATCCAGAATATGATCCTATCCATAAATTATAATACTTGTTGTTATACCTAAAATATATTGGGAGCCTCGGCACAATGGTAAAAATTATCATCATGGGACCTTGAGGTCACGAGTTCAAGGCGTGTAAATAGCCTATTGCAAAATACAAAGTAAGGCTGCTTACTATAGGCTTTTGTAGTTTGTCCAATGAATAAGTCCTTACTACATTAGCCCAAGTCATGTGCTTTCCATATAGAATTTACTCTTTCAGTTAAATGCTTTACTTCAAGCAGATTTTCTCGTAAAATTATTGCTCCAATGAGTGTTCTAGAGCTCTATTTACCCATATTTGACAGCTGCACAGAAGTCACAATTAAAATAAAAAGGACAGCTCCAGCGCACAAAGCTTCTATCTATGCGGGGTTAAGAGAAGGGGCAGATTATAAAGGCCTAAAGTACACAGCCTTATCTTGCATTTTGCAAAAGGTTGTTTCCAAGCTTTAAACTCATGACTTCAAAGTTACACAATGACAACTTTTACCGTTGTGCCAAGCTCTCCTTTTGAAATACCCGTTTTAACCCCGATTGAAACGGGTTAATGTATAAAACCGGTCATATGGAGCTCTTAGAGTCATCAAATAAAATGTTAGCCCTTCTTAAGTTTTTTTTCCCCAAATACCCTCGATAAACCTAACCGACCCAGTTTCTTCTCTGCAACTGCGACCGCGACGCAGACCAAATCCTCGCCGGAATGGGGAAGCGGATGAACGGAGGCCGCTCTCCCTCCGGATTCAATCGCTCCGCTCGCTTCATCCTCCTCCGTCGGATCGAATCCTGCAAAAAACTCCACAAATCCAACGTCGAGGAAGTCATTGAATACCTCCGCTCCAACTTCCCCGACTATGGCCGTCAAAAAGAACAAACCTTCGTGAGATTCGTTCGCCAAGCCCTTGAGAACCAGAACAGGAAAAATCTCCTTTCAACTCCGACCGCCGTTGATTCCGAAGAAGAAGAAGAAGAACATAACAATTCCAATCCCTCTCGCCGGAAGAAGATAAGAAAGACGGATCTCCACGAAGAACAACTTCTCCAGACTGAAACAAACTTCATTCGGAGAAGAAACAAGCAACGCCGTCCGGCGACATCGTCGGAATCTTCATCGGAAGATGGAGATGATGGTGCGCTTGCGACTTCTGAAGATGCAATCTTTGAGCAGAAGTTTGAGCCGGAGTTTGACTTGATGAAATCGATGATTCGATCAAATTACACGGCTTCAATGTCGAAAACTGGAGCGAAAAAGCCAGAAGTGAAAGCTTCAGATAAGGGGGAGAAGGTGGAGAAGAATTTGGAAGTAGAAGATGATAAAGGTAATAAGCTGGAATTGATGGACGGTGGTAGAGTTGATACAGTAGGGCAGGGGAATCGAATTGGACTGAAGAGTGCTTCGGGTAAATCGAAGGGAGGAGGTGTTGGGGATTGTATTGTGAAGGGAAAAGATGGGCCTATGTTTAAGGATCTAGGAGGGATGAAAGGGGTTTTGGATGAATTGATGATGGAAGTGATTTTTCCGCTTTTTCATCCACAGTTACCGAGGTGGTTGGGCGTGAGGCCGATTGCAGGAATTCTCTTGCACGGGCCGCCAGGTTGTGGGAAAACGAAGCTTGCGCATGCCATTGCGAATGAGACTGGAGTTCCATTCTATAAGATTTCAGCCACTGAAGTGGTCTCTGGTGTTTCAGGTGAATTTTTCTCTAGGTCTCTTTCTTTGCCTATTCTTTTGTTCCAGTGTGATGTTTTGTTTAATTTCGTCTCTTTCATACCAAGTTTGCAAATATTGCCAAAAGTTCCGTAAATTAAATTTGAATTTTGTGTTCTTCTTGTATGTATTTTAGTTTGGATTCTAAGGGGAATGTTGTAAGCTGTTGAGAATTATCAAAACTGTCCCGTTTGTCAGAGAAGCAGCTAAATCAGCAAACGAGGAACTGATTGCTTAAGAGACAAAAAGACCATTTCCACAAAAAGCTGTTGAGAAGCACTTCATTTCCTTGTCATTCAGTAACAGAGCTTGTATCTAATCTCTCTCTCTCTCTCTAGATAGGTTTTAGATAATATTTGATATTGATACGATATGCTATATGCTTCTAATTCGTATTTCACGTTCTGCCAACTGAATGAGCGTTGTTTACAGGAACATTGCTATTCACTGTCATGAAAATGAATAGGCTAACTGTGTTGAAATTTTGAGGATGGTGTCTCCCGCAACTTACATTGTAATCTTCATAAATTTGTTGCTGAAAAAAAAAAAAAAAACACTCTGTTCAACATACAAACCACTTCTTTCCATGGAATGTTATGTCATATGGGACGTTGGTTATATTTTGTTATGCTTTGTACAATTTAGGAGTTGAATATTGCTATTGTGAGTCTTTCAGGGGCATCTGAAGAGAATATACGTGACCTTTTCTCAAAAGCTTACAGGACCGCTCCCTCAATTGTATTCATTGATGAGATAGATGCCATTGCCTCAAAGAGAGAAAACTTACAGAGAGAGATGGAACGGCGGATTGTGACACAACTGATGATCTGCATGGATGAGTCCCTCCAAACTCTTGCATCACCTGATATGGATGCAGATTCAGAAACATCTGATACAAGACCCGGCTATGTCCTTGTAATTGGGGCTACAAATAGACCTGATGCTGTAGACCCTGCACTGAGGAGGCCTGGACGATTTGACCGGGAAATTGTTTTGGGTGTTCCTGATGAAAATGCCAGGATGGAGATCCTATCTGTTCTCACACATAACCTCAAACTAGAGGGCACTTTTGATCTTGGGAACATAGCCAGGTCTACACCTGGCTTTGTGGGAGCTGATCTGGCTGCTCTTGCAAACAAGGCAGGTAACCTAGCAATGAAGAGAATTATAAATAGTAGAAAGTCCACGCTCACAAGGCAATTGAACGAAAAGGAGGACAATGATGAATGGTGGAGGCACCCATGGACACCCGAAGAGATGGAGAGGCTTAGTATTACGATGGTCGACTTTGAGGTAAGCCTGAAAGAATTGAAGCATCTCCACTTGCTGTTTTCTTAATGATGATCTTGTTCCTGCAATTTCATATGATGCTGGGTCGTGTATCCTTAGTTTTTCAGCACCAGCATGGTTCCCTACAAGTTTGATAATTGCACTGCTTTGGCCTTGAAAATATATATGTTCGATCTCCTCTAATTTTTCGAGGATCAATGTGTTATCTTGGTTACTGTCTCAGGGTTCTGGCATTGAGAATCCTTAGTTGTCACAGAGGCACTCCTGGACCTATGTAGTTAAAGGCGCGCCTAGGCGCTAGTCGACGGATAAGCGCCTGGGAAGGGGCCAGGCGCAGAGTATATGAGGCGCGCTCGCCTAGGCGAGCGCCTGGGCGACCCTTTCAGGCGCGCCTCCGACTCCAGGCACCTCCAACTCCAGGTGCCTCTGACTTCACCCGGTAAGTTATAAAACTCGTTTTTTTTTTTTTTTTGCCTTTTTCACCTTCCAACCCTAATTTCAATCTTCCAACCTCCTAAGAAGGTGAAAACGATAATTCCTTTTCAATCTTTCACAGGTCTAAGTAGAAAAAGGTATGGATTTATGAATTTTACAATGTGTATACGGTTTTTGTAAAAAACGTAAAAACCAGTACCGTTTTTTCAAATTTTTTATTTTTTGTTAACTATTTTCCATAGATCTTGATGGGTTTTGGTTCTATATGTATAAGAAAACATTCCATTTGAGTTTTATACTTCTTTGCTCTAGATTTGAGTTTGTTTTTAGGTTTTTTACTGTTTTTCCAAAAAAATCAGTTACGGAAATAAAAAAAGTCTTTGTTTTTTTGTATTTCTTCATTGAAACGTATTTCTATCCACATATATAGCTTTCCCATGCTTGTGTCTTCGTGTATGATAATTTTTTCATCTTTTTTTTTTTTTGTAATTCAGGGTTATTTTTTTAATTTTTCCAAAAAAAAAAAAGAGTTAGGAAATTAGGAAAAAATTGTTCTTTTTATTTATTTATTAGTTAATACCTATTCTTATCCACATATATAGCTTACTCATGCTTGTATCTTCATTTACGATGTACTTTTCATGCCTTTATTGCATTGTAGTGTTATTTTGTTCAATTTTTCCGAAAATAAAACTTACGAAAATTAGAAAAAAAAAATTTTATTTATATTTATTAGTTAATACCTATTCTTATATACATATATAGCTTTCCCATGCTTGTGTCTTCATGTATGCTGTATTTTCATGCTTTTTAAGAATTTATTAATGATTTTTAGCTAATTTTTAGCTTTTTAAGCTAATTTTTAGGGGGCAGCCCCGGTGCACGAAGCTCCCGCCTATGTGGGGTCCGGGGAAGGAGCAGACCACAATGGCCTAAAGTAGGCAGTCTTACCTTGCATTTTTGCAAGAGGCTGATTCCACGCCTTAAACCTGTGACCTCAAGGTCACATGACGACAACTTTTACCGTTGCGCCAAGGCTCCCCTTCTTTTTAGCTAATTTTTAATTATAAAAAATATAATTTTGCTCCTCAGGCTCCAGTGCCCCAGGCTCCAGGCGCACCCCTTTGCGCTTCGGTGCGCCTCGCGCCTTTAACTACATAGTCTTGGACATCTCACAACATTAGTTTTACAAGTACTACTATTAGTTGTTGTTTTTCTGAAGAATTTATGCTCTTTTATCATTCCAATTATCAAGTCATGCCTCATACTACTTTATTATTAGTCATAAGTATTTTGTATTTCTCCTCAATTAGATGGTGTGCTTTGCTCACATACAATTTTATTTGAACATGAATCCTTATGTTTATTGGTTTATGTAAGACTTAATAACTTTTGTTTCATGCTTGTTCTTTTGCAGGAAGCTGCTAAGCTGGTTCAACCTTCTTCTAGAAGAGAAGGATTTTCGACGATTCCTAATGTTAAATGGGAGGACGTTGGAGGGCTTAATCCATTGAGGAAAGAATTTGATCGTTTAATTGTTAGACGTGTGAAACACCCTGAGTTTTATGAGGTAAATGTTACCTCTTGACTTGTGCATATGAGCATGATATAGACATTTAAATATAATTATAAACAAGTGTTGTTGTAAATAGTCTCTATGTCACTTCTTCCTTCTCTTTCCAAGATTCAATGCTTCTCCTGGTGCTGCTTGCCCTTACGAATACTTTGAATGACATTGTATTTTCAGCATTCTAGTGTAAGAAAAAGAAAAGATGATTGAAAGCTAAAACTAAATAAACAATCTAAATCTTGGAGCCTCAGATTGTCCACATCCCTTCAAATTTAGTATGAATTATTGTGTTGGATTATTTTCGGCTTCTATCATTGATTGGAAGACCTGTTCGGTGGAGTTATATCTGATTGGCTTTATTTTGGGGTGGGGGAAGTAGGTTTTGGTTGTTGTGGTTTGAGGTGAAAGTATCTGACAAATTTTGTTCATTACTTATGTTCTATATTTTGGTTATTTTTTTTAACTTACATCCTTTGTTAATTTTGTGCTTTGTACTTGGGATTTTTACCCTAATTGCAATTATATTCTACTGTTTACATTAGCAGTTGGCAGATGTCTGTCATGAGTTTGGGGAGCATGTTGAATTATTCTATTCCCCATGGGTTTAGCTCCAGGATGCTTCTATGTCCTTGAGAGTGATTTAGTGTTGCACCAATTTTTCAGCTTAGCTTAATTGTTTGTATTTATCAATTGAGAGTCATCACTCAATCTAATCCATCTATGATGACTTTAATATTCATGCTGCTCTGAGTTCATCTGAGGAAGATCATGGTGTTGTTTGATGCAACTGGTGTTATGTACCAGAAGCTGGGAGTAAAGTACTAAGTTTTCTTGGGTCTATATCTCATGCTTTGTCACTGTACTCTATATTTGGTGTTGAAGAAGTGTTACCCATAGAATTACTGCATGCGAGGTCTTGAACAAGGTGTCATGCTGCTGTATGGAATACAAGATCCTTTCTATTTGGTTTATATTCACCTATATAACACTGTTGTAGGTGTTATACATCTTGAGTCTGCATGTTTAGTGCCTAAATTGTTATAGGCTATAACATCCTAGCGTATTTAGGTTTGTTGCCTCAGAATGAAACTCACTCTACCATCTCCCTCCACACAATCTTCGCAAGGAAACATGTAGTGAGGAATGGCTTAATGTGTTAAAAAGACTCTGAGATTACCCTTCTAGACTTCTGTTGCACAGAAAGAGAAATTTATTTTGGTTAGCAGTATGAGTATACTTGTCTTGATACATTTACTTAATCTTTTCAGGAATTTGGAGTAGATTTGGAGGCTGGCTTTTTGCTCTATGGACCCCCAGGCTGTGGCAAAACACTGATTGCCAAGGCTGTAGCTAATGAGGCAGGAGCCAATTTTATACACATCAAGGTATGGCCCATGGTGTTTCTTCTGCCTCCTTTCTGTTGTTATGCTATCCACCCTTTGTATGGCCTGATGTTTTAAGTTGCCAGTTGAATTCAAACATTGATTGTTTTGTGAGATTAGGGCCCTGAACTTCTAAACAAATATGTTGGAGAAAGCGAGTTGGCAGTACGGACAATTTTCAACCGTGCACGGACATGTTCTCCATGCATTGTTTTCTTTGACGAGGTAAGTGACTAATATTATCTCTTCTGCTATTGGTGACTGGTTTTCTTTCATATTGCCTTGTGGTGACTGGTTTTCATATTGCCCGCTGCTGACTGGAGTTGCCATTTTGTGGCAAGGCATGCAAGTCAATCAAATTTTCTTTAAGCTTTGATTGCCTATCTGGTGGCAAGTCCTGAACCTAAATTATTTCTTGATCTCTTTTTATTGAATATTGCACCTCCAAGGAACTCATAGGGCTGGCTACCCTTTCGAAATTAGTTAGTAATTTGTTTCTCTCCAAAGTCTTTGAAGTCTACTAGAATTCTAAGGGACTATTCTTTCTTCAGCTCATTAGAATGATGCCTATTGCTTTTTAGTGCTACAGTTTGTCAAGTAGAACCTTAGTATTGCTTTTTCAGCAAATAATTTCATCAGATAACAAGTACCGAATTGAGATTCATTCATACATCCAGCTTATATTTATTTCTTAATTTTTGCAGGTGGATGCTTTAACTACGGAGCGTGGAAAAGATGGAGGATGGGTTATTGAGCGGCTTCTAAACCAGGTTAAATAGCTGAGAACCACTACAAATGATTCTTTTGATTTTGTTTATACCCATTTCTTGTTTCTCTCTGTAATTTGAAACTGTGCAAGATTTTGGTGCCTACAATGCTAAAATCATGTCAATTATTATTCAGCTTCTCATAGAGCTAGATGGTGCTGATCACCGGCGAGGTGTTTTCGTCATCGGTGCAACAAATAGGTAACATAAGTCTTTGTCCTGGTTGTTCTGATTGTAGCTGCTGGGCCTTCTCTGTTTGCTTACTGTTAGTTACCCTGGCAGATTTGAGGTGATGGATCCAGCTGTCCTACGACCTGGCAGATTTGGGAAACGCCTATATGTTCCTTTACCTGGTCCTGAGGAACGTGGTTTAATTTTAAAGGCTCTTGCTCGGAAGAAACCTCTTGCAGCTGACGTGGACCTAGATGCTATTGGGCGTAGCAAGGCTTGTGAGAATAGAAGTGGGGCAGATCTTGCTGCTGTGGTATGACATTCAAACTTCTACGAATGTCCTTTTAGACCAAAGACGTCAAAACTCAAAATGCAGACCCAATATGGACCTCTCAAAAACGATTTGACTCTGGGTTGATGTGGTGGAGTACTCGGATAATGTGGAAGATGTGAAAATACAATTTAATTATTACCTGCGGGATATACCAGCCAGGAAAAGGTTTTTCCTTGGCTTGGCAAAATGGGGTGACTCCAAGATGCATAATGTGAAAAGCATAAAACCGCATCGTCCCGACCGAGTTCCAAGTTGACGTGCCTCATTTTGATACTAGGTTAAGAGTTTCACCTGTTATATTTGTTGTCAATTTCTTTACTATGGTTTTTTCCTTGCTGCACTTCTTCTTCTCAGATGAATGAAGCTGCCATGGCTGCCCTTGAAGAAAAACAAGCAATTATAAATGAGAAGGGTTCGAGTACAGATACATGGGTCGTCAAAACATCACATTTCGAGCAAGCCTTGGAAATAATTCGACCTTCTGTCTCAGACGAGGTATGTAATATCGAGGACGTTATATATCCTTCTAGAGTCTTATTGTTAGTTGTTGTAAGCATTTAATATTCGTAGTAGCAGCTAATAAATGATGTTACCTAGATATTGTGCATAACTTTTCTTCTTCTGCGACCAGCAAAGGAGATACTATGAGCGTATGTCGCAGAAATTCAAAGCAACGTGAGTGGGTAATCAAGGCACCTGATAATTTTCTTGACATTGGCAAGCACTTTTGGACCAAGCGGATGGCCACCCCAGTCTGTTATACTGCTGCCGCATTTAGAATCTGCTCTCGCTCTCTCAGTCGGGGTAGATGCAAGGCCTCTGAATGTAGAAATGTGGTTCTGACGTTGGGAGGCAAATTTTGCCCTTAATGTGATGTACATGGCTTTTGTAACTTGTGACGGATGTAGGAAGTAGAATCATTGGCGTCCATGTTTATTTCTCATTTTCATTGTTATATCTTTATTTGTTTATTGTTTACATAGCCACCTGAAAACTACCAGGACAATCATCAAGAAGAGGTGGATAATGGCAAACAGTACCCGGTAGTCGGGTCATTAGTAAATCGCAGACAATATCTTGTAGTTTGCTACTGGCTAAAGAGAGAACTACATCAATTGGCATATTGTTTCATTTGCAGCCTCTTTAGCTGATTTTGTAGAGTATGCGACCAGATTGCCCAACCATCTGCCTTTTTTGTATGTTTATTTCTAGATATTCATTGCTAACCTAACAACATGGTTGAATACTCCGTTTGGAAATTCCTGTGCAGGCCATGCCAATCTCCATGACTCAGTGCCTTACTCAATTTAACTGTATTTTGTTTGATCTAAAAAATGCACAAAGATACAAGTGATGGGATTGCTGGTCATTTTACCCGATTCAATTGATCAAATTGTGAGCTACACAAATGGATCACTACAAGAGGATGATGGAAATGAGATTTATCCAATCCACCAAAATTGCTGCAAGAAGGATTTCCACCATATCAATGCACCCAATTTCACTAACATGAACAGAGGCCACAATGCACGTCGACTGTACACCGTTAACTAAGATTGTAACTCAGCGAGTCTCTGTCTCACAGCACAGGCAAGCTTCTCCTGCCCAATCCCAGCCAGCCCCTCCACCACCTTCTGCCTCACGCGTATATACGGTATATATCTCTTACCAACCATCTCCATCACAACCTTCCCGGCCAAAACAAACTCCTTTCTCTCCAAACACCCTTCCACAGCCATCTCGTAACTCTGAAACCCAATCTCACAATTCCTTCTTTCCAGTACTCCAATAATCTCCACCGCTCTTCTCATCTCTCCATTTGCCCTCATCGCCGCAACAGCATTCACCACCGTCCGTTGTTTCGGCGTCAATCTCATCTCCTCCACCATCTCTGTCACCAGTTCCGCCGCGACATCCGTCCGTCGCCTCTTACATAATGCTCCTATCACTATATCGTAACTCTCTGAATCCGGATCGCAGCGGGAAATTCTCATCTCTTTCAAAATCTTAACCGCTTCCGATATTTGATCCACCGAACAGAGCGAGGAGAGTAGGTAATTGCAGGTGTTTCGGTCTGGATTGTAACCGATGCGATGCATTTCAGTTAGGATATCGGTAACGGATCGGGAACGGCGTAGATCGAGCCAGGTGGTGGAGAGAGAGAGGCGAGTTTGCGGGGCCGGAGTGTGGCCCGAGCGGATTGTGCTTTGCAGGACCGCGAGCGAAATAGGGAGGGTGTTTGGGGATTTGAGAGTTTGGGAGAGGAGGAAGGAGTAGGTCGGGTGGAGGCGAGAGCTGGGTTTTATTGAGATTACGGATTGCAGGATCTGGTCGATTATTTGGGTTTGGCGCGTTGGAGACAAGGATGAGAGGAAGGAGAAGGGATTAGGGTTAGGGTTCTTTTGGGGATATGGGGATGGAGGAAGTAGGTCAGGGATTTTGTGGAAGGTTCGGTCTTCGATTAAGGTTTGAATGGATTGTTCGAGAGGGGGAATGGAAGAGAATAGGCGCTGGTTTGAAAGAGATAAAAGGAGGGAGTTGCAGAGTCTGGCAGCAACGATCATGGCCGCAACGTTTGCTCGTTCGTTCTGCAGAGAAAATGAGAGACAATGGATTTGGTGTGGCTGCGGAAAGTAGTTGTTGATTAGCCCTCCGTGATTATTAGGGTTGAGTTGGCAAAACAACCTTCTGATCAGATAATTTTGGGATATCCTGATTAATGCAGCTCCTGACGCGCATGAATATGATATAACCCCATCCATCTAAGCCAAGGACCCATCTAGAGAGTCCACAATCGGTGAAACTGCATATTCCTACTTTCCGATTGCAAAGAGTTCGACAACGGTTAATGATCCACACTTTGGAAGGTTAAGATCATCATATTAGTGCAAATCGTGAACGCAAACAAACCATTAGATCAATCTTGGCCACAACCTAGATGAGCTTTGCACCGAAATCTCATTTATCAGGTGATCTAAACACCGAATTTTAGAAATGGACCCCAAACAGCAACTCTCATCCATCAAATGATCTAGCAACTGTATTTTTAAAATGGACAGCAAACAGTTTCACCTCCATTTTCCAACTTAAAGAAGCAATGTTTGAATTATCCAACGGATGAGATTTTCGGTGCACAGCTCATCTGCGAACAAGATTGTGAATGTTTTGGATCTTCCAAAATGCCAGCCCAAATGAAATTACAGCTTGCCAAAGAATGGGTTCAGGAGTGCGCCTGTTGAAAAGGAGAGTGCAGATACTGGCGCCATATTAGTGCTGGTAGTATCAAGATGTGAGAGTACGATAGAAAGATCACGAACACCACCTTCATCTACTAAGAATCCAGGCAAATAATTATAATTCAGAAATAGAATTGGTCTAAATCAGTTTACAGGCCAGCATCAGTTTTCTATTATTAATCTTAGCCATTTATGTAGAAGTGAATGGCTGACTATGCTGCAAAGGACCTTAGAACACCTCTTCAACACTAAACGAATTGAACATCGACAAAAGGAGGCTGCAAGGCAAATGCTGCAACGTTCTCTCCACACATGAATCTGAAATGCACCATGCCAGAAGAAGATAAGGCTGAAAATAAGTGCTTCTCCATTACCAGAACTAGAAATTAATTCTGGTCGGACATTGCCATTTGTAAGCAATGTTTCTTCAAAAGATTCTCACTGAAATCTGTCTCGTGGAGTTATCCCATGGGCATGTCAAGAGCCTGTAACACGTCCTTGAACTCAAAATCATGGGTTTGCTTGTTGAACCGCTCGACCAATCTGTACCTCATGTCGTTCAGGTAGAAAGACTGGCCTGTCTCCAGAAGCCACTTCGCTTCTTCATCATTAAGCTTACTAGTAAACACAATGTCTCCACGGATGAGCACTACATCCTTGCTTTCTGCAAATTCGGTATAGTAAGTGACAGTGAAATATGGAGCTGCTTGAGTCCCTCTTGCCTTGTAATCCTCAAGACCAGTGAAAAGAATGTGTGGCATTTGCACTGTAATTGCAAATCATAATCATTATGCAGATCATTTGAGTATTATGGAACCAAATGGAATCTCAATAAATTTCCAACAATAGAGTTTCAAAATATTATCTTTTTCACCCCACTATAAAAGTAAAACAAAATGGTAAAAGCTAAAGAAATATCTCATGTTTCAACTAAATTTGTGAATTTTCAATTTCACAACAAACAGGGTTGCTCTGATGTTTCAAATTCATTAGTATCAGCCTAACAAATTATCAGAGACAAGAATCAGATAAATTTCAATTAGTGATGACCATCTTACATAGAAACAGACAGCTAAAATTCCTGATAATAACTGTTGTTAGCAAGGTAACTAGGTATAATTTGTTGAGCAGTTTGTGTGTAATTTGTTTATATATATCAAAAAGATGGTTTGGACATGTCCAAAGGAGACTCAAAACGGCACAAGTTAGAAAGAGTGAGGCAATGCAAGTAGAAGATTCTAAAAGGGCAAGGGGAAGGGGAACGTGGATAGAAGTGGTAAGAAAAGATTTAAAATTTTGGGACTAAATGAAGCCATGGTACTTAGTAGTGAGGAATGGAGGAATAAGATCCATGTGGCCGACCCCTAATTGGGATAAGGTCTCGACGATGATGATGATACCAAAAAGAATTGTTAAGCTGTCTTTCCACTGGAGAAATACTTGATGGCATGCCATTTACCTGAAATTTGCAAGCAACTATCACTTGATGCATGGAGATAGTTAAGCACCCACTTACTATTCCAATGTACTATAGCTCACAGTGGTTCAACCACAAACGAAGAGAAGCTGGTTAAATCAACTCTTATCCTGAAACCCAAAAGTCTGTCATGGTCCTAGTATGGTTGCTGCATCAGATATGGAAGATTCTGAAGAAAATCTCCCGAGACTTCTACAGGACCATACGGGACCAATGAATTCTGAAATGTCTTGACCATTCTTCTTTTTCACTGGTAAGGACACCCTAGTTGATGGAACAAGAGCACTTTGCAAGTGAGATACCACCTCAACCCTTTCTTGATTACCTAAGAGTCAGTCACTTGTGAGGTCCACAACACGTGAGCAACTTCCATATCAAAGGGCAGCCAGGTGCATGAAGCTCCTGCATATGCAGGGTCCAAGGAAGGGGTAGAGGTGGACCACAAGGGTCTATAGTATGTAGCCTTGCATTTTACAAGACACTGTTTATATGAGCAACTTCCAAATATCAATGGATATTCAGTTGCGCTAGAAGACCCAGTTTCCAAGATACTTCAGCTGCAGAATATACCAACAGATTGTCCAACACAGGAAAACAAGTTCCTGAGAGGAATTCCATGTCCAATTTCCTGTGGAAGGAACGGTTGACAGTACCTTCAGTCTTCTCTTCCATCTAACACAAGAAAACCATTCATGCATACCCATTTTCAGTAGAAGGAACAGTAGAGACTGCTGAGTCACATTCTTCATTTTATCTTCTAGATATAATTAGGGGTTCTGTAGAAAAAGTTTTGGTGTCTACTATCTGATAAACATCTCATGGAGATTTTGATGAGTTTCGAAAAATGTTTGGCCAAACTCTGTATGTTCTGAAGTACTTAACAATTGAATTAATTCTTAATTGGTGGGAGTAGAACAGTTACAGAACATTTTATCCTAGGAATCATGGGTTGCATGCTTGAATGTTTGTTTACAACCAATTGCTAAAAATTGCATTATTAAGTGGTCTGGATGCCCATGCTTCAATAGTCAGTCCTTCCTTCAAAACTCCTAGCGTTCAGTCACAGTTTATTGGAGTTCTTCCGGAATTCCACAACTGATACAACCTAATCCTATTTACTATGTCTTGTTTATCTTGTGAACTTAGTTCCTTTTTTCAGCTAAATAGTTGCTGAACTGCTTAGGTTCAGATTATTTATTGGAATACACAGGGACTGTTCAGAGACCAACTCCCTGTGCTTATCCTAAAAGCTGCATTTTATGTTAACCTTGATTTTAATGGAGGTAGAAGACCTCTTGTTTGTTCTTGTTTCCGGTTCAGAGTAGAACTGTTTTAAGTCCTCGTATGTTAAAACAGTTCCTTCAAAATCTTGAGCATATCAAATCATGATTTAGTCTAGGTCCTTACTCCATACTACACTTCTAGAATGAAAGGACCCCAAAGTAGATTCCAATTCTACAATGTGGGTGAACTGAGGTCATCAGTGACTCCATGAATCCCTTGGTGGTATTTTACATCCAAGAATCCTAAATCTTGTTTTCCATGTCACTCTTTCCCATTCCAGTGGTTGCAAACTTTAAAGTTCTAGTTCATTTAAACAGCTCTTCAAACAGACACTACAAGCAATTATTCAGTTCTTTTTTACCAAATCTTTTGCAAATTTGACATTTCTTGATTCAATGGGGCCAAAGTATTGTTCGCTTCGTTCATCAGTATCTTGAAGTCTATAATCAGTAGCACAAAATCTTTTTCGCATGGAAGCAGGTTTCTGAAAGGTGATGAAAGTAATTGGATTTCAAACCTTGAACAAACATAGTCGTATAACCACTTCCTCTCCATAAAGGAATGACGAAATACCGGCTGCAAACACACAACAAAACTAAGAAGCAATTTATAAGAAACATACACTATAAACAATTCCATCATAAAAGTTTAGTACCAGGAAATTGCTCTTTGCTCCAACAGATGATACAGCTTCGCTTTCATGGATGCACCTATATGACCTCTTCCTAAGTGATACTGATACATAACAAAAGTTTATATCAGTCCCTCCACCAGCTTTAGACTCTTATTTGAATGGTGGAGTTAAGAAATCTTCAAACATAATAAAACACTAGCTCAGGCCAGAGAATCTTTACCATGGGGAAAAAGGCTAAGTCCACTATATAGACATAGCACAGTCTTGATGAGAAAAAAAAGGCAGACACACTGAAAGGTGCTTACAAGTGAAGAATGTAAAAAGACTAAAATCACAATGTAATGCTTTAGCTTATGTAGACTTGTGTCCCAAAAAGAAACTTATAACATCACAGTTGCTATAGAGATTAAAGTAGATAAGTTCCGGATCCACCATGTGAAAAGGCTCAAGAGCTTAGCATTTAGTTATGCAATGTCAAGCAGTAACACTGTACCAGAAATCTGTGACTGAAAGTTGTCCATTAACAGATGTTGAGCTTCTCATTGATTACATTAGTCCTCAAGGTATTGCTAGTGTTAAAAGTGCTGCTACGTACCAGCACATGCTAATCAGTTTTCATTTGATGGTACTGAGGTATTTGATCCTTGTTTTCCACATCACTCTTTCCCATTCCGATGGTTGCAAACTGTAAGGTTCTAGTTCATTTAAATAGTGCTTTAGACAGACATTAGAAGCAACCATTCAGTTCTTTTTTATCACATCTTTTGCAGATTCGACATTTCTTGAATCAATGGGGCCAAAGTATTGCATGCTTCGTTCATCAGCATCTTAAGTCTATAATCAGCATCTCCTGTTCCATGAGCTTATGACCAGCTTAAATTTAATCCTCAGTGAATTCTATAAATTTTGAACTTCTACTTTACTAACACCACATTTATCGCTAAACTTACCATTGCATCATTCTTAAATATTTTAAAATAGCACATCCACAAGAACCAGAGATTGGAGGAATTTGTTCTACTAAGACCAGATCCTACGCCTGGATTAATATGAAATTAAATGGAAACCCATGAAAAGCTAACATGGCTTTCAACCGTTAGATTTTATCATTATCCAGCCAAGGCATACATCATCACCAACTTGATTGAGTCTCCCCGGCTACAATTCCCAAATTAAGTATTTTTCCTTGTTTAAACTGAATTCGAAGAAATGGATTTGTGGAGGGGCTAATCATTCCAAAAGTTTTGAATTTCTAAAAAATAACCAAAATGGCTAACACGTCTCAAAAGCGAAGTGCCAACCCATCAATAACAACAGTAATAGCAGGGTAGGAAATGGTTATTTAATTCAATCAAAATACAGGTCCATTTCAATTATTTCCAGAAAAGTCCACCTTTTTATGCAATGTAGATTTCCCAGGAAGTGATGAAACAGAAATGCACAAACCCATACCAGAAAAATGACACCAAGATCAAAGATTTCATCTTTGGTTTCGAAAATATAGTGCTTACATCATCCCAAATGGAAATGAGATCCTCGGGCGAGCAATTCTTCGCCCTCTCGATGTCAATGATTGACTCCAAGGGCTTGGGTTGCAGAGGCGTGAAACCGCTGGCGAATTTCGACCCTCTGTATGAACCAAGCGAAACCCATTTGAGGAAATCAATAGGAACTGCTTGCTTTGGCTGAGGTTGATAGAGGGGGCGCTTCTGGAGGTGGGGTTGTAGAGAGAAGCAGCTGAAAGAGAGCTTTTGTGTCGAAGAAGCAAAAGGAGTGGAGCTGAGAAGATATTGGAGTAGAGATTGAGCGAGGAACCATGGGGACTTCGTCGATGTTCGTTGCATCATGGTGTTTCGTGGGAGAAAAGGGACGATCTGCAAGCTGCACGATGTTTTATTTTCGGAAATTTCTGGGGTTGGATCCTGAAACTCATCTACGAGGTTTGATTTATTTGGGTCCACTTCATTGTTCGTGGGCCTATGAAGGCCCCAACCAAAGGATAAAGGTTTAGATAGTGCGTAACATCGATCATTGGATGTAGAAACTTAAGATCCATACCTCAACGCACATATGTCATAACCAAGCTAAGGAGCTGAACCATGGGCCAATGATTAGCCCAATTTATATTATAGGAGGCTCAAATCCAACCCAAGGAACTTCCCTAATCTAGGGAGAAAGGGATTTTTTTGGTCGACATGAAAAAATCTAAGTTTCAATCCCAAAAGTTGATGCACCATAAAAGGATAACCCACGTCGTTTTGGTCTCGTACAAATTGCTATTTCATGATAAGAAAATTATTGTTGTTAGCTTTGCGAGTCAGCCAGGTATATAGCTTTTTATTTGAAAATAGACCTCAGAGTGTGCAAACACCTTTTCTATATCTTTTTTCATTTTAATGGATTGTTAACTCACACACTTTATAGGTCGTTATACAAATATCCTTCTAAAGTTGTCCACAAAACATGGCATTAACGTACAAATACCTTTTTTGACATTCCCTAAAGAAATATGATGCATTGCCTGGAGCCCATGACTTACTCATAGGAGAGGTAGGGGCTATATTGGCTTTTGTGCATGAGTAGACACTCTTAAGTGTCCTAAGGTATAGAAGATGCCTTTTCTTAATCATGGTAATTATGTTTTGTAAATATAAACCATTCATCATGTTTGGATAAGCTAGAAATCAAATTTCATGACCATTGAATGCTTTTAGCTTATGTTCTTTAGGTCAAAAATCACAATCATTCTTTTTTATTCGATTACTGAAAACAAGTGACTAAGATTATCCAAATATGATGATTTCTCACAGTTTACCTAACTTATGTATATTGTACATGATGAATGGCTCAAATCTTTAAAAAAAAATGCTTTATGGGCATTATCTACTCCTTAGGATGCATAAGAGTGTCTACTCTTATGGGAACTTATTAAAAATATATTCATGGTTAACTTTTAAGTCATCATCATCATCAAGACCTTATCCCAATTAGGGGTTGGCCACATGAATCTTATTCCTCCATTCCTCGCTATTAAGTATCATGGCTTCATTTAGTTCCAAAGTTTTTAAATCTTTTCTCACCACTTCTATCCACATTCTTTTGGGACTTTCCATTGCCCTTTTAGAATCTTCCACTTGCATTGTCTCAATCCTTCTAAGAAGTGCCATTTTCGGTCTCTTTTGAACATGTCTAAACCATCTAAGTCTAATCTCTCTCATCTTGTTACTTATTAGTGCTACCCATAAGTTTCCTCTAATATTTTCATTCTTAATTCTATCATTTCTTGTCTTGCCATTCATCCATCTCAACATCCTCATTTTCGTGACACTCATCCTATGAGCATAATATTCCTTAACTGCCCAACACTCTCATCCATAGAGCATGGTCGGCCTTATGGCCATCCTATATAATTTTTCTTTTAATTTGAGTGGCACCCGTCAATCACACAAAACTCTAGATGCACATCTCTATTTGTTCCAACCCACTTATATTCTCTAGGTAGTCTCCTTCTCACTCCACTCTCATGAATTATTGATCCTAAGTATCGAAGTAATCTTTTACAGGACTCTTACTCCTCTCATTGTTAAACTTGCATTCCATATATTATGTCTTAGTTTGGCTGATTTTAAATCCTTTAGATTCTGATACTTCTCTCCATGACTTTAGCTTTGTGTTTTTGTCCTCCCTTACCTCATCAAGTAAAACTATATAATCCAAAAATAGCATGCACCGTGAAATCTCCTCGTGCAAATGTTTTGTTAACTCATCCACAACCAACATGAAAAGGTATGGGCTCAATGTCGATCCTTGGTGCAATCTTACAGTGATAGAAAAATAAGCAATTTCGCCACTAATGGTTTTGACATTTATTACCACTCCCTCATACATATATTTAATTATGTATATATATCCCTGCAAAACCCCTTTCTCGCCCAACACCCTCCATATTAACTCTCTAAGGACTCGATCATAAGTTTTCTCTAAGTCAATAAAGACCATGTGGAGGTCTTTTATCTTCTCCCTATATTTCTCTATCAATTGTCTTAATAAGAAAATAGCTTCTATGGTAGACCTCCCACGCATGAAACTAAAATGGTTCTCCAATACACTTGTCTCATGTCGTAGCCTTTTCTCAATCACTGTTTCAAAAAGTTTCATAGTGTGACTCATAAATTTGATCCATCAATAATTAGTGAAACTCTGTATGTCTCCTTTATTCTTATAAATTAGTACAATAGAGTTTTTCCTCTATTCATTCGACATTTTTTTATATTTCATAATCTTATTAAACAACTAGGTCAACCAAACTACTTTAGTATCTTCCATATGCTTCCAAACCTCTATTGTATACTATTGGACCCCATGGCATTTCTTGATTTCATCTTTTTCAAGGCCTCTTTCACTTCAAGTATTCTAATCCTATGTTCACATCTATAATGTCCAATGTTATTTAAGTTTATAGTATTTTCTATCCCTATTCTTAAAGCCGTCGTCATTTAACAATTTTTAAAAGTAAGTACCCTTGGATGATATGCCTTACCTTTCTGTTCTCTTATTTTTACAAGTTTAAATGCATCTTTCTCACCTTTTCTTGTTCTTAGTCTATTATAGATGTCATCATATGCCTTAAGTTAGCCTCACTTACTATTCTCTTAGCAACCTTTTTAGCATTCTTATACTGTTCATAGTTTTTATTATTTCTAGTCTTCTGCCATGCTTTAAAATACACCTATTTCTCTTTAATAACTTTTTGTACTGTTTCACTTCAGCACCATGTTTCCTTTACTAATTGTCTTTTACCATTAGATACTCCTAAAACATCTTCTGCCTCTTTCTTAATAGACTCAGCTATATTAACCCACATGGTGTTTACTTTTGTTTCATAGTTCTAGTTTCCTTCTACCATCAACTTATTTGTGAATGAGGTTATTTTCTCTCATTTTAAGTTCCACTAAGTTTTTGGATACTTATTAAGTTCATTTCCTTTCTTTCATCTTTTAATATAGATATCCATAATTATTAACTTATGTTGTGAGGTTAAACTTTCACTGGGTATCACCTTACAATCCTTACACATTGATCTTTTAGTATTCTTAAGTAGAAAAAAGTCTATTTGGCTTTTATGAAGTCCACTTTTAAAGGTTATTAAGTATTCATCCATCTTCTTAAAGAATATATTTGCAATGGTCAGGTTATATGACAAAGCAAAATCAAAGATCGTTTTCCTCGTCTCATTTCATTCTCTTATACCATACCCTCCATGTATCCTATCATATCCTTTCTTTTCTTTTCCTACATGGCCATGTAAATTGTTTCTTATTAGAAAATGTGTGTGTGGCTTTTGGGCCTACATATAAGTAGGTTTGATTTAAAAATGGGTGTAGATAACTTCTACGACTTGTCATGTAAATAAGTTATTATATTAAAATCAATGTGGGATTGTGGTTACTTCTAGGGCTTACCATGGAAATAGCTTTTTATTTGAAATAGGTGGGGATAACTTCTAAGGCTTACCATTTCCTTAAAAATGTGTGCAAATATCAATTTCATTTGTTTGAAATGGATGTGGATATCAATGCATAACACCCATTATCTCAAACTTTCACAAACTCATGGAAACCCCAACAACACCCCCCCCCCCCCCCCCTTATTTTTCTCAAAGCTAAACATAGCATTCAATCTACACTAGCATTAGACTTATACTTGAAAAAATAAGCCTAACTCAAGATGAGATGTACTGACATGAGCTAGGTTGAGTTTTGCATAACCCTTGCTAGCCCAAGTATGATTAACAAATATGTAGACTAATCTTCATAAAAATTAGCTTAGTCAAACATAACTAACAATTATATGGCCAAATAAAGGAAAAATTGGTCAAACTCATCGTAGATCAGTCTAACTTTCATGAAATTGAAATTGACTAAGTGCACGTAAGATTTTATGTGTTGACTTCATTATGATTGTAACTTTCCTAATTTTTAAATCCTAATTTAAGTGAATTTTGAAAAATATTAAATTGAGATGAAAAGAAAATATTGAATTTTTATTTTTAGAGTTTATAAGTGAAAAACTTAACAGATATCAAATTAAGTATTGAGACATCTGTAATTGGATTGTACTCGAAAAGCCAAATCCAACGACACAAATTTTGTTGAAATCAAAGTTCGGATGGAAAAGATACAAAAATCCGAACTTGAAGAACATATAAAAAAAAATCAAAATCAAAAGGGAGGTGTTGTTGATAACGGCACCCCCCTTCTTAAGTGACAGTCGAGGACTATCACTCGAAGAAGAGACAGAAGAGAAGGAGAGAAGAGAGAAGGGAGAAGGGAGAAGGGAGAGGAGACAGTCACCAACAATAGCGTAGACGTCGGCAACTGCCTGAAAATTTGGTCCGAAGGGGAGAAAATGACTTTTAGGCAACCAGATTGTAGGGAGTTGCTTGAAAAAATGACAGCTCGGTTGGGTGATCTAAGCTGATCATCTTCTTCTTCATGATCCTAAAATAAAAAAACCTCAAGAATCATCACGATCGGGTAAGTAACAAGGGAGAATCAAGCTATTAAAAATGACATCGGCAAGTGGTAGAAATTTGGCAACCGACAACTATTTTTCATATTTTTTGGCATCAAAAGACGTCAGATCGCCACCAAACATCAGAGAAGTGAAGGAAAGACCCTGATCTACAACCCCTTTTAAGAAATTTTAGATTTGATGAGAAATGGGCCACCGATAGTGATCCCGCCTTCACATTCTCCTGCGATAGTCAATCAATGCCGGTTACTCTATGGAATGTAATGAAAAACATGACCTAAGGATATTTTGGTGTGATCTACATTGTGGAAAGTTCAAATCTTGATCAAGGATCATTTGCCTGTCCAATTTGAATGCGTGTTAGATAAAAAATTAGTAAGATGAGATCCTAAGATCTAAACCATCCATTGTGATCCTTATGACACGTAGATCAAG
The DNA here is from genome assembly GCA_035236585.1 of Warburgia ugandensis. Taxonomy (NCBI): domain Eukaryota; kingdom Viridiplantae; phylum Streptophyta; class Magnoliopsida; order Canellales; family Canellaceae; genus Warburgia; species Warburgia ugandensis. The sequence goes on from CP141134.1 coordinate 69,274,169, forward strand.
TTCCATATAAGGTATACTAGATCTAAGCTTTTTGTGAGACTATATAGCTAATATTGATCAATGATTGAGATCGATTGATAATTTTGTAGTGGAATTGGATCGAGTTTGATGATCCACCCCGTTTAAATGAATTGTTGAGATTATGTGAATAGAGTTATTGATCTATTCCTTGATCTATGATTGATCAGGTGAAGACATGTCATCGGATCAGCACGGACATCTTTGATTGGGTACATTCGAAGCGATCAATTAATAATCCATCGACGTGAATAGCTTGATGTCCTTTAGATGGACCTGCATGAGGTAGGATTATCATACTAACCTCTTGATTTTATTGATTTAGTTATAATTATATAAGATTATGCATAGTGCCCGATTGGTATGACCTTAGTATGATGGCTCTAGAATGCATAATGATGTAATTATAAAAGGAGCCCAATGGTTATAGGCAGGCCAATATCATCATGATTTGGATTATTAGCCGAATGAGGCGGGCCCCACCTTGAGATCCTATGGCTTGGAGCTATTGGACTATATTGAAATACCATATATTGAGATATAATGTGTTTTATAATTAAGAATCCAATTTAGATCACTTGAATTCTAAGTGACCTGAATGTGATGTTGTCTGGGTAGTAGGACCAAAGCAGACTGAGCTAGACTAGAGTTTGATTGGTTTGAGAGGTACAACTGAGTGATTCTTCATATGAGGTAGATGGAATTTAAGATGCTAATTTCATAAACTACATGATTTATTTATATACTCATGATACAATTTTGATACCTGCATAAGATTTGAGTTACATGAATTATTTGTAAAATGTGATTATTATGTTACAGTACGCATGTGGTATTTATGGCATGAATTATAAAATAAAAATGACTTGGTTTTATATATGGAAGATTATTATATTGTGATTATACCTCTATGGCTTTTAAATGCATGCCATTCATTTAAAAGGCATGTTTTAGTAGTGCATGAAAATGTTTTACTACCGTATGCTTTTAATGTAAAAGTCATGTAGGCTTGATCTGGTACAAGGTACTAGCTATGTATACGATATAGTATTTTTTGCCGATTGATATGAGACAAGCATGTAGCCTCAAGGGTGCTATGCTAGGAGGGGTATAGGGCTATCACCCACCCTCTGAGATTATGAAATAATAAACACCAACCCATAAAATGGCACTCGGTAGGGGTTGGTATCTTGGGTAGCCCACACTATTGGTCTGGTCCCACCCACAAGGACAGATGACAAGTCTCCTATTTCGGTGTCGGTAGGAAGTGGCAATCGATAGATTATGTGTTAGTTATCATTGCAGCTAGCAATTCCATGTATTCTTGTACACAATGTTATGATCACGAGGGAGTGATAGCACGTTTGCTTGGTTTTCTTGTGAGATCAGGATGACTATATGGCATAGTGATATGCCAGGTATGAGTTCATGACCATTATGTATAACCAGCATTTGTGGGACCTGCATAATAGGGTGTGACCACTGATAACTGTATTCACTAGTTTTTGAGTTTAGCATCATTTAACTTGTTTGCACATTCAATATCTTTATTTGTGATTTGAATTGTTGTTGGACATGATTTGGCATTTTTAGATATGTTTATAATATTTACATCTATTTATAAAGTTTAATTGAGATACTGATTTGGATTTGAATATGATGTTTCATGATTCAATTTATTCATTATATTCATATGAAATGCTTTGAAACTTATATTCTGAATCTTGGATTATTTCCAAGTTAATCATGCAAATTATTGATTATTGATGCAAAATGTTTTGTGCATTGAAATAATTATCATATTGTGAAAGCAAATATTATATTCTGAATTGCATAAGAATCTTATTCCCCTACTAAGTATTGCTTGCTAAGGACATGATTGATGAGGAGCCAAATAAATAGTGATTGAGATATATATCTATATTACTGGACTTGATTATAATGTTATTGGGAATGCGGCTGTTAACTAGTTGAGTCTTGAAGAAGTAAACTTGTTTTGAAAAGATTTACTTGAAAAATAAAAAATTTATTTGAGTTTTAAGTAGATGGTTGATACTTGGCATTTTTATTTTAAATGAAATTTATTGAAATTATTTTTCTGTGTTTTGTTTTCAAAAATTGGGGCCCTACATTTTGAAATTTTTTGTTAAAGAGTATTTGAAAAACCCGAGTCGTCACGATGATAGAGACGTCGTAACAAAGAGTAGTAATGTATCTTCCTTGACTACTGAATATTACTTTTCTGTCTGTTTCAAAGGAGGAGACTAATTTGTTGTAATGTCATAAGAACTTTCAAGTGATTAATGTACTAGTCCGCATCCAACTTCTGATAAGTTGGAATTCAAGTTAAAGGCCTCGCGTTGCTTCCTCTCGCGAGTGGGAAGAGATCAGCAGAATATAATGATTTCCTTGTAATGCAAATTAGTTTTTTCAGGACATAGTACGATATGTTAAGTTGCACCGAAGGTCACGCCATTACCATAACATTCTTTGGGATTGGGATCGGTCTACCATTAACATGTACTGATATCCCAAAATTTGAGAAACAAAATAAGAAAAATAGATATGCTAACTTAACAATAAGGGGATGCAGGGTCCGGTCCAGTCCGATAACAGCGTCTAAAGTAAACCGGACCGAATTTTTTCGGTCTACTGACATGAGAATCGAGACCAGATCGAACCGATTTAGGTCGGGTGAAGACGGACCGATTGGTCTTTGGTCCAGACCAAAACCAGCGCCAATTTCTTCCATTTTTCTCGTAAAGAACCCTACGTCAACAAGCGGACGAAACCGACCTTGAAGCCCTACATAGATTGAGTTTTTGCTGGAGAAATTGTTAGGATATTGACTTAGAGAGGGTTTTGGACAAATTGCATTAACCCACCATTTCTGCAACGGTATAGAGTCACAAACAATGGAGAAAAAGATTATACAGCTATTGAAAATTTTATTTTTATTTTCACGGGAAAGGTTAATGGACTGTTTTTCATGCACGCACGACCAAAACCCAAGAACGGGAGCTGTGGCGCAACGTTAAAAACTGTCGCCACATGATCTTGAGGTCACGTTTTAAGGTGTGAAAATAGTCTCTTGCAAAATGCAAGGTAAAGCTGTGTACTTTAGGCTCTTGTAGTCTGCCCCTTCCCAAACCTAGCATAAGCAGGAGCTTCGTGCACTGGGACTGCTCTTTTTTACGACCAAAACCCATCTGTTCTTTGTTGATTTGGTGAGGACTTCAGCTAGATTTCATCTTATCGCTCATGTCTGCAAGTCTTCGGCACTATATTATTAGCCCTGTCGGCGCCAATCACGACATCCACCGGAAGTGACCGCTGGATTCCGGTCAGGCTATTTTTCCTGCTTGACTTAGTAAATGACGTAAGGATCGTCAGCCGTTGATGGGATCTCAAGCTTTGTGAACAGGCCGTTGATGAGATTTGCACCATTGGATTCGGCTCGGGCACAGAGGAAGGAGTCTAGGACCTCGTGCTGGGTCATGGTGATGTACTAGTGTGCCTTGAGGGTCTTCCCGAAGTCGATGGTAAGATTTGAGGGCAAGATGATACTCATGCGCATCACTTTCTCGTCCACCACTCTGGCCGGAGGGACAAGTCATCGAGCAATGGCCCTGCCCCATGGTTTAGATCCAACGATGTTGTGTTCAGTGAGGAATGTCTCAACTCCGTAGGCAGCTAGGGCTTCTGCAATAGATGTGCCGGCAGGGCCTACTTAGATTTTCTAGCGATGATCTAGTAGAAGGATTTTCTGCTGTGGGTTGAGGGTTGGGGTTTGAGAATGGCAGTCCGGCGACCGTACAGTGTAGGGAAAAAATTAAATATACCCGGTTTTGGTCCAATCCGGTCAGGTTGAACTGGGGGACGGGTACCACCGGACCGAATGTATCCACCTTGCATATTAACGGACCGGACCAAACTGATATAGTATTCAGATTGATCGAATGGGAGCTTGGCACAATGGTAAAAATTGTCGTCATGTGACTTTGAGGTCATGGGTTAAAGACGTGGAATCAACCTCTTGTAAAAATGTAAAATAAAGCTGCCTACTTTAGGCCATTGTGGCCGGCCCCTTTGCTGAACCCCGCATAGGCGTAAACTTCGGGACTGCCCTTTAGTCTGGTCACTTTGTCAGTCCAGCTGGTCTTTTACACACCCCTACTTAACATCGATAAATTTTAGTGCTTCTATCGTCCCTATGGATACAGTCCCATTTTTCGGTTTCTTATATTCAATTACCCTTTGCTGCTTCCAGTCATGTCCTGTGAACCTCATTTCTTGAGACTGTCTTGTTCAAGAGCATGCACTCTAATATGAATTTAACCCTAAAAATTTAGTACCAAATTCATCCATAATAATCATAGACTCTTTCCAAAGATTTTCCAGCATTTGTTAATTAGCAGTGAGCAATCCTTTACTAAAGCCAATTCCTTGCCAAGATTGAATAATACAATCTCCAAATCTGTTACAGCTAGGGCTGTGTTAGTTAATTCTATAGCTGTGGGTAAATAGGTCAGTGAGTTTATGAATATCAAATTCAGTCAAGCTTTGTTATGCCAAAATATAAAGTCAGCAATACTTCCAAATATCCTGAATTCTAAATGAAATAGCAATATACATTTAGGTTCCATGCTAGAGGGAGAGGATCTGGCAACGGTCGATGAGGAAGGAGCTATATCAGGCAACACTCGAGCACCAAAAAGTCAAAGAGATTCCTTCACTAACCACTCACGTAGTCTTCTTCCTGCCTCCCAGTTAGGCCCTTCAAGTGGGAAAGGGGGCGAGGAGGGGATCCAGGAGGGAATTGCGCACTTCTAGCGAATCAACTTCTTGCAGGTCTTTTTGTCCCATCTCACTTGCATTTAAGAGATGGGACATAAGCTAAGTTAAGGGATTTTCTTCAAACTAGTGGCTGAGAGTAAGTAAACTACTTTCATTTAACAGATCTGTGGTGGAGTCAATAGACTCGCCAGGAGAACTTACTCGCCCAGCTCAAACTTGCCTGCCCCACCTCCTGAAGAAAACTCAAACTTAGATGGACTCCCACGAGATGAAACTAAGATATGTTCATAAGCATACGATTAAGAAATAGGCAGGCTATGGGCAAAAGCCTGACTAAGCAATGCTGCATGCAGGTAGTACCAAGCCTCCTCACCAATTCTTTCCTCTACATACACTGTAGTTCTATACACACATAGACACGCACACGTGTGCGCGACAATTATGGTGAATAAGCATATATCATGACTTACTTATCTATGAAAGTAATTTAACTTTAGTAACAAGCGATATGATAAGTTATCGAAAAAAGTTTTATAATTTTTACTTTACTGGATTATGTTTGATGAATGTCATCTAATTAGAGTCATTAGACTTGTCGAATGATCAGTGACTAGGTAGATCTGCATGTAATTGGCTAATGACATCTAGGCTACATTCCAGTAGTCTAATTACTCTTTAACTGCCATTGATTTACAACATTACCGATTTTAGCAAACCAAACTTCATTATATCACACGACGACAGATGATTTAGATCACATAACTCAATCAACAGAACGAGATTATTTAGTTGGTACGTGAGTTATATCATAGATTACCCAATCAAAATAACCTATATATATTTATATATATAATAGTGAGATGAGATCTACTTGCCCACATCCATTATTTCTATGAAAATGAAACAACGCACATGGCTTAAAGAGACCAACTAGCTAGATAGTGCCATCACGATCTACAAGTTACAGACCATGGGTATGTAACAACAAGGCTATAACTTGTAGATAGTTTGCAATACGTATTCTCTCTGCAAATCAGTGTTCTTACAATGTAGCACCCATACATAAAGGGAAACTAATCAAAATTTCCAGTTCTTCGCTAATAACTGATGAAGAACATCCAGTTCCTACGGCTGGTGTCTTGATGATTCTAAACATTTTTGGTAGAGCGAATGATTCTTCTCACTCCTCCATTGATAATGTTGGACTCCTAATTCGACTTCAATATTCCTGACTGATTCTTAATGGTATTCTGGTAAATGTAATAGCCGCTAAAAGCAAATAACTGAATATAAAACAAGAGGGAGTGCCATTATGAGAGAGAGCATCTTCCCTTTTTCTAAAAAATAGTGAAGAAGATGTTTAATAAGCCTGAAAACTCGTAAGCTAGAAAGACAAACAAAATGACAATTATTTCTGAAATTCTAGTATTCTCTTGAAAGAACTGTTGCTGCAGTAAACAGAGCTCCTTTCGCAAATGAGTCTATCTTCGCATGCCTGCATGAAACATTATATACAAACACGGTCAGTAGAATTAGTAGAATAACATACACAGACTTTCTAAAGGGATAACTGCATATAATGACTACGAGAAATTGCCAATATGAACTGAATATCAAGCTTTGCTCATGATGGCTTTATTCATGTTTTATATGCAATAAAAAACATCCATTCACGAAGATGCTTATCAAGTAATTGGAAACAAATGAATTCTAATTACCTCCTTCAACTCTCTTTTAAATGTATCCCTCCGGACCTCTTGTCCATATCCTTTCCTAGGTGCTTTCATGAAAACTATCTTAATCTTACTTTATAACATACAAGGTATCAAAAGGCACAAAACCGGCACTAGGTGGATTTTGGGAAAATGCAATCGATGTGGCTTGAGGCTGAAGAGAACTGGGTTGAAGCGGATAAAATTGGCCTTATTTTGCCTCAAAAATCTAGTGGCGGGTGGGTTTGGTCAGGTAGTCTTTTGCTACTATTTTGTTGGGGCAGGTGCTTCTTTTCTGAATCTTTTGACAGATCAGTCTTGTCTGTACTGCTGTATCAGTTTATTAGTTTGTAATGGTTTAACTTGGTCCAGGACTTGCTCACTCTTGATCTCTCTGTAATCTTTTTCTATAAATAATATCATCGTTCAACCAAAAAACAACAATAAACAATAACCAACAAAAGCAATAACAGAAGAAATCGTTCATTACCACAATGACCAGCCATCCTTCGAAATTATAACACATGTACTCACTGTGAAAAGAGAAACACATAATTGACATCTGCTGACCACCTCATGACTCCCAGAAATAGTTCTTAACATCCCCACAAGGTTAATGATATCTAACATCCCAAAGAGAAACCAGATTAATCTGCCAAGTGCTTAGGTCCCCCAGGAATAGTCTTTAACATCCAAAGTAAATTTGTTTCTCTGTTCAAAATTACTGATATAAGTAATGTACAACAAATTCCTACTAAAGAGAGAACGAAGAATTACAACAAGAGTAACCAGATTTATTGGCTACCTGTCTTTTGTGAAGTGTTTAAAATACCAAAAGATTTTAATTAACCTCATATAATTAAAGGGAACCAAAACATACAAGAGAAAACTACTTGAGAGAAGACTTGGAGATCAATCTTCCTTATTCTATCCTTAAATAGTTAGAGAAAATCATAACAACGAATTTCCTCGGCGAATTCCCATTTTCCACCTTTCAAGTTTCTTTAAACCAGATTCTTGATTTTTTTAAATTTAAATTGAACATCTATAGTCATCGATAAAGTAAATCTTATACAATTTCATCCAAGACCAACTTGTTTTGACTTTGAGATGTGGTCTTTTTTCTAAAAAATGTTTGATCATTTAAAAATTCAAATGGCATTTCATAGTCCTCAACTAATTTAGCTTGCATAATGGGATTCTTGGCTAAATTGAGGGCTACTTGATCTCAATGTCTTCTCTAGATTACAGATGTGACTAGATCAATACAAATTTTCACTAGACCCGGAAGTCCTTAACCTTGTCTGGTGGTATTCCAGTACTGCATTCAATTCATTTAAAAATGAAAGAACGAGGTTTTGTTGTAAAACCTAAACTCTAGTACACAACCAGGTAACATAATGGTCGCACAGAAGTCATTACTCAATATTACCCATAAGGAACATAAATGGATTTCTTTACAGGATTAGAGGTAAAGAAGAAGTGTATTATAAAAATAAAGAAAAGTTAGCTCACTTATTAGTGCTCATGAGATTGTGAAAAGCAGAAATCACGTCCTTGCATATCTGTACAATGGAGTTGCTCCCAATGTCTGTTCCAGAATCAGCTGTTCCATTCCGACCATGTTGTACGGATAGATATGCCTGAAATACAGTGATTATTATGTGAACTCTTTAATAATATGAGAAAGAGAAAGACTTTTTGTAACGAAGAACATTCGCCAGTAGAACTTTTCCCAATGTTTGTTTAAAAGGCATATGGAAAATTGACCGTCTAATACACATCAGTTTTCAACTTCCATTCTATGGAAGTGTAAAGATGAAAAGGGATCAAAACACAAACCAATTCACTAAACATAACAAAGCAAATAATTTTAAAAAGCACAAACAGCACCTAGTGGAATTTATTCTACAAACGAACTAGTTATACGGCAACAACTAAACATCCAGTGCTCACATCAGCCTATGAGATGCTATTGCAATGTCAATTAAGTGTAGCACTTCCTAACATATAATTATAATGAATGTATATATGCCTAAAGGAAATATGCAAAACAATGATACGAGGGTCCTTAAATCAAGATCACAAGTCCATTCACATATAAGATAGACTCCCCCTGCTTACAAGTATAATCAAATAGTGTTTTGAGATCAATGACCCAGCGGCCACTGGCTGACCAACTAGCAAATCTTTATAATAATAGTAACCAAACCTCATCATCAAAGCCTCGTCTCGATTGGCTAAACGAATCTTGTCCCTCCATTCTCCTCTATCAAGTTCTTGGCCTCACTTAGTCCAAAAGTTTTTAAATCTTTTCTCACCATTTCTATCCACATCCTTTTGGGCCTTTCCCTTAACCTTTTAGAGCCTTCGACTTTGATCGACTCACTCCTAACAGTGCCATTCTCAGTCTCCTTTGGACATGTCAAACCATCTAAGTCTACCCTCTCATCTTGTTACCTATTTGTGTTACTCCTAAGTTCCTTCGAATGCTTTCATTTCTAATTCTATCCTTTCTTGTCTTGCCACTCACCCATCTCAACATCCTCATTCGACTACGCTCATCCTATGTATATACTATTCCTTAACTGCCCAACACTCTAATCCATAGAGCATAGCAGACCTTATAACCATCCTATTGAATTTTCCTTTAAATTCAAGTGGCACCCGCCAATCACACAAAACTGCAAAGGCACAGCTCCATTTGTTCCACCCACCTAGATTCTTTGGGTAACATCCCTCGCAATGTCTCTGCTCTGATGAATTATTGATCCCAAATATTGAAAGTGGTCTTTTTAGGTACTTCTTGGTTATCAATCTCTACCGATGCTTTTCACTCCTCTCCTTGCTAAAATTGCATTCCATATGCTATCTTAGTTCAGCTAATTTTAAATCCCTTAGACCATATAGCATCTATCTATAACTCTAGTTTTGTGTTTACGCACTTCCTTACCTTATCAATCAAAACTATGTCATCTAAAAATAACATGCGCCATGAAATCTCCTCATGCAAATGTCTTGTTAACTCATCCATAACTAATGCGAAGAGGTACAAGCTTAATGTTGATCCTTGGTGCAATATTATGATGATGGGGAAATCATTAGTCTCTCCACTAGTGGTCCTAAAATTTGTTACCGCTCTCTCATACATATCCTTAATTATGTCAATGCACCCCTTTGAAACACCTATCTCGCCCAACACCCACCATATTAACTTTCCAGGAACCCTATCTTAAGCTTTTTATAAGTCAATAAAGACCATGTGGAAATCCTTCCTTCTCTCCCTATATTTCTCCATCAATTGTCTAAGGAGGAAAATACCTTCCACTTGGTTTCTTGGACACAAGATATATTGACTCTCCTATGTTTTATGGCATCAACTAACTCCATACTCTTACTTGTCAATGTACCTATATTCCATGTGGCAATATGAATCTTATTTTCCTAAGTTGGTCTCTTTGTTCCAAACCTATCAAGCTTAATGTGCAGAGACAGCTCAATAAATTATACAGGTAAAAAGCTACATAAAGATAACAATCACTAAACTGATTGCAACTAACATTTAATTCGAGTAATATGACATCTACTAAAGATTATGAACCAGCTTTAGCTCCCGATGCATAAATTTGTGAAGTGGAATGAGGAGGGCACTTCCAAGTAACTCCAGGACAATACCAAAGCTCATGACACACCAGAAGATTGCTGAAAGGCAGCTTGGTCATTTGGAATATATAAACTTTTCAACTAGGATTCTATAGAAATTACACTGCCTACAGGATGATCGCTTGAAAATGTATAGTTAATGACGCAATCCTGAAGAGTGGGTCTCAATCATGCATGTCACGAGTCCAAGTGCGCTCAAAGGTGTATGTGAGTATTTACCTAACAGAGTCACAGTTCCGAAACCCAACCAAAAAGAAAGAAAGTGTAATATCCTTAATTTTTGGTATAAATTAAGAATTTGTTAAATAAATTAAATTAAAAATTTATAGATGGAATTTGATCCTAAAAACTTAAGAATTTGAAAGTGCTCGTCAATAGGATTCCAACACTATAAAGAACGCGAAAAACGGACCTCAAACGAGAGAGTTATGAGCCGTTGAAGTTATAGGGGTATTTTGGTAATTTGGAAAAAAAATAAAATACTGGGGCTTGAATTGATAACGGCACCCCCCTCCTTCTACACGTCTCTACCGGATCTAGGAAAATCGCCAGAGAAACCAACGGAAAGAGACGTGAAGGGAAGAGTTTCTCTTTCCCTTAAACTCTACAGCCTATATCTACCTCATCAATCGCCAAATCACACTACCTTCTTTCGTTTTCACTAAGTTTTTCATCAAAACCCTAGCTCTGAAAAGTTTAAGTTTTCCGGCGAATAGAGCTCCGACAACGTCCACCAACACCCAGCCAGACGAGGTATGTCTTAATCCCTTAAATTTTTATTTATTAAATAGGTATATATAAAATAAAAATACATTAAAAATCAGAAAAAATTACGTTTTCCTGGGAACCTTGTGCACGCTAATGTTGGGGCGTGATTTCATGGATGAAACCACATCTGTTTGCAAATCTGACCGTCCATCTAGTGCATGATAGACCCAAGAATAAACCCTTTAAATTTGGGAGAGATCCAACGGTTGGTTTCTTCAGAAAAAGTGAAAACCAGTACTTAGGGAAGTTTTTAGGAACTTGGGTAAAATCGCATAAAAAAACATATTTTTTGGAAAAATCAATGCAAAAGGAGGGTACAAATGAAATCTAGGCGAAATTCTGAGAAATACGGCGCAAAAGTCGCAAGAATTGGACGCCTGTAGGCTTGCCGGAGGAGACTAGAATCCGGTCTTCTTCGGCGGTGGCGACCGCGTCGACGCCCTAGTGCTGATGCCGGGACGCCCAGCAGGACGCCACACAGACGCCCGATGTCGCGCGCTGTCTCGGTGGGTCGGGACGCGGGGCATCCTAGAGACCGTGACACACGTGGCGGTGCATCACGGTACCGAAGACGCACACGGCGCGTCCCCGTTGCGTTTCTAGAAGGCGAGCGTCTTCGTGACGCCGGTTTACGTCGGTATAAACCGGCATAAACCAGCACCGTCAGTGCAAACCACTTATGGTGATCGGTCATGCCCCATTTTATGTATATATGCACTTAAAACTTGATTTTTGGAAGCTATAAGAGTCCAAATCACGATTCGAAAGAGGCGTTGTGACCGTATTGACGATGTGAACCTAGTTTTAGCTTAAAAACTTATAAATGACCACTTTTAATTTAGAAATTTTTTAAAATAGTGATGTGACATAGACAGGTGCACTTGAGCATACCAATTAAGAGGATTTATTAGCAAGCTAAGTGGTCTCACATTGAGGTAGGTGACGACAATTAATGCTTTACCTTGATTTTAAAATCATGCATAAACATAGCATCATGAGTGATTGTGTTTTAAATTGCATTTATTATTTGCCGTTGATTTCATGAGACTTAGAGTACATTATGATTATTACAAATTGAAATTTTTTATTGAATAAACCCATGACAAATGTTTTTATGAGCATGATATTAATTAATTGTGCTTAAATAGAGACTTCTTTCTTATTATATATTGAAAATGCATGGATTTGCATAGAAATAAGAATAAAAGCTTGTTAGCTAGTCCTTTTATAGGCTAACCCCAGGATGAGGGGCGTGCCTTGGGAATTGCGAGTTACGAGTACTCTTGAGTTTTAGCATATATATATGATTTTCGTGTTTTTATATTTGATAACGGGTGCTCTCGCCCAATGGGCTTCATGCTAGGAAGGATAGGGCCGGCCACCCTTCAAGATTGTGATGTGATGATATTGTGATATGATAGACATCTGCCCATAGATGGCATTCGGTAGGGGTTTCGTAACATGGATAGTCCACACTACCAGTCTGGGCCTTTTATGGGAACAGACACTAAGTCTCCCGTTATGGTGTCGACGGAGAGCGGCGGTGGTTGAGACCCATGGAGAGTTGCCACTGCGGCATGACAGCCCATATTCTTATTATGTGTGCGTATATGATGAGCATGGTTATGGATGGTATGCCTGGGTGTGACGACACTCAGAGGTTGGCTATGAGTACTCATGATCAATGATATTTGTCTATATGATGCTTGTGGGACCCATTACCTTAGGGTGCCCTTATTATTATTGTATGCTCATTTACATTGATTCGTATCATGTCTTAAATCCTTGTAATGCATGTTTTAGCATACTTGAGAAATTGATACTATGTTGGCATGAGTTATAATGATTTTATCGTTATAAACAATAGATATTTTATTTTGTCATTACTGTTATTTCATTCATTTCATTAATTGTCTATGTACCTACACAAGCGATAGCTTGCTGAGACATTGCTTTGTTTTGTAATGCCTTAGATCTCAAGTGCGATAACAAGAAAGGCAAGGCCGTTGAGAAACCGTGAGAGCTACGGGAGATCCTTTTACCTAGAATTTTAGACAGTAATGTGAGTCAATAAATAGGATTATCATTTGAATTTAATTATGGACTGTATACTTTTATTTTATGGAGTTGATTAAAATGTTTTGACATATGTTGGACATTTATATGGGATGTTATGATAGATAAACCCTGGGCCATATTATTATTGTGTTTTGGATATTTATTTGATTCGAAATAAAGGCGCTAATTCATTTGACATTGATTTATACGAGTATTGTTTTAAATCTATTATCATAAAAATTTATTTATGTTTTAAATTATATATGTGACATTTTGATAAAGGAAAAATAACACCCAGAGTTTTTAAGAGATGTTTTAGTAAAGTGATAAATAAAACTTTTCTCATGGGATCCCAAATGCTCTTATAAAAAATGCTATTATTATTATTATTATTATTATTTTAAATGTCTTAAAAGCCCGGGGTGTTACAGAAAGAAATCGCACAATCCTGCTTCCTAAATCCTGGTATGTTTTGGAGATGACTATCAATAATGATTCTTGGTTTTATGTTCACTACCTTCATATGGGCCTTACAACTACTCATAGGACGCATTACATATCATGTTCCACCCATCTCATAATGAATTCCAAAATTAAGTTCATTACCAGTCAATATTTCATAAAACATTTAGTATATTTCCCATTTGTGCTCAAAAAGTTTGGCACGTTCCAATGTTTAGCTTCCATGACCTTCCGGATCACATATCAGTTCTTCCAATCCAAATTATTGATGACTTTATTTTAGGCTTAGAACAGGAAATTCATAAATTCCTTACCGCTATATAAGAATTTAATGCTAGCTACAGTCAAAGAATCTACATTTTTCTTTACGTACTTCAGCCTCCCCTCAGCTTTCATATTGCCATTGTCACCCAAGGGTATTTCACCTATATGATGCAGCAGAAAAATCATCTATGCAGGTATTATATGTCCGGCAATTAAAATTTTAAATTTCCATATTCCAAGAATAGGCATTTTATAACTAATTCTCTGGAGCTATGGAACAAACTTTATAAACTGATTTCATTATTGAAGTATGTTTGTCCTAAGGTATGCATTATAATGTTTATCTGGATTCCAAGGAAGAATTTACAAGAGCTGCGGCGGGTTTCATGTGCAATGGAGCATAATTATATGGATGGATGCCTTAAAAGTTAAAATCCAAAGACTTGTGATAATAAGGTGTCTGGAATATTTTGTGGTTAAAAAGGTATACCTTGACAATATTAATTTCTTAACATCGGCAAAATCAATGCTTCATGCTGGTCTTCAACAACCACCAAAAAGAGAATAATCTGTGTCAGCTCAATTAAATTAATCAGCTAGGCATTGTCCTTAGAAAGCAAAACACATTGCCAGGCAAGCAATAGGAGAACCACAAGTCTGTTCTTTCTTGCTATACTATATCTAACTGCTGTCTCTGTCAGTAAATCAAGGAAATAACATCTCAACTATAGCCATTTAACCTGAAAATGGGGATAATAAGACAGAAATAGGCACTGGATGAGTTAAAATGTTAACAATGATGCAGATCCAAAACAGCCATGAAATAGAGGAACTAAAAAGAGCATATTTATGTCAGTTTTAATAGTTAAAGAGCCATCTTATAACATGGCAAGCAACAGTACTCACCTCAAAAGCATGAGCTAGAAGAAGCTGAACTACTTCAATGCTCAATCTACGAACTATGCTTTTCACGCTGGTGCTATTTGAAAGGCACTTCAGCATACTACCAAAACTTGTATCATCCAAAGAGTTTTCTGACCTCCTTGTACGTACAGAAGGCTGCAGTAAAAGGCAAAAAGCAAGAAGATCATAATTCCATACAAGGAGCAACATTTGAAAATTAAGAAATATACACAAATTGTTAATATTTTTTGTAGTTAAGTGGTGGACTTGAACCCACAACCTCTTGGTTGTGAGACAAGGCGGTAATCTGGGCAAGTGGTCCTGCCAATACTCTTAGGAAGACAATAAGTAAACTTCCATGATCAATAACCACTCTCCAGTACATAATTGACCAAAATATGCTTACAAGGCAACATATATATATGTGTGTGTGTGTGTGTGTATGTATATTCTCCAATACTAGTTCTTTCTTCTTATTTTTATGTCCCATAACTCCACGCCACCTCCCCCCACACCCTATCAAGACAGACCCCATCAACACACCCCACTTCTCCCATCTTTCAGACAGTATGAGTTGCAACTGCAGCCCTGAATGGGGGAAATGGTCCCCTTGACTAGCCATCTTAAGATACATAGACCCTACCTCAACCTGCTCCATCTAGGATACCACCTTGCAAGCTTTATTTAACTGGATGACATAGCCAAGGTCATTGGGCTGAGGATGTGTCTGGAAAGAGATGTCAGAATTTGTTTGGGAGAAGGAAATACTATCCAGTCTGGTGGGGAGCATTTTTTAGTTTCAAAGCAACTGAATAGGGACGAAAGAAAGGACATGGACATATTAACTTGGAGCAGTCTCAATAGGTACATTGACCTGCCTGCATAAAGATTTAGTTCGTAACTCTTTTAGGCTACTTTCTTGAGTAACTCCGTTTCCTAGATTACCCCAAGTAACTGAATGGAATCAAAATCCATCATGTGGGAATATATTTTACCCTGTGGCAAATCGTTTGGATAAGAACGTTGGAAGAAAGAGCACTACATTACAATAGTAGGTTGAAACCTTTTTCTGGCAGTTGGCTGTTGCTGTGTTCTTCTCAGAGACTCTTGAGAACATTAAGCTAAGCTTCAAGATGAACAGAAGTGTTTGCAGTGGCATGTTTCATCTGAGGGATTTAGCTTTAGCATGAGATATGTGCAAATTGAGCCAAGACAACAGGCAAGGATGTGTAAGTTGCAAATTTGTGAAAAATGTACGGTTAGTTCTACACACCAAATCCTTGGGATGTCTAAATAAAAGGTTATCTTAATTGGAAAGCAAATTCATGGAAAATAATGAAGGAGACAGCACACCTTCGTAATATACTTTGAGAAATACTGCAAGATGATTTCCAACTTCCACTTAGGGTCAGAGAAGGCCTACCAAGACACACCAACCTCAATAATTATCATGTGCAAATGGTGATGCCAAAAGAAGTAAATACCTTTGATAACTATCTCATCATGAATATGTTTCACACATCGATAATGCAAAAGTTGGCAAGATTGCACATGGAAAAATACAAACCTAGCTGAACAGAGTAATGCCTATATTTAACTTCATAGACTTCATGCTAAAATCTCCACCTATGCCGGTCCCAAGCCCAGAAGAAAAAGGAGGGTGGTCTTGCGTCAGGTGACAGCCGGTAAGGAAAAAGTTGAAGATGATTTTGATTTTGTTATTTTTTTTCCTACTTGCAAATGAATATACATATGTATATTAGTTGGTAAGTAAGAAGCAAAGATAATGAAAATCATCTCCAGCTTCTTTAAAGTATGGCAACCCTAACATGACATAAATCGAGACTTCATGCAAAAAAGAAAAATGATAACTAAAAAGAAGTAATGCTATATCTAAGATCTAACAGAAATATTTCTTAATTGGAGTAATTATTGATAGAGAATGGCTATTTTACCCACCCAAAAAAAAATTACGTGGGAAATTGTTTTGCTTGTAAGGAAAGGAAACTAGTGAAGAAGGCAACATAGCTTGGGGAATTCTTTAAATTGACAGACAAGGACCCACCTTGGCATACAAGAATCACAAGCAAATACCATCTGAAGCAGAGGTGTGGGGACTGAACCAATATAAGAGACCAGATATATCAGAATCAAAGGCATACTAATAATGGAAACCTACTCCATATAACAAGTGCCTGATAACTGCACTCCACATTTTAATAGGCACACTCCCAGCTCATTTTTTGGCAAGCTATAACTTCAACTGAGCCCATTTTTGAAAGATCTGAACCATTCACAATCTTATTTGTATCCTAGATGAGCGATGCACTGAAAATCTCATCTACTGGATAAATGTAACAAGTGCTTCTTTAAGTGCTAAAATTGAGGGTGAAATTGTTTAATGTCCCATATTAAAACCCAAAGAAACAGTGGCTAGGATCACCCAGTAGATGAGATTTTCAGTAATTGCAACAATAACACTGGACATCCAGAAAACCACAGAAGAATACCATGTACCATGGTAACAAAGGACACCTGATGTAAATATTGAATTGTCATTAGAACTTCCATCTAATTTAAGGACTAACTGTGCTCTCATGCCAACGTGATAAGTGTACTTAACGTGGGCTACATCCAAACCAGGATATTGTTATAGTACGTAATTTATGAGTATTTATTATTATATCTTGGAGTAACCTCTGTTAAAATAGATTATAACAATATACTAAATACATTAAAAACTTTACACCTAGTGAAACATTATTAAGGTTGCAGTTACCACCTGGAGAAAAGGAACAAGATGCACTTTGTTATATGTAATCTCGTCCACAATAATATCCACCAAAGGGGTTCTGTTTCAAATTCCAAGCCAATAATAAATACTAAGCATTAGAAGATTATAATGTGGGATAATTGATATTCAATATGTAAACAACTTAGCAAAGTACCTCATACCATCAGCTCTAGAAGTAAAACCGTGCGTATCTGCCTCCTTCTTTGTTTCATCGAGCTCCATAATCTAGAAAGGAACCAAAGCAAAGTTAAGAAGTTTTTAGATGATTATATGCTCCAGATAGTTTTCAAATAGAAGCAATCAGATGAACAGTACAAGCTTCAAAAATCTCCCAACAGAAATTGACATTTCCTTCTGTAGTTCAATTGCTGATATTGCTACAGCAGCATCACAATCATCAACTTCTTTTGCAGAAGAATTCCCTCTGCTGTTCAATCCACAAAGAATGTCTATATAATCTTTAAGTAAACTTTTCAAGCTTATTCTTCGTGAGCCCTGCAAGCACATCCAATCCGGAAACATCATATTTATTCACTAGTTACCACAAAGAATACCAACTAAAAGGCAGAAAGGGAAATAATTGAAATTTCAGATGGCAAAAGGTGAATGTGATGCATATCATAGTTACAAAGTTTAAACTCTGAATAATTCAGTGAGGTAAAAAGTTCGAATATCTGACAAAGTATGGGGTCGTGGGGGGAAATTCAGAGACAGAAACAAGGCTTGACGGGTAAAAGGGAAGGACTTAAGATCAGGGATCAAGGTGAAACCAACAGCAACTAAGAAAACTAGTTGTGACAAGTTATATCACTGTAGTCCATGAGGCAGGTGTCAAGCCAGAACTTTTTGTTTATTTCATATTAACAATCTCAAAAATAATCAACAACTTTATTACATTCCAATAAGATGGGACATTACACCTATGGCCCCAAAATCACAAGACAATTTTCTGATCACAAATGTGCATATCGTGCATGAAGGGTTATTTTCTCTAATAGATAAAAAATGAATTAGTGAAAGAGAAGAAGCTAAAGCATTTAAAGATGCAACTAGAAGAACTAAAAAGACATTTAAGGAGGTCAAAATACTTGCTGGAGTTCCTACACTCCCAGCATTGGTTTTGCAAACTTTTAATTGTAGTACAAAGAAAAAACACTAGTGTTGGAAATGATCATTCCGCTGACTTAGGAAAAACTTAAACAGGAGTTGGTGGGATTTAAAAGTCACTATTAATCCAAAAGATAATGTTTTATTCAGGAAAAAATGGTTATCATTTAAATGCAAATAATAGGGATTATTTCCAGCATCCTAAATTTTCACTTCAAATGGTAAAATCACAAGTTATCCATTTTTCTTTTCTTAATTTGGTAACTTTCTGCAATTACTCTACATGAGTATGTCACTGGAGGAGTAGATGTATGTTAAATAGTGAAGAGAAACCACTTTATATAAATTCTACAGTGCCAGAAATGGAGATTAATACCAGAAGGGTGTTCAGTAAGGATTCCCTAAGCACCGCCCAGTTAGAGGTTTCTGTGATGCATGAAATAGAATGCTTTTAATCAGGGGAGTAGTGTGAAGGTTAATTTCGGAATCAGCACAAAATCACCATTTTAAATCACCATTTTATAATAAGGAGCTTACCTTTATATATGGTATAGCGAGGTGAGAAGTCCCCCTCGAGAGTAGTCACCAAATATTGGAATAACAAGATGTTTCTCAGGGCCTGCAACAAGAATATGTAAGAAGACACAAATGTCAAGGTACTCGGTGAACTTACATTACTCAGAACCTTAAATTCAGGTTGATACCTTACAAAATGAAATGAAAACATTTGTATATATTGCCAGGATTAGAATCTATCCTCGGATGCATTTCAATAACTACATGAAAAGTGAAAAATAATGAACATATCGAATAAAGAAGTTTAGAGTTTATAGGTCAATGAAGCACAAAACTCGACAAGAATACAAGCTCATAGACAGTGACACTATATCCTACTATGTAATTAGCTTGTATTTGAATAGAAAACTTTACCGAATGTAATGGGGGTTGTCGTAGCAACTTATAGAACAATAAGCTAAGAGTTAAAGGAAACAAATAAAATTTATGAGTTTCCATGGGATCTTCAGAAGAATTTTCCATCTAAAGTATCAGTTGATCAAAGAACTCACACCCTATACTGCAATAAAATGGTGCACTTGAGTGAATGGATCACTACAATGCTGAACTGCCAATTTCATGACCTTCAGCTCTACATTTAAAGACCCAATTCAAGCATTCTGGGCGGTTTACAACATACTATTCTACTTCAGTACACTAGCAGGGCAATTTTCACCACATTGAGGAAATGTTTGGTAATTGCTACATCAGATCCCGGGTGAGGTGAAAAATGGGCAAGGATTGCTAGAGCGTTCACCCCGAAGCGACACGCTACATCGGATCCAGGTGTAGTGGAAAATGGGCAAGGGCTGCTAGAGTGTCCCTCGAAAGCGACGCACTGCATCAAAACCCAAGTGGAGTGAAAAGTGGGCATGGGTTGATGTCATGGAGGTCAAGAAGTGTGCGGGTAAATAGGATATCTTAAGAGGATAAGATTCATATCACCACATGGAATATAGAGACACTAACAGGTAAGAATTTGGAGTTAGTAGATACGATAAAACGTAGGAGAGTGAACATCGCTTATATCCAAGAAATCAAATGGAAAGGAGCTAAAACTAGAAAAATAGATGGGAATAAACTCTGGTATATAGGAAAGGATAATAATAGAAATGGCGTAAGAATAATAGTGGATAAAGTTGTGGACGTTAAAAGAATCAGTGATAGAATTATAATAATACAAGTTGTTTTAGGAGAGCATATCATAAATGTTATAAGTGTATACGCACCACAGGTAGGGTTAGAAGATATAATCAAGATACAGTTTTGGGAAGATATGGAGAGAGTCATGCAAGAAATTCCCAAACCTAAGGGGATATTTATAGGAGTAGGTTTAAATGGCCATATAGGAAAAGAAAAGGAAGAATATGATAAGATACATGGAGGGTATGATATAGGAGAATGAAATGAGATGAGAGAAACTATCCTCGATTTTGCTTTGTCATATAACCTAGCCATTACAAATACATTCTTTAAGAAGAGGGATGAACACGTAATAACCTTTAAAAGTGGACTTCATAAAAGCCAAATAGAGTTTTTTCTACTTAGGAATACTAAAAGATCAATGTGTAAGGATTGTAGGGTGATACCTAATAAGAGTTTAACCTCACAACATAGATTAATAGTTGTGGATATCTATATTAAAAGATGGAAGAAAGGAAATGAAGGTGGAACTTAAAAGGAGAGAAAATAACCTCATTCACAAATAAGTTGATGATAGAAGAAAATCGGAACTATAAAACAGAAGTAAACACCATGTGCACTAATATGGTTGAGTCCATTAAGAAAGTGGCAGAAGATGTCTTAAAAGTATCTAAAGGTAAAAGGAAATTAGTAAAGAAAACGTGGTGGAGTGAAATAGTGCAAAAAGTTATTATAAAAAACGAGTGTCTTTTAAAGCATGGCAGAAGATTAGAAATAATGAAAAGTATAAGAATGCTTAAAAAATTGATAAGAGAATAGTAAGTGAGGCTAAACTTAAGGCATATGATGACCTCTATAGTAGACTAGGATTAAGAGAAGGTGAGAAAGATGTATTTAAACTTGCAAAAATTAGAGAACAAAAGTATAAGGACTTCGATCATGTTAAGTGCATTCGAAGTAACGATCAAAGAGTGCTAGTCAAAGATGACAAGATAGGGCAAAGGTGGGAAACTTGCTTTCAAAATTTGTTAAATGACAATGGATCTGAGAATATAGGGATTACTGTAAACCTAAATAACATTGGACATTATAGATATGAACATAGGGTTAGACTACCTAAAGTGAAAGAGGCATTGAAAAAGATGAAATCAAGCAAGGCCATGGGCCCCCATGGGGACCAATGGTATACCAATAGAGGTTTGGAAGCATATGGGAGATACTAGAGTGGTCTAGTTGACCAAGTTGTTCAACAAAATTATAAAATCAAAGAAAATGCCAAATGAACTGATGAAAAGCTCTATTGTACCAATTTATAAGAATAAAGGAGACATACAGAGATACACTAATTATCGAGAGATCAAACTTATGAGCCACATTATGAAACTTTTTTAAAAGAGTGATTGAAATGAGGCTACAACATGAAACAAGTGTATCGAATAACCAGTTTGGTTTTATGCCTGAGAGGTCTACCATGGAAGCTATTTCCTTACTAATACAATTGATAGAGAAATATAGGGAGAGGAGGAAAGACCTCCACATGGTCTTTATCGACTTAGAGAAAGCTCATGATAGAGTTCCTAGAGAGTTAATATGGAGGGTATTAGACGAGAAAGGGGTTTAACGGTGATATATAGACATAATTAAAAATATGTATGAGCGATAACAAATGTTAACACCACTAGTGGAAACTTAGAGGTAGCACCAATAGGTAACAAAATGAGGGAGATTAGACTTAGATGGTTTGGACATTTCCAAAGGAGACGAAAACGGCTAGGAGTGAGGCAATGCAAGTAGAAGGTTCTAAAAGGGCAAGGGGAAGGCTCAAAAAAACATGGATAGAAGTGGTGAGAAAAGATCTAAAAACTTTGGGACTAAATGAAGCTATGGTACTTAATAGAGAGGAATGAAGTAACAAGATTCATGTGGCAGACCCATAATTGGGATAAGGTCTTGATGATGATGAGACGATCAATATTTTCACAAGGAAGAAATAAAGGTGGTTAAATAATTATACACCCACAACTCTTCAGCATGCACAGAGAGAGAGACAGAAAGGTTCTTTCTTTTTCAAAAAGTTAAATTCGTAAAGCTCTTTGGAACCAAATGCCGTCCTAACTTGAGATTAATTGACCATTGCTTATTCAGTTTTGAGGTTTCAAATCTAGGCACAAAAGTACACACTACCTCAAGCAATAATTAAACATAAATTACAATCCTGGTAGTAATAGACTCCCTAGGAGATCTAACTAGTAGGTGCCACCCTAGGGCATTTTTGGGAAATATATCAGTCTCGGTAATATTAGACTCCCAAAAAGCTCTAATTAGTTGGTTTAACCCTCAAGAGAAAAATCATGACAATGGGATGAATGTTTTAACCATTTGTTTTGGCATCTTGCAAAATCAACAGTCATGATTTTTTTACTCAAAGAAACTTAAGTTACAATCATCCATGCACATGAATATTGGCGTGCAGACTACTCAAGTCATTCCAAAAAGGGCAAGTGGCTTAGATCTCTACAAAACTATCCCCGTGTATCAGAAAAGAAAGCACATACCATTTAGACTCCCTTTGGAAGTCTACTATTACTGGAACTCCAAAAATTTTATATAAGTGACAACTTGACCAAAAAGCACCTAGCCTATAGTGATAAGGTATCCTAGTTCCACATCCAACAATTGTTGGTTCAAGTCCGCTCACACAACTTTCAAACAATTAATATAAATGAGCATCATGGTGTATCTTTGAAAGTTAGAAACTTCAACAAGGCATGCACTTCCAGGCTGCTAGATGAGGAATGAGTTTCTAGGTAATCAGTGCAAGTTTTCCATTGACTAGATCAAGGTTTTCAAGCTTTTGATCCAGTAAAGCCATACCATCCAATTAAATCAAGTCCATGATTGACTCACATAGGTTTTAAGCTTTGAGGCTGATACGATACCTTAAGTCATGCAATTGAATAAGATCCAATGCTGTTAAAGATGTAAAGGAAGTTCTCGGTTTCACCAGTTACCTGTTATTGAAAATTACATTAACAATGACTAGACATACAATATCAAGGTTAAGCACAGAGCCTCTAGCAGTTCAGCAACAGGTTAAACCCACCTAAGAAATCTTTTTGCAACAAAATACAAGGTAATTTACCAATAAAAAGGAAACAAAGAAAAGGTTATCAGCAGTTAATATAGTTTGGGAAATGTTTAGTGATTTAACTGTTTCCTCCAAGAACCAGGACTCCATTTGATTTACTGCTTGAGTTATGTCTCGTGTTACGAGAAGAAACCCCTGAAAATGGAAAAACTCAATTATATGAACTTCAATGAAGAAAACCGCTAGTATATTATAGCTACTGCAATAAAAAGCAGACAGAGAAATTTCCTCAAAAGTTGCAATAAGAAAATGGCATCAGAAAAAATGGCACAACATTAAGTAACGCTAGACGACTTCTCGAGAAAGTATGACCTGGACCATGTTTTGCAAGGCCAATCAATAAGTGACAAATTTACTAAGGATGTATATTAAATGCACAAGTATCGCCCAATTTGTATTATCATGTCCATTACATGCATAAAGTATTGATACTCATTCCGTTGCTTGATTCCCAGTTTAGTTAGAACAGCAGATGATTCACATGCATGATCAAATACACTTCTGAAGGATCCAGTATGCACCACCAAATACATCTGTACTCTCATCCTCTGATTTCTCCCAATTGACAGCATATATTTGGAACCTTGCCACTATGTTTATGAATATAAACTGATAAGTCCATGGCCCTGCAGCACTACTATACTTTTCCCAAAAGGAAGTCCACAAGTCCCTTGGAGAACCTCATTCTCAATGACAGTTTTTTCCCTCCCCGATGAAGTCAAACACTGGGAGGAATAATATTAAAGCCACTGATGCAAACACGCATGGAGTTTCATTGCCCTAAGAAAATAATAAAATTTCCAAGCATATGCTAGAAAATTTTTCTTTTTGATATTTAAGAAAATGCATAGCTAGATCTACTGTTCAAAGGATTACTCTTCTTCATAGGCCCCTTTATAGCCATGATTCTAGGTTAAGTCACCCATCCTCCAGTGCTCGTGGTCTCATGAGATCCTTGGAGGCTGGTTGGATACTCTGGAACCTTTTGTGTGATCGTAACAAAGGCGATGTCAACTATACAATAAGGCAGTCTCCTGCTTGGATGAAAATTATGCAACTTTCCTATATTATAGACACCAAGTATGATGCAGGCCCTACAATACAAGAGGTACAACAGCTTTTGATTTTTTTGCTGAGTGAAACAGGATGATCCTTGCTGTGTGATTCTTAAATGGATAAATTAAGCCATTCACGTGGGAGCATATCAGTATGACATAATGCTCCAACACTTCTCATGTTTTTTTGTAACAGACATACTATCAGGACAGGTGAGAAAGTAGCCTATGGATTTATCACCTTGTGTGATTGGAAGTTCATTCCATCTCAATGGAGCTACCCTATAATTCTTTGCATAAGAACCTTTGGTTCCTGTGAAAGTTCTTTTTGTATTTGATCCTTTTGATTTACAATCTTTCAATACATTATTTATTTGACTGGGAAGTAACCGCTATGCTCTTGAGAAATGTTAAACAGTGAGAAATGGGGACATGGAAAAACAACTCACATCAGCACCAAGAGTATTGTATGTATCTCTGGAGCTTGCCTCCTCGCGGCGGGAGCTATCTGAACGAAAATCAAATGGAGACCAAGCCTGCAGACAAACACAACCTGCATACTTGGAATCATTGTATACTACTGCTAAAGAAATTGATAAACAAAAGTAAATTTGGATATTCCATGTAGAAAATGCAAGGCCCGAGTAAGACACAGAAAATGCTGCACAAATGGAGTAGGAGATTACACTACCTCACTGACCACCACAAGTTCCCCGGCTGGATTGGCCACATATACTCGAGGGAAACGCTTCATTAAACAAAATGAAACGACAGCCAAAGAGAAATAAATAAAGAATAAGAAGAGGAGGAGGATATCAACAAAAATCATTTCATCACATTCTTCTCAAAAAGATAACAATAAGTTAGTTACCTTGTCTAAATCACAAAGAAGCTGGTAACTTGCCATAGTCAGTTCTATAGACGTGCCATCCTTAAGCATCTTGAAAATAGCTCCAAACATTTTGCTTTATACACCAACAACCAGTAGGAGAATAACACGCACAAAGGCCATATGCAATTCAGAAATAATCATCTCCAAAATGCAAAATAAGAGAATTCAAGAAAGACGTGACAGCAAAACCTATGCACTATACCAAATCAATGTCGGAAGTAATACAAGAAAACAAGTTAACATAATTCCCGGAACTGCCAAATATAATAGGAAAAATATCTCTGTTCAACTTTTGGTACGACCATACGATAGGAGAAAACTACATGGGAATTTTACCAATTGATTGCAGCGCCCTCACCAGAAATAGGAACGTAGACAAGTTTGGGCAAACACCAGATCATCCCATAGTGCATGAACTAAACGAATTTCTGTTAATCCAAAAACCATTATTTGGATCCAGCGCAATCTCACAAATTTCATCAAAGAAGAATCAGAGGACTGTAAGAATAACATTAGAGACTACTTAATATAGTTCCGTTCAAAAGATATGAAAAATAAATAACGAAAACAAAGTGAAAGGAAAAGGGAGGCACAAATTTAGGCTGCTCATGTCTCAGAGAACTCACCATGTGTATGAGTTAAAATCTGAGCTTTCGGATAAATGTCTCTCACTCACCAAAACCAGCGTGCAGCTCCAAAGAGAAATTCACGTATTTAAAAACGAATAAAAGAAAATATGACAGTGATACACGTACTCTACTTCATCGAAAGATACTTAAAGATTACCCAAGATAAAAAGAAAGAGGAGGATAAATTTGGGGTTTTCGAGTCTCAAATAACTACCCATAGCGTGAGACCAATATTAGGTAATGGGTATAATTTCCTCTCAATCACCAAAAGTAGTTCAATCCCAAAATGTGCAAACAAGTAGAGAAAAATAGATACATAGAGGGAGGGGGCATACCACGTTGGAGCGGTTCCATTTTCGGCAATGATCGAAGCAGAGCGGACAGCTTCCAAGAAAGAAAGTCCTGCATTTTGGATGACACAAAAAGATGAAAAAGAAGAATCAGACAAAGGAAGAAGAAGAACAAGAAGGGATTCGGAAGATACGATCATCATCCATGTCGCGAGCTTCTTTAACTCCAGAGGCAGAGGAGTCGAGGATCGCCATGATGTTCTCTTCAATCCCTCGATTGCTTCTTCTAGGGTATGCCATTTCTGACTCATGCAACTGAGAAAACCTTGTGGGAGAGAAACGGAAAACTCGATCTTTTCCTTCCTGTTGCAAATGGAGAAGGAGCTTTCCCGCGAAAATGCTCCTGCAAGTGGGTTTTGACGGGACTGGGGGATTGAAGAACGGAAAGGGCAAATGACAGAGCTATTTCCATTGCCCCGACTTCGAACCCGAAGTCTCTCGCCTAAGGGCCGAATATCCCAACTAACTAGACTACAATGGAATTGCAATTTGCCTTAACATTTTATTGAAAAGTCATCGTATTCTCGCGCTCTTTAACCGAGAATTGCAGACTCCATCCTAAGATCAAACCAAATATGGTTAACACATTTTTCCACATTTATCTGGACTTTTATGGATTTTAATTATCTTTCTCCCCAATTCAACTTAATATTGAAAAAGGCAAAATAAAATTCAAATGTAATTCCTGCCTCCATTTGTCTACAATAGTCGAACAAGATGGTAAAAGGGAATGCTCTTGTTGCTGGACTAACATTAGCCTCATCAAAATTGATGATTTCTTCCTCTGTTAGAGGTATTCCAGAAATCTCTGCGTAAGCTCAAAACTATAGAAACCCCAAATTTGGGGCTTTTGGAGCTGGTTTGGTCAAAAAATAGATGGAAATAGGTTGTACATGTTGGAAAAAGAGAAGCTTCCCCTCTATTGCAAAGGCCTCACCAGAACTAAAACCTAACTCTCTCCAAATTTATGTCTCTATTTCTCTCTCAAATCCTTGTTGGACAAGAAGAAAAGAAAGATGAGTAGGTTTGTTCCTTCCTTTTTCACTCACAAACAACCAAACTCCATTCCTACAATTGGATTTGAAGGTACGGCCTCATTTTTCCTATTATTCTCCTCATGTTATCTATGTTTTTTCAACAATGGAATAAATCTCATCAAGAAAGCAAATGAATCTTTCTTGGGAGCTTTTGACATGATTTAAGGGTACTTCCACCAAATCACATTTATTCTACTGCATTGGTGTTGTAGCCAACAACTGTATGATATGTGGCTTCTCATCGTGTGGAGAATTGTATACTCGTATCATTTTTTTCGGTTGATTTTGTTGTTTTTATTATTGTAGGCTGTCCTCTATTTGTCTTGGGGCTTTTTTTGTATGTAAACTAAACCCCCAAGTGAACCTCTGTTATGATTTTCACTTTGTCTTTTGTTTCAAATTTTGAATTCTTTAAAGATTTTTGGTTTATATGGTTGGGTTTTGATTAAATTTTATAAGTTGCACCTCTCTTTTTTTTTTCTTTTTTCTTTTTTTGAATTGTGCATATATTTAGTAGGAAAAAGAACTTTCAACAAAAAACAAGAAGACCTAGGTGGTTTGCATAGTCAAAAGTCTAGTACATGAACAATGAATTGGAGTTCTACCTAAATGATTTATAAAAATTAGTAAATCTTCTAGTGATACATCTATTTTAGGTCTACATGGTTGAGTCAACTCAATTCACATAGTTCGGTTTTAAAACCATACTTGACATATTGTCACTACGTATGTCATGGTAGCATTCCTTATATAGGTGTTCTTGCAAAATACGCTTGCTATGTCATAGAAATGCTGTGTGTATCTCACAATGACATGCAATTAGGAAGTAGTAGAAACGTAGCTTTAACAAGGACTATGCAAGAAATGGAGATAGCTCAACATATGAAGGTGTTGGACAGAGTTTGCTGTGAAAACCAGCTATGCTTATCTCTCGATGTAATAGTTTGTGTCTTAAGATAACATTTCTCTCATTAGAAGGTTACATGGCTTTCAAGACCACACTTTTTTTTTATACAATCAATCCCAAAAGTCACTAATTTCTCCTATGCTTCTTAATCATGTATTTTTAGGCATTTATTGCTAGATTTTACAATCCAACTCATGATGTGGCTCATTATGGCACATCATATATTTCTTTTGTTCTTGTTTTAGAAACCTACCATGTTTAAAAACTACTAAAGAGGTGATGAGAAGATAAGGGAAAAAAAAGAAGCAACATATTCCTATTGGTTCTAATGTAATATCGTGTGGAAGACTTTTTCCTAAAGTCTCTCAAAGCATCTCACGCCATCTGTATGTGCTTGGTACAAGTGCATAGAAAGATAAATTTTGTTAAGGAAGCCCTAGTCTTGCAAAGAAATTGGTGATTAGTGTTCTATTAACTCCTTTCACAAGGATTTTGCTATGATAGCTAAAAGTCTTCCATTCAAGCCTCGTATTAAATATTCAATTCTTTTCAACACAAAACACATGATCATGGGTGGAGGTAAGTAGTTTATTTCATATTTTATAGTTAGAATGAAAAGACATGGTTGACAATTGGTATCAAAGCCAAGCCTCTTCTACCATATATTATTCATTTTATGCATTTATTTAGAAATAATTCATAAATATATTGGTGATATATGTGATTTCTTTCCCATGAGGTTTCCATGATTAGTTCACATGGAGAAGAAATTACTTGATGGATTTATCTTCACATTCATGAATTTACATCATGTTCTCCATAGGTATATTTTTTTATAACTGAGTGCATGCTCAACATTTAAAGCTGTGCATGGGCATGTGCTTTCTGTTTAACCATCTTTTGTTAAAGTTTGAATAATTAAATTGTGATTTTAAAAATAAAATTTATTGATGCTATTATAATTTATTGGAGACATAAAATGATTTGGGAGGAACAAAGAATCTCAGTCATTATTGTGATATTATTGTGTTTATCTATAAGAAGGTATGAAAGTAAATGCAATAACATCATCAAAATTATTATTATTTTTGAAAATCGATGACATTGCCTTTTAAGAAAGCTATCATATTTCATAGATTAATAAGATTGGAGTAATAGGTTCTCATGAGAGAAAAGAAAAATCCTAAATGCCCAAATGTATAGGCTAGATTTTCTCATTATCAATATTGATAACAAGATTATCTCCAATTATAAGGTAGCTAATCGGACAACTAGCATGTTATAGCCCATGCCTTTGAGAGGGTTATAACGACACACTTGTTAGTTAAAAGTATTGATAACATAGATTGACATACTTAATGCATATTTATTTATATATTTGTTGGGGCAAAAGATTACTAGATTTTTCAAGGACAACAATATTAGTCAAGGCAAAAGAGTACTAGATTTCTCGAGGATAACGAGATTATTGAGAGTGAAACTCCTTAAAGGATATAATTCAAGAAAACATAAGTACCACTTTTATGAATAACCAATCCATTTCTATAAGACCTACTGTTCAGAATTTACAAGTCGTGGATAACATAATAGACTTAAAAAGGTCCACAATATTAAGAAATCTTTAGTTTCATAAGGTTTGTAATTCATCTACAATACTGTCATTATAATATTGACATTATGATCCTCAAAGGTTGTTTTCATGAGCTATGAATGGAAAGAAATCCTAATTGTACTATGATACCTAGTGGAAGAGAAAATTCATGCTAAATAAACATGTCTAACATGTTATTAATTGGTTCTAAGAGCCAACAGTATTGGTTATAAATGGGCTTGTAAGATAAAACAAATTCATTTGGCAACTTACAATGCTAAAGTTCAAACTTATAACTAAGGAACTTGCTGAAAAGAAGGCATTGGCTATTAAGAGACATTCTCTTTAATATTAACAAAGACTAATAAAGAATTATCATGGTTTTGTTAGCTCATTTTGACTTAGAGATGCATTAAGTAAATGTGAAAACATCTTCAAAATTGAATCTCATAAAAGAGTATATATGATGCAACAGATAGATTTTTGCTCTTGTAGACTAAGGAATATACATGCACACACTCACACGTTTACTTAGGCTTCTTATACTAATAATTCTTTATTTGGTATTGAGGAGATACAGACACACATGCACGCACACGCACACTCACTTAAGTAAGCTTCTTACTAATGGTTCTTCAGTTGCATATAATATTATGGATTGATGGGCATATCTTAAAGTCATTAGGAGTAAATTTATTCTAAACATAGATGACATCGTGTTTTCTAGATCTAGTGCATTGGTATTGGTGTAATAATTTAGTTATAGTATTTTCACTAAAAACAATAAAAGCAAGAGTCAAAAGAAATATGTCAACATAAAGTACTCAAGAGTATAAGAGAATGCTCAAAATCATCATGTGTTTGTTTAGCACAAAAAGGCATAAATAATGATATCAGATCTTATAACGTAAGAGCTTGTAGCTAAATTGTTTAGAGAGCATTTGGATTATATGAGATATCATCAATTATATTCTATTTAAAGTTAATCTTTGTGCATTTGGATGTCATGAGTTTTGAATAATATTATATTACAATTGTAGAACAAAACAATTGGGTTGGTCAATGTAGCATGATTTTACAAATTGGCCATATCATGTGCTTTTATTGAAAATAATGTGTACATAGGCCAATATATTGGACAAAATATCATATTGTTCATTTGATTATCCTGTTATATTAACAGATAGATTAGACAATGATTACAATTATATGGTGATATTACCAATTAATTAGTTTTCTCATTTTGTGTATACATAAGGTATAGAGGTAATGGATTGTCTATGAAAAGTGAGGCTAAATGCTAAATATGGGCATTCATTAACTCCTTATAAAGATTTATGTTACTTAAAGTACTCATAAATAGAACAATTATTTAAGGTAATATATGAAAGAGATTTCTTACATTATAGAGTAACTATTGCCATAATTAATTTTTGTAATGTACATACTTTATTTGACTGAAGTTTTATAACTAGTAGAATAAGATAGCTTATATTTTTTAATGTATAGCCAAATGTCTGTTGACTCTCATTACCTAATTATTTTCAAAATTGTTTTTGTGTCAATGTGAGTTAAGTGGGAGAATATTAGAATTTTAGATCCAACTCATAATGTGGCTTGCATTACCATATTATATTTTCTTTTATTCTTGTTTTAGAAAATTACCCTATTTGAAAACTACAAAAGAGATAGTGAGAGCTAGGAAAAGAAGCAACCTATTTTTATTGGTTCTAATGTAAAGGTGATATCACGTGAGAGACTTTTTTCCTATAGTCTATTGAAGTGTTCCACACTATACGTATGTGCTTGATGAAAAGTATAGATAAACCCAAAAAAATTATTGGGAAACCCTAGGAAATTGGTGATTAGGGTTCTATCGACCTTAAGGATTTTGTCAAGAGATTAGAGTCTTATGCATTGAAGCCTCAAATTGAATATTCAAGTCTTTTTAACATAAAACTTACTATCATATTTGAAGGCAAGTAGTTTATTTCATAACTGATAATTAGAATTAAATATATATGGTTAACAATTATTTGATGGATCTAGATATTTTTACTTAGAACATATAAATAGGCAAAATTACTAGTGGGATCCATTACTTCCAACGATTTTAAATTGTCCATCTGATATGCTTTGGCTATGGATGAATGATGCACCTAAGACTCTAACTTGGTGCATTTCAATAATTGATAATAATAAAAAACTATAATAAAAAGATGCAATGATCTATGTTCAACAACAAATTCTCCATAAATCAAACAATCAAAGTTGTTCAATTATGGAGAAATTACAAATATTCATCCATAAGTGCAATTTACTAGCCAAATGGCCGAAAGTTTGTAGTGCAATTGGTGGTAGACATGATGGCATCTCTCATTGTTACGCTTGGTTAAAGGTGTTATGAAGATGCAAAGAAAGAAAAATAAGAAACACACATATTTATGCCATTGCCTCTAAATTGAGGTATGTAGTGCAATTGGTGCAATTTACTAGCAAAATGGCCGAAAGTCTGTAGTGCAATTAGTGGTAGACATGATGGCACCTCTAATTGTTACGCTTGGTTAAAGGTGTTATGAAGATGCAAAGAAAGAAAAATAAGAAACACATATTTATGCCATTGCCTCTAAATTGAGGTATGCCCATGGGCTCACGTTTGTTTCACTATCTCCATGGCAAAAAAATAATTACTATAAGATATAGAGGATTTCTCTACCATACAAAATCCTAGGGCCGGGAAAATGCATGTATCAATGCAAAAGACATAATTGTCCCCCCCGTATTACAAAATAGAAAACCACCCTGCACTACTAGACAAGGGACTTTCAAAGTTGATTAAAAGGGATAATTGAAGTTGCTTAATAAGAAACTTTTATTAGGCCGACTTGGAAAGTTATATAAATGACTTTAAAAATCAAGGACCTTTAAAGTCACTTGAACAAACGACTTCAAAAGTCACCAGCTTTTGAAGTCACTTAGACTAAATGACTTCATAAGTCCAACTTTTTTGAAGTCACTTACACTTAACGACTTCAAAAGTTGTGACATTTGAAGTCGCTTAGCCCTAAACAACTTCAAAAGTTTTATTTATTTATTTATTTTTAATTTTCTATCCTAGCACTACCACTTGTATACAATTAAATTACAAACATCCTATGTACACCTAATACTTCAAACAATCTTTATAGACGTGCAAAACCTGTACCAAATACAACATGCATCCACATCTTTTTGGATACAATACCACCTGTATTAATTGAATAACAAATATGTTGATTGTTTAACCGCAAGTACACGGGCCATTGTAGTGTAGCTTATGTAAGTACGGGTCGATCCCACGAGAACTTGATTTAAAATGATAGAGTTTTCAATAAAATTCAATTAATAAAAGAATAAAAACAAAGACTGTACTAAAAATAAACTAAAATCCAAATTTATTCAATTTCTGCAGTTTGTGCAATTATTTATTCAAAAAATAATAGAAAATAAAACTAAAAGGCGTCCTAGATAAGCTTGTCATTGGATTGCACTGTCCTTGGATTGCACTGTCCCTGAATAGTCAAAATGTGAATAAAACAAAACCGGGACATAGATATAAATAGAATAGGGACCTAGTTGGAATTAAATCGATGACATGGATGAAATTCTTCTGGGGACACAGTTGGTATTAAACAGGGGACCCAAATGGTATTTTTGAAAAAGGACAGAATTGGTATTAAAACAGCGACTCAAATGGGATTACTGAAATCTGCCAGGGGCAGACTTGTAATTTCTGGGGTTCTGGTTTTTAACGAAAAAAACCAGGAAAACACATGGGGAAGAAGAGGAGAAAATCGTAGGAGGGAAGAAGAGGGGAGAAAAGAGGAAGGAAGGAGAAGGGAAGAGGAAGGAGAGAAGGGAGAACCGCTGGGGAGGATAACCCAACTTGGGTTTTCTCTCCTTGGGCATTCGGTGAAGAGAAGAAGGGAGGAAGGAGGAGGATCTGGGGAAAAACCCGTTCTGGGTTTTCTTCCCCAGGACCATCCGGATGGGTCTAGGTTGTGCAACTTTTCAAACTGACCAGAGAAGATGGCGATGAAGGGAGAGGAAGGAAGGAGAGGATGGGAGAAAACCCGATCTAGATTTTTTCTCCCTAAGTTGTGAGGACAGAGTAAAGGGAAGGGGGAGAGAGGAAGGAGAATGCAGGAGTGGAAACCCGATTTGGGTTTCCTTCCCCAGACCGTGTGGTGAAGGAGAAATGGAGGGAGAAGTAGAGAGATGCGGGAAGGAGAAGGAAGGGAGTTATGTGGGTTTATTTGCCGGCCAAGCTGTGATGTGTCACGCACCTATGGCTGCCCTGGCATTGGGTTTGATTGGAGGTAGAGGTGGGGAGGTAACCAAGAGAGAAAATGGGAGAGGAGAAAGGAGGAAGCACGGTTGGTGCAGGCGAGTTAGCACGGAGAGAGAGAGAGAGAGAGAGAGAGAGAGAGAGAGAGAGAGAGAGAGAGAGAGAGAGAGAGAGAGAGAGAGAGAGAGAGAGAGAGAGAGAGAGAGCGGGGAGAAAGTAGGGAACGTGAGACAGAGGTGAGGAGAGGAAAGAAGAAGGGAGAAAAGAGGGAGTGAGGGAAAGAGAGGAGAGGGAGAAAGTTAGCCAGGCCCACCCTCCTAAGAGGGGAAAAACCGTCCCTCTTTGAGAGAGAGAGGGGAAGGGGAATAAAAAGGCGAGGGAGAGAGAGATGTGTGAAAGAGAAGGAGAAAAAGAGAGAGAGAAAAGAAAGGAGAGGGATAAGAGAAAAAGAGAGAAAAGCGAGGAGAAAGAGAAGGAAGAGAAGGAAGAGGAGATAAATGGGGTCCACTAGCTTTCCTGGTCTTGCTAGAACTTTGAAAGAAGAAAGTCTTCAACTTTGTCCTGTACTAGGATTCTTCAAATTCCATCTTATTTCCATGAAACTTCATCTAATCTCCATCTAATATCCTTGATTCGATTTAGAGTGTCCACTCCTAAGTTGACTTATTTGCAATGCATAGGACCCAATTGGCGCAATCTAAATCATTCATTAGCTTTAATAGTCATCTAACCAC
Source organism: Warburgia ugandensis (assembly GCA_035236585.1). Lineage (NCBI taxonomy): Eukaryota > Viridiplantae > Streptophyta > Magnoliopsida > Canellales > Canellaceae > Warburgia > Warburgia ugandensis. Next base: position 69,309,083 of record CP141134.1, read on the forward strand.
TAAATTTTACAATTCAACGGTTGGATGCCCAATTAAAGCTAAAATGAAATATTTTATGTAAAATCTTAAAATTAATGGTCTAGATGCTCTAATTAAATACTAAATTAGGGGTATTTTTACCAAAATTGAACACTTAACAAAATATCATATGCACCTGATACTTTAATCTATATAAACATGAAAAACCAGCATCCACTACAACATACATCCACTTCTTTTTGGATATATTACTATCTATGTATACATTGAATAACAAACATCTTATATACATGATACTTAAAACAATCTTTATAAACATGAAAAACCAACATCCAATACAACATAGATTTACATTTTTCTTGACACACTGAATTTTTCTTACAATATAACACCTAATACATCCATAATGGGTACAAAACATCCAAACTCATCATTATCCATCCACATCTATCTTGAAAATACTTTATAAAAGAAACTACAACACATGCATTCTCTATACCATCCACATTCACTTCATTTGTAAATCCATACACATTTGCATTTACTTTCACACTCCAAGTATTCCTCTCATTCATCATCTCATAAAAGTTATGTAATTCAATGAATATATTGAAAACCAATCGTCACACATTCACTTCATGTACATGCTCTAGATTCACTTCATCCATACTCATTTATTCCCATACGCCAAGTTTCCACTCATTCATTGCTTAAAAAAAAAATATATATATATATATTAAAAAAAATAAAAAGTAAAAGAACACACATAAGTGAATGAAAAAATACTTTATTATGTATTTCATGCTCATGTAGTTACTCCAAGTAATCTAATTGAAACTCATTATATACTTAACCCATTCAGTTCGTATTTCATTGAGATTTACTTTGGAGTAACTTTTCTTGTTTGCCCACTCAGAAAGTACAATAGCCTGAAATACAACATATTTAATTAAGCTCATGTTTTTTAGCTACATCCATAAAAATTGTAGAAAAATATAAGATTATGAAAAGTAAAAAGTATCCTACCTTTATTAGATGGGAGACAGGAATACCATCAAATATGAGGGTCCTTATGTATCTCAGGATGTAATACCTGCACTCTTAATCAGATTGCTATTTAGGGCATTGTGTAACAAGGATAACAAAAAAGAACCCACAAATATCTTTTGTAATATTGTAGGTTTAATTAGTGCTAACTTAGAGTAATTAATTGTTTCATATACCTTGACATTCTTCCAAGTGACTTTTGGTGGTTGTACAGTCTCAGTCATATTAGCCCATTGGAACCATACATTATAGAAGAATAACAAATTACTTATCTACACATTATACATGAAAAAAATAATAAAAGCTCACTTATTTATAATTTCTATGAGTGCAAGATAGACGTTCAATCCACAAGAATAAAAAAAGAAAGCATGTCCACCGTGCACATTGAAAACGAGCAGCATCCAATGAGACTTATATAGATAGTCAGATGAATTGTAATGAAAGTTGAAAATACCTAAGTATAGAATAAGTTGGTAAGGAAACAAGAAAATTAAAACTTATCAGCTATTGCAGGGAATCATTAAGCCCTATCCCTTAGAGTAACAAAAGAAGCCTGGTAAAATATCCCAATCACACCTCTCTATCACCCATTACCCTGCCACTCTAGAAATGAGTGTCAAGGTCAATGAATTAGTAAAGTGTACCCGCACCCTCAAAAAGGCTAGTAGCATCATTCAAGAAGTTGCATAAAAGAAATAATTATTACCTATTCTATGAAAATATAACATGTAAATGTCAAATATTTTATAAGCAAGTATGTGCATACCCCATGTAGGAGACAATGTGAGGGTGCTCGAGTTGATCCTATAGGCAAACTCGTAATAGGTCATCCTTCATAAGTGACACTTCAACAACATCCTCGACATGCACTCCCTCCATAATTTGTACAGGATTGATTGTCATATCGTCACTGATAATATTGTAGATTGACCTTAGGGATTGAGGTGTGTTAGGTGGGACTTCCACATGCTCCTTGGATGATTGCTGTAAAAGATGTAAAAAATTTCAGCTAAATAATATTAATCAATGAAGATGACCTAATTTATGATGAAAAAAACAAATATATATATATATAAGTACCTATTCCATTGGTGGAGCAATAATAGGTGTTATTTGTAAAGGCGGCCACCTTGGCGCTACATGTTGTTGGTGATTTACTGTATGAAGTTATTAAATAATTAATTTGAGGTCTTTAACTAAAAAATATTGACAAGGAAGGTAGTATAATAAGATACATGCCTAGGACTTTATGGGAATGACTAATGCCTCTGGGCAAGTGACATGATATGCGACTGCCTGCCCAACGATTATAGTAATTTTCATTTCTAATGGGAGTGGTAGGAAGGCACTAGCATTCAAAGCCTTGATAATGGACACCTACTTAGTATGTGATGACATACTAATTCTGTGCAAAACGTTTGATTCATGCTCATAGCATGAACTAATTGCCACTATGTTTTGACGAGAATCCAGGGCCAACAGGCATTGACCCACCTACAAATCAAATATACAATAGAGAGGTTGAGATAGAGAATTATTACAGAAGAACAATAAAAACTTCTAGTTTTTACACACACACACACACACACGCGCGCGCACGCACACACACACCTCATGGGCAGGAATTTCCTTTTCGAGGGGTGCCAGATATCCTTCAATATCTTCTTTAGTTGGGGAATTGCAACTTGCATTTGATGGAGTAACAATCATCAAACCTCCCTCGCATAACTGATTAAATATATCAGTCTTTATTTTCTCAATGAGCACATTGTAAGCCTTCTCATCATCTTGAACTTTAGGTAAACGTCCTTTACCAAAGAATTTAGAAGGAACAACACTGCAACCTAAGCCCCTATAACTTGACTAGGGTGGTCCTTATTTCCCATAACCCTATGCAGAATATCCTCGTTGGCAGCAGTGCTACTTAGAGTTCCTATAGTTTTGCTTTCTTGGGTGACAATGTCCTGCAAAATTCAATTAGAAATACATGATAATATCATCTAATTAATTGTATAAAATTTATAGATAGGTGGAACTACTTACTATGTGAGAAGCAATTTGCGCAGTACTTTCATCTGAGAACTTGTTGCTAGTACGGCCCACCAAATATGGCATCTTTCAAAGGATGGAGCGATCAATGGGTTCTATAGTCCCATATTTCTTTTGTTGTCAAAGTGTCACGACCATGTCCTAAATAGTGGAGTAAAATGTAAAAATCACGAACATTAGAAATCCAGGATGGTAAGTCACTCATCAGACTATGCTCGGAGAGAGCTTTCCAACGACATTAAGAACGTGCGAAACGAAGATCGGGAGTGAAAGACCCAGGGATTTTACCATCGAGGTAGAGGGGGTCCAAATTGATAATGGCACCCCCCTCTAATGCATGTGAACCAAGGGCCATGTGGGAGGAGCTCTAAACGCGGGAGTGGAACTCATCGCGTGGAGCTCTACTCCAATGCGTCTGCAACATGGGAAAGAGGGAGCCAAAGCTTCCCCTTTCACTCGATTCCCGGCAACCCCTCCTACCCTCATTTCCCTAGTTCTCCCTCTCCTCCTATCAAACATCACTCACATAGGAACCAGATTGTTCCTATTTCTCAGGCAAACGGAACCTCCTCGCCCGTGATTCCCTCTTTCCGCCGGACTTCCTCTCCATTGACGACTCGCACACCAACGGAGGTTAGGGGTGAGTCTTCTCCATCACCTCCCATTTCCCCCTCGTTTCCTTTTTCATCTCCATTCCCCATTCCTCTTCCGTTTTTCCAACTAGTTGAGGTGGTGAAAAATTTCATCGGATTCCTGTTATACAAGGAGAGAAACGGGATTGGATTGAAAATCCACCCGTTCAGGTTGTTCCTTCGACGTTTCTAAGTGAAACCCCTTTGGTTTCACGGAGATCTAACAAGAAACAAAGCCGAAAAATGAAAAATAAAATAAAAAAATAGCACCTAGGGTTAGTTTCAAAAACCGTTGAAAAATCCAACAAAATTTGATAGTTTGAGTGCAAATCAAAAGGGGAAAACACTAGAAAATGAAAAATTAGGAAATTTCAAGCATTCCCATTAAATTTCTTTGAAAAATGATGTCACTTGTGTCGCCGGCAACGACCGAAATCCGGTCATCTTCTCCAGCGACGGTGGCATTTTCTAGCGAGCTCTAAAATAATGTGAAAAATGAAATTTTTTAGATATGGACAATTCGCGCGTGATCTTTTCATCCGCGAAGACGGATCGTCGATCAGGAATTGATTGGTCCACGAAATTGCTTGTTAATGCATAGGGAAAATTTGGAACCTTAACATCTGACCGTTAAAAATGTGATCGGGAGGTAAATTTAGGTTAAATATAACTCCAAGTAACCATTGGTGATGAATTATCACATAAATGACTGACTAATTATGGATAAATTGATGGGAGATCCTATCTGGCCATCCAATACTCAATCAGCGAATGTCAGAGGTCAGGAAAGGATATCAGACCATGAATTATGGCTAAAAGCATTGAATGGTGAAATAACTTACCTAAAATGTTGGAAATTGAAACTTCTAGAGGTACGCGCTTGATCTAAACCATCGATGTAAGACCAATGGTGTTAATCCAATTGGATAGCGACCAATTGGTGTGCAAATCCTTGATCTAGATATATGAGGTTAGATTAAGAACACGGTGAATGTAGAACTAGAAATGATTATAGAAAATGTCATGAAATTCTAAAATTTACTTAGAACTTGTATTTGTTGCAGAGGTTTGAGAGCAGTGCGAACGGTTCTAGCAGTAGAACTTTGAATTGTATGCGGAGAGCAGGTAAGGACCCTAAACCCCTTTCATTCCTTAAATTCTTGTTGATATGTTCTCTAAAAATTAACTTTATGCATGTGTAAAATGAATGTATTGTCACCTTGGTTGTATGGATGATAGAAATTGTAATTTCTTATTGAAATGGTCAAGTTATGGTCTGATTTACTATGCTTAACTGTTATAGAATGGTCAAGCCTAAGATAGTAAGCCCTGAGGGCCGCCCGGTAAGCTATGATGACGCCTTCCAAGACGGTAAACCCTGAGGGAAAGGGCTACCTAGTTGCTTGCAACTAAGGTGAAGCCACCCAAGATGGTAAATCTTGGGGAATGGACTGTCACGTATTGAGCCTCCCAAGATGGTAAACCCTGAGGGAAAGGGCTGCCTGGTTCCTTGGAATCATGGTGGAGCCGCCCAAGATAGTAAACCCTGAGGGAAGAGCTGTCAGGTATTGAGCCTCCCAAGATGGTAATTCCTGAGAAAAAGGGCTGCCTAGTCTTTTGGGATCATGGTGGAGCCGTGTAACACCCCGGATTTTTAAGACAAATTTTTTTTATTTAAATAATAATGGCATTTTAAATAAGAGCATTTGGGATCCCATGAGAAAAGATTTATTTAAAATTTTACTAAACCTATCTTAAAAACTCCGGGTGTTAGTTTTCCTTTCTCAAAATGGCGTATATGTAATTTAAACACAAATAAATAATCCGCGTATAAATCAACGTCAATTAAATAGGCGCCTTTATTTTAAATCAAATAAACGTCCAAAAGACAATAATAATATGGCCCAGGGTCTATCCATCATAACATCCCATATAAATGTCCAACATATGTTCAAACATCTAAATCACATCCAAATATAAAGTATGCAGTCCATAATAAAATTCAAATGATAATCCACTCTAATGACTCACATTACTGTATAAAACTATAGGGAAAACTAGTCTTTAGCAGTTTCAAGGTTTATCAACCGCTTTTCCTTTCCTGGTGTCGCGCTCGAGATCTAAGGCATTGCAAAACAAAGCAATGCCTCAGCAAGCTATCGCTTGTGTAGGTACATAGACAATTAATGTAATAAATGAAAGAAATAATGAACAGTACTGATGAAAAATCTAACATTTATGAAAATAGTGATATCATAATGCTATGTTCAATAAATGTCAATTTATTCCATATGCTAAAACATAAAATTCAAGGAGTTAAAACATGACATGAATCAATAAAATGGAGCATACAACCAGAATAAGGGCACCCTAAGGTAATGGGTCTCACCACATCGCACTAACATCCCTGATCAGGGGTACACGTAGTCAACCTCTGAGTGTTGTCACACCCAGGCATATCATCCATAACCATGCTCATCATACATGCACACATAATAAAAATATGGGCTATCATGCTGCAGTGGCAACCCTCCATGGGTATCAACCACCGCCGCTCCCCGTCGACACCATAACGGGAGACTTAGCGTTTGTCCCCATGGAAAGGCTCAGACCGGTAGTGTGGACTATCCATGTTACCAAACCCCTACCGAATGCCATCTATGGGCAGGTGTCTATCATATCACAAACTCATCACATCATAATCTCGGAAGGTGGGTGGCCGACCCTGTCCCTCCTAGCATGACGCCCACCGGGCGAGAGCACCTGTCATCAAATATAAAACACGGAAATCATATGTATATGCTAAAACTCAAGAGCACTTATAGCTTGCAATCCCCAAGACATGCCCCTCATCCTGGGGTTAGCCTATAAAAGGACCAGCTAATAAGCCTCTATTCTCATTTCCATGTAAATCCATGTATTTTCTATATATATAATAAGAAATAAGTCTCTAATTAAGCATAACAAATTAACATCATGCTTGTAAAAGCATCTTAAATAAGTTTATTCAGTAAAAGATTTCAATTTGGAATAACCATCCTGTACGCAATGTCGCATGAAATCCACGGTAAATAATAATTGCATTTTAAAAACACAATCACACATGATGCTATGTTTAAACATGGTTTAAAAATCAAGGCAAAACATTAGTTGTCGCCACCTACCTCAGTGTGAGACCACTAACTTGCTAATAACTCCCTTTAACTGGTATATTCACGTGCACCTGTACATGTCACATCACTATTTTAATATTTTTCTAAAGAAAAGTGGTCATTTCTAAGTTTTTAAGTTAAAACTAGGTCCGCGTCGTCAATACGGTCACAACGCCTCTTTCGGATCGTGATTTGGACCTCTTTAGCTCCAAGAAATCAAGTTTTAGTGAAAACTATCCTCAAATGGGGCCTGCCGGACCACCATAAGGTGGTTTATACCGGCGGCGCCCTTTTTCGCCGATTTACACCGGCGTATACTGGCGCACAAAGACGCATGCCGACGCAGACGCCGCACAGGACGCGTCGCATCCCGGACCCACCGTGACCGTCAACCAGCGCGCTCCCCACACACGTGCGGCGCCGCGCACGCGTGCGACGACGACGTCGTGTGACGTCGTCTTGGGTGTGTCTCCGAGTGCGTCCTGGCGTCAGCGCCAGGGCGCCGATGCTGGAGAAGACAACCGGATTCCGGTCACCTCCGGCGGAGCTACAGAGCTCCATTTTGCGTGATTTTTGCGCCATTTTCTTCAGAATTCTCTCTAGAATCCATTTATGCCCTCCTTTTTCACTGATTTTGCCAAAAACCATGGTTTTTAAATGATTTTTCCCAAGTTCCTAAAATCATCCCTAGGTACTGGTTTTTGAGTTTTCTGGAGAAATCCACCGTTGGATCACTCCCAAATTTAAAGGGTATGCTCTTGGGTCTCTTGTGCACTAGTTGGACGGTGCGATTTTTAAACGGATGAGGTTTGATCCGTGAAATCACGCTCCAACAGTAGTGTGCACACAGGTTCCCAAAAATCTGATTTTTTTTCTTCTAATTTTTAAATGTTTTCCTAATTGTTTTTCTATTTAATAAATATGAAAAAACATATATTTGAGGCTTACCTTGTGCCTGGCCGGAGTTGCTCGTGTTGCCGGGGTTCCACTCGCCAGAAAATCCAAGTTTTACAGGGCTAGGGTTTTGTGTAAAAACTCAGAGAAAACGCTCAAAGTGGAGCGTTTTGGCTCCTAGAGGAGCATAGATATAGGGTTTTAGAGTCTTGGGGAAGAGAAACTCTTCCCAACACGTCTCTTTCCACATCTCTCTGGCGATTTTTCCGGCACTGGTAGAGACGTGTGGAAGACGAGAGTGCCATTATGAATTTGGACCCCTGTTTAACACGTCTCTATCAAATGACCAATTTGCCCTTACAACTTTGACGGCTCATAACTCCCTCGTTTGAGCTCCGTTTTTCGCGTTCTTGGTGGCGTTAGATTTGTATCGACGAGAACTTTCTAATTCTTATGTTTTCAGGAAAAAAATTCATCCATAAATTTTTATTTTAATTTATTTAATAATTTCCTATTTTATACTAAAATTTAAGGATATTACAAGCCGCCCAAGATGGTAAACCCTGAGGGATGAGTTGGCATATTGAGTTACCCAAGATGGTAAACCCTGAGGGAAAGGGCTACCTGGTTGATTTCGACTAAGGTGGAACCACCCAAGATGGTAAATCCTGAGGGAACCTGACTTTGGCACTACCTAAGATGGTAAATCCTGAGGGTCTGGCTGCCTTGATGATGATACACATAGTGGGACCCCCAAGATGGAAATCCTTGAGGGAGATGACTATTGAATTCTGGTGTAATGCTAGGCATGTTTAATATTACTGAGAAAATCATCAATGAGTATGCAGCTTTGTTGGATGTAACGCTTATGGTTTGCATTTAACTTTAGAATGAGGTCCATGACTTAGTCACTCATCTATTGAATGTCCTGTGGTTGGACATGAATGGGAAATCCTTATGGGGTGTGCTTGTTTGCATGCGATGACTATTGTGTCATATTTGAATTTGGGGGAAAAACTGTAATTCTGCTCTAATACCCATAGGCCTTACTTGATAGCACATGCTAACTACATTGTATATGACTAGTTAAAATGGAAATGAATGCTCATGTTATATTGAATGTGTTTTTAAGCGTAGCAACAAGAATGATTGATATGCATGGGTTTAGTTCTTTTCCCTTACTGGGCTTCGCAGCTCACCTTATTATTTTGCAAGTACTAGTCAGGCAGAGAAGAGAAAGGTCGTTGAGTGAGTTGAAGAAAGCTTACTTGAAGATGTTAAATTTTGAGTTGTATATATATACATGTATATATGTGCTAATGCCATAAACGAGTTATATCTTATTTTTGACACTGATCCTTATGCATCATATATGTTTTATTATGATAGATAATATGGAGACTGAGTCTCCCTTCAGGAAATTATGATTGCGATATTGTCTATCAGGTGAACTGCATAGCATGCGTTAAATGCATAAGTCCGAAAAACAGGGGAGACTCTGCCGAAATTTCGGTAGGACTCAGTTGTTAAAGGAGAAAAATATTTTACTAGTAAACTGTGACTTGCATAGGACAAGAGCACCTAGCTCTCTCAACACTTCCGCTGTGATATAAATTATGAAAAAAGAAAAAAGAAAAAGCAAGGACACGTAGGCCTAGCTCTCCCAATCGTTAGGCTTGATTAAGCCTAATCGCGGCCCTGGGGATTGGGGTCATGACACAAAGACACTATAGTTAGAGAACAACATGTGTATAACTATAGTAGCATTAAATTGAAAGGGATAACTTGTCATAGATGCTTACTTTGTGCTCTTCTAAATGAGTGTAGCCTAACTTAGACAGGTGGTGTTGCATATTTACTTCTTGCACCTTTCTTCCCCTTGCACTCTTTATCTGCACATTTGTACATGCGTGATCAAGTGCAATAATATGATGTTACATGTAATTAATTAAATGAAACATCTTTTTTGTATATACCTCAAATTCAGTAGAAGTGCGGTTCTATACAAATGCATTCCAAACCTCCTAGTCAATGACATTGGAGTAAATGGCAAGTATTGTGTACAACCTTGGTGGATAGTTGATATATGGAGTCATGTAATTGTGAACAAGGTAGTTCTTCCATTTTCTCCATTGCTCACCAGCCCCTTGTAAAGTACACATCTTCTTGTCATCAGGCATGTCAAAGGCAGTCTGCAAAGTACATAGCAAATTACTATATTTAAAAAATAAGGTAAGTTATCAATTATATAATACATGTACTTAATATTTACATACCCTCACCATTTCCGATATTGAATCTTTTGTCAAGGATGATACAAGTCTCCAATCTTCAAATGTGATAGGAACCGTGCTTCTTACTATAGAGTAGATGAAACTACTATAAGTGGTTGCACTCTTACCAATCTCTTGCCATTAGCTATTGTATTGAACAATTTCTTTAATTTCCTTAGACTTTCTCTTGACAACATTTTCTATTATTGTTCGCCCTCTGCCCTTCCTCTTTGATGTTTTTCTTGTCCCATCATCACTATAAAGAAGAATACAATGATATTAGGACAATGACATAAAAAAAAGGCCATGTAATTCATTTAAAGGAAACAAACTGACATGACATATGTGACAAACAAACCAAAAGCAAATCAGATAAAACATTCATGAAAATAGAAACTTTCTAAAGTATAAATATTTTTAAAATTAAACTTTCTTAAAACTAAACCTATAAACTAATTTGCATGATTCTAAGTAAAGCATGTTAACTTACATGGTTCTAAGTAAATCAGGATATAAGTAAAGCAATTTTAACTTGCATGATTCTACCCATCACATAGCACATGCATATACACATTCATTTGCACTCATATAAACATGACTGAAACAATTTAGCTTTATGTAAGCAATTACTACAATTCAACAATCAAGAGATACATCTTAAAAGCATTTATTAGTAAGCTTGCATGTATGTCTTATTGCGTCTTGTTCATGCCCATTTCTAAAAAAGCATTATAAGTCATTCTTATCAAAATGATCAAGCGTGTACTAGGACTACCTATTGATTAGTTATGAGAAACAAGCATATATTTGCTTTAGTTTTAGTCCCCTTTTAGTCCATTAATATTCTTAAGAATTTAGTTACCACTTGCCCTCAAGCACATAAACACACCCATTTTCTATTCTTAAACACGGTTAGGTGAAATGACATTTAAAAATCTTGAGTGTCGTGTTTTTTTTCTAAAGATCAAGATTTTCAGAAAAATGAGCACTATTTTTACAAAACATTCAACAAAGTCTCCTCTGTTTTTTGGACTTATGCATTTTATACATGTGAATATGATGTCCCTTATAAACACAATTTAAGTCAAAAAATAAATAAAGGAGACTCCGTCTCCATCCATTCACATAAACATACAATATCTATCATACATGGCAAACAAACTGCAAACAAATTAAATAAAGGATGCATGAAAATATAAGCCTGCTTAGTATAGATATTTGTAAAAGGGCTACAAATTTCGCAGACCTTTCACTAATCTTTAAATGCACTGCTTCGAGTTCACATCTCTTAATGGGAAAGATGCATCCCACACTGAGTTTGTGAGCATAGCTTGCTAATGGTCATTCATAAGATTTCTTAAGGGTTGGACTTCTTAATTCTAAATGACTATATGTATTTGATTGACACTAAGCTTCCAAAGTTTAGTTATGCCACAAAATATTGCAGAAACAGGCTCCTATAGAACTAAAGAAATATGATAACTAAAGAAGTACAAAAACTATACTAATAAAGGAATTTTAAGCAAAATAAGATATTTAAATTATGAGGTGGAAAGTGTGTGTTAGCTTGTAAGTAAAGTAGAATTCTTTCTTCCTCTCCGTATAAAGATAAAACTTAACCAACATGTACTTCTTTATTATAGTCTGTCAAATACAAAGAAGTTTGAAAGAAGAAGAACTCTCTCTCCTAAATAAAGCACAAATGTAAAGGCTATTGTTTCTTCTTAGTCCCTTATTTTGCTGCCTTTGTTTTATTGTTTGTTTGATCTTTGATTCCATACTTTAGCTTCCTAGCATTATTGTCTTATTTTCTTTGATCCTTACCTCTTATTTTGTTCCTTAGAACCTTGAATTTAAAGGCTACAACTCTCTTATAGTGACGGCTAAGAGTGCGTAGTTCTTAAATTAAGTATGTTGCCATATTTCTCCTTAAATTTCCCTGTCCATTTCATGCTTTCTTTTCTCATTTTTTCTCCTTTGTTTTTCATAAGCAACTTAGTGATTTACATGCATGTTCACTATTGCTTGATAATTGGATGATATGAAGATAGATTAGAAGTTGATTTTGGGGATTGTAATTAGTTCTAAATAGGATGTGCACACCCCTTAGAGATTGTGCATCACCCTCGTACCTGTATTCCTTCAATCAATGAAAAATTTATGCCTCAATGATGAATTGCTCACTGTTATGGTTCTTTTGTTTGTTTTTAATTTAGTTTTTCATGGCTGTTAACACCTTTCATGGTTAATTACTTATGTTTTATCCTAGGTTAGTTACAATTGAATCTCATACAAATTACACACTTGAACCATGCACACAAACCCATGGTTCATGCACATAGTTTTGAAGTGTTTCTCCTTAAAATTTTAGTTTGTTTTGGTTACTTGTCTGTGCATTCCATTCACATATTCCATCTATGCTGGTTTGCAGCTTATTCCATGTTTTGGATCTCATAATCACGTGCACCTTGCTTTCCATTCTTACCTTTAATTCATGCATTATCAATGTAACAAATAATTCACATTCCATTTCGGATCAGTGCATATTAGTTGGCTCTTAATACTTTAGTTTGGTTGTTTAGTTTAGGTTTTCATGCATTAGTCGATTAATTTTATGCATTTCATGTTTGGTTAGTTTACATCTTGGTTCATGCATACTTTCATGCTTAATTCATGCACTTTAGGTTACTTTATTTCATGTAATTTTCAGCTTAAATCATGTATCATGTTAAGTTTGCTTATATATCATCCATTTTATGAGGTTATGTGGGATTATTCCACATAATTAGTAAAGAATAACCTATCATGATCATATAAAATGAATTATATATACCTTAAAATACTCATTTTACTTTCTATCTTCTCTATGTTCATTTTATGCCTCAATATGGGTCTGATTGGAAAGCTTTCCATCATCCGTTTTGTGCGGTACGTTATGAAAGATTCTTCCATACAATCATCAAGGAATAATCCAACATAATTGCATAACAGGACTATATAAGCCTTGTCAGTTGGGGCCTTTATTTTGAATGTTTTTCATAAAGTGCATGTATGGTTTTAAAATAAAGACGGATATCTTTTACCAAATAAAGTGCTCCTTAAGGGGGTCAAAAATAGATTCAATGGTTTAAGATTATATCTGGTGAACTTTTACTAGTTTAATGTGGTAGAAAACATATCTTAATAGGTATATATATCAACATCAGACTTGATAGCATTTTTCTTCTCCTTTGGTGCCTGTAGTTATTACATTTATTATAATAAAATATGCTAGGATAGCTTATTCAATGTGCTCTTTAGCCAGTCCCTAATAAAACATGCATCTCATCCTAATAGAATCATGTCTCATCTACTTAAATCATGTTCATATGTCTAAACGAAAAAAAACATTCCAATCATACTCATCCATGCATAAATCAATCAAAACCATGAACTAGATTTAGAATATCTACTTGGAAAAGCTTTCTTTTTCCTTTCCTCCTCTTTCTTCTTCCCCCTTTTCTGTCAAATTGGGTTTTTGCACCTGCGTGCTGGTATGAGCATTGTCGGTGTCGGCAGTTGGTGGTGGCCTGGTTGGTCCCTTTTCTCCTTCTCTCTTCCTCTCCTTCTTCCCCTTCTTCTTTTTCCTCCTTTTCTTCTCCCACTTCTTCTTATCATTAATTTTTCCTCACCTAGTCGGCGGTCTGGGCATCGTTGGTGTCAAACGGCATCAGCTACATGGAACAACCCCCCTTTCTCCTCCTCTCCTTCTCCTTCTCCTTCTCCCTGTCCCTCTTCTTCCTCTTCTTGCCCTTCTCCTCACCACCAATTTTCCTCAATTGCATGCTCTGGTCTAGGCATTGTCAATCGGTGTTGAATGGTGCTACTCCTCTCTTCTTCTCCACTTTCTACTCTCTCCTTTATTCTCTCCAGGCGGGCTATGCTAGGGTTTTTCCTCTCTTGTAGGGTTTTTGAGAACATACTTGGTCTATTCTTTTTTTGTCAACTAAGACTTAAGTGGGAGGGGGTGCCATTATCAAAATGACCCCTTCTTTATTTATTGAATAAATTTAACTTTGAAAAATTTTACACTTGATAATTATATTATTTTTACTACTTAATTATTTAGTTATATAAATACAATAAAAAATAAATGTGAGTTACTCAATTCTCAAATTTATACAAGTGGGGCTTACTTTGTGAAATTACCAAATTGTCCTTTTCAAGAAAATCAAAATGTATTCTTTCGAATTCCAATTTCAGCAAACTTAGCATTGTTAGAATTGTTTTTTTTATTACAATCCCAATGTTGAGGTATGAACATCAAATTTGATGTCTATAAAATTTTTACTTTTTAGAACTCCAAAATTTAAGAATTTCAAAATTATTCTCTTTTGACTTTGATTTTGCATAATTCAAAATTTTTGTACATTGTTGTTTAAAAATAAATTATGTTACATAATGATTAGTGTCAATTTGGTTGATCATTTTTTGTATTAAATTTGGTTGTACATAATGAAGTCATTCAGTGTAAACGACTTTAATAATGTCTACTTTTAAAGTCATTTAGTGATAAATGAATTTATAAATTATTTTTAATTCAAAAATTATATATTTTATGTTAGAACTTTATAATATCTAACAATTAATACACAATGAAATTGATTTTTTATGATAGCCAATATTGATTCATGCATTCTTTGTATACACATGTAGCTCACTTATCAATCTATATATCTCATGACAAAAGAGTTAATACAAATATGAAATTATACATATTGCAACTCACTAGTACAATCCACATACCCCCAACTACATATAGTTTTCAAACCCAAGCACCCTCCTCACCATTGTCACGCACATAATCCTCATTCTCACTAAGTACTACTTTGATTAATGGGATTGTTTTGGTAATAGAATGGTAATCTATTTCAGTATCTCCTCGATCGTCTTCATCATAAAGTTCTCTTGGAGAGGATGATAAAATAGTTTACCATCTCTTATCACGTTCATCTTGCATGTAAAATACTTATTTTGCTTGAGATGCCAAAATAAATTGATCATTTTTATATCCGATCTTGTTGAGGTCAACCAATGTCAACCCAAGGGCATCAGTTTTGACTTCCATCTTGACTATCTACAAGTTGGACATGTAGTTTTATCCTTGTTCTCCTTCCTATACAAGATACAATCATTGGGACATGCATGTATCTTCTCATACTTCAACCCTAGTGTAGTGAGAGTTTTCTTTGCTTCCCATGTGGACCTCATCAATTTATTATGCTTTGGTAGCATTTTACCTACTACTTTTAAGACTTTTGTAAATCCTTGATTTGAAAAACTAAATTTTGATTTCACGTTGTAAAGTTCTACTGCTGCGGATAGCTTGGTATAAACTTTACACTCAGGGTATAATGGCTCATTGGCTTCCTCTAATATAGTATGAAATTGCTCAGGGTGATCCTAGAAGTCATCATATGCATCTCAAAACATTAGTATAGCTGTATTGTCTCCAACACTTCTTACAATGTCTTGATCATATCTTCTAGGCCTTGTCAAGGGCCTATGTGGAAGTTCTTTTCCATGCCAAATCCATGGGTAGTAGCTTTCATTGATTCTATTAAAGCACAAGTGCTCTCTCAACATCCTTATATTTACCTTTTTTCAAGTTTCCACATTTTCAACATGGACAATGCATGCGATTATGATAAACATCTGCCATAAGTGTGAACTCTATGAAATTTTCTGTTCCCTCCTCATATTCTTTTGAAGTTCTTGTCATAGTTATTCAAGCATATTTGTCCATTATTACAAGAAATTGAAGCAAATATGGGTGGAGACTTGTTAAACATGAAAATATTAAGTTAGGCATTTTACCAAACATTAGGTATGCAAGAATTAGAAGTATTTGAAATAACTACATTTCATGAAAATTTTCAATTAATAATGAAAAAAAGCAAAATATGACAGACACATTCAAAAAGAAAAATTTCTAACCCATAATCTTGTAAAAATTCTTCAAATATGCATAATACATATAGGATAAACAAAGAGATACTAATCAATATTAAAAAATCGATATCAACCTCAAATTTGTAAATGTAGTTCCAAATCACAAGTAAGATTTGGTTGAGGGTAGTCAAACAAAAATCCAACTTAGTTTTTGTGTATATATCATGAACACAGTAGGAAAAAGCATGGCAAAAGTCAACAAAATAACTCTTAAAACAGACTTGTAAAATTGAAGTTGTTTATCGTAAATGACTTTAAAAATTTAAAAATTTTCACTTTAAATATATATTTATTTGATTTTTGTACATTACAATATCTTACATAAATATACAATGAAACCGTTTTACACACACAACCATATATAATATATATACATAAACAAACACGTGAACAAGAAATTAAATAATTTTTTATTACATTCAATATTATATATATATATCAAATGTTACATATTATTAGATCTTATTAATACAAGATCAAAGACCAAATCTACTCTTTTTCATCAAAATATGTCCTTCTAGTATTTAGGTGACACCCATCTTGCGCAGAGAGAGAGAGAGAGAGAGAGAGAGAGAGAGAGAGAGAGAGAGAGAGAGAAGTTGATGGTATAACCACCACTCTTCATCAAACCCTAATTTTGGATGAGAATCACAAATCGTAATGTTCTTCCTTTCTCCAATAGTGAGGGTTAGAGAGAGAAGCAATTGTCATTTGCAATGAAATAATATGATTTTTGTGAAATTAGGACTATCTAACATACTTCTTAATCCCATCTTCTGTAGTGAGAAAACCCACTTGATCTACAAAATGAAAACAGAGAGAGTTAGTAACAAGAAAGCAATTAATGATAAAAAGAAGTTATTGTTTACTTATAGTTTTTTTTCATGACACAAACAATCAAAATATCTAAAATGAAGAGTAGGAAGGGAAAAAGATAGAAGTATAAGGACCAGAGGAGGAAGCTGTCATGCCACCCATGAGAAGAAGAGGATACAAGAAAAATTGATATATGGTCAGTTATTTATAAATGAACAAAGACTTTAGAAGCCATTTAGTACTAAATGACTTTAAAAATGGTAACTTTTGAAGCCGTTTAATACTAAAAGACTTCAAAAGTATACATGAGAATGAATTTTTAAAGTTGTTTAGCTCAAGTGACTTCAAAAGTTACTAAATTTTAAAGTCATTTATGACTGAATGGCTTCAAATGTTATTGACATTTGAAGTTGTTTAGAGTCAAACGGCTTTAAAAGTCCATTCCTGTGTAAAATAATCTTCCCGCCAAATTTATTGGCATACTTTTGTAATTGCTTAGCCTAAGGGACTTCAATAGTTATTAACTTTTAAAGTCTTTTATCCTAAATGACTTCAAAAGTTATTGACTTTTATAACAAAACAACTTTAAAAGTCAACAACTTTTGAAGTCATTTATAAGTAAATGACTTCAAAAGTCCTTCTCGTGAAAATTTTCCTCTTTGCACTAGACTTTTAAAGTTGTTTACAATTAAATGGCATCTTAAGTCTATATTTTTAAAGTCATTTTTTTCTAACCAACTTGTAAAATATTAAATATTACTACTTTTTGTTGACTTTAAAGGCCTCGTGTTCAGTAGTGTTGGGGCCCTTGATTTGTGGTAAATTTGACACAGACGCACAACAAGATCTAGCAATAAGGTTTCACACTCAAGATAGAGGTTCTAGGTAGCACTTTTCCCATATTGAAAAGATTGCAAGTAGATTTAGCAGATAAGATATGTTTCTAGGTAGTCATAAATCTTAGTTGTAAAAAGAAAAAGAAAAAAATACTAGCAAAATGGTTTTGATGGACAACTGAAAGATACGCGCTAGTGATGGTTATAGCTATTCATATTTTCCCAAGTGAACATTGGACATCCATAACACTGACCATATTATTTAGCAATAAAAAAGATTTTGTTGGAATCCAAATTAACCTAGCAACAAGAAAACGAGTCTAAGGATCAATTTAACAACTATTGTAAAGTGTTGATAACTATTGTAAAGTGTTGATTTAACAATCAACAACAAAATGATAAAGTAGCTTTTGTTTCAAGGTTTATTTAACAACAAAAAATGAGTCTACCTAGAGTAACCTGATAGGGTAGGTATCGGAAGAATTAGACACTGCCCTTATAGCCTTTTTTGGAAGATTGAAGAGCCATTCATCATGTCTAGTGTATAGAAATAAGGTAATTTACAAGAAAACAATTCATTAGAATGATCCTAATATCTTATTTTAGATCTTTGAAAAAACTAATAAAATAGGTTATTGTAATTTTTTATATAAAGAAATATAGGATAAAATCAACCAATGGGCATGAAATTTGTTCTCTAGCCTATCTAAGCCACTCTGAACATGATAATGGATTATATCTACATAAAATTACCATCACGAGTGAAAAAGGCAGCATCTATCTCTTCAAAGCATGCCTCTAGTTCTAATGGAGGTTTTTATCTTTTTGTTCTTGTTTTTCTTGAAGTATGAACCATGGTAAGTTTTTCTGCCTGAATGGGGGTGCGAAACTGTGGTAACAGAGATAGAATAGGATCCATTTCGGCTCCGAGATGGCTAGAGAGTCATGCAACCAAATAATATTTCTCTCAATTGGATGTCCATTTGTTCGTGGGCCACGAATCATTGCTCACATGTAGTTTTTTACCTTTACTCAAGGACGAGAAACTAATTTAACCACATACATAAGGTTGTTAGATCTACTTGATCTTTGAACCATTACTAACCTGAAATAGGTGCTGTCTGATAGGTGATCAAAATGAACCTATAGGTTGAGCCAAGTGTCCAAAAATGAGTGCACCACCTTGTAATGCAATGAGATCGCCTTTCCTGCCTCCACCAAGCACTAATATCTGACCTTGACTTCTTCACTGATTATAGTAACGCTAGTAGGGGTCTCCAATTAGCGTATTAGGCATTATTAGTGGATGATGTTTGAAGGCAAACTGCAGTTCTCTTACGCTGTCCAATCTTAGTTTCCCGCCTCGCTTTCCTTAATTCATGGGCTTATAGTCTATGCTGTGAAACTTTTGTGGGAATTCGCGGAGGCGGGAATCAATCATGTCGAGAGAAAGCGTAGCAGGAAGTGCTTTGATTGGCAAAGGGACAGCAAGTCACAGCGCATTACCAGCTATCTGCGGCACCTGCATTCTATACTATAAATGCTCTCAACGTCCTTGCTTCAACCGGCACTTAATGTAGGATGCATCCAAACGGGCTGCTATAATACAGAGGGATTTCGAGGTTAGTTGGCCAACTTCTTGGATGTGAACATTCCAATGGTGGAATACGAGTCCCTTTTTTTTTTCTTTTTCTTCCAATTTTGGATCTTCTTATTACTACTGTGGTAGCGTCGCTGTCAAAGGGTGCAAGTTTAGTCGGTGCCAGTTAAGAGTAGCAACGGGACCTTGATAATGGGATCCTGCTTGTACCTCGAGCCACTCTTTCAGCAACTACAGCTACAGGTCCAACTCTAAGTGCAACAGTACTTCGTTGTCCAATTCCGTGTGATTTCTGCTTTGGGCTGCTACAGGAACTATACCCATAAACACTGGTAATTATTAAAAAAAGAGAGTGAAAAACAGGTGTCGATGACTGGATATAGTCTGGCTGTGCATCGAAAATGACCATATGATATGCTGTTACTAGTCTAACATTGTAAAGGAGTAAATAATAACAATTAATTCATCGTTATTAACATGAGGCTTGTTAGGCTGCCAATTAGAGTGTCACGAGAAGTAGACTCCCTCTTTTTTCTTGCATGATGATAGTTTTCAGCAGATCTAAGCAATTCATCATGTTTGGATGTTTTATAGACTACGTACCCAACTTTACATGTGTTGGATGATTTTAGCCTATATTTCTTTGATGTGAAAATCAAAATCAACGAATTTATTTTAGACCAAAACAAGTTGTTAATATCATACAAATTTGTGGGTTTCTTATATTCTACCAAACTTTTTAACATTTTCTACAAACTCAAAACAAGCGGTAAGACCATCCATGCATTGATATCTAGCATGGAAATCTTTACAGGCTATTTCAATCCCTTTCATAGATTCTTCATCTGGTACTTCTCTCATATTTTCCTACCTTGTCTTCCAATCCAATATGTCCTTTCATTGGCTAGATATATGTCATCTCCTTTGAAGTCCGGAATCTCTACAATTAAAACTAGGGGTAGAAAGTTAACATACTTTTCAATTTCTTATATTAACTCGAAACAATTGGCCATTTACATTCATCCGATTACATTGATTTCTTTTGCGTTGCCAAACTTTTATATGACAAACATGATTGACGGTTTGGTTGACTGGACTCATTTATCCGATTTCTCTATCCAGGTTTGATTTAAGAAGGAATATAGGATGTCTAAGATGAGACCTAGTCTTTTATATAGAGTAAGATACTTATTGCAAGCCAACTTGAAAATAAACTTGGTAAAACTCAAAGCTTTAGTTACGTTTGATAAAAATGCTTATCAAATTGATTATGTACGTGGTAGTTTCAACATGAGTTTTTGAAAGAGATTTGAAGTTTATTTAGACGATGACCATTGTACTTAGTTGTATAGAGGTGACATGACTAAGGGTAAGTGGGTTTGCATGCCTTATGTTGGTATCACAAATGAATGTAGTTAAATAGAAGAATATAATAATAATTTACTTACTAATTTACTCATAAGAGTACCTACATAATTAATCTTCTAATGTGAAGTATACGTAGTTACTAGTTACTGGTAAGTGAATTTGTCTAATGTCACATCATCATCTCTAGCATAAAAAAAAATGCATGTCCATTGAAGTGGCTATTCCCTTCTTTTATCTTTTGCAATTTTTTTTTCTTTTTATGATATGTAAATAGTGACTTGAACCCACAACCTCTTGATAAGACACTTAATTAACTTGGCTAGGTTCCCAAAGTCTGGAAAGTATCAAATTGTAACTTAAGTTTTTGGATGCAAGAATCGTCGAATCATCATAATCTTACCCTACAAGATAACCAAGAATCAGATGAATGGGGTCAGACCAATCAAAGTGGTACCCTCATGCAAAACTAAGGTGTGAAGGTGTGATGACACGTCAATTCACCATGTGGCTAAGTGGGCCCTACTACTGCATTTCACATTCAGAGTTTAGTGCTCAGATAATATCTACAATTAATTATTAAAGGCCAGGCATAGATGAGTTGGTGCATGCGGAGTGTCATTGTGTGGTGATTCGACTAGAAACTTGTCTGAGTCGATTCGGCTTTACACTTTATTGCATTTTGCGCCTGGACTACCTGTATTTTGACAAGTTAAAGGAAAAAAAACACTTTTATCGACGGATTTTTCGCTGATAATAGAAAAATGCTATTAATAATGGAAAATACTTAAATTATATCTCCTCCTTCCCCACATTTTTCAAGTTGTCCATTGCATTGTTCATCGTAGCCGTCATGCGATGCACCCCTCGAGCTCATGCAGGATATTTCATACACAAAAGGGATTTGATAAAAGGGTAGCCCCACTGCATGAAACTCTCTTGTATGCAGGGTCCAGAGAAGGGGCAGACCACAAGGGTCAATAGTACTAGTTTTATCTTGCATTTTGCAAGAAACTGTTTTCACGCATTGAATCAGTGACCTTATAATTACACAACGACAACTCTACCATTTCACCAAAGCTCCCCTACCACAAAAAGCCTTTTATACGTAAACATATTTATTTGGATAGATTCAGGGCTATGATTAAAGATTCCACGTCCATTTTTTTTTCTTTTACCTCCATCTGGCAAGTAGGTGACACTTGCATTTCACAGTTCACGCGGACTAGCCGAACCTACCAACACTGTATCGCCCTTTTGCCTCATCCTTTCCGAAATAGTGGCGTCCATCCTATCTACCAATCAGAGACATGGACCACGATGCCAGAAGAAGAGGCCCAGTCTAAATAGTCATTTGAGCTCACGGTTGGAGAAAATGACGGGAGCAACGTTAGAATGACGTGCCAAGGTCTATTACAACTTTGTAAGGGTAGCCATTCCTAGTTCCTACTTATATGGTGGATAGGATTGGCACATCCTCACTTGGAAAATTGGAGCGGGCCAGATTACATGCAGGGATCACTCTTTTAAGGATCTCAACCGTATATCCTGCAAGTCATGCCATGCATGAGATATGCACGAGAACTTAGATACAGTCTGAAAGTTTTACGTCTCAGATTTGTTGCCTTCATACGGATCCTAAAAAATGAAAAAAATGAGCGCTCTGTGCTCACCCGATGCCTTGATCATAAACTACATGGTTTATGCTTTATGAAGGTTGGATATTTTAGCTGTGCAATTTTGGTCTTCAAATCACAATCATTAAATTTGTCAGTAGCTAGAAGCAATTAATGAGCATAATTTTTGCAGAGAGCCTAAATAGAACACACCGAGCGAGACGATTGAATCAGATAATCTAAAGCTGAGGCTTAACTCAGTGGGGATAGCAACTCGTAAGCTAGTCCCCGTCCATTTCATTTCGTCATTTAAGACCAGAACACTTTATACTGTATATGGACAGAAAGGGCACGAGGTCAAATTAAATTTGTCCTACCCTATAAAACCTACTCCCCTTAACTGGATACTGCAATCTGTACTTGAACATAAAAGCAAAAAATAAAAAAGACGGTTCTATTTGTATAAATGAGAGCATGCTATAGCAGCAACATCTCACTGTAACTTCTTCTTTGTAGATCTATCTTGTGCTCTCACAAATGGAGAGGCCGTTGCTGGGGGTGGTGTTTGTGCTGCTGTTGCTACAAACTCGCGCTTTTGATATTAAACCAGTGAGACAATTGGTAGCCAGCAAGAACGCTACATGTCTCCTGGTTTTCGGCGATTCGTCTGTCGATCCTGGTAACAACAATCATCTTCCTACCACCGTCAAGTGCAACTTTCCACCATATGGGAAAGACTTCTCCCATGGTCTTCCTACAGGCAGGTTCACTAATGGAAGGCTACCGACGGATATTATCGGTAAGGTCTGGTCATCCATACTTCAATCTTTGTAGTGCATCAGATACAGGCACTTAATGCTGAGTTACATAATTCTCTTTTTGTACTTCTAGGAGCGGGATTGGGTTTTACAACTGTAATCCCAGGCTTTTTAGACAAGAGCTTGAAGAAGGAAGACCTCTTGCACGGTGTTAGCTTCGCATCGTCCGGTTCTGGTTACGACGATCTTACAGCCAATCTCTCGGTATCCTTGCTAATTACCTCTGAACCAACCCTTTTCTTATCATCAATTAAGAAGGTTCAGACAGGACTGATGTATTGCAGTCCGTACTTGCACAAAAAATTTCACTCATGATCTCATGGTTGCCAAATGTGAACCATGGGAGTCAATATCTGTCGATAATAAGTTCTTAATTAAGCCCAGGACTGCTTTCAACTTTCTCCTCTATTTATTTATGAACTGTAAGATAGATAATTATGTGGGTATTGATACTAACACCCTTTGTCTCTTTTACTTCTAATGCGCGGCAGACAGTGTTGACATTCTCACAGCAAATTAAGTATCTGAAGCATTACAAGATCCATCTTAGAGCATTCGTGGGAAAGGAGAGGGAAGAGGAGATTGTTGGAAATGCTATGTTTATACTCAGCGCGGGGACGAATGACTTCGTCCAGAGCTACTTTCCGGAACCCACTCGCCAGGCGCAGTTCACTGTGGAACAATACGCAGATTTCTTGGTTACAAATATGGGTAATCACATCAAGGTGCTCCCTCAATCTTGGCTATGTCTCTTCTTAATTTCTCCAACTATATTGCAAAAGTCATAAAAGTATGACTTTTTTCTAATGATATCGACTCGATTTTTGTTGTGGACGCTTTTCTTTGTTTCCTATCTGTGCCCTTTGGCTGTTTCAGCCAGCATCTTGGAACTTTGACAGTCAAATGGAAACTTTTTAAATGTGAGGAGGGTGTATCTACCAGAACGGCAAGGTGAAAATGGAAGCGTCCATTTTTCACCTCAAATCTCTCTCTCTCTCTCTCTCTCTCTCTCTCTCTCTCTCTCTCTCTCTCTCTCTCTCTCTCTCTCGGCTAAAATTATTAAAGGAAAGGCACAACCTGATTAAAAGAAAAAGAGGCGAGGGAGAGAACGACGACAATTTCCTTCACCTTTGCAATCAAACGGTGCATTAGCCAACATCTTCTTGATCAACGATACCTATCCAAAAGTTAGGGTCATGGATACCCTCCTTATCTTGTTGAGCTGCCCTCTCATTAGCAGATCTGAGGTGTGTAGTATCTTGAGATTTCGATCTTCCAATAGCATACAAATGTCCTCCACGACGTAGATGTGCCTCCAAGGTCATTTGTCCGGTCCTTCATCCACATTGTTGCATTTGTTGAATTGCCCTCGACTAGGCAAGGAGATTAGAATGATTGTATAAGGTTTTTACTTCTCTAACAGCAAGGATATCTACATCATTACAATAACCGGTCCAGGTGGACCCGAAAAATTGAGCTAAGGTCTGACCATTCACATTACAAATAAAGCTGTCAACTCCTCCAGGCCTTGTTTTAGTTAAGCTCAAACCATCATAGTTAAGGTTGATCCAACCATGTGGTGGGTGATTAATTATACTCTAAAAGGATGCCTATGAGTTGAGGATTCGTTACATAGAGTAGCAGGAGAAATTCATATCAACGACGAATTCACTATAAGTTGCTGCATCTAATCCTCTCAGCCACTCTTTGGAAAGGCAAGATTTTTCTTTCAAAAACTCTAGATTTATGTTTTCTTTAGATATGCCAAAGTGTGTGTCTAGGGCTAGCTTCCATAAGGTTTTCCATTTCTTGGATGGAGTTTTGGTTTTCAATTACTCAAGTAAGTAGAGAACCTTAGCCCACACGATCCTTTTCATGGTGAAACAAAGGTTCATCATCATCATCATCAAGACCTTTTCCCGATTCGGGGTTGATCACATTAATCTTGTTCATCCATTCAGCTCTATTAAGTATTATGGCTTTATTTCGTCTCAAATCTTTTCTAACCACTTCTATCCATGTTGTTTAGGACCTTGTCTTTGCCCTTTTAGAACTCTTGACTTGGATCACCCAACTTCTTCTAATTAGTATTGTTTTTGGTGTCCTTTGGACATGTCCAAACCATCTAAGTCTTATCTCCCTCGTCTTGTTACCTATTAGTGCTACTCCTAAGTTTCCTGAATATTTTTATTTCTAATTTTATCCTTTCTTATCTAGCCTTCTCATCAATCTCAACATTTGCATTTTGGTGGCACTCATCCTGTACATATTATCCCTTAACTACCCAACATTTTGATCCATGAGCATGACCGACCTTATAGCCATCCTATAAATTTTTTTATAGTTTGAGTGGCACCTTCCTATCACACAAAACTTCAGAGGTGCATCTCCATTTGTTTCAGCCCACTTGAATTCTTTGGTAACCTCCCTCTCAATCTCTTCGCTCTTGTGAATCATCTATTCAAAGTATCAAAACTATTCTTTTAGGGGGCCTTCTTGGTTATCAATCTTTATTGGGGCTCTTCTCTCATTCCTCTTATTGTTAAAATTGCATTCCATATACTTTGTCTTAGTTCAGCTAATTTTAAATTATTTAGATTTTAATGTATCTTTCCATAACTAGCATTGTGTATATACCCTCTCATGTCTTATCAATCAAAACTATATCATCCACAAATAACATGCACCATGGAATCTCCTCATGCAGATATTTTATTAACTCATTTATAAGTAAGGTGAAAAGATATGGGCTTAATGCCGATCATTGGTGTAATCCTATAGTGACAGAAAAATCACTGATTGCTCTGCTAGTGGTCATAATGTTTATTACCACTCTCTCATACATATCTTTAATTATGTTTATA
Organism: Warburgia ugandensis; assembly: GCA_035236585.1. Lineage (NCBI taxonomy): Eukaryota > Viridiplantae > Streptophyta > Magnoliopsida > Canellales > Canellaceae > Warburgia > Warburgia ugandensis. The sequence continues at coordinate 69,335,018 of CP141134.1, forward strand.
TACTCCCATAAAATCCCTTTCTTATCTAACACCCACCATATTAAGTCTCTAGGACCCTATCATAAGCTTTTTTTAAGTCAATAAAGACTATGCGGAGGTCCTTCCTCATCTCCCTATATTTCTCTATCAATTGTCTAAGCAGGAAAATAGTTTTCATGGTAGATTTCCTAGGAATGAAATCAATTTGGTTCTCCAATATACTCATCTCATGTTGTAGCCTCATCTCAATCACTTTTTCAAAAGGTTTCATGGTATGGCTCATAAGTTTGATCTCTCAATAATGAGTGCAACTCTATCTCTTTTATTCTTATAAATTTGTAGAAGAGAATTGTTCCTTTATTCATCCAGTATTTTTTTATTTTACAATCTTGTTAAATAATATTATCAACCAAACTACTATAACATCTCCCATATACTTTCAAAACCTTTGTTGATGTACCATTGGGTCACATGGCCCTTCCAAATTTCATCTTTTTCAATGTCTCTTTCACTTTAGGGATTCTAATCTTTCTGTCTATATAATTTTCACTATTATTTGGCTTTATTGTACTTTCAATCCCTCTATTCTCACAGTAATTGTCATTTAGCAATTTTTGAAAGTAACATTTTCATTTTTATTTGATCTGGTCATCTTTGACTGATATCCTGTGGTTATCACTTCTAATATACTTAATATTGTCTAAGTCTTTACTTTTCTTTTCTCTTACTTTTGCTAGTTTAAACACATCTTTCTTGATTTTATTCTATTATAGAGATCATCATATGCCTTGAGTTTTAGCCTCACATAGTACCTCTTAGCAACATTTTTAACATTCTTATATTGGTCTAAGTTTTCTTAATTTTAGTCCTTCGCTATGCTTTAAAACACACCTGTTTCTCTTTAATAAATTTTTGCACTTTTTCACTCAACCACCAAGTTTCTTTTGTTGGTTGTCTTTTACCTTTAAATACTTTTTAGACATCTTTTCCCACTTTCTTAATGGACATGACCATATTAGTCCATATGGTGTTTACTTCTGTTTCATTGTTCCAGTTTTCTTATATCATTAATTTGTGTGTAAATGATGCTATCATCTCTCCTTTTAAGTTTCATTATTTAGTTTTTGGACATCTATTGAGTTCATGTCCTTTCTTCCATACTTTAGTGTAGATATTCATAACCATTAACTTATGTTGTGAGGTTAGACTCTCACCAACTATCACCTTATAATCCTTATACATTGATCTTTCAGTATTTCTAAGTAGAAAAAAGTCTATTTGGCTTTTATATGGTATACTTTAAAGGTTATTAAGTATTCTCCCATCTTCTTAAAGTATGTGTTTGCTATAGTTAGATTTTATGCTAAGGCAAAATCAATTATACCTTCTCTCATCTCATTTCTTTCTCAAATATCATACCCTCTTTGTACCTTATTATATCCTTCTTTTCTTTTTCTATATGACCATTAAAATATACTCCTATAAATATCCCCTTTGTGTTGGAAATGTCTTACATGACTCCCTCCATATCTTCCCAAAATTGTCTTTTAATTATATCTTCTAATCGTACTTGTGGTGTGTATGCATTTATAACTTTTATGATATTCTCTCTTGGAACAAGTTTCATTAATATAATTCTATCACATGTTTTTTTAGCATCAACAACTTTATCTTTTAATGCTTTATCTACCACTATCCTTACACCATTTATATTATTTTCCTTTCCTATATATTAGAGCTTATACCCTTATATTTGTATAGTTTTAGCTCCTTTCCACTTGGTTTCTTGGATAGAAGCAATGTTGAATCCCTTGACTCTTAGGCATTTACATGTCAATGCACCGATATTCCATGTAGCAATATGAATCTTGTTTTCCTGATCTAATATATTTACCTAAACACTTCCCAAACGGCATGGAAACCATGCATACTTTTGACCATACTTGGATTCTGATGTAACATGTTGCTTCTGGGAAAATGCCCTAGCAACCCTTGTCTATTTTTTACTATATCTGAGATATGATGCACTGCGTCGCTTATGGGGAATGCCCTAGCCCCAAGGAATGCCAAAAATTGACTTATGCATGGGTTTGCCATGGGTTTTGCTTACCGGTTGGCACTTGATGCAAAACCTTCCCCCTTTATCTAGGTTGGGATCGGCAGCGACAAAGTTTTGAAACATCGATGCTATGATAAATCTTATTCATGTAGTAACAATCTAAGAAAAAGGTCTGACATAGTTTTTGTCTCTTGATAGAGGTCACACCTCTTTTAATTAGATTGTTAATAGTCACATATTTGTTTTGATCAATTAGTCACGCAAAAACTTTGTTTTTAGCTAGACCAAATATCATCCAAACTTTGTGGATCTCTCATTCTGTTGAGGTAGAAAAACTTGACCTTAAATTTGCTAGATAGTTCAACTTGCAAAATATTTTACTTTGAAGAACCCAACTTAATTTTGTTAATGACATTAATCAAAAGATTCTTTTGTTCTTCAATAGTTGCTTAGTTGTTTAGAGCCTTCTAACTTGAGATCCTAATCTCTCTTGTGGTCATTGCGCTTAGTACACTTTGATATGAGGGTGTTTATTTGAATGGACTTATTGTATGCTCTCAGAAATCTAATCTTCAAAGCCTGGTCAAGGCACAATGGATGGTGCTAGAACAAAATCTTGGTACCCTTCTTCATCCCAAGATGAATTTGCCCATTGTGTTCATCATCAAGCATTAAAATGTTAGCCTAAGTACCTTGCTTGCCCTTAATGTGAGTATTATTTTGAATCCTAAGTATCATTTCTGTTTGAATCCTAAACATCATTTCTAGTACCAAATCTTGCTTGAATAACTTGTTTCCAAAAGGAGTGCTCTTTGGCTCTAAATCTCCATAGCCTTTGGCTTAGAGAGCCTCAATCATTTGCTTTAGGCTCTTAATTCCTAAACTACCTTGCTTCTTTGTGTTTGCAAGTTGTAGCCTAATTCACAAGGTGAATATTCTTTTGTTTGAAAATCTCCCACAAGAAATTTCATTGTACTTGCTCCGCTTAATCAATTATTGAAGTCAGATACCTAAAAATCTGATAACATGAAAATAGGGAGGTTAGCAAGGGTGGCCTTAAGCAAAGTGAGCCTACTTGCAAAAGTGAGTATCCTCGGCTTCCATCCAACAAGAATTCTCCCCATTCTTTAAAACATAGGGTCCCACATGGTAATAGGCAATTTGCCAACATGAAATGGGATCCCCAAGTAAGTGCAAGAAAGATCTCCGGTTTGACATCTTAAAGCATGTGTAAACCTTTTGGCGTTTTGGGTGTTATTCTTGATTCCAAAATCATAGATTTAGTCAAATTGGTTCTTTGGTTTGACGTGGCTTCAAAGCTCTAGAGCACCATCTTGCAAATGAGAAATTTGGATATAAGTGTTTAAATCCAAATCCTCTCAATATCCAATTGCTTAGTGCCTTACACATTAGCTCGTTCAGAATTTTCATTATAAGCGTGAAGACAAAAGGTGGAATCTAATCTCCTCGATGCACGCTTGGAGCTCTTGAAGAAACCCCTCATAAAATCACTTACCATAATTGAGATTTAGGCCGATGACAAGCACAACTACGTTCAAGTTGTCCCTTTGATGGGGAAAGCCATAATGCCCATGACTGAATCGATTACCTTCTAGGTAGCTTGATCATACTTTGGATAAGTCTACTTCGTAACAAATCACATCATTATTGTGAACCCAAGACTCTAAAATAGTCTAATTAGCTATTAGAGGACCATCCAGTCTATGCCTTTGTTCAAGGAAATTAAGTTGTTGCTTAGGGGGGTTTATTTAACGTCATATTTTTGGCTTTTCTAACATATCATGGCATATCTCAGAAATGTAGCTTATTTAATTGTGATATCTTTTATATATGTGAGATATCATGTTTATTTAATTGCGATATCTTCCGCATATGTAAGATATCAGGTTTATTTAACTTTCTTATGCTTGATATGTTTGGTGTTATTTCAAATATGCCAAATCCCGTTTCCAATATAAAATACGTTCCTTTGTAGAGAGAGAAAAATTAAATCAAAACCATAGTTTTTAAAGAGAGAAATAGGCGTCGTTCCCCTCTCTTCCCATCCCTACCGCACCTCTTGTTCTGCCTCTGATTCACTCGTGCAGAGACACTATTGTCTCCCTCTCTTCCCATCCTTACTGCACCTCTCGTTCTCCCTTTGATTCACCCTTGCAGAGACACTGTTGTCTTCCCATCCCTACTGCACCTCTCATTCTCCCTCTGATTCACCCTTGCAGAGACATCGTCGTCGTCGCCGTCGTCGTCGTCGTCTCTCTCTCTCTCTCTCTCTCTCTCTCTCTCTCTCTCTCTCTCTCTCTCTCTCTCTCTCTCTCTCTCTCTCTCTCTCTCTCTTCCCATCCCTACCAAGCCTCTTGTTCTCCCTCTTATTCAACCATGCATAGACATCGTCATCTCCCTCTCTTCCCATCCCTACCGCACCTCTTGTTCTCCCTTTGATTCACCTGTGCAAAGACACCATCATCTCCCTCTCTTCTCATCCCTATAGTTTTGGAGAATTATGTTATTTTGAGTTTACATTCGTTTAGGAAACGTTGTGTTAGCTGTGGTATCTTTAGGACATGAAAATTTGTCGACCCTTAAATGAGGAGAGTGAACTACAATTTTGGGTTGAGATTTTCACCCCTGATAGTTTGTTGTAGGGAATAATTTATTCCTTTTTCTTTTATTTAAATTCAAGAAATTATAGGTACTAGGCACCATGCTAAATTTCTTTTGCTCATATCTGGGATTGTTTTGAGTGGGAGTGGCTTACACTGCTGCTCTCTTTGGAGATTGGGTTCTCCTCAAACAAGGCCTCCAAATTTCTGTTCTCTTCGAGGGTCAGTTGCTTAATCCTCATTGTACGTTACTCAAATTGTCTGTGCCAACTTACAAGCTCTGTATCTTAAGTCCTAACAATGGGATTGACGAGCAAGCATTTGTATTCGGTTGAATTGTCATCATGGGAACTAGAGAGGTCACCAGTTTGAAGTGTGAAAATAGCCCCTTGCAAAAATGCAAGGTATAACTATGTACTATAGGCCTTTCATGGTTTATTCTTTTTCCAGAACAACTTGTCGATCCACTAGATCAAGGAATTCAATGGTCTCAACATGAGAGATTTATGTTTGACAAACTCAAATTGGCGATGGACATTTGCATAGTAGCCTTGCTGCAATTTGAAATTAAAAAAAAAAAAGAGCACAAAGAAAAACCATCGATGGTGTTTCCTTAGGTGGGTCTGGAGTGTTCCACCTTTGTCATCTTTCCTCCAAGTAGGTGTCCTATGCATCAAAGAGTTAACTCATGACTATAGCTGAGACCATTCAAGATCCAATCCGATTCCGTACTTCGAGTGTCATTGCTACTTGATTGGTTGATGTATTAATTTTTATTAAAAATATTTCTCATGATGTATTTTAGATATAACTAAAAATATCACCAAAGATATCACCGGAGATATTACATAACAAATTTTACATATCCCATATATCACACAAGATATCATAGAACATATGACACATATATTAGATATCACAGAAGATATCATCGGAGATATTGAATGAGATGTACCAATAGAAACGCCCAACATAAGTCGTTAAATATACCCCCTTTAGAGATTATAGGCAATAAGACTTTCTTCAACTTGATGGAGAGGACCTTGGGGATGATCCGATAGATACTTGTTGTGAGGTTTATTGGTTAGTAGTCACTGATAGCTTCTACACCTATAGATTTTGGGAAAGGCACCAAGAAAGCTGCACCGATTGATTTGATAATGGTTTTGCCATTATGAATGGGCTGAATTTTTTTTATTAGACTAAATCAGAATATATATATATATATATATATATATTCCCAAAAGTTTTGGAACAAAAATTGTGTAGCCCTCAGGTCTCACTGCACCACCATCCACATCACAAAGAGGGCATTTATAATCTCCTCTTCCCAAAATCTCCAATGGTTCCAAGCTCCAAGTTGGAGATTGGCAACACAAATTTATTTTCTTCCGAGTTAGATTGGAGAAGAAATCAATTATTTCTGTTTATATAGCCTCCTTATCTGTAGTCCAACTTTCATCAACCATTAGGCCCCAAATTGTATTCATTCTCTTTCTATTGGATGCGTACCTACTAAAAAATGAGTATTACACTCTCCTTCTTTAGCCCATTTGGCCCTTGATTTTTTATGCCACTTTCTTTCGTCCTCTACTGCAAAGTACTTCATCTCTTGACACAGAATTTAGCTGCTATTTTTCAGTATCACTTATGTTGTTCTCCTCCTATTTTTGTTGTAAGGAACCAATCTGATCAAGAATAGTTCTCCTTCTTTTTAGCTGAAACGAGAGAGCAAGCCTTAATCCATTTTCAAATTTTCATTTTCAAGAATTGAAGCTTTCTAAATAAAGCTTAGCCACTCCCATTGAAATAAGATGCTTCAGACCACCATTTCTCAATCATTTTATCAAATCCTGGAATCAAGAATCATGCATCTTCAAACTTGAATGTGTGGGTTCATGCTAATTCTCAACCGGCCAATCTATTGAGAATAAGAAGCTATCTAATCTTGCAAAAGATGGAGGATCTTGATTATAGCACCATGTAAAACTCCCACCGAGAGTAGGAGGTCAATCAAGTCAAACTCATCAATATAATAGGAAAACATCTCCATTCCATTAGACCTCTCCCTGGCCATCTAACAACATTAATCTTTGAGAATGCAGTAAGGAGAACTACAATTGCTACAAAGATGGCAAAATTCCTCCTAAAAACTTGGTTCCATGTGCTCCTCACACGGAGCATAAATGGATACAATTAAGAGGAGTAGTTAGTTTCTATCTCGGAGTTGAACAATAATGAACAATTCACCTGCACGAACATCTTCTTTGACGAAAATGTCAGAAGACAATGCAACAATTATGCCACCAGGAGTGCCATTAGCGGGTAGAACTCAAATCTCTGCATGCTACCAATTTGTTTCAATTTCCTAGTTGTAAAATTTTGGCACTCTGTTTCTTCAAAAGAGAAGATATCTGGTTTAAAATGTAGGACCTCTTGCTTTACTTTTCCTCTCTTATCAAAAGCCCGAAGTTCTCTACATTCCATGATAAGACTATCTTAGCAGCTAGAAATAACGAGTCGACACACCACCCCCAAAAAAACTCATTTTTGGATTAAGAATGTTAGCAGTCGGGGCCTTTGAATTTTCCAATCATTCAAATATCTTAACGCTAGGAAAGTAATTTGTATTATTGACTGTCTTGAGACTGTCGACTCCTTACTAGAAAAATAAGTATCCTTCGGAAGAATTTGGTGGGCCAATGTTAACAAAGTTGAAGATGCTTTAAGAGGAATACTTGAGTTCTGCGCGTATCACCCAATTAAGGGTGACGTGCCCTCACTTTAATATTACGGGCTCCACTTTTGATAGATCAGACCTATTTATCTGATTCTCTAACTTCAGATATCTTATATATACATATATGATAATTTTAACATCCAAAAACTGTGCTTTCAACTAGTTCATTTTGTACAATTCTTTTAACAGTGCTTATTATCCTCCATTTTTGTATAAATGAAAGTACACTTTCAGTTTTTACACTCAACCAATCACCACTCTTTTAGGGTTAGTAGTCATCCATAACAAAAGAAATCAGATGAACTGATCTGATCTACCAAAAGCGAATCTCACAATGGTAAAATGGGGGTGAAGGACGACTCCTTGTTTAATGATCCTAACTGTTTATGGAGTTGCGGGGGGCTTTGTTGGTGCATATTCTCTAATCCTCCTTTTAATCTATACCTAGTTACATGGGTGATGCGCGCAGGTCATTTTCTCATAACCGCTAATTTAATTTTCAGTTAATTTATGCAGTTGCTCTTTCGTCCCTATCTTGTACAAATTTCAGGAAATGCATAGACTTGGAGGGCAGAGATTTGTGGTAGTGGGGGCTCCACCGTTCGGATGTATGCCACTAATCAAGACTGTCAGAGATGAGAAAGATTGCGATGCTGGTCTGAACCAAGTAGCGAAGATGTACAACTCCAAGGTTCAAGCTAAGCTGACTTCATTGAAGAAGGTTTTACATGTGAGAGATGCATATGTAGACGTATACGCTGCCTTCATGGATGCTATCATGCATCCCCGGAAATACGGTGAGATGGAAGTTGATTTCCTACTTTTCATTTCTTATTACATGGTTTACACGAGCTAAGATGTACATGCGGCGCCAACCTGATTAATTGGTTATCGAAGCTGTTCATCTTCTAGGCTGCACCGATAAAAAGAATTTCTCCACAGGTTGGTCACCTTTTGGACATTTTTCCTGATATTTCTAAGCCATCCATTTCCACCATAGAGCAATTGTAGTTGGGATTTTAAGTTTATTGTTTTGCGTAGTCTACGGCCCACCTAATGTGTACCCTGAAGATGAGCAGCTTTGATCACAAATTAGCAGGCCCCATATCAAGAACTTATCCTTCTGTTAGCTAGTGACGGGATTAATAAGATTTTTTCTTTCATGAATTGGGGAACAGGTTTTACAGTGACAACGAGAGGGTGTTGTGGGACCGGCCAGATCGAATTTGGAGACACTTGCAGAGGTCTAAGCACGTGCCCAGACGCAAGCAAATATGTATATTGGGACGCAGTTCATCCAACTGAGAGAATGTATGAGATAATAGCTGATTATGCTCTAGCATCCGTGGGTAAGGAGCTTTTCAACTAAGCATGTTGTTGCAGTTCATTCATAAATACTAGTAATTTGCCGCGTCAATGTACGAAGTGACCGACACATTTGTTTATTGGTCCTAACTCCCAGCTACTAATTCAAATGGAGTCTATTTCTTTGAAAAATGGGTAGTGATTTATTGTTCGCTTTGGATCACTCTCCCCTTTCAGATTTCACTCTCACGGTTTTGTATTTATAGTAAAAAAATACCTCTTTACTGAGAGATATCATCCGAACCCTTGTGACTAGTCCAGCTTTCACTCCCCAATTGATTTGAGATTAAATCTCACAATCACTCTCTCACAGCCATCCTATAGCTCCCCACCCTCTTACTAGGCCGTGCACTAGCTAGATCAACTGAAAGTGGATTACTTGCACGGTTTACTTTAAAAAAAGGACGAAGGACAAAGAAAAAGATAATCACTTTTTTTTTCTTTTTCTTTTGATAATCGGAGTAGATCAACTGGCTACTGCATTTTTTTTTTATATTTCCCAAAAAATATATAAACTTCTATTCGGTCTCAATGATACGTGATATAATTGGTGAAAAGCGTTAATCTAGCAATTGATTGATGACATTGCGGAGGCTGTAAAAGATGATGTAGTACGCCTTATCTGTGGGATGAATGGCGTCCCAGAACACGTACTTTGATGCGTCTTCACAAACATGTGAGTTGGGATTACACATGAAAGCCGCTTCAAACAGTCCTGTCCCACAACATCCACTCGTCGTGTCCTCGAAGCCTGCCAAATGCCATTTGAATCATCAATAATTCTCAGATCTCTTTTAATTTTCATTACCTTTATTATTATTATTATATCCATGGCCCCAGTCGGCAAGACTTACATAATCTAGTTTATGCCGTGATGCCTGATTATTCCATACACTGATTATACAGAAATAATCCGGCATCATCGAATAAATTGAACTATATAAGCCTTTCCCGTCGCGCTCTAAGTGATGGTTTCTTGAACTACACAATTAAGCATGCTGTGCAGACTCTGCAGTTAGGGGTGGCAATTCGGGTTGGCGGGTCGTGTTTGCGGTGACACGAACACGACACGATTAGAGTTATGGGTCAACACGAACACGACACGATTAATAGTCGTGTCAAAAACCTATGACTCGTACACGACCCGATTCTTAAAAAAATAACACGACACGACCTGTGTAACACGATTAATTGACTGAGTTGTGTTGGATATACGGCACGACATGAAACGACTCGATTTCCCTATTACGACTTAGTAAAAAAACTGCTCCCAAGTGAATGGAGCCAAACTAACCACAAAACATGGGGACGGTTATTTCACAACCGTCCTATATGTTATGAGTTTTATAGGACGGTTGTGAAATAACCGTCACATATGTTATGTTTTATAGGGACGGTTAAGCAATCGAACCGTCTCATATGTTATGGGTTTTATAGGACGGTTGTGAAATAGCAACCGTCCTATATGTTATGTTTATGACTGTTATATCGGAACCGTCCTATATGTTATGGGTTTTATAGGACGGTTGTGAAATAACCGTCCTATATGTTATGTTTTATAGAGATCGGTTATGTCATAACCGCCCTATATGCTATGTTTTATAGGACTAATGACTAACCGTCCTATTTTTACACATATGGATATGGTTTATTAGTACTTTACCAATCTATGAGCGTGGCGTGATGTGTCGGACTTCATGACCCGGTCATGATGTCGGCAACGGCCTAGCCTTGGCGCCGCCTCGACGATGTGGGACGAGATAGTTTTCTTTCCTCCACCCAAACGGCAAGTGGCAAGTAGAGTTAATGAAACTTACACTTCAATCATTTGTCAAATATTTTGAGTCCTTAATGTTAGATCCGACGTGTGGGCCCCCCCTTGTAGTGGCGGGAAAACAAAATAAAAACTGAAAACATAAAGTTTTAACTAATTAATAATTATCTAGGTCTACAAAGTCAATCTAGTAAGACAATTGTTTTGTCTTTTTTGTATGTAAGCAAGCCCAATTCCCATATCCAATTATCCACAATTAAATTTGAAGTCTTATGCTAAAGCTAAGCCGCTAAAGCACCCTAGCCTACCGGTGGTTGTTGCTATAAGCCTATAACTATAAGTTATAACCTAAGACTTAGCTAACGTACACTGCCTCTAATTTTCTTATCAAACATTTTAAGATTAGCTACACATTGTCGGGCCATAAACTTACAAGTTACACTTAAGTACAAAATTAGTTAACCAAGTTTTGTAACTTGTACAAGTACAAGTGAAGTGAGAGACTAACTAACTATCATATATTGTATAAATTTATAAATACTAATGATTTTCTTATGTTAATTTCACATGTCATCACCAATTGATCTAATATATCTCTTTTTCATCAAATTCATGAATATCATGTATCTAACTTATATAACTCAATATTTGTTTCTCTTTTCCAACTCCTAATTGATGATAATAGATTAGGAATAACTCATTCATCCATGATCCATCATTCATGCAGAGTAAAATTTAGTAACTCCCTTAGTAATATCATTTAACATGTGTTTTTTCTCTCATGATTATTATTCATTTTACCATCAATGCCACTTCTTTTCAATTTTCACTATAGAGTATAGGCCACAATCCATAATTAATTTTAGTTTCACCAAAGTTATCATATCAATATCCTTCTAATTCTCTCTTGATAAGCTTTTATGTTAATTCAATACATAACTCATATTCTCTGATCTCATTCTCACCTCAAATAATGAATTAATTACATAGCTAATAACTATTCCCTTCATATACTCATTATCCACCAATGAGATAATTACATAACTCTTTATATACAATTCTCAAGGCAATTGTTTTGTCTTTTTTGTATGTAAGTAAGTAAGCTCAATCCAATTATCCAATTGAATTAGAAGTCTTAAGCAAAAGCCCCCCTCGGTCGGTTGTTTCGCTATAACTATAAGTTATAACCTAAGACTTAGCTACATCTATACACCTGTCTCTAATTTTCTTATCAAACATTTTAAGATTAGTTACACTTTATCAATTACAAACTTACAAGTCACACTTAGTACAAAATTAGTTAACTAAGTTTTGTAACTTGTACAAGGACAAGTGAAGTGAGAGACTAACTCACAAATATTGTATAAAATTATAAATGCTAATTATTTTCTTATGTTAATTTCACATGTCATCACCAATTGATCTAATATATCTCTTTTTAATCAAATTCATGAATATCATGTATCCAACTCATATAAGTCAATATTTGTTTCTCATTTCTAGCTCCCAATTGATGATAATATATTAGGAATAACTCATTCATCCATAATCCATTGATCCATCATTCATGTAGAGTAAAATTTAGTAACTCCTTAAGTAATATCATTCAACATTTGTGTTAATTCAACACATAACTCCTATTCTCTCGATCTCATTCTTACCTCACCTAATGAGTTAATTACATAACTAATAATTATTCCCTTCGTACCCTTCCTATACTCATTATCCACCAATGAGATAATTACATAACTCTTTCTATACTCATTCTCAACTCTCAAGCTACTAAGTTAATTACATAATTGTTTCTATTCTCATTCACTATTCTTACCTAATGAGGTAATTACATGACTCATTCTTTACTATTCTCAACAACTTTTGAATTGAGTATGAGTTACTTACATAACTTTGCTTTTTTAAGCTGATCCTCAACTGAGATCAGATGAGTTAAATACATAACACTTACTTTACTCATCCTCAACCTCAACAACTATTGAATTGAGTATGACAAGATGAGTTATTTACATAACTTTGTTTTTAAGTTGATACTCAATTGAGATGAGTTAATTATATATATGCTCATCTTTTGAAGCTCATCCTTGAAAAATTAAGATGAGTTAATTACATAACTCTTTCTTTACTCTATACTTAATAATTATTTTTATTTAAATACATCATCAACTAACATTAATTACATACATAACTCTTATAGTTTATATGACGGTTATGCAACAACATGTTAACAACTGCCTTATAACTTTATAATAAATAAAATAACCATCCTATATATTATATAGGATGGTTATAAAAAATCATCATATATTTCATTATATATATTATAGGACTATATTTAAAAACCGTCCTATATTGTTCTATATATCATTTTTCACCTTGATCAACCCTAATTTCAAATTTTCAATCTTCCAAATGGTCCAAACTACGAGAAAGTGAAAATGACCATTCCTCTTCGATGGTTCACAGATCTAAGCAAAATAAGGTATGTATTTACGAATTTTACAATCTGAATACAGTTCTATAAAAAACATAAAAGCCAAGACTTTTTTCAAATTTTTTGTTTTTTGTTAACTATTTTCCATAGATCTTGATGGGTTTTAGTCTCGAGAAGGTGAAAACGACCATTCCTCTTCGATCTTTCATAGATTTAAGCAAAAAAAAGGTATGTATTTACAAATTTTATAATCTTGCATTTATTTTTTTTGTTTCTCGTTAACTATTTTTCATTGATCTTGATGGGTTTTAGTTCTATGTGTATGAGAAGCATTCCATTTGAGTTTTATATTTCTTTGCTCTAGATTTGAGTTTGTTTTTAGGTTTCTACTGATTTTTCGTAAAAATCACTTACGAAAATTTTAAAAAAAGTCGTTGTTTTTTTCATATTTCTTCATTGAAAAGTATTTCTATCCACACATAGAGCTTTCCCCATGTTGTGTATTCATGTGTGATAATGTTTTAATCTCTTTTTTTTTTGTAATTTAGTTTTTTTTTTAATTTTTCCAAAAAAATAAGTTACGAAAATTAGGAAAATTTTGTTATTTTTTATATTTATTAGTTAATACCTATTCTTATCCACATATATAGCTTACTCATGCTTGAATCTTCATGTATTAATGATTTTTAGCTAATTTTTAGCATTTAGTCTAATTTTTAGTAATATAGGACGGTTCTTGAAGAAGCGAATCATATATAACTAGCAATATAGACTAGGTTCTTCAGAAACCGCCCTATATAACTAGCAATATAGGACGGTTATTCTGAACCGTCCCTATATAACTCGCAATATAGGACGGTTCTTCAAGAACCGCCCCTATATAACTAGCAATATAGGACGGTTATTCCGGGAACCGTCCTATATAACTCGCAATATAGGACGGTTCTTCAAGAACCGGCCCTATATAACTAGTAATATAGGACGGTTATTCTGGAACCGTCCTATATAACTGCACATAATATAGGACGGTTCTTCATGAACCGTCCTATATAACTACAATAGGACGGTTATTCTCAACCGTCCCTATATTACATGAGTAATATAAGACGGTTCCTCAAGAACCGTCCTATATTTTCAACCATTCCATAGGTTAGAATCATGTCAAGGTGATGAGTAAATAGGTCGCGTGTCAAACAGGTCGACACGACGGGTCAAATTAATTGACTAGAACACGACACGATTTTTGGCGTGTCATTTTTGGGTAACCCGAAAATGACACGAACACGATAAGACTCAACCCGAACCCGCTAAATTCGTGTCGGGTTCGTGTCGTGTTATCGTGTCGTGTCATATTTTGCCGCCCCTACTGCAGAGTGGTTTGATTGTTTGGGAAGTCTCTAGGACAAATGTGCAGGCGTATGATCTAACGATTAGAACGTTTCCTCAGCATGTATCGGCTGTAATCGGAGGATTTCATTAACGTTTCAAAAATATACTGGCCCAGATACCATATTGACTGATGAAGCAAAGGAAATAAACTGACCATGTATATTCGTTGACATCCTACGTGTATACTATGCAGTTAATTTGCTCTAGTAAAATTGTTGTATTTGGGGAGCATATTAAGCATTTAAATAATTTAGCATGGGTAGAGACCGATACTTACCATACTTGCTGGGACTTTGGACCATATCGAGCAGTGGTTTGTATATATCGCAGTAGAGAATTATACCCTTGTCTTCTGGAAGGTAGCTCTGTTGCATGGATACAAGCTTGTTTTGAAGCTTTAGATTGTAATCTGCCGCTACCGAGTTGAGTGAGTCCATGCACCCTCTCTTTCCGAATATGGATGGCGAACGGGCCGTTATTACAATGGGTAGGCACCCCATCGGAGGTAGGCCAGCCACTGCCATCTTTCGAACTCCTAGATCCTTCAAACCCTGCATCGAGTTGGTAACATTGCTTCATTAGTAGCATCCTTGCAAATAAGAAACTCCAGTAATAATAATTCGGTCGTGCTCCCTTTCCTCAACACTTTCTCAAGTTTTTGTTTCCCATGTGTGGCTACCTCTTAATCTTTGCATTTGCATTTGCGTCTTGTCTTGATTCTTATCAAGCCGAGGATTATGTTGATGAGCAGATCCTAACCATTCCATTGGGGACAAAGCCAACTTTAAAATAACACCCAATTTTTGGTTCAAACATGCACCGTGTTTACTTGATCAAATCTGCTAATCTAACTACAGGCGATCACATGTTCATCCCATGACTTAATATGAGATCAGATATCATAGACCCTTGATCTAAGCCACATATAGTGATCAACTATACGTGTAGCACCGGACCTGAACTATCTTGGCTGATTTAGAAGCTAAATGGTGGTAATCATGCATAAATTTCCTTGGGCCATTTTTTGTTATTTTTGGGAGACTAATAAATGATGACACATACACCTATGTAACAGGTATAGGCCCAAGACAGAATCAGACCTGCATGAGTTCCCAAAGTTTGTCGAGAAGAAAGGGCTGGTAGCCTTGAACCGTGTATTTCCTTCTTCGCACTGGAAGAGTGTAGTAATCGATGACGAAATCGTTCGTTCCGGCGCTGATTATGAATGCGGATTTTCGGATGAGCTCTTGAGTTCTCTTCTTTCCAATCATAAGCTCTAGCCTCTTCAAGTATTCTTTGAAATAGTCCAGCTGCTTGGTTATCTCCATGGCCAACTGAAAAAGGAAACAGGGTTAGTATAATCTGACTCGTCGAATCTAGATCGTAAACTTCATTTCTAATGGATGGAGTTGAGTTGGAAAACTTGATTGCTGCCGTTATCAATAGTCTGGATCTGGAAAACGAGAGCTGAAAATGAATAATGTATAAAAATGCATGTACTGTACGTAAAACTGATGATAGACTATAGCAAATTTATAACTAAGTATCATCTGGAGAGATCGATTGATGGACCGGCTCTGGGGTAGGCCATTGCGTTTACTAGTTGAATGAACATGATCATATACTGACCTTCAGTGTATATGAAAAACCAGCCTCGAATATTATGAAGGTTTGATTGAGAACTGTTGGATTTATTATCTAGAGGTGTGCTGAAAATAAGTTCCCCTCATATTTCTCTAAAACTGCTGGATTTCTATTCAACCTAAAAGCTTAAACTAACAGAATTAGCCAACTACATTTTATGTCTTGCACAACCTGCTCACCCTCATTTGAAAGGCCTCTCATTAAGCTCTTGCTGGTGAATTGTTGGTTTTGGAGGTCTCATGTCACAGTCCAAAATTAGAGTTTGAGTGGAGGGCTATAATTCGAGGTCGTCCCACCAGCCACTTAGACTTTTCTACCCTACAATTGAAATCGCGCGTGCTACAGAGAGGACCGGTTTTCAGGTATAACGCCCTTTCCTACACTAGCCACCTGTTTTCTCACTCTTTCATCAAACAAGGCGTTTATGTAAACATATTAGTTAAAACTCCATCTGACTGATTTTGATTTTTTAAAAATTTGTTTGTTCCCTGTGTGTGTGTGTGTGTGTGAGAGAGAGAGAGAGAGAGAGAGAGAGAGAGAGAGAGAGAGAGAGAGAGAGAGAGAGTACACTTAGTTTCGGGGTAAGTGGGTCATATCCCGATCCGGCAGAGGCGAAACTGACTCCTGTCATGAGCTCCTCTAAGCTAAGCGTCGAGTCCAAATACGGAGGAATCTGATCTTTGAGACCCACATAGGAAGCTGCAATCCACAAGAACATTCACAAATCAAACATGGCCACATTTTATCGTAGAAAACTCTATTGCAGCTGTTTAATTCTCGCATAACAAAAATGTGTACAGCCTTATCACTTATGAATGAACAATGATCTCATCCCTTTCCACTGGCAGCCATCATACACGTATAAGATTATTCAAACATACGTAAAAGGTGCTAAACTTTGGCCTGTTTTTCCACAAAATATTTTTCCCCTTGTTTAAGGCTGAATTCTAAGACTACATGATAGCATTGCACCTGAATGACTCACCGATGAAATCTGTGGCGAGCCTCCCATTACTGAATCTTCCAGTTGGTTGGTGTGTTGGAAGATCCCTTCCGTATGGTAGGAAGTTACTTTTGAATAACGTCGACATATAGTTATTGTTCCCCGGATCAACTGTTGAATCTCCAAAGACGAAAATCGCTGCCAGAGATGAGTTGGATACGTTGTTGATTTGAGCCTGGTCTTGAGCTCCAGCAATGAAGATTGGTAATTGGAAGAAGAAGAGAAAAAGAGAGAGACGGTCTATGTACAAACGTTCCTTGGCCATGGAGAGCACTCCGATACCTGGACTTCCCTTGTAAGTTTTGTGCTTTGTCTCCTCATGGTTCACAATATAATGGATAAGCTAGTGAAAAGTAACCCGGAATTTTGCATTTTATTACAAGCATGCCCCTTCCGTTTTTCTCTAGTGACAGATAGGGTTGGTGGCCCTTAGATGAGCCGCTCCATACTTTGCCGTTCTTCTACATTTCTTGTTTTGGTGGAAAGGGCTTACCGTTCAGCGTGTACAATTAAGGAAACACGGCCTTGCCAACGACATATAGCGTCTGTTCAATTTGATTCCTTGTTTATTTCAGCTGGTCCAATGGACTGAAAGTATTGCTTGTTTTTGGAATATTTGGCAGATTTTTAAAACATATCGTACGTACTAACGTTTCATACTTCCTGATATCGCATTATTACAAGATTTGCTAAACAATTTGAAGTACGGTCCAATTAATAGGAACTCTTGGATGCAACAAATGTTGAAAGTCATTAATTAAGTTCCTAACTGACTGGTAATTGCCTTTTAGAGAAGATTTGGGAGAGTTTCAAAAACAAAATGTACAATGATAACGTCTCATACCGGTGGATATTGTGTTTCTAGATTGGTTCAACAATACAAAGTATGGTCCAATCAATAGGAACTCTGGCATGCACAATATGGTGAAAGTATTAATTTTCCTGACTGTCTGGTAATTGCTTGTTCGTAGGAGATTTGGGAGGGTTTTAAAAACAAAATGTACAATGATAACGTGTCATACAGGTTGATATCGTGTTACAAAAGTTGTTAAACAATACAAAGTAAAGTCCAATTAATATGAACTCGTGGATGCACAGCATGGTGGAAGTCATTAAGTTCCGGGGTGTCTGGTAATTGCTTCTTTGTGCACGTTACGAAGGATTTTTAGAAACATATTGTACAATGATGAACGGCTCATACCAATTTATATCGTGTTGCAAGATTTGTTAAAGGATGTACTACATTGATATTGTGTGATCAATTAGCTAGATCAATATTGATGCCGTTGTTAGGATCCTTCATTAAGTGTATATTCTTCATCTAAACAGGAAGCTACCTAACTACAAAGGCGCAAATAAACGAACAAAACAAGACATAATTGATCAAACCAGTATGGATATGGGGGTGAGGCTGTTCCGATAATGATGGCCATATGGGTAGATCATTACTTAAATTCGATTCAATTGTCCTTTTCTCGAAAGATAGAAATTCGATTGACTGTATTCAATAGAAGGTCGAGTCACCGAGTGTGGACCTTTAGGAAGAGTGTTTAAATGACGGATGTGGATGGTTTGCCTTCAAAATTTCAGGATCATAGTAGTACTAATGATGGGCTCCCATGAAAAAGCAGGTACCAATTAAGGGCTACTTGTTAGATTGAGACTATTTATTTACCTGGACCTAGATGAAAATATCACAATCCTTTGCGTCGCGTAGGATTTTTCAATGAACATACTTTGTGCCTGTCATTTGATTTGAAGGATAGAGCTTAGAAGCTTAGAATTATAAAAAAAAGGCACCTTCAATAGATGTAAACCAATTTTTGCGATAGAGAAAAGAAGGAAAATGCAAAGTGGATGTGGAAAAGGACGTTGCCATCCAGCATTGCAAGCAGCATTCCTGGTTATGTGAGTTCGCCACAGTCAATGGCAGGATCCTTTCCAGTGAATACAAGCCCCGCTGAATCGGACCTGCCATTGGCTAGTCCGCTTTGGCTTATAGATATGCAAAAAGGATCCCCTCTTAACTCATTTATCAAATCAGAAATGATTTGGTTGAATTATCTGTACCCATATTTGCATATTCCTTGTTCCGCTGCTTCTACCTTTCTTCCTCAAGAACACGGTGATTCAGCGACTCATCTATTGTCCACTTTCTCCCACTTGTGTTACAATTTATGAGAAAGTTTTCATATGTCTTGGGCAAACTGTTTAGAATAATAAAAGTAACATGTTCTTAATCTAGTTTAACGCCAATTATTCTAGTTCATGATAACAATTCATCATTTGAAGAACATGATCTTTTACACTCTCTTCAGGTGAGAGTTCTGAGTTGTTCAACTTAACGAGTAGTGCTTGTTTCCTTGACTTTTGAAGTTCTAGCAAACTTCTTCTCAATGTTATTGATAAGATCCTCTACATAATGAGAATTCTCTAAACTACCTGGAAGTATTTATTAACAGAATTCAGAATATAGCATTTGGCCATCTTATTTGCTTTCATCCATTTCTCACATAGTTCAAAATTGGATTTAGGTGCCTTCATTGTTGGCTCGCTAGGCTTCTCTTTAGTGAGGGCAATGTCAAAATTGTGAACACTCAACAAAAACATAATTTTAATTTTCCAATCCTTACAATTTAAACCAATCAACATCTCAATTTTAAAGATATTAGGCATTACCATGACTAGATCATCTAATAGACTATATTAAGCATGATGATATGTATAATAGATTAGGATCAAGAGAAGGTGAGAAAGATGTATTTAAACTTGCAAAAATAAGATAACAAAAGGATAAAGACTTAGACAACATTATATGCATCAGAAGTGATGAAAAAAGTATATTAGTCAAAGATGATGAGATCAAACAAAGGTGAAAACTTTACTTTAAAAATTGCTAAATGACAATTGTCTTGAGAATATAGGGTTTGAAAGCATTGTAAACCCAAATAATATTGGATACTATAGATGTGACCGCAAGATTAGAATACCTGAAGTGAAAGAGGCCTTGAAAAAGATAAAAGTAGGAAAGGCCTTAGAGCCCAATAGTATGCCAATAGAGGTTTGAAAACATACGTGAGATATTGGAGTAGTTTGGTTGACAAAGTTGCTTAACAATACTGTAAAATAAAAAAAATACCGGATAAATGGAGGAAGAACTCTATTGTACCAATTTATAAGAATAATAGAGACATTATGCACTACATTAATTATTGGGGGATCAAACTTATGAGCCGCATTATGAAAACTTTTAAAAGAGTGATTGAGAAGAGGCCATAGCTTGAGACAAGTGTATCGAAGAACCAATTTGGTTTTATGCCTGAGAGGTCTACCATAAAAGTTAATTTTCTACTTAAACAATTCATAGAGAAATGTAGGGGGAGGAGGAAGGGCCTTCACATGGTCTTTATTAGGGAAAGAAAAGAGTAAAATCCACTCAACCCAAACACGGATTTTTAGATTGAATCAACTAATTAAACCGCAAATCATTGATAACCAATGATTTAGAATTGTAATATTTCAATTCAGCCAAAACCCTAAAGAGCAAAATGAATTTTTCTCCAAAAGAAGAAACAAGATAGAAATTTCTGAATCTCTAATCCAAAACTCAAAATTTAGAATCATAGATGGGTGAATTTGCTCTGATTCTATTGTAGGAATGATATAAAATACTGTAAGCATTCAAAATCAAAGAAACTAAATGCTCAGAATCTATTACATATCAAACGATAATGAATTTCACAAACAGAGATTCATAAAACATAAACAACAATAAAAAGAGTCAATTATATATCTTTTCCTTGACCTTCCTCTCCCTCTAATGTCTTGGAACTTCACAAAATTATCACCCTTGATCTTTCTTCAAACTGAATGAGTCGTTGATTTCTCAAGGAAGTGTTTGCCGGTGGTGTGTATGAAATAGAGCATACTTATTTTAATTCTTGTGCAGCAAAATAAGTTGATTCCTCATGTGCCTTTTAGCATATATTTTAACTACAACTAAGTCCCCTATAACCATTAACTTGATGTTCCAATTGAGATCTATTTAATAAATGCTAATCTAGATCTCAACTTATTGAACTTACCCTGTATCAATAATGATTCTAATAAAAAAGTATGAAAAACTATGCTAATGTCTTAACAGGCCATAATTGCCTACATTATGTGACTATATTTTCTCCTAATCAAGTCAAGCTTCCAAGATTTTAAACTATGCCATCACCATTTACACGCACACACACAGAACGTTTGTATACTTTATAGTCGACGGAAATGGCCGAGTCATTTAACCACTTAACGTTCTTTGTAAAATAAGAATTACAATTCATAAAACGGTTGCCGAAAGTAAGCACTGTTTTGTGCAGTACCTTTAGAACAATCTAAGTGACCCACCAAATGGGCGTTCACATGGCTAATGACAAAGAAAATTGTTCTGTTCTACGGTAGTACACTTTGCTGAGTAGATTCCAACCCCGACTAGAGACTACTTTCCGTGGAATTTCCTTTCTGGGTCCAGATTCTGACTCACTTCCTTCCCATTTACCTTCCTCCATCAAGAGGAACAGCGAAACATACTTTTCATTCTTGTTGTCAAAACTTTCAATAGCTGTTGGTGTCAGATCCCGGTCGTCATATGCGCTTAATTCGATTTGGGGCCAACTAGGTTAGAATCCACTCACCGCATCATTTTAGTTTTGAAAGGGGTACTTGACCAAATAGGCTAAGTGGTCGAACCCGGGGATCAAACAATGTTGTGAGATAGGGCATTTAACCAACTAGGCCATGTGGTTGAACCCGGTGATCAAGCAATATTGTGAGATACGGCACGAAACCAACCAGGCTAAATGGTCGAACCGGGTGATCAAACGATTTTAGCTGCCTAAATGTGATGATGTTGCATGCAACAGACAGTAGGAAATCAGAGATTACATCACGTGCATCCATTGCCAAAGAAAAGAGCTTCCTGTAGCACAACTGATTGTCTTCCTGTTGTCCGTGGGTGTGGCTATCCTAACAACTGATTAAATTAATCTTCACCTCCCCCTAGGTTTCATTGTCTGAACCATTGTAACGATGAAAGGTTGAAGGTGTGTATCCAGCCGGAAGGCAAGCAAACAAACAAGCAAAAAAAATTAAATTCTGTGGTGTGGATGCGTTCTTGCATCTTAGGAGTTTAACAAAAAAGGGAATTTGCTTTTGCAACCGTTGAAGTTGCTACCTCATAAGCCCGCTGGCGTGGTGAAGAGCGACGTGTCAAGTTGTGGCACTAGAGAAATTCTATAAAATACTTATCTTTGTTCAAGTGACTTAATCGCCCAATTTAAGAATAAAAAGAGAGGCACTCGCCCATGTTCGACCTAAGCTGTTTGACAAATTACGGGTAAGCATAACGCCACGATATCATTTTCCATATTAAATACAAGAGAGAAACTATAGGAAATGTATTTGCTAACTCTAAGGCTTACAACTTACAAGGATGTGCTTGAAAGTGCAATATTCGTAAATAGGAGAAAATTCACGGGCATTGCTCACTGTGGATTAAATTGGTTGGGTGGGCTGACGGATTGTAGATGACCAAAGCTGAAAAGAGTCATGACTACCGAGTACGACATACATAGTTTTATTGTGTTTTAAAGTGGCAGCTCAAAACTGGTGGTTGGGTTCAGTTATATAACTGGAGTAAATGGACGGCCACGATTTTGAGCCCACAACTGGAAGCGGGTATAACAGATGCTGAAGAACTGGCTGCAGGTTCAGAAAAGAGAAAATATTCAAGTGGAATCTTCACTACAAAATGCATGTTTTTATGCCATTCAATGTGGATACAAATGGACGGTCACCATTGCAACTTGGTAGCGGATCTCTACATCTGTCAATCCTTTACCCACGCCTTTTTCTTTCATGGCCTTCATTAGGTGGAATGAATTGGTGTGATTGCATGTACTGAACCTTTGGTGTAAGCATCAGCGAGAGCTGCCAAATGGATGGATGGCCAGCTGACAAATGATCCGTATGGGTCCCAATAGAGATGGTGGAATCGGTGGTGGTTTCATTCTAGCTTGTGGTGGTTTCGTGTTGAAACTTGAAACTGTAATTGTAGTGGAGGAATGGTAGAGCCGGGACAGTATAGAAGTTGCCCTGCGGCTCCCAGCTTTTAACATAGTGGGACCACTTTTGGTTCATCAGGACCTTTTCATCTGACTTCTTTGACTCTAGACGACTGCTTCCCCTGAAGAAGTGCAGATTGGACGAGTATGGAATCTGAAAAATATGCTTTTAGTCACTGAGACATGGACAATAAAAAACACACTACCGTTTAGGATACAAAGATATAGACAATCAGAGAAATTAAGTGGACGGATCTGATCTATCAAAAAGTGAGGCCTTCCATTATAAAGTGGGGGCACAGTACTGAAACCTTTCGTCCCGTCTTTCAGGACTGAAGTATTACTCCTGGTAGTAGCCTGAATATAGTGCACAGTTTGTTATTTGAGCCTGTTCGGCCTGGGATAACGAACAATGAAAAAGAAGTACGAGAACGGGGATGGTAGTATTGAGCCTTTATAACACCATGAAACTGCAATCCACATGGCTCTGGTCCTATGCAAGCCCGATACTCCATTTGCAAGACAAAATCCAATAAGTATAATAGTTTTCCTTCTTGCTGGTGGAACCTAAAACAGTTAAACCAGGTTTGTAGACAATGTTGAGACAATCAGAGGGCTCAACATGCAAAAGAACGAAGATGATTGCTTGATCCTCGCTAGAGGAAATAGCAGCAACGTTAAGAGAAGATGATTCATTGGCAGAGGGCACGCCTACCAATTTCCATGACGGTAAGTTATCCGAATGTTATACGTTAACGTGTATACGACCATTAGCCAGTCTGTTTCTCATTTTAAGTTTCCCCGATCCTTCAACAGCAGCATTGCTCACTTGAACTAGACCCCATTCGAGTTAGCCATGGAAGATTCGTGATCTCTGTCGTAATTCAATTTCAAGCCATAACACATTTTTTCGCCAGAAAATATCTTTATTCCGTGAAAATCATATTCTGCTCATTTTCTGCCATCCAAACAGGAACGAAGGTGCTTGATTGATCAGATAAATTTAACTACCTATTTAACCGTGGCGTGCTGTTCTGCTATGAAAGAGAAGCTTTTTTTAGGCCACAAAACATGTAAAAGAGGCTGGCTAGCCTGAAACAGAGGTGGCAACATTTATCAAGACCCTTAACATCAATATGCAAGTGCAACTGTACAACTGATAACGAACACTTGTTAATCATCTCGTGTGTGTGTGTATGAGAGAGACCGAGATGATCCGGCAACCTTTGGCTGCAGTAGAAAGAAAAAGACGTATTTTAGTAGAGCTGTGGTGGTGTGACTTTGAGGTCACAGGTTCAAGATGTGAGAAGTCTCTTGTAAAATGCAAAATAAGACTGCATGCTATTGACCTTTGTAGTCCACTCCTTCCCCAAACCCTACAATGCGGGAACTTTGTGCACCGGGACTGCCCTTTTATTCTTTAAAATGTAAACTGGCATTCACTATTCTGATCCATCGCCAATTCGATGCAATCAAAATAGGTGCCACGATGCGCCTGGGTGGTGGGGAAAGATCTAACGTCCTAGATCGTTCTGCCCTTTAATTTAATTAGTCAACCTATTTATCATATTGACTATATAATCTATCCCACCACGAAGATTGTGTAGATGCATCACTTTACGTGGGCCATGATACAGAAACAAACACCAGCTACTATACGTGGGTTAACAAATGCTAAGCAGATATTAACAATGTATGTAATCCAGGTCGGCAAACCCATCCACATTGAACCCCACCAAGCAATCCAAGCCATTACACATAACCCCACCAAGCAACTCAAGATCATCACATACATCGCACAAATGTACGATGCAGCTTGGATTACGTGCCAATAGACAGTATTGTGGCGTTGTATAGAAGATACCCTCTTTTAATAATAGTTGTTCAGGCAGTATAACACCTTAAAACCCAACTGGTGGCTTGCAATGAGGGGTAGTGGCATCATTACCTTGTCAATCCAACAAGGTATATAAAACAAAGCTCTTATGCATTGATTTAGCACCGAAACATTCTCGATTTCCAGGATTCAAAAGCCAGTGAACGCGTTTTCTTGGTTTTGCTTCGGTAACCAGACTCCTTACCTTACAGATACACCGAATTTGGGGCAACCACCATAACAATTCTTATAGTAATGATATCCATTGCTACCAATACAAGGATCAATCTGAGAATCAACTCTCTCTCTCTCTCTCTCTCTCTCTCTCTCTCTCTCTCTCTCTCTCTCTCTCTCTCTCTCTCTCTCTCTCTCCATAATGGGTGTAGGCTGATACACGCAGAGAGTAGTGTATTTTGGCTATCCATGTGTTCTGTATTCAGATCGCTTGATGGCAATACTTTGACAACAAGATAACTAGCCGGATTAGCTGGCTAGGTGCCCGGAGATAAAGAAATTGAGGGTGCAATGGGACTCAAAACTGCCATGCAAATAATGAACGATCCAAATAGGAATCCTGTTTGATTACAATGTGAATCCAATTCGCCTGGTGGGTCCAGCCCCGTGAAATCCCTTAGGGATAGATCATATATGATAGGAAAGACAATCAACGTAGCTTTTGGTGGTCCAGATTATTCAATTTTGAACTTGATCTTACACAGGCCATGCCACAAATTTCTCTAACTTTAGCCAATCCCAAGGCATGATCTCATTTTCTTTAT
The DNA here is from genome assembly GCA_035236585.1 of Warburgia ugandensis. Lineage (NCBI taxonomy): Eukaryota > Viridiplantae > Streptophyta > Magnoliopsida > Canellales > Canellaceae > Warburgia > Warburgia ugandensis. The sequence continues at coordinate 69,360,800 of CP141134.1, forward strand.
TTTGGAATTTTGACCTCTCCAATCAGTCCAAGTTACAGTTACCTAGAAGTGTAATCGCTCGGATCAGTGTAGATGTTTGGGATGATCTGTTTCATGTTGGCCCAATATATGAACAGTCTTCATCATCGAATAGATGGCCCCATGTGAACTTTTAACTAAAAAGGGCAGCCCCGGTGCACAAGCTTCCACCTATGTGAGGTCTAAGGAAGGGGCGAACCACAAAAGTCTATAGTACACAGCCTTACCTTGCATTTTTTATACAAGAGGCTGTTTCCACGCCTTGAACCCATGACCTCAAGGTCACATGACGACAACTTTACCATTGTGCTAAGGCTCCCCTTCCCATATGAACTTTTAACTGTTTGAGCAAATTCAGAGAGTGTAACTGCTTGGACTAATCAGCGTTGCTTTTCTGCTGGCTGTTCAAATGCAAAAGTTGATCTAACAAGGGTTGTATTTATTCACATAGAATTGATGGGCTTATTCAATCCAATGACATTGAATACACCTAGGTAGTTTGCTCACCATCCACATTTTCCAAGAACAGAATGTGCCAAGGCTCCCCTTCCTATATGAACTTTTTACTGTTTGTGCAAATTCAGGGAGTGTAACAGCTTGGACTAATCAGCATTGCTTGTCTGCTGGCTGTTCAAATGCAAAAGTTGATCAAACAAGGTTGTATTTATTCACATTAGAATTTATGGGCTTATTCAATCCATTGACATTGAACACACTAAGTAGGTTTGCTCACCCTCCACATTTCCCAAGAACAGAAACAGATGTAGAACCTCCAGATTATGTTTAAGAATTCTGAGATCTCTTGCTACAAGTTACAATAGGATATGTGGAAACCAGAGTGTTGATTGATGAGATGGAAATCAGCGTTTGTGGTGGAGCGGAGACAGGCCAATATAAACATGCTGCACGAGCTGTGAGAAGGTATTACTTACAGCTCTGTATGACACACCACCCGATAATGATTTCCCCAAGCCCCCTTAAACAATTCTAGCAGCAGGAAAAGGAATGTCCGACGATTGCAGCAGTTTTAGACTTTCATAGAGTCTATATGAAAAGGAACAATTAAAAACACCAGAAGAAATGTAAACCACAAGCCATAATGCATAACCTCTCAAACCCAGCTAGCTTTTTCAAAGCTACACCAAGGGAGTTTCTTGCCAATCCAGCAACACGGTTACATATTAATCAGAATACGCTATTATTCTATGCACAAGTCATTTAATTTTTCTTGCTTCTCATCTCTGCTTGATCGTAAATTCCAGACTTCCTTACCAATAAATTATGCACTGACATCAGTGTTTACGGATAAAATAAGCTGTACAAATGATTACGACAATCACACAGGTCAATCTAAGAAGCTTCATCATTTTAATATGTTTAATTTCTAATTTCCTTCATGAAATGTGGTCAGTGGCTTGGAGCACAAGTTCCTTACAGGGTTCCTACTCATGGATAAATGACATAGAGCTGCTCTAATCCGGAGATCCATCTGGGACTTATTAGTAGTCGTTCTAAACCAAATCCTTCTTCCCTCATCTTTTCTGTTCAGACTTCAGAAACCACGCTATGACGACTAATTTGCAGCACTGTGCAGCACCTGATAGACTTCTCGAGAACATATGGGCGAGCTTCATCAGTGAGAAAACACCAAGTTCATACAGCTCCCACGAAGAAGACAGCAGCAATGCAACCACTTCGACTCAAACATTGGAGGATTTGTCCTCTCTGGAAGGAAGAGATGGGTCTATGGAGATCTTGCAGAGGCTTCCAAGCCTTGGAAGATGGATATCTATGGGGCCTGAAAGTTGGGATGAGCTGCTTGAAGGATTAATACCTGCAGATGGTAATGAACCTTCAACTAATCATAATTCAGAGGCTGGTGCTGGTGAATCTTCAGAAACAAGACCAATGAGGGTAGAAAAGGTGGCTACTCGACATTTTAGAGGCGTGAGGAGGCGGCCATGGGGAAAGTTTGCTGCAGAGATAAGAGACTCATCAAGGAAAGGAGCTCGAGTTTGGCTGGGAACCTTTGAAACAGCTGAACAAGCAGCTTTGGCTTATGATAAAGCTGCTTTAAGAATGAGAGGACCACGAACTTACCTCAATTTCCCTTTGGAGATGGTTGCCAAGGCTTTGGAAGATACTTATGTGGAACAAGATCTGAACTGTACCTCTATATCTTCTCAAAGAAGTTATGCTGTCAAACTCGATTGCTCTCCCCAACCAGTTCTTGGCTGTACTGATATATCACATAGCCCTCGGAAAAGAGTAGCAAGAGAGTGGGACAATGATGACCAGATGATGGTCGAAACCCCAGCATGGAAGAGACTTGCATCCCTGGAACAGATGTTTGCAAATGAATTAGATGTTGTGGAGTTGCCAGACCTTGGAAACGACTACTTGGAAAGTTTGCTGGCTTCTCTATGACAGATCTCAGAAAATAACCCAGTTGAAGACTCACAGATAGCTAGTGCTAGGTTCATGTTTTTGGTAGTTTTCTAAGTGACCGTCCAGGTACAACTGACTGGTCCAAATTCATATGTGACGATTCATTTTAGTAGAGGTGATTTTGCATGATTCATTTTTTTCATCTGAGAACCACAGAGAACATCATGTCTATTTATTTGTGATTACAGACTAACCAAACTACCAGAGCAGTGTATATAAATAAAAAATTATTTAAGACTATGTTCACTGTTATCCTAGTCTTACTAATCAGAAGAGTGTTGTTCTGTAAGCATGGCCCTGCTATGTGGCTGTAAAGCAGTAGCTATCCATTCCATGTTTGTTTCTAACTAAACGGCTGTACTCCATTCCTTCTGACTTCAAGTGTAAGGATGCCAGACAGTCCATTTTGGATGTCAAATAAGGAACAAAGATGAGGATGAACGGAAAGAACTTCCCTTGAATTATTTTTTAGACTCTGAGTTGAGGTATTCATCCTTCCCTAATGTAGTGCAAGTGCAGATCTCCATACATCAATGTTTCAAATGATTATGGAATAGAGCAATCGCCTTCCACTGCAGTGGCACAAGAAGGGCCTCTCCTGTGCTTAGGGCACAGGTTCAAAGTGTTCATTGGTTATGGGTTATCCATCAACACCTAGCTTGCCTACCAAAATAAAAAGATTATGGAATAAAGAGTAAAAATTTGTTTGAAGCAGTACGAGATGTCAGAATTGATGTTTCAGCTGGGTCTCATTCTATCCATAACCCACTTTATATCATTTAGGCTAAGGTGCGGATTGCAAGCATTCAAGTAAATCAACTAAAACAAGAAATTTTCAACGGGAAGTGCTTCTATAATATGTATATCTGAGAAATTCATTAGTAGCCAAAAGTAAAGAGACCCATCTATTTGATGATCCAAATCTGTGCCATTCATTTACTGGGACCCACTATGTATCAGCTATGCAAATCAATCTCGCTTGACTTTGGAAGCTTTCTATACAAATGGGGACTTTACCTTTTCATTTACTAACCACGTAGCATAGCTCTATTTACAAGAATAGTCAGTGATGGCCCATTCATAATTAGGCCCAAAATTATTAGGATCAGCAAAGTAGTAGCCACTGCTTGTGATTTTCACCTTTAGATGTGTTTCCTGTATTTTGCACACCTATCATACAACAGCTCCTACAAAGTACAAACCAGTAAATGTACATATTGGTAGAATTAGATGAAACCAAACATTCTCAAGATACAACTGTATAAATCAACACCAAAGAAATCTCCTATTTTGTTCTATTATGTCTTGATTACAGGCTAGCTTCTCTGTGCTGCTACAGTATAGCTAGCAGTTCTAACACATGATTGAGTTTCATAGAAAGCTAAGAAATGTCCACTGTATCCTGTTTCCATCACTGTACGCACTTAAAAAGTCAATCATTACAAGGAAAAAGGGGGTTACATGATCTAATAACTCTGATTGAATGATTGGAAACAAGAGAAGATGGAAAAAGAAGAAAAGGAAAAAAAAGTGCAATGCCTCCAAACAAACTTAAGGAATGAACAGCTCACACCAAGGCATCTCTCCTTTATAAAATCATACAATTTACACGATAGCTCATATCTCATAGCTAGCAGAGATATTTACGCCATTTACATGACAAACTATTGTCACAAAGATATTTCTTGTCCATGACTTAAGTCTTTTCTAGGGATATCTCATTGCTACAGAAGTACAAAGATGCCCATGAGCTATACCCATGTACATGTGTATATCAACATTGTACTTACATTACGTGTATAAACGCATGCATGGTGTATATCAATTCTAATTGTTTTCCAGATCTTTGAATTTTTTGGAGTAATTTGTTTGAGTTCCAATATGATATGAGAACTTTGGAGTATTTGGAACACTGCCTTCTTAAGAGTTCCAATAAAGAAGGATTCAGAAAGGGACGAGGGTATGGAAAATAAAACAAGAGGACAACTGGCATCATTCAGATCCAGAGTGCAAACCCGAATTGTTTATCTGTATCCAGAATCAAGATGAAGAAACATGCAGGAGTTAGAAATAGGCTCTTATGTAGATATTTCTTAAAGTTTTGCAAAGAGAACTTTCTGGTTCCAATTAGTAGTTCCTTGTCATCACATCAGTATGTTGAATGTCTCACAATCACGGCACCACAAGTGTTTAGACAGACCTTTACTTTTGACTTAATTGATATTATGAATGCAAGTTTGTGGTTTTCACTTCCAGACTGTTGTCATACATATTACAACAATCTGTTCAAGAAGAGCAGTCATTCGTAATAAGAGCATCATTGGCTATCATACTCAGACTCCAAATTGTCTTTCAAGCCATGACCCATGGTGAGTTGGTATATTTATATGTACAGATTGATGAAGTTGCCATGTCACCTAGAAAAAATACTTGGACATAGAAACAACAACAAAGAATCATAATAATCAGAGAGGACTTCTTTCAAAGCCTACAAAGCTCAAAAGATAAAAGAGAATCGTTAAGCTCACAGATGGATTCATTCATTGGAAGCATCTTCTTCTAGATCTGATATGCCAATAGAAGAGACCAAAATCCATCACACAAACGACAAGAACCAGCTCCATCACCACAACTATCTTCAACTCTGCAGATCAGAAAACAAACTTGGATGTTATTGACAGTTTTTCCAGCACATCAAACCTGCAAAAACTGAAAGTACCTTGTATCTTCTGAATTAGGTCCTCCAAAATACTTCTGATATTCTCTTCTTGTGTACTCTCATCATCTAAATTTTTTTCTTATGGAGTTATATTCGTTGTAAACATTTCCATCCTTGATCATGTATTTGGACAACTAATGCTGCCATCATACTCATCCCTTCCATCGCAAAGTCCAGAAAATTTTTGACAGGGAGATAAAAGAATGCATTATCAAATGGAAGTGACATGTCAAAAGGAAAAGGAGAGAGAAGAAAATGCCAATCTGAAATCAATTTACTTAAACTTGAAGATAAAAACTGTATTTTTTAGACAATTAACCACAATCTGGTCATTCACACGAGAAGAGAACAACAACTAAGCGTGCACCCTGCATTTCTGCAAGAGAATCTGCCTTCAGGACAAGCAGATCTTCTTGGAAGAAAATTACAGTCACCCCCTCAGTAGAAAAAGAGGATATCGGAGAAATCTTAGAACAATAACATGTTTAGTTCACATTTTTCTACCATTTTGAATGGTGAAAAGGATTAATATTTCATTCGAACATGATGGTTTAATTCACATTAACCATAGCAGAAAAATAAAGAAGAAATAAGTCAAGTCTAGCAAAACTTAAGTGGCTTGGCATCGGAGTTCATTTTGCATTGTCCGCAACTAGCAATTTGAGTGTAATTTTGACTTCTTTACAGACAGTTCAAGTGAGCAACCCGATTGAGCTTTCATACTTAACTTGTATCAGAAATGCAAGTACACACCCAAACTGACAACTAGATTGAGTTTATGAACAAACTGGAATATGAAATGCCCAACTGCAGTTTCAATCAAAATTCAGAAGGCCCAATTGAACAAGGAGAAGAAAATGGCAAGTTATTGAAATTTACACAAAAATTGCGAAACACAGTCGCTTAATACAAAAGTTGCACCTGCATTGCCAATTGATTACATTGCTAATTGATTACCGACCTAAATTGCCACTAGGTTCACAACTTATCTATAAAAGGCGATCTAACTGAAACCCCAATCACAATTTTTACTGTAAAGTACATCAAAAGCCACCAAGATATTTATTCATTGAACAAAAAATAATCGAATTAAAACTGAAAATATGGAAGAGAATTACAGTTAGCGCTTAAATGACGGGGCTCATCGGTTCCATCGCCACAATCGCAGAATCCATCGTTGAGACGGTATATGGAGAAGGATTTTGACCCATCCTTGCACGCTATGATTTTCGAAGTAGTAAAATACTTAAAATCTGCACAGAGAGAGAGAGAGAGAGAGATTCCACGGAAGCGCAAAGGGGGAAAGCGTTGACTCCAAGGAGAAATCACGAGGAAACAGACTGAAACGAGAGGAAAAGGAAGCTCCTACCAGTTTCCATGGCGGAATCTCTCTGAGGTTTGTCTACCTTAGCAGTGATCCCATGGCGTACGTTAGCTTCCGTCCTTCTGGAAAATGGCGAGAAGCTGGTCCAAGCGGGGAGGACTCGGAGAAGGACAAGTTCAAAGTGGGCCCACCCGAGTTTGTGCAAATGAGCACGATGTACTTCCTCCGGTTCATCCAATTCGACTGAATGAAACCCGCTGTTTGAATGATCCAAACGATTTATCAAGTAGAGTTCATGCAAAGCATCTCACCCTTGGACCATTTTTAAGCCTTTGATTTGTCAATTGCATTTCCATTTTACAGACTTCTGTTCAGAGGTCGCAAACCAGAGGGGTAAAACCATTAGATGGCATCAAATTTTGATGCATGAAACATCGAAGGTTTGCCTCGTTGCTAAATTGCTAATCTTGTTTATATTGGATAAAAAAAATCAGCAGCCTGTGCACGAAACTCTAAACTCTTGCGTATGCAGATCCGAAGAAAGGATACACCACAAAAGGCTCATCGTACACCACCTCATCTTGCATTTTGCAAGAGATTGTTCGTATTGGATGTTGTTATTTAATCGCAGACGATCTTATTCTTCTTCACCAGTTTTATTGGAAAAATAAGAAGAGTTGTAGCAAGACGTAATCGTCAACAAGATTTAGGCGAAACCTGGACTTTGGTAATGCTAAGTCCAACGTTGGTTCGTAAAGAAGAAGCTGACCCCTTTATACTATCCCCGTGCTAAGAATCCGACCTTCATAACCAAAGTGATTGAGGAGTGATGGTCTAGTTCTTTTCCTGACATTCTTTTCTTTTCAAGTCTTTGAGTACATGTTGTTGTACAGGGAAGCTAACCTGGTGGCTAACCTTTTCGGGAGGAGTGCATCTGTAACGGGTGATAATTGCATCTGGTTCGGATAACCCAGTCCGTCAGTTTGAAACTTACAGATGCAACATGTCTTAGGCTCTTAGGGTCACAGTGGGTAGGATCCACTAAGTCTATCTATGTGGTCCGTATTTGAGTCTCTCAAAGTGGATATCTGTGAGCCTAGTTATTATTAATTTTATATGTAAATCGCAAAGCAATAATCAGGCATATTAACTAAACAATACAACTAAAAGACTCTACTTAATTATCCAGACATTTGCTAGCTAGCTAAGACTACTACTAGCAAGAATCCATCAATGACTGTTACAATGATTAAGCAGCCCCATCAGCAAAGAGGATTGTGATGTGCCTGATTTCACAGATCCGATGATTAGGATGGATTCAATCACACGCACAAAAAGAAGAAGAAGGAGATTTACATAGTTTGACCAAACTCGGCTTATGTTCATGGGAGAGGAGGATTTCACTATCATCTGATTTGATTATGTGGAGGAGGAGAGCCTCCTCTAACCCTCCTCTCTTTCTCTAACACTCTCACACACATCAAAGCCTAACCTCTCTCTCTCTCTCTCTCTCTCTCTCTCTCTCTCTCTCTCTCTCTCTCTCTCACACACACACACACACACACACACACACACAAGATTTTTCTCACATGGATATGGATTAATCCTTATCTAATTGATCTTATCTTGATTAATCATTATCCTTATCAATCATTATCCTTATTTTTGGCAAGTTTCCTTACATGGGTATGTATCACATGCGGGTCTACTCCAACAATCTTCCCTCCCATACCTATGGGAGGAGGATGCACTCAATACTTTTAATTTGATTTAGCTCCCCCAAATGATAAGTATGTCTTTCAGCCAGTTCTCCCTTCTATGATTGTCTATGCTTTCCAACAACTCTATAAACAATCTGCATGTATCTGCAGCTTCTCCTAGAAGGGTGGCTGCTCTCCCTACTCAATACTCTCTGCTGAGTTTAAGTGCTGATAAGTCATCGAGTGTACCATAATCATCTAAAAGCATGTCACTTGGAAGCCCGCCACTTAGGAGCCTGCTAGTGCCCTGCACTCACCTTTGTTAGATACTCATAAATATCATTCGGAATGGTCACGTCTACTTAGAATGATTACCAGATTTGCTCGGAATGGTCACCAAGTCCACTCGAAATCACATGCACCTTTTACTGAGTCATCTTACTACTATTCACCTAGCCATCCTACCACTATTCACCTATTCATCTTACTACTACTCCTGAGTCATCTCGTTACTGTTCCCTAGTTAGCCCCACTCGCGGTCAGCGAGTTCACTCACAATAGTCACTGTGTCCACCTTTTGCACTTATTTACCGAGTCAACTCATAGCTATTACCAGACCACTCACTAATTGTCTCCGAGTCAACTCCTTAATATGGGTTTCTTGAATAGGGTGTCATTATCAATTTCATGTATGCTAATTCAGTTTCCTATGGTGTCCTTATCAAAATCAATTTTTAGGGATGCAAATCACCATTTACTCTCTCTTTTTTTTGTGGACTTTCCTTCCTCTTGCCATCTTTGTAGCTCCTCCCTTGCCGGCATCAATGCTTCAATTGTCGCCACCATCCACACCGCAGGCAACGAATTTCTAACTGTTTTCTTCTTATTCTCCTAGTCTTCGTCATCGATGACTTCCTTTTGAAGTCTTCTCAAACCAGAGGGAGATCGGGTAGCTGATGAATTCATAGTGTTTTTCACAAAATCCTTAATTCTCCTCTCTTCAAGGCACTCCATTTGGACCTCCTTGAGGTAGAGAGTGATCTTGGTACCACGGCCAAGCTGCTCACTGTCAACATCCCTAGTGACGGTGAAAGAACCACCACCCTGTGACTCCAAGATGTATTGCTCATCGTCGCTGTGTTTGGTTACGACAATAACTTTCTCTTCAACTAGATAAGCAAAGTAGAAACCAGCACCAAATTGACTGATCATGTTCACATAAGCACTGGCCTACAATGCATCCATGAGCTCTTTCATTCCAGATCTTGCGATAGTTCCCAAATTGTTCACCAAATCTACTTTGGACAGCCCGATACCACTATCAATGATGGAAAGAGTCTTGTTAACCTTATCAGGAACAACTCTAATGAACAACTTCGGCCGCGCATTCAGTTTGCTCTTATCTGTAAAGCTCTCAAACCGGATCTTGTCCAACGCATTAGAGGCATTATTGATGAGTTCTCAGAGGAAAATCTTGTTGTTGCTGTAGAAAGTGTTGATGATAAGACTGAGAAGCTGGTTAATCTTTGCCTAGAAGGCGAAGGTCTCCGCATCTTTCATTTGCACATACGCCATTATTGATCAAACAACCTCGATGGAACCACAGTCAGAAACAATATAACCATGAAGGTTCCTGTAACATCGCACAAAAAAGAAAAGAAAAGAAAAGCCTAAATAGACGGGGGGCCAAATTTGATACTGGCACCCCCCTCTCATTAAGCGAACGCAACAGATGTCGGGTTTGTCTTCCCTAAAGCAACAAAAAGAAGAAGAAGAAGAAAACTGATAAAGAGGAAACCCGACGGGGAAGAAGAGGAGGAGAGAAGAAGAAGGAGAAGAAGAGGAGAGGAGAAGAGAAGAGAAGAGAAGAGAAGGAGAGAGGAAAGGGAAAACCGGTGCGCTTGGAAACCCTAGGTTGCGCCGACGAGAGAGAGAAAATTGAGGGAGAAGCTGTCGGGGAGAGAGAGAGAGAGAGAGAGAGAGAGAGAGAGAGAGAGAGAGAGAGAGAGAGAGAGAGAGAGAGAGATGCGTGTGGGAAAACAAGGGTTTTCCTGGGTCGCCGGAGTTTCAGGCCGTCGTCTCTCGTGAAGCCTGAGGTACTAGTATCTACGGGGAATGGTAAGGGATTGAGAGTTAGTCCCACATCGTTAGGGGGAAAGTGTATGGGCTGTTGATAAAGGGGTAGTGGTCTCTCATTGTAACAAAGCCTTTTCCCCCACGGGGGAAGAACAAAACCGTGAGGGGCTGGGTGTTATGGGCCCCAGTCTCCAAAGCGGACAATATTGTTACTGTGGGTAGACCCCGGTCATTACAGTTGGTATCAAAGCCCAGGTTCAATCCACTCACAGCTAGTCACATTGAGTAAGTTTTAAGCAGTCTCTAAAGTAAGATGTTGCGACTAATGAGTTGAGAGTAACTCATAAAAAAACCTTGTGATGAAGGGAAGAATGTCACCTAAGAGGACGAGTCAAAGGACAACAAACCCCTCTACTAAGCCATGTGAACAGGGGAGTCAAATGACGGACTTCATGGCCAACATGATGCAAAACCCCAGTCAGCTGGTGCAGCTGCAATAATAGATGCAACCCATGAGAGTTGACAAGTTCTAAAGAGACAATAGATGTTTAGTCCTAGCATGAGTAAGAGGAGTACTTTTACGAAATTAGTATAATTATTAGTGTAAGGAACAATAGTATAAGAGTACAAAACTTGTACATTTGAATGAAAACTTTATCAGAGATAAATTTATTCATAATGGTGACCTTTAGAGGATCCAAGTTTTAATTTTGACAATGAGCACAAACCTGTGAGGATGATGATTTCTATTGCACAATAATATTTTGATTTTAATGAAAAGAGGGCAAAGAATAATCAAAAGGGAAGAGAACTCAGGAAAAATTAAGAGAATTATAATATTAGTCTACACATGTTGAGGATAGATTAGATGGATAAATTTTGATATTAGGAAAATAAGTGGTAGTTGATCTGCTTATGTAAAGGAATTTTTGATCGAAGGAATGAAAACGAGTTATTCTTTATGTATACAGAAATACTGACAGCTAATTATCATTCAAAAGTAAATCCCTATATAAATGCTTTTTGAGAGTTCTAGTTATGAATTGAAGATGCATAATGCATAGAGGATATGACAACTATTTTATAAGGATGATTACTAAATGCTAAGAAAGAAAAGCAGATGAGTAGAGAATTAAAGCATGGATATAGAAACTTAGTGAATATGTTCAATTTCAAACTTGGACAGTTTGTAAACTTTTGAAAGACCTAACAATTATGGCAACAACAATAGTATGAGGATAATGATGGATCAGGAATGATTACAATTAATGAGAATTTGAGAGACTTAGAAAAGTATTGTATTAACCTAAACTTAAAACTAGATTTATTTGACGTATAAATTGTAGTATGGTGGAAATCACTAAAAATTTGATAAAATAAGGTCTTAGTTTTCTTATGGATGTATTTCTGAGCAATGAAATGAATATTAAAGAGTTCTTGTACATACAAAAATAAATAAATAATAATACTGATAGCAAGATTTAGTGAGAAGAGAATGTTTATGAATTATTGTGGGAGTTTTAATTATGATTTGAAATGTATACTGCTTGGTGGACATAACAATTACTTTATAAGAATAATTATTAAATAGAGATGATCACGTGATGAATCAACTAGGGAGAGATAGTTGAAGTGAATGGGTAAGATGAAATTGATTATAATTGATTACATCAAGCACTGATATTGATGAGATTGTGGTTATTAATAATGAAGGCTATTATAAAAGATCAGTTTCATTGGATGTGAGATGACAGAGTTGCAATTGATTTTGACTAATATGACCATGAAATAATCCATTAGTTACAAGAAAGGAAATGGTGGAAGTGAAGATACAAAAATTGTAATTATGAGGAGTCTAATGATGGTTATTTGAGAGGACGTGTTCCTCTATTACTGAGTCCTTTATCTAGAAGGCTCTTAAGACGGCCGGTAATGATTAATATATTTGCTTGAGGAGTAACGGGTGATGTAGAGAGAGTGTTGGCTACTTTAAAGCAGAGGTATCAGGTAGCTCAACAGTATCTGAAGTGGGTTACAGGATAAAGAGGTGTGTTACTTGCAAGGGCAAGTACCTAAATAGTTATATCTTAGAATTAGTAGACACCACAGTAGAGGCAATAGTATCAACAACCGCCATTACAGTGGAAATATTTTAGATGCTTGACAATGGTGAGTCAGTGTATGTCTTTAAAGACTATTCCAGAGGACAGCAAGTCAGCAGTTGGACATTAGGATCAAGGAAGAGATGGCCCTACCTTAGCAATGATGAGTTTTGCTATTACATCAAGCTAAGCACAGGTTTCAAACCAGATGATGGAGAGTATTTTCTAGATTGTTGGTAGGCATGTTATGATTTTCCTTGAATTCAGGACCCATCTTGCTTAGACATGCATGGATGTGTTATCCTTTTGATTGGGTATTATGACTTCAGCAGGAAAGTTATTGTAGGTTAATGAGTACTTTTAAAGGCACTTATGAACTTAATAAGAGAGAGATGATGAACAATGATCTCATCCTATTTGATATGGTGGATTATGATGTCATCTTTGGGATGGATTGGCTGATCCTACCTTGAAAGTAATGCTGTATGTTTCAAAGGGTGCTAAGTTTTGTTTCTTGGTTATGTGACAATGGAGGATCGTTAGCTGCCACAAAACCATGAGGGGCTGGGTGTTATGGTCATCAGTCTCCAAAGCAGACAATATTGTTATGTGAGTACACTCCGGTCGTTACAGTGGTATCAGAGCCAGACCCCGACCCGGTGTGGGTGGTTAACTGCACGTGAGCTGCCGCAGTTAGATGGCCAACGGAGGCAGACACACAGGGACGCTTGTTCCCTAAGGGGGAGAGGTGAAGCCTGAGGTATTGGTATCTACGAGGAAGGGTGAGGGACTGAGAGTTAGTCCTACATCGCTAGGGGGAAAGTGTTTGGGCTGTTGATAAAGGAGTGGTGCTCTCTCATTGTAACAAGGCTTTTTCCCTCGTGGGAGAAGAACAAAATCGTGAGGGGCTGGGTGTTATGGGCCCTAATCTCCAAAGCGGACAATATTATTACTGTGGGTAGACCCTGGTCGTTACAGTTCCATTCTCCTCTAATAGTTTGGGATAATAGCCTTGGATCGCGCAAGCTCGAGTACCATTTACACGGTTATAAGAGCACATAACGCTGTTAACATCTCCCTCCTTAACACACATCTCAAAGGGATGCTAGAATGTCTCCACCATATCTTGTTCCATCACCCTTGCATCGAAATGATACCGATCAACGCGTAGCCAGTTATCAACATCATAAGCAGCATAATGTTTGCAACAAGTGGCCACCTTGAGAGGCCTAGAGTTCAAATCATCTAAAGTCTCATAACCGTCAACATCTTGCAAGCCCCTAACATAGTTGACGGCATAATGACCCATGGCATAACGGATCTTCACCAAGTGTTTCAGTGATTCTTGAAGCTTCCCCGGCATGGTATACTTTCAGGTGGTATACGATCTGATATTCGAATGCCATTCTCTGGCTTTGATACTGCTTTGATGATCTAGATTTTACAGATGTAGTAATTAGGATAAATTCAATCACACACAACACACAAAAATAAGGAGATTTACGTGGTTCAGTCAAACTCAACCTATATCTACGGGAGAGGAGGATTCCACTATCATCTGATTAGTACCACTAAGGGAAGCTAACGTTGTTGCTGATGCCTTAAGTAGGAAGTCGAGGGTGATGATTGCTAACCTTTCAACTCGATCCAGGTTTCTTGACAGGATCCTTTAGGCATAGATTAATGATGCAAAGACATAGGACTTGGTCAATAAGGCCAATTTTTTTAGAGGGCCAGATGGAGGTGTGTTAAGTGTTCAATTTTGCCTAAAACAACCCTTAATTAGCATTTGATTAGATCACTCAACTAAATAATTTCATAATTTTAAATTGATTTTAGCTTTAAGTGATCATTGAACCATTGATTTGAAAATTTAACGGTTAGATGATCATTAAGCTAATTAAATGAGTAATTAATGATAGGATGATTCTAAGTTACTTTCCTATTTTGCAGATTGATCAAAGTAAACTTTTGACGGCTCAGATCAGTCTAATTTGATGGGCCCTACTTTCCAAGCAAGGTTGCATCAAGCATGCCAACCACCACAAGGTAGCATGTAGCAAGCATGGGCAAACATCATTATTTAATGGGCAAGCATGGGCAACATAGCATGGGGCAAGCATGGGTCCCTCCCCTTATAAAGAAAAGAGGGCTTGGATTTTGGGGTCCTCTCTTTTTCCTTCCATGGTAGGAGCAAACTGCTCCTTTCCTTCTCTCTCCTTCCTCGAGGATAGAGGTGGACGAATTGCTCCTCTCCACCTCTCTTAGTTTCTTCTCTTTCCTCCGAGAGCTCTCTCTTCTTTTTCTCCTCCACGGTAGGAGCAAACTACTCCTTCCCTTCTTTCCCCTCTCAGCTCCCCCTTTGTTCCTCTTTTCTCATCTCCTTTCTCCATGTTCTCTCTCCTTTCTCCCTCTTCTCTATTCCCATCTCACACATGTTTACAGCACCTCTGTTCTTTTCTCCTACAAAGCACCTTCTCGTTCACCGTCTCATCTCCCTCTCTCGATTTCTCTTCTATCACTCCACATTTGCACCTAGCCCTTCGGTCCAATGGCCCTCCCATCACCGGTCAACCCTGCTTTGTTCAAGGTACTTAACCCCTGTCTTCGTCTCTCATTTTTCTCCTCTCTTGCACATCTCCAAATTCCTCTGCTCTATTTTCGTTCACCGCGCCGAATCGGAAATATGCTCCTCCTGCTTCTCTCTATAGAAATCGCACTTTAGTCACTGTCACGGCGCCCTCTTAGCCTCTCCCCTCTGCATCTCCTCTTTTCGATCACCAACTCACCGTCACCACCACGCTCCCTTGTTTCACCTCCTTTGCTTGGCATGGTAGATCCCAGCTCTCCCTCGCAGTCCCTTCTCCCTTGCTCTTTCACTACCAGGTCTCCTTCAGTTTCCCTCTATTTCCCTCTTTGACAACTCTCTCTCTCTCTCTCTCTCTCTCTCTCTCTCTCTCTCTCTCTCTCTCTCTCTCTCTCTCTCTCTCTCTCTCTCTCTCTCTCTCTCTCTCTCTCTCTCTCAACTTTACCAGCCGGCCACATGGTTCACCACCAGACACTTGCCTAGATAGGCGTCATCATCTCCTTTGCAGCCACCTCTGTTCTCCTCTGCCCAAATCAGCACCTGACTTCCTCCATCACCACCTCAACTGGCTCGGGGTGGGAAAACTCAGATCGGGTTTTTTCCTCTACCTTTCCTTCTCCCTCCTTTTCTTCTTCCCTCCTCCTCTTCTCCCTCCTTTTCTCCCAACATCTTCCTCCTTGCCGTAGGATATTTGGTTTTTTTTTTTAAATAAAATTTTGGAGAAATTCCAGAAATGCCCATGGGCCTTTAATCATAATTACATTTCCATCCTATTTTGTCCTTTACCCTATTTTGTGTATCCTTGTTTTACCTTATCTAAGATAATGTTGCTCTTGGATTTACTTCTAGAATATGTATTTTTACTTCTTGTTCGTTGCGTGACACAATGATCAAGATAGGAAAATTGTATTCAGCTTGTTATTGCATTTAATATGTGTTGAAGTTACCTTATTATTGATTAGTACCTATTGTGATCTGCTACGTGACACAACAGTCAAACAAGGAAGTTCTCTTTATTTGTCATTTACTTTCATTTTCTACTTACTCAAATTTAGAACTTTGTTTACTCATGGAATGCTTAATGAACTTGAATTTTAGTTTGCTAATTTATAATTAAAATTTGTGTAAACTCCAACATTTAAGTTGAGTTCCTGTAGAAATCGACCCGGACTTGCACTAGCTAAACTACAATAGCCTGTGTACTTGCGGAAAATATCAACAAGGTGTTAGGTTTAGGGGCAGATTAGTGGTGCCTACAGATGATCAGTTGAGATATGACTTACTCCAAGAGGCACACTAGTCCCCATATGATATTCATCGCAGAGGTACGAAGATGTACTAGGATCTTAAACGACACTTTTGGTGGAATAGGATAAAGAGGGATGTCGGTGAGTGCGTGGCAAGATGTTTGACCTATCAACAGGTTGAGGTGGAGCATCAGCGACCATCTGAGTTGCTACAGATATTAGACCTTCTAGAGTAGAAGTGGGACCACCTTACCATGGATTTTATTGTGGGCCTGCCGAGGATAGCTAGCGGACATGACATGATTTGGGTTATTGTTGACAAGTTCACAATGTACTCCTATTTCCTCCCCATCAGACAAACTCAGACTGTGGATAGCTTGGTGAAGCTGTATGTTAGGGAGATCGTGAGCTTATATGGGGTTCCCTTGACCATTATTTTAAATCGAGACACACGGTTCACCTCAAAGTACTGGCAAGGCGTGCAGGAGAATCTTGGGTCGAGGTTGAGATTCAACATGACATTTCACCCCCAAACAAATGGCTAACTGAGAGGACCATTCAGACAGTTGAGGATGTGTTGAGGGCTTGCACCATGGATTGGAGAGGTAGTTGGGACGAGTTTTTACCGCTTTTTGAGTTTGCCTATAACAACAGCTACCACCAGAGTATTGACATGGCTCCTTATGAGATACTTTATGCTAGGCCTTGTCAGTCTCCTTTATGTAGGAGTGATGTGGGAGAGAGACGAGTCGTGAAGTCTGAGTTAGTTGAGCAGTGTGCAGAAAAGGTCCAACTGATTAGAGGCGATTATTGGTAGCTCACAATCGTTAGAAGAGTTATGCTGACAGGAGGCGGAAGGACCTAGAGTTTGAAGCAAGAGATCATGTATTTTTGAGAGTTTCCCCAATGAAGGGAGGGATGAGGTTGAGTGTCATAGGAAAACTTAGTCCCAGATTTATTGATCCTTTTAAGACCATGCGTTGAGTTGGGTAGTTTGCATATCAGTTAGCCATGCCCCCAATGTTAGCTGGAGTACATGAGGTCTTCCATGTCTCCATGCTGAGGAAGTACGTGCAGGGTCCATCACACATACTTGAGCAGATTCCAGGGGAGGTACAACCTAACTTGACTTTTGAAGAGCGCCCTATACGAATCTTGGATAACAAGACACAGGAGTTGATGACTAAGATCATTCTCTTGGTCAAGGTCCTTTGGTAGCATTATACAGTGTAGGAGGCTATGTGGGAGACGGAGGACGAGATGAGACGGACCCACCCAGAGCTATTTTCCTAAAGGTATGTATATATTTAAATTTTGAAGACAAAATTTTCTATATGGAGGGGAGGATGTAATATCCACTATTTTTAAATTATGAAAATACATAATTACATTGAATTTTGAAAAATTATGAAAATTGAAAAAATGGGGAATTTGAAAATTTTAGAGATGAAATCACGAGTTAAAACCTTAATATTTGGAATGTACATGAGAAATAAAATTCAACGCCACTAAGAATGCTAAAATCAAATATCGGATGAAAAATGGCTAATTAATTTAAGTTTTATATTTAATAAATAAATAAAAAGGGAAAAAATTATAATTGCACATGTGGAGCCCACGAAATCAACACTAAAATTGATGATGAGACAGGCATTTAATGAGCATGGTAATGATTACGAACATTAATGGTTGGTAATCATTCCTACATTTAATAAAATTAGATTACATATGTTTAAAATCATAATAATGGGGGGCTTTAAATGTGCCTCCCCCTCCCATTAATGCCTACTTCGTAATTCTCCCTGCCATTACTCCTCTGCGTTCCTCATGCCATCAGGGACTAGCGACAATGGCGCGCGGCCAACAACTTAGCCGTTCCCCCTCCTATGTGTGTGGTGACAGAGTATCTCCCCTAGCTGGCTTGACTTGAGGTAGGCTGTTCTTTTCCCCTTGGCCCATTTTCAGCTGTATTTCTTTCAAGTTTACTATTTTTAATGTCGAAAAACGACATAGATTGCTATTTTTCAATGACTGTATATGTGCTACTGTTTTTGTGAAAATACTTGTCTATTCCTTTGGACTTTAGCTCCATGGAACAATATGCTAATGCTGAAACATGGAAGAATTGAAATCTTAGATCAAAACACTATGTAAACAAGAATTCTTAAACGGCGAACAACTAGAGTTGATGAAACAGTGTCAAATGGATGATCTGAACCGTTCATCTTGTGCATGATGAAACAAGGAACAAACCCATGAAATCTCAGTGGGATCCAATAGCTAGGGACACCCAAAAATGCCAAAAATAGCAAAAGGATTTTTTTTTATTAACTTGAGAAAAATCAAATAAAACCTCAAAACATGCAAAATAAGTGAATGAAAATGCCACAAAGTGAATGTATGTAAAAATTATATCAAAATGGTATAAAAATAGCAAAATTTGGGCAACGTGGGCGTCGCCGGCAGTGACAGGAGTCTGGTCATCTCTAGCGTCGGCGACCGTGTTAGGATGCCCAGGACACAATTGGAGATGCGCAAGACATAATGCGCTCTCAGCACGTGCATTGTCTTTGGGAGTGGTGGAACTTGCGTGTGTCTCGGTGATGATGATGCACGTAGGACAGGTTCCGTATGCACATCACGTGCGCATGCGTCCCCGTGAAGCCGGTTTGTTATTTAATTTAAATTGGGCTATTTTGGACCTTTCATTTACTAAAAGCTCAATTATGGGAGCTACAGAGGTCCAAATCATGATCTGAGACATCTATTACGATTGTCTCGATGACGCAAACCTAAAGTTAAGATGAAAACTTCAATTTGACTACTTTTAAAATTTTCAAATCACGAAATACCATTCCATGACCTAGATCAGGATGATCAAAGGATGATCGAGCCTTAACAATTGATTGTATACAGTTAATATGAGATGATCCAGGGGATTAGAAGAGTAGATCTCAAGTGATTATCAAGCAAAGTGATCTTGACCGTTAATCTGATCAGGTGTCCTAGGATTGGCTGATCAAAGAGCCATCTAACCGTCTGATCGACACGTAATCATGGAGATACTTGTAAATCATTAAACAAATATAGAAATTAAATGGATCATGATGAAAATAATTAGAAATGATGATCAGATGTTAATTATAAGTGATAAAGAGTGATCCAACAATTAGATCGTCTCCAAACCTTATGAGATGAAAGAGCTGACCCTTTATAGATTAAGGGACATTAATTGAATGAATCATGATATAGATTAACGATCAAAGATGACATATGATTATCTTGATGTTAAAAAAGCCAACATTTAGTTCAAGATTGACCTGATGGGGGGTTAATCAAATGATCTGGGTCGTTAATATAGGATTAATTGCCAGATAAAGAAAATTATCACTTGGATTTGTTTACTTTTGAGATGTGAGAACACCAAGTGATGTGAGGGGTACGTCAAAGCACATGAGTTGATATTGCTTACATGCTTGATTGGAGTACTGCGTTTTTTAGGTAGGTGATTATGTTTAGGATTTTTTCATAATTTCTTAAATCATGATGTATTACTTGAGAACTTTGAAGCATGAGATTTATGTCCTACCATGTTTGCATGTGATTACTTTTCAACATGTATTGCTGATATGTTTGCTACTCCTTTTGCACATGATTTATGCACTCTTTGTAATACATTTTATGTTGCATTGATTTGATTATTTGAGGATGATATATGCTGATTTTTTCTATGCATGATGTTGATATAATGAATTACTCTCTCAATTTGGTTTTATTGAGAATGATTATGCACAAATTTATTATTCTTAATTCATGGTTTGTTGATTTATGACGGGTGCTTCTATTCGGTGGGTATTATACTAGGAGGGTTGTAGGGTTGGCCACCCGCCCTCTAACTCTGTGATGATGATTAAACACCTACCCCCAAAGGGCAAGGTAAGTAAGGGTGGTCTCATGGGTAGCCCACACTACGGGGCGTCTCCTCCCATGCGAGACAAAGGAAGTCTTTTATTTCGGTGTCGTCAGTGAGCGTCAGTAGTTGAGACCTTGGAGTAGTTGTCACTGCAGCATAATAGCCTATACTCTTATTATGTATGCTCATATACATGGATATATTGGGTGAAGCCTCGATGGGCGGTTAAATGTGGGCGGGCCTATAGGCTAGCAAGCTATTTGGTGTGGAGAGGACCCAGGGTTAAAATAAGTACTCATTGCCATTGATATGAGTGTAGTTGAGACACTCTTAAGGCTTGATTTTGCACAATGCCTTGCTCATCATGACATGTGTTTATATTATGATGTGGATATGGATTCTTATTGCTTTTGATGGATACATTTCCATGCATTGCTCATGCCTTGCATGCTACGATGATTAGTTTTGATATTGATTTGTTTAGCCTTATGATTTTCATGTGTTATTTATTATTGACATCTGATGATTTGATATTTCGCGCCACAAGATTTCATTATATTTTCGTATTGAATGTGACCACTTACACAAGCAATAGAGTGTTGAGGTATTACTTTGTTTTGTAATGCCTTAGATTTGAAGTGTGATAGCACTAAGGGAAAGCAGGTGGAATAGCATTGATTAAGTGAGAACCTCGAGGACCATCTGCATTTATATTTCAGAGATTGATTTAGTGCATGTCTCTTGGACTTGTGTTTAGACTCCTTTGGGCTGTACATGAATGTTGTTATTTTGGATGGATTAGACCCACACTTTTGTATAGTGTACATTTACTTGCACACATGTGTATGGTGTGGTGATCATGGATGGAACCCTCATGCTATTATTAATATTTTTTTCATGGCTGGGGTTGATTTGTTGTGATTTTAGATTAAGCATACTTAGCTTATCGACGATTTTATTTTATTTATTGCCGTGGTTTTTCTATCTTGGATGACCCTCAAGGTTTTCCTGTTTTGACATTTCTCTTGAATGCTTGTGCTATTATGTTAATTGCAAATTTTCTATTTCAGGGATCTCCTTATTTTATAAAATGTATAATAATAATAATTATTATTATTATCTGTTGGAAAAATGTTTAGGAAAACCGGGATGTCACAGATATATCCTCATATGTAGCTGGTTCGTCTCTCCCAAAAAAAAAACAAAACCCTGCTTATAGGATGAGTCTAGCATCTAAAAAAATGTCCTTTCGATCACTTGAATTGGTTGGATCAACCAAAGAGGGGCCTGTCCTGCAAAATTGGGTTATGCCATGAGTTCGTCCTATGCTAGGACATTCCTTTTCAGCAAAATTCAGTAGAGTTGTGAGTGGTCCATGATCCTCATCATTCCTTCTACATATCTTTATATAATAGTGAAAATACCAGATGCAATGCATGTACATGCTTTCCCCATTGCCTTTTTGGGGGAAAGTTATAATGCACAAACATGATTTATGTCCGTAAGGCATGTATTTATGCCGAAACTGGAGGCTTGGTCCTTACGCAGTGCCTTGACTACGATATAGTCCCCCGTCATCTGCAAGTTAGAAAGATGAAGATGAGACTGAACTTGAGACGTCACACTAAAACTACGATTGTCAAATTCGACGTTCTATTCTTGTCCCAAATAGCAGAAATATTTGCTTAAGACCGTCCATCAACAACTCCTTATGATGTCACTTACGTGACCTTGGTTTGGATGGCATATTGTCTAGATTGGAACGTCGATGGTCATTAAGATAGTGATAGGGAAATCAAAAGGAGAAAATCCACCTTAATTTTGACAAAGTGCCATATCGCAGAGTCTTTTGGACTGAATATGATACTACATTATTCCAGTATTATATTAATCAATGTAACGTGCCCTTATGATTGGGTAAGATTGGTGCACCACATGGCTCGATAGCCCCACCATCTCAGACGCACTTGTGGCTAATGCTTATGCTTGTTTGAACTATTAATCTTTGTGGACCCATGTTCAAGTGTTGATGGTCCAATTAATGACAAACAATTGATGGTTCAAACAAGTTGAGCAAATATGAACAATCCTCGGCAGTCAACATGTAAATCTCTTGTACATCAGCTAATTGTCAAATCATTGTATTACTGTTGGCCCACCAAATGTTTGATCCTGATCATAAGATTTTTCATAAAGAAGAAACCCCAAATCTTTCTCTCTCTAATCATACAAGAACCTATATGAGTACATGACATTTTTTTCCTCTTATGGGCGCCTTTGTCCCACCACAACAACCCTCCTCAACTACAGACCAAATTCAGGTCTCCGACGGTTTCAAAACTCATAAAACGTGAAAAACATCTTTTTACTATATGGAAAGTTTGTCTCGACCAAACAAAGAGGTCTTGAGTTGAAGTCATCGCTTACCTACTAAAATAAACAAGAAAATTAAAATTACAAACAGCAAGAAATATCCTATAAGGGGTATTTTGGGAACCATCCTTTGCTTTAATGACTCACTCCTTTCTTTCCACATAGAGTACCTGTTTAGTTGGCAAGGAAATGACAGAAATTGATTTCTATAAAAAGTGGAATTTTACACCTTCAGAATTGATTAATGATAAAGATTCTACGCGCCCAAGAAGATAGGAAGGAATTATGCCCCTTTTTCATGCACAGTATAAGATTTTTTTTTGTAAATCTAAGCCGTTCTTATATAGAATATCAAAAGTAGGCGACCTACAAGAAAATCAATACATTTGGACAAGAGTTCTTCTAGCAAAAGTTCGGAAAAGGATGATGGAAAGGACACAACCTAGATAGGTATCAATTTGGGTGATCTGAACCGTTCTTTTTGTTCGCCTGACTTGTATAGGCTGCAACCAAAACGCACGCCTATCGGAGGCTTCTAGACACTAGATTTTATAGTTAAAACTCTCAATGGATCTGAAAATAAAAATTATCATGGCTCAAATCATTCAAAGGTCATGAAGTTTGATGGCTAGTCAATTTAAGGCAACCTAAACATGATAAATGCATCACCTCGTCCAAAAGAAGGCCCTCTTAGACATAATCCTTTTTGGTGTCCTTACCAGCTTCAGAAAGCATTTTTCTTTGGACAATTCTACCCACTTGTTTGAACTCTTTGAAAAACTTAACACAAATGAATGGCCTTGAATTTTTACCTAAAAAAACATAGACTAGAAACATTCAATGGGCATGACATTTGATTTCTAGCTTGTTTAAGTGATTCCTAATATGTTAACTGGGTTTGATCTAACAAAAATAGTTTTGTCATGCACGAAAAATGAGGGGTGTCCTCCTTCCTCTCTTGTTGAGCGTGTACACTTACCATCACTCAATTTCAAAATAATATATAATTAATAAAAATTCTTTTTTCATGGAAATCAATTTATGTCCATTTCCTACCATCTAAACAAGCCTTTAAGAGGCCCAAAAAGCTTTTACAACTTACCAAGCAGCAAAGGCCATCAACAGCAACCATTTAAAACTAGCAGTGCCATTATCCCAACAAGGAAGTCTGGTTGTCATTTCTCCTTCCATAAAAGCAGCCAAATACAATAAAGAGATTATATCTTACCTCCTAATTTGATCTAAACGACCAAATATCATAATCATACCTGCGAAAGAATTCTCACAAATCCCTTGAATTCAATTCAGTAGATAGGTTAGCGTCCTGCTTGTATTCACACAAAACCATCCAATCTTCTGAAACGCTTAGTCTTTCTTCTGTGCCAAGACTGTTAGAATTTCTCATTCCTAGTGGTCCTAAACATTTTAATTTAAATGAACAAGAGCTTTATGGTGATGACAAATGTCCTATTATTAGTCTGAATATTATTGGTAGTGATAGTTAATTGTCAATAACTGTTTTAGACTGTTGGTATCCTTGATGGAAGGATAACTATCATCAAGATCTATATTTTAAGGGTTCTTAATCCTGCAATTCAAGTTATTTTTGTTTTTGGTTCTCCATCATCATGAATTGAAAATGATTAGAAGATCACTTAAAAGGGATATAGGTTTTATGTGTGGACTTAGAATAAGCATTTGAGGCTTATTCATAAAGATCAACAACATATACAAGGCCTTTTCAAAGAAGAAAATAATATAATAATACATGAAAGGTAATACTTTAAAAAAAATTTTTTATCACCATTATTCATGTAATTTATTTCATTGTTGGAGCCTAAAGTGTTTTAGACTAGTATGTTAAGATTTTGAATTTATAAAGTTATAAATATTTGGATCAAGTGGGAGAATTTTAGAATTTTTCATTCCTTGTGGTCCTAAACATTTTAATTTAAAAGAACATGGGAATTATGGTGATGAGAGATGTTCTATTATTAGTTTGAATATTATTGGTAGTGATAATTTATTGTTCATAACTATTTTAGACAGTTGATATCCTTGATGGAAAGATAACTGTTATTAAAATCTACATTTTAAGGATCTCTTATTCTGCAATTCGAGTTACTGTTATTTTTATTCTTCATTAACATAAATTGAAAAGGATTAAAAAATCACTTAAACTTTGCTCGATCATTTTTTATTAATGCAAACATTTAGAGATTTGGTTTACATTCAAGTGTAGACGCGCATATATACAAGAAAACCCTCAAAGGTAAGAGCCAAAGTTTTCCTGCTCGAACTACTTCATTTCTCAAAGTTACATGACTTGTAACAGTCGAACTCCAAATCTTCCTCTACCTCGGAAAACCTCGGCAGCCTCTCCAAGAACTCTGCCCCCAAATCCTGAAGCTCCATCTTCGGCCCATCCGAATCCAAACGATCGCACCCGGTAACTCTCTCCGAGCACCCAACACTTTCTACCGCTTCTTTTCCCGGGACTCCACTAGAAACCGGCCGGATTTGCTTCCCTCCGGCCGATGCTGCTATAACGACGTCGGCAGGAAAGTTAAGAAGTGCCTTAGCTCCTCTCATTCTAAAAGCAGCTTTGTCATATGCCATAGCAGCTTCTTCAGCTGTATCATACGTACCAAGCCAAACACGTGCGCCATGCCTGGATGAATCACGTATCTCTGCAGCGTATTTCCCCCATGGACGCCTTCTGACTCCTCTGTAGTGTTTCTTTCTGATGATTTTGGTTGATTCGATGCCTTTCCCGCTTTGATTCATCGACGAACGCTCTCCTTTGCCCTTGTTGTTGTTTATGGCCATGGCTTCGTTGAGGACCTCGTAGAGAACCATGTCTTGGGAATCATTTTCGTTGAGGGGCAACTCGTCTTGTGAGGATTGCCTTGAGTTTGAGGAGGATTGCATATGGATAACTGAGGAAGGAACCTTGTTTTGGGTCGTCTGATGGGATATTTGTGGAATTTGAATGGGGTTTCTTCGTTTAAGGAGTGGATTTGATGGAACTAAATACTGGACTGGGTGGCGAGGCGCTTAGAATTAAAATCAGAAAACGAAGGGGAGAGGAAAGGAAGGGGTAGATGTGACAGGCGACTTTTCTTTCAATGTTTGGTCTACTTGTTCCATTTATCAATTGGCATAGCTACCTTTGCCCTCGAGGTTCCTATGAATTACGGAAATGCAATTTGTTTTCTTTTTCCATTTTTATTTCTTTCTTCCTCGGTGCTAATATACGAAAGAAAATTCCTGCGGAGAAACTCACTTCTGAACTTATTTCGGGATTCAACTTGGCTAGTCCTCGCTCCTTTGGATGATCTGACCCATTCATCTTGTTTAGAATATCTTAGATTGTATGAACTATTAGAGCTAGCTCGTTTTGGGATTTTCATTATGAACACTAGAGTCTTCAACTTAAGAAACTAGTAACTTTAAGCATTATGGCATGCATTTTTGTATAGAGTCTGAAAAGGGAGGGTAGAATGAGATAACGAGTCAGATCATCCAAAGTTAGTAGCTGAGTCCCAAACAAGACGTCTCCAACTGGCATTTCTCTATGGGTGTAAAGTGCAGGCGTCAAATGTGTGGGTGTGTGAAAGCATACAGTAAACCTAGAATGTAGATGATCTAACTCATTCATCGTTTCGCCCATGTCTTCAATAGGCTAAAGGGCATCCCCAGTGCACAAAACTCCTGCATATTCAAAGTCCGGGGAATGAACATACCACAAGGATCAATAGTATGCAGCTTTACTTTGCATTTTGTAAGAGGCTATTTTCACGTCTTAAACTTGTGACCTCAAGATTACATGACGATGACTCTACCATTACACCAAACTCCCTTTCTATGCCTTCGATAGGCTGCATATGAAAAATATGACCATCAAAATCACTGGGGTCCATTTAGATGATGGTAGATACAAGCCCATCAGAAAACTTTTTAGTTTTCTTTTCTTTCTCTGTTAAAACATCTCAAGGATGGATTGAAGATATGAGAGTTTACGGAATCTTATGTCTTTCCTGCAAATCTTGTTCAGAAATTGACGCTTGGAAATTCCCTCATTTCAGTTTAAGAAAGAAGCATCTTCTTCATCTACCTCTGAAGTCGATGTTTCTAGCATCAGCTTTCGACCGAGAGCTAGGTTGTCCGTTAACGAAGCACAAAGCGTCATTCTATCTGTTGTTATGTGGGAATCTAGGCCTAGGCTAACCCTAGCCTAGCCTTGTAATAGGAGCTACAATTCCATGTATTACCACTAAATCAAAAGATCAACTTTAAGATGACGACCTCTCTACACGCATCTTTAACAAATGTTGTTTTAGTTTTGGAAGTATTTTTAAGAGGTTCACAACCAACATTATTGAACCAATAATTCACGTAAGAAATATCAAAATGACCTACCAAAAAAAGAAAGAACTAATTGTGGTATTATAAAGCTGGTAATAAATCCAACAATTTAGTCTTTCAAACAAATTCAACAATTTAGAACAAAATTACAGAGGTAATGCGACCTTCTTATCTGAATCCCCTTCTCGCTCTCTCTCTCATATTTGGAATACGAAAAGTTTTTCATGACTTTTCATTGCAAAAAAATGCATGTGGGGCCCACTAGTATTTTTTTCAGATCCAAGTAATCATCTGATTGGAGCTATCCTAAATGGCCTACACATAAAAAAACTCATCATAGACATGTCTAAGACCATGCTTTCTTGGCCCCTCTGGGGTTGTGAAATAGTTAGTGAAATGCTCCAAATCATCCGTTTTAAAACTTCAAAAGGTGTAAGAAGCTTGGTCTCAGAACTGTCTAGTAAATAAGCTTTTTGGTACTTAGGTTGTTTAAGATAGCCCAAATTAGATGAATGGCTTGGATCACTAAAAAATACAAACAAAGAGCCCATCATTTTTTTCAATGAAAGGTATGAAAAGCTTTCTTTGTGTATGTTTATATGGTGCAACTGGTTGTAATTACGCATTCTTCAAAATGGATGGCAAGCCCAACATTTTTTTTCCTAGTGATCTAAAATGTTCTTCTAGTTTGCCCATCTTAGATGATCTAGGTATTAAAAAACTCACTTTGTTTGGATGTCTCTAGGTCCTTCGTTTTAGGATTTTTGAATAGAAAAAAATAGATGATATAACACTAAGAAGCCCCATAAGTGAGAGACCTAGAGAGATTCAGTGGAGGTGAAATTTAGTACCTAGGGTAATTAAGATGGAGCAAATTAGATTAACATTTTGGATCATTGGAAAAAGGTGAAGAAGTGGGTTTGCTGTCCATTTTTAAGAGCACCTATGATACAAGTAGCATTGTAGAAAAGCCCCAAATGATAGGATGTCATCTATTTTTTGCTTCAAAATTTCCATAGGTTAAGAACGTAGAGACATCCAATGGAGATGAATTTTGTTACTCAAGACATCTAACATGAAGCAAATCATATGAAGTGAGCCTGCCATCCATTTTTGGGTGCTTACGATGCAACTGGTTATATCATATGCTGAAAGCCATTCAATGTAGTTGGTCACATACATCATGGTGTCTCTCTTTGTTATGCTTGTTTGGAGGTTTGAAGTGACACTTTTCTCTTATTAGAGAGATTATAAGTAGATTGTGGAATTTAGATATGCTTATCATAGCTGTTCACCAAAAAATAGCCAGTTGTATTATAGGTGTGTAAAATGTCGATGGCAAGGTTACTCTTTTGGATTTTTAAGTGATTCAAACCTTCATTTAATTCACCTCATCTCAGAAGACCTATGCATCAAATCTTACATCTATTAAGTATTTCTAAATTTTCTATTTTTTAACCTTTTGAAGCCAGTAAAAAATGGATGGTATTCAGGGTTACACGGTCTATTTTTTGGCATAAAAAATCCAGAAATAAATAGCCTAGAAATATCCAATATATGTAAGACTCTAACCTACAGCCTCGCAGTTGCGAGGGAAAACAATTAACCAATTCAGCTGTTACGGAATTAGACATCATTCTCTTTCATATGTATATCGAAATTCCGAGGCAGTAGATCCTTTTCTTTCATGTCTATATGAGAATTCCCAGGTAATCATCAGTGCATGGAGATAATAACAAGGCATAGAAATTCAAGAAATTATTCGAGTTCTGCCTCTTAACTTGTAGCACCGATAGTTCAAACCTCAATTAGTAACATTCATGGGGAGGAATGGGGTCGGTACTGCGCCTGCGGCCTGCCTCGGTTGTTGCCTCTCTGAGCTAGAGGTAAGAGGTGGAGTGGACAGGTCACGGTCTTTTTAACTGCTTACTAAATCTTGAAGATATGGATTAGCATCTCGTCGACTGGTAGAATTTCCTAAATCAAGAATGATTAATCGGTCTTAATCACTGAAGAGAGTGTCATCGCGAAACCAGCCATTGTAAAATTTCACTGCTCTGTCTTGTTACAGCGGCGGACCCGCATGAGTAATCCCATAAATCGAAAATATTTCTTTTGATCCCTAATACAGTGAGAGAAACTCAATCCTGTGCGTTTCATTTATGGACGTGGCACATTGTAATCAATCAACTCTCCCAACATCAAATCGGTCGTCTTTTGAAACTTGTTTCCGGGCCACAGATAATGTTGTTAAGATGATCCCATGGCGCATTCATTATGGGGTGCCTCAAAGAAAAATGTCCGTAATTGAGATTGCAGCCGATCAGAATTTGCGTCCAGTTTGTCACGAGACCACTCTGTTTGGATGGAACCACTTTTCATGTCAATCTGGCATCATGTCATGTCATTGGCACGTCCCCCAAATGTTTCAAACATTCAGAGGTCCAGTTCCGGGTCTACTTTTCCATTTCTGGACCGTACATTGGACATTTACAGTTATTTATTAGTATAGCTTAATTTGTAGACCCTACAATCCTGACCCATTGTACAATAGGACCGATCGAACCGCTAGATAATTCAAAGCAAAACTTCACTTTTCACCAAGACTAAACATGAACTAATACCTAATAGGAAATTATGATTGGTAAACCTAAGCCTCCGCATGCTTTTGATTGGAAGATGGGAGGGCAGGAGGCTGTGGTCCAAATCATTCCTTTCCCAGTTCACAGGGAGCAGTACCTCCAAAACTGGAGACGATGATACTAGTCCCCCGTTTCTTTCTAAATAAATAGCCAGCGTTGTTAGTAGGGAATCTCCACGGACAAATAAAACAAAAATGAACGAAACACGATGGAAGAGGGGTTTGAGCCTCTAACCAGGCACTCATGGGCGATGAGTTATCTCCAAATGCCAAGATGTCAACACTCAATGATAGAGGGTTAGAATCCACCGGCCATCTTGAAAAATGAAGAAATAAGTGAACTGTCTAACAATTGTTTGTTGTGGTCCAGATGGTTAGGAAACTTTGCCGCTCACCTGACAAACACGGCTTCAAGTCCTGCCAATGGAAACCATGCCGTCAGAAAAAAGAAAAAACAAGAAAGAATGGCTGTTCTATGTAAGAGCAGCAAATCGTGTTGGCAGGTTGTAACGAGATTGACCTGTTAGAGTATAACCCATGACTCAAACGCGTCGACATGATACAACTTGTGTAGTACGATTATGTAAGTTAGATAATTAATACAATGGGTTAAGGGGTTGCGAGTTAGATGGGTCAACATGAGTGAACTCGAATACAATATGAATTTTGGCATATCATTTTTAGGCCGATACGAATGCAATAAAACTCGATTCTAACTCACTAAATTCATGTCAAATTTGAGTCATGTTATTTATTTATATTTTATCTCTCTTACTTTTTTGTGATTTCACCTTTAGAATCTGAAAAGATAACGAAAAGAAAAAAGACGGGTTACTTTTGAAATTTAAGGCATATCAAGGGGCAAACTAGTACTCCACCATTCAAATCTCCGCTTAGCACTGTCCGATGACGTTAGAGCGTATGACTTCATCACCGAAACCCATTTTTGACCGACTGAACGCAGAGAACTGGATTTTGGGTCGTTGCTTGGACCTCACGGTCTTTGGTTGCAGGGTCCCCCTCCACCCTTTCTTTCAATTAATTTTTGCCTCTTTTCCAAAAGAATCTATTTAAACTAAACTCCTTGGCAGAACGTTTTCGTCCCAATCCATTGGGGTAGCTGTGGGAGAGGATCGTGGTCAAAAGCAAATTCCCTAGTGCAACGAGAGAATTAATTGAATTCCAATATGCTCGCGTTTGCCATTTTCACGTTCTTGGAACCTACGTGGAAAGCTAGAGCACAAGGAATCTCTGTCTGTCTCTCTTCCCGTGATGTTTGACTGGGTTTCGTCATCCATATGATTTCTGAATAATCTGATCGTTCGTCTAAAACTCCTGATTTGAAGATGGAAGAACACGATCCTAATGGTCTAGAAAGGTTCGCCCGAAAGAACATGAGCGTGGGCGTTCGGCCTCCTTGTTCCCGGCCTTCCTTGCTTGAGGGCCATTTGTTGGTGGAGTTCTTCGTTTTCTCAGACTACAGACTATCCATCCTAGCAGCGTCTGGATCACTTGTCTAAAATTCCCGACTTGAGGGAATATCGGAGAACAAGATCTAAATGGTCGAGAAAGGTTCGCCAAGGAGCCTAGCTACTTGTGCATGTCCTTCTTTGGCTGCCTTTTGCTTGGTGATGTTTCTTGCTTTTCTTGACTCCGGGATCGGATCCAGCATCACCATGATCGATCGTCTTTAGTTCAATCGCCTATCGTTTTACGCCGAAGAAGCTGGATGTGGGCCTTGCGTGTCTACTCGTTGATGGCCTTCCAAGGCTAGCTGGGTTTCATTTGATGGTGTTTTAGTTTTTCTTACCACTGATCTTAGTCTGCTCTAAGCAAAGTATCAGTTTTCAAAAGGAAACGGACTAATTGTTCATTGATTGGCAATTCGGATCATCCTGTTAGCGAGATTTTATGTCCATGATATCTTCACTGCCATAAGCTCACCATGTAAAGGTTTTAGATCTCACTTAACAAGGAGAAGAGCTCGCTGTTCAATATGGAATTGAATTAGAGTTGGTCATGTTAAATGTTAAATATGTCAGATTTTGTTAATTGGTTGTTGTAACTAAGTAGGCAATTAATGATATCTTTTGAAGGCTATAACTGTAGTACTTGTAATTGTTGGGGATTTACAGTCCCCGCCCAAGATCAAGTATACACAAAATACACAAATTTTATGTGGTTTGGCCAATATGCCTACCTCCACGGGAGGAGAGCAAATTCACTAAAAGAGGAAGTATTACAGGATATTTACAAAACAAAAAATGCAGGAAATGGTATGATACATCGATCTTTAGCTCCTCCTGATTTATAGGGTTTTCAAAGCTTTATTTTTAATAAAAACCCATTTAAAGTCTTTGGGTAGTGCCGTAATAGTTGATAGCACGGCCGACGGAGGTAGTGGCGATGATCGCCACAGTGGAATTCAACAGCTGCCTTTCTTGATATTGATGGCGGCGCCCACCACAGTTGACATCAACGACCGCTAGAGTTGAAAGGTAGCAGTTAACAAATGGGATTGGACTAATAAATCTCCCCCTCTAGGCCTATTGAATGAAGGAGGTTTCTTTTTATATGGGCTTCTAGTAGAAGCCCATTCTAGCCAATTTTCTTCAAATCTCAAACTTGCTCCGAGGTAATGCTTTTATCATCATATCCAAACTATTATCGTCAATATTAATCTTCTCAAACTCTAACAACTTCGAGTCCAAAATATAATGTATCCAATGATACCGAACATCAATGTGCTTTGACCTCCTATGAAAAGTAGAATTCTTGCTAAGATGTATAGTACTATAACTATCGCAAAATAGCACATACCTCTTTTGCATAAAATCAAGTTCGTTTACAAATTTCCTCAGCCACAGTAGCTCTTTGCAAGCCTCTATCACAGCAATAAACTCAGGCTTCGTCGTAGACAAGGCAATACACTTCTGTAACTTCGACTGCCATGACGTAGTTTCCATTGTAAAAGTAATCAAGTAGCTTGAAGTATACTTCCTCGTGTCAATATCACCAGCCATATCTGAATCGGTGTAGCCCTCAAGTACGGGTTTGCCAGTGCCAAATCCCAACTCAACTTGGAAGTAGCACGTAGGTATCTCAATATTCACTTTACTACATTCCAATACTCTTTTCTTATATTTGTTAGAAAATGACTCACTGTACCAACTGCATATGCAATATCTAGTTTGATGCATACCATGACATACATAAGATTGCCAACAGTTGAACCATAAAGAACATCTTACATGTATTTCTTCTCAGCATCACTCACTAGAACTTGATTCTTACTAAGATTAAAGTGAGTAACAAAATGTGTACTAACCACTTTAGCTTTATCCATGTGAAATTGTTGAAGCACCTTTTCTATGTACTTCTCCTAAGACATCCATAACCGCTTATTCCTCCTATCATGAACAATAGAAATCCCGAGAATCTGTCTTGCGGGTTCCAAATCTTTCATATAAAAGACTTTATTCAGCTCCTTCTTTAGTTGACTGATCCTTGAAGAGCTACTTCCAATAATAAGCATATCGTCGACATAGAGTAACAAGATGACCAAATCATCCTCTGAGAATCTTTGCACAAATACACAGTAATTTGAAGTAGTCTTTCTATAACCCTGTTGGGCCATGAACTTCTCGAACTTCTTGTACCACTATTTAGAGCTTGTTTCAAGCCATACATACTCTTCTTCAGCTTGCAGACGTACTTGTCCTTGCCTTTAGCAACAAAACCTTCTGGCTGCTCCATATATATCCCCTCCTCTAAGTCACCATGGAGGAACACTATCTTCACATCCATCTGTTCAACCTCCAGGTCAAGGTTTGCGGCCAAACCCAATACAACTCGAATTGAAGACATTTTGACTACAAGAGAAAATATTTCTTTGAAATTAACACCTTTTCTTTGACCAAAGCCTTTCACCACAAGTCTAGCTTTGTATCGTGGTTATGAAGTGTCACCCTCATACTCCACCCTTTAAATTCACCGATTCTTCAAAGCTTGTTTGCTCTTAGGCAATCTTACCAATTCAAGAGTGTAGCTGTCTTGTAAGGATTTCATCCCATCTTTCATAGTTGCAATCCACTCTACATTCTTTTCACTTTCAATTGCCTCTATGTAACTCTCAGGCTCTCCCCTGTCAGTAAGGAGCACGTACTCATCTGGTGAATACCAAGTGGAGGGTTGACGATCTCTAGAACTCCGTCTCAATGAAACTATTGGCTCCTCGATAGGAACCTCCTGTTGAACATTATCAGCCTTTGACGAAACATCCATGTTTTCAGCAGCTTCATGCTCACCCTCAACTTGATCATCTTGAACATTAGCTGGTGCGCCACATGGTCATTGGCACCATCTACACCTGGCGTATGTGCAATAGTAACTGGATCCAAATCAGTCAGAGTATTAGAACTTCGAGTTTCTGATTCTTCGGCTTTGTCAATGTGTTCAATAGTTTGGTCTTCCATAAAGATCATGTCACGGCTTCTAACAAGCTTCTTTGCAATAGGATCATATAGCTTGTAGCCAAACTCATCCTGCCCATAGCCAATGAAAATACATTGTTCGGTCTTAACGTCTAGTTTAGACCTCTCATCTTTGGGTATATGTACAAATGTCTTGCACTCAAACAACCGCAAGTGATCATAAGATACATCTTTTTCATACCATAGCCTGTTAGGAATATCTGCATTCAAGACAACAATTGGAGACGGGTTAATAACATAGGCTACTGTGTATAGCGCCCCACCCCAGAAAGAACTAGGCAACTTTGCTTTAGAAAGCAAGCATCTAACCCTCTCCATCAATGTCCTATTCATCCTCTCTACTAAACCATTTAGCTGAGGAGTCTTCGGAAGAGCCATTTGATGTCTGATCTCCTGATGCTTACAATAACCATCAAATGGTCCACAGTACTCACTACCATTGTCTGTGCGAATACATTTCAACTTCTTCCCTATTTGATGCTCAATAGAAGTTTGAAACTTTTTAAACTTGTCAAGTACTTGATCGTTATATTTCAAACACAGACCCAAAGTTTTGTGGAATAATCATCAATAAAGGTCACAAAATATAATGCACCACTAAGTGTTCGTACCTTCATAAGAATGCATACATTTGAATGTACCAATTCAAGCATGCTTGGCTTCTTGGAAGAAGGATGGCTTTTGAAGGAAACCTGTTGTTGTTCCCAACAAGAAAATGAGCACACTTGCTCAACTTTGCAGCTTTGAGACCTAAAAGCAACTTCTGCTTGACTAGACAACTTAGTCATTTCTCACTCATGTGACTGAGCTGCCTGTGCCACAACTCTGAAGAATCAACAACATCAACTGCATTCATAGAGTTAATAGGAATCGAAGCTTGCATCACATACAAGTTAGATGATTTCTTCCATCTAGCAACCACAAGCGCTCCTTTAGAGAGCTTCCACTGGCCATCGCAAAAGGTACTATAGTACCCATCATCATCAAGCTTTTCAGCTGATATTAAGTCTAACCAAAATCTGGCACATGTCGAACTTCCTTCAGAATCAACCTCGTCTTGTTGTTGGTGTCTAAATAGATGGATCCGATACCAACAACCTTTAACAGCCCTTCATTACACATCTTCAACACTCCAAAGTCACCAGGAGTGTACGAGGTGAAAAACTCTCTTTTAAAGGTAGCGTGAAAAGAAGCACCACTGTCAATGACCCATCCAATCTCACTGGAGGTTAGGTTGATCTTATTTTCATTACATACCACAACAAGGCCTGAAGTGGTGGTGGCCACATGATCATTCCCATAATCATTTCTTCTTTCTTGCTTGGCATTCTCTGTCTTGTTTTCAACTTATCACTTCTAACACTGCTTTTTGATGTGACCCTTTTTGTCACAATAATTGCACTCCAGATTCTTGTATCTAGACTTAGATTTACTCTTGCCCTGTTATTCTTTTCCTGACCTTTGATCTTGCTTCTCCCTTGTTTTCTGAGATCAAAATTTTAGACTGTGATGTGTTGGCAACTTGAGCTCGTCGCCTCATTTCTTCATTTAGAACTGTGTTTCTGGTAGATTCCCATGTCACAACACCACTTAGAGCAGAATTGGTCATAGAAACACGAAAATTTTTCTATGAGTTAGGTAAAGTATTTAAAACCCATAAACTCATGATATCATCGTCAAACCTGATGCTAATGTCGGATAGTTGCTAAAAGCATCTGGTCAACTCGTTCAAGTAGTCGAAAATAGAACTCCCTTTCTTGTATCTCGGCGCATTGCTTAATTAAGTAGGAATAACTTAACTTATTATTCCCAGTTCTTAATGCGTATAAGGTTTCTAATTTAATCCACAGAGTTCTAACATGTGTTTCATTTTGAATATGATTCAAAACATTATCTTCTACTCACTGTCGAATGAAACTACATACATGTTCATGCTTAAAAGTCGACTCATCTTCGAACTTATCCTCTGGTTTTTTATTAGCAAAGACAGGTAGGTGTAATTTCTTCACAAAAAGAAGATCTTTCATCTTTCCCTTCTACTTGTGATAATTAGTACCATTTAAGCAAATTATTTTAATCATATTAGCTTCCATAGCTAAAGATGGAGTACTTACAACAATTTTAGGTGAGAATCTCGCAAATCTGAGAATACCACTACATTCAAAATGCTTGATTTAACTAAGAACCAGTCAATCCTCCTCAAAAATTGGTTAAAGATAGGCCTACTTCAGTCTGATCACTGTTGCAACTCTGCTACTATTGAACTCGAAATGTTTGCAACTCTGTTACTGTTGAACTTTAACTATTTGCAACTCTACTATTGCTGTAACATGTACTATTTCAACTTTGCATTATTGCAACTCTGGCACTGTGCAACGTGCTACTGTTTGCACTCGTATTGTTACAACTCTACACTATTGTAACTTATACCTGTTGAAACTCGTATTGTTGTAACCTCGCCTCTGGGGACACTATTACAACTCAGTACTGTAGTAGACACTATAGCGATTATTGTAGCCAATAGTAATGATGACGCTTTTTACTGTAGTAGAATGATGTCGCCTTTCACTGTAGTAGAATGATTATGTTTTTACATTGTAGCAGACATTTTTATTTTTATTTTTAAATGGTAGCAACATTGTAGTTGCAATAGTCTTCTTCCTCCTTGTATGAATTGTGACTGGTTTGCAACTCTCGTTTCCTATGGCAGAACCTCGCTATGATACCACTTGTTAGGGATTTACAGCTCCCACCCAAGATCAAGCATACACAAAATACACAAATTTTATGTGGTTCGGCTAATATACCTACGTCCATGGGAAGACAACAAATTCACTAAAAGAGAGAGTATTACAGGGTACTTACAAAATGAAAAATGCAGGGAATGGTGTGGTACATCGATATTCAGCTCCTCCCTATTTATAGGGTTTTCAGAGCTTTATTTTCAACAAATACCCATTCAAAGTCTTCTGGTAGTACCGTAATAGTTGACAGCATGGCTGACGGCGGCAGTGGTGGTGGCCGTCATAGTGAAATTCAACGGCTACCTTTCTTGACATCGATTGAAAGGCAGCAATCGACAAATGAGACTAAACTAACAGTAATGAAAGATGAGGCATTTAGATATTTTTCTATGAAACCATCTTATTGAGGTTGCTTCTAACACATTAGAAGCTGGCTTCTACTTCTGTTTCTTCCTGTAGAACCATGTTATTGTTTGGAACCAGCTGTGCTAGCACAATCCCTTGGCTTAATTACCTAAAGTTCATGAGAAATGCTTTCTTGATGCGGAAAAGGATGCAGGAAAAAGGCCGTGGTCATGTGGACTTTGTTTAAATGATTTGATTCATTCATCATGTTTGCCTGCCTTAGATAGATTGGCTATCCACCAAAATTCGTGATAGTTGGATGATTTGACCTATACCATTTGTGATGTTTAAAATCACAACTTTCAAATTAAAAAAAAAGAAAGTATTTAGAAGCCTTTGATGAACATGAATTTTGGCTGGTAGCCTAAATAAGGATGTCCAAAAAGGACGAATGGTTTACACTCTGTTAAACAAAAGTGGGTTGAAAAAGAAGGAAAAAAATATTCAATAATCATGATCTAACCCTCTACCTTTCAAGCCAAAAAGACCAGTAGCATGATGTTTTGGTGAAAAGACACGCCTCCCGCCCCTCTCCATTGATGCGGCGGCTTCGTGGTTGGCACACTCCACTTCCATCTCATTAGGGGATTGTGAATGGTTTCCTTCGCAATTGTTCGCTTCTCAAAATTTTTGAATCATTGATTGTGGAGAATTTTAATTTATGACCCGTACATTGCACGACCTTTCAGCTAATGCGTAATGAATGGGCTTCACTTATTAGTTATATATATTTTTTCAGTGGGGAGAGGAACCATGTACATTGAGAAAGACGCTTTCGGCCACATATTGCTTGGTTATTTTGTTTATATTTCAAACATGACTTTAGTGGCTCTCATGAAATAAGTCAAATAAAATGAGCAAGTAAGAGTATAACCATCTAAGGTTTGCCTGTATCAGGGTCGACACATACCAAATCTCAGTCTTAGCATTACATAATCATAACCTTCTGCTCCCCAAATCAAACTGGCATAGGGCCGTTCGGTTCCCATGATCAAAAGTTCTACGCAGATGCTAGAATCAGCTAGTCCGAACTTTTTAATTTGGATTCTTCATGGTAAAGTAGGCCACTAGGATTTCCTGCCCACACCAAACAAAAGGGGAATATCAGAACATAAATGGTTTTGGATAAACAAACTATCAAGGCCCCTCGTGTACTTCTACTATGGGCCTGGAGAAACAATTCACTGTATCTGGTGTAAATATTTTTGGCAGGTCCCTATTTTAGAAGATAATAGAAAATCTCAACAGATCACGATCTGTGTATCTCCTTCTGATCTTCCATTATCTTCTACAGCTATAATACAAGCCATACGAATGTATCTAGACTAGAATTCAGATAGGGGGGGAGTTCCACTATCTATCGGCTAGGCCCAGATCATATCAGTTAGGTGATCCATCTTAACCACGGTCCAATATGCGGTAGCCTATTAACCGAGTAGCTGGGATCATTGACTAATTCAATTTCGAATAGCTTTAGTTTATTTCGTTGGTCTTATTGCCTTAAATTGACCTTCTTGAGTCATGGCTCCATTCAGTCCAACAGAGGAACACTAATAGAGATGGGAACAGTATATACTTAGTGTTCATGAGTCAAAATCTGATTTACAATACGTATAAGAAACAGAAAAAAATCGCATCCAAGGAATTACTTAATCCATGATTTATTATTACTTCCATACCAAACAACCTCAATTTTCTTCCAAGACTATATTTGATCTATGCATGAACAATTTTATCTACCAATTCGTCCCAGACAACTCTATCCCGAAGAACGCTTTTGGTTACAGGTTAGAGTTCCTGCTTTCCTCTTTGAATGGGGATTGGATTACAGTGTGAGTGAGCTTTGTAAGTAATTTTTTTTTAAAATGACTCTTTTTCACTATTTTATGTTTTTATTTTGTGCCCAAATCGGATGACAGTCATATGATGGATGTGCGTATTTTCAATTTTTCAGTTGGAAAATATGATCGAGCAAAAGAACTAGTAGGGCCTATTTTTGAGTGGTCTATCCAATACAGCGTGCATGGATGTCAATTGATGATTCTTCCGTATATCTATGTGGAATAATCCAGCATAATCCAATAAACCTAATTATATGAGCCTCGTCAATTGGCTGTAAATCTTTTTGATTTTTTAGATGGTTGGTTGATGAGTGGAGCAGTGTCTTGTTTTCTTTTACAGCCATCCGTTTGAGGCTACAAATCAGTAGTTTAGAATCATCAGCCGCATTAGGATTTCCGAGCTACCTTGACTCGTTCATAGTTGATGTTGGATCCTACATTTCCCTACATTTAGCGCACAACGACTTACTTTCATCTTCAAAATCTGCAGGTTTCAAAGCCTTCTTGCCATCAAACTGTGGAGAATTTACACACATCACTAGTCACAACCTGCTACCAAGTGGATGGTTTGGATTTGGATGACTAGAAAAGTCAGGATCCGAATTAGCTCGCTAGGTCTCCACATTAGCATGCAATACATGCCAAATAAAGGTACGATAAATCACTGCTCAAAAAATAATTTAACCACGCAAGAAGACCAATTTCCTATATATGAACACCTCGAGCTTTCTTGGGTCACACTCATTCTTTATGTTCTGCCTAAATCAGGACTGCTAACCTAGGAATCTACCAATTACATAAATACAATAAAGGATAAAGAGGCCCAAAAACCAGAAAGTGCATATAATTGCCTCTAAAAGATCAAGAAAAAATTCACAAAAAAGAATTCACATTGTCATGGCCATAATCAGCTAACTTCGTCCATCGCAAGTCTGTACCACCTTTAAGCCTTCCATCAGGTTTCTTTACGCTCATCAAGGTTGACGGATCTACATCGGCACAAATTCCACCATAAACTTCAAATACATAAATACACTAAACCACCAGTTTCACTATAGAAAATTCTTAATTGAATCATAAAGGAAGAACAAAAGAACGAACTATTCAATCTTCATAAAATTTAAAATCTTTAACATGTCGGCATACCAGTATAATATGGTTGCTGACAACTTATGGCTAGATTGCCTCCTTGAAACGCATTTCTTTGTAATGGTAACGGTTGAACATGAGTAATATAAGGCTGATCCACCAAATTACTTAGCATAGAAGGGAGTTCATTATTGTGAGCCACCATGCGTAAATTGTTCTTGGCAACCCAACCGTACGAGCCTTGAGTACCACTGCTATTGCACATAGGGCAATTAGCAATCTGATCCTTTAGCATCTTGACCTCAGCCTCCAGTCTTTTAAACGCTCCATAACAAGCTTCAACATTTTCGCTCTGCCTCCACTCCGCTTCCCAGATTATTGATTCAATCAACCGCACCCGCTTTTCATCAGTATCAACTTTGTTAATCATCTTCTGTATGTTACTCACCCCAAAAACCTTGTGTACTGCCTTGAATTTTGGGGTCTTCTCAGGTGGAAAATGCGGTGCCAACGGGCAATTCAAACTGCACTTCTTCCTTTGGTGCTTGCAAGAGACGCAAGCAGGGTGTATAGATCCATTTTTTTGCATCTTAATAGTTAACTATAAGCCAAAGTCTTTTTTCAGTATCTGCGAAGCTATAGTTTAGAAATATTGGAATGAAAAACTGAAAAGAGAATGAAGAAAAAAATAAAAAAAAGGAGAGACAGATTGAAAGATGGCATGTAAGTACCTTTTATTGTATGATGATGAATATCTTGATCTAAAATAGATGAAAGGAAAGTCTCGTGGAGAAGGCCACGAAAAGAAGGCTATTATAGAATAAAGGGTTTCTGGGAGGAGTTGGATATGATTACAGGTTATTCACAGGAATAAGAACAATGATAACAATAAGAGAGAAAAACATAGAGGATTGTGGGTTAATATTATATGTACGAGGGCTTATACATAGAGAGATAAATACGGATACTGATATTACTTAATATAGCTGTTCCCTAAAGGCAATAAACTTCTTAAGGTCCTGTAAACATCTAGGACATTGGCGGAGAGGTGTCGTTAAAAGTCTCTATATCGTTAACAGGATCTCTTGGGGTAATATTAGGATTCTGTTTCCTTTGTTTACATACGTCTGCACGGATCAATAGAAACAAGAACATCCACATGCATGCAAAAGAGAGAATGCTGGATACCCATTTGAGAGAAATGAGGAGAGATTAGAGAGGTGTGGATAGTCATTGGAGAGAATATAAGAAAGGAATATCCACTCGCCAATTAAATAAAAAAAATTTTAAATATGGAAAGGGGAGTGTCTATATATATAAATCTGCTGCACGGATTAATAGAAATAAGAACGTCTACATGCATGCAAGAGGGAGAATGCACGATACCCATTTGAGAGAAATGAGGAGAGATTAGAGAGGCATGGATACTCATTGGAGAGAATATAAGAAAGTTGGCAAAAGGAATATCCACTGAACAATTAAATAAAAAAAGGGTGGTTTTCTAACTTTAGGCCAACTATACTAGTCAAACTTTAGGCTTTCTAATTTCATGACTCCCTAGCAAGTGGTAGATCTTTATTAATTTTTATCAAGGAAAATTTTCTAAATTTAGATACTTAGAGATTGTAACTGTTTGAGGCTTTTAGATTGGGTAGTACATGGTGAATAATAGAGAAGTGAGGCAATCTTAACCGTTCAAATAAAGGCATGTGCTGAAAGATATAGTGGACAGTCAAAGTCAAGGTGGGGCAGGGGAGGTTGGTAAGACTTCTGATAAAAGAAAATTGGTTTCTAACTTCTGCAAAACATGCATACTTCTTGGAGAAATGCTGTTCAGATTGAGTTCCAGTACAGACTCTAAAACCCATACCTAGCTAAGCCCTTTGTTTGGACAATTTGACTTGTCCATCTTATTTAGCCTCCTTTAAATAGGTAAAACAATAAATTTTATGTCCGTTGGATGGCTATACTTAAATAGGCTAACCAAAAGCATCTAATGGGCATGATTTCCTTAAGATAGCCTAAATAAGAGACTCTGAACAAGATGATTGGGTAAGATCATTCAAAGTGGAGCTTAGCTTGGCAGTTTTTTAGTGTCAGTCCTGGAACTCAGTTCCATAGTGTTTCTCTAC
The DNA here is from genome assembly GCA_035236585.1 of Warburgia ugandensis. Lineage (NCBI taxonomy): Eukaryota > Viridiplantae > Streptophyta > Magnoliopsida > Canellales > Canellaceae > Warburgia > Warburgia ugandensis. The sequence continues at coordinate 69,403,020 of CP141134.1, forward strand.
CTTTTCCTTTATAATGGTAAAATAGGTGCGTTGGGTGTTTAACTTTCAATAATAATAATAATAATAATAATAACAATAATAACACAAACCAAAGCAATTCAGCATTTTCTGTTAAAAGTCTTATAAAAGTCTTGCTTTCTCTTGGTCATGTCCTTGGTTCTCGATCATGCTGGCAGTGATGAGGCCTGCATCATTTTAGCACACTTAAGTGTTTTATGTGATCAGCAGGTGCCACTCAAACTAAAGAGAAAATTCTATAAGATGGCTATAAGGCCGCTCATGCTCTATGGATCAGAGTGTTGGGCAGTTAAAGAACATCATACTCATAGGCTGAGTGTTGCAGAAATGAGGATGTTGAGATGGATGAGTGGTAAGTTAGAAGAAATTTAGGGATAGCACCAATAGGTAACAAGATGAGGGAGATTAGGCTTAGATGGTTTGGACATGTTCAAATGAGGCCAACAACGGCACCAGTTAGAAGGAGTGAGACAATACAAGTTGAAGGTTCTAAAAGGGCAAGGGAAAGGCCCAAAAGAACGTGGATAGAAGTGGTGAGGAAAGATTTAAAAACTTTGGGACTAAATGAAGCCATGGTATTTAATAGAGTGGAATGGAGGAATAAGATTCATGTGGCCGACCCCTAATTGGGATAAGGTCTTGATGATGATGATGATGATGACCTTTTGAAACTTGGTGTGCATTTCAAGGTCAGGGCCTGTGATGTCTCCTCGACTCTTTGCAGGATTCTATGAATTTGGTGCAGTGATGAGTAATCTATCCCGGAAAACTGTAGATATAAACATTGATATAAGTGATCCCGGAAAACAAGATTGTAATGCCCTCATTATATCAGCAGCTGGCCAGGAAATATCATGAAATCTTGAACGCACAAGTATGCAATTCTAATATAAGTGACATCATTCAATATCCCTGCATTTGAAGGATAACTTAAGGAGAATTGAGATACACGATTACATGCTAGCAGGCATCATGACCGAAGTTGTTCATGCTGAGAGGTCTCCCCGACTTAACAGACTCATCCTCTTACAGTTAGCAAAACTGAAGGTTCCTGAAGGGGACTATTCAATACCATTTGAATCATAAACCGAATGGACATCAAATAATGAAAATTCATACACGTGAGAATTGCAGGAAATTTTACAATAGCAGGTGGTCTTTTCCTCACTACTATCTAAGATCTAAAAGTCTTCCAACTGAAAACCAAAAAAATATTGTTTATAAGGGAGAAATCTATATTAGCACATAGAGCCATATCCAGAATGAAGCATTTACATATCAAGTATTTCCTCTTCATTATAGATTGTTTTCTTATCTTTCTGCTTCCTCTTTCTTATAAACTCTGCTAAATGAAGGAAAGAAGCAGCATTTTTTTGTATGCATATGCAGCCTAAAGTGAAGAAATGAAACACGTGAGATACAAAATTATCACAGGAAATTTAAAGTGAAGAGTTGTTGTACAGGTAGAAGGGAAGCCTTGGCGCAACGGTAGAGTTGTCGTCGTGTGACCTTGGGGTTATGGGTTCGAGATATGGAAATAGCCTCTTGCAAAAATACAAGGTAAGGCTGCATGCTATAGACCCTTGTGGTTCTCTCCTTCCCCAAACCCCACATATGTGGGAGCTTTTATGCACCAAGCTGCCCCTTTTTTAGTTTTAGTTGTACAGGTACATCAATAATTCCAAAAAACAAAATACAAAGAAAAAGGTCTAGAACTATTCTAAGAAGATGAAAAGTCAATTACCTAATATAGATCAGAAATGCAAATCCTCTGCAGGTTAGGGCTCATATACTGTACGATCCAAGGCTGTTTAGGGTTGGTCTTTGCCGCAATATCTGTGGCCTTGTTCTGGGAGTCGCCACTAATCCGATTAAAGGATTGAATCCCTGCTGCTAGCAATCTTGACAGGTCAGAAGCTATTTGCATTACGTCTGGGAATTGTGGTTAAATTTCTTCTCACAGGTAAAGTTTTGGAATATTTATTCATGTCCAAAATGGCTTGATTTTCTAATTCAATGTTAATCGGAAGGAAATGGCAACGAACAGCTATTAAAGCACACAACCGCACCTCCAACATTTCAGAAATATGAACGTGGCAAGTATTTTGCAGTTCAAATTAATGTTCATAAAGCAAAGGAAAATTTTACTATCCAACAAAGGAATGGTCAGAGAATTTTCATGTTTGTATGATAAATGATGTTAGTTTGATTTTTTAAAACGGGTGTTGGATATATTAAAGATGCGGTGTTACTTGGAAGCACCTCCACTAGGGATGTATAAGGGAAGCAGTGTTACTTCTCAACTGGGTTTGCAGATGCATCACTGTTTTCCTTATACATTCCTAGTGGAGGAGCTTTCGTGTAACAACGCAAATTTAATCATAACTTGAAATTGTATTTAACACCTGCTTTAAAACATCAAGCTTACATCATTCTTAATCATTCACGCATGAAAATTCTTTCACCATTATTTTGCTAAATAGTTAAATTGTCATTGCTTGATAAATATTCATTTGAACTGCAAAATTATCAACAAAAGGTCAACGACAAAAAGTCTACCTACCTCCCTCTCTCCCTTTAGGTCTCCTTTTGCTTTGGTTTACTGACAGAGTGAAAACTTCTCGCCACATTTATTTCTCTGAAATGATTCGGGTGCAATTGTGTGCCTTGGTAGCTGAACATTTTCCCTTTCTTGTGATCAACATTAAATCAGATAATCAAGCTATTTTAAACATGAAGGCATATTTTAAAGCTTCACCTATGAGAACAAATTTATGCACAACACTCAAGGGTTATGCAAATAGCTTTTGACCTGTTAAAATTGCTAGCCTCAGGGATTCATGTCTTTAATCGAATCGATCGGTGGCGAATTTCAAAGCAAAATTATCAACAAAATGTCAAGGGAAAAAAAAAACTCCCGTTCTCACCATCATTATTGTTCTGATTCTCTCTGCACAAATTAAAAATAAAGAGAACATATGAGAAACAAAATTTAATTTAAAAACAAAATGACAAAACTGATAAAAAAATCTTCCTTAAATGGAAACCCATATTTCCTGGAATGAGATGTAAAGATTTTAGTTCTCATCTTAGCTACTTGATAAAAAACAAACTTGGCAAGATAAAAGATGGCTTACCACAATGCTCACGAACTTGTAACATTCGCCATTTTCTCACAACTACGATCTACACTCAAGAAATAAGATCAGATCACAAACCATTCCATTAATTTTATCAACATTAATTCTAACAGGAAACACCTAAAGGAACTGAGGTTCTTCTAATAGTGCAAATGTCCACATTGGTTCTGCCAACATGTAAAAGAAAATTTTCAATTAACACTCTTATGGCAGAGAAGGTTCGTCCAACCAACCACGATGGTATTCTCTACCGACAACGTGAAACAAAATAGAAGGAGACGCCAATGACTTTGATCATCTAAGTTTTTGCATGAACTCGGAGCTATGAAAATCCAACTAACAGAACTAAACAAACAAAGTGATTGGATCCCCCTTTACACTTGGTAATGAATTAATAATGAAAAAGAAGAAGAAGAAGCTGATTTTCTAGCTGTTCCAAGATCAAAACACTCAAGTTGATAATGTAATTGTTCGACCTATCATCAGAACCCAATGACAGAAGGGGGTTAGTTATGAAATATTTTTTGAAAAAGGTAAAGCTGGAAAGCTTTGCCAGTTGAACGTTGACGGCGCAAGTTGTAAGAATTTAGTTTCACAAGAAACTAAGAAATTCTAACAGGCTAAAATTTGTCGAAAATATGCACCAAAATCTTAAAGCACTCATCATCTTAAATTTTCTTTTGTAATTAAGCAAAGTACTTTCCTATTGCACATCAAATCCACTCCATTCATGATATCTTAAATGACCCCCCGTTTATCTTTCATATAAATCGTAGCCCTTTGCCTTTTCTGATTGGAGCAACTCAGTACATATGAAGCAGTTCCTTTGAACACATCATGCTGGTCCCATTAGATGTGCTTCTTATGTCTGCCGCAAGAAACTTAACACTTTGAGTTATTCAACAACTTGACTCAATTATCAGTCTGAGTCTGTGCAGTGAACTCAGACTCCTGACAAGTCTTGCTTCTATTTCTTCACATGGATCATAATTCATTTCCCCCGCTGTGGGTGTCCTAAACATGTTAGAGGTGTTTAGAATGCGAATAGCCTAACATGGGCAAAACTATCTGTATGTTGTTTTGCTAGCCAAAGCTAAAAAGACATCTTTCCTACTCAATAGTCAATGTTGTCATTCTCATTGGGTATCATAAATAAGGGAGCACATTTTGTTCTGATTGAACCCTATAGCCCACCTTTACTAATATGGTGCTGTCAAAACATCTATCAAGCATATATGGACATCAAAGTAAACATGTAGCATTACTGTGTCATAAGAAATGCATGTTAACTAAGGGTAACAATTTCATTGTCTCTTCCAAGAACATGTCTATCCAGCTTCAAGCATAAGCCCAACTTCAAATTTGTAGAGAGAGAGAGAGAGAGAGAGAGAGAGAGAGAGAGAGAGAACAAAGAAGTCAAACGAGAGAGAGACATCTGGTCGCCAAGCGCTTCACTTTATTATTATTATTATTATTATTATTATTATTATTATTATTATTATTATTATTATTATTATTATTATTATTATTATTATATCGCTCTATTATTTTGTCTATACTCGCACCAATATGCCGCTTTATTATTTTTTAGTAAGCTACCCATTCCATCGCCCCAGTATGCCTTGTGCTTGTCCCTATATTGAGGTGGTCTGGCCTTCACACGGTGGTGATGAAGAACTGAAACATTCGGGGCTTTACTTTCTCTACGACAACCCACTCTATGTCGGTTTGATCCTTTGAGAAGGGCTCGGTAAAGAGACATAGAAGGACGAGGCTGAGACAGAAAATAGTCTTGGAGAGGACTTGATGAAGTTAAGCTCTTGAAAACCCCCGAAACGAGCAGGAGGGAGTACGGAAAGTTTCAATTTAGTATATCCATCAAATTATGTTATTCATCACTCTTCGTGTAAGTTCATCAAACAAACATATAAAGAGAAGCTCAATGCAAAATGCTAATAAAAATTCTAAAAGATACATCAGAATTAGCTCAAGCTTCACTTAATTAGCATATATGGGATAAAAAAATGCACTGGTTCTTATAAAATAGATGGGGCTGATGAGCTACGCTAAGGTTTTGAAAATATTTTGAACATCTAAATTGTCGACTTCAATTATTAGCACAACAAGTGGGCTGGGGGTTGAGGGGGGGTGGGGCGGGCAAGGGAAGAACTTAGGGACTACCTTTGCCAGATAACATGTTTGCGCTGGCCCGGGAGTGTTGACGGCTAGAAATGGAAGTTCCTTTCCTGCTCGGGCTAGAGTTACAATTAAACCAACTTGAGAATTTGCGAAATGAGTCTAGGTAGGAGTCAGATACTTAAAACTAACAATTTGTCAAATGCTAGAGTTAGGATTCTCTCCTTCTTTTTGCCTATTTCTGGACATAAATCCTAGGTCAAGCAACATTCAATTATCAGAATGGGGCAAACATAAACTGCTCTATTTTGGACGGTCTATAACAAACAACGCAAGTGTTTTTACTTACCTCTAGCCAAGTTACAATATTTCATTTATATCAATTGGCCAAAGTAATATCTAGAAGAAAACAAGCTCAGCAAAGTGCAAGTCCAACTCAAAGTAGAGAAGACAATACAAGAAAGGACCATATATCAAAGTTCAGGTCAGTGAGATCACGCAGGCGCAGTTGTATTACAAAGGAATCCTACTTTAAATGATACAAATAAATTAGGTATGCATTCAGACCCAAATTAGAGGACATTTATCAGCACAGCGAATGAAGTTTTCAGGTAAGTGAGATCGCATAAATTCTGAAGATACATTTCAGTGTTGTATTATAAAAGATTAAACAGTAACTGATATCAATGAAATATATCTCGATTTAAGTTATAAACCAATACAGGTTTTATGAGGTCAATCCATACGAAATCAAATTTCATAAGTAGATTAGGGAGGGCAAATCCATGGAGAAATCATTGAGGATTTCAAGCAGTTCTCTGTGCAAAAGCGGGACAGGATAGGAAAAATGTGACAAAAGCAAGGAGAGAAGTTTCAGTAACTCTCCCCACAAATCATACCAGGTGAGTTCATTAAGTCAACGATAGTACATTTTGGCAACCACTTCATTGAGGTCCAACTCCTTATGGTTTTGGGGTGGATTCAAGCAGAAAGGATAGTTTTGCTGCATGTGCATATAAAATCTGAAAAATCATAGAAAGATTTTAAGCAGAACATCGTGCAGAAGGAAGAGACAAAATTCTAACAAGGAGGAATAGGAGAGAGTTCAATTACTGAGAATAAAAACCTTTAGGGAAATAGTGTTAGAGAGATTTGTTGAGAGATTCTTGCATGTCTGATTTGTATATAGATTGTAAATTAGACAGTGTATCAATTAGAGAGATTACATCCCCACTACAACACATACATACATACATACATACATACATACATACATACATACATACATACATATATATATATATATATATATAGAGAGAGAGAGAGAGAGAGAGAGAGAGAGAGATTAACGTACAAACTATTGAAATGATCAAGAAAAATAACTTGATTCCTTGAAGTATTACATGGTATTAGAGCCAGCAACATAGAAGATCTAAAGCAATCATTGTAAACATCCATCTCAACTGTAGATATGAAATAAACCATCAAACAACGGCAAAAATCCCATCTGCACTTACTGTTGTAAGCGGGGGACATTAGAAAAATGATTGCTTACGTCTCCAGTGGTGCAACAAGGAAGACCCATCTAGTGCTGCCATAGTCACTTGACCACCAGATTTACCCTCTGCATCATCTACATGCTCTATAATTATATCTCTTTCTGAGGTCTATGAAGTCTTTCACAACCATTTTTGTCAAATTATATTCTGTAATGGCCTTTCCAGCATGGCCACACACTCTAATGCTTCTACCTCCCTCTCACTGGTACATCCAACAACTTTACTTGGCTTTTGAACTCAAGAGCGTCAAATTTTATGGCTTACACCCCACGAGAGAAATTAGTTATTATTTGTAGGTGGCTTTACAAAATCAAAACTAAGGCATATGGTTTGATTGAGCGATATAAAGCACGTCTTGTGGCCAAGTGTTGTACTCAGGAATATGGACTTGATTATGAAGAAACCTTTGCTCTTGTTGCTCGCATGACTATTGTTTGCACCCTCATCGCTTTCGCTTCCATCCATTCTTGGACACTCCATCTGATGAATGTCAAGAATGTCTTTCTTCATAGGGATCTTCATAAGGAAGTCTATATGGAGTCACCTCCTGGTCTTTCACACAAACAACACCAAGTCTGTTGACTTCATTGTGCTCTTTATGAACCCAAACAAGCACCTTGAGCATGGTTTGAGAAATTTCTTCTACCACTCTTTAATTTGGTTTTCATCAAATTGACAAAGACTCCATGTTATTCATTCGCCATGGAAAACATAGAGATGTCTTTCTATTACTCTATGTTGATGTTATGATCATTACCAAAAATGATGTTGATGTGATTACTACCACCAAATCTTTTCTTTCCAGGATGTTTGAAATAGCAGACTTGGGCCTACTCAACTACTTTCTTGGTATTGAAGTTCAATGCAATCAACATGGTTGTCTTTTTTCCCAAGTTAAGTATGCTTCAGCGATTCTTAGTCTTCCACACTTTTGAGATGACAGAACATTTGACATTCTACTACCCATTAATGTCAAACTTAGATCATCTGATGGTGAAACTCTTTCAAATTTGACTTTTTATTGTTAACTAGTTGGGATTCTTACATATCTCACTATCATAAGACCGGATATTTCTCATGTGTTCATGTCTTATCCCAATTCATGTATGGTCCATGCACTGATCACTATGCTGCTGTATTGTGAAATATTTATTATATTTTTGGCTCTAATTCTTAGGGCATATTCATATGTTGATTAGGGAGGCAATGTAACCGATCACAAATATACTATTGAATATTTTCTCTTTCTAGGAGACTCATTAACCTCCTGAAAAAGTAAGAAGTAAGATATTGTCTCCAGATCTTGAACGATATCAAAATATTGAGCTCTTGCTAGTACTGCTTGAGAGATACTCTTAATTCCATAGATTACTCTCAAAATTTGTCATCTCTAATCTAAACCTATCCCACTCTATTGTGACAACGACAATGCCATTCACATAACTCATAATGCAGTTTTTCATTAGCGTATTGTTAAGTGTTCAATTTTGGTCAAAATACCCCTAATTTAGTGTTCAATTAGAGCATCTAAGCCATCAATTTTAAGATTTTGGATAAAACATTTCATTTTAGCTTTAATTGGCCATTCAACCGTTAAATTGCAAAATTAACGGTCAGATGATCATCAAAGCTAATTGGATGAAAAATGAATGGTTCAGATGATTCTAATTGGGCTTCCGCGTACTGCATCAATTGACTCAAGCGTGGACGATCCAGATCAAATCACGAAGATCAGATGAGTATAATGAAGCTGCATGAAAAAAAAGAAGACTTCGAAGACTCTTAGGACAGAACAAAGTTAAAGGAAGAGTTCTAGCAAGACTGGAATGCTAGTGGACCCCACTCCTTTATCTCTCTTTCTTATCTTTCTTTGCTCTTTTCTCTCTCCTCTCTCCTCTCTCCTCTCTTTTCTCTTTCTCTCGTATCTCCCTCAGTCCTACACGTTTCTCCCTCCATCTCCCACTCTCTCACATTTTTCTCTATCATTTTCTTCATATGCCCCCTCTTCTCTCTAGACCCCCTTGTTCCTCAACCCCCGGGCATGACCGCTAGGCTGTTCCCTTCTCTTCTTCCCTCTCCTCTCCAATCTCATCTATCCCACGTTCCCCTTCTCCTTCCATCTCCCTCGTTACCAGCCAACCCCCTAAGAAAAATCTCCCTCCTTCCTCTTCTCCCTCTCCCTCTCCCTCTCCCTCTCCATTCTCTATTGTTCTCTTTCTCTCTCACATTCTCACTCTTGTTTCCCCACTGGCTGGCCTAGGTGCGTGACACACCAAGTAGGCCAGGCATATTCCCCTTCTCCTTTATTCCTGACTTCTCTCTCGCACTCCTCTATTCCAGCTTCTCTGCTTAACCGCACGGATCGGAGAAGAAAACCCAAAACGACCTCCATTTTTTCCCCTTTCCTTCCTCCTTTTCTCTTTCCCCTCTGTTTCTCTGACCAGTTTCTCTACCTCTGCTTCCCTGCCACACACTGGACGTTCTAGGGAAGGAAACCCAAGTCGGGTTTACACTCCCGCATCTTACTTTCCACTCCTCTCTTCTCCTTCCTCTTTTCCTCTCCTCCTTCTTCCTCATCTCCTACTGTTTTCTCCTCATCGTTTTCTTGTTTTTCGTTTAAAACCATAATTTTGAGAAATTTACAAGTCTGCCCCTAGAAGATCTTAGTAATTCCACCTATGTCCTTTGTCTGAAATACCATTTGGGTCCCCAATTTAATTTCATCTAAGTCCCTGTTTTAATACCATCTATGTCCCTAAATATCCCGATTTTACATTACCCACATTTTGACTATCCAGGGACAAGCTTATCCAGGATGGCGTATTTAGTTGCATTTTCTATTTTTTTTTGGAATAAATAATTCTGTAAATTGCAACAGTTGAATAAATTTGGATTTTAGTTTATTGTTAGCTTATTTCTAGTATATTCTTTGTTTTTATTCTTTTATTAATTGAATTTTATTAAAAACTCCATCATTTTAAATCAAGTCTCCGTAGGATCAACCCGTACTTGCATAAGCTACACTACAATAGCCCGTGCACTTGTAGTTAAACAATCAACATGTATAAACATATCAAAATTGACGATCATATCACTAGACAACATTATCAAAAGGGCATTATTACTCTCCCTCATATTTCTACAATTGATCAAATTGCTAATTTGTTTATAAAGCCCTTCCAAGTCAACTATTTCACTTTTTGTGTTCTAAACTTCAGTTATTGTGTTAGTAGCTTCAGTTTGAGGGGGATGTCAAAGAGATTTGCTAAGAGATTCTTGCAGATCTAATTTGTATATAGATTGCCATTTTTTAAGGAGGAGAAAACATAGTTTCCTTAGGTGAAAAATATATTTTTACTATAATCTCACTGGTTGGAGATAAAAATGGAGGGTTGAGGAGAAAATAAAGGAGGAAAATTGTAATATCCTTAATTTTAAAGATAAAAATAGGAAATTATTAAATAAATTAAAATAAAATTTTATGGATGAAATTCTTTCCTGAAAACATAATAATTAGAAAGTGCTCGTCGATACGAATCCAACGCCACCAAGAACGCGAGAAACGGAGCTCAAACGAGGGAGTTATGAGCCGTCAAAGTTGGAAGGGCAAATTAGTCATTTGATAGAGACGTATTAGACAGGGGTCCAAATTGATATCGGCACCCCGTCTTCCACACGTTCAGACCCAGATCCGGCAAAATCGCCGAGAAGCCATGGGAAGAGGCGTGAATGGAAGAGGTTCTCCTTCCCTGGGACTCTGTGCCTATATCTACCCTCCCCAGTCACAAAACGCTCCACTTGGAGCGTTTTCTCCGAGTATTTACGCAACACCATACTCGTAAAACTTGGATTTTCCGGCGAGTGGAGCCCCAACACGAGCAACTCCGGGCAGGTGCAAGGTAAGCCTCAAAACCTATGTTTTTCTCGTATTTATTAATTAGAAAATTAATTAGAAAACCATTTAAAAATTAGGAAAAAAAAAAAAAACGTGATTTTTGGGGGCTTTGTGCACGCTACTTGGAGCGTGATTTCATAGACCAAACGTTGTCCGTTTGGAAATCACACCGTCCAACTAGTGCAAAAGACACCCAAGAGCAAACCCTTTAAATTTGGGGAGTGATCCAACTAGTGGAATTGTCCGTAAAACTCAAAACCAAGACCTAGAGGTTTTTAGGAACTTGGGAAAAATCGTTTAAAAACCATGGTTTTTGAGAAAATTAGTGCAAAAGGAGGGCATAAATGGATTCTAGAGAGAATTCTCAAGAAAATGGCGCAAAAATCACGCAAAACGGAAGCTCAGAAGTTCGCCGGAGGCGACCTGAATCCGGCCGTCTCTCCTCGAAGGTCGTCAATCCGCGTCGCGCCCGCGCCGACGCCAAGACGCACACCCCGACGCCCGAGGGACGACGTCACATGACGTCGTCGCCGCACGCGTGCGCGACACGCGCGCGTGCGGAACGCGCGTGGTTGGCCGCCGCGGTGGGACCGGACGCGGCGCGTCCCGCGACCGTGGACGCACGCGCGCGTGCGTCACGGCAGCCGAAGACGCGCGCGCGCGTCCCGTGCGGCGTTCGCGACGCCCGTGCGTCTTCGTGCGCCCGTATACGCCGGTATAAACCGAGTGCGGAAAGGGCGCGCCGGTTTAAACCACCTTATGGTGGTCCCACAGCTCCCCTTTTTGCGTAGTTTTCACTAAAACTTGATTTTTGGGAGCTGTGAGTGGTCCAAATCACGATCCGAAAGAGGCGTTGTGACCGTATTGACGACGCGGACCTAGTTTTAACTTAAAAACTTAGAAATGACCACTTTTTATTTAGAAAAATTTTAAAATAGTGATGTGACATGTACAGTGCACTTGAATATACCAATTAAAGGGAGTTATTAGCAAGCTAGTGATCTCACACTGAGGTAGGTGACGACAACTAATGTTTTGCCTTGATTTTAAACCATGTTTTAAACATAGCATCATGTGTGATTGTGTTTTAAAGTGCGATTTTTATTTACCATGGATTTCATGCGACATTTCGTACAGGATGGTTATTCCAAATTGAATTCTTTTTACCGAATAAACTTATTTAAACTGCTTTTACAAGCATGATGTTAATTAGTTATGCTTAATTAGAGATTTATTTCTTATTATATATATAGAAAATGCATGGATTTACATGGAAATGAGAATAGAGGCTTATTAGCTGGTCCTTTGATAGGCTAACCCCGTGATGAGGGGCATGTCTTGGGGATTGCAAGCTATAAGTGCTCTTGAGTTTTAGCATATACATATGATTTCCGTGTTTTATATTTGATGATCGGTGCTCGCCCTAAGGCCATGCTAGGAGGGATAGTGGCCGCCACCCACCTTCCGAGATTATGATGTGATGAGTTTGTGATATGATGTACACCGCCCATAGATGGCATTCCTAGGGGTTTGGTAACATGGATAGTCCACACTACCTGCCCGAGCCTTTCCATGGGGACGTACGCTAAGTCTCCCGTTATGGTGTCGACGGGGAGCTGGCGGTGGTTGATACCCACAGGGTTGCCACCGCAGCATGATGGCCCATATTCTTATTATGTGTGCATGTATGATGAGCATGGTTATTGATGATATGCTCCTGGTGTGACGACACTCGCAGGTTGACTACGTGTACTCGATCGTGATGTTAGTATGGCGATGTGATGGGACCCATTACCTTAGGGTGCCCTTATTCTGATGTATGCTCCATTTTATTGATTCATGTCATGTTTTAACTTCGTGAATTTCATGTTTTTAGCATTTGGAATAAATTGGCATTTATTTGAACATGGCATTATGATATCACTATTTCCATAAATGTTAGACTTTTCATCAATGTCGTTCATTATTTCTCGCATTTATTACATTAATTGTCTATGTACCTACACAAGCGATACTTGTCGAGGCATTGCTTTGTTTTGCAATGCCTTAGATCTCGAGCGCGATAACGTGAAAAGCAAGGCCGTTGGAGAAGCCGTGAGAGTCACAAGACCATTTTTCTATAAGATAGACAAGGATGATGAGTCATTAAACAGATTATCATTTTCGATTTTTATTATGGACTGCATACTTTATATTTGGATGTGATTTAGATCTTTGGACATATATTGGACATTTATAAGGGATGTTATGATGGATAGACCCTGGGCCATATTATTACTGTCTTTTGGATGTTTATTTGATTTAAAATAAAGGCGCCTATTTATTTGACGTTGATTTATACGTGGATTATTTATTTATGTTTAAATTACATGTACGCCATTTTGTGAAAGGAAAATTAACACCCGGAGTTTTTGAGATAGGTTTAGTAAAATGTTAAATAAATCTTTTCTCATGGGATCCCAAATGTTCTTATTTAAATTGCCATTATTATATAAAAAAAAAAATTGTCTTAAAAATCCGGGGTGTTACAAAGTTGGTATCAGAGCCCAGTCTAGTCCATCATAATCCTTGTGAATGTCCATTTATATGTGAATAACAAATTCATAATAGCTTGTAGAGAGAAACGATGAGAGAGGAACTTACACTTAGTGACATGTAAAATTTTGATAGATGGCTCCTCAGAGAAGGACAAGGTCTACCCCTGCTACACCCGTGGCTCCACCTGCTGAGTCCTCTGATCAAGGGGATCGAGATGCCAATTTATTGAATCGGTTAATGTCAGGACTCGTACCACTTATACAAGAAGAAAGTTAGGACATAATTGCTGACGCAGCCTAACCCTAGCCCTATTCCACCACCTAAAGTGGTACCCATGGTTTCATTAGTTCACTCACAACCAAGACAAGAAACATCGCACCTGTGAGCTACTGAGGGTGATGCTACGAGTGACTCTAGAAGACCGACAAATTACTGTAGAGGTTTCAAAAGATGGTAAACCCTTTTATGGCGATGGTAACACTGAGGAGGCCGAGCGATGGTTATTTGAGGCGGAGAGGACATTCGACGCTATGAAGATCTCACCGTATGATCAAGTTAGAGTAGCCTCCTACCTCCGAAAGGTGAGGCCGCTCCGGTGGCGTACTTTCACACTCACCCCCAAGACACTATTCGGACGTATGCACATGAGCCCTGGGTTGCGTAACTAAGGCGCACGCGTATACTAGAAAACCGTAGAGCGCGCATTCTAGAACCGCGGCATGTAGGACCCTAGCACTACAATTGGGTCGTCCATTAAGGCGCGACCTTGAAAAATCCAATTTCGGAGCCTATATAACTCCGCTGACAAGCCAAAAGGACCGTCATGTCCGTAATTTTGACACACCCAATTATACAATAAAATGCGTGACATTCTTAGATAAAGATCAACCTAAAAATATCGTAGAGTAACCCCTAGAAACCAACAAACCATATAGGATGGCTCCAAACAGAGTTGAGAGAACTTCGTGTACAATTGCAAGAGTTATGGATAAGGGCTTTATCGTGCCGAGTGGATCACCATGGGGAGCACCAAATTGTTCGTGAAGAAAAAGGATGGATCACCGAGACTATGCATTGACTATCTAAGTTGTTGAATGGTGTTACTATAAAGAACCGATACCCTTTTCGCCACGCATAGATGATTTATTTGATCAGCTCCAATTGGCACAAGTGTTCTCCAAGATTGATTTGAGGTCGTGGTATCATCACCGAGGGTTAGAGAAGAGGATATCTCGAAGACCGCCTTTAGGAGTCGTTATGGTCATTATAAGTTCCTAGTGATGCCGTTTGATCGACGAACGCACCTGCGTTGTTCATGGATCTAATGAACCGTGTTTTTCGAGCTTATTTGGATAAGTTCGTGATTGTATTTGTGGATGACATCTTGATTTATTCGCCTACCATGAGACACACAGAGAGCATCTCCACATCGATGTGACACACTTCGTCGACACCGCTGTATGCCAAGTTCAAAGTGTGATTTTTGGCTAGACCGTGTGCATTTCTTAAAGCCACGTCATATCTAAAGATGGAGTGGCCGATTCAACAAAGGTAGAGGCAAGATTACACTCCGGGAGAGGCCCAAGACAAAGGATCGAGATACGCAGCTTTTCGGTTTGGCAGTATTATCGTCGATTTATGAGGGGATTCTCTAAGATCGCATTACCATCGACCACCCCGACCAGAAAGACACTCAATTTGTATGGACCGAGGCTTCGCGAAGAGAGCTTCCAAGAGCTCAAGAGGAGACTTACCATGCGCTCCGTATTGACCTTACCATCCGGGGCGGTGCTATGTAGTTTATTGTGACGCCTCCAAGGGATTAGGAGCAAAGGTTGATGCAACATGGGAAGGTAATTGCCATGCGTCTGCAGCTTGAAGACACATGAGGTAAATTACCCAACACATGACCCGGAATTAAGCACCGTGGTATTTGCATTGAAGTCCCTGGAGACATTATCTTTATGGTGAGAGATTTGAGGTATTCACTGATCACAAGAGCCTCAAGTACTTCTTTACTCGTAGTGAATTGAATATGAGGCAACATGCGATGGATGGAGTATCTCAAGGACTTCGACTTCACCATACAAGACCATCCCGGGAAGGCTAATGTCGTTACGTGCATGCCCCGAGTAGGAAGGCGGTGTGATGATTGCCAATTTGACGACTCGGTCTAAGTTCTTTGACAGATCTGTGAGGCACAGGCAAAGACAAGGAAACACAGGATCCGACACGTATAAGACGTATTTTTCGAGGGGACCCGATGGAGGAGTTAGATTTAAAGGAAGGTCAGTAGTACCAGAAGATGACAAATTGAAGCGCGAGTTACTTCAAGAAGCACACCAATCCCCTTATACAATTCATCCCGGGGTACGAAGATGTATCAGATCTCAAGAGGCATTTCTCTCGTGGAATGGTATGAAAAAGGATGTTGGAGAGTGCGTGAAGCACGATGTTTGACCCGGCACAGTCAAGGCCGAGCATCGGCCGTCCATCAGACTACTAGACACCGGACCTTCCAGAGTGGAAGTGGGACCATATTACCATGGACTTCGTTCTGTGTCTTCCGAGGACCGCTAGCCACGACATGATATGGGTCGTTGTGGACAGGTTGACCAAGTCTCGCCATTTCCTTCCCATCGACAAAATCGACCGTGGATAGCTTAGCGAAATTATATATTAAGGAGATCGTCACCACATGGCGTTCCTCGACAATTATATCTGATCGAGATACGCGATTTACCTCAAAAATACCGGAAGAGCGTGCAAGAGGCATTAGGGTCGAGATCGAAATTTAGCACAAAGATTTCATCCTCGTACGTACCTGACAGAGCGAGAGGACCATCCGTACTATTGAGGATATGCTACGAGCCCGTGTTATGGATTGAAGGGTAAATGGGAAGATCATTTACCTTTGGTGGAATTTGCTTATAATAATACCATCACGCTAAGTATTGGGATGGCTCCATATGAGGCACTTATGGCAGACCTTGTCGGCCACCTTTATGTTGGAGTGATGTAGGAGAAAGACGCGTGGTGAAATCCGAGTTAGTGGAAGAATGTGCGTAGAAAGTTCAACTCATTCTAAGAGGTTATGATGTACCACAATGACGTAAAAGTTATGCGTACAAGAGGCGAAAGGACTTAGTTCTTTCGAGGGCGAGCATGTATTCTTGAAAGTTTCTCCTATGAAAGGGGTGTTGAGGTTTGGAAATAAAGGAAAGCTTAGTCCCGTGTATATTGGACCTTTCGAGATCTTACGACGAGTCAGTCGTTGGCATACCAACAGCCTTACCACCACAACAAGAATGTGCATGACGTCTTTCACGTGTCTATGCCGAGGAAATACGTGCGATCCCTCACATGTATTGGAGCAGATCCCAGGAGAGCTGACAGTCGACATGACATTTGAGGAGAGACCAAGGCGCGTCTTAGATACAAAAGTCAAGGAGTTAAGGAATAAGACCATTGCCTTGGTCAAAGTCCTTTGCAAAGATCATTCACTACGGTGAGGCTACTTGGGAGACTGAGGAGGAGATGCGAAAGATACATCCAGAGTTATTTACATAGAGGTATGTAGCTAAATTTCGAGGACGAAATTTTTATAAGGAGGGAAGAATGTAATATCCTTAATTTTAAAGATAAAAATAGGAAATTATTAAATAAATTAAAATAAAATTTTATGGATGAAATTCTTTCCTGAAAACATAATAATTAGAAAGTGCTCGTCGATACGAATCCAACGCCACCAAGAACGCGAGAAACGGAGCTCAAACGAGGGAGTTATGAGCCGTCAAAGTTGGAAGGGCAAATTAGTCATTTGATGAGACGTATTGCATGTGGGTCCAAATTGATACTGCACCCCGTCTTCCACACGTCAGTACCCAGATCCGGCAAAATCGCCGGAGAAGCCATGGGAAGAGGCGTGAATGGAAGAGGTTCTCCTTCCCCGGGACTCTAGCCTATATCTACCCTCCTCAGCCGCAAAACGCTCCACTTCGAGCGTTTCTCCGAGTATTTACGCAACACCATACTCGTAAAACTTGGATTTTCCGGCGAGTGGAGCCCCGGCAACACGAGCAACTCCGGGCAGGTGCAAGGTAAGCTCTCAAAACCTATGTTTTTCTGTATTTATTAATTAGAAAATTAATTAGAAAACCATTTAAAAATTAGGAAAAAAAAAATCTGATTTTTGGGGTTTTGTGTACGCACTGTTGGAGCGTGATTTCATAGACCAAACGTTGTCCGTTTCTGGAAATCACACCGTCCAACTAGTGCAAAAGACACCCAAGAGCAAACCCTTTAAATTTGGGAGTGATCCAACCTAGTGGAATTTGTAAAACTCAAAAACCAAGCACCTAGGGAGGTTTTTAGGAACTTGGGAAAATCGTGTAAAAACCATGGTTTTTGAGAAAATTAGTGCAAAAGGAGGGCATAAATGGATTCTAGAGAGAATTCTGAAGAAAATGGCGCAAAAATCACGCAAAAGCTCAGAGCTCGTGGCCGAGGGCGACCGAATCCTGGCCGGTCTCTCCGGCGCCGTCAACAACGCTGCCGCGCCTCGCGCCGACGCCAAGACGCACACCCCGACGCCCGAGGGACGACGTCACATGACGTCGTCGCCGGCCGCACGCGCAGTGCTGGCGCGCGCGCGTGCGGAACGCGCGTGGTTGGGCCGCCGCGTGGGACCGGGACGCGGCGCGTTCTCGCTGACCGTGACGCACGCGCGCGTGCGTCACGGCGCCGGGCGCGCGGCGCGCGTCCCCGTGCGCGCCTGCGACGCCGTGCGTCCCGTGCGCCCCGTATACGCCGGTATAAACCGGCGGAAAAGGGCGCCGCCGGTTTAAACCACCTTATGGTGGTCCCACAGCCCCTTGCGTAGTTTTCACTAAAACTTGATTTTTGGGAGCTGGGAGAGGTCCAAATCACGATCCGAAAGAGGCGTTGTGACCGTATTGACGACGCTGACCTAGTTTTAACTTAAAAACTTAGAAATGACCACTTTTTATTTAGAAAAATTTTAAAATAGTGATGTGACATGTACTGTGTGCACTTGAATATACCAATTAAAGGGAGTTATTAGCAAGCTTGATCTCACACCGAGGTAGGTGACCTATTAACTAATGTTTTGCCTTGATTTTAAACCATGTTTTAAACATAGCATCATGTGTGATTGTGTTTTAAAGTGCGATTTTTATTTACCATGGATTTCATGCGACATTTCGCATGTGATGGTTATTCCAAATTGAATTCTTTTACCGAATAAACTTATTTAAACCGTTTTACAAGCATGATGTTAATTAGTTATGCTTAATTAGAGATTTATTTCTTATTATATATATAGAAAATGCATGGATTTACATGGAAATGAGAATAGAGGCTTATTAGTCCGGTCCTTTGATAGCTAACCCTGTGATGAGGGGCATGTTCTTGGGGATTGCAAGCTATAAGTGCTCTTGAGTTTTGAAGATATACATATGATTTCCGTGTTTTATATTTGATGACGGTGCTCTCGCCCTATGGGCGTCATGCTAGAGGGATAGGGCCGCCACCCACCTTCCGAGATTATGATGTGATGAGTTTGTGATATGATGTACACCTCGCCCATATGATGGCATTCTAGTAGGGGTTTGGTAACATGGATAGTCCACACTACCTGGTTCGAGCCTTTCCATGGGGACAGACGCTAAGTCTCCCGCGTTATGGTGTCGACGGGGAGCTAGCGTGGGTCGATACCCATGGAGGGTTGCCATCGCAAAGATGATGGCCCATATTCTTATTATGTGTGCATGTATGATGCGCATGGTTATTGATGATAAGCCTGGGTGTGACGACACTCAGAGGTTGACTACGTGTACTCCCGATCGTGATGTTAAGTGCGATGTGATGGGACCCATTACCTTAGGGTGCCCTTATTCTGGATGTATGCTCCATTTTATTGATTCATGTCATGTTTTAACTTCGTGAATTTCATGTTTTAGCATTTGGAATAAATTGGCATTTATTTGAACATGGCATTATGATATCACTATTTCCATAAATGTTAGACTTTTCATCAATGTCGTTCATTATTTCTTGCATTTATTACATTAATTGTCTATGTACCTACACAGCGATAGCTTTGCCGAGGCATTGCTTTGTTTTGCAATGCCTTAGATCTCGAGCGATAACAGAAAAGCAAGGTCATGGAGAAGCCGTGAGAGCCGCTCGAAGACCATTTTTCTATAGTATTAGGACAAAGTGATGTGAGTCATTAAACAGGATTATCATTTGGATTTTTATTATGGACTGCATACTTTATATTTGGATGTGATTTAGATCTTTGGACATATATTGGACATTTATAAGGGATGTTATGATGGATAGACCCTGGGCCATATTATTACTGTCTTTTGGATGTTTATTTGATTTAAAATAAAGGCGCCTATTTATTTGACGTTGATTTATACGTGGATTATTTATTTATGTTTAAATTACATGTACGCCATTTTGTGAAAGGAAAATTAACACCCGGAGTTTTTGAGATAGGTTTAGTAAAATGTTAAATAAATCTTTTCTCATGGGATCCCAAATGTTCTTATTTAAATTGCCATTATTATATAAAAAAAAAAATTGTCTTAAAAATCCGGGGTGTTACAAAAATCAACTTGGATAGGAAAATCTCTATGAAATC
Organism: Warburgia ugandensis; assembly: GCA_035236585.1. Taxonomy (NCBI): domain Eukaryota; kingdom Viridiplantae; phylum Streptophyta; class Magnoliopsida; order Canellales; family Canellaceae; genus Warburgia; species Warburgia ugandensis. The sequence continues at coordinate 69,422,979 of CP141134.1, forward strand.
CTAGTAATACATCTTAAGGCATACTAATCTAATAGATAAGAAACAATGAATCATCAAACAATGCCTTTTTGGATAAGAAACTTCAAAGAAATCTTAACCATCCATCCTAGGGCTTAAGTATGATCCAATGGAGGAGAGGAGTAGAGAAAGATGAAGCCATATACTTCATTGTGTATGTTAATTAGAGAGATTAGTATATCAATTAGAGGGATTACATCCCCACTACAATAGCAACAAACATGTATATAAATTGATGTACAAACTACTGAAATAATCAAGGAAAATAACCTGAATTCCTTCAAGTCTTACAAATAGAGAGAGAGAGAGAGAGAGAGAGAGAGAGAGAGAGAGAGAGAGAGAGAGAGAGAGAGAGAGAGAGAGAGAGAGAGAGAGAGAGAGAGAGAGAGAGAGAGAGAGAGAATTCAATCACACCATGTAACTGGTGAGTCTATTAAACTAAGAAGAGAACAAGTCTTCCACAACCATTACATTGGAGAATAACTTCAAGAAGAATTGAATTAGAGTAGACTCATGAAGACTGGATAACTTCACTCCTTGCACATGTAAGATTTTAAGACTTATATGCAGGTAAAAAGAAAAGGTATTATGAAAGGTGAAGTGTTGTCATCATGACTTCAGTTAATGAGATCTCAAACTACCGAGAACTTAGTTCCTTGATAAGTACATGCTAATTGAATTGGAGTGGACCAGTTTTACCACAAAATAAAAAAAATTTGAAAAAAAATGACACATTTCAAGAAAGCTCCAGACTAATACACAATTAAAATATTGAAAAACATAGATAGATTTTAAGAAACCCAAAAGAGAAAAATAAGACATCATAATACAAGACTTAGAATTACAAAATAGTTTAGATGGCCTATATATATCAAATTTCATGCCCTTAGAATGCTATTGCTATGAGCCTACGCCTTTTTAAGTTGAAAATCAGAACCATCAATTTTTCTTAAGACTCATCCAAATACACCGATCTACCAATGGTTATTTAATTTCTACACCCCAAACATGATGAATGGCTCGAATCTTTGCTCTAGAGATCTACCTACACTCAAATGGCAAATTTACACAAGATTCCCCGCAAAAATTGAATTACTAATAGTTAGTTCCCTGGAAATTTCTAATTACCCATTACTTCTAACTTTACCAAGATATATTTGAATTGGGTCCTAGTCAGCCTAAATACACACACCGTTGAGCTTGTGAAGAATGACTTTTTGCTTTTAGATATAAGCCGCCTATTATGTCTTTCATACCAAAAATAGCTGATGCACTTTAAATCAATGCATTTGATTTTTTTAATTTTAATGGTAGGGAAGTATATTAATGAGAGATCAATTGAACAAGATACCATTACAAAAAGATAAAAGACGCAAAAGCACCCAAAACTAATAGGGTACAACAACCTAAGAAGAACTTATAGTAAAAGAACATTAATATGAATGATTACATTGAAATCAAAACAGGGGAGGTATAGGGTCTTGGATAGGAAAACATAGCCTCAACCGAAGGCAAGAGAAGTCTCTATCTTGGATCAATGCTGTGATTAAGTGAAACCTCAGCATTACCCTCAAAATCAAGGATATTTGGGACAAGAGGAAGATAATATGATATAACCTGATTATCTTGAACTACTCTCTTTGAAAGGCTGTTAACTATGTAATTAGCATACCTAATAGTGTGGATAAATTGCTTTTGTAGGTTCTTTGTCTAGACAAATAAATCAATAGCCATACTATCTAAGCATCACAAAGTGTCAAAATTGCATTGTATCCATTAAATAATTGAAGAGGAATCACTTTCAATGATCAGAGGAGTTGAGATAATGTTTTTTCAAATTTTATTTGCTTGGTGAATAGCACAAAGTTCACATAAGTGGAACCTTGCTCATAAAAATGTATGCTAAAAGCATCAATGAAGATAAGTTTTGGTCTCTAGCTCATCTAAACCATTTCAAACATGAAGAATGACTTAGATTTATAGAACAAAGTTTCACCAAGTAAGAAAACTAGGGTGTAGATTTCTTATTGCACTTTAGAGTGTGGGATGCCTATTGGTAGTATTGGCAAAATGCATAAACCTGCTGATATTCGTTTCACCTTTTAAATTTGTCATATATGGATTATTTGATTAATGGAACAAAATGGATCGAATCAATCTGATCCACTAAATATGCAATCCACATGACCTATATGGGATGAGTGGATTATATACAATTCTACATGACCCATGTTAGATGGATGGATAATCTATAAATTCCTGATCCGCACTAGGGTCAGATGGGATTCAATTTACTTGTCCGTTTTGATGGCACTACCTACGGGGACTCATTTCAATTTAGTCCCTGAAATGCTTAAACCTCATAAACTTTTCTTCTTTTAGAAAATTTCAAATAGAGTCCAATAATTGTAGATGCCCATAAGTGTTTGGTAGCATAAACACTACACTTAGTAATATTTTTGTAGATCTAATCTATTTACCATGTTTAGAATGGTTAGATAGGGTACATGCTAAATTTCATGCCTTTGGATACTGTTAATTTATGCTTCTTTGATCTAGAAGTCAGAATCATTGGTTTTCTCAAAGACTCAAAACAAGTGATTTAGAGCACCAAATGCATTGATTTCTCATGAGCTATCTAATTTTTGTACTTCAAACATGATGAATTGTTTGGATATTCTAATATGAGACTTTAGAGACATAATCCAAAGTATCAAACACTCATGAGCGTCTACTCCTACCACTACTCTTTCAAATATCAACCTAGCTTCTTATGAAATATCAAATACCCACAGTTTTTTCCCTATTATATCAAATATCCTCCAACCTTTGCTTTTCCATGTTTCCTTACATGTTGTTTAGGTTTCTTTATAAAAAAAATGTTAATACCCTTAAGTAACAATTCTCCTTTTAGATGATCAAAACATTTCAATGTTTTCTTTGTTGGTTTGTATCTATTTGAAAAGGTCCTCGTATCTCATGGATTAGGTATGTTTCAATAAATCATCATCATCATCATCAAAGCCTTATCCCAATTTGGGTTCAGCTACACAAATCTTGTTCCTTTGTTCTCCTCTATCAAGTATTAAGATTTCATTTAGTCCAAGAGTTTTCAAAAATTTCTCACCACTTCTATCCTTGTCCTTTTGGACTGTCCCCTTTCTTAGTTAGAGCAATTGACTTGGATTGACTCGCTTCAAACCAGCGTTGTTTTCAATCTCTGTTGGACATGTCTAAACCTTCTAAGTCTACCATCCCTCATCTTATTACTTATTCCTAATACCCCTAAGTTTTTTCTAATGTTTTCATTTTTAATTCCATCCTTTCTTGTTTTGTCATACATCCATCTCGACATCCTCACTTTGGCTATGCTCATCTTATGTGCATATTGTTCCTTGATTGGCCAACACTCTTACCCATAGAGCATGGCTAGCATTATAGCCATCCTATGGGATTTTCTTTTCAGTTTAAGTTGCACTAGCTGATCATATAAAACTCTAGAGGCACATCTCTATTTGTTCCAACCCAATTGGATTCTCTAGGTAACATCTCTTTGTAGTTGTCATACTCTCATGCATTATCGATCCCAAGTATTGAAAGTAGTCTTTTTGAGAACTTCTTGGTTATCAATCTTTACTGGTGATTTACTCACAGTCTTTTCCTTGCTAAAATTGCATTCCATATACTCTGTCTTAGTTTGGTTGATTTTAAATCCTTTAGACTATAGTATCTTTCCAACCTCTAGCTTTATTTTTAACCCTCTCTTGTCTTGTCAATCAAAATTATGTCATCTACCATTAAAAAACAAAAGAGCATGACTACACTTTTTCAAAAAATAAAAGAGTGTTTGTATGCCTACCAAAACTCTATTAGCATAAGGAGTCTAGATAGACGTACATGCCTAGAGAGGGAGAAGAAGTCTATGCCTTTTCATTTTTCATGCATGATGAAAATTTTCTTGTAGATCTAAGTCATTCATCGTATTCATTATACCAAAAATAAGCAACCTAGTGTACATCAATTGATGATCCCAAGTTGTCCAACCACAAATTATATGCAAAACAAAGCAAAAACACTTGTTTACAGCTTAAATTTAATGATAATGAGCCAATAAGAAAGATAGAAATCAAGCTTTAGGTGTACGTTAATCTTACTTTCATTGACTGATAAAATTTCCTTACGAACTCTTTCATTTAATCAACAATCTCTAATATGACCTAGAGATCAAAGCATAAAATGGACATAGAAAACTTATAGGCAAACATGAAAAATCTTATAGTAGAACATCCTTTTAGATCAATTGCTTAAGCACACACTAGGATCACCAAACTTGGCACAAAGATAGATGGGTCTAGGCTGATGATTGTCCAACTCTCCCAAAAACCTACAAAAGAGCAACCCAAAACCCAATACTAATATGCCATTTTTGTTTCTACTTTGTTTTCTTAATTGAAATATGATTCAAATTACCTTACTTATTATGCAAGCTTATGGTAACTTAATCATAGCCCTCTAATACTATTAGTTGATGTAGGAGTCATAAATAAATAGGGAGAAGTAATACATGGCCCGTTCATAAATTTACATGATGTGTTTCCTTTGGTATCAATTTCTTGATTTTCTAGTTGGTTATTGAAGCCAATTAGATGATCAAATATATGATCTAGCTTATTTACTTGTGCTAGAGATTGATCATGTGGTTTAGTTAACCACTAAGACCAACAACTTTCACTTGGTTGGTCAAACCTAATAACATAAGAAACTTTTTAGTCTCTCCTTAATTCCAGCGAGTGCTTTTGCCTCAAAAATAGATCTGTTGTTAAGACCTTAGTTAATGGATCAACTAACATCCTAAAAGTAAGAGTATGACTAATAGTCACTCTCCTCTTTTTTAGAGTGTGTTTGACATATAGATAAAATACATTTATTTGCTTGTCATTGGAACTAATCTCACTATTCCTAAGTGGCATGGAACAAAATAGCATTGGTTTATTGGTTATATTGGATTTTACTAAAGAACTATAAGATATTTGGCCGATTTTATGAAGCAAATGAAATGCTTTCATAAAAATTCTCATAGAATCGAGAATAAAGTTTTCATTCTTTACATCCTAGAGTTGCATTGGGAGCAAAAAAAGTAAAGTCAAATTCATTTGGCTTATTCTCTCAATTCCGAATTCTATGGATTTGAAGAAAAAATTAAAAAATTCATAAAATAGCAAAGAATAATTAAAACTAAAATTCCGTTGTGTGTCAGTACGGAATGGTGGTTATATTGGCTGTAGCGGATATTTATGTGGCTGCTCTATCCGATTTCTAAGTACTTGACTTTTAATTTTTCTAAGATCCCGTGCATTAGTAGAGCATTGAGACTTGGCAGTCTGGTTGTCCGAGCCACTTTGGTGTTAGGCACAACACGAGCCTTGTTGATCAAGTTCCACAGCTTCCAAGGCCCTAGATGATTTTGATAATCAACAAGTAATAAATGGGGAATCGCCTATTCGCCTTCAATAATGAAATTGGGCCCCCCCTGTATTCTAGTCAGAAGTAAAGATATCTTGACTGCTACATAAAGCTTCCTTCAATGAGATTGGCTAGTGGGATCAAATAACTCACAATGGTAGTGCCTCTTCCATTATCTTTGCTTGACTCATCATAGTTAAGTTTGATCCGGTCCACAGAGGAGGAACCAGCGATGCACTCGCTTCTATTTGGGGTCAAACAGAATTTGAAAGAAGGCCTACTTCAGAAGATCTATACTAAACAAAGTAGTTTGTGAAGTTGGATATGACTCTAGGAACCCATCTTTTCGCCTTAAGACCCTCGGGAATAATAGAAGCTCCTCAGAAAAATGCTCGGATTAGATCCACTCAATTTGCATGTGCAGGTTCAATATGGTCATTATCAAGGGATCTGCAAAACGAATCATCCTTTAGCGCATATATCTAGCTAAAATCCTCACAAAAACCTCCTCCCAGAGTAATGATGAGTAGCAAATATACGTTCCAGGTAGACACTCTTATTTCACTAGTCATTGGCAAAATACACGAGCCCCACAAAAAAATTAATAATAAAGGAGACACTCTTGGGTCCCAGGAATTGCACCGACATGGAAAATTGTTTCCAAAGAAAAATCCTTACGGGTCGACCTTATCAATAAAAAAAATACCTAAAAGTTAGTTCTTTCCTTGTTCATCGTACTCCCACGATCTCTTCTTATTCATGGCAAGATTTATCAATTTTTGGAAAGATAACTAGACTGAAATGCGTGCACTCCTACTTCAGGTTAAGGATTCATTTCCGGATCCTTCGGGTGAATCAACTAAGGTTTCATCCTTCTTTCTTTAAAGAGAATGGGAAGGAGTGGGACGATGAGAATCTAGAAAACCTACATCGTGATAGCAGGGATCTTATTCTCTCGATACAAATCTTTGAGAATCTCCCAGATGATTTTCTTTTTGGAGTCCTCTGATGATAGAAACTCTCCGTTAAATCTGCTTATAACACTCTTAAGCTGGAGCTGGAACTGGAGGTGAATCATTCATAACCTTTGAAAATTTATTTGGGCGGCCAAATGTCAGCATAGGGTCAAGGTCTGCTTGTGGTAGCTTTACCTACAAGCGGAATCCAAATCTGGCTTCATGAAGACGATATGTCTTGCCGCCGCTACAAAAGAGAAGAAAGAAACTGAATTTCATCTTCTTATTAAGTGTCAGCATTCGAATTTCTAACAAAGCAAGTCGAAGATACCTGCGATTTTAACCTTGCCGCCTTCAATTCTCCATCCTCGAACGAGGAGTGAATGCAAAAGACTTCTCTACAGCTTTTCGAAAGTTTACTGTGTACATTTTAAAGGGAGTGTAATTTTGCAGCCGACAAGCTGGCTAAACATGCTGTTAAACTTAAATCAACTACTATTTGGAACGGTTCTCCTCCTTGTTTTTTGAAGAATATATTTTGCATCATGGTCTTGTTGGTGCGAAGGAACTTAGATTTGTATTTTAATGGGATATCTTTCGAAAAAAAAAAAAAAAAACACGGGCCCTGCTGATTGGATGCTTTTAGACTAAGTTGAAAATCATGACCATCCATTTTATTAATTTTTTTAAATATTCAAGACAATCAGAAGTCAAGATCATTCTAATGCGTGATCTTTTTTTTCTTTTTCTTTTAAAGATCATCTGAATGCATTAATTTCTTGTGGATAACCTGTTTAGTACTCCGAACTTGAGAAAGATGTATATATAAAACCCTAGGGCGTGTGAGTTATCAGTTGGAAAAAAAAAAACGATAATGGCTTAGATCTAAAAAAACATCTCACCATGCTTGAGAAAAGAGCATCTGACTTCTTTGGATGCTTAAAAACATCGAAATCCTACCGACTCATCCCAGAAAGCCCAAAAATTTTGCCGAGACTGCATCTTGAGCATACATCCAAATTGCAGTTTCAGGCTTCAGCTCTACGGTAAGCAAGTTAATGATAGCAAACGACAATACATGGTGCTAAATGCTGGTGGTAGAAAAGTTAAATCAGTTGTGTTTCTTATTCATGAAGCCAAATCAAGTTAAAAGGAGACTTGGAGATACCTTACTTCATGGTGAATCTAGAGAACATTTATGTAACCATGCACGTGCCAGAAGATGATCCGAAGTAGCTGTTTGGGCTGAGGTTAGCTATCAATGAATATAGTCCTGCCCTTACTGTGAATGTCCATAAGTTCAAAGAAAAGATTATTGCCTATAGAGGGTCCATCCGGTCCTTCAATTGGTGAAGACCACACTATAAACATTACTTCTTAATCCTAGTCAACAATCAAGTAAAACGACCCAGATCTTCGATGAACGAGTCGTAAATGAATAACGATAACGTCTGGCTGTGGCCCATTCATCTGCTTGCTTTAGCTTTTGGATGTATTGATCACTCTAGCGTCTGAAAAATGGTACTTTTGATCCAAGGAAACTGGAGGTTGAAAACTTTGTCATAAATTCAACTCCACCATAAAATGGACTTTAGGATGGCCTATCACTGTTATTTTTATTTACAAGATATCAAAGGCAGGAGAAATTGGATCAACGGGTTAGATCATACAAGGGTGAGACATCAAGCAAAAGTTAGGGTGCTTTCAGTGAATGTGTCCGTTTAGCATTCCTCATATCTTAATCACTATGTTCATAAGTAATAGGGGTTGTTTGGGCGATTATCAAAGAGATCGAATTTGTAAAGAGAATGATATTTCCGCCATCTTTTTTGACATTTTTATCACTTTTCTTTCGTTCTTCCTGAAAATGACTGCATTTCAAAGCTAAGACAAACAAGAAGAGGTGAAAATTACGGTAAATTACGGTAAGTTAGGGTGCTTTCAGTGAATGTGTCCATTTAGCATTCCTCGTATCTTAATCACTATGTTCATAAGGAATAGGGGTTGTTTGGGCGATTATCAAAGAGATCGAATTTGTAAAGAGAATGATATTTCCGCCATCTTTTTTGACATTTTTATCACTTTTCTTTCGTTCTTCCTGAAAATGACTGCATTTCAAAGCTAAGACAAACAAGAAGAGGTGAAAATTACGGTAAATTATTGGATTAGAGACAACAGACAAACATAATGGGGCAGAAATACTAGAAAGCGGGTGAAAAATGTTATTTCCTTCTGCAAATTAACACCTCGGTTTTGTTTTTCTGTCTCAGAGACTCGCTTCAACTTTCTCACAAGGGCAATTCCAGGTCCTTCTCTCTCCCCATTAATGGGCCTTTTGCGATTCCATTAAACCGGCCTGGCGTGCAAATTTCAACCCATTTACGCCAAATTTCAAAGCTATATTACATCATCGCTTCGTCTGTTTTTTCACTTGTAAGGCAATCATCAGAAAATTTAATGAAAATTATATGGTTTTATATAGACAGAAGCCATCGTTCAATAATTTTTGCCAGTCATCTATTGGCCTCTGGATGGGGCATCCAAAGGATCTCTGAAATCAAAGATCCTATTCACCCAATCTGTGGACCTTTTACTGGTTTCATATAGATACCAGACGTACGGTTCATGCATGGGCTCATTACGAGAGAAACTTTACTGTTTTGCATAGAGTTTGGTGATCCAAACGATTCTCCATTATACTGTTAGAGATATTACAGGAGATAAGTTGAGAGATTACAGGGATAATTTGTAGACATTATGGGGATTCTATCCCTAACAATTAGAAGTCTTTTCTGTATATAAACACCATATATTACACTGCATTATTCAAGGAAAATAACTTGGAACTATTTCAAATAATAGCAGTAGTGTCTTAGTAGTCCATGTCTTAATCAAACATTAGACAATCCCAACCATTCAAACGGTCAGGATTTTTATTAATTACAACCTTGCAAGTTTCTAAGCCTTTCACTTCAGACCCAAAACAGTAGTTTTTTGGATCATGAAGTAGCGGAGGTTCTGAACTTCTGAGGTGGCCTATCTACGTCTGCACCCAGCAGATGAACAGTTTGGATCACCAAACCTCTGGACCCACATGTACTTCTATCTGCAGTTCCAAATTCTTGTAGTTACACGACCAAGCGTACCATGTAAAAGCTTCACTTACGAAGGACCCCACCAAAAGAAACATATCAAATCCGTACATTTGGTAGTCCCTGCCATTATCTAGAGCCCCAAAGCACAAAAATTCATTCCGGTTTTGTTATTATGAGTACACATAAACTCACACCGTCCCAGCTCAAAAGCTTCTTCTCCTTTTCCTCTTTTTCTTAATTCCATCATAGTCTTTGGTTAATTAAGCAACTTCCGTCCATCATTTCCTTTCTCTCCCTTCTCCGACACTTAACCAACCAACACCAACCATTTGCATTGTATTGCTAGGCGCCCTTTTGCCTCTGGCCTTACACTCAAAGAAATGGAAAAAGCCCCTACAATGATTGCAATTGCTAGAGGTAGAGCGAAAGTGGGTAAGCATCGGGTCGTGCCTCATTAAAAGCCCAACTTCGTCCCCTCCATTTCTATTCAAAATTCAAACACACCCAGTTTTCTTAAACCACCTCTTATCGTACAGCTAATTAAAGGGATTCCTAGCTGAATGGAAGGGAAGAAGAAGAAAATTTGAAGCGTCATCTGGTTAGGAGTTTTCCGACGACAGCGGAGCGAGAAGATGAGCACGGCGAGATTCATCAAGTGTGTTACGGTCGGCGATGGAGCTGTGGGGAAGACGTGCATGTTGATCTCTTACACTAGCAATACTTTTCCTACGGTACTCTATGTTATTGATGATGGTTTTCATGATGGTCTTCTTTCTCTCATTAATTGGAATCTCCACTGAATGTGGAGGTGTGTAAGTACTGATGGACATAGCTATGATGTTTGTGCTTTCATTTGATAGGATTATGTTCCGACTGTGTTCGACAATTTCAGCGCGAATGTGGGGGTGGATGGAAGTACGGTTAATCTGGGATTGTGGGATACTGCGGGTGAGTCATAATCCAAGTTCTCTTATAATTGTCATCGTTTCGTTTTGGTCTGGCTGAAACAGACAATAGCAGCAGCCGATATTGCCGATATTTTACCGAAATTTAGGTCGAAATCTCAATTTTTGGTCTGGACTGAAACGATGACAGAAACGAATTACACAACTATACTAATTTTAAGATGGCCTTTTCTTCCAAATTTTCTCTTTTGAGGTTGCTTTATCAGTGTCTCGGTGTTAAGGCCAAAGATTAGATAAAAACCCATGAATAATTGGTCCACGGTTTGTCATTCCCCAACAGCATCAGAACGTCTGGATTTCGCAAAACACCAATTTGGAGGAAATAGGCTTGTTCACTAGCCATTCCGAGAAGACAATGCCCCTGTTACTATTTTCCAGTTTATAATTAGCGTAGCTCCGTTGAGGTTCTTGATGGTATTTGTATGGTGCAGGGCAAGAGGATTACAACAGACTAAGGCCATTAAGTTACAGAGGGGCAGATGTCTTCTTGCTGGCCTTTTCTCTTATCAGCAAGGCTAGCTATGAGAACATCTCAAAGAAGGTTGGACGATCTCATCCTAATATCAATGTCCTTCATCTTTTTCTTCTTTCTTGCGTCCCTGACACACTTGTTTTCTCCCACTTACAGTGGATCCCTGAACTTCGGCATTATGCACCAAACGTCCCTGTTGTACTCGTAGGAACCAAGATGGGTAAGTTATGAGCTGTATCTCTCAAGATTGGACCCATAGTTTGGATCTTATTGATTAACAATCTATACAGTGGGTCTCATCGTGCAGTTGATGGCTTAGATTATTCTAATTTTCGTTAATGGTTTCATGCCTTCATTCTTTGGTATGTTTAGATCTGCGTGAAGACAAGCAGTTCTTTATTGATCACCCTGGTGCAACTCCAATCACAACCTCTCAGGCAAGTCCTGTATCAGTTTTGAAGATGATCTGGACTGAAATGCTCCACTAGCAATTGATGGTTGTTAAAAGTATCACAGCGGGGCCTGTTTGGCCAGGAGATAACAAATCATGGACAAATTTATTCAGGGATGAGAGTCAGTCTATCCGATGTTATTGGCAGCTTAGAACATATATAGAATCATTTTGAAAACAAAAATCAACGAGTTCAGTGCTGCTGATATGCTTTTAGATAACTTCAGGGCTGCTACGAGCTGCGATAATAACACTGTCCATCGATGGTCTTGTCCACAATTTATTATCTCCTCGCTAAACAGCCCCAATGGGATTCGGTGATGGCATTTCATAGTAGATGACTCCTCTCTACTAACTGGGTTTTGACCATGAGATCCTGTTCTTTGTGGGGCAGGGTGAGGAATTGAAGAAGATGATAGCTGCAGCGGCTTATGTGGAATGCAGCTCCAAGACCCAGCAGGTATGCGTTTAGTGTCAAACCTCTAAATTCTACTCTAATTCTAAAAATTAGTAGCTTTCTGACAAGAGGAATGCAAAACAGAAGCCCCAAAGTGACAGCATCTGGTGGGGAGCCCAGTTTTGCATGATTTGACTCATTCACATGATTAATAGAGTCTGGATGTGTAATGAATAAAAAACATCTGAATAGAATGATGGTAGCATCACCTTCGATTGCTAAAGTTGGTAATCTATCTATTTTGAATTACGCCTGTAAAATCTTCCGATCCACTATCTGATCTATTACGCATCCATTCAAAGTGGGATCAATCATATAAATGAGTTATATCATGCAAATGTGGACTCCACAAATAGTGGCAGCCAAATGTTCTCACATGTAACGTCTAGTTAGCATTCCTCTTCTGACAAAAGAAAGATCACCTAAACCAAAAAATTGGTAATCCTGTCCGTTGATCTAATCTGTGGATTGATGATTTTCCAAAAATAGTGACAATTGGATCAATGATGGCCCACATGACCGATGGCCTTGATGAACATACACATTTGATGTGTTTGCAATGGACATGATTGAGATAAAGTATTATGGAAATCCATTCCACGTGCATTTATAGCTTTGTACTTATTCCAATGTAATCGATCGTAAAGATAAGATGACGGAAGAATCATGTTGCCTACAAGCCTATATACTGCCTTACTGGTACACATGTCAATGAATCTGGACCGTCTAACTGATGGGTCAGATAGAAATGGGACCATCCATCTAAATTTGCAAATGTTGGTTTATTTTGGAACAACTAGACCCTCAAGTTCGTAGTTCAGGAGGACAAAGTTTAGTACCTGCATATTGCCTTAGAAATTTTGTTTGCTCTGTTTCGCAGAATGTGAAAGCTGTATTTGATGCTGCAATTAAGGTGGTTTTGAGGCCTCCAAAACCGACGAAGAAGCGGCGCCAACCAAGGCCTTGTGTGGTTCTCTGAGAAAGCTCATCTCAAGTGCCATTACATTAGAAGAAGCTTTTGTGCCTTTTCGTTTTCCTTCTCCATGTGGTGGCCCTTTTGTAGCAATGAAGTATATTTTTGAGATTTCAAAGAGGCCACTGTTTCCAAGTTTTTTTGTATCAGCCCATGTCTTGGTTGATTTGTAATACAATGTAAATTTTCTTCTTTCTCTAGAAACGCAAAAATATTGTTGTCATAATAATGGCAGCTCTAGTGCACGAAGCTCTTGCATTGGGAGAAGAGGCAGACTACAAGGGTCTAAAGTATTCAGTTAAGAGGCGGTTGTTTTTATGCCTTGACCCCATAATCTCATGAACACACGACGACAATTTTACCGATGTGCCAAGGCTCCCATTCTATTGAATATCTTGCGTCAAAACTCAAAATACAAATAGAATACAAACTTTGCCAAAAGAGTAGACATAACTTAATGCAGGTAAATGCTCCGCTAATGAAGACAAAATGTAGCTGTTTTACTGTCGTAAGTTTTACCGGCGGATTACCAAACTAACTTATCACCCGAAAAAGTCTTTCGTTGGACTTCCAAAATTGGGCCCAAGTGTTTTTTTTCCTCTGAACCGATATACATACACACACCCTAAACTTGTCACATGGAAACCCTCTCAACATGCAAATACGTATTCTTACATTTCTTGAAAGAATGCAAATACATTATCTCAAACCCATAACTTATTTATTGGAGATGCACCTTAGCCTAATCACTAGGCTATACTGACTTCTGCATAAAATTAGGCCAAGTTGGGTAAATAAAATACAAAAAGTTTGAAACTACTTTACCTCGGCCAAGTCATCAACTAGTTCCAAATCCACTTGGTACCACGTGTAAGTGCATTGAGAACGGGACCCAAGTTGCATCCCTTTGCTTTTGAGCCACACTATTGTTGGTTCTCATAATCTTGAAGATGATAATTGGAAGTAACTTAGTTCAGGTTGAGAGAGATGATTTTTTCACCCTACAATTTACATACTCCTGCCCCGTAATGGTTTTTAGGGCATTTAGTGATTATATGTTTTGACTTTTCAGTTACAAATAAAATAAATAAATAAATGCCTAAAAAACCATATAGAGGATGGAAGTATGTCAATTAGAATGGATGGAAATATTATTATTATTATCCGTAATTTACACATTTTATAACTTTTATATATACACACCTTTACAAACATATTTTCAAGATATTTCCTTAACATGCAGACATCGTTTCCTACATCTCTAAATGAATATGATGCACTATTTTAAACTCATGTCTTACTTAAAGAGAAAAGTACTTCAACCTAACTATTAAACTATTATTATTATTATTATTATTATTATTATTATTATTATTATGTTGTTGTTGTTGTTGATGTTGATGATGACGACGACGATGATGATGATGATGATTACGAATAACCTTAATAATTGATAGCTATGAAGAGCAACTTTTCATAATCTTATGGTAAATCCCGTTCACGAGGCCAGTGCATCGAAACCTCGCTAGGTGCTCTACTACGAAGTTCCGGTAAGTTGGATGCGCGAAAAGTATGAACAGCCTCGAGTACAAGCGGCACTTGCTTGATGGTTCAAACCAATATATCATCTAGGCACACAGTATGGATGAGTCACATATCAAAATTAGAACCAATCTCGAATCCTAGCCTCTTATTATGACCTTCCAAATGATCGGTAGCAAAAAGCAATGGTTTACATTCATAGTTAAACGCTACAATTATTAAACTTGTATCTCTCTCGTCCATGGCACACCAATTAATGTTGTCATTAGATTTGAAGTCATGGGTTCAAGACATGGAAGCAGCCTCTTACAAAATGGAAGGTGAAGCTGCATACTATTAATCTTGTGGTCTACCTCTTTTTGAACCCCACATATGTAGGAGCTTTATACACACAAGCTGCCCTTTTTTTATTCACGGCACATCCAACTAATGAACGGCAGTGATCATAAAAAGTGGGTTTGACTTGTATTTTAGAGCGTCGATATTTTTATGCATATTCACCCGCATAGAAACTCTCTGTTGATTGTTTAACCGCAAGTGCACGGGCTATTGTAGTATAGCTATGCAAATACGGGTCGATCCCACGAGGACTTGATTTAAAATTATGGAGTTTTAAATAAAATTCAACTAAAAAAATAAAATCCAGATTTATTCAATTGTTCCAATGTTCACAAATATTTATTCCAAGGAAGACAGAAAATAAAAATAAAATGCTTCTTGGATAAGCTTGTCCTTGGATTGCACTGTCTCTGGATTAGTCTGTCCTTGAATAGTGCATCTGGATTGCACTTGTCCACGAATAGTCGGAATGAAGATAAGTTAAAACCGAGGAATAGCATAGGGACACAGTTGGAATTTCTGAAATAGGACAGAATTGTAATTTCTGAGATCTGCAGGTGCAGATTTGTAATTTCTTCAGGTTCTGGTTTTTCACGAAAAAACCAGAAAAACACGGTGGGAACCGGAGAAGGGGGGAAGAAAGGAAGGAGGGAAAAAGAGGAACTCGAGGGTGGAAACCCGACTTGGGTTTCCTTCCCCGAAACTTGCGGTGAAAAGAAGAATGACCGCCGGAGAAGGAAGGACCGGAGAGGAAGAAATCAGGAGAAAACCCAATTCTCTCTATGGCCGTCCGGTGATCTGTGCGTCGCACGATCCAGGTGCGATCTGGTTCTGGCCAGTGGAGCAGTGAAGATGGAGGGTGTTTCATATGGGGCAGCCGACAACCCGATAGAAGAGAGCTTGGACAGAAGGGGCCGTTGGGTGCAGCCTGGGCGGTGTGGTGTTGAAGCAGAGCCGCACAAAGAGGAGAGCGGGCAACTGGCTATGAAGGGTAGCCTGCCAGTGATGAAAGAGAAAAAGGAGCAGACCGGTGGAAGAGATAAAACGAGAGGGAGAGAAAGGAGTTGGTGAACAGATGGAAAAAGAGAAGGGTCTTGCTGAGAGAGAGAGAGAGAGAGAGAGAGAGAGAGAGAGAGAGAGAGAGAGAGAGAGAGAGAGAGAGAGAGAGAGAGAGAGAGAGAGAGAGAGAGAGAGAGAGAGAGAGAGAGAGTATGGTGCAGTGGAGTTTTCCAGCGTCGGGCAGGCGATGAGGGAGTTCTTGGTGAGCATCTGAAAACTGGGTAGGTTCCGTTTCTTGCTAGAAACCTAGAGAGAGGAGATGGAGACCGGCTGGGCGGTGTCAGGGCTGTGAAGAGATAGGGAGATGATGGAGACAACGCCGGTCTAGGCAATGGAAGAATAGAAGGGGACGTTAGTGCTACAGAGGTCTGGTTTTGGGCGTGGAGGAGGATGATCCCAAGTGGCCTGAGCAATTGGGGTGATCGTGATGGAGAGGTGCGAATGAAGGGGGATTAGCAGACAAAGGAAAATAGAATGGGATGGGGAGTGAGAGATGGAGAGGGGCTTGGCTTACGCGAAGGAAGGAGATCAACTGGGAAGAAACAGTACGTGAGATGGGGGAATGAGAGAAGGGGAAGAGAGAATGAGGTGGAGAGATGATCCGGTCCAGCCTCTCCCCGAGAGAAAAACGTCCTCTTCAAGAGAGGGGAAGAGGACTTAAAAAGAGAGAGAGACGTGTGAAATAGAAGGAGAAAAAGAGATAGAAGAGAGAGAGAAAAGAAAGGAGAGGGATAAGAGAAAAAGAGAGATGAGAGGAGAAAGAGAAGGAAGAGGAGATAGGTGGGGTCCACTAGCTTTCCTAGTTTTGCTAGAACTCTGCAAGTCTTTAAAGTCTTCAGTCTCTTTCCATGATTCAATCTGGAGCGTCCATAGACTCAATTAGCGAAATCTAAACCGTCCATTAGCTTTAATAGTCATTTAACCACTAAATTTTACAATTCAACGGTTGGATGACCAATTAAAGCTAAAATGAAATATTTGATTTAAAATCTTAAAATTAATGGTCTAGATGCTCCAATCAAATACTAAATTAGGGATATTTTGACCAAAATTGAACACTTAACACACCCCCCAACTAGCATTTTGCTAGTCCCTAGCAAAAGATGCATAGAAATCAACTCAATTTAAAAAAAAAAAATTTAAAATTTTAAAATTTAAATTTTTTTTTTTTTCAGGTCATCTCCATTTTTTTCTCAGATAATTATCTTCAATAAATCTATCAACTTTAGCAAACTAATAAAGATGACTGAATAATTCAAAAAAACCCTACCCATATGCTAAAAATATTCCACTTAAGCTCAGATCTCAGATTGAGTATGTGCATATGCAGTCTATACATAGAATAATCTTTATCTCTAAGTAGACTTCTAACTTTTGAACTCCATCTGAAATATGTTTTGACCTCAATCCTTACTAATGGCATACGCTCAGAAATAAAGTCTCTCAGATAGAGGGTTTAAATCATATCTCTCTTTTAATTATGTGAGAAGAGTCAATGAAAACAAATATATCTCACATATACTCATGAAGAACGGGAGTTGCTAAGGAATTTCTTTTGATCCCTTTGGAATAGATGCCATTACCTTTGCATATTTAGAAATACCACTCTTTTAATCCTATCCATTCATTTCCTCATCAAGACTATATTCATCCTAGAATCAATAGGTCTTTAATTGGGACGAAACATAAGCTTAGGACAGGGTACCAAAGAAAGGGTATAAAGGTATTCAAAGTTTCTTCAAAAAAATAAGTAGAGGTCTTCTACTAAAGTTGACAATTCTTATTTTCTTTGCTTTTTTCTAAAGTAAATATTTTTGTTTCCATTTCTTTAAATTCTTCAAACTCTTTTTTTTTTCTTTTCTTTCCACTTTTCTTTCTTTTCATATTTTTGACTCACTTTGAAGAATATTTATTTTCTTGATATCCACTTTTCTACTTTTGTTGCAACTAAAAGATATTTTTTTCCTTCTTCTCTAACTTATTTTTCAAAGAAAAATGGGTAATGGATAATTTATACTGGGTTAATATTGGTAAATGGTAATTTGGGTGACAAAAGAAAATGGCTTTATATTCAAGGCTCAACTTGACTAACTAGTGGTAAAAATACTTCTGGGTAGGCTTTATGTCTTTAGGTTAATAACAAGGATGGCCTAAATCATTTTCTAGGTTTCATATAATCTATCAAATTCAATGAACTTTCAGAATTTTAAAGGTAGTATTCTAATTATTCAGGTAATTAGCCAAATTTAAGAGTTTGGGATCAATTTTCTTTAAGCACGCTGAAGAAAATTATGAACATTTATAATCTCTCAAAAAGGATGAATGGCTCTAAAACTCACTTGTGTTATAGGTCTCCACTGAATTTCTTCAGAATTTCTAAGTTTTATCAATCTAGATTATCTATATGCAACTGCGTGTACAAATGTGATATGAGACTTTGCTTTTATGGAATACTTTAGAAAATGAGTAAAATGATGAATTAATCATATTCAATTCTATTAATAAGCTAAAGTTATCCAGATTATACTTCAGAAAATCTAATTCTCATCATGGTATAGGAAATGACCTAAAATTTTTCATTTTTTTTTTGTTTTGAAAAAAAAAAGGAAAACACCTAAAAACTAAAAGAAAATTAGAATTTGCTAGAATTCTACACCCCCCAACCTGACAGAAACATTGTCCTCAATGTTTAAAAAGTAGGACCTAAAATGAATATGGGTGATATAGAAAACAACAAAATACAAAATATGGTACAAAGAGATCAAATTCACTCAATCCTGATAAACAAGATCCTCCAGAGTTGTGGACTCAACTTCTGGATTCTCATAATCTAAGAAAGGCTTTAAACGTTGACCATTCACTTTAAAAGAATGACCAGTCCTAGTATTCTCAATCTCGACAGTCCCATATGGAAAAACTTCTTTTACTATGTATGGAATAGGTCCATCGAGATCTAAGCTTACACGGAAATAGGTGGAGCTTAGAATTGTAAAGTAGAACCTTTTGGCTTGGAGTAAAGGATTTTCTCATTATGTTCTTATCATGAAAAACTTTCATCTTTTCTTTATATATCTTATTACTCTCATAAGCTTCTTGCCTGATCTCTTCCAACTCATTAAGTTGGAGCTTGCGATGTGAGCCTGCTTTATCCATATTGCAATTGAATGTCTTTATTGCCCAATAGGCTCTATGTTCCAATTCCACAGGCAAATGACAAGCCTTACCGTATACAATACGATAGGGAGACATACCAATCGGGGTGCGATGTGCGATCTGTAAGCCTGAGCGCATCAGTCAGTTTAAGAGACCAATCTTTACGATCTGGATTAACAGTCTTTTGAAGGATTTGTTTGATGGCCCAATTTGATACTTCTACTTGTCCACTTGTTTGTGGGTGATACGGTGTTGCAACTTTATGTGTAATATTATATTTTTTCATTAGTGCTTCAAATGGTTTGTTGCAAAAATGTGTACCGTTATCACTTATAATGGCTCGAGGAGTCCCAAATCTAGAAAAAATGTTTTCTTTTAAAAATTTAAGAACTATTTTGTGATCATTATGCATGCATGGGATAGCCTCAATCCATTTTGAAACATAGTCTACGGCCAATAAGATATAAATGTAGCCAAAAGAAGGTGGAAATGGACCCATGAAATCTATACCCCAACAATAAAAAATTTCTATGATAAGAATAGGATTTATAGGCATCATATTCCTACGGGTTATTCCTCCTAACTTTTGACATTGCTCACATAATTTACAAAACACATGTGTGTCTTTGAACAACGACGGCCAATAAAAACCACACTGCAAAATCTTTGCCATTGTTTTACGGGTAGAAAAATGTCCACCACATGCTTCGAATGACAAAAGGAGATAACACTATGTTGTTCTAAGTCGAGGACACATCTCCTAATGATTTGATCTGGGCGGTATTTAAACAGGTATGGATCATCCCAGAAATAATGCTTAACATTGGAAAAGAATTTTTTCTTTTCTTGTTTAGTCCAATGTTCCGGAATTTTCCCCATGACTAAATAATTTGCAATATCAGCAAACCAGGGAGGATGGGAAACATGAAAAAGTTGCTCATCAGGGAAAGTGTCTTTAATGGGCAACTCATTTAAAGGCTCTGTTAGGACTAAGCGAGACAAATGGTCAGCTACCACATTCTCTACTCCCTTTTTTATCTTTTATTTCAATGTCAAACTCTTGGAGTAGGAGAATCCATCTAATTAGTCTAGGCTTAGCATCTTTCTTAGAAAGAAGATACTTGAGGGCCGAATGGTCAGTGAATATGACTATTTTAGATCCTACCAAGTAAGACCTAAATTTATCCAATACGAAGACAACTGCTAAGAGTTCTTTCTCCGTAGTAGAATAGTTCATTTGGGTGCTATTTAAAGTCATATTGGCATAGTAGATGACGTATGGCTTCTTTTCTTTTCTCTGTCCTAGTACAGCTCCTACAGCATAGTCACTGGCATCACACATGATTTCAAAGGGTAGACTCCAATCAAAGGGCTGCATGATAGGTGCGGATGGTCAACTTGTCTTTCAACTTTATAAATGCTTCTTGACAATCCTTAGTCCACTCAAAAGGAGTATCCTTTGTGAGGAGGTGACATAGTGGTCTAGATATTGCACTAAAATCCTTAATGAACCTCCGATAGAATCCCGCATGACCTAGGAAAGATCGAATGTCCCTAATAGATTTTGGAATGGGTAGATTGGAAATTAGATCAACTTTAGCTCTATCTACCTCTATACCTTTAGATGACACAATGTGACCTAAGACAATTCCCTTAGGAACCATGAAATGACATTTTTTCCAATTAAGCACTAGGTTCTTTTCTTTACAACGAGTTAAGACTTTTCTTAGATTTTCAAGACATGTTTCAAATGAATTACCGAAAACAGAAAAGTCGTCCATGAAAACCTCTAAAATTCTCTCCACCATATCACTGAAAATGCTTAACATGCAACGTTGAAATGTGGCAAGAGCATTACATAATCCAAATGGCATTCTTTTGTAAGCAAAAGTGCCAAAAGGACATGTAAATGTGGTCTTTTCCTGATCTTCGGGTGCAATTTCTATTTGGTTATACCCTGAATAACCATCTAAGAAACAATAGTACTGGTGTCCTGCAACCCTTTCTAACATTTGATCAACGAAGGGCAAAGGAAAATGGTCCTTCCTTGTAATAGCATTCAACTTTCGATAGTCGATACACATACGCCAACCAGTAGTAACCCTAGTAAGGATCAATTCATTGTTGGCGTTAGTTATTACTGTCACTCCAGACTTCTTTGGAACCACCTGAGTAGGACTTACCCATTTGCTATCACTTATGGGATAGATGATTCCCACATCAAGCAACTTTATGACTTCTGCTCTAACCACATCTTTCATATTAGGATTTAACCTTCTTTGCATTTGACGACATGGTTTAGCTTCATCCTCTAGATATATCCTATGGGTGCAGATTAAAGGGTTAATGCCCTTTATATCAGCTATGGTCCATCCTATAGCACCTTTGTGTTCTTTTAAAGTGTCTATTAATTTGTCCTCCTGAGATGTTTCTAATTGGGAGGAAATTATTACAGGAAAAGTCTCTTTGTCTCCTAAAAAGGCATATTTTAAATCTGATGGTAGAGATTTCAATTCAAGCTTAGGAGGTTCTATGAATGATGGAAGGAGAGTGGACTCCCTCAGTGGAAGGTCCTCGAAAGGAGGTTTCCATTTTTCTGTTTCCATGATAGAAACAGAATCAAGGAGAGCATTAACTTCCTCTATTAATGCATCCTCATTACACTCATTAAAATGGGCCAAACATGCCTCAAGTGAGTCCGATAAGGAAGATGATTGAAACTGATCTTGCACAACTGAATTGATCATGTTAACACAATGCAAATCATCAGTAGTTTCACCAGGTTGCTTATAGATATTGAAAATGTTAAGTTCTATTATCATATTGCCAAAGGACAATTTCATCACGCCATTTCTACAGTTGATTAAGGCATTGGACGTAGCCAAAAATGGTCGTCCTAGGATGACTGGTATTTCATTCTTCTCATTCACCACCGGGTGTGTATCTAGAACCAGAAAATCGACAGGGAAGCAAAATTGTTCTACTTGGACTAACACATCCTCTATTACCCCTCTCGGTATTTTTTACGTAACGATCGGTAGGCTGGAGCGTAGTAGATGTAGGTTTCAATTCACCCGGACCTAACCTGCTCGTATACCGAGTATGGTAATAAGTTTACACTAGATCCTAAATCAAGAAGAGCTTGATTTATCCGGGTAGTTGCCAATAATGCAAGTAAGAGTGGGGCAACCAGGATCCTTGTACTTTGGTGGTGTATGGTGTTGAAGAATAGAACTAACCTGTTCAGTCAAAAATGCCTTCTTTTGGACATTTAATTTTCTCTTGATGGTGCATAAGTCTTTTAAGAATTTGGCATATGATGGGATTTGTTTTATAGCATCTAAGATCGGTATGTTGATCTTGACTTGCTTGAAAATTTCTAAAATCTCATCATTAGATGCAGACTTTGGGGCTTGGCGCAACCTTTGAGGGAATGGAGCAGGGACTGGACATGGCTCAACAGGTGAAACATGGTCCTTTTCTTTAGATTTTTCTTTAGGTTTTTCTACCTTTTCAATCTTTTTAGGCTCATCTTTCTCAATTATTTTACCACTCCTAAGAATAGTAACTGCTTTAGTTTGTTCCATGGTAGAGCTAGATGTTTCATCAGATGCATTAATGCAAACCGCATGCACTCCCTTAGGGTTTGCTTGAGGTTGAGTTGGGAATTTTCCTTTTTCCATATTTTGCATCATTTGACTCATCATGTTTTTTAGTTCATTCATAGACTTTTCTAATTGAGAAATTTTCCTTTCCTGATTTTGATTAACTTGATTATCCTCTACATGCCTTTTAGGTGGGGGCAAGTAAAGTCCAGGAGAATGAGGTTGATGAGTTTGGTATGGTGGTGGAGAAAGTAGTCCTTGGTTTGGTTGTTGATGACTTTGGTATGGGCCTGATTGTGAGACATTTGCATTAGGTCCATTTCTCCAATTGAAATTTGGATGGTTTCTCCAGTTGGGATTATATGTCTCAGAATATGGGGAGAAAGGTCTTTTATAATTATTGAGTGCATTAGCCTGATCATGAAGTACATCTTGAAATGCAGGGATGGTAGGACATTCCTGATTAAGATGTGATGTACTTTCACAAATGTTACACACTTGTTCATCATTAGTTAAGGTTTTCGTTCCCATTTCCATGGCTTCTACTTTTCTAGCTAGGGTTGCTACCTTGGCATTGATTTCATTTTTTTCAGTCATGGCATACATGCCTCCCCTAGTAGATGTGGTAGTGGGCTTAGGTCTATCTGAATGTTCTACTCTTTCTGAGTCACCTGTGTCTGTGCACTTTCAGCTAGCCATTCCAAATACTCCTCCGCCTCATCTGGTTGTTTATTCAAAAAGTTACCATTGCACATCATCTCTACAAACTGGCACATGTCAGAATTAAGTCCTTCATAAAAGAAGCTGATAATGCGCCATGGTTCATAGCCATGATGTGGGCAAGCAAGCAATAGATCTTTGAACCTTTCCCAGCATTGGTAGAATGATTCTTTATCTTTTTGGGTAAAGTTCATTATTTTACGACGGAGTGTATTTGTTTTATGTGTAGGGAAAAACTTTTTCAAGAATTCCCTAGTCATTTCATTCCAAGTCCTTATGGAACCTGGTGGCAGTGCATTAAACCACATTTTTGCTTTTTCCTTTAAAGAGAAAGGAAATAGCTTAAGCTGACAGTAGACCTATATTTTGGGTTCTTTGGGTACTACATACCTCATCAAATTCTTTAAGGTGCAAATAAGGACTCTCACTATCTAGCCCATGAAATTTGGGAAGTAATTGAATTACTCCCGTTTTAATTCTAACACACCAAAGATTTTGGGGAAGAATGACACAAGAGGGTGTACTGGTGCGTGTAGGTTGAAGGTAGTCTCTTAAGGTTCGTCCATGAGGATTTTGATAAACATCATTTTCTCCATGGTCACTCTGTTGGTCCCATTCCCTATTTTCATTCCTTCTCCAATTTCTTTGTTGATGATTATTCCTCCTTGGTGGAGGTTGATATTCATCATCAATTAGAGGTGGTGGGTCCTCATTCATGATGAGTGGAGCTTGATCACCTCTAATTCAACCATGGGGTGAGTTACCCCTTGATCGTTGATCAGCCATTGTTGGTCTGTCTTTTTGGTCGTACGAGACTAACCTACCGGTTCCGTCGCGTATCCAAAAGGGCATACAATGAAAGATCTTTTTGGTTTTTTTTTTTTAATGTTTTTTTTTCTATCCTAAATGATGCAACCTAAAATGCCTAAAATGATGCACAAAACAGGACACAATCAAGCAATCCCCTAAGGCTAGCAAGCATAGATATTTTGATTTTCTTGATTTTCTGTGGGGACAACGCTTTTAATTAGCCTACTCTAACGCTCCTACTCTCTTTAGGAGTTGACTACTGCTTACCAGTTAGGTTCTAACCAAAGCGGTTAATACAACCCTCGTGTAAGGAGGCGTTTAGACCTCAACAAACGTCGACAGGAGGTAGGGAAGAGCGAGGCTCTATTAGATAACCCCCAATAACCACAGTGATCAAAAGCAACCGAGTAACGCATGGTCGTGTCCTATTAAGAGGGTCCTACGAGCATGTGATAACCCTATAGGTCTCTTCTGATTGATTTTAAATTAATGTGAAAGGAGAGGTTGCGCGCTTGAGATGATTATCCTAGGTGGGCCAAGGAGTGGTGATGAAATCCACCCTTGATCTTGTGGGGTAGGGTGCCCTTACTAATTAAATTTCACACACCATGGCAATTCGATCAACATATAATCCATCTTAAAGCGTTAGACGTGTCCTAAAATGCAATTGAAAGCAATAAACTAATGTAAAACCCTAAGATGCAACAATTATAACATATGCTTTCTATATGCAATTAAGTACCAAACAATGCAAATTATTTTAAATGCAAACCCTAATCTAGAAAATAAATGAGTGAGAAGACTTACAGTGAGGTTTCTGATGAAGATCAAGTGTGGGCCACCGTGTCCCACACTTGCCCTGTATTATTACAACCCTTTAAAAATTGAAATTGAAAATGCAAATTACAAGGGGCCTCACTACAAGATTCACTTAAAAATAAAATTTCTAATCTAGGAAAGCAAGAAAAATCTATCAATTGATGAAGCTCCACTCCAATTTCCTGAAAAAGAAAAATAACAATTAGTACCAAATTCAGGAAATAAAGTGATTATGCACTAAAAATGCCTAAAGATGCACCTAAGAATGCCTAAAATGCAATTCCTAATTTTTTGTATTTTTTTTGGATTTTTAATTAAATTTTATAAAAACTCCATTTCAAGTCCCCGGCAACGGCGCCAAAAACTTGTTGATTGTTTAACCGCAAGTGCACGGGCTATTGTAGTATAGCTATGCAAATAAGGGTCGATCCCACGAGGACTTGATTTAAAATTATGGAGTTTTAAATAAAATTCAACTAAAAAAATAAAATCCAGATTTATTCAATTGTTCCAATGTTCACAAATATTTATGCCAAGGAAGACAGAAAATAAAAATAAAATGCTTATTGGATAAGATTGTCCTTGGATTGCACTGTCTCTGGATTAGTCTGTCCTTGAATAGTCTGTCCTTGAATAGTTTGTCCTGGATTGCACTGTCCATGAATAGTCAGAATGAAGATAAGTTAAAACCAGAATAGCATAGGGACACAGTTGGAATTTCTGAAATAGGACAGAATTGTAATTTCTGAGATCTGCAGGTGCAGATTTGTAATTTCTGAGATCTGCAGGTTCTGGTTTTTCACGAAAAAACCAGAAAAACACGGTGGGAACCGGAGAAGGGGGGAAGAAAGGAAGGAGGGAAAAAGAGGAACTCGAGGGTGGAAACCCGACTTGGATTTCCTTCCTCGAAACGTGCGGTGAAAAGAAGAATGACCGTCGGAGAAGGAGGGGCCGGAGAGGAAGAAATCAGGAGAAAACCCAGGCCGTCCGGTGATCTGTGCGTCGCACGATCCAGGTGCGATCTGGTTCTGGCCAGTGGAGCAGTGAAGATGGAGGGTGTTTCAGATGGGGCAGCCGACGACCCGATAGAAGAGAGCTTGGACAGAAGGGGCCGTTGGGTGCAGCCTGGGCGGTGTGGTGTTGAAGCAGAGCCGCACAAAGAGGAGAGCGGGAAACTGGCTATGAAGGGTAGCCTGCCAGTGATGAAAGAGAAAAAGGAGCAGACCGGTGGAAGAGATAAAACGAGAGGGAGAGAAAGGAGTTGGTGAACAGATGGAAAAGCAGAACGCTCTTGTTGTGAGAGAGAGAGAGAGAGAGAGAGAGAGAGAGAGAGAGAGAGAGAGAGAGAGAGAGAGAGAGAGAGAGAGAGAATGGTGCAGTGGAGTTTTCCAGCGTCGGGCAGGCAATGAGGGAGTTCTTGGTGAGCATCTGAAAACTGGGTAGGTTCCGTTTCTTGCTAGAAACCTAGAGAGAGGAGATGGAGGCAGGGGCGGTGTCAGGGCTGTGAAGAGATAGGGAGATGAGGGAGACAACGCCGGTCTAGGCAATGGAAGAATAGAAGGGGACGTTAGTGCTACAGAGGTCTGGTTTTGGGCGTGGAGGAGGATGATCCCAAGTGGCCTGAGCAATTGGGGTGATCGTGATGGAGAGGTGCGAATGAAGGGGGATTAGCAGACAAAGGAAAATAGAACGGGATGGGGAGTGAGAGATGGAGAGGGGCTTGGCTTACGCGAAGGAAGGAGATCAACTGGGAAGAAACAGTACGTGAGATGGGGGAATGAGAGAAGGGGAAGAGAGAATGAGGTGGAGAGATGATCTGGTCTAGCCTCTCCCAAGAGAAAAAAACGTCCTCTTCAAGAGAGAGGGGAAGAGGACTTAAAAAGAGAGAGAGACGTGTGAAATAGAAGGAGAAAAAGAGATAGAAGAGAGAGAGAAAAGAAAGGAGAAGGATAAGAGAAAAAGAGAGATGAGAGGAGAAAGAGAAGGAAGAGGAGATAGGTGGGGTCCACTAGCTTTCCTAGTTTTGCTAGAACTCTGCAAGTCTTCAAAGTCTTCAGTCTCTTTCCATGATTCAATCTGGAGCGTCCATGCCTGAGTTGATTGATCTGCAATGCACAAGACTCAATTAGCGAAATCTAAACCGTCTATTAGCTTTAATAGTCATTTAACTACTAAATTTTACAATTCAACGGTTGGATGACCAATTAAAGCTAAAATGAAATATTTGATTTAAAATCTTAAAATTAATGGTCTAGATGCTCCAATCAAATACTAAATTAGGGATATTTTGACCAAAATTGAATACTTAACACTCTCTTACAAGTTGATGAGAGCAAATAAGATTATTTATAGATAATGGCATTTTCTCAGACTTGTACAGTGCTAGAATTTTTTAAGAACAAAAAGCTCAAGGCTTTACCACTGTTTTATCGACATATTGGGTAATTTATTCCATGCTTTAAAGGCTGCGTTCAATGTCATCATTCATAGATTATCTTATTCCTGGTTTCTCATTCCCATGCAAACGGCCCCTAACTAAGAACATTACCGTCATTCGAATTGAGGTTTCGCGCTATCGTTTGCTCCTTAAATGATGGGGAGGTTTTGATAATTACACCCATTTCCGCCAAACAAGCACGTCTTCGTAGAGGACTTTAGTTCCCGCAGCTCCTTTTCTCTTCCAACTGTTTGCTCTTTGTTCGAAGACAAATGGCGGGTCCATTGGTGTAATGTATTCCCTTCCACTACTCCAACTGGCTCCCTTAAATTTCCCTTTCTTCTCCGCAGCTTATCGGCGTCAGCAGCTACTGCCGCGACGGCCACCGGAACTTCCTTGGACCGTAGCAAGCTTCCAAACGTTGCAGTTATCGCTCATGTCGATCATGGAAAGACGACTCTCATGGACAGACTTCTCCGGCATTGTGGCGCCGATATTTTTTACTAGCGAACCCTACATTCTATCAATCTTGAACGCGAGCAAAGAATTATCATTGCTTCCAAGGTAGTCTCAGTTCAAAACTCTAACCTGAATTTTCTTTGATTATACTTTTTCTTTCTTACAGTAATAGTGGTCCTGCCATAACTCAAATTTCTTTTAGACATTTATGATAGTGTTTTTGGTTTGTGAATTAGAAGTCTTTGTTAAGATTTAGATTAAGTTAGAGCAGCACAAGATCACATACACATACATAGAGAACCCTTAAGATTTACTTGGTTCGGCCAATTTTGGCCTATGTCCATGGTAAGAGGGGGGAACACGATTTTTTTCACTATAAGGACCCAATTATATGGGATGATCTTCATCACTGGTTTTGGTTCGTATTTATAGGAATACAGAGAGAGTTCTAGTGTAACTCAAACTCTATATCAACCTCTATCTGATTTACCTTATAAAATTAGACTCATTACAAAATTTAGACTCCTCTAATCATATTTACCCATATCTAATCATCTCCTTTTGTTGATAGGTTTATCCGCATGGGGATGGATATTATCAATTCTCCCCCTCTATCCCCATGCCAATCTTCACTAATCTGATTTCATGCCTGCTATGTTTCTATATAGTACTAGTTTTTCATATGTGACCACCTTTGTCAGCATGTCTGTAGGATTATCATCAGTGTGTATCTTTTTCAGCTTCAATATCTATTCTTCTGTCACCTCTCGTATCCAGCAATATCATATGTCGATGTGCTTTATGCGCACGTGGTATATTAAGTTCTTACTTAGGTCCAGAGCACTCTGACTGTCACAGTGTATATTATATTCTTCTTATGTGATACTAATCTCCTGGAGAAATCACTTTATCTACAATATTTCTTTGCTTACTTTAGCTATGACAATATATTCAGCTTTTGTTGTCGATAGAGTTATGCACTTCTGCAACTTAGACTGCTAAGATACAGCTCCTCTTTCAAAAGTGAAAAGAAACTTTGATGTTGATTTTCTTCTATTAAGGTCTCCAACCATATCAGCATATGTGTATCCTTCCAGGAGTGGTTTTGTACTTCCAAAGCACAAGCACAACTTAGGTGTGCCCTTCATGTACCATAGTATCAACTTCACGACTTTCCAATGTTCATTGTCTGGATTTGATAGAAACCTACTCACAACGTCTGCTACGTGAGCAATATTCGGCCTTGTACACACCATCGCATACATCAAACTTCCAACTACTGATGAGTAAGGAATCATAAGCATTCTATCTGTTTCTTATGGTGTTGAGGAACACATCCTTTTGCTCAGTTTGAAACGATTGCCAAGTGGAGTGCT
Source organism: Warburgia ugandensis (assembly GCA_035236585.1). Lineage (NCBI taxonomy): Eukaryota > Viridiplantae > Streptophyta > Magnoliopsida > Canellales > Canellaceae > Warburgia > Warburgia ugandensis. The sequence goes on from CP141134.1 coordinate 69,452,148, forward strand.
AATTGGCTTGACACTCTCTATGTTGAACCTCTTAATTATGCATTCAATGTACTTTTTGTATGACAACCACAACTTTCTTACTTTTTTGTCACATGTGATCTTTATCCTCAAACTCTGCTGAGTTGCTCCAAAGTCCTTCATGTCAAAAGACTTATATAACTCCCTGTTTAATCTGCTAATTATGGTTGTATGTGATCCACCTATCAGCATATCGTCTACATAAAGGAGGAGAATGATGAATTTACCCTCAGATAATCTTTGTACATACACGCAATAATCTGTAGTTGTTCTTTTGAAGCCTTAACTCATCATGAATGAGTCAAACTTTTTATACCATTACATTGGCACTTGCTTAAGGATCTAAAGACTTCTTTAACTTGCATACCAATTGCTTCTTTCCTTCAACTTTGAAACCCTCTAGTTGTTCCATGTATATTTCTTCTTCTAAATATCCATGTAGAAAGGCTCTTTACATCCATCTGCTCAAGTTCCAAGTTTTGTCTCGCTACCAATTCGAGTATGATCCTGATTGATGTCATCTTTACTACTGGAGAGAAGATTTCGTCAAAGTCAATTCCTTTCATCTACTCGAAGCCTTTGACAATCAATCGCGCTTTGTACTCGATTGGTTCTACATTGTTACCTCTTTTCACCTTGAAGACGCATTTGTTCTTCAATGCTTTTTTACCTTTGGGAAGTGTCACTAGCTCATATGTTTGATTTTTCTTTAATGAGCTAATTTCTTCTTGCATAGCTTATACCCATTTGCCCTTGTTTGCATGTGTCGAGGCTTGCTAAAAACTCTCTGGCTCCCCCTCATCAGTGAGAATAATATATTCTGATTTTGGATATTTATGTGATGGAATCAAAATGCGTCCTCTTGTTGACATCTTTTGTTAAACTTTCGCTTCTGGCTGAGGAGTCAATTCAACCTTGATGTTCCAACATCTTTTGGTATAGAGGCTTGATGTTCCCCTGCTTGAATTCCTTTGCCTCTGGTTCAGCTTCTGAGTCAACCACTATGGCTGCTGAATCTGGTACTAGTTCTAGAGTACTAAGATCTTTAGCCTTTCTTGATTCTTCGTAAAACTAATTCTCTTAAAACACTACATCTCTACTTCGGATGATACTTCTGGCTTCAGGGTCTTATAATTTGTATCTAAATTCCTCATCTTCATACCCGATGAAGATACAAGGGGTAGACTTCAGGTCCAGTTTCTATCTCATCTCTTTGGATATATGTGCAAACGCTCTACATTTGAATACCCTCAAGTGCGAATAAGTCACCTTCTTGTCAGTCCACTTCTGTTCTGGAACTTCGAAGTCTACTAATGTTGATAGTGATCTATTGATCAAGTAGTAGACAATCTTCACAGCATTACCCTAGAATGACTTAGGTAGCTTAGCCATACTGAATATGCATCTTACTCTCCCTACAATGGTTCAATTCATTCTTTCAACTACTCCATTATGTTGTGGAGTATGTGGTACTGCCTTATCATGTCTACTACCGCGCATTATGTAATATGCCCTGAACTCTTTTAAGGTGTATTCTCCTCCATTGTCTGTTTTAAAACACCTCAATTTCTTTTTAGTTTGTCACTCCACCATAGAGTGGAATTTCTTGAAGCATTTGAATACTTATTCTTTGTTCTTTACAACATATACTCATACCCTCATAAATGCATCGTCTATAAAGGTTACAAAATATTTGTTCTCTCCCAGTAACTTTACTTCCATAGGACCACATACATTCGAGTACACTAAACTCAAGGATTCATTTCTTTTATTACTAGAAGAAGAGAAAGCAACTCTATGTTACTTGCCAAATAAATAGTAATTACAAGGATTAAGGGCTATGCCTTTGGTTAATTTGATGAGCTGCTTCTTTGCAAGTGTGAATATACCTTTCTCTCCCATGTGACTGAGTCTTTTGTGCCAAAGGTTTAGTGATTCTTCATGCTCTACTATGTTAAGTTTGTCATTGGATATTCTTGTGTGGATCTTGTACAATGTGATGCATATATGCCCTTTCGCTACGATCATTGCGCCTTTCATTAGTTTTTAGGTACTGTTGCTGGAGTAGTTGGTGTAGGTTTGTTTATCAAAAGCTGAGACTGAGATCAGGTTCAGTCTGAGTTCTTGTATATGTCACATCTCCTTTAGTACTACTGTGCAACCCATATTTGTCTTTTATCTGCACATCACCGATCTCAATTATTCTTGATAAGCTGTCATTCCCCATCTTTACAATGCCAAAATCTCCTTCTTTGTAGGTGGTGAAGAAATCTTTGTGAGGAGTGGTGTGGTAGGAAGCTGCTATATTTATCACATACTCTGCTTTACTTTTAGCCACGTGCAAGCACGATTCCTCCTTAGTAGTGAGCATCGCTATGTCACCATTCTCCTCCTTTGGCTTGCTTTATCTCATTTCCCTCTTGAGTTATCGATAATCTTTCTTCATATGACTTGGAATGCTGCAGTGGAAGCACTTGAATTATCCTCCAGGTTGACTTTTTAATTTGTTGCGAGTCTGTGATCTCCCCTTTTATCTGTTCTTACTCCTCCCCCTGTACTTGTTCTCTCTCAATGTGCTTATTTTTTGTTATCAAAGCATGTGCCTAGTCGATGTCAGTTTCTTTCCTTCTGACCTCCTTATTAAATATGACATCTTTAACCATAGTCATTGTCAACTTTCCTTCTGGAGCTGAATTGCTAAATGAAATTACTAGTATCTCCCAGCTTTCAGGTAGTGAACTTAATAGTAATAGGGCTTGTGATTTATCTCCTAGTCATAATGCCACTGATCCTAGCTAATTTACCAGATTTTGAAATTCACTGGTATGCTCAGTCATAGTCATTCCACTCCATAGTTTAATATTTACAAGCCTTTTCATTGGCAAGGCTTTACTTCTAGCGATCTTGGCCCGATACATATTCTCTAACTTTTTCAAAGAATATAACATTTTCTTCTTGAGCTACGTGGTGAAAAATATTGTGATCAATTCACTGTCTGATTTGAAACTCCCTTAGGTCTTTTTCCCTGATCATCTATAAGGTCATGGAAATTTTTGTAATATAAAAGATCTTCCATTCTAGGTCTCCACAATGTATAATTAGTGACATTTAATTTTATCAGAATTCCAGCTACTATATTTTCTGAACTGGTATCCTCCATGGGTTTCAAACTTTGTTTCTACCTTTTATGGGCAGAATTGTGAGTAATGGAGTGTACGGATGAGGGGGACGAGGAGGTACTTGTGATATTTCGGCTTGGGATGCATTTTATTTGGTAGTTTTATGAATGTTAAATAGCATTGGATGAGTTACTTTTTATTGGCATTGATTTTTTTTTTCTTCATTGCATCATATTACCCTTGATTGTAACAATTGAAGTAATCAAAATATGGTGTATAAAGAGAACCTCCTTTGATTATTCTGATGCCCAATCCAAAATATGAACTGTAAAAGAAAATATCTATTAAACCAATCATAGGAATACCAGTTACAGTACCTATCAGCCAAAGGGAATTCTTCCAATAGTATTGGCTATTTATCTCAGAATAGTCAAAAACCTTAGGAAGGATATTTTTGACAAATTTGAGAGGGGCCTTAAAATTTCTTTTATATATATATAAATATATAATATAGGGTGTCTTTATCAAATTATGGGGTGCTTGAGTAAAGAGGATGTCGTTGTAATTTTGCAGCATACTAATTGAAGCCGACGGGGTGTCATTATCAATTTTTAAGCGTACTAGTTTTTGGCCGTGGGGTGTCGTTATCCAAAATGAAGTGTGTTGATTTTTAGCACAGTATACAAGGTAAAGTTCAAAACCCTAACAATTTTTATTTTTTTTTTCTCTTCTCCACTTCTCCTCCCCCACGGCTTGCAGCGACTTACGATGAGTTTCTCCAACAAGACGATCCCTCGGGCTGCAGTGATCTTTGGCAAGTATAGTTCTTCAAGGTGCAGTGATCTTCTGGCAAGGAGGTTCTCTAGGTCTTACAATGATATCCAGCAAGGATGTTCTTAGGGGTGCGGTGATCTTCCAATAGGGAGGTTCTTAGGGGTACGGTGATCTTCTGGTTGGGAGATTACGAATAAGTTTCTTGCCCCCCCTCCCTTTGTTTTGTTTTGTGGTTTTTTTTTTTGGTCTGTCAGAATGGGGTTTTGGTCAACTTTTTATTTTTTTCTCCAGCCGGCCGAAACCCTAGATCCTTCTTCCCAGAGTGAGGGTTATCAGCGCTGGGTCGTGCGATCTGGACTCTCTGATCTAGGTCATGCGATCTGGCTCTCTAATCTGGGCTCAATGGCCTGGGTCTAGACGTGAATCTGGGCCGCATTTGGCCTGAGTCTAGATGTGGATTTGGGCCGCACCCAGCCTTGGTCTAGACGTGGATCTGGGCCACACCTGGCCTGGGTCTAGACTGAATCTGAGCTCTGTTCTAGCAGTCCTCTAGCATTAACCAGCTCTGATACCACCTGTTGAGATTTAGATTAAGTTAGAACAGCACAAGATCACACACACATACACAGAGAACACTTAAGATTTACGTGGTTCGGCCAATTTTGGCCTTCGTCCACGATAAGAGGGAGGAACACGATTTTTTTCACTATACGGAGGCAATTACATGGGATGATCTTCATCACTGGTTTTGGTTCCTATTTATAGGAATACAGAGAGAATTCTAGTGTAACCCAAACTCTATCTCTTATCAGATTAGACTCCTTATTAGATTTAGACTCCTTTGGTCATGTTTATCCATATTTAATCATCTCCTTTTGTTGGTAGGTTTATCCGCATGAGATGGACATTATCAGTCTTTTTGTCCGAGTTGTGTAATTTCTCTGTTGTGTAATTTCTCTGTTGTTTGTAGTTTACTTCTCGTGACAGGGAAATGATCTAAACATTGTTGATACTCGTGGCATGAGGATTTTGGCGGTGAAGTATATATCTCCCATTGGTATTGCATTTGCTGGTATGAAAATTTTCAATTATTACGCAGGTTGAATGGGCTGTTGGCATAGTCGACGGAGCCATTTTAGTTGTGGATGCCGGTGAAGGGCTCCTTGCCCAAACAAAGTTCGTCCTTGCAAAGGCATTAAGTATGTACTCCGCCCGATTCTCCTCCTGAGCAAAGTAGACCGACCGGCAGGTGTAATATGTTTCAACACAGAGATAATTCAGATTCACATTTTGACTAAAATGCTGCTATCCATAATGTGATGTATTGGGCATGACCGCGTGCATGTAATGTTGGATTGCCTTTAAGAGTACTGGGTACAAGTCTGAAATTGAGTTGACTAGCTGTCTATCCTTCCAGATGTTAAATATTATTGCCGTGGAAGCACACTTCGTCTACGATTCCTTGTGAACCTTGCAAAAATACTCAGCAAAGATGAATTCTAATCTTTTGCTGCATGCATTTGCAAGTATCTGTAAGGTAATTTCACCGAAAAATGAAAAAAATGAACATGATGATCAATCCTGTTTAGTATGTTGTTCTCAAAGGACTACTCTGGGCAAATGTGATACTCAAGGATTTTGACAGATGGTCTGTGAAGCGTCCGGTGATCTCTCTAAGAAAAATGTCAAAAAACCAATGGTTAACTTATTTTAATCCAAGAAGTAAATCTGATTTCCAATGCAGAATTGTTGCGCCAAGAACTGTACTAGCCCAGAGAAAGCATGGAAAGGTATTCCCTGATTTAGAAGTTTGCCCATAAGAGGATCAGTCAAACAATTAAGGATAAATATTGGCTGCGTCTGATGGACATATGAGAGACAGACTACTCCATCCAATGCTAAATGCCTCGAATATATGGTACTTCCTGCAGTAACTGTGAAACAGAGAGAGTGGAGTCTAAACTCAGTTGCTTAATCATCAAAAGCAATTGCCAGTAATATATATGTACCAATCAAAGAAAAGAATAAATGAAAATCCATTGTGGTTCCTTTCTCAAAACAATGGATCATGTTTCCTGCAAGAAAAATTAGAAGGGGACTGTGAGACTAGAAAGAAACAAGGAGAAATGAAAAGGAATAACAGCAGGTAAGGACAAAGTAACACCTACTGAGGTGCTAACAAAATCTCTTGCATACCTGTTGGCAATGCAAAATATCTATAATATGGTTTTTAAGGAAAGGATTTCTTATGGAGATTGATTTAATTTGATTTCAGCCGAAGTAGTTATTGTCTTTATGCCCATACATTTGCCCTTCATTTTGTGCAGTTTCTGAATAGAGATGCACCTAGGTTGCCAGTCTGGTGTTCGATCTCTTTGCAAATTTTGATGCCACAGGTTCAATGGTTTTTCGTATGTCACTTTTTCATATTTGTCTTATTTGTTTGGTATGGTTTACAACAGAAATGTCTGGTTTCTAATTCAAGAGGAGTAGATTTTCCTGTTCCCTATGCATCTACCTAAGAGGGATGGCCCTCCTCTACCGTCACCAAAGAACCAGCAGATGAAGCAAAAATTATGTCACAATTGCTTGATGCTATTCTAAAATATGTCCCTCCACTGACAGCAAGCCTTGAAGAACCTTTCCATGGATGCTGGTTGGTATAGGAATATTTCAGTCAGATTTTGGTTATCCCTCCATGTTGAAGTTCCAAAATATGTAGTTTTCTCTAGCTGTTCCTTTGTTATTTTTAATTTTATTCATAAACATAAGAGATGTATGCATTTCAGGATAAATATACTTCATGTGTGTTTTAAACTGTATGTCTACCAAAATGTCCCTTTCATAGATGATATTTGTCATATTATGGAAGCATGGAGATTGCAGAATTCAGTTTAACTTTAGATGGGCAAATATGAAGATTGTGAGCAGTATTCAAACTTTCAACTATCTAAAAATATTTAATCAACTAATTTCAGACCTTTACAAATGTTAGGAGTCACTGCTTCATTGATGATTTAGAGATACATATCTCTAGTAATTTATGGTTAACTTATGTAATCTTCATTCCTTTTGTTCATCCCACACAGTAATAGTGATATTCTAAATATTCTGAGGGCTGGACCAGCACCACAGGTATGGGAATGATTTCACTAGAAAAAAAAAATGTGAATTTTCTTATCAAACTAGTAGGAGTGTTTGTCAATTTGGAAGCAGAGATCTGGCGAGTTTTTATGTAGCTCCATGAGAATTTCTGTAACTGTTTCGATTTTTATCTCCTAGGCATTGCTACATATTCAGCAAAGAAGTTGTGCAACTTGGCAGTTGATAAGAAACTTAAAGTGACGTTGTATGGTATTGCTATTGCACATGATTTCAAGACTCATGATGATATTACCGAGAACATCTTTATCTGTTTTGCTTCTCACACTGGCAGTCAGATGTAATCCTTCTGTCGGCTTCTGGAAATATGTTTCCTGTAGCTTGGCAAAAAAAGTTTGGGTACAGGTCCCTCGACATGTAAGATCTGTTGCTTGTATAATTTGAGATCTCATTTCTGCAAGCTGTAGAACACGTTTACGCCCCTTTAACCCTTTTGAGTAAAGGGGGGATAATTGTGTTTTGTCTATTTAATTTTTCCTCCAATACTGTTTTTCCTGCTAAGTTGTCAATTCTTTTCTGCTTGCTGTTCCAGTTTTCCTCCGAAATAGAATTTACCTTGTACCATATCTTCTGGTGTTCCATTCTCAAAAGACACTTAGCTGTCTCCGTGTCCTAGGTGTGAAGGCTGCCTTCGTGAGCTCTATAATGGGACTCATCATGCGTCCTTTGATTAAATCCATTTTGTTCACTTTAAGGTAATTGATTCTGATTGCTTTTGTGCTCAGTTATGCCATTATCTCATACATATGGCAGATTTGCAGCCGATGCAACCACCTCTCGTTGGGACCTTGTCAACAACAGATTCACCAACTTTCTGTATCTCCTCACAAGAAGGAACCTAAACCCTAACTTCTCTCTCAAATCTTCAACCATGGAGACCGCAATTTCTGATGTGCCCAGAGGATTGGTTGTTGGCAAGGTTTAATCATGAGCAATTTCTGATCTCCGGTGGAATTTCTCTCAGTCCCCCAGGGACCTAGATCTATTTATCCCTTACAGATCCAGAGCTCTTACTTTCAACCCGGCGTGAACCCAGATCTGTTTCTCTCTCACAGATCCAAAGCTCTCCCTCTCGCCACATCTCTATTGTTCTTCTTTTTATTTCTTTCTTTGATTTTCTGTAGTCCTCTCTCTCTTTCTCGATTGGCACGACATCTAGCAATTTCTGATCTCTCTGCTACCTTGTTTACCAGTGATATCTGGCCGTTCCCATTTGATGTGGATGGATAGCATCCCATTTTAGGGGTTGGACTGTTTTATGATAAGGACACTCCTATAGTTCTATATGAAAAAGAAAAATAAACCGTAAGCTTTGCCGAACACACTCAACTTAAAAACATCTGACTTATGAAGATCCTGCTAATTATGAATAATTAATTGATTGCTGCTGTATGTTATCCCTTTGGGAAGTCTGTGACATGGATCAATCTATATAGTTAAACATGGTTATACCGTTGAGAAAACAAGGTTGTGCCTGTTAGTGCAGACGAAATAGGGAATTCTTCATGCTGGAATAAAAAAGTCAGCTGGTCCATTGATCTCTTCTTTCACCTTTCTACATCTCAGCGGATTGTGATAAAAATTATCCATCTAAAATCCCCTCAGCAGCTTGTTGGCCTTCTCCATTTGTGATTTCCTAAAGTTTAGATCCATTTGCATGTAAATAAGAGATCTCCGAGATGGCTGGTTCTTTAGATTATTCTTGCAACCTTCCACAGGTTTTCCCATGAAATTTCATTCGAAGGGTCTATGAAATGTCTTTTACAAGGTTGAGAATTTCTTTTTCTATTGTGTATGTTTGTGGCGGTGCTACTGTTCACATACTGTCGATGGATCTCCATGCACGTGTGACCCTCTGAGGTGCTTATGAGTTAGTTGACCTACAATCATTAATATATCTTCATTTTATTTACAGGTGATCATTATGGTTGTACTCACTGATGTTTAATTTGCATAGACACATAAACACACTCACTCGGATGATTACAAGTTTTATTGCTTTCATAGTGAAAGTAAGACTGCAAGCTGCTAATTGTCACGGGTCACCCTCCCCGAGTGAGGCAAACAAAAGATCACCCCTGGTTGGATGGACTCCTCCGAAACAGGGTATGTTTGAAATAAATTTTGATGGAGCCTGCCTTGGCCACCCGGGAAGGTCAGGAACACGGATTGTCATGAGAGCACCAAAGGACAACTGTTCTGGACATTGCTGGTCCAATTCCACAAGGTGATTCAAATACTGCAGAGCTTTTGGAAGCGGTTTATGTTGTGGAAGAGCTTTTGGGATTAGACTCTTTTCAGGTCGAGGGGGATTCCAGAAATGTGATTGCTTGATTGCAGAAGAGGAAGCCCTCCTCCATGGAAGCATTGGAATAGAGTGGACAGGTTGCTCAAGTCTAGTCAACAACTCACTGCAACATTCTCCCATGTTAGAAGTCTCCAAATGAGGTGGCGGACGGATTAACTTGAGAAAGAGTACTGTTAACAGAGGTTGGGGAAATACTTTTCCTTTGGATGAGCCGGTTTTGTTTCTTTTGGAGTGGATTGATTGATGAACGTTTTTTGTATGATTGTATTTTGGAAATGACTGTTTCTATTAGGAGACATGGTGGCAGGAGTCTTGGTTCGGTTTCACCTTCACTGTAGATTAAATGCATGCTTTAATGCTTTGGTTTGGCCACTAGAAAAGCTCTTTCTAGTGGCTGAATAAAAGGGCAGCCCTAGCGCACAAAGCTCCCACCTATGCTAGGTTTAGGGAAGGGGTAGGCCATAAGAGTTTATAGTATGCAGCCTTAACCTTGTATTTTTGCAAGAGGTTGTTTCCACACCTTGGACCCATGGCCTCAAGGTTACAAGGAAAAAACTTTTACCATTGAGCCAAGGCTTTCCTTCTTAGTGTTTGAATAAAAACTAATATTAAAAAATAAAAAACTATCCCTCCTTTGACGGTTCTATGCCTTTGAAATATGGGATTTAAGGATGCAGCTAGTCTCTTAATTTCTAGCCCTCCATTTAGAGAGATAAATTGGAAGTTTAAGTGTTTCATATTGGGGCTTTATTTTGTTGCATGACGGTTGGATCATTAAAAGAGTAGGCCCACTAGTACTTCCGAAATCTCTAAGGGAAAATTAAGCATAACAGCTTATTGTTATTGTTCTAATTATTATGGATCAGCTATAATATGAGTATAGACATCATATGAAATGGATTTGTAAAGATCCTTCAATAAAACCCCCTTAAAATAATAGTCCTAAAAATATAATAGCTTTAGGACTGGAGGTTTTCTCCTGATTTAGGAGGGTTTATTTTATAGGATAATCTTCTTATTCTTTCTATTTATTTAGTAGCATTTGCTTTTTAGTTTTTATTTTGAATAGTATGTCTTTTTACTTTGTCAAAATATTTTTTGGGAGCAGATTTTCCCAGTTCCTTTTGGTACTAATGTCATGCCCTCTTTTGAGGTTTTATGGTAAAAGTATGTGCAGTCTGCCTTTTTGAGTAATCAAACTGTTCATTGTAAGCATCTTACTATAGATGGGCCATATGTCCAAAATCACATAATGTAAACAATTTGAGCATTAATGTTTTAGCCGTTCTTAATACTATTTTTTTACCATTGATTTTAGAACTAAAAGGGAAATGCAATAGTGTGATTATCCAATGTATGTGATTTTTAGGTCAAACCTAGTCTACTGTAAGACAACTAAAATGAATGGCTCAAATGATTATGAAACTGAACTTCTTAGATAAAAGTATGAGAAAACTCCAAAGGAGTGTGACAATATCAGCTCCTTGTATTTTTACTCTTTAGCAACCATAAAAAAATTTCTGTCTTGTGTAAGTCTCTCATGCCTTATTTCTCTTTCTAGTTTGAGAAATGCTCTCCAGAAAAAGTTTTGGTAGTCAAAGTACCTCTCTCTCTAGGCCTCACCTCTAGATCATTTGATTTATTCATCTTCTTTATCCTTCCCATTTTAGGCAAGTTGTAAAAATTAATGTCCATTTGATGCTTCTACCTACCAATATTTCCAGTTAAAAAGTCTTTTAATCATACTCATTGGACTTTTAAACTAAGAAAACTAGAGAAAATGAATAACTAGAAGCAACCAGTGTGCATTGGCCTCTGTAGGTAGCCTATCTAGGAGAGGGTTAATAAGATGAATGGGTTAGAACATCCAAAGGTGGAGTTTCCATAGAGGACGTATGGACTTAGTCTTGCAAGTTCGTTTCAAATAGCATTTTTCTTTTATGTTTTGTTCTACCTTTTCAAATTTTTCTTAAATAGTAAGCAAATATCTCTCTTTTTCAATTTTCTGTCAAACAAACAATGAATTGTTTTTTTGTCTATTCACCCTCTCTCTGAAAAGAGTTCTTCAAACTTTAGACTATTAATTTATGTAATCAATGAGCTCTTAAGAAAATTCTATAAAATTTCAGTATCTTATTAGTTGAACAAGTTTATTACTTAGCCGAAGCTGAGACTCGATATGTTACTTGGTGGATATGTAATGCAAATAAGTAGCTTTAAAATATAGAAACTTGACTCGACTTGGAAATTCAGGAGAACCAAGTTAACTCGTAGCAACTTGCATATGACTCAAAAAGACTTAGAGTGAGATTTTTAATGATATTTTATTTATTTTATATTATAGCAAAAAAACTCACTTAATAGATCCACATAATCCAAAACCTCAAAGCTAATTATAGGACGTTATTTGGCTGGAAAAGATCCACATACAACAGCAAATGGATTGCTAGATGTTTCATCAAGGACATTACAATGCAACTACCAAACAACTTTTATAATAGCCTCTCATTCTATATTATTTGTTGCACCTGCGAAGAGAATCTAGACATTGCTTGCTCAATTACACATTTTTAGTTTCAAATTTTCAGTGCCCCACTCATTTACTGTTTAAAACTGTTTTTTATTTGTTTTCCTTGATATTTTAATAAATCAGAGTGAAAATGTATTCGCTGCATGTGCATGAATACTTGCATTCAAGCAACCACGTTGCATATTTATTAGATGTATTTCTATCTAGCCAACATGCATGAAGTCTTCGTAGTGCAAAAGTCATTTATCGTAAATCATGTGAGAGTGTCAGAGAAATGCGCAATTTTGTTTCTAAAACTATTCACCTATGATATTTTAGTCAAGTTTCAGAAAAAGCAATTTAATAACTGAAACTATTAGTTTAGGTTCTACATTAATTGTGTTAACTGTCTGTAAATAATAGTTTATTATTTTCTTAAAAATATAAAGGTACATTTTAATCCCTATAACTATTCACTTATGACATTGTATTCATTAGAACTATTCACTTATTACACTTTAGTCCTTAAAGTTCTAGAAATGCAATTTAGTTCTGGGGCTAAACTATTGCTTGTGGAATCCAGCCATTAGGTCCACTCACGAAAATTGAACAAAAAGACTGAACTACAAGTTAGACTAAACTATTTTCCTGAAACTTTAAAGACTTAAATGTGAAGTAAATAATTTCGAAGACACTGTTCCTTTTGTTTTACTAGATGACACTCGATGGAATTTTTAAGCCTTCAAAGATCATTTTATTAAGAAACGTACGTGTGGATCGTAGTTGCGACACCCTCTTTATGCAGTAAGCATATAGTATATGGATTTTATATCTTTTAGATTATTTCCTAGATACAGAATCTGCATGTAAAATCCAAGGATTCACTCACAGCTAGAAGTCGAGAACCCAGTGTTTTTGTGATCAAATCATTCAATTGCTCGAAGCCATCTCATACTTCCGATCTTGACCTCCAAACTCTTCTGCATTCGATCCTGAGCACTCTCATTTTTTTGTGCAGAATGAACGGCTTGAAAATCTAGGAAATAACGATAAAAATTCTTGACCAGTTAAAGAATTACAATTGTTGGAGAAATGAGTTTTGAGCATAGGCTATCTGCAAATCATGCCGTAGAGGAATGATTTGGATCATCAAGACACTGGACCCAGATCGTACTTTAAGCTGTCCATGCAAATTGCGCCATGTAAAGCGAGTAGTATTAGAAGGGAATCCTTGGTGCATTGGTAGAATTGCATTTATATGACCTTGAGGTCACAGGTTTAAGGCGTGAAAATAGCCTCTTGCAAAATCTAAGGTAAGGCTGTGTACTATTGACCCTTATGGTCTGCCCCTTCCCCGAACTCCACATATGTAGGAGCTTTGCACTGGGCCTGCCCTTTAAAAGGAGCAACACTAGAAGAAAAGTTCTGGTGGGATTGCACCGGCGTTAATACACTATGCCATTAAAACTTCACCACTAAGCGTACTTGGAAGTGACCTTCCCCATGTTGCATCCTGGTTTTTATTTGGAGCAGATGTAGAAGAAGATGTAAACAATGTAATCCAACAAGGCATGAGAAGCCTGATACGGATTAGCTCCATCATCAAGAACTTTTATTTGGCTGGCCATCTTTGGATAATTAACATGAGAAAAGCATCTTTCTTTTACGGAATATGGAAAATTTTCCAATCCATAGTCGCAAGTTTGCTGTTGCCTACTTGAGTTGTGCAGTTCGTCTGTGAATGCAACTTAGAACTGAATATACTGCAAACTATTTGAATCTCATGGGGCAAATAACTTCTGGGACTCTTAAATGAAGGATCCAGATCACTATGCCATGAGTCATAGATCCCAGTTGGGCGTCTTATATGATTCTATTTGACAACTTCTGGTGTTATTAATGCTCATTATTTATACAGAAAAATCTCACCTACCTCCTTTTTGCAATGGCTGGATGTTTTCGGAAGGAGGAAGGGTTTAAATTTAAAACCTTGATCTTCAGACGCAGCAAGGAAATCTATTAGATTTTTGATGATTGATTGGAGGGTAGTGATATATTCGCCTCTGTTTTTCCCTGTGAGCCCTCACTAAATGGTATAAAACGCCTGTAACTCTAGGCCTATATTTTTAAAGATTCAAATCATTTTATGGGTTATGCTTTAAAATTGTCATCCATTGAATAATTCTTAGTCATTGTTTTCTTGAGTTGAAAAATCTTTTTGCCACTCATTTTATAACATAATGCAGAAGCCGCTAAAATAATAATGAATAGATAAGAATTTTGAAGCATTGATCCATCTAAATCGAGAATAATATTTTGAACGGTTCGAATCTTTAAAAATCTTGGTCCATAAGGAGTTATAGGCTTCATACCAGTGATGAAGGCCTTGTAGGGAAAAAAACAGCTTTCGGATATATCACTACCCTTGATCGGAGTACGGCAACAGAAAACTTATCTAGACAAAAGGAAGAACTCAGAAGCAAGTCAAAGTAACTGACAGAAACAAAACAGCCTTTTCAAAGTCAGTAGATGGGACCATGGCATGGTGTTAGCAGGAAGCTAGGGAGAGAGACACAGCATAAGGTTACTTACAAGGGCAGGCTTTCTCGTATGGAAAAGTGGCAAATCATAAAAACTGTATAGTAGTCAGCTTTATTTTGTATTTTTGCAAGAGGTTATTTTTATACTCTTAATTCTTTTAGACAAAATAACAACAACTCAATTGTTGCACTAAGGCTCTCAAAATATAGGAGGTGGTGCTCCTTTGTTTCATTATCTAAACCTTGATTAGAATGGTTCAATCTATCTAAATGATCCTACTAGCTAGATTCAGTAAGTACATGAACAAGTAATTTGTTTTATCCAATTAAATCAGATTATTGTTTTCATAATCTGAATTTTATTTTGTTAGTACATGAACAAGTGCCCATAATGTTTAATCAAAGTATTAATATGCGAATGTAGGTAAATCCTAAAAAAACTAATTAAATTATGTTTCCTTTTTCTTCTAGGTTTCTCCTTCCCATGAGACCTTTTTTTATAGTGGATTATTTCAATTTATATATAAAGAATTTGGAATAAATTTAAGGTTCAACCCCATTACGAACGAATTAGGATACAATGCATATGCATGAAACTATTTTAATTTTCACTTTGAAAGACATTAAAGCAAGTTTAAATAGAAAATACCATACATTACGTATAATCTACATGTTCCGTGCTACGGAAATTTATTATCTGAGGAGAATCCATGGAAGGAAGAGTAATAAAGTTTGCAGAAGAAGGGGCAGACAAATGGGATTTGAATAATTGAAACATTGATGAGATGGCACCCACGAGAGGGCTGAGGCATTGCATGTCGGAATCGCACCGACACCACATAGCCCAGGCTTTAATCGTTTCTTTAAGTCTTTGCATGGGAAGTTGAACACTTTGGACCTCTCTCTTTCTTGGCCATGGCCATATGAAACGGATTGCCCTGCCAAACTAAAAGCGCCATCGCCTCCCAGCCAATACCCGCAATTTCTGACTTTATTGCTTTTAACTTTTATTAGGATGTTTGTTTCTTTGTATTCAAGAAAGGTCAGAAGCAAACACCATCTTACTTGATACATGTGTAAACTGTTGGCAGAGTGGAACTATTTATTTTTATTTATTTTAGACTTTAGAGCTAGCTTCTTTAATATTTTTGCAAAATTTAGGTACATACTCAGAGATCCTTTTGTGTGAATTTTGTTTCATCAGAAAGGACACAGGAGATGGGATTTGATGTATTTGCACCACCTAACTAAATAAGCAAAGTTGGAAAAAGAAACGAGAACAATCTCATGCATTTCCTTTTAGTAACAAACAAAGCCTTTTGGGTGACGGAAAAGCATCGGTGCATCCCTTGTTTAAGATGGAACCGAAGGCTCAGGAAGAAAGTATTCGTTCTTCTTTCTTTACGTCTCTCCTGTTTGGTTGGATTGGATCAACGTTGATAACTTCAGCAATTACCCACATTTCCTTGTGGGTTTTCTTTTTCGATTCTGTGTTTCTTTTTGTAGTACTATTTGATGAGTTTGGGAGAATTCCCCACCACTGCTAAGTCGATGTCATGCTGTCACATCATATCATCCTGTAACTATGATAATCCTGTAAATGTAAAGTTTTGATTTTAGAATAGTTCGTCAAAAGAGGTCCTTAAATAAGGGGATAAAAAGAACTAAACCCAGCATGATTGAGATAGTAACTCAAATCTTGCAGTTTGAAGTTTTGAACTCGTTATATGATTTACAAATAATGTATGAGAAAAACTGAAGATTAATGAAGTGTCGTGAATTGATGTCCAATTTGAAAGAAAATTGTTTTTTCTTTTTATATAATGGTCAAGATCTATCAACAAGAGAAGAATATATGACGAGTCAATATCAGAGGCAGAGATTCCCGTCTTATACAAACAGCTACTCACTGTACACGCTCTTAGTTTGGGCATCTACAAGGTCATTGGTGGGGAGATAAGAAAAATCTTTTACTAATTCTATTCAACAGCC
The DNA here is from genome assembly GCA_035236585.1 of Warburgia ugandensis. Classification (NCBI taxonomy): domain Eukaryota; kingdom Viridiplantae; phylum Streptophyta; class Magnoliopsida; order Canellales; family Canellaceae; genus Warburgia; species Warburgia ugandensis. The sequence goes on from CP141134.1 coordinate 69,468,570, forward strand.
AGTCGCGTGGGTTTGGTCCCATCCCAAACGAATGTTTGATTGGCAAGTTAGCGTCCAACAAGAACCAAATGTTCATATTTTCCAGGCAAAACATTAAACATGGTTCTCGTACGAAGGGTCTCATCGTCCAGGTTAATGGATTTGATAATATCCATGTCGAAAACGTGAAACCCGAAAGGTAGTTGTTCCTATCTGCTTAGCAGTTCTTAGTTATCAGGACATCTAAATTTTCTTGAGGGAGAAGGACATTTAAAAGTCAAAATGGGATAGCATAAATATCAGCATTTTTAAATGCATTTTCAACTTTTTCTAAAAGGATTTTCAATTATTTGGGTTACTGATAACCAAGAATTTCAAGCCATGCTTCAATAATATACGACCCTAACCTATTTTTCTTATTTACGGAATGATAGCAGAGTGCGCGCACTACAGCTACTGCTGTAGTGTGCCCTACTTTTGCATGACAGCCCTACTAATGCTTGATAGACACATTCATCTAAATTCTCCAACTTTGGATGACCACTGCTCAAAAACAGCAAGGATTGCATGAGTTTATAAAGAAAACAAAAACAAAATAGTAAGTACTTTTGATTACGACACATGGACGATGGAAAAGATTGTTTGAAGCACAGTCCATTGAACGTATTCAAGGAGTAAGAAGCAAAGTTTTTGGCTGTTAAAGTCCTATTACCACCTTGATGTTCAGCATATAAGATATCTGGAGCCACATAAATCAGATGAAGGGGTCTGATCAACCGTTCGTGTGCCCATCATGCCATCTTTCCTCTTTTATTGTATTGTGAGATTTTAGAAGATTGAGCAAAATTGAGTGGAAAATCCTCGAGTCAATCCAAGCTCACCTCCCATTTGCCCAAAATAAGCCAAGCCCACAATTACTCCTACCACCTTGTTCCCATCAAACCCCTCTTCATACTTCCTTGACTTTCAAACCCCTTATTTATTCTCACAACAACCTCTTCCATTAGAATAATCCCACGCTTATGGCTTCCCCTTCTCTCTTCCATTAATATACCCTGCAAGCAGGCAAAGGAGACGAGTCTTCTTCCTTTGAGAAAAACGAACCCTCTTTCCATCAATTTATAGCTTTTCAGTTCCCTACATTAAAAGCTCTTTCCTTTTCTCTGATGTTGATTCTATATAAGCGCCGGCAAAAGGCCTTTTCCATGGATTTCTTGCTTGGCAGACCAGGGAATTTGCTTGTACTTTTGAGTAGTGGGCAGCACCCTATGGGTTTTAATGCAATTGTAAGGCAGGATGGGAGAGACTGCTCTTTTCCATATTTCCTTTTCTTTTCGTCAGTCTTCCTTCTGGTTTAATGGTTTTGGTCATTTGATTCCAGGCAGTTTCTTGTTGAAATTTATCGGTTTTTTATTTTTTGTTTTCGAGATTGGAGGAATGTTCCATTAACGAGGACGGATTGAAACAGGGCAGGTGAAAAGCTATAAGAAGGAATTTCTTTCGTCTGGTCTGGAAGCATTGCTCTTGCTCCCCATCTGGTTGGATACTCAGATAGCTGGCTATCACTGCTTTTGCCCCTCCATCCATTTCATCATCATGGCCAACAGACACTGGCCAAGCATGTTCAAATCCAAGCCTTGTGCAAGTCACCGCCAATGGCAGCACGACATCAACTCCTCGCTCTTGTCAAGTGCATGCCAAAAGACTCCATATTCATCAGGTAATCATCAGTTTCTGAAGAGGGTTTGTGGCTCACTTTATTGCATGTATGATTGCTAAATGATACAGTCGAAAGCGTGGTAGCTTTTATGGTTTTTCACTACTATTAACATCTACTCGATACATGGAATAATCTCTTATTGGTGCCTTTGCACAGGTCATAATCTTTCATTCCTAAGTATGCAAAATCCAAGAAATTATCTATTGTTAGGTCCTTTCTACAACCCATAATCTTTAATGGTTAAGTACCCCAAATGACAAATGATGTGCATACTTGCTAGTTTAAAATTATTTCTTTCATTAAGGCCCAGTTTCTTTTATAATCCCATGAAGAAGGAGACTAGATTAACATGGTCTTGATAGAATAGGCATTTCCATCTAGCCCGACAATTTACTCATACCACTTTCAGCTTTGGAAAGAAGATACTATACTTTGCCATTTAAAGCTTGGCTTTCTTAATTGATTAATTAATTTAGTTTTTTGATATGTACCGATTATCCACAGAATTGGACTAATTTCAAATGTCCACCTTGCAGCTATGGCTAACGAAGAACGAAGCCCCGAACCAAAACCGCGTTGGAACCCAAAACCGGAACAAATACGAATCCTCGAAGCTATTTTCAACTCGGGAATGGTCAACCCGCCGCGTGACGAGATAAGAAAGATCCGAGCCCAATTGCAAGAATACGGCCAAGTCGGGGATGCAAACGTGTTCTACTGGTTCCAGAACCGCAAATCACGAAACAAAAACAAGCAACGGAATTTCCAGACTGCAGCCACCAAGATGCAAGCCCACACATCCCCACCCATTGTGGCAGCGGCAGCTCCTTCGTCGTCTTCGTCTTCCTCGGAAAAATCCGAAACTCCGAGACATCAGAAAGCATTAGCAGTTGACGGAAGATCTGTGATTAATGTTTCGAATTCTCCGACGGCTTCGGTTAATCAGGCATATTTTCAGACAGATTATTCGCCGGAGCCGTTCTTTTTTCAGGTGCAGCAGGTGGGGGGTGCCCCCCTTCTTTCGGAGCCGTCGAATGTTATTCAGATGCCGGAGCATGAGATGGGACCATGTACTGGGCTATTGCATGAGCTGATGAGTCGGGAAGGTGTCAAGAAACTGAAAATGGAGCCGCACCATAGCTATGTTACTACTGCTACTGCTATCACTACCACTGCTGCTGCTGCTGCTGTTACTGCGGTAACTACTACAAATCTTATCAATGGAATTGAAGGTAAGTTTGATCAGTAAGGTAATGTTTATGAGATAAGGGTTCAGTTCTTGTCATCTTTTGAACGTAAACATCTTTTTTATTGCTTTCAACTACAGAAGAATGAGGTAGTGGGCTTGTCTTCTTTTATTTTCCTTTTTTTGGGTGGTTTCCTTGCCTCTTTTTCTTTGTCTTTCAGAGAGTTTCACAGCCTTGTGTCTGCAACTTCTGTATGGTATGGACGTGATTGTTACTCTGAAATAGTGCCTGTACTCCATCTGCCCTTAGAATTAGCAGTGCAACCCATGTTAGACTTGTCTTTTTCTAGCTTCCAACTCTTGGATTTCAAATACGACGAATTAATATGGGTGGAAATGACTACATTTTGGGTGTTAGCAGCGGTCCTGTTGTTTATGGGGGAAGGTTTGTCCCTTTTTTTCACTTTGTATTGACTATTGACCCTTGTTTGAGGAATCCTCGTGCAAAGTTTAGTCTCTTTCTTATCTCTTGAATGAACTTGGTGGCAGTTTTGGCATTGACATTTGGCGAAGTTTAATAAGATATCTTGATGACAGTACGTATTCTTTCGCTTTTCATGCACCAGTCTAAAAGAAGTAATTTATGTTAGGTCCAACTCGTATAATGAACCACCGATTAGGCGGATTTAGCTGTGAAGGATCCACCTCTGAAATTGCTACCCGGGGATAATTTGTCCTTCTGATTAAGGAGGTGGACTACGTTCCATTCGCAGTCGTTGACATGAGACAGCTAAAATCATATAGAATGCGACTTTCATGTCATTCTATCTCTATCATTCCCCCCAAAAAAAAAGAGGAAGAAAAATGGATTTCGTGTCATGCTTGCTTATGTTGATGTTGACAACCAATCTCAATCGTAATTTTTTCCTTCTTTTCCTTTCAATTTCTCTTTCTTGCATGAGGAAGGACAAGGACATCGTAGTCCTTCTCTCTCACCACCCTTACCAAGGGAGGACGTGTGCATGGAACCGGGGCTTTAAATTGCAGATACTCGCTCCCTGTTCCTCCTCTATTTTTATTCCTTTCATTTTCTTTCTTAAATTTGTCACTTGTGTTTTGCTGATTTTTGTCAGGGATTGGCAATTCGGGTGGCAGTACTGCAGCAGCTGCTCCGTCTGCTGTGGCGCGATCAACGGTTTTCATTAATGATGTGGCCTTCGAGGTGGGTGTGGGTCCCTTAAATGTTCACATGGCCTTTGGTGACGATGCCGTCCTCCTCAACTCCTACGGTCAGCCAGTCCTTACCAACGAGTGGGGAGTTACCCTCCATGCCCTCCAACATGGTGCTTTCTATTACCTGGTGCGCGTCCTACCCTCGATCAGCCTAAATTTACTACACTGTCCAATCTTAACAAGAGTTTACCACCCTTCAAGCAAATTTGTTGCCCAAGTATAGGTTTGGATATAGTCTTGTGATCCAAACAGTAACTTGTTGGGACCCATTAGATAATCTTGCTCCTAGCCGTGCAGTGTAGGCCAGTTATTGGGGATCCAAATTGTTCGCTTGCAATAGAGATTCATGGATGTTGTTCTGCAATGCAGGTATAGAAGAATTGCTTAACTGGGACAAAGGAGACCAAGCGGCCCCAAATTTCTTCTCGTTGCTATGCCAGTGGATGTTTTGCTTAGTTTTCTTTTCACTCTATCTTATAGACATGACATATATAGGTCTATATTTGATGCTTTTTATCGTACAAGTCTGAGGACTGTGTAGTTTGCTTCTCTACGGAAATATATGGAGCTTTGCCTTCTGGTTTCTATGTTTACGTATTTATTTTTTTGTTTATTTTTTTAGGGCAGTTCTGGCTTCAATTGCTGCATTGCAACTGGCTTGTCAGCGATAGATAATGTGAATGAGGTTATAAATAGATGTACAGGCTGGTGTGCTTTCAAGTTTTGATAAAGATGACGAAAGTTCTTGAAGAAATGGTCTTTTATATGCTATTTGAAGTGGAGGGGAACGCAACGGTCTTCTTGGTGAATTGGACATCCTTCTAATCGCTTCTTATTGGATCATATCTTGAGTTAAGACCTACGACAAAAGAGGAAATAAGTTCCATTCATGTAAAAAAGGTTCAATCAGTGGCCCCATTAAAAGAATGAGAGAACTATTGTAGAGAACGAGATCTACTAGTTTAGGTATGTATAGTGCTTGCAATAGACAAAAACTTGATGTACGGCCTAGCTAGGTTTAATCATGGAGACACCGGGACGGCATCTTAGATGGGCCATGGATCAGTAAACATCTTGATCGAACAATCCAACTGCCTTTTTTTATGGTCAAGTAATCTTCCTATTAGCGAGATATTGATGTCTGGATGTTTGGCTTCATATGATTGACTTTTAGTCGGGATCAGGTCAGGTTTCGGGTGACCAAAGATTACCTGAAGTTTTAACTGCGATCCAAACCAAACAGACTTTGCCAATCATTCATTCAATTAGAGTACCTTTCCAAAAAATTATAGGAAAAAGGTGGATTAGAACATGGGTCAATGACACTAAATATTCTATCAATCTTTTTAGAGAACAAATAGAGTAAACTTCCTCTCCGATAAACATCTAAAGGTATGTTCGAAGAACATTCATTTGAGTGGCCACATCTACTTGTGGTAGCCAAAGTAGTTCAAATGGTGACTGAACAGCATAATCCAATTCTCCGTAGCCAACCCACATGCGCTCATGTGGTTAGTCGTCACTTAACCGAGACACGTCCATTATGGTGGGATCCATATTCAGAGGACTATAGTGTGCACTACATAGGAGGACAGTTGGTTCAGCAAGGAAGAACAACGTGGAGAAAACACAACCAAGAATTATTGAAACCGTCGAAGTGAAATCATCATGGTAGGATCAATACGCACATGATATCACTTCATCCCCGTGATATCATTGCCTTCTTTTCTGCCAAATTTCAGGGGATCTTTAATGTTGCTTCTAGTTTCAAGCAGCATTGTTTGGTAGGGTCCACATTGAGATAATATGATAGAGAAAATCTCACCAAGAGATGATCCTCTCTGGCTTGGCAAGGACTTCCAAGTAAAACGTAATATTAACTAGGAAATGGATCGTCTTAGAAAATTCAGATAAAAAGTTCAAAGAAAATAAGTAGACATTCATCATCCATTTAGAGAATTCAAGTGAACCAATAGAATAGATTTTGGGTATGATGTATCGAAGAGGTAGTCCACAAGGTGAACTGTTTGGATCACCAAACCATCTGAACTCCAAGTGTACTTTTAGTGCCTCTACTTCAATTCACGAATCTAGACAAGCAAACACCATCTAAAAGCTTGTTTCTCCAACAAAGAAGAGTTCAAATTCGGGCTGCTGCCTAAACAAAGTTTCCAAGGTACGGTTTCTCAGATGCTACAATCATCCATCCACGTGCTTCCCCTGATACTAGATATCCAAAACTGGAGCGAGTCCGATCATCACTAGGTAGGATGGGGCGATTATATTAATGGGCTAACCACCATGCAAAAGTAGGGCCTGTCCATTTAGCATTCCACCTCAACTAATTAAAGGTGCAGATTACAGGGCCTACGATGCTCAGAGTAACAGTGGGTAGGAAGCCGAAACTTGCCGTATTGTATGGTGTATATAAACGAAATATGAACGTGCTCTAAGAACTGACCAGCTTACTATTTTGTGATAGGTTTCACGAATACCGAAAGTCGGAAAGAAGTGAGCAGAAGCTTGAGCGTGAGAACCAGGTTGAGTGGGCAAGATAGTTACGTGTGCACTCACGCGAACAGTAGCAGAAAGTAGACAGTAGAAACGAGATTACTCGGCCTGCAAAATTCCTTTTACTGTGGTAGACATCAGCTTCTGGACTCTCTTCTCTCTCTTCGTCTCGGTGTCTGTGAAATCTGCATTAATCAAACGCATTCTTGAATAATTATCCATTTCTACATGACATGGAACCTAGAAACGGAAATATCTATGGCGTCTGAAAGCCCCAGCTAAATATACATGTAGGACAAGATAATTGTGGTGGCCCAGAATGTTGTGTTTCAAACCGTTCATCTCCCCAACAACACCGTAGATATTTGCTATTCTAAAAATCTAATCGTTTGTTGATGTTAACTGAATTTCGGCGATTTGCTTTGTAATTCTTCAACTGTGCCCAAAAGACAAAAAACTATATAATTGGTTATGTTCTATTCTTGCTGCACTTCATAGCCTATTCTACAATTTACTTAGAACTGAAACCCATAATTAGAGTACTACAGGTCTGGGATGGCTCCGGTAAGATGGAGTTGCGACTTTTAACTACATGCACTCGAACCCTCGTCACCCAGGCGAAAGACTCGTTACCACCATGTGCCATGTGAACCCGATGGGGCACATTGATCTGATCATGATGAGTACATTCCTTGTCAACCTCAGTTAAACCCACCTGGCGCACATGTTCTCAGATGCTGACTCCAGGCCATCAGTGTTCAAGCTTAACTAAACCAGTGGCTTTGGTGAGCCATTGATCTGATCATGATGAGCACAATCCTGATCAACTTTTGTTGAAACCACCTTGGCACATGATCTCAGCTGCTCACTCCAGGCCTTCGTGTTCAAGCTTAGCTAAACTGTTGGCTTTGGTGAACCTTAGTGGCTGATCGCTTCACTTGTTAATAAATGTACAGCGCCTAGTAACATGTGAAGAAGATTACTTCACCATGATGGCCTTTAAAGAATGCAATTTCTTGCCTTCTGAAAGATTGGAATAGGGAATCAATTTCAGCCAGGGCAGGCAAAACCTTAATAATGTGAAAACTTTTGTTCTCGAACTTGAATGTGAACCATCCAAAGAACAAGAAGATAAGAGGGAGAACTAAAACGAAATGAAAATAAGGAAAAGAAAGGTAGAGAAGGGACTTAAACAAATTAACTTCCCTCTAATGAAGTGAAGAACTCACACATCACAAACAAATTCTCTGGCTTAATTCTGCATAAGCTGTCTATCCAATTTCATACATACAACACTGGCAGTCTCCTCTCTACATGACAATAATAAAACCCTGAAAACAATAAAGAAATGGAAAATTATAAGAGCAGCAAATGGATATAAATTGTGAAGCAAGTAGCTTATCTCCAACAGCAGCTAAACCCTATCTAACTTCAAAAACTTCAGCTTAAAAAGGCCAACTGCAAGACGCCAGTCTAGCAGCCTACCAGTTTAGTTAAACGCTCTTCTATCTTATTGAAAAGGAAAAAAGGAGAAATGCCTACTCTATATCCTTTGAGCAAGATGATCTAAATATTCAAGCCACGACATGTTTAAAAGCTGTTATAAGCATTTCATGCTGAGATTCTCCTTGGCATAAAGGTAGATTCCTAAAGGTCATAGGTTCAAGGCATGGAAACAGCCTTTTGCAAAAAATGCAAGATTGGGTACTATAGATCCTTTGAAGTCCATTCCTTCTCTGGTCCCTGCATACGCGGGAACTTCGTGCACGGGGCTGCCCTTTCTTATGCAGGGACTCACCTCCAGCTCAGGGTACTCTATCCCATCTCTTCAGTTTAGCATTTCGGTTCTTTCTATTTCGGTGCCAGGATTCAAGTTAAATGTATAAAGAAGAACAATTATGCATATTGAAAGCCAATTTGATTTGAAGTTCCTGTCATGTCAGCATTTGATTAGATTAACCGAAGTGAGCAATTTTACGGGAGGAATAACTGTAAGGAGAAAACACATTTTCCAAAGAGCATATCTATAGGGAAAGTGGTCCTCATAAGTGTAAGTCAGGCCCCAGTTCCGAGGAATCGATCAATAACCTCCCTTCTCTGCCCTTCTGTAAAGAACACGAGGACTACCATCTTTCCTTCCTCTATTTTTTGACATAGAGTCAAGGAAAGCAATCAAAGGAGCAACCTCAAACTATCCATCCGATTCTATTTCCGCAAGAGTGTAAACAAGAAGATTAATGATCATAATATTCATTTTTAATCCAATCTTTTTTTGGACGTTTTCCGACTGATAAAAGATGATCCGTTGATCCCAATGTTCATATGACCTCCATCATCAACTGTCCCTACTCTTGTAGATCCAGATTGCATTGCCCCAGCCTGAAGCCATCTCAAATTTTGGGCTGATGAATTTTTTCTTCACTCAACCAATCAGGCTGCTGCCTCAGAGAAACAAACTTGATAAATCGGTGTTTGAAGCTTGCTTGGAGTGCCATTCACTTATAGGATCCCTGTAATATGCTTGTCGGCTTCATATGGAACAACGTAGTTCCCCAAAACTTGCATTTTATTGCTGGAGAGCCTAGCCAAAGAGGATCTGTTACCAGTACTGGAAGACATTAAAAATCCTGCTGTAACAAAGATAGAAAGTGTAACAAGGACCTGGTATTTCGAGGAACCAGTAACCTCCAGATTCACAATAGTGATTAGTTTTTCCCTGCCCCCTTAATGCTTGAAGTGCTCTTTATATAACAGAGCTACAACTACCTGCAACAGAATAGGATATTATCTAAGAACAGATTGAAACAACCTATTATATTGATAATACTGCAGATGCTACTCCGGTTACTCCTACTAAGATATCCACTCCAACTGTGAGATATGCCTACCACCTGTGCTGCTAATACACCACCTGTACTGCTAACAGTATCCTACTGATCAACATCTTCAACAAATTTTTGGTAGTATCTAGATACCATCTTTGTCCAGGGACTTCAGAGAAAAGGAACCCTAGATCCTGTTTGTTCCACTTTTCAGACTTCTGTCAGCTTTTCAGTGTCCTGTTTCAAGTTCCTTGTCGCTACAAGAACTCTATCTCTCTCCAAGCAGTTGGTGTTATGATCGACTAAGTGTCCTTACATCAGCCATCATAATTAATTTGCCATGGTTATCTGTTTCTCTTAATTTCACGAATTTCACAAAAAAATGTAGGAAATTTTCATGGAAGAAAAGAACCAAGCGTTTGCATTATTTGGTTACTTAATTCCCGAAGAAATGGTCACTAATCAGTTTCACCCAACTAAAAAAAGGACAAAATTATCATAGTTGAAAAGCCTACCCTTACTAATTGAAGGGTCGAAGGTAAAATCATGATATTCTTAGTAATCTCTTGTTCAATCATAAAAAGTGATAACTTGAATAGGAAGAAAACCATTCACAACCAGCTTGAGCACTCTAATGTCTTGGAAATGAAATCAGCTCAAGGCTGCTCATAGGAATGTGTCTGAGACTCTGGTAACTTCCAGAAAGAAACTGGGAAATGAAATCAAATGATTTCCAATGTTGTAACTAAAGCGTCCCATTTAAACGTTTCAATCTCAGACCTTGATGACATGGGAAATTGACTACTAAACAATTGAATGATCAAGTGCTACTATGATATAGTTATAAAGCTCCATGCAACTCTGTTTCTTGACGTTTCAGTATGAACTATCATTAATTATGTGCCAAGGAATATGTTTCAACTAGCACTGTTCTAGACCTAAACCAATTAAACAAATAATTTTACAATCTTCAGTTATTTACAGTTGAAGCTCAGCCAGGCAACAGTATTTATCCAAAGCTGTGTTGATGAAAATTCAAATAGTTCAATCCACGTGGTAAAATGTGTACTGGCCAATCTCTGGAGACTCAAATTAAGGCAGCCAGTGTACTTCTGTAGCAAGTGAACAATATCTTGTCACAACAGCTAGTATTCATGATAAGAGAGATACATTTGACAAACAATATATGGAATAATAAATGGGGGGAAAAATCACATGACTGTACCTGGTACAATAAAAGATCTCATGATGGTCAATATGGTCAGCAATTATGATTATAAAGTTTATACCATCTCCAGAATGAACCAGTTTAGAAAAACACCTTAGTGAATTTTGTGCAAATTTGCCTGTTAAGTTTACCAAGAGCTAACACTTGTAGACAAGATGGCCATGTTATGTATTATCAATCTAGATCTGAATAATTGTGTGCCATGACAGCTACAACAACAGAAACAAGAATCAGAAGTGCTCCATTTCTGGAGAGTCCAACTTCCCTCCATGTTAAGGATCATTTGACCTCAGCTAAGATCTTATGGAACTGCTCTTTTGTTTCCTCCAATGAACGCAATTATCAGGGACTATGATTGCCTTTATCCTTTCCAATCCAGTGAAGTCTGTGTTTTAATCCTATTCATGGCCTGTTCTTTGGATATTCCATCTCTTGCTATGAGTGGCTGAAACTGTATTTCAGGGTCCACCCATACAACAACAATAGGGTTTGTCCATTTGTCCATCTTAGCCTTGAACAGCAATGGAAAGTCAAGAACAATAACCTTTGTCCCCTAAATCCAAAGATTCAGTACTTCCCAGAAGAGACCAAAGGAAATAAATGGAGCCAATAATCTGAAAAGACAATAAATATCAGGAAACTACTTAACAAGATGTTGAGAAAAGCAAATCAAAATGCTGGTGTTCTTGATCATATTTGTCCACTTCCTTGTTTGTTGGGTTTTTCATTTTGGGTAAGAAGCACATAACCATACTACAGTCTAAATCAAAGTTCTAAACAGACCCTGAGCATACATTGAACATGACATATAATCAAACCATAACACAAATTGACACCCTACTATGATTCTCCAGAAAACCAGAAACATCCTTGCGAAGGCTTGAGAACAAGAAATCAAGAACAACACCAGCCTAACTTTTATTTGGTGTATGCGACATGCCCAACATGGTCTTTATTGACTTAGAAAAAAGCTTGTGATAGAGTCCTTAGAGAGTTAATATAGTAGGTGTTGGGGGAGAAAGGGGTTTCACAGTGGTATATAGCCATAATTAAGGTTATGTATGAAGGAGCGGTAACAAATGTTAGGACCACTAGTTGAGAGACAGGTAATTTTCTTATCACAATAAGATTACATCAAGGATCAGCATTGAACTTGTACCTTTTCATATTAGTTATGAACAAGTTAACAAAACATCTAAATGAGGAGATTCCATAGTGCATGTTACATGTAGATGATATAATTTTAATTGATAAGATAAGAGCGGGCATACACACAAAGCTAGAGCTATAGAGAAATGTATTAGAATCTATAGTATTTAAAATTAGTCAACTAAGAGTATATAGAACGCAATTTTAGCAAGGAGAGGAATGGGAGTGGAGAACTAGTAAAGATTGATAACCAAAATGTCCTCGTAAAAGAATACACTTGATATTTGGGATCAATAACTCATGAGAGCAGAGAGATTGAGAGGTAGCTTACCCAGCGAATACAAGTGGGTTGGAACAAATGGAGATGCACCTCTGGAGTTTTGTGTGATCGGTGGTGCCACTAAAATTGAAAGGAAATTTCTAAAGGATAGTTGTAAGGCGGGTCATGCTCTAGAAATCAATGTCAAACAGCTAAGGAACAATATATACATAGAATGTTGTCTCTGAAATGTAGATGTTGAGATGGATTAGTAGCAAGACAAAAAAGGATAAAATTAGAAATGAAAACATTATATGAAACTTTGGAGCAGCACCAATAGGTAACAAGATAAGGGAGATTAGACTTAGATGGATTGGACATGTCCAACAGAGACCAAAAATGGTACCAGTTAGGAATGAGGCAATCTAAGTCGAAGGTTCTAAAAGGGCACGGGGAAGACCCAAAAGAACATGGATAGAAGAGAGGAGAAAATACTTAAAAACTTTAGAATTAAATGAATCCATGACACTTAATAGAGGGGAATGGAGGAACAAGATTCATGTGACTGACCCCTAATAGGGATAAGGTCTTGATGATGATAATGATGAACATGCCCAAAGTAACCAGTTGATCAGCAACTCAGTTTGCTTCTCTAACACAACCAAAAGATATCAAATGGAAATGTCCCGCAAGGCTTTTACATTCCCTTCTTGGGCAGATAGTGTTCAATATCGGAACTACCTCCTTGTTCATTGCATTGATCATCAACATTCAATCACCCTAGACCAATAATTTAGATACTTCCCAAGACAGTAGCCAACTCAAGTTCAAAAAGGAAATCACATCCTTTCACTTCTTGTCAATGGGTTTTATTCTGATTTTCAAGTTCCATCAACTAGGAACTTCCTGTTGTAATGTGTTTAGCTAGAAAGAATAGTTAGTTCAGTTCTATTATTATATGGTTTTGAATCCAGTAAGCTCTATATGAAGTTTTTTATGTACTTCTTATTTGATTTTAATAGTAGGTCATATAATTAATGATTTTTTTTTTCTGGTAATATTAGTTTTCGTTAACTATGTCAGATGTTGGACAAACAGTGACATCATCTCAAGACTCCACTATACTATCCCTTGAGAGTTCAAGTCAGGCTCCTCACTTCTCTCTCCAATTGCTCCGCTTTCAATTCCTCCATCTGATCTGCTTAAGAGTAAAATGTTCCATACTTCACTATACTGACCCCTGGGGGTTCAACTCAAGTTCTCTCTCTCCAAATGCTCCACCTTCAATTCCTCCAACTGATCCAACTTAAGAGCAAGATGGTCACCTTTTTAGGAAGAATTTAAGCTGGTAAAAACAGTGGATGGGAAAGTAAGAACAATGTGCAAACATTGTGGGAATAACCTAGCTCGTAAAGCGTTAGAGATGGAACTAGCCATTTGAAAAGTCACCTTGATAGCTATAGGGCCTTTAAGAGGAAGAAATCAGAAGCTGAAATAAGAGAATGTGTCCTTACTGCCAAGGAGAAGGCAAACATGTCCACATCCCTTAAAATATTGTGTTTAGCACTAAAAAGTCAAGAGAGATGCTCTCAGATATGATTATAGTGCACCAATACCCACTTTCAAGAGTAGACCATATTGGGCTCTGGAACTGTAGTGCCAGCTTAAACCCAGTGTTTAAAGTGGTTATACAAGAAAATTTATTACGAAAGAAATCTAACAAATATGTAAAGAAAAGAAGAACATCTTATCAATTTAAGTGTCAGAAGCCAAGTTGCTGTAACTACATATTTATAAATATCAGACCAAAAGCAGGGTTATATGTCCATCACCATCCATTTCATTGATGAAGGATGATCCTTGTAAGAAAAAAATTTGAGCCTTGTTTATGTACCTACACAACGCACAAGAGAGGCACTTACTGAAGTTCTAGTAAACAGTCTAGTAGAATAACATCTAGATAAGAAATTGTCTATAATTACAGTCGACAACTGTTCGACTAATGATGTTATGCTAGGTCTTATAAAAAGACAACTATCTAAAGCCATAGATGTAACTGTTCGTTTTATATGGGAATTTAGTGCACATGAGATCTTGTGCTCCACATCATGAGAAGCCATAAACATACACATCTAAACATAATGGATTCGTTGCTTTATTATTTGTGAACAACGACCAACTATGCACTTTCGGAATAATATCTACCATTTAGTAATATAAACGTTGGCCCACTTCCTATCAGCTTAGGCTTAGGCTGACAGGAAGTGGGCCAATAATTATATGTCTAACAGTACCATGGTCTCAAAATCACAGAACACGATTTGTATGCACCATTTTATTGAATCATGCATTCCACACTTTTATAATCATATGTAACATGCTCCCAAAATCACAGAACATGATCAGTATGCACCACTATTGGAAAAAGAATGAACCAGCATAATGGACATAATGGGTCTGATTATTTCATTGGATCAATACCCAACAATGGGCTTTCAGAATCACATGCACCATGTTCCCAAATCACACAACAATTAACATAAAAACAAGAAACATGGTCAGTATGCACCAGTATTGGCAAAAGAAGAAATGGACCTAATGGGTTCATTGCTTTAATATTCGTGAGCAATGTACTAACCATGCACTTTCAGAATTATATGTACCTGTTAGACATATAATTGTTGGCCCACGTCCTAAGCTTAATCTGATAGGAAGTAGGAAGTGGGCCAATAATTATACACCTAACAGTACCATGCTGTTAAAATCAAAGAACATGAACAGCATGCACCATTTTATTGTATCATGCCTTGCACACTTTTAGGATTGTATGTAAAATGCTGCCAAAATCAGAGAACACGATCAGTATGCACTACTATTGGCAAAAAAACGAACGGACATAATGCATGTGCTTATTACTCATCAACGATAACCAATCGTGCAGTTTCAGAATCATATGGACCATGCCAAAATAACCAAACAAACACAAACATAAGAAACATGTTCTGCATGCACCATTACTGGCAAAAGATATACATATTAGGGTAAGAGAAAATCAAATAACATGAGCCAAATAATATAACCAAACTACCAGAAACTTGTATTGGAATTTCCTCCCTTAAGTTTATATATCTTCAGCATTCTATTATGGATGGCAGCACGCATCAATGATCAAATTAGAAGGCCATTTTCATATCCATATAACTCATTCAATGACTGATCAAACAAAAGTTCAATCACATAATCAAAACCCATGTAATGACTGATAAAACTGATGCTGAGATCAACTAAAACTGAACAAGTCATCACATGTACCCATGCAGTTACTGACACCAAAGTAAAATTCAATTATAAAAGTTACAAACCACAAGCTTTGCCTAACTGCAATTACAATCCATAGAACTCATTTAGTTGCAGAAAGGTTAGTTTTTTCCACTGCAGAAATGCAAGGAAAGTTAATAAAGGAAGTACAGAAAAAAAAAACTTTCCAATATCTTCTGTGGAGCCAAATTTATGTGGCACCATAAGGAAATGCTTTGCTAAGTGACAATGAAAAACTTCTTACCTCAAAGCAGCTACCTGTGCAATTCCCAAGTATTCTCTTCAAGATATTCCGGTCCCTCCTGCAGTTCCCAAAGATTACCAACAAAGGCAACAAGATTTTTATGGAAAATAGTAGAAAATTTAAATGATAAGTTAGGATGAAATTTGTTCTTTTTAAGAGCTTGTGGCTTGGGAATTAGAGATCATGTTAAAGTAAATTGACCCTCCAGAATGAAAATTACTCAGCAACTTGTTGTTGTGGAGCATCATTATGGTGTCAATTGGTGAGAGAAAAATATCTCGAAGGTTCTTCTTTTCAGGAGGGGCAAAATCAAATTCTCATTCAGTGGCATGTAAAGAGATTGCAAAAAGAAACTCAACAGTTGAATCTGGAGCTAGATGGCTTGTGGGCAGTGGTGACATGACTAGACTATGGCTAGATATTGGATCTGTCAAAAAATTTCTGAAATAACAATTTATCGAGTCATATTGATCTAGTCGCTGAACTTAACCATTCATAAGGCTGTTGGATCGTGGAAAATAAATGACATATACGACCCTTCTGGATAAAGGATCAAACCCTTCCAACTTCTATCCATATCAATCAAAATAAATAATGAGGTTATCATACTCCATTCTTGAATAGAATCATCTCTTTTTGATAAGCATATTTTCACTATAATGATTTCACTCAAATGAAACAATAGTTTGGATAGACTCTCACTTGAAAACCAGAGAAAAAAAAAATTCTATAGCAACTATCACACTCTCCAACTCCGCCACTGCCAGTCCCAAGCCCGGATGAAAAAGGAGGAGGGTCTTGCATCAGGTGCTAGCTGGCAAGGGAGAAGTTGAAGATGATTCTGTTATTTCTTTCTCACAAATGATATGCATTTGTATATTAGTTTGTGAGGAAGAAATGAAAATCATCTCCAGCTTCTTAAAATATGGCCACCCTTGCGTCAAGTAGCCAGCCGGCAAGGGCGAAGCTAAAGATGATTTTGTTATTTCTTTTCTGCTTGCAAATGAATATGCATTTATATATTAGTTTGTAAAGAAGAAATGAAAATCATCTTCAGCTTCTTAAAACTATGGCAATCCCAACATGACATGAATTGAAAACTGACATTCCCTCAAGCTAGGGCGTTCCCCATAAGCGACACGCTACATCAGATCCCGGGTGCAGTGAAAAATAGGCAAGGGTTGCTAGGGCATTCTCCCAGAAGCGACTCGCTACATCGGATCCCAGGTGTAGTGAAAAATGGGCAAGGGCTACTAGAGCGTCCCCTTGGAAGCAATGCGCTGCATCAGAACCCAAGTGCAGTGAAAAGTGGACATGGGTTTATACCATGGAGGTCGAGAAAGGCGATAGTAAATAGAGTATCTCCAGAACATAAGGTTCGCATCACTACATGGAATATAGGGACACTGACAGGTAAGAGTTTGGAATTAGTAGACGCAATGAAACGTAGGAGAGTCAACATTGCTTGTATCCAAGAAACCAAGTGGAAAGGGGCTAAAGCTAGAGAAATAAATGGGTATAAATTATGGCACGTAGGAAAGGAAAATAACAGAAATGACGTAGGAATAATAGTGGATAAGGAATTAAAGGATAAAGTTGTGAACGTTAAAAGAATCAATGATAGAATTATAATAATAAAAATTGTTCTAGGAGAGCAAATTATAAACGTTATAAGTCCATACGCACCACAAGTAGGGTTACAAGATATAATCAAGAGATAGTTTTGGGAAGATATGGAGGGAGTCATGCAAGAAATTCCCAACACTGAGGGGATATTTATAGGAGCATACTTAAATGGCCATGTAGGAAAAGATAAGGAAGGATATGATAAAATACACGGAGGGTATGGTATAGGTGAACGAAATGAAATGGGGGAGAATATCCTTGATTTTGCTTTGTCATATAACCTATCCATTGCAAATACACTCTTTAAGAAGAGGGATGAACACTTAATAACCTTTAAAAGTGGACTTCATAAAAGCCAAATAGACTTTTTTCTACTTAGGAATAATGAGCGATCTATATGTAAGGATTGTAAGGTGATACCCGGTGAGAGTTTAACCTCACAACATAGGTTAATCGTTATAGATATCCATATCAACAGATGGAGGAAAAGAACTGAACTTAATACACATCCAAAAACTAAGTGGTGGAACTTAAAAGGAGAGAAAATAACCTCATTCAAAAAAAAGTTGATGGTAGAAGGAAATTGGAACTATGAAACAGAAGTAAATACCATGTGGACTAATATGGCTAAGTCTATTAAGAAAGTGGCAAAAGATGCCTTAGGAGTATCTAAGCATAAAAGGCTATTAGCAAAAGAAACCTGGTGGTGGAGTGAAACAGTGCAAAAAGTTATTAAAAAAAAATGGATGTGTTTTAAAGCATGACAGAAGATTAGAAATAATGAAAACTATGAACAATATAATAATGCTAAAAACGTTGCTAAGAGAATAGTAAGTGAGGCTAAACTTAAAGCATATGATGAGCTCTATAATAGACTAGGAACAAGAGAAGGTGAGAAATGTGTGTTTAAACTTGCAAAAGCAAGAGAACAGAAGGGTAAGGACTTAAGATCATGTTAGGTGCATTAAAAGCGATGATCAAAGGGTATTAGTCAAAGATGATGAGATCAAACAAAGGTGAGAAACATACTTTAAAAAACTGTTAAATGACAATGACTCTGAGAATATAGGGATTGAAATACTATAAGTCTAAATAACTTTAGATATTATAGATATGAACGTAGGATTAGAATACCTGAAGTAAAAGAGGCCTTGAAAAAGATGAAATTAGGAAAGGCCATGGGGCTTGATGGTATTCCAATTGAGGTTTGGAAGCATATGGGAGATATTTGGGTAGTTTGGTTGACCAAGTTTTTTAACAAGATTATAAAATCAAAGAAAATACCTGATGAGTAGAGGAAAAGCTCTATTATACCAATATATAAAAATAAAGGAGACATTCAGAGCTGCACTAATTATCGAGGGATCAAACTTATGAGCCACACCATGAAACTTTTTGAAAGAGTGATTAAGAAGAGGCTACGACATGAAACAAGTGTTTCGGAGAATCAGTTTGGCTTCATGCTTGGGAGGTCTACCATGAAAGCTATTTTCTTACTAAGACAATTAATAGAGAAATATATGGAGAGGAGGAATGACCTCCACATGTTCTTTATCAACTTAGAGAAAGCTTATGATAGAGTCCCTAGAGAGTTAATATGGAGGGTGTTGCGTAGTAAAGGGGTTTCTCAGGGGTACATAGACATAATTAAAGATATGTATGAGGGAGCGATAACCAATGTCAAGACCACTAGTGGCATGACTGGTAATTTTTCTGTCACTGTAGGATTGCATCAAGGATCGGCATTGAGTCCATACCTTTTCACCTTAGTTATCGATGAGTTAACAAAACATCTGCACAAGGAGATTCCCTAGTGCATGCTATTTGCAGATGATATAGTCCTACTTGATGAGACAAGGGAAGGTGTAAATATAAAGCTAGAGTTATGGAGAGAAGCATTAGAATCTGAAGGATTTAAAATTAGCCGAACTAAGACAGAATATATGGAATGTAATTTTAGCAAGGAGAGTAAGAGTGGAACACTAGTCAAGATTGATAACCAAGAAGTCCTCGTGAAAGACCACTTTCGGTACTTAGGATCATTGATCCATAAGAGTGGAGAG
Source organism: Warburgia ugandensis (assembly GCA_035236585.1). Classification (NCBI taxonomy): domain Eukaryota; kingdom Viridiplantae; phylum Streptophyta; class Magnoliopsida; order Canellales; family Canellaceae; genus Warburgia; species Warburgia ugandensis. The sequence continues at coordinate 69,487,908 of CP141134.1, forward strand.
ATTGAGAGGGAGGTTACCCAGAGAATCCAAGCAGGTTGGAACAAATAGAGATGTGTATCTGGAGTTTTATGTGATCGGCAGGTGCCACTCAAACAAAAAGGAAAATTCTATAGGATAGCTATAAGGCCGGCGGCCATGCTCTATGGATCAAAGTGTTGGGTAGTTAAGGAACATCATACTCATAGGATGAGCGTCATAGAAATGAGGATGTTGAGATAGATGAGTGGTAAGACAAGAAAGGATAGAATTAGAAATGAAAATATTAGAGGAAATCTAGGGATAACACCAATAGGTAACAAGATGATGGAGACTAGACTTAGATGGTTTGGACATGTTCAAAGGAGACCAACAACGGCAGCGGTTAGAAGGAGTGAGGCAATACAAGTATAAGGTTCTAAAAGGGAAAGGGGAAGGCCCAAAAGAACGTGGATAGAAGTGGTGAGGAAAGATTTAAAAACTTTGGGACTAAATGAAGCCATGGTATTTAATAGAGTGGAATGGAAGAATAAGATTCATGTAGCCGACCCTAATTGGGATAAGGTCTTGATGATGATGATAATGAACTATCACACTCTCCATTACCTACTACTGCAAATTTACAGGCTAAATTATATTATAGTAAATGCGTGTTTAGGTAGACTGCATTGAAGATGAAATATATCTCTTTCTTAAATACCCTCTATTTTCCTTGCTGTGGCAAGAACTTTATGATTCTTTTCTTTTGAATGCTAAAACATTTACATCTATCAAAGAGGCTTTCAACAAATGGTTTAAGAAAGGTACACCTGGATATCAGCTATCTATTCTTTTTCCTATAGCAGCGACATATCTTCCATGGGCAAAATATGGTTCTAGCACAATGAGAAGGTTCATTCTAATCATGTTCGTGATCTCGAGAAACTTAAACAGATTAGAAATGGCACTTAATTGAAATTCTTCATATGTATAACTAATGGCCCTATACAACATGAACAAGGAAATTATCATGATTTTTTTGCAACAATAAAACATTCATTTGCAATATATTTCTCCCAGCGTATTAAATTGCATCTCCCTCCTTTGGATATTCCAATTAGCTCCCGATGGTTCTTCTCTGATGATGCCCTGATTGCTGGATCTGGTCAGTTAATCACAATTATAAAGGAAATCTATGGCCAGCATCAGTAAGTTCATTGAAGAAAATACTAATAAGTTCATTGAAGAAAATACTAATATGGAAGGTGGTATGCTCTCATTTTAAGTCTCAAATTGGCATCTAATATAGGTAGTTCCACATTACAGGTCAAAAGCAATTCAATAGTGGTGATCAATACAATGAATTGGGAGGTAGCCCAAGCTTGGAAAGCTGTCCTCCTATGAAGGGAACGTAAGAGGCTTGCAAGTCTTTTCTAAGCGATCTCTTTCCATTTACATCTTTATGGAGGCAAATGGAGTCTGGCTACTTTGGCATCGTCAGCTTGCAAGTCTTTTCTAATCTATCTCTGATAATTCATGTCTTTAGGAAGGCAAATGGAGTCGAGAATCAACTGGCTACTTTGGATCATCTAAGGTCTGAATAAATCTTGGGTCAGTGTCTCTCCAAACTTCTTATCCTTGAACTTACTCAAGATGCTACACAATGATTTATTTGGGTTGTCTATGTTATGTTCCTGTGTGTGTCCAGTCTTCTTTTATGAACTTTATTTGCAATTTTATCAGATTTTTGTGTCTGGTCTAAATTTCATGACCTAGCTGAGAGCACTTAATCCATGCAATAACACCATAACTGACTAAACCACAGGAAGAAAGCAATTTGCTTCAAAGATTATGAAGACCAAGGAGCAGAGCACATGCTTCAGCTAAAAATGGAGTGGTTGTTTGTTGGGATTTCATCCTTGGGGATTAATCAGAAAGGAGACTAACCAGCATACATCACTGCACAGATTAATGAATGTTCTCTCGTTTAAGTAAAATTTTGCTTCAGTAAAGAGTTAGGAAGCAATCTACCTAGAACCTATTATTCTAATTCCTAAATACACTTGAAATCTCTGCAACAAGGAGAAAGTACCACCTTGAACCTCCAACCAAGCATAACAAGGAGAGGCACCAATGGGGTCTGCAACCAACTTCGCTGGACTTATTGGATCACAGAAATAGCTATTTCTTCTCAACTTATAAAAGTGAGACAATTTCTTGGTAATACAAAGTGTTTCATTTAGAGGAGGCAAATACATTAAAAGTAGCCAAAACTTCAAAGTTACAATTTGCAATCTGCTGGCAGTGTTATTATGATCTGAAAATCAGGATCAGATTTTCATCAAAGTTGAATTCACAGAAGAAACCTCAGCATGAATGTGTCAAGGTTTCACTCATGAATTTAAAATACTAAATGTAAGTTTTATGAGCTAGACAGTATTTCCGCATTTAAATATATGACCAAAGAATGCAATGTTTGGTCTAGATGGGCCTTTCTAAGATCAGAACTCCTTTAATTTGGATGCACATTCCAATTGTACCGTACGATGAATTCGTCCTAGCATTCCAATTTTTAAGGATGAGGAACAATGAGTAAAAGGAAAGAAAATGCTCATTACGGATTTTGTTCAGATAGTAGTAAAATCAGTTCACCACAAAACAACTGCAAAATGCCAGAAGCATAACTCCAATTTAACTAACCATCATCCATTAATGGGTGACAACGAGAATTCAACAAAATAGGAAAATAAATACCTATTAAGAAGTCTCCGTTGCTCAGGATCAGAGAAAACGCGATTTTCTCCATTGTCCAGCAAAATCACCTTCCCAAATGGAGCCACAACCCTTTTCCAACCACCAGTACCCTTCTTCACCACATCCTGCAACCAAAGCACCAAACTTCGACCCAGAAACCCAGTGAACCAACAAATTTCAGGAACCAAATCGTTTGTCGGGAATTAATCAACCAAACAAAATTCACCACGGCTTTGAAGAGATTCGACACTGTGCTTTTCCCAGAAGAAAATCCTCCAGTTAAGCCCACAAGCCTCATATCGATTCTACAATGAGAAGAAGCGCGACGTGAAGGAATTACGCACAAATTTCCCTTCTTCCTAGTTGGCTTCTGACAATCCTGCCACGGAGGGATTCATGGAGCTAAAAAGCAGAATCAGAAGAAAAATTGGCCTTACATGGAGTAATCAATCGGTTCCTACGGTGGATGGAATAGAAGGGGAAGGTGCCATTTTGCAGTCGCGCTCTTTCTAAGAGCTTGTTGAGCACGAGTCTGCTAAACCAACCCAATCTGGTCTGTAGCCTGCAGAACAAGCCCATATTCTATTCTGGTCAGTTTATTTCAACTTTTTTTTTCTTTTTCTTTCTCGTGGACCAGTTATTTTAAGCTTTACTGAAATGGAGTACGCTCCCATTTTTCCATTTGGAGTGAATTTTGAAGTTGACCATCCCCCTGAACTCTTCCTGATTCAGCTTGAAGACATACTCTCCAGTTACAATCCATGGATCCACAAGCTTCTGGTCCTTTGCCTTGAAATCTCTTCTGATTTTGTTATGCTCTGTATTTGAACAATATGAAATGAAAGCCAAAGCACTGCCACTATGGATTCTGTGTCGATATCATAATATGTAGATAAGAGATGACAGGGAAGTTTCATGATGGATCTTGCATATGCTTTATTATTAGACAACTTACCAAATTGATTTTCGTTTCATGAGAATGCCTGAGTTAACAAATTTAGAAACCGATTGGTGAGGCTCCTATAATCCGCTTTATTGGAGTATGGCAGATTATTCCATTATAAATCCGGGTAACATGGGCTGACAATCGGGCCCATTGTTAGCGAGTCTGGAGCTGTAGATCATATATGGTGCAGCATTGCCACCTAGAATTATGCTGTTAGATATGCAGAGGATTTCACAGAACCTTATGAAGGAGCTAAAGTAATCAGAAATCGTGATGCAGATGATGATCCAGTGCTGATGATTTGCATCACAGATGAGCCTTGGAGCCACTTTCCTAGGAGCAATATGACCACTACAGTGTTTATTGGTTGGAGTGCGATGCAGTTATTGATTGGAAACTAGTAGCAGCCAAGGTTTTCTGCAAGGATTTGAGAGCTGCAATGGCATCTACATCTACGTATCGTCTGCAGCAGCAGCTGCTAAATCATTTTCCCCTACATCCAAAGTCATTGATGATCCATACTCCTTTATTAAATGCATGGAAATTTTCAATGCCATCTATAGTGCCAAGGGTGTCGATGTGGTGGCCTACGTGTAGTTGTCGTTGAAGTTTGGGAGCTCTGCATTTAGGCAGATCTTCACACATAGCAAGCCAGAGATGCAGATTGATGGACTCTCCGTATAGATCTCCTATAGCTTCATCTCTGTCCGGGATGATTGCGGTTGCTATTAGACTGCGAAACTGTATACATCCATGTTTGTAGGGGCAGTGTGTGGCCATCCCAGATCTCAACTACTTTACCATCTTGTTTGGTCTCAATGTCTGGTCATCCTTTCGCCTGTTGAATGTGAATCATCAGCCATTATACTATTAAGCTCTCAATTTCGAGCTGTCAATCCAACAGCTATAATTCAGGTCAGAAAAAATTCCAAGACTGACGATCAAGTTTTTGGGGCCGGTTGGAAAATATATGTGCCATCGAGACCGTTGAGCTTGCAGACCATCAATAGTAAACCCACAGAGTTCTGGGCACTATCCAAAGAAATATGTCATCCAGAAGACATCATCTAAACTCTTTGGAGGCTGAATGAATCAAAGGTCTACGATCATCTGATTAAGATAAGATCAACACCACTCGGATGGACTTTTATTCTCCAGTTAGGTAGTGGATTTACAAATTTCCATGTGGAACATTTAGGCCAAAAGCTGGCCGTTAAGGAAGAAAAGATCAGTCCGCTGGCATATTTAGGTTTCCCAGTAATCTAACGTGGTATAAGTTTCAAAACCATGCGGCATCGTTAGTAGCTACTGGAACCACAGTTTTCATTCCATGTTGAGTGGAATCGAACAACACGGATGCTAAGTTACAAACAAAATATGAAAATCTGCGTCTTGGTACAGTGCATCCACTAAGAAAGTGGGAGGTTATTGGATGGATTCACTTATAGATGGGGCAAAAGTTCAAGGAGGCCGTTGAAATTTTACGTTTTTATAGGCAACAAAACAGTGTTTAGAATTGTCAAATGCGGTGCATGGCTCACTAACAGCCCGCAGAGAACAAGCTCAGGGGAACTGGATATTTCCTCTGGACCATCCAAGCATACATATGGCTGTGTTTCCCATGCTTTAACAGCTCCAATAGCACTCCCTTTAGGTTCTAAGATGTAAAACAGTTGAACTCACTTTGTAATTTGTATGATAATCACCAGAAAATGCTGTTTCACGAAATGTGTTGTGCCCATTTCCATACCTCTCTGGTAACATATTGTGCTTTCTGTCCTGCTTCCTGATTTATAATATCAACCAAAGAAAAAAAAGCACCATGGCCTGTTCCTGATACCACATGATTAGGCCTAATAGATATCTTGAATGGGCTTTATCGAGTTAATAGCCATTGCAAAGTGCCTTAGGGCCCAGAATATGCTGTTTACAAGACAAAACTATCTATCAATTAACATGTTGTACCCAAGAACCAAAGCCTTCCTAGTGTAGTGGCACAAGGATGAGCCTCTTACCTGGTGACCATTGTTGAGAGGCTGTGCATGAACATCTGTGCGCGTCTAACTCCCAAAAGAATAAAATAAAAAACTTGACTCCTGCTACTGACAAGTCTATGAAGTATAGACAACATTAAAAAAAAAAAAAAAAACGTCCATGAAGCATAGATAGAATTATGCCTTGATTTGGATAACATTCTATAACCCTTCACTGTTGGGTCAAAGATAATCTTATATATGTTCTGGAGCTCTCACTAGCAGGAGAAGAGGTAAATTATCCATGCATAATTTTGTCTGCAGTTTGTTTATCTCCATGCCAAACAGCCTCATTAGCTCACAACTTGCCATACTATCTGTGGAGAGAGCTTTACTGAAAAGAATAAGAATCCAGTTTATCTATTTCCAGTGCTATGTTGATACGTATAAAGTGATCATTCAATTTGGATAGAAGATAAACGAGAACACTGTCCACATAAAATATCCCAAAGCAACTAAATATAACAGAACCCCTTGGAAGTGAAAAAGAATTACAGTAATACACCAAAAAAGAAAAATCAAAATTAGGAAATAGCAAGAAGTCTTCATCAAAATGGTAAGAGAATGATGAATCCCACTGCGTTTTAGATCCTAGTTTTTGGCAACCAAAGTCAAATCTAAAATCTCTGTGAACGACATGATATTCTATGGTTGTTTTGCCATCATTGAAAATATGAACAGGCAAACACCAAACAGAATCACAGGATCCAGACGAAGAAGAAGAGACAACCTAAGATCAATCCGGACCCTCATTTCCAGAACTAAGCAGAGCAACAGCCAACCTTCTTCACTGCTGATACATCATCCCTGCTGCCTACAATAATTGTCTGTCCCTTTGGCAGAGCTGCAGGATCATCGCCAATATCAAGTGCTTTCCTGCTGACTACTCGATAGATCTGAGTGAGAACTTCTGTGAAGGCATTCTCCACATTCATTGACTCCAGAGCCGAGGTTTCCATGAAGAAGTTGTTTTCTCTCTCAGCAAATGCTTTTGCGTCTTCAGTAGAAACAGCTCTTAGGTGACGGAGGTCTGCCTTGTTCCCCACAAGCATGATAACAATATTGGAGTCTGTGTGATCTCTAAGCTCCTTCAACCACCTTTCTACATTCTCAAATGTAACATGACGGGTAGCATCATAGACAAGCAGTGCACCAACAGCTCCTCGATAGTATGCACTTGTAATTGCACGATATCTTTGGAAAAGAAATGAAAGGACAGGAAGTTATTCTTGTGGAAACACACCATTCTGTTCTGCAATAAACATCCAGTCTACAATTTCACGGACAAGATTAACTAGTTTGCTTGGAGCTGGTAGAGAAGAAAATAACACATGCAGTGTATACATAGAGAACAAGATTAACTAGTTTGCTTGGAGCACAATATAAGGTAAATTTCCATAGATAGACGCCCCTAATATTATTTTATTTTTTAAACAGGAATGTCTCTAAAATATTATTCAATGAAATAACAAATCCAGAATGCTAGCAAACATAGAGAAATGACTATGGTGTTGCTTCATGTGAGAACTGCATCGCACCTACCATGAGATGAACTTTGCCAAGGCAGATGCAGCTGAACCAAAAGAAGAGTTTAGGTATTCATTTAGCTGCCAGGTTCAGATAGAAAGGACTCGAACATGTTCTAGTGCTTACAGGGAAACAAATCATTTGACATATTTTCACCAATTAACGGGTTCTCTAGAGGATCATGTATGATCTACAAAATGTATAATGATAGTGAGCACAAGCTTGTTAAAATTTTACCTATCAATATTTAACCCATTCAGTCTCAACAAAGATTACCTCTTAGCAAGGTTCTCTGAAATCTTCTATCAATTTCTCTTGTACCAGTGTCTGAACAGTAAATTTCCCTATAATGTATTGAACTCATCAATCCAGTTGCATAATCTGCTTATTCTGAAGTTGAATTAGTCATTCCATATTTATCATGCAAACCTGTCTACATGCTACAAAAGTATATGTATGTTTATCAATGTAAGGCATGGAATGAAGCATCAGATTTGTGGTCCAAAACCCAGCATCAAATCATGCGTGTGCATTATACATTTGCATGTAAAAAAAGATACAAGAACTAAAATATAAACAAACAAGCAAACAACATATTAATTTTTTTGGTGGAATAGACATTTGATACAAAGAAGAGACATGAATAAACGATGCTAATTCATTTAGATGTGATGTTTTACTCACTTATTATTGTATTGTTTCTAGTAATTATTCTAAAGGACAGCCCCGGTGCATGAAGCTCCCACCTATGCGGGGTCAGGGGAAGGGACGGACCATAAGGGCCTATAGTAGGCAGCCTTACCTTGCATTTTGCAAGAGGCTGATTCCACGCCTTGAACCCGTGACCTCAAGGTCACATGACGACAACTTTTACCATTGTGCCAAGGCTCCCCTTCCTTCTAGTAATTATTCTATTGAAGATAACTCAAAGCTTCAGTTATTTAAACAGGCTGTACTTCCATTGTCCCCATTAGGAGGGAGATCTTTTAGAATACATAGATTTCACTAGTAGGGCTCTTCTTTATATTTCTTAACTTCTCATATTAATTTCTATAGAGAAGCCAGTCTTTCTCTAGAGTCTGTTTGGTTAGATGTCTGTGGTCCATATAAAATTCCTGTAAGCACAATATCAGTAGAGCATCCTAATTTCAGAACCTCAATTACAAAGTTCCACGGAAAAGTATAACCACAGTATGCATGAGGAAACCATATGATGATAATACATTTTCAACAATCCTTTTTTCAGTATAAAAGAAACGATCAAATAAACTTATAACAGAAGTGGTAGAAGAGTAGAAGGCTTTGAATTTAAGAGGCCTAGCAGTCCAAACATTTGTAAGATGGGCAAATTAATAAGGCCCTACTGTACTTCACCGTGCATATTGTAATATCTATCTTCTTAACATAATAGAGTTTTCTTTATATGAAGCAAAATTTAGAAAATATCCCATTTTGTGAGACACTAGAAGAAGCTCAGAACCAAGACAGTCAGCCACTTGCACTTTCATAAACCATAAAAGTCAAAAATGGCAAATTGCAACACAGAAATATGGTTACAAATATTCTAGCAACTTAACTGTAACAGATCTGAACATTTTTCTACCTCAACAAGGATCAAATCTATTACAGCACAAAGTATTTGATGCAGGCGTGAAATGATTTAGACCCTTTCACATGATGACATCCATTGATGGAAAGATGAAAGGTTTCCCATACATTTTCTGAAAATTGAAGTATGAGAAAAGGCTTCTATGATTGGTCCAAGATCGTCATTCGTTCAAATAATCAGCAAGCTATGTGCATAGAAAGATGCCTTCTAAAAGAGGACATCATGCGTAGATATGAGGAGGATAACAAGATCTTTCACAGCAAGGCATATAAAGAAATGACAAACAGCCTGCAATACTATGACATTGAAATAAAAATGCCAAAGGATGTCAGGGACAATCCTGGCACTGATAATTCAAACAAGCATAATTTCCCATATAATCATAGCCACGTTGCAAATTAGATAGATCCGACCAAAACCTAGCCGTTTCCAAAAAGCTGGAAGCGATGTCTTGGATTCTTCGAAGATCGCCCCCAATAAATTCTCCTTCGGCAATAGAATATTATAGAATATTACGATAAACAGATCAAGTATATCATGATCACCAATAATTTAAGTATAAACAACATCATTCTGTCAAGAAAATACAACAACAATGATATGAAGCAAACTAAAATTTAAAAATGTCAAATAAAGAGCATATGAGATTCTCATCGCATTTGAAATTGATAAACAGAAGCAAGGAGAAATCAAAATCCCTAAAACTAAGTTCGTGATCATCGATCTAAGAAAGAACGTGAAAAGAAAATCCTTCTCGGTAGCGTTCAACATCCGCAGACCTAAGACCTCCCATTTACTAGGTACAAAGAAAAACCGATTTCAGATGAAAAACAATGTAGGATCTAGGTAAAATCAATCAGAAAGAAACATAATCCTGCGCAACGATTCAACGAAAGAGGAGATCAAATCAAAATACAGAATAAGAAAGAGAGAATTCAAAGCGGATCTAACCTTTCTTGGCCGGCGGTATCCCAAATCTGGGCCTTAACGACCTTATCATCGACATGAATACTCCTGGTGGCAAATTCAACACCGATCGTGGACTTCGATTCAAGACTAAATTCATTCCTGGTAAATCTCGAGAGGAGATTGGATTTTCCGACACCGGAATCCCCGATCAATACAACCTTGAAAAGGTAATCGTAATCGTCGTCGGCTCTGTAAGTCATTCTCTTTTGTTGAGAGAAAATCGAAGAGAAGGCGAGCGAGCGCTCGGAGACAGGAAAATGCCGGCCCTTTCCTTCTCTTCTGCTATTCCGTGTTCTCTGCTTCTTCTTCTTCTTCTTCTAGCAGTCACGGCGTTATCAAGGCTGTAAATCTCGCCATTTCGATTTAGGGAGGAGAGAGGAAGAGGGAGAGGAGGAGAGCGAAAGGGGCGCGAGGATGGTGGGGATTGGAAACGGGTTGGTTGGATATACCTCCTCGGAACGGAACGATGGATGGGCGTCGTTGGAAGAAAGAAAGAGAAAGCGATAATCCGAAGTTCAAAAAAACAAATGGAAAAGGGCCGTCGTGGAGGGAACTTCTTTTCAAATGATATTACCACCCCCAACTTAAAAATCAAACTCGATTACCCACATGAACGTGGGTGCAAGGGTCTCACCTTTGGAAAATATGTGCGTGCATCGTACAACTGTGCATCCTCTGCCGTAGGATTATCTAGTCACTGCTGCTGATTTCCTATGGCCCACCCCTTCAACGGTTGAAAATCTAAATTTGGGCTGTGAGGCCACGTGTGTAGGATCGGATTCGTATGGGTAACACGAAGAACGGCTCAGATCTTTCAAAAATGATCTGCGGTAACGTGTACTTCTCCGGTCGCCTCATAGGATTGTACGTCTACCAGGACTCTTAAATGAAAATAAAGATTTACTCAAACATTATAAACCTGTGCTGTCGATTGAATCATTTGATCTGGTCGCTCAACGGGGAATGTTTAGGTTGAGTTTTCAAGTCTTTGATTTGTATTTTTATTGAACGTGGAGTTCTAGATGAAGATGAAGTACACGGATTCTGCCTGTGAGTTTCCATGGAAGAAATTGGTAACAATATTATATGTGACGTGCGGCCATTTCAAGGTCAAACATTCATACTTTGGATACGTTACAAGCCAAACCTCCTGCACTAGACAATTCTTCCTCTAAGGTGAGATCTCTCATGTATTTTGCAAGGGGTTAGTCATCGAAAATGCACCTGGTAGCTTGCCAAACTTCATACACCTTGAAGAGATTCATGATATTGAATGTAAATATAAGGAAGAGATACATGATATGAACTAACTTGGTGACCCCCAAGCTAAAGCCACCTTTGGATGATTCACCTCACTCAACTTGTTTTGCGTTCCCTATATTGACTGCCTGGAAAAATTTATGCCCATGGGATTCTTCTAGCTATTAGGTTTTTCGGTTGAGAAATCTAATAATCATTATTTAAAAACCCCGCTAGTGTGGTTTTATGATCTAGGGGTCAGTTCCGAGGTCGGATAAAGGAGAAGGGTTGCTAGACAACGTAAAATATATTAGCAAATCCTATCACATAAATCTAAAGATTAAGACATTTCCTTAAGCTAGGGCATTCCCTTTAAGCTAAGTTCATATTAGAGCCTAGATACAGTGAGAAATAGGCAAGAGCTATTAAGACGTTACCCTTTAAGCGGTGCATAGAATTAAGAGACAATTCTGAGAAGATATCTAGGGAGTAATGCAAGAAATTCTCAACACATAGATGATATTTAGAGGAGAAAACTTAAATGATTGAATAGAAATAAAAAATAAAAAATGAAGGATATAATAAGATACATGGAGAGTATATTGTTAGAGAAAGAAATAAAATAGGAGAAGCTATACTTGCTTTTGTTTTGACGTATAATCTAGGTTTAGCAAACACATATTTTAAGAAGAGAGGTGAATACTTACTAACCTTTAAAAATAAATTATATAAAAGCCAAATAAATATTTTCTACTTAGGAATACTAAAAGATCAATGTGTAATAATTGTAAGGTGATATCCAGTGAGAGTTTAATCATACAACATAAGTTAATGGTCATAGATATTTACATTAAGAGATAGACAAAAAAAGAAGAAGAAGAAGAGAGAGAACTTAAGAGGGGAAGAAGATAACATCATTCACAAATAAGTTGATGGTAAAAGAAAATTAGAATAATGAAATAGAAGTAAACACCATATAGACTAATATAGTCGAGTTCATTAAGAAAGTGGCAAAAGATATTCTAAAAGCATCTAAAAGTAAAAGACAACTAGTAAAGAAAACTTAGTTGTGGAGTAATCCCTTATCTACATTTTTTTTGTTCACATATTTTCTTATAATGATTTTCAGATGAATAGAAAGAACAAAGTCATGTTCATTCTCTCTTAAATCTTAGAACAACATTAAAGAAAATTCAAGCACCAATATTCCTTACTCACCTATTTTGAACTAAATTCCCAAGTGAGTATCCTTCATGTGTAGTCTTTAGTTTTTGGCCTTATTTTCATGTAATGGATTTCATCTAATTTTTCTTCGGCTGATAGGTGCACCATTTGGAGCATGTCCTTCCCATAAAATTCCACCATTCCAGCTAATAACCTTTACCTCCTAAGAGTGGGCTAGGAACTATTGGTGATGTGGTCGAAACAACCTATATGGAGCATAGTTTGGATTTTGTCGATTATTACTGATATCACATCTATACTTGCATGACAAAGAATATCCAAGATAATTTATCCTTGCAGAATGCCTGTGACTTCCCTTTCAATGATTCCTGAAAATACCGACCTCCACTGTTCCTTCTTGACATCGGTGCTGCCCATTGGCTCCCATGAGAGGATGTTCTTGCATATGTTTAGGGCCCGTTTGGTTGGCGGGGAGTGGACTGATTTCCATGGGAAATCACCTTTTGTGAGCAACTGCCTTCTAGTGTAGTGTCCAAGGTGGTCTTCTCCTTTTATGCAAAGTAACGAGTCTTAGGTGGTCACAAGTACTATATTTAAAAAGGGCACCCCGGTGCAGTGTGCTAGATTTGGAGAAAGGGCAGACACTTATCTTGTATTTTTGCAAGAGGTTATTTCCACTCCTCAAGAACCTACAACCCCGAAGTCATACTACGACAACTCTACCATTATGCCAAGGCTCCTTGCGAGTGCTATGTTAAAATATTCACTAAAATATACCGTAGAAAATCTTTTACGCCTGGAATTAGAATTATCCCAAACACACCAAAAATTCTCATGGCCCTTGGCACGCATATGCTAATAATTGTCCGAAGTTTTATGAAAGACTAAACTTGCAAAACACTCGTGTTCGCGTTGAAAACCGTCAGGGAATTCATTTCCCGATTACTAGTGATTTTGCGTCACTGCTACATTTGGGTGCAGAAGGATACCTGGCACTGTGTTCAGCCACCACCGCCTGCAGTGGAGATATGGGAGTCTCACTGGTGGTGCCAAATAGTTACCTGATTAGAGCTGAAACCGAAGCCTCTGCAGTAATGTAGTTTTGTTCTGTATTCAATTGTTCCCAAAATTAAGGAGAACATCTTCCCGATAGGAGAAGTTTTGATTGCTTGATAGGAGCTTAATCTTTACCGATATTGTTGAAAACAGTGGCTGGAACATAAGACTTGGGAGGACGTCGTCGTAACAGAGACCATCATGGAACAGGTTTCTGAGACTGCGGTCCGTGACCCCGGTCTATTAAAGCTGGGACCTTGCGGTTGCTTTCTCTCATGGGGACCCGTCACAACGTTATGCTTGCAAGACTGGCTGCAACATGTTTGGAAGCCAACGATATCAATGATGACACCAGAGCTGTAAATCAACGGGTAGCAGCCATGAGATGTTGTTGCCCGATGCTTGATCCGACTTGGTTTTCTAACCACTGGGTGAGATTTCTAGTTGAAGGGTAATTGATTGTGGACCGCTGTATATTGGTCTCCTTAACGCATCCAATGACAAATTTCCGAAGTTCTAGAGCAAAATAAAGATGGCAAGTTGCTCTATAGCACCTCAACTTCTGCATGAAGAGGGGGCCCTAGTGGATGATCTGATCTGTTCATCTTATTACTCCAGCTTTAAATATCTACTAATAAAAAAAGCAAGCGGATCAAATGATTTTATAATTTAAAAACTGTTCTTATAATCACAGGAAAAAGATGGTCGGAAGCTTTGTAAACAACCGTTCATATTCAACAACCAAAAACACTGCTCGTAGCCGGACAATAGAAGAACGAGTTGGATCATCCAAAATGCAGGCCGCTTCCGTCGTTCTGCTTTCGAAGTTTCTACGTCGGGCTGCAATTAAGTGGCTTGCTTTTTCTTTGATTAATCATTTAACGTGGTAGTACAGACGTACGTTCTAGTGCTTTCCGATCTACAACTTCCAGACAACGGACCCTCTCAAGTACTTGCATCGGGGAATCCCCTTCCTTTTATGTGGAAGCAATGAGCTATCAAATGACAGCACAAATTTAATGACCTAACTGGATATGGCCTTGGAAAGAGTCCACCATGCGGTGCCATCAAGATCGTTGTTCATGATGGATCAACCTTTGGGATTTCTTGGAGGGAAAATGTATGTGCGATTAGGCCCGCAGATAACGTAAATCATACTGAGGTTACCCGCACGGACCTAGTTCCATCTTAATTGGGCATTTCCTCTAGCAGATCAAAGCCTACAAAAGAGAGTAAGTTTGTTTAGGTGGAATCATAAAGAAAGCTTGACAAATAAAGAGGGACGATCATGCGATCGATGTGGTCAATGGAAATAATTGCACCTCTTCTTGCCAATCACATGGCATAATTCAATCATGCCATGTGGCAGATCTGAGGTGCCAAAAATTGGTTGCGAGAACAATGCCTAGTTGCTACATCCTCTAGAAAAGAGACAGTTTCTATGGTAGAAATATGGCTTTTTATTTGGAAAAATGCACGCTGAACTTATTACTTATTTTTTTCAACGATCTAAACAGTTCATTTGATTGAGGTTGTATTAGATGCCTCTAGTATAATACATCTCAACTATTAGATATATCTAAGATTATACTTGTTGGCTTTTTAATATTGTGAAATAGACAATTTTAAGCACCTCACTATCAATTTGCAATAGCAAAGGGTCGGACAAGCATAGTCTTAGGGGTACTCAATAGAGAAGATTTTTTATGTGTAGGGCATTTAGGACATTATAAAGTAGATGAACGATTTAGATCATTGAAAAATATAAGTGGTAGGCCCAATATACATTTTTTTTTCTAGGGAAAGCCATGGAAAGCTTTTTATGATAAAAATTTGAGAGAGAGAGAGAGAGAGAGAGAGAGAGAGAGAGAGAGAGAGAGAGAGGAATTGAAGAAAAATAAAGTTTGGGACTACTTTTTATATTTTTCATCAATGTAAAAGTTCATATAATTCTGTTTCAATCAAATATCCTTAGTACCAAAACTCTCTCTCTCTCTCTCTCTCTCTCTCTCTCTCTCTCTCTCTCTCTCTCTCTCTCTCACACACACACACACACACACACACACACACACACACACACACACACACATGAAAGTTCTAAATTCTTCATTTCTAGCCTTTCTATGGTGGAGTTTTCCTCCTATAACTTACAAGTTATAGGTTCGATGTATGAGAACAGCTTCTTGTAAAAATGCAAAGTAAGGCTACATACTATAAACCCTTTGGCATTCGCCCTTCTGCTAAACCTGAGTATGTTGGAGCTTTGTGAACTAAGTTGGCCTTTTTTTTCTAACATAGATGGTAAGATGGTTTTATTTTTTACATTGTTCATTATATGACCATGATAGATCCAAAAATGAAGGCCTTAGATAGTCCCATTAAAAATGAACTTTGATATTAGAGAGAGAGAGAGAGAGAGAGAGAGAGAGAGAGAGAGAGAGAGAGAGAGAGAGAGAGAGAGATTCTTTAAACGTTTTGCTTATCTCTATGTCAAGCTTTACTATTTTCAACTTAATAAAACTGTTAGGACCACCGAAAATTAGGAGAGAGAGTTCTCTCTTAATGAAGTTTAGTTTGTTGCATATAAAATCTCCAAAATTTTAAACGTGATATCTTAGAAAATGTCTTATTAGTAGTAGTATGATTCCTGCAAATTAAATCTTTTTATGAGTCTTTTCTTTTAGAGATGTTTGGGGACTAAGTTCAGGGATAGACTCCGTAACCTCTCCCTTGAGGCCTCACTTCTAAATGATCTAATCAATTCATCTTCTTTATCCTCATCAATTTTGGCTAGCTGCAAAAATTGATGTCCATTTGATACTTCTAACCACAAGTTTTACCCATTGAAATGTATCTTAATTATGGTCATGGGACTTTTTGACCAAAGAAACTGGAGAAAACTAGTAGCTAGAGCAACTAATGGGCATGATCTTGTATGTAACCTATCTAGGGAAGGGTGACGAAGATGAATATGACAGATCATCCAAAGATGGGATTTAATAAAGGGGTCATGGGTTCAGTGTTGGAAGCTCACTTCAGATAGCATTTTTCTTTCTTTTATGTAAAAGAAAAAAAGAAACATTTGATGGATGACTCACTTGGAGTTTCCATTTTGAGAAGGAGGAAGACTTAATTTGTATATATTTTTCATGGGTAATATTTTGTGGGTTAGGTAATAGAGAAGACATCATGTTTTAACGGGGAAAATTACATCTACAAAGATTTTTATAACATATAACATTGGGAGGTGGCCGTGACTACCTAGATGTGGCCAGTATAAAATTTATATGGCCATGGACTCTTCTAAGCATCATAAAACAAATGAAGCACTATAGGCACCATTGAGTGGGAGCTCGAATCCACCAAGTTGCCAAGTGATCCCAAACCAAAAACAAAGTAGCAACTAATGCACCATTTTGATTGAAAATATGCAGGCAAAGCATCAACCCGGCTCCAAAGCCTGAACCAAGTCCCTTCAACATTGATGAACCTGCACTTTAATTGGTAATGACTAATGAGATTACCGACCGTATCCGTTCTTTCATTAGCTTTAGCATCTGCAGCAGCATTACCAGTGTTGTGCACATGTTTGAATGTAATTCCGTTATCCTCGATCTCCCTCATCAAGTCAATGGCTCACACTTGCCACTCAAGCGTTTGATTGTGTTGCAAGAGACATCATCCACTTCCGCTGGTAAAAGCGGGATTCAATCCAAGTCTTCAAATGAAGGAAAGCAACAGTGACCTCTGCTTCAGATGAACAGAAAAAGATGCCTCAAGAGGAACATCAAAAGGTTCATTGTTTGCACTTACCCAATCATGTCTACTTCTTTCCTGTCTTGTAAGTTAGGGTATTGTGTTTGGAAAAATCTACTATCATTTGACTTTCTTTCTTTGATGAAATTTACTTTAGAAAGCATCTAGCAGCTTAGCTACAGCTAATATACATCTTAGGATCTAAACAATGTGAGACTTAGGTATAACAATACAATATAAATACGTAATGCCATTGATTTTTCTTCTTAATTACGTTTTCTTGATTATTATATTTCAAAAGTTATAACCTAATTAAGGTAGGTATTGGTCTGGGTTGCAAATTAATGTTAATCTAATGGCTTCAACTATTGTTTTCACATTGAATAAGCAGCCGAATGGAGCTCTAACATCAACATCATTTGCTCATCTCTTTTGTCTCTAGTTTTGTTAGGTCAAATTGGGAACTGGGAGTGTGTGAATCAAGGTTGGACACAAAACATGTTCAGATCACATATCATAGTATAAAAAGGTCTGTGATAGGGAACCACCATGATACATGCTTGAGTCATTTAGGACCATTTTTTTATCAAGTATTAGATAGATAACATGGACGAATAAATGCACAGAGAATTACAATTTGAGCCTCTTTATTTTATAGGGAAATACTAGCTGGACTGCCGAAAAGGACGCCGCCGACTAGGACTCCAAATCACAGCCTCTAAGGCAGTAGAGTCTGCTTAACTCGGGGCTTGTGAGTTGTGATTTGGAGTCTATTCTGCTGTAGGTCTCGACTTATCAAGCCTCTAATTCCTTGCTTTCCAACTCTCCAAGCCATCATTTTTTACTCAAGAAGGTTAGTTGCTAAGCTAGTGGAGAAGATTATTAAGCCATCCATGTACAACCTGTATGAAAACTACTTAAATAGATAATTAGATAAAATCCCAACACTTTATATTCATCAAGAAAGAGCAAATACATTAAAGATCGATAAGATAAATTATGTTAGTATATGACAATGCCCACCTCAATAAGATACCACTAGCAATACTGCAGAGGTATGATCAACTTAGTTGTTGATGAGGTAATTTGAGATCGTAATGATTACGAGATGAAATAACAGGGGTCTAAGGAGGTAACGCCCTATGGCGGCAGGGTTCGGGGGCTGCCGGTAGATCCCAACCCTACGGTGCGCACTATCTGAAGGTTGTAACTTGAGTTGTAGTTTAAAAGTTGTCAAGTACGAAAGCAGGAAGCTTCCTGCAGCCAGCAGCCACTCATTTGATCCATTCTATAGTAGCTATGTGGAAGGTGTGCTGAAAGTCCAATTCGATGGGCTAGTTGGTGAAGACTCAAAAGCTATAAATAGGCATGCCGCAAGCCTCTCAAGGGCACAAAAATTCTTTGTTAACTTGTAGTTCTGCTTTTCTGTTAGTTCTTTTTGTTAGCTTAGAAGTCATTGAAGCTCTGTTAGAGAGCACACGGTGGGACGATCATCTGTGATAAGTTATCAGATTAAAAGTTTAAGTAGTGTTGTCTTTTCTCTTGATTGATGTTCAAACGTTTTTGATGTAAGATTGTTTCTTTACAAATTAATAGTCAACAAGGCAAAAGTTTGGGTTATAGCCAAAGGCTGTCCATGGCTTGGATGTGAATCGGATCCACCCATGTTACAGTCAATTTGAGTTCATAGCATGGCGTTGTAGATTAGTAGCTCTTAACGATAAAAGTGTCTCATCCAAACAGCAGATCACCAGTCGGGATTCTCCACCCCAACAAGTCAGCCTCAATATCTTTGTTGATCAGCCCGATTTTGAAATATGAATAGAAGACCATGTTTTAGTTCAGCCATTAGTCTTCCGGTATTTTTGTTACATGATTCAATACTCGTAAGTGTTGATCTACTAGTCCATTCAACGAGTGCCTTAGTCGAGTGAACCCTGGCGAATGATTTCATCTCCATCCAAATCCTTATTTTGAAGCAATCACTTAAATGATAATCAAGGATAATGAAAGATATGATGGCAATTAGAATAAAAAAAAAGAAAGAAAGAAAAAGAAGAAGAGATCGACACAGGGACTGGTCAAGCAACCAACCAACCATGGCACCCACTGTCTTGATAAAAGATGCTCCATCCTTGCTTGGAAAGGGGCCAATTCGGTTCAATGATCAAATTCATTCATCGGGTAGGGTCAGTTATGGATGATTTCTACATGAAGGTTTCCACCCTGGATCTTTTCTAATCCTCTGCATAAGTGCCAACAGTGGGTTGTTCAGAATTGTTGTAGGCTCGGGACTCGAGTCCTTTGCCTTGCGTCCTTCTTTGAGTATGCTAGCACTTTTCATTCACCCCAGCTGGTGAATTATATACACTAGCAAGGTGGATGAGTTTGTTCAACGCCTAGTATCCACCTTGGACTTGAACTCTTTGCCCATTTTCCTCATTGTCTATGTCTAACTCGGCCATCCATTTTCATGACATTAACATGAACCAAAGTGAAAGTGAACTTTCGGAATTATCTTTCTGAAATGTCACTTGCCAAAGTGAAGTGGACCTTTTACAATTGGGTTCCTTTGACAGTTGGGACCAACAAATCTAAACCAGCCAACTACGAATCATCTAGTATAAGTTGAGACCATGTCAAAGTTCCCTATCCACGGTAACTCCTACAAAGGAAAGTTTGGATAACTCACTATTTGAGTGGTCAGGCATCGACGGCTCGTCTGGCTGTGCTGCATTTGAGACTTGAGAGTGTATTGATAGATACGTGGATTTGCAACTTGCACAACAAAGAGGAATGCTAGGCCGAAGGTTCTAACTTAATCTTAGTAAGAACGTTCAATAGTTGACATTGAGGGCACCATATCTTTGGATGATCTAAATTCATTCATCTAATTGTAGCTTTGGGTTAACTAGTAAACAAAAACTTACAATAATTGGATATTTGGATGATCCTAGCACTATATAAATTACATTTTCTGAGTTGAATTTACACAATTACTCTTCAAAATTAACATCATATTTTTTCAAATGCTAGAATTATCCAAACCTCATGCTGTTTACTCTTCTAGCTATCCAAACCCAAAATAATAAGGTGAAGGTGTCAGATCATCAAATGCCAAATATTGGGTGCTTTGGGCTAAGATCATTTTAAGACCTTCGACCAAACATTCCTTAGAAGCAAAAGTAGGCAAGAAATACTTATATTACATTGGTGGATTAACATTATCTAGTGGAGAAGTGGGGTATGGAGCTAAGCCCTTCTAGGGTAGTAGTGCACTCATGGACGGAACCTCTCCGTGATAAACCTTTTTAGCTGGCATAACAAAGAAAGGAGAAGAACAACTTTGAGGCACGGCAGTCCCAATGACGACCTGCCAGAGTAAATAGTAGTTCCCACTTAAATGCATAAAGTCCAGCCATTCATTTTAAAGAGTAGGATTGCTAGTTGCAGCTAAAGCATTTTGTTCCCACGTCTGTTTCGATGGTTCCAAAGTAAAAACCTCACTTTTATGTGAGAAGCGCTTTTAAAATGTAGAAGAATGTAGTCAATAAAATTTATTTAAGTAAACTTTTTCACAAACATGAGTCAGGATGGCCGAGTGGTCTAAGGCGCCAGGCTCAAGTTCTGGTCCTCGAGAGAGGGCGTGGGTTCAAATCCCACTTCTGACAATAAAAGTTGGTCTTTTCCTTCTTCTCAAGTTGCTTTTCCATTGAAACATTTTTACAACTACTTTACTTACACGTGTCAACAACCCAGCTGGCAGAGCATAGGACCCGTCATTTTCCAGCTGGAGTCCGCTTCCGAAATCTAAGGTCAAAACTCGTTACCTACCAGGCCGGTGTTGGTCCCCACATCCAGTTGCCACTTAACGACAAGCCCCGTCTCATTCCCCGCCCTCTTTCCGGCGGCGAATCAGATGGTCGTCAACGGTCCACGTCAGACTCGATTCCGAACGTGCTATATTCTCCCTTTCAAATCTAGGGTTATGGTTTTCCCCTTTTTGTCTCCTTTCGGTTTTTTTCGTCATCCGTCGGTTAATGGCGTTGCCATTCCATCCGGACAAGGATTATCCTAATCCTAATCCACCTTTCCGTGTCCAAATTCCAGTTTCTTTAATCAAATTCCCCGACAAAAACCTGATTCCGTTCGGTTCTGAGCTCCACATCTACTAGGATTCCCACCAATCTCCTCTTTTTTACAATATCCAGTAAAAGTTCTTCATTTTCCGATCCTTTCTGCAACGATCGGTCTCAAATTGAGATTTTTATTTCGAAAAAGAATTAATTTTGGGTCTCAATGCTGTTTCGGAAAATATTCTCGAATAATGCCTCTGGCAGAGATTTTCTGAATTATATCTTGCTAGAGATGGCAGTAGAAGTGGAGATTTTAGGGAAACATTTAGAAAGTTCGTGGAAAGTTAGGGTTTTGGTGCCGTATGATGTGATGAATGGGCTGAGCTGTCGATTTTGGCCCAGTGATCTGGTACATTAATGCCTTTTTGTATTTCGAATTTATTTATTTGTGGGGACGGACAATTTCTGGAACGTATAAATGGGATCAGGTAGACGTTTCCCGGCAGTGGCTGTCTTCCTGGCAACTTCTGCGTTTGAAGGACAGGTCCAGTTTTGGCAATCTAGGAAGCTCCCATTTGAATCGAACCCGACTGTCAGTTTCAGGTAATTTCATCATAGTCCACTAAATCCGCAGTTGTTGCTGCCGTAAATTATGGTTTCTGAATGCTGTCACATTCGAGAAAGATGAGTGTCAGTATCAATCTTTTCTGCCGATTTTTTCTGATCCAACTGGAAGCGATGGCATGTGTGTGAATGCCAATCACATCTTTTTCATGTTTGTTGGATTGGATTTGAATTCTTCAGGAAGTTTTACGTAGGGGGGAGGTTAGCTCTTTGACATTTTGAATCCTCTTCATTGCATCCATTCCATTTCCTGTGATTTTGATACTCTCTGCGAGAAGCTCTGGTTTCTGCTGGTTTTTGTTATGCCGAATTTTGAGTTACGAGGTACGTGCTTGCAGGTGCACTTCACTGGGTGATGGAATTGTGCTTCTTGATTGGTGTTTCAATGGAGGTTTCTAGAGATTTTCAGCTGCTAGTCTGGTGTCAGAATATTGTTGCACGCTGCTGATTCTTAGCATTTGGTTTAGTTTCAGACAACGGATGGACATTTTCAATTGAGCGCGGCTAGGAAAACGGGTTGTTATTTTATGACGAGAATACCCCCGTACCAGGGTCAAATTTTATCAAAAGTGCCATCCTCCCATGCTGTCTGCGGGAGGATCGTCCGGCTTGTGAGAAACCCATCAAGCATACTAATCCGGACGTTTATATCATTTTTTCGGTGAGAAGAGTACGAATTTGGCCGTCCGATTGTCCATGATGCGAGTAACGCATCATCCTACAAGAGTCCAGCCGGCCATTGTCCTCGTGTGCCGCTCCGTAAAGCTATAAAAATGAGGGTAGTGGTCTGAAAATTAAATTACCAAACAGGGGTATTTTAGACATTTAACGCCTCTGTTGGCGAAACGGAATCGTTTCTAGATAGTTTCCCTGTTGGAGTTTCAAATTTAGGCGTTATTAGCTGGCCATTAGCCGCTAATTTTAGTCTGCATGGGAGTTGAGAAAACAATTTCTTTGATCTAAGAATAGACTGTCATGACTGATGACAAGGTGACAGTTCAAGCCTACAGAGAAAATAAAAATACGCTCCACTGGTTACAGATGGCTGTATTCTCTGTTTTCTTTCCTGTATTGACTATATGATTGTCTAGACGTTTTAAAGAAAGACTAAATAGAGGTGGCAACCTACCTAAGACTCTGTTTTCCTCCTTTGTCTCTGCTTTGTTTATTCAATTTTCTCTCACATTCTGGGGTTTTGGGGATTGTTTATGTGCTGGGGTTCCTCCAGTACATAAACAAGCATTCTGGAACCCACCAAAACCAGGAAAAGAATATAAGGGGATTGGAAATTATCTGGTGAAAGTGACCCAGCTGAACCTGCACGGGATATATACCTGTTGGTGGTTCAGATAAACGCAAGGGTTATGTTGATCTTGGATCCTGAATTTCTCATTTAATTTGCTGTATCAGTGAAGGAGAGATTCTTCTGATAGTTCTTGTCATTAGTAGTGGAGTTTGAAGGTTAGAATCGTGTCTCTGCTTTTAGTAGTGTCTGGCTCTGTACATTCCAATTCTCCTTGTCGTTGTAGTTCAGGCTTTCGATATGATCTTAGTTCTAGTAGCCTGAAAAGCCATAGTTGGCATGCCTAATTGTCCATAGTTGGCACGTTTCTGGAATATGCTTTGAACCCTCCTATTTGTTATTGCTTGGTAGGTCTGTGGTATGACTCCCTGATTTTTAGTTTTTGACATCAATCGCTTGACTTGAATTAAAGCTAAATGCAAATTTTCTTGTTATCGCTCCCTGATTGCTGCACTGTTAAAAGCGCCAGTAGGTTGAGTAATGCATTTTATGTTGGTAATGAGTGAAGATTATATCTGGGTACATGATGATGACTAATTATTACATGCTTGAATTTGCTGCCGCATAATAGATGGATAATGCATTTTTGCAGTCACTTACTGTTCTTTTTTCTGTTTCTCATATTTTCTGTTTCCTCATTTTAGCTGTATAATAAAAGCTGAGAGATTTACAGAGCACAATTGTTTTTCTCAATTTATCGTTTGATGTCATCTTTCTTGTTTTTGTTGATTCTAATAATGTTTATAGTATATGAAATTCGCTTTATGACAGAGTTTACCTGGTGTAGATACCATCGTTATTCATGGAAAATAAAGAATATCCGGGATCAACAAAGCAGGATTGCCCTGACGAAATTCCATCTCTTTTCCGAAACATGGCATCCAACACAGTGGCTGGCTTTGATAATGTTGATTATAGTGTTCGGGGTCAAGCGATGACGACTCCGAGGAGCGCGCCTTTTCCAGATGTTACATCTAGTAAGGCAAGTTATCTTTCACATGCCTTCTTCACGAATATATGTTTAAACTGGCCAACCGAAGTCATCACCAGTTCAATCACCGTATCATTAATATGATCTTTAGGATATATTTATACAAAAACTAAGCAACTGAAAGAATATAATCTGAAGTGTGGAGTGTTTCCACGCGTGTGGGCAAGTGCGGGTGTTCATGTGAATGGGTCACTTGTCTCGAGTGCCTGTGGTGGCATCCAAGCGTGATTTTTCTATTTCTCTGACTTTGAACTTCATGTTGTATCTGTTTTTGTAGGCGGGGACAGAACCAGATGTCATTCAGAGGTATTCTGATGGATCAACAGTAAGCTTACCTGTGCCATCACTTAAAGCTATGGATGCCCAGAGAACACATTCCATTTCTATCAGCATGCCAACTTCTCCTGCTGGACTGCAGATAGGGGAAATTAAGAGAGTTCTTTTCAGTGACAACAATGCTGGAAGCCTCAATAATGGGACAGCGCATCAACCTGCCAACTCAACTGTTACCCCTGAATGGAAACTAAAACAGGCTAAGTTTCACTCTGAGCCTGGAGCTGCAGGCAATGCATATTCTGGTGAAGGAAAATATCCTGACCCTGTAGATGGGCAAGGCAGGAATCCAAGAGTTAGTAGACTGAAGGACAAACGCTTCGACTCCTTCAAAACGTGGTCTGGAAAACTTGAGAGGCAGCTATCGCAATTACGAGGGAAGCCAGTTGAACCGAAACCAGATGATTGTGACACACGAAATCCTGAAATAGAGGCTTTACCAGTACACCGGTACTTTGATGCCTTAGAAGGGCCAGAATTGGAAACGCTCAAGGTACGTGCTTTTTACATATGATCAAGTCTGTTTGAGAAATTTCTCCTTTTAGAGTTTTCCTCTCACTAACTAGTCTTGCAATATAATATCATGATTTCAACAAATGCAGAGAGGTACTATTTGTGGTTCCTGTACTTGTCATTGTGCAAGCTAAGATTTTCACTCATCACCAGATCAACTTTTAGAAGAGTAACCATTTTGTTTTCTATAATCAAATGATCTACCTATTTGTTTACAGTTTTTCATTTCAGTAATGTTCCGTTAATAAAGTCCACTCCTGCATTTCTGATTAGAAGAAAGCAGAATATGTATGCTCACATATGTAGCATGAAGATTGTTTTTATCCGATTATCATGATATGAACTCTATCAGTTATATTCCTTCTGTCTGCTTGTACAATGATGAATCAATTTGATATATTGAGTTTTCCGATGCATTTCAGGCTTCAGAGGAACTGGTGCTTCCTGAAGATAAACTTTGGCCCTTCCTTCTCCGTTTTCCAGTCTCTTCATTTGGTATGTGCCTCGGTGTTAGCAGTCAAGCCATCCTCTGGAAAACATTGGCAACATCTGCATCTACCAAGTTCCTACACATTCCCTTATCCGTCAATCTTGTCCTCTGGTGCTTTGGTATTGCTGTGACAATCATGGTGGCTGTCACATACTCCCTAAAGCTAATCTTTTTCTTTGAGGCAGTTCGGCGTGAGTACTACCACCCCATCCGAGTCAACTTCTTCTTCGCCCCATGGATAGCCTGCCTCTTCTTGGTACAAGGTGTGCCATCAGTGATCACCGAAAAGCTGCCTGCTTTTCTGTGGTACATGCTTATGGCTCCAATCTTGTGTCTAGAACTTAAGATCTATGGGCAATGGATGTCAGGAGGGCAAAGAAGATTATCTAAGGTTGCCAATCCATCAAACCATTTGTCAATTGTCGGGAATTTTGTGGGTGCACTGCTGGGTGCATCCATGGGACTAAAAGAAGGGCCTATCTTCTTCTTTGCGGTTGGGTTAGCTCACTACATGGTGCTATTTGTAACTCTGTATCAAAGGCTACCGACAAATGCAACGCTCCCGAAGGAGCTACATCCAGTCTTCTTTCTGTTTGTTGCAGCACCAAGTGTAGCTTCTATGGCATGGGCAAAGCTTCAAGGGAGTTTTGATCATGGGTCTAGGATTGCTTACTTCATTGCCTTGTTCCTTTATACTTCTTTGGTTAGTTTTTCCATTGCATTTACATAAGCATGTGCATGCTTGCACACACAGACACCCATCTTCCATTCGTTTTTCATTATGCTTTCTTTTTCTTCATTACTCAATCTAATGTATTGTTCAATTTTTTTGACCTTCTTGTCATTGTAGGCTGTTCGAGTCAATTTCTTCCGCGGGTTCAAGTAAGAATTATGTTTCTTTATCTAATATATATATATATATATTGATTAATATTTGCAGTTCTTGAATCTCAAGACACCAATTAACTCTTGTTTTTTTTAATAGGTTCTCATTGGCTTGGTGGGCATATACTTTCCCAATGACAGGAGCTTCAATTGCAACCATCAAATATGCAGACGAAATCAAGAACCCGATAACACAAACTATGTCCGTCTTGCTCTCTGTCATCTCTACCATCACTGTATCAGCTTTACTCATTTCTACTATCATCCATGCGTTTGTGCTCTGGGACCTTTTTCCCAATGATATTGCAATTGCAATTACAGAGAAGAGACCGAAAGGGAGTAAGAGGAGAACACATATTAGAACTGCAAGTTCAGATACCAGAGACATCAAAGCCACGGTCGAGATGTGTGCCAAAGGATTCTGATAGGCTTCTGGACCAGGATTTTTAAGGTGCTTCACCGATATGCGAGAAGTTTGCTGTTCTCATCTGAGATACAGTCGCGCTATAATATAGACGATTTAGATTATCATCATCTCTTTAAGTGAGCTGCTGAATTATTTGAATTCAGTGAACCAAAACCAAGGACGCAATTTTGGTTGAGACAGTTTGCAGTTCTATCATCCTCCGAAGGTGCATTGTAGGAATTAGTAAGAGCTCCGCACAGTTCGATGCTGCAATTCAGTTTGACTGAAAAGATTTTGTTTGTTCTAGTTTCTTTTAGTAGCTTTGTGCTGTTGGAAATGGGAGGTGCCCTTCGTACAGTATAGTCATGTGAAAATTGGTCAGAAATGGCCGAGCCATCTGGTGTGGAGAACATAAAATGAAAAAGCAATTGAAGGTTCGACATCAAATGATCTTAGCCCTGGCCCTGCTTCTTGTAATCAGAAATGCTAAGCAATCAAAACCAGTTACTGTATCATATGTTTCTGGTTTGTGATCCCTCGGTTTGACGGCCAATCCTGAAATGTTATTAGCTGGTAAAGGACTGCAGAACCGAGTCAGTACCCTCGTTGCAGCTGTGAAAACACTTGATGTTGGCATTTGTATGGCAGTCTCCAACCTCGGTCCCTGGGTCCCAAGAAAAAGCTTTTGTATGGCAGCCTATCAGACATAAATGTAAATGTTTTTTTATGTAATTATTCATTATTGTGGAGTCTAATTAATCCACGGTTGGTTCATCCTTGTGGAGCCTCTCCCGTATCCTTCCTGTTAAACGCCTATGAGAGAAGGTTCTGCATGTGTTTCAATTTGTAGCTGAACGTGCAAGATAGCAGTTTGGATCACTGATGATGATGATGATGTGATTCAAACCGAGATCATTCAAAGAGACAAAAAGAAACAGCGTGGATCACAAATGATGTGGGCCTTAATACTAGTACCTCGTGGAGTTCCTACTGAAAGCATAAAAGAAAAGCTAAATGTTGGTATGATTTTAAGGTTTTTCCCTCCGTTGCCAAGATCTAAAACAATAATCAATGGCACATATCTAGCTAACCATCAGTGATCCTACCTAGTTCATATGATCTTAGCCCAATGTTATCCACCCACCCTTGTTCAGGAATTTTCTACAAAGAAAAGCTAAACACATGACTTTTCTGGAACTCCCAGTGTCTCATTATAGTCTGCAAGATAAGTAGGCCTTATTTCAGTGAACATGTATCTCCAACCAATGGTACTTCCAATAAGTTCGTTTGCCAAAAACAGTATTTATGACTAACTAAATATCTTTTTGAAGGTTATTTTTTTGGTTAAATCATGATTTTTTTCCATAATAAATTTTCAAGGTGAAAACTTGATGCTCTTATTCTTCGGCTAAACATGGTTAGTGGACCAGATTTGCAGATCTAAGATACCCAAAATCTTGCAAATGGACCTCTTAATCTTTGGCCCGTTTGATTATGACCTAGAAAGATCATTTGTTTTGGCCCACTAACTCCCAGCGAATTGAAGTCCTCTTTCAAAATAAACCTATTAGAATCATAAACTTAACTGACACTGTAATTTAGACTAATTCGAGAGATATCATAAGATGCAATTGATACCAGCAGCTACGCCTAAGCCTATCATTATGATTTGGCTGCCTCATTGTACAGCTCCGACGTTATAGATTACTTTCAAGGAAAGTCACCCTTTTAATAGTTCGTGATTAGCCAACTACGATAACATTGCTTGCTCAAATAGTTTAAAGCAGAAGCCATTTAATTATCTCCTAAGTTCCATTTCCGTCTTTTGTATTTCACAAACGGCAGCCCACTAACCAAATCCTGTCACTCAGGCCTGTAAGATGGGCCTTGGCAACATAATGTAATGGACCTTCAAAGACCACTGGGCTGACACCAACATTCCCTCTTTACTGGTCAGATGGACGAAAAGTTAAAAGGGATGGAGACACAAATTTAAGTGGTAGTTCAACTGGAAAAGTTATGAGTGGGACCTACTGGTTTTGATGATCAAGAGCATCTATTGGGACATGTTTGAGAATTTGATTAACGATGTACGATAATAATCAGTTCTGCATCCACCTAGAGAATTTTTTGTGTATGGTTCATCTAAAATATAATTGGAAGAGTTGGGCCCAGTTGTATTGTTGCTGGCCCATATAGCTACAGAAAGTATGCCGATCCCTCTTCTAGGAGTTCAATTAAGCGCAGGTCATCCGGAAGCTCAAATTGTGGATGCAATAATCTCCTTTTCTGTGAGAGAATATAAACGGCAGTAGTAAAACCGGGGCCTACTTATTATGTAATCTGAACCATTTATCTCGTATAGATGAGCTGTCTATGCACTAAATTGGATTCCATCTAAAACTTACACCCCTCTGAAAGTCCTGTCTTTTGAAATGATGGTTTTGAAATGAAAGAACACTCTTCAGTCTTCATTTGCCGAAATTTAGAATCACCCAAAAAGGGAAGATTTCGATAGGCCGCCCATCCATACTAATACTGAGATCTTCAACGGTTTTGATCATATAATAACTGGGTTCACCTATAAAAAAGAGAAATAGTCACAAGGGCATACATACAATAGTTTGGTCCCATATCCCAACTCTACTTGTCCCTGCTACAAAAGAAAGAACAAACTGGTGGTGACGAAGAACTCAGCCAGCATCTGAGGAGGAAGAGCAATCAGGCCAGCCAGAAAAACAAAGCATAGACACAGACAGTGGGAATGCTTTCAATCTTTGGCTCTTCTCCTAGAAAATCTTGTCCATGTCTCCTATCTTGCTCCTTCTGTCCTTCAACATACAAGGCAATGCTTTCAGAAATGGGAACTTAGGAAACTTAAAATCATGTCTTAGCCAATTTCAGCCATCAGCAAGGTCGTATTGGGTTTGTTAGAGACTTGGGGGTAGACTATTAAAACTGGCTACTTCTAAGACTTTGAACTGGCGAGTTCAGACCAAGTTCCAAAGGCAGTAGCGTA
This sequence comes from Warburgia ugandensis, assembly GCA_035236585.1. Taxonomy (NCBI): domain Eukaryota; kingdom Viridiplantae; phylum Streptophyta; class Magnoliopsida; order Canellales; family Canellaceae; genus Warburgia; species Warburgia ugandensis. The sequence goes on from CP141134.1 coordinate 69,517,577, forward strand.
GGTTCTCGACTTCTAGAATTGGTGCATTCCAAACTATCCCTAGAACTGGATTGGAAAGAAGAAAAAACCCAAACTCAATCCATCTGGGTTGACTTCCCTGTTATGCGCAATTGTTAGGATTAAACTCTTAGTAACACAATCACACACAAAACACAAAATTTACGTGGTTTCGTTATATATAGCCTACATCCACGAGAGGAGGGGGAATATTCCACTATGAGAGGGAGATAAATTACACTCGTTCTTTTCAATGCCTTTTGGCTCTGTCTCTGGTCCTATTTATAGAGGCTAGAGGCGGTGTAGAAGTTTCCTAGTGGGACTCTAATTCTACTTTCCTTTTCAGGTTAGGATTACATTTAACTAACTTTTCTTATTTTTTCAAGATTCTTTGGGCGTGATAATGGGGATGGACGTTATCAATTCTCCCCCTCCATCCCCATGCCATACTTCACTAGTCTGAACTCTATGCCTGCTATGTTTTTACACAGCAGTAGCTTCTCATAAGTTACCACTTTTGTCAACATATCTGTAGGATTCTCATCAGTGTGAATCTTTTCCAGCTTCAGCATCAGTTATTCTACCACCTCTTGTATCCAGTGATACCGTATGTCAATGTGCTTGGTGCGCGTGTGATACATTATGTTCTTGCTCAGGTCTATAGCACTCTGCCTATCACAATGCATCTTATATTCTTCTTGTGTGATACCGAGCTCCTGAAGAAACCGCTTTATCCACAACATTTCCTTGCCTGCTTTAGCTACGGCAATATATTTAGCTTCTGTTGTCGATAGACCTATGCACTTCTGCAACTTTGACTGCCATAATACAGCTCCCCCTACAAAAGTGAAAATGAACCCTGATGTTGACTTTCTTCCATCAAGATCTCCAATTATATCAGCATATGTGTAACTTTCTAGGAGTGTATCTGTACTATCGAAGCACAAGCACAACTTAAATGTGCCCTTCATGTACCAAAGTATCCACTTCATGGCTTCCCAATGATCTTTGCCTAGATTTGAAAGAAATATGTTCACGACTCCTACTGCATGAGCAATATCCGGCCTTGTACACACCATTACATACATCAGACTCCCAACTGTTGATGAGTAGGGAATCTTAGCCATCCTGTCTATTTCCTGTAGTGTTGAGGGACACGTCTTCTTGCTTAATTTGAAATAATTGCCTAGTGGAGTGTTGATTGGCTTGGCGTTCTCCATGTTGAACCTCTTAATTACTTGTTTAACATATTTCTCCTGTGACAGCCATAACTTTTTTGCTTTCCTGTTATGTGTAATCTTCATCCCCAAAATCTATTGAGCTTCCCCCAAGTCTTTCATGTCAAAAGACTTAGATAACTCTCTCTTCAACTTGCTGATCATGGTCATATCTGATCCAACTATCAACATGTCATCTACATAGAGTAGTAGAATGATGAATTTACCCTCAGGTAATCTCTAGACGTACACACACTAATCTACAACTGTTCTTTTGAAACCTTGACTCGTCATGAATAAGTCAAACTTCTTATACTATTATCTTGGCACTTGCTTCAGTCCATAAAGACTTTTCTTCAACTTGCATACCAGATGCTTCTTCTTTTCGACTTTGAAACCCTCTGATTGTTCCATGTATATTTCCTCATCTAGATCTCAATGTAGAAAAGTTGTCTTGAGATCCATCTGTTCAAGCTCCAAGTTGTGTCTTGCCACCAATCCGAGTATAATCCTAATTGATGTTATCTTCATTACTGGTGAGAAGATCTCATCCAAGTCTATTCCTTTCATTTGCTCAAAACCTTTGACAACTAAGCGCGCTTTATACTTGACTGGTTCTCCATTGCCTCCTCTTTTCACCTTGAAAACTCACTTGTTCTTCAATGCTCTTTTTCCCTTGAGAAGTATCAATCGCTCATATGTTTAATTTTTCTTTAATAAGCCAATTTCTTCTTGCATAGCTTACACCCATTTGTCCTTGTCTGCATGCACCATGGCTTGTTAAAAATTCTCTGGCTCCCCCTCATTAATGAGCATGATATATTCTGATTCGGAACATTTCTGTGATGGAATCAAAATACGTCATCTTGTTGACATCTTTGGCTGAGCTTCTGCTTTAGGCTGAGGTGATGATTCAACATATGATGTTGTAACATCTTCTGGTACAGGAGACTGATGGTCCCCCTGCTCGAACTCCTCTGCCTCTGGTTCAGCTTCTGAGTCGATCTGAATGGGTGCTGAATCTGGTACTAGAGCTAGAGTGCTAGTATCTTTAACCTTTTTTGGATCTTCATAGAACTGATTCTCCTGAAATATTACATCTCTGCTACATATGATTTTTGCGTTTTAGGGTCCTACAATTTGTATCCGAATTCTTCATCTCTATACCCGATGAAAATACATGGGGTAGATTTTAGGCCTAGTTTTTGTCTCATCTCTTTGGATACATGTGCAAAAGCTCTGCACATGAATACCCTCAGGTGTGCATAGGTCACTTTCTTGTTGATTCACTTCTATTCTGGAACTTCAAAGTCAAGTGGTGCTGATGGTGACCTATTGATCAAGTAACAGGCGGTCTTCATAGCTTCACCCTAGAATGGCTTAGGTAACTTAGCATACTCAGCATGCATCTTACTCTCTCCACAATGGTTTGGTTCATACTCTTAGCTACTCCATTGTGCTGTGGGGTACGTGGAACTGTCTTCTCATGTCGAATGCCACGTGTTGCGCAATACTCCCTGAACTCTTCTGATGTGTATTCTCCTCCATTGTCTGTTCTAAGGCTCTTGAGCTTCTTTCCAATTTGTTGCTCCACCATTGCATGAAATCTTTTGAAGCATTTGAATACCTGTTCTTTATTCTTTACAAAGTATACACATACCATCCTAGATGCATCATCTATAAATGTTACAAAATATTTGTTCCCGCCCAGTGACTCTACTTCTATGGGACCACATACATCCAGATATACCAAACTCAAGATTTCATTTCTTTTCTTATTAGAAGAGGAGAAGGCAACTCTATGTTGCTTGCAAAATAAACAGTAATTGCATGGATTAAGAGCGATACCTTTGGCTAGTTTGATGAGCTGCTTCTTTGCAGTGTGAACAAACCTTTCTCTCCCATGTGGCTGAGTCTTCTGTGCCAAAGGTTTAGAGATCCTTCATCCTCCACTGCGTTAAGGTTGTCTTTAAATATTCTTGTGTGGGTCTTATACAGTGTGCTGCATATGTGTCCTTTAGCCACGATGATAATGCCTTTCATCAGTTTTCAAGTACTGTTGCCAAAGTAGTTGGTATAGCCTTGTCTGTTAAGAAGGATTGATATTAGGTTCAGTCTGAGTTCTTGTATGTGTCTCACATCCTTGAATACTACTATGCAGCCTATGTTTGTCTTTATTTACACATCACTGATCCCAACTATTCTTGAGGAACCGTCATTTCCCATCTTCACAATGCCAAACTCTCCTTCTTTGTATGTGATGAAGAAGTCCTTGTGTGGAGTGGTGTGATAGGAAGCTGCTGTGTTTATCAACCACTTTGCTTCACTCTTGATCACGTGCAGGCATTGACTCTTCCTTAATAGTGAGCACTGTTATGTCCTAAGCAATGGTGATTACTATCTCGCCATTGTCCTCCTTTGGCTTGCCATGACCTAGCTCTTTCTTCAGTTTTCGACAATCTCTCTTCTTATGCCTTGGAATGCCACAGTGGTAACACTTGAACTATCCTCTCGGTTGACTTTTTTACCTGTTGCGAGTCTGCGATCTCCCTCTTGGGCTACTCTTGCTCCTCCCCCTTTGCCTGTCTCTCCCAGTGTGCTTGTTTTCTGTTACCAAGGCATGTGCCAAGTCTATGCCAACTTATTTCCTTCTAGTCTCCTCATTGAATAGCGCGTCTTGGACCATAGCCATGGTAAACTTTCCTTTTGGTGCTGAGTTGCTGAGTGAAATTACTAGTATCTCCCAGCTTTTAGGTAGTGAGCTTAGTAATAGTAGAGCTTGCCATTCATCTCCAAGTTGTAACACCACTGCTCCTAGCTAATTTACCAGATTTTGAAATTTACTTGTATGTTCAGCCACAACCATTCTGCTCCTTAGCTTTAGATTAACAACCCTTTTTATCAACAAGGCCTTGCTTCGAGTGGGCTTAGCCTAATTTATATTCTCTAACTTTTTCCAGAGAATATAGGCATTTTCTTGTTGAGCAATGTGGTGAAATACGCTGTGATCAATCCACTATCGGATCTGACCTATGGTTTTCTTATTCATCTTTATCCAATCTTTTTCAGAAACTCCCTTAGGTCTTTTTTTATGATCCTCTAAGGGGTCATGAAGATCTTTGCAGTGCAAAAGATCTTCCATTGTAGGTTTCCATAGCGTATAATTAGTAGTGTTTAATTTTATCATGGCTGCAGCCACGATATTTCTAGAACTGGTCTCCTCCATGGTTTCAAACTTTATTTTTACTTTTTCTGAGTAGAATTGGGAAAAATAAAGTGTACAGATGAGTCCAGAACAGTAAAAACCCTTATGAAGGATATTTTTGACAATTTGAGGGGTGCCCTAAATTTTCTGTTCAGGGGGTGTCCTTATCAATTTAAAGGGGTGGTAATTTAGCATGTAGGGGTCCCCTTTGTAAGTTTTTAGCATACTGATTCTAGGTGCTAGGAGTGTCTTTATTATTATTTTTTTCAGGTTATTGTTTCAAGCCAAAAAGGGGGTGTCAATATCAAACAAGTGTCTGAGTTTTTAGACACATGATATAAAAGAGTAAAGTTGAGAAGAGAAAACCCTAACTTGTTTTTCTCTCCTTTCTCTTCTTGGGTGTGGCGTGCGGTAGTGCTTGCTGCTTCCCCGACTACTTGTGGCGTTCTCCGGCGTGGATCCCCTCCTACTACGCACCACAGTGAACGGGAACTAGCAGATAAGTTTTTCTTCCCAGAAACCAGGTGGTCGACACCTCTCTCTTTGTAACAGCCCGAGGGCCCACGCCCTGCAACGATATTGTCCGTGCCGGAGTGCTCATACACCCCGCACGGTTTTGTTCTTCCCCAGTTGCCCAGGGAAAAGGCCTCGTTGCAAGGGAAGTTCTCATCACTCTTATCAAGAGCCCAGTAACTTTCCCCCCTGGCGATGTGGGACTAACTCTCGGTCTTTCACCTTGCACAGAAGCACCGCAGCCCTCTTGGCCCGCCCTCATCGGCCAAGGCTTCACAACCTCTCCCCCTTAGAGGACACGCGTCCCCGCGTGTCTTACCACACACGAGCGCCCACGTGCGGCTAGCCACCCACACCGGGTCGGGGTTTGGCTCTGATACCACTTGTAACAGCCCGAGGGCCCACGCCCTGCAACGATATTGTCCGTGCCGGAGTGCTCATACACCCCGCACGGTTTTGTTCTTCCCCAGTTGCCCAGGGAAAAGGCCTCGTTGCAAGGGAAGTTCTCATCACTCTTATCAAGAGCCCAGTAACTTTCCCCCTAGCGATGTGGGACTAACTCTCAGTCTTTCACCTTGCCTAGAAGCCTGCCAGCCCTCTTGGCCCGCCCTCATCGGCCAAGGCTTCACAACTGGTGGCCCCTGCAACGATATTGTCCGTGCCGGAGTGCTCATACACCCCGCACGGTTTTGTTCTTCCCCAGTTGCCCAGGGAAAAGGCCTCGTTTCAAGGGAAGTTCTCATCACTCTTATCAAGCCTTGGCCGATGAGGGCGGGCCAAGAGGGCTGGCAGGCTTCTAGGCAAGGTGAAAGACTGAGAGTTAGTCCCACATCGCTAGGGGGAAAGTTACTGGGCTCTTGATAAGAGTGATGAGAACTTCCCTTGCAACGAGGCCTTTTCCCTGGGCAACTGGGGAAGAACAAAACCGTGCGGGGTGTATGAGCACTCCCGACGGACAATATCGTTGCGGCGTGGGCCCTGGCCGTTACAAGTGGTATCGAAGCCAAACCCCGACCCGGTGTGGGTGGCTAGCCGCACGTGGCGCTCGTGTGTGTAAGACACGCGGGACGCGTGTCCTCTAAGGGGAGAGGCTGTGAAGCCTTGGGCGATGAGGGCGGCAAGAGGGCCGCAGCGTGCAAGGTGAAAGACTGAGAGTTAGTCCCACATCGCTAGGGGGAAAGTTACTGGGCTCTTGATAAGAGTGATGAGAACTTCCCTTGCAACGAGGCCTTTTCCCTGGGCAACTGGGGAAGAACAAAACCGTGCGGGGTGTATGAGCACTCCGGCACGGACAATATCGTTGCAGGGCGTGGGCCCTCGGGCTGTTACACTCTTTCTCTTGGATCTTCCGGTTTTGGTCGATAGTCACTGGTTGACCAAAACCTAGCTACCCTTTCCTCCTCCTTTTAGGTATGTATAAAGGTTTTCGGTTGGCTTTTCCATCAGCTGGCCGAAAATCCTTTTCCTCTCTCTCTCTCTCTCTCTCTCTCTCTCTCTCTCTCTCTCTCTCTCTCTCTCTCTCTCTCTCTCTCTGTTCCAGCTACAACAATAAGAGGGTTTTCGGTTGGGTTTTTCTCTGGCCAACCAAAGCCCTAAAACCCCCCTCTGTTTCTTGTTGTTTTTCCGGCGAGAAATTATTGGTGAATAGTTCTCCAGCATAGGTTTCTTCTCCAATCAAGCTTCTAGGGTAGTTTCTCTAATCGGGGGATCTAGGTCGTTCGATCTGGGTTGATCTTTGATTAGATGATCTAGGTCATTTGATGATCAAGCAATCCAAGCCCTCAGATCTATGGTTTTCCTATGATCTGGGCTGCACTTGTCTGGGCCTGGACTTGAGTTGGGCCCCACCCTGGGCTGATTCTAATTGTGGACTTGGGCCGCACCAAGCTTGAGTCTAGACGTGGATTTGGGCCGCACCTGGCCCAAGTCTAAACGTGGATTTGGGCCGCTCCTAGCCCAGGTCTGGTCGATCTCTTACGTTGCCGATTCTGTTCTAGCTGTCTTCTTCTATTCTTCTTCTGTGTTCACCTGCTTTGATACAACTTATTATGCGCAGTTGTTAGGATCAAACTCACAGTAACACAATTAGACACAGAGAGAGAGAGAGAGAGAGAGAGAGAGAGAGAGAGAGAGAGAGAGAGAGAGAGAGAGATTACACCCCTTTTGCTCAATGCAAGTGTAGAAGTTTCCTAGTGGGACTCTAATTCTACTTTCCTTTTCCTTCTCTGATTAGGACTCCTAATATGATTAGGATTACATTTAACTGACTTTTCTTATTTTTTCAGGATTCTTCGGGTGTGATAATGGGGATGGACATCATCACTCCCAACTGCAAGAAAGGTGGACTTCTAGCATTTTCAGCCACCAAATGTCTTCCTCCGGCCTTCCTCGACTCGGACTAGGTACCAAGTCTTCTCTCTCACTGTGTGTCTACATGATTTTGAAAGGGTTATGATGCTTGAAGCTCTAGTAGCAGATCGTTTGTGCTCAAATCTAGAGCTTCAAGCATGATCTGCTAGTGCCCACTGATTTTTTATAGAAGCTCCGTCTCTCCCTGCTACTGCTTAAAGCCCTGGATTTGTAGCAAGGGAGACAAGATGGAAGAGAGGTGGGTGCTGCAACATGAGCGATAGATCAAGAGCTTCTGGCACTTTTCCCTTGTAGCTAGCGTGTCATAAGAGTAGCTATTATTTGCTCTTGTCGCTAGTGATTTTAGCTATTTTTAGCAATTTTACTTGCTCCTATTTTAAGGTACTGTTTGTCAAAGTTTCTACTAACTTTACTTAATGCTTATATTTTCTTTTATGTTAATGGGAATTAATAAAAAGCAGATGAATATTTGTGTTTCTTTTTCTACTGCAATGGGCCCTTATGTTTCTTTTTGCCTTTCAAGAGAGGATGAAACATCCAATCTTGGGAGTTTTGTAAAATTTTCAATCTAAGATGGACCTCTCAAGAGAGGATAGAGCATCCACTGTTAGATTGATTGGATGGATTAATTAGTTGGTTGTTAGTAGGTTAAAATTGTTCTTAGGTGTTTCTTTGGTTTTCAGATTGCACACCTTGTGGATGTGATCACTTGAAACAGGTTGATAGGCTGGTCACATTATGGATGTAAACATTTAAAACAGGTTGATAGATTGGATGGATTTAATTGGTTGTTTGTTATTTATAGTTAGGAACACTTTTGGCATAGAGCAAGTTCAACGTCCATCAGATTTACATGAGACAACTCTTAAAACAAGTGATTCTTGTGGGGTCCAGTTACATATTGTAGTCAGATTGTAATAACATTGTAGACAGGTATGTTTCAATTATGTGGAACCACTTATATATTAAACATAATTAGTTTATTGTGTGGAGCCTAATGTAGTCAGTGGGTGCCTTGACAGCACTATAGGTCCAACCATAAAGCCTAATATTTGACCTTATAAGTGCTGACATAGTATTACTTTGTAATGTACTTGAACTGGCCAGTTCTTAAAATGAGAACTCATGGATACTAAAAAAATGACGGAACTGGCCAGTTTTACATTGGAATTCATAAGTAAAATTGGCCAGTTTTCAGAACTCACTAGTTCCCAAGAACCGGCAAGCTCTAAAAGCACACCCAACTTAGTTTGATCATCCTTAGCAGGCGGTTTTAGTAACTTGGACCAGCCATAACTATTTCTGGTCTAGCAGTTCGACATATTTGATATGCTGGTGCCTTTCTAGGTGTGTTTCTGGATACTTGTGTCTCTCGGTGCCAATGTTATCTGCCACCCTATTTTTGGCAGGACCACTTTTCTCTCTATTTTGCACTTTCTAGTCGATCAAGTAAGACTTTAGTGGGCTGACCTTTTTTTCAATGAGGCAAAACTCTTCTTCTAGTCTCTATTCACACTAGGGATGGTCCCTATGGCAAAAAGATTATAAAATTTGAGTTGGCCTAGGAAAAAAGGGAGTGATTTTCTCACGCCCCATTATCGGCTTTGTGGTATTTTCATGCGAGGGCCAATCTTTCTTGATAATTTCGAAAAAATCTCATACTTTGGATGAGTCTACATAAAGTTTGTGAGCTATTTCTAGTTCTAAAATGGACAGCAAAATAGTTCAAAAAATTAATGGCAAGATCTTGTGAATTGATTCTTATGGGACGGCCTACATCAAGATCGTTATGATGAGCAGTTTAAATCATTCAAAGGGGTAGTATCGAATTGTATTTTTACCACAAAACCTAAATAAGGGTGGGGCATCATGTGAAGATATATCATTTCTAGAAAAACAACTACCAAGGTTGAGTTTCGTGAAAATGATGAATATTCATAATGCACGTCTAACTAACATAAAATTTGATACTAGTCTATCAAAATTTATTCTCAATTATAATTTAATAATTAGAAAACTCGACTTAACTTGAAAGTGAGGCAATTTGAGTTAACTCAAAGTAATTCCAAGGTAAGTAAAATACTCAAGTGAACTTTTTAACAATATTCTATTTGTATTTGTATATACAAGATTTTCACTTTGCAAGCAGAAGTAAAGGTTAGCTGAGTTGGTTAGGATGTTTTCCTTAAGCTCATAGGATCAAGTTCCAATAGGGTCAAGACATTTTTGTTACGTAGCAAGGCAACTTAATTTGTCATTGAGTCAGAGTAACTTGGACAAGTTTCCCAAGTCGACTAGCAATTTTAAAACTATATTAAGTGAATGGCTTAGATCTTAAAGTAGGAGGAAATTTGACACTTAGATTTATCATTCCTCAACATATATTACTGGTAGCACTGGTAGTTCTAGGCGTAAAGCATAGTCACTGGTAGTCAGGTGGGAATTAAGTACTGATAGTATCCTACGCCGCATTACAGTAGCTTGCTTAGTGTGACCCACTTTGGCATGATGAATCCCACCTTTGGTTGATCAGAACCGTCCTGATTTCTATAGCCTTAGGTATCTGATATGCCAAACATCAAGATGGACCAATTACATCATATGAAACTTGTGCTTCTTCATATTGATTATGGGCTGCTCTTTAGACAGTGTTTCCAACAGCCAAACATCAAAAGCACATTTTTTCATATTGTATGTCAATCAATCCTCACTGTTTTGGACCAATATTCATCAAACACAGGAAAAATCGAATGGACGGGTTTGATCAACCAAGTTGGGTCCATCGATCTTGTCAAAGTAGGGCACACTACAACAGCCTGGGCACACTATACGATCATTGCAACATATTTATGGAAAGAAGAAGAAAACATAGCAATAAAAGAAAACAAGTTGCATGTTGATTGCCCATTCATGCACGTAACTGCACCTTTGACGAGGAAATTACAGCCCATTAGGGCTCCTATGTAGTGGGCAGCATCCATGTTACTAACAACAGCTCATAAAATAGCCCAAGTCGAACCCATTACGGCTCTTATGGAGGACTAATCATTGCCCAACTGAAATTATCATCACAGTTAAATAACATTTGATGGTGTATAAACGTAATATATGTTTTTTGTAACAAGAAAAAAAGAAGTAATATATGGTTTAGAGATTATTGTATGGAGAATGCTAAAATATGTCTGGTGCAGTGCCACACTTAAGCTCTGGTGCAGCATCATTTCAGCTGTTGATTTGTACTAATGGCTAAGACTAAATAGATTTTAAAGGGAGATACTCTAGCAATTGGTTGAAAATGGAATTGGAATAGATATATGGCATGCTTTTTAGGAGATAATCTTCGATCCAACCGTCAGAGTTTTCCTGCCTCCCCTCGCCACCATTTGAAATGTTCAGTTTTCAAATTACCTCAATCTGATTGTGTAAGTATCTCCATCTTAATGAAATATAACAATATTTGGAATAATAACAATGATGATGACAATGACCATGATAATAATAATAATAATAATAATAATAATAATAATAATAATAATAATAATAATAATAATAATAATAATAATAATAAGGGGAGCGGTAATTTCATTAAAGAGTTGCAATGTAAAGAGCAGATGACATTTGATTGGCTTGAAAAAACTTTCTAATTACTATTTTCTCTAACTTTTTCTATTTTCAACTTTTTTTCCAGCCAATCAGACGTCATTTGCTCTTTACATTTGCATGAAACAGCTTAAATTGTTGTTGCTCTAATGGTAGTAGTAGTAGTAGTTTAGTAATTATCATCATCATCAAGCCCTTATCCTAATTAGGGGTCGGCCACATGAATCTTATTCATGCATTCCCCTTTATTAAGTATCATGACTTAATTTAGCCTCAAAGTTTTTAAAATCTTTTTTCACCACTTTTATCAACATTCTTTTAGGCCTTTCCCTTGCCTTTTTGGAACATTTGACTTGCAATGCCTCATTCCTTCTAACCAGTGTTATTTTGTGTCTCTGTTAGACATGTCCAAACAATCTAAGTCTAATTTTCATAATCTTGTTATCTATTTGTACTAGTTTTAAGTTTTCTCTAATGTTTTCATTTTTAATTCTGTCTTTTCTTGTCTTGCCACTCATCAATCTTAACATCCTCATTTCTGCAATGTTCATCCTATGTACATGACGTTCCTTAAATGCCCAACACTTTGAATCATAGAGCACATCTATTTGTTCCAACCCACTTAGATTCTCTAGACAACTCCCTCTTAATTTTCCTACTCTCATAAATCATGAAGTCGTATAGAAAGTAGTCTTTTAGTCGAACTTCTTGGTTATTAATCTTTACTTGAGTTCCACTCCTCCTCTTCTCCTTGTTAAAATTGCATTCATATACTATGTCTTAGTTTAGCTGATTTTAAATCATTTAGACTCTAATACTTCTCTCTATAACTCTAGCTTTGTGTTTACGACCTCCCTTGTCTCTAATTATGTTTATATACTCCTGTGAAATCCCTTTCTCACCCAACACCCACCATACTAACTTTGTGTGAATATATCATAAGCTTTTTCTAAGTCAATAAAGATCATGTGAAGGGCCCTTCCTCCTCTCACTATATTTCTTCATCAATTGTCTAAGTAGGTATTAAGTATTCAATTTTGGCTAAAATACCCTTAATCTAGCATTTAATTCAATCATTTAACCGATTGGTTTTGAAATTTTAGATTAATTATTAATTTTATCTTTGATTGATCATCCAACCTAAAATTTAATGGTCAAATGACCATCGAAGCTAATCAAATATGTAATGACCATCAAAGCTAATCAAATATGTAATGTGCAGTTTAGATGATTGTAATTTAACCTTATGTAGATCAACCAAATTGAGAAGTGGATAGCTCAAATCAAAATGAATAGGTTAGATCATCCTAAAGAGTATTAAGGCAAGATAGGATGGTTTCCTAAAAGAAAATAGGTTCTAATTGGAGAAAATGAAATCATGGAGAAGATTTTCTAAATAGGAAATCAACTTTGGAATGGAGAGCTGTACAATAGGAAGGAGAGAATAGACGAAACAAAGAAATAGAAGCTTAAACTCGTAGACAGAAGGGGGAGATATACTTAGAAGAAGAATCATAGAGAATGAAAGTTACAAACCAAACAAGAAAAAGGAAACTAAGAAGGTAGGCTCATTATAAATACATAAAAGGAGATCCACGATCTCGCCAACCCCCGTCACCCATCTCTTCTTCACCCCCTCTTCACTGTAGGAGGACCGCTGCAAGAGAAGATTCAAACCATAGACTCTATCTCCAGCACCCATATCTCTCTGTTGGACCTTCTTTATCTCTTTATCTCTTGGGCTTTCTCTATCATAGGAGATTAACAACTCAAGATTAAGAACCAAAGTTCACTAAAGGAGAGAAGAAGAGAACCGAAGCATCCCCTTCCCTGCCATCTACCCTCTAGTCATTCCATGTTTCCCATCGTCCATCTCACTGTTCTACTTTGTTCGTTTCTCTTCCTTTTTTACTAGTTGTTTTCCTACTCATTCTTAGTCTCTGTTTCCCCTGAAGTTGACTGTCATTCTCTAGTTTTTTAGCGTCAGTTTTCCCTGTGTGTTTCCCCTTGATTCCCCTTGTTTTGTGTTTTTTTTCTTGATTCATTTCATCTTTGCAAGCTTACTTCATTCCAATCAAAACCCAACTTGAGTTTTACTTCAAAATCTCTTTTCCCCCCTTTGTTTCTAGCTTTAAAATAGACCTAGGGAGTTGTTTATGTTTGTCTCCTCTACGAGTTGAAGAAGAAGGAAGCAATTTTGCCCTTTGAACTTTAATTTTAATTCCATTTCATCATAAATTTATCTTTTTCTTCATTTTGTCTTATTCTTATCCAAGCTTTGTCCTATCTTGGTTTTGCTCTCAAATTACTGCAGGAATAAAACAATCCAAGCCTATTTGATTAAAAGCTAACTGAATCAATGGTTTAACTTTAACCAAGAAGATAACTTCATTTTTTTTAATCTTTTTCTCATCAAATTTTCTATCAATTCTTAGTTCATCATCTTAGAACAATTCCTAGCTAATCCATCAGTCTTGATCTTCAATCTAAAATTCAAAATTTTGATCTAAGTTGTTCAAATCCCAAAATCTTTACTTAGTCCAGATCATCAAAATTTTAAAAAATCTAAACAACCTAGCTATTGAATCCTTAATCAAATATATGAGTGAGAGATTGATGAAGGCCAATCGACTTTGATGAGACAAGATTTAAAGAAAATTTCTATTTTATTGTTATTTTATTTGATTTTCTATCTTTTTAGTTTAGAAATTTGAAATTTCTCATTAATTTAATAGATCTAAATTTTGAGTTCTTTATTAATAAAATTTTATTTCTTTTAATTATTGGCCAATTAAATTTTATTTAAACTCCAATTTCTTTAAGTTGAGTCCCTGTGTGATCGACTTGTACTTACATAAGTTGCACTAGAGTGCACTTGTGGTAAACAATCAACAGTAGGAAAATAACTTCCATGATACTGAACTACTTCTGCAATACACTGGTTTCATGCAGTAGCCTCTTCTCATTACTCTTTCAAAAAGTTTTTTGGATTATAAGTTTAATCTTTTGATAATTACTGCAACTCTATATGTACTTATAAATTTTTACAATAGAGCTCTTTCTTCATTCATCTGGCATTTTCTTTGATTTTACAATCTTCTTAAACAACTTAGTCAACCAAAATACTCCAAGATCTCTCATATACTTTCAAACCTCTATTGGTATACCATTAAGCCCCAAAGCCTTTCTTGATTTCATCTTTTTCAATGCTTCTTTCACTTCAAATATTATAATCCTATAGTGATATTTGTAATGTCCAATATTATTTGGGTTTATAGTACTTTCAATCCTTATATTCTTAGGGCAATTGTTATTTAGCAATTTTTGAAAGCAACATTCTTACCTTTATTTGATCTCGTCATCTTTGACTAGTACTCTTTGGTCCTCACTTCTAATGTAATTAACGTGGTCTAAGTCCTTACCCTTATATTCTATTATGTTTGTATGTTTAAGCAATTCTTTCTCACCTTCTCTTGGTCCTAATCTATTATAGAGATCATCATATGACTTGAATTTGCCCTCACCTTCTGTTTTCCTAGCCAGCTTTTTAGTATTCTTATGTTGCTCAAAGTTTTCATTTTTTCTAATCATCTACCATGCTTTAAAACAAACCCATTTTTTTTTAATAACTTTTTGCACTTTTTTAATCTATCAACAAGTTTTCTTTACTATTGTCTTTTACCTTTAGCTACTTTTTTTTATATGTTTTGCTACTTTCTTAATACACTCGCTCTTATTAATCCACATGATGTTTACTTTTGTTTCATTATTCCAGTTTCTTCCTACTATCAAATTGTTTGTGAGTGATGTTATTCTCTCGCCCTTCTAAGTTCCACTACTTAGTTTTTGGACACTTCTTAAATTCATTTCCTTCCTTTCATCTTTAATATAGATATCCATAACCAATTATTTATATTGTAAGGTTAAACTCTCACCGAGTATCACCTTACAAACCTTACACATTGATCTTTCGATATCTTAAGTATTAAATGTCTACTTGACTTTTATAGAATTCACTTTTAATGTTATTAAATGTTCATCCTTCTTCTTAAAGAATATATTTGTCAGGGCTAGGTTATATGCCAAACAAAATTGAGGATAGCTTCTCCCATCTCATTTCCTTCTCCCAATATTATAATCTCCATGTAGCTTATCATATCCTCATGACCATTTAAGTTTGCTCTTATAAATATCCCCTTTGTCTTGACAATTTCTTGCATGACTCCCTACGTATCTTCCAAAAACTATCTCTTGATTCTATGTTTAAACCATACTTACAGTACATATACACTTATAACATTTATCATCATCTCTCTTAGAATAAGTTTTATTATTGTAATTTAGGGAAAGGCAGTAGCGTTTCTTGCCCATTTTCAACACCGTGATCCAATGCAGCTTGTTGCTTACAAGAAATGCTCTAGCTTCAAGGAATGTAAATGATTGATTCATGTTATGGTAGGTTTCTCATAAGAGAAGAAGTTGAAGATAATTTCATTATTTTCTCTTCTTATATTAACGGTTCTTACAAATCAACGAGCCAAATGGATGCGATCAGAATTTAAGTGCATACTGTAGCATTCCTCTATTCTATACTAATAATAATTATTGATGATATTTGCATTTGATATTAAGAATAGATATTATTGTACTGATCCTTGTAACTGATTATGATATCTGCATTGAATGCTAAGAATTAATTTGGACCCATGAGAGACCGACCTCCTATTAGGTATTGTTCAGACAAAGGCAACATGCCTCTTTGATGGCAAAAATGAAACAGAAAACATAGAGAAAAAACAAGATTAATAATTCACTTCCGATTATCAGACCTGTTTCCCTTTTTCTATATGCCTAACCATAACTTGTTGGGTTTGGAGTCATGGAGGATAAATGCAGCGTGAATCCATATCCAAGTTCAGGATTATGGTCTTGGTCCCCTCCCCCTCTCTCTCGTTCCCTGAAATGAATATGCTTTGCAGACAGGGAAGAACAAGTTGGTGATGACAAGCCGGTAAACATGAGTAATGGGGAAGTAGAGAAAGATCCAAGAAGAAAGATGAAAAGGGGCATAGGAACAGTGAGCCAAAGCTTTCAACAGTGGCTGTTTGTCCTAACACATCTTGTCCATGTCCCCTTCTCCTGTTTCTTCCCATTTGAACAACTGCTTTTATACACGGCCCCACGCAATTCTCACTACCGTTCTATATTTATTAACTAGCTGTGGGTCCATTTCATCATTTTCTCCTCATGTTTCCATCCCACAGCGCCACACTCTTTTGTTGAGATAATTTTGTTGTTTTTTGGCGACAAGAAGCCGGTGTTGACGAGTCGATATTTAATTCGATTTTCATCCTAATTTCGAAAATTATGATTGAAGAATCTGAGGGGTCCCAACTCGTCCCTTAAGTGGACCACAATAAGGTCGGTCTGTCCATCTCCACCAACTTCAATGTGAAAAGCTGATCCTAACCCTTGCTCAAGTCAAATCTCAGCAAGTTTGGCCATTGAAAGAGGGAATTCGATTCCGTTAAGTATCTCCTCTAAATGGAGATCGAGGTTCAATACTTGCCCCCCACCTGGTAAATGAGTCGGATCACCAAAATGTGTAACATGTATGTGTCCCTCTAACTCTCTCTTTACATTTTACAAATGTGGAAAAAATCACAAGGTTTGCTGCCGGCCCCAACAACCGGAATGTGGAATTGTTCCACCAAACCAAAATACAAAAAGAGTGTTCCAAATGCAAAACAACAAACATGCAGCATCCATTATTATTGATAAGATATTAGAATATGAATGTAAATCAATGAATTTAATGAAGACATCACTTACCTCCGCAGACTGGCATGGTTTCTCCAAGCACAATGCATTTAAGAACAATCTTTAAGAATAAGAGAAAGCACAAGATAACGAACTTACAAGGTAAAGATGGACCATGCTAAGTCTTATTGTTGGTCTAGATTTAACTCTACCAATCCCAATCTTTATAGATGGAAGGCAATGGAGAAAATGCCTAAGAGACAAAAAACTTGTGTTTTCTCTCTTTTCTCCTCTCCTTGGAAGTTAATGCAATCTTTTAGGAGGAAATTAAAAGATCACAAATAATTCTAATTATCTTCATGATATATAAAATGCAGTCCTAAAATCCATCTCAAATTTGAGCCCTTAGTTGACTTAATCTTAGATCCAAAGGTCCCTAGCATATTTGGGAGATATTTACTTATAATATTGGATAAACTTCAGTAATGAGAACCTACTAATAAGCTCTGCGGTATCTTTAAGTGTAATCCTATCAAATCATGTCATCTGAACTATCTAAATCAAATATCTAGGTGATCAATCTAGATGAGCAATTTGACAACTAATAATTAATCCCATGATTTGGTTTGCCACTAGGATTATCATGTTCCTCTTTGTATGAAGACCTTTTTGCTTATTTTAAAGGGGGGTGTGTGTGTGTGTTAATTTCAGTTGTTTCATGCAGGTGCAAGGAGCAGGTAATATTTGATTGGTTGGCAAAAAATAGAAAACAGAAGAAGTTAGAAACTTTTTCCTAGCCAATCAAATGTCACCTACACTTTACACCTGCAACTCTTTACTGAAATTACCACTCCCATATATATATATATATATATATATATATATATATATATATATATATATATATATAAAACAAAGTAATGGTAAGGAGAAATATGCAGTATTATTCAAAAAAAGAAAGAAACATAAATAAGTTGTAATTTTCTTATCAAATGGGAGATGATAAATCAAACTCCTCTCTTTTACTTTACCTGGAAAAATCTTCTCCATGGGATGATCCTCTATAAATTTGTGACAAAAAAATGATTGGTAGAAAGGGGATAAATAAACTAGATGAACCAAAAATAGGGCCTGTCATGTAAAAGAGAGGAGCTGTCTTCTTTGTTAATGGTACGAATGAATGTGAGGCTGCAATTGCTTTTCCATTCAGCTTTTTGTCACTTACCAAGAAAAGAAGAACAAGAAGGCAGAGGTAATTGTGGATTGAAAGAGAATCACATGGAGTGAGAGTGACCTTCATGGACGAGTCGAAGTAGAACAAGGCAATGAAATGGGGGGAAGATAAAAGCCAAGTGAACAACTATTTGACTTTGTTGTCTTTTATTACAGCGACTTGTATGTAAAGGAGATCTCACAAGGGCCAAACAGTCCCCTTTTATCGTCGGTAAAGGAAAAGCATATTGGTCTCCGTTTGAAAGTGTTTAGTAACAACAAGCCGGCCGGTAACAAAAGAAGAACAGTGTGTGCAGTTATCAATTCCGTTACGATGGTTTTCCGTTTTGTAAGCAACAGTACTTTGTCTGAAGGGGAGCTTTAGCATAATGATAGAGTTGTCTTCCTGTGACTTTAAAACAGTCTGTAGTCCGTCCTTTCCCCAGTCATGAGATGCCTTTTTTTATACAACTGTATTTTGTCTGTCTTGGTCTTCTGTTTTACTACTCAAATCTCAAATCATAGGCTACCTACAAGAGTTAAGAACCTTAACAAGCAATATTTCCTCACAATGTTGTCTAAGAGTTCAAATTTCTAAAATCATCTTCGAATATCCAACTATCTCAATCATACGCAACTGTATTTCGTGTGTTTTAGTCTTCTGTTTTACTATAGGCATTTAAGGTGATGCAATGAAGAAAACTCGACCAGCAATGCACCACAAAACCCATCTAGCATGACTGATTGTAGGCGTCAAGGTGGCACTCCTGCTTATGCTTGGTCGCAGGATCGAGTTGGCATTTTCCCCTTGTGAGAAGATTTCCACAGGAATTATGATTGTCTTAGTTGATAATTTGCTTTATAATTCTTCACTGTACCATTATCATCATCATCATCATTAAGACCTTATCCTAATTAGGGGTCGGCCACATGAATCTTATTCCTCCATTCCACTCTATTAAATATCATGGTTTCATTTAGTCCCAAAGTTTTTAAATCTTTCCTCACCACTTCTATCCACATTCTTTTGGGCCTTCCCCTTACCTTTTTAGAACCTTCTACTTGTATTGCCTTACTCCTTTTAACTGGTGTCGTTGTTGGTCTCCTTTGGACATGTCCAAACTATCTAAGTTTAATCTCCCTCATCTTATTACCTATTGGTGCTACTCCTAAATTTGCTCTAATATTTTCATTTCTAATTCTGTCCTTTCTTGTCTTACCACTCATCTATCTCAACATCCTCATTTCTGTGACGCTCATCATATGAGTATCATGTTCCTTAACTGGCCAACACTCTGATCCATAGATGTGACACCCTGGGTTTTTAACAAACTATTTTCCATATTTATATGAAAATAATAATAGTTTATTGTTAGAAAATAGATGGGATTCCAGAACTTAAAACTCATGATTTAAGATTTTTTGCAGCGTCAAGAAAAATACCATTAAGAAAACCCTGAGGGTCATTTCACCTCAAAACCACACTGAAGAATAGAATCAAAAGTAAACATTTTGAGCATGCTCACAAATTAAAACCACGGTGACATTTTTGCAACTGCAAAGATACGTAATAGTGAAAGTTCCAAAGCTCCAGGGTCTGTCCAAGATCACCACGTCATCCATGTATAAACATATAACCACTATACAGTGATATGTGTCTAATCTATCAATATATACAATGATTAAGGAGAATGCCAAAAAGCCAATACCAGTCCAACAAATGTACACCACTATGTCTCTGTATCTGACATTATCTGTCCTTAAGCCCCCGCCCAGCTCCACTCTAGTCCACCTTCTTTCCTTTCTGATTGTCGCGCTCTGATTCTGAGGCATTGCAAAACAAAGCAATGCCTCGGCAAGCCATGCTTGTGCAAGTGATATACATTCAAAGTAATCTCAATAAAAACAAATCACATGGCACAAGGCATAAAGATCATAAAATGATCAAACATAATATAAAGCCTTAAATCACACGATAAAGGACATACCAAGTTCTTGCAATAAATAAGATATCATTAACTATGATATCAGGACATGTACGATCCGAGAAAATCTAGAAACACATGAATCCATGTCAAAAGTATCAAACATCATACACAGTCAAGCCCTATGAGTGTCTCACATACACTCACGGCAATGTGGGGTCAGCTCTCTGTACCATCCCCTTTCACCCTTGCACCCTAACGGCACTCAGGCACTCGCAGGAACGACGCGTACCACTTTAGCTTTCACCCTTTCACCCTCACAGGCACTCAGGCACTCACGAAAAGTCGCGTTGCACACCCGCTTTCACCCTTTTACCCTCACGGGCACTCAGGCACTTACGGGGTGAAAAATCGCATCCTACCACAGGATCAATAGTCTCAAATATCAAGTCAGAGTGACTCCCACATGTCAAGAAGACCACAATCAAGTGAATATTACGAAAGATATAAAAAACAGCGCATGCAATACCCACCAGAAAGATAGCACGTACATGAGAAGCTACATGCTAAAATCAATCTCATGCATATGGTAAGGCATAAATCACATGCCTCAAAAACTCAAATCACCATTTGAGAATCATGGAAAAATTGTGAATAAAATCACCTACCTCGGTATCGCACTATCCCAACAAATGTGTAAACGATATTAAGGTATATGCCCCGATATACCTGTCATGCCATAAATCATGTCATGGTTAATGCATATAACCAAAATCTAAAGCCTGATCATCTATTGATCAGCTTAATCTGAATTATCTAATAGCATTTAGTAGTTTTACTATTAAAAAGTTACTATAAACTAGATTTTTGTCTTAAATCTAGGTCTGCCTTGTTGAGATGATCACAACGCCTCTTTCGGATCGTGATTTGGACCTCTGTAGTTCCAAAAATCACGTTTTAAAGGAATAAAGGGTCAAAACCTTCAAAACCAAGAAAACGGGCCCGCCATATGGCGCGTGTCTTTCGCACGCACGTGGCGAGTGCATCAGGCACCCGTGCGGGTGGCGCGCGGGTCTGTGGATGCTCTGTGCGTGGGGGACGAAAACAGTGTGCGTGGCGCATTCTAGCCGTATCGCGTGGCACGCACTCGTTGTGGCATGTGGCACTCCCTCCTCCCTGCATTTCCTTCCCGTTCCGGTCGTCGTTGCCTGAGACGACGATCGGACTGGTTCGCTATCGCCGGCAACCCCAGGTGCTCCGTTTTTTGTGATTTTTACACCTCTGAGTCTAGTTTTTCATGTACATTCCATTTTCACAAATCCTACCTAAATCTATCATTTTTTCACGATTTTTGTCTCGTTTTCAAAAACTCCCAAAATACAGTTTTTTAGGTTTTCCGGTGTCCCTAGCAGTGCGATCATCATGAAATTTCATGGGTCCTTTCCTCTCCTCGTCATACTCAATATGAACGGTCTATATCTTAATCTAATACTGTCTCATCTAATTTTTTAGTGAAAAACAGTAAAGCACATATTTTTGCAAAACCTATATGTTCGCGCCATTTTTCGGCGTTTACAAGTTAAGAAACCTTAGAATTTAATACAAAAGGGAAGGGTAGAGTAATCCTACTTTGTTCCTGGCTGTTCCAGGGTGGAGAAATACTTCGCCACGGTGCGGACTGTCCACGTGAAGCAGAGAGAATTTGAGAGGGACGAGAGTGCGTTTTGAGCACTCTCTCTCTCTCTCTTCCTTACCTTATATGCTTCATTTTTCGTTTTCTTTCTTTTTCTTTATTTCAAAAAATCAAAATTTCCTAATCTATTAATTATTATATGTTACAATACAGCATGGCTGGCCTTATAGCCATCTTATAGAATTTTCCTTTTAGTTTGAGTGGCACCTGTCAATTACATAAAACTCCAGATGAACATCTCCATTTGTTCCAACCCGCTTGGATTCTCTAGGTAACCTCCCTATCAATCTCTCTACTTTCATGGATCAATGTTCCTAAGTACCAAAAGAGGACTTTCGCGGGGACTTCTTGGTTATCAATCTTGACTGGTATTCCACTCCCACTCTCCTTGCTAAAATTACATTCCATATATTTTGTCTTAATTCGGCTAATTTTAAATCCTTCAGATTATAATGCTTCTCTCCATAACTCTAGCTTTATGTTTACACCTTCCCTTGTCTCATCAAGTAAGACTATATCATCTGCAAATAGCATGCACTAGGGGATTTCCTCATGCAAATGTTTTATTAACTCATCCATAACTAATGTGAAGAGGTATGGACTCAATGCCAATCCTTGGTGTAATCCTAAAGTGATAGGAAAATCACCAGTCACGGCACTAGTGGTGTTAACATTTGTTACCATTCTCTCATACATATCTTTAATTATGTCTATATATCCCTGAGAAACCCCTTATTACCCAACACCCTCCATATTAACTCTATAGGGACTCTATCATAAGCTTTCTCTAAATTGATAAAGACCATATGTAAGTCTTTCCTCCTCTCCCTATATTTCTCTACTAATTGTCTTAGCAAGAAAACAGCTTCCATGGTAGACCTCCTAGGCATGAAATCAAACTGATTCTCCAATGCACTTGTTTCATGTCATAGCTTCTTCTCAATCACTCTTTCAAAAAGTTTCATGGTGTGGTTCATAAGTTTGATCCCTCGATAATTAGTGCAGCTTTGAATGTCACCTTTACTCTTATAGATTGGTACAATAGATTGGTACAATGAAATTGAAGGTTTAGGGTGGTAATCTTACCTCTCATATGTCAATTTGAATGATATATGGCTACCTATGTCACTAGATCATCACAAAAAAGTTTGATCTAAGCTATCCATAGTGATCTGGCCACAATCATCTTCCTGATGATCCCACTTCAAAGAATTTGTTAGTAAATTTGATTAAATAATCTTAATGAATCAATTGAATAGTGTAGATCATCAAATTAGATCCAATTTCGTACCTATATCCTTGATTGATCTTAGTGGTTGATCAAGATTGGCCAAATCACCACAACAACGCTCTTGATTGAAGGCTTCTAATGTGGATCACAATCTATGCATCATGAGGATAATGGTAATCAGTTCATATCATGATGGATGATCAGAACAATCACAAATTAGATGATGTGGTGTCCAATTGATGGTGTAATCTTCTCCAATCAACCAATAAAATACTAGGTTTTGTTTCTTACATTGCAAGGATCATGAAGGTTAGCACAGATCTGAGAGGGCCTTTATGGACTCAGCATAGAAGAGATTGAAGATCTAGGTTGAGTGCTAGTAGTGGGGCCCACCGGTGTCAACTTAGCAAGAGAGAGAGGAAGAGTGGGGAGAGCGGTGATGGCTGATGGTTCTGATTTTACCACCATTGGAGCCTAACCATAGAGAGAAGCATAAGGCAGAAGGGGGAACTAAGCATGCTAGCCTACTGGGCGAACTAGGCTGTGCTAGAGGAGAAGAATAGCAAGAAAGGTGCCGTGTGTCGTCGATGAAAGAGGAGAAAAATAGTTCCATCACTGAAGCTACATCAAAGAAGGAACAAGGAAGGGGAAGGCTGATTGGCCTAATCGGGGGCATGTCGGGTCAACTATATCGAAGAAGAAAGGAGCAGGGAGAGAAATGGGGTTTGATGCAGTCGACCAAATTTGGTGGCCATGCTCCATCTTCTGTCATGCCGGAGACAAAGAGAAATAGGGGAATGGAGAGCCAACGAGGTTGGTACTTGGCCAGGCATGCCAAATCGATGACGTCAGAGCAAGAAGAAAACAAGGAGGAGGGAAAGAGGTTCTGCGCACGCGGTGTATAACCGAAGAAAAGGGAGAATATAAAGGGTGTATATATGCACATGAAGGGAGATTAGAGGAGGGTTCTCACATGGATAATTTTTCTATTTTGAATAAAAATTGTTAAACAACTTGGTCAACCAAACTACCACAATATCTCCCATATGCTTCCAAACCACTATTGGTACACCATCATGCCCTATGGCCTTTCATGATTTCATCTTTTTCAAGGCCTCTTTTACTTCAAGTATTCTAATCCTACGTTGATATCTATAATATCCAATGTTATTTAGATTTATATTATTTTCAATCCCTATATTCTCAGAGCCATTGTCATTTAATAATTTTTGAAAGTATGTTTCCCACCTTTGTTTGATCTCATCTTTGACTAATATCCTTTGATCATTGCTTCTAATATACCTAGCATGATCTAAGTCCTTACCCTTCTATTCTCTTACTTTTGCAAGCTTAAATACATCTTTCTCACCTTCTCTTGTTCCTAATTTATTATAGAGCTCATCATAAGCTTTAAATTTAGCCTCACTTACTATTCTCTTAGTAGCGTTTTTAGCATTCTTATATTGTTCATAGTTTTAATTATTTCTAATCTTCTACCAAGCTTTAAAACGCATCCATTTTTCTTTAATAACTTTTTGCACTGTTTCACTCCACCACCATGTTTCCTTTGCTAATAGCCTTTTACCTTTAGATACTCTTAAGACATCTTTTGCCACTTTCTTAATGGACTCAGCCATATTAGTCCACATGGTATTTACTTCTGTTTCATACTTCCAATTTCCTTCTACCATCAACTTATTTTTGAATAATGTTATTTTCTCTCCTTTTAAGTTCCACCACTTAGTTTTTGGATGTGTATTAAGTTCAGTTCTTTTACTCCATCTTTTAATATGGATATCCATAACCATTAACCTATGTTGTGAGGTTAAACTCTCACGAGGTATCACCTTACAATCCTTGCATATAGATTGTTCATTATTCCTAAGTAGAAAAAAGTCTATTTGGATTTTATAAAGTCCACTTTTAAAGGTTATTAAGTGTTCATCCCTCTTCTTAAAGAGTGTATTTGCAATGAACAGGTTATATGATAAAGCAAAATTGAGGACTTCTTAAAGAGTATTTTCACCTTACAATTCTTCACTGTACCAACAAACAAAAAAAGATCAGCTCGAAGTCCAGCATTCATAAATCATAGATTGATCAGGCTAGTCAAAATATTACATTCTTGATTCCCAATGTGCAGCACATGTACATAGTGAGGACTCCATGCACAACACATTGGGATTTCCCTATGCCATGACCATGTTCTTTGCTTTACATGAATAACATCCTGTTTCTTAATTATATATTAAAGTAGTGTCTACTTGATATTGTTGTGTCTTGTGCTTCTCGCGCTTGTGTTTAAATATAGGGTTCAAATGGTTGCCCAGTTTAAATATCAAAGCTGAAGAGTTCAGTAGGCGGTGGCGGCATTTGTATTTATTTTTCTGTGTGAAAGGGAAGAAGGTGAGATTTCGACCACACCTTTTTCTACTAATTTCTTTCTTTCTTTCGTTTAGATACATTATAATGTCCAACTAGGGGGAAGATATATAGTTTCCACAATAAACAATAGTGTTCAGATTTTGAGTCTCGCATTAGGATATTACATACATATCATTGGAAGCATCAATCCTACATGCCATCTGAAGGGGCCCAAATGGTTCTAGCTTAATTCGGAATCCTTGGTACTATTAATGGATCACTTGGATATAGATTATCCATCCAAGGTGGGATGAAAAGAAAAGGAACAGACTAGTGGTTGTTGTTCATGCAGGTCAATGAATCTGCCATGCCGGCATTGTAACCGTGGGTCCTGAGAGTGCGTCATAGCCACTGTGTTTTAAGCATTTTTCCTACGTAATATGATGGAAAGTTATAGAATAATTTTCCATAAGACGGAAGCAAATGCATGAATTATGCCTTTGCAGTAAAAGTAATAAATATGGTGTCTTTAGATTTAGAAATGCTTCAAAATAACATGGTGGCCCCAGTTGAATGGGTTACAAAACAACATTCTGCTGAAGCCTGGATTTCTAAGCCTTAAAAATCTCAATCATCCGACGATCTTAACGCTCCGGTTAGGATCATCAAGTAGAGAAGATTATCAGGCTCTAGAATGAGCCCGGCAAATGTGCATATAGCCAAAAAGCTGGGGCCATGTACTTGTAGCTCTGGGTCCTTGGATTTGATGCAGACCACGTAAAACCTCCTTAAACAGTGACCATGACCCAGCATTTAACCCACTTGTGGCATATTATTTCTCCAGTAAAGGCAATGAGAGAGAGAGAGAGAGAGAGAGAGAGAGAGAGAGAGAGAGCATTCACCTTACAAGGAAGAGACAAATTTTGTATTTCTGTAAAGGCCACAATATCCATGCCTCCATCTACAAATCCTATTCCTAAGGAGAAATCCCGCATATTATCTCCAAAGAGAATCCCAAGAAAAAAAAGAAAAAAAATGGAGAAAAAGCGACAATCACATGTATTTTCCGTCTTCTTCTCCTCTTCATTTCTTTCTTCCCTTCCACCTCTTCTTCTTCTTATTCTTTGCCTTGATTTTCTGCAAAACAAACCCAAAAAAAAAGAGTAAGAAATAAGAACAAAATCTCTGCATGATTAGAAATTGGGAAACATAAAAAATAAACGCTTACCGATAGAATTCTTGCAATGAAGAACAGCCTCATAAATTGGATTCTCAATATCATCAAACACTAAATTACTTCGACACCAATCGCCGGCCGACGTAGTAGCACTGCTTGTCCGGGGCGTCATTGGCAAAGATTCCGACCAGTTCACCGATTTAGAACCACCGGGTGATATCCTTCCTCGTACTTTCCGGCAAAACGGCCTCAAAAAACCCAAATACTTCCTAACAAGTTTCTTCGAAGATCTCTGACACTTCTGCAGGAACGCTGTTCTCTGCCTCGAAGAAAGAACTGCAACTCTCGGAAAAGATTCAGATGAGACGTTGCTCGTTTTCATGGGCTGCGTCTCCGAAGAAACGGGATTCTGCGTCTTGGAGGGTGATGTTAGAAGGTGAAGAGGCACTATAAGGCCATTAGAGAAGATTTGATCTGCATGTACTAATGCTAAAGGCTGAGAAGATGGAAAATCAAAATCCAAATCCTGGCTGGTTTTTCTGAAGGAGAAAATTCGTGGGTCCATTTCGATGAATGAACCCTCGTCGAACGAAGATCTAAGGGCGCCATCTAAAGCGTCTATTTTCAGGTTCAATAACCATCTGTATGAGAGGCTATCGTCGAGTTGTTGTAAGCTTTCCATGGCGGATTTGCAATGTTGGAAGTTTCTCTGTATTTTCGTGGGCCTTTTGAGGGTGGCTGGGGAATGAAATGGAGCAGAAGGGGACAGAATATAAACTTTGGAGGGGTGTGGTTACTACAATGCCTCGTGGAATTAGTAACATGGCGTGTTGTTAATAACTGTGATTAGCAAGAGAACAATACGCAGATTTTGTTTCCGGAAGCGTTTAATGACTTGCCACAGAAGAGGTGAAGAAGATCGCATTCAAGATTCAACCTCAAGGAATGCTAACCTTAGGGCCTTCGGCACGACTTGAGTTGATCCAGACCGTTCATCAATGAAAATATGTTTTTGGGTTGTTGTCCTGACAAAGATTACATTTTTCAGTTGCTAAATCGTCCGATTGGCATAAATAATAGCTAGTGCACCTGTGACATTTTTTTATTATAACTTTTGTATATCAAGAATTATGAAACAAGCTTTCGATAACTTGTTATCCTAGTTCTTAAATTTACTTGAAATTTCGCAAACAAAAAAAAAGTGCCACCCCAAACCTTCAACCAATGTAACAAGGAAAAACGCCTTGTTGTCTGCGACCAGCTGCTAGACAAATATGGCCTATATTGGTCCATGATCTAAACAACTTAATCTAAGTGCCTACCAGGGTACCACCAATCTAGTCCTTGATTAATGAAAGCACTCTAATGAATCCAGACCGTTGATTCTCTTTTTTCTGAAAGTTTCTCGAAATTAGCACTTGCTAATGTTACCATTTTGGGGATTGGTAAGATGAGACTAAGTCTGTGATCTCACTGTTTTGTGATGCTTACATCTGAACAGCTACAGCATGAGGCTCAACCCATACAGATAGATGGGACTATTCTAATCTATTCATTTGACCCTATTACATGCATAAGGTTGTCCCATGAATATAATACAACATGAGATTCTATTCTACATGCATGCAGGTCTCCTAATTAATTTCCTTAAACTAAGCTACCCTGAAATATTCATAAAGGACCGTGGTGACGTACGGTTGCAGACCCATAAGAGAGGAATGATCATAGATTTATCACCAAACCATCATCTCAGAGATAGTAAATGCAATATATATCAATATTAGTCTTTCAAATCTTTCCCATTACTATCTTAGTCAAGATCTTACTAAATTAACTCCCATTTTGTATGCTTCTTTTTTATGTTTTCAGGCATAAAATTGTGATCGTGGGTCTAAAGCAAAAGGGAGACGACAATTGCCGGAATTTAGTTTATGCCAACGTTTACAGAATAATATCCTGATTTAATATTCAATCCCTACTTAAACAGTTAATAGTGTGTCTGAGGTAAGCCATGTATGTTAATTTTCATAAAATGTAACAGCAAGATGACAAGTGGTATATGTTTAAGCTTCCTGGTATGGTGAAGAACGATGAAACCTGTGGCATGGTATGGCGCAGCCATGGGCAAGGTCTGAGAATATTTTGGACCTAATTGTACGTGCACCAGGTAGGGGTGGCAAGTCAAGTTGTTGTATCAAGACTGACTCAGTTAAGCATATGTGTTGATATGAACACGACCTGATTAATAATCGTGTCAAGAACCCAGGACTCCAACACAATCTGATTATTAAAAGAGTCGATACGACATGACTCGTGTAATACAATTAGAAGGATGTACCATATAAGACAATTATTCAAAAACCATCCTAGATTCTTATAGTAATATAGGACGATTTTTTTAAAACTTAATATATGATGGTTTTCAATATGAAGGCTTAATAGGTCGCGAGTCAAGTGGGTGAACAGATTGTGAGTCAAACGGGTTAACATGACGAGTCAACATTGGTTGATCCAAACACGACACAATTTTTTACATGTCATTTTTAGGTTGACCTTAAATTGACACGAACATGATAAAACCCAACCCTAACCCACTAAATCCATATCGAGTTTAAGTAATGTTATTGTGTAATGTTATATTTTACCACCCCTAGCACTAGGAACAATGGCTCAAAATGAGCCGAATGTGTAAATCTGTCCATCAAGGCCGGCTGAAGCCCATCTTATTGTATAGATGGGTTATGCACGAAAGTTTCTAAATCATATACTCTCATGTGTTATCCTCTGTTTGTTTGACATTTTCTCAATGCGCTTTGACTTCTGTCTGTGATCCCATTTCTTATTATGTTTGCGAATGTAAATTAGTAGATTGTCGATCCAATCAACTAGCCTTTTGGGCCATATCTTGTACAGACCATGCACCAAAAAACACATCTCTTGGAGATAATCCTATAAACTACCATTATTGTGAAGTTTAAATGACAGATTGAGTGGACAAGGTATCATCTCTTAATACAAGATTTTTCATGAAAGAAACAGCTGATCTTCATATTCATGTAATATTTCTTGAAATAAAGAGCCAAAACTGTGAAAAAGATTTCCATCGAAAATTTTATTAGTACCACCCCTGATTGATAAATAATTGAAAAAGTAACGAGGGCAAGTTTCATGGCAGATCATGAACTATCTTCTCTCTTCCCAGAGACATATCGGAAAGCAAAAGGAAAAATGGGGCGTTGACGTCCACTAATGGCTGATGGGTGGTGGGTTCCAATCTTCATACGGTTTGAGGAGGCAGTAAGTCGCTTTCAAATGATTTTCACTGGTAGAAGGAAGAGGAGACACATGTGGTTGTGGTGGTCGGGCAAGGAAATGGACTGCCTGAAACAAAGGACGAGACCAGAAACGGAAAGCAATTCAAAGTTCCCTTTGGTCCCCGTTGCCTTGCATTAATGGACATTGTATATTTTCCACGACTCTGCATGCCCGACCCATGTGGCCTTCCTCCTGTTCCCAATTATTGTGGGGCCTCAAACATGTTAAGCTGTAATTTAAATTAGAGAAAAAATTGTACATGGCTAGACAAGCAAAAGGTAGGCAAGAGATCATGCGAAAGGGGGAATTAATTTTCACAGAAAAAGAGAATTCTTCATGGGAAGTTTTTACCCCTTAAAATTGAATTATGACAAAGACCCAACAAATTTACAGGGCATAATTCAATTTTAAGGAATAGAACTATTTGCAGAGAACACGGAAATCATTTTCAGACCATAACCTGCCAACCAAACAGGCCCCAAGGGGGAGTTTCATTCACAGATAACAAGCCACAGATGAACTTAACCATGGATGATGGTCTTATCCACTGCTATTGCTTGCGTAAGTCAATGGATTATTAATCATTCTAACAGAGATATAGTCCAGAATACTTGGTCTGTTTTGCTCTTAGAAATGCATATGCATGCAGATAAAGTCAGTACTTATGCACAACCATATTTACGTGCCAAACATCTTTGTTTGTAAGAGCCGTGCGTAAATCGTTATGCTAATACTCACGCAGACACCATTGAAGGGTTCCTTCCCTTGAAGCAATTAGTAAATTCCTGTTGGATAAGTATAGATCAGACCTGCAGATACTGTCTCACATGTTACTCTCTCAGGAATTATTATTTTAGTGTATATTCTAGATTAGCTTTCGTGGATGCGCACCTCAGGATCTTTGTGCTTGAAGAAAAGTTTTGCAACATTTGGCTCCTTCAACTCGCAACCATACAACTACTAGGCATCATCTCACGCTCCATGCAGGAGCAAATGACTGTAGATCCAGACCAACAAGATCTCTTATCTTCACATTGTTTGCTTTGTTCCTTTTACATGAACCACAAGATCTCTTAAATAGGACGATTTTAAACATTCGACATGAGTTTATATAGGAGGTCGACAGCTAATGGAAGAGCATTTACACGAATATTAGCACGAAAACAATAGCTTTCGATTTCTTTTCTTTTTTTCTTCTTTTGATGATGCCGATTTGAATTCCTGTGACATCATAAATTCCTAAAAGCACAATCCTCCGCCTTTCATACATTTGCATCAAGCAATCCAAGGACACATCTACAGAGATGTGACAGATGAAATCCTGCATGTGAAGCAAGAATGTTTAAGATTAAATATAATTTGAGTTCTCATGTTACAATTAGTACAGGAAACATAAAGGCTAATAAGACACTGAGTGGGATTAACTGCAACTTCTCTTTACCCCGATTATAGGCTTATTTCCTATCAACTCTTGCTACAAAAATAATGGGGCGCCTCAACACTAATATCAAGACAGCCATACTCCCGTGAAGTTAACAGATCCTGTCCTGCAAATTCTATTGGGACAGACCCCAGAAAGTACGACATTTTTACCAAACCTGCATTCTAGTATGTCTTGTCTGACATATTGTCGTGGTATTTCAGAAGTCACTTGAATGCATTACCAAGACCATCATCCCAAGATCAGAGACACTCTTATATGATACAAACTACTGATCTTTCGTTTCTCCATTTTTTCTTTCTTCTTCCTTTGTTTTCATTTCATCAGATCCGCGAACACAAACGCATTCCATAGGCTATGCAAGAGCATCGATGCAAACAGGTTTCTTGAGCGTGCAAAAACAGTACCCATAACCATCCCAAGAAACAAGAGTGGAAGCATCCTCTGTGCAATGAAATGTGCCAAGGCAAATGCCACTGCACTGACAAAGACAGAGCACCGCATTGGCATGTATCTGGTCAAAGAAGGCAGGAGGAAGCCCCTGAAAACGATCTCCTCCCACACGGATGCACAGACTGCTACCACCATTGCATATAAGGCCATAGCAACTGCGTCACGGGCAACTATTGACTGCTCAACACTTAAGGCACCAACAGGTGAGGACGGGAAGAGTGGCAATAGGTCAATGTTAATCTGTGATAATTGGCTATGTAGTCGCAGGCACAAGCGCCTAGGAGTGCACCTGAAACATGAGGGGCAAAATTATATTTTTCTAATTTTTATTTTTGGAAATTTTGAAAGAAAAAAAAACATAACACTAAAATACAAAAAAAGCATGAAAAATACATCATACATGAAGAGACAAGCATGGGTAAGCTATATATGTGGATAAGAATAGGTATTAACTAATAAATATAAATAAAAAAAAACAATTTTTTTCTAATTTTTGTAACTTTTATTTTTGGAAAATTTAAAAAAAAAAACCCTAAATTACAAAAAGAAAAAGATGAAAAAATTATCACACATGAAGACACAAGCATGGGAAAGCTATATATGTGGATAGAAATACGTTTCAATGAAGACATGAAAAAACGAAGACTTTTTTATATTTCCGTAACTGATTTTTTTTGGAAAAACAGTTAAAAACCTAAAAACAAACTCAAATCTAGAGCAAAGAAGTATAAAACTCAAATAGAATGTTTTCTTATACATATAGAACTAAAACCCATCAAGATCTATGGAAAATAGTTAACAAAAAACAAAAAAATTGAAAAACCGGTACTGGTTTTTACTTTTTTTTACAGAAACTGTAAACAAATGCTAAAATTTGTAAATTCAAACCTTTTGTTGCTTAGATCTGTGAAAGATCGAAAAGGAATGGTCGTTTTCACCTTCTCAGTAGGTTGGAAGATTGAAATTAGGGTTGGAACGTGAAAAAAAAAAAAACGAGGTTTATAGTTACCGTGGCGTGCGCCTGGAGTCGGGGGCGCGCCTCCCAGGCACCTGCCTCTTTTCCTCTACGCCTTGCACACTCCCAGGCGCATACCTGTCGACTTGCGCCTAGGCACGCCTCTAACTACATAGATAATCGGTTGACCAAAGGGAACAGGAAGCACCCTAACACAACGTCAAATTGCCAGTTTCCTCGCAGGCTGAAACAAAACCAGTTGGATGGAAGAGGCCGGAATCTAGCAACGCAGCGATGGAGAATTGCAATTCCTGCAAGGCCCTCTGCCACATCGGTCAGGAGACTGTATAGAGCTTGCCCTCTATATGATAGGGTTTCCTTACTAAAACCAGCTGCATGGGCTAAGAATGGAACTATCCAGGATCCTACAAACCAGAAGGAAGCTATCCAGAGGAACATAACCTACAGAACAAGAAGATAATAAGAAGCTTTCTGTTCTATCTTTTTTCAACTTCTAGCCAAGTCATTCTGCATGCCAGAACTCTGAATATTCACCAAAAGGAGTGGGTACACTAAGGAATACAGAGATGTACACACACAGACATCTTCTAATGAATGAGCTAAATCAGCTCTTTTAGATTCTAAAATGAAATAGCTTAGCACAGCAAAAGAATCTGATAGCAAGGGAACAACAGTGTAGGTTATTTACAATTCTGAAATTTGATCACCTAGGATGACTGACCCAGGTATTCAGACTTGAATCAACATAAACAGCCACCCAGTTCTAAGCTATGGGCAAAGGAAAGAATATACTTGGTGACTATAATGTATTCACTTGTCAAAATACATTTATACGGTTTATAATACTCACTTTTATGGTTTCTGTTTCTAGCTTTCACTAAGAAAATGGCTAAAAGCAAAAGTCAAGAAACTCATACTTGGAAGTCAAATATGTAAATTGCATTCGAAGACTGCTTGTTGACACATCATAGTAACTCTGAAATCAGTAAAAAGTACCCTATCATCAGTTGCAGAGAACTGATGAATTTTTCTCAGAAATTTCAGTTATGACAGGTGAAATTACAAGATATCCTATACTTACCGGGAGAAAATAGAAATCATAATGATAATGAAGCTATGCAGCAGAACTTGTATATCAACTTATTATGCATGAACTCAAAACAAATAGCAAAACTAGAATGGTAGGCAAACCAACAGTCTTGACCATGTGATTCAAAGATGCTAGCAGAACCGGGTCATTCTTAATGCAACCACAAGGACAAAAATGTCATTTTCAAATGGACCTCCCAATCTCACCTATCACATAAACTTCTTTAATTAAATATCTTATACTCAATTTAGTCATTAGCGTTAGACGATTTTATCTCATACCTGTAGGATGGTTTCTGCTGTCCATGGCACTGTCCAGGGTTCCCTAGGTACTCTGAAAGATTGCATCTCCTGCCTGAAACAAATTTTCTTGTTAAGATAACTCATGGTTTGGTATTCAAACACATTCCACTGACATGAGAAAACCCATTTCAATATCATTCACAAGAGAAAAAATAAACAGAAGAAAGAAAAAGAAAGGGTAAATAAAATGAAAAGGAGGACCCCAGTTGAAGTAGTTCCAACTAAGATAATGCCCT
Organism: Warburgia ugandensis; assembly: GCA_035236585.1. Classification (NCBI taxonomy): domain Eukaryota; kingdom Viridiplantae; phylum Streptophyta; class Magnoliopsida; order Canellales; family Canellaceae; genus Warburgia; species Warburgia ugandensis. The sequence continues at coordinate 69,551,654 of CP141134.1, forward strand.
TTGGCCATGGTCTGATAATGTGGGGCATCAAAAGCCTCTTCTTTAACGGCTGGAGATGGAAACAAGTATCATCATAATGTAACCTCAAAGTTTCCAATCTCTCTTGAAACAGATAAAAGAAAATATTTGCTAAGAGCAAAACTTATCTGCTGTTTTGGTAGTTAGCAAAGAAAGTTGCATGACCAACTGCTCAAACTTTCATGTTTGCTTGGATATGGCCAGTCAACAAAACTTTGTGAATTTGTTGGTACCGAATTGTGCGCTGAAAACTGGATTATTTGGCTGATTCCCAGTTGACAGAGTAAGTTTTTAACACAATGAAAGGTAAACATTTCCAGATACTGGTGAGTGTCACATGTATATTCAAAATTGAACATAGAAAAAGAAGGGAAATGAACTCGCAAGGCCACAATTCATTTCCTACTAGCCCACATTGCATCTGCAAGACCATCTGGAACAATCAAAGGCCCAGCATAAGCAGAAAAACTGACCAAGAATACTGCACATATCAAGTAGCAGCAGGCAGAGGGAGTGACAAAAAACAGACAGCAACACAGGCATGGGCACATATGTTCAGGAAGAGAATCAACCAAGGTTTGGAAGAGCAATTGGTTGGGCAACTATGTGCAATAATAACAGGGTTCAATACGTGGAATTTACATGTGTGATGAGGTGCATGAAGCAATTGTAGCAAGCTTGCTGCAAGTATTGACAGCTGCACGCAAGCAATTAGCCAGGTATGAACTACTGTGCAAGAGATGCAGCACAGTGCTTGCTGCTTCTCATCATGTGAACAGGCTGAAAGAGTGAACGCATACTATTAATTAAAAAATGGAATGTGGCCCCTCAATTACTTAAGATATTAACCAAAGAAAGTATAATATTGGTTGACTTCCACCTCAGCAAGACTTACTGTCTTGCACTCTTTCATATTCATATAAGATCCTTACACAAAATTTTCTTAGTTGGAGATATTGCCTTGAAAGGCCACCCTTCAAGGTGCCAAAAACAAAGCCTTCTTGCAAAAGGTAACCCTTGAGGGATCTCAAAACTCAAATGTCAAAGACAACAAGAAATCAGTTGCTCTTGGTTTTATTCAAATTCTACAAATATCTTCGATTGCACAGCACTTAGAAACCTCATTTCCTAATTAAAAGACTAGGTCAATCTCAGTTCACATGAAAACATTCTGAAGACAAACCATTTGCACCTAATTTCCTTATTCTATTACATTTATCACCAAGAGGCCAAAACCATGAAAGTTACAGATTGTGAGGTGACTGAACATAAATCATGATTTGATTCTCTGGGGACAAAGACTAATTATTTTGAGCGAGAGAGAATGAGAGAAACTATAATTGTCAAACATCAACTAAAACTAATGATAAAACCACAGATGTATATTAATTGATAAGGCTAGCAATAAGTAAAATTACAGTATATGCATAACAACCACCAGGAAACCTGAAACATCTAGCTTTGAAACTCAACCGAATAGCTGCTACCTTACAAAGACTTGCAATCCAGTGGTTTCTTTCTTCTTTTGATTGATCTAGTTCAGGCTTGGCCAATTTGTTAGGCAGCCTATTTTCTGCAGAATCTGAGTTGTTGGTACCCGAAAATGAATCTTGGGGCATAAAGCATGAAATTCTCCATCTCTGATAAAAAAAGGAAAATTAAGAAAATAAATAACGGGATCAGCAAAATTTGTTTATTGTTTCAAAGTATTAGAATGTAACATAATGCACAAGCAATAAAATGGGCTCAAGATTCTTCTTAAATCTGCAAGTCAATGAAGACTATTCGATAACTTAATCATAAAAACGCGTGTATTAACAGTGAAAAATCCAGAAATTCAAAGGAAGCATGGGTTCTAGTGCTATTATCTTTGCCAATTAAGAAGTACCAAATAACAACAGTAAAATAGAATTACAATCTAAAACAAGAAAAAGAATCAGAAATGTGTGTGTGCGAGGGAACTGATATCAGCATGAATTGATTCTCTAGTGGCATGAAAGTTCAAGAGTAAAATAGGAAAAAACAGAGAGAAGAAGTAGATGACTTGTACTGACAAAGGGGTGGCTTCATGTTTCATCAAATGGCAAAAATGCCTCTTCTTCTTCGTCAGCAACTCAAATTTTCCTTCCAAATGCACACGCAGACACATCATCATCGTCAAGACCTTATCCCAATTAGGGGCATGCGCAGACACATGCCATGGAGAAATGCTTTCCGGGGTGGTTCCTACTAGCTAGGCCCCACCCTTGGATGATCTGATCCGGATCCACTCATCTTCTTCAGCTCCAGCATTTAAGCTAATTGTAGAAACTCATGCCTATCATATGCTTCTAATTACTAGTTTTTTTGGAGGAAAAATGCAATGGTCGGATTAAAAACTCAAATAAGACATCGCTAAAATCATCCAACTTCATGAATTTTGGTGTCTTGCCAATCGGGGGGATGCCGTACAGAATCAATGGGTCTGATCAGCCAAAGGTGTGGCCCACTTATGTGGGTCCTGAAATCAATCTGGATTCAGATAGCATTTTTCAGTTCCATTGCCTTTCAAACTGTTTCAGAAAAACAAACTACTCTGGAAAGCCTATGAGATGTATCCCTGTTGCCGATGTATCTTGTTTCTAATTTAAGGAAATTAGATTTGCTTGTGCAAAGAAAAAACCCCTACTCATCTATACAAATTAAAGTTTGATCTTGTACATCCTTGCATGCTTCAACAGAACATACATGACAGTAGCCAAATACCATCCAAATGTCGTTAGCAAGATTAGGATATAAAAACCTTTCAATCGTAGTCTATGGTTGGAGGGTTTACAATTGAAAATTTGATCTATAATCATGGGCATTTTTATCATTTAAGTAATATTATTCATCCAACGCATGCATGGCAACTAGAAAGAAATTATTATTTTTCTAATCTTGCCACACACACACACAGAGAGACAGTCTTCACTTGGTTTTACAATAGACAAGAGGCACACACACATGCAGAGAGAAACAGAGTCTTTACTTGGTTTTACAATAGACAAGAGGTGATCCCTTTATTTCGGTTGTTTATGGACTTCCCCAAAAAATAAAAATAAAAAATTGTTGAGGGGTCAAAGTATATAGTAGTGTTGTTACACTAGAAATAGCCACTCAGGGTGCCACAATGCCACCTGTTATGTTTTGCAAATAAAATTCGTATTTGTTCTCCTTTTTGGTTGTTTCCTTAAGCTCTTTGATGTTCCAGTTCTTAGTCTAGCAGATGAGGTTGTCGCAAGGTTGATGGCTATATTATTTAGTCTATAAATCATGGTTTTTAACATTATTTTCCAGTAAAAGTCCCAGTTCTAGTTCATATTCAGTTGGAAGATGGTACCTAGAATCAAAATTTATGTGTTTCTTCCGATACATGCATCATCTGAAATGGAAAAGGGAAATAAAAAAAAGGATAACCTCATTTGAGCCTTCTACTGTGTGGAGTCTGTTGAAATAGTTTCTATATTTCCTGGACATCGCTGATATATTATGGTGACAGTCAACAACATCTACTTAGGTGAATAAGATCAAAATGCTCTGTCAACTCAAGAGAAGCACATAAACAAGCTTTCAACTGGTTGAGGATGAGATGACAAAGTTGCCTCTTGACAGTTTGAGACCAGGAATCAAAATGCAGCTATATTTTGTTAAAATAGATTCTAGGGACTCCATTAATGAAGCGAAAGTGAGAAAAGTGGGGGGTTTTCCATCTAAGGCAACAAGAAGCCATGAGAAAGGCCATTTACTCATAATTCACTAAGACTAAGATCATTTAATTGGAGATACAACACCACATCCATTTCCTTCACTAGCACTCAACATTCCCATTATCAAGCACCACCCTATCTGATTATAGAGCCTGTTAAAGATCAATCTTCAAGGACATTCTGGTCTAGCTGTCTATGAACAGTATCAACAACTACATTATCATTTAAGCACCAGCAAGAATGTCACTTGCTAACATCGCCACTCCGATTTGTCATGCTTTGATAGGGTTGATATCATGAGGCACCAAAATGTATAAAGATCATAGTCTTAGGGCATGAATAAAATAATCAAACTATTAACAGGTGTCATGGAAAAAATAAAATCTATCCTTCAAGCTATAAAATATAAAACTATTACCCAATACCAAACAGAATTCTTATGAGAATGTCAAGACCGTCATGCCTAAAACCTTGATCTAAGTAGCCTCTGGAAACTATTGACCACTCTACTTATCCCCTTTGATGAAAACAGAGTTCTGCACTTAAGCACGTGCCACAAGTTGTTTTTTCTTTTTTCCTAAATCCTAACGGCCAAAATGATTATAATAATGAAGAAAAATGTACATGATGGTAACTATTTCTTCTCATTTTCCTGCGTAATACTTAAACTGTAGACCGGCTCAGTCTTCTCATCTAAGTCTCTCATTTCTCAATAAACTTTTACTATTCACAAAACAAAACAAAAAAAATCCTTCCATAAGTAACCTCGTTACAAACTAAATTTTTGTTAATGTCTAAAAGGGCAGCCCCAATGCACAAAGCTCCCGCCTATGCGGGGTCCGGGGAAGGGGCGGGCCACAATGGCCTAAAGTAGGCAGCCTTACCTTGCATTTTTGCAAGAGGCTGATTCCACGCCTTGAAACCGTGACCTCAAGGTCACATGACGACAACTTTTACCGTTGCGCCAAGGCTCCCCTTCTGTCCTCATCCAGAGGAAATTTATTTCGACCTTGACCTCCGAAGTGGCTTCACGAAATATCCTCCAAACAGGTGCAGCAGGTTAGTTAAATTATGCACTTTTTTGTACAATATCGGACATACTCACCAAACACTTTCACATAACTTTTCCTCCTGACCAAGCATGAATGAAGAATTCCTGTAACCTTTGTTATAAGAGCTTGGATTTGAAAGTGCATGCGTTATCGTCACAATGAAAAATTGCAAAGAAGAAGAAGAATTCCTGTAACCTTTAAAAGCCTAAGTAGCTTGGATTTGAAAAACTTCATAGAAAATCATAATGGAGCTAGATTTATCCACAGGAGAATAGGTCAAAAATGACTAAACTTGTCTGCTCAGAGCCAGATGCTGAAAGGAGCAGATACATTTGTTATAAGAACTAACCAAAAGAAGGGTAAACCAGGCCACAACGACACGAACTTCATAGACAAATGTTTCAAGGTGACTTTGTTAGTGCCTAGTGCTTATGACACCTAAGTAGTTGGATTTGCAGTTTAACAATAGCCAATCAATGTTGAGGAATCTAAATTGGGAAGTTGGTATATTTAAGTCCTCGAACAAGCTGAAGCAGCAATGTGATCTACATTAGAAATGCATAGTTACTGAATTTAAGTTTTTCTCATCCACAAAAATAACACAAGTAACTTGCAGCAACTTTCTAAGTAATATTGTTTTTCTTAATTCTCAAATATTGTGAAAGCTGAAGTTCAAACTTGACGACTTCAATGTATGGGGAAAAATATGGAAAGTTCAAGGTGGCTTTTGGTGGCATTTCAATTGGATATTGATGATCTCTTTGATTTCTCCAGAGCAAAGGCAAGGGGACTAAGACAGGCAAGTCATTTAGAATTCAAAGATTTGATGCTGGACCATAAATCATCAATAGAAAGGTCGCTGAAATTGTGTGGAATATTTCAAAGCATTAGCTTTAGCACTAATGAGGAGAGACAAACAGTATCCTCTCAACTCATATTTCCTCAGTATTCTCAAACTGTAATACCCACGTGCATCAGCTTCGCCAACCTTAATTTTAAGTTACTTGTTTGGTCAAAGTTTTACTAGGTGAGCAGCAGTGAACTCTCTACATGTAAGAGGTCTTGGTCAACTAGAACCACGTAATTTGTGATAGATACGTATACAACTTAGTTACTTAAGTGGAACCTCTTTGTTCAAAAAGAGTATGTGAGCATGACACTTTCCGTACCATGTCAAGCAATATAATCTGCAAAACCTCGATCCCATCTACTGATGCTTTTCTGTCAAGATGGTTCATGCTTTTCAAGGATATAGCAAATTAGTTTAGACACTAATTTTCCTGAAGTTTGTTTTCAGGCACACGGCATTGAAATTTGAATATTATTTACAAGAGCAGATACATTTTGCAACACATGGTACAAGATTGTTGAATTCTTCTTGCAACAATTATATATGAGAAATCCTAATTTATGCTTCACGTCCTCTCCAACTGAAAAGAGTATCAGACAGAAAGACACAAAATCCAAGTTCCAATATCTGACCTTCTTTGAAGCATTCAAGAGAAATTTGCTGCTGCATAAGCTCTGATCGACCAGCCAGAAACTTCTGAAACGTATCAAAACCCCAGACCTAGAAACGGAAGTCAAAGGAAGCGACGGGCGTACAGGTACACGACAGCAGGAGGTTGACATGAGACGAATTCCGGATTTACGAGAATCCGGCTCAAAGAATTTTCAAACCTCTGCATCACATAAATATAGAACCCTATTCCGCCATCATGTAGCAGCAACCTAATAAATAAATTAACTTCAGAACTTAGTGCGGCTTGTTCTAATCAGTGACGCAATTTGCAAGGATGCCTTCCAACTTTCACATATGTTCCGATATCTGAGAGCAAAACAGTCTCAAATCTCAATTCAACGAACAGAAGTTCATTTATCATCAAAATCTCTACGTGTAAAACAACTACAAACATTCAAACCCAAACCCTAAAACTGCACAGAGATTCCCGAAACCCATAACACCATGGAAACCCTTATCTGAAAAGGAGAAAGAGTAAGAAAAACTTACATGCAACAACCGCTCTCGAGTTGCATTATGGGCAAAAGCTTAGCAGCATACACTGTTGATTTACATCATAAAGAAGTGTTCAGCAAAACCCTAAAACTGAAAAAGAGAACCAAGACGAGGTCTAAGCAGGAAACAGAGATTCCTACCTTTATTCACTCCTGGTTGGCCAACGGGCAGCAAATTAAATTACAGAAAATTAGGGAAGACGAAATTAATGGGCAAAAATTGGCGGCAGTTGAACAATTCAGACAAAAACTAATAGGAAAAAAAAAAACTCATTTACTGATAAATTTGATCGAAAACCCAAAAAAATGGAAACAAAGAAGATGAAACAGAGGCAGCCATCGAGAAGAAGATGAAACTGGGGATATTTTAGGTAGAAAAGGAGAATCAATCCCCTACCCAGCAAGAAATATCCAATAAAAACTGAATAAAAAGCTGAGCAACACGAGATTCGTGGCTGAATCGTCGTACAATTGGGCTTGAAAGGAGATCAGACTCTAGACCGGGGGTCGCCCAACCAGGAAGTACAAATCTACCACGTGAACAATAATCTTATCTGTTGGATAATCTTAGGCTTTGTTGTTGGAGAGGAAATGGGTGGTCAAATTTTTCAAAGATAAACTATAGAGAAAGCTTTATAAACCAGAGAGTTGGAATTTTCTCAATTTCTAAATATATTCCGACCAAGAGGAATGAAGGGAGGTGCCATATTGTCTCCACCAACAGCATTAGACGGCTACAGGCTAGAGAGTTGGGATTGTCCAATGGATGCGAATTTTGAAATTTTAAATATTAAAATGGGATTTAAAAGGTTAACGGTTTCGATTACCTGAATTGGGCCTTGTGTTGTACATTTTTGCCTACTCAAATATAATTTAGCTTTCTTGTCTGAGTGACTTCTGCATAATTTATGGCAGAATCGAAACGCATTCAACATGAGAAAGAAGGAGCCTCTCGGGTGGTAGGTCACCACAATTTTCATTCCGGCAGCCAAAATAGACTGCCTACGGGAATGTAATTCACAACTACAGTTCAGATTCTAGTAGATAAATAAGTAGTAATCCATAGTTATCAGCAAAGCCTCCATAGATCCAAAGGCTTACAATTGTCTGATTGAGAGTAACAAGAGCTTATAGACATTAATGGCTGCCACTGTTTAGAGAAATAAGTTTTTCTCAGCAGCCACACCAAGTTGCTCAGGAACGAGCAACTACTGTCTCGACCTTGTATTTCCATTTCAGTATCTGCATATGTTAAGGCATGGAAACAGCCTCTTACAAAATGTAAGGCAAGGCTGCATAGTTTGTCCCTTCCTCAAACCCGGAGCTTCATGCACCAAGACTGCCCTTTCTTTAACTATTTACTCACATGGGCTTCTTCTAGCCTTCTATATTTTTTCTTGGACAACCAAGCACGTAACACAAATTGAATACTTGTGCCATAAATTTCTCAAATCGGGACAAAATCCCTTATGATACATCAGATCCGGCTCGGTTATTTAGAGTGAATAGATTTGCCAAACTTCCTTTTCCAACCAAACGAAGTTGCATTTACACATGGTTTCTGTATGCCAAATGGTTCTTTGTCTAGTATTTGTGCCGAAAACAGAGTTTGCAAATAAGGATAGCCCAACTTTGGGAGGGTTGGCGAGGTGCTAGCCATTCTGATCAGCAGTTAGATCAGTGATATAGACAGCTCTTAATGTATAACCAAGTTTTCCGTGCAAATCACAATATTTTGGCCCGTGATACGTCCTTACAGACCTAAACAAGAATCGTTTCGGATCACCAGGCTTTTGAGCCCATTTTGCTTTTGCTGCTAATTTTGCTCTTTTTCTTGGCAAAGTAATGCGAGAACCCCGTAATGAAACCTCTGAAAGAATTCGGGAGAAGCTTAGTGATTATGTCCACCTGTATATGTGACATTAAGCCGAGACTATTCGCTTGCAGTCTGCTATCAATGTACGATCACCTACGAACCAGGTTACGAGGCCAATTTTTCTGGCTTAGATCTATGATTTAGGCCTGGTCTAAGAAGAAAAACATATGAGGAAAAATAAAGAAAACAACTGAACTAGATCTGCATAGAATTGGGACATTTTTTCAGGCTGGGCATGTTCTACCGAGCCCAAACTATTTACTAGTTAAATCTGTAATTTAGGAACCAGAGTGTTCCAGCCAGGTTTTCTCTTTGTTGAGCATTGCTTTGAGGAGACATGTTAGCAGACTCTGAAAAGGACACCGAGCCCCGGACTAACAAAAATAGCAGGCCCAGCTTCAATTTAAAGAAGCAGGTTCGACCATCCACGAAGGCAACCCCTATAATGCAAATCAAGTCCTTCACTTCGGGTTGGGGCAAGGTCTACAAACCCCATACCATTAACAAATTGGCCTGTATTTTAGCCCAATGCTGAACTATAGTTTTTTTCTTTTTCTTTTTCTTTTTTTATTGGTAAGAAAAAAACCCCAAACCCAGTGAGCACTTCCAATCCCTGACCTAACACAGGACACTCGCTTCTTTCACCCCTGTAGTAGGAGGCCGTTGCTGAAGCTGAACTATAGTTTTATAGCCGATGTTTTTCTTTGTTGGGCATTTCTTCATTATTCAAGCCCAACCATGAAGTGATATGTACAACGTTCAATAGGCCCATGGGTTTGGTCGCGTTTCAAACAACTGATCTTCTGGCCCGCTTCATAGACTGCCAATATGTTGGATGACCAGACCACTACTGTAGCAGAAGTGTGCAGCTAAGAGTGTTTAAGCGAAGAAAGAATTACAGGCAGGAAAATCGTTGTGAACCAATCTGATGGTAACAAATTTGACCTTCAAAGCATGCAAAATAACCAAGGGGATGTAGCTCAAGCGGTAGAGCACTCGGTGTTGGATCTCCTGCATCTCCATCTTTCCTTTTTTGGACGGATAGGAAGATCCTCTTATCCCTCACTCTTTCTCTCTGGTTGATAGTCTTGTGGAAATGAAATTAGACCAGCCTCTTCGCATGGGGGTCCTACAAGAACTTTACTGGAAGGTACGCATCAATTTTCTGACTTGAGAAGGATAACTTTAATGGTCTTTGAAGTGCCATACCTAATTATGCCGTCCTCGTCATAATTACAATTAATAATTACAATTAATAAAAAAAAAAAGAGGAGTTCTGGTGCACAAAGTTCCTGCATATGCAAGATCTAGGAAAAGGGCAGTCACAAGGGTTAATAATATGCTGTAAAAGATTATTTTCATGTCTTAAACCCGTGACCTCAAAGTCACACAATGACAACTCTACCAATTAGAATATCTAATGATCATAAATTTTGATATCTAACTAACCTTAAGAGAGGACTAAGAAGACAATTAGGTCCGATTAGACGGGCAAAGTCAGTCCCGAACCTCAGTCCGCATATTATTTCTGTTCTTTATAATAGCCAACAACTTTCAAAGGGAAAACTTTGTCTTGGATTACGAGAGATCGATCATAATAAGGTGAGTCCCTAATGTGACCCAAAAACAGTAAGGTGGAGCCCAAGCCAACTCTGCTCAGCCTTTCGCCTTTCGTGTGTTATATCGACAACAAAGGGTGGTTGGCACCCTAGTAGCACGAGGCACTTGGATGGCTGTACCTAGCACATAATGGCTTCCATGTGATTGCTGCTACCGATACGAATATTAGGGAGAATATTTCCTAGAGGAAACAAAACCATAGCTTTTATAAGTCCATTGGAATGAGGATCGCTATCCAAAGCACGAAGAGGCTACATTTGGATAATCTGACCCGTTCATGATGTCTATTAGTTGAAGAAGCATCTGATTAGATGATTTTAGAAACTCAAAACTTGTGCCTCTCATCGCAAAACAGTAACTGTTTAGACCTTTGTATAAACGATACCCTAAATTCAACGACTTACACAGTTTCGAGGATGCTCGCCCAAAGCAGGAATGCAGGATCCATTGCTTAGGATGCAAACGACAGGTCGTGCTCTCAGTCAATGGGGTGGGCTCGTGACGCCATTTGCGGTCTTAGAGGGGTTTGGGTGTTTTGTTTGTCTTCCATGTAAGACTAACAAGGAAATTCAGGAGGCAAACCTGAAATATCTACTCAACGACTTAAAGATGGACTATCATGAGAAGGACTACTTGAACAGGGATTGAAATGGGCAACCTGCAAAACTCTTAGGTGCTTAAAGTCTTAGATTCCTCCCACTCTGTGTCCAATGCTGCTCCTATTCAAACAACTAAAAACAGAAAATGAAGGAGAATGAAGACGTCAAAAGGAAGGAGACAAACGGTTAACTTGGTATAAACTAGATATCAAATTGCTTCGATTTGAATTATCGGGAGGATACCTTATATATGTCAAAAAGATATATAATCAAACCTATTTTTCGATTCAATCGAAGCCCATGCACCATGTGGACGTTTGAAAGAGAACTTTTATAGAAAGGGAATCTGAGTTCCTTGAACCTTGGCCTGGAATACTATAGTAGAAGATGGAGATGATGTAGCAGACCTCTTGTTAAGCTAGAGGCCTCATATCTTTATTTTATTACGCTTGGGTTGTTGTTCCAAGAAACCTACTAACATCAATGTGGAAGATTAGCAAAGAGAGTTTAATTAAGAAGAAGACAGTTTTTGGATGGAGATCTGACATTTTCATCAATGTGGAAGAATAGCAAAGAGAGTTTAATTTAGAAGAAGACAGTTTTTGGATGGAGATCTGACATTTTGATACCATTTTTCCATGATGCCTTACTAGTATCTTCCAGTTTTCCAATTAGCAGTTGAGAACGTGTTGTTGAACTACCATTCAACACAAAGGAAGTGTTGGAGAGAGAGAGAGAGTTGTGTGGGCGAATATCCTTCTGAAGCACGATGGATATTGTGGACAAGGATCGAAATGATGCCGATTCTACCTTGCCTGAACGAGGAAAAACTGAAAAGAAATTGGCTGTCACTCACAGCAACTATCTGGACCCCACTTGCAGCATTCATGTGGTGGATACGTGTTGATCTGATGGGATAGAACAGGTCTGTCTTATTGGACGTTGCCGCAACTTGGTTGCATGATCTTAGAGCTTGAATCCATCAAATCTTATTTATCGTTGCACTAGTTGGAGGCTTTGTTGATGAATGTGGACCCTTAATCCACTGACGGAGCTTTAATCATTTGATGAAGATGAATTTTGGTGTTGGGCTCATCCATGGCAGCATAATTTTTTACTTTTCATCATGTAATGAAGAGGTAGCTGCACTTTACACCTACAATAATTTGTTGTTTATACCTCTCATATATATATAATTTCAGCTCTTTTATACAGGGGTAAAGAGCATGTGACTTTTGATTAGCTGAAAAAAAGTAGAAAACAAAAAAGTTAGAGAAAATGGCAGTTAAAAAACTTTTTTCCAACCAATTAAATGTCACGTGCATTTTACACTTTCAACTCATTGCTGAAGTTACTGCTTCTCAAATAATACACACTTATAAATGGGGATCTTTAACTTCAGTAAGGAGTTGCAGGTGTAAAGTGCAGGTGACATTTAATTAGACGGAAAAAAGTTTCTAACATCCATTTCTTTAAATATTTTTATTCTCTACTTTTTTTTATTCATATATGTCCTTTGAAGCCCTAACTTTAGATCTTTGATGAATCATATGCATGGCGATACACTAGCTAGCGCTGCTTTGTGGACTGAAAAAAAATTGTAAGTAGCACTGTTCAATTTAAGATCTTTCCTATTCAAAAACACAAACAGGCCTGTTCATTCAACGATATGCCATCTATATCCTTTGTTTGACAATTGGAAATGTTGATTATATTGACAAAATCTCAAAGGCTTCGAAGTAAAGAGTTGCACACTCAAACTTGGACTGAATTTGATGCATGGCTTACCTTAGCATCAATGACGAGGTAAAAACAGATTGAATCATAAGAGGATTAGGCTAATTCACCTGTATTTTCGTCCTACCCATACTCTTTCTGGAACGAATATGGGCATCCATAACAATATGATAAATGCACATGCGTATATCACACACAAGAGATAAAGAGAGAGAAGAATTTCTTCCATACATACCTATGTATTAATATATATTGAAGAAAAATGGTGTTTGATCTACTTTTTTATATTTTTTCATCATCTAAGATATTAATATGATTCTGTTTTAATCATGATACCAAAACTTGCATCAATTGAAAATTTCTAAGATATTTATTTTGGACCTTTTATGTTGTAAAATAAATAGTAAGAAATTTTTTATTTTTTGGCACCATCCATTATATGACCATAAGAGGTCTAGCAATGAAAAGTTTTGGTACCAAAAATACATGAGTAAAGCTAAATCATATGAATGTCTTGGATTGATAAAAATATTAAAAAAAAAGTGGGCTAAATGCCATTTTTCTTCAATATATATATCAATACAAAGGTATATATTAAAGAAATTTAGAGAGAGAGTGTGTGTGAAAACTTGAACTTTGAAAGTTCGTCAGCTAATGGAAAAGTGATCAAATGAATGTGAGCATTCCTCCCCTTAAAAGTTGGAGAAAGGCAGGGATTTATGCATACGTGGATGGATGAGCCTTTATATAATTATATTCGGATAAATTGAAGAGGCACAAAATCAGCCCACTATTTTTTATAGTTTAAATCATTAGACAGGTGTATGCATACGCAATACAATAACTGCCATTCCTTCTTTCCTAAGCTTCCTTAGTCCTTGTATGGAAGTCATGGCCTGGACTCAATCAAGGATATGGATCAAAATTTAATAGCCACAAATTAGATTTGATCCATCTCAAAATTATTATTTTTCCTTTTTTCTCGTCCCTAAAAAAGCAATAATTTTTCGTTCCTGCAAATCATGTGCCTGCTTAATATATTATATTCATGTTGGAAGAGGGGCAGGACAAAGAGCCCATTCTCGCTCCTTTTCTCATTGGATTAGACCATGGTCGTAACCGGCGAGACCTGCGGTTGCCAACCCGTACACGCTAAAAGAAACCCCAAAAATGAAAATTATCTATTTTCTCACAATCAATGACACTCTTCACGCTAACCGTGCTCACTCGACCATATTCAAGAAAACGAATACTCTTCTTAAATTGGGGGGAATGGGGCCCTCATTTAAGCTGATCAAAACCATTTACTAGTATTTTCCCTGTCTTAGATGAGCCATAACCGAAGATCTAATCCATAAAATCATCCAAACCTGCGCTGCATTGTGCATTTGTGCTACAAAATCGACCTTACTGGTGGGATTTGATCATATGTTTCTCGATCTAGGAAAGAGAAAAGCCCATTAACGGTTTAGATTGACCTACATCTGGGTCCCAGTTTTGTTTTATGTTTGTGGACCCTAAATTTCAACAGGCTTTGGCTTTCCTTCAAAATCTTTCTTGTGGCGCTTCGACGTCCGGATCGCTGTAAAGCTGTTCTCACCGCTTCTAATTCCTACAAAACCGCATTTCTCTTCGCCAGCAAAACAGGAACCCGGTAACAGAGTACACGGCAGAAAGAAAGAAAGGTAGATCCTTTCTCAGCATTTTCTCTCCTCTTTTCTCCCTCTCCTTTCACCCCCTTCTCGGCTAAGGACAGCCGTTATTCGTCGCTGTGGTCTTTGAAGGGGTTTTCAGAAAAGGGAGTCGAAAAGAGGAGGAACTTTTCATCATTTTCAAATCATCTTCCGAGTATTATTCTCTCTCATTCAGTTTGCTTCTGGGTTTTTTATGATTTCTCAAATGAAGTAGTAAAAGGGAGAAACAGAGGCTTTAAATTCTAGATCGTGTCTGCCTTTTCACCTGGGTCTTGTTGTTGCATTCATTTTCTTCAGTAACCATGGGAGAAGAAGATAACAAGAAGTATATCTCGTTGGAAGAACTCCGGAAGCACAACAGGGAGACTGATCTGTGGATCTCGATCCAAGGCAAAGTGTATGACGTTACAAACTGGGTAAAGGATCATCCGGGTGGTGATTTTCCTCTCTTAAGTCTAGCCGGGCAAGATGTTACAGATGCATTTGTTGCATTCCATCCAGGAACAGCTTGGCAATATCTGGACAAGTTCTACGTTGGCCATCTGAAAGACTATTCAGTTTCTGATGTTTCAAAAGATTACAGGTCGCTAGTCTCGGTTTTCTCTAAATTGGGTTTCTTTGAAAAGAAAGGTCATATAACCTGCATTACCCTTTGTGCAATGTTTTTTATATTTTCTATATGCGTTTTTGCTGTTTTGGGGTCGGATGGCACCTGGTTTCATTTGGGTTCTGCTGCATTAATGGGTTGTATGTGGATTCAAAGCGGTTGGATTGGCCACGATTCTGGTCATTATCAGGTAATGACTCGTTCCGGTTATAATCGGTTGACGCAGCTCTTGGCCGGTAATTGCTTGGCAGGAATCAGTATTGGATGGTGGAAGAGAAATCACAATGCCCATCACATAGCTTGTAATAGCTTGGATTTTGATCCAGATCTTCAACACATTCCTTTTTTCGTGGTCTCTAACAAGTTGTTTAATTCTATTAGATCTTATTACTATGATAGGAAGATGAGCTTCGATTCCGCTGCTCGTTTCCTTGTTAGCTATCAGCACTGGACTTTCTACCCTGTTATGTGTTTTGCTCGGATCAATCTGTTTGCTCAGTCAATTTTGTTGTTGCTGTCGAAGAAAACGGTGCCATATAGAAGGCAAGAGATTTTGGGGATTCTTGTTTTCTGGATTTGGTATCCTCTCCTGGTGTCGTGTTTGCCAAATTGGGGTGAGAGGTTGATGTATGTGCTTGTGAGTTTCTCGGTTACTGGTATTCAGCATGTTCAATTTTGTTTAAATCACTTCTCCGCTGATGTTTATGTTGGTAAGCCCACCGGGAATGATTGGTTTGAAAAGCAAACAATGGGCTCCATTGATATCACTTGCCCCGCTTGGATGGATTGGTTCCATGGAGGGCTGCAATTTCAGATCGAGCACCATTTGTTTCCACGGCTGCCTCGATGCCATCTCAGGAAAATTGCACCTTTTGTGAGGGATCTGTGCAAGAAGCACAATTTGCCTTACAACAGTGTACCATTTTTAAAGGCGAACGCATTGACACTCAACACTCTTAGAACTGCTGCAATGCAGGCTCGTGATATCACCAACCCAATTCCGAAGAATTTGGTATGGGAAGCTGTGAATACCCATGGTTGAAACTTGTTAGGACTCCATTATAGCAGTTGGTCAGACCCATGTTCTTGGTGAACCTTCTTTGATCGAAGACATCTTGGGTTATGATTAATCTGTTGGTCGTGAGCATGGGAGGATGATCTTGACGCTGCATCTTACTGTTTCTTGTGTCACGGGTTTCATTTTATCAGCTTGATGTTTAGGTTGAGATCTGGACTGTTCATGTATTGGTTTTATGTCCTGATATACCTCTTTCTTGTATGTTTTTCTTGTTTGGACTATAATTGAGTTGAAGGTGATGGGTGGTCGGATATACACCGGAACAGTAATTAAATTCTCTTTAGATGGATTGAGTTTGAATTTTGGTATTTGTGAATTTCTTGTCAATGTATTTAAACTGGGAAGCTGAGTACATTCTTGGCTAAACCACTGGATGTAAGATTGAAATTCTGTGTTTGAACCTCTTGAGTTCACTGCTAGAGCTTTTATAGAAGAAGTGATGGCTTGCAGATAGTTTATCTCAAAGTTCTTGGCTGTTTCTAATGTTGCTTATAATTTTCTTCAATTACTGTTGGTTGTATACGCTTCTATAATTTACTGTCCAATAGGGGACTAAAATGGGAGATCAACTTTTCTCTGGGCTTAAGTTCCAGATGTGAAAACTGGTATGCTTGAAAACTCGGTTTAGTAAACAAGGGTTTAGTCCTGGAATACAGAATTGAAATTCTTGAAAACTTCAAAATTATCAGACTTGTATGGTGACCAACTCTGTTTACGAGAGTTATGCCCCAGAATACATAAATCGGAATCTGCTAAAAAACTTTCAGAGGCAGACCTATCTGTAATTCTCTTTATATGTGTAGACAATCTATGCATCTCCCGTCTTGCCCCTTCTTTCTTTTGTTTTCTTCTTTTTTCCATTTGATAGGTAACTTGAGATTTAACCTGCAATCTAGTCTTTCAACCTCAACCACTAAGCTACAGGATCAACCTTGAGAAATGCTTGGACGTCATTCTTCCTTTCTTACTTGTCAGAATGTTCGTTTCTACTTGATGATATTTTTCTTGCACTAATGAGTCAAACTTGATCTTTGGTAAAGAGTGATCTAGTGTGAAAATATTTCTTTAGCCATGAAAAGTCCCAATATCCTCACATTCTCGCAAGACATCCACTAGTCTCTGATTCAGTCTTTGAATTGTATATCTCATTCATTTCAGTTTGTCATGCTCTCAAATTGGCCTTCTACTTGACCGCAGTTTGGAGATTAATGGTGCTTCAGCTTCTCATCCACTGTAGAATCCGTCTATATCAAAGCGGGTAAACAGAATGCAAGAATATATCTTGTGGATCTGTGATCCTCTCTTATATCACTCCGTCCTTCCATCTTTGTAGAGGGAAATATTTGGTTATAGAAACCAAATGCGCCCCTATTACTGTATTGTAACAAAGATTTTTATGAGTTTGAGTGATCCATGAATTATTGGGCATTCATATGAGATCTTGTATTCAGTTAGCTTGATTTCACGAGAATTTGTTACGAGTAACATTCGAGTCCTTGAGGGCATGCTTAATGGAACTTAGTTGTCATCACAGTTAAACCCTGGTTATGTAGTTTTGCAAAGTTAAATATTCTTCACATGTAGTTTTACCAAGTTAGAACCTACATATACCAAGATGGATGAAACTGCAAAAGCTTGCAATATTACTCTAGAGGAAGAAACGAACATGGAGAAGACGTGCAAGCCAAGTCAATCTGCTGATTTCTTATGTAAAAGGGCAGCCCGGTGGATGAAACTCCTGCCCATGCTGATTTGTCATCTGTAAAAGGTAAATCAGTATCTCCTGGCAGCCCGGTGCAAGAAGCTCCCACCTATGCCGATTTCTCACCTGTAAAAGTTAAATCAGTATCTCCTGCAATTGTCTCAAAAATTATTGATTGCAGCGGTAACAATTTTGATGCAATAACGTAAGAGAGAGAGAGCTGTTCGTAACATCTTCGGGAATAAACAATGTTCAGCAGATTGAACTCCTAATACCAGGACCAGTTCCGTAAGTCGTTGTACCTTTCTTAAAGCCAGCCTAAGCCGTCAGCTATTCTGCTCTACTTGTTCTCTCGTATTATAGTATATGCTAGGCCTGCTGCAGTTCTTTGGGCATTTTAGGACCAATAGAAGCCAAACTAATAAATGCATCAGAAATCAGCATATTAATGGTGAGATACCCCCGGCAAAATAAAGAAACCTTTCTTATTACAACAACCGGCAAAAGAGTCTGACTTAGCACCTAAAAAGGCGTTATTTTTTGCTTGCTTTTTCCTATGTTTATTTGTTCTTAGTTTGCTGAGCCAAACTTATTGTGTCCATCTGTTTAGTCTCGCATAGATGGGGACTTACCCAACAACGAAGTCATTGCTTGGTATGGAAGTCTCCTGGACAATGGACCCAATACACTGCAACAAGATCTTTAACATGTGGACCCAACTAACTCAACCAGATACATTTATATTAAAGAAAGATTCTACGATTAGTCACCATAGATGAGGAAGCGGCCGACTACAAGGATCTATAGTAGGAAACCTTACTTGCCATTTTTGCAAGAGGCTATTTTCACACCTTGAACCTATGATGTCAAGATCACACGACGTCAACTTTATCATTGCGCATAGGCTCCCCTTCCCCTATTGTATATACTAACATCTGAAATTTGTACTGTTCACTAGCCTTCTTGCAGCAGCAGAAAAGCTCCTCTTTACTCGGTTCCAGCTTCTAAGTTGATCCAAACCATTCATCTCCTGGTCATCGTTATAAATAGGTTACGCCACTATCGCTAGTGAACTGGAAAATCATAGCCATCTAATTGCTTAGGTTTTTCATTCCATTCGTACTTTAAACTTTATGGGCCATACATTTTATATGAGTCTCCCATCATAATTCTTTTTATAATGGGCAGCCCAATGCACGAAGCTCCCTCACATGCAATATAATATCCGCTATTTTTAAATTCTAGAAATGCTTAATTTCTGAATATTTTGTAAAAATTGATTAATTGGGGATTTGGGAATTTCAAAGATGAAATCACAAGCTAAAACCTCAATATTTTAAATGTACATGAGAAATGGAATTTAACGCTATTAAGAATACTAAAATCGAATATCGGAGAAAGAATGGCTAATTATTTTAAATTACGCATTTAATAAATTAAGCATAAGGGGTAGAAATGTAAATTTACGTGGGGCCACGGACTAGGTGCTGAAATCCACAAATTGACACCCATTATGGGGGGCTTTAAATGCCCTTCCCCCCTCCCCATTAATGGCTGTCTCATTTTTCTCCCCACCATAACTCTCTCTTCGTTTCCTATGCACTGGCGAGGAGGCCTAATGCTAGCAACAATGACGCCGGCAGACGCAACGCACCCACCTTATGTGTGTGCGATGGATTCTTCTCCTTTGGCCCGCCTAATCGAGGTAGATCCTCATTCTTTTTTTTCCTCTCCATTTTCGGCTTATTTCCATTGAGTTTTACCATTTTTAACTCCGAAAAATGGTGTGAATTGCCGTTTTCTGGTGAGTATTGCTTATGTACAAACAAATCAATAAAATGGTGTCAGGTGGATGATCTAAACCATTCATCTTATGTATGATGGGACAAAGAACAAACCCATAAATTTTCATAGTGATCTGATGGTTAGAGATGCCAAAAAACTCAAAAAAAAGTAAATGGGAAATTTTTGTAAACATGAAAAATTAGAGTAAAAACCTTAGAAACTTACAAAATCAGTTGATAGGAAGGTAAAAAACAGAATGTACATAAAAAACCGATCAAAAATGGTGTACAAATAACGAGATTTTGGGCACCTGGGTATTGCTAATGGTGATCGGGGTTTGGTTGTCATCTCCGGCGATGACGAACCAAGTGGGATGCCACCAGGATGCAGTCGGAGGCACACAAGGCGTGACACTTTCTTGGCACGCGTGCAGGTGGCACACATGTCGTTTTCAGGGGGCGGTGAATGCGCCTGCGTCCTAGAGACAGTGATGCATCCAAGCGACGGTAATGCATGTGGGATGCATTCTGTACGCGTGTCCCCGTGACACCGCTTGATTTAAATTGAAATTTTGTTATTTCTGAGCCGTCCATTCATTAAAAACTTGAATTTTGGAGCTACAGAGGTCCAAATCATTATTTAAAAGATTCGTTGTGATCGTTCTAATGATGTGGACCTAAATTTGACTTGGAAACCTTGATTTGAATACTTTTAAAATAGTCAAATCACAAAATACTATTAGATAACCTAGATCAAGCTTATCAATGGATGATCATTACTTAGAACTTGATTGTATGTATCAAATATGAGATGGTCTAGAATATTAGTACAGTAGATCTTATATGATAGTTAAGAAAAGTAATCCTGACCATTGATCTGATCAGATGCTTTATGATTTGCTAATCAGAGAGCAATCTGATCTTTAGATCAACGTGTAATTATAGAGATACATGTAAATTACTAAATAAACACTAAAATTAGAGAGATTATGATGAGAATGATTAGAATTAATGATCAGATATCAATTATAAGTAGTATAGAGTGATCCAATGGTCAAATTGTCTCCAAACTTCACAAGATGTTGAGACTGACTCCTTATTGATTAAGTGACATCAATTAAGTGAATTGTGACATAGATTGATGATAAAAAACCATAGATGTTTGTCAAGATGTTAGAAAAATCTATATATAGTTTAGGATTGACCTAATAGAGGGTTAATCAGATAATCTAAGCCATTAATCTAGGATTAACTACCAGATCAAGGGAATTGTCACTTGGATTTGTTTATTTTGAGATTTGAGAATACCAAGTGATAGATTACTTATGATATGACGATATATCAGAGCGCACGATGTGACATTGTTATGCACCTAATTGGAGTATTGCGTTTGTTGAGGTAGGTAATTACATTTGAGATTTTTTCATGATTTCTTAAATGATGATGTATTATTTGAGAACTTTAAAGTATGGACTTTATGCCCTACTATGTTTGCATGAGATCACCTTTCAACATATATTGCCGACATGTTTGCTCCTTTTGCGCATGATTTATACACTGCTTCTTAATACATTTTATGTGGAATTTATTTGAGGATGTATACACTAATTTTTGATGCATGGTATTGATATATTGAATTTCTCTCTCGATTTGGTTTTATCGAGAATGATTATGCATAGATTTCAATTCTTGATACAATGTTTGTGAATTTATGACGGGTGCTTCTACCCGGTGGGTACTATGTGAGGAAGGTAGTAGGTTTGGCTACTTGCCCTTTGACTTTGTGACGATAATGATTAGACATCGCCCTTGAGAGAGCTAGGTACGTAGGTGGAGGTATCATGGTAGTACCCCCTTATGGGTCCGTCCCCCCCTCCTTCATAAGGACAAAAAAAGTCTCCTGTTATGGTATCGACAGGGAGCGACAGTGGTTGAGATCCTTATGTAGTTGCCACTGTAGCATAGTAACCATACTCTTATTTTGTATGCTCATGTGGTATTTATATATAGGGTGAACCGAGGTAAGAGAGGCCTAGGTCGTGAGTGACTCTGGGGGTTGATATGGGCTGCATGGGAGAGACCTAGGGATTTGGTATGAGTACTTATTACCAGTGATTGAGTGTCATGGAATACTCTTAGGGCTTGTTTTTGTACGGTGCCCTGTTTATCATGACATGCATTACATTTCAATGTGGACATGGATTCTTATTGCTTTTGATGGATGCTTATTAATGTTTTGATCATGCCTTGCATGCTATGATGATGAGATTTGATATTAATTTGCTTAAACTTAAGATTTTCATGTGTTATTGTTACGGACGTCTGTTGATTTAACGTGCCTTGTACATGTTTTATCTTAAAAGATTCGTTATGACATTGATATTTCACGTCACATGATTTTATTATACTTTTGTTGAATGTTATCACTTACACAAGCGATAGCTTGCTGATGCATTGCTTTGTTTTGCAATGCCTCAGATTTGGAGTGCAATAGCGCTAAGAGAAAGTAGGTGGAGCAATGTTGATTAGAGTGAGGACCACGAGTATTATCTGCATTTTGTATTTCAGAGACTAATTTAGTAGACGCCTCTTGGATTTGTGTTTAGATTTGTTGAGCCGCACACGGATGTTGACATTTTGAATAGACTAGACCCACACTACCTATATAGTGTACCTTTACTTGTTGATGTGTATATAACATAGTGATCATGGATGGACCCTGAGAGATTTTAGACATGTTATTTGTATTATTGTTTTTTCACAACTTTATATTATAAAGCAAATTATTATTATTATTGTTATGAATTGGAAAAAAGGTTTAGAAAACCCATGGTGTTACATGCAAGGTCCAGGGAAGGGGTAGACTACAAAGGATCTATGGTATGCAATTTTACCTTGCATCATAATTCTTCTTATCCCGGTTTCATATTAAAATTCTTAGAAGATCAATGTAAGATTCCATGAAAGATCATAGTCAGGGAATCACATAGAAACGAAGAAACAATTAAGTTATGTACCATGTGCTTTTCCTAAATAAATATTCAGGAACATCCTTGTCAAGAAGTATCTATATCCTGTTTGCTTATAGCTAATCGTAGCAATTTTTTTGGCTGCAATGGCGTCAATAGCTTTAACAAGTCAACCTACATTATGCTAGACGTTAGATTATGCTACGGTTTACGTCTTTCGTCACTTTCATGATGTTGTAATTTGAGTCTTATCAGCATAAGAGTTTCTACAGTCATCTCAAAAAAAGAATATCTACAGCTAAACATTGCTAAATTAATACTTGTGCTAAATTAATAAAGCATACATGACTCCGACGTGGTGGCTCCATAAGTTAATACATCAATGAATTCATGAGAGAATACATTTTCCAAATCTCCTCAAATGGTCAGTATTATATTAGTTAATATGCCAGCAATGCACAAAAATTGTCAAAATTAACGTAATATGAGAAATAGTTTTTTGAAATTGAACCTCGTTAAATTAATACAATATACATGGGATATTAATGTATTGTGGGCAAGAAACCTGCGGTAGTCTTAACCATGGCAGCAAAACTCACCTATTCGTCTTGGAACTCATTGGAGTCGAACCAGTTTTGCACAACGGCATTGCAAAACTAGAATGAGTTTTATTTACTTGAGCAGTTCTGAGCAAAAACATGGCCAGAAATATTCAAAACCTGCAACCTCATCATGGAAGAAGGCTTCTGTACCAATCCTCAATATCTCTTAGAAAGCAGCCAAAGACAATTTTAATTATACATGCCTGCCTCATTTTCTCATTGTCTAAGTAGTACTGTCGAGCCGCGCCGATTCATTTTGTCCTCTTCCGAATTTTATTCAATTTTGTGGTTTGCTATCTTGGTCCACATCTCAGGCTACTCACCTAAAAGTTTTCTTCTTGTGGACTGCTGCCGAATGACATAAAACTGATGGAGTGGTAAGAGTTCCGTTGAGATGTAGAAGTGGGGACTGGATTTGTATTCTATCTGTCACTGTATTTTCCTTTCCACATCAACAATATGTGAAGAAAATTTAACCATAAACTTGTAGATATCCAGTTGAACAAGCAAGTCAATTCTTAATTGCAAAGGCTCCTCGATTGCTTCATTAGGAGGTTAAGATGTGGCTTTTATCAGCAGTAATCAATTGGCCACGTCCACTTGCTTGTGGGAGGAAAGTATGCGGGATAATGGATGAGAAGTCCGAGAGTAAGGTTGGACAAGGTTAGAAAAGAATATACTAAGAATGAGGCTTCGTAGCTGGAAATAACACAACCGGGAAATCCAAGCTTTCCCTCTTTGCTTGAAAATGGGAGGATGTGTGTCTGTTGAAATGAGCCTCTAATAAGGAGGGGGCCTCCCTGGAAGTCCAAGCTTTGTCTATTTGAATTTAAATGAGTGTTTAATAAGGACGGGGCTTCTCTTTGTATAGATTGGAATTATTTCAAGACTTAGGCTTCGAATTAAAATGAGCCCTTGCGTACGGAGGGAGCATTCTTAGTTTTTCCCTCACAAACCCCCTACTAAATGTTATGGGCCAAGATTTCCAAGGTCCAATTGTTCATAATGTTGCCTTCACTTTGATGGGTGATGCTCCAAAGTTCTAATAATTTGAATCATCCTAGCCATTATATTCCTGAGTTGTAAAATGGATGGTAAAAAATTTTAGGGCCATTTCTACAATTAAAAGCAACGATTGGCAGGATCATATAATGGACGAGAATTTTGGTGCATGACACACGTAATTCAGGGCAACATTATAAACGATTTGATTTTCAGAAACCTGAAGCTCGTTGGAGTTATAGCTGTCCATACCATTTGTAAGCGGCTCATGGTGGAAAAACATTATTAAGATAATTGGTCAAAGATTGTCGCAAGATTGCTTCTAAGCTCCTAGAGATTTTCTCATTAAGGGAGTTGGATCAAGGAACCGGTCACGTCAATGATCCCAAGAGGTAAACCACTTGTAATGTCATTTTGATAGAAACTTGTACTACCTGGAACGTCACATTACAGTATACTTGCATATTAGTTAGAAACTTGGACGTGGAACGTTGCATCGGCGTTTCAATAGAGACTTTGACTTATAGAAGGACTAAAACATGGCGGATGTTGTATGGTCTATAATGCCGTAGGGTAAGAGGCATCCATAGCAATCCCACCGAGAACCTCCTTAGCATCAACAACTCGTGCCATCCTTATGTGTCCCTCTTCACCCCACGCAGTGCCCCATGAGTTCTTCACCAACCAGTATTTCTTCCCATTACCAGCAGCAGTCACGCCATGGTCGACATCGGTGCCACAATCACCGGTGAAGACACCGCTTGAGTGGAACTGAAAAGCGAATCCACCCGCATCTATGGAAACAGAAATTGGCTGATTCGCTACGGTTTTCGGAAGTACTGTGTCACTGTTGGGAGGTACAGCTTCATTGTCTCTGGGCTGCCGGTTTAGATTCCTTCTTGGTGTTGCAAGTAGATAAACTCCTTGATAGGGATAGTTAGATTCCATGGCTAGCACTTTGTTATGTTTAATGAACTAAAAAGCATCCTCCATAAGACCACACTCGGAGCCTTGATACTCACCGCTAGTGTCACAACTGACTAGCTCCTGTTCGGACAGAAACCAATTTTCCTGTCTTGAGTGCTGTAATTCCTTCTGTGGCTTCAACTGCTGAAAATGCCCAACAAGATCCTAGTTGACATATCAGATTAACAAGTTAGTAAAGATTAGATAACAAGGTCAAGCAGACAATTTTCTTTTACAATTAGGATGCCTATGAAAGAGTTGCTAATATATCTAATTCTTCTATGAGAATCATTGAAAATGTCAAAATCAACTAAGTCATGGCGGGATGGAAATATTTTCCACACCACATTGGGCTTAGTCCTTAATTGGTGTTACTCCATCTTTCTTTCTCCAGTCCATGTTCGACGGCACTGCACTAACATTCTCATACCTAAAGGGAGATACCGTTTCCAATGCCTTCGCTGTGGTGGGCCTCAGCCCATTAGGAGAAGCCACGAACTCTTCATGTATTCGTGCACCTGCTGTAACGCTTTGTGGACACAGATTGCTAGAGGACAAGTGAGCTCAAATTTTATGCTGATCCAATCGGCTTTATTCTGGGCCCATCTTCATTAGTTCTATCAAAATTTCCAGACATGTCCATCGATCCTTTCATTTGGTTAAGATGTTTCCTATTTTTTCAGCCCTCCGAGGCTCTGAATCATCTGTTGCCCGTGATTTAGATGGTCCATGCTCCATTGTGACCCATCTAAGTCAAGGACGTAGCCTATCTCAGTTAAGGGCAAGATTGTAAGAAGTTCGAATCTTCATAAATAAGGGCCCACCTGTGTTGTAGCCTCACTAGCTATTTAGTGCGGGGTTCATGGGTTGATGATTCATTTGATGAACACCTTCAGTGACGGGCCATAAATCATTAGATGGGAAATTCTAACATCTGATTGGCAAAGGTTTCGGAATAATACGAATGAAGGACGAGGAGCCGTGCAAATAACCTAGCTTTGACAAAAAAGGAGTTAAAATCGGACCAAGGATGGTGAATATGAACAACAATGACATTGCAATCAAGGTGAGCAAATCCAAATCATGGGTAACCTGCTTGTAGGAATGATATAAACTACTTTGGGCATTCAAAATCGAAGAAACTAAATAACAAGAATCTATTATATACCCAACGATTCTTAAATTTCACAAAGATTCAGAAAATATAAACCACAATAAAAACAGTCAGTTACGTACTTTTTCCTTGAGTTTTCTCTTGCTTTAATGCCTTGGAACTTCCCCAAGTCAGCACCCTTGATATTTCTTCAAACTAGACGAGTCGGTGATTTCTAGAGTAAGAAGCTCATTTTAATTCTTTCTCATCAAAGAGTAAAATGAGTTGATTTCTCATATGCCCTTTAGCATATATTCTAACCCAGTATCAATAATGATCCTAATAAAAAAGCATGAAAAGCCTAGCTAATGCCTTAACAGGCCACAATTCTTATGTGGCTACCAGCCAAGCAACAACAGTCCAAATCAAGGTTTTATACAATCTAGCCATACCAGCAGATATTTTCCTAAGAATCCAAAACCTGAAAATTTCAATTTTTTTTAATGGGTAAGCTCTTGAGTTGAAGTACATACAAGAAATACTGTTCTTCATCAAAAGGATTTTGAAGCAAGCAGATCCACTTGAACTAACAACACGAGAGGGAACGTTAGGCTGAGCTTTTTATTCCTGTAGTTTCTGCTTTTAGCTAAATCACAATCAATAGCCACTAATTACGGGTATTAATAATCATGGACAGTAACCCAACGCTTTTGATCGAAGGGAAAATTATTTCAAAATTCTCTCCGAAAGTAGCTCCAAAAAATGTGTGCCCAACTGTCCAACCCAGCCCTTTTGATCGGAGGGAAAATTATTTGAAAAATTTTCTCCGAAAGTGGAAAAAACAAAAAAGTTGCCAAACAGGGATCTGAAAGTGAAATTTTTTGGGAGATTTCTCGATTTGTGCGTGTCATCCGTGGGCGGAGGCCAAGCTAATCTTCTCTATATCGATCCAACTTTATCTGATGTTTCCAAAGAGAGATTTTACCACCTTGGATCCTACTATCATATAGCTCCTTGTTTATCTGAGCAGTGTAGGATGGCGATTCTATCCTCTTCTATTCGGTTTCTTAAGCCTCATAACAAGACAGTTAGGATCATCCGTTGCTAGGATTGTTGCAGCTTACCGAATTAAAGATGAGCTCCATCGGATGAAGGTTTGGATCATGATTCAAAGAGAGCTGGTGTTCAATTGTATATCTAGCCGCTGGTGTAGGCCTTTACTTTTGGTTGTCCGATGGTCATTAAGAGTCTTTCTTGGTGGTCCTGACCTTTTTCTACTAGCACCATACAGAGATCTTCTGGCAACAATGGTGAATTATAAAACCTGTAACGTAATGCAAATAACATGTTGATCAACTCAAAAGGTTAGGATTCTGCCCGTTGGATGACAAATGTTTTGCTCAATCAAAAAGCCAAATTGAGCAGCGAATAGTCGCAAGAAAAAGTTTTCAAGCAAAACCATCACAAGTGTAAAACTTTTCAGCCAGTGTCGACAAAAGTTAGTGTTGGCACTTCCCCTGCTTGCATAATCTCTCTCCATCTTATATCTGCAATTCATGGCATCTATTTGAGGTTAGCACATGCCATTGTGACCAGCAAAACGAGTAGAGATTTTAGCTGAAAACACTGCAATATATATCAAATTTCTGTGGATTAGAAATTTCTATATATAACCTCGATTTTCAGAACATATTTGCCATATCTCAAGTCTTAACTGCATAGAATATAAGGCTTTTCTCCAGCATATATAAGACTAGTCGAATTAGGCGCCTCTTTTTTCTTTTTCCTTTCACAAGAGTTTATCATTGTAGGATCTAACTAATCCTTGATCAAGGCTTTTCCTGTCCATCATTTAGACCCTACCTTCACGGTTCAAAATTTTTTTTTTTTTTTGGTTACTCAGTGTGATTTTGATACCACATCATTTGATTCTAAAGATCAAATTTATCTCGCCTTTTCTTTGATGAAATATGATCAGGTCATGTACATAATTAAACAAAGAGGAACGTTCGCTGCACAGACAGCCTTCACACATGCGTCCACAATTATGACTTAACTCATTCTGGTAATCCAATGCTTCAATTTTGCAATAAATTCTCTGGGCAGTGTTTTTGTTCTTTCCTTCACAGAATTCTGCAAATTATGGCCAATGTTAGACGTTCAATTATGCCTAGGTTTAATATCTTTGTTGCTTTCATGGTGTCTTATATATCATGAGATTCTGGACCCTATTTATCAATTTCAGGAATCCATGGACTAAAGCTGGCCACCATACAAGAACTTTTCTCGCGGTTTCGTGGTATATGCATGTCATTTTATCTTCTTCTTCTAATTCTTCTTCCTCTGTTTTTTTCA
Organism: Warburgia ugandensis; assembly: GCA_035236585.1. Classification (NCBI taxonomy): domain Eukaryota; kingdom Viridiplantae; phylum Streptophyta; class Magnoliopsida; order Canellales; family Canellaceae; genus Warburgia; species Warburgia ugandensis. The sequence continues at coordinate 69,580,152 of CP141134.1, forward strand.
GTTTAACGACATCGTAACAAAAGGTGCAAATCTCTATCAATCAGGACAATCCAAATTGTGGGCCACCTCTTGCATTGACCTACGATGAGAACTTCTACTCTCATTTCTTGTACCATGCTTTTAGAAGTTCAGTATATATAATGGGAACTAGTGGCCTGAGAAAAAGTGTTATCAATTTTGACGATGACCCTTTTTCTGAACAGCAGTTACACTAGGCCTCACATGTACATTTGTCTTGCAGATCACCGTCTTATATCTTCAAATTAATGCTTCCACGATACTTGCTAGACAATTATCTCCATAAAGAAAAAGAGAAAGAACCCAATTATACACACACGGGGTGCTAGCAATAACAAATCATTGCAAGTGTAAGTTGCAGCTAATACCCATTGGCTGAGAAAAAGTAAAAAGCCTACACCTACAATAATTTGTTGTTGCTCTCTCTCTCTCTCTCTCTCTCTCTCTCTCTCTCTCTCTCTCTCTCTCTCTCTCTCTATACATATATATATATATATATATGATGTGTTAATTTTAATAGAGGTGTAAGAAGTCGATGATATTTAATTGGCTAGAAAAAAGTAAAAAGCAAAAAAGGTTAGAAAAAATGGCAATTAAAAACTTTTTCTCAACCAATCAAATGTCACATGCACTTTACACCTTACAACTCTATGCTAAAATTACTGCTCTCATTATCTCTATTTTTTTTTTTCTACTTTTTTCCAACCAATCAAATATTACCTACTCCTTGCACTTGCATGAAACAATACTGAAATTAACACACCTATATATATATATATATATAATTGCGTTCTTTCTCCTTTTTCAATGTGATTCTATGGAAGAAAAGAAATATGATAAAAAAATATATGTCCACAAGTTTCCAGAGTCATCCCAGTCATATGGTTGGATCAAGAAATCGACAATATATGAGATTAAATTAAGTACTTTAGAATGTTAGATATTGGACGTATATGTGTGTGTGTATATTGTATATTATATACTATCATATGGGTTTGGCCTAAATTAAAGTGATCTAATAAGTTTAAGGTTAAATGAGCCATAATCATCTCAAAATGTATGGTTTTATTATGTGTAGATACCTAATCTCTAATTTCTATTTTATGATGGGCTAAAATAAAAAATAAGGAAATGAGATATAGTTATAAATGGTTATGGTCCCCAAATTATATGTATGATTCTTTTCTGACATCCCAAATTATACCACACTATTACATTGCATTTCTTATTAAATATGATCACCTACATAAGCAATAGCTTACCGAGGCATTGCTTTGTTTTGCAATGCCTCAGATTTGGAGCACGATAGCGCTAAGGGCAAGGGGGTGAAACAGTATTAGTGAGAGAGGACTACGAGGACCATTTGCTATCTATTGCACTAGAGATTGATCGGATGTATGCTCCATTTCTTGTTATTTGACTTCTTTTTGGGCTGTATAGACATACTTGATGATGTGGATAGTATTGGACCCGACCCTTACTTGTACTATGTATATATTCTTACACATGTGAGTGGATGTGGTGATCATGGATGGGACCTTGGGGTTACGTATATCTTCTTTTTATCTCTCTTCATGATTGATGTTTTGATTAAACTTGGTTTTAAATTGAGCATGCTCTGTGTTATAATATATTGGTTTTATTTATCACCATTGATTTGGATTTGGATGGCCCTCGGGGTTTTCTTTGAAATGATTATGGTAATTATATTAAATGCTAGTTTTACTCTTTCAAGGATTCCAACTATTTTATTAAACATTATTATTATTATTATTATTATATATAAAATAGTTTTAGAAAACCCGGGGTGTCACATGGGCTCTCTCTTCGATCTAGGCTAGATGTGGATTGGACCACTCCTCGTCCTGGTCTAGACTAAATCTGGGCCTAACCCTGGCCCATTTCTAAATTGGATCTGGGCCGAACATCAGCCTGAGTCTAGACTGGCTCTAGGCTAAACGTCGGCTTGGGTCTAGAGTGGCTCTAGTGTCACTTGTTATGCAAAAACTAAAAAATTTAAAAAGCATCCCAAACATACAAAAACAGCAGAGATTTACATAGTTCAACCAGTTTGGCCTACATCTATGGGAAGAGTGGAAATAAATTTCACCATGAAGAGACATGTACAAGGTATGCCTCCAACACTGTCTCTGACTCCTATTTATAGGAGTTCAGAGGAAGGTTTATCTGATAATCTTTATCTAATCATTCTTAAATAATAGTCTCATTTTGTTTGTAAGGTTCTTTAGGTTGACTTTATCTATATGGGATGGACTATATCAATGTTAGCATTAAAGTTTGCTCCTCTCAATATTCAAAAATTTTTTTTCTTCAAAAGCAACTCCTTTGAATGAATGAACTCGTGCTCGAAGAATCCTTCCTAAAGAGAGGGTATTTGATTCACAGACCAAGTCCATTTCAACTTGTTAAACATCCCTCTCTTGATCTCTTTACGTGCCTTCTCTAAAGAATTTCGGTATCAACTACTACTACTTCCCGGATCAAGTCTGGTACTCTCTCTCTCTCTCTCTCTCTCTCTCTCTCTCTCTCTCTCTCTCTCTCTCTCTCTCTCTCTCTCTCCCCGTTGCATCAATCTATACTTTCATTTTTGTTCTTATTCTCAAGCTCTTAACAATGGACGCTCATATTTTCCTCCAGAAAAATGTGGGCTAGTTCGTTCTGTAGGAGGCCCTGCAACAATTAATCTTTGAACTTTTTGACAATTGTAAGCCTCCATAATTGAACTTCTGAATAGACATGGTCTACTACATAAACAAAGCCGTCAAAAATCAACAGCTTTGAATTCAAAGAGGCGATTTTGTTGTACCGTTCCCGATAATAAGCCCTAGCAAATCAAAGGTCATTGAATAAGTGGCATCACCTCAAAATTTATGTCGCTTGCGTACTGAAAAACATGAGCATGCTTCACTAAATAGTTCCTCTCTCAGTTTGGCATAGTGACTCTCTTTTGGGTAATCTTAAGTATTTAACACTAACAGTATTTGAGAGTCAGTGTTCTCCATATGGATGAACCATCTTGCTCCACCAAGTAATTGACAAGGCCAATTTATTACCTATTAGTTGGAATAACCTTGACGCTTCGATAGTGGTCGAAGTTGCAAATTAAAGGCGTACATTCTGAGCATAGAAATTCCACAAGAGTGCAATTGTAAAGGGAAAAGCCCCCACTGCGGCTGTGGAAGGCAGAATGGCTTTTCTGTACCTGGAGAGGATAAAAGAAGCTGGTCAAGCCTGTACCGTATTACCGCGATTAGTAAGACCTCCATATTTTTCCTTTTCCTGTACTTTTTTCGTACTTCTTCTCTTCTATCACTGATTTTCATGTTACAGATTGATATTCTGCATAATCTGCAAATAGGTTCACCCACCATAAAAAACTAAATAAACAAATGAATAAAAATCTGCGAGTAGGTTATTCAGATAAAATGAGAACATTCAGCGACCTGCGGAATTGGCACTTGTACTCCGGACGACCCGGAGAAAACTTAGGGGTCAATAAATCAGTTCTTCTCTCAGTTCTTTGTTTAAAAGAGACGTGCGAAGGTGAACCTCGACTTCTGATAATAAATTAGAGGAGTGGGTGAGACCTTGTGGAAGATGAACGACATGGATACCTTAATACCGTTTAACAGCTGCGCAAGTTTTGCACGGGTTAGCTGGTTATGAACGCTTACATTGTCCAGTTCTCTCTAGAAACAGGCCATGGGCACCGCAGGAGAAGAAAACGTGATGGTGCCCTTTCCTGTTTGTGACACAGAGAATCTACAAGAGACCTATAGTGAGTTCGGCGAAATAAATGAGCGTCAGGAGCAGAGAGTGCAGTTCTTGGAATCTCGAATGTATCAGCTAATAATTTCCTTCCTTATCTTTCAAGGCGTTCTGCTCACAGCAATCTCAAATGCATCGTCTCTCAGATGCCACAACTGGTGGGCTCCCTTCCTAGTCTCTCTAACGGCAGCTCTCTTGCACGGGTTCGCCTTGACACAGACGGTAACCATGTGGGGAAGAACCAAGTGGGAACTCGACATCAACCGGATGGACCGGGATATGATCAGATGGCAGTTACGTGAGGCTGCTCGAAACTCTTCGACACAAGCCGTTGATCCAGATGTGAAGGGATCTAAGCCTGACCCCATAAGGTGGTTCTGGCATAGATTTTATGTGGCTATGATGATGTTGGGTATGATCACCTTCACGATTATTATTCTTGTTACCTGCCGTGTAGTCCTTTGCGACAGCATATACTCCTCTCAAGATCAAGGTTGAGTAGCTTTTATCTCTGCTACATTGAGCCAGCAAAACGCACAAAAATGTATGGATATCTATTTGTTCATTTAAAATCTGTAGATACAAATATGATAAATTTGATTAGCAAATAAAATGGATTAAATTAATCCAATCTGTTAAATTCGTGATCCCCATGGTATATATATACCAGTATTCATTTAAAAGGGCATTTAGAAAATTAAATTAGAAAATAATATAAACCTTAATGCTAACTTCTTTTGAAAGATCTAAACCGTTAATCTTGTTTGGTGTCCTCATCTTATGAAATCTATGAAAAATGATTGCATTTGGATGTTTCTAACTACTTGTTTTATGTCTCTGAAAAAAATTGCTGGCTCTAATTTTTAATTTCTATAACTTAAACTACAAGAATTTTACTATTCTTGAAATTTGGTACGTATTCTACCTAAGATATTTGAATAAGATTAACTGTTTACATATAATTCTACATGACTTATGTGGGATGGAGGAATAATCTGTAAAAAAAACCCGTATCTGATCAACACCCACATTGGATCAGATTCAATCTGCTTATTCATTTTGTATGCACTAAGTACACCAAGGTGCTAGCTTAGGACAAGTTAACGTGAGGCCTCACTGTTGCATAAGGTGCTTCTTCTTTTGGTTGATCTGGCCCGTTCATCAGTCTCCGCTTGGCTTCCTACAAGCCCAAAATATCTTGAAAATTGAGGGGTCAAACATCTAAGGAAAGGATACTGATGGTTATCGGACACATTTGATTAAATACATTCTCAAAGTCTCAAAATTTAAAGACCATAAAACACAATGATTGCTAAAATTATCAATCATTAGATATCCAAAATCAGGTGAAATCTGACCAAAAGGCCAAATCAAACAAAGTCGCGGGCTAAGATGTTAGTGGAACCTTCAACGTAACTTCTAATGATGCATGCCTCAGCGAAGTGAAGCTTGTGTCTTCATCAGTTAACCTGTTCAATTAGCTGAAAATTATGACAGCATACTTTTTCAAACCAAACTAAGGAAAAAGCAACGTGGTATTCCAACATTGTTAGACATATAAATTTTGTTGGCTAAGCTTTTAGATTTAGAATGATAATTCAATGAGTAACCTCACCATGTGATGCATGCCCATTTTTCTTTCCAAAATTTAAGAAGGCAAATGCACAAATATGGCAAACAACCTCTACCCGGCGATTTAGAGTTTTGAGGAGTTCTTCTAAAATAGAAATTTGATTTTTATTTTATTTTTTTATTTGAGAGTTTAAATTTACCATTGACCGTTGTGGTCTGCCCCTTCTCCGGACCTCACATACACAAGAGCTTCGTGTTCGGAACTGCCCTTTACTTTAAACTTACTAATGGAATGCCTGTTTGACTTCAAAGCAAAAATCTAATGGATGATCTTTGAGGCTTAAAGAAGATTTACTATTTCCATTATACATAATAGAAAAGGTATACATGATTTACACGAGGATAATGAGAAGAGGGAAGAGTACAATTAGGTTTCAATGGCTGGTTTTAGGAGTGCCTTAGGTAGATCTCCATACCAAAATTTTCGGTAAAACAATACGAAATTCAGTCTTTAATCACCTTTAAAGTAGAAGGGGAAATTTGTTTAAAGGACACGTTCACATGCATATTTATGCGAGTTGTATAGAGTGGATTAAAGAAGAGATTAGTGGAAAAAATATATATTTCTGCTAGAACTACAATTTAGAAGCAAAGATATCCGCTAATAAATATCACTTTTTAATTAAACCACAAAATTTGTTTTGAGAGTTTAATTTTTCTAATGGGTTGTCTGTTCGAATCAAAGCAAAATCATATGGATGATCTTTTGAGGGTTAAAAAATAACTACTTCCATTACAAATATACTAATAAAAAAACAATAAATTAAAATTTTCAAGTTTAAATTATAAGTAAAATATTATTACTGTTCAAGTAAACAACAACGATTGGCATATTTTAAGCTCTTCATTTGATGCCTTTTTGAATGATAATTGGGACTCTAAGACTTGGGTCTTCTTCTTCTCAATACCTTTTATTAAGTACAATCAATTTCTAAGATTTTTGTTGATTAATGAAACAGAAAATCAAGTGTAAAGTCCTCTTGTTTAGCATCATCTGTTTAAAGAAAGGTAACATCAGAATTTCAAGAAAACTATCAAGAAAGGAGGATGGAAAACTAACAAAATGACAATTTTGCAAAGCTCACTAAAACTTAATGACAAATTTGCAAAACAAATTACCAAAATGTAATGGCATTTTTGCGAAAAATCCTAACTATTTCCTTTACACATACTAGTCAAAGGCATGTGTACATAAACACGTGTGTGAGTTGGAGAGAGAGGGGAAGAATTAGTAGGAAAGAGTTAAAGTTCTATTACACATATACTAGTCAAAAGCACGTGAACATGAACATGCACGTGAGTTGGAGAGAGTGGGGGAGTGATTAGCAGGAAATAAATATTTTGCCAGCAGAGTCGAGAGAGAATAGCGGGAAATAAGTATTTTACCAGCGTAAAACCCATGTAACGGCGGAGACACCGCCTGCAAACATCACCTTTTAAACCGCAAACTCCATTGTATCTGTTTTGTTGCCACGGGCAAGTTTTTGAAATATCCTTTTACAAGTTGATACATACGATAGGGCACCGATTGTTCAGTTTTTCAAATACTCCTTTTTGGCTAATCTGTCGATATTGTCTTTGGCTTTTATATAGTATAGAATCTATAGATTCCCAGGCAAATTTGAGAAATTGATATTTAATCTGGTTTCCAACACGCAATCGTGAGAGCTTTTGATAATGTCATTTAGTGCCTATTCCTTTTATTTTTTCGTTTGTCATTCAATGATGTTAGGAACTAGTCTAAAGCCTTGGTGAAACTATTATCATAGGTTTCATCTTTTATCTGATGCAGAACAGCGACGTACTGCAATGTTAAGAAACCATTTGTCTTTACAGGAAATGGTTGTTGATTTTAATCTTCACAGTTGTTCTCTTCGGGTCTTAACCAATGAGTTTGGGCGTGTCAGCTCAATTTTTCCTAGCATACGGAGTCAGTTTGGACGAGTTTTAAGACTATGATAAGGACACAAATGATTTCTTGAATTTATTTCCCCATAAATTTATTGGAAAGACAAATAACAAAAGGTCAGGAAATGAAAGATTCAGTCACAGGCAATTAAATGATGACGGCAATAAGATGCCCTTTAGAATTGATTGATGACATATGGATGAGGTAATTAGAGCCAAAAGCAGCTAATACCCCCAATACTAGAACCCCATTCGAAGTGTTCATCGGCGTGTGAAGGTTCCAAAATGAAAAAAGAAAAGAAAGGGTTGCTCGAATTATGTAATTTGTGTAGTGAGTGTATTATGTGGTCCATGTACGATAGGATTGAATCTCCTTCCGGTAGATCATCCAACCAGACAATCTAGTGAAAGCGACAGTTGGTGAATTGATTCCCAGACGTTACTGCTATAAGTTTACCAAAAACTTTTGGATTGGTCCTTGCACTACGGGGCACAGCACTACCACTTCCTCAAGGAAAAATCATCCGACAATGTCGAAGATACATAAGTCTTAGTGGTAAAAGTTCGTACATGAATCAAGCATTGCTCGCCATAGCACCTTTCTTGACTTCCTCCAAAGTAAACAACGTGATCTTGTTTCAAAAGCCCATTTCAAAAGAATGCAATGGGTTTACAATAGATGGGTCCACTATCAATTGGAGTCTCACCATTGGATCAATTAGTATGTTAAGGAAAGGATGTTGAATTGGACACCAACGGATCAGTTAGACACTAATCCAAGGAAAGTTTTCATGAGGACATTCTCATCTCCATTCCCATATTTGGCGATCGAGTGAGTACAGTGTTTTATTTGAGAATTGGTTTATGAGTCTCTTTGAAAGACGATCGAGATGGTCGCAATAGCTACAGATTCTGTTAGAGCAAAACAGAGCTCTAGAATAGATCAAACTACAATTATATTACTTACCCTAAACCTCAATTCTCTTCTCATTATAAATCTGCAATATCCAGGAGAATTCTTCTAGCATGCGGCTTTCACCTTGGAGCTACATTCCGACTGATAAACCTGAAGCTTGCCCGCTAATGTCTGGTTCGGGGCTAGAAGCCCCACTTTATGACCGACGTGGAACTGCCTTAGAGGGGCAGACTGGACAGTCGCTCTCTCTCTCTTTCTCTGCTCTATGCTTTCGAAATTCAATCAAAAGGAGGTGCACATGAACGGAAAGCAGGCTTGTTGAAGAAGCTGATCCTCATCATTCCATTGTATGCATTGGAAGTTTTTTACTGTATGGATAGAACAAAAGGCGTTGGTTCTCATTGATAATCGTGAACTGATAAATTCTAGTTCCATGCCATAATATCTCCAAACGAGACTATTGCCTCAAGCAAGGTGGGCTCCACTGAAAAGGTAAGACATATGTCGCATATTGTGCTTGCTCACAATTCTCCTGCTATGCAAGAAATTGGATAAAAGACTTTCTCAATCGTCGACGAGCTACATAGAAGATCAACTATAACACGCTGCATTCATTTTACTCACGAGAAGAATGAGCCACTTCACACTTGCAAAAGTCTAGAATTAATTTGACTTTCTTAAAAAGATTTTAACTCTCTGTTTCCATGATTTAAAATAAAGTTAAATGTGAAATTACCAATTAAAATTTAAGTTTTACAGCCACTTTTCGAACCTAAACAATTCAGAAGTATAGCCCATGGTAGTAACCAACTAGGCTAAGTGCTCGAACCCCAGCTAAACCTACCTATTCATTGTAGTCTTATATTCTTCTTTTCTGTAGAGAGGATGGTTTGGTTTCTTTGGAAGTTCGCAGTTATTTGGTTCTGAACACGCTAATGAACCGCATAAATATGTTTGGAGATGTTTCCTATGTTAACGTAGTAACTATTTATCTGTACTTTTTCTTGGCCAGAAAGGGTTAATCTAACGATTGGATTTACTTATTTTTCTTGGACAGGAATGTTGATCAGGCCTGAGATAATGCTCTCGATCGATAAGGAATTATTTCCAAGGAAATGCCACCCTGGATTGTGCCATTGTATTTAGTCATGCATACTTGCATCTGTTTGTATCTCGAGACGCAGGGGATGGACTAAAGCATAGAGGAACGCTATTATACAGCACGAAACTGCTGCAAGGTTCCCAACGTTTACATGATGGCCCCACCTTTAGTTGATCAGATACATTTATCTGACTTCTCTGTCCCTCGATGACTACTAATTCAAAACCTTGTAGGTTGAATGGGACGGTTAAAAACAGCACTGAAAGAGTGATCCACTAAAAGCACAGTTCTCCAGGTGTTAGAACACGACATCTGAAATCTAGAAAATCAAATGAACAGGTTTGATCAACCAAAGGTAGATGCATCATGTAGAGATGGGCACTGCATAATCTACACTCTGCAATGGCATTCCTCTAAAAGCATATACCATATCATCAATCTCTAATCAGCTTGATGACATGGCATATGCTTCGCGGTATTGCATGAAGAATGTGCCAGGTCAAGTTCCCCTAACGGCAACAGATGTTCAATATAGAGAGCATGACGACAAGGCGTCTGCTTCATAGCAGTCCGACCCTGTTGTTTCCATGGCAGCGTCTCCTAAGTGTAGCTTATGTAATTTACATCTTGTCATAAACTCTTTATTTTCAATGTTGAAGTAACAGTATATTTGTGAGCATAACGTGTTTTGTTTTCATAACATATTCACAAGCACTCTTACGTTCCCCTTGAGTTTATATTGCACAGGAGGACTTGACCTCTGTTTTTACTTTTGTATTAACTTCGGCATCAAACGTCCTGACCACTTTGGCTTGTTTTATTGTGGAATAAAGATTCAATTAACCTAATCTGCACTAATGGAGCTGGTTCCTTGGCCGTGGTGTTGTCCACTATGACTTGTGGGGTACACTAGTTGGGGCTACAAGAGGTTGGAAGTGATAAAATCTGTAGACGCAAGAAATTATAAAATTTGGCGAGGCTGCACCCATGACCCATGTCCAACTACGACCCAAATTGCTCAACAGATACAACATACAGACAGTGAAAGTGAGCAGCAGTGAATGAGGAAGAATTCATAGAAGGTCGAACTTTATGTTCAAATATGATAGATTAATTCACATCCTTTTTATAGACGTGAAGGTACTTGTTTTAAAACTGACTCTTGACTAAGGTAGTTAGTCCTACCACTCAATATGTCTATTCATTTTTTTTTTAATGGAGAATGAACTTTATTGAGAAATATTGGCTTGAATTTATAACTGGCCTTAATGTTGAATATTCAAATTCACTTCTACAAAATATATTAAAATAAACAGTTTATTTATATATTTTGAATGATAATCTATATTCATCTCTCCCGGATCATAATGATTCAGTGGAAGCCAAAACTTGCACCAATTGTGTCATCCAAAGAATTGAAGCAGTGCACAACTGTTACATCATCAAAATCTCTCTCTAGAGTTTGTACTGTCAGATTAAATAGAGTGGTAACCAAAGACAGATCACAATAATCAAGGATCGAAAAAATAACACCGCCAACTGATCACAGGAATAACAACAAACATGCCATGCACACGGATTTGTTCAACATTCATCGCATCAAATTATTTGGTAAATGCGTTTTTTCAAAAATAGGTAAATGCAATATTTATGTCATCCCAAGACTAAGTCAAAACTTAGACTTTCCAGAAGTGGACCGCAATTTCAACAAGCTGGCATTCCAAGAGGATATGGACGTCCTACCAACTAGAAAATATATGGATCAAGAAAAGAACATGTAACGGCTAATAAGACTTGACTTCATAGGATTGTTGCAAAATTATGTAATGACATGTTCATCATTTCAACCATACAAAAGGGGAGAATAATTCCGTACGTAATAAAGAACTACGAACCTATAATTTTAAGGGGACGACTACCAAGCAAGGCAGTTTCTGAGAGAGAACGGGGAAAATCGTATCTGTCAGTCCTCATTTTAATAATCAAAGACTTTTTGTTTAGCTCAATGTTGCATCTTGAACTCTTATAAAACTGCATATACATAAGGGAGAAGTGGGACTATGATTAACTAACCATTTACAGTGAGTCGTGTGCTTCATCCATTATCTGCCCTCCGATGTTGAATTGACAATGCATGTCTCATTTTCCTTTTGGCTATTTGAATGCCCAACAGATCTTTGTATCGGCCCTTAATCTTAGAAGCTTGACATTAAAAAAAGAAGAAGAATCTCAACTTCACATATACGAGAGGGTGTATTTATACTATCATCTTCCTTTGTGGTCCAACCTTTCCTCAAATCCTACGTAGGCGGGAGCTTCGTACACCGGAGCTGCCCCTTTTATCTTCCTATTTTATAATTGTTGACATTTGATATCCTAGCGCTTGTCTTATTAAGGCTTTTCGAGGTTAACTTTGAGGGTCGTGTCCAGCAGAACTAGTTTGGAAGATCGCAAAGTGTAGCAATGGCGAATGCAAAGAGGTATGGCTTTGCCATTATGACATTGCAGGAACTAGAAGAAACTAAGGAAAGAATGGAGAAGATAAATGAGCTACAAGAGAAGCGAGTCCAAGACACGGAAGCCAAGGCATACCAGCTAGCCAACTTCTACCTTGTGTTCCAAGGCGTTATCCTCGCTGTTGTTTATCAGTCTCCATCGGAGAAATGTAGTTATTGGTGGGTGCCCTTCGTACTTTCTCTATTGGCAACTATTGTTAACGGGTTTGCGTTCTATCAGACGATGTCGAAGTACATGGATACAAAGCAGAACCATGAAGCAAACCAAAAGTACACCTTGGCATTAAAACTTGAAATTCAACAAAGGCGAAATCCTCAAGCGCGCCCACCCAATAATCAAAACCAAAACCCTCAAGCAGGTGGGTTCAATAATCAACACCAAATGCACCGTGAGCCCATGCCCGATCCCGTTGCGTGGTGGTTGTTCCGATTCTATTTTTGGGTGGTTATATTGGCCCTAATTATCTTTGCGGCTTTCATGTTGTTTGCATGTAGGAAAGTCCCCTGTAAAAGTTAGAAGGATTAGGACAATCATTGGCTAGAGGACTATGTGGTGTCTGTGCAAGAATAGTTCATCTACAGCCTAGGAATTGGGTGATTCACGCCATGCATCTGCTTGAACTCATCTTAGACAAGCTGCATTCACGATTGATCTCATTATCCACACAAAAGAGACCCCCTTGTCTGGTCAAGATTCCAGTATCATTGTTTTGTCCTTTCTGAGGTGTCCACTTTTGTACCCAATGATTGTCCTACCGACGGAGATCTTTGGTGCATGATATATTTATCACGCATGTATCTAATATGAAAGCCAGAAAGGAAACTTCGATGACCAGAATTTGGGGCTCTTCTAATTTTGGCAGCCATTGTAAATCCTTGTCTTCTGTACGCGTACACATCCTATAAAAGCTCATTGTGCTAGTTATATTCTTCTTGCTGTGGGTTTATTGGCCCTCGTTTTGTTCTTGCTATCATCAACATGACTTGTTTGTGTATATACCTGCTTCAGAGTTACGCAGATGGGAGACTTGGAGGATTTATCTGATGGATGAGATAATGCTTTAGATTAACAGAAATGATTTTTGCCCACCCAAGCTTGGTCGAGAGAACATCACCATTCCATGACACAATCCACAGCCTCTCCGGTCATCCTAAAAATCGGCTGGAGCAAATGTTCTCCGTGCAGGATACCGCATGAGCGGAACCAATCTAACCGGTGTGACCGTCCAATCGTGTGCTTCCTCTGGATTTTGTGGCTCTTATGATCTTCTCATTTTGCAAGTACTGGATGGCCACAAGGGTTGCGAAGATCTACACGACTCAAAGACAAAATCCCTTGTTATGTATCTATATGCCTATACATCTTAATATTTGAATAGCAACATATATAGGATGACCATGGCTGAAGTAGTTATCATAGTGGAATAATCAGGGCTAAGGTTAAGCAATGTTGGGTTAATTATTGTTGTAGAATGATCATCAGTACTTATTCAAGTAGTTTGGATGGTTAGTTTAGGATGGTGGTTAGTGGCAAACATATCTATAAATAAGTGATGCTAGAGTATTCTAGAAACAGAGAAGAGAAATGACATGAGACTTCAAACCTTGTAAGGAGATTTGCCCCCTTGAAGTGGCATCAACGGAGGTTTCAGCCTCCCCAAAGTGGGTGCATCAACGATTAGTAATAATATAGTTTTGTATTTTCAATTTCTTTTGATGCAGGTACATAACACCCGTTTAAGAAATTGTTCAGTATCGTAGATTAGATGGGTTTACTCTTGTAGCAGACATGTAACCAATCCACGTATGAGACCCAGAGAGAAATTATGTCATAGTCTAGTGAGTTACCCCTAGAATGTATCTAACAAACGGATGAGATTTTAGGAACAAGTGACTAGTTGGAAATCTGGGCCCACTTAGAGCACTAGCTTGCGGTAGATATTTTAACAATATTGCTAGACCATCATATAATTTCTATCCCTAAATTTACTGAATACATACATATATACATATACATATAGAGGTAGGAAAAAGTTCATATATCCACTACTTTTTTTATTTATTTCAAATACCCAATTCACTAATCCCATATCTATATCAGCATCCAATTTTCTTAAGGCTTCAAAGACCCAGCAGCCTAGAGATCCAGGACGAAATCTCTAACAGCAGCTGGCTTTTTATGTGAGAAGGCAATACTACTCTGCCGTAACCTTGACACTCCTATTATGTGAAATATACACGTCGTTAAGTTTTCGGTTCGTAATCTAACAAACTGCAAAAGCTAGGTGGTAACTTGGAAATTCTGATAAAATAGGGAGGGTTTTGAAAGTTCTTAAGAAGAAAGGTAGATATATAGAACTTTCCCTTCTAGTTCTTGTACACGTACGGTAGAAGTAGAAGTGGGAAGGTGTATTTTCCCGTGATGTAAACCATTCTTATAAGCTCCATCTTAGCCCATGGGCAATACTCTCATGTATTGAATGAGCCTAGCAACTGGATATTTTGGCATCATTAATTTCACATGGAGAGAGAGAGAGAGAGAGAGAGAGAGAGAGAGAGAGAGAGAGAGAGAGAGAGAGAGAGAGATTACCTTTGCGACCAAACCAGCCTTGAAGAAAAGCAATTCAACTGACTGCTCATTAATTCAAAGCAATGACAACGTAGTATGTACCGTCGGTGTTTCGTCCAGGCAATGCATTAAGATAGGCCATTTTGCCAACAAATAGATCTGGTGTCTGTACATCGTTATAAAGCGAAGTGCTTCCCCTAATGCTAATGAGTTGCTGAAGATGAAGATCCAATGTTGCGTTTGCTAAAACAATATGAACTCAAAAGTACAAGTGTGAGAGATGAGCTATTCACTAAAACTTGGATCCATCCGAACATTATGGCCGTCTGATTGTTTGCTCGAACACATAAAATTAGAAGACGTTTTGAACGGTTTACTGTAGAAGATCAGCCCGATCTTAATCATGCAAGTATTTCTCTACTTCAATAAGTCTACTATTCCAAAAACATATATTTGTGTACGACCAAAATGCAACAGGAGATCCTTGCAATAGTGGGGCTCACTTGATTTCTTTTCCAAGCGAAGAATACGCGGATTCACATTTTACTAACCGTATAGATTGTATACATACGAAAATGTAAGGAGGAAGGCACTTGCTCAATTAATAGTGCAAGGCAAATTCTTTAGAAATGGTAGAATAATGCCTGTTGTTTCAAGGAAGTGATCCATTCGACTCAGTTTTTTATTCATTAGCCCCTTGGTAAATGGCAGGGACGACTTTAATACTAGCCGGGTCATCTCAAATTTATGAAGAGACCAAATCGTTGATAAAATTGCCATTAATTAGATGGGTCATGTGTGAAAATTTTCATCTATTGCATAATCTATTCATTGCCACTTTAATTATGAAATGAACAGTGAAATTATTTTAAGAAAGGTATTTTTAAGTAACATTAGAACTTTTGGCTTTAAAATAAAATGAAAAAACTAGTGGCTAGGATTATTCAATGGATGAAATTTTTAGAACCTCTAAGTCAAGGACAATAACGTGAATGATTTGGACTTTAAAAAAACTTGGAGCCTTGGAGTTATAGTTATTTATGGTATTTGTATGGGCTAATGAATAAAAAGGGGAGGCTAATATATCACTTCTCATTGTTTAAATCTCTTTGTACATTGGCATCTCACTTTATGTATGCTTCTTTATAGATTTATCTCTTTGTATATTGCTATCTCACTTTAAGTATCTTTGGTTATAGATCTGAGTTGCCACTTTTCTTTTTGGCTGAGGGTTAGATTTAGAGCACAGAGTGATTTAATTTGTAATTCTTTGATTTAAAAAAAGAAAAAGAAAAAAAAAATCTCTCTGTATATAGAGTGTGAGGCATACTTCTATTTCCTTTCTATATACCTGCTTCATTTGTATCTCCTCCGTAAACACTGAGCGCCATTTCTCACTTGATGGAAATATTTGGGCAGGTCAATATGTCAGAAAACCTGCCCCAAGATGCAGATGGCTTCGCAAGTTCCAACTTCCAACAATGCAAAGCTTACACCTATGGATATTTTAATTTTCTTCCGAAGTTGCACGACAGAAGACGCGTGGATATTTTCTAGGAAAGCTGTATGCTGACTAAATCGAAATAGCAAAGCGAGTCCTGATTTCCTAACCCATTCATATTCGTGGCCTCATGTTATATAGAGAAAAGTTTTGGGGCATGGCCAATTTAAGATGCAATCTGAATTTATGGTTTTGATCGCCAAACGTAGATGTTCAAGCCCTTGGTAGAAATCTCTTTAGAATGGGGTCACGGCGTCCAGCAGATGAATGGTTGAATTCACAAAAATCTGCCTCCCACTTGGACTTATAGGCCTTCATCTAACATAACTAGAATTTATGCGAAACATGTGAACTATGAATGACTTGAATCAGCAAAAGTTAAAGAGTTCAAGACTTCGAGTGTTGGTCTCTTAGTAAGAAAATCAAGTATAGATAGAATTAAATTGGTAGCTAGCCAAATATAGGAGAAAGCATTTCCCAAAAATTCTGCCCTCCCATAGTCCCAACTATGGAAACCACCAGCTAAGGGTCTTTAAATTTGTCCGCAAATTAGAAGATAGAAAAGCAAGTTCCCTGATCTAGACAGTAAGGCAATTTTGAGCCCACACGAGAAAATCTAGGAAGAATCCAACTAAGCCGCACGGCTTTGGTTTCATGCTAAATGGATACAATTCAACAAAAATTAATGGTCCACATCTGAGAAAGGTATAAGAATAATCAATCAAGACGAAATCTGCAATTATGAATGGGCTTGTCACTAGCTTCCTTCTAGGCTAAAGGATTTGATCATGCCAACGGGCAGATGTGAGCCCCAAAAGTTTTTGTTATGCTTGACGAGCAAGTTCCTCTCTCCTAACCATTTTGAAGGGTCTCTCTCTGTTGTTTGATAGTCGTTTTTCTCTGTGTTTAAGTTCTATTTCATTAGTTGCCGTAGCACTGTGATATAGTTCTTTCCCTATTTCTCAACATATCTGTTTCAAATGAAATCTGAAATTCAATTAGTAATATTTGGTGTTTTGTGCAGTTATTTATGCAAGGTGTAATTACCACTGCTTGAATTTATTAAGGGAGAAAATAATCCCAAGTCTAAGTCAATAGATGCGAATTACAAAAGTAGTTCCATTCCATCCAAGCTAGCATTCGGACCGAATACCAAAGTCCTACCAAACAGAATGGGAACACGAGTCTATATAAAGAGGTGGTGTGTCTTATGGTTGTTAACTATCTCTCATGCATGTTTGCCAAGTTTCTCCGTATAAAGAAGAGAACCATTCCTTTCTACAGCAAAGCCCAACTTTACCGAATCTAAATATACTTTATTTCTGTACTTCAATTTACTGCCAGTTTATATAGAAGGCAATTTGCTTCCACTTTTATATAGAAGGTAATGAAATGGCAGAGCTACCAGCTATAGCTTAGAATAGCTGCAGTTGGGAGCACATTAACTCAATATTGTTAACAGGGATGCAAATATATTCACCACGGAAAATATGAACAGAGGAGGGTGCCCACTCGAGCCTTGCAATGCTTTTTCCAGGATGATGTTTCAATCAAAAGCTCACTTACACTCAGCAGTTGAAGTATCTGATAGACCCATTTGTTTGGTCATCCAGGGCATCCATCTAGCAACAGATCTTGGATAAGCATTGAGTAAATGGTCTTCGATCAGCTACAAGGGACCCACGACGCCACATAAATGTACGGAAAAGAGAAGTCAAGAAACTACAAGAAAAACAAGTCAATGCAACTAATTGTGCCTTACCTGTCGCAAGTAAATAAATATACAATCGAACCGCTTGTAGTTTGATTAAGGAACAAGAGATGGCCGAGAAGAACCTGGTCTGACAAAAGAAATGTTATAACAACCTCGTGTATTAGAATTATCCACGTTATTAATCATTTATAATAAAAAAAATAAAAAAAAATAATTTAATGCAATTTCTTTATGGATTGCAAAATGATATCTCGTTAGCTGTTAGAATTCCTAATGGAAGCTTAAAATAAACAGAGGATGAAGAAAGAATGCAATTATCATAATCATATTTTGGGTAGCTACTTCTCGGACTTCCATGATGTAGCTTCTTGTAACGCTCGAGCAATTATAGGCTTTGGCAGTTAGTTTCATGAGTCATGTTGTAACATCCCGGATTTTTAAGACAATTTTTTTTTTTTTTTGACAATTTAAATAAGAGCATTTGGGATCCCATGAGAAAAGATTTATTTAACATTTTACTAAATCTATCTTAAAACTCCGGGTGTTAATTTTTCCTTTCTCAAAATGGCGTACATGTAATTTAAACACAAATAAATGATCCGCGTATAAATCAACGTCAAATAAATAGGCGCCTTTATTTTAAATCAAATAAACGTCCAAAAGACAGTAATAATATGGCCCAGGGTCTATCCATCATAACATCCCATATAAATGTCCAATATATGTCCAAAGATCTAAATCACATCCAAATATAAAGTATGCGTCCATAATAAAATTCAAATAATAATCCACTCTAATGACTCACATTACTTTCTAAAACTATAGGGAAACTAGTCTTGACTCTCAAGGTTTATCAACCGCTTTTCGCTTTCCTGGTGTCGCGCTCGAGATCTAAGGCATTGCAAAACAAAGCGTGCCTAAAGTATCGCTTGTGTAGGTACATAGACAATTAATGTAATAAATGCGAGAAATAATGAACAAAGATTGATGAAAAGTCTTACATTTATGGAAATAGTGATATCATAATACCATGTTCAAATAAATGCCAATTTATTCCATATGCTAAAATATGAAATTCACGGAGTTAAAACATGACATGAATCAATAAATGGAGCATACAACAAGAATAAGGGCACCCTAAGGTAATGGGTCCCACCACATCGCACGAACATCCACGATCGGGAGTACATAGTCAACCTCCGAGTGTCGTCACACCCGGGCATACCATCTATAACAATGCTCATCATACATGCACACATAACAAGAATATGGGCCATCATCTTTGCGGTGGCAACCCTCCATGGGTATCAATCACCGCGCTCCTAAGTGGACACCATAACGGGAGACTTAGCGTCTGTCCCCATGGAAGGCTCGGGCCGGTGGTGTGGACTATCCATGTTACCAAACCCCTACCGAATGCCATCTATGGGCAAGTGTCTATCATATCACAAACTCATCACATCATAATCTCGGAAGGTGGGTGGTAGGCCCTATCCCTCACAGCATGGCCATAGGCGAGAGCACCCGTCATCAAATATAAAACACGGAAATCATATGTATATGCTAAAACTCAAGAGCACTTATAACTTGCAATCCCAAGACATGCCCCTCATCACTGGGTTAGCCTATCAAAGGACCCAAATTTAATAAGCCTCTATTCTCATTTCCATGTAAATCCATGCATTTTTCTATATATATAATAAGAAATAAGTCTCTAAGTAAGCATAACAAATTAACGTCATACTTGTAAAAACATTTGAAATAAGTTTATTCGGTAAAGATTTCAATTTGGAATAACCATCCCTGTACGCAATGTGGCATGAAATCCACGGTAAATAATAATTGCATTTTAAAAACACAATCACACATGATGCTATGTTTAAACATGGTTTAAAAATGAAGGCAAAACATTAGTTGTACGTCACCTACCTCGATGTGAGATCACTAGCTTGCCAATAACTCCCTTTAATTGGTATATTCAAGTGTACACCATGTCACATCACTATTTTAAAATTTTTCTAAATAAAAAGTGGTCATTTCTAAGTTTTTAAGTTAAAACTAGGTCCGCTGTCGTCAATACGGTCACAACGCCTTTCTTTCGGATCGTGATTTGGACCTCTACCTCCCAAAAATCAAGTTTTAGTGCTACTGCCTCAAATGGGGCACTGCTTGGACCACCATAAGGTGGTTTAAACCGGCGGCGCCTCTTTTCCGCCGGTTTACACCGGCGTACTGCCGCACGAAGACGCACGGGCGTGGCGGACGCCAGACGGGGACGCGCGCGTGCGTCACGGTCTCCGGGACGCGCTGAGTCCCGGTCCCACCGCGACGGCCATGGGCGTCCGCATGCGCGCGGCGCCGCGCACGCATGCGACGACGACGTCACATGACATCGTCCCTCGGGCGTCATGGAGTGCGTCCTGGCGTCAGCGCAGGGCGCCGACGCGTTGACGACGCCAGGAGAAGACGGCCAGGATTAGGTCACCTCGGCAGGCTCTGAGCTTCGTTTTGCGTGATTTTTGCGCCATTTTCTTCAGAATTCTCTCTAGAATCCATTTATGCTCCTCCTTTTTCACTAATTTTCTCAAAACCATGGTTTTTAAACGATTTTCCCAAGTTCCTAAAAACCTCCCTGAGTCTTGGCTTTTGAGTTTTCTCGCAATTCCACCGTTGGATCACTCCCAAATTTAAAGGGTTTGCTCTTGGGTGTCTTTTGCACTAGTTGGACGGTGCGATTTCCAAGCAGGACAACGTTTAGTCTATGAAATCACGCTCCAATGATTAGCGTGCACAAAGCTCCCAAAAATCCGATTTTTTCCTAATTTTTAAATGGTTTTCTAATTAATTTTCTAATTAATAAATACGAGAAAAACATGGATTTGAGAGCTTACCTTGCACCTGGCCGGAGTTGCTCGTGTTGCCGGGGCTCCACTCACGGAACTTCGGATTTTTGCGGGTCAGGGTTTGCGTATCATTCATGGAAAACGTCAAAGTAGAGCGTTTTGGCTCTGAAGGAGCGTAGATATAGGGTTTTAGAGTCTTGGGGAAGAAACTCTTCCCTGCACGGCTCTTCCCACGTCTCTCCGGCGATTTCGCCGGATCGGTAGAGAACGTGTGGTAGACAGGGTGCCGTTATCAATTTGGACCCGTGTAACACGTTCTGTCCAAAAGACCATTTTGCCCTTACAACTTTGACGGCTCATAACTCCCTCGTTTGAGCTCCGTTTTTCGCGTTCTTGGTGGCGTTGGATTCGTATCGACGAGCACTTTCTAATTATTATGTTTTCAGGAAATAATTTCATCCATAAATTTTTTATTTTAATTTATTTAATAATTTTCTATTTTTATCTTTAAAATTAAGGATATTACACATGTGAAAGGAGGAAAAAAATTCTCGAGCTTGGAAAGTGCAATGGGGAGCAGATACCAGGAGCCACATGCCACATTGGAGAAACTAAAACAAGAAAAGAAAGATATGGACAAGAGAAGCGATTGGGGGATATGCAATCCAAGGCTTTGCAGCTGGCCAACTTCTTACCTTGTCTTTCAAGGTGGTATTCTCGCTGTTATCTTTCGGTCATTTCCTCCATTCTTGTGGAACAATTCAGAAAAGATTATTACATCTTTGATAAATTGAGAACAGAGAAGCAGGTAATCAAAATTCTCCTGCGTTGAATGATGTTAAGGTTTTGATTTGTGGGGACTTTGAGGATTGGATTGATGCTAGAGGAATGCTGAACATATGCTCCATATAAGAGCGTCAATTAATTACCACAAATAACGGGCCCTTTGGATGATCTGACTCGCTCATCTGATTGTTTCGCCTGTAGATGTACGGTGGTTTAAATTATATGTTGATTGATGAGCTTAGTATCTAACAAGTGGCAATTTGCTCACAGGAAATGAGAGTGTTGAAAACTTTGTACAACAACGGCCGCTCTGAATTCAGCACTCTAAAACACAGTTTAAGAATCCTAGAATTTTCCAATCATCGTCTTTCACCATGTATACAAAACATCCAATGCTCAAGACAATCAGATGAGGGTCCGATCATCCAAAGGTCGGGACTCATCATGACAAAGTGACTGAAAATGATCTGTGGTCATTGGACCCGACTCATTTAAAATTCCTCTAGATGTTTCTTCGTATCAGCCTTCTATCTAAAAGCCACAAACCAAGGCACAGGATTAATGGGTAGAGTTTTTTAATTTTGATGAACGACACGTCCATAGCGCAACCAAGGAAATATGTTTTAGATCGCTACACGGTCTGCCTACCCAGCCGAATACTTCCACAAGAACCTAAGATGGCCCCCATCATGTGTGAAATGAAAGAAATAAAATATAATTCACAGAAGAAGTCAAAGAAATGCCTCATTTCGTGCTGACAGATGAGGGGACTTGTCATCACCTTCTTGGGTTGAAGTAGAGGAAATTAGTGAAGATTCCATAAAAAATATGAAACAGTAAAAAATTGTACTTGACCATCAGCCAAAGATCTGAGAGGAATTTTTCAGCAAAATAATGATAGTCGTATATTACATGCATGTTTATCATTACTCAATTTAAAAGGGGAGATGATAATCCACTCCTTTTCTTTAGTGTTCTTCATCCTGTAAAATATTACTTAGTTCGTTTTCGAGCACAGTTGCGTACCAAAGTAAAATTACTAAGAGATGACTTGTGGAGGTCGCTAAAGATTCATTGTTGCAGACTTACAGCAAGTGGCTGATAGAATAACTCGTCCTCTGGCGGATGTAATTAGTAAAAATTGGCATGCCTCCTGGAACACACTTGGTCCAGGTTTAACTCGTCGCTTTACTCTTTGGTGGAAATTAGATTTAGGAGAATCTGTGAGTGAGAGAGCAGGTGATTTGTTTTGGAATTCTTTGATTTTTATTTTTTTCAAATAAGTGAGACGTACACATTTGGTTTGGCGGAGTTCTCTACTCAAATATAGGCTCTACAGCCAACCTTAGTTTTACCGAATAGATACCAATAGAAGTAGGCCCATCGGCACAGCCTTCTTCTCTTCGATCACTGATTTGCATGTTACTGGTTGATATTCTGCTATGATCTGCAAATAGTTATACTCACCATAAAAAACTAAACAAATGAATAAAAATCTGCGAGTGGGTTATTCAAAATACAACAATAAGACTAGAATATTCAGCGACCTATGGAATTGTGACCCGGAGAAAACGTAGGGTCTATGCATCAGCTCTTCTCTGAGTACTTTGTTTAAAAGAGACGTGCGAAGGAGAGGTTGACGATCTGATAATAAATTAGAGGAGTGGGTCAGACCTTGTGGAAGATGACCGTCATGGATATATACCTTTTTACCGTTTAAGAGCTGCGCAAGTTTGGCACGGGTTAGCTGGTTACGAACACTTACATTGTCCAGTTCTCTCCAGAAACAGGCCATGGGCATCGCAGGAGAAGAAAAGATCGTACTCTCCATTCCTGTTTGTAATATAGAGACCTATCGGGAGCTCGGCGAAATCAATGAGCGTCAGGAGCAGCGAGTGCAGTTCTTGGAATCTCGAATGTATCGGCTAATAATTTCCTACCTTTTCTTTCAAGCCATTCTGCTCACAGCAATCTCAAATGCGTCATCTCTCAGATGCCACAACTGGTGGGCTCCCTTCCTGGTCTCTCTAACGGCAGCTCTCTTGCACTGGCTCGCCTTGACACGGACGGTAACCATGTGGGGAAGAACCAAGTGGGAACTCGACATCAACCGGATGGACCGGGACATGATCGGATGGCAGTTACGTGAGGCCGCTCGAAACTCTGTGTGCCACGCCGTTGATTTCAAAGTGAAGGGATCTAAGCCGGACCCGATTAGGTGGTTCTGGCATAGATTTTAGGTGGCTACCATGATGTTGGCTATGATCGCCTTCACGATTGTGATGCTTGTTACCTGCCGTGTAATCCTCTGCGACGGCGTGTACTACTCTCAAGATTGAGTCGAGTGGCTTTTATGTCTGCTAAAAGGGGTAAAAGTCTGTGGATATCTATTTGTTCATTTCAATTCCGCAGAATATGAATGAATAAATTTGATCAGCGAATAAAAATAGATTCAATCAATCTAGTCCGTTAAAATTTGCGATCCGCTGGATATATCTATGAGTATTCGTTTAAAAGGACATTTAGAAATTTTAAACTAAAAATGATATAAACCTTAAATGTTGACTTCTTTTGGAAGACCTAAACCGTTAATGTTTTTTGCTGTCTCCAAAATATGTAATCTTTGAAAATTTAGTTGTATTTGGATTATTCTAACCACCTGTTTTATTTCTCTGAAAAAAAAATAAAAATTAGTAGCTCTAACTTTCAATTTCTGTTACTTAAGCTATGAGATTTACTACTCTTGAAATTTGTTACCTAGTTTGTTTGAGGGAGTTTGAATAAGATTAACTATTTAGATCTTTCGAAAGACGTCAACATCTATAATTCTACACGACTCATATGGAATGGAGGGTAATTCACAAATTTGTGTTCTACACCCTGATCAGATATATGGATTAAGGTTTTTTTACTTTGGCGATCTACGTAGATTAGAAACCCAATCCATATCCAATCAACCTAGATGCGAATCTGATTAGATTCAATCTACTTATTTATTTGTCGGCACTAGGTATACCAAGTTTCTACCTTAGAACTTGTCATCGCGAGGCCCCACTTTTACATAATGTGCTTCTTCTTTGGGTTGATCTAGCCCGATTAATTAATTAATCTTGCCCATTTGTAGAACGAGAGATGACAACCTTCATAATCTGGGCATTCTCCTGTTCTCTACTAGTGGAATTAATTATCCATTCTTTTTTCTTTTCTTTTTTGTTTTTTGCATGGACCTAAGTCCTCGTAGCATAGACCGAGCACAAATTCCAAATCATTAGAACATGAGAGGATACACGTTCAGGAGATAGAAAAGCCAAAGCAGAGAGAGAGAGCTATCCACTCACGTCGCAAATTTGATCAATGTATGTCCCAACCCTTTTGTTTTTTAACTGTCATTTCCAAGACCATAAATCTCAGCCACGATTGTTTGATTAGGCTGGATTTCGTCTCGTCCATAGTGGAAGCAAGCTAATAATATTTTCGTACAATTAAGCATTACGCTTCAACATTTTTTTAATGCTTTTTTGTAGATCGTAGATCTTGATCACCCTAGAATTGCTTCTAGCTGTTTAAGTATATATTGATACATGTGCTCATAGATCTATTGGCCTCTCTACTTTATCCTTTGTCTTAAGAAATACAACCTTGCAACTAAGTAGATCGTCTTTGTATGCATTATCTTATCTTACCTATCAGCTCACTATTAAAATTGGTGTTTTCTAAGATAGCAAAAAGAAGATAATTATTACCCAACTATCTTATTAAAATGTATCTAAGAGTGTTATAAAAAATAATAATAATAATAAATCATCTTATATAATATAATTTAATGAGACAATTTCTTAAATTTTGTCTTAAAAAATCATTGGAGGGAGATAAAAAAATTTTGAAATTCATAGGGAGAAGAACTTAAGTAGATGGTCAGAAAAAATTATTTTACAAAAAAACTTGTTTAAGAAAATGGTTTTAAAAATGTCTTAGAAAACCTTGATGAAGAAACATGTTAGAAAAAACCATCTTTAAAAAACCTAATTAAGAAGACAACTGAAAAAAACTGATTAAGAAGATATTTGGAATCAGCTTTTGGATTATGACTTGTGAGTAGCCGATGAGAGTGGCCTAAGAGGGCAGCCTAAGAGGGCGACCGATGAGGGCAGGTGCAAGAGGCACTAGTAGACTTTTAGGTGACGAGTTTTTAGGTGATAGGTTTTTAGCTGCTCACAGTATGATCGTGTTGTGGACTAGATTTTGATTGGCATATGATTTCCTATCAGTGAGCTAATATGTTCTGGCTTTGATGTCATATGACTACTTGTTAGTAAGTTAGTATGCTCTAATTTTGTTTGGCATGAATTGCTTGTTGATGAGCAAATATGCATCAATTTTGATTGGCATATATTGCATGTTCATGAGTTGATATGATATGGTTTGATTGATATACATTGCCCATTGGTGAGATTATATTCTCTAAAATAGACTTGGCATAGAATTGCATATATATGAGCTGAGATGCTCTGATTAGTATTGATATGGTGAATTACTTACACTAGTTCTTGGATGAGAGTATGGTTTATGCTAATTGCATTATATGTGTTTATGATTCGTTCTAACCATAATATAATTACTTGTTTCAGAATGCCTGAGACATACATCAAGTTATATATGAGTTGCTATATGAGGGGATGATGTGGCATGGAATTGTTATCAACAATGACTCTACAAATTTTTGGTATGATCTGTATATCTTGTAATATAGAGATGCTTTTAAAATTGTTGAAGGATTATGAGGAAAGAATTTTGGAGACGAAATTCTAATAAGGAGGGAAGGATATAATGACCCTCAATTTTGGGTCATTTTCTATATATTAGATTATAATTTTGATGGAGATAAAATTAGAAATTTATTTCATGAAAATTGAATTTTATGAAGACAACCTCCTTGTAAATTCAAATTTTAGACTTTGGACTATCAAATTTGGAATGTACGAATTGATACGAATCCAAAAGTTTTACAAATTTAGAAGTGGTAGAAATTAATAACGGCACCCCCTCTATTTGTCTATGGTGGGATGCAGAAAAACAAAATGGGATTTGACGGGGGGGTTCCACCTGATTTTCCTTTCCCTGACTCTAGCACAGCTCCTTCCCTATTGGGGTTTTTTTTATGACAAAAGAGACCTAGATCGGGTTTCTTCGGCAATCTCCCCTCCCCCACTTTCTTCTCTTTTTCAGTGTTGACAGGAAACCTAGAATGGGTTTTTTGCCAACAAACAACCCATCTTCCCCCTCTCTCCAATCTCCATGTTTCACCCCACCCCACCTCAGATCCTCCCCTTTCTTTTTTCGACAAAGCACAGCGAGGGAAAACCCATTTTTCTGGCACCGATGGGAACCCAGATTGGGTTTCTCTTCAAGCAGCTGGCCACACATTCAGTTTCCTTCCTTGTTCACTAACGATGAGCAAAGAACAGATTTCCCCACCCCTAGCACCAGTGTCCCAATCTCTCCCTCTTCTCCCACACTATCGGGTTCCAACTAGGGCAATCAACCCGATACGCCTACGTGTGCACTAGCCAGCAGCACGGGCTGCCTTTCTTCCCTTGGCTTGGCTTCCACTTCCATTTGCATAGATAGGCCTTTAGGCATGCTTAAGACCAGTGTCCTTTCCCCTATCAGGCTCCGGCAGTGACTGAACAGAAACCCACTGTTGATCACGATCCCCTTCCCTATGTTCTCTTTATCTATCAAGATAGGGTCGAGTCGACTCAACAATTCAACTCGCCCCTAACTTGTTTAGGAGAACCGATTTGAATCAATATGCTTATTGAATCCTTGAACTTCAACCTTTGATCTTGACCAATCCACGAATGATCTCAAAAATCTAAAATAACCCTCATGATCATTGTAGTACGAGGAACAATATCCATCTTTCCATTCATTGATCAGGGAAGATCTAACCATCGATTTGATTAGAATATTGATCAAATTTCATATTGTCTTATCTAAGATGATTTGATGTTAGTCTCAAATCTAAATAGTCTACTATGATCCTCACGAAGTGTAGATCAAGATTCATATAAGATATTTTGGATTTGAAATATCTATGGAGATTATTTAGTCGATCTTAATCAACAGTTGAGATCGACTGAAGATCTAAGTATGAAATTAGATCAAATTCTATGATTCATCCCATTTAGATTACTTAATTTGATTGTTTGGTAAGAATTACCAAATTTTTAATTGATTTGGGGTGATCAGGTGAAGAATTTTAATTAGATCAGAATAGATATCTGAGATCAGGCATAGTTGAAGCGATCAATGGACAATTCGTCCAAATAGACAGCTAGATGTTATTCAGATTGATTTGTATGAGGTAAGATTACTATCTTAATCATTTGATGGGTTAATTTGAATGTGATTAGATAAAGTTTGAACGTGAAATCCATATCATAATGGTCAATTAGTTTATTTAAATGATAAATTATCCGAGATTAATATGATTTGAGCCTAATAGCTCTGAAACATACCATGATATAATTAAGAAGAAGGACCAAATGTTTATAAGTGGGCCCGATTAAGTATAATTTGAATTATTAGCCAATTAGGGTGGGCCCACCTTGAGATTTCGGGGCTGAGAACAATTGAATTATCGTGAACACTATATATTAGAATACGAAAAATATAATGTAGTGTAATTAAGAATCCAAGTTAGATAAATTGGATTCTAAGTATGATTGAATGTGATATATAGCCATGTGATGGAACTATGGTAGACCGCACTAGAATTGGGTCTAACTGATTTGAGAGGTACAAATGAGTGGTACTTCGTCTGAGGTAAGTGACTACATTTAGTATTCTATGATTTTATAAATCAAAATTATTTACTAGACACCTTTATTTATATGGACTATGTGATGCATGGATATGTATGTCAAACCCATGATTTCCTTGAAATTACTTTTCAACATGTATTGCCCATGTGTATGCTACTTTTTAATGTGCATGATTTATGCACTGTTTCTTGATACATTTTATCTTACATCTATTGGATTATTTGATGATGTTATACACTAATCTTTAATGCATGATTTTGATACATTAAAATACTCTATCGATTTGATTTTGTCGAGGATGGTTATGCATTGATTTTTGATACTTAATTGGTAGTTTCGTTGACTTATGATGGGTGTTTTTGCTCAGTGAATGCTATGTTAGGAGGGTCGTAAGGTTGGCCACCCATTCTCTAAGTCTACATATTATAAACACTGCTCATGATATGTGGGCAAATTGCATGCAGTTTGTGATAATCATGGGCAGGCCACCCACCCTAGTCCAATCGACTCCCATGTTTCACGGACAATAGTCTCCCATTTCAGTGTCAATGGCGAGTAGCAATGGTTTATACCCTGAAGTGGTTTGCCACTGTAGCATAGTAATCCATATACTTATTTTGTATGATCATGTAGTATGACACAGGAGGATGTTTATATCTTGATATACCCATAGCATGACGACACATCCTTAGGGTGAAGCCTATGTGGGCGGGCTTATGGGCTAAGCGAACTACCTAGTATGCGAGTTACAGGTGAGGAATTCATGGATTGATATGAGTACTCATAACCTGATATGAGAGTGTGGTGGGACACTCTAGAGACTTAGTTGATTTGCATGCTTTGTTATTTATGATATTCATTCATGCCTTATTATGATGATTTGATTGAAATTAGTTTTATCAGTTGCATGAACATGCCTTGTTATTTGTTATGCTTGTTTTGGTATTTGAATATTATATTTTGATATTTATGTTCAAACCATATCCTCATCAATTTTGGAAGTGATCCCAACTTATTATTCTTGCATCATTTTGTTCTTGATATCGGATGATTCAGCTTTTATATAAAAGTTGCACATCTATGAATTTTATTAGAACCTCAGATCTTTATACATCATATTATATTTGTTTTAAATTAATATTATATATTGTCACCTACACAAGCGATTGCTTGCTGAGGCATTGCTTTGGTTTACAATGCCTTAGATACAGACTGTAGCGACAGGTTTGACATGTTGACAGAGCAGACAAAGGCGATGGCAACATCTAGTAATGTATAGAGGATATTTCAAAAATTATAAGGTTTGTTGACCCTACTTCATTTATGACTTATGGATTGTAACTTAGTATGAATTATTTTGTGATTATTTTCATACTTTGTGACTTGGATGTAAGGAAATGTATTCTTGTTGAATGTGATGGTTGTATGGATAGACCCTGAGCAATTTTTTCATGTCTTGATTTTATCATCCATTATTGGTGTATATGTTTTTTTATTGAGTATTGTATTTGATTTTGATGAATTTTCATGGAGACTGAGTATCCTAAGTGTCATGTTAGGTTACTACATTTATCATGTTGTTTTTATATTGCACATGTTATGTGCGATGTGCGATGGTCCAAAATATAGAGGAGACTATTGAATTTTTAGTATAAATGAGATAGTATTTAACTGTTAAATTCATGATTTTATGGTTGTATGACTCTCGAGATTTTGAAAGAAATTATTTTTATTTGAGTTTTGTTTTTGGTCGATTTAAAAATCGAAGTTTTAAATAGGGATCTCAATACATTTAAAAAAATTTTGTTATTATATTGTTGTGAAAAACCGGTGGTGTCACAGAGAAGATACATGTTTGTCCTAATGACTACATCTTGTGGAAGAAAGAATACAAAGATAAAAATGCATTCTCAACTTGTATCCAATCAAGATGAAAGTTAAAAAAATAACTCAACTTAGCAAGTGAAAGATATGTCCACAAAGGTGCTATTTGTTCTCCCCTTATTCTAAGGTTCAAATGAATGTTTTATATTATGAAAATGAGAAAGAAACTAGTATGGTACACTAAGAAGAGAGTAACTAATAGTTATTTATGTCATTGAGTAGATAGCCTAGTGTAGAAGCTTGTAGGCTTCTTATAGTCCAATTTTAAATAAGAATTGAAAACCTATGACTTACAATATCTATAGATAGGAATAATTGTCATGGTCTTATGAGTAGCAAGTACAGTTGTTGACCTTTTATAATGGTTTGTTACAACCTTTCTCACGTTGCTATGCATGAAGAGAAAGTTGATATCAGGTCACAAGCAACCAAGGAACGAAATATATACTTGCCTCTATTGATCGACTATCTAAAGACATTATGAGATTTAGGCGTTGAAGCTTATGATGCATATAAAAAAGAATCGTTTACCCTGAAGGTTATGCTGTTGTTGATAATAAATGACTTTTCTGTGTATAAATTGACATGAAGAGATGCAATACTTTTCCTATTTGCACTGACCAAATGTGTGAGGTATGGCTTAAACATGGTAGGAAGATAGCATTCCTAGGCCACACAACCATCCATAGCATTCTAAAAATGAGAAATTTAATGATAGTGTAGAGATAAGGATATCTCCAAATATGTTGACCAAATTCAAACATTTTGTATAGCCAAATTCAAACAAAATACAATACATATATAACTAATAAACTCTTTGAAAATATACTTTCTTTTAAACTATATATTTTCAATAGAGTACCTTTCTTTTGAACATGTCAAATTCAATAATTGATATAATTCGAGTTAAACTATAAACTCTCTTTTTTCATGAAAGCTTATTTCTAACAAATTCATTAATGAATAATAACCAAATCATTTAATATTCACCAAACCTTAAAGTTTACAAAATGTTTCTATTTATGTCTATAAATTTTACTTTTTCAATCAAACCTTATATTTGTAAAAAGTTTTTATTTTGAACCCATACTTGTCTTACTTTATCAATTAAACACTACATTTTATAAAATGTTTTAGTTTAAAACTCATATGTATCTCACCTTTTCAATCAAACCCTACATTTTGCAAAATGTTTCTATTTAAATATTATACTTTATCTTATTTTTAATTAAACTTTTAACTTTATAAATATTTTCATTAAAGGAAAAATGTTGGTGAATTGTAGCCTAGTTTCAAAACATGAATTTTATTCAATACATGTTGACACATATTCTCAAAAATGCTTCTTTTAACACATATTAGTAGTTAAAAGATAATAAAAAAATATTGTAAATTATATGATGTATGTTTTAGACTCAAAACTTGATTAAACATAATCTTTTATATGTTTCAGTAAACCTTTAGATATAATAATCTAATAAATAATACATATCAAAACATGGACTAAAAAATGCACTCAAGTTAAAAAAAAGACAAAAAAAAGCAAAAACAACATAGATTACCAATCCAAATTCCAAACATGACTCTCTTACATAAACAAAATAGTTTAAAAAATGATACAAACACTAAATGATAGAGGTTCAACTAATATAAATTCTAAAGGCAAATTTAATAGTAAGAAATACACCTTTGTAAAGTTAACTTGCATGGTTAAACTCAAATTTGATAATGCAATTGGATATTATACTTGCTTGTGATTGTAATCCTTAGAGATGGGTGTTTGTTAGAATTAGGCATGTTTAATACTAGAAGAAAAAGAAAACATGGTGATGGGATTTTGGTCTAGCCTAAGGCGGTATTTATAGGAAAAATATGCTCATATATTTTTGACTTTATATTCAACTAGAATGAATGTTTCAAACCTAATGTTGCATAGCCATTATTCCAAATCTAGATTCATTGCACAATATTTTAGATATATCTATTGATCTAATATCTGTTTTAAAGTTTTGGAATTTTATAGATCTATCGTGAATTATATTTTGAATGTTTTAAAATTGTAATCAAGAGGATGGAACGTTTAGATCTAGCTTTTTATGAAATTTAATGTTATGGATCTAATCCTTATTATTCTACTAAAATTGTGTAGATCTAGCTTTAAATTCTAAATCTAAATTAAATTAAATCACATGGTTTCTATTTGAAATTGAATTATTATTCTAAATTAGTAAAAAAATGTTTAGGTCTAATCTTTATTAGATTTGAACATTATAGATTAGGTCTCTATTATTTTGGTTAAAAATGTGTAGATCTGGACTTAATTTCTAGATCTAACTCAAATTAACATATATGTTTTAGATTTATACTTAATAAAATATTTAAATATTTAAAAGTATGCAGATCTAATCTTAATTTTTATTTAAGATTTGATTTGAATTTTAAATATTTTAGATCTAAAATTGAAGATCTGGTTCCATTGTTTTATAACTTTGAGTTTTGTAACAAAACATGTTTTGATCTAAATAGTTATTACAAATGTATTTTTTTGTAATTACATTGAAATCATTATATCTAATTAAATATAACTTGGTTTCAAATGAACTTAGTTAATTAAGACTTTTTCTAATGAACTTATCTTTTAATTCTTAAGTCTTTTCAACTAATTAAATTATTAGTTAACTAATTAACTAGCTAATTGTGATGACCCAGGCTTTCACATGCATTTTTAAATGCAACACTAATTCTTCATGTTGGATATCCTTGTTTGAAAACACTTTAATAAAAAAAAATACAATATAGCAAAAAAATCTTTTATTTTAAATTCATTTTGAAAACCCCGAGTGTTATTTGCTTTCAAAATGAACAAAGTTATTTTTAAAATTAAGAGGAACATATATGAGTCCCAGATATATCCAGTCACAGCTCAGTAGTCCAATTGTAATAATTATATATACATGTCTAAAGGATAGGTCATATACTTATATTTATACTTGTCTTTGTCTTTATTCACTTGATTGTAGTACTAACTTTTCTTGATGCCTCTTCTAATCTTGCTGGAGCTAACCTGTAAAATTAATATATTTGAGTGAGTATTCCTCATACTCAATAGATGATTTAATACTACTATTTTGAAAACACGATATGCAACATGCATAATTTTAAGAGAGGCTTTCCATGTAAAAACCATGCAAATCCTTTTTGTATAAACATGCATATTTATGCGTAAATCATAAGCTCATCTACACATTTTTAACCATGTAATCTTTTATCAAAATCTAGCAATCAACAATATAAATATTACTAAAATCATAGAGTAGTAATCAATCAATCCATATACTAAAATCTAGGTGAACACATCAAGCCAAATGGTCAAAGTCAATAATTCATAAAATAATAATAATTATGAAATTCTTAAAGTAGTAATCAGTCAAAACAGCCACTATAGATATCATGCATGTGGGTCTCTCAGCGAACACATCAAGCCGATGGGTTGGCAAACACATCAAGCTGACTGGTCACGAGTACTTATCTACGACCATCTCAATGCAATATGCATATGGATATCAAAACCGAAATCGTGGGTTCAACTATGCTCACGACCAAAACCTATACTGAAATTGTGTCTTCGCTATCTAGAGACCAACCCACCATAGGCTCTACGGCGATTATAGATATGTCATCGAAAAGGGTGCCATGAACTCCTCTAGTGATTGTCCTTATTTACCATAGTAGTTGAGGAAGGGACAATGCCGCTTTGGGCAGTGATACTTACCACTTTTGGTGGTTAGAGGTCGGGAGGCCAACCCTGTACATAAACAACCTCTCAGCATAGTGCCCACTAGGCTTATTAGCTCGAAAAAGATATATACATATAATCCAAATATCAATTATAGTAAATCATGCAATTAGTTTTAAAACATGCAAGTAATGCATACATAAAATCTGTTTAATGCAAGCAATATCATTCAAGACCATAAATCATGAAGATAATTTCGTATGGTAGTTATAAGAATATGATATCTCAAAAAGCATACTAAACATGGTAATAGAGTCAAGTAAATCAATTAGATTTTGGAATGCATTTGAAAACTTAGTAGTATCAGACTCTCTACCTCGATATCTCTTATCACATTTTTCTTCAATTGAATCCTGAATCACCTTTGTCAAGTCTTGGATATTATTTGATAACAAGAATTCAAGTATCATTTTCCATTCTCTATAGATCATCAATTAGATTTATAGATTAACTTTTAGATCTATCTTTTAGGTTAAAGATCATTAATTAATGAATTTTCAAGCTAGATCTTACTTATAGATCTAATATTTAATGGTTAGATTGCCTTCAATAGCTTTTATATCATCAAGATCTTGTAATTGAACGGTCAAATTGCCTATCCTAATGCTTAGATCAGGTTCATACTTAATTTGAATGGTTAGATCTATAATTCAAAGTTGATGTATGTAATTTATGGTTGATCTAATCATATTGATCTCCTAATACATCCAATGAATCAATTTATGAGATTTGATCATCTTTGATCTTGTAGATTTATGAGATTTCTATGTTTTTTAGGCTACGGTCATATTAAATAGTCCATTGATCCTAAATTTTATTATATAATTAGGTCCACATCGTCAAGATGAACACAACGGACTTTTCGGATCATCAATCGGAGTTATATAGCCTTCTTAATTGTAGTTTTAGTGTTTCAGATCAAATAAATGATCTAGATTTGATCTATGTAGTCCCAGTCAAACCGAGACTACACCCATATGCCCGCACGCCCCCGAAGGATGCTCCAAAGCACGCGTTTCAATTGTGCATTACGTGTGTGCGTCCTAGGTACTTGATTAAGTCGATTGGATGAGACGATCCAATCTGGACCGTCCAATAACCCTGGTCCCTGATCAACATCCAGGATGCCTCAATGTTTCCATAGTCTTAAGTTTTCTAGGGTTTGGGGTCCCACCGACTCATTGGATAGCTGGATCATCCATCTGAGTGGTCCTTACTAGCTTTCCACCGGTGAATGGCTAGCCAACGAGAACAGATCTAGTCCAAATCTGTGCTGATCTTGCCAGAAAAAGAGAGAAACAATGGGGAGAAGAAGAAAATAGCTTACCAGGGTTAACCGGAGGAGTGAAGCCTGAGGTTTCCAATGGGTGCAGCTGTTTTGTGCCCATTGGAAAACCTGGGTTGCAGAAAAATCGAAGGAAGGGGAAAGAGAAGAAGAATGAGGGAAAAAGAGAGGGGAAATAAGGGAAAGAAAAAAAAAAAGGCTCATGGTCTTTGCCAGAGGGGAAAAAGAACAGAGGAGAAGGGTCTTCGATGAGTGCGGGTTTGTTCGTGCCCATTGGAACCATGGGTTGCTGGAGTCATTTAAGGTAGCCGGAGTTGAAGGAGAGGGAGAACCAGGTGAGGGGAGTAGGAGGAGAAGGAAGGTTTATGGGGGTGGAAGGCAATGCCACCATTTCTCCCAGCACCGCAGAGATTGATCGGAGAAAGGGGGTTGACGCAGACTTGGGTGATGTGTTGGTGACGAGGTGGTGACGAAGGGGGTGTTGTTTTCAAAATGACCCTTGGGTTTTCTGACTCTTTTCATTTTTGAATTTAAATTACAAAAATGCCCTTAATTTTTAGACGTCCATAACTTTGTCATTTGATCTCTATTTCTAGCATTCTTTATCTCGTTGGATTTTAATTTTCTTCTAGAATCTAATTATGAGGATATTTTCACCAAATTTGATCTCTATAAAATCTCACTTTTAATATTCAAGTAGGACTTAAAAATTCAAGTTATTATACTAATTAATTAACTAACCAGCTAACTAATTAACTCTAAAAAAGATGCATTTTTATTCACAAAAATGTGAAATTTCTTCTTTTATTTTTCACGGATTTTTATCTAATATATATGATTGTAAATTAACTAATTTAACCTTAGATTTTCATATAAATTATTTTGTTAAAATTCAGGGTGTTATATATTGTAGGTGTACTCCAATCACGACAATTATCTCATATTATCAATTTTTGTGTTTGGCATTGTTAGTAAAGAAATTGTGAAGCGAGGTACTGAATTAACTAACTCAACTAAGTGTTTTTACCTTCTTAGTGTCATCAAATTTTTCCCCTTTGAAATGCCCTTTACTCTTTGTGGTAGACACTTCAGAGCTACATCTACTACATAGGTAGAGACGATGCAATGTATTAATCAAACAGTTAACCGCATGAAAGGTCATGTCAAGTTCTCATCGGCTCTAAATTGGACCAGAACCATGCGGCCAGGTTGCCTTTCAATGGCTTACAAATTCAACCGTCTTGCTGTACAGTATAGCGCACTACTCACCGTAGTCGCCATGAATGTTGAGCAACAAGAGGTTTGAGATTGTGAAGTGCAAGAGGTTTTGGACAATGGTCTAAGTGGCTGGTCCATAGTCAAGGTTCGGGTTTCACCTGCCTGAGATATTTGGACCATAGCCTGCATACTCAGGTGAATCAGAACCTGAAAGGTTAAGATCATGGCAAATGTGGGTCCTACATTGCAGTGTTAGGCATCAGAGGGAGCTTGTACTTTGGTCAGGGCACCAACTGAATTAGCAACTCGAATGAATAAGAGCCGCCGCAAAACAGATAAGTCTGCGGGTACATCTTTATCCGCTAAGATGAGGCGGATTTGAATCCGCGAAACTTGATCCGTACAATAAATGGTTAGGAAATGCAAACCCACGCGGATACCCGTTTAAGAAGGATAATATGGAAAATATCCTCAAATGGGTAATGACATGTGAAAATCGACTATGCTAAGTGTAACGCTAGTTTCTCCTCCCTAGGATAATCGACTGTTTCCTCCTCTTTGACATTGCTGTTGCACCTTTGTTTGGCGATTGCTTCTTGTTTCTTCTACAAAACCCAATCTTTTCCTCCGCTGTTCAAGGTAATCACCGATCTCGTTTTCAGCAAATCTTGTTTTACTTTTTTTAAATTAGTGCCAAAAGTATAGAGATATGGTCTGTGTTTGTGTAAGCATCCGTTTATAATGTTGTTGTCGTTTTTCCTTTGGCTAGTTAGTGGCATGACCATGTCCATTTGAATGTATTTTTTGAAACCGTCCAATTGTATGTATTTTTTGAAACCGTTTATAAACGGATTTGAATGTGT
This sequence comes from Warburgia ugandensis, assembly GCA_035236585.1. NCBI lineage: Eukaryota > Viridiplantae > Streptophyta > Magnoliopsida > Canellales > Canellaceae > Warburgia > Warburgia ugandensis. The sequence goes on from CP141134.1 coordinate 69,617,319, forward strand.
CAAATCCGTCTGAATTTACGGTGCCCGGCCCAATCTTGGCTTAAACCAAGCCCAATGTGGGAAATGGCTTGCACCGTCTTTTTCCAAAGGCCGGCGGTGGTCTGCTCCCCTGTCAAAGAGTCTTTAGTGATCTCAACGACCATGGCCCCGTATAACCATCAATAACTACGCCATCATTCTCCCGCTGTTGCTTTTGCTTCCACTTCACTCTCCCCACTACCACGCTGTCTCTCTCTCTCTGCTGTAACTTTCCAACCAAAAAACCCAACGCCTCCTACCATAAATTCTCCCTTCCTTCCTCTGCATTTATAGATTTTTCTGTCTTTTAACGCTTTTTCTTAGAAAAAAGTTTTTTGGATTATTTTGGAGGTGGAAAGATGCAGCCGGAGAATCCGGCAATGACTTTCGACGAGGTTTCGATGGAGAGAAGTAAGAGCTTTGTAAAGGCTTTGCAGGTTAGCAATATATTCTTTTTTCTCTCGCTCTGGTTTTGTGTCTCGAGATCTTGTTTATTGCATGTTTTGTTGAGTTTATGTTGGATTGGGTCTTGTTGATTTCTGTTTTTATTCATTGGGATCGGTTTGCTTTGGCTTTCCTGGGTTTGATTTTTCAGGTATTTTGCTTTTAGGGTTTCTTTGGTTGCTTTCTCTGTCGGCATTGACATTTTTCTCTCTCTCGCTAGTGCTGAACACATCCTCACTGACACACACACTGTTCAATTTGCAAGTCCTTGTAGCCAAATTGCTCGAACTATGAAATTTGCCAAAAACTGAACTAATTTTGAAAGTCAACCTTATGTTATGTTATTTTGTCCCAAGTAACAAAATTTCTTGGATCTTTTTCTCGTTAAAATTTTTTTGCTCTGTTTCTTTCCCACGTTCAATTTATGGTGCCAACGGCTGTAAATTCTCACTTTCTAACTACCATTACATTGGTATTTGAATCATTAATTTCAGCGTATGGCACTGAACCTTGTGGTCCGCTTCTTCCCCGGACCCGCATAAGCGGGAGCTTCGTGCACCAGGACTGCTTACCGTATGGCACTGAACCAATAATCCACTGTTCTTCAAAAGCATCTGATGCTGTTTTTAACTCCCTACATCATGTCTTTTGTTGGGTGACTTGAATAAACAACAAATGACAATCCCTTATGCTAAACTGAACTGTTGTGAAGCAAAAGAATCCAAGCATGTTTGTGCATTCTGGTTCCCTTGTTGATCTACAAGTTTAAGGAAGCCAAACGGCCCAAACCCATTGTATTGACTAGTTTAAAAAATATAAATCCTAATTTGGATTTAGATTCTATCATGTCCACCACATTCGACCTTTTATACTGACCCCAAAAAATTTAAGAGCCTTTCTATAAGTGAAATCCAGAGAGTGAACTTTGCATGGTAAGAACTTCGACAAGGTATGCTTTTAAATAAAGAAGAATGCATGCCCTGCATTGCTAGATGATATACCTCGCCTGTCAGTGATGGGTGCTACAATAATGACATGGTTCAAGGTTCTAACTCTAGCTTAAGGCTATCATATGTTATCAGAGTTCTATTTCCTAATGATTTGTGGATTAGTTTGGGCCCTCGAACACCAATGGATAAAGGTTATAAGGATGATCCATTTCTGTACACCATATCTACACCTAAGAACCCAAGCTATATCCAACAATTTTTGTTAATTTGGTAGTCTTCCTTTTTCCTAATCTTGCACACCTGCTACAGCCTTTTAGTTTTTGTAGAGATACAGAAAAAAAGAGAATGGACCCGACTATTGGTATTTTCCATCAGAAGAAACTTCCAGGATCAACCAAGGTTAGAATTTCCCTGGATAATGGGTAAATCTTTCTTTTTCAGAACAAAAATATTCCATGGAAATTAAGTTAGTCAAACAGTAGAAAGTTCATTTTCTGAAGAACCTTTTCCAACAAAAATGTTTATGAGAGTGAAACAGTTCTTGTATCCTTCACCTAAGGTGTGCCCATGTCTGCATTAAAAAGAGGGAGGGGAGCAAGGGAGGGAGAACTGTGCAGCTGTCATTCTCATTCATGCCCACGAATTGTGCACATGGTCTCTCTTATGAACCATGTAAAAGGGCAAGTATGCTCTTGATAGGAATAACATTAAGCTTCATCATCCTTTAGACTTCTTTCTCGTCTGATATCTATTGATTGCTCTTTCTGTAGGAGAGTGTCCTCCTCAACATGGTCAAACTTCTTTCAACTCTACATATGTCATTTGATTTTCTGATTAGATACTTGTACTCCTGGCTATGTTCCTTTCAGGAACTGAAGAACTTAAGGCCTCAGCTTTACTCTGCTGCCGAATACTGCGAAAAGTCTTATCTTCATAATGAACAGAAACAGATGTAAGAGTGCTTGTCCCCTTTTTAGTTCTTTCCCATTCACAAATAAGAAAGAGTACCAACTATCTGTGTGAATGTGTGTGTCTATGAACTTTTCAGCAAATCTAGCTATTTCACTACAGAAAGGGTTTCAGAATAAATATCAAGCCGGCAACCTGGATGTACAATGAGCAATCATAGATTTCTACTTGTACTATAGAAAGCTAAGTTCCATTTTCTTTCAGGGTACTTGATAACCTGAAAGATTATGCTGTGCGAGCCCTCGTCAATGCTGTTGATCATCTTGGTACTGTCGCTTACAAATTAACTGATTTGTTTGAACAACAAACATCGGACATCTCAGCTGTGGAACTAAAGATTTCATGTCTTAAGCAGGTAACTTCTCCGACTGTTGATTAAAGGAACTGTTTAAATCAGGAAAAAAGCTCTTTCATTTGAATCGCTGCTGAATTTTCTTCTTCTGTTTTTTAGCAACTTCTTACATGCCAAACATACACGGATAAAGAAGGTCTGAGACAGCAGCAGTTGTTGACAATTATTTCAAGACATCACAAGCATTACATTTTGCCAAGTATGTATATAAAATCAATGAGATCATCTCAAGAAAGAATCGGTGGCTGGATTGGGTACTGACATTGTTTCTTTAAACCCAAGCTAGATTCTATTGACAAAAAGGTGCAGAGTAGTCAACTGCAAGATGCTGATGGTAGGCAGACACACGTTCAAGTAAAACCATGTCCTGCAGTTATGTTTAACTGAAGGCCCTTTGTGGTCTGCCCCTTCCCTGACCCTGCATATGCTGGAGCTTCATGCACGGGGCTGCCCTTTTTTTATTATGTTTAACTATCATGCCTTTACTGTATGCTGAGTGAACCTGATATATGTATTCTAGGTACTCCTGCATCAAAGACTCTTTCCTGGCATTTAGCTTCTGAAACAAAGTCTACCTTGAACGGGACCTCACATACACCGGCCAGGTAACCACTTATCCTCTCTTTAAGTAGCGTTGTGTTGATTTGTGAGTTTAGATGCTCATGTCACATATAGTGTTGCTCTATTATATTTTTGTGATAGGAATGATTTTCCATTTTTACCATATATGCAGTATTCGAGGCCTGAAAGCTTCTGGAACAACTTCCGAAGTCTTCCATCTTCTTGGTATCTCCCATTACAATGTTATCTGCTTACAAAAATGTTTTCTTTTCTTTGAGTATTAGTTATTTGAACCATGGTTGTTCTCTCGAGCAAGACTGAAGTTTGTGTTCTAATTGTAGATGGTGAAAAGGGCATCCCATCCTCATTAACTCATCTTCAGTCAGCTGATGGAGTTCCTAGTTCGAGTGTGGCTCTGCTTAACATTGGTGTTGCAAGGAGGGTAATGACTAAAACAACAACATAAACAACTCAGACATGCCCTAGGTTCTTTTAAGTGCATGGCTGGTTCAATAAAATATAAGGATATATCTTGTCAGGATTTGTTATTATCATGTATTCTTGATCTAGAATTTAGCTGTTAGTTCTCCAGAATTTAGTTTCTTTAATGTGTTGGATATTCTTCTGCTTCTAGATGTTTTCTCATTCCTGAAATGGGAATTTAGCTGAGACATGCATCAGTATGAGATAACATTTCCAAACTAAAATATCTCACTATCCCTTGAAGGTAGATTCTGGCTTCTTTGCACCTGGCACATTATCTATCATATGGACCTCTATCTAGCTTTCAGTTTGCATGACAGTTTTTGTGTCTTCTTACAAATGGTTTTGATCTATAAAATGCAAAATAAATGAGGCCAAATTGAGGAACAAAAAGTAACCTTGTTATTGAAATTTTTGTTTTGCTTGCCATTCAGAAGAATCAGAACCTGTACCTGAATCAGAAGTTGAAAAGTTAAATGCCAGGGGCTAGAATCTATACATTGTCTGATTCCATATCTAGAGGGGAACCAAATATTTTATGAATAAATCCAGGAGATTTTCTTTTAAGACTTAAAGTAAAGATAATTCGAAGCTCCTTTCATGATGTAAAAGCCAACTTACTTGATAAGCTCCTCTGGTTGACTATTACAGTGCATCTCATGTTTTACTGCATTCACAGTTGTGCAGGACATAACCATGTATTTTTTCTGGTAAACGTCTTTGTTACTTACAAGTCAAGAGTAACCTCATCATTAATAGCATACAGGATGTTGTGGCATTTGTGCTCTGTTTTGCTTCTAATCATGAATATGTCAGAAGAATTCAGGATTTGCATTTTACCCACAAAGACATGTTATAGTGACTTTATGTCCGAATCCGACTGAGTTCTGGAAATTTCTGCTGAAGTATTGCCAAAAACCAGAAATATTACATAACAAGACTAGAAGTAGTGGCACATATCATTTTAGTTTGGGCCAAAGTTCGGTTTTTGTTTGGCCGAGGAGATGCAGGCTCACTTCTTTTTCTTTTAGAAATCTTATAGTCAGGTTCATCTTGGTGTCTAAACCTCAGTTCCGGGATTTTCTGCCCTGGCTGCCTTATTCTCCTGAACAAAATTGTACTTGATGTTTCTTAATTTCCAGCTTCAAGTTATTACTTATAATGGCTGCATAATCTGGCCAGAATAATTTTGCCAGAAATTTGGACCTTGGCTGAAAATTTGACTCCAGATAGCAAATCTGACTGAAGTTTGGTAGGCAACTGATGACCCTGTTGGTCTGAATTCCAGCTACAATTCCAGTACTAAAGAGAAAATTCGAATGAAGTATTTATATCACCAAAGAATTCGAGGTACAATTGCAATTCCAAAACAACAAAGATAGAAAGAAAATAGTAAAAGAAGAACAAGAACCATAAGGCATTCCTGAATGCTCTTACACCATCTCTACTCCCCAGAGCCCCAAATTCCTCCTCCCCCTTCCTTTTAACCTCCCCCTAACTGCCTAACAACCTGATTCTACTAAGCCATTCTTTAACAGACACGTGTGACATCTCCCTCCTTGTGGCACATGTTCTTCTTCTAAAATAGGTGCGATGTATTGGAGGTGTATCAATACCCTCCCCTATCAGTTTTTCCTTGTCCTCAAGGTGAAAAGATGGAAATTGGCTATCTAAAACAGCATATAGTTCCCAGGTATTGTCACATTCACTCAGATCTTGCCATTTAACCCAAACCTCCCTTTGGCCATTCGGTAAAACTCTGATCTGTCCACAAGTTCCAGTTCGTCTGTTAAACTGGAAGGCAGAGGTTGAGCGTGGAAATGTTTTGACAAAGACTGCTTAAGCTGGGATACATGGAAGATAGGATGGATTCTAGCAGTGGCTGGTAACTCGAGACGACATGCCACTTTGCCCACCTTTTCCAATACCGGAAAAGGACCATAGAACCTGGGACTCAACTTCTCATTTGGCCTCTTCGACAACTTTTTGAACTTAAAGGGTTGCAATTTGAGGAAAACCAATGTACCAACCTCAAACTGAACGTCTCTACGCTTCTTATCTACATGAGATTCATCCTGGCCTGTGTAGTTAACAAGTGATCCTTTAACTCTTGCAAGATAACATTCCTGTCTATCAGTTGTTGATTGACTGCCTCTACAACCGAGCCTTCATCAGTGAGGTGTAGTAAGATAGGTGGCTCACGACCATAAAGAGCCTTGAATGGAGACATTCCAGCAGCACTATGATAAGTGTTATTAAACTAGAATTCAGCTCAAGGAATCCACTTAGGCCATTGCTTAGGATGACTAGAAGTGAAACAACGTAGGTAGGTCTCCAAGCAACCGTTAACAACTTTGGTTTACCCATCTGTTTGTGGGTGGTAGGCAGTACTCATCTTCTGGATCGTTCTGGCTAGTTTGAACAATTCCGTCCAAAACTGGCTAATAAAGAGGTGGTCCCGATCGGATACTATAGAGCGAGGATATCCTTGTACCCTAACTATCTCTTTAGCAAAGAGGGTAGCAATGCCTTGAGCCGTAAATGGATGCCTTAAGATAAGGAAATGGCTATATTTGGTGAGACGGTCAACCACGATAAGAATTGTATCCACCCCTTGTGACTTAGGTAATCCTCCAATAAAATCCATTGACAGGTCATCTCAAACTTGGTCGGGGATGGGCAAGGGCTGAAGAAGTCCCCTAGGTTTCAGTGATTGATACTTATTTCTTTGGCAGACATTGCAAGTGGCAACGAATTTCTGTATATCCTTTCTCATCCTCTCCCAAAATGCAATGTTAGAGAGCCTCTTGAACATACAAAAGAACCCAGAGTGTCCACCAGTTGGGGTGGAATGAAATTCTGTAAGCAAGGTGGGAATGCGAGGAGATGATTTTGGGATAACTAGCTTGCCTTGAAAGAGTAAGTGTCCATTCCTCAACGAAAAGCCAATATGGCTGTTAGGATCAGCCAAGAGGTCCTGTATAATAGATTTGAGTCGTTCTTCTTGTTGGACTTCCTCCTTTAGTCCTGATAACCCCTTACAATGGACAATAGAAAGAGCCAGCAGGTCGCCATCTGTAGACACCTCAGAGTTTGTGGAAGAAATTTCTGGACGTGTAGGTGAGTGAGTAGAGTCTAGAACTTCAGTTTTCCTAGAAAGAGCATTTGCTACTTTGTTCTGATTTCTCGGTTTGTAATGGATTTCAAAATCAAACCCACTGAGCTTGATCAACCATTTCTGCTGTTCGTGGTTAAGTACTCGTTGATCTAATAAGAACCTTAGACTCTTCTGATCCGTTCGGATTATGAAATGCCTGCCCATTAGGTAGTGCCTCCATTTTTGTATAGCTAATACATTAGCCATGAGTTCTCTCTTGTAAACTAACGTAGATTGTGATCAGAGGGTGAGAGCTTAGCTAAAGAAGGCAATAGCGTTCTTGTATGAGGACGGCTCCAACTCCCTTGCCCGAAGCATCAGTTTCCAGAATAAACTATTTTTTGAAATTAGGAATGGTAGTCATAGCTTGTTTCAACGTGTCGAACGCAACTTGCCTCAGGGCTCCATCTGAAATTGTCTTTCTTAAGTAGGTTAGTAAGCGGCGCTGCAATCAATCCATAGTGCCAGACAAACTTGCGGTAATATCCTGTAAGGCTTAAGAATCTACGTAGTGCCTGAACATCTTGTGAAACTGGCCAGCTTAGCATGCATTCTACTTTGGAGTTATCAGCTGCAACCCCGTGTGCAGATATCACATGGCTGAGGTACTCCAGTGTAGGTAATTCATGTGTTTCTAAAATCTGTAGGACAGTGGTTAGGTGCTCCAAGTGCAGATTTATATTAGAACTAGAAACCAATATATTGTCAAAGAAAACCAAAACGTACTTACGGAGGTGTGAGCAAAAGATGTCGTTCATGAGGGACTGGAAGGTGGATGGAGTGTTGGTTAGGCCGAAAGGCATGACCAGAAACTTATACTGACCTTCATGCGTTTTGAAGGCAGTCTTGGCAATATCTTCCTCTTTGGTACGAATTTGATAGTAGCTGGACCGGAGATCTAATTTGGAGAAAACAGTGGCCCTGCCCAAATCGTCTAGCAGCTCATCAATCGTTGGTATGGGAAACTTGTCAGGGATAGTGATCTTGTTTAAGGCCTTATAATCAATGCAAAATCGCCAACTGTCATCCTTTTTCTTGACCAGTAGTACTGGGCTCGAGTAGGGACTAGTACTAGGACGTATAATGCCGGCATCTAGCAATTTCTTGATAATCCTTTCAATTTTATTTTTTTGGCAGTGTGGATACCGATACGGTTGGATGTAAGGCGGTTGGGCATCCTCTTGGACCGGGATGGCGTGATCATGAGTGCGGCTTGTTGGTAGCTGTAGGGGCTGGTAAAAAATGTGTGAAAACTGCGCCACGATAGAGGCCACCCGTGGATTCTCGCGGCGCGGTTTCTATCTATAGTCCTTGGTATTCGATCATGAAACTCTCACGGGCACTAGGTATGTCTCGCTGTATGGATTTGAGAGAGAGTGAAGACCGCACCAAGGAAGGGTCACCCCTAAGTGTGACTCGTTTGCCCTGCACTGAGAATTGCATGGTGAGATTGTGGTAATTGGCGGAAACTTCTCCGAGAGTCTGTAAACATGCCATTCCGAGGACAATATCGGTTCCACTCAAGTCAAAGAGATGAAAACGGTGTTGGATCACGACCCCAGGAAGATGGAGGATTAGGTCCCTACAAATCCCAACTCCCTTGACGTGGTACCCATCCCCAACTTGGATGCTGAAGGGTTTAGTGTCGGTCATTGGCAACTGTAACTTGATGGCCAAATCTCGGGCAATGAAATTGTGTAATGTGCCCGTGTTGATCAAAACCACAACCTTTCGTCGCCTTAGGTACCCCTTCATCTTCATGACAGAGGCCATAGAGATTCCCACAATAGCCTGCATCGAAAGTTCGAACTGGGGCGTATCTCCTTCGCGCGATGGGGCATCGTCGGAAACTGGAGGTTTTGTCGGCTCAAGTTCCTCCTCATCCTCCGCCAGTATCAGCACTTGTAGCTGGCGATTCTTGCACTTGTGGCCCAGAGAATATTCTCGTCGCACCGGAAGCACAACCCAAGTGCTCGTTTGTGCTGGAGATCGCATTTTGACGATCGCCGGTAAGGATCGCGTCGGCCTTGTGAATGTTCAGTGGCACGAGTGGGCCGATCGCCCTGGAATTCTGTCTCCTTTGTTGTCTCCGTGTTGTGAAATTACGAATTGCCCTTGTTGAGCTATTTCTAGGACTGGGCTCCTTACTGAAGTGTTGTTGGTTCCTGAACCCCTAGGCCCAGGTCCTAGTCTATTTCCATGGGCCTTGACCTGATCAAGGGCGTCATTCTTCTCTTCCACTTTTTGGGCCAAATCCTTCAATCCAGTTAAGGAAGCAGGCTTGAACATCTTTACTTCTGCCTTCAGATCTTCCCTGAGCCCGTTAGGGAGTCCCCTTCAATAGATCGTCGAGCAGATCCACCAGAGGTCCCGACAGAAGTTCAAACTCCCAGTGGTACTCAGCGACGGAAGCTACCTGCTGTAAAGTGAGTAACGCCTCATAGTCGTCGTCGGATTGTGAAGGCCAGAATCTCTGGAGAAGAGAGATTCGAAAAAGGGCCCACGATCGGATTGGGGTGCGGGCATTTGTACAGAGAAACCAATGGAGGTCTTCTCCTTCCAGACAGACCAACACTACCGTAACCCTATCGCTGTCCGTTATCCGGTTGAGCTGGAAATACCACTCTGCCCGGCACAGCCAACCGTATGGATCTTTTCTGCCAAAGACGGGGAGGTCAAGCTTCCGGGGTTGATGATCGTAACCCTGATTTTTCGGTAACTGGTAGCCTCATCCTGACGTCTCCCCTACCTTTGAGGCTCAGGCTCTTCCCCTATCTCTGGCCGGATTTGGTAACCTATCAACACCTTCCTCCCTCAGCTGCATCCAATTCCGGATTTCAAGTAAGTATTCTCCAATGGCTGTCACGTTGGTTTGTAATCTTCCGACATGATCTTTCATGCTCCCAAATTCTGCTCTCATGTTTTCCACCTCTTTCTCCATGTTTTCTGCTCTCTTCGATCGAGTTCTTACCATACCCCAAGAATCGGATGAGGCTCTGATACCATTGATGAACCTGTTGGTCTAAATTCCAGCTACAATTCCAGTACTAAAGAGAAAATTAGAATGAAGTATTTATATCACTGAAGAATTCCAGGTACAATTGCAATTCCAAAACAACAAAGATAGAAAGAAAATAGTAAAAGAAGAACAAGAACCATAAGGCATTCCTGAATGCTCTTACACCATCTCCACTCCCTGGAGCCCCAAATTCTCCCTCGCCTTCAGTTCCTCCTCCCCCTTCCTTTTAACCTCCCCCTGACTGCCTAACAACCTGATTCTACTAAGCCATTCTTTAACAGACACGTGTGACATCTACCTCCCTGTGGCACATGTTCTTCTTCTAAAATAGGTGTGATGTATTGGAGGTGTATTAGAGACTCTACCTACTATGAAGTTATTAACTATCTAGGTCATAGATATCAATTATTAGGACTGTTACTCTCTACTAAATTCCCTACTCATTCATAACCATATCCAATTCATGTTCCTCCTCAGATCAAGTTAGGACTTCTATTGGGATGAAACACAGGCTTAGGAATCTTATAGGCCCCTATTGCTTTATCATGTCATCTATTGGATGGTAGTCTAACATTTGAAAGATGGTTTTTATAGCTATCCACTTTCCCCTCAGATAAAGTTGATAGATCTAATACTTGAGGTGCTACTCAAGCTTCAATATCTTGTATTTTTTGGTTCTTTGAGGTGGCATATATTTGTGTTTTCATGGATACTCTCACTCAGATAGGTTCCTTCGTACTACTGTTGGTAGGTAAGGGACATTTGTTTGTGATCTTTGCAATTGGAATGAAAAAGTAGATTTTATCTTAATTTAGAAGACATTAGGAGCCTCACTAGATGGGTGTGTTGGGTAGAAACAGTGCCTAACCACTTAGAGTAGGAGAGCAGGATTAGAGTGTAAAAACTTGTGGAAGTTGTGAAGATAATTGTTGGTCCTGGCATTTGGTTTATGTCATTATTATTGTCTTTTTATGGAAGACAACTTGAGAGGCATGCAAAGTTCTCTACATTCTTCAATAAATAAAGAAGGTTTTCACGCAGAGCCAACTTGGGCTGGAGCACCTTTTTGACCTGGCCACAGCTGGCTGAATTACCTTAGCCGCAGGATTAGAGTGTAACAGCTTTTGAAACTTGTGAAGATAGTTGTAGGTCCTGGCATTTTATTTATGTTGTTATTGTTGTCTTTTTATGGAAGAAAACTTGAGAGGCATGCAAAGTTCTCTAAATTCTTCAATAAGTAAAAAAGGGTTTTTACGTGGGGCCAACTTGTGCTAGTTATTATCAGACCCGTGAGGATGAATAGACCACTGCCTCTTAATAGAATGGACTTGCATTTATATCATTTCCATAATTGTATTTTGGTACTTGTTATCAATTGAATTTTGGTAAATTTGATGTCAGCTTAAAATTTTTGCAAATGCTAATCCGAGAAAGAGGCGCTTTGGTTTTTCCTGTTTTTCTCTTGACAACTTGAATCATCAAAAAGCATCTTAACATTATGGGATTCTCTGGATGTCAAATGTGGTTAGAGAAACAGCCTTGGAAATTGAAAAAATTCTCTTCTTTTCCTGTGCTTTTGACACAGATCATCATCGCGGTTGTGTGGATATTGTATATCTCCCACATCTCACTCCACATTTCTTATCAAATCACTGGAGACTGGCATCAGTTTCTATTCTATAAGACAAGTCATATGAACATTTACAGCCCAAACTGGAACCACAACAGCTATTCAAGCAAAGGCACATACTTGAAATTATGTAAAAGTGAAGCCACTGTTTGAATTTATTCTCAGAGTTCTTGGAAGGTTGCAATTTTTTTTTTCTGTCATGATGTAATGTATCACTTGTGTGCAACCCAAGAAAATACTATTTCTAAATTTGCAAACTATGGGGTTATTTGTGATTCTCTTTTAATTTTGGGTATCATATCCTGCACTTAAAATAAATCCTCTACTTTCTTGATGAAGGAAAAGTTTTCAGAAACGAGAAGTCATTGCATTTGTCCATGTTATGGGTGACCTCAGTCTCTTAGAATTATTTTTGTATGATATCAATGGACATTGTTTACTCCCGTGGAGAAGGTGAATGTTCAGTTTGGATGTTGAGATCTAGAAGTAACAAATGCCTTGTTAATCTGTTGGCTCCTGGTATCTCAAGATGAATTAATTTGTCATAAATAATTGCTAGTGCCGCATGCTGGACCAAACAGTTAACTGTTTGCTTGAGGAAACAAATAATAGACTACCTTTAGGTTATCTGAGATAAGTTCTCACGAACATATTCCAGAGATAACAGGAAACCATAGACATTGCCCAAGATCATAGGAGCCCCAAACATTGTTCGTTGCAATTGTCCATGTACTCTTATCAGTATCGTTCCTCGTAGCTGAAACTTCACTTTGGGGTGTCAGATAAATCCCTTGACTTCTTTTTATAGCTATCAGTGAGGTTAGTACATAAATACTAGCTTGAAATCATGAAACACAGTTTTTATTTCTGTTGAAGTATGGATGCTTCTAGTTCTCATTAGGATGTCCAATGGCCAAAGAGTAGAAGAGAAAGATAGGAAAAAACGTGAATGACCCAAAAAGCCCAAAAAGGAGAGAATTTTCATTTGTCTTTAAGATATACACGGACTTGCACCCAACTCCATCCCTTCCTTTTTTAAGCTGTCCACAAATATGATGTAAGATAGTTCTCCAATAGGCAATATATGGTTGAATGAGTCATATACTTGCTTAAAAGGTTTGAAATTGCTTTTATTAGTATGCTAGGGAGGGGAAAAGAATATGCGGTCAAATTAAAAAACAAAGATATGGAAATTGGCCTCATTTTCTTCACTGCATTCATTAAAAGCAGTATCTCCTACAATTAAGGGCACATTTGCTATGTTGTAAAAGTGTTATGTCATGGCAATCCTTCAAGACAGAGGAGATTTATCTACAATAGATAAATACTTACTTTGCAAAATATAAACATACAAGATCCTACCATAGTGTTAAGAATCGGAATAAACTCAACTAATTTGGTTCAATGTGGAAATTAAGGTTGAGGAAAAATAGATGCAGCCAAGAGATCATGGTCACATCATCTGTGAATAACACCAGGCATGAACATCCAATGACCTGATGTTTCATATAGCAAACGAATAGGTGAACTGCATAAAAGGTGTTCTCTTCAGTTACATTGTAGTATCTTTAGCTGCTTTATATTGTCAGGTATAGTTCAGCTTGCAAGTAGGAATACAATGCAATTGATTGTAATTAGCAATCTTTGATGGTTAAAAGGGCACTTTTCAATATCTATGCCATCAGCTGATGTTGACAAGAAGAGCCGAGAGGCAGAAGGAAGTTCATCTTCACCATATAGGCAAAGCACCTACCAACCTTGTAGTCTTGAAATACCTGTAATTTTGCTAGACTGATTTGGACCTTGCATTGAGATTATTGTTCCACTGGCAAACAAATGAGGTTCTCTGAGAGGAAATTGAGAGTATCTTTAGTGTTGGTCAGGAATTCTGCTTACTGGTGCTCTGGAAAAGAAGATACAACACTCCAGTAAAGTAATCAAGGTATTCGAAAGGGACATAGGGGAGAAAGGAAAGTAAGCAAAGACGAGGGCTTAAAATTTAGAGACAGTATAAAAGTATGTAATTGTTAGTATTATGGTTGAAGTGGGGCGTAGCAATTGAAAGTATTGAAACTACTCAGGAACAGAATGAAGATGACAACAAAGGCATTTGGGTGTAAAATGGAATGTGGATAATGTAAATGAATGAAGATCAATATTTATGTTGTATGTTGTATGCTTTTTGTTGTTTCTCCTTGTCCTTTTATAGGTGATTTTTCTTTTATGTAATGCACTGCTGCTTGTGTAATTCAATTATAATTGATTTTGCAAATACAAATATTCATAAAATTCAACTCCCTGATTTTAGAAAGCATTCTTCACCTTTATAGTGTATAATTATGACTCTTGAGAGGTTGACTGAAGATATTGAAGTTGCAAATTTCGTGTTTCTTCTCGAACTCCTTGCTTTCTTATGGAGAATTTTTCGGTTCTGTTCCTTATAGTCTAATGTCTTTGAATCCATAGGATTTTTTCTTTTGTTTATCGTTTCCTCTTGTTTCTTTGGTTCTTGTCTTCCACTGGCAACTGTTTACCGTCATGTTAGAATCATTCTCTCTTTTTCTTTCCATTTTTTGGGCTTCTCCAAATTTCTGGTCTCTATAACTGTCTTCATTTCTTTATCTGCATTAAATATTATAAATTAGCTGCAGTTAGCAAGCTTGTACTTCGGTTAGTGAGTCTAGCGTCCAACTTAGTTCCTGTGTTAGAGAAGCCATCTTGCTGCAGGGAACCTAATCCTTTCCCAGATGTTGCTGGCATTGAGGTGATTAAAGGAAAGTAGGAGTTATTGTTAGAGCATAAAATGAGATGTTAGGTGTTGTACTCTGTTAACTAAGCTGTATGGAGAGGGACTTCTAAAGAGCTGGTAGGACAGGATGTTTTAGTTGGAGCACAAATTAATGGCTATAGTCAATAACTAATTTGGTTGGGAAGTGTAATCAAGATGTTTGACAAACAAATGCTCTAACTAGTGAATAAACTTTGCAGGTTGAAACCACGTGACTAGTTTTCTTCTTGTTGAGGGTGGCTGAGAAGATGCATGCACCTCTAGATAGCTAGTGGAGAAATATAGATTATGGTTGGATACCCTGAACAGTGCAAATTGTTTAGGATCTTCCAAGTAGGGTAGTGACACTGTTTACCATTTTGATGAGCCAAAGGAAGACCAAATCTAAGTATATGAGAAGAAATCTATTTTTTATATTTTGGGTGGAGATTGTATTCCAGGCTTATCCCTGTTTATCAGTTAAGTCAGTTCATGTTGCCTGTAATGCGCATCATGTTACAGCTGATGTGTGCTTAAGTTCTCATCTTTGGCTCCTTTTTTGTTGTTTTCTTGGGGGAAGCCATGTCGCTATACTTGGACCTCTTTTACCCATTATGAATGGCTTCAGGAAGAAACTTAAAATATTTTAATATCATGCATACATTTGACTTCATTCAACAATCATGAATAACCCACTGGTAGGTTTCATCAAGGAAGGAGAGCCTTGGAAAGGTAACTCCATATCCCCATTTTTATTTCTATTACTTGCTGAAATAGAAGTATTGAGTTATGTTTCTGAGGACGCTTTGGGATGTGTTCACCTCATAATAATCATGTGTATCTTTTATGGGAGATTTTCCTGGAAAACTCCTTTCTTATTCACATCCTTCAATTTCTTGTGTTGTCTTGGTGAGGTAGAAAACCTGTTATGTAAAGCCTTTGTATGGTGATATTTGTTTGTACTATGAATTCTGGGCATGTGATCAGTTTCTTTAGAGGGGGAGAGGGAGGGAAGCCGTGATCACTCTTGTCCATCTGTATATCATTTGTGGTTAGAACCTGAAACTGTTTTAATTTTGTCTGCGTAAACTTGCTTTCCTCATGAAATAAGAAAATAAGATTCTTGCACCATGTCTATCCATTTGAGATGGAGAGAATCTTTGTAGTTATCTGTCATTTGGCATTCATGTCTCTGTACATGGTTCAACGGCTGAACGGAGATTAAGGGAGGGTATTTGGAGCTGGGGTTTAGGTAGTAATACCATTTTTCTTTTCTAGACATTAGCATTTTGAGATAAAATGTCATCGTGGCTGAGGTTATTGATACTGCTCCAACTGGTTCTAGTCTCAGAAGAAACAACATAAGAGCTGGATGAATAATGTACAAGGGTGGGAATATTGTGGGACTGGAGAAACCCCAGAACAAAGATGGAAACAGTAGAACTGGAATCTTATTTCAAAGGAACGTTTTCCAGCCATGTATTGCTGTCTATGTGGATGCATATCAGAAGGCTTAGAACCTATTGCTTTTGGTGGTAGTTCTTGCATAAAATGCTCTCTGCTATTACGTATGACAAGAAGAGAAGCCTGTAAGATAATTTTATTTCATCATTCTTCTTCCTACTCATGGTTCACAATGGCTCAAGCAGTGTGAATATCTCAAGAAGTAAGATACGAAGTGAAAATCTCATGTTGGTTTGTGCATTCACAGTCTCTTGCTCTGGTAACCTAAATTGGTGGGGCATAAATCATTTCAGCCTTGGCATTTTAGATGGTGGCTTTCTTACTTGTCAAGAGCTACCGGCTATTCGCTGAATCATTTGTCATTAACTCAAACCTGTAAGAGGTGTTCTCATAGTTAGATGTCAACACCTTTATTGCATTCAAGTGTTGAAACTGAAACCAGCCAAAGATAGAATCCTATAAGAATTTTTACAGATCAAGATATGCCCATTGTAATTTTGATATTCATAAACTAGGCTGAAGAATTGATTCAGATGCTCAGAGGATTCTGTGTATCACGTATCTGCAACTTAAGAAAAATGCTTCAGCCTGTATTGATGTCTTTAATGACTGTTCCAATTGATGGACTTCAAAATCTTGCCTGCTTGTGACATATGAAGTGAATCTCCTTGCGTTTTGGCAAGCTACACTTACATGTGCCTGATATGTTTGTTGTAGGATTCTTCAGAGCCCACTAAAACCTTATCAGCATTCAGATCTTTTGAAAATCCTTCTCGTCATGAGGTATCCCGTGTGCCTGTTCGCAGCAAGAGCATGCTGTCTGCCTTTTTTGTCAAACACAAATCAGCAAAGCAGAAGACAAGTTATGCCTCGTGATCAGTTCCTTTCAGAGTGAATGAAGATGCAAAATACTGAATTTGATGTTTTGGTAATCGGTTTCTTTGCATAAGTTCTATACTATCTATTCTTTCTTCCAATCATTTCTTGTTGATTTTTTTTTTTCTTCATTGTATTCCTTGGAATATTTGAAGTAAGCGAACCTCTGCAGTACTGTGCTAGAAGTTCCTCAATAGGTGGTTCACTCGCTTCTATTGTTACAAGCAATATGACCTGTACTGTTCAAATTGGAGCAGGAGAACTACAAATTGGGAGAACAAGCATGTTGTATTTAAAATTTCTGTTCAAAGAGAAAATTATTGTGCAAATACAGGCTGTTCTATATCCTGATGCCTTGTGCCCATAAGAGTTCTCATTTTCATCCTTCGGCGGAGGAAACTTGATCTAAAACAGTTGAAATGGGATGGTTTTGCGTGCTTCTGGGTTCACTACATGGGGCAGGCGGCATTTCCAAACCTGGAAATGTTGTTGGATTGCAGCGATCGTATCTGTTGATCAATTGGATCTTACCGCTGATGTCTCAAGCACCAACACTTTACCATGTTGAACTGCTCTAGCTTCAATGATAAAATACAACAGTATTGCCTTTCCATGTTCTAGCCATCCAATTTAACGCCAAAAAATTGGAGGGGTTACACTTTTGATATGGTGTTGAGTGTGTTGCCCGGCAAAGCAATATTTCCGCCTCCCGTGTAAACAGCTTGGATTATTAAGCAGCAGTACCACTAGTATTCGTCTGCTCATATTCTTCCAAAGGAGTAACTGCATCCGTCATATTTGGTCCGCCCCTCCAGGTCGCCACAGCCGCAGGTAAGCCTCTCTGATCACGACAGGATATGAGACAACCGCTTTTCCGAGAATGGCACGGCTTATTGCAAAGAGCCCAAGTGTCATTGTTTGCATAACGATCAATTTTCTTTTTTGTAATAAGATAGATTATAGCAATCAATAGTAGATCGTTCAAAGAGACATATCTGGTAGTTCGTAACATGTGAAGCCTACTTAATCCTAGACCAACTTTAACCAGCTTCCAATCTCGTAAGATTAGAAGGATTGAAGAATTCTCAAGTGATACCGGTTGTAAGCCTACCGGAGACCATGTTGTTTTTGTTCGGGTGGTGAAGTTTTGTTCTATAAATCTAAGTCATTCATCATGTATACGAGGAATAAATTAGGTAGGTTTAGATTGGTTGGAGATGAAATTTCATATTCATTCATTGGCTTTTAGCCTATGTTTCTGTAATAAAAAATTATAATCATATATTTTTATTAAAAATTTTAAGGACCATAAACAAGTAGCTAGGATAATCAAAGTGTAGTTATTTTTATTGGTTTGCCTATTTTTGGTAAGAAGTAAGAAGAACATGATGAATGACTTAGATCTTATCAAAGAAGAAGAAAAATAAAATAAAATAAAAAATTCACCGTACCTGAAAAAGAATGGGTGTGAACTTCTCCTCTCTTTCAAGACGAATATGCATATTTTGAGACGTTTACTACCAAAGTATGGTAGCTCTCCCTGTCCCAAACTGCAGACGGGCTAGGAAAACCGGTAGTTGGAGGTTGGAAGAACCCTACGTGACTGTTTGGCATATAATAACAAACAATGGATTATGTTATCCATGAAGAGTGATTTTCTTCATTGCTATTTAGACACTGTTGTGTAGGCAAAATTATTATTTAAACAGAGATAAAATAGCATTAAAAGCTTAGGATGCTTGTTCTTAAATACTTTTATCTGTTTCGACTTTCAAGGCTGTGAATAGCAGGGGGAGAATTCGCTATCGGTGAATAACTTTATCCAGGGTTTGTTACTCCCCCTCCCAACAGCCCCTAGCATCATCACCAACAAATGTAACATCGTGTGCGTAACTATTGTCATGTGGACAGTGGAGTGACTAAGGGGCACCGGAGTGTGTCTGTTACGGAAGTTCATAACAACGATCATCCTATCTCTGCTTGCTTCCTTTTCTTGCAATCCTTCTCTATATTTTTTAGACCGATGGAAGCTTCTGCTCGAATGGAAAATGTAGATTCCGAATTCCATTGTGTTTAATCTCAACACTTCTTTCTTATCTAAAAATGTATGATATAGTCTTAGGTTTAGCTTGATTCTGCTTTGAAATCTGCTTGCTTCTGGCTGATTCTGAATTGTTACAACCGAGCCTTCGCCTTTGAAATCGATTGGATAATTCAAATTGCGACGTTGTTGGTTTAGCGCTTGAATTACTTTGATGGCTTCTTTGTTGCACCCACGTGCCTTCACCTGGATTGCTGATGCCACATAGCATTCTACTGGATGAGACATTGTGAATTACGAAGTCCTTTCATTCTTTTCCTGGAGTGGAATTTTTTATTTGAAATGTGATAAGTTATACGGCTTCGAAATAAACGGACTCGCGCTAATCCAGACTCAGTAGGGAGTTTGTTTGGACCATTTGCATAGTGCGTAATGCGAAGAGGAGTATGTTGGGTTATGCTTGGTGAATAATGTGAATTTTGGTGATTGTTTGCTGCTAATTTTAGCTTTCACTGCACACATTTTAGTACATATTTCTATATTACCAGCAGCTTTCTTTTTTCTTTTAACCTTTCACAACATGTATTAGTTACGTCTTATTAAGATTCACTTTTTGAAGCTCTCAGTCTTTGCTTTTCCTTTTTGTTATGTCTGGAGCATGTTACCAAATAGCTTAATACGGCATGTTGAACTCGTTTCACTTTTGTGTGACCACTTTTCCCTCTCCCTCTTTCCTTCTTTCCCTCTTCCTCTTCTCTCACACTCATTTCATTTTTGCCTCTCTCACATTTCAATTACTTTTGTATTAAGTTTTTCAAATATTTCCTGTAATGTTTCCATGTTTCTATTGGGTAGACCCACATGTAGTCTATACTCATGTGAGGAAACTTGCCAAAGATAATGATAAGGATTAATTAAGATAAGGATCAATCCATATCTGTGTGAGGAAAATCCTCCTGTCCCGTGGACGTAAGCCAAGTTTGGTTGAACCATGTAAATCTTCTTGTCATCTTTTATGTGTGTGTATGACTCAATCGATCTTGAACGCTTGATTTGTAAAATCTAGCCCAACAGTTTCTTGTTTCATGTAAAATTTTTTAGGACATTTTGGAATTCATCATGACGTGAAATGAATTCTTTGTTCCTTATGATTATAATAGTGAAAGAACTTTCTGTTTCTGAATGGTTGGTTCTTTTCCTTTTGTGCTTGACGCTTGTCTTTTAAATTCTTTCAGGTTCAAGGTCATCTTAACGGGCTAAGAACACTTCCTCACACTGCAGTCATTACAACAGTAAACTGGCATCTAACGTTACCCATCTTCTTGACTGGATCAGCTGATCACTCTGTCGGGGTTACCTCCATGTTGTACAAAGTTCTTATTTTTCTTTCCTTCGATATTCTGAGAAAACTGCGGGATACTGCCATCCAATCAAGTCATGATGGCCAACCTGGTCCCTTCCTAATTCCTTTCGGGTGTGTCCCAGTAGTTTTAGCTACTTGATTTTAGTACAGTTGTTTTACCCATTACATGGAAAAAGAAAACAGGTTCCTCGGTTGTGCTCTGATTATAAATAATTCTTTTTACAAACGAAGCATACATAGTGTGGATTTGAGGCTTTTAGTCTTTTGGCTCTTGAAATGAATGTATCTTCCTAGCATATCTCCCAAAAGGCTAGCAACTTTTGATGATTTTCTTACTTTCAGATCAGACAGGTGATCAGACAGCTATCATCTCGTTTCGGCATCTTGCTAGCTGGAAATGATTTTGTAATAAACATAGTCATCTCTCAGCCTGTCGGGTGAAGCCACGTTGCATAAGCTTTTGCGAGAGACTAAAGTTACAGTCAATTGATGCTCCTGGAGATGCAGTTGAGATGAAAATTATTCTGTGATTTGTTCCAATTCTTCATAGATAAGACCAAGACTACACAATTCTACTGTCGGGATCTAGTCTTGATCAATTCTACAACTTCTTTGGTGATTCCCGATACCATGTCTGCCCTTCTCTCGGGTTAAAGGTGCATCACTATCGAATCTCCCATTAGTCATGTCTGGGCAGTGGACGGCACGGAAAGCTAAAAGAAAGGAGAAGAATCTTAGCAGTTTGGGGGATTATGTTCAATGATCTGCGCAGGCAAACAACCATATAGGGAATTTGTATTAACTAAGTGGAGTCACTCTCTCTAAAATGCTGTGCACCGTTTCCATTCATTTCTGAGTTCAAACCATGAAGGTCGTCTCTTGTCTGTTTAAGGATCCTAGAATCACCTTATTCTTATGTATGCGCATCCGATTTCATTAGTTTAGCTTGGCTGGCTTCATTGTGATTGACATCGTTAGTCTAGCTTAAGAAGAGATGCTTAAGATGCCATCTGAAGGAATCTCAATGTCAGCAGTGATTTAGATGAGATGGCAAATTTGCATCTTCACCAATCTCAAGATGCTAGGACATGAATGCGGAAACCATCCAGAGTGTAAAAGAAAGGACCAGTTTTTTTGAGTCTGGCATGGGCGGGGGCTGTCTTTTGCTTGAGATAGCCAAATGACCAAGCCATCTAACCTCAATTGAAGCATCCTATCCTCCTATACCATGATTTCTGCATCTTACTCTACCATTTGTAGACAGCTCAAGCAATATCACATCTCAAGCAAATTCAATCCATCTCACGCACCCATGATAGGAAAGTAGCTACATGTAACATAAGACTTGAAAGTTGATACAACAGCATGCTTTTTATACAGGTAGTTAGGCAGGCCACTGTTGGTCCATCATCGAAAGGCCACGCCCCAAACATCTTCATCAGGGAGAACACTAGCGAAAAATATTGGCAGTAAAAATTCTGTCCATGTGGAAGGAATAAGGACTGACCGTAGTTGGAGAAATAGGGATATGACCCATCCAAGACAGGCGAAGCAGATAAACCGCTCGCGCTAGAAGTGCAAGCTTCTGGGACCAGAATTAACAGTTTTGCTTTGCGCGTAAACCCTTCAGTCTGCAGATGGAGACATCATATAATTGCTCTCTTTGCTGAATAGATTAGGATTCCCTACTATTGTTTACTTTATACAGTATAAATTGGGGGGCAGATATATTGGCCTAGTTGACTGAAAGCAACTCAGTCATGACAAACATCTTTAAGATAGTGACTGAGGATCTGCTCATTCTTATGCTGTAAGCAACATTACTAATCAGATATAGACATACGAACTGCTTAATAGATCATACTCATCTTGACCAACATTACACTCCCAAGTTTACTATCTCCTTTTAATCTTTTTTGAAAGGTAACACAGATACGAGCAAGGGCCCAAACAGGTTTGAACCAGAGACCTCTTGATTACAAGATTACTATTTTGGCATGAGCTAATTGTTGTCTTTGTGGCCACTTAGATTTGTATATTATCCTTTTCTTAAAGTTAGAGGCACATACAGCACAGCCTCAACCTTGGTCGTCCACTACTTGCGCCACTGCACTAGAAAGCTTCGGTACTGGAATATTTATCTTAATCCAGCCATATTAGATAGAAGTATGAGGATTGTCTGATCTAAAGTGAATGTTTCTTTGCTGATTGGCTCATTGATATACATTCGGGACAGTGAAGAAGTGTCAGCTTCTTAAGATTATCTTTACATGAGGAAAATTCTGTGTATTAATTTGTCACAATCCCTTCACATTCTATTTCTTCTTTAAAGTAGTTGATCTCAAAAACCAATTGAAAATGAAGGAAACTTCACCAGTCACAATTATCAAATGGTCTTGTTATTCAAATGAGCAAATAAAACTTAAGAGGCGGGGAAACCCAAGGGCCTCATGGGATCTTGTTGGTGGAAGCAAGGGACCCCCCACAAATTCTCCAGCACCACCTACTCTTTTTCCCATCAAATTTCATTTTGGAGAACATTTTTAGTTTCAGACCATTCCCAATTCTTTCTAAGAAAGAACTAAAGATCCAAATAGAGACATTTCGTTGCCTTGGAACCATTCTACATCAAAAGCAAACCGAAGACATAACAGACAATGCTACGTAAACAAGAGAAGATAATTGAAGCCATACTTGCATTGGTATAATCTTAAAAGTTTCTTACGGCAACCATCGCAAACGATGGCCCGTTACATCAATATCTACCCTGATCATTATGCATGTGTTCTACATTCATGTGAAGGGGACATCATTTGCATTGAATTCCATGATGCTTGAGATCCTTATTTGTATTTCACAAGATTAAAGAAGATAATACTTTTGTTTGTTAAAATTTTTTCATCTTCAAATAAGGGTTAAGTCCTCAATTCTTGCCATTTGTAACTGGTTGCTGAGCTTTAGACTCCGGAACACCATTCTTCTCTAAGTCTAACACCTGGGGTTCTTCAGGGATCCTTTTGTTCTTCTTGTATTTGCAGTATAATAAAAGCTGGAGGAGGCCCAATGGACTGCCCAAGAGGTTAGGAGACTGCAAAGTTCAAAATCTAGTTAGAAAGAAATTTAACTCATAAGCACTTTGGGTTTACGAATTCATTCTACATACCGCTAGGATAATATCATGGCCTAAGAGTCCGTACGTCATCCACAACGAACTGGAGAGAAATGAGAAGAAGGACAAGTAGAAAGGCATGAATTCCACACTCTTTGTTTGTATCACTTTCTTCTGCAGTTTGACAAAGAAAAGAATAAAGATAATTCACTTTGTAATCCCTAAGATATGACACAAAGTTCTGCATTACAAAGAAAAAACTGGTCTTTGAGGTCAGAGTTTGAGGTGGGGAACAGTATCTTGCAAAGTGCAAGGTAAGACTGCATACCATGGATCCTTTGTGGTCTGCCCCCTCCCTGGACCTTGCGTGTGCAGGAGCTTCATGCACTGGGCATGCAAATCTGATTTTACTTCTTAATTGTTAATAAGAATTTATTGATTTAAAAGGCAAATTACATCGACCATCAAAAAAGAATTATTGATATCCACGCAAATCTGGTGTTAGTGGTTTCTAAGATGAAATGAGCAGAGATGATGTAAGATCTAGCTTGAGATGACCAAAGTTGGCATGAACTAAAGTGAGATCACTGAAAATTTAACTTAACTATGAGTTAAGATGAGATGATTTTCGCTTGAAGTCTTTCAAACACCACTAACAATGAGATAGCGAGATACTATTTCATCTCATCTCAGCTCAAGCTCCGCTAAAAGTCATCCCAGACACATCAGATCATCTCCTTTCAAGCACCACTACCCTGCTTATTGTAGAGTACCATTTTTACCAAACATAGGCATGCATGGTTTTCCACTCAACTATATTTGCCTATTATAGTTTCAGATGAATTGTGTTGAGAGAGAGAGGAATTATATGATGCAACAAGTCTTGTTATGGTTGCATCACATGCATCATTAAAAGTGGTTGGGGGCTCAATTTTTTCAAAATTTTCCATGATCCAAACTGTTAGTCTGATTTGCCTCATCTTAGATGGCTTAGGTATGAAAATATTTGTTGCACATCTCTAAGTTCTTCATTTTGGATGTTTTGAAGTTATAGAAATGGATGGTACACTTCTTTTAGGGCCTTTTTGTGTTTCATCATCTATTTTTTTGCTTTAAAATATTAAAAAAATAAAGAACTTAGAGATATGGAATAGATAAATTTCATAACTAGGCCATCAAATTAGATACACAATTCTGATCACAGAAAAAAATGTAAAGAAAAAGTGGCTCTGCCACCCATTTTTAATGACCATACAAATATGATGAGACCATTTACATCATATAATATATATATGGAACCAATACAACATAGCCAAAGATGCTCAAAAGTTCCTAGACATTTTGTCCGGTCTTAGTGCATGACATCAACACCCAATGAATCCTCTAAACACTACCACCCAATCCCACTTACACACTACACCAACCTTATTAAACAAATCAAACACGTCCAAGGTATGAAAACATATCACAAAAGAGTTTTGATATGGACAAACACCGATTAAAAAATATTTTCCAAAGTTCTTTCAGGCTATGTTAATATAAGAAAGAGAAATATTACAGGAATTGTAACAAGAACGAGTACCCACCATAACCACTAGTGGAGATCCATACATGCCTATAGAGGCTACCAAGCCAATACTTCCAACTAGCATCTTTCTGTGCTGACGATCATGAACTGCCAATTCCGAAATCAAGGCAGTGACTGAAAACAGAACAATTACAGGTACCACCATCAAAGAAACCATCTTCTGCATATGCACGTTAGTCATGTGTCATCCTTAGAGCTTGAAAATTTTGAATAATTAGATGTAATGGAATAAGTGAGAGAAAGGTTTCTATATGTAGCTTGCCTTTCTCTTAGGGGAA
This sequence comes from Warburgia ugandensis, assembly GCA_035236585.1. Classification (NCBI taxonomy): domain Eukaryota; kingdom Viridiplantae; phylum Streptophyta; class Magnoliopsida; order Canellales; family Canellaceae; genus Warburgia; species Warburgia ugandensis. The sequence goes on from CP141134.1 coordinate 69,642,388, forward strand.
GCAAACCAGATATAAATGAAGATGAAAGAAGACTCCAGAAGAACTCCTAAGCCATTAATTGTGACCACTGGGACATTCTCCCACTTGTAGCTTACTACAGGGGAGCCATACCAAGTATACAAAAGACAGTTCAAAAGAGCTACTACGTAGGGAACACAGGAAAACTCCTCGGTGCTTCGCTTCCATAAAACCCTTTTGAAAGTTAATCTGAGGAGAAGAACACATGGATATAAACATGGAAAAGCAAAGATAAAGTGGAACTTGAGGAAAACCAAGCAAGATCTTACATGGGTGCTGCATAAAGTAGCAAGGAAGCAGCATTTCCTACGAAAACATGGTTAGTCAAAAAATTAGAAATTTTGATGTATTGGTCCTCAGAAGAGGATTAGCAACTAAGAACCACGAGGAAGACAAAAGTACCCATTACTCCTACAACGAAACGCAGCGTATCACTCATGTTTTCGCTCCGAAAAAATGTTACTCAAGAAGTTGTTTAGTGTGAGAATCAGGCAATGCTTGTTTCTGATGAGAAAAGGGCTATAAATAATGCAGTGCATGTATGTGCACCGTATAATACAAATAGAATACCCAGTCATGTGTAGGTTATTGAGCCCAACGGATTGATTAGAACAAGAGCATGGGCTGATTCAGCTTCAAACTTTTAGAGTGCCACATTTTAAAGGCTTAATTTTTAATATGAAAGCATGATTAGTGATGTTAGCAGAGAGAATAAGGTGGAAAGGCACAACTATAGGGAATTATTTTCTGGTTTTGGTTCCCTTGTGAGTGGAACAGAGTAAGGGACTTCCACTATTCATTCCACTTGGAAACATACATCCGAACCGTGTGGAAGCTTTTATTCTCTAAATTAGAATGATTCTTTGGAACATGAGAAGGAATCCATTTTGGCAATCCAAATAGTAAAAAGAACTTGTAGATCTGTGATGAAGTGAAGCAAGCGTGTCATCCAGTTTTGGTTTATTTAAGTGGGTTTTGGCTGGAAAAGTGCACCTGGGTCAGATGTTTGGTCATCTAAGCCGTTCATGTTTTGTGCCACGTCTTGGATAAGTCATGCGTTAAACTTCTCCTTGGTGTAACGCTAACAACTAGCCTTTTTTGGATGGCTTAGAAAATTTCATATTTGTGTCATGATTTAAAATGGTTACAACACGTGATTGGTTCGCACCACCCTTCACCAAACATAATTATCTTTTACAAGTAAAGAGAATATAGAAAGATTAAAAATAGAGAGAGTGAGAAAGATGGAAAATTAAAAGGAAAAACGTAATTTAATTAAACATGCTTGTCGGCATCAAATTTCGCACTGTGTGAAATAGATACAAACAATCACACAAGAAATATGAGGACTGATTTCTCTATGAAAAAGAGGTATTTGTATTTTACTATATATAAAGTGATGTGAGTACAATCATATAGTTACATCAAGTACTATGATTACATTTTCTCAGCCACTTATGGCAATTAATTACATTTTCTTTAAATACAATACATGAACAAAGGAAAACACACTTGATTACAAGTTGATTCAGCGTTAATTAAAATGTAAGAATCTCCTCCTACGCATCGTCTAACTCCAATAGAGAGTATAGCCTTTTTAGCCTCTATTTGATTGCTTAGATATAAGTAGCTTCAAGTGCATAATAATATCCTTTTTATGTATATGTAAGAGATGTGTAGTGGCATTGGATATAGATCTTGCATTCATTTATTTGTTTGATATCATAGAAGAAAGCTTGTATTACCATTAACCGATTAACATTAAGAGGGCATGAGGCTTAACTCTAGTAGCATATCTTTTATGAACCCAATAAAATGTGTAAGATCAAGGTTTCCACAGTTTAGGATTTCTAAGTTGATAGGATCCTTTTGGTTAAAACCCTTGATAATTTTTTAGCCTTTTAGGTTGGTGAGACTTATTGTTGAGACTTATTGTTGAGACTTATTGTTGAGACTCATTGTTGAGACTCATTGGGACTCTTAGAACTTCAAGACTTTGATTCATTAAAGGACTCTAAGGTCATAGGAATTCTATTAATTTAGAGACTCTAAGGTCTTTTAGAAATTCAATTGATTTGACTTTTAGGTCTTAAGACTTCCAATCGTCCATGGACTCTAAGGTCACGAGAAAATTAGAAAAGGAAATCACCTTTTCTCTCAAAAAACTTGGGACCTCCCTCTCTTTGAAAACGTTTCTCTCTATATTCATGTATCTTTCTATATTTATTATGTCATTAGTTTGTGGAGGGGATAGGGGCGTGGGTACTTATAGTATTCTTGAGAATCCTAGTGGTTAGAGAGTTATTAGGGGGAATGGGAGATTGAAAAAGTGGGAGATAGTGGTTAAGAAAAGAAAATTGTGGGGGAACAGAATAAATGTATGATTGTGATTGCATGAAAGATGGAGACATGGGATGGAGTTTGGAAGGGAGAAAGATGAGGAGAAAATGGTGGAATCGAGAGGGGGGGGGGGGGGGTGGCGCGCTCGCGCTTTGGGGTTTGGTGGTACTATAGTGGGATTTTGAAAGAGAGAGGTGGAGAAAAGTAGGAGAAGTGGGGAGTTATTAGAGATTAGAAGAAAATGTTGAGAATGAGAGGAGGCTTTTAAAATCAGTATAATGAAGTCGATTTTTAGACTACCAACTTTGTAAATATTTTCCAAGTCGATTGGAAAAAATGACTTTAAAAATCAAACTTAAGTAGTTGTTTTGTAGAAAAATAACTTCTTTAGTCTAGCGCAATGTTTTTTTTTTTTTTTCTCAAGATAGGACTTTTAAAGTTGTTTTTTTAAATGACTTTATAAGATTATACATTTGAAGTTGTTTAATAAAAACAACTTTAAAAGTCTATATTTTCAAAATCTTTTAGTAAAAATAACTTCAAAAGTATAGACTTTTAAAGTCGTTTTTTCTAAACAACTTCAAAAGTGTAGAGTTTTTAAGTTGTTTACTAAAAATGACTTTAAATGTTACACTTTTGAAGTCGTTTTGTTGGAAATGACTTGAATAGTGTATGCTTTTAAAGTCATTTTTGAAACCAACTTTAAAAGTATTACTCTGTTATAAGAGTTTGTCATCATCAAGGCACAAACTAAAGCTCATATAGGTTGATGTATGATTGTGATTACATGAAAGATGGAGACATGGGATGGAGTTTGGAAGGGAGAAAGATGAGGAGAAAATGGTGGTATCTAGAGCGGGGAGGGGTTTGGGGTTTGTTGGTACTATAGTGGGATTTTGAAAGAGAGAGGTGGAGAAAAGTAGGAGAAGTGGGGAGTCATTAGAAATCGGAAGAAAATGTTGAGAATGAGAGGAGGCTTTTAAAATCAGTATAATGAAGTTGATTTTTAGACTATCAACTTTGCAAATATTTTCCAAGTCGATTGGAAAAAATGACTTTAAAAATCAAACTTAAGTCGTTGTTTTATAGAAAAATAAATTCTTTAGTCTAGCGCAATGGTTTTTTTTTCTCGAGATAGGACTTTTAAAGTTGTTTTTTTAACCCATAACATTGGAGGACATATGCCGTTATGATGGACGAAATTCAAAAAAGTTTGAAACACAAATACTTCTTTATTTCACATGTTCCTTAATCTTCTAAGGAAGCAGCGTGGCACGCTTGCTGAAAAAGGTTCAAAATCATATGTGTTGATGTTTAATATACTTTATTGATGAATATTCATTCATCACACCAAGATCCTCCACCAAAATCATCAAAAATAAAAGATTAGATGCGGAAGCGTACCTGAATCCATGAGGTCAAATGTGATCCTTGAGTCATATAGTTCCTGATCTTCCAAACTGATGCTTATGACCTTCCTGGAGAATGGTATTCCCTCTTTTCTGATGATGGAATGTCAAAAAAGAATCATATGTACAATTTGGGGACCATAACTATTTATAACCGTATCCCCTTCCCTTATTTCTTATTTTAGCCCGTCAAAATGTGCCACTAATGCCACTATTATCTTGAAAGAGTCTTTCGATGAAATTGGAGAGAAAGTCTCATTATAATAAATGCATTCCTTTTGAGTGAAGCCCTTTGCAACAAGATGCACCTTATATCTCTCCACATCACCCATCGAATCCCTCTTGGTTTTAAATATCCATTTGCAACCAATGGTGGGGGGGGTTGGGGTTTGGTGGTACTATAGTGGGATTTTGAAAGAGAGAGGTGGAGAAAAGTAGGAGAAGTGGGGAGTCATTAGAGATCGGAAGAAAATGTTGAGAATGAGAGGAGGCTTTTAAAATCAGTATAATGAAGTCGATTTTTAAACTACCAACTTTGTAAATATTTTCCAAGTCGATTGGAAAAAATGACTTTAAAAATCAAAATTAAGTCGTTATTTTATAGAAAAATAACTTCTTTAGTCTAGCGCAATGGTTTTTTTTTTTCTTGAGATAGAACTTTTAAAGTTGTTTTTTTAACCCATAACATTGGAGGACATATGCCGTTATGATGGACGAAGTTCAAAAAAGTTTGAAACACAGATACTTCTTTATTTCACATGTTCCTTAATCTTCTAAGGAAGCAGCGTGGCACGCTTGCTAAAAAAGGTTCAAAACATATGTGTTGATGTTTAATATACTTTATTGATGAATATTCATTCATCACACCAAGATCCTCTACGAAAATCATCAAGAATAAAAGACTAGATGCGGAAGCGTACCTGAATCCATGAGGTCAAATGTGATCCTTGAGTTATATAGTTCCTGATCTTCCAAACTGATGCTTATGACCTTCTTGGAGAATGGTATTCCCTCTTTTCTGATGATGGAATGTCAAAAGAGAATCATATGTATAATTTGGGGACCATAACTATTTATAACAGTATCCCCTTCCTTTATTTCTTATTTTAGCCCGTCAAAATGTGCCACTGATGCCATTATTGTCCTGAAAGAGTCTTTCGATGAAATTGGAGAGAAAGTCTCATTATAATCAATGCATTCCTTTGAGTGAAGCCCTTTGCAACAAGATGCACCTTATATCTCTCCACATCACCCATCGAATTCCTCTTGGTTTTAAATATCCATTTGCAACCAATGGGCTTCGCACCTTCATGTAATGGGACGAGTTCCTAAACGTCATTGTCTTTCATGGACTTAATCTCTTCATTCATGGCATCAATCCACTTTTGAGAATTAGTACTATGCATGGCTTGATGAAAGTTGATCGGATGATCTTCCATCAATCTAATGTCATCCTCATGTTCTTAGAGAAATATAATATAATCATCAGAAACCACACTTCTCTTTCTCTGGTGGATCTCCTTAATTGCATCTGTTCTTGAGGTTGTTGAGTTTGTTCTCTAGGAATAACCTGTAGACCTTGATTAGGGATATTTTTAACATTGTCTTGTGGTTCTAGTACTGCTTCTTGAATAACATCAGGAATATGAGCTTGATCATTGTCAATAACAATCATAGAAAGAGAAACAAAAATTATCTTCAAAGACAAAGTCTTTAACCTTATCTCTTCCCCCAAAGTCAATATCCTCAAAGAATCGAGCATTTCCCATCTTAAAAAAGGACCTGGTAGTGGGATCATAAAATTTGTACCCCCAAAACCGTTCAAAGTACCCAACAAAATAGATACTGACTATTCTTGAGTTCAGTTTTTTTCGTTTGGCCTATAAGGCCTTGCCTCAGCTGGACAACCCCAAATGTGTAAATGCTTTATACTAGGCTTCTTGCCCATCCATAATTCATAAGGGGTTTTAATCGTTGCCTTAGTTGGATTTCTATTAAGGATGTAAGCTACAATTTTGAGTACCTCTCCCCAGAGTGAGTCTGGTAAGGTAGTATGACTAATCATACTCCTCACCATGTCCTTTAATGTTTTGTTTCATCTCTTAATAACACCATTCATGCTAGGACTTCCCCGCATGGTATACTATGGGACTATACTGCACTCTAGGAATTTGGAAAATGGCCCTGAACGTTGTTCACTTGATCTGTCATATCTGTCGTAGTATTCACCACCACGATTAGATTTGACAACCTTAATGCTTTTGCTAAGTTGGTTCTCAACTTTAGCCTTGAATACCTTAAACAGGTCCAATAATTGAGACTTCTCATGAATAAGATAAAGGTAGCCATAATGTGAGAAATCGTCTATGAACTTAATAAAATATTATTGACCATTCCATGAAGTCGTAGGGAATGACCCACAAATATCTGTATGTATTAGTTTTAAGACATTTGAAGATCTGTTGGCACCTAATCTTCTTATATTTGTCTGTTTCCCCTTAATACACTCAACACAAACTTGAAAGTCTGACAAATCAAGGGGATCAAGAATTCAATTTGACACAAGTCTTTCAATTCTTTGTTTAGATATATGCCATAAACACTTGTCCCAGAGTGAAGCTGAATTCTCATTGGTTAATTTGCGCTTTATACCTCATGAATTTACAAGCAAGGTTTCATTAAAGGAGGCAATAGTATTAAGTAAATAAAGATTATCATAAAAAGATAAAGAATCGGTACCAATAATATTGGAATTCAGAAAGGGACTAAACTGATTATTTTCAAATGAAGAATAATAACCAAATTTGTCCAAAAGAGAAATATAAACCAAATTTCGTCTAAAAGATGGTACAACATATGTCTATTTTAAATATAAATAATAATCGTTCTTTAATAATAACCTAAGTGTACTTATCTCCTTAACCTCCACTGATTTGCCATCGCCCACATAGATGAATCTTTCAGCATTATTTGGCTTTCGACAACTTAGGCAACCCTACATAGACACACTTATGTGAGTAGTAGCACCATAATCTATCCCCCAAGTGTGTCTAGGTATTGAAGCTAAATTAACCTCAGAACAAACCAAAGTGAGATGCGTACCTTTCTTTGCGCGCAAATGTGTGATATTTAGTATGGCCCTTCTTCATGTGTCTAGGATTCTTACAAAAGTAATAGCCAAATTCCTCAGTTTATTTCTTTTGCTGTTTCTTTTGAGGTGGATCACTTGCAGCTTCTTTATCCTTATTCCTTTTCTTGTGCTTGTCCTTAAAGGTACTTACCAAGTGAGCACTTTCAATCTTTTCTTACTTCAGCCTTTCCTTTTCTTGCACACAATGAGAAATGAGCTCATTAAGAGATTATTTGTCCTTTTGACAGTTATAATTGACCTTAAATTGACTGAATTGTGCAGGAAGATAAATCAAAACTAAATGCACAAGAAAATCGTCAAACAGCTCTAACTTTAGTGCCTTTAGTTTTGAAGCAAGATGAGACATTTCCTTGATGTTGCCTTTTCCTTTATACTTCATTGAAATCAAGTTCGATAGAATTGTACTTGTTTCAGCCTTAGCATTTTTAGTAAAATGCTTTTCAATTTCCTTAAGGAACTCCTTGGCAGTAGTTACCTTTTCGGACATAGCACCCTCGAAGGTTTCTGGAATTCTACGTTTCATGATCATAAGACTCATGCGATTTGAACGATCCCACTTCTCAAAGTCCCATTTTTCCTCAATGGAACTTTTATCTGTAAGAGCAGTAAGTTGTTCAATCCTTAGTGCAAGGTCTAGATCCATACAGCCAAGAACGATCATGATGTTATCTTTCCATTCCTTAAAGTTGGTCTCATTCAACATGGGAATAGAACTGATGTTGGTAGATATGATAGAAGTAGATGTATTAACTGAAAAATAGAACAAAACAAGATGCTCGCATGAGTTCTATATCATACTTAAATAAAATTAAATTTAAATAATGGTAGGGCCCATCACAAGATACCTAGTGCAACATTAATATTTAGTCTTTGGGTAAAAATATTAACTTGTAAGTAGTATTCTTGGTGTGTTAATCAAATATTGACAATAAATCCTGTCAAACAATAAGCCTTTCTTTGGACTAACTTTATTGTCCACATGGAGTACCTAATAAATGTCACATATTTATTACCACAGGTGTACATGTAATTTGGCTAAATATTGACCTTCCTTTGTGCCGGTCAATACTGCATGAATTACATACCCACAACCATCTTGATGTTCAAAAATAAATAAATTGATTTACACAAGAGAGGCTACTTTGGTAGCATGTTATTTCAATCAACTTATTTTAAAACATTAGACATCCAAAAGAAACTTGTACCAAGATTTGAATTCAAATTTCCCCTTTTGATTATCAAATATTCTAGTTTTAGGGCCTGATTGCCCTCTAATCAGCCCAATCCAAGCAATTTGGAAATATTTTATGAACCTAGGTAGGTTGATCAAATCAAAGGTTTAGTGTCAAAATCATGTCTTGGTCGTCAAAAGCTTTCCAACGAACCTTCCGAATCTTAAATTGAGCTTCTAGAACTCCCAGAATCAGAGTTTTTCCATTTCAGTACATCGTTCAATGGCTTGGATCAAAATTTGGGCTGGAACAATAATTACCATTCGGCGTCACCAGGACGCCCAGCCCAAACATGCTGCGTGCATCCCTATGATGGGGAATGCTCGATGCGTGCGTCATCGGGTTCCAGAACGCCCAGCATTCTGTGTTAGCATGACCGCATGACTTTGCTTTTCCGAGCGCACAGCGAAGTTCTTGCAGTCGTCGTCCAGCAGTGCATCCTGCGAACGACGTCCTGGGCGCATTGTCCACCAAAGACAATGAGCCCGAGCAATTGATCTTGTTTTGATCCGATCGGGATCCCTAATGACCCGATTTTTGTTCTGTTTTCGCCGTTTCTAAGGTTTTGAAGGTCCCTAAATCCATCTATCGGTTCAGATCATTCATTTGAAGTGACTATATGATGGGTTTTCTATTGTACCATGGTTTTCAAAGATTAAAGCCCTAATCCCTAAAGAAAAACCTCCAATTTGAATCCATGAGAGATGGGAAAACAGTTTGTTTTCTTCAGGAACCATTTTCAGCAATCATATAATAAGAAAAATAGATAAAGAACTTGTTTTTAAATGATTTAACGTGAAGAGGCTCTAATACCACTTGTTGATGTTTAATATACTTTATTGATGAATATTCATTCATCATACCAAGATCTTCCATGAAAATCATCAAGAATAAAAGACTAGATGCGGAAGCGTACCTGAATCCATGAGGCCGAATGTGATCCATGAGTCTTGCGGTTCATGATCTTCCAAACTGATGCATATGACCTTTCTAGAGAATGGTATTCCCTCTTTTCTGATGATGGGATGTTAGAAAAGAATCATACGTACAATTTGGGGACCATAACCATTTATAATTGTATCCCCTTTCCTTATTTTTTATTTTAGCCCATCATAAAATAGAAATTAGAGATTAGGTATCTATACATAATAAAACCATACCTTTTGAGATGACTATTGCCCATTTTACCTTAACTTTATTAGATCAGTTTAGTATAAGTCAAAGCTATATAATAGCATATAATATACAATACACACACACACACACCTACACATGTCTAATAACTAACTAAGATGGAACTTCACTCCTTTAGGCTACTCAATGATTGTTGAGTCGTTTTCTTTGATCCCTTCCTTTTCATTTCTCTATTTTTTTCGGCCATCAAGTTGTAAGACTTTCAGATAGTTCTTGCCAGTTAGGTGCATTGGACCTCCTTCTGGTTTTGACATTTCCTCTCTTTTATACTTTTATTATTCCAGTACTAAAAGTTCTGACCTTTCCTCTCTACTATTCATTTTCGGTTGCGGGGAGTTTTTTACCTCTGCAACCTTCCCAATAAATTAATTCCATTATTTTTCAATAAGAAAAAAAGCTTGGTCCTGGCTATACTTCAACATGCACGCAGTCATCCAACATTTTTGTTTCGCTACGGCTCTAGTCTCAGGGACTTCGGCTTAAAGACAAAGAAAAGACAAGTAGCTGATCCTGTATGGCAGATTGAGCAGCGTTTTAAACAACTGGCCTTCGTGGCGGTTTCCTTACCGTACAGTCTCGCAGAGAACGGCGTTGCTGAATTTAGCCAGAAAAGGAAAAACATAAAGACCTGGTTTCCTTGATATAGAAATCAATATATTGTGTACACACACCTGATCGGTGCAGCAGATTATTTATGAAAAATTCATCAGGATGGACCACCAAGGACTGTCAGTAATTCAAGAGTCACCATCATGGGGATCAAAGCTTGTCTCACTGGAAGACTTTAATGGACTACAAATACGGACTTAAAACCTATTAGCAACCCCATTTTGTGTCAAGATCTATTCCTACATGATAGATAATAAATCTTTTATTTTGCTTTATTTGATAGTTTTTACTAGTTGTAGAGGCTTTTATATATAGGAATATTTTTATGTTTGTCCTAAGGTTTATACCTTGTACACTATAAATATTCATTCAATATACAAGTCCCGAAGCACTTGGTTAAATAGTACACGCCCAGATAAAAGGCCTTCATGTATCACTTTCGGTTTTGCTTGTAACGTAAAAGTAAAGTTACATTTTGGAGTTTTGTCATACTTTTATATAAGGAGTTTACTTATCTTAACTATTCATCTTAGTTATTTCACAGAAGATGAGGTCTGATCCAAAATTTACATATATTGGATGAATGTACTATTGTTTAATTTTTTTATAATTCTAAATCCAATTGGAGAAAAACTAATGATACCATAAACAGCTAAAAAATCAATGTTTGAATCTTTAAATCTGTGATTTCTAAAGACATGGTCCATCTATAGCAAGATGCTTAAGATGAATAGTTTGATTACTGAAAACAACAGACCACGCATATACTTTTACTATAAAACCACAAAAGAGTAGTTTTAGTGTAAAGGAGAGTGAAAATATCAGCTCCCTAAATTAACAGTCATGTGCCAAAGGTTTTACCAACCTAGTGGGATTTTATTTTATAAGCAATAAATTAATATACTTGTGACCTTTGTTACTTGTATTATTTTATGAAGAATCTCATTATTTTCCCTTTTCTTTGAAAGTTCCTCATGATAATTTTTCCTTTTTCTCTCAAAATCACCAAATCTCATCTTTTTCTTCTCTTTCGAAAATTGAGTCAATGCGTATTTCCCTTAGTTTAGGCATAATTATTTTTTTCCTCTACTACTTAAGATATTAATTTATGTATTTAATGGTTCATAAGAAAGTTTTAAAAATATATTATCTTATAAATTTCCTTAGATTAATAATTTTCGAGGCTAGTCCAAATTAGTACCAAACATAATATTATTTTAGATTAATAATCAACTGACTTAGTCATTAACTGTAGAGTTGTGAGGTCATGGATTTGAGGCATGAAAATAGCCTCTTGCTTAGTACTATAAATCCTTATAATATTGATGGTGAGACTGCTTATCGTCTTTTTCAAAACTCAAGACAATAGCAGCTACGAATTGCAATGGCGGAGATTTTCAGATCGTAAGTCATGTAAATCACGAGCACTAGAATGAAAGGTTTTAATCTACCCAACTCGGGGCCCAGGAGGAGAGACGCTGTCTGGATTATATGGTCCCGTGAGAGAGAGAGGGAGAGAGAAGAGAGCCAAATTCCATTCATGATCACGCGCTGTTGCGGTGGTCCAGCAAAACTCCAGACAGACAATATGCAAATGACCAAAAGAAAGAGAAACAACAAAAGATCGCCCCACAAGAATCTTGCGTAAAGAAGAAGGGAAATAAGAAAGAAAGAAAAAGCTGCATCTTCCAACGTAATCAACGTCCATGGCCAAAATCATTTCATTTAGCTCTGACGCCCTCTCTTTCTGAAACCTTCCCTATGTCTCATTATCCAGAATCTCTCTATCTCCTCCGGTTTCCGCCCAGGAACTCTGCCAGCTATTAGTGCCCACCTGTATGAACCAATGATGTGAATGACCTGTTGTTACCTGGTGAGTGCGCACGTAAAATATAAGCAGGCCAATGTACAAGTAGGGTCCACTCTCTGCAGCGATCGATCCAAACCATCAATGTTCTACGCCATCCTAGTATGAAAAATGAAAATGTACGTTCTCGACCATGCTGATGGTATGCATTCGTCACCGAAGGCTTATAATCACTATTTCATGAGATATGGTAAAGATGAGTGGACCTCTCGTCTACAAAATGATAGTGCCAAAACAGGCAGGACTAAAGCTTGCAACAAGGCGTTGGTCCAACTTATCACCACCTTCCAACGAAAGTGCGATAGACACTCGACGTCTAAGTTATGCATAACCACTCCGCATAAGCACAGAAGAACAAGGTGATGGCAATTGGACCTACATCGTAAATATATACTAACATTGTGCACCGAATGAAGTCCACGTCCTCCTTTTTAGAAGGGAATTTCTCTCGTTTGACAGCCATTGGCCCCCTCCAGTTTGAACCCAGAAAAACAACCTTGGAGTCTGAAGTGTAGAAAGGCAATCTAAATCATCCAATGGATTGGCAGATATCATTGAGCATGGATGTTCAAGACAGGACCGAGAAGATGAACGGTTCACATTATCCATCTAAACCTGAAGCATTGTGCCTATTAGTTGCCGTACCATGTGGAAACAAATTTTCTCGTCTTCTACTGTCTTTGAACTCACGACCTCTGGTGCTCAGAGCTTAGTGCATGGTTAGGGGCTGAGCACTACCCTGTGGTTTTTGTCCGTTGAATACGAACGGCCAAAACCTACACATAGGCCGGGGTTCACATTCAACGGCCAAAATAACAGAGACCTACCCAGCGGAAAGGCTCGTATTTTCTGGCCGTATGAGATCCATAAGCATTCAACAGTCTGGATCAATCAAAGGTAGGCCCCCCACTGTATTACCATGTGGTCTCGCCCCAGAAACTAGATTAAAGCTAGCTACTTCCCACCGCTACTGGCAAATACATGAACAAGTGCCGTCGAAATTAATGCATGAAACGATAGAGTTTACCTGTCGCCGACGAGCTTATACATCCTATAAATGAGATCTTCTTCTTGGTCCGTCATGCTAATGAATTCCCACTCAACGCTACTAACTTCTGTTAACAAAACCCAGTGGATGTTTGACCGAAAGTGGAGAGAATGAAACAAAGAAAAGCAGCCACGGAAGCGTATATAAGTAAGAAAAACTGGAAACTAAACCAACCTTCAGAATCTTCTCTTGTGGTCTCCACCTGCTTCCGACGACGTTTATCCATTGATGAGAAATGAGAGGAACTGGTAAAATTGAATGAAGGAAAGGAGAGGATATTCAACAGCGTCCCCAAAACTGGAAAGAGAGGGGGAGGGAAAGAGAAACTGTGGGGAAACACAGAACGACAGGTGCCACCGAACGAAATCACGCACCCTATGAATATAAGAAAAAGCTGCAAAAGTTTCGTGTTGACCAGTAGTTGTTGGAATTGATTGTATTTTTTAAGGATATATTCGTTTTCCCTTCTTCGAATAGATCCATCAGTCGCCTGGCTTGCTGGTTTGTACTCATGGGACATCAGGGCCCATATTTACATAGGATCGTAGCCCTTGACTGATGAAGAAGATGAGCAAAGTACGTCCTAAGATGTCTTCTTTTTATTTTTCTTTTTTCGACGCCTCAATGTGGGTCAGGACATATATTGTCCAACAAGGCGACAAAGTGAGGCCCCACGAAGTCAAAGGTTTGGTTTATCAAACTAAATTCCACCACAGTCACAATATTCTCCAAATAATTGAAATTTTTTGAAAAAGCTCTGAATTTTTGACGGCCCAACTTTTTCCAGAACAATATAAAAATTCTTCTAATCTTCAAATTCAGAACTTGACATGAATTTGCCTTGTAAAACTGAAATTTACAAAATTTATCAAATTCTTAAATATTATTAGTAAATCTAGTGAAATTTTTAAATAAAAAGCTTACACTGGTATCTGAAAGACAAAATTTTCCAAGTTTTTGAGTATTTGCCCGAATCCGAAATTTTGGACTACGATTCCAATTTTATTGCACAAAAGCAACGCAGTCCCATTAATCCACTCACATATATTTGTTACTTGATTGGATATATCAACTCTCAATACTTGCTGTCAATTCTGTTCTGGTGTCCGTTCAGTTTTGGGTTGCGGGAATGGAGAATTTCCGATATTGCTAGAAATATGCCAAAATAACTAAAATTTACTACCAGAACACACATTTTTTCTATTCTGTTTTTCGTCTGGAAAGGAATTATCTGGAAATTCCCAATGGAAATTGGCATCGATGCTGCCAGCATTTGTGCCATGTCCAGGCATTTGTTCTTTTACATTGCATACTTGATTTTGTTTTGTCTTTCTTTTTCTTTTCTGAATTGTAGCTCCTTAAAAGCTTGTAGATTCATAAGAACTAAGAAGCCTTGTATTTATTCTTCCGGTCCTTGGGACCTGATTCTATTGGTTGAAGAAATGTGATCTAGATTTGTCAAAATAAGACCCACTCCCATCTGTTTAAACTTCCGAACTGGGAGTGGAGTAGCTTAAATTGATAGTACCAGCATTCCATCATTTCTATGAGAAACAATTGTATAAAATCTCTCTGGTCCCGCCAGCAAGCATTGACGTGATCTTTTTTCTTTTGTTTTTTTGGATGGTCGTGTCCTTATTTTGTTTTTTTGGATGGTCGTGTCCTTATTAAGGTGTCAAATGGGTAAAGTTTCCATCCAAATAAATCAACGACTGACTCCCGCCTCCAGAGGCTTTTTGGTTATTCGTGTTTTGTTTCTGTTATCCTAACACTTGTTTTTATACTAATACAAGGTAATGTTCTATATTAATGACCCTTGTCATCTGCCACCGAGTTCTATATATGCAGGAGCTTCGTACCCGTAAAAATAATGTCATTAGTCCTTACTATTTTAGGAAGCCTACTGGACGGACTTTGTTTTTTTAGGCATTGAAATGTGATCTGAAATGTGCTGGATTTGCAGAGTTGGGACCGGTCACAGAAACCATAGAAGTTCTGCTGAATTGCCACATTTGATGAAAACCTTGTTTCTTTTGCCGATTTGAGTAAAAACATGTGAACTGAATAAAGAAAGAAAAGCTTGTGAGCAGGGAAATTTCTTGTTTTTTCCAACTAAAAGGAGATCCAACATTCGGCTTCTGATCGGTGATAAAAGTTTTGCCAAACATTTGCTGACTAACAATTCATTTCTTCAAGTTTTTAGTTCTGTTTTTTTCCATTAATCCTCTCAATTCGAGCTTCTGATCGGTGAAAGCGCTTCAAATCTCTGCAAAGGAAAGTTTCTTAGGCTCGGTTTCTAAGTTTGCATTCCACTTTAAAACTGCGAGAATTTGAGGTATTCTTTCCTTCGGTTCTGAGAGAAATGGACAATAAACCAAGTCCTTTGAAGTTGCCAGCTGTTCGACTTTTGTCTTCTGGACACCAGCCACCACTGTAAATGACTAAAAAGCCATTAAGGGTCAGGGAATGGTTAACCAATGTCGATTTCAACAATATTAATCACCATATACCGAGCTCAACGACCATAATATTGGCCAATAAATGTACGTCTAGATTATGCGTTTGCTGGCCAAACCAATTAGAGTTTCCCATATCCAAAGGTTCAATACCAAATTACAGAAGAAACTTTCACCGCCAACTCCGCTTTCCTTATTGTAGGACTTTCTTGTCATCCATGCCTACGAATTAGGCTTGGCAATTCGGGTTGGCCAGTCGTGTTTGTGTTCACACGAACATGACACACTTCAAGTTTAGGTTGACACGAACACGACCCGCATAATAATCGTGTCAAAAATCTGTAACCTGAACACGACATGATTATTAAACGAGTTGACACAACATGGCTCGTATAATACGATTAAATAAATAATATAATAATATATGACCGTTTTAGAAGAACCGTCCTATATTACTGCTCTAATATAAAAATTATGGTGCGACAAAAGATAAATTCAGACAACACAGGTCTATTATTGTAGGGACACTTGATTAAACGGAGGTATACTGACTTCATACAAAAGATATTGAGAAGGAATCGGAAAATCTAGTTGGTTGCGTAAAGGCCCCAAGTCCGTCCAATCGCCGTCACCTCACTTAAACAACCTAAAATCTTTGCTATTTGGTAGCTGTTTGGATATGGAAAGATTCATAATGCAACTGGAGCACCGCTTGTACTACTGCTATCATATTGGCGAATTTGGCTGCCTAGTTGTTCTTTTTGGCGCACCGCTTATACTACTAATAGCTGTACTACTGCTATCAGCTAGAAAGGTTCATAATGCGAGCATCGCAGGAACTAAAAGATCTAGTTGGTTGCTTAAAGGCCCCAAGTCCGTTCAATTGCCGTCATCAAGCCCCAAGTCCCAAGCTGTACTATTGCTCCATGTGCATTATGAACCTTTCCATATCCAAATAGCTACATGGTGAATTTGGATGCCTATTTATTCAATATAGGACGGTTCTTTAGATGTTACCATATAAGAGTTAAAATATAGGACGGTTCCTTTGAAACCGTCCTCTATTAGATGTTACCATAAGATAAAAGTTAAAATATAGGACGTATAAGAGTTACAATATAAACACGAACACGATAAGACTTGACCCAAACCTGCCAAATTTGTGTTGGGTTCGTGTTGTATTATCGTGTCATGTCATATTTTGCCACCCCTATTATGAATGCTTTGGCTGCACCTTTTTCCGATGATCCAAACGATCCATCTGGCAGCCTGTATTACAAACAAGCCAGCGCCGATATGCAAACCTCTGATCGTAGGCTCGAGGGTGCTTGAGTGTAGCGCAGCGGCGCAGCAGTTGGTCTCGGCAGGTCATAAATTGTTGTATCCTGCTGGCTGGGTGTGAGTACTTATATTTATAACAATGTTATGGTTAAAAAGGAACGAGGACAGAAAAGTGGGAACCTTTCTCTGGATACTCTCCATGGGCAACTTTTAAAAAGACTCGACTCGCCAGATAAATGGCTTGGATCACCAGACAAAGGTGTCATCGTTCATGCAAATGAGGCTAGACACGTCTACGCAACATGCTATCAAGTCCTACATTAGCGTTCCTCGTCAGAAAGCCCGGGAAGAATTTCACTAAGTAGAGCTTCTCGTATTAAGCCAACCTCTAATGACGATGGCTTCTCATATTACTCGGCCGATTCAGATGAACTGTCAACATTACTGTTACACTCGATCCGACAAAGCGCAGAAACGTGCCACAAAAAGGAGTCAACCAGGACGAGGTATCATTACTACTGAGTAATGAAAGGATCTAAACATGACCCACCTTTCTGACATGCATGCGCGTATCCCTATCATCCATGATAAACAGTCGTTGAAAGGGTGATTTTATTGGATGTTTGCTTCAAATGGATGCTAGAGGAGACTATTTGGTAGGTGAAAGGAAAGAACAGAAAAGGAGGTTTTTTACTGTTGTTGATTTAATGAGCATTCCTTGTCTTCTACTTCTACAGTATGGGAGTCTTGTGGGCTTCTGGCGCATTATCTTGTATTTAACGGGCTTTTCAGATTCCACTTCTTGACCATCCGTGAGGGGACGGTTTGAATGCAAAGAGATGATACACATCAAATTAAACCCATAATTGATAGTGCAACCCATTACCTATTATATGTCGTGGAAAAACCTCGGTAGGAGCAATCGTACGTAATGACCAATTTTTCTAAAGATAAATATAGATTTTATTAATATCAAGCGGTTAAGAGGATCACGAAGTTGGTACACCAATGGGCTCGTCCCTAAGAACCGCTCTAGATTGATGTGCCACAGGAAGAGGGCCCAATAGGCGTTATTGGCCACTAGCGACACGCAAGAAATAACCAATTGACAAATATAATAACATAATATTATATGCAAGATATTAGGTATAGATGGGAGGCATTTTGAAAATACGCGGAAGAGCATTTCAAAATAGGCCAAAGGGCGATCGGCAAAAAGTCAGCCCTTCGGAGAAAAGTAAGGTACAAAAGTAGACTTTTACCGGCTAAAAATTACAGCGCTTAAAAGTAAAATAAGACACACGCATATATATATATATATATATATATATATATATTCTAATAGATTTATCAGATGAAAAATTGCTATTAAATGTGTGTGTGCCTATATATATATATATATATTATTCTAATCTTATAAGTGCATGGGTTCACAACTAGTTTTGTCAAAAAACTGTAGTTGTTATGCCTATTATTTCTTTTAAGAATGCAATTATAAATTATTTTACCCATACAATGCACACGGCAAAAATTATTTTCACACATGAAGCATATCTAAAGTCATGTTAGAATTAAATATGATATATCCCTATAAAATTTTTTTAGCATTGTATTAGAATACTTATTAACTAATCTGCAAAAGCATCATAAATAGATTATTTGTATAGATTTCTTTATAGCATTAAAGATTAAGACATTAAATTTCATTAGAAATTTTTAATAGTTTGTCCACTTACTAGCTCGAAGGGTAGAACAACAATCTCAAGTGGAAATTAGAATTTTAGTGATATAAATTACTTGAGAGCTATGGTGGCGTGCTTGTGTGTATGTCTTAATGATTGCCACATTAGTAGTAGGACCCACACTATTCGGTGTTTTGGAGAATTGCCTTTGATTTCCTCTATTGGTTTGTTGGATTTTTTTAGAGAAATAACTTTCTTCTTAGAAGTCGTAGACCTATTGAAGTAGGAATTGAAATTTGAAAGTAGTTAAGAGAGTTTTCTAATAGATTTGGATAACTTGAGAAAGAGGCTAAGAAGGCGTACATATAGTCTCATGAGCCGCCCACTTTTATGAACAAGGCTTTTGGCTTTAAACCAAGGTTTTTCCATAAGATTCCTTGAAGGGAGTGAGAATCAGAATGTAAGTAGGAAAAAAAGGAGTGGCTTTGGTGAAATCAAGTTTTCATTCTCCATTGTATTCTCTATTTTTACATAGCAATGAAAATCAGATTACGCCTAATGGATGTAGGCGCTTTTATCAAACCATGTAAATCTTGTGGGGTGTTTACGCTTAGTTTATTATTGTCTAAGTAAATAAGGTTTTTGAAATCAAGCCGAGGTAACTTTTGGAAAAAGTTGAAGCGAGAATAGTCGGATATAAAAGGGGATCTTTTTCATGCACAAGATCTCTAGGTTTCTCAAATTTTTGGGCAAATCATAGAGATGAAGATTGATATTTATGCAAAATATTTTGATGGTAAAATTTTCTTCAAATAGAAATTTTACACAAAAGGAATTTAAATTTTTTTGCATGATAATGGTAAAAATACTTTAAACTACAAAGTTTAAAGTGGAGTTTTATAGAAAAATAAATTTTACATTTAAGATTGTTGTAGACCCAAAGCCAATAACTACATAGGAGTTCAAGCACTGCTTGAAATTGATCAATTTTTTTGTGGTGTTAAAGATCGGTGGTGCTTGGGTAAAGAAGCTGGGAAGGTACAAGTGCAAGGCAAGTGATTGTCGTAGGTTAATCTTCCCGGTGGCTGCTGTTCATGGAGCTTGCTATATTTATTATCTTCTATCCCAGCTGTTAGACGGGACTCTGGGCAATGGGCCTCCCTGATCAGCTGGACACTGTTCACCTTCTTCCTTGGTACCAACTTAGTGATCAGAGAATGATCTCTATGACGCAAAAAAGCGAAGGTCCTTGGCAGCCCATTTGCAGGAGCCCTGAACCCAAAATTCTTCTCCTTTAACGATGATCTGCACTCTTCTTCAAGAAGGGGGGGTTTTCCAGAGGCCTTGACAAACATTCTCCCAGCTCATGTACCTTCCTCTAACACCATCGAATAGTCAAATCCAACCAAGGATCCGAGAGATTCTGCAAGTCTTGAGAATACCCGAGTCCCATCCATCTAAAGGAAACGTTATTAAACGCCACCAGTACAGTTTTGTTGCCTTAAATTATCGACTCCATCTCTTTAGGCAGGCAAAAGTCCTGCTTGAAAGGTGCATCCAGGAGCAATCAACTGATCTGCTACTTGCTTACTGGACAATATAATGAGTGTTTCTTTGTTTCCAGCTTGACGAGCAGAAATTTCATCTTTGATCCCCCAAAAGTTTCGAACCCATTTCTCCAATTGTTCTGTCTATTTTGAGAAGTCACTCGTGGCTCCAATGATTGATCTAGCATGTATTTCTCTTTTTCTGTCCACAATTTTATTTTGGACCTAAATTCTCAATATAGGATACACCAGATCTGAATAAAGCCCTTGATTTAGAGCCTCTTTGTAGGACAATTTTGATCCTTTGAGCTAGCAGTCAAAAGAACCAGCCTCAAATGCTGAGGAACAGATACTGTAACCCCTGAATTTTCTTGTGTATAACACTCAAATACAAAGAAGGTGATGAGTTCAAGGCATGGAAACAGCCTCTTGAAAAAATGCAAAGTAAAGCTGTATGCTATTGACCTTTGATGTCTGCCCTTTACCAGAACCCTGCATACCCGGGAGTTTAGTGCACGGGGCTGCCTTTATAACCCTCAGGAGATTTGATTTCCTTCCGAGGAATCCCTAGGCTTTTTTGGCACAATGACTGTGTCTTTGTCAAAATTTCCCCATAATTTGTTGCTGTTTCTACACTGCACACGAGATCTAAAATTTTGGAAATGATATTAATGCATCCCATTCTTTCCATTCGATACTATTTTGAGCTTCCGGGGCTTTCATGAACCGTTTACAAAACTTACATAGCACAATCTCCCACTGAACCTCAATCATCCTGTTTCTTTTTCCTTTTGTTCTTCCCTAAGATTCTGATCCTCGATCTCCGTGTTTCTTTTTCTCTTTGTTCTTCCCTGTTTCACAAACTTCCGCATCTGATTTTGAACTTGGTTCTTCAAAAAATGACTCAGTATCGGAGTTCCCCTTCTGGTTATTCCTGATTCCCCTTTTCTTGCAGCTCTGCGACGCTCCATATCCGTCTCTCTGTCTCTTTAAGGTTGTTACTACTGCCCATAAACATTATTCGGTTCATGAAATTGAAAGGTTTAACATTTTTTCATTTTTGAAAAGGTTGTAGGATTTCATTAATAAGCATGACAAAATTGAGAAATGCTTGGGAGCCTGAATAATATAATCTAATAAAAAAAGCAACCCTGATCCAACAATTTTCACAAAATCTGAGCGGAAGAATCAAGGACATCCTCAACCGGTGCCTTGGGGATCAAGAATGTTGGTACATAAACAACATCTATGGGCACTCTCCTTAGCCCTAAGGTCGGCCTCCTCATTTTTCGGTTTCGGGATGTCAATAAACTATGTTGTTCTTGTGTGCAGCAAGTTAGTTATCTCATCAAATCGTGTAAAGACGCTTCTCCGGAGAACGATTTGAAACGACATCCATTTTGTTGCATTCGCCGAGTGGCCCTCCATCATGCAATGCGTTTGGAGAATTTGTGAAACAATGCTGACTCCCTAGGCTCGCTGGAATCAAGAATTCCACCAATGTGTTGCCATCCGAGTTGCGGATGATTCCTCCTGGCTATGTCGGACCCTTTGTGCCTAAACTTGACCCATTGTAATTAAGCCAGATCCACATTTGGGTGCGGATTTCTATCTTGGCTTCAGCTTAGTAGACACATGATATATCCTCTGAAAGGCTGGCCAAGGTGTGATAATTTGCTGCGTTGCATGGTTGTAGAAGAACGGATCAACCACAGCGAATTCGATCAATCACTCTTTGCGCTTTCAATTCCTTCCATTCAAACCTTCTGATTTCCTTATTTCCACAACTTCCAAAGAGTAGCGGCAAGCGCTAGGTTCCACATCTTTCTCCAATGCTTTTATCGAGTATAAATTTTCCGCTGTGTCATCAAATCCAACACCGTCTTTGGCATCACCCAATCACATAAAAGCTGTTAAGATTAGCCTGCCAAGTCTTCTTCAAGCATTGACAATGGATGAAAATATTCGCGGTGGTTTCTGCATCCATCAAACAAGCATCGTGCCTCTCTTTACATCAAGTTACCAATCGTAGCATTCTTGTTCCGCCCAAAAAACAGGCCCAACATTAGTCGGTTCGTGTTCCAAGTCGAAATGCCAAAAGAGTGCCTCGAAAACAGAGGCCACACACCTAGGGATAAAAAATTTACAAAATTTGCAAAGCTGTGCTCCTTTTTTCTCTCACTGCATACAAATCGATCGACTACCAAAGCTCTCCTGGAACTTTAAGAAAAAACTACTAAAGTTTAACGGTGGTGCGTGAAGCTTTCACCTATGCGGGATCTGAGAAAGGGGCATGCAGTCTTACCTTGTATTTTTTATAAGAGATTGTTTTCAAATCTTGAACCCGTGACCCAAGATCACATGATGATAACTTTTACCATTGAGCCAGCATGCATGAGAACCAATAATCTATTCTGTATGATTTATCAAGAGAAGCAAATTAATAAGCTGAACTTCGTACACCGGAACTACTGTACTTTTATAACACATAGAGGATAGATGAGATGACCCTTACGTTAGATCCCACCCATATAAAGATACAAGGATCCTTATTTGTTAATCAGTTTGGCCGCATAAAAGTGTAGGCTCGTACTTTTAAGTGCTACTGAACCTTATTAAGGTGACCACTTCATGAAAACTCCGTGTAGAGGATAGTAAAAATATATGTTTCAATTTTTACCTTTCCGGCCATTCTGCACATAAGAAATTATTTTGTTTCCTTTCTGTTTAAAGGAAAGTCTCTTTCAACACGCTGCGGTGAATGGAAAACGAAAAAGCCAAAGTTCTGGTGATGTTACCTTTCCACTTTTTCTTTTCTGTCTCATGCATCTGGTGATAATCAAGGCATGCTCGGCCTTGCAGCCCTGTGAAATGAAGAAGGGCAACAGAAAAAATAGAGAAGGAAAGGGCGATCAAATAGGACAAATTTGACAGGTATAAGAACTAGAATTTGTGGGTGTATGAGAATTGGTGCATGTGTGGTCTTTAACACTTGGTTTAAGGTTAAAAAATGAAGGAAATCTTGCTCAGTAGAGAAGAAAAACAAATCATTAGGGATAGACTTTTAAGACTGAGAACATTAGACCGTTGAATGTTAGGAACCAGGATACGGCACAGCTGGACATGGGACAGAGCCGTGTCCTCTATGCAGCTACTAAATCAAACACAACTATGACACATTAATGGATAAGGAAGTTCCCATCCAATACTCCATATGCACGCGCACAGTCACACGTAAATAGATAGATAGAAAGTTTCTGAAGGACGACTAGGAAACGTGAAAATTGAACTACTCAGATCACCAAAATGGTGGACTCGGTTTGTTGAGTTGACTAAAAGCTTCTATCTTAGAAACCTTGTCCTGTTTCTTCTAACAGTAGAAAAGGTAAAACATCCCATGCAACAATTCTCAACTACTTCATTTACTTTAACCAGATACCATCAAGCACTAAGCAGATAATAGAAGGCTATTTGGACAATCTTGCGTGTTTGAGCAGAAACACTTGGCAAGAAAGATCCCAAAATCTTCCCAGTTTGAGTAATTTAGCATTTCAAGAGAAAAAGAACTTCCAACAAATATTCCCCTCTCCTTGTGTTGTAGACTTTTCACCAGACAATTCTGGTTTCAATTTCTTTCTGAACTGGTTACCTGGCACAGTTCTGCCAATTTTAGTGACCATCATATGGCTCCTTTCTTTATCAAAAAGTAATACTCAGTTGAGGCTGTTATAGTAAGAGCTCATGTCTTACCAACGTCTGTTGTTGCTTTGGCTTCTTATAACCTACTCTTCTTGTCTTCCCCTCCGAAAAAGGCAAGTAACACCATACTCAAAGTCGTGGACGATGATCTACGATTAGTATGGGTTAGGAGCTCAAGGCGGTAGTCACGATCGCCGATCAACGTTCAGATTGATCAGTGATTGGTCTCCGAAGATCTAAACCGTCGATTACAGGTAGGTGGTTCTGAGATTCTCAATTTTTTCAGTGGAATTTAAATGCTGTGTGATGGTTGTGTTTTAGTTGGTTAAATGCTGTTAGATGCTGTTTTTAGCTTTATCACGAGCTTTATTATGTTCAATTCTAGCAATATTAATATCCTTGTAATTTATGTTTTATGTAAAACCTCTGAATTGCATCGAATGTGTAATTTGTGGTCGATGTTCGATCTATATTGATCCATGGTCTAGAATGAATTTGAAAATCTGACATTCAAATTGTGATTGTAATTTTGAGTGGCAAATTTGATTTTTGGAAATATATTATGAGTCTTGATTTCATATCTGGAGTTTGTTGCATAAATTGTATTATGATGCATGATTTATACTTTGATACACGATCAGGGTTTTAAGTTGCACTTTGATATGTTTTTCGACCGAAGTAAGGTCCAATTAGGGTTGGGATAGGTGTTTTTACATGCACGATTTGATATGTGATTTGCTTTTATAAATGATTAGTATACAACTAGTAAGTCATATAGGGTATAGAGGTATGGATATTTCAAGCTTTGATTTCCGTTTATTTGTTTCAGATGGGCATTTTCACTTAATGGACACAATGCTAGGAGGATAGTAGGGTTAGCCGCCTGTTTTCCAAAATATTGAGATATTAGGCACCAAGCCCCAAAGAATGGCTAAACATTAGGTGCGGGAAGGCCCTACTATGCGAGACGATAACTAGTCCGCAATTGGTGTCAGCATCATTGAA
Source organism: Warburgia ugandensis (assembly GCA_035236585.1). NCBI lineage: Eukaryota > Viridiplantae > Streptophyta > Magnoliopsida > Canellales > Canellaceae > Warburgia > Warburgia ugandensis. The sequence goes on from CP141134.1 coordinate 69,666,926, forward strand.
AGGCCGCACAATGCGAGACAATAACTAGTCCGCAGTTGGTGTCAACATGAGCATTGCAAATCGACCTACTATTGGGTTGTGGTATAGTGGTCCATACGATGGGCACGATAGGATATTGGCACCCTAAGCCAATGTGGAATCATGATTTCTGGATTTTTATTGTCGTGGATCAGTACTCATGATCGGATGTATCAACTAGAATGCAGGATGATGGGTATCATGGGTATCAGGGACACTCGTGGGGACCTATTGGAGAGGGTAGCCCCATTGATGATGTGATTTACTGTGTTTAAGAGCTTTTAACTCTTCGAATGCATCGTAGACGTTTAGTATGGTTTTGCAAGTAGTACGGATGTATAGTTAATTTTGTACGTATATCGTACATGGCTAGAATTAATCTTGCACTGGATGATTGGACGATATCTTGGTGATGAAGTCATGAACTCTGGTAAAATATGCCCGTGTTATTATTGAAAACCTTGGGTGTAATACCTAAGGACTTCATTACTTGCATTAGCGTGTGAATCTATGCATGTTGACGATTTTGTTTTTAGAATCTCTGTTCTTTCTACTCTGTACACTCACCCCACTAACACCACAGATAAGCATGATAAGGAAAGAGGCAAAGAGGTTAAGTGAAGACTTTAGGCGCAAATTTAGACCGTGTGGGTGATGTATGTATTATCCGGGGAGATTAATATTAGTCTTTTATGTTTTATTGATGATTATACACATAAGAGCTTAATTATTATGTTTGAAACATGTAACCTTTAGTTTTCAAAATTGTATTTTAGAATGTTTATCAAGTGATTTGTATTGCATACATTAAATGCATAAGTCTAAAAAACAGAGGAAACTGCTGGATTTTCCTTAGAAATGACGAAGATGACATGTAATATCCTCAATTTTAACCTTAAATTAGTAATTAAATTAAAAAAATTTGTGAATAGAATTTGGTTTTGAAACCACAAAAATTAGAAAATACACGTCGCTAAGAATTGAACAGTATAAAGAGCATAAAAAATGGAATTAGGATGAGAGAGATATGAATATTTTAAGTTACAAGGGTAATTTAGTAATTATGTAGAGACACAAATTAGAGGGGGTCATTTTGATAAGACCACGCCCTTTCCATCCCTAACCCGTAGCATGCGAAGATAGGTGGTGATTTGCCTTTCCCTGCTAATGAATTGGATCTACAACTACATAAGCACGTCCTCTTTCCATTCCCACACAAAACCAGAGAAAAATCCTAGTTTTCCCTTGTGCACACCGCTAAAACAAACGAAAGTTTGCACTCTTCATAGGACTCTGATCTTCTATCTCCGGCTCTGATTAGGTAAGCCATATACTCTAACTTATTATTTACTTTGTTTTCCAACTTTTTTCTCACAGATCTGGGCTAGATTTGAGCTGAATGGCCATTGAATCACCTAGAAAATAAAAACCATGGAGTATGGTTAGACCCACATTAAGACCACCTCCAATGTTAGATCTGAACCGTTCAATGTGATCTTTGAACCCAAAAACCCTAAGAACGGTGAAAATAGATAAAAAAAACATTGAAACATTTGGGGCTTTGATCAAGCCAAAAGAAAACGGACGGCTCGGGTTCATTGTCCTCAATGGATGATGCACCCAGGACACTGACCAGCACGCCAAGGAGCGGACAGCACACATGAGCGCTTTGTCACGCAATCCCGAATGCCCGGAACGCCCGACATCTTGGAAACCAGGATGCACGCAACGTGTTCTGGAGTTTGTGTGTCCCAGGACGCCGGTATAAATTGGTGTAAATCGCTCCGCCAGTGCAAACCTGTGTAAAATGCGATTTTTTAAATTATTTATCTAAAATGATTTTCTGAGATTTTGGAGGCTACAGAAGATCTTCGATTTGAAAGGTCCATTGGAATCATCTTGATGATGCGAACACAATTTTAGCATTAGAATCTTAATCTGATCACATCTAGTCAGGTCAAATTCATAAAATAGCACCAATTTACTTAGATCAGGTATATCAAAGGGTGATCAGGCCCCAGAACTTAAACAACTAGATAATATAAAGTAATAACTGAAGGTCCTAAGGATTAGATTAGGTGTATTTACTCTAGTAATTGATCCAAACCATTGATTTAACCTAGATCTTGAAAATTTATTGATCTAAGGAGGATCTGACGATCAGATCAAGGTGTAAACTTTATATGCACACAAAAATGGGCAGATGAACATAAGATAGAACTAATTAATAACAATTAATATTGGAATTAAGGATCTAATCATAAATAGAGACCTTAAAGAACAATCCAACAGTTGGATCGCCATAAATTCCATTAGGATAGAATAAATAATACAAAATTGTACCGTGATATTAACAGGTCCATCAGAGCGTGCAAGCTAAGAGGATTACACACTTGATTTGGGTTATCTCTCATTGAGGTATATAATGTAATTTTATGTTATGTTTTGATTTCTAAAAACCTTGCATTATCATAGCATCAAGGTTTATTATGATTGATTGCCACTTACTTATTTAGTCTGAGATACAAAGTTTTACGCTATGATTGATATGAGATTTTGATAGTGTATTGAATGGGTTTTCATGATCGATTGTTTTATGATATTGATACCGCGTATCTTATGTATTATTATTAATTATCTTTCTTTATTGCATTACTGAGATTGATCGGTTTTCATAAAATTGATGGTGGAGTCTTAGTGGCTAGTCTTTTGAGAGGTTAACCCCGAGATGAGGGGTGTGTCTTAGGGACTGTGAGCTACGAGTGCTCTTGGTTTTATGAGATACCAATTTTTGTGTTTTGCGACTTAAGATGAGTGCTCTCACCTGGTAGATGTCATGCTAGGAAAGAGTAGGGCCGGCCACTCACTCTTTGAATTTGTGATGTGATAGACACTTACCACAGATGGTTTTCGATAGGAGTTGGTAACATGGATAGTCCACACTACCAGTTCGGGCTTTTCCATAGGGATGGACATTGAGTCTCCCGTTATGGTGTTAATAGAGAGTGACAGTGGTTGAGACCCTGGAGTAGTTGCCACTGCAGCATGACTATCCATACTTTTGTTCTATATGATTGCATAATGAGCATGGAGATGTTATTGTAGGCCTGAGTGTGACGGCACTCAGAGGATTGATATGAGTACTCATGATTTGTTATATGAGTATATGAGACACTCGTGGGACCCACGTACCTTGGGGTACCTTGTTTGTTATAGTATACTCATTGATATTGGATCATATCATGTTTTACATCCATAAAATTATCATGTTTTACATATATAAGTTGTATGTTTCATCACATATGAGGTTTAAGACTATATTGGCATTGCTTACGATACTTGTATTTTTATGGATAATTGACCTGCACATTATATCAACAATGTTATTCGATTTTGTTTTTTCACTTGTTAATACATTAAATGTCTATATACCTATACAAGCAATAGCTTGCTGAGGCATTGCTTTGTTTTTGCAATGCCTCAGATATTGAGATCGACATCAAGAAAGGCAAGGTCGTGAAGGAACAGTGATAGCAGTAGTGACCACTTTGATTTAGTTGATGATAGCTCTACGTGAGTGATTAGATGGACTGCAATTTGAACCTATTTTATATATCGTATAACTTTATTTAATGGATTCGATTATGACATATATATATTATGGATATGTCTTTAAGTATGTTGAAATATTATGATAGATAGACCCTATGCCACATTATTATCTTTTTGGATATTTATTATTTTAAAAATAAATGCACTGTTGATTTTGACATTGGATTTGATATTAGTATTGTCTTAAATTTATTGTTGCGTACTTATATTTATATTTTAATCGTAGTTGTGATGTTTTGGAAAAAGGAGATAACACCTAGAGATTTTAAGTAAATGTTCTAATACAATAATTAATAGAATCTTTTAATTTTAAGATCCTGACTATAATTATTATTAATATTAAAAATGTTATAAAAACCCAGGGTGTTACATGACACTTGTGATTTTTGGAAAAGTCTTTTTATAGATAATGTTTTTGCAGTTTGCTTTCAAAAAGAAATTTTGAACTAGGGGCCCTGCATTTCAAAAAGAATTACGAAAAGTCTTGAGAAAACCTAAGTCATCACAATCAGTGTTACATGTTAAAAGTCATAAATATTAGACAAATAAGAGCTGGTTGTCTAGATATGAGTTACAAAGATGACTCGCATAAGAAATGCTGTTAAATGTACAATAGATGCTGCCTAGGAGAGTGACCTTGAAGCCTGCCAATCCTTCCATAGAGACCTTTGGACAAGGGGATTAGATCGCAGACTTCATTGCTCAAATGATGCAGTAACTTCACACAGTATCTGCAGCAACAGCAAGCCAAGACTCAAGCCTTGCCTGCACCAAGCACTAGTGAGCGTAGCTCAGGAGGGAATTTTGCAAGACGAACAAACTGCTGGAACGATTCTTGAATAGAGCCCAACATTTACTAGAAAGGATAAGCCAGAGGCAGCGGACCAGTGGATTTTCAAAGGTGAGAGGACCTTCAAGGCCATGGAGGTACTAGAAGAGAAGATGGTGAAGATTGCACAAAAGACTTTCTTTCCAGACTCCAGCAATATTCTATGGGCTGATTTTCGTAAAGTCTTCTATGATAAATACTTCCCTCCTTATGTGCTGAAGATAAAGGAGAGAGAATTTCTGAACCGACTAGAGAGGAATCTCACAGTCTTTGAGTAGAGAACAAGTTCCTACAGTTAATGAGGTTCGCTCCGCACCAGATGTCTGTACCACTGATGAGAAGTAACACCATACTCTATCCTATTTCAGCCACTCAGAAAATATTTAAAGGCCACTGAAAAGGAAGGGAAAAGAAAGGGACTACAAGGTCACCAACTTCCCCTTAACCCAAAAATGTGTTCCACTCAAGCCCACTAAGAAACTCCATTCTTAAAAACCCCTTCGTTCGAGGGTATGACTGTCCATTTCTTTAGAAGTCCTAATGTACCAGTTGATTCTCCGCAAGAGAGATTCTATCAAACAAGAACTTTCCATCACTGCATTTAGAGCTGTTGTTGGGTGTGAATAGGTTTTTGTTCAGTTCAACTACTAGGCAGCCAATAATCAGGATATGCGTCGATGTCATAATCGGAGTTGAGATTAGTTTTCCAATAACTTGCTACAGTGATGAAAGTTGTTGAAACTGATTACACCCACTTTCAACAATCTAGTCTCCGCTGTTCCAAAACAAAAAATAATCAAAGAGAAACAAGCATTTTTATGCCCTTTTCAGTATTAAGCATTTGCCGTGCATGACTCGCCAAACAGACGTCTTCCGGTTAACTGAAAGTTACTGAACAATAGAATTTCGCATAACGAAACCTTTCTAAATCGGATGGAATCTGAAGTACGTGGCATGAAGCAGCCTTTCGTAGGTTGAAAAAGCTGCAACGAGCTACAAAAGGCTACTAATCCCGGAAAAAACACGAAAAGCCGGCGCTTATCTTTCCATCTCTCTAGGGGGATGCTCTCTCCCACCCCACCCCCCGCAAAAAACAAGAAGTGAGAATACACTTTCAAGGCCATTGAAGATTGTGATTTCCCCATGATGCATACTATCCGTGATGGGTGGTAATATTTACATTTAAAATTTTTGCTTGATTATCAAATAGAGTTGAGAATACACTTTCAAGGGCATTGAAGATTGTGATTTCTCCATGTCGCATATAATCCGTTATGGGTGGTATATTTACAAATAAATTTTTTGCATGATTATCAAATACTGTTTTTCTGCTAAATTCTACTGCAAAACTTACAGTGGATCCCGGGAGTTACAAGAAAGCTGAAAATGGTCCTTCAAGTTCGGTTGAGCACGACATTTTAGAGCTAAGAGTTGTGTAAACTTATACTGGAGCTCCTGTTATGGATGATACGACACATTTTTAGGCCACTTGACGTCTGCTTCTAGTGTTTATTCACTCTGCATACCATGAATGTTTATGCACAGCTAAAAGTAAACGGGACCCAGACGTTTGATGATCAGAATCACTCATCTTCTGAGCCATATCTTACATAACAAAGTGCCAAGAATTTCCTCTGATGCATGATCATGACAAATGTTGCTCCACAAAATTCCGAAGATAGGCCAGAAACTGTATTCATGAAGAGACCGAAACTTCAAATACAGATTCTCAAGAAGAAACATCCTTGAGCCTTGTAAAAGACAATCAACTGGACCCAAAACAGCAGTCACATTGCTTGGCGCACGGGACTCTGGTATCTCAACAAAGTAATCCAGGAGAATTCATCTTATACCCGTACAAAAGCTCTATTATCTATCAAACAAAAGACTCGGGAGCTACATATGATTGAGGTATACTCTCAAACAAAAGACTCGGGGGTTACATATGATTGAGGTATACAATATTAGATTTCAAATATGAAGTACATCGTATGGGATTGGTTTGTTCATATTGTTGTAAAGACTATGTTACAGATCTTTCATATACAGGATGTATATCGGGAGGAGGAGAATTATATTGAAGCAGCTTTGATGATATACAAATAATTGTGTAAAGATCAGATGGCGTATCTGCAAAGATAATCTACTCGAGCCGGATGCTTGAGCTTCATCAGTGCTTTCACTTCATACTTCCGGACCATCTCTCTTGAGACATCTAAGTTTCCTGCAATCTCTCCCAATGTTCTGTGACCTTTACCATCTAGTCCATATCTCTGTCTAATCACTAAGCTCTCCTTGGGCTTTAGAGAATCAAGCTGATGAAATCACAGAAGTTATTTTAAGGAGTTTGGTCCTTCAATATCAAAATCTTATGCAGTTCAGATATATTAATGAGTTTGGTCCTTCAATAACAAAATATTGCACAGTTTCAGAAAATATCCGAAACTTCAGGCTACTGAGATGCCTAGTTGGAAACCTTAACATAAGCCAATTATCTTCACTGAGAATGACCCTAAAATGTGCAGAGTGGACTGAACAAGACACTGTCTAATGCTTGTCAAATAGTTGAGAATGATTCCACCATGGGAAAAAGGCAGAACTGGAAAAAAAATATAACACATACTTGCACAAACTGTCCAAAGGAACAGTAGTGATGCCTGTAGTTATCCTACTATTATTTGTCAAAGAATGATGATGCCAGTTAGGCTTGTTGCTAATTACACTGGTTTGAAGAGGCTTGATTTAAATAAATACAATAGTTTTATCTTGTCTGACCTTATTCCAGTAAAAGATGTCTCCTGCCGAAGTTAATTCAAAGTACGCAGAGAGTGATATTCAAGAACTGATTGATCACTTCTGAGATACCATGAACACAGTTATGAATGGATGGAAATTTCAAAATAAGATGATAGTCTTTTGAAATCTTTAACATCATCAAGAATAAGATTCATTCTACATGATAATCTAAAATGACAGGATGGGCACAGAAATTCTTACATCTTGAATAATCAAAGGACTATCTCCTCTCTCTATAAGACCACAAAATTTGCGTACATGTATATATACAACTAGAGTTATGTATAGTTATCTGAACTCTAGTCATGTCTAGGCCAAAACAAATAAAGTGCAGAAATTCTAGGAATGGCATTCGCACATTGTCATCCACCGGAAACAACATGAAGACAACAGTAACAAATAATGGTTTAGAAGCTGGGATTGGAACCTCAGAACTGGTCCATGATCAGCACCATTCCAAGTAAATCCTTGGATAGTGGGAACAGACCTACTTATTGCCTTGGGCAATAGCTTGGCATAAATATTGAAGGAAAAGAAAAAGCCTTCTTGGATGAAAGACAATTTTGTGAAATTGCCTTGATCTTAGAAGGGTCAACTTCCATACCTTTACTGCTAGCTAGAAATCATAATCACTTCCTGAAGTAACACAAAGGCAGCAACTGACAAAAGATGATATTAGTCATCCATCTCGATCTCAGAGGTTCCCAATCATTTTTACCGATTGGTCCAGGTAGACCACTACCCTTAAAGTGCCTGGGCAGACTAACAAAAGCTCCACTAATTTAGTGAGACTGGCCAAAGACACTGATTTGACCAATCTTGTGTGGTATAAGAATGCAGCTACTTCCATAAAATGGGAAAAGTGATAGAATTCAGATACAGAAGTGATTACCAAATCATCAAGAGCGAGTCTGAGAAGTGCAGGTTGCCTCCGTTTGTCACCTCCTACACCATCAGTATCAATTATCCCTTTGATGAACTCCTCTTCTGTGGTTCCATGCCTTGCATTGAGTGATAAAACTGCTTTTGAAGCTTTCATAACATCATGGTATCTCTCAGGGGATATTCCTACTTTCTTAATTATCTCTTCATCTGTCGGTAACCTCCCAAAATCAAATAATAACTCCAATTTGGCCCTTTGAATCTCCAATCTTACCTGCATGATTAAATATCTATGTTATTGCATACACAATTCAGATTACAAGCCAGCAGAAGACCAATATTTGCCTCAGAAGCCAAGGCATCACAGTGCTCCATATGAAAAATGGATCAAAGAAGCTTCAAATGTCACGGTGCTTTCTTGGAACAATAACAACAAATTTTTAGGTGCTAGTTTGTTTTCGTTGTGCTTGAGAAAATGGACTGGATTCAAGTTGCCTACTCATGGAAACTATATCATTTTGAATCTTCTTTAAAATGGCGTACAAGTTCTTGGAGCTTCTAAGATTTGATTTATACGCATATTTTCATATTGGCCAGTAAAAGAATCTCAGAGGGAAAAGTAAGCTCACGGAAACAATCCCCATACCGATTCAAGACCAAAGGGGACGCGGGTGAAGCTTGATTTTGTCAAGGAGCGCATAATAGCATGACGAATCCAAAACAGACCATAGGTGGATAGTCGGAATCCGCGCTTTGGTTCAAACCTGTCAATGGCGGTGATGAGACCTTTTGCCCCAGCTTGGCATAGGTCTTGGAATTTTGGTTCAGTCGCTAATTCTTGATAATATTTGTTGATCACAAATAAAACGAGCCGAAGATTATGCTGCAACAGTTGAACGGAATTAATTTTTCTCAATGTCTTGAGCAAATATAGAAAGCAATTATGATACCATCATGTGAAAATGATTCCACAGACAATACTTTCTACATAAAGCTGCTTACTGAGACTAATCATAGTATAATATGAATTCCTATTCAAGGAAATAGCCAATATTGATAATGATTCAAGGAACGCCATTCTTCTTTTCTTTTTTCCTTTTCCTTTTGTGGGGAAAGTTAGACTCCTACCCAACCCCATGCACAGCCTCAAACCCTGGCCATCCAGGTGAGAGACTCCTTGATGCTAGTTTTGTCTGGGAACCAATTGAAAAGGATATCGTGTTAATGCTATCAAGACTTATCATACACTAATTGGTATATTCTTAAGCACACATGCAAGTTAATAATAGGTTGATGCATGCATGAAAATGCAATGTAAACACAGATAAACAAGTATTAATACAAGAGAGAGATAGAGAACCAAAAATGATATAACGCATGTACTAGAAGATGCGAATTTGAATGTCACTTTCCTATCCCATGGCAGAAAACAAGGAAAACCAGAATATATCTTCAGTCAACGGATTATAAAACTACAGAATGTGAATTCGAACAGCAAACAACTGAAGGATAATGAAATGTTAAACTTGGATTAGGCGTTGAGCTACAATGGTTGGAGTCACAAAAGTTCCATTCCATTGCATCAAAGACAGGACTAGGGAGTCAAACTCTGACAAGCTACAATTCAGAGTATTGGAAGAAATGCAAATCAACCATAAGGCAATGCATTGTAAAGGTTGCCAGATCACAGTTTATGCAGAAGGTCCTCTTGATATAATAAAAGGGCAGCCCCAGTGCACTAAGCTCCCGTGTATGTGGGGTCCGGGGAAGGGGCGGACCACAAGGGTCAATAATACTCAGCCTTACCTTGCATTTCTGCAAGAAGCTGTTTCCACACCTTGAACCCGTGACCTCAAGTTCACGCGACGACAACTCTACCATTGTGCCAAGGCTCCCCTTCATCCTCTTGATATACTATGACTAGAAAAAGAAAAACTAATGCAGGAGATAATTTGGAAGCAGATAGAGAAGCAGTTTCCTTGACTGAAACAAGTAATTCTCAGTTACAAAGAGCATATAAAGTGCACACAGAAAATAAACAAGAACAGGAAGAAAGGGATACATGCTCTCTCAGTATTAAGTTGCATCTCATCTGTAGAAAAAAGACTTTATAAGTCACCAGATTGAAGAACAAAATATGCTTATAAACGTGGAGTACTCCAAGATAAGAAAAGGGGGGTTGGGCTCATGCTCATCTGTAGGAAAAAGAATTCAGATGTCACCAGATTGAAGAACAAAGTAAACTGAAAAATGTGGAGGACTCCAAGATGAGAAAAGAGGGCTTAAGGTCATGATGGGCACAATAACCCTGATTTCTACAGTATCTATATTAAGCTGTTCCTGTACCTTGTTCATAACTCTGAACCAGGAATGGCAATCATTGGCTATAAGGATCATTTTCCGATGAAGAGTTATCAGCACTTCCCGTCTTATTTGAGTGATATCAAACAAATTCTCATAGTTTTATTGTGGAGGGCTCAATCTATTAAACGTTGTGTATTTCATAGACCAGCAGTCTACTAACAAGGGTTAAAAAAGGCATCTTGCCTGATGCATAGGTAAAATAAAGACACAAGGAACCAGAGTTACCTTGATTAGCTTGTTTCTTGAAGCTTGACCAACTTCTATGTGTTTTCTAACTTGCATTACGCTCATCTTCGTTGCAGCCGCTAGTTCATCATCTGTGGGTTCTCTAACCAAACTCTTATGCAGATTTTCCTTGACATCAAGTAGAACCTGAAGTTCACACAAACATAAGTGAGTTCCAAATGTCAACAAGGGATCAAGCAGAGTAACTACAGGAAACAAAATTAGCCTTTCATCCATGTTTGAAAGAGACAAAATGCCATAAATTTGTCCTCCAACAAGGGAAGACAGATGAAACATAACAAATGCATTAAATTCTTGCAGAATTTATAGGATGAGCTATGGCTAGATTATAAGGATGAAGCAGTGAGGGTAGAAACAATTTAATTGGTTTAGAATACGCATGAAAGGAACCATAAATAGCATATGCATGGAAAGCTAGAGAAAGTATAGGATACAGACAAGCAAGCGTGTCATAAAAACCTCACTAAGGAACTTTTGACCTCAAACTTCACAGAATCATCACTAATTCAGTCAATGAATTCATAAGGGAAACCAAAACCTTACTTTCATGGGTTGCATTAGCTTAAATAGCCAAGCATGTTCAGAAGAAGGAAGGACGGGTGGTATCTTCATCTTCTTCCAGTCTAGGGTAACCATATCAGTTGATACTGCGTAATCCTGAACAAGCCTCTCAACATCTTGACTACCCAATTGACCACGTCTGCTCCTGAGTCTAGAGCTGATAAGCTCTTCCTCCTCCTTCTTTCTCAAACTTATCCTCTTCTCCAGACTCAGACGCTTTATCTTCCTCCTGCAGTTTCTTACTATATCACCTTTCTCCTTATCCGCCTCTTCACTGTCACCCCTTGTTCCCCTCCTCACCTGACGTCGTTTTCGAACAGCACGATCAGAATCTTCCGCATCAGAAACTTCAGCTGGTCTTCTCTTATACATGTTTTCCAGCTTTGCTGCAGATTCATTGTAGTCCAAGTCCAACGTGCAAGGAGATGCTGCATCTGTGGAAACTGCTTTTACTCTTTTGGGAGTCTTTGCAGCTCTTCTTAAGCTCTTTCCATGCTCCTTAGGGGTGTCTAATGGAAGAGGAATGGACTCGTGTGGTGCAACCAAAGCTGAATTTTTGTTTTTGTCTGTTTTGAATGCTAAAAGTATGGGTCCTCTTAGTGGAGAACGATACATTGAGAACCTCGCACCAGTAAATGTTGTCTGGGAAGTCGAACTACCAACAGTCACAACTCCCATGCCAAGATGTCTAGGCACTTGATACAATGGGGAAACAAATATCCTGTGCAGATCATTGTCATTTTAGCAAGAGTTGGGAAGAAAGCACAGCCATGTGTACTCACACACACACATACAGAGAGAGAGATGCAGGTTTCACAGTTAACGATGACCAGGAGCAATGACTGCACATGGTTGCATACCAAGTTTGAGTTTATAGTCTGAATCAAAGTCTAAAAATGACAGTTCCAAGTTACCGTCCCAATCACTTTCATTTCCTTTCACATTTGTAACTTGAAAAGCTTGAATCAAGTTTTCTTGTTCACATGTTTCTCGTTGAACATGCGATATTGGAGACATCTATTCCCCCATTTTCTCCTAATTCATGTTAATGTTCCAATGTAACCATGTTGTATCAATCAAAGTTAAACAATGTCTAGTATCATTCATAACTTGGTAAGAATATAATTCTTGATAATGAATTATAAGTCCAAATAGTCCTCGTATCCTTCCCATGCATTTGGGCTAAGGGTGTCTTTGAACCAAATCAGTAGAGAATGGCAATGACAAAGGGTAAAATAGCAAGGCATGTTTTGCAACTGGTGAATAAAATCAGTTCCACCACGTGATCTCGCACCTTAAAAATTCAAAGCAACTAGGTTTCACCTCCAATAAGAGTCAACAATGCAGAATATCTGTTAGGGATAAATCCTTTGACAGCCGTCTGACACTCGGTTACCCATCACCGGTAACTATACTATCCCTTGCTAGTGGACATCCTAAAAAGGGTTAGAATATAAAATCAGCAAACAATTTCTCGGTAAAGGGCATTCCTAGATAAGCCAATCATTCACATAAGGCATCCACATTCTTAGGTGCATCCTTCCCAGCCTACAACAATGACAAAGATCAAAGTTCAAACTGTTATAACCAGCCACTGAGTGCATTTTCAGCCTGGACCTCTGCTCAGTTTTTTACTTTTAACGATACATCTTACGTTGAACAATCCGGATCAATCATATAGGATAGCACACAATATGACCCATACAAGTTCTATCTCTAACCAACAGGCTACTCCTGCTAGAAACAAATATATACAACCCGCCAACTTGTTTCAAATTTTCCTCTACTAAACTTGCACTTTCACATTTGATAAAATTTTAAAACTACAAATTCCTACCAATATTAACAGTTAAAGAAATTCATGGTTTTATCATAAAAATTGCTGGAAATCTCAAACACAGTCATGAAAATCAAACTAAAATCAAAGAGAAAAGACAAAAACCAACAGAAATTAGGTGCCCAGATCACTTGCCTCTTGATTCCGCGGACGAGTTTAGACTGAAAAATGTCTGGAAATGTAAGTAAGTTGAACTGAACAGCAGAGACAGAGAGTGAGTGAGAGAAGTGCAGCACAGAACTACACTAGAAACACAAATTGCTACCAGAATCTATATGAAATGCCGATTTTTCGGGGGGTCTAAGTACACCAGCGGATAATGTCCACAATCTCCTTGTTTCAGCATCCACGGCTGGAAATTTTGTGCTGGCTGATCCAACGGATGATATGGGTGCACGTTTTTGGCCTTCCGCCACGAGGTGATTCGTGTATGACAAATATACGGAAACCGTATAGTTGGGATGACGTGGGGAGACTTGAGTTGGTTGGAAGATATGCGAGATGAGAGTAGGGCATAAGTCGGATACACGTGGCAGTTCTTACAGGCCCGTTGATACTTTGAGCTTCTTGTGGGGCCGATGAGCTTGGGAGTGATAAGTAACATGTTGATGAGTTGGCACCCAATTGAAATGAACTTTGACCAGTAACAAGGAATTGTGGGGGCTTAACCTCTCGGCAGACGTGAAATTCTAATTCCGGATTTAGATGGGAGAAAATTAAGAAGCAACCGCCAGCATTAGTCATCGTCGATCCTCAATCATCGTTATCATCGTCAAACCTTATCGTTCTGCTAAATATAAATATTATTTTATTATTATTATATATTAAGTGTCATGACTTTATTTAATTTTAAAATTTTTAAATGTTTGTTCACTACTTTTTTTGAGCTTTTTTTTTATTTACTTAAAACCTTAGACTTGGATCAGCCTAACGCTGAACCCTGAACCCTTATTCCTAATCGATGTCATTTTTATCTTCGTTCAAATTATCTAAATCTAATCTCCTTCATCTTATTACATATTAGTGTTGCTCCTAAATTTTCTCTGACCATTTCTAATGGAAGACATGATATTAAATACTAATATGAAACCATGGCATTAATAACACTAGCCATTGATTCACATCCACAGACACAAGAAGCCACCTTATCGACCCTACCGGAAACCATTAATAGGGTAGCTCTTCCTCCGGTGGGCTCAGATGACCTTTCCGGCCAAATCATTGCTTGCTTTGCTTATGCCTCAAATACCAATATTGTGGCTCTTGTTATTAATCCTTTTGGAACTGAGGCGTTTGATGTTGCGAGAGAAGTTGGGGTCCAACCATACACCTTTTTCAATTTCAATTCAATGGCGCTAAGCCACTTCCTCTATGGGTCAGCAGTTAAGATAAACGGTCCAATCGAAGAAGGATCAGCTAATCCTACCATTTACCCTGCGAGACCTCTAATATGGACCGGTTCAGATGATGGGTCCAGTGTTTGAGATGGCTGGATGAGCAGCCACCTGATTCAGTGCTTTTTGTGTAGTTTGGGGTGGTGAGACCCTGTCTTATGAATAGGTGACTGAATTGGCTTGGAGATTGGAGATGAGCGAGCAAAGGTTCTTGCCATCTAGTGGGTGATAAGGGCCACACATAAGGAGGTTGATTCGGCCTTCTTTGTTAATCCAGATGATTTCTTAGATAGGACTAGAGGATTGGGTCTTGTGGTACAGTCATGGGCTCCGCAGACACAAGTGCTTAGCCTTGATTCAACTGGTGGTTTTATGTCTCACTGTGGCCGCAATTCTATGCGGGAAAGCGTTGTATATGGGGTACTTGTGATAGCATGCCACTATACGCAGAGCAGAAGATGAACTCAGTGATGCTTCAAGAAATGAAGATTGCATTCAGGCCTGAAGCGAGTGAGGAGGAACTGATTGGGAGAGAGGAGGTTGCTAAAATACTAAAGCGTTTGATGGAAGGAAACGAAGGAAAAGAGGCGGGCAAGAAGGTTAAGGGGCCCTCTGAATCATCCAATCAGACACTAGCTGAAGGTGGGTCCTCGTACAAATCTCTCTCTGAGGTGGTTTGCAAATGGAAATACCAAGGAGACATAGCTACATTTCCCTTTTAGTTTGACATATTTTCCATAAACCAAGGATGTCTGTGTGGTTTATTCAATTTGCGGGATGCTGATTAATTCTACGATTATAAACTTTTTGCTTCCTCCTTTTTTTTCTTTCTGTGGATTTATTGATCAAAAGGTTGAGTCGACCTCAAAAGATACAGAAGAAACAGGGGGGTCAGTTGCATAGTCGCTGGGCATCCAAGGAGTGCCCCGTGAGGGCGACACTTTGGGTAAGTTACAGCCAGGCACCCACTTTTACATGATAGGCTTGGGAGTGTTGAAGGCCACGTTGGTAAATTGATACACTTGAAATGCACTTGACTCCTAGCAGCAGCTTACTGATCATATCGTCAGTAGGGGATAACAAACCCAGGATATTGTTATCCACGGATTTTGGGGGCTTAAAAGTTGAAGCAGGTAGATGTACCAGTAGGGCCTCTGAATTATGATCAAATCGTTTGTGTGTAAAATCGTACTATGGATGAGAACTAATTCTGGATTTTAAGAGGTTAGAAAATCGAACTCTGCCTGTGTGGTCTTAATTCTATATGGTTTTATTGCAGCCAGTCCAAGCCTAGATAAAGGAGGGGGATTTTGCATTAGGTGCTACCCTACAAGGAAAACCTATGGCAAACCCCATGTATGAATCAATTTTATTACATTCCCTCAGGCTAGGGTATTTCGCATAGGCAACATGCTGCATCGAATTGCATATGCAATGGAAAATGGATAAAAGCTACTAGGGCATTTCCTCTAAAGCTACACATTGCATCGCATCCCGGGTGTGGTGGATAATAGGCAAGGGCTACTAGAGCATTTCCTCGGAAACGACATGCTACATCAGAACTCAAGTGCAGTGGAAAGTATGCATGAGTTCTCGCATCGTTCAAGAAGTATGTGAGTAAATAGGCTAGGTTAAGAGAACAAGATTCGTTTTGCTATATAGAATGTAGGCATATTGACATGTAAGAGTCTAGAGTTAGCAAATATGATGAAACATAAGAGATTCAATATCATTTGTATCCAATAAACCAAGTGAAAATGAGCTAAAACTAGAGAAATCAAATGGGTATAAGCTCTAGTACGTAGGAAAGTACAATAACAGAAATGACATAGGGGTAGCAATAGATAAAGAATTAAAGAATAAAGTTATAGACGTTAAAAGAACTTGTGATAGAATTATATTAATAAAACTTGTTCTGGAAGAGAAGATCATAAATGTCATTAGTACATATAAATCACAAGGGGGGTTAGAAAATAAAATTAATAGATAGTTCTGAAAAGATATGAAGGGAGACACGTGAAGCCTTGAGGGATGAATCCCAAGACAGGTAAGGTACTGAGAGTTAGTCTCACATCACCTAAGGAGAGGGAACTAGATAATTTATAAGAGTTTGAGAAACTCTCCTAACAACGAGGCCTTTTTCCGTAAGGGCGGAACAAAATCGTGAGGCTGTATGGGCAGCCAAAACAGACAATATCATTGCTATAAGACCTTTGGCTATTACAAATGGTATCAGAGCTAGTTCCCTTATGGTGTGGTGGCTAGCCGCACGCGGGCTATAATGACTCAAAATTTTAAAACATTCTTATCAAATAATAGTAACCCTCTTTCAATCACAATCAATCATAGTGTTTATAATTTATGATATTTTTATATCTTATCTATTTTGAAAAATAATTATATTAGACGGGTGAATAAATGTTCTATTTTATTTAAGTATATAAAGAGAGGATTTATTGAAAATATCTCCACAACTAGATTCTACTAGAGAAATGAAATTCAATGCCTCAAAGAACACTAAAAAAGGAGTTCGTATGAAAAAGTTATGAGTATTGGAAGATGAAGGATATTTTGGTAATTACAAGTTTTTAAAAAAATGCACGGGGCTGTTTTGTTAACGGCATCCCCATTACGTCATAACCGTGCCATCCATGCATCATCACCCGCATCAGCCTTCATCACTGCTGTGTTGTTGTCCGTGTTTGCGTTGGAAATCTAGCAAGTGCCAACCTTCTACAATCTTCTTCCTCTGTGGTGCCGAAAAAAACGGTGGCACTGCCTTTCACCTCTATAAATCTCTCCCTACTCTTCCCATCACACCTCTCTCCCTTCACTCAGACAATCTCCAGCATCTAGGGTTCTAACGACGTAGAAGACCTCGCACCATCGGGAAAACTCAAATCTCCTCTCTCTCCAGCCACCCATGTAAGCCCCTTTTCCTATGCTCTTCTCTTTTTTCCGGCAAGTTTCCTTCAGATCTAAGCCGAATCTGTCATCACTTGGTCGACAATATGCTGGTGAAAACAGATCCGTCGGATCTGATGAGGATCATCTCTAGGGCAACTTGAGTGGATGATCTGAGCCGCCCGATGAAACCAAGGGACTCTAAAACCCTAGGATCCGTAAAGACAAAAAAAATTCTAGGCAATCTCTAGCATTGATCGGGACCGAGATGAATGAATGGTCCAAATCAGACTATTCTGTCCTAGTCCACTTGATCCGCTACAAGGACACACTACGTGAAGCATGCCCAAGAACTGCTCATGTAGGAGCACCCTCGTGCATACGCATGCGTGCGAGAGGAGTTTCGGTTTGGCCATAACAATGTAGCATCCTAGGAACAGTGATGCGCAGGAGCTGCTTTGTCCCTATTGATTTGAACCACAAATTCTTCAATTTCAGGAGCTATACAACTCCAATTAAAGATTCAAAAGGTCTCTTAGAATTGTATTGATGATGTGCACCTAATTATGCAATAAAATTTAGGATCAGCAAAAGATTTTATCTGTTTATAGCCTAAAAACCGTAGAAATCTCATAAATCTACTAGATCAAAGATGATCTGAACCTAATAAGTGGTCTATTGGACAACTTAAAAGCTTTAGATATTCAATTCAACTTTAAATTAAGGATGATCACCTCCGATCATAGATCCAACCACTTATGATTGTGATAAGAGTCTAAATAGATTATCTAGGCCATTAAGCTATGAACCTGATTAATGATCGGGAAATAATAGTTAGATTTTTATGTACAGAATACCATAAAGACCTTGAAGAAGATTCAGAATTTAAATTAAAGGAGGACATGAATTAAGTGACATCTTTCGAAGTAGGTAGTCTGATACTACTAAGTTTTCAAATGCATTCTAAAATCTAATTAATTTACTTAACTCTATTATTGTGTTTAGTATGCTTTTTGAGATATGATATTCTTATAACTAGCATGCAGAATTTTTTTCATGATTTATGGTCTTGAATGCGATTGCTTGCATTAAATAGATTTTATGTATACATTGCTCACACGTTTTGAAACTAATTACATAAAATTGCATGATTTACGATGATTGATATTTGGATTATATGTATATATCTTTTTCAAGCTAATGAACTTGGTGGGCACTATGCTGAGAGGTTGTTTATGTACGGAGTTGGCCTTCCGGCTTCTAACCACCAAAGGTGGTAGGTATCACTGCCCAAAGCGGCATTGTCCCTTTCTCGACTACTGTGGTAAATAGGGACGACAACTGAAGGTGTTCATGGCACCCTTTTCGAGATACCGGAGACACACGATTTTAGAATAGGTTTTGGTTGTAAGCATAGTTGACCCTATGATTTTAGTTTTGATATCGATATGCATATTGCATTGAGATGGTCATAGACAAGTACTCGTAACTAGTCAGCTTGATGTGTTCGCTGACTTGTCGGCTTGATATGTTCGCCGACCCATTGACTTCATGTGTTCGTCAAGATATCCACATGCATGATATCTATCTTGGGGTTGAAATTCTATTATTTGATTTGATCAATTACTACTTTAAGATTTTTAGTAATTATTATTATTGTACGAATTATTGATTTTAAGTAGTTGGCTTGATGTGTTCGCCAAAAATTCTAGTGCATGAATTGATTGACTGCTACAATTTTCATAATGTTTATATTGCTAATTAATAGATTCAATAAAAGTTCCATGGTTTGGAAATATGTAAATAAGTTTTATAATTTATGCATAAATATCCATGGTTATACAAAACGAAATTGCATGATCTTATTACTTTTCTTGAAATTACACCTCTTGCATGTCGTATTTTCAAATTAATAATATTAGGTCACCTATTGGGTATGATGAATACTCAACCAAATCCATTATTTTTTAAATCACACAAAGTACGATTATGTAAGTACGGGTTGATCCCATGAGGACTTGATTTAAAAAGTAGTAATTTTAATAAAATTTAATTATCTAAAATTAAAAAGAAATCACTCAAAATTACTGAAATTATTGAAATGATAATCAAAGATCATATCCAACAGAATTACAGAATTTTCAGTTCCTAAAGAAAACAAACAAAATCAAATAACAAGAAAAAAAACTACTTTCCTAGATTAATCACTATCAAAATCTTCAAATCTGATGTCCTGAGAGATGATCAGCCTTCATATATATCTTCATCACATCCTTGATTAGAGATCCACCAGTCGGATTTGTCAGATTCATCAAAATCAAAGAGATTTGTTCAGATTGATTTTTTAATCTTAGATCAAAGATCAGAAATGTTAATTAGATCTAGGAATGTCCTAAGAATGATTCTGTAAAATTAATTTGAAATCCACTAAGAAACGAATGCGAAATTGAAGACTTTTGGTTAATTAAGGCTAACCCGTTGATTGAGTTAAGCCTTAAATGATCTGATTCAGATTAGACAGTTCTTGGATAATAGCATATGGATAAAATCGAATGAGAATAAAATGGGACACATACATAAATAAAATGGGGACACAGATGTAATTAACAGAAAAGGACAGAATTGCAATTTCTTCTAAAGAGTGAGGGCAAAATCAGAATTTCATGAAAAATCTAGTTTTTAGGAAAAACTAGATGAAGAAGGAGATAAACGAAGGAGGGAGAAGAGAAGGAAGAAAGGGAAGAGAGGAAAAAGGGAAGGGGAAAAGAGGAAAGGAGGAGAAGATGGGAGGAAACCCACGATTTGGGTTTCCTCCCCCTATACTATCCAACGACCGAGAACGCCGGACATGGGTAGAGGATAGAGGAAACTAAAGAGAGAAAAGAGCGGGGGATTATTCTGCTGGCTGGGTAAAGGAATCCGGTGGAGTAAGTGATGCAGAGGCCAGTGCATGGAAGCAAGACCCGACTGGAGATGTCATTAGGTGGTTCTGATCGTGCAGTACAATACGGTGAAGAAGAGAGGTTTGAGAGATGGAAAGAATGGAGAAAGAAGGAGAAGGATAGGGGAAGTTGAGAGAGAGAGAGAGAGAGAGAGAGAGAGAGAGAGAGAGAGAGAGAGAGAGAGAGAGAGAGAGAGAGCGTGGGATGGGAAGAAGAGGGGAGGAGAGAGCGGTGTATAGAGGTGGGAGGAACATGAGAGAGAAGAGAGGGAGCAGGGAGAGAGTTAGGTGGTGAAGGAGAGTTGTGAGAGAGAACGGGCGAGAAACAGAGGCAGAGGTAGAAGGAGGGAGAAATAGAGAACAAGAGGCTGGTGAGAGATAGGAGAAAGAAGAGAGAATGAAGAAGAGAGAAGAGAGAAGAGAAAGGAGAAAGGAGGGGGAGAAAATGGGAAGAGGTAGAGGTAGAGGGGAGAAGAAAGAGATGGGGTAGAACTTGAGAGAGAGAGAGAGAGAGAGAGAGAGAGAGAGAGAGAGAGAGAGAGAGAGAGAGAGAGAGAGAGAGAGAGAGAGAGAGAGAGAGAGAGAGAAGAAGGACTAGAGGGAGCAGTGGAGTGGGGTGGTGCGGTAGAGAAGAGAGAACAAGGGAGATAGATAGAGAGAGACGTGGGAAACAGAGAAGAGAAAAGAGAATGGAGAGAGGAGAGAGGCTGTGTAGTGGTGCGGTTGAGAGAGAATATATGAGAATAGGAATTTAGAATGTGGGTGAGAGGGGAAGGAAAGAGAGAAGGAAGGAAAGAGAGAATGAGGGAAAGAGAGTAGAATAGGAAGGTAGGTAGAGAGAGAAGAATAGGAAAGAAAGAAGTAGGGAAAGAGGGAGTAAGGGAATGCTGAATTGGGTCCCCTCCTTGGACTTTGGAAACTGTTCCAAAATTGCAAATTGCCTTCTCCATGTTATTTCCCTTCTGTTCATGATTCCCAATTAAACTCCATTATTGTTTAGGAAACTATTCCATCCATCTTCATGGGCGATCTGGTCCATCCAATGAACTTTAAGATGATCTGCCCCGTTAACTTTTAATCTCAACCATCCATTTGTCTTTTGTTTGATCTGCAAAAGAAAATATGAAATTAGAATCATCTGAATCATACATTCATCATCTAATGAGTTCTAATGATCATCTGACCGTTGATTTTGACAAATTGAGGTTTGGATGGTCAATTGGAGTTAAATTCAAAATCAAGCTAAATTTTACAAATATGAACGGTTAGATTATCTAATTGAATGCTAAATTAGAGGTATTTTGACCAAAATTAAACACTTAACAAGACCCCAGGTTGTTACAAGTCATGCAAGACATTCCTAGCCCAAAGGGAATGTTTATAAGAGCAGATTTTAATGGTCATGTAGGAAAAGAAAAAAAATGATGTGATAAGGCACATGGGAGGTATGGTATTATAGAAAGAAATGAGATATATGAAGCTATACTCGATTTTGCCTTAGCATATAACCTAGCTGTAGCAAACACATTTTTTAAAAAGTATGGTGAACACTTATTAACCTTTAAAAGTAGACCATATAAAAGCTAAATAGACTTTTTCCTACTTAGTAATGCTAAAAAATCAATATTTAAAGATTGTAAGGTGATACCTGATGAGAGTCTAACCTCATAATACAGATTAATGGTTTTGAATATCTACATTAAAGTACGAAGAAAGGAAATGAACTTAACAAGTGCTCAAAAACAAAGTGGTGGAACTTAAAAGAAGAGAAGACAACAACATTTACAAACAAGTTAATAGTAGAAGAAAACTGGAACAATGAAACAAAAGCAAATACCATGTGAACTAATATGGTCATGTCCATTAAGAAAGTGGCAAAAGATATCTTAGGAGTATCTAAAAGTAAAAGACAACTAACAAAGGAAACTTGTTGGTGGAGTGAAAAAATGCAAAAGTTATTAAAGAGAAATGAGTGTGTTTTAAAGCATGATAAAAGATTGATAACCAAGAACTCTCATTAAAAGAACACTTCCGATACTTAGGATCAATAACTTATGAAAGTGGAGAGATTGAGAGGGAGGTCACCCAAAAAAACTAAGTAGGTTGGAACAAATAGAGTGGAGCTTCTAGAGTTTTGTATTATCAGGGGTGTCACTCAAACTAAAAGGAAAATTTTATAGGATGACTATAAAGCTGGCCATGCTCTATGGGTCAGAGTGTTGGATAGTTAAAGAACAACATGTACATAGGATCAGTGCTGCCAAATGCAGATATTGAGATGGATGAGTGGCAAGACAAGAAAAAATAGAATTAGAAATGAAAACATTAGAGAAAACTTAGGAGTAGCACAAATAAGTAACAAGATGAAAGAGATTAGACTTAGATGGTTTGGACATGTCTAACATAAACCAAGATGAGCTCTAGTTAGAAGGAGTGAGGCAATCCAAGTCAAAGGTTCTAAAGAGCAACGGAAAAGCTTAAAAGGGCATGGACAGAAGTGGTGAGAAAAGATTTAAAAACTTTTGGACTAAACAAAGCCATGACACTTAACAGAGGGGACTAGAGGAACAAGATTCATGTGAGCTACTCCTAATTGGGATAAGGTCTTGATGGTGATGATGAGAAAATTAAGAAGCGACTATCTACATTAATCACAAACTTCCATAGTCAAAGACATCTTAAGAGTACATGCTAATACAAAAGCAAGAAATGGTGTTAGTAAGACTAAATTAGCTCATTGCTGAAAGTGATGCTTAGGGTGCATTTTGAAAGGTGCTTCTTCTGCTTCTCACATTTCTATTTCTGTTAAAAAATTGGAGAAGTGTGTTCTTTGGACTTCCATATCCAAATTTTATTGAGAAACATTTGTAAAAATAGGATATTCCTTGAATGAGTTGTCTACTACAAGGAACACATTCATGGTTTAACAATTTCTTTTACCTTCCTGTACTTTAACTTTATAGTCCTACTAAGGTACATGCTCCAATGAAGAGAAAGGTGTACATGCCCTTTTTTTACGCATGATAAAATTACTTCTTTAGATCTAATCAATTTATCATGTTATGAATGACATAATTAGGCACAATGTTGTATTTCACGTGCATTGGATGGTTTAGACTATGTTTGCTAATGTAAAAATTCATGTCCATCCATTTCATTAATTTTTGTAAAGAACTAAAATAAGTAATTAAGATCATCTGAATGCATTGATTTCCTATGGGTTATTATTTTTGTTTTCTAAGTGTGAGGAATGGTTTAGATCCACAAAAAGAAACAAAACATGCATAAAAATAACGAATGTGCTATTGAAAGCCATCTAGCACAGTTGGTAGCAAACAAAATTGACCCCCTTATCACTCTTGGTTTAAGGTTTGAGGTGGTACTTTTCCCTTATTAGAAAGATTTAGGATAATAGGTTCTAGTTAGTTTGCCTTACAAACAAAAGGCTCTTATATACTTTTCTCTCCTCTAGAGTGTCTACTTTTATAAGACCTATAAGTAATGAGTATAAATAGTTAAATAAAATTAAAAAATAAAGGTTAGTCTATCAAGAGTTAAGTTGATTTAGGAAGAGTTTGACCGATTAATTTTTCTCCTGTCTAGCTAAATCATATTAGTTTAGAAATAGGCTCTTTCTAACTCAATATTAGTTTAACATGATTTAGTCAATTATCTTGTTAACTCAAGTTGATCTAGTAAGAGTTTAGAAGACTTCATTGAAACTCCACCGAACTCTTTGTTAGTCGATTGCTTTATAGTCTAACTAGATTTTGGTCTAATTTTTTATGTGGGGACCATTTTTTTAGTGTAAAATGAACTACAACTTAGCTCAACCAAAAAATTAGTAAGGTTTTCTTTTTGTGGACTTTGCTTTTAATTGGAAAAATAAATAGTGAACTTATTATTATCCATTTTGCAACTAAAAAGAGGAGTGTCTACATTGATCCAAAGGATGAAATTTTAGGTCCATGAACCAACTAACCCAAAGCTAACATTGTGAATAGTCTTGATCATCTTCCAAAGCATGGACCATTTGAAGAAAAAAAAAACTTATTCGAACCATATAGTTATGTCATAGTCTTGAGATATGACACAATAGTAGATTAACTCTCTCTCTCTCTCTCTCTCTCTCTCTCTCTCTCTCTCTCTCTCTCTCTCTCTCTCTCTCTCTCTCTCTCTCTCTCTCTCACACACACACACACACACACACACACACACAAATATTTGATGCAACCAGTTGTGTGGTAGTTATATCAAATAATTAATGAAAAATGCAAATTGGCCTGACTTGTTGAATTTTTATTGATTCATTTAATTTACAATGCATTAGATTCCTAAGACTCAAAACTGTTATTCAAAATAATCTATAAACATAAAATAGATTTTGTAATACATGACCATCTAGAAACATAATAACTATCTATTTTACAATAAAAAGAAGCCAACAAAAAGCAATTTTTGGGATGCATGTTTATATGAGAATTTTGGGTCTTAGCTATATGACTCGTTCAACCAAATTAATGGTTTCAATTATTGAAAATCCAACTAGTGAGGCCAATTTGCATTTCTCATTAATTCTTTGATATAACTATCATAAAACTAGTTGTATCAGATAATTTCGTCTCTGTGTGTGCCTCTAAGTGTATCGATAAAGTTAGATCTTTCATATATGTTTACTAATAGGTTACAAGTTGTCTAGATTGCATATTATTGGCTTCTAGAATGTTTTGGGCAATAATAGCCTTCTATAATACAAAGACAGGCCCTATATGTAATCTCTCATAAGTGGACCAAATAGGATAAAATAATAAATATGGGCTCAAAGAAACCCTAGCTCATCATATCACCTTAATCCTTATTGTTGCCTATGTCTATTATGTTATATAAAATTTGGGTCAAAATTCTGTCAAAGTCTCTCTAACTCTAGTCACTCATCTAGACATCTGGTAAAATCAATTGTCATATAAGTTGCAAATCAAGCGAATACTAGGGTTTGACCTCAACTCTTGCTAGATCATGAAAATTTTGATCAAAACTCAAGATTTAGCAAGCTCTAAATAAATTGGGTGTCCTCCTCTTTGATTAACATGCTGTGGAAGACAAACTGGTTCTTGACAATAGCAAACTACCCTGGTGCAAGAAGCTCTTGCCTATTCGGGGTCTAGGGAAGGGGTGGACCACAGGGCCTATAGTACATATCCTTACCTTGCGTTTTTGCAAGAGGTTATTTCCACGCCTTGAACCCGTAACCTCAAGGTCACACGACGACAACTTTTACTGTTGCGGCAAGGCTCCCCTTCTGAAAATAGGGAACTCATTCATGGAAATAGCAAAGCCCAATAAACAACCCCGAAAAACACTAAAAAAGGAAGTAAATTAGCGTATGCTTCTCGTTTCTACAGAAAATAGAAATTGCTTTTTTAATTCATGTTTTTGTGCTCTAGAAATAGAAAAAGAAAAAAGTGTCACTAAAATACAACCTTAGGATACTGTAGCTGGGTCGTGTGGGCAGTTAACGTGCTAGACATATACCTATTGGCTAGGAGCTGTTTTTTGTTTTGTTTTTTGTGGGGTGCTTTTCTATATCTAGGTTTTTGAAGAAGTTAAACCCAAGAGTGGGCTTGTTGACCTGTCATTTTCATATATAAGTTGTTGATCAAGGGGAGCACCTTCTGTTTAAGGTTAAGAATTTTATTAATCAAACTTGATTGAAAAGATAGGAA
The DNA here is from genome assembly GCA_035236585.1 of Warburgia ugandensis. Lineage (NCBI taxonomy): Eukaryota > Viridiplantae > Streptophyta > Magnoliopsida > Canellales > Canellaceae > Warburgia > Warburgia ugandensis. The sequence continues at coordinate 69,693,033 of CP141134.1, forward strand.
ATGATAGAATCAACTCCACTGACCCAAGGAACTCAAGAGGCCAGTAAATCAGATTATCAGAGCTAGGACGAGGTCCATAAGACGTAACTGGCCTCTTGAAACACTCCCAAATTGAGGGCGAACCTATTTTAGTACCAAAATGTCCTCAATCTTCCTAAATTTCTCTTTTTGCTTTGAACTAAAATTCCTAAAAATCCATTGAAACTCGCCATAAAGCTTCCGACAAATCTTAAAAATTAGATATTTAATATGAGTTTCTTGATGAATCTTCAAAAGAAAAATACCATGGATTTTTTCTTTGGGAGTTGTAGAAAAGATGTGTTATTATCCTAATAATTGTTTCTTTAATGAAACACGATTAGCAACATAGAGAAGACACGAGAGGACAAAAGAAAAGGTAGAGAAATATTTAGAGAGAGGAGGGTATTTTGACCCTAAAAACCCAAATTCCGAAATGACTAATTAACAAACCCATTCATGGTTTTAGTTTTGTGTAAAACTCGGATATTAAGAAAGCCCATTTCCTTTTCTTTTGCACGTTAGGCACACATCTTTATAGTTTAAGTTCCTTAACGACTGATCTCTCGGGATTTCCAGTCGGTGATCATCGAAGTTGAATTTGAACTCATGACCCAAACCATACTAGCTAGGAAGGATGCAGTCTCCCATTGCTCAATAGATGTCAACTGCTATTTTAGGACATAAATGAAACGGTTAAAAAATGCTTTATCAAATGAAGAATACTGTTACGGGTACTTGTGGCACAACGCCCCACTTGCACATGGTGGTTCCACCTGCCTTTGGTTGATCACACTTGTTAATTTGATTAGTATAATTCTGAATATCTTGTATCCTAAACATGACCATGAGTGGATGATTTTAACCGTCCTTATCTAAGTAGCACAAAGTCACTCTTTCAGATAAACAGGTATGATCAACCAATGTGGAGCCCATGCATGTAAAGGTAGGGCACTGTTCGGCAAGCTTCCCCACGCAGGATAGCAGTTTGCCTCCATTGAGAAATGTACAATTCTGAGTTGCCAAGGGGTCGTTGAGCATCCATTCAGTTCTCATATAGATCTGGATCTGGATCGTGATTCATCCTTAAATCAGCCTACAACATGGATGTGTCTGCTAGCGAGGTCCACTTATGCTATTGCAGTTGTCGAATATCCTTCATTCAATAGAAAGAAGAGAAAAGGTCACAACAAGAGCCGGAAAATCATACTAGTCTAGCCATGGGATACACTCAGACTCATCATGTTGTGAACCTTCCGTGTCCTGGTTTTGGTCACCTTATCCCGCGTGCTGAGTTAGCAAGAAAATTCGCGTTGCATCACAATTTCTCAGTCACATTGATAACTCTAGCCATCGATTCACTTCCACAAACACAAGAAAACCTCTTAGCAACCCTGCCGGAAACCGTTAATACAGTGGCTCTTCCTCCCGGGCCCTCGCATGATCATTCCGGCTAAGTCCCAGCTTGCATGTCCCTCGCGGTGACACGCTTTCACCCTTAAAATTGACCACCAATCTTGTGGCTCTTGTTACTGATTCCTTTGGAAATGAGGTGTTTGATGTTGCTAGACAAGTTGGCGTTCCACCGTACATTTATTCACTTCCAATTCAACGGCCATATGCCGCTTCCTCTATGCCTCAACAGTCAAGATAAGCGGTCCAGATGGACTGTTGAAACTACCCGGCTGCATACCGCTTCAAGTAAAAGATAACCCGGGTGTCATTCAGGTACCAGATCAGAGTGAGGATTATGAATGGGCCGAATGGCATGGAGAACGTTGCAAAGATGCCATGGGTATTCTCGTAAACAGCTTCGTGGATTTGGAACCCAAGACTCGAAAAGCTTTGAACGAAGAAGGATTGCCCAATCCGACCCCTGATATGGATCGGATCGAGCAATTCAGATGATGGGTCCCAGTGTTTGAACCAGTTGGATGAGCAGCCACGTAGCTCGGTGCTCTTTGTGTCGTTTGGGATGGTGGGACCCTGCCCTGTGAACAGCTGAATGAATTGAGGTTGGAACTCCACCCTGGAGAGCATTGAAAGTGGTGCACCCATGATAGAGTGGCCACTCTATGCAGAGCAGAAGATGAACGCCGTGTTGCTTCAAGAAATGGAGATTGCATTGAGACCTCAAGCGAACGAGGAGAGATTGATTGGGAGAGAAGAGATAGCGACAGTTGTGAAGGGTTTAATGGAAGGTGAGGAAGGGCAAGAGGGGGGGGAAGAAGGTTCTCTGGCTTGCTGAATCGGCCAATCAAGCACTGGCTGAAGGTGGGTCCTCGTACAAGTCTCTCGCTGAGGTGGTTCGCAAATGGAAGTTATCTTAAGGTGACAAAGCAAGATTTCTTCTTATTTAGTTTGACATCTTTTTCACAGTCCAATCTTGTCCATGTATCTGGTTCATTCAATTTGTGCTATGTTGATTCTATGGTTGGAAAGTTTTCTTTGTCATTAGTGACCGTTAGAGTTCCCGAATTCTATGGTTGATTTCTTCTCCCAGGCTATGTAGGACTAACTCTCTATACTTCACCCCAGCCTAAAAGCCTGCCAGCCTTCTCTTGGCCCGTCCTCATCAACCCATGGCTTCACATCTTCCCCCCATAGGGAACAAGCGTTCCCGCATGACAGCCACGACCAGGTGCCCGCATGCGGCAAGCCACCACACCACGAGAAGAACTAGCTCTGATACCATTTGAAACACCCGGGATTCCAACAATCACAATACTATCCGCTTTGAGGTGCCCATACACCCCTCACAGGTTTGTTCTTCCCTGATTTACTAGGAAAAATGTATTGTAACCATTAGAGTTCCCAAACTCTTATAAACAGCTAAATTTCCTCTCCCCAGGCAATGTGGGATTAACTCTTTGTCTTTCACCCCAGCCTAGAAGCCTATTATCCTTCTCTTAGCCCACCCTCATCAACCTAGGGCTTTACATAAAATGAATGCTGTTAAATGACGCCTAACAGGTCTGAGAGTTAGCCCCACATCACTAAGGGAAAAGTTACTGGACTGTTGATAAGAGTTAGGAAGATTTAAAATACAACAAGGCCTTTTTCCGCAAGAAAAGAACAAAGCCGTGCAGGGTTGGGTGATATGGGCCCCAGTCTCCAAAGCAGACAATATTGTTAAGTGTGGAGCACTTTGACTATTATAATAGTATCAGAGCCAACCCCTGACCCTGTGTGGGCTAGCCTGCATGTGGTTCCTAGGTACGTTTGAGAGCAACATGTGGGGAAGCGTGTTCCCTAAGAGGGATAGGACTGCTGTTAGGTGGGGCCTGGCAAGTCTAAGAGTTAGTCTCACATCGCTGAGGGAAAAGTTACTATGCTCTTGATAAGAGTTAGGAGAACTTTACATACAACAAGGCATTTTCCCGTAAGGGAAGAAGAAAGCCGTGCGAAGGCTGGGTGATATGGGCTATAATCTCCAAAGCGGATAATATTATTATGTGTGGGGCCCGCGGGCTATTACACATTAGTGGCCATGGCCTCCAAAAATGTGCTGATCGGATAACCTACCATTCAATCAAATGGGATATTTGGTCCATGGATTGTTTAGGTCTATAAGGTTCTGTGGTGGCGTGATACTCTAGCCATGGAGGTCCAAGATTTTGAAGGGAATAGTATTTCTAAGAGGAGATAATTAAAGATGAACAATTTGAAATCACCATCTAGCATAGCCTAGTCAAAAGCGCAAGCACTTGCTTTTCTGGTCACTATTTTTTGAAGAATGATCCATCAAGCATAAAGTTAGATTTTAGTTAGTCTAAGTGTGCTGTACTTACATCTTGCTTCCTTTTTTGTAGATCTAATGTGTACGTAGAGTTTCATAATTTTCCAATTCTTAAGCGTTTTTTAATTCTGGTTGTGAATGCATTCAATGAATGAGAATCTGGGCACAATAGTAGAATTGCCATCGTGTGACCTAGAGGTCATTGTTCGAGGCGTGGAAACAATCTCTAGCAAAAATGCAAGGTAGGGCTGCATAGAGACCCTTTGTGATTCACCCCTTCCCTGGACCCTACATACATGGGAGCTTCGTGTACCAAGTTGCCCTTTTTCCTTTTGAAGATGCTTATAGCAAGGTATGGCTAGAGAATTTGTTTGAGCTTCCAAACCTTCAACTTTTTGAAAAGTAAAAGGCAATGCATAACATGCATCTTCTAACCTTGCTTGCTTACTGATATTCAAGATCGAGTGTCTTATTTTAGTAATCTACTCAATTGAGTACTTGATGATAAAGACCACCTAGTACCATGGATATTGTTGACTTTAATTCTCTAAACTTTTATTGTGCTTAATTTGACCTTAATGTGACACTTGATAGTTATAATTTGACACATAATGTGGATGGTTGTTTGTAAAGGTTATGTTTGATCTATAGATGTAGATATGTTTATGTTAACTGAAATGGTTCATGGTTGATCTATAGATGTGATTACTGTAATGTGTTTGTGATTCAGTATTGGATTTTATGTGATTGAGATTCGGTTATGCTTATATTTCATGGAATAGTAAAATTGTGAGATGATTATTGTTATTGTTAAACTTATGTCTCGTAGATATTTTTAAATTTTCTTTATGTGCTTGTGATTTAGTAATGGATTTTAGGTGACTAGAATTTGAAATAAATCCTGTGTATGCTTGTCTATTAGCAATAGTTGGCATGGTAGAAGCTATAGTAAGGTTTTACTTGGAGACTTTGTTACTAAACTATCATCGACCACAACGAAAAAATAGGAAGGTTAGAGGTATAGGGTATCAAAAAGAAGGAATTGGCCCCTCCTAAATTTCATAGGCTTTACAGGATGTGTGCCCCTAGTTTAAGAAATTTGTTACTATCCTGAAAGATCATCATCTATTGAGAGATAAAGGCATTATACTGTGGATGAAATGTTTACTACATTTTTATACGTGTGTGGACAGAATTCCAGATACGTTTCCATAAGAGGTTTTGGCTAGTCTTATTGGATGGTTAGCTTTTAATAAAGTGGGCAATGCTTTTTCGCAGCTATTTACTGTATTGTTAGCTAAACATGAGACAAAAAAACCAGTGACCAATGTTTTATCAAATCATTGTTCCATGCCACACTTTAAGGTAATTGCATGTATTGTCTACTGACTCAGACCTGTAATACATGAGCCACCTTCTGTATTTATATACAATAAACTTTACTTGGTAGGACCATATTGGGGTAATTGACTGTTCTTTGATCCCTGCAAAGGTACCTTTCGGTAAACTAACAGCCTGTAGATGTCGAAAGGGATTCACGGCACATAAGGTGTTTGCAGCATGCAACTTTGACAAGCAATTTACTTGTGCAATTGCCGACTAGGAGTCATAAATGACAATTTTTGGTTAGCTAATACTTTAAACAATTCTTTTGGTACAAATTCCACCAGGTGATGTTAGTGGTTAGGCAATTGTTAAATTTGCGTTGCTAGTCATAAATTACTTAATTTTATATGTGTGATTTTTGTAGGGAAGTATTATTTGGCCGATGCTAATTTTGCGAACAGGACCTAGTTTCTCATTCCATTTCGTGGTAGACAGAAAGAATTTGAACTGCTATATTTAAGACCAGCTAGAAAGGAAAAAGTATTCGACTCTCACCAGCAATCCCTTAGGAATGTAATAGAGCAGACGTTAGGAGTTATGAAAGCTCGGTTTTCAACCTTAACTATTCAACCACCATTTCCATTGCCTACCTAATTTATGATTGTGAGTGTTTTGTTGTGCATTGCATAACTACCTGCAGTATGAGTACTTGCTAGGAGACTTTGGTATTGATGACGGCACAAGATTTGCATGAGGAAACTGATATAGCTCTTGAAATGCCCGTTAATGCTCCTGTTGCAGGAGATTTACGGTCCAATTTGCAGCAACAATTCTTTATCATGTTCCTTTTCCCTTTTTCTTTTTCTTTGAATAGCTAAAGTCTAATGTCTTTTGCCCTTGTTTACAGAGTCGATCAGCCCATTCCCATTCTGCAGGACACATCTTAGAGAGGTTATGCACCAAAACTATCTCCCCTGCATGATCGTACGTTACCTCTATTACCTACTGCAGGATAATAGAAAGTTAAAAAGACAAGTAAAATATAAGGCAGAAAAACCTCAGCAGAAGGGAGGGTTAATCATTTTCTAATAGAGAGGACTTTTGCATGGAATATTTAGAATCTGACCCAGAGCAAAGGCCCTCTAAAGTAGTGGAGCAAGGAGACTTCTGTGGCAGGTCATCGGTCGAGGCTGCTCGTGGGTGCGTCTCAACAATTGAAAGAACAGAAAACAAGGATCTCAGTTCGAAGATAAACGGTTTAATCAACAAAGGTTTAGTATGTATACATCCATGCGCTTATCATCTTAATTAATTATCAGAAATTCATAATAAGAAGTTTTCTTGCTACAGACGAACATAGCACGGTGGATTAGCGCGTTTGAGTTCGGATCAAAACGTGGTGGCTTGGACTCCCTCTGAGAGTGCACATTATTAGGACTAATTTTTTAGTGAAAACACGGTTCAGCTTGGCTGTAAGAGAAACCAATGTACAGTCTTAGATCCAACCTACAATGTGATGCAGCGCAATGGTCGCTTTGTTCATTCCCCGGTGAGACTGTACATGCATCTCGCCATTGTGCCACTCGAAAAGTCAGAAGGACAACGTTCATATATAATAAGATGGCAAATTCGCAGTCTTCTTAGTTTAATTATTTGCTTAAGGATCGAGCTCTTGGGAAACTCAAGTTTATTACTAATGGCGTGAAGACAGAATTTTTTGTCGAAATTCTTATCATAGTAATGTTAATTATCTTAGTTAATACATTCTGAAGCCTTAATTACTATCTTATATGCAAACAAGGGCCAATTCAGTGGTATTGAGAAAGGTCCTATCCTTGTGGTATTTGTTTAATATTTGAGCTGCTTAAAGTTGTTTAATGCACGTTCAAGCAACTTAAACCATAAGTGAGATCTAATCTTGAAACAAGACTTCAAAAATCCGAAAACGATAAAATCACCCATCTGTCGATTGTTGTGTTTATCTTACGTTAAGCCAAGTCTTTGTTATGCTATGCAGTCACCCATTAGCTTCTAAGCATGCATTTTTACTAGGGTTAATCATGTTTTGGATTCTTCTAATATGCATTTAAAAAGGTCAGCCTTGGTGCACGAAGCTCCCGCCAATGCAAGTACACAGCCTTACCTTATATTTTTACAAGAGACTATTTTTATGTCTTGAACCCATGACCTTAAGGTTACACGACAACTTTACCGTCGTCTTGTATTTGCAACATTTGCTATTTTACTACACTCATAGCAAGGATGTATTTACCACCTTCTGAATCAGCTAGTCTTGGCCTCATATAATTAACTTTGTCCTACACACGATACAAACATGTAGAGAGCATGTCAAACATGCCAAAGAGTGACTGTGTACGTACGTAGAGATACTAAATCAGAAAGACGTTGTGCAGTGAGTAGTTCATGGATTACCGCTCATTTTTCGGGCTCTCTTAGGTGGGTCACTATGGATGATCCGGACACTATTGTGTAGGAAAATTGAATGGTTCGTTAAGTTAAAACAAGATTAGCCAATCGAAGGGTTATACATTATCCAATGGGCAAGATTTTGTGTCTATGGATGTGGCCAGAAGATGGACAGTTTGAATCACCAACCATCTGAAATTACATCTCCTCAACATAAGTCAGTGACAGGAGGTGGCAAGTGGAACTTGGAAGACTCTTTCAATAAAAAAATGTCGGAGAAAGGGAAGGAAAAGAGGGAGCAATTTGGCCGATGAATAGGACGCTAGCTCTATGCTTTCCGCACACGTTGGCCAAGTGCCACGATTCCTTGAGCTCCGCGGCCTCGAATTTTTTTCTGCTTTTGCCACTCCAAGGAAGAAGAAGCCAAATAGTTTCCGTCCACTGGGGGCATTCTACGTCATCTATCTTCTTTAGCTTGACGTTATTAAGATCTTAATTTCATCACTTAAAACAGTTGTTCATCTTCGTTTGACAGTGTCCATTTATTGCCTACAACTCTTCGAAAAAAGATTTTATGTGGTGGTCGAACAACCGCGGGGCCCTGCATCTGTCATGATCCAAACCATTTATATAATAATCAGTTAGTTCGGTTGAATGTAGGCATGTTAATGTCTTTGGGCGTCTAAGCAAATTTAACTCTCCCAATCAACTAGGAATACTATATACTATCTAAAATGTAAATTACGACTCTAATTTAAATTATGCCATCTTGTGTCCATACAGTCACCATTATGAGTAGGGTATTCCTTGATTTTATATTTATCAAATGACTAAAAAAATGGCAAGTCGATTTTGTTGACAACAAAAAAGTTGATACAGAGATAAAACTACCAAAGCTTATTGTTTAAACTCACCGCTTTGACAATCAGAAAGGATGCTTCGGGTCACAGCCCTTGCTTATCGCATGAAATAACTTACGTAGGATGTTTGCCGTGTTAATCGATCTGAGTGCTCCGGCTTTGGAGTGAATTCTTGCTTACAAAATACCTGAGCTGGAGCTATTGGAAGAATGAGTCGGATCATTTAAAGGTGGCTTCTTCATGAAAAAAGTTGCCACTTTGCGAACAAATTTAGTGCTCTAGTTAGCATTCCTCTCTAAAGATGTGTTTATCTAACGATAAGTTTTCTGTTAATTTGTTGCAATAACTCTAGCATCTCCAATAAAATACGTTGATTGCAGGATTGAGTAGCCACTTTTCTGTTTGGCAGGGGATTAAATTTAGGAGGGAGTGTGATTTAGAGTGTGCCAGTGATTTGCTTTGTACATTTTCACTTATGCTCAAAAAAAAAAAAAAGGAAAAATGATTTCTAGACGTAAAAAAGGATGCTACCTTCCTAGGCCTTTATTTGGATGATCTTTTCCATTCATAGCCTCGGATTGTCTTGCTGCCACATTTCATAACAGTTGGATGACTCTAGGCATGCCTTTCTATGATTTTAAATCATGCTCATTGAAATTTTAACTAAGAGGGGTTTATTTAACTTTGTTTCTTGGGCATTTATGAGATATCATGGCATATTTCATATGCGCAGCTTATTTAACAACGATATCTTGTGCTTATATCAGATATCAGGTTTATTTAACTACGATATCTTAGGCATTTGTGAAATATCCAATTTATTTAACTATAATATCTTGGGCATATGTGAGATATAATGTTTATTTAACATTATCACAATTGATATGTTTGGTGTTATTAGATACATGCCAACCCCTCTTTATAGTGTAAATTCTCATTGTTTCTAGAGAGAGAAAAATCAACTTCAAAACATGTATTTTTAGAGAGAGAAGAAATGGGTGTCTTCACCTTAAAGAAGAGAATAATGCTTGCACTCCTACATATGGGCTCTCATTCATGGTACTATATCCTACGACCAAGAGAGGATTGGAAGTTTTCACTATCAACGATTGTAATCTTTCTATAATATAGGCCCAAATTAAGTATTAGCTATCTTGCTCTTTTCTAATAATAGAATCTTTGCGCTGCCTACATATTTGTTACCAAAGAGTCAATTTACAATTTCTCAAGGAACTTTGAACAATTGATGTGCTCTAGAACATATCTTGATAGGATATGAGTTCAATAAAGATGGTCCTATCATCACTGTTGGTTGATCTTCACCATCCATCAGGTTGGTCAAGGTCTTCTGTGCCTGGTTGACATTTCAAAGCCATTGACTTTTCAGTAAGAGTTAATGGTGGTCAGGATCATGTTCATCAATGGAACAAATTTTGCAGCATGGCCAATCTAAATTTGCCCAACATTGTTACTGTTTTGGCCACCAACCTACCACTCCTCATGTACTTGCAAGCATTCACTACCCAACCCAGATCAATGATTGGGATGTGGCAAAATGGAGAACAATGAAGCCGAATCCACCAATACTCAAGAGTTGCATATCAGCTTGGATTATAGTTATTAATACTTAACATTCATGTTGTTAATAAAGAAAATTCGACAGCCATCAAATTACTGATCAAAGTACATAGAAGGATTCAAATTGCTCATAAATGGGCCCACCTAAAGTAAATTTAAACGGCAGTTGCTTAAGGCCACCTAAAATATATGAATAGTTGGTGCATATTTACATCTTGTGCTGGCCCTCCATTTGAGGTTGATGAGAATCTAATGATTCTCAATCCATATCAACGGCTCTAATTTACCCATACTTTGAGGGCCATTGTATTCTAATTGGTTGATGCATTATTTTTTATAAAAAAATATATCTCATAACATATCTCACATATCTCAGATATCACAGAACATATGACACATATCTCAGATATCATAGAAGACATCATAGAAGATATGTCAACAGAAACTCTCAAGATGTAGGTTAAATAAACCCCCTAAGTATTCTTATATCTAGCAGCCTCTGATGGCATATCTTTGGTTTATAGCTTAAATACGACTGTCGAAAATGACAAATAGTTAGCAAGTCTTTGTGTGTGTGTGTGTGTGTGTGTGTGTGTGTGTGTGTGTGTGTGTGAGAGAGAGAGAGAGAGAGAGAGAGAGAGAGAGAGAGAGAGAGAGGCCTCAATTCATATAGGTTTTCCTGAACAATCATAAACCAGCTATCTATATAGTTAAAGTGGACCTAACCATATAGATGACAATCCATAAGCTATGTTTACAACTTACTAGATTCATAATAAAATATTTGTGTTTTGGTGACACTATGTATACAATATATCAAAGGTATAAACCCCCCCTTTACTCTATACCTAATTGAAATAGAAAGCTAAAGCTAATATTCACCCATAAATGATCTTATGGTTTTAGGGATATAAGCGATTACCATTGGGAGAGCAAGAGAAAGTGTTTCTATCAAGGAAAGCTTACCATAGAAATTCTATAGAGAGTTCCTATCCAGTAAGGAAGTGATTGGGGCCAAGTTTGATCAAAACCAAAATTTTTGACCCAGCAAATGTATTACCTTGCTTTGTTAATGGGTGTTAATCATGTCCTGTGACACCCTAGGTTTTACATGTCATATAAATACAATATTTTTCAAAAGTTAGGATCCCTATTTTAAAACTTTGATTTTAAAATCAACTAAAATTGAAAACTCAAATAAAAGTGTTCATTTCAAAACCTCAAGAATCATATGACCCACAAAATTACAGATTTAACGGTGAAATGATATTGTCATTTCTACTAAAAATCCAATAGAGTTTCCTCTATATTTTGAATCATCACATATAACGCATGCAATACAACCATACTTATAAATATAAGAAACATTAACACATCACATAGGAGATTCAATCCCTATACACATCCACGCACAGCCATCACATCCAAGATGAAAGCATCCATACATTCAAATCACAATATAATTTATACAAATATACAGTCCATAATAATATCCAAAGAAGGGTTTTGAACAAACCATGTCCATCATAGAATTCTCCCATATGCAAAGCTAAAGGCCTCCCAACGCCTTCAACTGCTCTGCTAGCATGTCATACTTGCTGCCTCTCTTTGTATCTGAGGCATTGCAAAAATTCGCAATGCCTCAACAAGCTATGCTTATATAGGTAATGACAATAGTAATAATAAAAAACATTTACCACAATATTAAAAGATTATACATCAAATCTCAGGGCATGTGATAAAATGTAGATCTCATAAAAGCAATTCTAGCATTATCTCAAATATGAGAATACATGATGACATAGTACAACATAATTAACATTGAAACCAACTAAATTGATGGCACTATCCAAGGCTTCAAAGACCATAATAATACAGAAAATAAAGCAATGAATCTAAGCCACCTACATGTTCCAAATATGCTGAGAAAATAAAGCCTCGTAAGCTCATCAAATGACAATATCAAATCAATATAACTTGTGCTAACCATGTATCTAAAAACTTGTCAAATTGACTGAACTTCTTAAAGCTCACAAATCTGCCAAAATCACTTCAATACAGAGTGTTAAAAGCTCTGATAATATATAAATAAATCTGCATATCATCATCAAGGGCACCCTTACACACGAGTCCCAAGAGTGTCAAAATCACATCAATGCAATACATCAAATACGCAAAGTAATATCTCAATGAAAATGAATGTCATCAATGCAGGGCACCCTAGTATGAGGGTCCCACGCACTCGTAAATCCAGTCATGACTACTCATACTAACCTTTCGCACGTTGTCACGCTGTGGGTGCATCAGGATATAACCATCTAGATACATCTGTATCTACATGTGCATATATAATAAATGCATAGATCACTATACTGTAGCAGCAACCACTCTAAGATATCAATCATTGCCACTCATTGTCAACACCAGAGTGTGAGACTTTGGTCCACCGAGGCATGGGAGTTGGTCAGATGCGTGTATGAATTACCCATAATACCACCACCCACGCAATTTGCCCAATGTCAAGGCAGGCATCTATCATCTCATATACTTAGAGGGTGAATGGACAACCCTACGACCCTCCTAACATAACATCCACAGGGGAGAAACACCTGTCATAAATCAACTAAAACATTAAATCAAATATCAAAAATCCATGCATAAGCATTTTTAATAGAATTTTAAGTCGATAAAGCATTTCAATGTATCGACAATCATGCATAGAACATATAATTCAAAAAGATGATATAAACATTGATTACACATGCAGAATGATAGTCTCAAAGAAAGTCATGAGGTCAATAGATAAAATCATGCATTGAACTTTCAATGTAAATGACGTCATTGGTATACAACATTCTTGATAGAATAAAGTCGATAAAGTATTTCAATGTATCAACAATCATGCATAGAACATATAATTCAAAAAGATGATATAAACATTGATTACACATGCAGACTGGTAGTCTCAAAGAAAGTCATGAGGTCAATACATAAAATCATGTATCGAGCTGTCAATGTAAATGTAAATGAGGTCATTGGTATACAACCATGATTTATAACACCAAAGGAATACTAAATATTGTCACCTACCTCAAATGAAGAATCACTCATATGTACCTCTAAAGTCGTGGTCGAACTCCACACTAAATCAGTGCGCCTTAGTCCCACCACCTGGGTGATCATCACATGCAAATCACACTTAGAATCCAAATTATCTTAGTTAGATTCTTAATTATGAAACGGCATTATATTTTCATATCTCAATATAGAACGCTTCAATACAATGCAATGGTTCATAGCAATGGGATTTCAAGTTGACCCCGCCCTAGTTGGATGATAATTCAAATCACATTGAATCGGGCCCACTAACAACTATCAAGTTCCTTTAATAATTATATCATCATGTATTACAAAGTTATCATGCTCAGTTCATGTCAATTTCAGATAATTTATCACTTAATCAACTAATCGGGCATTATTACATGCAATTCATGAACAATCTTATCTAATTACAACTAAATCAATAAAATCAACTGATCATGATGGTAATCCTACCTCATGTACGTCCATTTAAAGGATATCCAACCATTTATGTCGCTGGATTATTATCCTATCGTCTCAAATGTGCTCGATCAAAGATATTAGTACCAATCTAATGACATTTTTCCTCCTGAGCACCCCAGATCAAACAAAAATTCAATAATTCTAATCAAGTAATCCAAGTAATTCATCTGAACAACATGTATCATCAAATTTGATTCAATTTCACACCAAATCATCGATCAATCTCAGCTGTCAACCAATATCGGCTAGATCGCCTCACAAATGCCCCAGATTCAATGTATCTCACATGTATCTTGATCCATGAGTCACAAAGGACACAATGGATTGTTCAAACCTTACAATCTCACCTCACATATTTTGGATCTGACTTATATCTAAATTGGATGGTTAGATGATCCCTGACCAAAGTTCTGACCATTCCATGGGGTAGATCATGCCAAAATACACCTAAGGTATGTTTTTAACTACATTTCACCAAGTCACCTGTGTTGATCGGCTATTGTTAAAGAAGGTGACTGGTAAGGTCATCGCTGGTGGCCCATTTCTTAACGGATAACAAATTTATCAAAAGGGGATATAGATAGGAGCCTCAACTTCAATCCTCTAAAATTTGGTGGCGATCTGACATCATTTAATATCGAAAAATATAAAAAATGGGTGTTGGTCAAGGGATTTTTGACATTCGCTGGCGTTATCTTCTACAACTTGATTCTACCATGTTACTTGTCGGATCAGCATGATTCTTAAAAGATTTTGATCGTATGATCGCGATGTAGAGAACAATAAGCTCGGATCATTGATCCTAGTCATCATTGTCTTCAATGATGCCCTACCAAATGCAATTTTTTTTCCTCCTGTTGACAATCACTTGTCAAGTTCTCTCTCTCTCTCTCTCTCTCTCTCTCTCTCTCTCTCTCTCTCTCTCTCTCTCTCTCTCAAGGGGGTGATTGTCTTTTTTTTATTACAAAAATGCCCTCCGTATCCGAATCATCATATTTTCTTCATCCGAACTATGATTTTAGTGTTCTTTATGCCGTTGGAATCGTCTTTTCAAATACAATTCAATTATAGAGGTATTGATATTTGATTAGATGTCTATCAAAATTTTCACTTAGCAAACTTCAAAAATAAGAAATTCAATATATATTTTTTCATCCCAATTTAATATTTTTTTAAATTTTACTTAATTTGAGATTTAAAAATAAGGAATGTTACATATTCATGTAGATTTCACATTTATGGGGATGATAAATATGTTAGATGATTAATAAATTACAGGAAGTTCAATGTGGTAGAGGGAAATTCAACCAATATGCTTAGATGGTTTACTACTGTGGACAAAGCTCCATGGCAATGGTATTTTTGGGTTATGGACAAAGGTCAATCTCTTTCAGAGTTACAAAAAAGTTCTCAATTTGATTGAACATTTTTTTCAAGAAAAGTCTCCTGCTTTTGAAGAATTCAAAAGTTTTTACATATTCAAATTCTGGGATGACTTACCACATTAAACATGAATTTATAAAATTAAACTCAAAATTGAAGAATAATTTATCAATTTCTCAAATATTATTTGTAGATCTAGTTAAAAATGCAAATTGAAAGATTAAATCATATTGTTGTAGTTCTTTTTTCATTGAATTTTTTCTTAATTTGTTAGCAAATATTTTTTGAATTTTACAAATTTTTGCCTTTCCAACTTATTCCTAAATCCAAATTTTGTAAAAAAGGTTTGTTGTAGCTAACCACGTGGTCACTTTTCGACTTATGAAGAGATCAACAAATTCTTCTGTATGCAGATATGCTAGCTAAGAGTGGAGTTTCTAGGTAAGAGTTTCTCCTTGCAGATGTTATTGATGTTGAGTTTTTCTTTGTGAATTTCTTTTGTATCAAACCCTCTCAGACTAAAACATTTTTGTTGCTAATAAATCGTCAACATTCAAAAAATAAAGCAGTAGAAGTTGAAAGCTGCTTAATTAGGCCCTTGATTATTAAATGATAAGAAGGATAAATATACGGGGCTACACAATATACATATATATATATATTAATTACATTAGTTCTTAATATTCACACCACATGTCCCTGTGGCTGTTTTAGAAACCAAATGGTTGGGTGCAATATGTGCAGGCCACCATCCAAAAGTAGATATTGTCCCAAAATGAGGTGGGCCTCATAAGTCAATAGCCACAGATTAAGTCAAAATTGGATGAGTTGATCTGTCAGTATAGGCTAAAACAAAGTGCAATGGTCAGCTAGTAAAAATATGTTACGTAGAAAAAAGAAATAAATGGAAAAGGCTGAATCTAGAAGGGCTGAATTTTCTAGCGAAAGGCGACAAATTTTCAATTCGAGAAGGTATTAGCAGAGATGATTAGTCAGTCAAACTCCAAACTTTCCTTTTCAATGAGGATATTTACTGAGAAAATGCTTACATCCAATCAGTTCTTCCGAAAGAGTGTTCCCTTGCGCTTAATTTCTTTCTCTGGACGATTGATATTCGGTGGCTCGGAGTTTCCTTCCATTAATCATTGAAAAGCAATGACTTATGACTATTTTGTGCAAGTTTTACCACGTCTTTCATCTTGAAAGTTGAAAATCCATTTCCACATGAAGGAGCCGACAAAGTCTCTGTATGGTTCGGTATTTGAGTCCCTTAGTCAAGGGCGGTCCTTCATTTTGGGTTGAAGGCTGGTCTAAGTTGGTCTTTCTTGATTAAGTATGCATGTAGGGGCTGCCACTTCTTGAATTACCACAATCATTCACTTAATTAGGGCCGCTGTGAATTGGCTTTAGACTGAAAAATTTTCCTCCAAGACTCAGTCAGTTGTCAGGTAATCAGAAAAGGAGGCAGTAAAACATATGTAGAAGTGTCGAACATATCATAAATGGTAGGTTAAGAATGGTCCATTGGAAGGGATTTTGGTATGCATTGGAGGGCCCATTCAGTACAGGGTACCATGATGGGTTCATGCAGTAAGTCCCATTTGTCTCTTTCATGCATGCAACCAAACTAAATTTCAAGGATGATCGTTTCTGGAAGACAGAGACAGCCAACGTGTAGCAAGAGAGAGAGCGGAGACGGTCAACACGTTTGAGTAGAGTCTTTGGTCACCAGTCATTACTACTTGGGGGAAGAATAACCGGCAGTTAATCATCTTCCATACTTTCTGATCCAATGGATGAGGAAACTTGAAACATCAATCATTAGTGAGTCAGTAGTTTGGATTATCGATATTTAGCTACTTGTAGCGTGGACCCGTTAAAATACATCCCTTGGATGATGGGCCTACCATATCTTACCAATTATTTGGGTCTGACCATGTTAGTTAGGACAGCTTATATTGACCGGTCAAAGTAAAACGTCTGGAAAGGAGCAAGACAATTAGTTCTACGAACGCGGAGTCTGGTAGACCCCATAGAATCAAGTCCAACTTAGTGCATGAAACATGCGTAGGGCTTTTGATGATGGCCAATTCGTCGAATCGGCAAGATCGTATTTCCGATGATCAAAACCCTTGATCACACTTCGTCTAGGAGAAAGTGGGAGAGCTTCGACTGTTCATTTCTTGCCGGGTCTTAGTTTAAGCAACATGCATGCTTGGCACTGTTGTGCTAATAGGAGACAGCCAATTCGATCAATCAGCAACGTCTAAAGCGATTGAATGATCATAAATGAGGAGAAACAACTTTTGGCAATGAAAAACTTCGATTGTTGATTTCAGTCAGGTCTTCGTCATGTGGTTAGGAAACCCTTTCGATTGAAATTGTGGCCCAAAATCAAGACTTGCAGATCCAAAACGACTATTACACAGTGTAATTGTAACCATTTTATTTGTTCGGCCTTGCTACAAGCGGATTGTGCACCAAAGATGCCTCTTTGTGTGATAATTTTGTGCACTTCGATTGTGGGGGCTTCATCCGTAAACATAATTTTCTAATTACTACTTAAAGGCGAGAGATCCCAGGTCTAGAGTTTCTTGATGGGGTAAATTTGGGTGCATCTCATCCATGACAAGAAGTAACAGGGATGCCAACGTGTCCGTTTAGAGCACATACTTTGGCTGACCCTTGCACAACCCTAATTGGGTTTCCTGCCTTTATCCCTGCCGTAATAGTCGTTTGGGTCATAGATTTCTAACCCTAATCTTAATCGGGGCAAAACATTTTTTACTCTAACCATAACCGTTAGGGTTGTTTCAGATTGGGTCATTTACAAACCCCCGGGCCCCGGCCACTAGAATAAGATATGCATTAATGAAGGATAAGATTGTTTCTATGCTTAGCAACTATGTTTGTGGTCGGGTTTTTGTTAAACAGGAAGAAGAGAGATTCTAAACGGAAAAGCCGAATAATCAAACATGTTGATACTTATGGACTTAATTATCAAAAATGGCTTTGCACTTATAGTTTGAGAAATATTTTTAGAAGATCATTTTAATTAATATCTAAATATGTAGAAAAATATTTGGGTCACTGCCCCTGGCATGCTCCTAACTACAATGAGATCATGTTTTCTGACTGTAACCCTACTTGGATCTTCAATTTCTTGCCGCTAATCTAACTCATAGGGCCAATTCAGATCGAGTTCCTGAATTAGCCCGACCCATAACCATCCCCAACAAATAAGTGTCTCAATCGTGTAACAACTCGTGAATCAATATTATAAAGACTATGGGTCTCACCAATATTGGGGTTCTTTGCCGCATAGAGAACTTCAAGTAAAATCTATGGCACTTCTCAGAGATCTGATCCATCTCTCTTAATCAAACAGATTACAAATGATCAATTTCATTGCTTTTCAATTTGATCGTTTCTAAATGGTCCAAAATCATAAAAAGCATATATACTATTCTTTTTATTTCTTCGCAAAGCCAAGAATTACAAAGCAAATCACGTGCACTCACACACTTTCCAAAATCTAATCTCTAGCTAGAAAAGTATCATAAGGAGATGACAAGTTTGTCTATGATCTCTACTACACATTTGTAGGCAAAACAAAACAGATCTACTTATACCATTCAAAAGAAAAAGGCATGTCTTCTTAGAATCATTAAAGTCTGTGTCTCGTGTTGTATGTAAAGACATAAGCTTTCCCTTTTCGCCATGCAATCCCTCGTTTTAGCATTTTTATCTCTATTATGCCATTTGTCGTTAGTGTTAACACTTGTAAAACGGGATTTGTCATAGTAAACAAAGTGGGCACCTTATCATCCCCGTCTTTCTATAAAGATTCCAATGGTCCTAATTGGGTCATTGATCTGGCCACGGACAGCAAGCGAAAATCGAGCTATTTGTGGATCAAAGGCACTGATCACCATAAAGTTGCACGCGCACGGTGGCTAATTTACATTGTGCACCAGAAAAGACGCTGAATCCAGTGATTCTTCTTAGAAAAAGATGAAGCTGAAAATATTAACATGTGACCCAAATTCAGTTTTAGTAAGGAAAACTTGTTTTCTGTGTTTGTAGCTGCAAAGGCTTGCCAAAGTGGTTCGTTTGGCACGTTCTCTTTGTGATGATACCACAAAGTTCAGGTCTTGTTTAGCGGAAAAGGCGAGTCCGGGACCATTGGTTACAGTCCCAGAGCATAGTAAGGTCCAAGAAGTGCTTAGTTTATGTGTAAAGTTGATGTCAGTGCTAGATTTTTCAATAGTGACAATCTTTTCTTTGTTTTAAGTCTTAACCCTTTAAAAAGAGGAATCAATTCTGTATATCAACGTTTTGTGGTGTGAATGCGCGCTCCTGAAAATGACTTTATTCATTTCAACATAACACAAACAAAAGGGGAAAGGGATATTTTCAATTTGAAGAAGCGACAAGCAGGAAGTGAGAAATGGATGCAAATCCTCGTGCATGTTCCAAAATTCTTCTTTCTTGGTGGATGATCGAACCGTCGCTTTGTTTTCTCAGGATTTAAAACTCGATGGTGAGACGAACAATTCCGAAGATCCAGAAAGCTGGGACCAGATTGTATGTACAGTTACAAATGGCCGAAAATTAACTAACCCTAGCCAGCAGCAAATATATAGAAGATTCTTGAGCCATAGTCTATCTTAGACGGTCCCAGCAGATCAACCATGCGCGTCACCAAAAAGTGGATCTGTTAACAACGAAAAAACCGATCTCTTTGCACTCGTTACTCACCGTGTACACATTCTCGGTCTATTTAATTGGCAAGCTATTAGACGGTGCGCGTACGTCAACAAATCAGCAGGCAAAAGAGTAAGCAGGTTAGAGTAGGATTTTGTTTTAGGGAGGCAGTGCAAGGGTTGTATAAGTTTCAAGTTTCCTTCAAAAAATACATAACTCCTTGTTCACAAAGTGAGTTTTTTTTTAACTATCTTCAACCATAAACTCTCACAATTCACAATAAGCTCTTTTTTACAGGTAAAGTAGGACAAAAAATACAAGAACTTACCTAATGTTCTAGTGCCTAAGGCAAAGAAAGCAATCTTTATATAAATCCTAACAATGCACTTCTTTCAGATGTCACAGTTATAAGTAGATGCAGATAATGTTCAAATAAATTGAAAAAAGATGTAGATAATGCTTCAATGTTCAAAGTTGCTCAGCTTGACATTAATTTTAAATTTTCGATCTTATTAGTAAATGGAAGAGTCTTGGTGGGTAAGTACACACTCTTGAGCATGGGAAGAAGTATAGACCCTACTTTTACATGAGGAAGTGCATTTATTCTTATTAATTTTTTAAAATTCCAAAACAAGTAGTTAATATCATTCAAACGCATTGATTTATATCTGGTTACCTATTTTAGTATGGAGAACAATATGAACGGCTTGGAGGATATGGACTTCTTCTCATGCTCATGAGCATGTATGCCTACTAAGACTCTTGAAATCAAGGCTTGTAAAAGTTATTTGGATAGACTCTCTCAAGCATCCTAAGAAGTATACACTGTTTTTTCTTTATCACGGCGATTATGTTTTATAGATCTAAACCATTATCATGTTTGGGATAGGTTAGGTAGGTTAGAGAGTAAATTTAATAACTATTGAATGCTTTTAGCATATGTTTATTTGAGTCAAAATCAATACCATTTATTTCTATTTCATTCTTCAAAGACTCAAAACAATCGGTTAAAATTGTCCAAATGTAATGATTTTTAGTGGGTTACATACTTTATACACGTTAAACATGATAAACAGCTCAAATCTTTGGGAAAAAATGCTCTAAGGATACATCTACTCGACGTTTAAGAGTTTTATATCTACAGAGATTCATTTGAGTTTCAAATTTTAGGAGTTAAATAATTGTCTCCCTTTAACCCACGCTGTCTCCGCTCAGTAGAGTAAACCCCACTTTCCTCAATTGATCCAAACATCTGTACTCTTGGCCATGCTTATGGCTGAGCCGGGCTGCCAGAGAAACAAAATCAATACCATCTGATAGCTATAGGTCCGTTGTTTCTGGCCCGAAAATGACAGCTAGAAAGCGCAAAACGCAAGAATTACATTCATCACCAAAAGCACCGCATATTAATCATCAAACAGTAGATAAGGTTTATGTATCCCTTCCCTAGCACACACAAGCTGATGACTGGTTCAGATCGTTGAAATAATGGATCCCCACGCGGAATTGGGAGGCAAATTATGCACCGATGCTTATCCCTTGAGGCTGGCAGCCTAAAATACGGGGAAACTATTTGAAATATAATAGACAACAATCCTAGTTCAAAGGGCGTGCAGATATCAATTGTTTGTTTAATTGTTCTAGTTGTAGTTCACATGGTTGTGTGGTCTGTTATGTAAGCCAAAGGCTCCCGTGACGTAGACGCCTGTTCGTCAGCAAATGGGTCCCAGTTTCGCTTACTCGGAGTAGCAACGCGGAACATGGTTTGAAGATTCTCTGTCCTCTCTACCCATCTCCTTTCTCTGACTTCTCTCATCCCCTCTTTTCATTTCCACCCAACAAAATCCTAAAATCAGTCGAAGCAAGACGAAGAAGAAATGGTCAGCAATTGGACCTCACTCTTCCCCTGACCGAAGACCGGTCATACCAACAAAAACTCGATTTTCTCAGTCAAACTTCAAAACATAACTCTCCTTCCCTTATAAGCAAATACTTCCCCATTTCCTCATCATTCACATCCACAACAATCTGAAACTAAAAGAAGAACAACAACCCATCTCCTGTTTTGTTCTTCCTCTGCTAAGGAAGACCCACTTCCAATTGCGGTAGTTTGGAATTGTTCTGTGCTCAGATTTCAAGTTCATTCTCTAGTGCAAGAAGATTTACACTGATTGTTTTAGTTACCCATTTGGTTTTTCTCCATCTCATTTTATAGAAAGAACAGCTCATTTTTCTTGTCTGTAGAGGGTAAACTCAGATGCCCTCCTCAGATTTTTGGAATTTGCTCCTGCGGCTTTTGTCCTGCTTCTTACCTTAAAGATATTCCTGCACAATCTACTTTTGTTTCTTCTTCTTCATCCTATTGATGGTTATGAAGCAGACAAACTTTACCTTTTCAATTTGCTTAGCACATGTCCTCTTTTGATGGATCTTCTGCCTCTCTAATTGTGGACATGAACTAGTTTAGCCTCCGTTTCCTCCAACTCATTTTTCCTCACCTGGTTCATCTTGTTTCAAAATCTTTAGACTTTTTTCACCATTAAAGAAATGGAGAAAACTGGAGATTGTGAGCAGAAAAAACTGATCAGTGAGCTAACCCAAGGGCGGGAATTGGTGAAACAACTCCAGATCCATCTTAACCCCTCTTCTGCAGCTGAATTGAGGGAATTGTTGGTGCAAAAGATCTTATGTTCCTTCACCAAAGCGCTTTGTTTACTGAAAGGCAGTGAATCAGATGGAGAGCAGCAACCAACTGCGACAGGCCCGATCAACGACGGTGCAGATGATTCTCCGCGTTCGATCAGCGGAAGCCCACGAAGCGAAAATTCTGAGCGAGCAGATGTCTCTAAGAAGAGGTACATTCAAGCCAGAAACTTGATTGAAGTTCTACAAGTTTAGAAAATTTGGAACAGAAACTAACTATTTGATGTGTATGTTACAGAAAGATGCTGCCCAAGTGGTCGGAACAAGTGCGCATTTCTACGGGGACTGGCCTTGAAGGGCCTCTTGAAGATGGATACAGTTGGAGAAAGTATGGCCAGAAAGAAATCCTAGGAGCAAAATATCCTAGGTAGGCAACTTTTCTCATGTCTAATCATGTGGAAATAAAGATATTCATCAAACCGCACTTGACCAAATTAATGAAAGTTTTATGAACAGTAACTCACTAACCCCATGCCCGATTCCCCTCAAAATCACATACTCGTGTTGTCCAGAAAGCAAAATACCTTTTCTCCTCATCCCTCACAAATTCTCGGAATAATTGGAATTTCTTTGAAAAAAAAAAAAAACTGACCTTTTGATGTCTCTTCTTAAACTTTAAAAGCTTTGAATGATTCGAAATTATCTCAAAACAAAAGTGAATGGAATGAATTAGCGTTCAAAAGTAACAAATGTTCTCCATGAAAAAGCAAACAACAATTTCCAATGCGATATGGTGACCAAATCTCCAAATAATTCAAAATTGTTTGAAAATTCCCGACTCCTTTATGTCCCTTACTAATCTTTGAAATATTCCAGATTATTCGAAAATTATCACAGAATTATGTGAATTTACGCCTAATGTAGTGACAACACAAGAAACCATCATTCTTCCATCTTTTTCATTTTGTAACTAAAAATTTAAGTACATGTATAATAAATGTAGAAAGGAAGTATAGGTCTAATAAATGTACAAGTTGTAAGTTATAACGGAAAAATGTTTCTTTTCTGCAAATTTCTTGCAAAAGTTTTCCTCAATTAATGTCAGCACTTCTATATTTTCTCACACAGTCAATTAAACACGACTATTGACCTATACATGAACGTAGATGTAAAACACCATATTTGACTTTTAGTTTTGATGGCAAGGCAAACTAAAACAAACCTAAAGAAAAGAGAGAGAGCCCACTTAGATGTACATGAAATACATGATCAAGACGTGCCCTAAAGTATCCAATCTTAGTCTTAAATTTTCACTTCTCAATCATAGTAACAATGTAAGAATTCACCCATACAAAATACAAAGCATACATCGAAAAATACGTATAAACTCAGTGTCTGAACAGCACCATTTCTTTCCTACTCTAACATAACCTTTCTATGCTCGCAGAGGCTACTACAGATGCACCCACCGTCACGGTCATGGCTGCCTTGCTACAAAGCAAGTGCAGAGAACCGATGAAGACCCCACAGTCTTTGATGTCACTTACAGGGGTCAGCACACCTGTCTCCAATCAAGTCGCCGGAATATGACTTCACCTTTGCCGGAAAAACCACAGCCGCAACCACAGTCGCAGCAGCAAATCCTACTTAACTTTCGAACAGGCCTCAGAGTTAAAACGGAAAACTTAGACTGCCAAGACATGAATTCTTCTCCCTTCTCTTTCCCCTCTGCGTCAGTAGAGGGTGCGAAACCTGAAAACCCCATGTTTTCACCCTCGGCGCTCGATAACAATTTCATGGGTAGTTTTTCTCCGCCATTTATATCACCTGCGACTTCCGAATCAAACTACTTCTCGGTGTCGCCTTTCCAGATGAATAGTTTTAGCGGCCCTAATTTGCGGGGTTCGAAATCCGATCTCACTGAAATGATATCAGGTACCACTTCGACGTCGAATTCTCCATTGCTGGAATTAGATTTTGCACTCGATCCGGCGGATTTCGACCCCAATTTTCCGTTTGACACCCCTGGTTTCTTCTCTTAGTTTGGTAAGAGATGAACCGATTTTCAACCTTTCAACGAGAATTACCGGAGTAGCCGGTTCCTGCCCCTGATTTTGCCCTGGAGAGGTGCCCGTATGGACAAAAGGATGATTCAACGTACAGGAAAAGTAGCAGGCCAACTCTAAACATCGGCCTAGCAAACTTTGCTTTAATTGATGGATGTAGGTAGCCCACTTAAAAGAGATAGGCTGTGTAACTATTTTTCAATTTTCTTGTTTAGTTTTCGGTTTCTTCATAAATCATTTTGTATTTTTACTTTAATTTCCTTCAATTCTAAGGAAGAGTAGTTAATTTCCTCCATAAATTATCACTTTGTACGTAGTTCTCTTTTTCTTTTCTTTGTTCTTGGGTGTGAAATGGTTGGTTCTTGGTTAACTCTATAAGGTTCCTCGTCTAGCAATGTATTGTGGGAGGGCTCTAAGTACTTTGCATTTCAAATTCACATATAATTTGAACCTTAATGCCAATTTTTACTTGTTGGAATTTTGAAACTTGAATGGGAACTTCTAGATCCATGAATTTTGAAATAGAATTTTATAATGAATTTTCTGTTTTTTGTAGTTTTTTTTTTAAAGTTAGAAACTAATACACCCATGCATAGTCTCAAAAGCCTGGTTACCCAGGTTAGACACTCTTTCTTGCACCATTGTACGAGGAGGCTCTTAGATTAAGTTATTTGGAGGAAAGTTCACTTTAAAAAATGAAAATGCGTAAATAAGAGACTGGAACACGCAGGGAGCATCGAAAAATGAGGCAGAATACGCCCAAATCACCTACAATAGCTCAAATTTGCCAAAACAGACCAAAGTATGAAGTGAAATTGATTACAACTTTTTATTTTTTATTTTTATTTTTTTCCCAATGGAGCAGAGTTATCCGGCAATTCTAGCCAGAACGGAACGAAGTTAACAGCTATGAGCTATGGTCTAAGATGAGGCATAAAAAGGTCGGAATTTTTTTCCAGACTTTAAGATTCCATCTCCACTGTGTCTATGGCTAATTGAGTCCCCATCACACAAGCTCTATAGTACTAACTAAAAGATGACCAACGTATAATTCCAAAAAGGAGTAACCCAGCTTTTTTAAGCATCCACTAGTGCAAAATAACCTGCTGCTACTTTATTTATTTATTTATTTTATTATTTTATGGTTGAATAACCTGCTGCCACTAGTTTGCTCGATGCTACAAATGGGACCGCCGGAATTAGTCTTATCTACTTTATGGTCTGCCTTTTAAACAACACATGAAAGAATCGTCCCTTGTGCATTTGTCTCTTTCCGTCTAGAGTTTCCTTCACGGTGGAATGATGGCTGGATATTCATCAATTCTTGTGAAAATTATACCATGAGAAACGTTTATGAGGAAGAAAGTGAGAAGCTTAATGGTGTCGGCCCACTACATGCTATTATGATGTTTAAATCCAGTTTTTATTGACTTATCGTATGATTTCGTGCCGATCTAAAAACTTGTTGCAAATGATTGATCAGGAATAAGAGAACTACGTTCAACTTTTGCCATATAGAGGTTAGAGTGATTCTGGTCATCTAGAAATCTGAGGAGGAAGGGCTCAAGGTTCTTGTTGGGAACAGCTTTTAGAGGAGAAGGAAAGATTGTCTTAGCAAACAGTAGAAAGAACAAAAAATAATTGTCTCCCCAGAAACATTGGGTGATTATCAAGTTTATTTCCTTTTCTTTGTTCCAGAAAGCTAGAGATGAATCATCTTTCTCTTTATTTAATAACATTGTTTATATTTGGTGGGTATAGAGAGCTGGCTTCGTTATCCTTTTCACACCTCGTGGGTGGGTGAGGAATAGCATATCTTCCCTTATACGTAGATGGTGTATTAGCCGTCCTGATATCATAGAAACGAGGCACTCTAATCTGATCACGTAGTTTAAGAGAAGTTTGGTGTATCTTTAATAATTGATTGAGGAATTTGTATTGGCTGAAGACCGCTCGAGAGCAGTGACCGAGGAATTTGTCATGGCTTTCAATACGAATTTTCACTGCTTTTGCAGTTGATTGTTAGCAGAAATACCACCTCAGACTGCTGCATGCCTTGGGTTACTCAAAGCAAGAGAAACCCATTGAAGTAGTGGTTTGAAATCCTGCAGGTTCTTCAGCTCCGATTAAAGCATTTCTTGCTCGTTTGTCCTGTTTTCCTGGCGAACTAAGCAGGGAAAGCCCATCTAAATTTTGGGATTCAAAGTGATTTTGAGATGGGAATAGGGCTTGGATTCATGATTCGGCTACCAGCTGCTAGAATTGTCAAATTTTCGATGAAATTAAAAGAAGAGTTACCCTATATTGCGGTTTCCTTTTTCTCCAACTTTTGATTCTGTTGTAACCTGAAGAGCCGTCAATATGATCTTGTGGCTTGTAATAGGCGATACACTGTTGCTTGGGTCATCACTATAGATCAGTCTGCCTCATACATATTTACCAACCTAACACAAGTAGAAGGATCATTCAAATGCATTGATTTCTCATGTTACCAATTAACCTGATCAACGGCTTAAATCTGAAAAAAAAAAAAAAAAAAAAAAAAAAAAAAAAATTGTTTTATGTACGTGAAAAATTGGCGTGTACTCTTTAAACTAGAACACGTGCATGCTCTTGCCGAGAATCAGGTAAAACTTTTGTTTGCTTTCAGAGAGGAAGGATTGTCAGTTAGTTGTGGTATGTAAGCCCAACACCATACGAGCAGTGGATTCCCCTAATGAATATAACAGACAGTGACATTGAAACTCACTATATCATATGTTTTCACTCCAATCTATTCATGGCAGAGATTTATGCAGAAGAAGAAGATGAAGATTGAAAACCAAATACTTTCCCATTGCAATTGCGAAAACATCCATCTACAATATTGTGTACCAGGTGGCCGCAGCAGGAAGGGGCAGACTACAAGGGCCTATAGTATGTAGTCTTACCTTGTATTTTTGCAAGAGGTTGTTTCCACGCCTTGAACCCGTGATCTCAAGGTTATGCATCTTCCAAATCAGACTGAGAATTTGGAACCGAAAACGATACCTGTTTCATTACAACTAGAAGTGTCCAACGTAAATCATTTTGAGTGACAGTTAAATCAAAAGGAAGAATCAAATTGAACTGCATTAAGTTGAAGAATAGACTCACCAAAAGTTGCACACGTTCCAGAGGTGACTGAAGTTTCAAATTTCAATACAAAATTCATGAAGACTTGCCACTGTACACTTTTATGAATCTTTCCTTCTTGTAAAGTTGTCTGAAGAAAAGAAGGTACGAGGAAGGGAAAATGTTACTATTTAGTAGTAACTGGAGCATGCCCAAAGTTACCTATTCTGGTAGAACCCAAGTTTTGAGACACGGTATTTTCACTTGGTACTGTTAATTCCTCTGTCGAGAAATGAATTTTGGCAACGCAAAGAAACAGCAAATCAAGTCAGACCTCGTTCACTAAAGAACTCCAGAAGGTAGATGAAAATATAATACATTTTGTCACCTAAAGGGTTTTTCTTTTTCTTTTTTTTTAATGGTAATTCATTGAAAGGTCAAGAAAATCTTACACCCCATCCAACAGAAGTAGATGAAATTCACCCAACAGAACCAAAAACCGTTGATTTACAAAATTGAACAGCCAAGAAGCAACTCTGAGACAGAACAGAGCATCAACTCTGTCACCTCTAAGTTTGGATGTTCAGAACGTCACTTGATTTAGGTTTCTGTAGAATTAGTTTTGCTTGATAGGATTGTTACATTTCTACTGGCTCCGGTTCAGATGACATTAAGGGCTTGTTTGTTCAACAGGGGAAATTCTATCTTGTTTATTTTGACCTGTGCTTAGTACTAAATTTAGGTGAGCAGGTGATAAAGAAAAGAAGCATCACTTCTCACAATGAACAGGAAGCAGGAGACAGCAGAATTTCCTGTATAACATAATACTAAGAAAGTTAAATTGTGTATAACTTAATTACATCAAAGAGAAACTAATTTAGTTTTTGTAGTTGAGGAAACTTACACTATTTAAAGTGAGAAGAGGAAGCCACAAATAGTAAAGCTGTGCATTGCAGTTCCAGTGCAAATATTGCAGCATTAGCTGGAGGAAGAAGATGGGTGGAATTTGAAGTTGTACACCACAAAAGAATCTTGATGATGATGACACCACAAAAGAATCAATCAGAGGAGCACACATTTTGGGTAGCAGATCCTGCAACTAAGATCTCGCCTAGAGGTGTGACCATTGCAGGAGCTATGGTCATCTTGTTGGTCTTTCCACCTTCCTACGAATTAACAATTTCTACCAGATTGTCAAGTTCTTCAAATTAAATCATTGGTGGCTGGGTATATGCTACTCCTGAAATTATGTTTTATTTGAACTTGACCAACCAAGCAAAAGTTTACTATGAATTTTCCTGTTAGACCCCTCAGCTCAGTTAAGCACAGGACAGCGCTTTTATGTTTTCAGTGTATAAGTCTAGGTGGGTACGAGTTCACAATCATCAAAAGGGAGAAATACATAATAGCCTTTGACAATAGTACTATTTCACATGAAAAGCTGTTGGAACAACTGTCTCCACTTTCACTAAAGTTGTGGGGATGACACTTGTGCAATACCATCCCTTTTTGGGGCTTCAGCAAGGAATAAGAACTTGCTGGCTTGCAAGTAACAAGATTCTGTTTCACAGAAATATGTTACATAAACTATGGCTGTCAATGCAATTTTATTAGAAGTTCTGTTTTATCTAGAGAGAAGAGTGCTCCCGGTCTTTAATCTCTGAAATAGATGTGGTTTGGTTCTCTACAGCATCCTTAACTTTCTTCAACCCTCCTCTCAGCCCCAAAACAATGAATAAATCGGTGAGTGCAAGCAGTGACTCTGCACTGCTATGAATCCAATCAACATTATACAAAGAAGTTCCATAATGCATCTTTGCTGTTGAACTAATAAAGAACATGGGGCTACGGTAAGAAAGTTGTTCTTCTTTTTAAAGATGGAAATATCACTAGTTACAAAGAAACTTACCATAAATTCCTGCAGGAACTACTCAACCAACATGTGTAGCATCAGCATTGGTACAAAACCAGGTCAACAGCATGAAACTAATCGGCAGAAAGATCAGCAAGAAAACACCAAATGCTATATCCAACAAAAGAATCATGAAGTCGATCTCAATTAACTAGACTAAGTAACTGGCAACTATAGGAACATGACTTAAAAGCCATAAAAAATTAGGAGAAGCAAACACTTCTATAATCTATTACATCTGTTATGACATACAGAAGGAAAATACAGTATATTTGAGGGCTTGCAACAATCTAGCAGACTATAAAATTTGAAACAAACATTTCTATACCTTGTCATGGCTTAATCATAATTGAGCTGAATGTTTCTAATAACTAAGCCAACATTTCTGACTTAACAGTGCGACTAGTTAGGCAAATTATTTTTCAGCTTGCTCAAGCAATATTACCTCTCTTTTTGAGGATTTATATTATGCTGTTTCCACTCTTGACTCTCTCTTTGTTTTCTTCTCTCTACACCTGAAGTTTCTATCAGAGGAAAACGTTGAAAATCCAACTATTATTCTAACAACTGTGTGCAGAAACTATAAAATTGCATTTGGCAATTCATTTCAGAAATCTGTAGTTCTAATGAAATATGGATCATAAGACAATTACCGGTAAAGATGTACACACGGAAAGGAACAATAGAAGAGATTCAAATTAAACAGAGATAATTCCGTCAGAAATAAAACGAGAACATGGCTGAACTCTACAGAGGAAAAAAAAAAAGAAACATTGAGATTCACATTAGAGGGATAACTAAATTATTAATGGCAATCGACTTCCACAAAAATCCCAAAATGCCCATATATTGAATTTGCGGGTTTGCCATTATCCTTCAATTAACGAAAGAGACAGCTCCAGTTTGTCATCATTCTATGAAAAACCACATGACATAAAAGGAGAAATCTTGACATAAACCAATACCATTCTACTGGAAAAAATATGGGTAATTAGTTCATGTTCCTAGAAAGAATCCTGCCGAACCAGCCGAACTGAAAACCCATACCGGTAAAATAGAGAAAAGGTTGCAGAAACATACCTGTAGCACCCACAAAAAGTGAGTAAGAAATAGAACCCAAAAGGGGCAAGCTTGGAAGCCGTTTCCGACTTAGTCATGAAGCACAAGAAACCCCCCAGATAAGGAAAGAGAGACACTGCAAAGAGCTCTAATGCTATGCTCTGAGAATCAATAGACGGTGCCCAGGATCTACTGGTGTAAACCCACAAACAACACTGCTGTAGGAAGAGGAAGATATCCTTTTAAAACTTTTGCTTCCAGAGCAGCCATATCCATTGCTTTTTCTGCCCATATATCTTTGGAGATTTCTCTGAATCTTGGAACCAACAAAATCCGTAGATATGGAAGGAAAGGGCATTGCATAAGCAGCTTATCATCATGCACAAATATATTCTGTATAACTGTTTGATTTCCATGTTTGTTAATCAGACTGAGTTTAGAGGTACGGTAGTGTGCTCAATGTATAAGTGGGTTGATGGTTGGGGATCACTGATCCATGCCATCGCTTCTCGGCCGAAAGCCGTCCATCGAATCTAGTAAGAGATAAAGATGCGCCTCTCCCGCTTGTACATTAGGTGGGATTCCAGGTAGGCAGCCATCTCAGTAGGTGGATGACATTGACATGTGTGTGCACCAGTGGGTCAGTGAGTGTATGAATGTAAAAATTACTGTAAAAAGAAAAAAATAAAAACAAAATATTGGCGTAATGCAGATTTGACATAAAGAAGTCCACTTGTGCATAACGCCGGAATATTAAGATAATACAGAAATGTATCATCTTTCTCCACAACTTAGCAAACTCGCAACAAATTACGATAAGTTCTAAGTCGATTTATCGCATTGTAGTACCATGATCTAAAGTTTGATATTAATAAGCCCCCTTTCAAATACAAGTTCAGGGCGCTTTTGCTGAGTTTTGAATTTTTCTTATTTTTATGTTTAAAAAAAAATTATGAAGAAATATTCTTGCCCGTCATTTTGAGTTTTTACACTTCGATAAAAAGTCTCTGTTGTTTAAGATATAAAAGTTTTTCATTTCACTTCCTAGCCATCTCTATTTTCAATACAGAATAATAATAATTTGGATCATCCGATGGAGATCTTCTGTTCATTCTTTTCTTTTTCCAAAGGAGAAAGTTCATCAGAGAAAGATATGGAAGGTACAAACACTGCTGGGACTAAACTGTCTCAGGCCCAAATCGACTTCTCAAAACAAAGAGAAACCACACTAACAGAGACATAACCCAACAGTTCACAACACAGTCAACTTAATCCTTAAGATAAATTAGTAATTACCAGAGAGAAATAGAATCAAATTTGCAAACTACTTTATAATACTACAAAACTTACATGGATTATGCAAGCAACTAACCAAGAATCTACCTATGAACACTAATTAGGAAGACTTCGATCTGGCAGAATTACACTAGAAATGAACTCAATGATAACTTCATAAAAACTTATCATATTGAAATAAGGAAAATAACTCCTTTCGTAGGATAGCAATTGGTTGTGTTCTCAACAAAGCGACTCTTCACTAGTAGTCGTATGTTCTTTAATTTGAATCTTTCAACACAGCTCTTAGTTTTGAAAATTCAAATTTGATAAAACAAGTTTTCGAATCAAATATATTTAATTAACACTATAATCATCCAACAAAATAAGTGTCTACATCATATCAGGCTTTTACCAGTTGATGGTTATCGTATCAAATATAAATAAGAATAAAGGCTCCCACTTAAAGACATAAATGTAGTCAGACAAACGATCACGACTACACGATTTTGATGATATGCACGCTAAACTCCAACCATTCGTTTGCTGGACCTCATCTAAGATAGGACGTGCCCCAAAAGACTCCAACATCAGCAAACGAACGGTTCCAGTCACCAAACAACTGGACTCCGCGTGCAATTTCAGCGGCATGCTCAAGGGCTCTAAAGAATATGCATGGCAGTGGTAGAAAGTAGAATGGGTGGCTACTTGTTCAATATCAAACTCTTTACTCGAGGTGGCACTATGGATGATCACAGCACCAAATTTCATCCTCTTTGATAATGACAATGCCCAGTTAATGCCCTAAGTTGAAAGAAAAAAGGAAAGAACGACAACAAGAATAAATCATCTATATTCATCACGAAAAGATCATCTCGGAGCTATAAACTAATTCAGAACACCCATCTTCCTCGCATACTCCAGCTATCATCTATATATCATCTTGAGGTCGTATTTGTAATGAAAACCCACATCAACAAGCTTTGCAGATACGCCCGTAATTTCTTTATCTGGTGCTTCCACGTACCTGAAACATGATAGCATACCAAATTTACATATATCTCTACAAAAACTTCTCTCTAGGTTAGATACGGCATTGGTCACATAACTAAATTTAGTTTTGAAATTCAGCATTCTGTACTTCTCTCATAAAGTTCATAGATTGGAAAGAAACTTGGTGGGGGGGGTGGGGAGTACAGTACCAACAAATTGTGATTCTAACTGAGGGAGAAGAAAAAGTCTAGAAAAGCAGCAGGTTTGAAAAAGGAGTATTGGAAAGAAAAAGCAAATTCTTCTCTACTTCACCCGACTACGATATATCCCAAGGAAACAGACAGAAGTTTGTTCTTTGTGTAACTTGCTTATCAGATTTCACCCCTTAATCTCACCAGGAAAAAGATGACTCTCTTAAGAGCCAATAGAAGCAAGCAATATGGAGCCGAAATCATAAACCAAGATGCCTACTTGTATTCAACTGGCTTGCATTTTAACTGCTCACAACTGCTGCTTGCTCATGTCATAACCCATTCAAGTTCGACTGCCATAATCTAATCAAGCCATCACTTTATGCAGTTGCTGATGTCAAACCACCCATACCCCATTCCAATTGCCGTACCTGGGAAAATGACCAGGCTATGTCAGCAACCTAGAGGCAACGAAACAGAATACGCTCCTGTAGCAAGCTGTCAATTCCTTTCTAGTCACGGTTCCATTTTGCATACCGGAATGGAACATTATCGTGTTTCACACTTTCACCTCCTGTTTCAAAAAAGATGCAAAATTAAAAGAACAAAATTATTTTATTTATTATTATTTAGTTAACTCATTTAGGGAAAAAGATTTTTGTAGCTGAAGTTAATCTTACAGTCCAAGACATGCACAATTAAGTTGATTTACATTTCTAGTTTATTAACAATTATCTAGATAAGTTTAATTTATTTAGACGATACAATTTATATCACTCTTAGTTAGGCAAATGAACAAATTTAAGCTCCTTAATATAATGATACTAACTAAATATAGTGAATTGGAAATGTTACATAAATCAAGGAACCCTGCCAAGTTTGGTCATAGATCCTTCAACAAGTCGTTTCTTGGTTGGTTCAAGGAAAGGAGGTGAGAGGAATTGTTGCTGATGACCTCAAAAGGAAATGGAAATGTTAAATAAACATTTGCTTTCACAAGATTTCCATCAAACAATCTAGGCAACCTCCAGGTGCAGGCACTATCAATATTAATTTTGATGGATAGTCTCTTGGAGGCCAAGGGAGATCAGGAATTGCTTGAATCTTCAGAGACGACAAAAGAGAACAAGCTAAGGTGTTTCGAGGACTGCTTAGAATATCGGATTGAAAAAAACACAAACCTTCAATTGCTCTTCTTCCCTGTGCAGGAATGTGCCAATTCCCCACAGCGAGAGTTTATCATTGATGGGGACTCAAGTAACATTGTCAGATAGGCCAAAGGGCTGGGGATTATCCTTGGAGTTTCCGTAATGTCATCAAACAAAAGACTCTGAATAATAGATTGGCCAACTCCACAGCTGATTTGTTAGCCAAAAAGGGAGTCAATGGACCAACCATGTACATCAACAACCAATTACCCCCTTGGGACGAATGGTCATCATGTTTCCATGTTTGGTTTCCTGTTCATTTAGCTCTGCGTCCTTCCAATGATTGTAGTTCATTAGTGAGTGCCTTGATCATTCATGTAGTTTTCAAACGTAGATTATTTGACCATTCAAATGAAAGAAGGAAACAAAAAGAGACAGTGAGAGTGTGGACATCGTTTATCAAGCATATTTATATAATACATTTCAGGCCAAATTTTTCCAGAAATATTCTAAAGTTCTTTACAAATTTAAGCTACTGTTGATTGGATGAACTTATGTTTTCTGTAGTGAGATGTTTTGATCACAGTATTTAGACAATTAACATATGGAGATAATGAAGAGCTTTACATTTTCTTAATTTCATAAATCATCATCATCATCAAGACCTTATCCCAATTAGGGGTCGGCCACATGAATCTTATTCCTCCATTCTACTCTATTAAATACGATGGTTTCATTTAATCCCAAAGTTTTTAAGTCTTTCCTCACCACTTCTATCCACGTTCTTTTGGGCCTTCCTCTTGCCCTTTTAGAACCTTCAACTTGTATTGCCTCACTCCTTCTAACTGGTGCCGTTGTTAGTCTCCTTTGAACATGTCCAAACCATCTAAGTCTAATTTCCCTCATCTTGTTACCTATTGGTGCTATCCCTAAATTTCCTCTAATATTTTCATTTCTAATTCTATCCTTTGTTGTCTTACCACTCATCCATCTCAACATCATCATTTCTGCGACACTCATCCTATGACCATAATGTTCCTTAACTGCCCAACACTCTGATCCATAGAGCATGGCCGGCCTTATAGCCATCCTATAGAATTTTTCCTTTAGTTTGAGTGGCACCCACCGATCACATAAAACACCCGATGCACATCTCCATTTGTTCCAACCCGCTTGGATTCTCTGGGTAACCTCCCTCTCAATCTCTCCACTCTCATGGATCAATGATCCTAAGTATCGAAAGTGGTCTCTCATGGGGACCTCTTGGTTATCGATCTTGACTGGTGTTCCACTCCTACTCTCCTTGCTAAAATTACATTCCATATATTCTGTCTTAGTTCGGCTAATTTTAAATCCTTCCAATTCTAATGCTTCTCTCCATAACTCTATTTTTATGTTTACACCCTCCCTTGTCTCATCAATTAGGACTATATCGTCTGCAAATAGCATGCACCAGGGAATCTCCTCATAAATAAATTACTATAAGCTTTCTTGTTATGTGTAATATCAAAAATAGGGAGTTCATACATTACTCTTTAGTGGTATATATTGCATGCCTATGTCATCATCATCATTAAGACCTTATCCCAATTAGGGGTTGGCCACATCAATCTTATTCCTCCATTCCACTCTATTAAATACCATGGCTTCATTTAGTCCTAACGTTTTTAAATCTTTCCTCACCACTTCTATCCACGTTCTTTTGGGCCTTCCCTTTGCCCTTTTAGAACCTTCTACTTGTATTGCCTCACTTCTTCTAACCGGTGCCGTTGTTGGTCTCCTTTGAACATGTCCAAATCATCTAAGTCTAGTCTCCCTCATCTTGTTACCTATTGGTGCTATCCCTAAATTTCTTCAAATATTTTCATTCCTAATTCTATCCTTTCTTGTCTTACCACTCATCCATCTCAACATCCTCATTTCTGCGACGCTTATGCTATGAATATGATGTTCCTTAACTGCCCAACACTCTAATCTATAGAGCATAGCCGGCCTTATTTCCATCCTATAGAATTTTTCTTTTAGTTTGAGTGGCACCCATCGATCACACAAAACTCCAGATGTACATCTCCATTTGTTCCAACCCGCTTGGATTCTCTGGGTAACCTCTATCTCAATCTCTCTACTCTCACGAATCATTGATCATAAGTACCGAAAGTGGTCTTTCACGGGGACTTCTTGGTTATCAATCTTGACTGGTGTTCTACTCCTACTCTCCTTGCTAAAATTACATTCCACATATTCTGTCATAGTTCGGCTAATTTTAAATCCTTCAGATTCTAATGCTTCTCTCCATAACTATAGCTTTATGTTTACACCCTCCCTTGTCTTATCAAGTAAGACTATATCATCTGCAAATAGCATGCACCAAGAAATCTCCTCGTGCAGATGTTTTGTTAACTCATCTATAACCAATGTGAAAAGGTATGGACTCAATGCCGATCCTTGGTGCAATCCTATAGTGACAGGAAAATCACCAGTCATGCCACTAGTAATCTTATCATTTGTTACCCCTCCCTCATACATATCTTTAATTATATCTATATATCCCTGAGAAACTCCCTTACCACCCAACACCCTCCATATTAATTCTCTAAGGACTCTATCATAAGCTTTCTCTAAGTCGATAAAGACCACGTGGAGGTCTTTCCTCCTCTCCCTATATTTTTCTACTAATTGTCTTAGTAAGAAAATAGCTTCCATGGTAGACCTCCCAAGCATGAAACCAAATTGGTTCTCCGATACACTTGTTTCATGTCGTAGCCTCTTCTCAATCACTCTTTCAAAAAGTTTCATAGTGTGGCTCATAAGTTTGATCCCTCGATAATTAGTGCAGCTCTGTATGTCTCCTTTATTCTTATAAATTGGTACAATAGAGCTTTTCCTCCACTCATCCGGCATTTTCTTTGATTTTATAATCGTGTTAAACGACCTAGTCAACCAAACTACCCCAATATCTCTCATATGCTTCCAAACCTCTATTGGTATACCATCAGGCCCTATGGCCTTTCCTAATTTCATCTTTTTCAAGGCTTCTTTTACTTCAAATATTCTAATCATACGTTCATATCTATAATAGCCAATATTATTTAGATTTATAGTATTTTCAATCCATATATTCTCAGAACCATTGTCATTTAACAATTTTTGAAAGTATGTTTCCCACCTTTGTTTGATCTCATCATCTTTAACTAATACTCTTTGATCGTTGCTTCTAATACACTTAACATGATCTAAGTCCTTACCCTTCTGTTCTCTTACTTTTGCAAGTTTAAACACATCTTTCTCACCTTCTCTTGTTCCTAGTCTATTGTAGAGCTCATCATATACTTGAAGTTTAGCCTCACTTACTATTCTCGTAGCAACCTTTTTAGCATTCTTATATTGTTCATAGTTTTCATTATTTCTAATCTTCTGCCATGCTTTCAAGCGCATCCGTTTTTCTTTAATAACTTTTTGCACTGTTTCACTCCACCATGTTTCCTTTGCTAATAGCCTTTTACCTTTAGATACTCCTAAGATATCTTTTACCACTTTCTTAATGGACTCAGCCATATTAGTCCACATGGTATTTACTTCTGTTTCATAGTTCCAATTTCCTTCTACCATCAACTTATTTTTGAATGAGGTTATTTTCTCTCTTTTTAAGTTCTACCACTTAGTTTTTGGATATGTATTAAGTTCAGTTCTTTTTCTCCATCTTTTGATATGGATATCCATAACCATTAACCTATGTTGTGAGGTTAAACTCTCACTGGGTATTACCTTACAATCCTTACATATAGATCGTTCATTATTCTTAAGTAGAAAAAAGTCTATTTAGCTTTTATGAAGTCCACTTTTAAAGGTTATTAAGTGTTCATCCCTCTTCTTAAAGAGTGTATTTGCAATGGACAGGTTATATGACAAGGCAAAATCGAGGATATTCTCCCCAATCTCATTTCGTTCACCTATACCATACCCTCCGTGTATTCTATCATATCCTTCCTTATCTTTCCCTACATTGCCATTTAAGTCTGCTCCTATAAATATCCCCTCAGTGTTGAGAATTTCTTGCATGACTCCCTCAATATCTTCCCAAAATTCTCTTCATTATATCTTGTAACCCTACTTGTGATGCGTATGCACTTATAACATTAATAATTTGCTCTCCTTGAACAAGTTTTATTATTATAATTCTATCACTAATTCTTTTAACGTCCACAACTTTATTCTTTAATTCCTTATCCACTATTATTCCTACACCATTTCTGTTATTTTCCTTTCCTACGTACCATAATTTATACCCATCTATTTCTCTAGCTTTAGCCCCTTTCCACTTGGTTTCTTGGATACAAGCGATGTTGACTCTCCTACATTTCAACGCTTCTACTAACTCCAAACCCTTACCTGTCAGTGTCCCTATATTCCATTTGGCGATACGAATCTTACGTTCTAAAGATACCCTATTTACTATCGCCTTTCTCGACCTCCATGGTATGAACCCATGTCCACTTTTCACTGCACCTGAGTTCTGATGCAGAGCGTCACTTCCGAGGGGATGCTCTAGCAGCCCTTGCCCATTTTTCATTACACCCGGGATCCGATGTAGCGCATCGCTTCTGGGAGAACGCCCTAGCAACCGTTGCCTATTTTTCACTACACCCGGGATCCAATGCAGCGCATCGCTTATGGGGAACGCCCTAACTTGAGGGAATGTCTGTATTCGATTCATGTCATAGTTTGGGTTGCCGTAGTTTTAACAAACTGAAGATGATTGTCATTTCTTCCTTATAAACTAATATACAAATGCATATGCATTTGCAAGCAAAAGAAATAACAAAACCATCTTCAGCTTCCCCTTGCCAGCTGGCTACCTGACGCAAGGGTTGCCATATTTTAAGAAGCTAGAGATGATTTTCATTTCTTCCTCACAAACTAATATACAAATGTATGTTCATTTGTAAGAAAGAAATAACAAAATCATCTTCAACTTCTCCCTAGCCGGCTGGCACCTGACGCAAGACCCTCCTTTTTCATCCGGGCTTAGGACCAGCATTGGCGGAGTTACATTTGTATATTGCATGCCTATGTGCCTTTACCAATAAAATGGGGTACAAAATAGACATTCTTTACTTTTAGATCTACATTATGTTGGAATCCAATTTTAGCAAGGAAAGGAGTAGGAATGGAACACTAGTCAAGATTAATAACCAAGAAGTCACCGTAAAAGACCATTTTCAGTACTTATGATCAATGATTCATGAGAGACAAGAGATTGAGAGGGAGGTTACCAAGAGAATCCAAGTAGTTTGGAACAAATGGAGATGTGCATCTGGAGTTGTGGGATCGGCGGGTGCCACTCAAACTAAAAGGAAAATTCTATAAGATGGCAATAAGGCCGGCCATGTTCTATGGATCAGAGCATTGGGCAGTTAAGGTACATCATGTCCATAGGATGAGCGTTGCAGAAATGAGAATGTTGAGATGGATGAGTGGTAAGACAAGAAATGATAGAATTAAGAATGAAAATATTAGAGAAAATTTAGGAGTAGCACCAATAGGTAACAAGATGAGGGAGATTAGACTTGGATGGTTTGGACATGTTCAGAGGAGACCGAAAACGGCACCGGTTAGGAGTGAGGCAATACAAGTAGAAGGTTCTAAAAGGGCAAGGGGAAGGCCCAAAAGAACGTGGATAGAAGTGGTGAGGAAAGATTTAAAAACTTTGGGACTAGATGAAGCCATAGTGCTTAATAGAGAGGAAGGAAGGAATAAGATTCATGTGGCCGACCACCTATTGGGATAAGGTCTTGATGATGATGATGATGATGATGATGATGATTATGTTGGACTGTCAAGTGACATGTGGGAGCCACTAGTGTTGGCTGTAGTGCAGTGGAAGAAGATCTAGGGTTGAGGATTCCATCAAATCCAAAGTAAACAAAAACCTTCCAAAATTCAACAAAAGAATGCAGTAAAGATCATAGCAAACGAAGAAGAACATGAAGACAAAGTCGCCAATGACTAGCAGCTTCCACAAATCACACCAAATATGCAGTGGAAAAGTAAAACGAACATTTGTATCATCTTCAACCTCGAAACCCATTTCCAAAGTCCTGCTTTTTGATGTTTTAAAGACCAAAAACCATAAAATCAAATATAAATAGAGTCCTGGTCGGCGTACATGCTCAAAAGCATGTGAAGAAGTTCACATCCTCATTTCATAGATGGTACAACTAAGTAAAACGAACATTTGCATCATCTTCATGTTTTAAAGACCGAAAACCATAAAATCAAATATAAATAGAGTCCTGGTTGGCGTACATGCTCAAAAGCATGTGAAGAAGTTTACATCCTCATTTCATAGATGGTAAAACTTCTTTTTGTAGATCTAAGCCATTCATCATGTTTAGATCTAAGCCATTCATCATGTTTGGAATGGCTTAAATAGGCTAGAGATCAAATTTCATGCCTAATGGATTATTTTAGCCTATATTTCATTGAGTAAAAACTAAACACCATGAATTTTTATTACCATTTTCAAAGACCCAAAACAAGTGGTTTAAGATCATCCAAATGCATCAATTTTTGATGGATCTCTTACTTTTATACGGCAAACGTGATGAACAACTTATATACATGAAAAGACTTTACAATGCATGAAAAAAAGATCTTGACTTCTTCACATGCTCTGGACCATGTAGGCCTACTGGGACTAATGAATCCGAAACAGTAATTGAAATCTTAGGAATACCACAAAAAGGATCATTCTCCCCTTGTTTTTCAGTAAATTTCAACAATTTCAAGTAAATAGCACATTCTGGCTAGAACCACCAAATGGGAGCCAAACAACCATATCAGGCGGAATTAGACAGAATGTTGATTGAAAACTTTTGACCTGTGTTTTGTTCCACTTTCCATAGTGAAACAGAATTTTTTGGAAATTCCATCTGGAATGGAGTGGAACTAACATCTTAAGTTCTGTAGCTTTTTGCAAAGTCTCAATCAAAAGGTACTTTCACTAGGTTCTGCTCTGAATTTAATCCTACATTTGCTACTCATAATACCCAGAGCTACTTCTGGTACAGATATTAATACGTAAATAAGCCGTGAAGTTAACATTCCTGTCCTGTATCGTACCTTGTTAGATGTTGACATGATGTATCAAATTTGGTTACAATAACATGCATTACTCAAGAAATAATGTAGCAGCAGGAAAGGCAAAAGAACTTCAGCCTTGTCAATTGAGTAAAATATTCAGTCATTTAGTTTTTGCAAGAATTGTTGAGAGTTAAACTACAAATTATGTATCCATCTGGCATTTTCTGGCCCAAGGGTACTCAATTTAAGATAAGCAATAGCATGAAAATGGATGACAAATAGAAAACCTAAAAAGTCACAGGTCAATTAAAGGACTATTTTCACTGTGTCCAGGTGACTTATGCACAATTTGTTGCTTTCATCCACCACAAAGTCACAAACATGTCAACAAATTTCCGTGATTATGATAAGCAGTATTAAACAGCCAACCAACATCTGAAATATTTTATACAGAATATGAAAGAGAAATAATTTCCCCAGAAAGAAGATACTTTCGTCATATACCTCATCATCATATCCACAAAGTAATGCAACCTTGTCTGTTGAAATTCTTCCATCCGTATCAGGATTCAATGTTAGATACCAATGCCTTTGCAACTAGAAATAGCCAAAACTTCATAGGGCCTGCAAGAGGACAAAGAGTTACTTTAGTTAAAATGTTTCTCTTTTATGATGACAAATACGTTCACATACTTATATTTTATTATGCAGACAATTTATTATGATTGACTCGTAAGGGAAGATTTTTGGGGCTAAGATCATCCACTGGCAGTATCTCTGGGATGGCCTATATAAGCCAGGCTCTCAAGATGATCACCATTATTTGGGCCCTAATAATACTTTTGGCTGCTGTACCATGTAGCCTGGTGATCTGGTCTAGTCACTCAAATATCACATATTTCTCTGTGCAGAAAAGAATGCTTCTTAATTGGCCCATCAAGTAATAACTCAAAAGCAGATGCCTACCTCCCAATATTAGGTGCCCAAGCAACAAAACAGATACAGGATCGCCCTTGTCTTCAGGTAAATCAACTCTACAATTGGCAGCCATCTTCGATGACCCTTGTCAAATCCCAGACCTGAAGAAGTTGTGTGATAACAAAAAGATAAGCATGACCATTATAAGCTCACATCTCTCCTTAATTTTCATTGCTTCCACTCACTTAAATTAGATGAACATAAACAGATTTCACTAGAACTGCTTGCCTGAGTAACCATTAAAATTGAAAAAAAGTTGTGCCTTAGAATTTTAAAAAGTGTTCTGCTATCAATTGAGGACCCGGCCAAGTAAAGACACAATGATTATGGCTCAATCTGTAATAACTTGAGTTTTTATAATACAAATATTTATTTTATATGGGATTGACAACAAAAGGAAGTTAGTTGTACTTGTTACAGACTGAGTATGAATGCTTTAGAACTAGACTTCAAGTCTCTAAGTTAGCTACGAGTTCCCTTTTTATTTTCTCTCTATTTGAGACGAGGTCTTCGCCAATGTCGTCCGGCTCCGGAACCAGAGGTTGGTGTTCAGATACCGGTGCAGACGGGCCCGCCCGATCACTCGAGTCAGAAGAAGCACTCCCCTGCTCGAGAGCAAGAAGCGGGTGAGCTGCCCGGGCAGAAGCAGGAGTCGTATCCGGGGTGAACTCCAAGGAATTCACTTCGTCCTCGTTGTAGCGAAACGAGTCCAGAAGGACTTGCAGCGCAGACGAGGAGTCGCTTCTTCCAACAGCGAAAATGAGACGAGGAGAAAAGTCATGATAAAGAGAACTTTCATAGAGTTCTCCTTATCAACTTTTGAAGAAAAAAACGGAAAAAAGGCCAGATCTACGTGACCCTCCCATTGCCATATGGTGCTTTT
Source organism: Warburgia ugandensis (assembly GCA_035236585.1). Classification (NCBI taxonomy): domain Eukaryota; kingdom Viridiplantae; phylum Streptophyta; class Magnoliopsida; order Canellales; family Canellaceae; genus Warburgia; species Warburgia ugandensis. The sequence goes on from CP141134.1 coordinate 69,735,959, forward strand.
TCTTTACTTTTTCCCCTTTCTTCCCGGTCCAATATTTGTTCTCGAAGGTCTTCGTTTCCGTGTAGAAGCAAACTCTCCAAATTTATGACCAACCTTTCCTTCAGTGATCTTAGAATGAACAGGACTTTTTCCATTGTAAATTCGTACGGAGCAATCAACGAATTCCGGCAAAATAGAAGATCTACGTGACCAAATTTTCCTGCTAAAAAGATTTTCTTTTTTCTTCTTCATTCGATACAGGAATGCATCAGACTGTCTTTTTGGAGAATTTTGAGACCAAGAGTCAGAAGATGTCTAGATTCATTGAACCTCCTTAGTATAAACATTTATTTTGTATGGGATTGACAATAAAAGCAAGTTAGTTGTACTTGTTACAGACTAAGTATGAATGCTTTAGAACTAGAGTTCAAGTCTCTAAATTAGCTATCAAACTGTCTTTTTGGAGAATTTTGAGACCAAGAGTCAGAAGATGTCCACATTCAATGAACCTCCTGATTTGGACATCTCTCTTTGACTTAGAATATAGTGAAAATAAGAATAAATGTATGATAGTTAAGTGTATACAAGATATGAGATGGGAACCCTATAAATCTATAGGAATAAGGAAAGTCGACTAAGAATTGAAATTTAGAGTATAATGTGATGGAAGGTTGAGATCTAGTAGAAAGAATAAGATCAAGATCTGAGAGACCTGAGATAGGAAAGGGTCATGATACATGATAAAGAGTGAATAAGATCAAAATCAAGGATAGTCATCATCATCATCATCATCAAGACCTTATCCCAATTAGGGGTCGGCCACATGAATCTTATTCCTCCATTCCACTCTATTAAATACCATGGCTTCATTTAGTCCCAAAGTTTTTAAATCTTTCCTCACCACTTCTATCCACGTTCTTTTGGGCCTTCCCCTTGCCCTTTTAGAACCTTCGACTTGTATTGCCTCACTCCTTCTAACTGGTGCCGTTGTTGGCCTCCTTTGAACATGTCCAAACCATCTAAGTCTAATCTCCCTCATCTTGTTACCTATTGGTGCTATCCCTAAATTTCTTCTAATATTTTCATTTCTAATTCTATCCTTTCTTGTCTTACCACTCATCCATCTCAACATCCTCATTTACGCAACACTCGGCCTATGAGTATGATGTTCCTTAACCCGCCCAACACTCGATCCATAGAGCATGGCCGGCCTTATAGCCATCCTATAGAATTTTCCCTTTAGTTTGAGTGGCACCCGCCGATCACATAAAACCCCGATGCACATCTCCATTTGTTCCAACCCGCTTGGATTCTCTCGGGTAACCTCCCTCTCAATCTCTCCACTCTCATGGATCAATGATCCTAAGTATCGGAAGTGGTCTCTCATGGGGACCTCTTGGTTATCAATCTTGACCGGTGCTCCACTCCTACTCTCCTTGCTAAAATTACATTCCATATATTCTCGTCTTAGTTCTAGCTAATTTTAAATCCTTTCGATTCTATCGCTTCTCTCCATAGCTCTAGCTTTATGTTGACACCCTCCCTCGTCTCATCAAGTAGGACTATATCGTCACCTGCAAATAGCATGCACCAGTGGAATCTCCTCATGCGATGTTTTGTTAACTCATCCATAACTAATGTGAAAAGGTATGGACTTAATGCCGATCCTTGGTGCAATCCGACAAAGGACAGAAAATCACCAATCACGCCACTAGTGATCTTAACATTTGTTACCGCTCCCTCATACATATCTTTAATTATGTCTATATACCCTCGAGAAACCCCTTTAACACCTAACACCCTCCATATTAACTCTCTAGTGGACTCTATCATAAGCCTTCTCTAAGTCAATAAAGACCATGTGTAGGTCTTTTCTCCTCTCCCTATATTTCTCTACTAATTGTCTTAAGTAAGAAAATAGCTTCCATGGTAGACCTCCCGGGCATGAAACCAAACCGATTCTCCGATACACTTGTTTCATGTCGTAGCCTCTTCTCAATGACTCTTTCAAAAAGTTTCATGGTGTGGCTCATAAGTTTGATCCCTCGATAATTAGTGCACTCCGAATGTCTCCTTTATTCTTATAGATTGGTACAATAGAGCTTTTCCTCCACTCATCGTGCATTTTCTTTGATTTTATAATCTTGTTAAACAACTTGGTCAACCAAACTACCCCAATATCTCCCATATGCTTCCAAACCTCTATTGGTATACCATCGTGCCCCATGGCCTTTCCCGATTTCATCTTTCTCAAGGCCTCTTTTACTTCAAGCATTTTAATCCTACGTTCATATCTATAATATCCAAGTGTTATTTAGATTTATAGTATTTTCAATTGCCTATTCTCGTGGCCATTGTCATTTAGCAATTTTTGGAAGTAGATTTCCCACCTTTGTTTGATCTCGACGTCTTTGACTAATACCCTTTGATCATCGCTTCTAATGCACCTAACATGCTCTAAGTCCTTACTCTTCCGTTTCTCTTACCTTTGCAAGTTTAAACACATCTTTCTCACCTTCTCTTGTTCCTACCTATTATGTAGAGCTCATCATATGCTTTAAGTTTAGCCTCACTTACTATTCTCTTAGCAACGTTTTTAGCATTCTTATATTGTTCATAGTTTTCATTATTTCTAATCTTCTGCAATGCTTTAAAATGCATTCGTTTTTCTTTAATAGCTTTTTGTTTCATTCCACCACCACATGTTTCCTTTGTTAATAGCCTTTACCTTTAGATACTCCTAAGACATCTTTTGCCACTTTCTTAATGGACTCAAATGATAGATTCCACATGGTATTTACTTCGTTTCATAATTCCAATTTCTTCTACCATCAACTTATTTTTGAATGAGGTTATTTTCTCTCCTTTTAAGTTCCACCACTTAGTTTTTGGATGTGTATTAAGTTCGGGTTCTTTTTACTCCATCTTTGATATGAATATCCATAACCATTAACCTATGTTGTGAGGTTAAACTCTCACCGTGTATCACCTTATAATCCTTACATATAGACCTTTCATTATTCCTAAGTAGAAAAAGTCTATTCGCTTTTATGAAGTCCACTTTTAAAGGTTATTAAGTGTTCATCCCTCTTCTTAAAGAGTGTATTTGCAATGGATAGGTTATATGACAAAGCAAAATCGAGGATATTCTCCCCCATCTCGTTGCTCACCTATACCATACCCTCACGTGTATTCTATCATATCCTTCCTTATCTTTTCCTACATGGCCATTTAAGTCCGCTCCTATAAATATTCCCTCAAGTGTTGGGAATTTCTTGCATGACTCCCTCCATATCTTCCCAAACCGTCTCTTAATTATATCTTGTAGCCTACTTGTGGTGCATATGCACTTATAATATTTATAATCTCGCTCTCCTAGAATCATTTTTATTATTATTATTCTATCACCCATTCTTTTCACGTCCACAACTTTATCCTTTAATTCCTTATCCACTATTATTCCTACGCCATTTCTATTATTTTCCTTTCCTACGTACCATAATTTATACCCATCTATTTCTCTACCAAATTTAGCCTTTCCACTTGGTTTCTTGATACAAGCGATGTTGACTCTCCTACGTTTTATCGTGTCTATTAACTCCAAACTCTTACCCGTCAATGTCCCTATGTTCCATGTAGCGATGCGAATCTTATGTTTTGGAGATTCCCTATTTACTATCGCCTTTCTCGACCTCCATGGGATGAACCCATGTCCACTTTTCACCGCACCTCGGGTTCATGCGGCCATGCGTCGCTTCCGAGGGGACGCCGCTCTGGCAGCCCTTGCCCATTTTTCACTACACCCGGATCCGATGTAGCGCGTCGCTCCGGGGAGAACGCCCTAGCAACCCCTTGCCTATTTTTCACCGCACCGGATCCGATGCAACGCGTCGCTTATGGGGAACGCCCTAGCTTGAGCGGATTTCAGATTTCGATTCATGTCATGTTGGGGTTGCCATAGTTTTGGGTGAAGATGATTTTCATTAAAATCATTACAATCATTAAAATCATCTTCACTTCACCTTGCCTACTGGCTACCCGACGCAAGGGTGGCCATATTTTTAGAAGCTGAAGATGATTTTCATTTCTCCCTCACAAACTAATATACAAATGTATATTTATTTGTAAGAAAGAAATAATAGAATCATCTTCAACTTCCCCCTTGCCTATCAAGCTACGATACAAGGGTTGCCATCTTTTAAGAAGCTGGAGATGATTCTCATTTCTTCCTCACAAACTAATATACAAATGCATATTCATTTGTAAGAAAGAAATAATAGAATCATCTTCACCTTCCCTCAAGCCACCGGCACCTGACGCAAGACCCTCCTCCTTTTTTATCCGGGCTTGGGACCGGCATTGGCGGAGTTAAAATCAAGGATAGTATAAGACAGAAAAAAGAAACATAGTTGGAGATATAATATGACACAAAATAGTAAAGGGGGACCAAATACAATTGGCTAGGTGGAGAAAGAAGAAGAGAACACATGAAAAACAAATAGAGAGAGAGAGAAGCAAGGGAGGGTGAGGCTGCACCAAGGTCATTCACACTTTGCATTTTTGGATAAGGAGATTGTAGAAGATTGTTTTGCTTCTACAGGTAGGGGCGTGGATTATTCTAGATTAGATCGGTTTTGTTTTCAAGGTCATGGATTTATCTCATTTATGTGCACTTATGATTAGTTTTGTTCAAACTGATCATTAATTTTGCAATTGATGTATGCATATTTGTGCTTGGTTGTTCTTCAAATCATGTTGTTGATCCATATTATTATTGGCGAAATAGTTATGAACAGTTTGAATCTCACCATTGATTCATGTCCATTTAGGTGCATCATAAAGAGATTTTTTTTTTTTAATTTATGATGTTATAGGCGGATGGACCTATTTGATGTAGGCGCATGGGTTGATTGAACATAAATGTAAGAATTGATTAACTTCCATTCTTTAATACATATTGATATAAGTGCGCATGCTAGATCATTCCCATGCCATTGATTTGACCAACACCTTGATTTGATGTCAAATTTCATCAGTGGATCTCACATCTATAGTATGCACATTCCCATACTTTGCCTTGATTTTGGATTTCATCCATAGATCTCACATCTATAGCATGCGCACTCTCATTCCTTAATTAATTTAAAAGCATGAGCACATGATTGATCTAAAGTGCGGTCACCTAGGATCTTTGTTTTGATCCATGCACACAAGTACTTCCATCATCCCTATCCCTGCAAGATGACTTGCTCGCGAGTGCCTATTTTAACTTCCTACTAGCTAGTTGAGCTAAAAAGAGTGATAAAAGACAGGTAGCTTGTGTACCTATGCGTTCTGGGATTGATCCTTGTTTAGACACGAGCATGCCATTCCTTAATTGACTTAAAGCATGCAGACATATTTGATCTGATGCAGGCACGCCCTACATCCTCGTTTTGATTCATGCACACAAGTGCCATCATGATTTGTTGACATCCTATTTATGGAAGCACACAGTCTTTGATCGGTCTCAACACTTGCATTTTGTTCACTGATATCATAGTCACATAGATGCCATTAAGTCTCAAGTTAGATCAATTACATGAACACCTTTGATCCTTGCTAAATCCCTCATGTGCACATGTTCACCCAACTGACCTATCATGTGAATCGTTGTTCTTCAGTCATAGACACATGCACACCATCCATGTTATGCACCCACGTTCATCTATTTGATTTGTCACGCACACTATTCATGCACACCAGTTCATCATGTGCACAAATTATTTGTTGATCCCATGACTGTAGCACGCAGACTCTAAAATCCTTATTAGATACTAATTTCATCCATAGATCTTTGTGTTAGACCCTATGCACCATTGATCTGTTATTAGATGCACACATGACATGAAATCCCTAGAGTTTAACATTCAATGTTATAGTTGATCTCTGTCATAGGCCTTACACACTATTAATTAATTATTGGAAACACACCTAGCATGAAATATCAAGCGTTTTATGTTTTTATTGCAACTTTGTGTCATACTTACTAGATTGCGCCAACTATACCCCATGTGCACATGCCCATATTGAATCATACATTATTTTACTATGTATTCCATCTTGGCATTAATGATCTCAAGTTCCACAAGCATGTTCACCATTGCTTCGTAAACTTATCTTTCAATTGCATGCACACCATGGATCTTACATGCGCATCATTGACCACATTGCATATACATCATGCACATGTGTACCATTGATCCACATCTGATTTACATTCCAATTCCTTGTGCAATTATCATCTTGTGATCTAGGTGTATATACACCATTGATTCACAATCCTAATCCATACACACTAGTGACTGTTTGATCTAGTGCACCGCTCACCATTGATTTCCTAATCTATGTACCTTGCACATTATTGACTCCTTGATTTAGAACAAGCGCACCATTGATCCATCATTTAAAGCCTGCGCACTTGTTTTCTACAATCTAAAGCATACACTCCATTGATCTTTTGTTTTCTTTATAACGTGATCTAAAGCATGTGCACCATTGATCTCAAATCCTAAGAACCATGTGTAATGTTGATATTCTATACATGAGAGCCCTTTTTTAGGACATTTTTGAAAATAGAAGAAAATTCTATGTGTGATGATTATAGAAAAGATTATATTTCATCTTATGATTGATTTGATATATATTTTGCTTAAGTGCATGTGTACTTGTATATATGTGATATGAGAATTGAAATGCTTTATACATTATCAAATTTGATATGTTAACCGAGATTTTGAGATTTTGCTCAAAGGAGTGTTTATGTGACTATACCATGAATAGGAGATCAAAACTGTGATGAAACTCTTTGGAGTCGTGTGTGAGGGGTCATTGATGAGACCCTTGTAGTTTGCCATGCTCAGAGTGCAGTTGGCCATTGACAATTTGAAAAGAAAATTTGATACCCACCTGAGGTAAAGACTTCTATGTATTTGGAAGGGTCATGGGACCTTCCATTTAGTGTAATACACTCTCCCTCATAAGGACCGGTATAGGTTGTGCAGTATCCATAATCAAAAGTAGGCAGGAGAAACTAGTTCTCTCCAAGGGCATAGCAGACGAGATTTAATATGGACATACATACATACATATAGACACACGCACACACGCGCACACACACACATATATATATATATATGTCAATCAACATCGAAAGATTTAGACCATTCACCTTTATGGACTCAAGAAGGGGGCAAGGTAAGGCTGCATACTATTGACCCTCGTGGTCTTCCCCTTCCTCGGACACTACATACGCGAGAGCTTGGTCCATTGGAACTGCTGCCTTTATGGACTCAGCAAGATGTTGTTGTTTGATCAGTTTGATACTAAGTAACATGTTTCACATATAAGATACGGCTTCTAATGTTGTGTACTTTTTTATTGAGATTTATAACACTCAATATAATTTATCATGGACTTTGAGATTTAATCATTGTCGAGATTTGCCACCGATCATGTTTAACCGCTTACATCTTAATATCTTTATGAATTTATGTGTTTTCTGCATGCTTTGTCTGGCTTAGAATTTTCCACTGAGTGGTCCTACTCACCCCCACCAACAATTTTAGCTCAATTTTTTGGGCAAGAGTAGAGAGTTGAAGCAATGCAAAAACCTTGAAATAGGAGAGCAAAAGTATGACAGTGAATTAACTATTTATTTGGCTTGGAATAAAAACTTAAACATTCAGAACAATGATGTAATGTGACAATAAACTTTGTTATAAATGTCAGGATTTGGTTTAATTAATGGCTTCATTTGAGGTTGTTTGGGCTATGACCAGTAGGTCTTAGCAATACTTGTTCTTACACACTTATTTTGAATATGTAGAGTTTTAATGAGACACTTGGGCTTAAAAGGGTAATTTTGAAAACTAATATATATGATGTTTTCAAATGTTTAAAAAAAGAAGAAAATTTATTCAAGATCTTGATGATTTCCAAATAAATTTTCAAAAATTGCTTTTGAAAAACCCGGGACATCACACAATTAGATATCTGAGCTCAAAAACGGAACATGAGATTAAATTTTAAACAAGGTTTAGACATAAAACATGTATGGAGAAGAAACAAAAAAAATGGAGATCATTGATCAAATATGTGAAAACAACTCATATGTGGAACTTAATATACCTTTGAGGAATTGACCAATGACAGGTCTGAACTGAATCCAAGAAAAAAAGTTAATTGTCGTTTTCGCCTTGGATTTCAAGCAATAGATGCAGACAAGCATGATCATCATGCTTCCCAAACCGGGATACACAATCAATCACGTTTTAAATTTCAGCCTGCCCAAAGAAAACCATTTCTATATAGAAGTCATGCAAAGATAGCAATAAGCAAAACTCATCAACATGGTCTACCAAAATGGTCAATGTAAACCTTGTTGTTGGAGAAACTCAGAGACATTCTTACTTCAGACCACATATCCTATGACTTGTCCATGAAGTTGGCATTATTTTGTAGTACATGCATAGCATTAGTGATTTACTAGATATATTTAAAAAAGGGGCAGCCATGTGCACAAAGCTCCGGCATATGCGAGGTCCAAGGAAGGGGCGAACCACAAAGGGTCTATGGTATGCAACCTTACCTTGTATTTTTATAAGAGGCTGTTTCCACAACTTGAAACCATGACCTCTAGGTTATGTGACGACAACTCTACCGTTGCGCCAAGGCTCCCCTTCATTTACGAGATATACTTTTTCAAATCTTATTCTTTTTGTGAAATGATATCTGCACAATGATGTACTGCTAAATTAAAAGGGCAGCCTGGTGCATGAACTCCTGTATATGCGGGTTCCAGGGAAAAGGCAGACCACATAGTGATATGCTGCTAAATAAAAGGGGCAGCCCTGGTGCACGAAGCTCCCATCTATGCAGGGTCCAGGGAAGGGGCGGACCACAAGGAACTATAGTAGGCAGCCTTACCTTGCATTTTGCAAGAGGCTGATTCCACGCCTTGAATCCGTGACCTCAAGGTCACATGACGACAACTTTTACCGTTGCGCCAAGGCTCCCCTTCGATATACTGCTAAATACAACTACATATTTGCACAGGCATATCATCATGTGAAGTTTCTCAAAGGTTTTTTGCATCTCCCTACCATGTACAACACCAAAGCATATCTTCATGTCCAAGTTACATGACACGAGTAAAATCACTGCCTGCTAAATTTCTATATAATTAAACCTAGTGTTCTAAAATCAAGTTCAGTTTCAAACTTAATTCAAAGTCCAAACTTACTTGGAAAGTCTATTTCGCTTAATATTCCTTTTTGACTCAGCTAATTTGGAAAAGTAAGTGGAAGTTTTACACATTCTTGAAGATATACCTTTCTTCAAAACAACAATACCTTTAGTAAGAAGAATGAGGGATGGCTGTAAGAGAGGCATATATTAACCTATGTATAGCAATACCAACATTAAAGATTATGAATTGAAGTTTAATAGATTTATAAGATGGAAGAGTTTGAACAACTTACTTGAAGTTGCCACTTTCTAGTTCTAAAAGGTCCAGCAGTTCATAGACTTTTGCAAAACCATCCGAATATGCAGCCACCTGAAAAAGTACCCATATCTTCAGCCATAAAGAGCAGAAATAATTTGAGAATCACTGAAGCTTTTCAAGTTTGTGTTATATAAACACATGTGTGAAGAAATAATATATTGTAGATTTTAACAGTTAAGCATAACAGCCTACAATTTAGTCTATACTGTAGCAACATAGAGAAAAAATGATCCTACCAGCAACACCAAATTTATGGGGGCCTACATTGTAAAATACTATTCTATTGAAGGAAACCTGACAAAAACAACTGACCAGCTTGAAGATTGTTGACGGTTTTTCTTGTTAATTTATAATGTTAGATTTGTCTAGCCAATAAAGCTAATTTGTGGATTCAAAAAACTCCAACACGAGTAGATATGCACATAAATGCATGCACACACACAGGGACCAATCTTTCCACAATTTCATATAGAGGCCACCTACTAAGCAAGGCACATGCATGCCAAGGGAGAAGTACAGATCACTACATGCCACTTCAGTTATCATCTTATTCACTTTAAATTCCCATAATACAAGATCCAAAATAAGTGTACCATGACATAATAGGAATTTGTTGGACGGGATGTCAGAAAACACAAGTTCCAAGAGTGCCATGTGGCATCTCACCACTTTTCTTTTTATATAATTAAAAGGAAGCCACCTTGATCAACTTAGATAGAGGCACTATATTTCATTCTCATGGAGAGATCATGATGTAAATACTTGCACAATGATGGGATGAAATACTACATCTGATTCACACCCTCCCCACCCCTCCGGATCTTTGAATCTGAGATGCTAAATTATTGTCTCAAATATTACATGGAGATAATTAGTGTGAGAATTCTATCATTAAGAAAGTATTTCTCCAAAGCAAGAGACGAAGTATATACCAAACAGTATGGAGATCTATGAAGTCTGCCACATGCCAAATCAAATTTGGACCATTATGAAAATTGAGAAGTCTGAAAGGACTTAAAAGATAACACAAGTAACACCAAAGGCATATAGAAAATAAAAATATAAACAAGTTTAGACCTCACCAATTTCAAACCTGCTAAAGATGCTCCAAATTGGATGTCTAGGACACTTGCTGAACTCTGTCTGTGTGTGTGGTGATACAAGCAGCACATGATGCATTGGGCACAAAAAGGACTCCAGTTGGTTCATTAGGAACATTTACACACTCTATGAAGATATGCTCACAGTATAAATGATCTAAGTTGTGCACACTTCTGAAGATGTGGACACTATCATTTAAGTTTGTTTATTTTCATCTATTTTAATTTTTTCTTGGCTTAAAACATCACATTTTACTGATTTCTTCCTATGTAGATTTGCACTTGGCTTCCTATCAATTATAAGTAAGGAACCATGAGAGTTGTATGTTATATGCTACTACTACATAACACTCCCCGAGTGAAGTAACAGATAGGGTGCGAAAAAGTGGGAAGAAGATTAAGTACCTCAATCTACATTCAGATTTTCACTAGATATTTGTATCTTGAAATCTCCTCTTCTTTTGGAAGGTGGTAATTCCCTAGAATAAAGAAAGAGACAATGGTGAGAATGAGAGGATCTCAACTGATACATAACAGAGTATGTCTAGAAAAATAAGTACTTTAGAACATTAAAATACACAAACACATGTACATGTGCAGGTATACTCATATATCAATAGAATGAGGAATGATATAAGCAAAAGGATCAATGATTTGAAAATACGAGGCGCAATAACCCAACACTATATATTTTACATCCATCATTCAGACAAGAAGATTTTCTGTACATGCTCAAAACACATAAAGTTGTCGTCGTGTGACCTTGAGGTCACGGGTTCAAGGCGTGGAAACAGCCTCTTGCAAAATGCAAGGTAAGGCTGTGTACTTTAGGCCCTTGTAGTCCGCCCCTTCCCTGGACCCCGCATAGGGGAGAGCTTCGTGCACCGGGGCTGCCCTTTTGCTCAAAACACATAAAGTCAACATAGTATAGCATTTATTAAGAGAAACTGACTTCCCCTTTAACTTCCCATGATTATAGATCAGAATGCCTCATAACATATTGGCACATTTAAGTGCCCAATTATTTGCACACAAAAAAGGATACTATGTCATTGTAGAAGGGAAAAGTGATAACAGTTCATAGATTGACAAGAAAAACTAAAAGGGCGTGAACCTATGCTGCAATGTATTAAGTTGCATACCTTCTTCATCTTCTTCCCACAATGACACTGTTCCATCATCGCAAATACAAGCAATTGCATCACCATACTCTGGGGAAGCCCAAACAACTTTTGTTATACCGCCCACATGTGCCTGTAAGAAGTTGATGGCAAAATAATAGAAAAGACATAAATATATCCTTCAGTAATTATTGAAAAATACAATTTAAAGACAACAGTTCAAATAGGAATAATCTTTAGCTTCATTGCCTGCATTCATGGAACCAAATATTGAGAGCCCAACAGGCCGGTAGTCTGATTAGGAAAAGTTGAAGTCTGAGTATCTGATTGATAGATTTTCAGATTAACCAAATCATCCACGTAAATAATTCCTGATAAGTTGGGGGAAAAGGTAGCTAGTTTCTGAATAGGAAATCTTTCCCATCATTGATCATGCTTCTCCTTGAATGAGCTTATGAATCTTCCACAGAACAATATGATAAGTTGTCAAGGTCCAACAAAACGTGGTCACAGACCAGGATTATGCATCATGAAGAAGAATACATGCAGCAGTGTGGACAAAAATGATATGTGTGGGTGCACTAATATTCAGTTTTCATTTTTCTTGCATTTCCTTACGAAGCAGAGTTCTCAATTTTTGCATTCATGAAGAATTTGTTTTCCTTTTTATCCCATTGAAGGACGGTTGAACTTGAACCAAACCACTCCTTGGTTGTGAAACAAGTCAATTACCCGACTTGGCTAACTACTGAGGCCCTCCCTGAGAGTTTAACATTGAAACTCCTCTAAATCGGTATTTTTCATTTTATCATTTGCATTTTTCTACAACAAAGTAGTTGCAAGCTTATGATTGCATTTCGAAATTGTGCAGAATGAACGAGACTAATGATGTTCATGCAAGAACTGAGTAGACATAACTCCAAAAAAAGAGGATTAGTCCCTCCAGTTCCTGCATAAACCACAATCAGATCCATGTATTTGACATAGGACAATAACAAGCTCTTGGAGCTAAATACAGGGGGGAATATAGCAGTCCCCAAAATAGGACACCGAAAGAGCAAATCCTTAGTCTCATTCCAAGAACAAAAAGGAGAAAACATCTACTAATCAACGAAACACTCATTGTTCAGAAAAGAAAATCCTAATATCATCCCATTATCGTCCCAGAATCACCCCCGCATTTCCAGAACCAGACACCATGAAATTGAACTCAGCGTCATATTTCAAAAGATTCTGAGCTAAGTTTTGCCATTGAAATCTACGAAACCCTAAAACCAGGCATCCAAACCCAACGACCTAATTCTGCAACAGCAAGAGGGAAAAAGATAATTAAGAGAGAGAGAGAGAGAGAGAGAGAGAAAGGGCACAAACCCTCCATTTAGAAGTGCAGGAGAAAGCGGAAGGAGCTGGTTCCCATAAACAGTAAGAGTTCCATCGCTTGATCCCGTCGCCAATCTCTGCCCGCAGTAGTTCCAGGAAGAGCAAACAGTTCCTCTCTCCTCTGTTGGCAGAGGCTTTTCCACTTTTCCCACCTTCGGTACAGAGCGCGCCCTCTTGGCTCTACGTACAAGCACGCAGCGCGTAGTACACCCACGTGCACCCAGAGAGGGTTGAGTTACGACGGACTCGAACCCCCCGCTCATTGGTTGCGCCCACTAGGTTGCTGGAACCTATCCCTAGCATTCGGTCACAGCATCATCAAGAGAAGCCCCCAGTCAGCTCACAGGACAAAGAAGTTCCCATGACGATAAAGCTTTGGCCGAGCACGCATTCTCCCCAAATCTAGAAGGTCCAAGCTTTTGAAATGTGTAGACTATATAGATATTATTAAAGATGTGTTTAGACTCATCCATGTAAACACATATTTAGCTACTTTAGATTGTTCTGGGGAGGTGAATGCCTATACAAGAGTAAGTCCCTTGTTTACAAACCACATCAGAGTAACAATGTTTTCTTGAGTGCAATACAAATTCTTAATTCGCTCAAAATGGGGGTTGCACGGTCACAAGGAGTTGGCAAGGCCATGACAATGGTCTACCGATAACTAGCGGATCACAAAATGATAAAGCCCCATTCCTACCTTTGCTGGCTTCCAGTGAAAATATAAAGACGTGACATAAGCTGTATGAAGATATGCCTTTGTTAGATCTCAAGGATGGCCTTGTTATAAAAGGTTTACCAACTCTGAGCCCCTAACCTTTTGGTTTTGCTCACATAGGCATTTTTAAAATGGAAAAATGATATTTTCACCCCTGCATTTGCGTTACTCTTGCCCCCTGAATGGTTTTTTAAATTTAGATGTTTTAAAATGTTGATTTTTATGTTAAAGAACGTAGAAGAGAATCATAAATGCCCACAAAAATTAAGGGGAAGGAAGTCAAATATATGATTGAGAATATTATTTTCTTTTTAAAATTTTAATTCACTTTATCAAATCTTAAATCACTAGTTTTACACACTCTCTCCCTCTTTCTCTCTCTTTCTCTCTCTCTATGTAACTTTCTCTTTGCACTTTTTACTCCTTGTATTCCTTTCGCTCTGTCTGTTTATAATTGCTTTTGGATCATCTTGTCTCTGTCTATTGATCACTGGCGCTTCAACGATGACAAAAAAGGAAGCCCACCTGCACACCCTTGTTGAAGTTCTAGCCCTAAGACTACCTGGCCCGGGTCTCATCACAAGTCACATCAAATTGATAATTTGCCATTTCCATTGGTACATTTGTGTCTGACAGGCATAGCCAAATATTATTCCAGGAGTCCCAATTTCACCAACAAGTAGCACCACGATATTCACAAAGGCATTAACTATACCAGGTTTTGAGTAAGATAAACGCGAGAAGTCAAGCTACCTCACCTACAAGTAGCATATATAAATCAAGTATATCAATGGCTCCCCATTGGGTTTTGACAGGACAGACACAGATGACGACGGGCAAGTTTGCTGACATGTACTGAAATTTTTTTAAAAAGGATATGATTTTCTCTCCTATGTAGCCCGCATTATTACTAGGCACCATGGAGACCCCTCTTGCGCCACAAAGCTAGAAGGCATATGCTTAACCATCAACTTAATTAGCGCTGGCTCCGCTAGCAAGACCAGTGAACAGAAAGGCAGTGGAAATGGAAATCAGTTTCCAGCTTAAGCTCAGTGTTCCGTTCGAGTTGTGACTAGAAATCCGGTTATTAGCAAACCATATTCTTCTTAAAACATCATCATAATCATCAAGACCTTATCCCAATTAGGGGTCGGCTACATGAATCTTATTCCTCCATTCCACTCTATTAAATACCATGGCTTTATTTAGTCCCAAAGTTTTTAAATCTTTCCTCGCACTTCTATCCACCTTCTTTTGGGCCTTCCCCTTGCCCTTTTAGAACCTTCAACTTATATTGCCTCACTCCTTCTAACTGGTGCCGTTGTTGGCCTCCTTTGAACATGTCCAAACCATCTAAGTCTAATCTCCCTCATCTTGTTACCTATTGGTGCTATCCCTAAATTTCTTCTAATATTTTCATTTTTAATTCTATTCTTTCTTGTCTTACCACTCATCCATCTCAACATCCTCATTTCTGCAACACTCAGCCTATGAGTATGATGTTCCTTAACTGCCCAACACTCTGATCCATAGAGCATGGCCGGCCTTATAACCATCCTATAGAATTTTCCCTTTAGTTTGAGTGGCACCCGCCGATCACATAAAACCCCCGATGCACATCTCCATTTGTTCCAACCCGCTTGGATTCTTTGGGTAACTTCCCTCTCAATCTCTCCACTCTCATGGATCAATGATCCTAAGTATCGGAAGTGGTCTCTCATGGGGACCTCCTGGTTATCAATCTTGACTGGTGCTCCACTCCTACTCTCCTTGCTAAAATTACATTCCATATATTCTGTTTTAGTTCGGCTAATTTTAAATCCTTTCGATTCTAATGCTTCTCTCCATAGCTCTAGCTTTATGTTGACACCCTCCCTTGTCTCATCAAGTAGGACTATATCGTCTGCAAATAGCATGCACCAGGGAATCTCCTCATGCAGATGTTTTGTTAACTCATTCATAACTAATGTGGAAAGGTATGGACTCAATGCCGATCCTTGGTGCAATCCGACAGTGACAAGAAAATCACCAGTTACGCCACTAGTGGTCTTAACATTTGTTACTGCTCCCTCATACATATCTTTAACTATGTCTATATACCCCTGAGAAACCCCTTTAACACCTAACACCCTCCATATTAACTCTCTAGGGACTCTATCATAAGCCTTCTCTAAGTCAATAAAGACCATATGTAGGTCTTTTCTCCTCTCCCTATATTTCTCTACTAATAGTCTTAGTAAGAAAATAGTTTCCATGGTAGACCTCCTAGGCATGAAATCAAACTGATTCTCCGATACACTTGTTTCATGTCGTAGCCTCTTCTTAATGACTCTTTCAAAAAGTTTCATGGTGTGGCTCATGGCTCATAAGTTTGATCCCTCGATAATTAGTGCAGCTCTGAATGTCTTCTTTATTCTTATAGATTGGTACAATAGAGCTTTTCCTCCACTCATCATGCATTTTCTTTGATTTTATAATCTTGTTAAACAACTTGGTCAACCAAACTACTCCAATATCTCCCATATGCTTCCTATTGGTATACCATCAGGCCCCATGGCCTTTCCTGATTTCATCTTTCTCAAGGCCTCTTTTACTTCAAGCATTCTAATCCTCCGTTCATATCTATAATATCCAGTGTTATTTAGATTTATAGTATTTTCAATCCCTATATTCTCAGGGCCATTGTCATTAACAATTTTTGGAAGTATATTTCCCACCTTTGTTTGATCTCAGCGTCTTTGACTAATACCCTTTGATCATCGCTTCTAATGCACCTAACATGCTCTAAGTCCTTACTCTTCTGTTCTCTTACCTTTGCAAGTTTAAACACATCTTTCTCACATTCTCTTGTTCCTAGTCTATTATAGAGCTCATCATGTGCTTTAAGTTTAGCCTCACTTACTATTTTCTTAGCAACGTTTTTAGCATTCTTATATTATTCATAGTTTTCATTATTTCTACTCTTCTGTCATGCTTTAAAATGCATTCGTTTTTCTTTAATAGCTTTTTGCACTGTTTCATTTCACCACCATGTTTCCTTTGCTAATAGCCTTTTACCTTTAGATACTCCTAAGACATCTTTTGCCACTTTCTTAATGGACTCAGCCATATTAGTCCACATGATATTTACTTCTGTTTCATAATTCCAATTTCCTTCTACCATCAACTTATTTTTGAATGAGGTTATTTTCTCTCCTTTTAAGTTCCACCACTTAGTTTTTGGATGTGTATTAAGTTCAGTTCTTTTACTCCATCTTTTGATATGAATATCCATAACCATTAACCTATGTTGTGAGGTTAAACTCTCACCGGGTATCACCTTACAATCCTTACATATAGATCGTTCATTATTCCTAAGTAGAAAGAAGTCTATTTGGCTTTTATGAAGTCCACTTTTAAAGGTTATTAAGTATTCATCCCTCTTCTTAAAGAGTGTATTTGCAATGGATAGGTTATATGACAAAGCAAAATCGAGGATATTCTCCCCATCTCGTTTCGTTCACCTATACCATACCCTCCGTGTATTCTATCATATCCTTCCTTATCTTTTCCTACATGGCATTTAAGTCTACTCCTATAAATATTCCCTCAGTATTGGGAATTTCTTGTATGATTCCCTCCATATCTTCCCAAAACTGTCTCTTAATTATATCTTGTAGCCCTACTTGTGGTGCATATGCACTTATAATATTTATAATCTGCTCTCCTAGAATCATTTTTATTATTATAATTCTATCACTGATTCTTTTAACGTCCACAACTTTATCCTTTAATTCCTTATCCACTATTATTCCTACGCCATTTCTATTATTTTCCTTTCCTACGTACCATAATTTATACCCATTTATTTCTCTAGATTTAGCCCCTTTCCACTTGGTTTCTTAGATACAAGCGATGTTGACTCTCCTACGTTTTATCGTGTCTACTAACTCCAAACTCTTACCTGTCAATGTCCCTATATTCCATGTAGCGATGTGAATCTTATGATTTGGAGATTCCCTATTTACTATCGCCTTTCTCGACCTCCATAGTATGAACCCATGTCCACTTTTCACTGCACCTGGGTTCTGATGCAACGCGTCGCTTCCGAGGGGACGCTCTAGCAGCCCTTGCCCATTTTTCACTACACCTAGGATCCGATGTAGCGCGTCGCTTCTGGGAGAACGCCCTAACAACCCTTGCCTATTTTTCACCGCATCCGGGATCCGATGCAGCGCGTCGCTTATGGGGAACGCCCTAGCTTGAGCGAATTTCAGATTTCGATTCATGTCATGTTGGGGTTGCCATAGTTTTAAAAGCTGAAGATGATTTTCATTAAAATCATTAAAATCATCTTCAGCTTCACCCTTGCCAGCTGGCTACCTGACGCAAGGGTGGCCATATTTTAAGAAGCTGAAGATGATTTTCATTTCTCCCTCACAAACTAATATACAAATGCATATTTATTTGTAAGAAAGAAATAATAGAACCATCTTCAACTTCCCCCTTGTCGGCTGGCTACCTGATACAAGGGTTGCCATCTTTTAAGAAGCTGGAGATGATTCTCATTTCTTCCTCACAAACTAATATACAAATACATATTCATTTGTAAGAAAGAAATAATAGAATCATCTTCAACTTCCCCCTTGCCGGCTGGCACCTGACGCAAGACCCTTCTCCTTTTTTATCCGGGCTTGGGACCGGCATTGGCGGAGTTATATTCTTCTTAAAACATGATATCTAATTAATTTGAATGGAGAATTGAGAAATTGTCGGAAATGGAAGTGACTTTCCCGAGAATGCATTTCCAGCAAGAATCGGACTATTATTGGAGGTTTGTTTAACATTTTCCCACCGACTAACAGGTAACTTTCTGTTTGCTTACCATCTCGTCTCGGTTTCTTTACTTGAGTTCGGATTTTGCAGTATGGGGCCTGGCCCTGCCTCACTAGCGTTACAGCTTTGTGTGTTACACTATTCACAAGCATCATGGACCCAAGGCTTGATTGTTCTTGCCATGCATGCGGTCCAAACTGCGGCATTTATGTTTATGAAACTTCCAAATGCGTATAAACTTTCTTCACCAAAAGCAGCAGGCATGTGGTCCAAACTGCGGCATTTATGTTTATGAAGCTTCCAAATGCGTATAAACTTTCTTCAGCAAAACCAGCAGGGTTTCCACATTAATATGCTTCGAAAATTTATACAACTGGCCCACTTCTATTGTGTGTTAGTCTTTCGGCTTTCATCGGTAGAATCCAAGGAGCAAGAAGCTGCGAATTTGATTGTAGTTGATGTTTAATGATGCAATTAATACAATGGCCTCCAGTTTCATGGCTCAGCCGTATTTTGAACTTTGGAGGCTTGGTGCAATGGTAAAAGTTGTCATCGTATGACCTTGAGGTCACGGGTTCAAAGCGTGGAATCAGCCTCTTGCAAAATGCAAGGTAAAGCTGCCTACTATAGGCCCTTGTGAAGCTTCATGCACTTGGGCTGCCCTTTAGGGAAGATATCTTCACCGCGACAGACCTAACAAATTTATTATACTCACTTTTTTGCAGGCCCAAAACATTGAATCTGCTGTCTTACAATAGCAAGGTTTAGTATCTTGATGAGAAGGTGACGCTGGCTGTAAGAACGACGAAAGAAGAAGACATGAGCGAAACCATGCAATTATGAGAATCAATAACAGAAATCATTCAATATATTGAAGTGCTTACATCCAAGAAAGAAATTCGTATATATCTAGTTTCTTCTCCTGAAGCATAGACAGAGGAAAAAAGACTGTCAAAACTCAAAACCTTAGCCTACTTCTAGGGTTCTTTTAAGTTTTACCACGTAGGCAAAGGATAAAATGCTGTTGGCTAGTGAAACTTTTCCATAGTTTTCTTTTCCAAGTTCATGCAGCTGGTAGTCTGGTACAGATCATCTTGCTTTCTCAAGAAATTTAGATCACGTATATTTTCATAGTGATTTCTTTTCTTCTTGAAAATTTAGATGGCATTAATTTTCACTCATGTCACTTGTTCTTAGAACTTGTTTCGGATGGCACTTATTCTTAGGCAACTCGTCCATGTTTATGTGTAAGCATGTGTAATCTATACTCTAGTGAGGATAACATACTTCTAAAAATAAAACTTTTTTGCAAGAGTTTGCTGTTCTGATCAGCTACAAAGATGCAATCGAAGGTTGCTTAAGGGGGAAAAGAAAAAAGGAAGCATTAGAAGCTGAAAATGGCAACCAAGACAGGTATTCATCTACCTGATCATTTATGGAGTTTTGATTTCATAATAGAACTCTACAGTAGCATGGTAAACAGAACACTTAAAATTTTGGATTCGGTGAGGTGGCACCTCGAAAACGTCATTGATGAAAGCACAGATGTCCTGATTCATAAAGGAGTATTCAGTTTCTCATGTCCCTGGAGCCGTAAATTCAATGACTGATCCTCTCGCTAGAGAAGGCTGTAATGCCCCTAAACTTAGAATTTCCACATCTTCTAGGGGGTTTGTATGACCAATTGTAACGTTTGTATGTTCTCTATGTATTTAAGGATAGCTTTCACCTCTTTTTCTTATCTTTTGATCATCTTGATCACAGCCTTACTTA
This sequence comes from Warburgia ugandensis, assembly GCA_035236585.1. Taxonomy (NCBI): domain Eukaryota; kingdom Viridiplantae; phylum Streptophyta; class Magnoliopsida; order Canellales; family Canellaceae; genus Warburgia; species Warburgia ugandensis. Next base: position 69,756,392 of record CP141134.1, read on the forward strand.
TAATTTCTCAACTTTCAAAAAGAATAACTAAAACTTTTTAAAATTATATCCCTTCTTTTCAATGTCTGATTTATAAAAATGTCGTCTTGTAGGAATTTTATATATTTGTGGCACAATTTTCCAAAGAGTATCATATATTTAATTAGCCACTAGGAATTCTATCTAGTAAAACACCATAAATCTTTGCCAAATTGAGTGATTTACTTACAGAAACCTAAGCACAAGTTTAATGAACTTGTTTGCTATTCAAGAACTCACTACTAAAATTTGGGTTTTATAAGACAGCAAATATAAGACAGTTTTACAGCAATCGTCTTATACAAGATTTATATAAGACGGTTTTCAAGAACTGTCCTATATTTTAAAATAATATAATACGATTTTTCAAAAGCATCTTATATGAATTGTAAATAAATAATGCAATAATCTTTGCATTTCACAAGTTTTTAAGATTTTAAGGGTTCAAAAAACTAGTAAAACTACTTTAGTTCATAGATGGTTATTAATAAACTATCTATTATTATTCAAACCAAAATTTAGGTGGGAACGTATCGATTTGAAAGGTCAATATAGCAAGATTTTTGGAAACCCATCTTATATAATTATTCAAATATAGGACGATTTTTGAATAACCATCATATATTCATGTGAATAAAGGATGGTTTTCTAAAAACTTTCCTATATATGTTATTAAATATAGAATGATTTTTCAAAAACCATCCTATATTCCTAATGAATATAGGATGGTTTTTCAAAACTGTCTAATATTCATATCAAATATATCAAAATTGCCACCCCCATACGAATTTTTCAAACCCAAACCCCCAAAACCCTTAACGAGAAGAAGAAGAAGAAGAAGAAGAAGAGAGAGAGAGAGAGAGAGAGAGAGAGAGAGAGAGAGAGAGAGAGAGAGAGAGAGAGAGAGAGAGAGAGAGAGAGAGAGAGAATAAGAAGAAGAAATATGATAAGAGAGTAGAGAAATCACACCCCTCCCCCAACCCCATACAAAATTTTCAAAACCCCCAAAGCTGTTAAGGAGAAGAAGAAGAAGAAGAAGAAGAAGAGAGGAGAGATTTCATGTGCCCCCCTCCTATACCCCCACAACTTTTTCTAACCTAAAACCCTTGAGGAGAAGAAGCAGGAGGAGAAGAAGAAGAAAAGGAAAGAAGAAGAGGAGAAGAGGTTGGATTAGTTTTCTCTCATTAGATTGGATCTCTCTTATTTCTTGATTTTGTGCTTCTTTAATGCTTGCAAATAGTTGAAATTGATCATTCTAGATAGCTTCTATTGAGTTTAAAAATACTCATGTTTTAGATTTTGATGTTTCATTCAAGAAGGCATACAAAATGTTGCTTAAATATGTGTAGTTTACTGTATTTTATTGATGATGTTTGCTTCTTTACTGCTTGTAAATTGTTGAAATTAATCATTTTAGAAAGCCTCTATTGAGTTTAAGAAGACCCATGTTTTAGATTTTGATGTTTCATTCCAGAAGGCATACAAAATGTTGCTCGAATATGCTTTTGAATATACATTTTTTACTGGATTACTGATTTTTTGCTTCTTTAATGCTTGTAAATGGTTGAAATTTATCATTCTAGATAGCCTCCATTGAGTTTAAGAAGACTCATATTTTAGATTTTGATGTTTCATTCAAGAAGGCATGCAAAATGTTGCTTGAATATGAGTTTAAACCATGCATTTTTTACTGTGTATGTTGCTGATTTTCTACTTCTTTAATGCTTATAAATGGTTAAATATTATTAATCTAGATAGCTTCTATTGAGTTTAAGAAGACCCGTGTTTTAGATTTTGATGTTTTATTCAAAACGGCATGCAAAATGTTGCTTGAAATATGCTTATTGTAATACACGTTTGAATGGTAACATTACCATGCATTTTTTACTATATATGTTGCTGTTTTTTTACTTCTTTAATGCTTGTAAATGGTTGAAAATGATCATTCTTGATAGCATCCATTGAGTTTAAGAAGACCCATATTTTAGATTTTGATATTTCATTCAAGAACACATGCAAAATGTTGCTTAAAAAACTAACTTGGAAGAAGTTCAAGGTAAGGTTTACTACTTCTTAAGTATAACCCTATAACCTATAGACTTATAATTACACATAATATTTGAACCTTATGATCTGATGACTTTATTACGCAGTACCCTAGACAACAATTTGATTGGGAGTATGGGTGTTACATTAAAATATACGAGAACTCTCATTCGAGATGGATTTGCGATCTCTCAATTGAGAAAGGTTCAATTTAATTGATTGACTAAATATCTTTTAACTTTTAATTTGTAGATATTCAATGTTATTGAATATAAAACAATTTTATCATAGAAATATAATTTACAATTGCACTAATTGGATGCATGTGTTCCCTTCTTTTTTTTAAATTTAATTCTGTGTATATTTTCTTTATTTCACTAAGAGGTGTGCATGGAGAAGTTTGACAAGGAATGTTAGAAATGTTGAATGTGAAATGAAGTGTTGAACTTCAGAAACGTAGGAACAATGTATAAACAGAAACCAACAAAGCATCACACAATTCGTGAAAAAAGTATAAGTAATATAGGATGGTTTTTGAAAAATTGTTCTATATTTTATCATATTGATACGACAGTTTTTGGAAACCATCTTATATGAGTTTTCTATATAAGATGGTTTTCAAAATCATCTTATATGAATATTCATTTTATAAGGCACCCACGTATAAGATGGTTTTGTAACTGTCTTTTATAGCTGTTTTTAACTGTCTTATAACCCTATTGCCGCAGTAGTGACTAATCCAATTCACTATTCAAAAAGCATATCCAATACAAAAGACTAGTGGTGCTTGAGATGAGATGAAATGAAAGCCATGTCTCATCTTAGATCGCTGTTAGTGACGATTGATATGAGTGAAAATCACTTTATCCTAACTTATTGTTAGTGGCACTTGAGATGAGATGAGAAATGTCAGTCTCATCTCAACTTATTGTTTGTGGTTTGCATATCATCTCAAGCCATCTCATCTCATTCATAGTCTAAAAAGGACTTATTTCCTCTAACAATAAAGTTGATCCCCACCCATTTATTTTGCTTGAGATGGAAATGAGCACATCATGTCATCTCAACCATGTCCTCCAACCCATATCATCCATCTCATCTCAATTCATATCCTCCAACTCATCTCATCCAAGTTTAAGTGATATTTTAGTTTATCTCATGCCATATTTAGGCCCCAACTCAAATCATCTCAAGATTACTTGGGTAATGCCAGCCACAACAAACCAACTAATTTGGTAGATCAAAACTATCTCAAGAAAATGGGGGAGGCTTTGGAAGATGACACTTAGGGCCACACTATAACAATTTTGGAAGGGACGCAATCACAGAAGTTTTGAAGTCATGAGTAGCTCAAGCAATAGAAAAGTAAACAACATTTTTTGTAATGTTGCCTATAGACCCTTGTGGTCCACCCCTTCCCCGAACCTCGCATAGGCTGGAGCTTCGTGCACCGACACTGCCCCTTTTTTTATCTCCTATTTCAATCTTATTCAATGTAGCAAACTATTTCTCATGGAATTCTTTCCCATCTTCGATAGAACCAGCAAACAAAGCTCAATTAGCATCGAAATCGCCACCTCGTCTATCAATCAAATTGAACTATGACATGTCAAGCCTCAGTGCAAATGGCACAACAAGCCTTGGCGTGATTTGGAATGCGGATTGGACATGTTCTTACCAAGGTCTCTGGGATGCTAATTTGACTAAAAATCCTTGTAGCAAGAGAAAGTGTCAGGATCATTACTTCGGTTTTTCAATCAAGTAAGCCACTAAATGAATGAACAACCCGGTAAAGATGTCATGGAAACGCATTTATGTCGTAGATGAGATCAGGATGTGGTTCAATGGCAGCAACAATAGAATCATTGACACCTTTCAGACTGCAAATTCTGAGGCGGACAAACGAGCTAAAGATGGAGTAGCGGGAACCAAATGTTTGGATTAATGTGGTTGATGACCAAGGGGTGGGCTAGCTTCATTTTCATTGGCCTTGGTCGTTGTGTTACTACTAGGCATTTTTTCTTTGATTAGGTTGCAAGTTTCTTTCTAGCAACACTCATTCTTATTAATAATACTCACACGCGCTCGCGATTGTATATATGTTATGTTTGTATATCTGTTACAACATTTGAAATCAGGAATAAGATGACAAGTAAAAAATCGTAAAATCCAAGAAAAGTTTGGGAAAAGGCATTACAAAGATGTGAATCTTATTTTTCATTTGATTTGAATAATTAGGTTCAAAAATAAATATTTGACAAATTATTTAACAAATTAAGTTTGATTTTATAAAGTCATGTTTGATTTGGTAAATTTGCATTCAATGCAAAATATGGTAAAAAATTATGAATTATTTGGGAACTGGATGAAAGCTGTGAGATCCGTTAGAAGAATTTCCTTATGCACAGATAAATTTCATAAGAAAATTGCTAACACCAATCATTCTGCAAAGGAGAGCCAACATGGAACTTGAAACTAAAATCTAACTCCTACATAGGATTACAACTTGGAAAGTGCCTAAATGACTCATTACATTAGCAAATGAAGCAATACATTAGCAAATGAAGCAATCACATTAACTGCATTTCTAATCCTCCGGTAGCATTCGCCATGTCCGAGGGACAGGGAGATGTTAGTACTAGGCTGATGCTATCTTAATTTAGTAACATTAGCAGAATGTCTGTTGAACTTCATGGGCAAGTTCCTCCGCGCTAAGTTCGCATTCTATCCCGATCTATTAAAGAAGAAAAGCAAGTATGGTTAATAACTCTATCAAAACTGCCATTAAAAAAAGAGAGAGGAAAAAAACAACTCAAACAGAAATTGATACCTGTTTGAAGTACCCCCAAGTGTGGACTGTGTGTGATAGAGATGGAAAGAGAGTATGAAAAGCATTACAACAATAATATTTTCTTAAAGAAGGTCTCTCCTTCATAATATAAAGAGTGATTGATGCAAAGGTGCTAATACTTGCTGAACTTAGAAAGAATCTTATCAAGACAAATTACTATAATATTAATAAGTTGGAAAATTTTGCTTAAGCTTCGAGGACAAATAAAAGTAGGCCTCCCAAATATATAAGGACCAATTTGGCCTCAAAAATCATATATCGGGCAATTTTCCAATGATCTTGAAACAAAAATATATGGAGCAAAAGGTACTCTTGAATGCCCCGAGACATATTATTAGCTTGAAAATCTATTTGTACCCGATGAAATTTTAAAGACTCAAGAAAGGAAAAAGGCAAAAAGCAAAACAAATGTCTTGGAGAAAAGGACAAAGAACAAATTAAACCATGTGATTTTGGTAGCGTTAGTTGCATACATCGTCTACAGCACTTTACTGCATATCTAGAGTAGTTTTCATTCTGCATATAGGGAATCCTGCATGCTTCCCCCCCTGAATTCAAAATAATTAGATCCGTTTATGAAGTCGTTTGCCTTGACTAGGAAATTGGTTCAAGAGTCCTTCCTAGTCAAAGTAGGAAATGCTGTTAATGATGAGTTATCCAGTTTATTTGAGACAATAATGGAACTTCTCACTCAAGAATTATGGTTTAATCGCATTGATGACGCTGGAATTGGCTAGTACCGGAGTGTTAATGGGAGGCATTAGTCGCCCAACTCATGATCCTTGTATGGCAGTCAAGGATACCTCTATCTTCTAGCATTTCTCATGCTAGCGTTTTATTGATAAAATTCACCTACTTAAAAAAAAAAAAATTAATAACGGAACTTCTCACTTATATACTACCAAAGGCCTCTTTGGACACCAAAATTATCCACAGAATATATCTTCAAAAATCTTGCTCTATTGACGAAGAAGAAAGATGGGTGAAAGGTTGTAAAATTTTAAGGGTATTTCTCAAAACTATGGTTTCAGAACCTAGGACTGCTAAGAAAATGAAGAAAACAAAAGTCACTGCAAGCCTCTCTCACCTTATATAGAAAAAGAAAGAAATGGAAAAAAAAAAAAAAAAAGACAGAAAAATAGGGACATATAGGATTTTGAATCTGGTGTTTGAGTATTTACCTTGATAGTGAATGAATTGAGCATGGTATCATCAACAGTGTTAATGCTCACATGGAGAATTTCAAGTGAGAGTCCTTCAAGGGCGGCAATAATCTTCGACGCCTGCCCAGGAATTCTATGCGAAACAGTCTTCAAGAGAAGGTTAGGGCCAGAAAATTTCACCTCAACGTCGGCAATTGGAGATTTCGAGCTGGCAGCGAGCTCTTTAACACTGTCAAAGGAAGGTAGTGGCGGTTCATGAGGTGTTGTTACCGTTGGGGAGAGGTAACCTTGTTGCATCCTAGGCCTGTAAGGGCTAGTTGGTTGTGGAGTTCTTGGGCTTATGGGTATTCTAGGACTCAAAGGTGGTCGCGGGCTTAATGGTGAGGGTCTAGGACTTGAAATAGGTCTAGGGCTAAGAACTTCACTGTAGACCTTCCTTTGTTTCTTAGCTTCTAGTGCCTGTAGAACTTGTTGCGACTCCTTGATGAAATCCACGACACCTCCTATAATAGATGCTTGATCTCCCTGCATCAAAACATAATGATTAATAAAACAAAAAATGAATGACAAAAGAGGTCAGTCACTAATCAAGGCATCAAAATGACTTCCATAAAAAGAAACAAAATGGAAATCAAGATGTGCCATAAGTGACATTCTTGAGCTAGCAAGCACGAGGTCCACAAACTATGGGCATCGTTATCCATTGATAATTATCTCAATCCCTGGTAGCGGGAGCCCTCAGGCATGATAAAACAGCGTTAAAACCTTTGACTGTTACTTCTTCGTTTTAATTTTCTGTTTTAAGGATTTCAATAGGAGGGATATACATTCAATAAAAAGAAGACAGGGATAAGATTACTAAACATGGGTTACTTTGGGTAAAGTATGATATCCCCATGACAAACGGCCTCGATATCGATGATTCTATCTTGTTCCGAGCACTGAACACAGATAAAATTACTTAACAAAGGGAAAACAACCCCTAAGTTCTAGTGTTGTTTTATATATGTTTGATGGGGTTTGTCGCAGAGATGACCTAACTTGGACAAGATTATCCATGGAGACTGATCTTATTTCCTGCTACCGGAAGCCCTAAAACATAGAACAGATATTGCTGAACAAATAACCCCATCGGCCTCGGGCTGTTGATTCTATGCCGAAAAATCACACAACGTCTGCGGATGTCAATGGCAGGAAATAAGATCGTCATCCTGGGACAATTTCATCCACTGTCTGTCATCATCTCGCTAGAACCAGCTGCGTCATATCACAAAACCAACGAAGCACAAGAAAATGAAGAGGTATAGTTAAAACTCTTTACTCTTTTCACGTAAAAGCAAGGCATGAGCGAGCGCAACACTGATAAATGTTCATTCATCTGCTTTCGTCGATTTCGTTCCACCGTTATATGCGACACACGCAGTTTACCATCTGGGGTTACTTGAACTTCAGTTTCAGAAGAAGCTGCCGTCGAAAACTTGAGTCTCTTGCACGCCGGAGAAGCTTCATTTTCCGTCTCCGACTCGTGTCGAGTACTCGAAGAAGTCGATTTCTGCGAAACCAATCTCGGCGACTCATCTACCTTAGGACTCAAAGCCGTTTCATCAAACGGCGATAAAAGAATCTCAGGAGCATTTTCAAGTGACTCGAGTATGCTGAAGAGGTTTTCCGGCGACTCCGCACCGGCCAAGTTGGTGCTTGCGAAAACAGTATCATCGAAGAGATCCGACAAGCCGCCATCCTCCATTTGGGTAACCGCACTCCCACCTCGCAGAATAGAATACTGACCACAAGGTGACAAATCTCTCTCTCTCTCTCTCTCAACTGAAAGTGTAAGTGACCCAGAAACCCATGAAAGTTTGAGATCGTTGAGATGAAGAAAACGATGAAAAGGAAGTAATTATCGGACCTGAAATGACAATGACTCAACTATAGACGTCGGCTGTTTCTTCGCGACCGTTAGATCTAACGGATGAATATCTTAGTCAGATCATGGAAGTACCGTAATAGGGACTAAAATCAAAACAAGGAATACATGATTTTGGACGGCAAGTAAAGGGAGAGTTGCAGAAAATCCGAAACGGGTGCATATAAAAGGTGAGGCTCAATTGACTGAAACTACAAGTATGCCCTTGTGATTACTTAGTGAAGAAATTATCCTTGTGGGTCAAAAACTCGATTCTCAAGCTTTTCTGCCTTCTCATATTTACGAACAAATGCATGGTTACGGACGCGCGACTTGGTCCTTCTTGGTAATGGTTGTTTGCCCGTGTAATTTTAATCAAAGGACCCGGAAGGGAGACGATAATGTGGTCATTTGTCTGGACGATGGCACCCGTTTAGTTTGCAATCTTGTAATTGGCTGTTGGTGAAGTGGCAACTTCGGTTAGAGCTTGACTGAGTTGTGTGATTTTTAACTTTTCACATTTTACTAGTTGAACTTGCCGAGTTTTGCTGAGTTGAACAAAGTCTTATTGCTGGTAATAAAGGTTTAAAAGATTGCCTCTAAACTTAATAATACCGAATACAGCTGTCTTTTTTTTTTTGTTGGAAATCTGTGACATTGTTAGATATTTCTCACACAAAATCTAATGGACTCCACCCAGTGACATATAAACGATTGAGACCCACTCTACGCAACTATGCTACAGTCACGCAATCTGAATATTGCATGCAGCTGCTACTATCCTAGTACTTCCACATCAAGCCGTGTTATATAGACTCGTTTTGGATTCAGCTGCATTCCGCTTTTTGTTCGCCTTTTGCCATCAAGCGTAAAATCAGCTGGTGAAGAGGGAGCGACTTACTGCTATCCACGCACTTAGCTTTCCAACCATGTCATTTTCTCCTCTACACATGGCTTATTTTACTTTATACATAAAAGTGCGACATGCTGGTCACCATTGCGAATGGTGAAAATGGCAGTTGGTCACTTCAAACACGTACAGGGGCAAGTCAGATTTGGTATGCCCCATTTTGCTACCCAAAAATCATGACAATGTGAAGGAGATAGACGCGGTAGTTAGAAGGGCTGTTATTGGATTCTTTTGAGAACGAAATGAAGTGGTACAATTTAGTACTATATCAAGGAAACCAGTGAAGGGGAGCCTTAGTGTCATGGTAGAGTTGTCGTTGTGTGACATTGAGGTCACAGGTTTCAGGCGTGGAAATATCCTCTTGAAAGAAAGCAAGGTAATGGTGCTTACTGTTGACCCTTGTGGTCCGCTTCTTCCCCATTCCTCGCATATGCAGGAACTTCATTCACTGGGCTGCCTTTTTTATCAAGGAAACCGGTATCCACATCCCTGTATCCCTGTCTCTTGTTTTATTAAACCTAAATACCCATCAAATGACCTCTGATCATAAATAGATATACATTGAAAATGAGTTCCTTCGGTACCGAAACAGGATATGTACTCCATGTAACTCAAGCTGCAAATAAAATCTTATTACCGAACGTTATATACCTTCCAAAAAGAGCAAAAGTTAAGGTAAATTAAAAATACAATTGTGCACTTCCATCTACCTAAGCATTTTCCACGACTAAACTGTAGGCATCTCAAATGATCCCAATCTTCCCAATTGAGGTGGATTTGTCATTGTTTGGGATAACTAGTCATTTCTCAAAGTTATCTGAACATTATATAAATGTGATAGCCCACAGGAAGCGATTGAGCCATGGTTTTCTATGGTTCAAGCCGTTCAACGCTAACGAAATTAGGCATATATCTAGATCTGCAAGTAAGAAAGTGGATGACTTCGTGAAGGAAGGTGCTTCATCTTCTGGTAGAATTACTATTTCAATAAGCCATAATATTCTAAGTGAAAAGTGGGTAGGCAATCAGCCATTACAGCAAAGGTTTCACAGATCGAGTTTGGAAGCATTAAAATTTGATGCTTGAATAGCTCATTATAGATAACAATTGATATCGGATCATTCTAGTGTGTTCAGCTTAGACAAAGAAGAGTCATCCATGAAAATATTGAAGAACAGCAACTCATGCAAATGGAGAACACTAATTTCATAAGTGATTCAGATCATGACAAAACGACGCTGGATAATGGATACTTCGGGTAACTTTTCAGTCGTATCTGCATTTCATTTTCTTTTGGTTAGTATCGAAGAACAATAGAGAAGTCGCTGTTGTTTGGAATTAGAAGATGCTCCGAAAATTCAATATTTTGGTTGGAAGATTGGACTTAGGAGGTCCCTCTGAAAATTCAATATTTCGTTTAGAAGGCTGGATTCAATAAAATTATTATACTGCATAATCTTATCTCTAGGGGTTTTCAGTATGTTAATGGTGCGTTTTCTGATTGTATCAAGGTGAACCAATTCATCATGTGTTCATTCATTGTCAGTTTGCATATAATTAATGTAATTCATCATGTGCTCATTCATTGTCAGTTCGCATATTATGTTTGGATCCAAGTTTTATCCCTATTTAATAGGCAGTGGACTGTCGCTAAAAAAATCGAGCATTTTGATGGCGAGTAGGACTAGAAAATCAAGTCGGTGAAAGGAAACAAACTTTGGAAACGGACTCTACCAGCTACTAATTTGGTTATTACAGAATGAAAAGAATAAAAGAATTTTTTATGGTGGAAATCGCTCTGAATTTGTGGTGGTGAACATATGATGTTGCTTGCGGCCTACTAGGGGAACACGTATTTGGATTTCAAACACTTCTAAGATTTGGAAATTAAAATAAATCGGCATTCTATTTTGGAATTGATGAATTGTAAGGAAGAGGAGAAAAAAGCATGGGAAAAACCACAAGTTGAATGGCTTGAACTGAATTTTGATGGCTCGACTGTTAGAGAAAACTCAAAGGCTGAAATTGGTGGATTCATCCGTAATGACAAATGATCAATTCTTCTTGAATTTGTTGGGAGCTTTTGAAGCGAACTTGAATGCTGCAAAAACTTCGTTCTTGCTTTCTGAAAAGTTCAAGTCTCCAATTATTATTGAAGGCGACTCTTTAATGGTCGTCTAGTGCTGAAAGTGTTGGGTGGAGGTTTGCTAGCGTAACTCATGAAATCCAAGATCCTTGTGCCATAGGCAATTCTTGACCACAAAACTTCCAAGATGGGCAAACGAACTGATCAAGTTGCAAAGGAAGGTGTTGAAATGCATGGATTGCGAATTATTTTAACTTCTGCCGGGCACGATCAGATGGCAAGTTGTGGTGCTTGAATGCTTTTTCTGTTGTATTGTTTTTACTCCTATGAACCTTAGGAGATTTTGAGTTTTAGGATAACTCTAGATCCTGGTGTCAATTTTGGCCTGCCACCCGCACTTGTTAAACTGACGTCATGGGTTATTGATTCACGATATCCAGCCCGCCTGTGTAAAGTTGCAGGCGGTTCAACCCATCTACTTGAAGGAAGAGAGTTTATGGACCATTTAAGAAAGAAATTTACCGCCTTTATGCTATTTTTTTATTAGATCTAAAATGTTCATCTTGTTTGTGCCAACATCGTTAGCCTTCATGCTAATCCAATAGTCTTAGTTATTGATTTTTTTTCACTTTTATATCTCACTAGTTATTATTTAAACCACAATAGAAAAGAAAAAATGGCCAAAGAGCATCCAATAGGATTAATTTTTTGTATGTTTGCAATCTAAGAGATTATAAATAATATTAATGGCACATGTTCAAGAAACTATGTCTTGGACGCCCTGAGCTTTTGAAAATAGCAGGAGTTTTAATGTAGAATTACTAAATCATAGCATGAAATCTTTTCTCTTCATTGCTTTATAAAGCAAGTTAGCTACTTGCTAGAGTGGGTTAGTGAGCTTTGTTTTAGTTGTACATCTATTACCCATAAAAAGATTAGAAAAAGTAACTGAGTCTTGGTAAGTTTACAATCTCAAGAGGAGATGAAGTGGGACGCGCACATTTTCCCATACAATGTGAAAATTTTATTGAAGATATAAGCTACTTGTAATATAAGGAATGTCGTAGATGGGCTAAAGCTCAATATCATGCTAATTGAATGGTTGCAAGTAAAATGGGTAATGCAACTTGCACCCATTTAGCCTACAACTCATGACAACCCACCTGTTTGACACTTCTAGCTCTAGAAGCACATTATGCCTATAGGGTCACTCTCTTGATCTAAGTTTTCTTATACTTGAATCTTTTTCACTTAATTAAGTTTTTTAATCCATTGAGATTTACTTCGCCACTATTAATAAATTTCCATAGTTGATTCTAAAATGAAAAAACTTTCTATATATGTATTCTTCTCTTTTAGAACCTCGGTGGTTTGAAGTTTAGGACTTCTCTAGTGGTCAACTGTGTCCATTGAACCCTTTTCTAGCTCTTAATTTCCTTGTTTTTTTCACTTTGGCTCTGAGTAGTTTTGGTATATTTTTTTTTCTCTTAATTGCTTTTAATAAAATTTTCTATATTATCTTTCAAAAGAAAAAAAAACCTTCCAATTGACATTTTTTTTTTTGTGCTAAAAACTAACTTACTACTATGGAAAGAAATTAACCAATAGGAACAAGAGGGGGTCTATGAACATCACACAACAGTTTGGAAACAAAAGAGGGTGCATTCAATATCCATGGGTTAGTAGACCCAGAAATACAGCCTTCTTAGTCACTACATCGGCTAACTTCCACTACATTTTTTTCATAACATAGCTTGGCCCTTATTTTGTTTTGTTCCTATACCCATAAAACCTAGGGCTAATAATTGCATTAGATAGTGTTTCACTTGATTATCTTTCTTTTATATAGAAAAGTTAATGGATATGTCAAGTGGACCTCAATTGACATGATTTTAAATAAAAGTAATAGGGTGTAGTTTCAATAAGTGGTTCTTTTTGTTACATTTCTTAAAACATAAAAGAGGCCAAGAGGGTGTATTCATGATTTGAGAATGCATATTTACATAAAGCCTCTTATTCCTTCTACACTCCATAAATATATTTAATCTAGTAATAAAATACCAATAAAATGAATAGCAAAAATAATAATTAGATTAGAGACAAAGAATAGAAATTTCTAACAGTTACTCTCGGGCAAATTATTTCCTTGTTCCATTTAATTTTTTTTAAATCTCAACTAGTTGTGATTGTCTACTATTCATAGCTTGGGGACTAAAAGGATATTATTAGTTATTCCATCTACTTAGCAATAAATTTGGAGTTGATAATAAGTTGCTGAGGAAAATATTTATAAAATTCAAAAAATATTGGCAGAAGAATTGGAAAAAAAATTGGCGAAAAGGCAATATGCTAATGTGAATTAAGTTTATACTTCAAAATTATAATTGTATTTAGAAATAATTTTGAAAACGTGGTAAATTACTCATCAAATTTTTGATTAATTTGAAATTTTTATGTTAATGTTTAAAATTTTGCAATGAGTTGAAAAGTCTAACAACTTGTGACTTTTTTGTGAATAACTGTGGGCAACAAATAATTAAAACTTTTCAATTTTTCAAAGAGTTTTCCATAACCATATAGCTAACAAATCTATGATTTGTTAGTGACGGCAAAAAAATAAATTAACAAAACTAGAATTCTTCTTCCTTCTTCTTTTTTGGAGGAAATTTAGTTATTTAAGTAAAGAGGACCTCTAAACGGATTCAGTTGTGAGAAATGAAAAAATTGCTAGTGAAAAATGAGTTTCCAACTTTCTATGGTGTAAACCTAGTTTTAGTACCACCTCTATGTATTTTCTGAAAAAGTGAAGGCTCAGAGGTTATTCTTGGTAGGCTAATGAATTAGTTTGGCATTTGACTAATGATGATCACTTCTTTATTAAATAATGCTACTCTCTGCCTAGCATCTTCATGATCATCGAGTTGATTGCTGGACAAAAATTTGGCAATTGTAGTGATTTGCCAGAGTTAAAATGTTTCCTTGGCATTTGGTCCATCCTAAAATCCCTGCCAGATTAATGCTCTGTAGAACTCTTCATTTGGTAGACACTTCATGCCCTCTATGTAGATAATAGCAACAATCAAATTATTATATTATTTGGGCATGTTCTAAGGTTAGACCACTATGGATTAATCTTTAGACTTACATGGAAAAACTTATCAGGGCTTTGGCTCCTTGGAGGAGGCTATCATTGTTTGGATTATGCTAGGAAAATCTAAGTTTGGAGATTATATTCTTCTTCCACTTGCTAATGCTTTTATGGCATGAGAGATTTGGAATGCCAGAAATTGTGTTTTTCTCCAAAATGAGGCTTGGAATGTGGAAAGACTGATTGACTCTTGCATGGCTCTCTGTATTAGAGTTTGCAAATTCATTTAAAGATTGACTTTGGTTTTATGACTCTGAAAAGGATTTGTTGGATTAGTTCCAACAGAAAAATTTGATGAAGGCAAAAGTGAAGAGTTTATTTTTATTTGGAAACCATCCCAACTGGTTTCTTTCAATATTATTTGATGAGTCAGCTTTAGGAAATTCAGGAGTAGGAGCTTGTGGCAATATACAGAATAATCAAAGACAATTTTTTGCGGGCTATAGCATACGTCTTAGATATCATTCTAACAATTTGGGGCAACATGGTAGTCCTTATTGCTAGGTGTCACGGGCTCAGACTTTTAGAGTCCCGTGCGGCACTTAGTCTTGAAATGCGCTTAAGGCATACTAAGGCTAAGTTCAGCCTAAATTGTGGAAGCTCACAAGAAAATATGGGAAGAGAGCATAAGACCTGAAAAGAACCACTAACTTGCACACTGATTCATTGATTAGTTCATTCCTTACAAGATGAGTTACAAATGAGGGAGCTCCTCTATTTATAGGAGTTCATTCCCTTTCGACCTCCTCAATGAATGGTGGAGATTATTACATGTGTATGGTTGATATTGTTCTCTGAACAATCTCTTAAAATATCTTAAGTTTACAACATTCTAGATTTTAGATATTTCTAAGGACAATTCTAGAATCCAGACCTTCTAGATTATGGATCTTCCTCCATAAATTGATGGACCTAAGTCTCTTAAGTTAAGTCCATGAGCTAAGTAGGCCTTCTTTGAAGTATGCAAGCATTGGTCACGGGCCTTGCCATGCAAGTTCGTAACATTCTCCCCCACCTAATAATGTTGACTTCCTCATCGACACATTCTTCTTAGTGTTAGGAAATCCGTTGGGTCACATGCATTATATTTGTGCGACTTGCATCTCCCTCATTGTCTAGTGGTCCTTTCCTTGCACTTCAAAATCTGACTTGTCTTCTCTGGTCCTAATTGCTTTGGAACACTTTTCATGTAGCGAGCCATCTTGCATACTTGTAAACTTTCACACAACCACCTGTTATAGCTTGTCCTTGGCGTCTGTATGATTATCTTTTTCTATCATGGCTCTTGTATGTACATGTGGTCATTACAAGCCTTCATGTCTCTAATGCATCCAAGCTTGGTCGTTTTCCTCTTAGAGTGTTGTCATTGTGTCACACTCTTCCTTGTACCATCAATTATGGTAACACTCCTATTGACTATTTTTCTCTGGGGTTCTTTATTTGTTAACTCCCTTATGGCAGTTAAGTGTGGCAATGTACCTAAATGTACCGTCTCCATGTTTCCTATAGAATTCTCATGTTGTATCACGTGTCTTCATGTGTGGTGACATTCTTTTTAGCTTCTAACTTCTCTAGGGTATTTATAGACATCGACATACTCATGGAACTTAGTTGCACCATCTCTCCACTTGATGCAACTTCTTCCATTGGTTGCACATTTTCTTTCACACTCTCTTGTATGGCAACTCTATCATTGTCCATAGTTGTTTCAACTATTGTTGTGCAATTAATTGGCATATTTGATTGTGCTAGATCCTCTGGCTCATCATCCTCCTCTTCTTCCTTGAGTAATGTCATGTCGTGTAGGGTCTTCCTCATTGGACAATCTCGCATGAGGCATAGTTCATCACAAAAATAGCATGACCTTGATGGGATAGTAACCTTCCATCTACTAGCATAACTCCTTGTATTTAAAACGCTAACATAAGGTGTTCTATGAAGGCTTACCTTCCTTATGGAGCGCAATCCATCATCTCCCTTGCCTTTAAGCTCTTTCGTCACGGCTTCAAGGGACCTAGACCTTGGGTGCACTTCCTTTAGTCGAGTGGAGATGTTACACACAATTGCCTCCATCTTCGTAAACCTTCACTGCTAACCTTGTTTTGAAATCAATTTTACTCAATCTCGCTTAGCTACCAACCCTGACGAACTTGCTCTGATACCATTTGTCACAGGCTCAGACTTTTAGACTCCCGTGCTGCACTTAGTCTTGAAATGTGCTAAATGCACCAAGGCTAAGTTCAGCTTGAATTGTGGAAGCTCACAAGAAAATATAGGAAGAGAGCATAAGACCAGAAAAGAACCACTGACTTGCACACTGATTCATTGATTGGTTCATTCCTTACAAGATGAGTTATAAATGAGGGAGTTCCTCTATTTATAGGAGTTTACCCCCTTTCCACCTCCTCAATAAATGGTGGAGATTATTACATGTGTATGGTTGAGATTGTTCTCGAACAATCTCTTAAAATATCTTAAGTCTACAACATTCTAGATTTTAGATATTTCTAAAGACATTTCTAGAATTCAGGCCTTCTAGATTATGGATCTTCTCCACAAATTGATGAACCTAAGTCTCTTAAATTAAGTCCATGAGCTAAGTAGGTCTCTTTTGGAGTCTGCAAGCATTGGTCATGAGCCTTGCTATGCAAGTCCGTGACATAGGGCTTGATTTCGCTTTTAAGTTTTCTCATTTACAGTTCATGGCAGACTCGCAGCTTATGCAAGAAACAATGAAAAAAAAGAAAGAACCACTTTTGAATGTGGAGGCACAAGAAGATTCGAGAGGCATGCCGTTAGATTCTGAATAAGTTTTTAGTCTCATTGTTTTGTCATGTGCTTTATGAGGGTAATAGTTTTCCTGACCGTCTTGCTAAAAATGCGTCTAGTTCTTATGAATTGGAGTGGTGGATATACTTGATCACTTCTTAATATATATATATATATATATATATATAATCAATGTAATTATTAGTACAGTCATTGGAGAGCAGAGCGAGAGAGAGGTCTCAATTATCAAGAAAAGTTCATTAATCAAGGTTGCCTATCTAATCCGAGCTTACTGCATCCGAAGAGACTTAAATTCCTTAACAACTACATAAGGGTTGCAAAACATATCCCGTGGGTGGAGTTAAGTAATATTAGAACGTAATTCCCAGCTTTTATATGTGGTTCATCCCTATAAATCAACACAGAGAGTTAGATTACCTACATCCAGGACCAGGGCAGAGATGCTCGGTGATCTGAAGAAGTCATTCCGGCTCATGGACCTACAGGAAAAAAAATCTTTCCCTATTTCAAGATCCTCGTGTTGACTATTTTATGGTAAAAAATCTAAATTTAATGTTAATGGGCTTGATCGGCTAGGCTATGGAGAAGATTTTAAAGTGCAGCATATCTAAAATGTGGACCAGAAGATGAACGGCTTGGATCTTAGACATTGTGGACCCACAGAATATAATTTCTCTTTCTTGAGCGAGAGAGAGAGAGAGCATTGGATGGATCTGTACGTGAATGGCGTCAGACACGGCATCTCCGTGCCTATATTCATTAAAAAATAATGGAAACGATTGGAAGGTGTCATTCCCACTTGACAAGGAGTAATTGCTCTTCCTGCACAGGAGTGCATTTCATTTACTCTTTCTGAATCTCTGATCACAGCCCCCACTTCATCGTTGGTGTCTACCTTTGGCATCTCACTCCCTGCATTAACTTTCACATTTACCAACTCCAACAACCCAACGCCTCTTTTCTCGGCCCACCCATCGCAGCTACTCAGATTCGACTATTTTCTTTTGCTTTGGCCCTACATAACACAACGAGAATAAAACCGAAACATTCACTAGCCTGGCATCTTCCGTATATATAACCCACCCATACATGTAGAAGGCAAGCACATTATGTGAAACATGCTTCTCTGTCTCAGGTACACTGCACCTGGATGGATAGATCTATAACGAGAGAGAGAGAGAGAGAGAGAGAGAGAGAGAGAGAGAGAGAGAGAGAGAGAGAGAGAGAGAGAGAGTGGTGTCTATATAACTAACGTGGGAAATTTTTGTCTCTGAAAATATATGTGTGGATGTGGTGTAAGAAATGTTAAAACTTATGAAGTGTAAGGAGGCAAGACCGCTTCATAATAAATGATACAAAACAAGGGTTGAAAAAGAATAATCAAAGCCCCACAGAAGTAAATGTAATGATTTGCACCTGAAAAGAAAAAGTGCATCGCCTTTAGATGATCTAAGCCAGGTAAATGGTCCCATTGGAGATAGACCATACGTTACCAAAATCTTCTCCGCTGGATACGTAGTCATCCTTTGGTTAAAAGGGAAGGTAGAGAAATTAAGTTGAAGAAACAGCAGCAAAAACTTAACAAAAAAATTCGTTTGTTATGACGATCGTGCCATATATATATTATATTCCTAATTCATTGCACCCATTTGCACCTTAAATCTTTTTGTTTTCCGTGCTCGGCATCGTGAATTCTTCCACCGCCCGCAAGCCCCCGTACGCTCGAGGCATCTGCGTCTGTCTCACCTTCTTGGGGTGCATTTCTCCTCTCCTATCCGGTGGAGGCCGACCTACAATTCATACTTGACCTACTGTACAAACGGGATAGACGCTTCTTTCTTCCACCATGCTACCAAAATATTCTCCACTGCATACGTAGTTATACAACCTCCAAGTTTAGAAGGCTATTGGCATCTTAAAGGTAAGTAAGTTGCCACCTGCAAACAATTACTTCATGCAAATATTATCGTGAACATATAAAAGGAGCTGGCTTCGTGTCCAAATGTTTGATGATCTCTACTAGTAGTTTTAACAGGTATGAATTTTCTGAAAACTTGCCCTATCTGTTATTGACACACTCAGCTGGCCCAAGCTGCAGCCACAGACAGAATCTCAAACGAAAAGGCCTTTTATCATTGCAACTTCTCCAAAAATGGTATCCATTGCAAGTGAATGGCAAATCATAATCGACCATAAATTAAGGGGCCGATTGGTAAGGCTTAGGGTGTGATTGGCAAGGGTTACTTAATCCGGTTTTAATCCAACATAAACCAATAAACCAGATTAGATAAGCCTCGCCCAAGGGTCTATGCTTTTGATCAAGTCATGTACCCCTCGCTGGCTTTATCTTTATATTTATGTAGATATTACAAGTAATGAAGTTCCCTTGGACCAAAAGAGTAAAAACAGAACCAAAAGAAAGAAAAATTGAAATTCATGGTCATGGCTGTTTAATGGCATCTTCGAAGCTAGACCAATGATACAAAGCACAATAAACGAGGAATATTACGTTTTATATACCTTAGAGAGCAATTTGATTGACTTCCAGTAGGGCCATTCAAATATCATTAGTTGTCTTCAGTCCCGAGACATTATTAATATATGGCTATCCCCTCACAAATCTATTCCAAAGAGGAATACTGGTGTAGAGCGCGATAACACCCGAACAACAATGTGATTTCTCTACTTTTGTATTGTGGGTCACGTGCACTTTAGACCCACCCTTCATGCGACATTCTTAGTTTTGGACATGTAATGGGAAAAATTCGTGACAAAGGGGCACCTTTTTAGCATTTGTTTTATCTTTCTTGACATGGATAATGGTCAGAAGCTCTCTATATTCATGGTATATGATGCCCACCCTACCAAAGTAGAAGAATTGTACGGTTGTTGGAGTGTGATCGCACTCGATACTAGCATTCCTAACTATAAAATAGTTTTTGGCCGTCGACAATTTGTGAGGAATAGTAAGATCAGAGGAGAAATTAAATGGTAGAATAATCTGGGAACTCAAAGGCACGCAGCTTCAATTTATTGCAAAGAGAAGGGCTATGTATAGTGACAATATGGACTCAACAACAGACATGCCCACATTCCTCCCGCCTCTTCCATTTAACCAGCCCAGGACGTTATTAATACATCTATTCCCCCAAAAGTGAATGTCTAGATGGGCCCCTAATTATTTATTTAACTTTTGTTTCATTTTTCCGTTTTGTTTCGGAGTGGGACGAAAGTGAATGGATGAATTTATCTATAACCGACAGAGATCAATTTTCATCGAGATTTGGTCTGGTCTCATGCCCGAGGGTGATCTTGCCTGCAAGATCAAAGGTAGAAGTAGCAACTAATAGTGTTAAAGGCAATAAGATCCTGACCAATTGGAGAACTAAAATGGCTCCAGCAGATGAATGGTCTGGATGGTTTGGATTACCAAACGCATACGCCCTTCATGGTGTATGTGATTTTCCAAGTATGGCCGACCTATAATGGTTCCGGCAGATGAATGGTTTGGATTGGCAAACGCCATCCGCCCTTCACGAACTTTTAGCAGCATGTATAATCCCAAGATATTACTTCCACAGACACGATACAGTATGGATACATATATAGTCGTTTTCGGTAATTTAAACATAAAAGAACAAGACAAAAGCGGAGTCGCGGAGTTGTTACTCTCTTGATAGAGAAAGTTCTAACCGAGTGCAGAACACAATGAATTCTCAACTGGAAACGTATCTTAAAGCGATACTTAGTACTTTCTAAGTATTTTTCTTCTTCTTTTTTCCTTTTTTTTTTTCAGAGAAAAAAGAGCAACCCTGCTGCATGAAGCTTCCACCTATGAAAAGTTCGAAAAAAGGGTGGACCACAAGGGCCTATGGTATGCAGTCTTCCCTTGTATTTTTGCAAGAGACTGTTTCCACACCTTGAACCCATAGCCTCAAGGTCACATGAGGACAACTTATACCTTGTAATTATTTTTTTTCCTGAAAGTGTAATATAAATGCATTAAAGGTCGATTTCGAAAAGAGTACGAGATTAACGTACAAAAAATCAAAGTTCAGCCATCAAAAGGGTGTCTAAAAAAGAAAAGAAGACTGAAAACAATCCAGAGGTCCAACAACAGCCGCCTAGTATACATCGCTGCCAGAGAAACCTTTTCAATCCTTAAAGCAGAGTAGATGCAAAGTTGCCCTCTTTTTTTTCAGCATGATAATGGCAAACCGGTCAAACTCATCCAGATCTAGTGAAATCGAGATTGACTAACCCCATGGTGCGAAACAAGTGCAACCTTTTTCTATCCAATATCTGCCTGCGCCCAACTAAGCTTGGAATCCTACTTTAAAAAAAAAATCTTGCCTAGCCCAATCAATATCGAAGGTGATTCAAACGTTGTCATTCAATGGCTTTAACGACCAGTTCTAGTAGGCCGGAAATAAGCACAGGTCATGGATTAAATTCAAGTATTCTTGTCCTTACGGCTTTTCTCCAAAAATAAGATCCCTAGGGAGGTGAACGAGGTAGCTGACAAGCTTGTGAAGACTGGAGTTAATGATTTTTTTCTTAGGATGAATATTACTAAGGCAGGCAGAAGACCGATTGATTCGGGTTTCGGGTTTCACTTCAGTGTTTGGGACGTTTTTGGTTCATGTTTTGGTGGTTTTGGGTTGGGTGTGCGGTTGTTTTCATTACTGTTTGTGCTTCATGTTTTGCATGTTGTATATCTGTCTTCCCACTAGTTAGTTCTCGCTGGTTCCAGCACTAGCGATCAGATAGGGGTCCGTTGGACCAATTTCTGACTGCGCTGGCATTAGCGTGCTCCATTCAAGTTTGTGAGGCGCATTTTTGTCACTTTTCGATCATCCCAATCTTTTCTTTTATTTCTTTAATAAATCTTTTTTCTTCAAAAGAAATTATATTTGCCTGAGCCAATTGATGTGATCGTCATTAAACTATTTACCATTGATATATAGATGATAGAGTAGGAGGCACAAATATAGTTTTTTATAACTAATTTATAAAAATATTGTAAAATTGGTGATTGTATATCAAGAAAAAAAGAAGAAGAAGAAGAATTAATTAGGATCCAATTAGGAAGGCTTATATAATAGTTTAAAACGCAAAATTTGATTTGAAAGTTCATCTGAGTTAACTAAAGTCACCAATAAATCATGTTGAAAGCCAAATATATAACACGCTCCCCCAACAAAACTTCTGTGCTTTATAGGATAATTAAACATCAAGCCTCCCAAACAGCATAAAACTCCCTAACCAGCTCGTCAGTGAAGCTCTTCTAAACTATTTGTCTAAATTTCTCAAGTACTATTCGGTTGAGGAGATCCTTTGCAATTTGGATGCGATTATTTGTTGTTCATTGATGAAAAAGAAGAAGGAATGCTCCCCGGAGGGATAGTTGAAAATTTTAAATGAACTTCGACAGTACCTCCGCTCTTGGGAGTTCAGGAATTACTATTAGGGGCACAGATGGTTCCAAGATCTTGGGAATGGCTGCTAGGGACGGGAAGGTTTTGCTATTATGAGGAAATTACTGCGGCCCACATGATGATTCAAATTGTTTTGATGATTATTGACAGTGATTTAAAGACTATAATGTCTTGGCTTAATGCTTCTGATCATGCTCCATGGAGACATTCTAATACATTGGATATGTTGGGGTGGACCTGCTATGGTCTATGCCTATATGATAAAGATAGCCGACATCTAAAAGGTTGGCACTACACTGTGACTCAAGAATTTCAATACTAACAACTGGTAAACAAAGACTATACTGCCATCAAATTTGACAATCAAATCACTATATACCCTATAAATATAGGACACTTGTAAGTGAAAGATGAGTGAGAAGAGATGTAGTGTTTGTATGAGTAGAGTTGAGAGAGGATCTGGTTTTGATCCTTCTCCTCCTTTGTAATCTGATCAGATAGTGTTTTTTCTCCTCTTGCATGGATGTAGGCCGAGATGGCCGAACCATGTAAATTCTTCTAGTCTCTATATGTGTGTGCTATTGCATGATTCTCATATCCATAGATCTTGGTTGCCAGATCCATGAAAAATCTAGCACAACAAAGTAGTATCAGAGCGAGGTTCTAAATGGATTGTTTATCAAAGCGAGGTTGATTGAACAAAACTAGATTTGACATCAACCTGGAGGAAGGCCAAAGGAAGAAAGCAAAGAGCTAGATCTATTATAAAATATAGGCTCAGCCCCAAGGCAAGACCAAGCCTGTCAACGGTACCAATCCCCGAGCTAAATAAGTTTGATCAGACGGATTAGATATTGAAGACCTTGTGTGGAACAAAGTTGCTATTCCACACCAGACGTAGATCACTGATTTGAACACAAATCAAAGGGCGGACTAGGCAAGCTAGGCGGATATGTAGTTTGATGGTGGAGAAAACTCTACGACAAACTATTGCCTGTGAGCAAGAGGTAGAAAGTTGATGCTAGACTGAACAAGCACAATCCATAGATCTGCAATGGAAAAAGCAAGTTGGACGGTGGCCGCAAGTACGATGGTAGAGGTGCTATGCCACTGAGAGAGAGTCAGCAGTGAAAGAAAGCTTGTCACTTGCTCATCAGTGACAGAAAGATCATTTAATGAAGATAGCTGCATTGGTAAGAGAGAGAGAGAGAGAGAGAGAGAGAGAGAGAGAGAGAGAGAGAGAGAGAGAGAGAGAGAGAGAGAGAGAGAGAGAGAGAGAGAGAGAGAGAGTGTGTGTGTAATAACCTAAAATATTAATAATTTAATAATAATAATAATAGGAGGGGTAAAATTGTAAATATACATGGGACTACAGGGCGTGGGACCCACAATGAGGCTATAAAAGCCTGCCTTGTCTCATGTGCGGCCAAACCATTCACTTCTGATTCCGGGTTAGCGACGCAAGGCAGCGACGAGGAACTCCCTAAGTAGGCGCACGCAGTGGTGATCTAACCATGGTAGGCCACCCTTCACCATTTCCCGTGTTTTCCTATAGTTTCTGTTGTTTTTAACGTTGAAAAACGGTGTGGATTGCCGTTTTCCGGTGAACAAGTAGGCAGTAGTGTTTTTGTTAAAGTAAACTAATGAAACGGTATCAGATTGTGATCCAAACCGTCCATCATGGGCATTGTAACATGAAGAACAATCCCATGAATTTTCATGGTGATTGGACAGCTAGATATGCCGAAAAACTTATAAAACAATATATGGAAAAATTTTAGGGACGTGACGAAAATCGTGTAAAAACACCAGATAATGGCATAGATGGTTGAAAAGGAGCTTATAAATGGAATCTACACGAAAAACTGAAAGACATAGTGCAAAAATCGGACCATTTGGACACCTGTGCGTGGCTGGCGGCGACTAGAGTCCGGAGTTCCTGTTGCACGCCACGTAGGCCCCACGCACACAGACGGCACGCGCACGACACGCGACACCACGTGCGCAGCACCCGCACGGCACGCGCCCCACACAAGCGCCACGTGGCACCATGCACCACGCACCACGTGGACGACAGGGCACTAATGCACCAACAACAGGACGCATGCGTGCACGGAAATCAGCGCACTGTCTCATTGACAAAATGATGCACAGCGCGTCTGTGCACGCGCTGCATGAAGACGCAGTGCAGACACATTCAGCGCGTTTGTGCATGCGCCCGTCCGAAAAAAAAAACGACACATAGTGCATCTGTGCACACGCCTGCACGAAGACAAGTGTATGCCTGTCCAGCGCGTCTGTGGACGCGCCCGCACGTGCGAGCACGTGCGACGCATGAGTTTTAGGATATTTTTTTCGGTCTTTTGACCGTCCATTTATAAAAACTTGATTTTTAGGAGCTACAGAGGTCCAAATTGCGATCCGAAAGAGGCGTTGCGACCATATTGACGACGCGGACCTAGATTTGACTTGAAAAGCTAGATATAAATTCCTCTTCAAGAGTTAAACCACAGAATGTTGTGAGATAGTCTCAATCAGGCCGATCAATGGATGATCAGGCCTTAGATGTTGATGGTATATATCAAATGTAAGATAATCTAGGGGATTAGAGGGTTAAACAGTATTGAATTACCAAATGATGGAAGATTTATGATGTAACAGGTACGTCAGAGAGCGCAACGTGATATTTCCACGCGCTTGATTTGAGCACTGCATTTACTGAGGTAGGTGATTCTATTCAATTATTTCTTGATTTCAATAAGCATGAATGGATTTTAAAGCTTTGAGACATGTGTTTTACATCTTCTCATGTACATAATTAGATCCCTATTTTCGTATTATAGCATGACTTTTCTATTTGGTAATAACAATGTTTGTCGGGCTGTAATTGTGTTATTGAGATTATTTATAACGTATTTACAAGGTTTATAAGATTTATACCTTGCCGATGATTTATGACGGGTGCTTTCTCCCGGTGGGTACTATGCTAGGAGGGTTATAGGATTTGCCACTCGCCCTCTGATTTTGTGATGAGGATGATGATAGAGATCGCCCTAGAGTGATACAGGGCCAAGTACGTAGGGGTGGTATCATGGGTAGTCCCCCCTACGGGTCCGTTCCTTCCCATGGGGACGGAGAAAGTCTCTCGTTTGGTGCCGACGTGGGGCGGCAATGGTTTAGATCCTGATAGGGTTGCCACTGCAGCATAGTAACCCATATAGTTTGTGCATGTTTATATGACGTTATATGTATGGTGAACCGGGACAAGTCGGGCCTAGGCCGTGAGAGACTCCGGGAGCTGATGCTGACTGCACGGGAGGGACCAAAGTTAGTATGGGTACACATCACCGGTGATTGAGTATATTGGAGGAATTTTGGTATAGTTTTGATACAGTGTTTTGGTATCAATGATAGCATGCATATTATTCCGTGGGTATATATACTAGTATGGTTTTGAGGTACTTACCTTGTATTTTGATCATGCCTTGCATCCTATACTGATTTACCCCGGCATCTGATTTGTGAAAGTTGTAATTGCAAGCATTTCCATTATTTGACATGTTTTGAGTATGCTTCCTTCATGAGAATTCTATTGTAAATTTTGTTAAACTTTATTTGAGTGTAATCACCTACACAAGCATAGCTTGCTAAGGCATTGCCTTGTTTTGCAATGCCTCAGATTTGGAACGCGATAACAACAAGGAAAAGCAGGCAGAGTAGCGGGGATCTGAAAGGAGACTTGAAGACATTCCATTTTATTTTCTCCTTCGGACATATATTAGAGTATGTCACTTGGATTAGACTTTTGAGGCTTTCTTAGATGTGGATACATATTATAGATTGGACTCATATTATGGTATGGAGGATTGTGAAAGTTAGATGGAAATATTGTGGTGATTATGGATGGAACTTGGTGACGTTCGAATTTATTTATCATCATCTTTAATTAGCCCGTGTATTTATCGTGGTTTTTAATCGAGCATGCAATTCTTTTTAAAGCTGCACTAAAAGTTCTATAATATAAAATTTTAATTTTTAGGGATCCCGTCTATTTTCTTAAAACGTATTATCATTTTTATATTTATGAGAAAAAAGTTTTGTTAAAACCCGGGGTGTCACATATATATATATATATATATAGAGAGAGAGAGAGAGAGAGAGAGAGAGAGAGAGAGAGAGAGAGAGAGAGAGAGAGAGAGAGAGAGAGAGAGAGAGAGAGAACTGATGACACCTTGGGCATGACAATTCAAAGCTGATGCTTTGCCCGATGAAATCTAGTAGAAAAACATCAAAGGAGGAAGAAATGACAGTTGAAGGAGAGTTTTGATGATGAGAAAAAAAAAGCTGGCCACTGGATTGGATCTCGCTTGGCTTTTGCAACCATGAATGATGAATCCCCTAAGAACGAGAAATCCATCACTAATCCAAGAGGGCGACCCAAGAATCTGACTACTGGTGATGATGATAGTAGGCTAGATGAGATGGAGGTGCCAAGCTGGGGGGAAAACTCAGCCACACAAGGAGCTGTGTAGAAGGAGCAAGTTGTTGTAAATTGCTCAGATATCAGTGGTGGTTCTAGGTTTGCACTAGCAAGATCTGTGGTGAGCTGTTGGAGCGATGCGAATCAGGAGACGTTGACAGTTGCACCCATTGCAAGTGGCAAAAAAGGAATTGATTGGCTACGAGGAGGTGATCAACCGCAATAGGAATTGCATGTGCTAGATGACGATGAAGGAGTAGCTGACGTTGTTGAAGGAGTTGACATAAGCAATAAAGATGGAGTGCTTGAGCGCAGTGAAAATTGCTAGCCATATTTTTTTAAATTGAGTTTTGCAGATGGAAAAGCTATTGAAAGGGTCTGTCAATGGAAAACACCACCGAAAGTAAAGACAATAACGTTAAAAAAAATAAATCATTATGTCAGTGCTATAGTACTTGTATAATATTGATACAGTAATCGCTATAGTACATATATGCTACAGAACTATAATGATAACAGCTATAGTATACTCATGCTGATGTCAGCTACAGTATTGCTATAGGGACAAAATGTTGGTGCTACAAGAGATTGAGTTATAACAGTGTGAGTTACAACAGTATATGTGTTACAATAGTCCGAGTTTCAACAGGTACGAGTTACAACAGTTTGAGTTGAGTGCAAAGTTGTAACCATACGAGTTACAACAGTACATAGTTGCAATAGGAATGAGTACAAATAGCAGCAGAGTTGCAACAGTATATGAGTTGCAATAGTAGATGAATTGCAATAGTAGTAATAAAGAAGCACCCCAAGAAATTGATAATGACACCTCTGTTTAGGAAAATTGAAAATAGTGAGTTAACTTGGTGATAGCTAGTGAGTGGTCTAGTAATAGCTAGGAGTTGACTCAGTGAACAAGTGCAGAAAGTGGATACATTGACTACTGCAAGTGGGCTAACTCAGGAATAGTAGTTAGATGACTCGATGAACAGTGGTGGGATGGCTCAGTGAATAGTAGTAAGATGACTTGGTGAAAGGTGGCTATGATTCTGAGTGGATTCGGTGACCATTTCGAGCAGACCTGGTGACCATTCCGTGTGAACGTGACCACTCCGAGTGATATTTAGAAGCACTTAACGAGGGCGGCCTATGAGGGTGACCGATGAGGGCGGGTGAGGGGTACTGGTAGCTTTCTAGGTAGACAAGCTTCTAGATGCTTATGGTACACAAGATGACTGATTAACACTTAGACTCGGTAGAGAGTATTGAATAGGGGGAGCAGCAACCCTTCCAAGAGAAGTCGCAGATATTCACAAATAGTTAGTGGAATCATTGGAAAGCTCAGACGAATATTGGAGAGTGAGCTGGATCAAAGCTATATGAGAAATTTGGGTGAGCAAAAAACAAAGTAGCAATGTCCTTTAATGCATTCTTCTCTCATGGGCATAGAGGGGGAGATTGTTGGGGTAGACTCACTATGATCCATGCCCATATGATAAAGATAGCCGACATCTAGAAGGTTTGCACCGCACCGTGACTCAAGAATTTCAACATTGACAACTAGTAAACAAAGGCTATACTGCCATCAAATTTCACAATCAAGTCATCATCATCATCATCATCATCATCATCATCATCATCATCATCATCAAGACCTTATCCCAATTAGGGGTCGGCCACATGAATCTTATTCCTACATTCCACTCTATTAAATATCATAGTTTCATTTAGTCCCAAAGTTTTTATATCTTTCCTCGCCACTTCTATCTACGTTCTTTTAGGCCTTCCCCTTGCCCTTTTAGAACTTCTACTTGTATTGCCTCACTCCTTCTAACTGGTGTCGTTGTTGGTCACCTTTGGACATATTCAAACCATCTAAGTCTAATCTCCCTAATCTTATTACCTATTGCTGCTACCCCTAAATTTTCTCTAATATTTTCATTTCTAATTCTGTCCTTTCTTGTCTTACCACTCATCCATCTTAACATCCTCATTTCTACGACGCTCATCCTGTGAGTATCATGTTCCTTAACTGGCCAATACTCTGATCCATAGAGCATGGCCGGCCTTATAGCTATCCTATAGAATTTTTCTTTTAGTTTGAGTGGCATCCGTCGATCACGTAAAACTCCAGATGCACATCTCCATTTGTTCCAACCTGCTTGGATTCTGTAGGTGACCTCCCTCTCAATCTCTCCACTCTCATGGATCACTGATTCTAAGTACCGAAAGAGGTCTTTTACGGGGACTTCTTGGTTATCAATCTTGACTAGTGTTCCACTCTTACTCTCCTTGGTAAAATTACATTCCATATATTCTGTCTTAGTTCAACTAATTTTAAATCCTTCAGATTCTAATGCTTCTCTCCATAACTCTAGCTTTATGTTTACACCCTCTCTTGTCTCATCAAGTAAGATTATATCATCTGCAAATAGCATGCACCGGGAATCTCTGTAACACCCCTAATTTTTTATAATGAAATTAAATAAATATTGAAATTTAGAATTTCAATAGAAATTAGGCTGAAATATTAGGCTTATAAAATATACACTTCTCATAGAAGTGCAATCAAGGTATAAGACCTGTATAATTGAAAACATATGCGACGAACGCTTTAAATTGACTATAAGTACGTCAATTTCTGAATACGGATGAAAAATCTTTATTTTTCTTCATTTTAATGAATGACAGGGCAAAATAGTAATTTCACAAATAACCAAGACTTGAGACCTCAAAATCTGAAATGTACTTAGAAATACAAATCCAATGCCACTAAGTACGCTCAATTCCAAGTTCGGGAGAATAAAATGGATTTTTCTCCATAAAAGGGCAATTTGGTCTTTTCACACTCATGTGAGACCCACATGGGGCCCACAAGGGACCCACAAAGGGATCCAACGTCTGGAAAACATACAATTATTAGTCAAACCACTACCACCTACTAGTACAGTATAAAAAGGAGAAAACATAATTATTGCATGTTATTATGAAAACCACTCAAAACCTCTATAAATAGACCTCAGAAAAATTCTCAAAAATGTTCCAAAAATCATTCACAAGGTCCCCTGTTATGCTGCAAAAATTCAGCTCCAAAAACCTCCCCAAAATCCCCCAACTTTCTTCCTTTTCTTCTTTTATTTTTTTCACTTAGGGCGTGTCCACAGATGCACCCGCCTTTCCAGACTGAATGGAAAAGTCAGGCGTGTCCCAGGACGCGTCATCCCCGATGAAATGGGTTTCAGCCCGGGAAACCCTATTTCAATTAGACGTTGATTTATACCCATTGAAAGCCCATCTTTACCATTGGATATGTTCGGACAAGGGCTATTTACAAAAGCCCCTTAATTTTATGATGATCCACATCTTGGATTGTCGGAAAAATGAAAACGAAGGGAAACCCAGTAAGGGTTACCATCTCTAACAGTTTCTTCAAGCTATTACAGCCAATCAGGCCGTTCGACGGTAATCTTGCACCGTTGGGAGTCTTAAAAATAGGGTTTTCTTCAAAAACCCCATGGATCTAAACATTCTCCAGCAACGGGGACGGAGAATATCTCCCTGTATGTTTTATCTGGCGTCTAAGGTTTCTGCATCTTCTTCGGCTGGGTTTTTCTTCTTCTCCGGTGAGATCCTCCTCCCCAGACCGGTACAGGTAGGTGCATCTCCACTTCTACTTTCAATTATGGTAAGCTAACATGGCTTTCCGGCCATGAAGAGATCTCCCCAGCTGTAGATCCGTCGGAGACAATGGATCCGACTTGGGTGGTGGAGATCTCATCACAGACGGCTCAGATGAATCTTTTGAGCCGTTGGATGACTTTTTGGGGTCCCAAAATCCCAGGACATGAAATCTGGGAATCAGAAGTTACTGGATGGAGGAGATACAGTGACAGGCGATCTGATGATCTAGATCGGACCGTGTCGCCTGTAGCAGGTCACCTCTACCCAGATATGATCTGGCCTGTCCACTCAGTTAACTCAAAATATTATTTCTTCAATTCAGAGCCCTATAGAGCTCTGATTTTAGATCAGAAAGTTTCTACAGATTCCTTGTCAATTTATCTAGATATTGAATATATTATATCCATGTTTCAACTTGTGATTATATATGTTATTTTGTAAAATCAGTATCCATGATCATAGATCATAGATCGGATGACTCTAAAA
Source organism: Warburgia ugandensis (assembly GCA_035236585.1). NCBI lineage: Eukaryota > Viridiplantae > Streptophyta > Magnoliopsida > Canellales > Canellaceae > Warburgia > Warburgia ugandensis. The sequence goes on from CP141134.1 coordinate 69,787,395, forward strand.
GACAAATCGGAATAGATGGATGTCTTTAGAGACACTCTAATACCTTAGGATCAAGTTCACAGTTATATTTATATTCATATATATGAATGAATTAATAAAAAACAGAAAAGGATAAAATTCAGCCCTTAAAACGGGCTGAAATATTAAAATATTAATTCTAACATTAATTGAACTCTGATTTTAGATCAGAAACTTTATTTGGCATAATGTTGATGTTATTAGATCGTGTTTTTAAGTAGTATTTACATGATCTTTTTGATAAAATCCGTACCATTGATCACGGATCATGGCCCACATAATCCCAAACATGAAATCTGAACCGATAGATGTGTTCAGAAGATCCAAGAACCTTAATATACATGTTCACAGTAGAATTTTTATACCTCTATATCAATCCAAAATGATCAAAACTATAAGGTGAAATTCAGCCCTTAAAAAGGGTTGAAATCTTAAATTTTCAATTCCGATCTCAATTAAGATCCAAATTGAGATCGAAAAGTTGGGATGGATTCCTTGTGATAATACAAATGTACTGAACTTATAAAATTTTAATTTTAATTAATGAAAATTTCTGTAATTAAGTGGATAAGTAACTAACATCCTTGTTTTACAAGATCTAGGATGATCAGACCACAATTACCTTATTAGATGATTATTTTATAACATAATAAATAATATCAGTAGATTAAATAGTATTTATTAGGCAGATCTTAATAGATCTAGCCTTAAGGGTTACTAAAACCCTTAAAATTGAATAGTATCTCTTAGATCAAGATGATCTAGGATGATTGGACAGCATGGATGTATTTTGATGATGATCTTGAGATAAGATCATAAGGATTTAATAAATGGATGATGTGGATTTGGGCTAGATTAAGATCTATGCCCTTAAATGGTACAAAGTAACCTAAGATCTCCTTGATCGGGTAGATCAAGGAAGATCAAATCAATGGATGAGATAAATCCATTATTTAATAATTAAATTACATCAGCATAATATGTTGGATCTAAAATAAAATGAAGGATCAAGATCTAAACCTTAAAAAGATGAAGGATGACTATGGATCAATTAAGACCCTTGGATCACGATAACATGTTAGATTTCTATTTCAATTATTGAATATTATGATAATTTCCTTTCATTTCTTAGTTGAATTATTTATTTAATTGGTTATTTAATTGTTTATTTAAGTGTTTAGTTAATTGTTTATTCATGCTTTAAATTTATGCTTCAAAGCTTAAGTAATTGTAATTTCATTGAAATGAAATTTAAATGAAATTAGAAGGAATGGACATTCACATGGAATGTATGATATGGACTTAATGATAGTAAGGACCATAGTTAGTAGGATAATATAAGGAATATAAATTCCTTGGTCCAAATTAGGAGAATAATAAATCTCCATGAATGACATTTTAATTCATGGATTTAATTATAAACAATTAGAAAGAATACTTATGATTAAATGCTCATAGAAACCTTATGAAAGGTTGAGTTAGGGTCAAGCTAGTGAATGATGGACATAGTGGTTAAGGGGGTTATCTAATAAAGCCGCGCTCTGCCCCTACCTTTCATTGACGTTTGTGAGGTTTAAACGCCTCCTTACATGAGGATTGAAGTAGTCACTTCATGTTCAACCATTTAACTAGTAAGCCTTAGCCAATTTGACATAAGAGGAGCAATCTAGACTTAGAATGAAATAAGCTACCCTCAACCAATAAAACATTAATTGGTTGAGTAATAATAATGAGAGCACAAAATGTAGTAAATCATCTAATCTTGATAAAAATTGGAAATCAAGATAAGGATGATCAAACAAGATCCATAGGATCTTGGATGATCAAAAACAAATACTAATGTAGTATTGTATAATATGTATATGTATGTAGAAGAACATAGATAGAGAATCCCAAACCCTTGATCAAATTTGATTCAAGGAAAATTAGGGTATCATCTATAGGAATACATACTTGAATAGGGAAATAACCTTGTATATATGGTATGACAGATGGATGAATCCTAACCATGATGGACATTGTGGAAGAATACACTGGAGATGTATGAATCAAGATATTACTTTGAGGTAGGTGGATATACAATGATATATTAGAGATTCATGTATAGATATACATGATTATCTGTTTAAAAATATAGACCTTCATTATATCAGTATGCTTAGTACCTTAGCATAGTCATGATCCAAACAAGTGGTCCAAAACTTGTGATCCAAAACAGATGATCCAACTAAGTGATCCAAAATACATGATCCAACTAACTGATCCAAAATACATGATCAAATTAAGGGATCCAAAACATAAGATCCAATTAAAGGATCCAAAATAAATGATCTAATTAAAGGATCCAAAACAAATGATCCAATTAAGGGATCCAAAACATATGATCCAATTAAGGGATCTAAAACATATGATCTAATTAAGGGATCCAAAACATATGAGCCAATTGAGGGATCCAAAACATATGATCCAATTAAGTGATCCAATACACATTGATTAAACAAAGTGATCCAAAATATGAGATCTAACCAAATGATCAAACAAAGTGATCCAAAACATGGGATCTAACCAAATGATCAAACAAAGTGATCTAACCTCATAATCTAATCCACTTGATCTAATTTAATGATCAAGTATAATGAGGTGAAAGTATTGAGATATGAAGACTAAGGAAACCCTAAGAATAGGGTATGTACAATATTCCAGCCTTAGTTAAACAGACAGATCGTCTGATATGTACAATATATTTTCATACAAGTATGGAGACTTGTGGTTTTGTTTTACATAGAGATAGAGACTGGGGATGCTATGCTAGGGAAGTTGTGAGGGTTTGGCCACCCGCTTCCTGAAACTTATATGATGATACCATGCCCAAAGAGAGGCTGAATGTCGGGTGGGGCAGTAATGGGAAGGCCCCACTGTGACAGCCATGGTCCACCCCATGAGGACATGGATTGATTATTCCACAGTTGGTGTCAGTGGAGGATTATACAGTTATCCGGGTGCGCCGTACGGATTGAGACTGTGAGCATAGTAGTCCTAATGTATTTTGCATTATGATGCATATATGATAGGCATAGTATAATGCCATGGCATGATGATATGCCATTACATGAGTTCCTAGAATGAACAACCCATATGATAATTGGCTAGGTATTGCTCTCCTAAGTGGGAGTATAGTCAGGGGAAGGAACAAGTATGGCAGGATGATATGCTATTACATGAGTTCCTAGAATGAAAACCCCATATGAGGATTGGCTAGGTATTGCTCTCCTAAGTGAGAGTATAGCCAAGGGAAGGAACAAGTGTTGAATAATCTTTGGCTAGGTATTGCTCTCCTAAGTGGGAGTATAGCCAGGGAAAGTAACAAGTTTTAAGCAATCTTCACTATATTAACTAATTTGTCATGTACTACATAAATAACGTATGTACCCTATGTGGAGATATCTTATGAAGGAATGAGTATGATGACATAAGGATTGAGGTATGTATTCTTATATTGATGAAGTAGTATGTTTTTGTATTCCCCTACCAAGCATAGCTTGTTGAGGTATTGTACATGTTTCCATGTTTACAATACCTCAGATACAGAGAAGGAGGGTTAGAAGCTCAAGACTATAGAAGACTTAAGAAGATGTGGATGAATAATCAAACAAGATACCTCCTCTTAAAGACATGTATTTTATTTGAGGGAATTGTATTGTATTGAGAGTTTTAATGTATGGTGAGGTTTGTATATTTTGGATTATGTAATTTGGACAGGCATTGTACTGATACCGTGCTGTACTGTGAACCACTGGATGAATCCTGGAAGTTTAATAAAATCATATTCCTTTAATGGAATTTTATTTTGTACACAAATTGTACTGATGTTATGTATGAAGTGGTGACTTGGGTTTTCAAAACAAGTTTAAAAAGAAAAGAATTTTTGCTGCTTTGTTTTGCAGAATTTTTTTTACTGAGGGGACGCCCTTGCCTTTGAAAAATATATTATAAAATGTGTTTAAAAAACCCGGGTCGTTACAATCTCCTCGTGCAAATGTTTTGTTAACTCATCCATAACTAATGTGAAGAGGTATGGACTCAATGCTGATCCTTGGTGCAATCCTATAGTTACAGGAAAATCACTAGTCATTCCACTAGTGGTCTTAACATTTGTTACCACTCCTTCATACATATCTTTAATTATGTCTATATACCCCTGAGAAACCCCCTTACCACCCAACATCCTCCATATTAACTCTCTAGGGATTCTATCATAAGCTTTCTCTAAGTCGATGAAGACCATATGTAGGTCTTTCGTCCTCTCCCTATATTTTTCTACTAATTGTCTTAGTAAGAAAATAGCTTCCATAGTAGACCTCCCAGGCATGAAACCAAACTGATTCTCTGATACACTTGTTTCATATCGTAGCCTCTTCTCAATTACTTTTTCAAAAAGTTTGATGGTGTGGCTCATATGCTTGATCTCTCGATAATTAGTGCAGCTCTGAATGTCTCATGTATTCTTATAGATTGGTACAATAGATCTTTTCCTCCACTCATCAGGCATTTTCTTTGATTTTATAATCTTGTTAAACAACTTGGTCAACCAAATTACCCCAATATCTCCCATATGCTTCCAAACCTCTATTGGTACACCATCAAGCCCCATGGCCTTTCCTGATTTTATCTTTTTCAAGGCCTCTTTTACTTCAAGTATTCTAATCCTACGTTCATATCTATAATATCCAATGTTATTTAGATTTATATTATTTTCAATCCCTATATTCTTAGAGCCATTGTCATTTAATAATTTTTGAAAGTATGTTTCCCACCTTTATTTGATCTCATCTTCTTTGACTAATACCCTTTGATTATCGCTTCTAATACCCCTAACATGATCTAAGTCCTTATCCTTCTGTTCTCTTACTTTTGCAAGTTTAAACACATCTTTCTCACCTTCTCTTGTTCCTAATTTATTATAAAGCTTATCATATGTTTTAAGTTTAGCCTCACTTACTATTTACTTCTGTTTCATAGTTCCAATTTCCTTCTACCATCAACTTATTTTTGAATGAGGTTATTTTCTCTCCTTTTAAGTTCCATCACTTAGTTTTTGGATGTGTATTAAGTTCAATTCTTTTACTCCATCTTTTAATATGGATATCCATAACCATTAACCTATGTTGTGAGGTTAAACTCTCACCAGGTATCACCTTACAATCCTTACATATAGATCGTTCATTATTCCTAAGTAGATAAAAGTCTATTTGGCTTTTATGAAGTCCACTTTTAAAGGTTATTAAGTGTTCATCCCTCTTCTTGAAGAGTGTATTTGCAATGGACAGGTTATATGACAGAGCAAAATCGAGGATATTCTCCCCCATCTCATTTCGTTTACCTATACCATACCCTTCGTGTATTCTATCATATCCTTCCTTATCTTTTCCTACATGGCCATTTAAGTCTACTCCTATAAATATTCCCTCAGTATTGGGAATTTCTTGTATGATTCCCTCCATATCTTCCCAAAACTGTCTCTTGATTATATCTTGTAACCTTGCTCGTGGTGCGTATGCACTTATAACATTTATAATCTGCTCTCCTAGAACAATTTTTATTATTATAATTCTATCACTGATTCTTTTAACGTCCACAACTTTATCCTTTAATTCCTTATCCACTATTATTCCTATGTCATTTCTGTTATTTTCCTTTCCTACGTACCATAATTTATATCCATCTATTTCTCTAGCTTTAGCCCATTTCCACTTGGTTTCTTAGATACAAGCGATGTTGATTCGTTTACATTTTATCGCATCTACTAACTCCAAACTCTTACCTGTCAGTGTCCCTATATTTCATGTAGCGATGCAAATCTTATGTTTTGGAGATGCCCTATTTACTACCGCCTTTCTCAACCTCCATGGTATGAACCCATGTCCACTTTTTACTACACCTGGGTTCTGATGCAGAGCGTCGCTTCCGAGGGGACGCTCTAGTTGCCCTTGCCCACTTTTCACTACACTCGGATTCGATGTAGCGCGTTGCTTCTGGGAGAATGCCCTAGCAACCCTTGCCTATTTTTCATCGCACTCGGGATTCAATGCAGCGCGTCACTTATGGGGAAAGCCCTAGCTTGAGAGAATGTCAGTATTCAATTCATGTTATGTTGGGGTTGCTATAGTTTTAAAAAGCTGAAGACGATTTCATTTCTTCCTTACAAACTAATACAAATGCATATTCATTTGCAAGTAGAAAAGAAATAACAAAATCATCTTTAACTTAACCCTTGCCGGCTGGTTACCTGATGCAAGGGTGGCTGTATTTTAAGAAGCTGGCGATGATTTTCATTTCTTCCTCACAAACTAATATACAAATGCATATTCATTTGTAAGCAAAAAATAACAGAATCATCTTCAACTTCCCCCTTGCCGGCTGGCACCTGACACAAGACCCTTCTCCTTTTTCATCCGGGCTTGGGACCGGCATTGGTAGAGTTCAATCAAGTCACTGTATACCCTATAAATACATGACACTTGTAAGTGAGAGATGAGTGAGAAGAGATGTAGTGTTTGTATGAGTAGAGTTGAGAGAGAATATGCTTTTGATCCTCTTCCTTCTTTGTAATCTAATCAAATAGTGTTTTTTCTCCTCTCTCGTGGACGTAGGCCGAGATGGCCAAACCATGTAAATTCTTCTCGTCTCTATGTATATGTGTTATTGCATGATTCTCAGATCCATAGATCCTGGTTGTCAGATCCGTGAAAGATCTGGCACAACAGGATAGCACTGATGCTTTCCTTTACCATAGAACTTTCACCTTTAACCAAACTCCTAGAGCTGCCAATGAGGATGCCGACACAATGGCGAAACAGGGAAGTGAGATGCATGGGATGGTCATTACGTACTCTCACCCAACACAATGTGACTTCAATTCATTGCAGGAATTCAACAGTTTCATCTTGTTGCACCCTGAAATCACAAATTGATGGTATTGGGGTTGGAGGCTTGGTGATGGTGGGTGCGCGTTTGTGGGGGTGGGTGCTTTGTTTCTCCTCTTCTTTATCATTTTCTTCTCACTGTTATTTCTTACCGTCTCGGGTGGTCCTCTTGTTGGGCTGCGAAGGATTTTCCTTGCCAGCATTTTCTCTTGGATGTATGGCTTTTTGGGCGGCTGTGATCACCTTGATCTCCTATCTGTAATGAAATCCTAATGTTAAAAAAGAAGAAAAAGAAGCTTATATGTTTTAATTTAAAATGTCACACCGAGTTTTTTTAGTCACCTTCGAGTTGGTTATTCAACTTGACTCGCCACACCTTTTAGTCCAATTTGAGTTTTCGAGTTTTTAAAATATGATTTTTATTAGCCGGTTTCATGCAATAAGGCAAATCATTCCTTGTATAATTCCTTTGACCGGTGACTAAATTCCAGCCATAACCTTGTCATTTTTTTATAGTGAGACACGACACTTGACCTACTAGACTGTGTTTGAAGCGGTTCTATATATGGTTGTGTGGAATATTAACCACACGAACCTGATTATGTAAGCATGAAATGGGCTACTGTGGTTAAAATTTTGAATTTTGCATGCGCAAAGAAAAGGACCATATAAAACCGCATCTCATGTGTTTCCTAAAACGAGGTTACCTGACAAGAATAAAGGCAAGCCGTTGGTGCTCATAAAACCGATGGAACATGAAATTATATGGAGGATATCCATCTTGAGGCTGGATATCAGGGTGCAGGCAATATCAAAATCGTATGAAATTTGATGGACATGTGATCTATGGTGGAGGGGCCCTACTGCCCGGACGACCTGCACTCTTTCTAGAAAGTAGAAACGACTAATAGCCATCCTAAAGATAGAGCACAAATAAGTACGCATGTATTGCTGTTAGCAAGAATACGGGGGAAGCAATTTTATGCCATTTTCATCTTGAAATTCCTTTACCGCTTTTTGATTGAAAGTGGACGACAAATAAGATGTGACAATGGCTAAGTCTAATGATTGTAGAGCCAAAAAAACAACCTAAGGGGGAACAGCTTTTTGAGATCCAAATTGTTCAATGTTATCTTTGTCCTAAATGGGTCATGCTTAGAAATTCTCAACGATTTGATGATCCTAGTCACTTGCTTACTAAAATTGGGTTTTTGAAGATGACAAAAAGAAAATGATTTTTATGCAACCAGACGATTTCAGTAAACCGTGTCTTCTTTTGTCTAAAAACAAAAGACAGTTTTTCGAAACTGTCTTTAAAAACTTATTTAAAACATTACTTCATACAAGTCTTTTCTTTTGATGTCTTCCTACCGTCCTGTCCCGTTGAGGATCTCTCTCCCTCTCTCTCTCTCTCTCTATCCGGGTACTTTTTTCTCCTACATGAACAAAACCTCTTCAAAACTCATTTTCAAACAACAATTTTCAACTCTGGCTCTCTCTTCACTGGGCCTGCTCCCAAAATAGGTATTGGCTTTATGTACTGGGAGTTTTTTCACATGGGTTTCCTTTTATTTGAGGGTTTTCGAATCTGGGTTCTGTTTTGTTTGTGGTTTTCGGATTTTTTTCATCTGAATTTTCTTCTGTTCAAGTGTTTTTTCATCTAGGTTTTGGGTTTTCCTATCTAGGTTTTCCAATGGGCACTATTTTTAAGAGCATCAATAGGTTATGGATCATTTGGAGTTTGGTTTTTGTTAGAGTTTATACTAAGGGAAGGATCATTCTTCACATATTCGATGATTTAATGTAGCTATTAGCAATACGATTCATGAGTTTGGAGGAGATTGAACATAACTAACACACACAGCTGAGATTGACTGAAACGTAGCTATGTAAATGCTCAAATTCAAGATACAAAACTATTCATACTGTTTGTTACATAATTCTGCGCAAAACCCCTAAGCTTGTTTGCCGATAGGAGAAGATCCGATAGAGATTCAGATATGACAGTGACGTACAGCTACGATCAAGTCACATTGCAGTGATACAACACTTCTAACGACCTATTGAATAAGGAACAGAGTAATTATATGTAGGATCTCTACTCCAATCCCTTATTTTCTTTGATTATTCATGGATTAGTGCTGAAGGTATAGGATTTTCCTCAATTTTTTCTTCAATTGTTTTCATTAGCTATTGCACACATGAAATTAAGATGAATGAGAGTATTTCCCATCCTTAATTCCTTAAATTGATCATGAATTTATGATGAAGAAGCAATATGACATCCCTGGTTCAATTTAACTATTAGGAGTGTGGATCATTTTGAATGTGTAATGAATGTTGAGTGGTGAAATGAAAAGTTAAATTGTATTTAAAGATTCTAGAAAGACTGTAATAACAATAGTTCATTTTTCATGAATTGGAAGCAAATGCAAATGAATATTGAATGTTTCATGTATTTAAATCACTGAAACTCTGCGAAGAATATTGTAATGGCAGAGTTACAATTTTTGTAAATTGTAGGTAAAAAAAAAATAAAAATCAAATGAACAAAAGAAAACGGTTTCTTGAAAACTGTCTTCTTTTGTTTGTAATAAAGAAGACTGGTTTTGAAAAACATCTTCTTTTCAAACGGGTTTTCAAACATGGGTGGATAGAAGATAGTCTTGGAACCGTCTTCTATAAATATTTTTAACCATCTTAAAACCCTTACTCTTAGTAGTGATTGTGTTTCGTGGTTGTGGACCAAAAGGGTCAAAAGTTTGATTGTTCATTTTAAAAATACAAGAAGCAATTGTTAGGATCATCAAATTGATGAGAATTTAGGACTAAAGCCAATCTAAGTCAAGGAAAACATTGTGAACAATATTGATCTTTGAAATCCGAGCTCCCTAGATTTATAATCGTTTGCATCAGTTAGCTAGATTCGGTTCGTAAGGGAAAAAAAAGGGGGCGCATGTCTCACTACCCTTAATTCGCTATATCTTTTTGCAAAGGGGAAGATATAAATCTCCCCCATAAGTTAACATATCATCATTTTGAATAGAACTGATCAAGACCGCAAACCAAAACTCGCGGATGCACCGTATAACCATACATGTAGGAATGCATAACATGAAATGAGGAACGAGGCTTACGAGTGACATTGTTCAAATAAGAAGAACACAAAGAAACGCAAAATTTGCTGACACCGAAACAATAATTAAACTAACTTCTACATTTTCCGCGTTCCTCTTACTGGATTGCGCTTTAAAAGCAGGATGGTGGCTGTCTCTGCACATTCACTAATCCTCAGTTGTTACGAGCTCACCCTGGTTTTATGCGTCAGTGAGATTCTAAGTAGCTAACAAGGATGTCGGTACTGTACATGAAGAGAATCGTGCAACGGTAGTGAGTAGGTTTCCATCGGGAGAAACAATGGAGACCACATAGTTTCAATGTCTTTATTGGCGCTGAGCATGCTGATTGATTCCTTTAGATTTCAACGTTTAACAGGAGCATGCCAGTTCTTCAATCAGTGGGAGGATCGAAGTACATCGTTTTCTTCCTCTGGGAGGTTAAGGCGGTCCTAGCTTTCTACCTATGCAGTTATTCCACCTCTCTATTTGATTCCTCTAACTTTAAAATATGACAGATCTGTGTCATCTGTTTAAAATACAAAGTACGCAGGCCGTGATTGGTTTGGCATCCAATATTGTTGGCAGCGAACTTACCTTCCCACCAAAATCATCTTTGTACCGGTATAATGGTAGATGGTAAAGATCATATTTACCCGAAATATAGTACAAAAGTTACATCATACAATGAAGAACATGAAATGCCTCTCTCAGCGGGAGCATCCGCTAAATCATTAGCAGGTCTAAGAGCATGTCAAAAAGAAACCGATAAGCAGGAAGATACATCTCTAATTTTCACCAAAAAATGTCCAAACCGACATGGACGGGTTTAGAGCCATTCTCCCAAGCAATGACACATGCCGAGTCCCGTTGAAAAACAAGCGAATGATGGAAAGGAAACTAGAGAGTGAAAAGAAATATATGAGGATGGATATTGGGTGATCGAAATTCTAAGCTAGTCAAAGTAAGCTAATAATATAACTCCTCTTTGATTGGTTATTCTCCAAAAGTTTCATCGCTTGATGATCCATGCCCTTGTTTTGCCGACTTTCTTTGAGTTGTGAAAACAAAACAATGTTAGATCCCAGGACCAGTTAGGTCCTCTTGTACTTGTGTACGTCCATACCATGGTCAGGACTCCGGACCAGTACTGGTCCGACAGGCCGAGACCAGAATTTCATTTCTCCGGTTCTTTAGCGCTGAAGGCATTGCACTAAAACATTGATATTGACACCGTGCTCTTTAATTCAAAACATCTGATATAATAAAGACATCCGATAAAGACAGTAGGCAACCATCAAAAATAAGGATTTCATCTCCATTCTGAGTTGTCTTTTATGAACATTAAATGTGTTTATCAACTCTCTCGTTCTCTCTCTCTCTCTTCACTGTTACTGATTTCTGTCTCTCTCTCTCTCTCTTCGTTGAAGTAACCAAATCCAAAACCCAAAGAGCATAATAAATGACACCACGAAAGGTGTATGAGGATGGCAACATTTCTTCCCCCTTGTTCCGTCGCCCAACAAGCCGGTAATAGTTAAAAAATCCAGCTGCAATTTCGGGAGACGATTCTGTGGGCCCCTTCAATCTAGATAGTATGAATTATGAAAGATATGCTGCAATGTCTTATCAAAATCCTACCGTTGGTGATGGAGGGGCTGGGGATCATGTGCAGCTCGCCTTCTTAATTTGGTTTCAGTGTGTCTTCCACAGGTCCTTCTCTCTGAACCTTTTGCTAGCGTCTGATCCTCACTAGTCTTCTTCTTGTACCTGATTGAAAGGCCGTTTTCTGAAACAGAGATTTATGAGAGCGCCACAGCTGTTCTTGAAAGGCTGCCTTCGCTCAACTACTTCTCTACCGAAAATAAAATCTAAATGCCCGTTTTTCTCCTGCAGCTGTATTTGAACTGCCACAAGTACCATCTGGGACCTACTTTAATAATCAGAATATCAGCTGCTAAGAAGCAATTTGTATAAGCCATGTACCGAAATTAAATGCAATGTAATCCATATGAAGATTTTGAGGCTGTGGATTCCTAAGTGTTCTGATTTCAAAAACTAATTCAGATGATTTTGGAAAGAAATCATGAAAATAAGCAAACATACAGCGGCACAAAATATACAGGTGCTTCGGCTTTGTAGCTTACATCCACGGACAAAGCTTACGTCTACAAGGCTAATCCCCTCTTCTTAACACTAAGAAAATATCTTAGGCTGGATTCAGTGCCAGAAAGAAGAAGAACCCTGGGAAAATTCTTGTCGCATAAAATAAAAGCAGTCCCCGCAGACTAGACACTCATCGGCGTCTTAGCAAAGAAACGCTGTATTTTTATGTTTATGGTGATAATTTTTTCTTATAGATCTAAGCTGCTCACCGTATTGGAAATGGCTTAGATAGATTTGTGAGCAAATTTTATGCTCATTGGAGGCTTTTAGCTTTATCTTTCTCTACGTCAAAATTCATGAGCGTCCAATTTATTATATTTGAAGAACGCAAAAAAATTATTAGAATTATCCAAATACATTGATTTCTTGTTTGTTGCCTAATTTCTATATGGTAAACATAATGAACAGACTTAGATTTTCCAAAGACAGAATTTAGGGTTCACTTCTACTTGGAACCTTCATAAGCGTAATCTCCTCTTAGACGCTAAATTCAAATAGAACCGAATACTAAAGTCATCTCTTAACCACTAGATTAAGAGCTATAACTGGCAGTTGATATAAAAGACACTAAATTCAACATAAGAATGATTATAAATGAGATAGAATAAATCAATATTTTTTCAAATGGAGTTTGTTAATGGAGATCCAGATGATATGCCAAGTGCACCATCTGGAGGGAGTTTTCGTGAACTAAAGTAGAGGACCCTCTCTAAAGCAGCATCATAGAGAAAGAGAACACAAACTGAAACTCACAAGCGTCCAGCCCCAAAACAAAAATCACACCCTTCGCCCAGACCAAGCAGAGATAAAGGGTGAAAAAACAAGAACCGCCCTAACAATCTGGCTCGATTTGATCCTCTAAGTCATGTCGGACTCCTTTCTTGGCAAGCTCGTCAGCCTCCTAGTTTGCTGATCCTTTGAAATGCGAAAAACAGTGAAAGGCGTTGGTAATCAGAGACTTGATCTCATCGATTTGGTCCCAACATTTCCGTGGACACTGCTGCCTTACTGCAGCCATCTAATTTTATTATTAGATTCACCTTCAAAGGTAACCGGATGGAACCTTTCACCTGTCAGATCTTCACTCCCATAAAGCAAATGTTTCAGCTTCTTGGGCATTAGCAAATCCCAGCAGTGCAGCATAATAGAAAAAAGGATATTGTGTGCCAATCTATTAAAAGCCCTCCCGAATAACCACAGATTCTAAGATTCTCAAAGCAAGCTCTATCAAACAAGAGCATCTTCCACGAAAGACTTCCAATAGGATTTAGATGGTACATGGCACGACAAACAGCTCTAGTAATGGTATGTGCCATGACTAAGTTTGGTTTAGCCTTTATTAAGAATGCATTCTCTCGTAAGCCAATAATTAATTTATTATAAATTTGTATAATGAATAACATTTATTTATACGCCAATTTTAAATTATTAATATTATTTTATAGTTTGTATTAGGAAATGTTATTCTTATTGGTTAGTAATGGCAAGTTAACGTTAGAGAACATTATATGAATTGCATATCAAGATGAATAGAGATTGACAAGATAAGGATAGATAGAATTCTAAATTATTATAAACTTAAAACTGTCCTCATGTGACAATGGGCTTGAGAATCCACATTTTAAAATACCTTAGGGAAGTTTTGATATTCCCAATAAGATTGGAGATAATTATTCTAAATCATTTGGATAGACATTGCAAGCATACAATGCATCTGTAAATAGGATATGACCTCGAGTTATTGAAACATTTAGTAGAACCAGCTATAAGAATGCTCAGATAGAGCATAATCTTTTGTGCCCTTAGACTTGAGAGGTCTATAGCTTAAAATGACTTAGTATTTATTATTGAGGTATCAAGAGATATAATTTATTTTAGATAGTACACATGTTTCATAGTTATATATTAGACTAATTGAGAATATGTGATAATCAATATAGACTAATTGAGAATATGTGATAATCAATATAGTACCACATCCTTATAAGGAAGGATATTTACGTAGGGAGCATTTATATAATGGACTTGAGAAATTCATGCACGATATTTGATAAAAAGGGTAAATCAAATTGATATAATAAAGACACTAATAAATGATGGGGCATAACTTAAACTTTTGATTTGAGTCACCTCTACACCAAGGAGAATATTGCACTTTTGGAAAGTTTGAGATCATAAAAAGGATGAATCAATAGGGTCTTTCATCCATTTAAACAAAGTAAGATTTATACCATTCAATCTCTAGTAAGACAAGGATTTTTCATGTGATATAATGTTAATGTTGATTAAAATTAAATTGATTGTAGATCTTTGATCATGTTTAAATATTCTGCTAGGGCCCAATGCATTCCTATTGAAGGTTCTCTTGTTTTCTTTCAAGCCAAAAAAACCATAAAATATCAGCCAAGGTGAGATTTCAAAAGGATCCTGAAATGTGTAAAAGAGCTCGGGAATCAGCCAGCCAAAGAATAAGTTGTCCAAAGAATTTGGTAGCAACTTGGAATTTGCTAAAGACGAAGTACCAAATATGTTGTGCACACTTACAGTGGATCCAACAATAATCATCGACTTTAGTAGAGCAAAGACAAAGTAAGCTTATGGATGGGCCAAACAAACCTCTCGATATGAGCTTCTGGTAGGCCTACGTGAGAGCTTTATCCCAAGCAACTATCCAAACGTGAGGAGAAATTGGAGTATGTAGGCACATATTTCTTCCATCCCACTCTAAACTTAGGTTGTGCATCAATTTGTGCTAATCTAGGCCTATAGTTAGATTTCACATTGAAAACACTATCCACAGACCATTGCCAAATAATGGCTAGAGTATCGTGATTTCTTAGCAATAAGTCACTATTTTTGTCATTAACCAAGTACAATCCATTTGTAATTTAATCCAACATTTCTACGCATCTGTGTGTGTTATTTGGTGCTTCTGGAGGTCCCAGTAATCATAGGTGGTAGTGAAAGCAATTGTCCCCTTAAAAATGTAGAAATTCCCTTATAAGTAACTCTCTTCCTTTAATTTGATCGTAGACTTTTTCGCTTTTCCCTATTCGTTTCTAAGGCGTTAGTTCACCATGGTCCCATTTAGTAATTGTTATCAATATTTTTCTAGTAATTACTAGTGTAATTATTGTGTTGAATTATTTTGCATTGATTAGATATGTAACTTCAAGAGCTTAACAATTGGTTTATTGAGGCAAGTATAGGGTTGCTCATTTTTATAGCAGCATGAACTCAAACAATTTTGTTCTACATTTTTAATGCAAAAGAACTCGATTCATCTTGCCCAATTATATTTGTGTGACTTTTTTAAAGTGAATCTTTTTAGGACTTAATAATCAGTTGAGACTTATGTTATTGGTAATTTCTCTAATAGTGAATTCTTAGAAGTGAAAAGGCTAAATGGTCTTATTGAAAAAATAATGAAAACAAAATAAATATCTTGTAAATATAGTCAATTTTGTTGTGGTGCTAACATTAGTTGTAGTTTTGCTATAACGACAATAAAGAGGGTCTTCTGAGCTATGAAGACATCAAAAAATTTATTGAACAACAAAGTGGGAGACTAATGGATGAATGATTATTTAATTACATAACCTGAGAGATATATATTTAATCAAATTAAAGATGGGATCACTATGAGAAGGTTCCAAAATATAAAGATCCAATGAGGACAAGTGCAAACAAGATAATTTAATAAAATTATTTTGTTAACATTGTTTACCTTAATTTTAACACCTCGGATTTTATTCTATTTTATATAAACAATTTGATTGAAAAGGAGAAATGAGGAATTGAAATTTTAATATTTTAATTCTTTAAGGAGAACTAATGAAAGGCATAGAATTGATCATTGGAATCTTAAATTTTGAATTGTATTTAGAAAAACAAATCCAATGACACTAAGAACACTAAAATTGGAGTTTTCATGAAAAAGTTATAAGATTTTGAAAAGTAAGAATATTTTAGTAATTTACCAACTATGCCCTTTTAATATGATTTTTTACAATAGAAAATCCCCTACCACGCAGTGGCCATTTTTTTTGTAACGACCTTTGACAACTGTCACGCGTCGCTACCCATGATTTTCGTTGGTGATAGATATTTATGGTGGGTGACAGCAGATAGCACATGCCACCACCTTGACCATTGCTGGCGGAGAATGCAGGATAGCCTCCCCATGAACCCTTTTTCTTCCTTTCCCTTCCCCCTCTTGCTCCACTTCCCTTCTCCTCTACCTCTTTGACAATCACAGTGTAAATGACGCCGGCACTGTTGCAGCCATTCGTCGGACCCCCTTTTTCTCCTCGTCATCTTTCTATTTGGCCAGCAACACTAACCGTTTCCTCCTCTCCTACTCTTCCCCTCTGTTCGATCCTCTTTGACGATCTCCCCACAATGAATCACTTCCTCCTGCCTCCTAGTTTTTCCAATGGCGACTAATATGTTGGCCATGTGCCCAACACGCTTCGGCACTGATGGTTTTCTCCTCCCTCTGCATTCCTTCATGCTCAAATTTTCTTGGCCCCAGTGACCTAGAAAACCCATTTTCCTAAGCTTCCCACTACTAGCAACACCCAAAGGTAGACATACTTGGTTTCTCCTCCAGTGAAGGCACTGTACAAAAACCTTCTTCTTTGCTATTTTCCTCTCCTCTTCCATGATGTTGATGCTATCGCACTAGGAACCTGTCTCCCCGAGCGTCGTCCTCCACCAGCGCAATGTGACTTAATCACTTGAGCATGCCGACTACATTATCTCTTCCCCATTTTCCTTCTCCCCAGCGAAACCCCTATGAACCCTCTCCCTATCTCTCTCTTTCTCTCCCCCTCATCCTCTCGCCCTCCCCTAATTGACCACATGACCGAGCGTGCCTGCCGTATGTGGTTGGGCACATTGTACCCTCCTTTTGTGTCCTTCCATCCCTCTCCCTGTGATTAGACACGACTGGTGATCGAATTCGCAGCTTCCGACCACTTGTGCCCAACCCTTTTTCTTTTTCTTCCCTTTTTCTCCCCCTAGAGTGTTGAACTCGACGTCCCGCCCAAGTAGGTTGACGAGCCAAGGTCACTCACTCCACTAGCCCCATTTCACTCGGTCCCCACTCGCTCTGTCTTTGCTGAGTTAGCATATGTGGACCCTACTACCCTATTATATTTTGACCTCTTCGTTGCTCAATGCAGGAGGGATTTCGCTGATTTGAGATGTACATCGCAGTCCTTGCGATGTGAGGAACAAAATCCATTAACCAATTTGGCGATCAATGAAAATTCGATAGTGATCTAAAGCCGACAATAATATACTGTCACGATTGGGTTGATCTGTAACCGATCTGACAATCCATCATCATCTAGTCCATGATCTATCACTAAATATCAAATCCGTAATAAAATCCACAAATGTCCACATGATCCATCTGTTAAGCAATTACTAGAACTCATATATATCACGATCTAACCATTGATCAGCCACTTGATGCTAGATTTACAACCAATCCATGCCTTTATGAGGTTCTAACCCTTGGTCAACTACCTAATACTTAGATCAAGCATCTATTTGAGCTTCCATTTAGATTTGACTATAGATCTAGCACTTGATATGAGTTGTTCATTCTTAAATTTTTTATTAAACGCAATCAAACTCTATCAAGTTACATTAGACATAACGTCATACATGGATTTAAGTGATCATAGGTAAGACAACTATTGCATAGGTAAGATCACTATTGAGTCTTATTTAAACTAATTAAATTTTATTTTAGTCATGCTTAATAAATTATAGAAAACTTATAACATAACTATGATTGGAATGGATTAAACCTTAGGAAGAACAATTAAGGAATTTATATCATTAATTAGATTTATCTAATGATTAGATTGCTATAATGACCTTAGATTTAAAGATTTGATGTTAGGATGATTTAGAATGATTGATCTGATCGATTAGAATTTAATCTGATGGTCAGTTCAATAGATCAAATATTGAAATATGAAAGAGATTGTATGCATGGTTGTGATCAATAAAAGTTGAGAGTAGATGGATGATCTGGACCATTGATCTTTAATCAATGATCAGGATTTGAGGGTATTACAAATTAAAGATATATACCTATTATCAAAAATCTGTAAAGATAAGATCACCATATTTAACGATGATCAAAAACTAAATTAGCTATAGATGAGGATTTGTAAGAGGAGAATGAAGTTTTATGCATGTATGACTTGACAGATATACCGATTAATACGAAATTGAGATTATTGGTTGTTCTAAGGGTTAGGATATCCAGTATTCGAGGTAGGTGGAATCTATGGTGCTATTTAATTAAATTTTTTTTTAATAACATGATCTTTTGATGCATTATGATATGATTTTTGATATCACATGAGATTTGAATTGCATGGTTTATTTATAAAAGGTGATTATTATGCAATAGTATACTTGTAGTATTTATTATATAATGTATCAAACAAAAATGATATAGCATTCTATATGAAACATTGTTATGTTATGATTTTATTGATTGAAAATGCATGTCAGTTATTTAAAATGCATAATTTAAGAATACATTGCATGTTTTATATTCACATGATTTGCTTTGGTAGTCAAATAAGCTTGTTTTCCATACAGGGTACCAACTATACATGTGATATATTATTTCTGTGGATTTGATATGAGACAGGCATATAGCCTAATGATTTTATTATATCCAAGCATAGAGGCATGGGATTTTTGTTTTTGATAGGCGTGGGCCTGGTGGATACTATGCTAGGAAGAATGTAGGTTGGGCACCCGTCCTCTTGAGATTATATTATGATATGATGTAGAAACAACCCCCCCCCCGCCCCCCCAAGAGACTAAATTTGAGTATAGCTATCATGTATCGTGATTCGCTTCCTTCCATGCGATGCGGTGACTTGTCTTCCGCAGGTGGTGTCAGCAGATCTCGATGAGCAAGATGTAAGCTGTAGCACAACAATCAATCATTTTGCACAATGCTGTGATCATGACTGAGTGATAACATGTGTGCTTGGTTTTCATTGGAGGTCCAGATGCTACAATCATGACTGAGTGATAGTATCTGCGTTCCAGGTGCTACAATCCCAACTAAGTGATAGTACCTATGATTATTCGGCACGATTATGTTACCTAATATGAGTTGACAACCATTATGTATACCTAGTAATGACTGGATGGTATGGCCCCATCAGTGACTAGGTGAATGTATGCCCCGTATAGTTAGGAGTGTGACCACTGATGGATTTATTACCTTTGTGAGTTTGACGTTATTTAACTTGTTCACTATTCGACAACTTTATTTGTGATTTTGATTGTGATTTGTGCATAACATTGCATTGTTGAATTTATTCATGTTATTTACATTTATTCGAGATTTTGATTGTCATTTGAAGATGATACTTTACTATTGGATTTATTCATGATATTTACATGAAATACTTTGAAATTTGATATTTCAAAGTTTGAGATTATCTTAAATTTAATCATGTAGATTATTGATGTAAAATACTTTGATGCATTGAAATAATTATTAAATTATGAAAAGAAATGGTTTATTTTAGTTTTTATATGCTTCTTATTCCCATACAAAGCATAGCTTGCTGAGGCATTGCGCCGTTTTCGTAATGCCTCAGATATTGATAGATAGATAAGACTAATGAGGGATTAGATGAGTAGCTGATTGAGACATCTTTGTTCAAGGGTGTATTTTAATTCTACTTAGATCATATATGTACATCTATAGTATTTGGACTTGATTTGTAAAAATGCATGGATTGTGGCCATCGACAGGGTGAGTCTTAAAGAAGTAAAGTTGTTTTTAAAAGGTTTATTGGAAAAATTAAAAGTTTTATTTAGTTTTCAAAATTTTATCAAACTAAATTATAATAATTAAATAGTGAGTTGATAGTTGACACTCGGGGTTTTAAAAATAAATTTCATTGAACAAGTTTTTTGCTATTTGTTTCTAAATTGTTTTCAAACTTGGGACCACACTTTCTTTTAAAAAAATATTTGTGAAAAAATAACAGTGTTTACCTTAACTTTAGTATTTCTTTTACTTTCAAAAAAATTTGACTTTAGATAATGGAAATTTTTTTGCCCCTAACACATACTTTAGCTCCGCCACTGGCAATAGGCATACCAGCCCTCTTAACCAAATAACCAAGGTACCAAAACTGACGACTAGAGGATACCTTTGAGGCCTCATTTCTTGCTCTCTTGTAATTGTAAGGTGGATAGTGTCTCTTTCTTTAACAATACACTCCACATTACGATTAGAAAGGGAATAGAAATGACGGCCTTAGAGGTATCCAATATTGGTGATTTTGTTAAGCAATTGTCTATTTGAGGATGACTATAATGAACATCTTGAATTCATGAAAAAACACAAAAAAGTGAACCCACATGCCATTTTGGTACAGTGCCTATTGGTACCTTTGAAAGCACTCAATATGAAACTTTCCACACTACAATCAAGAACTCTCTCTCTCTCTCTCTCTCTCTCTCTCTCTCTCTCTCTCTCTCTCTCTCTCTCTCTCTCTCTCTCTCTCTCTCATTTAGTCTACACATTTATGCATTGATATGTAATGAAGAAAAATAATGTTCAAGCCCATTTTTTCTATTTTTAATCAATCCAAGACATCCATATGATTATGCTTAAATTAGATGTCCTTGGCACCAAAAAGCACATCTATTTGAAAATTTTAAGGTCTTTATTTCTAACCCTTCTATGGTCCTTAGATAAATAGTATGACACTTTTTGTATTTTATACTGCCCATTATGTGACTACAAGAGGTCTAGAAATGAAGGACTCAAATATTCTCACTAGAAATGAGTTTCAGTATAAAAACATCTGATAGAGGCCAATTCAGATAAACGTCTTATATTGATAATATATATATAAACTAGGGTAAAATTTGATATTCTTGTTCAATACATATGCATGAACGAAGGAACTCTCCCTCACTCTCTCTTTGCGTGTATATCCATTGTAGCGTGACTCAAATTTTGGATGCAGCGTAGGCAAATGTTTGCGTAACTACGAGCTTTGAACATGTGGCCCATTAACAGGGGATGTAGGCGTGCAGGATGCGGAGTGCATATCCCATCCGCAATAAATAGCGCAACAATGTTCAAATTTTTGTGGGTTGCCGTCTAAAGGAGCTTCACGGATCAAGGGTCTACAATTATCTGATCAAGCTAAGATCAAATTAGACATCCTACCAGACTTACTGTAACCTGTCCAATTTATAGATTTGCTTGACACATGTAGGCCCAAAGGTGTCTGTCATTAAGACAGATCGTGACAGCGAGTACCTTTTTAGTTTTAATCTTTGGGGCCACGTTAAGAAGCATGCTTGGGAAATAACAACATACACGTCTTGAAATTGTTTCCTCTCTCAAGATAAGCAAAACAATTTCATGGCACGTTTGTCTGCCGCGTCCCACAAAGCACCCGCATGTTGGTTTCCCTGAAATCTGGCAATCCCAGAAATAAATGTTTCGAATATAACAAATCCACCCCTTGATTTACTAGCACCTCCTTACGTGGTTTCGCTGCATAAAAACAACACAAGGTGGTGCAAACGGTTTGGACTTCAGAGGCTAGTTAGCATCGCCCGGAAACTTGTGTTCTTTCTTATTTGGTGGATGCGCATATTTTGACTTGGAATACAGTTGGCGGCAAAGTAGAAGTTGGCTTGATTCGTTTTAATTATCTAAACCTTCTATCTCCTAAGTCATGCTTTGCACGTGCTGTGCTGATCTGAAAGCATTTGAGTATTATAAGCATCTTAATTCCGAATTAAAAATCAGAAAGCAACGGTGCCTCCCATTCCTCAATAAACCCTCCACAATTCAAAAGCTTCGGATCATATCATAGAGGATGCATTTTGTTTCTGAACTGTTCGAAATGTTTGCATCATTCAAACTGTGGATCCCACTGGTACTTAGCTTGCTACTATTTTCCAAGTATAGACATGCGCATGTATAACTCCGCCAATGCTGGTCCCAAGCCCAGATGAAAAAGGAGGAGGGTCTTGTGTCAGGTGCCAGCCATCAAGGGAGAAGTTGAAGATGATTCTATTATTTCTTTCTTAAAAATGAATGTGCATTTGTATATTAGTTTGTAAGGAAGAAATGAAAATCATCTCCAGCTTCTTAAAGTACGACCACCCTTGCGTCAGGTAGCCAACCGGCAAGGGTTAAGCTGAAGATGATTTTGTTATTTCTTTTCTACTTGCAAATGAATATGCATTTGTATTAGTTTGTAAGAAAGAAATAAAATCATCTTTAGTTTTTTAAAACTATGGCAACCCCAACATGACATGAATCGAAAACTGACATTCCCTCAAGCTAGGGCGTTCCCCATAAGCAACGCACTATATTGGATGTCGGGTGCGGTGAAAAATAGGCAAGGGTTGCTAGGGCGTTCTCCCAGAAGTGACGCGCAGAACCCAGGTGTAGTGAAAAGTGGACATGGGTTCATACCATGGAGGTTGAAAAAGGCGGTAGTAAATAGGGTATCTCCAGAACATAAGATTCGCATCGCTACATGGAATATAGGGACACTGACAGATAAGAGTTTGGAGTTAGTAGACGCGATGAAACGTAGGAAAGTCAACATTGCTTGTATCTAAGAAACCAAGTACAAATGGGCTAAAGCTAGAGAAATAGATGGGTATAAATTATGGTACGTAGGAAAGGAAAATAACAGAAATGACATAGGAATAATAGTTGATGAGGAATTAAAGGATAAAGTTGTGGACGTTAAAAGAATCAGTGATAGAATTATAATAATAAAAATTATTTTAGGAGAGTAGATTATAAATGTTATAAGTGCATACGCACCACAAGTAGGGTTACAAGATATAATCAAGAGACAGTTTTGGGAAGATATTGAGGGAGTCATACAAGAAATTCCCAACACTGAGGGGATATTTATAGGAGCATACTTGAATAGCCATGTAGGAAAAGATAAGGAAGGATATGATAGAATACACGGAGGGTATGGTATAGGTGAACCAAATGAGATGTAGGAGAATATCCTCAATTTTGCTTTGTCATATAACCTGTTCATTGCAAATTCACTCTTCAAGAAGAGGGATGAACACTTAATAACCTTTAAAAGTGAACTTCATAAAAGACAAATAGACTTTTATCTACTTAGGAATAATGAACGATCTATATGTAAGGATTGTAAGGTGATACCTGGTGAGAGTTTAACCTCACAACATAGGTTAATGGTTATGGATATCCATATTAAAAGATGGAGTAAAAGAATTGAACTTAACACACATCCAAAAACTAAGTGATGGAACTTAAAAGGAGATAAAATAACCTCATTCAAAAATAAGTTGATGGTAGAAGGAAATTGGAACTATGAAACAAAAGTAAATATCATGTGGACTAATATGTCTGAGTCCATTAAGAAAGTGGCAAAAGATGTCTTAGGAGTATCTAAAGGTAAAAGGCTATTAGTAAAGGAAACATGGTGGTGGACTGAAACAGTGCAAAAACTTATTAAAGAAAAATGGATGCGTTTTAAAGCTTGGCAGAAGATTAGAAATAATGAAAACTATGAACAATATAAGAATGCTAAAAACGCTGTTAAGAGAATAGTAAGTGAGGCTAAACTTAAAGCATATGATGAGCTCTATAATAAATTAGGAAAAAGAGAAGGTGAGAAAGATGTGTTTAAACTTGCAAAAGTAAGAGAATAGAAGGGTAAAGACTTAGATCATGCTATGTGTATTAAAAGCGATGATCAAAGGGTATTAGTCAAAGAAGATGAGATCAAACAAAGGTGGGAAATATACTTTCAAAAATTGTTAAATGACAATGACTTTGAGAATATAGGAATTGAAACTATTATAAATCCAAATAACATTGGATATTATGATATGAACGTCGAATTAGAATACCTGAAGTAAAAGAGGCCTTGAAAAAGATGAAATCAGGAAAGGCCATGGGGCCTGATTGTGTACCAATAGAGGTTTGGAAGCATATAAGAGATATTGGGGTAGTTTGGTTGACCAAGTTGTTTAATAAGATTATAAAATTAAAAAAAATGCCTGATGAGTGGAGGAAAAGCTCTATTGTACCAATCTATAAGAATAAAGGAGACATTCAGAGCTGCACTAATTATCGAGGGATCAAACTTATGAGCCGCATGATGAAACTGTTTGAAAGAGTGATTGAGAAGAGGCTACAACATGAAACAAGTGTATCGGAGAATCAGTTTGGTTTCATGCCTGGGAGGTCTACCATGAAAGTTATTTTCTTAGTAAGACAATTAGTAGAGAAATATAGGGAGAGGAGGAAAGACCTACATATGGTCTTTATCAACTTAGAGAAAGCTTATGACAGAGTCCCTAGAGTGTTAATATAAAGGGTGTTGGGTGGTAAGGGGGTTTCTCAGGGTATATAGACATAATTAAAAATATGTATGAGGGAGTGGTAACAAATGTTAAGACCACTAGTGGCGCGACTGGTGATTTTTTGGTAATTGTAGGATTGCACCAAGGATCGGCATTGAGTCCATGCCTCTTCACATTAGTTATGGATGAGTTAACAAAACATTTGCATGAGGAAATTCCTTGGTGCATGCTATTTGTAGATGATATAGTCTTACTTGATGAGACAAGGGAGGGTGTAAACATAAAGCTAGAGTTATGGAGAGAAGCATTAGAATTTGAAGGATTTAAAATTAGTCGAACTAAAATAGAATAAATGGAATGTAATTTTAGCAAGGAGAGTAGGAGTGGAACACTAGTCAAGATTGATAACCAAGAAGTCCCTGTGAAAGACCTCTTTCGGTACTTAGGATCATTGATCCATGAGAGTGGAGAGATTGAGAGGGAGGTCACCCAGAGAATCCAAGCGGATTGAAACAAATGGAGATGTGCATTTGGAGTTTTATGTGATCGTGCCACTTAAACTAAAAGAAAATTTTTATAAGATGGCTATAAGGCCGGTCATGCTCTATGGATCAGAGTGTTGGCCAGTTAAGGAACATGATACTCATAGGATGAGCGTCGTAGAAATGAGGATGTTGAGATGGATGAGTGGTAAGACAAGAAAGGACAGAATTAGAAATGAAAATATTAGAGGAAATTTAGGGGTAACACCAATAGGTAATAAGATGAGGGAGATTAGACTTAGATGGTTTGGACAATTCCAAAGGAGACTAACAACGGCACCAGTTAGAAGGAGTGAGACAATACAAGTAGAAGGTTTTAAAAGGGTAAGGGGAAGGCCCAAAAGAACGTGGATAGAAGTGGTGAGGAAAGATTTAAAAACTTTAGGACTAAATGAAACCATGGTATTTAATAGAGTGGAATGGAGGAATAAGATTCATGTGGCTGACCCCTAATTGGGATAAGTTCTTGATGATGACGATGAGACATGCGCATGTATATGACACTGTAATATGATGGATTTCACATATTTAGCCTCTTGCCAATATACTAGCGGGGCCCACTATATCCAATATTAAAACCATTCATCCGGTTTGAAGTGTAATTGATGATTAGATGACTATAAACCTATGGTATATTATGGTTATATATGTTGATAAATGTATTGCTTAAGGGAAGGCTATAAACCAAAAATCAGAGGCAAGAATTATCAGATGAGTTGTAACTTTAGTACATGGCTCATCGATTGCAGGCCTAAAGGATTAATGATTCGCACAAAGTTGAATGAATTTATGCTCATGGTGTGTCCACAACGGGAAAAAGAGGATCAATAGTCCAACAGTAGCCATTAGTCATTGTCTCACTACTTGCAAATAGTGGTTAAACGTAGTAGTCACTTACTAGGAAGGAAATGGTGGGGTGCTTCGGTTCCACATGGAGGGCCTATCTGTGAAACTTTTTCTCCTCTGTAGTATCCTTTTCAATGTGGAACTGTCATGATGGGCACTATAGAAAGTATGGGCAATGTTAACTTACGGGAAGGCCCATGCTACATGATGAATTTCCACACTATCAAATCTTATCGGTGTCCCTAGCTTTTGTTGATCTGATGACTCCGTCTGATTTCCCTATCTGGGATGTCATGTAGCCTTCATGAAGCAAACCATTCAAGAAACCATGTTTTTTATTGTTGAATGTCATAAAGGAGAAGAACAATTGAAAGGGAACTTAGAAGGAACTCTAGCTTTATTGCTCTGAAGATGTTTACAACTCTTGGATGATTTGCAAATGAGTAAACTCCCCTATTTATAGGAGTTCACCCCCTTTCCACCTCCTCAATGGAGGGTTAAGATAATTACACCTGTATGGTTTAGATCGTTTTTTAGAACCTTCTTGAATTTACAACATTCTAGATATTTACAAGGACAATTCTAGATCATGGATCTAAGTCCATGAACTAATTAGGCCTCCTTTGGGCATTGGTCATGGGCCTTACAATGCAAGTCCATGACATTCTCCCCCATCAGATGCAACGACGTCCTTGGTGCTTTGCGTGTGAAATTTTTCGATGTGATCTTTAAATTGCCAAAGGGACTCTTCTGTCTCCCAGCTAGCTTCAACTTCTGGTAGACCCTTCCATTTGACAAAATACTCGGTATGTGGAGATGTACCTCTTCCACATACCTTGCACTCAACAAGTATTTCTTCCACATCCTTATCAAAGGAAGTGGTTACAATGGGTGGTGCTCAGCGAGATTATTTCTTGTTAGGATCCTCCTCATCTGCTCGATATGGTTTTAAGTTGCTTACGTGGAAGACTCGATGAATCTTCAGTCTTAGTGGTAGCTTCAATCGATTTCCTACCTTCTTCAAGATGGGGAATGTGTAATGACCTCGAATTTTTGTAAATTATTAAGGAAATTAATTAAAATCAATTAGAGAAGGAACTTAAGGTAAAGAGCTCATAGGAATCTTGTCAAAGGATGAGCAAGTACCACTCCAGTGGACTCTAAATATTGTGGTTATAGGGGGTATACAAGAGCCAAGTGCTTTTCCCTCACCCCCATTGACGTAAGAGGTCTAAATGCCTCCTTACATGAGGGTTGTATTAACCACTTTTTGAGCAGACTTTAATTGGTAAGTACTGGTCATCCTAAAATAAGGATGAGTTGTCTAGTGATAGGAAGAAATAAATTATCTTCAACCAAGTAAGACACTAATTGGTTGAATAATAATAAGAACATAAAAAGATAGCAAATTATCTAACCCTAATAAAAATAGTAAGTGAGATAAGGATGATCAAACAAGATGAGATCTTGTATGATAAAAAACAATAAGGAAAAAGAAACATCAATGTAAATTATATTGTTATGTATGATATAGATAGTATTTGCATAGATGATATTAAACCCATGGATATAGGATATCCAAGGAAGAAAGATTCAGATCATCCTACATGAAGAATACCTTATTGAGGCAGGTGGATTATTAAGAATGCTTTTACATGAAGATACATGTCTAATACATGATCTTATGTTTTGAAGTATTGACATGTATGATACCAATATATTAAGGTAAATACCTCAAATTGAAATATGATCCAACCAAATGATGAGGAAAAGAAGTATTAAATGGTCAAGTTGAGAATTGAGAATAACCCTAAGTGAATAGGAAAGTAGAAAATATTCCAGTCCTAGATAAACAGACAGATAGTCTGATATGTATAAGTATTATTTTACATACAAGCTTGGAGGCTTGTGGTTTTATTTTAAATAGGCATAGGCCTGGGGATGCTATGCTAGGAGAGTTAAGAGGGTTTGGCCACCCACTCTCTGAAACTTGATGATATTGAATATCGAGCCTAAGAAAGGCTAAAAGTCGGGTGAGGCATTTATGGGAAGGCCACCACTGTGACAGCCATGGTCCTCCCATATGGACATGGATATTGTAATTTCCACTAAGAATGGTATAAGTGGATTATTGAACAGTTATCCGGCGCCTTTGTACGGATCGATCGCAAGCATAGTAGTCCTTGATTATTTTGCATTATGATGCATATGAAATTGGCATAGTGAAATGCCTTAAGGGATGGCATGATGAAATGTCAGGTAATTGTATATTACCAATATTTTTCCCAAGAAGGGAAATTCCCTGTATAGTAACTGGCTGAGATACAAATCTCTTATAATAAAAGGAGTTGATCAACTTTGTATATAAATGATTCTTGATTACTTTTACATTTTTAACGGATTTGTCCTTATACAATATGTATGCATAAAGGTGAACATAAATGACAAGGAAATGAGATGTCCTTATAACTAATAGTTATTAATGAATGTGTTTATGATATAACAAATTATGGGATACTTGAATATTGAGATTTTACTGTCAATAACTTACATTCTTATCTCCTACCAAGCATAGCTTGTTGAGATATTGTAAATGTTCGAATGTTTACAATATCTTAGATACAGAGAAGGAGACTTAGGAGCTCAAAACTTGACGAACAGTTGAAGAATAAGTAATCAGGGTATATCCCTTGAAACATTGTATTAGAACATGTATTGAATTTTGAACTTTGTAATTTGGATTGTATATTTGGACAAGTATTGTAAGGATACAATGGGCTGTGTACTGTGAACCACTGGATGGATCCTGAAGTTTAATAAAAGAATATTCCTTGAATGGAATTTTATCTTATACAAAATTCTACTTATGTTATGTATGAGGTGGTGACTTAGGTTTTACAAAACAAATTCTAAAGGAAAGAATTTCTGCTACTTTGGTTTGCAAATTTTTTTTACTTTAAGGGCCCTATCTTTACAAAATGTATTATAAAAACCCGGGTCGCCACACCTGCAGTGTTTATGGATCTCATGAACAGTATCTTTAAGGAATTCTTAGACAAATTCGTAATTGTATTTATTGATGATATACTGATTTACTCTACTAGTATGGAAGAACATCAAGAACACTTACAAATTGTACTAAATACCCTCAGACTTCATAAACTGTTTGGTAAATTTAGTAAGTATGAATTCTGGTTAGAGAAGGTCAATTTCTTGGGTCATGTAATTTTCAAGAATGGAGTAGAAGTGGACCCTGCCAAGGTTGAAGCAGTAATGAATTGGGAAAAACCTAAGACTGTAACAAAAATACATAGTTTTCTGGGTTTGACAGGATATTACCATAGATTTATTTAAGGATTTTCTCGTATAGCCCTTCCTTTGACTTCGTTAACTAGAAAAGGGGTACAGTTCACTTGGACAGATTAATGTGAGAATAGTTTCCAAAAGCTAAAAAAGAGGTTAACTACAGCACCAGTATTGACATTGCCATCAGGAAGTGGGGGATACGAAATATATTGTGATGCTTCAGGCAAGGGGTTAGGGAGTGTATTGATGCAAAATGGGAAGGTCATTGCATATGCATCTAGACAATTGAAGAAACATGAAATAAATTATCCAGTACATGACCTGGCATTAGCAGCTGTAGTGTTTGCATTAAAAATTTGGAGACACTATTTGTATGGAGAAAAATTCAGTGTATTCACAGATCATAAAAGTCTCAAATATATCTTCACTCAGGCTGATTTGAATATGAGACAAAGGAGATGGATGGAATACATCAAAGACTATGATTTTGCCATCCGTTACCATCCTGGAAAAGAAAACATAGTCATTGATGCATTAAGTAGACAAACAAGAGCTGTACTTACAAACATCACCATTAAATTAGCTTTTGTAGTAAGAGTCCTCAAGGCCCAAGAAGGGGATACAATAACTCAGGGATTGTGTACAAAGACAGGGTTTTGTAAGGGTACAGATGGGGGTATACGTTTTTAGGAGAGATTAGTGGTTCCTACAAGTACAGACTTGAGAAAAGAACTATTACAAGAAGCCCATTAGTCTAAATTTTCTATACACCCTAGAGGTACAAAGATGTATCAGGATTTGAAAAGAAACTTTTGGTGGGAAGGCATGAAAAGAAACATAGGAGAGTTTGTGGTTAAGTGTCTGAATTGTCAACAAGTAAAAGCTGAACATCAAAGACCACCTAGAATGTTATAAACCCTGGAACTTCCAGAATGGAAATGGAACAATATCACCATGGATTTTGTGGTGGGATTGCCAAAAACAAGGGAAGGTCATGATATGATTTGGGTGATTGTGGACAGATTAACAAAGTCAACACATTTCCTTCCAATTAAACAAAACCAGTCAGTTGACAATCTAGCTAAGTTGTACATAAAAGAAATAGTAAGTCTTCATGGGATTCCTTTATCCATCATCTCTGATAGAGATGGGAGATTTACTTTAAGATGTTGGAAGAGCGTACAACAAGCATTGGGAACTTCACTTAGATTCAGTACAGCATTTCATCCCCAAATAGATGGTCAATCAGAAAGAACTATTCAGACACTGGAAGATATGTTAAGGGCATGTGCATTAGATTGGAAGGGAAATTGGGATGAACATCTTCCATTAGTGGAATTTGCTTATAACAACAGTTTTCATGCAAGTATTGGTATGGCACCATATGAAGCATTGTATGGGTGACCATGTCGATCACCAACTTGTTGGAGTGAAGTTGGAGAAAGGAAACTAATGAAGTCAGAGCTAGTGGAACAGTGTACAAACAAGGTTAGAATGATAAAGAAAAGGTTGTTAACAGCACACAGTCGTCAGAAGAGTTACGGGGACAAAAGACGTAGAAATCTAGAATTCGACGTGGGAGAGCATATGTTTTTAAAAATATCACCAGTTAAAGGTGTTATGAGATTTGGAACCAAAGAAAAACTTAGTCCTAGGTTCATTGGTCCATTTGAAATATTAGAACGAATTGGTCTGGTGGCTTATAGATTAGCCTTAGCACTACAACTCTCTGAAGTACACAATGTATTTCATATATCTATGTTACGAAAATATCTACAAGATGATATTCACATACTTCAAATAATACTAGAGGAACTGAAGCCAGATCTAACCATTGAAGAAAAAGCGATACGGATCTTGGACAATAAGGAATAGAAATTAAGGACCAAAACAATTCATTTAGTCAAAATCCTATGGCAACATCACTCTATCGAGGAAGCTACATGGGAAACAGAGATAAAAATGAGGAAGACACATCCGAGTTTATTTGATTAAGTTATAGTATTACAAATTTTGAGGACAAAATTATTGTAAGGGGGGAAGATTGTAATGACCCTGAATTTTTGTAAATTATTAAGAAAAATTAATAAAGTTTAAACTTTTAGAAATTTTGGGCTGGAATATTAGGTTATTGAAAATTCTCTTTTTATAGAGATTATATTATAAATTAAAACATAGAAATTATGGATGTACTTGGAAAACTAATCGAAACAACATTAAGTACGTTCAATTCTGAGTTAAAATGAAAATTCTTTAATTTTTCCATTTGGGGGTAAAATGGTAATTGTACCAATATCCCATATCCAAAAAATAAGACCTTAATATTCATAAATTACTTAGAAATATGATTCCAACACCACTAAGTACACTCGATTCCGAGTTCGGACAAATATTGCCTATTATTCTTCAATTTTGGAGTTAAAAGGCCAAAAAGGTCTTTTCACATAAAAGTGGGGCCCACAAAGTGGGCCAACGTTCTAGAAGCACCAATAATTGCTCAGTGAATTATTTTTGGTAGTGGAGATTGTAGTGGGAATGGAGAAAGCATTAGTAATTAAAAATTCTAAAGTAATAAAATATCTTATAAAAAGAAATGATAAAAAATTCAAATTTGGCTATAAATATGTCCCAAAAATTTCCAAAAATTTTCACAACCTCAACCACGAAATTTTCAAATCTTCCCTAGAATTTCAGCCCCAAATTCCCCGTCATCCCTCCCCAAACTCTCTTTTCCTTATTTCTCTCTCCTCTTTCTAATTGGAACAAGAGACCTAAATTCAATTAGGCACTCTGTTCCAGTAAGAATCTCATCAATTCCACCATTTATAACATCCTATACTACAGTATATACAAAATCCCCAAATCAATTTCAAGATCCAACGGTTCCAACAACATAAAATCACAAAAAGGTAGATAATTGAGCTATATTATCATCAACTGGTAATTCTCTCAAATTGGGCATCAATTATATTGTTTTTCTCCAATCAGGTAGGTGGAACTACTTTCCATACATATTTATTATGTTTTAGTGTAATTTTTATTTTTCTGTAATTTAATTTGAATGAAAAATGGTAAAAATAAAGTAAATATCATACCCTTCAATTTATGGTGATAGAGAACTCAGATGGAAATTTTGAGCTTTCCAATCGATCCAAAAGGGTCAAAAACCCTTAGGGTATAATTTTCAAGAAAATCTAACAAGGTTTGGACCCTCAATTGAGAGAGATTGATTCTGCTGAGCCCAGATCAAATCTGGACCTTAGGAACGGCTGTAAACTTCAATTTAAGATTGTGGAGTCATATGAACTCCAAATTGAGATCAGAAAGAAGATATGGAAATCTTGTAATGTCTAGTTTCTAATGAAGTCATAATATTTCTAAAAATTATTTCTGTATTTTTCTGTATTTTGGAAATAAGTGTCCAATTTCTAAGATCTTCAAGATCTGAGGTGATCAGATCTTGGAAATTTATTTTAATGATAATATAATAATGTAATAAAGTAATATCTATAGTTAATTTGGACATATCTTGGATAAATTAGGGGATCTTCCCTTTATGGTAGAAAAACCCTAAAATAAAAATAAAAAAATACAAAGGGACCTACTTGATCAATGAGATCAAGTATGATCAGATCCTTGGGATGGATTAAATGGATGATATTATGATGGAATCCAGTTAGATCATGGATGAAATGTGACAAAATCAAGCGGATATGATTTTTAGATCTTAATGGATTAAAAGCCCTAAAGGTAATTAAAACCTTTAATCTAAAGGAAAACACCTAAGATCTAATGGTTGGATCATATTTAAAGGTATATAATAATCTTAATAAAATTATTTTAATTGTCTTTTATTGGATATAAAAGTGTAAATGTGATTTATGCTTTAAGTTTTAATTGTCTTTTATTGGATATAGAAGTGTAAATGTGATTTATGTTCTAAGTTAGAAAGCATGATAGTGTAATCTTTAAATTTTAATATGATATGCCCTAAATGAGTAATTTGTTAGTAGATTTGATTATCTTAGGATCATGTTAGTGTAAATTAGGATTTAAACATGATTTCATTATGATATAAGATGTGTTTTATAACTTAGGATCATGTTAGTTTTATTTCACTAGCTTAAGTTACATTCATAGGAAGAATGTTAGTATATAGTTGTTAAACTTATATTTGATTTATGCTTTCAAGTTGATGATTTACTTATTGTCAAATTTTATTCAATTGTTAAGTAATTGTTAAGATATAAGGAGCATAAATCACCAAAAATGTAAACTAATGAAATATAGAAATTCATGGACAACTAAGATGAATGAATGATTTTGACTTAATAAGGGCTATCGTTAGTAGGACAATATAAGGAATGATTTATCATTTCCTTGGCCCAAAGTAGGAAAATAATGAACTTCCATGGATGACATTCGTGCATATCCATGAAAATTAATTAAAATCAATTAGAGAAGGGACTTAAGGTAAAGAGCTCATAGGAACCTTGTCAAAGGTTGAGCTAGTACCACTCCAGTGGACTCTAAACATTGTGGTTATAGGGGGTATACAAGAGCCAAGTGCTTTTCCCTCACCTCCCATTGACGTAAGAAGTCTAAACGCCTCCTTACATGAGGGTTGTATTAACCACTTTTTGAGTAGACTTTAACTGGTAAGTACTAGTCATCCTGAAATAAGGAGGAGTTGTCTCGTGATAGGAAGAAATAAATTATCTTCAACTAAGTAAGACACTAACTGGTTGAATAATAATAAGAACATAAAAAGATAGCAAATTATCTAATCCTAATAAAAATAGTAAGTGAGATAAGGATGATCAAACAAGATGAGATCTTGTATGATAAAAAACAATAAGGAAAAAGAAACATCAATGTAAATTAGATTGTTATGTATGATATAGATAGTATTTGTATAGATGATATTAAACCCATGGATATAGGATATTCAAGGAAGAAAGATTCAGATCATCCTACATAAGGATGATCAAAAGACCATGTAGTATGTACCCTTGATTAGAAAAATGACATTATACATACTATCTGACAGATATATGTTGATCGAGGCTATGGCAGATTTCAAGGAGTAAGAATACCTTATTGAGGTAGGTGGATTATTAAGAATGCCTTTACATGAAGATACATGTCTAATACATGATGTTATGTTTTGAAGTATTGACATGTATGATACCAATATATTAAGGTAAATACCTCAAATTGAAATATGATCCAACCAAATGATGAGGAAAAGAAGTATTAAATGGTTAAGTTAAGAATTGAGAACAACCCTAAGTGAATAGGAAAGTAGAAAATATTCTAGTCCTAGATAAACAGACAGATAGTCTGATATGTATAAGTATTATTTTACATACAAGCTTGGAGGCTTGTGGTTTTATTTTAAACAGGCATAGGCCTAGGGATGCTATGCTATGAGAGTTAAGAGGGTTTGGCCACCCACTCTCTGAAACTTGATGATATTGAATATCGAGCCTAAGAAAGGCTAAAAGTTGGGTGAGGCATTTATGGGAAGGCCACCATTGTGACAGCCATGGTCCTCCCATATGGACATGGATATTGTAATTTCCACTAAGAATGGTATAAGTGGATTATTGAACAGTTATCCGGGCGTCGTCAGACGGATCGATCGCAAGCATAGTAGTCCTTGATTATTTTACATTATGATGCATATGAAATTGGCATAGTGAAATGCCTTAAGGGATGGCATGATGAAATGTCCGGTAATTGTATATTACCAATATTTTTCCCAAGAAGGGAAATTCCCTGTATAGTAACTGGCTGAGATACAAATCTCTTATAATGAAAGGAGTTGATAAGCTTTGTATAGAAATGATTCTTGATTATTTTTACATTTTTAACAGATTTGTCCTTATACAATATGTATGCATAAAGGTGAACATAAATGACAAGGAAATGAGATGTCCTTATAACTAATAGTTATTAATGAATGTGTTTATGATAGAACGAATTATGGGATACTTGAATATTGAGATTTTACTGTCAATAACTTACATTCTTATCTCCTACCAAGCATAGCTTGCTGAGATATTGTAAATGTTCGTATGTTTACAATATCTCAGATACAGAGAAGGAGACTTAGGAGCTCAAGAGTTGAAGAACAATTGAAGAATAAGTAATCAGGGTGTATCCCTTGAAACATTGTATTAGAACATGTATTGAATTTTGAACTTTGTAATTTGGATTGTATATTTGGACAAGTATTGTCAGGATACAATGGGCTGTGTACTGTAACCACTGGATGGATCCTGAAGTTTAATAAAAGAATATTCCTTCAATGGAATTTTATCTTATACAAAATTCTACTTATGTTATGTATGAGGTGGTGACTTAGGTTTTACAAAACAAATTCTAAAGAAAAGAATTTCTACTGCTTTGGTTTGCGAAATTTTTTTTACTCCAAAGGCCCTATCTTTACAAAATGTATTATAAAATGTGTTATAAAAACCCGGGTCACCACAGAATGGCCCTTCATACTTCCTCAAGAATCCCTTGTGTAAGGGTCTCATAGCCTTGTGTTCTATTGGTAAGAGTTTGAGCATGACGAGATCTCCTTCTTAGAACTCTAGTGGTCGTAGTCTTCTATTAGCCTACTTTTTCATCTTCTTAGAGGCTTTCTCCAGGGAAGCGCAAGCTAAGTCCTACTGTTCATGCCATCCTTTGGCAAACTTGTAAGTTGCTGGACTGCTCACTGCATAACCTGCTACCAGAGTGTTGGGCGTCAGAGGTTGTTGCCCAGTCGCAAGTTGGAATGGGCTATGGCTGGTAGATTCGGACCTCTGTAAGTTATAAGAGAATTGGACGATGTCTAGTAACTTTGCCCAGTCTCTTTGGTTGGCACTCACATAGTGTCTTAGATATAGCTCCAATAAAGCATTCACCCTCTTAGTCTAACCATCAGTTTGTGGGTGAAAGATGGTGAAGACGTTCAACTTTGAACTGAGGAGCTTGAAGAGTTCTGACTAGAATCTCCTTGTGAAGCACTTGTCCCTGTCACTGATGATGGTTTTGGGAACTCCCCAATATTTCACTACATTCCTTAGGAATAGTCGAGCTGCCTCTTCTACTATGCAGTCTGCAGGTGCTATAATGAATATAGCATACTTGGTGAACCTATCGACCACCACTAGTATTGTGCCAAATCCTTCAGACTTTAGCAAGCATGTGATGAAGTCTAAGGAAATACTTTCCCATGGCCTCTCTAGAATAGGGAGCAGCTCAAGTAGTCCTCCTGGAGCACTTTGTTCTATCTTGTCTTATTGACACACAAGACAAGTCCTTATGTATGTTTCCACGTCTTCCCACATGCATGACCAGTAGTAACGATCTCACAACAATGCTAAGGTGCAGTGAGTTTCAGGGTGTCCTGCCCACTTGCTATCATGGCACTCCTTTATCAGTTCTTTTCGTATGCCTCCCCACTTAGGCACATAGATGCGATTACCTCTAGTGTAGAGGAGTCCATCATCCATCCAGAATCGCCTTGTACATCCTTCTTTGGTGACTGCAATGACATTCTTAGTCATTGGGTCACACTTCACTCCTCTTATCTGATCAAGGAAGGTACTATTTGGTTGATCTCCCAACAATGCTAAGGTGCAGTGAGTTCTAGGGTGTCCTGCCCACTTGCCATCATAGCACTCCTTTATCAGTTCTTTTCGTATGCTTCCTCACTTAGCCACATAGATGCGATTACCTCTAGTGTAGAGGAGTTCATCATCCATCCAGAATCGCCTTCTACATTCTTCTTTGGTGACTACAATGACATTCTTAGTCATTGGGTCACACTTCACTCCTCTTATCCGATCAAGGAGGGTACTGTTTGGTTGAGTTATGACAGTAAGCTCAACTTTTCGACTCAGTGTGTCTACCATAGAATTTGTCTTGTGTGGCTTGTATTCTATGTCATAATCAAAATTTGGCATGAAAGTCTTGCCACCTAACTTGCTTAGGACTAAGCTTCTTTTGGGTTTGAAAGAAGCTAGTGGCAATGTTATCAGTCTTGATAACAAACTTGGTTCCAAGCAAGTAGTTTCTCCAAATTCCCAGGCAATGAATTATGCCCGTCATCTCTTTTTCTTGAGTAATATACCTCCTCTTCGTGTCATTGAGTTTGCAGCTCTCATAAGCAATGGGATGTTCTTCTTACATTTGAACACCTCTAATGGCAAAGTCAGAGGCATCAGTGTGTAACTTGAATCACTTGCTGGGGTCAGGCGTTCATCACTAGCCCTCCAGAAATCACTGCCTTCAACTTCTCAAAAGCAGCTTGGCATTGAGTTGTCCACTCCTATGCTTTATTCTTCTTCAATAGGTCTGTTAGTGGTGCAGCTATTGAAGAATACCTTCTTATGAAATGCCGATAGTAGTTGACCAATCCCAAAAATAATCCTAGTTCTGGCACTTTTGTGGGTGGGTTCTAGCCTTGAATAGCCTTCACTTTGGCCTTGTCCATCATGAGTCTTCCCTCTTTAATCGTGTGTCATAAGAAGGAAACTTCCTCTTGTGTGAATGAACATTTCTCCTTCTTGACGTATAACTCATTTTCCCTCAACAGTTGGAAGACCTTACTTAAATGATGCACATAGTCCTCCAATGTCTTACCATAAACCACGATGTTGTTAAGATAGATCGCCACAAACTTATCCAAGTAGGGGTAAAATATCTTATTTATCAATGTGCTGAACGTGGCAGGTGCGTTAGTGAGACCAGAGGGCATAAGTAGAAATTCATATGAACCATATCTGGTTACACAAGTAGTCTTGTGCTCATCTCCTTTTGCTATTCGAACCTGATAGTAACCCGACTAAAGATCAAGTTTGGTGAAGACTCTAGCTCCTTCAAGCTGATCGAACAAGTCCCCTATGAGTGGAATAGGATACTTGTTCTTTACAATTACTTTATTGAAGGCTCGATAGTTGATGAACAGTCGAAGTGAGCCATCCTTCTTATTTTGAAACAAGACCGGTGCTCCATACAGTGCCTTCAAGGGTTGGATGAATCTTGCATCCAATAGTTCCTTGAGATGCTTCTTTAGCTCTTCTAGTTCTTGAAGTGCCATGCGGTAAGGGCCTTAACAGGTGGTTTAGCCCCAGGTTCCAACTCGATCTCATGATCCATCTCCCTCCTAGGTGGTAATTTCTTTGGGAGTTATTTGGCCATGACGTCCTTGAACTCCTCTAATACACCCTTAATAGCTTTGGGTATTTCCATGGGAGAATCTCCAGCTTCTTCCTTTAAAGTAGCAAGGACGGTTGTCTCATGCCTTGTCAATCCTTTTGATAGTTGCATGGCAGACAAGGTCATGCTCTCCACCTTTGCCTATCTTGAGAGGGGAATGGTGCACATTGAATCTCCTTTTGCTATGCACATAGTGTTGTAGTGTGGGAGTGAAAGCGCCTTAACCTTGTCAAAGAACTCCATCCCAAACACTAGGTTAAAATCATCCATTGGGATGATGGAGAAGTCTACTAGCCGTTTCCACTTGCCCACATGCACTATGACTCCTTGAGTAATTCCAGTGATTGGTTTGGCATTCGCATTCACTGTTTTTACTCATCCACCAACCTTTGAGAGCTTCTTCTATTGAAACAAAGTTGTGGGTGACTTTAGTATTCACTGACCCATGAGTGGACATGCAATTCACCTTGGCATCCATGTACATCAAACCTTTGGTAGAGGTTTTAGGAACCTTTGACCTGATAACGTTAAGGCTTTATAAGGAAGATAGTTTATAACTTCCATACTACTCCCTTCTTTCTGATGTGAGATCATGGAGTTTAAGGCCTTCCTCTTTAGACAGTCATGCATGAGCTGCAGTCCATCACAAAAGTAGCAAGCTGATGATGGAGAAGCTTGTTCTTTGCTCTTTTCCTTCCAACTTGGTGGTTTGGATGACTCAGGCTTGTTCTTATGAACGCCTTTGTCTCCTCCACCTTTGACATGGCTACTCTTTTGGCTTTTTGTCTTTGTATCATCCTTCCTTAATTTGACTAAGGATTCAGTTGTGGTGATTGTAGCAGACAAAGTAGAGACATTACGATGACGTAACTCCTACTTTGACCAATCTTTTAACCCACTGAAGAAGTACACAAACTTGTCTTCTTCAGACATATCGGGGATCTTAAACAAAAGGTTTGAATACTATGAAATATAGTCGCGAATAGTTCTCGTATGGTTCAACCATCGTAACTTCTCCTTTGCCTCAAAGTATGCATTCTCTAGGTAGACGTGTGTCTTAAGGTTATTCTTAAACTCATTCCAAGTGTTAATGGTGAAAGTACCTTTTTCGATTTCCATGCTCCTTTGATGCCACCATAGTAAAGCATTGTCTGTGAGGTAGAGAAAAGCTGTAGCAATCTTCTGCTCATCTTCCTCCATTGTGTAAGTGTTGGAAGTACCTCTCAACATTCCATAGAAATGTGTTAACTTCCTTTCCATCCCGCTTGCCACCATAACTCTTTGGCTTTGTGACATCAATCTTTGGAGCCTCACAAACCACGTGGTTCCTATTCGCCATGGCTTCCTTGCATAAGGATATGTCCTTGCGCATCACCTTCATCTCGTCACGAAGTGTAGCTAACTCTGCGAATAGTTTATCAAACTGAGCTTGGAACTACGTATGACCTGCATTCCTCATGGAGTTTAGACTTTCCTCCCACTCTCTCTTAAGCTCTTCCTCCATAACTTCAAGGAACCCAAACGTTGGGTGCTCTAATGCTAGTTGAGTGGAGATGTCCGCAATGGTTGTCTCAATCTTAGCAAGTCTGAATTCTAAAGAAGAGACTAAGTCCTTGGACTTACCTCTCTTATTGTTCCTCCTAGCATCTTCAACAGCAGGCTCCACATTTGAGACATGAGAACCATCCACCTTTTTCTTCTCCTTGCTAAGAAATGAACCTTCGCTCCTAACTTGCCGAACCTTGCTCTAATACCAACTATCATGGGCTTAGCTTCTTAGACTCCCGTGCTGCACTCAGATTGGCTTCTCACCACAAACCAACTAAGTAAGGCTAACTAAAATCACAAAGGAGAAGAACAACTGAAAGGGAACTTAGAAGGAACTCTACCTTTATTGCTTTGAAGATGCTTACAACTCTTGGATGATTTGCAAATGAGTGAGCTCCCCTATTTATAGGAGTTCACCCCCTTTCCACCTCCTCAATGGAGGGTTAAGATTATTACACATGTATGATTCAGATCGTTCTCTAGAACCTTCTTGAATCTACAACATTCTAGATATTTACAAAGACAATTCTAGATTTCGGGCCTTCTAGATCATGGATCTAAGACCATGAACTAATTAGGCCTCCTTTGGGCATTGGTCATGGGCCTTGCAATGTAAGTCCATGACACTACGATAGCATTCCTCAAGGACTATAGAGTGAACATGGGAAGGACGCATGGTTTGTAAGGAGATGTTGTTGCTGACTGCGTAGATTTGCTAGTGGCAGACATTTAATCAGTATGAGTTGGGTATTGGGCGATTTCGTGTGATCAATTGGGAGGATGTTATGCTTTTAATCCAAGTATATTCACTACAATTTTGACTTGGAGAGTAGCTGAGCTTTCACAAGCTAGTACAACTAAAAGTTGCATGGGCATTTGGCTACAAACAGATGAGTTCTAGTTTGCATGTGGAACCGTATTAAAGATTGGTAGAGTCGCTTGCCTCTTGCACGGGATGAGTGTAGACACCAAATTTTTCCTCATTTGTGTTCCTCCTTTTCTTAATTAAGTAAATTGCTTCTGTAGCACCAAAAGTAAAAAGAAAAGTAATCTATTTACGAAGGCCACTTTGTGACACATCCAAATAGAGCTTCTAGAGGAAATTCAAGAGGGAGTGGGACTTAAATTGATTTACATGAGGGGACCCATCTATAAATAATCCGAGCTATTCATTCCTTGGCTCTATCTTTTAATATTTCATGGAAGAAAAACAACGATGATTGGATGATTATAGCATCCTATGAACTATGTTTCTCGTCATTGAATGTAGACCCATAATTTAAATAAATTTTCTCATTTTCTGAACTGCAGACATGAAAGACAAGTAATAAGATGAAGGGGTTGGATCATCTAAGACCTTAAGGGGCTTGTTGCAATGGAAACAGGAATCATGGATGAAGCTGTTCTGGAATAGTAAAAGTTGTTATTATGCGAGAACAGCTTGATCCATGATTTTATTCCCATAGCAAACAACCCTTTAGAGGTGAAGCCTTCACATAA
This sequence comes from Warburgia ugandensis, assembly GCA_035236585.1. NCBI lineage: Eukaryota > Viridiplantae > Streptophyta > Magnoliopsida > Canellales > Canellaceae > Warburgia > Warburgia ugandensis. Next base: position 69,828,975 of record CP141134.1, read on the forward strand.
AAATCAGGTAGAACACAGCAACTTGCAATGTGATCGGCCTCTGTTGTGCTCGTGCTTCTAAACTCATTGCTTAGATGAGCTTGGGTGGAGGACCAATATCTTGGAATGCCCTGATAGCTAAATTGATCACCTCTGCAGTCTGATCAAATGCGGAAATAACAAGTAAACTAGATCGGCTAAGATTTGTAAACAATGGTAATATAATTGAGAAATTGTAAATTATTTCACTGGGAAGAGCCCATCTAGATGGTAATAGAATTAAGACATTGTGGGTAAAAGCTTTCCTGACCCCGTAAAATCCGAATCCTCTATCAATTAATCCAGGTAGGCCTGGCAAAATACGACACAACATGATAACATGACTTGAACACAACACGCATTTAGCAGGTTAGGGTTAAGTCCTATTGTGTTTGTGTTATTGATCGTGTCAACCCACAAAATACACACTCAAAATTGTGTTGTGTTCATGTCAACCATTAGGATCTGTCGTGTTCACCTGTTTGACACGTGACCTAGTAATACTTTGTGTTGACTTGTATGACACGTGACCTGTTATATTCTTTTACACTAAATAGGATGGTTTTTGAGTGACAGTCCTATATTTAAACTGATATAGGACAGTTAATAAATAGTCATGCCATATTTTGTACGTTATAGTTAATAAGTAACCATCCTATATAATTAAAGGTTTTAATAGTCCTATATTTTTATAGGTTCTATAGGACAGTTAATACAAAATCGTCCCATATTTTTATACATTCTATAAGACAGTTAACAATTAACCATCCTATGGACGTTTAATAAGTAGGCATCTTATATTTTAAGGTTCTAACCGTCCTACATTTTAAGGTTCTATAGGACGGTTATTAAGTAACCGTCCTACATTTTAAGATTCTATAGGACGATTATTTGTTAACTGCCCTATATTTAATTAGTTATATAGGACCGATACTAAATATCCATCTTATATTAGTTAAAAAGTATAACTATTCCAGTATTACTGTCCAAGTACCAAGTATCCAGTGTGTCCACACACAATTCTCTCTCTCCATACACAACCTCACATGTCACAACCCTGTCTTGAAGCCTTGAACACATCAACCACCCATCATTAAAATTTTGAAATAAATCAAGCACACACATTGACACACACTTGAATCAAAACAAAAAATGAAATACATCCATAGAAATAGACTGATGTAACAAAATAACACATTCACATTCAACCTACTACATTTATAATTGTTGTACACATTCACTTCCAACATTCTATTACTTCTCCATATAGTTCACATTGAATTGAACAAATAAAAGCACACCCAATCATCCATACATGATACATTCACTCTTCTTCATGGACAGCCACATCCCATATCATATGTCTTGTTCGAGACACCAACTTCCCAATCCCATCATTGAAAGTTTGAAACAAAGAAAGCACATACATTGAAACATAGTGTACTTCAATCAAAAGAAAAATAGAACACATCCATAGAAATGAACTGATCTTTGTATTATATTTGAGTAAAATGTTCATACATGATTAATACATTCATTCACATCACTGAACTACAAATTAAAATTCATAATATGATTATCCATTCCATTCTCATATCATCTAGATCCAACTGGGAGTAACTCTTGCTTCCCAAATCCGCTTGCAAGAAACTTATAATAACTTAGTTCAGACATGTAATCTTAGATTTAGTCAAAAAATATACAAAACAAAAATGTAACATTGGTCAGTAAGTCTTACCTTTCTCAATTGTGAGATTGTAAATCCATTGCGAATGAGGGTTCTCATGTATCTGGGAACATAATACCCACACTCTCAATAGGATTTTTGTTTAGGGCACTGTAGACAAATGTCACCAAAGACAACAAAAAAGGTTCAAATATCATGTCAAGTAAGTTCAAGTTTAAAATTATAGTAAAGAGTCTACAAAGCAGTAATTAATAAACTTTACCTTGGTCTTCTTCTAGTTGAGTTTTGCTAGGTGGTCAATACCTTCCCGCTCAGCCCATTTATGCGATGCACTAAACACATGTAATTGAAAAGCATTAGATTATGAATATTATGATAGTTGCCACTTATCAGGTGAGTAGCTATATTATAATGAAAGGAATAATAAAGACTTACTTGTTTATAATTTCCATCAGGTGTTCTCGAATGTGTGCTCCACATGAATCGAAAAACATTGCATGGCTACCATGCACATCCAATGCTAGCAGCATCCAATGAGACCTTTAAAAACAATAATTCAATTGTATGTTCTCAAATATTAACTAACATAGATATTCATGCGTATGAATTATGAAATTAAAATGACATAATTTAATAACATATGTTACAATGTACTCACTATTGTAGGGAATCAGTAAGGCTGGCGCCTTCGTACAACCCATGAGCTCGGGAATGATATCTTTACTTTGTTTGTCAGTGGGCAAATGGTCTAATCGAAAGAGAAGAGAAGGGTCAAGGAACTTGTAAATCTTTGATCTCTAATCTTCGCAACTTATCATGTAAATACCTGCATTAGAAATTTGGGTTAATGTCAAATAATTATCAAGTGTTATTAAAAAAGCAAGTAATATTACTTTGATTTGTAATAGTCTAACTCTAATAGAGCAGTTACACAATGACATACCCTGTATAGATGATGATGTGCATGTATTCCAATTGAGCCATATTACATATGGCAAAGAGGTCTTCCTTAAAGAGTGGAACCTGAACCACATCGTCTACAAGCATACTTGCCTCTATCCTTACGGGGCTCATTTCCTTATCTTCATTGGCCAGTCTGTATAGTACCCTTAGGAATAGAGGCGGGTTAGGTGAGACCTCCACATGATCCCTACATTGTAGATGTAATATTTTAGAAATTAGTAATGAATATATACAACATATACTAGTATACTAGCATATATAAAAGAAAAGAGACTGCAAGATCAAATTTTATCATATATTGGGATAAGGTCTTGATGATCATGATGATGAAAGTTAAAAGAAACACATGAATTCCATAAAATAGCTCTAATCATTACTTTAAGTAAGATTATAAGTTCTAACCCAGGATAAGATAATAAAACTTTTTGATCTCTAATCATTACTTCAAGTAAGAATCTAAGATCACAAATTGTAACCTAGGATAAAACAATAAAACTTTTTGAGCTTGTGGGCACCTAACAAATGTTTACAATGAGTGTAGTGCTTTTCTTTTCCTTCACTTGTTATATTTTTCAAGTCCACTTGGACTTACTACACCTATAATGTTCTTTTGAACTTACTACATTTCAAGTGCTTTGAACTTGTTAGTTGTTGCATTGTTTAAGTCCACATGTAACATGATACAACTATGTAAATATATAGAACTACCTGGGAAGGTTAGGATGGGCCTATACTTGCCACTATGCCAGAATTTGTTAACTAGGAGGTTTGCTTCAATTGTGCCTTGTGTTGCTTGTGTTGCTTCTGGTGATCTGACATGTTGCAGACAATATTAATCAATTAACAATTTAGGATGAATTAAAAAAGGCAGCAAAAAATGATGCCATTACTACTGTTAGAATATATATACCTTGGAATTGGATATCATTGGTTTGATAAATTCCTCTAGCCAACTCACATGTTATCCAATTGCATCTCCAATAGTTTCAATATCATCTCCTTGTATTGGAAATGGAAGGGGAGCATTTGGTTGAATGGCAACAGTAATGCACATGTGCTTAGTGTGTGGAGGCATCAACTTGCCATGCAAGGTGGAGGAATTCATGGGCCGAACCTCGTATAGTGTTGCCACAACCACATAGTTCTTAGATGTATGTACCTGCAACATGCACTGACCCACCTACATTTGAGAAATAACACACACATAATGATTAGTGATGTAAACTAAAAAGTTTACTAAATAATTAAACATTGTAAAAGTAAACATGTCAATATACATACCTTCCTGATCGAGGCATCACCTTCAAGTACTTGCTCTGCCACCTCTTCGTCTGATGGAGGAGTGCAGCTATTGTCAAAGGGGTGGTTGAACTTGAACTTGAGGTTGAGTTTGAGTATGAGTTTGAGGGCCAACATCCTGACATAAGGTTCTTCCGCCACCGTGAAGTTCCTTCAACAATTGATCCTTCAAATTGCTATATATCTCCACAACAATTTTCTTCTTCCATTCTTCCAAATTTTGTAGTGTAGGAGCCTTTTATTTAGGGAAGAACTTGGAAGGAACAACACTGTGACCTTGGCCCCTTACCCGCTAGGGTGCTCATCCTTGTTGCCCATTACCTTATACAAGATGTCCCCCTTTGCAGCAGTGTTGCTAAGAGTCCTTGTAGTTTCACTTTCTTGGTTCAACTCTTCCTGCACATATAAATATTATAACATGATCAAATCCCTATTATATATGTAATATTTATATAGTGCAAGAGTATGAAAGTATAAAACTAGTTAACTAAGTAGTAGGCATATAAAGTAAAAGTATCAAACTTAAGGTCTTAAACCACTTACAATTCTAGATGCAATTGATGCAATTGTTTTGTTAATAAAGGTCTGGGAGTTACGCCTTTCCAATGTGCCATTTTCCAAAGAAGAGCACGATTGATGGGCTCCGTTATCCCAGCCTTCTTTTGCTATTAAGAGAGACACTAAGTCAGCGTTAATAAAATAAAAATCTACTATGATTAGATAAATAAAATGTTACATGATATACTTACTTCTTCTGCCTCTAATCATGTGTATCCAACCCTTGAAAGGTGGTGCTGCATATGATTTTGTTCATACGCCATTTATCTTTTTATACACTTTGCTTGGATATCAAAGTAATGTAATCAAAATACAATCAACTATAATAATTACAAGAATCAAAATTTACTTGGCTAATTCAAGTTGTGATTACCTCAAAATCAGGAGATAACCTATACTGTACAAATTGATTCCATGCTTCCTGATCAATGAAGCAAGAATACAATTGAGGGACTACGTTAAGCCTAGAAGGATCATTGACATTTGAAAGTATGTACTTCCTTGCAAGCTCACTCTTTCATTTCCTCCATTGTTCACTGCCTCTTAGCAATGCTTGCTTCTTGCACTCATTAGATACGGCAAAGGTAGACTACAAAACAAAAGAAGAAGCAGGTTAGTGACTACTGACTAGTGAGTAGTGACTTAGTGTATCATATACAAACAAAAACTATATATATATATATATATATATAAGGGACATATTATGTTATAAGTAGGAAGAATTTACATACCTTGACCATTTCCCATATTGCATCTTTGACTTCTAGCGATACAAGTCTCCAATTAGTCATTGAGACTGGCACAAGTCTTCTAACAGTGCAACATATGAAGCTAACATAAGCATATGCAGTACCATCTATCTGCTGGCCTCTACTGTTGAATTGTACATCTTCTTTTATTCCCTTTGATGATCTCTTATTTATATGATCCATTTGTGTTGGCCCTCAGGCCTTTCTCTTGACACTGACAGGTGGTGTTACTGGTGGACATGTGCACAATAGCCTCTATTATTCTTCTTCTGTGTGTTGTAACTGTTGTTCTTATTCTACTTCTACCTCTTCTAAGTGTTCTTGTACTACTTCTTCATGTTCTCGTTTTAGTTCTACTTCTTTATGTTCCATGTTTGCTTTACAAATGAAAATTGAAATGACAACAGTTAGAAAAGCAAAAACTAAAAAGTGTAAGTGAAAAAACTCGTATTAAATGCAATCATGAATCATGTAGATGAAGATCGAAGTTGTATAAGCTTGTAGCCATGCAAATTGCAGATGAAGAATATTGTTAACCTTAATGGTTTAACCCTATCTTGTGAGATGTACTCTAATAAGAGTGTTATATAACAAAAATAGGCGATAGAGATTCCAAGAGTAGAACCAAGTACCTGATGAACCTCTTTCCATTGCCTCTTATCATTTTTCTTATATTTGTCTTCTTCTTTGGTTCTTCTCTCTCTCTCTCTCTCTCTCTCTCTCTCTCTCTCTCTCTCTCTCTCTCTCTCTCTCTCTCTCTCTCTCTCTCTCTCTCTCTCTCTCTCTCTTCTCTCTTCTTCTTCTTCTTCTTCTTCTTCTTCTTCTTCTTCTTCTTCTTCTTGTCACTTGAGGACCTTAAGGTGTAGCAGGCACTTAAGCAGCGGTGAGTAGTTAGTTTTTGAGTTTCTCCCTTGCTCTCTCACTCTTTAGTTCTTCTCTCCCCTTGATTTGCTAGCATGCTTTCTCTTTCCCTCTCTCTCCTTCTTCTTCTCACTCTTTTGGTTTTTGCCCTGGTTTTGGTTGAAGGGGGTTTGGGAGGTTGGACTTCAAAGGAATTTCCTTAGGGGTTAGGGTACAAATGTGAAGTGAAACATTGAAAGGAGGAGAAAGAAAGGTTCATAATGTATAATAGAAAGATAAATATAGGACGGTTCTAACAAAACAGTCTTATATCATTAAAACAATATAGGACCGTTATACAAAAACTGTCCTATATTATGATAACTATAGGATGGTTATTAATTAACAATCCTTTATTTAGTAATAATCATGTGACGGTTTATAAATAACCTTCCTATAACTGACAAGCGTTAGATTCACAGTATAGGACAATTAGTAAATAACCGTCCTATACTTATACAAAATATAGGACCGTTATTACATAACCATCTTATATTATTCTATTATAAAAGACGGTTTTGTATTAACCGTCATGTAGTTCCTAAATATAGCAAATTGAATAATTGATATAGTAGTAGACTATAGGCTACTAGGCTATAGCCAGTTCTGCACAATGAAAATGAATAATTGATATTGCTTAAGCTTTAAAGCATAAAGAATCTTAGTTGAGAATGAACTTAAAAAGAGTTACGTAAGTAACTCATTAGTTGTTGAGGATGAATAAAGAAAGAGTTATGTAATTAACTCATTGTTGAGGATGAGTAAAGAAAGAGTCATGTAATTAACTCATTATGTGAGAATGAGAATAGGAGTTATGTAATTAACTCATTAGTTGATAATGAGTATAGAAAGAGAAGAGTTATGTAATTAACTCATTAGGTGAGAATGAGAATAGGAGTTATGTAATTAACTCATTAGTTGAAAATGAGTATAGAAAGAGTCATATAATTAACTCATTAGGTGAGAATGAGAATAGAAACAGTTAATGTAATTAACTCGTGAAGGAATAGTAGAATATAAGTAGGTATTACTTAGTGAAATAACTGGGGATACTACTTAGTAAGTTAAGAATCCCAATACATGGAAGAGTAAGAAAAAGTGAAAAACATTACAATGGGTAAAGATATAATGTATAATATGCAGGTTTAACCTGAAGTCTTAAGTAAACATACATGTATAGAAATAAAATACATCAATACTTGTATATATATGTGATCTTTACTAAGTGAAATAGTGGAGTTTAAGAGGAGTGATAAATTGCAAAACATGATGGAAATAAATGAAAATATTAAAATTATTATAAAATTTGGAAATAATAATAAATGATAATAATGAATATAAATGTAAGATTTAAAATTTCTATATAAGAGATAGTAATAAGAGAAGAGTTTGACAATGATAAATAATATATGATAAAAAATTAGGGCATGAAGAAGTGATCTTTAAAATTTGAATAAAATGACAAAGAAAATGAGATATAAAGATATAAGAAAATGGGAAAATAAAATCCCAAACATATTGTGAAAAACAAGTAAACCATGACAATATTTGGTTAGCAAACAAATTCTAATTCGTACATATGGTGCAACAATGCCAACAAATATGAATTTACCAAGTTATAAACTATATTGCTATAATAACTCAATTGTTGAATTAGTACAAAAGCTTATCAAGAATTAGAGGGATATTGATATGATAACTTTAGTAAAACTAAAATTAATTATGGACTGTAGTCTATAGTGAAAAGAAGTACATTTGGCATTGAAGGTAAAATGATCATAAAAAATTAAAAATGTTGAATGATATTACTAAGCGTGAGTACCTTTTACTCTACATGGATGAGTTCTTCCCAATCTATTATCATCAATTGGGAGTTAGAAATGAGAAACATAAGTAAGAAATCAAAATAAATCTTGAGTTATATGAGTTGGATAAATGAGATTCATGAATTTGATGAAAATGAGATATATTAGATCAATTGGTGATGACATATGGAATTAGTATAAGAAAATTATGAGCATTTATACAATGTATGACACTTACAAAACTTGTTAACTATCTAGCAAGTCTGACTATGTAAGTAAATGTAGACTCAGGAGTAACATTTTCATTAAATTCATATGTGCAAGATTAGATGAACAAAGCCAAGTGTAGCTAAGTGGTCTCCAATTAAACATGTCAAAGTTGAGGTATGATCTTCAAACCACCTCTCTGATAAGTTTTTTTCATTGCATTGCGCATTTTGTTTTGTCGCCGACCCGCCACTGCAAGGGGCCCACACATAGGACATCAAAGACTTAAAATGTTTAACCACATGATTGAAGTTGAAGTTTCATTAATTGCAGTTTGGGAGAGGATGTCTGGCAGGCCAGCGGTTAAGTAGTCTGGTAGATTAGCATAGACACGATCCCACAGACACTGGCAAGTGGCAAGTGATGTAACATAAATAAATGACAGTTACAAAATAGAGTCCTTTATATTTTAAAATATAGGACGATTCAGAAATACCAATCCTATATTTTATTAAAGAAATATTATAAAATATAGGACGGTTATGAATTAATCGTCCTATATGTTTAAAATTATAGGACAATTTGTACATAACGGTCCTATATGAGATAAACATACAATAGTAATAGTACATAATATAGGACAGGTTTCAAATAACCTTCATATATATATATTACAACTGTCCTATATCTGTCCTATATTATGGTTATCATACTTAAAGGACGGTTACGAAATAATGGTCTTATATTTTTAAACATATATAGGATAGTTTATTATTACCCGTCCTTTATGTTTGTCAAATTATAGGACTGTTATTTCTTAACCATCCTATATTTCTAAGTAAAATAGGACCGTTATTCATTAACTGTCCTATTTGTTTTTTCAAATATAGGACTGTTATATTTTAACTGTCCTATATTTTTAATTAAAATAGGACCGTTATTCATTAACCGTCTTGTACTTTCCAATAATATAGGACGGTTATGTTGTAATGGTCCGTTATTTTGTGATATTATAAGAGTGTTGTTATCGAGCCGTCCTGTATTAGGTTTTTAATTTACCTTTTATTTACTAACTCGATGCGAGAGAGAGGAATACATTTTCAGTTTACACTTAGATCTTTTGCGTGAAAAGGTTAAACCCTAGTTGGTTTTACATCTCTTTCAGTTTTTCTTCCCAGATATCTTCAAGACTTCAACCATTCTTGCACAATGAGTCGTACACCTATAGCACCACATGTATGTGTTTCTTTTTTGTTATTTCTTTATCATTCTGTTTCTCTTTTCATTCCTCACACCCTTATTAATAATTGGTGTTTACTATGAACTAAATTTTGTTTGTTAATTACAATATATGCACAAGTTGTGAGCACTGATGTTGCTGATAATTTGAATATGTTGCACAACAACGACGACGATGAGCTTGCGAATTTGGAGAACGTGGAGTTAGTTTTCAAATCCAACGGAGGTTAAAAGCATAGGAAGCTAATGTCTCCAATTTGAAATTTATTTGAACACCTTTCGGTATCAGAAGATGGAAGGCAAAGGCATAAATGCAGGAAGTGCTCTGTGATATATATTTGTGACAGCAAATTTGGTACAGGTAACTTAAAATGTCATATAGAGACTTGTCAACGGAGCTCTTCTCATGATATAGGCCAGTTGCTTTTATCTCAAAGTTAAGGGAGTATGTCACTAAGTTCACATAATAAGTTTGATCCTGAAGTTTTTTATGAGCTAGTAGCAGCTGCAGTTGTTATGTATGATTTGCCTTTCCAATTTGTTGAGTATGATAGAATTAGAGCTGTACTAAAATCTTTGCTTGCAAATTTGTATGTGATTAGTAGAAATACAGTAAAAGTAGATGTTCTGAGAATGTATAAAAGAGAAAAAGAAATGATGAAAGAGATGTTAGAGTTGGCACTTAGTAGGATAAGTTTGACATCTGATTTGTGGAATTCTTGTATTAGTGATGGTTATATAAGTCTCGCAGCACATTTTCTAGATAATGAGTGGGTCTTACACAAGAGGATATTAAAATTTTGTTTCCTACCACCTCCACATAATGGAATATCATTAGCAGAAAAGGTATACTCATTATTGGTAAAATGGAGGATTGAGAAAAAGATTTTTTCAATCACTTTAGACAATGCTTCTGCTAATGATTCTTCTGTCGAGCTGTTAAGGCATCAATTAAACATAAAAAAACACTCTTGTTTGTGGTGGAGAGTTCCTTTATGTTTGTTATTGTTGTCATATATTGAATTTGATTGTGCAAGATGGTTTGAAAGAAATAAATTATGCTATTCAAAAAATTTGAGAGAGTATTAAGTATGTCAAGCATTGCAAAGTAGAAAACAAATTTTTTTAGAGTGTGCGAATCACAGGTCAATTGAGATAAAAAAAGAGCTTAAGACAAGATTTTCCTACAAGATGGAATTTAGCCAATGCGATGCTTGAAAGTGCTCTTTATTACCAACGTGCATTTTGTCACTTAGAAGTAAGTGACTCAAATTATAAGCACTATCCTTCTATTGATTAATGGGAAAAGGCTTCAAAATTTTTGAAGTTTTTTGCAGTTTTTATAATGCTACTTGCATGTTTTTTAGATCTAAGTATCCCACAACAAATCTCTACTTTTGTACAGCATTTGTAATATATTTGAGTTTAACATAATACATGAGAAGTGATGATGGCTATATGAAGCGTATGTCTACCCAAATGTTTGCCAAGTTTTCAAAATACTAGTATGAATTCAGCACCATTTTGACAATTGCATGTGTGTTGGATCCTCGATATAAGCTCTCCTTTGTGGAATTCTCATACAAGAAATTGTTTGGTAATGGTTGCTTGGAGTTTGCTCAAGTTTGAGAAAAGTTATTCTCTATCTTCAATGAATATATAGCTAAGAGTTCCCCTAATCCTTCCTCATCTTCCCCAATGACTAAAGGTAGTGCTCTTGATGCTGATGATAAACAGAACTTGTCATATAATCAAGAGGTTTTAGATGTCATGAAGGTAATTATATTTATAATTATATCTTTCATTATATGTCGCTTAGGATATTAAAATTTACTGTGAATTGTCTTTACATTAAGTTGAATAATATAATTGCATTTGCATTAGGAATTTGATTCATTTGAAGGTGAAGAATGTTCTTTGGCTATGCAAAAATCACAATTGGAGTTTTATTTGGATGAACTAAGGTTGCAAGAGTCAAAGTTGGACATTCTTGCATTCTGGAAAGGCAATCAATACAGGTTCATTTGCATTGGGAATTTGATTCATTTGAAAGTGAAGAATGTTCTTTGGCCATGCAAAAATCACAATTGGAGCTTTATTTGGATGAACTAAGGTTGCAAGAGTCAAAGTTAGACATTCTTGCATTCTAGAAAGGCAATTAATACATGTTGGTTGATTAATAATCTTTTGTCTTATAGTAATAATAATAATTTTTATAATCTTAGTTATATTTATATTTGATTCAAATGCTGATTTTAGGTATCTTGAACTTGCTACCATGGCTCGTGATGTCTTAAGGGTTCAGGGTTTAGGAGCATTCCTTATCTACTATTGCATCAAAGTTTGCTTTTAATGTTAGTAGTCAAGTTCTTGACCAATATAGAACTACTTTAAAGCCAGATACAGTGTAAGCATTGATTTGTGTAAAAGATTGGTTATATGGATTGAAAGGTAATAATTTATTATTCTTATTTAAACTATATTTTATGTGAGCTTAGTAATGACTAATGCATGTTTATTCTATATGATTGTAGACTTTGCCATTACAGTTAACATGGATGAGCTTGTTGAGGACATTGTAAACACAAGTAGTAGTGCAGGACTACCTCAACCAACTGAAGACTCTAGAATAATTTATTTTGATTAATTTGTATAATTTTCATAACTTATATTAATTTGTTGTGGTTGATATATTGATGGAAGTAGATTTCTCTCATGTGCTACTTAATCCCTAGTTATTTACTACTATTGCGGTTATTTGATTCATTTGAATCTCTTTTAGGACCTTATGTGAGTGGTGTAAAGTTCTGCATTGCTTCTAAATAAAATATTACTGGAACTTTATTGTTAATTTGCTATGAATCAAGGTTCACCAATACTAGTTGGAAATGCTTTTTGTGTAATTGTCGTGTGAATCATGAAAGGAGTTGGGGAAATGAATTCCATCCTGAGAATTCTTGTGGGGGTTGAAAATTTTAGTTCATAACTGAAAGACCCATTTGATCTTCTTCTATTCTTTCCATTCATTGAAAAGTGTTGGGTCCTCGACAACATTTGCAACAATTCTAGCCCCATGAATTACACATTGAATGCTGAGATTACGCATTAAATTTCTGGTAGTAGACCTATAATCAAAAAAGTGTTTGTGTTTGAATACATTGGTCGTGCTAGCCTCTTTAGTTGGCTCTTCACCTTACACAAGAAAGCATGAATATGAAGTTCTTGAATGAGGAAATCTTACCCAAGTTAAGCATTTAAGTGCCATGTGTTGACCTCAAACAAGTAGATGCAATTTCTACTACAGAACCTCATTGCTGCATCTAAGGAGGAGCAGACAACATTGAGAGCTCCAATAACCTAATCAATGAAGCATTTGCATCAAAGCATCCAATTCAGAAGATCAAAAGTATTCATTTGAGGCCAACTTTTTAGGTGATTAGAACCATCGTATTAACGAATCGTGTCGTGTCATTTCGTGTCATGTCATGTCGTTTTGTGTCATCCAAACACGACTCAATAATGTAATCGTGTTACAAGAGTTGTGTCATGTCAATTTTCTAAGAACTGGCTTGTGTTTGAGTCAAAGGTTTTTGACACGACTATTAATCGTGTCATATTCGTGTCAACCCATAACTCTAATTGTGTCATGTTTGTCTCGACACAAACACGACCCGCCAACCCAAATTGCCAGTCCTGAATCCAGGCAGTGGTAAAAAGGCATCTTCCCGACATAACCTTTAATTATTAAATGACATGATCTTTTCGTCACGATGACTATTCTAAATGATTGATTGGATGTATTAGAAACTTCTATAATATGAAAACAAAGACGAACCTATTCGCAATGCCGGAGCACTTCAATTTGATTTGTGTTCTGAGTTTTGACATTATTTATCGTCTTTGACCCTTCAATATCCACCAAGTGGCGTTCAACTTCCACCAGTGTCATTCCCTTGATTTGGAATAGCCATGTCAAGGTCCCACCACCTTCAACAGATCAAAACACTGTAGAATAAAATATCGCCATGAGAAATGGGTGGTTGGTTGAAAAGACCAAACTGATCAAATATGTGAACAACTTGCGTTGCTTCGATGTAGTCACACCTTAGTAGAACATGCATACTGGATTCAGACAAGTAAACAAGACAACACCTCCATTCCCACTACTTTGTTGTCGTATTATTTTGGCTTTCGATCCGAAAGTAATCAAAAGTTAAGCCAATAGGATGATTCCACTTATCTTATTGCCGGAAGTCGATATGTTAGAAACAGCACTATTTGGTATGGGTTTGGCTTTTAAGCCCATATATAGTTATTCATCCGAATCCATTTGGGCCTCGAAACGATTGAGAATGCTGCCTTTACCAATTAGTAATGATTCCTGAACCAATGAATTGGAACGGGAAAATGAATAGATGTTCCTCGCATTTGTCAGAAAAATTAGACATTGATCAACCAAAATTATATGATATCTGTGTCTATGGGACAGTTGAAATTTGAGATTATCAGTGATCCCAAACGGTTATCTTCATGGGGTATATTCCAGTTTGGCACGCGACTCCAGCAAAAACCGCTGAAGATGGGTGGTTTGATTATCAGTCGGTCCTGCGTGTAGTTTGGCCTTAGCATTGTAACCCTGTGCCAACTTACGCATCAAACACCACATGAAAATCAATGATTTCGATTGTTAAATTCAACTTGGATTTTCTAGCGCACTTTACTTTTCGAAGTTGTACGGCAATGATACAGCACATCGTACGCTTTGTCCCAGTTAAACACAAGCCAATTGGCACATCCAGTGTCAAGGGACAATGATGAAAAAGTGGTGATAAAAGGGGAACCTTCTTTCCCGTTTCACTCGATGTCCATGTCGAGGATCATGACTCGTATCTGGGATAAGACCATGAGTTTCAATTGAAGAAATTAACTGTTGCGGGTCAACAACGTCAAGCTGCGTTGTGCTGACGAAAATATGAGGTGCTAATAATCCATCTGAAAAACAAAAGGGAAAAGGAAAATTACGTTGTTATTTAAAAACTGGGGGCAAGTTCTAATGGAGAAAGCTGACACTCCGAGTACCTGTTTGCCAATATCTCAACGACGAAAGCCATAATTCAAACAATGATTAGGTAATAACCTAATCATGCATCCAACTTCAGAAAGATGGGGTCCAAATCATGTGTTCATGCATGAAAATCAGGACACGTTTTATTCGCAGTTAAAACTACATGTGGGGCCTTGGCATTTGACGACGCGAAGTGCTCATCCTCCAGGCCCCGTCGTAGATTTGCGTTGTGTCTAAAAAGGGAGAGCCCAATAGGTTAACAAATGGTAGAAAATCTTAATCATTTCAAAGGTTAAGATCATACAGGGATGAGAGTTTTGGGCTATGGTGGGTCGCCTTGAATAAGTATTGCGAGGAAGGTGAATGGTTTGAATCATCAGCCAACTGAAGCAATATTTACTTAGCTGCGGGTAAAAACATATAAATTCTCAGCCCAAAAACAAACTATAATGGAATCTCTTGAAACATTTCAAGGTCGGCCTGTCTGGTTGGGGTCTTACTGGAATTTGAAATGTGTGTAGTATTGTCAATATGTTGAATATACTTTGTTTTTTCATTTGCGGGCACAAGGAAAAATTAGAAAGAAAATCACTGGCAGATCATTTAAATCTGGGGCAAAAGGGAAATGGGGGATCCGACTTGCAATCAAGTGTATTTCATGGGGCGATGCCGAGTTATCTGCCACCAAACTGCGGATAGACGTCGTTGGCAAATATATGTTGTTTGGCGGGCATTTGGTCGATTGTCACGGTGGAATAGCAGGAAGGAGCGAAAATTGGAACCTCCATGTGCAAAGATTGGGCCCAGATAACAGGTTCCAGCCCCTACTGGAATTGCCTTCCAAATGGTAGGCTGCGGTTTGGTCGGGGTAACAAAACCGTGGAGAAAGTTATCCATGGGTAGAGATCATCATATCCCTAGCCATTGGCAGCCTGTTAACAAATAAAACAGCGACCAAACTCTTTGCGGCCTGATCTTAAGTTACCATTTCTGGGGCTCCTAGTTCAGCACGGATGAGTACTGGATAGGGTTGAAACACAGACTGAATTACTCATTCCGCCTCTTGGTCGGCGTAGAAATTTTGCAAGTTGCGACCTAATTGTGGCTCTTGGAATGAACAGCAGGTGATTGAATTAAAAATGGATAGTGATTTTGGTTCCCTTTAAGAATAAACAGCCAAAGGTTTTATTGCCATTCGATCTATTATCTCTTGATTGATTTATCCATGTCAAATTGCCGTCGATAACAAGGGGATAAGATCACTATCCAGGCATGAGTTTATCCTGGCGAGGGTGATCCTCATACTGAAAGCTCCGAGAAGGCAGAGCCAAACAATGGATTCAAAGAGACTAGGGATGCCTGATGCAGAAAAAAGTTACAACCCATCTAAAAGACATTTCTATGTTTCCATCCACAACATGGCCAGTATCAACTCAAGGACCACAATTTGATCCGGAGTGTCCGCCACTAACTTCTCTAGTGCACTTGCTCATCTGCATGGGACCATAGGTCACGACTGCTCGAAAATGGTGGACCATGGTGTGGTTTGCGTGAGCATGCCATCCTTACTTTGACCCGCTAACCTGCTTGTAGGCACTTCTTCCAACCACAGAAGGATGGCTAATTTTCTCTACTTTTCACACCCACAAGACAAAAGAAGTGAATGATGCTCTTCTAGAGTGAGTTGTTAACCTTTCTTACTCTCCAAATCTTTTTGATTATTTACAAAATGATTTGAATTCGAATGCTCACCTTTTCATTTTTTCAATCTTGACAATTTGATAAAAAATTTCCTTAGATGCTTTTTGCCGTCAATGGGTACAATGATTGAGCCTCTAAAAATTGCGCCCATCTGCCAATGTAATTAGAAACAGCTGCCTGCCTTACTAGTAGTAGTTCCACATAGCTGTCTTGAGTGGATTACAGCTCGGACTTGATCGTAACAAAGGAAAGAATATTTCGCTGTTGTATAAGACAACTGCATAGTTTTCCTAGGAAAGTATAAGCAGGAAATAAGAGTGAGGCCACCTCTCCAATAATCAAACGCTTTAACTTTATTGTTAGACCTACCTATGATTGAGTTGTACTCCATATGCACCCGATAATTTCTGAGCCGTTCATCTATAGTCTTCTCTGAATGTTTCTGTGAGACTTTCAGATATTCTGTTATCCCTTCTGCTTTAATTACTGAGGTCACTGGCGATTCAGATTAATATTAGCAGATGCATATTTATTCTCTCTCTTCCTCCCTCTCAAACAAATTGAAATGACATATTTAAGCTTTTGTGGTTGAATGGTCAAGATTGTCTACTCGATATGGTTATTGGGTTATGACCTTTTACAGCATCAGATCCCAAGATTAGCAGCCTCTATTTTGGAAACACGTTTCACTTGAACTGGATTAGAGTTAAGAGGAAGCCTACACAGACCGCCACATAAGTTGCGTCAAGTGAGCGCAAATCACTCTCCTGATGAGGCCCCACATTTTGGTGATCAACCCATTCAACTGATCCCCCAGGCTTTGGATGTCTGGACAAATCACGATGATTAGATGATTCTAGCATTTTAAAATCCGTATTTTCTAGTGTTTGAATCATCAAACTCACATGTTTTTTGAACAACCAAACATTCAAAGTCAGAGAAATCAGATCCATTAATCGGATGATCCAGAGGTGAGCCTATCATTCATGGTCAAATCGATGGGCCTACCTGGCGGTCTGTTTAGCGTTCGGTATTCCCCTAGAGTTCAACGGACAAGAAAATGGAGTTACACTAAATCATGCTTTCATTTTAGTGCAAGTGAAAAAGAAGAAACCTTACCTACCTACTAAACTCCATAATGATGAGAAAGGGGTTTGAAGTTGTGGAACTGGATATTCTTAGCTTTCTTTGTGCACTTGACACAGTATATATATGGTCCTGCAATGATATCAAAAGCAAACCATGTGGCCCCAGTTTGCGCCACCATCTTTTTCACCGTAGCTTTACAAAGCTAATGGGAAAGACCATTCATGTGGTGATAGCAGTACCCTCAACTGCAAGCCATATCTAACCAAGCTATCAAAACATTTAACATGAACCCTTTGAATTGTCTTCCTTTCATATTTTGGACATTTAAAATATTATAAGAGGAATAGATAGGGAGGCTGCTTTTATTGTAGTGATGCTATCCATTTCATTTTCAGCGGACCAGGCCATGATCATGCACAAGAGATGACCATACATGCCTGTGACCAACAGAAACATTTCAACTATAACGTTACATAACTAGCATTACGTTCTCGTCGTGATCTGCATGGAAAAAGTTGAACTTAAAGTTATGGATACGGTAACAGGTGATGGGCTATGTTAGATCTAGTAGGAGTCACAGGCAGTAGCATGCCATGCACGACACGTTTTTGTCTATCTCCGTGCATTTTTTCAGTTCCTTTATCCTTTGTGGCTTTCAGTTGAGTAATCTCTCTTAATGTAGACAGAAATTCCAAGCTAATGGGTCATATTGACAAGGACGAGTACTCTCTGTCAGCCTACCAAAATCGTCTAGAGGGATGGCCACTAGACTAGACCAATAATTGAATTTTGGTTCAATTGCACTATTACAGCGAGTGGTTTTTAAGACGGTTAAAAACATATATACAAGATTGTTCAAAAATTGTCTCATATCGGGCCGTCTTATAATACTACTAATGTAACACGGTTGTTGAAACCGTCTTATATTAAAAGTATTCAAACTGTCAAATACAAGATTATTTTTCAAAAATCATCTTATAAAACTGTCAAATATAAGACTGTTTTTTAAAAACTCTCTTATAAAACTAAGAAACCACATGACAATGTTTTATTGTAGAATATAAGACACATTTTGAAAAACTAGCTTATAAAATTGTCAAAATATAATACTTTAGGCTCTATGTTGGATACCTTTTTGAATAAAAATTAAAAATATAAGACTTAGGCCTTTTTGTTCTTGATTTTCTCTATCTTGCATGATAAATTTTACAAATTTTTATTGATTAATGAAGTAAAAAATCGTGTAGAAAGTGCTCTTGAATATAAGCAAAATACTGTTATTGTTAATGCAAACAATAAGTAGCAAACTTTAAACTCTAAGTTAGATGCCTTTTCAAATGAAAATTGAAAAATTAAAACTTAGATATTCTTGTTTTCAATGTTTTCTATCTAATACAATCAATTTTATATACTTCCATTGATTAACGAAGCAAGAAATTATGTAAAAATGCTCTTAAACGTAAGAAAAATACTATTACAATTCATATGAATAACAAGTAGTAGAATTTAAGCTCTATGTTGGATGCCCTTTTGAATGAAAATTAAAAATCTAAGACTTAGGTCTTCTTATTCTCAATGTTTTCTATTTAACACAATCAATTTTACATATTTTTATTTATTAATGCAGCCAAAAATCATCCACAAAGTGTTCTTAAATATAAGCAAAATACTGTTATTGTTCACACTAACAACGACAAGTAGCAAACTTTAGGCTCTATGTTGGATGCCTTTCTGAATGAAAATTAAAAATTTAAGACTTGGTATTCTTATTCTCAATGTCCTCTATCTAGTATGGAAAATCATATACAAATTTCTCTTGAACATAAGCAAATATGTTGGATGCCTTTCTAAATGAAAATAAAAAATCTAAGACTTGGTATTCTTATTCTCAATGTCTTCTTCTAGAATGGCAAATCATATACAAATTTCTCTTGAACATAAGCAAATACTGTTATTGTTGGCACCAACAACAAGAAGTAGCAAACTTTAAGCTATTAGTTGGATGCTTGTTTGAATGAAAATTGAAAATGTAAGACTTGAATATTTTTATTCTTAATATCCACTATCTAGTATGATCAATTTTAGAGATTTTCATTTATTAATGAAGAAAAAATCATGCACAAAGTGATCTAGAAAAACAAAAGAGTAATAAGAAAATCGAGAGAGAGAGAGAGAGAGAGAGAGTAGTAAGGTGAGGACAATCGTACGTTCTCTCTCTTTCCTCTTTTTCTCCTCCTCCTTCTCTCCTCTTTCTCTCCTTTCATAGGATAGTAGAGGTGGGTCTCTCTCTCTCTCTCTCTCTCTCTCTCTCTCTCTCTCTCTCTCTCTCTCTCTCTCTCTTCATTGAAAACCATCTTACAATATCCATAAATCTTTGCTGCTCTTTAATTTTATTTAAATAATATAAGAAGGTTTTCAAAAACCGTTTTATAAACTCTTTTTATAAGATGGTTTCTGACAATTGTATTGTAATGTTACAAAGAATATAAGAACCAACTTATAAACATTTTTTATAAGATGATTTTACTAATGTCATATATTATAAGAAAATTTTCAAAAATCATCATCATCTTCTTCTTCTTTTTAAAAGATGAATGTGTTTAAACAGTCTTTTATTTGTGATATTAATAAACCCCAATTTTAGTAGTTTTGAGTCAATCATAACTGGTCATACTAAGCCGCTAAGATATTTGTGGCCATTTGGGATTGGTGTATCATATCATGGATAAAACTAAGCGTGGGGTTTTGTTTGTTCTTTAATAAGTTGTGGATGGCTACGCAGGGATTATTATCACTATGCATGGGTACAGCGGCAGCATGGCTGGTTCGAATAGGTGTATGAAGTCAAAATAAAAAGCATAGGCGTATCATAGATAATGATCATATCCCTTGTTATTGGCAACCGGAAGACAAGGATATATTAATGGAAACAAGATGGAAAAGCCCTAAAACCTGGGTTTGTGTAACTTCGTACGTGGTTTATGTCTTGTCTGTCCGATTTTGTCCCGTGACCAAACAGCCCAACAGGATTGAAAACTCTATGCAACGAAATCACAGAATAACCAAAGGGTGCAAACTGCCAAGGCATAATAATCTTAGTTGGATTAATATATAGTTTTCTTTATCAGTCACCCACTCTCCTAAGTCTGATTCCCAGCAAAAGGGAAAGCGGCGACACAAACCTAACAAAGCGGCTATTCAAGGAAGATGCCGAGATGCGAACCAGCTGGGCTAGGCGTTATTGGGCACATATAGGACTAGTAAATTTAGAGAATGGCTTATTAAACATCATCACATGGCTCAAGTAAAGGGGTGCTAACTGGGGATATGGCTGGCAACCTTAAGATAATTGGTATCAACTTTTGAAAATAACACTGCTAGTGAAATGATGTAATATTGACTTTGAGGACGACAATATGATGGATGCACAAGAGGCTGACAACAGAGGCACGGCACCTGCAAGTTCAATCATCAAAACATTGAGTTAGGCAATAGATGAGGAGCATCCCCAAATTTTCCCTCGTGAATGCAGACCTCTGGTATTCATTAAGACCATCCAATTGAAAAAAGAATTGAGGTCTAGCAGGTACGTGGTTTTGACGGAGGCCCACTTCAGTATTCCCAGCCATCATATAGGAACTTATGACTTTCGTGCTAAACATATGTTTGATACACAAAAAAAGTAAGCCAGATATCCCTACGGTTGAAAAGTTTATTCAAACCAGCCGCATACTAATAAAAGCTACAAAATTATACAAATGGAAAAGCTACAATAAAATTGCAGAAAAAAGAGAAAATTTTGTTTGAAGCAGAGTTATAAAATTTACACGAGAGAATTAGATGTCCTTGGCACATTTCCACCTTTTGGCAACCTCAGAGAGCGCTTTAGAGGAGGACCCATCTTCATCTAAAGCTTTCGCAGCAGCATCTTTCAGGCCCCGAATACGATTCCTTACCCCCTTCCCTTCTTCTCCTTCCATCAATCCTTTTACAACTCTCGCTATCTCGTCTCTCCCAATCAATCCCATTTCATTGGCTTTAGGCCTCAAGGCCACATTCATATCCTCCACAAGCATCGCAGCATTCATTTTCTGCTCTGCGTAAAGAGGCCACGCGATCAACGGCACGCCGCGCACGATACTCTCTAGCGTTGAATTCCATCCACAGTGGGTGAGAAATCCGCCCGTCGATTGATGGCCAAGTACTTGTATCTGGGGAGCCCACGATGGCACAACAAGCCCCACACTTTGCGTTCTTTCCATAAACCCGTTGGGAAGAAAATAAAACGGGTCATCAACACTTTGTACGCTGAAAAAGGCTGAATTAGCTTCCTTTTGTGGGCTTCTAGCAACCCAGAGGAATCTCTGCTCACTCATCTCCAATCCCAAGGCCAACTCACTCAGCTGCTCATAGGAAAGGGTCCCCCCACTTCCAAAAGAGACGTACAACACCGAACCACGTGGCTGCTCGTCGAGCCATCTCAAACACTCTGAATCATCACTCCCGGAACCAGCTTGAACAAGTGGTCCAACAGGGTAAATCGGTGGATTGCCAGCTTTCCCATCTTTCATGGCCTTAATAGGCCCCGGTTCTAAGTCATCAAAGCTATTTACCATGATTCCCTTTGCACGCTTGTAACGCTTGCCGTGATGCAAAGCCCATTTGTATGCATCGTTCGTCCGGTCCTGAATCGGTTCCAGAAGGTCTTTTCCGTGGACCGGAATACAGCCGGGTATCTTCACCGGTTCAGTCAAATCTCTATATTCGCACGTATACATAGCATCAAGTGTTGGCAAGTGGAGGAACAGAGATAGTGCCATCGACGTCGAAGGGTAGAAAATATATGGAGAGATGCCAAATTCCTCGGCCACATCGAACGCGTCGGTGCCGAAAAGATCGACGATCAGTGCCACGAGGCGGGCCTTAGACTTGAGTGCTCTGACAACTTCGCGTAGATAAGGGAGGGATCGAGCGACGGTGAGAGAAATTTGGGTTTCAATTTTTGTGTCCGGCGGAAGCTCACCGATCGAAATTGCCGGGAGAGCAATGGATTGGACATCTTCGGACAAGGCGTTGACGATTGCTTTTTCAACATTGGGCGACGAGTCGGAAGAGACAGTAACGAATGTGACTGAGAAGTTGTAGTGAACGAGTCGTTTTGCTAACTCGGCGAGTGGAATTAGATGACCCATTCCGGGACTCGGGAGAATTGCTATATGGGGAGTTTGGCTTTCTGTCATGGCCAGCTTTCTTCCTTCTTTGGTTTGCTTTTGGTGTTGGAGTTGGAGTTATAGGTGGAGGGAGTTATATAGAAGGTGATTTTCTTCTCTTTTCGTTCCAAGGTTTATGTGCGTTGTGACTTTTATTTAGCTGTGATGGGGAAGGGTCGGTGGATTTGAGGTGGAGAAAGAATCGTGTTGGGACTTCGAAGCGGAGCCTGATGTCAGTCCAACGTAAGCGCCATGCAATCAACCACCCATTAGGGCTGTTGAAACTTAGTACGACGGTAGAGGCCTATTTAGTTTAGAATGTTCTCTCATTTCTGTATTCTTTCATTTTTTCCGGTCAGTGACAAAGTCCTGCTTTCGCTGAGTGAGAGGTTTTCCCTGGCTGACCCTGGTAAAATGTATATGGTGTCATTGCATGTCTAGGCAAAAGTGATGTGATTGTAGGGCCCTTATTGAACGATTCATTGGCCACATGTAGACATGTGGTCCCCAAAAAGCCAAGAATTTGTGGAGCATGGTCCTTAAAGACTAATAAATTAGATACAACTTTTGAAGCCGGGAAGAAAGTATAGATTGGGCCCTTATTTTGGTGATTTTTCAAGCCCTATCTTAGCTAAGCCATCGGCACAAAAAACCCAAACATTGGATGGCCTTAGTTGTAAATTTATCGTATAACTCTTTGCTGTCCATATTACAATCTGGACCAAGGCGAGGCCCATCAGATGGTTGAGACTTTCGGGGCAATGACTGTGCCAAGAGATTAATTGCTTGGAACACCCACATGACCCAAGTGTACTTTTGAGAGCACGTACCATGTGATCTTGGTGTGAACAAAAAAGACAAGCCGGTTACGATCATCGAATGTGTGGACCCCATATTTACTTTTAGAGTGTAAAACTTACACGCGCAAATAACAGGTCCTTGATATGCCAATGGTGTAAAGAGACCGTAGGTGGGTCTTCTTGGAAACACCTACATGGCATCCAAAACAGTACTCTTTTGCAGACACGTTTTCAAAGTGGCACTTAAGATTCAGAAGAATATGGAGTATATATTAATAAAACTTTATGGTCCTGATGAAGCGTCCCCACAGGAAGCCCATAAATCAATTAAGGTTGTGGCTTATGAAAGTCAAACACGTGTTCCCAATTGTACGGAGTATTTATCTTGTGCCAGTCGCCTGCAAAACAGGAGGGAAGTCACATCTTCAGCTAAAATAGTCGAAATCATGCATGCATCTTCTAAACAACTCTCCCCAAAAATCTTCTCCGGTGGATGATCCTTTCCACCACGCTTTTGGAGCCTAAGATGGACGAGTTAGAGCGTTGGAAAATAATTACGGTATTATCTAAACCAAAAATAGAGTTAAGATAATCGGTCTACGATTTGGAAGAAAGATTATTGGCATGGAATTCACGTGTAGACAACACATAATTTGTCAATTACCTGATTAATGAGATTAGTTCAATGTATATCAACTGTTTGACCCAATGATACAATCTTTTATTACATTTAAACGAGTTAATTTGGTGGTTAGATCATCAGGTAGGCGTTCCCGTGAACTACTGTTCCATGTCAATGGTTAGATTATGAGGAAATGTGCGATCCCTTTGCACTTCGTTGGCGGAGACTTTCCAGAAGCAAATTCAGAGGCATCGTTTTCCGATTAATTTGACTGTAATTCATTAATAACTTCAGGAAACTAGAAATTAGGTCGATGGATAAACTACGTAATCATCTATTTTATAACCCATAGAATCTATGACCCAACTAATGGAGAAATGATAACGGAAACATTGGTGGGTGATGGGCAGACCATGCTGTCCCGTCCCTCTTTTGGCCTTAAAAATAGAACTATGCATGTATCATTGCAAGAATACTATAACATTATATCTCTGGTCATGCCACTCACAATGTTTCCCGTAGTAGAAAAATGCATGTGCTGAATTCATCCAACAATGTCCAAATCCGATGACTTTGATCGAGCGGCTAGGATCATCCAGTTGCCAGATCAACGGTGCGGAAAGCCAGTCGCCATATATGTTTCAAATATAGGTGCCATTGGGAGAAGGAAGGATTAAAAGTGATGGGGAGGAAAGGGTCCTATCTTTCAATTCTGCTGCCCAATGAATACCAGCTTTTCGACTGCTTTTAATCAGTCACGTCAATTTGGGCCATCACAGACACAGCCCAGCTTAAAAACATGACTGAGTTTGTATGATCAACCGATCCCAAGTTCCAAACCATATAATAAAAAATACCCATCTTACGACAGCAAATCCACCCCCTCTCTCTCTGCGTGTGCGCATGCGATTGGGTCTCAACTCTTAAGAACTTTCAGGTTACAGGGCAATGAAATGGACTCTTGAAAAATAGTGCAGATCATGAAATGCGAGGAATATCCAAGGATATCTAAGCACCAAGTCAACAATAGAAGCCCAATTACGGGAAACCGCGCGGCGTCATGTGAGGCCCCAGTTTGCATTCCCTAAAGTTGGATGCTGATGTTTTTGTTCATCTCGGCAAATACAAGCGTACGTCAATTGAACTGCCGCAAAAACAATCGAGAAATGACAAGCAAAAGTGAAGACAGAATATAAAAGTTACAGGGTTTATGTGGTTTGTCAGTTTGTATGACTATTTCCACGTAGAATCAATTGGCATTTCTCTGTTTGGAAATAGAAGATGTGCACTACAAAGACAAAGGGAGAAACCTGCAATATGGAAACAACAATAGGAAAATGGCTTTCTTTAAGCAACCGGGAGATTCGTGGAACGCCAGATCCTTCTTGTTGGCCTGACGCACGTTGATCATGTGATCTTCGTATCTGTCTTTTTTCCGTATCTTTGTGGAAGCTTATAAAATGGTCTTGGGACCATGGCCCTTAAATGTCATTAAGGAGCCAATTTGTGTTACTATGATATACTATTGATCCTTGTGGTCTATCCCTTTTTTGGACCCCACATGCACAGGGGCTGCTCCTTTTATGTTTGGATATTCCTTACTGATTCATAATCGCACAAACTGGATCATGCTCTAGCAGCTCGACTTGTGGCGATCTCACAAATAAGGTTTCAATATACGTTTTTCTGTTAAGGGAAATGATATATGCGCAGCCTAGGTCATACTCTTTAACCGGTCACTAGCTAGTACAGTGGCGCAATGGAAGCCCCTCTTCTAGGTGATCAGGTGTTGAGGCTGCCCATGCTCCGTCTTTCAACATTAAGAAAAAATCCGTGTTGTCTGGGCCATGTTTTGGCATCTCTCTCTCTCTCTCTCTCTCTCTCTCTCTCTCTCTCTCTCTCTCTCTCTCTCTCTCTCTCTCTCTCTCTCTCTCTCTCTCTCTCCTAATAAAATATTACCGTGACATTAAAATAAGTACTCTAGGTAGGTCCACATTTACGAAGATCCAAGTCTTTCACAATGCTTCCCTTAACTTAGATATGCCATGCTCAGATATTCTCATCCCTTCTATAATCTTACGTCACTGTTTTCATGTAAAATGAGTAAATTTGTAGTCTATTTTATTACGCTAAAAATAGCAATTGCTATGATCAACTAGTGGATAGTTTTGAAGCCAAGAGATCTGAATAAACGTACTGAATGATTGGGATCTTTAGAAATCTGAGTCCACGTTACTATTTAATGAGAAAAACTAGTCTAATATATCATCTCCTTTGGGTTATAAGCATGTCATCCACGTATTCTGCAGATACGTACAAAACATAAAAGGGCTTCTCAAGTAAAAGCTCAATAACAGATCAACGTGGAGAAAAGCTTTCAAAACCAATACCTTGGTCTATATATATGAAATACAGAACTAGCTAGGTAGCAGCTCCACTAATTGCCCGATAGGAATACCAATAACTCTTGCCTCTTATTAGTCTATCCATGCAAGAATTTCCGTTTCTTTTTTATAAAGGGAATGATTACAAAGCAAATCTCACGAGCTCTTCAGCGAATGGGAAAAGTGGGGACTCGGACCTGCGATCAAGCTGCACTATCTAAACGTTATTGACAAATATTAGACCGATTGCAGGGACCCATAGTGAAGTTGTACGATCATCTGATCATGGTCAAATAAACGGAAACAGGACTGCAGTCCACCAGTTAGAACAGCAAATGAGATTATGTTCACACGTGACGCCTGCAGGCTATAAAAGCTGTTCTTTTCACCTGTTTCGTATTTTTCTAGCCATCCGCCTAGCTCAAATGAACTGGAAACCAAATATTGCAAGCGAACGATAGGTACTTGTCAAGTATGGAACAGGAAACAGCATCTGTTAATTGCTCCCAACTGCTACAAGCCGGCACCTGTACCAAAACAAAAGAATTGGGGATAATGATTTCTATCATACTGATCACGATTTTCTAGATGGATTTTGAGTATAAATCCATGTTTCATGGTTGGAAATTTATGCTTGGACTGGTACTTTTGAGAGCTACAGATTGCTTTGAGCTTATCATTCAAATCTTGGCGTTTATGAAAGGCTTCGAAAGCTATTCCACGCCCAGTGGACAGGGATGGAGAAAAACCTCCCCCGGAAACCTTGGTATATTGATGTTTTAGGAACCGACACTAGTGAATCCGGCTGAATTTGTAATTTTGGCAGTATGAAGTTGATTGCTAAAAGGATTACGCTTAAGTTTGCTCTTTAGAAAATAAGGACATGATCTGTATAGATCCTTTGGGAGTCGAAGAAAATTGAGATGGATTGGTAAGATTTTATCTGGGAATCTATCACCTTCTAAGGTATGTTCGGGCATATCTAAGATTTGGAAAGGTGTTTTTTTCTAAAATCTTTACTCTCAATTTCAGTTTCTATACTATTTATTTGATAAGTTGCATGAATACCTACGGATTTGATCCAAAGGTTTTTGGTCCTCGTATTCCTTTTTTATTGAATTTTGCCCATCGCAAAGAAACTTTGTGTCTTTGCCTAATTCAGCCTTATTAGTTCCATTTTGGATTACGCTTCCTTTTCTTCCTCTTGAATATAGATCAGATAAATTATTATTCTGTATTATCTACCGATTGAGAATTTCCATCTGTTTGGATTTTTAGAAAAGGCAGATCGTAGATAAAAAGTTTGTTCTTTCAGCTAATGCCCACTATGCAAAAATTTGTGTGCTTGGACCTTCCTAAAGGGTTTCGAGAAGATCTTCTCACCTGGGATCATGGGCAAAGCTTTTTTCAAGAGATTGTTTTTGAAAATTTACCATCACAACGTTGTTTTTGTGGTGGGTTTTCGCATGTACCTGTCTAATGTTTGATGAATTGTGCTTCGCTAAGAGAAGGAGATCAAAAGCCCCTCCAACAAGTTATGAGCATGGAATGTGAACATATGGATGGTGACGCTTCAATTAATCTAACTGTTGATAAAGAGGGATTTTCTGTGATGACAGCAAGATGTTTAAGCCAATTTCGGTTAAGTGACGGGTGTCTTGGTTAACAAGCACCTTGACTGTTAATAACAAATTCTTGGCCCTTGGAAACAATTATCAAATTTTTATACAATTAACAAAGATGGTCTGGCAAATCAGAATTGCTTTAACTCAATGTCAGCTTATAGTGAACAGAAGAGGTCGATGATATGTACATTGAATTAGATTCTCAATCCGACGAATACCATGCTTCCATCAAGACAGTTAAACGTAGATCTTCTGAAGGACCTAGAAGGTATTTCTTCACCTTTCTCTTTAGAAAATGATAAAAAGCCTCATTGGATGACTCAAAATTATATTAAGGACTCTCTAAGACTGCTAGATAACAGTTGAGATCTCTCACGGCATAAAAACCTGATCAAAATCGACGGACCTTTAAGGCAATATAATTTGCCCGGTGGATTTTTCAGATCCTCGGAAATATGTTTTAATGTCTTGATTTTACCAAGTTGAATTTTCTGGCATGTAAACCTAGGTAAACATTTATTTAAATTTGGGAAATTCAAATTTAAGGTTCCTTGTGCTCGAGGACTTTCATGTAAGATATGTGAACGAGCCTCTGAATGAATGGATACTCCATACCCACCTTCAAGAAATAAACATCTTGCATTTGTGGATGCTTCTCCTTTCTTCTCCCTTATGCTTGCGCAATGGGTTTTTGGGCAACATCATCAACCTAGGTCTTCCTAAAAAATGAAGACTTTGGATGTCTAAAATGTGATCCATCCTAATGACACCAAGAACAATTGATTCTTACTTATTTAAAAAAGAAATGGGTCATTTCTCCTAACAATGCTGCTGAAAAGACGATAAAAAATGCTAAAGTAAGTGTCAGTCATCCACCTTTGGTCTAAAGGTATGGTTCAGATCTTATCTTTTTTTTACATGAAATTACTTGTATGGAATTGTAGAGGAGCCCTTTATGCGGCAAAGAATTTTGTAAGTAAGTTTAAACCTTGTTTGGTCTTTTTCTAAGAGACTAAAATTGAGAATCAAGGGAATGCCTTCCTTAACAGTGCATAAGTTGGCACCTATTTTAGACGACTATTGTACCTTTAGAAGGACCTTCTGGAGGTCTCCCTTGTCTCTGGGATGACCTTTCAGTATCTATCAGCAATATCAATGCTACATGGTAATCTACTGTCTTTGAAGAAAATTATCATGATAATGGACCCAAAGCTGCATTTTTTATTTTTTATTTTTTATTTGTAAATATGGAAGCAATGATCCACGAATTCTTAATCTTTTGTGGCAAGATCTATATGCAAAATTTTCAACTTCTATCTTACCAGTGTGTTTCATAAGAGATTTTAATGCTATTTGTGATTTTGATGAGCAATGGGGCAGGGATTATTCCTCTAATCTTGATCTTAATTACTCTATGATGGGCTATCTTTGGTGGACTTGCCTTTTCCGGGACCATTATTTACATGGTCAAACTTTTGTCCTAAGCCATATCTCATTCTTAAAAGACTTGACCATGCTTTAGTTACTAAGTCTAGACAATAGCTTTTCTTAGTTCTTATCTTAGTCACCTCCCTAGAATAGCTTCCTACGATTGTTTGATTCTCCTTGATACTGCTTATAGGCTGACTTGGGGTCCCGACCATTTCAGTTTGAACTTATGTGACAACAACATGACTCTTTTGGTAATATTGTGAATCAAGCATGGGGTGAGAATATTCAAGGCTTTGTTGGGTTCATTCTATGCAAGCAAGTAAAAAATTTATCATATGATCTCAAGTACTAGAATTAATCGTGTTTTGCAAATATCAATACTCATATTGATTTGCTCAACATGAATTGCTTGAGATTCAATCTAGGACTTGCATTAGCTGTGAATGTGGACTTTATGACAACTGCATAAACTTCCACATACTTAGGAAATTCATTGGAGTTGAAAGTCCATAGTGGATCAAATTTAAATGGGTGACCTTAACACTAAATACTATCACTATTTCATTTGATTAGAAAGGAAAAAGAACTTCATCTCTTATTTAAGACCAGAGATAGGAGAATCCACATGTGATCAATATGCTACTAGACTTGTCTTCCAGAATTATTACAACCATCATTTTACAAGCAAAATCCTCCACATGATGCAACTCTTATTGGGAATATTAAATTGGTTCACTCTCAAGAGGCTAAGTATGATATAATGGCACTAGTTACTTCAAAAAAGCAATATTTTAGATGGGTTGAACAAAGCTCCAGGACTAGATGATTTCCCTGTGTTCATTTTTTTTTTTTATAAAGATAATTGGCCTCAACTTCAGCTCTCCATTCTATGTGTTTTTAGTTGCTTTTTCTTATGGACCATTTCCTAAGCAAATGAATAAAACTTTCATCACTCTTATTCCCAAAAGCTAGCAAGGTTAAGATTATAGATAGCTTCAAGCCAATTAGTCTTTGTAAAGTCATTTACAAAATTATCACTAAGGTATAGGTCAATCAGGTCAAACATCATCTTGTGAATCTTATCAACCCATCTCAGGAGAGTTTTATCTCGACTAGAAGCATTCATGAGAACCTTCTTCTTGGGCATGAGATTGTCACAATAGTTGGAAGAAAGAAATCAAGGCACCCAAATCTTTCTATCAAAAGTTGACCTTGTTAAAGCATATGACTCAATTGAATGGTGTTTCCTCAAATAGATCTTACATCATATGGAATTCCAACAAAAAATTAATTGATCTTATCATGTTCTCTATCTCCACTCCCAATTTTATAGTCTTGGTGAATGGCTCCCCAACTTTTCAGTTTCGTCTCTAGGGAGGTATTTGCCAAAGAGATCCCTTATTTCCATATTTATTTGTGCTAAAGATTTATCATCATCTTTTAATCAGACAGTACAAGATGAAACTCCCTACCCAATGTTCTTATGCAAGAATCAACCTATCTCTCACTTATTTTATGCTGATGATCTCATGCTTTTTGCTAAAGCTTCCTTTAAGAATTGTAGGACTATTTGTAGATTGCTAGATAATCTTGCTATTGAATTAGAGTCTCTTCATCTATTGGATACATCAACATTGATATACAGTTCTAGTATACATCATAAAGTCATTGAAGTGATGAGGAAAGCCTTTCATATCCATAGAGATATGTTGCTTGATTCTTATTTTGGGTTTTGCCTTTATCTAAAAAACCCAAAGTTAGAGATTTTTAGTATCAAGTTGACCACTTTCAGAAGAAACTAACTATATAGAAGTCACATTTTGTAACATCCTAAAAAAAAAAGAAAAGGAAATTTGCCTTAAACAAGGAGGCATATTTGATATGGGCACCCTACCCTGTTTAAGTAAGAACGAGAACATACTGTTAGTCTGTTTCCGCACCTGACGAAGGAAAAGAGAAAAATACTATGGGGAGGAAGAAAAGGAGGAGAAGAGAAGAGAAGAGAGAAAAGGAGAGAGAACGGTGTCGAAAAAACTTGGCACACCGGTGGGAGCAAGAAGAAGAAGGGGAAAAACCAGGGTTTTGGGTGCCAGATTTCCAGGCCGTCACCAGAGACGATGCTGACTTGGATCACTAATCTGAGATGATCATGTGGTTCAACACGATGAAATGAAAAAAAAACCCCGAGTTTATTGTGAGATCCAAGATGATCTGGACCATCGATTGGAGGGGAGACAGTGCGTGTGGTGCAATCAAAGGTTTTCAAGCAAAACGGTGATCAATCTGGCTCATCAAAAGGTTGACAACGCATGAAAATTCATCCAAGAGGTGAGATTTACAAAACCCAACTCGTGATTTGAGGTACTTTGCAAAATATGTACGGTTTATGCTAGATCTAGGTTTTGTGGATGATCCAACCATCCAGTTTTTAATCCAAGCATATAAATAGGTAAATATAGACCTAATGTAGCTTAGATCAAACTAAGATTTTTGATCTAGGCTGAAAACGGATCAGACAATCTCAACCATTCGATTTGTCACTGTTCATACAATGACTTCTTGACGTCTGATCGATGATCAGATGCCATAGATGTGCTATAAAACATTGAATTAATTAGGATATGGCAAAAATTAAAAGATCTAGATGGAAATTGATTAATAATCTGAATTGTCTGGTCAAATAGTAAAGGAACATGGACCTAGTGATGCCTAATCTGTAATCAGATGCTATCATTGAATTCCTAAAACCAAATTGACATAGGACGAGCTAAGTTTCATTGATCCATTAGCTAAAATGTCAAATAACATGCTAAGATCAAGATCTGACTACTTTTAGCTATCGGATCACCAATCTAGAGAATGAATAGAATATCAAAGAGTGGCCTAGTATTGTTCTTCACATTTGATCAATGATCAGTTATTGGTGAATGACTGATTAGAACCCTAATGGCCTTAGACGATCTATGATGTAGAAAATGGACTAACAGCCTGAGTAGCCAAGATTATACGGTGAAGAGTGATGGATTGATGTATCCAATGACCAAATCATATATATTTATCCTAGAAATTGGTCTAGACCATTGATCTAACTCAGAAATTTAGATTAGATTTATTTGAGAGTGATCGGACCGTCAGATCAAAGTATAAATCGTGGATATACACTAGAATGAATTGATAAACACGAATTTGAATTGGTTGTGATGATTAAGATTAGAATTCACATTCAAATCACAAATCAAGCCAATTAAAAGTGATCCAACGGTTGGATCATCTCCAATTCCATCAAGATGGAATAACTTGATTCTTTGGTGGTCAGGAGATCTTAAAATAATAAATCTCAATTTGATTGATAATCAGATCAAATAGACGAGTGTAGGATGTTAGAAAAATTGAATAATAAAGATAAATCAGGAAATCTAGATCGTTGATCTAGATCAAAAGCTAGATAAGAGGATCATTGGACAAATTGACTTATGAATTGACACAAGTAGAGAGTAAAAATTTATAATGGGGTATATGTATGGGAATGAATGACACAAAAAAGTATTGTGGTACTGATAGGTACATCAAAGCACGTGATTTGAGAGGAGTACGTACCTGATCTGGTGATTTTTTCTTCATCAAAGTAGGTGATGATATTTAATGCTGCATATTGATTTTCTAAAATCATGAATTATCATGGCATATTGATTATTTGGGATTATTATAGCATGGATTCTTTCATATGTGCACTTATGAATTTCTATTTATTTTGTAATTATAAACATGAGAATTTGATAGCGTATTGAGGAGATTTGATGATTGATCTTCCTTATTGGGTTTTGATATTGTGGATCGTATATATTTGTTATTAATGGATTGTAAGCATCTTTTTTTTTATTACATCAGTGAGTATGGATGATTTTCCTAAATTGGTGGTGGAGGCTTGGTGGTTAGTCCTTGAGAGGTTAACCACAGGATGAGAGGCAGTGCCTTAAGATGGTGAGCCACGAATGCTCCTAGTTTTATGAGATACTTATGGAGGCTTGATAGCTAGTCCTTGAGAGGCTAACTCTAAGATGAGGGGGTGCCTTGGCATGGTGAGCCACAAGTGCTCCTGGTTTTTATAAGATCTATGATTTCCATGTTTTGTGATTTATGATAGGTGCTTTCAGCCAGTGAATGTCACGCTAGGAGAGATTAGGGCCAGCCACCCACCCTCTAAATTTATGGGCTAACAAACACCTGCCCATAGATGGCTTTCTGTAGGGGTTGGTAATATAGGTATTCCACACTACCGATCTGGGCCCACCCATGGGGACGGACGATGAGTCTCCCGTTACGGCGTTGATGGGGAGCGACAGTCGATAGACCCGGGATGTACGATTATCACTGCAGTATGACTATATATACACTTGTTCTATGTGTGTGCATGATGAGCCTGGGTGTGACGGTACTCAAAGGATTGGTATGAGTACTCACGACCTGTTGTATGAGTATATGGGACCCACGTACCTTGGAGTGCCCTGCCTATTTATTATATGCTTATTGAGATTGTATCATATCATGTTTTACATCCATGTGATCCATGTTTTATTGTACATGATGTTTTGCTACTTGTATTGATATAATTTATGGTATTTGTATTCTATGGCTATCATGCTTTACGCTCTTGTCAGCTCTTAGTATTGGAGTTATTCTTTTTATGCCATCATTTCATTATATTAAATATATATGTACCTATCAAGCATTGCTTGCTGAGGCATTGCGTTATTGTTGCAATGCCTCAAATATTGAGAGAAAGACATGATTGATGAGGAGCTAGGCAAATAGTGATCGAGATATATCATATGATGGTATGTTTCCAAATTCTACCTGCACTGTATATGTGCATCTAAATTATTTGGACTTGATTATATTATTGTTAGGAATGTGGCTGTTGACTGGATGGGTCCTAAAGAAGTAAACTTGTTTTGAAAATGTTTACTTGAAAAAAAAATTGTTTGAATTTTGAGTCGATGGTTGACACTCGAGGTTTTTCTTAAAATGAAATTCATTGAAATTGTTTTTCATTGTTTTGGTTTTCAAAAATTGGACCCCCACCTTTTAAAAAAATTTATTAAAAAGTATTGAAAAAACAAGAGTTGTCACACATTTTCTTTTCAGAGCGGGTTGCACTACTTTAATCAAGGGTGCTACATCAGGTATATCCCACTATGCTCTTGCAACTTTATCAGTGCTAAAACCTTTGAGAATGCAAAAAACGATGAAGAGATTTTGTTTGGAACCACTCTAAAGATAAAAAGAGTCTTCTTAGTTAGTTGGGATCCTATTTGTATGCATAAATTTGTTGGTGGATTGGGGCTCAGTGATCATAATGTTATGGATCAGCGTCACAAAGCTAAGCTAGGTTGGATGATTTTGAGAAACCCATCATCTCTTTGTGTTAAGTTTATCAGGGACAAATATCTAGGCAAGCAATCCATTTGGGATTTTAACATCAAATCATCTACTTTAGCAACTTGAAGAGTTAAAAAAAGTGCTAATGTGTAATATCCTCAATTTTTCATTTTTAATCTTAAATTAGTGATAAATTAAATAAATTAAATTAAAAATATTATGCATAGAATTTGGTTCTAAAAACCCAAAAACTAGAAAGTACGTGTCGATAGAATTCCAACGACATAACGAACCCAGAAAACAGAGCTCAAACGGAGAAGTTATGAGCCGTTGAAGTTAGAAGGGTAATTTGGTAATTTGAAGGGCCCGAAATATAGGGGCTATTTTGATCACTGCACCCTCTTCCACCCTTCCACACGAATCTATCAGATCTAGCAACTTTGCTCGAGAAATAGTCAGGGGTAGAGTTTAAGGGAAAAGCTTCCCTTCCTCCTCCCCAACATGATCTTTCTCTCCCAGACCTTCTCCCCTCATCGTCCTTCCCATCACAAAATTCTTTCTGCAAACCCTAACGTCTATAAGTTCGTTTTCCAAAAACTAGGGCTCTGATAGCATCAACAACCGTCAATTGAGCCAGGTAAGTCTCACCCCTTTTTCCCCTTCCATTTACAGTGTATAAGATGGAATTTCACGTCAGTTAATGCCAGAAAACAGCATGGGTTTATAGTTTTCTAGCAACTCTGTGTGGCTTACTGTTGACGTAAAAATAGGTTGATAAAACAACATTAAAATGGGGATTGGATGGTCTATCTAGTGCATAAGGAACCTAAGAACAAACCCTTTAAGTTTGAGGAAAATTCGACGGTGGACGAAGTTGGAAATCAAGAAGAACAGTACGTAGGAGAAAATTAGAATTCTGCAAAAAATTGAGAAAAAACCTTAGTTTTTATCAAAATCAATCAAAATGAGTGTTAAAAATGGAAATTGCATGAAATTTCAAGCAAAAGGGTGCAAAAATCACTAAATTTGGGGACCTGTGGGGTCACTGGTGACAACCGAACTCCGGTCGTCTTCCTCGACATTGGTTCTCGCATCGGCACCCTGGCCGCCAGTGTAAACAGGTGCAAACGGCCTGCCTGACCTCCTATAAATTAATAATATTAATTTATGAAGTATTTTTTACAAAAAACTTGATTTTGAGAGCTACGAAGGTTTAAATCGCGATTGAAAACATCCGTTGAAATCGTCTTGACGATGCGGACCTAGATTTCACTCAAAAGCTTATAATTGACTACTTTTAATTTAGAAAAATTATAAAATAGTATTTGGTATTGACACGTACATTTGAGCGTTTAAGATAAGAAGATTATACACTAGAGTTAAGTGATCTCACATCAAGATAGGTGACGATATTTAATATTATGTTTTGATTTTAAACCTTGTATTATCATAGCATTCATGATTAATTGTGATTTAATTGACACTTAT
Organism: Warburgia ugandensis; assembly: GCA_035236585.1. Lineage (NCBI taxonomy): Eukaryota > Viridiplantae > Streptophyta > Magnoliopsida > Canellales > Canellaceae > Warburgia > Warburgia ugandensis. The sequence continues at coordinate 69,865,194 of CP141134.1, forward strand.
TCTTTTAGTCTACGATTTTATGAAACTTCGCATTTTATGTTATGATCGATACTAGAATTCGATAATATATTGAATGAAATTATGATCGATGATTTCATGAGATTGATACTTCGTATTTATGTATAATTAGAAATTATCTTTCTTTATTGCATTACTAAAACTGATAGGTTTTTCTGAGAAAGGACAGTGGAGGCTTGGTGGCTGGTTCTTTTAGAGGTTAACATTGGGACGATGGGCGTGCCTTGGGGATTGTGAGCCACAAGTGCTCCTAATTTTTGAGATATGTGTTTTTCTTGTTTTGGATTTTATGACGGGTGTTCTCACCTAGTGGGGTTGGCCACCCACCCTCCGAGATTTGTGATATGATAGACACCTGCCAACATATGGATTTTGGTAGGGGTTTGGTAACATGGATAGTCCGCACTATTGGTCCAAGCCTTTCTATGGGGACAGACGTTAAGTCTCCCGTTATGATGTCGACAGGGAGTGGCGGTAGTTGAGACCTTGGAGAGTTGCTACTGTGGCATGACCATCCATACTCTTGTTCTATATGTTTGCATGATGAGCATAGAGATATCTTTGTGTACCTCGGTGTGATGACACTCAGAGGAGTGATATGAGTACTTATGATCTGTTTATACAAGTGTATGGGACACTCATGGGACCCACGTACCATGGGGTGCCCTATTATTATTGTATGCTCATTTACATTAGATCATATCATGTTTTAATCCATGAGATGTATGTTTTATCGTATCCGATGTTTTGAGATTTTAATTGCATCGCTTAAAATAATTATAGCTTCATAGGAAATTTCTTTATTCATTGTATCAGTATGATTATTCGATTTTATCCATTGCTATTATATTAAATGTCTATGTACCTATACAAGCAATAGCTTGCTGAGGCATTGCTTTGTTTTGCAATGCCTTAGATCTTGAGTGCAATAGTAGGAAAGGCAAGACTATTAAGAGATCGTGATAGCAGTGGAAGATTCCTTTACTTTGACTGATAGATAGTGATGTGAGTTAATAAATATACTACTTTCTTTATGGACTGTATAGTTTTATTGATGAGATTGATTATGATAATTATATATATAATGGACATTAAGGTGGGATGTTATGATAGATAGACCCTGGGCCACATTATTATTATGTTTTAGACAATTATAGTTTTGAAAATAAAGGAGCTGATGATTTTTTACGTTGAAATTGAAATGTGTTTTGTTTACTGTGTATTTATAATTAAAATTTCAATCATGGTCATGATGTTTTGGAAAAAGAAAATAACACCTAGAGGTTTTCAATAAATGTTTTAATAAATAATTAATAGAATCTTTTTATTTTGAAATCCCAACTACAACTATTATTATTATAAAAAAATGTTATAAAAATCCAGGGAGTCACATAATGATACACTAACACAAGTTCTATTATGGTCTCTAGGTGATGGTAGCCGCTTCAGAGTATATGCAAACAAATAGTTTGTTAGTATAAATACTTCTTTTATTAACACGTCTCCTTGACAATGTAAGAATAAATATAACTAATACTCTTAATCAATGGTGGACTTGCAAACTGGGCAATGACAACCTCCTTTCTTAATATCCTTTCCATTGATTTACAAAGTGAAATTAGGGCATAGAGTCTTTTTCTAGGACATCATGGTGAGCTCATTTGGAAACTAAATGTTGATGGAAACTTTTCAATCAAATCTTGTTGTTACATGTTGACTTGTAACTCATTTATAACATACTAAAATGATAGATGGAAGTATATTTGGAAACTTCATTAGCTTCCTAGAGTTAAGTTGTTCTTTGGCTTTAGCTCACCATCATCTACCTACATATTTTCATCTTATAAGATCTTCCACATGGTAGACACATCCTATCCTCTTTGTGGTTGAGCAAATGAATTAGATTTTCACTTGATTTAGGCCTGCTGAAAGGTGAGACCATTATGGATTTTTTGCATCAATTATCAAAGTTCACAACTATTAAGAACATTCTCAGTATTTAGATCAATCTAGGTAAATATAAATATTGTACTTCAATTTTGATCCTAGTAGCACATTCATTTTTAGCATGAAAAATTTAGAACACTCATAACAGAATAATTCACCAGCAACATACTTGGTACAAAGATTGCATCATCTCTTCATAGATAGTGAATTATAGAATATGCAAATTTATTTTCAAACTGGCTTTAGCATTCTACATCTCAAACAGATCTCTTAGATAAGTGGAAACAAACAAATACCATCCAATTCACTCCCAAACATATTAATGTTTCATGGGAACCTTCCCCTTCAGGCTATGTCCAGCTTGTTTTGATGAATTGGCATTGAAGAATCTACAAGGAGCTTGGGGAAGGGGGAAGGAATGATTTAGGATAATAATGGAACATTTATAGCACATTATAGCATCTACTTTGGAAGTCAATCTGACAATGATGTGGAATAGTGGTCATTAGTCCTTGGGCTAGCTTTTTTAACATTTGGTCTCAATTTTCAAAACTTACAGATTGTGGGAGACTCCTAGTTGGTAGTGGATGCCATATTGGCACAGGAAAGGAGATTGAATTGGATGTGGAAGAACATGATGATCAGGGAAGCATGTTTTCAAATACTAAGAAGGTTTTTTGGATTTTCTTTTAAACACATATATTGTGAGGTTAATGGTGTAGTTGATACTTTAGCTACAAAGGCCTCTAAGTCTAAAACTAGTAAGTCATGGTTCTGTATTCCACCTACATGCATACTAATGCACTTAGATATGATAATCAAGGTCTAGGTACCCTTAGAAAAGTGTCTTAGTTTGTTTTATGATGTCCACGCATACTACATGCAAACATTAACGTTCAAACTTCACCTCCAAAACCCTTGAATGGAGAATGATCCATTTAGGGGAGAAAACAAATGGACTCCATGAATTGATAAGCCATCTAACAAGAAAAAGAAAACCTTAAATAAGCAAGGCACTTCAACAACAATTAAGTAGATAAAGAACTAGCTACAGAGTAGAGGCTTCCAAACACATCAAATTGGACCATGAGAGCAAAACATGAAAGAAAAAAGACAGTTAAAAATAGAGTTCATTCACATATTTCTGGGCATGATATACTACGATGAACTCATAGGCCAAGTCAAAGGGATATCTCATCAGTCGTAGATATAACCCATGTATCATCATCCATTCAATACAAGTTATGCCCATTAGAATTAGCTACCTTTGATGTATAAGACATTAGCTCTTTTGATTTGTGAGACCTTAGGCGAAGCTCCTCCAACAGAATAAGAAAATTGCCTCGAATCTTAGAAAAGGGTTCTCCAATCGACATGGGATTAGCAGATATGGCCTACAAACATGGTCAAGGATGGCAACTCTAAGCCAAGGAACAAAGTAGCTTATCCATTGAATCTTGCATTAATGGGTTTTGTTGTTGGCTGGTAGCAGTTTGGCCAATCATCAGACCCCCCTTCCAATCAAAGAATGGCTTTTGGAGAAGGTTTGAGCTAGCTAAACATGAAAGAATTCACTATTCTAGCAAAGGGTTATGACAAGTGTTCCCAATGTCGTTGATTTGACTTTGAATTCATCTATGTTTTTAGAGATTTTTGCAAAAATGCCATTACATTTTTTCATTTGCTTTGCAAAAATGCCATTATGTTAGTTTTTCATCTTACATTCATGTTACTTTTTACGAAATTTCAATATTATCCTTCTCTAACAGACCTGCTACCTCACAGACTAAGTTCAATGACTTCCCAACAAAAACGTTTACCAAAATTTAGCATTTAACACAATTCAACAATAAGAAATCTAATGGGGTAGGTAGATTGAAAAAAAAAAAAAAAAACCAAACAGTGAGAGATTCAATTGCAAATATACCATGTTCACCAACTTGCATAGCAGTGCCTATTAATCTTCTTCAAATCACAGTGAACAAGAGGAATTTCTACCTAATTTTCTACTTTGTTAGTTAACAAAAATCTCTGAAATTGATTATGCTAAATAAAAAACATTGAGAAAAAGAATACCTAAGTCTTATATTTCTAATTTTCATTCAAAATGGTATCGAATGAAGATCTTAAAATTTGCTTCTCATTGTTGTTTGCGAAAACAATAACAATATTATTATTTTTGTTTTAAACTTGAGGGTTTGTTAAATTCATTGTATTTTTTATTGATACAACGCATTTGTTATGTTCTAACTTGTGTTATAAAGAATTTTATATAAGTTTTTAATAAGAAATTGAAGTTTAAATTGTTGAATTTCATTGAAGAAGCTTAACAGTGCTATTGCATAGGTTGGTGAACATTATATATTTGCAATTGAATATCTAACTATTAGTTGGTTTTTGTTGAAGTCTAACTTTATCATTAAATTCCTCGTTATCAAAAAGTCATTGAACTTAGTAGCAAGTAACTTAATCATGTCTATCTGTAAAGTCACAGGTTTATTGAAGAAGGGTAATAGTGAAATTTCGTAAAAACTCACAGGAAAGGAGGAAGGAAAACTAATAGAAGGACAATTTTGAAAAGCTCATGAAAATTTAGTGGCAAATTTGTAAAACTCAAAAAGTGTTGAACTTTTTTGTAAATATGTCAAAGTGGAATAGCATTTTAGCCAAAAACCCATGTTTTTATTCTACTTAGAAACTCAACGTGCACAGGTGCAGGCATGCTATGGATTATATATGGATAGAGTTGTAAGAGGCAATTGTAGACATGAGTTCTTTTTATTTTGAACGTTTTACTTTAGTCTTGATGATCGGCCAAACTGCTACCGCTGATGCTGCTTTCACTGTTTCTCTAGATGGGCAGGAGTAAGAAAGCTATAAACGTTTTGTGTTTGGGAATGTACGCTTGGACTGGAGCTGTTGATGGAGACCATTTAGATTTAAGCTTGGTCTTTCTATTTTTCATTTGGGATAATGTATTATAACTGGGGATGCATAAGAGTTGCGTGAATGGGCACATGAAGCCGTTACTATAGTTGATTCGATCGGTATTCTTTTAATTGTCACAAGGTAAGCAGGATGACGTGTAGAAATGTCATCTCCAACATATGAAGAAAAAAAGTTTTTTCTTCGGAAGTTAGGCACATATAATATGCACTGCCTAAAATCTTGGTCACCCAGGTAAAAGACTCTTTATGCCATTGCGCTTAGAAGGCTTTGGAGCAGAATAGGTACAGCCAATCTGTCTAGCAAGTAGCAATCCCAATCGAATCCCAATATCTCCAAGGAGGGATGGACCAATATAACTCTTGGATTCGAAGGAAGCATTGTTGATTAGCTCGAAGTCTAGCTTTCATCTTGGCGTGTTGCTTTCATTTGTCTCCATCTGCATTCAAAATTTTCTCATACAACTTCTGCTTGCTCCAGTTTCTCAATTTTCCTGGTCATTCTTCAGTGAGGATTTAGTGTGATCTTCAACTTGATGACCGCACATGGCGAATACATGTGCAATAATAGACGACATCAAACCTGTAAACCATGGCAGAGGAATACTTGATGCGCGAAAGATATAGCCCATATGCTCTTTTGTTAAATAGATGTCAGGTCAGTTGCAACTGGCCTGCCTTGATGTGCACGTTTGGAGTTCCATTCTAGAGAAAGTTAAGAAACTAAAGGAATTTCTCTGCAATTGCCAGCCTCAATCTTACGTAGGTAATTTCCACTCAACGAATCAACATGGCATTAGAATTTGTGGGCCAGTAGTAGTAACTACGAACATATCCCATTTTAGATCCTCTGTCACCACCAGGACTCAATCTAAAGGTATGGTCTGATACTTTTGGTTTACATGTGAATGACACATTCCTCTATTGAACTATACAAGTCTCAACTTCATATATGATTATCAACTCCAAAATGGACTTTAATCGTCGAAGCCCAGCCCAATTTGGCCCTAAGACAGAAAAGCCCAAACAGAGATACATTTTTCACATTTCCAAGGCGAACCCACTCGGAGCCACCAACCTCCGTTTTTATTCTACAGTGTTGTTTGGGGTACTCAGTGAAAACCAAAGATCGAAAAGCAAGCCCATTTTATGGAATTTTTTCCATGATCTACTGTTGATCGGAGTTGTCCTTTCGCAAGAAGAAAGGGTGTTCCACATTTCAGCTATTAGGGGCATACTACAGAGAAGCCCCTGGATAGCTATTTTGGTACCCTCCCATCTTGAGGGAGGGTGAACCTGATGAACAGCTTAGATCACTCCAACCTCTCTATCTCTCTCTTTGGGGTGTGTTGACGCAGCTCTCTTCACATGAAGTCAGCTTTCATCCCTCCATTTCTCTGTTCTCTCAAGTCATTTGGGAATCAAATGCTGTCTCGCCATGAATACTATCTCTAGATGGGAGCACTGTCCAATATAATTGTATGTTGCTCATCGATCAACTTTTGTACGTCATTCCACAATCCGATCATTCTATATGCGGGCTGTTTGGCCCAATCTCAGCAAGATGAATCTTCACGTATTAGCAGGAAAGGATAATAGAAATATTGGCGGAGTCTTTTCATAAAGGAATCGAATGTGTTTTGATGATGGTAACGTGACCTGGAGAAAGAGAGAAATAACAAGCAAAAGAAGGGAGGGTGAGAGAAATTTGGGAAAGAAGGGACTACAAGCTGTTCCATTTTTGGAGGGAGAATCTTGAATGACAACATCAGTTTACGTGGCAATATCTCTCAAGGGCCATCTAGAAGGATGTTTGATCAATTACAAGGGCCCCCAATACTCAATAAAGCAGGAGTATGAGTGTCATTTGCCGTTTCTTTCGTTAAGAATGTAATGCACAAGATTTCTTGGAGAGAGCAAAGTGGGAGATTACTTCAAATTGAAACTTCCAAGAGCCTATGAATTTAGGCCACAAGATAAAATATAACGCTATCCCACTTTGCAATTTGAGATCAAGCACAAAGATGTCAACATTGAAGGTACGTGTTGATCAATAACTGGCGAGCCCTCATTTTTGTAGAAAGCGTGCTTCTTCTGTTAGAATGGGGTTGCACTAAACAGAAACATTCCCTTGCTAATCACATGGACAGTTCTATATTAAGAAAGTTATTCCTTTTCTAAAAAAAGAAAGCCTTTATCTCATGAAAGCTGCAACGTAAGGCATTACGAAGTTTAGTAAGCAGGCCCGGCCCCTTCATGCTCGATAATTTCTTTTCAAAACAAATGGCGATATGTACATCAAACTGTATTGTCTAGTCTTTCTATGATGGATACATGACAAGAAGTACAAGGTTTGTGCGAGCATTACGTAGAGGGGTCTGTTTTTGGTGATCAAAATCATTCGTCTGAGATGTCTGGGCCATGCCCCTAAAATCTTCTCTGGATGATCTACCAAAAAGTAAGAATTATCCGGGACCTAGAGTTAAAAGCAGCAATATTTGGTAAACCGTAGCATTTACCTTCTAGGGTTCGTCCCAGATAGGTCAAGTACCAAACTTCCTCTCATTGGCCCTTTCTGGTGGTACCGTCAGAGGTTCGGTTCGAGGTGCTCATGGGTGTGCATGTTTTGTGGATTAAAAAATCCAAAGTATATATGGAAGTTCCACCCACTGGTTATCCTAGCCTTTGTCCTATTGAGGGGTGAAATGGATGGATAGAAAGGTTCATCAGGAGTGAAAATCTTGAGCAATCGTAGGATTCGGAGTTTGTGATATAAATTTTTTTCCTTCAAATCATAAAATAACAACAGAGCGAGACTTATAACCAGACGGACGGTATTAGTCAACTTACATATTAGATCGACTAAGCAGGAGGAATATTTATTTGTTTGTCTCCAATAAAGGCTTTCCATTTGCCCACTACATCAGACAAATATTTATGCGAGGATCCACCTTCAGCTAGTGCCTGTTTGGCCGATTCAGACAGCCACTGAACCTTCTTCCTCGCCTCTTTCCCTTCTTCTCCATCCATCAAACCGGTCACAACCTTAGCAATTTCCTCTCTCTCAATCAATCCATTGTCATTAGCTATGGGCCTCCATGCAATCTTCACATCCTCCACAAGCATCACTGAATTTATTTTCTGCTCTGCATAGAGGGGCCATGCTATCATGGGCACCCCATTTATAATGCTCTCCAGGGTAGAATTCCAGCCACAGTGCGACGCAAAACCACCAATTGAATCATGGGGTAGCACTTTTGTCTGTGGAGCCCAATCAGGGACCACAAGGCCCAATCCCTTAGTTCTATCTAAGAAACCATCTGGGAGGTACTCAAATGGATCTTCAATGGTTTCTTGCTTCAAAGCTGAATTTGCCTCCTTATGTGGGCTCCTCACCACCCACAAGAACCTTTGTTTGCTCATCTCCAATCCCCAAGCCAATTCATTGAGTTGTTCCCACAACAGGGTCCCTTCACTCCCAAACGAGATAAAAAGCACGGATTTGCAGGGCTGCTCATCTAACCACCTCAAACGCTGGAATTCATCATCGGAACAGCTCGAACCGGTGAATATAATTGGTCCCACAGGATAGACGGCAGGATTACCTAGTTCTCCTTCGTTCAATGCTTTTATAGTCTCTGGTTCCAAGTCCATGAAGCTATTTACTAAAATACCTTCTGCTTCTTTGAAACGTTTTCCATGGCATACTGCCAATTTGTAATCCTCGCTCTCTGGATCTTGAAAGGAGCTCGGAAGATCTTTTGCGTGAACCGTTACACAGCCTGGCAATTTCACCAGCTCGCCTGGATCGTTGATCTTCCGTGTTGGCAGATGAAGGAAGTGACACAGGAAAAATGAATTTGAAGTAAAGAAAATGTATGGTGCGACCCCAATTTCTCTAGCGAGATCAAAGGCGTCAGTCCCAAAGGGATCAACAATAAGAGCGACGAGATGGCTAGTCGATTTTAAGGTTTCTAAAAGAGTCTTGAGAAAAGGGAGGGAGCGAGTTACCGCGAGGGAGATTCGCACTAAGAATCGGCTGGAAACGTCTTTTGAGAGCACTGGAGGAAGAGCCACTATATTAACCGTCTCCGGGAGTGTTGCTAAGATGTTTTGTTGTTTCTGTGATTGGGAATCAATAGATAGAGTTAGGAATGTGACGGAGAAATTGTGATGAAGAGTTAGTTTTCTAGCCAACTCGGCCAGCGGTCTAAGGTGGCCAAAACTGGGACTCGGTAGAATCGCTACATGAGGGATTCTGGTTTGTTCCATGGCGAGCTTACATGACATTGTATTGTGTTTCTTCTGTTCTGAAGTCTGAATGAACGGGTTTATATAAGCGGTAGGAGTTTCCATTTTTTCCCTAGTGTGCTGTTTTTGGTCCTTTTCAATTGTGAGCTGGTTCTCATTAATGGTTGCTTGTCTGATAAAATTCACTGTCTAAATTTAGGTTGTGATGAGATCATCTTCATAGGCCGGTTACACCATTCAGGCACATAATTTCACTTGAAAAATATAGCAAGTTGGCGGCTTGGGCTTACTACTCTCAATGATCCAAGTCATCCATTCGGTGGATATGTTATACGGGCCTTATGGATGACCATGGAAGAAAATTCGATTGGAGTGCATATTAGTGAATATGGGGTTTGTAGTTGAAGTTTAGTGCTTGATTGGAGTTCTAATATCGTACGGTAGATCAGTGGACCCAATATGAAGAACCAGATAAATTACTCAGTGCACAGAAACACATGTTCTAGTTATTTTCTGGTTATGTAGGCTAGATACAGAGAGGGTCAAGAAGATGATATATGTAAAGACTGAGTAGTTCTGACGTTGGTAGAATGTTTGCAAATGCATAGCAGCAATAAATGACGATTTAGACCCTTTATATCCTTGTATACATATTGCATAGTTATACAACTCGAAATTGGTGGGCAGAAGTTTCCAATATAATGTCAAGTCATGGGCTTGTGTAGGAAACTTTCCTAAATAAAAACAAGCTTAAGTCTTGGTTCCACCTGTCTGTTTCACGAATATTACCGGTGCATTTCCATCCATCTCCATTATTATTATCATTACATAGTACCTAAGCAATCCCCCTCTCCAACAAATAGAAAGCAAATTAAATTGAAAATCCTAAAGTTTAATGAGGGCAATAAATCTTTCATAAGGTGAATTGAAAATTTCAACTTCGATCTAAGCAAGTCATTTTCCCAATCAAGGAAGAAGTACACTTTTTCGTGGGTATGCACAAAAAGATTTTCTAAATTCATACTAAAAAAATTGCACATTATCAACAAGTAATGCAAATGGATATTGCATTACACCCTATAATTCAACAAAAACAAAATGATTTACAATTTCTAGCAAATTACTAAACAAGGTTTCTGGATGAAGGATCTAGGAATGTCCAACCAAGATAAAATTATTGTCAAGAGGTACTTCTTAATTTGAGCAAGCAATTAAGTATAGTTCTCATCATCATTTTCCTAAATCAAATCTTTTTTCTTTTGTAATGGTGGATTTGATATATTCCATCCCCATAAGCTAAAACCGAACTAAAGAAACCAGCCAACAAAGGAAACTATCAAATAAAGGATCATCTAGATAAGAATTTATTAGATAAAGGATAATCAAGATAAGAATAATCCAAATAAGAATTTATTAGATAAGGATTAGGATCAAATTAATGTAGAGAAAATCAGGTTTTTCTCTAAACTCTTATAAATTGGAGCTAGAGACAGTGTTGAATGCATCCCTTGTACTTGCCTCTTCATAGTGAAAATTCTATTCCCCCTCTTCTCGTGGATGTAGTCCAAACCAGCTAAAACACGTAAATTTGTTGTCGTATGTAATTGTGATGTTTGTTTTTAGTTTAGTCTCTACATAACAAGTGGTATCAAAGTTGGTGAATATCAGAGATAAATTAAAGTCCAATTGAGACCCAGGCCGAAGTGCAGCCCAGATCTAGGTTAGACTTAGGCCGAAAAGCAGCCTAGACCACATCCAGACTTAGGTTGAGGAGTTGCCAAAACCTAGACCAGGCCAGGAGCAACAGCAGGTGTAGGATCACAACTAGCATCGCGCAAAAAAAGAAAAGAAGGAATGCTATACTTATCTGCTCGCTAACGTTGAAAACAAGGAATGGTTATCACCAGTGGAGCAACTGAAAATCGTTGCGCTATTTGTTGGAGGAAGATGCCCATTGCTAAAAGAAGACTGCTAATCGACAAAGAAAAATCATCATAGCCGAGAAGGGGGGAAGGAGATAATCAGGTTGGGGTTTCTAATCTCACCCTTTTATATTAAGTGTTCAAAACTATCGGTCTCATTTTGTTAAGGACATTCCCTCTAGGTAGGACGGCATGCCAAGGTCCAGTGCCCTATGCTTCTCCCTTCCTTTTTTCTTCGGGTTTTCCCCAACATAGTCGGTGTGGTATGCCAGTGCGCATAGATCGGTCCCACCGGCGACCCCTTTTCCTCCCTGTTTTACCTCCTCTGCTGGGCTCAATCATGAATAGCCTGGCAGTCACCACCTCCTCCCCCATCTTCTTTGTTTCTGGAGAGTTAGGTCGAGTCAACTCACTCTCGACTCGTTTCCGAGGGAGTTGAGTTGACTCAATCAACCCTTGAACTTTGAACCTCTATTTTGACCAATCCAAGAAGGATCTCTATGATCCAAAATGACACTTGTGATCCTTATAATACATGAAACAATACTCATCTTTTCATTCAATGATCGAGAAGATCTAATCATCGATTTGGATCATACCTTTAATTGGACTTCAGATCATTTGATCTGTGATGATCTGATTTTATTTTTTGATCTAAATAGTCCATTGTAATCCTCATGAAGTATAAATCAAGATCCATATAAGAAATCTTAGATCTAAAGCATTTTTTGAAATGATTTAGTCGATCTTGATCAACGACTGAGATCAATTGAGGATCCATGTGTGAAATTGAATCAAATTCTATGATCTATACAGTTCATATTACTTAATTGGATTATTTAGTTAGAATTACTAGTCTTTTATTTAATCTAGGGTGATCATGTGGAAAATTGTGACGAGATCAACATGAATATATGAGATTGGGCACATTTCAGGTGATCGGTTGACGATTCGGCTAAGCAGACAACAAGATGTTATTTAGATTGACTTGTACAAGGTAAAATTAGTATTTTAACCATTTGATTTTGTTGATTTGGCTAAATTAGATAAGATTGTGCATGAATAGCATGAACTAATGCCCAATTAGTTGATTAAATGATAAATTATCTGAGATTGACAAGATCTGAGCATGATAGTGATGTAATATATGATTACATAATTAAGAAGAAGAACTAGATAGTTATAAGTGGGCCAGATTCAGTATAATTTGAATTATTAGCCAAACAAGGTGGGCCCTACCTTGAGATCTTAGGGCTGGGAACCATTGGATTGTATTGAAACATGATATATTAAGATATAATTATTTTATAATTAAGAATCCAATTTAGACAAATTGGATTCTAAGTGTGACCTGAATGTGATGTGTATCCAGGTAATGGCATTGGAGAGGACTAATTTAGTGGAGTCCAACTAATTTGAGAGGTACATATGAATGGTTCTTCGTATGAGGTAAGTGACTATATTTAGTATTCCTATGATTTTATAAATCATGTTTGTTCACTGTGCAATTTTATTTACATTGAAAGTTTAATGCATGGATATGTATACCAACCCCATGACTTCCTTGAGATTACCATTCAGCTTGTGTTACTAATGCTTATATTATCTTTTCATTCTACATGATTCACGAATATTTTTTATACATTATATGTTTCATCAATTGGGTTATTTGAGGTTGTTATGCACAAATTTTTGATGCATGGTTTCATATTTTGTCACAATTTTATGACGGGTGTTTCTGCCCTGTGGATGCTATGCTGGGAGGGTCGTAGGATTGAGCATTTTCCCTCTAAATTTATAGAGTATAAACACTACCCTAATATTGGACAACTTCGTGTGGTTTGTGGTAATCATGGGTAGCCCACCCACGCACGTCCGACCAGACCCCATGCATGACGGACAGTAGTCTCCTGTTTCGATGTTAACAATGAGCAGTAGTGGTTCATACCCTGAAGTGGTTGCCACTGCGGCATAGCGATTCATGCACTTATTCTATGTGCACATGTAGTTACAGGTATTCCTTGATGGTTATATCCTTATCTACCCCCACGGCGTGACAACATGTCCTATGTGCACATGTAGATAGCTTTTAGGTCTTTTACTGTCTTAGTTTATCTTATCTACAAAATTGACAATAGAAATTACCTTATCTTAGTTTTGATATTTACAAACACTTGCATTGGAACACAACCATCCAAATGTTTCTCTACAACTCTTATTCACCACTGCCTTTCACCATCGGCTATGATCGAGAATAACACAGAGTTTTTTCACCATTTTTTCCAATTTCTGGGGTAGCCCTTGAGTTCCCAAGTCTATTAATCATCGCCTTCTAGTCACCTGCGAATGCTAATCGCAAGCGTTGTATGACCAGTGACTATTCAAGTGGCCCTGGTTTTCTTGCCATTGATGTAGAACAACTAAGCAATGGAGATTCTTCCACAAAATCTTATGTTTATCAAGATATCTCCTTTGATTTATAGCTTTCAGCAATTAAAATTGAAATTGGATAAGAAATAGAAACATCTTTGAAATGGTATTCCTTATTTAAATTGGGTGGGAATAGATGGAGTGTCATATCATATTTCTTGACTCTAAAATTGCTTCTTATTGCAACTACAAAACTCATACAAATTGGGATTTCTTCTAGTTGTAGTTGCAATGGGAAAATTAAAAAGAAAAAACTAAAATTTTCTTCTTCTTGCAATTATGCATGTCTGTTCACCTCTCTTCATATCTGATAATTTGATTCTTAATTGTCTCTCCTTGCATCTAGGCTTTCTAAACCTCAAATTCTTATAATGTTGATTCCAAAACCATATGTTGTACTGAGTTTGGGAGGTAGAGAGAGTTTCCCTAAATCCTAGGAGCCATGGTAGGAGGTACGATAAACCATTTTTGGACAGGAGTTGTGGATAGAAGTAAGAGACAATTCCTATCTTAGGTTAAAATGAGGGGCAAGATGTACAAGAAATTAGAGGTGTTTTATAATAAAAAGAAAGTTTTTGCATTAAATAACAACATAGCTCCAAAAGATCAAAATATCAAATTGAACTTGTATAGCTTTCCCTTTTTCCATTGGGTTTTTTGTGTCTAGTGAAATTGTATACTGCTACTAACCTACAGACAACTATATTTATAGGTTATCAGCCTCTACATATAAACACACAAAGTATATGTTAGAGGTAGGCTCTTGCTGGCCTAGTAATTTAGATTGAGATCTAGTTCGATGTGCTATCATGAGAAAATCTTAACTAAATAAAAAAACTAGGATAGGATTCTTCGAGGGAATTCTGTAGAACAAGGTAGTGTTAATGAACACAAAAAACTCTAAGATATTAGGACTCTTGTTGACCTAGGAACAAATTGTATTGCTAACTCTCAATTAACTCCAAGATATTAGGACTCTTATTGACCCAAGAGCATATTGTGCTGCTTGCTAAGCTACTTGCAAAGCAAAACGTGTTTAGGCATGTAACAACTCTCCCCCACAAAAATCACCTTTATCCACAAGGGTGAAAGAAGGAAAGCACAACTGGAGCTCTTCAAAGTCTTCCTAGGTAGCATCTGTAGGAGAAAATGTTTTCCAGCGCATAAGAACTTCAACCTGCCATTTCTAGTGTGAGTGTCTAAAATTGCTTAAGGAAGAATAGCTTCAGCTGGAACTTCCAATTCTTTCTTAAATGTGGGAACCACTTCTGCCTCTTGGCTAATGGACTTCTTCAACAAGGAAATGTAGAAGACTAGATGTATTTTTGAGCCTACAAGGAGTTGTAATTTATATGCAATTGGACTAATTTTTTGGATGATTGGAAATGATCCATAAAATTTGGGAGCCAGCTTTTGCTTCATTCAAATTTGGACTAACATTTGTCTATAAAGTTGAAGTTTGAGATAAACAAGATCACCAACTTCAAATTCCACATCTCTGTGCCTACAATCATCCATCTTCTTCATATATTTTTGGGCATATGTAATATGGGATCGAACCAAGTCTAGAAACTTATCTCTATCCTGTAAGGCCTGATCAACATCTTCTAAATTGGTAGTAATAAGAACATAAGATAAAAAGATTATAAGGAGCTCATCCATAAACCACTTGGAAGGGTGTGATCTTAATAGTATTGTGGTAGCTTGTATTGTAAGCATACTTGATCCAGGGAATCCAAGAAAACTAATTTCATGGGTTGTCTCCTACTAAACACCTTAAGTACATCTCAATGCAACAAGTAACAATTTCTACTTGGCCATTTGTATGGGGGTGATATGCATAGCTAAAATTGAAATTTGTTCCATGTAATTTAAATGGTGTAATCCAAAATTTACTTGTAAAAGTGCTATCCCTATCACAAACTATAGACTCTGGCATGCCATGGAGACGGAATACGTGTTCAAAGAAAATTTTAGCGACCTTTGCAGCAATGTATGGATGGGAGAGAGGAATGAAATGAGCAAATTTAGAAAGCCGATTCACAATCACAAAGAGGGCCGACTTACCTTTCGATTACGGCAAACAATCAATGAAATCCATTGAGATGCTCAACTAGATTGGTGTTGGTATTGGCAGTGGTTGTAGTAATCTTGTTGGAATCAAATTGTGGCTTTTATTCTGTTGATAGGTATCACACTTTAGCACATAATCTTGTAAATGTCATTTCATATTTTTCCAATATAATACCTCCTTCATTCTTTGTAGAATTTTACTAATGCCCTTGTGTGTAATTCCTTGAAACTGTGAGAAGATTTGAGGTATGAGGCTTGTATGATCAACAAGATAAATTTGTCCATAAAAAAGAGTATCCCTTCTTTGTAACTCCAAGGACCAATAGCTTTATTGGTTTCACATAAATGCACTTGATGCTGCAACATAGGGTTCCAGGCCATTTCTTCTTTGATAGGTCTAACCTACTTGAGAATGGGTTGAGATAATGCATTTATTTCTGCTTCATAACCCCGTCTTGAAAAAGTATCTGTAATCACATTATCTGACCTCTTAGTATACTCAATAACAAAATCATAAACCATAAGCTTGGACAGCCATCGCTGCTGACCTGTAGTCGCAATTCTCTGCTCCCATAGATACTTTAGGTTTTGTTGATCGGTCTTGATAATAAAAGGACATCCCAAAAGATATGGATGCCATTTTTGCACAACAATAACAATAGCCAACATCTCCTTCTCATAGATAGAGAGGAGAAGGTTACAACCATGAAGAGCTTGAAAGAAGTAAGCAATGGGCCGACTATCTTGACAAAGACTTGCTCCAATACCGTTTTCAATGGCATCACATTCAATCACAAAATTTTTTGAGAAGTTTGGCAATGTAAGAACAGGGGCACTGGTCATGGCCTCCTTTAGAAGTTTGAAAGCAGATACAGATTCGTACGACCAATGAAAGGAGTTCTTTATAAGCGTGTGTTAGAGGTCCCACAATCTTGCTATACGCTTTAATAAATTTACAGTAGTAACCTATTAAACCAAGGAAACCTAGTAGACTTTTTAGGAATAGAGGTTTGGGCCAGTCGAGCATAGCCTTAACCTTTTCTTGGTCCATCAAAACACCTACATTTGTTGATTATGTGTCCTAAATAGTAGACCGATCTTTGGGCAAATTGGCACTTCTAAATCTTAAGGAAGAGATGGTGTTCCCATAGAGTTGCCAAGACAATATCTAAGTGTTGAATATGGTCTTCCTAGGAATGGTTATAAATAAGAATATCATAAAAGAAAAAGAAGACGAACTTGCGAAGATACCTTTTGAAAACCTCGTTCATTAATGCTTGAAAGGTGGATGGTGCATTTATCATTCCAAAGGGCTTAACTAGAAATTCAAAGTGCCCTTGATGAGTGCACAAGGCTGTTTTTTCTATGTCACATGGATGGACCTGTATTTGATGATAACTTGGGCGAAGATCCAGTTTAGAGAAATACTCAGCACCATGTAACTCATCTAGCAATTCATCAACCACCGGAATTGGGAATTTGTCTTTTATTGTTTCACTATTTGGGGAGTTATAGTCAATGCATAAACGTCACTACCCATCTTGTTTTTTGATTAATATCACAAGAGAAACTTAAGGACTGTAGGAGGGGCGTATGATGCCAGCTGCCAGCATCTCCTACTAACCTTTCAATCTCACTCTTTTGAAAATGAGGATATCTGTATGGGCGAACACAAGTTGGAGTGCTTCTTGGTTTCAGTGGAATGCAATGGTCTAGATTGCATTGAGGTAATCCTTGCGGTTCCTTAAACAGATTTGCGTAATCTGCTAACAAGGCTTGAAGGCGTGAATCCCCTTGTATTGATGGCCGTGAATGAAACCTTTTTATGGCATGGAGTTAGAAAACCAGCCCTTCCATGCACTTGCGAATCTCCCTTTCCATGTCTGAACCTGTAATACACTTGTTGGAGTAGATAAACCTTTCTAACCTACCATGTGACCCTTGGATGTAAATTCCATAGTTAGATTGGAGAAATTCTACATGATAGGACCCAAAGTTTCTAGCCATTAAGCATCCAAAATAGCATCATATCCTTGCATTGGAAGTAAATAAAAATCAGCAGTGATGGGTTGCCTTGCAAGATTATTGAGACCCTCGCACCCTTGCCTTAGATGGCAAGTTTTTCGCTGTTAGCTACCGTACATCCAATTGACCAGTAGAATCGATTGGTAGCCCCAATCTTTTTGCTAATCCTTATCTTAGAAAATTGTGTGTGCTGCCACTATCAAGAAACACAACCACAGGTAACTTACCAACAGTTCCTCGCCCTTTCATAATGTTGGTTGTAGAAGTACTTGAAATGGCATGTAAACTGATTTCTGGTGAGTCATGTTCTTGGTCTTCGTTGTTGTCTTTCGGGTCCGCTTCATCGTTTAGCTAGTCTTCATCCAGGTAGCAAGCTTCAAGGACAAACAAACACTTGCAATCATGACGAGGTCCGTACTTGTCATTGCAATGAAAGTATAACCCTTGCTTGCGCCTTTCCTCAATCTCCGCGGGTGAAATTTTTTGGGTAATGGGTGTTGGGGTAGAGGATCCAGACGGGGTGGATTGTACAGTCCTATGAAGTTCCGTCTGTGGCACACGCTTGCGGCTGAATTTGGCTTCATAAAGGCATGCCAAACCAACTAGAGTAGTTAGAGAAGCGGGATGTGAAGCCTGTACCTCTACTTGAATCATGCCCTTTAGCCCTCTTACAAAACATTCAACTTGCTATGATGGAGAAAGATGTCCTGCCCGCTTCAACAACCTCTCAAATTGACCTTGATAATCCTGAACAGACCCTGTTTGTCGTAACTTGGTCAAATCACCAAAGAAGTCTTTGAACTCGGTTGGGCCAAACCTCACATGGAAGCCCTCCTTCAATTTACTCCAAGTTAAGAGGGCGCTCTACTCTTTTAGGAGTTGGTACCACATCTATGCATCTCCATCCAAGTGGTAAGCGGCGAGGGCTGCTTGATCTAAGGGGTTGATCTGTTGGAACTCAAAAAATTGTTCAGCCCTACATATCCAACTTGTGGGACCTCATTTCACATGTACTTTTGAAATTCGATTTTGGCAATTTTGGGCACAATAGATTTACTGGAATGAGGAGCTCTATTTCTTGTGGTGACCAATCGAGTTGTCTCCTTGCTTGCTCAAACACTGACTTACTAGAATATCAAATCTAGCGTTTATGGCTGCGAACAATTTCTGCATCTCTCGACGGGCTCTTTCTTGTGCGGAAGAGAGATGACCCACCTTTGTCTCTAGCCGGTTGACTCTATCCTCAGTCATCTCTGGCTCTAATACCACTCTGTTAGAGATAGGCTCTTGCTGGCCTAGTAATTTAGATCGAAACCTGATTTGATGCGCTATCTTGAGAAAACCTTAACTAAATAAAAAAACCAAAATGGGATTCTTTGAGGAAATTCCAACCTCCAAGTAGAACAAGGTACTGTTATTGAATGCAAAAAACTCCAAGATATTAGAACTCTTGTTGACTGAGGAGCAGATTGTGCTGCTAACTCTCAACTGACTCCAACATATTAAGACTCTTATTGACCCACAAGCAGATTGTGCTGCTTGCTAAGTCACTTGCAGAGCAGAACGTGTTTAGGCATGTAACAGTATAACCTACGTGTAGTTATTTACAAGCACAAATATAGTATAATGCTCTTAATTTAGTCATTTGTGTGCATGTCAGTTTGTTTGACTCCATTGATATGCCTTGATCATATTTATATTCAGGTCAAGAGAGAAACAAGTTTTGATGTCTAGTTCTTGTTGAACTGGACTGAATTGAGAAATAATTTACAGTAGTTCTGTTACTTGTATCTTTTTCATTTTGGTGATTTCTAAATTTTAGGTATCTCTTACTGATCCTCTCTGTCAGTTCATGTGTCTTCTTATCTTAATGCCATCAAACATTAAAAAACGAAAAAATTTCCAATGCATGATCACATGCCCATACTCTTTATGGCTTAGCTGATCGTCTATCAAGACTTTCCAATGTGTAATTGCATAACCGTGCATCCGGACAAAATACAGTAAGAAATTAGATCCGTTACCTGATTTTACTTGATGTGAATGTAAATTAATCCTAAAACAGTGTTGATTGGAGGAGTCTGAAACTGAAAAGTGTGTTTTCAGTCGTGCAAACACATGGACAGTCATAAATGCTGTTTAAACGGTCCAAAATAAGCAACTTAAAAGCATATATTCTAAATGTTAAAATCATCTAATCTTGGTAATATTTTATCGTATAAGATATTGGGACTTAGAAAAAATCAGATGAAGGAAATCCGATCAACCAAAGATGGGCGCTGGGCACCGGACTCAAGCATTAAATGTTGTATATCGATAAATGTGGGATCACCAAGTCACATGCTTCCCCCGAAGTGTTCCACGAGGCACCCGGATTCCCGCCTCATGATATGTTCTCATGTTTTAAAAATCTGCTTAAAATCATTGCTGGCCTCCTGGAATTGAATTCACTGGTAGTTGCTCTTTCTCTATCACGTGGGTAATGAATGAACAAAAAATATTACAAAAAAGGGCAGTTCGGTGTAAGAGCTTCTACCAGTGAGAGGTCCAGGAACGGGGTGGATCACAAAGGTTTATATTGTATTATATTTTTTTTCCAAATAAAAGTTAGGGCAGGTAAGAGTGCAGCTAAGTACCCCTTAAACAAAGAATCAAATCATTTGTTCGTTTCTGCGCACCTTGGTAGGCCGTGGCTTCGGAAGTTCTCCTTTGGACGATATTAGCCGTTCGTAAGTTTGGTAGAAATAAAATATGACAAAAAAAAGGAGGACAGAGAAATAACCATTCAGACAAAATAGAAAAACCTACCAAGAGATCATGAGTTTTCAACCGTTTATCTTACCGCTTGAAGATGATTATTTAGATTATATATCCTGGGGTCGAGTCATCGTAGTTTTCATTTCAAAATTTCATACGAAAATAGATTTGTTATTTAGCGCAGGGGCAAAAAGGCTTCTCGTTCACGGGTTGGAGGCGTTGGTGGGTTCGGATTATCAATAAATAAAAGAACCCCGCTAGGCTACCCAAAGGAAAATTTCCTGAATTAAAGCAAACATGACTTGATAAAGTACGTGCATCCAAGTAGAAGTAGAGAATAACAATTTCAAACTTGTTCACATGCAAATGCACTAGCAGTATCATCAACTACATTAAAATATTCCTGTCCGAACATAACAAGGATTATATAATCCTGATTAATGAATTTTCACATTCAACCAAAAAGAAAACAAATGGATTACTAGATTGCGCTGGATAATTTCATATGGATTTATATCGGAACGACCTGACATAATCCGATGGACCGGATCATACAAGCCTTGGCAATCGGGCTGATCTATACTAACTACTAGAACGTGACTGTGAGATCATTCGACGACTTGTTAACCTGGTCTTCAAATATCTTCTATATATATATAGAACGAATGGTAGCTAGACGAAAATGGAGTGATTGCAGAGCGTAGCAATGGCTGTTGTAGCAGATAAACCTCATGCAGTTTGTATTCCATTCCCCGCGACAAGCCACATCAATGCCATGTTACAATTGGCCAAGCTGCTTCATTCAAGTGGGTTCTTCATCACCTTTGTCAATACCGAGCTCCATCATAGACGCATACTAAGATCGAATGGTCCAGCTTCTCTCAGAGGTTCGGACCACTTTCAGTTCAAAACCATACCCGATGGAGTGCCACCCTCTCAAGAGAACGAACTGCGAGCTATGCCAATGCTTTGTCACGCCACACAAACCAATTGCCTGGCTCCATTCCGTGACCTCGTAATGGAGCTTAATCGATCAACAGATGTTCCTCAGGTGAGTTGTGTAGTTTCGGATGTGTTCATGAGCTTCACTCTACAAGTGGCCGAAGAGTTTGGCATCCCAGACGCCTTTTTCTCGCCGGTGTCAGCCTGTAGTTTTATGGGCTTCCTTCATTTTCCCCAACTCGTTGAGAGAGGCGTGACACCGCTTAAAGGTATTTAATTACGTACGTTAATTCTCTCTTGCTTGATCTGTGATTAATCAGTTACTAGAAGCTCCTTTTACAAAGAGGAATGCTAATGGACGCTCTATATATAGACCGTCTATGGGCTACTTTTCCAGATCGCATCTTGCATAATCTAAGTCATTCATGTTATTTAAGGATGGCAACAGGTCAGAATTTTGGATGGCCCTGACCATAATACCTTTTATCCCCAGTCTTGACACTGATTAACTTTTGGTTATAGTTTTCTGACCCCCAACACAGTCGGGTAATTAGAGCTAAGGATCCGGGACATCCTTCCTACCACGGGGATGACCCCTCTGAGACTTACGGTGATGTGTTCTATGTTCTTGTCGCCGCCCGAGTCCTTGTATGCTGAAGCTGCCAAGTTCTTACAAAGATATTGTTTTAGGAGGGCGATTTTTTTATACAGGTTATAAAATAATTGCCCTTAACCTTAATATGTACGAGGCAATTTAAGTTGGGCTTCTAGTTGCCCCTAACGCCTAAAATTGGGCGATTTCTTCAAAGTCTGATCTTAGGTAGGTTATCGCCCAAGTTTTTACATTAATGGGACGGAACGTGTATATATGATCTATCAAGACCATTCAACTAGTGAGTCCATACCAGAACCGTCCATGGCGCAGTATTACACTGATGAAAGAACGTAAGCTCTCCTCTCGTAATCGAAGCGTTTAACTCATGTTTGATGTGTACGTAGATAAGAGTTACTTAAGCAATGGCTACCTCGACACTGCGATCGATTGGATACCAGGTATGGGAGAAATCAGAATCAAGGACCTACCAAAATTCATCCAGACCACAGATCCAAATGACGTCTTTCTCAATTTCATGGTAAAGGAGGCCCCGCGTACTTTCAAGGCTTCAGGTCTTATTCTCAATACATTCGAAGATTTGGAGCACAAGGTCCTAGATGCCCTGCGATCAATGATTCCTAATGTTTGCGCGGTGGGTCCATTATCATCCATTTGCCGTGAGATTCCCGAGGACTGGCTGAAGTTGTCCAAGTCGAACCTATGGAAAGAAGACAGAGAATGCCTGGAATGGTTGGACAAGCAGGACGCTAGATCCGTCGTTTATGCGAATTTCGGCAGCCTAGCAGTCGTGACATCCCAACAATTGCATGAATTTGCTTGGGGATTAGCAGATAGTAAACATCCCTTCTTGTGGATTGTCCGTCCCGATGTCGTGATCTACGGTCAAGCAACTCTGCCCAAGGATTTTATAGCCGAGATCGAAGGAAGGGGCCTGATAACGAGCTGGTGCCCACAAGAGGAAGTTCTCCTCCACCCTTCGATCAGTGTGTTCTTGACACATTGTGGTTGGAATTCAATGATGGAGAGCATATGTGGCGGTGTGCCCATGATCTGCTGGCCTTTCGGAGCTGATCAGTCAACCAATTGTCATTACGCGTGTAATGAATGGGGAATTGGAGTCGGCATCAGTACAGATGTAAAGAGGGATGAAATCTCGGCCGTTGTTCAAGAATTGATGGAAGAAGACAAGGGGAAGGAGATGAGGAAGAAGGCCATGGAGTGGAAGGAGAGTGCAGAAAATGCCATAAAAAAAGGTGGAAGTTCTCACACTGATCTTGTTAGATTGATTGATAATGTCCTTCGACCCAGAAGTTAGCGGAAGATCTGCAGATGGGCAATTTGGCTGCAACCTTTTTAAATTAACAACTGGATAAATAACAAGACCTGTTAAGAAGGTCTCTATTACCTTAACTTGTGTATGGAATGGAGCCCAAGCCCACTCAATAAATGAAACTTCACTAAAAAAATTAAGGGGTAATGCCTAACATGTGGTGTAGATTCTTTTTATACCTTTTGAGCGTGGACTACTACAGGGACTGAAGCCTTAACGGGTATAACTTTTTAATTGACAGAGTCTTGAAGTGGGGGATTCAACGTGTTCTTCTGTTCAGGCCTATCTACATAGATTTGGACCTGGGGCATCAAGGAAAGGGGAGTTTAGCTTTCGATGATGCAACAGATACAAGTACATGTGGGGCCTAATTTCTGCTGATCTAGACCATTAACTGTAGGGCCCTATCTAGACAAGGTTTAGGCTGCCGTCTAAAGGTACAAGTAGCACTCAGCTTCCGGTGATCCAAATCATTATCTGCTGGACCCCATTTTTTTTTTTTTATAGGTTTACATAAAGAGGTCAAAATGCAAGTGGCTCTAGCTTTTGGCGATCTATGTTCTAAATCTACACCATTAATTTAGCTGACCATCTTTTTCTGTTACGAAGGTCTAGTTGACCCCTCTTAGTTGCCCCTCGCCATTGTGTTTCATAATTGCAGTTCCTACATGATGGACTGCTACCATATACGGTAGCACAGGCAAGAGCCCGAGTCAAGCTCCCTCTTTTCAACTATCTAAGCTCCAAGTATGTCTCAGTTCATGCTATGGATCAATGAACGAAGCACCGAAATCCTTAATGCATCTGAATATTTTACGCCCTTGATTTGCAGCCTTCTAAAGGCAGTTAGGCGATCAAGACGGTAATATAGAAAACGATAAACACTTGACAGGTGAAATTAAGGCTAAGAATCATCTAAAGAAAAGGCTTGACGAAGGTGGAAAGATGTGCGGGGGAAAGGAAAATGTTTTAGGAGATGGAGATGTCGATTTGTTTTGTATCGAAAACGAAGAACGCCGAGGATGACCTTATGTTTGGCTCATCATTAAAGAGCTGTACTAGATAAGTGGTGTCGATCTTTCCTGCTGCTATTTCAGGTTTATTTTATAGAGGAAGTCCATGTAACACCATACAATATTGAATATGTGTGTGTGAGAGAGAGAGAGATAATTTCGTACTTAAGAATAAGAAAGAATGATCATCAATAATGAATGAGATTTCTAGTTCATGGCCTATCTACACAGCGCCAAGGGGCAGAGCTGAATGGTTTGGATTACTAAAATCTGTACCTATAAAAAACGAGCCCAGAATTTAGAGTGGACCGAAAGCGGCCTAGCCACTTCTAATATTGTGTTATTTGGCCAACCTTCCACATGCTCCGATTCGCATTTTAGAGCACCATACTGAATATTCTGTCAGCTAACTTGGGACGCTCTATTGGACTCGAGCTCAGGTACAGGATACCTTGGCAATAGTCGCCCTTCGACTGAGTTGGAGTAATGGTGGTGGCTTGTGCTCCTTTGTATTTAGTTTTTGGTGATTCTTGTTGGTTGTCTCTTTCTTCTCCTCTCCAGTTCCTTCCTAGCTGTGTAATCCCCACGTATCTGCTGATTCAAAGAAGAAATGAAAAGGAAATTTTGGCGACTATTGCTGTTTGTTTGATAGCATGTAAAGATGAGAATATCCAATCGATCCAACGACTCTGCAGTAGTAATTATATATGACTCATCCGTATCATTGAAAGCGTGGACTCCACTTGTTCTCCATCCTTCATTTGATCCGAAAAGTAAATGCGAAGCCAAGAGGAGATTTTGATAGCATGACTTATCTAATACGTCTGGGGGCAAAATTTAAGGTTTGAATCAGATTTGTGCCCTTGTTCTATAATCCCTTCGAGATGACTTGCTTGGATCGCCGAAATTAAGCCGACCTCTAAGAGAGGGTTGCGATTTTCATCATCCAAAGTCCTGCTGGCTTTATATATGAAGCCGAAAGTTCCCCACTTACTATAGTATCGGTGCAAACAGTTAATCTGCTCGGGCAGTCTTAGATCAGCATTACACCAACAGCTACATCCTACAAGTGTGATCCAAACCATTTATCTGCTTGGAGATTCTTACATAGGTTACTATATGCGATCCAAAGTTATTTGTGCTAAGGTATTCCTTTCCCTTTTCTTTTCTTTTTTTGGGTAAAAGCAAAGAATGAATAGCGGATCACTTCACACTCCTAAATTTAATTCCTGATCAAGGAAAAGATTGCAGCTCGAATGGGCAACCAAGTGTACTTCAGAGAAGATGGCCAGTTGTCTATGCCCAATTAAATTAGACATTTATTGTTAGGTATCTGACCACTGCATGTTTTGAGTGAATTTCTTGGAGACGAGATTATTAAGATTGTATATTGTTAAATAATTTTAGCTAATGCATGCATTAGGATACCAATGGCAGGAATAAGATAACTATCCACATTTATAACTTTCTAACTTACTGATAGCTCTATATTGACCAAGATCATTGGACGATCGTCCATCTGTATTCAGGCTTACTTTGAGATAAATTTCGGGTGATTGAAGTTGTTATCATGAAATGGTTAAAAATAGAGGTTTAGGTGCTTAATTGTGATTAAAACATAGGTTATGATTTAAATATGATCAGTGAGCTGTCGCATTACCATGTTCTTTAGTGGGGATTTCTTTGTATGATAAAAGATATCTAATATTTGAGACATAACAGGTGGCTCGGTGAATAATTTTCGGCTGATCATCCAGTGGCTTAGGAGATGGACCGTCCAGGATTCCAGGGCAACAGAAAATGTCTTGTTTAAGTCGAGGAGTACGTTTCAATCAACGAGTAAATAATCATGCACCATAGTAGAAGTATAATATTATTTGACTAGGCATATACTCGTCCATTTCCTGTCTCTTTATGATGAAATCCTGACCATTTATCGGTTTAGACCGTGAATCCAACTAATAAGGGAGCTACAAGACTAAGACCTTCTAAGTAATAACGTGCTAGAGAATAAGCAGTTTATCGTTGTTTCCATGAACCACCAAAAAAGTGGGGCCACCAAAGCACGCTTCTCCAAACATCTGGTTGGGCCCTTGAATTGTGCAAATGCCAAACCAAGAATCATCCGGGTTTCCCTCTTCACAGAGTGTCTTCAGATTTAAGAAACCTGCCTAAACAATTCCTAATCAACGGGGCGTACGTCATTGCAATATAATAAGGCAACCTCTAGTCATCGATGACGTGGCAAACCATCCAAACCGTCCATTTGAAGAAGCTGTTTTAGGTCTCTAATGGCTTAAACATCATTTCTGGCAAATCCGACTTATAATCAAATGTATGATCAATAAAACGTTATTGCTAGCTAGATGTGTTTTTCGTTGTCCACCGCAAAACATTGGATAATACATATGGCCCGATTGGCAAGGCCTCTACAATCTACCATTGACAAAAGAAAATATAAAAAGGCCTATATAGTCCAGTTTATGCCATACTCGAATATTCAAAAGGCATGTATCAATAAAAATAAGCTTATATAATCCAGTTTATGCCATGCTGGATTATTAAAAAAGCTTGCATATTTGCTACAACCGAGGAATTATAAACCAAATGACTCATATGCATACGCTCAAGTACACTTTTAAATCCAATCCCTGATCAAAGGAGAAAACAGCAAAAGATGACAAGTTGTCCGCAACTAACTATGCTATAAATCCAAAATGCATAGTCATTAACAGTGAGGTGAGAAGATCCTATGTCATTTCATCTTTGCACCAGTAATAATGATCTCATCTCAAATCAGCTCACTCCATCTTAGACATCACTATACTTATAAATAGATGAAAAGGATGCAATCACACCAGCACTAATGCCCTTCTAGCACAAAAGAAACTCCACAGGTAATGATACCATTGGTGCCGACTTATTTCATATGATTATATGTGTTGAATATTGAAAAGCATAATCATGTGTATGTGAAGATTCTCCATTCGGTTCTTCACCGCTGGATATCTACCCTAAATTACTCTTTTTTTCATTTTTTGAAATGGAGTCTAAGCTAATTACTGGCATATCAACAGTTCAGATACGTTACTATTCAACCACAAAAAATAAAATAAAATAGCAGTTCAGATACGTTGTAGATGAGAGCCACTATTTCGAAAGTGGGGTGCCTCATGATTGTGGAGGAAACAAGGACTGTCTGCTAATTTAAAGGGGCACATTAATTTACTACCATGAACAGTGGAATGACAATTTATTGCCTGGCCACGATTCACGTGAATCCTTCTCCAACAACTAGCCTAGAAAATCAATTGATATTTTGATAATCCTTCCGTATCTTTTGCAAGAAATTTTAGAAAACAGACTGTTTTTAGATCCCACAGAACAACGAGACGATAGGATGTGGCCTTGATCCTACGGAATCGTACAGTTCTTAAATGTATGGGATCCACATCCTGTTCTGATGGCACTTTCAGCAGGAAAACGGGCCCTACATGTCCAAGCTAGTAGCCCTTTATCGTCGATGGCTGTTGGAGTATTAATAGCGAAAAGATATGCTTCCTGTTGAGCCACGTACAATCTTTTTGGTGGAGGAGACGCAATCTGTTAGTTTGGCTCGTGATCAAGGGGATACTTGGCTTAACCGCAGGCACAAGTGTGACCTACATGTCTCCAATTGTCAACTTTGAGACTTGCAACGTTCCACGATTGGAATCAATTCACATCAAGGACATATATGTAAGCACGGCAATCAGAGGATCATGGTTTAAAAACTCGCGAGTCAATTCGGACCTCGCCAGCATATTGAGTCGACTACCAAGCTAACTCGTTGGTTCCAAATTGCTCAAGTTAAATTGCAAGGTTTCCGTCTCCTTCTGTATATAACTATAGAACAGCTAAAAAAAACCCATCTCAAAGTTTCTTAGGAGTTGATCCGAGTTTAACTCAATTCATCTCACTTTTGAGTCTGACTTGAGCTTGCATAGGGGACTTAGCTTAGTTATCCAATAAATCCTCAGCCATTTCTACAGATGGAGAAACAGCTTACCTTAGATATCCAATAAATCATCGACCATTTCAACGGATGGAGAAACAACTAAGAGATGAATATCATCAGGCTCTCTAAAATGTTACTAGTTATGGAACCGTCAAGCAGCTCAATGGTCCCATCCTCTCACCACCTTCCAATTAATGACGACAATCAGATTTTTGTGCACTATAGCCTCTTGACACAGTAGGAGAAGAAGGAAGTCTTTCACCTGGGTGATCAGGATGGGAGACTGAAAATGGGTGTTTGTATGTCTAACTTTCAGAAAATGAAAATCAAAGATATTTGTGGAATGTACCAAAACCAAAAGAGCAATATAACGTCCACATCGTTCAAGTTTTGTTTTTAGTTTCGTGTTAACGAAGGAATACGTTTGGGGTTTCCTTTGACTAATCTCCGAGTACAATTTCTCATAAACTTAAATCTTCATCAAAGGAAGATAAAAGAGACATCTTCATTTAGACACTTTAGACACTCCAAAAAGTCCAAGACTGGGAGAAAATTTGTTACATCCGTGGAACCAAACTCAATCTGATTCAGAGGACTAGAAGGCAAGTACATGTATGACAATTCCAACCATCTCCTTGCTTTACAACTTTAGATGGACTTGCAATAGTACGAGAAACATTGAGTAAGATGTGGGTCCACCGTCAATTCATGCCCAGCCACAACTTTCACCAAATTCCGTGGGAGGAAATGTTTGGAAAAACCAATACTGGGTGATGTGTGAGTATCAACAGCTGAATAAACTTCTTCAGTGCAGCAAAAAGTGGGGAACAAGAAGGGCAAACAGACTCGCCTTTCAAAAAGGAAAAGAGCAAATAGAGTCATATATCCCGGAATCTTACACCATAAAAAAGGCAGCCCCAAGCTCCTGCTTATGCGGGGTCCAGGAAAGAGGCGGACCACAAGGGCTTAAAGTAGACATTCTTACTTGCATTTTACAAGAAGCTGTTTCCACGTCTTGAACCCGTGATTTTAAGGTCACACGACGACAACTTTTACCGTTACGCCAAGGCTCCCTTCTGAAATCTTACACCATATAAACAGATATTCCAGTACATTGGACGGAAAAACTATAGTCAACCGCAAGATATACCGACGGTGGTGTTTGTAAACCGCTCCGAAGTTGTTCTTGTTACCATTGAATGACCAAGTGTATCAAAACCCATCTCCCAAGCCTCAGGAATCGTTGCTAGAACCCCTCCTGATCGTTGATATACCACATAAAACCCGTCGTCGACATCCATCTTAGAAAGCGAATCGGAATTCGGTTTAGGCCGAAAGACGGAGCGAACGAACTTGTTAAGAGACCGATAGATCTTAGAGTATCTTTTTGATGTCGTTGACGACTGCCGAACAGGTGGCTGAGTTGCTTCGGGCAAGCGAGGCATGGAGTAACTTCTGGACGCAATGGCCGAGTCAAGCTGTCTTTTGAAGGATTTGAGCTCAAATGAGTCATAAAGAGAACTATCACAATCCCAAACTAGGGATTTTCCTTCTGGGGCTTGTTTTGGACATTGCTCATGCATTTTCTCCATGTTCTGGAGGAGTTGTATTCAGAGAGAGAGAGAGAGAGAGAGAGAGAGAGAGAGAGAGAGAGTATAGTAATCGGAATTGTATGGATGTATTTATATGCATGTCAAAGCACAAAATTACAAGTAGGCATAAGTATATGGATGAAGATAAACAAGTAATGAATGTAAAGGTGAGGTAGGAGTTACCGTTTTCACGTGGTCGGGGAAGAACGGAACGCGTTAGGAACAACGTAGGAACTTCACGTCCTCTCCATCACTACCGCTAAAAAAACTTGGCAGATCTGGATTTTTATCTTCGTGTTGGCTATTTAATTTTTGTTAGGTAGGGTGACTCACATAATAAGTAGGTATAAGTCGGCATTTGGTTAGTAACAAGATATAAAGATAGTACCTGTCGAATTCATTTTGATATGTATTAAACTCCATAAATTTGCGTTAAATGGAAAATTGTAAGAAATTTTGCATTATTCAACATTAAGTCGAAGTTAAAAAAGTTGGGATTCGTCCTAAGTTTTTTTAAATAATTTGGACAACTCTATCATTATGGTTTATTGCATATTAAAAAGACTACGAAAATATATATCATTGAGACCTTATCATGATTTGGGGTTGGTCACATGAATTTTGTTCATTCAGTCGTCTCGATTAAGTATCATTGTTTTATTTAGTCCTAAAAATTTTAAATCTTTTCTCACTATTTCTATCCATGTTTTTTTTGCCCTTCCCCTTGCTCTTTTAGAACCTTCGACTTCACCTTACTTCTAACTAATACCCTATTTGGTCTACGTTGGACATATTCAAGCCATCTACGTCTAATTTCTTTCATCTTATTACCTATTGGTGCTACTGCTAAGTTTCCTCTAATGTTTTCATTTCTAATTCTATCATTACTTGTCTTACCCCACTCATCTATCTCAACATTCGCATTTTGGCATTACTCATTCTATGTACATCTTGTTAAATGCCTAGCACTTTGATACATAGAGCATGGCCATCCTTATAGCTATTCTATAGAAATTTTCTTTTCATTTGAGTGGCACCTTTTGATTACACAAAATCCAGATACTTATCTCTATTTCTTATAACATGCTTGGATTCTTTAGGTAACCTCCCTCTCAATCTCTCAATTATCAACCTCAAGTATCGAAAGTGTTCTTTTATGGGGACTTATTGGTTATCAATCTTTATAGGTACTCCACTCTCGCTCCTCGCCTTGCTAAAATTACATTCCATATACTCTACCTTAATTTGGTTAATTTTAAATCCTTTATATTCTAATGCATATCTCCATTACTCAAACTTTGTGTTTTCCTGTACTCTTGTCTTATCAATCAAAACTATATCATTTGCAAATAACATGTACCATGAAATCTCCTTGTACAGATGTTTTGTTAACTCATCTATAACCAAGGTAAAAAGGTATGGACTCAATGCCAATCCTTGATGTAACCCTATAGTGATAGGAAAATTACTAGTTTATCCGCTGGTAGTCCTAATATATATTACCATTCTTTCATACATATTTTTAATTATGCTTATATAATCCCACAAAACTTCTTTCTTGTCTAACTCCCACCATATTAACTCTCTACAGATCCTATTATAAGCTTTTTCTAAATCCATAAAGACTAGGTTGAGGTCCTTCCTCATCTCTCTATATTTTTTTATCAATTATCTCATTTGGAAAATAGCTTCTATGGTAAACCTCCTTTGTATGAAACCAAACTGATTCTCTGATACACTTGTCTCATGTTATAGCATTTTTTCAATCAGTCTTTCAAAATGTTTCATGGTATAGCTCATAAGTTTGAACCTCCGATAAGAAGTGCAACTCTATATGCCTCATTTATTCTTATAAATTGGTACAATATAACTCTTCTACTATTTGTCCTGCATTTTCTTCCACTTATGATATAAGGGGGAAAGGCACAATTGTTAATGACTAACCACCTCCTCAAGGCACGTTTACTATCACTCCTAAAATGTATCAAGTCATTGATATTTGATGTCATAGTTTAAAAACTTGAAGACTCAACTCAAGCAAGGGAAGTGCAGTTAACTGGCTTGAGCTCCGTAGTGACTTAAAAAACTCAAACAAAATGTTAATATTATTTCTTTAATTTTTAGATGTATTTAAAAAAATTTCACTTTGTATGTAGCTTATCTGTTAAGAGAAAGCTTATTGTGTTTGAGGGGTCTTGTATCTAATCCCAACCGAACTTCTTATTTTGTTATGTACCAAGTTGACTTGATTTGCTACTAAGTAAAGTAACTTGGACGATTTTCTTTTATTTTGCATCTTTCAAATGTTGAGACAATTACACATGCATAGCTTCGCCCTCGATATGGCATTGGTGTGATTTTACTCTTACTGTTAATTTTCTTTTCTATAATATTACATGCATGAAGTTAATTATGTGGATAATATGTTAATCAGGAAAAGCATTTTAGGACGATCATATCGTTAAAGCTCAATAATGATAGGTGTAGCTCATTAGTAAGCTCGATGACACAGCATGTTCTTTATGGCCGGCCTTGCGTTTCCACGTGAGTGTCCCAATAGCAAAGCTTTATTAGGTTATTCTAACATAACATTTCCAAGAATTTCCTAAAGAATTTCCATAATTGTGTTATTTATGGAGGTTCCTTCAAATGGCACTATTTCGTTCGTGGTCTGCCATAACTTTCCTGCCTACTTTATTAATTTATACAATAGTTCGGATTTAAATATTCAGCTCTTCTTCACGTTTGGTTTATGCAGGAATAGAATAAGGAAATAAAACATGGCATTCGGCCCTATTTGCCATTTACTAACGAAGATGTTCATGACTTCCCCTATATACACGACTTGTACACATAGGCTAATGAGATCATTTGAGGATTTGTTACGCAATGGCTTGAGAGAACAGACACTAACGTGGGGCCTACTATTTGATATCTGATGGTAGCCAGTCCAATGAGGGTCCCATCATAGGCAACAAAATCTGTATGAGGACAAACCATTCAATGTTGTGGATGATGACCCTTAGGATCCAATTATTAAGATGTGATGGATTACCCTAACATTCCTACCAAGTGATTATTCAGTGATAAGTGAGCTTAAAGTCAGAATTACTTACTTAAGCATGACTATAGCACTTGGGTACTCAAAGCCTATATACGACCAAGGTTTTGCCATCTGGCATGAGTTAGGAGCATGCTTTACTTTTACTTAAAGGTGCTTCAATAAGAGGGCGACACATTACTTGTATGACTTGATAGACCTTTCAGTTTAGATAGCCTGTAATAAGTAACGAGCCCAAGAAAAAACAAAAAGAAAATGTAAATTAATTTGTTTGTATAGATTAATTTATATTGGAAATGCAGTCCTTATCTGCTCCTTCTCTGTAATGGTAAATCGCTGTTCATGTTTGGTTCCGATGCGTGGATTATAAGAGTATGAAGCGAGAAATGGGACGACGGTGCAAACTCAGGATTTTGAGCCTCTTAATAAAACAAAGGCATGACCGAACACTTAGACTGCGTAAATAGATGGTTAGGTTGAACGAAAGCGAATACTACCTTTTCTTTTCCTTCTTTTTGAAACAGTCAAGATTAGCAATCGATTTTTCATAGAAAAATTTATACGAATTTATAAAATATTATAGACAGTTGTTCATACGATGTCTTTATCTGTCCTTTTCCAATAATAAAAAAGCATAGTTTTTTAGATGCTATAGTCATCCGATACTACCATTTGAAGGGTATTAGATAGCTGAAGTCGGATAGACCAGATGAACTGGTTGGATCAACGAGAGCGGCTTCATCATGTAAAAGCGGGGAGCCACTGGCAACTTCCCATGCACTGAGAAAAAATTGTAAACCCATACACTAGTAACAGCACATTAATTTTTTTATTTTTTTATTTTTTTTTGAAGTAAAACCTTGATGGAAAATGGGACCGAAAGAGAAATACTAATGGAAATAGGGTTATAATAAGTCTGGATGAGATAAGTGATTAATCCGTAGGCAAGCAATTGATTGATTTCGAATCTAGATTGATTGTTTAGATGTCCCCAGACTAAA
The DNA here is from genome assembly GCA_035236585.1 of Warburgia ugandensis. Lineage (NCBI taxonomy): Eukaryota > Viridiplantae > Streptophyta > Magnoliopsida > Canellales > Canellaceae > Warburgia > Warburgia ugandensis. The sequence goes on from CP141134.1 coordinate 69,899,114, forward strand.
ATATCTGAATCATGCTCATCACATGATGTTAGTCATCTGGGCAGGTGCCAGTAAGCAGTTAGTCAAGAAAATTTTTGACTGACTTCAACATCCATGATCTATGGTAAGGCTGGCATCGCTGCATGAAGGGATACAATGACATAGCTGGATATGGGGCCAACGTAATACTCGTGATTGAAGGTCTACTCACAATGCTGGACCAATCATATTCTGCCCCATTTCATACTTGGATTAGTTCAATTTGCAGTATAGTTATGGATCATTTTCACCAGAGTCATCATCCTGCTTTTCTGCCCTTTGAAATGTTTATTTTATCATAGTTACATCAAATTACATCAGGTTCCATTGTATTGGCTAAGCAATGTATAATTAACTGAATCAACAGTGATTGGCAAAGCACCAAAGGCGCCCATGATAAGCATGTTAACCACTTCTTTGTAGCCAGAATGCTCCTTCCTACCATAATCAATCGATGAGAACGCTGCTGAAGAGCTTAAACTGATTGGCATCAAGGACTAACTTGCCGATGAAAAAGCGCCCACGATCCCAACACCCAAAGACGATGACAGAGATGTTGAGCCAGGAGTTAATGGAAGCCTTGGAAGGATTGCGGGTCATGTTATAAAGAAGCATGGAGCGTATGAAATCCAGAGGGATGAAACCAATGGCCCCACAATACCATTTATATCCGATGAAAGGTAGCATTGCTGTGATAAAAGTGAAAAATATCATGCACACCAGTCGGAGAAATAACCGTGGAATTAGATTTCTTTTAGCGAACATCCGTTGCTTCACATCTGCTGCTTTCTTTTCCATGATTTCGCTGGCCACTTGAGAATGAACCTACACTTATGTTGAAAGTTCAGATCATCACTAAGTTTCTCTAATGATGATGTCCAAATCAGACACTTCTGAATGGAAATTTGTGTTGGTAAGGTGTGGAAATGCTAATCTTCAAAAGCAGAAGGGGAGCTCAGGTTCGACTTAATTAATAAAAAGTACCTTAAAAATGGTGTGCTTGATTAAGGAAAGTCTTTATTTTAGGATTATCTTCAACAACTAAACAAGTAAATAAAAACAGTTTGACGTAATCAAACAATGGGTCGTGGTATGTGCACCCCTTGTTTTTAATTCACGAGCCCTTCAATAAATTGTAAAAACCAGCTATAACTTTCAGTGGGCCAATGTTTTTGAAGATCTGTACCATTCGCAGTGTTTTTCTTAGGTTGAGTTAGTCATGATCTAAAGTTTTTATCCACTGGATTGTCCAAGCAATTACTTCCTTCAGTTGTAATACAGTGAAACATTCTACAGTGTATATTTTAATTCAAGAAGAACAGCAGTTAGGATCATTTGATGGACGAGAATTTCGGAGCATGTACCATCTATGCAAAGGAAAACATGATGAATGGTTCAGATCTTCAAAATTTTAGGCATAACATGAAGTTATAGCCATTTGCATCTTTTATTAAAGGGCTTAACGAGAACAGTTAATCAGATAGGAGTATAAATCAGGTCGATGACCATTAAGAGTAGTTCTAAAGGAGCATTTGATCAGTGGCATTCGTTTTCTTTTTTGCACTTCTAGCTGTAGTTAGTTTTCAGAGGTTCCTACAATCCGACAATTATCCGAACAAAGAGATCCGAAGCAATAGGACAGATATCATTTCCTACAGGCCCCCACATTGTTCTGCCACCAATGCCCACAATTTCTTGCACTGATCCCACAGTTTCTGTTACAAAAGTTACGCAGGCAACCAAACCTGCTACTCAGTTTTACTTTATAGATCCAAGAATAATTTAGGATATATCCCAGAGGAAAAATGAAATTATGGAACACTCAAGACTGAAGTTTCGTTAAAGAATATATCATTCTTCTTGTTTAATCACACCAAACAAGGAACTTGGTACTCGGAAAGGTTTACAAAGTATGAAAAATTTCTATCCTGACCATCCAACAGATTTTTTAGTAGCCCAAAATCAATTCAGACCAGATGTTCCTTTCCAATGGACAGATCATCTGTCCAGATCAGATGTTCCTATCTGGTCAGATCACCTTTCTTTATTATGTTGCGCAAAAGTTATAGGATATCATCCACTATGAAATAATTTGTTTAGTGTTTAGAAACTGCCCCAAGGCTACAAGAGAACCCTGAGCTTACAGGCATGAACGAGTGGCATATGGACAGTTAGTCGGATTTAGTACATTCATTTACTGGAAGATTGTATGGAGAATCGAGCAGTTGAACTCGTGCACCACTTCTACTGAAAGGCTGCAGAGAGTTCAAGCACTATTTCAGCAAGGCAAGAGTTCAATGTAATAAGATGCCCACTATAACATCACTATGCCTTGCTTCGGTCAATCTTATCTATTCACCTAAACATCCCTTGTTAAATCTTCAAAGGTGAAAAATATGTCCATCAAACAGTTACCTAGCGTATTTGGATTTTAGCCTTGTTAGTTCAGTTTTTGTAAGATGGAGATCCAATATGACGACTACCAAAAGACTCTTTGGATCAAATCAAAGGTGGCTTTGTTGTGGATGTTTGGGTACATTTCAATGGGTGGCAAAATAATGGGCCTATGATGGATTTAATAGAACTGCCTATAGTTTAATACATATATGACATAAAATTTCTAGACATTAGTGATGGATCTCACTCCTACTTCTAAAATTTGCATTATTTACTTCAATTTAAATTACTTATTTAGTTTCCTTTTTGGCTTATGACTTTTAGATGGCTGCTATAGAAAGTATTGGCTTAACCGATCAACAGTGAAGAGCTGAAAAAAACGAAGATAACAGCAAGCCCAATTAGCCATGTGGAAGCCAAAGCAGGTCTCTCGTCCGGCAATAGATTTTTTAGGACAATCGAATTGGATTTGTTCCCTAATGCTCAGCATCCAGATACTGCCGCGGTAACAAAAATATCACAGAATGGCACATCATAAGCCCTTCCTATCTTCCCAGTAGCAGGAGGAGCCAGGGTAGCCTATGTGAATTGAAACATCGATTGCAACTATCAGATGAAAAGATCAAGGATTGACTACAGTATCCGGTTGATAAGGATGTAACACCAGCTATCAGAAGTCCTCTGTAGACAGATATTACTCTAAGGAGCACTAAAACCGTTCTCTTATTCCTAGTTCGCTATATCTATGTTTATGGAATGCCATCAGAAAGGTCATTCCCAGTGCACGAAGCTCCAGCATATGCGGGGTCCGGGAAAGGGGTAGACCACAAGGATTAATAGTATGCAAACTGATCTTGCATTTTGTAAGAAGCTGTTGCTATGCCTTGAACCCATGACCTCACACGATGACAACTCTACCATTGCACCAAGGCTCTGCTTCGTAAAATATTTGCATAACATAAAATATTTGCTATTCACATGTCAAACAGCTCCAAGGGGGAAATTGCAACTACCTGGATCTCTGGCAGTATTACATTTCCGAAAAGTGAAGCCAGGAGCGTTGAATGTTCGGGTTGATTTCTGATCGTCAAGAGAGTAGTCTTTGGGAGGGGCCTTTCTAGAATAAGTTGAAACTTTAGATGATACGTGGCCTGCAGAGCACGCTCGTATGCCATAAAGAGGGGTACATGCCCTTACATATGTCATTTCTCCTGTTGTCAATGGATAATGTCACTTGTCATTATAGTTCTTGATCATTTAAGTTCACTGTAAAAAAACATACTATTAGATGCAACAGTTACACTATTACTATGATTTTAGGGCCAAGGAGATCAGAAGCATGGCCGCCAAATGGATGGATTGAATTATTCAGATTAATGCACCACCATGCTTGTTGCACAGTCCTCATTCTTTTCCATTGAGATCAATCTGTTGAAGCTTTCCTCTGATTATCCTTTATGGGTCCAATAGTTTGATGACGGTTTCCTGCTACTAATTGCAAGATGAACAATCCCCATCACCAAAAGCGCATGCTAAGTGGGACAAAGTGCGTAGAAAGTGGTGGAGAGCAAATGGTTAACTTTTAGTTACGTGGGCTTGAGAACTTAGCAGACTTCGTTAACTGCCACCTCTCGCAACTTAGAGGATGTGGGTTCAAGTTCACATACTAGCTAGCATAGCTTCTGGAAATGTGGCTTGTAATTGGATAACAAGTTTAGTCAGGCTGCATCCATTTGATTTTCTAGGAGAAGCTCTACCTCTCCAGGCTCAGTTTGCATCACTACTATCGACATTCTGTTAGCACATGACTTGAGGACCCAAATAGTCCAAAACGTTAGCACTCAATTCCTCAAAACTCATTGGTGTCGAAGGAGGGCATTTGCCAAGTGAGATTTAGTTCTATAAGCATAGAATCAAGAGTGACCATTCATTTAACCTTTCTTTTCCTTTTCTACCTGTAAGGCCTCTTCACCTGCAAGTTTGGGCCTAAACAGTTCTGAAAATGATGGTTCCCAGAAGCAGAATCTACATGAAATGGTAGAAAATGCGCTTATGAGAACATTACATAAAGATGGTTGCCTGGTTCTCGGTGCTCTGTGAAGCCACCCTCACGCAGTAACTCCACTAGAAGAACCTCGTCGCCTGAGCCTTGGCCTGAACTGCATGGCTCAACTATCCAACTACGAATGGGCAAGCCAGAAGACTCTACCCCAAGGGCTGAGCCACTCGTCCACCACCTCAAATGCATCCGCTCGGGCCAAAATTGCCCTTATGATTAAGATTAGAATGAAAAGGTATTGAAGTTTTAATATGCTATGCTTAGACTAAGTCACAACTTCAGTTCTCAAAAAGCATAAATATATACAAAATATTAAACTAGGAGCAAGAACACGAGGGAAGAAGTGACAACAAGGGAAGTATAACCCAAGCTGAGAAGTAGGGAAGCAAAAACTGGTGTGCCCGAGTGAGAGGAAAGATGGGGACTCTGCGAGAAGAATCATCCCCACCGTCACCATCGCTAGGAATTGATACAATTTCTGGGGCCCATCTGGATAGAGATTCGAGTACATGACCATCGTGCATGGAAACGTGACACGTGACACACATACTATAAGCACATTAATTACTTAGTTATCTTTTGTTCCATGAATTAACATCCTCTAGGTTTGCAGTAAAAGGAAAAAATGAGCAATTTTACATATTCAAGTGAATAGCAGTACTTAAACTAGCAAACATTTGAATAAGTTTGTGCATATAATTGGGCAGGAGCCAAGGCGTACACTCAATCACAAACTTACATGCATCAGGTCAGATGGACGGCTCACATAGTTCAGAAGATAAATGCGTAGGATATTATTAAACTGTGAGACGGAGGAGATCAGTTAATGAACTAGAGCATCAATAAGAATGGTCAGATCACCGCCATAAGGGGCCCGCATAGGTGTACTAATTTACAAGCGCAAACACTATTTTAAGAACTTTTTAAGTGGCTTACACCCTCATATTAAGGTTTCTCGTAATATGGGGCGGACAAATTGAAATTTCAAGAAGGTGGGCCCAAGACTTGCGAAACGTCTCTGCTAACAAACAAGCAATCCTCCAAATCCAAGAGTTGTGATATCTAGTATGCCACATACCTGATGAACGGCTGCGATCAACTAAAGCTGGCATTCTTTTGTTCAAAACTGGATCGCGCAACATGAAAGTTTACTACCATGTGGTCCCACCACATCGCAGCATTCCTCAGAAGAGTACAGTTATGGATAACTCCCTTAACTCAACAGGCGCATGTTAGAAAGTACCAGCACATTGAGTCAAACGGTCCTTCCTTCCCTAACGGCACTTATGCAACGACGGTCGAGAAAGGCAACAAACCTGGAAAGGAAATTTGCCGGCCCACCCAATACGTCAGCGGCCAGTTTCCCACAGTGATCCAGCACTTTCGAGATCAACTAATAATAGAAAGTCACTGCCGCCGTTACCGTCAACGACGACAGTCGCAAAACCCATCCCATGCCCCTGAAAGCGTAAGGCAGCGTCAGAATCATCGGTCCGACGATCACCGTTGTCCAATGAAATCCCGCTTGCCGCCACCTCCCTATTCGTCGAAAGAGAAACAAAATTACAAGTTAATATCGAAACCTACAACCATTAGTTCCTTCTCTTTTGATGGAACAGTTGGAATCTGAACCTCTGAATTCGAGTACGAAGATTGCTCCGACGTCGCCTTCTCGCCGATTTTCGGAAAACCCATTGATTTCTGGAGCTTCCATAGATGATAAAAGTAGAAATCAGACTCCTCCCTGAACCGCGTCATTAGAAAGTATTGGTGCCGAGAACCCAGTATACTGGGGCTATGCCTTAGCTTGAGTGCCAAATGGTGCCATATTTTCATGATTGAGAGCTCCCACTACACCACACACACGAATCTCTCGCTTTTTTTTCTAAAACAACTAATTTAGATGCAGTGAACAATTCATTTAAAGAGAATGAATTGGAAGTGTCGAGCATTGAAAATCAAATTATCAGAATCTCTCAAGAAGTTGCTCAAGTTAAATGAATACCACCGTTCCAAAGTGTGAAAATTTTGACGTTTTGACAGATTGTGATCCTCCATAAGTTGACAGCTTGGGTTTTTTAACATTTCGGAGCCATCGAGGCGACCTGCTGGAGGGTCTGAAACGGGCACCCATCTGCAAATGGGCGACGGAATACCACCAGCCATGGAAATATTTGACACCCAAACAGGCCTCACTCTTCACAGTATCAATAGTGGCATTAGAACAAAATAGTTAGATATATATGGTTACAATCTAATTGGAATTTGGTGCATAGCCAGGACTAGGTGAAGCAACGGAAGTCAAAAACCTTAAACAGAACGACTTCCTGCACCCTATTATGGCCATCAGAAGGGAAATCATGACATTATTTCATGGCAACATGCAATACATAATGCAGCACTCAAAGCCCTTGCGCAATACCCCAACATCATCTGGCAAAGTTCCCTTCTTGAAGGGCGAGGGTAGTGACGTTCTCAAAACCCCTTGAATTACTTGCCATAACAGCTAAGAAAAGTTGAACAACCATCGGCTCTAAGCCGAAAAATAATAAAGAAATGAATGACTTGTATTGGCTCTAATATTCATTTACTGATCCTACAACCTAATCACCTTTTCCTTTAACACGTGGATTGTAACATGAAACCGGGCAACAAAGGGGGCAACCTTACAGGGAAAAACTGAAGCGTAAAATGAATAAGATGGTACATTTATACCGGCTTCATACATCACCATTGGTGGGGCCGAGTAGTCCCTCTTCCTCCATTGAACTTCCATCCACGGTGAGTTGCAAGCTTGGCTTGAGTGCCATTTTGTTCCATTCATTTTCAACTCGGAAGAAAATCCACTGAAACCGGCGGAGAATTTCTAATGCAGTAATAGTAAAAACAGTAAGGTAATTATGGCGCAGATGAGCGGACAGCTTGTACGTCCACGTGCATCTGAGGATCAAATTGCTTGCCATAGCCCAGCAATAAACCTGTGAGTCCATAAAAAGGTTATATTGACAATGAACGTAAGGGGATGAACAGCACATATAATTTGATTTCTGCAGTCTTACCCATTGGCGACCATATAATATGTTGGCACAGAGGTGAGGATTCTTGAATTTGAAAATTCGAGAAAACATGCTGCCAAAACAGAAAAGCAGTAAAAGCTCAGTTTAATAAACTTTGCTTAGAAGAGTGGACGACATAATAAACGAGTATAGCATGTCCATACTTCAAGTCCCAATCCCGGGTAACATCCCAGTAAAATGAATATAATGAATTTATAACACTTGAAATAAGCCAGAGAGGACGATATAGATTTGTCCAGTGATCAGGGAAGACGTGATATTTAAGTGCTGAAAAGAAAATGACTGGGACCGCGGTTGAATATTTTAAAGCTGAAATTCAATGCAACAAAGTTAAAAGCACATGGAAAAGGCAAGATAAATATGTGAATTCACAATCTTCTGGTGTTACTAGGCACCATAGAACAGTAACTTCAAGCATAAATAGTGAGAAAATAGGCCTAAAATTTAGTCGCACTTGTGATCCAACTATAGAGTAGAAAACAAATATTCTTTTGGAGTTCTTTTCCTGAACTAGAAAAGCTAATCATAGCGATACAAGCTTCCAAAAGCAACTTCAAAACCATTAAAATGACAAACCAGATCGACTTTAAAAGCTACAGGGCCACATTCTAACTACTCAGCAAAAGCTTGCTTGTATATGGCAAGAAAACCCTCAAGAATGTAGCTTTCTTGCCATATACAGTCAAGAAAACCATCGTTTAAAGCTTGCCTATAATACATGTCAATAGTGCAATGTCTTAGGATTTTGTTCATTCCATTCCCTCAAGGAATGTAGCTTTCCTACTCTACAAGTCATCTGGAGAAAACCTTGGAGGTACTATTCTGAATGACGAATTATCAGTCTGCACAGCATTTAAATCCTAATACAAGCTCTTTTATCAATTTTCAGAACTACAAACAAAAAGGTTTGTATATTGCCATCACCAGATGAAAGCTACAAGTTGGAGGTGGAGAAAAGAAGTGCAATCCAACTTCTTAATGATCCAAATCAATACATGCCCCAAATTCTTCTATGCTCCATTATTGCACCCAGGAAAAAATTGATAGCTCAAATTTTCAGAAACATTGATATAAAAATCACAAGCAGCCTAAATGCTGAAGATTGTCTGATGCATGACAAATTCAGAGTCCTAAGAGATCCAGTGTTTGGACTTTGGACCACCCCAAGGGCCCCATTTCTAGATTTATCTGCCACACAACACATACTTTTACCTCTTTTAATATTAAGGTGACAAATAAAACAAGTCATCACCAAAGAGACTTACCATTCAAAAGGGAAGATTTTTCCTTAGTATCTTTGTACTGCCGAAGGCACTGGAATAAACGGCATATATAAGGTAAAACAAGCACTAGAGGGATAGCAACGGAGTGACTGCCGCAAACAGAATCAGCTTCAAACCATGCAATTGTTGCAACCTACGAGGTGATAACCAAGGACATGTTGCATTAACCAAACAGAAGCAATGCCAAAATATTCAAGCCAATTAAGCAACAGTCAAATAATTTCACAATTTGCAAAGATGTAAAATGCTGGAATGCAAGTTTCTGCATGATGTTGACAAATCAATTATAGAAAAATAGAAATAAACATATATGCAAACTATAAACTTCTGATAAGAAGATAATACCAAGCTATTTCAAGAGAATATATAAACCAAAGAGTTTTTGAAGCCAAAGAAAAGGATGGCCTTCTCAATCCACACAACCAAATACACTCATCAAAGAATTATACTGTCAACAAATAAAAAATGGATTAGATATGAGCCTGCCAATGACAGCATCAATACGAATGCCACAAAACTGAATTGTTTTACAAAACCGAAAAGCAGATGGTTGGTATATGACAATGCCTACCTTAATAAGATGCCACTAGAAGTGCCACAGTGGTATGACCAACTTAGTATTGATGAGGTCATTCGAGACCGCAATGGTTACAAGAAGAAATAACGGGGGTTCAGGAGCAGTGCCCTTGAGGAATGGGGTCCGGGGTGATAGCCCTGGTGAGGGTCCATGGGGGCAACGTCCCATGGCGGCAAGGTCCTGACGGTACACACTATCTGAAGGTTGTAGCTCGAGTTGCAGTTCAAAAGTTGTCAGGTGTGAACACAGAAAGCTTCCTGCAGCCACCCTTAGTGTGAACACAAGAAGCTTCAAACAGCCACTCCTTTGACCCATTCTATAGCAGCCCATGTGAAAGGTGTACTAAAAGTCCAATTCGATGGGCTGGTTGATGAAGTGTTGGTGAAGACTCAAAGGCTATAAATAGGCATGCCACAAGCCTCTCAAGCATAGACACAGAAGTTCTTTGTTAACTTGTAGTTCTGCTTTCCTGTTAGTTCTTCTTTGTTAATCCAGAAGCCATTGAAACTCTGTTAGAGAGCGCATAGTGGGACGATCATTTGTAGTAAGTTATTAGATTGAAAGTTTGACTAGTGTTGTCTTTCTTCTTGATTGGTGTTCAGACGTTTCTGGTGTACGTTTGTTTCTTTACACAGATAACTGGTCAGAGAATCACAATCACATAGTAAAGTCCCATTGTTTTCATAATTTTTGTAGAACAATTTTCTTGAATCTTGAAAGAAGAGACTGACTTAAAGGACTGTTTGAGCTAAAGTCAAAGCAAACTTCAAGAAATCTCTTTCTATGTAAACAGAGGCATATTTAATCAATTAGAGACCCAGAAGACCTAGCCAGCCCTATCTAAGAGGAGGATTTTTTGGACTAGGATGAAACAAAAAAGATTTTCCACCTCTCGTTGGATCAACGGAGCCCGTGGACAGATATCTGCCTTGGATTATTCCCCCACCTCTACTCCTGAAGCCATTTCCAGATACAGCTCACCTGGAGTCGTTTTTCCTTTACTGCACAGATTTCTCAGGTGACGATGCAAACTGCGGCAATTGTCGGTGCACAAAAGTAGATAATTCTCCTAAAGACCCCTACAGATGCCTTGACTTCACAATTTCCAAGAACATGTCAGAGGTGCCTGACTGAGAAATCATTACCAGAGACTTGACGTATGCCCTCCCAGAATGGCCAGTCAAAACACCTCCAGACTTTTCAATTTGAAGGGATTCTGAGATGTGCCAAGGATGAAATTGATGCTAGCCACTTGACAACCCTCTTTCATTTTTCCTTCTATTCCTCGTGCTTTCTCCTTGCCTCACTGACCTCTAAGAGCATCCACATAACTTAAGGAGGTCATACTGATGTACCGATCTACCCATAAAGACTACAGAAGATCATTTTAAAATCACAAAGAACAAGGACAAAGGGTATTGGAAAAATGCACTGTCTCGTCAAAGTATGCAATGCAGATTTCAAGGCACTGGTAAATTTATCAATGGTAAACAGATCCTCGGAGATACGGTACTCAAATGTTCTTAACATTATAGCTTGGCAACTTGATGCTCCTTCATAGAATCATCAGAAAGCAAAGTCAAATTGGAAGTCAGTTCTCCCTAAATATGGTTACGGTTCCGACTCTTGTGCAGTCCTCATACAACTCCAAATCACACTGATTTCAGAAGCAACATTGTATGTGCATATATGCAATTTGTGATTTAACCAAATGCACAATTTCTCAACCAAATCAGGCAAAACCCACCCAATATGAAGTGAGTTCGAATCAGATACCAGGGGGGAAAAGGATTCAATAGATTGAAATTGTTGAAGCTGACAAAACTACCCTCATATGTAAGTATTCTGTTTAGTGTAATACAACTAGAAAAAGAAAAAACAGAACAAAAAGAAAGAATGAGAAAGAAGAACATAATACTTCTGTCCTAGTTCTGCAAACTACCGCCACTCCCTAAATGTTTCAGCAACAAGTCTGTGTAGTTACACCAAATAAGATTTAAGTTTTCCATTTACAACTTGAGTCCCTTTGCTTTGTCAAAGTGCACAATTGCAGATATTCCCCTATGTGCTTTTGAAAAGTATAACATTCAAGGTCCCGGACAAGTCACATCTGATACTTCTGAGCTGGCACTAGCAAGTTGAGAAGTACATATGTATTGCAGCTTAGGATTTAAATCATTTAACACAAGTGCATCATTTTTCAACCGAAATAGGTCTACCTAGCCAATCAGAACATCTTTCTTAGTTCCAATGTAACAACCCTCAATTTGGAATTCTTTTCTGTACATTATATTATATTTTAATTGAGATCAAAATCAGGAATTGAATTCAGTAAAATTGAGTTATATGAAAGTGAACCCTTTGAAAATTGAAAAATTGGACTCAAAACTATGGAACATGAAAAGAACACACATCAATACGATTACAACAACACAAAGAACACTAAAATCGCAGTTTGGATGGAAGAGATATGATGATTTAAAATATGGAGGGCATTTTAGGGGAAAAAAAAGGAAAAACATTATTAAAGAAAAGGGGGTGGGCAAATTGATATCAGCACCCCTCCCCACTTAAGTGAAATGAAATAGACTATGCAGACTACTCTCGAGCCCGACCGACAAAGGAAAAAAAAAACGGCGAAGAGAGAGAGAGAGAGAGAGAGAGAGAGAGAGAGAGAGAGAGAGAGAGAGAGAGAGAGAGAGAGAGAGAGAGAGAAGGAAAAGGAAAAGGGAGAGAAGGGGACGGGACCCATCCTCCACCATCCGTTTCCTCATCGGCAGCAAGAGACGGAGATCAACGATGGGGAAACATGCACTGGTCACTGGAATAGGCAGAGTGAATGACGGCACTGATTGGCGATTGGAGCCGTTCACCATCATCACCAAGCCACCACGAGCAAAACCCCTCTGATAGTATGTTGATCAACCAAAAATTGGAACAAGGAAGGGAGAAGGCAAACGAGATGTGTCTATGACCGGCCGGCAATGGGAAATCGGCATCAAATCGTCTCCTTTGACGATCAATAATGAGTGAAGATCAACTTAGAGGTAAGATCCTTACATGTAACTTTCATTTTATCTTGATTTGTTCACTATTTTGGGGAATGCGTGTAGATCTAGGTTTTTAATCAAGATCTGACAACAGTTTCTGATGTCACAAATGGTCAGAGACAAATTAGAACTTCAGAGTCCTCTGTTTGAGTTCCAATCGTCAATCTGAGACTTGAGGAGACAGATCCGAACCTAATCCATGGTTAAACGTTGACCTAAGAATGATTTTCCCACCTATCATGATGATTGACAGCTGATCAGAGTTGTAGCCACTCCGTTAACACTTTAATCATCGATCTGTGTCTTATGGAGACAAGTTCAAAAACCTTTAATGCATGATAACCGTCAAATCATTTGTAAAACAAACATCTGACCACTGTAAGGACATTAATCTGCAAATTTAACCTTCCATTTTTGCAGATCAACGACGCTAGACACGTGTGTTGATCAAACCATAAATCAGAACCCAACGGTGCTGATCCTCAAATAATTAGCATACCAAATATTGATCCATTGGCTAAAAATGTTTAATAACATACTGAGATCAAGATCTGATGAATTCTAGTTGTGGGATCACCAATGAGAGAGTGAACAATAGATCATAGGCTGACCTAACATTATTCTCATATATGATCAATGATCAGTCGTTGGTCAATAAATGATCAAAACTCTAATGGCTTGGGATGAGTTCTGATCATCTATCAATAACCTAAAAATAACAATTAGACCACCATTCAACGACTGGAATTTGAAAATACAAATCTAGATCATTGAATGATAATCAATGGCCAAGACTTGGTAATCTACGACTTGATAGAAGTAAGATCGATAAACCATGGATGGAAACAAAGATCAATAGCCTAAACGGCTAAGATCATGTGATTTTGATGGTCGATTAGTGATGGATTACTAAAACCTAATGGTTTCATGATTAATAAATGATCTGAACTGTCAGATCATGGTTAAAAGACTCTTTTGTAATTATTAGCTTACAACTTGACATTGACAAGAAATCTGGAATATCAACAGGTTGATCGATGAATCAATCTAAAGGAGGGACACAATTAAACTGAGAAATTGGCCTAAGAAGTAGGTAGTTTTAACATCGATGTGCTTTTACAAAACATGGAGACCATTGATGACTACTATATCATGTTTGAAAATACTTAAATTTTGGAATTTTGATCTTTTTTATTTATGCAGTTAGCATACTTGTATTTCGTGCAACTTACTTGTTTGAAATGCCATGTTGTTTTACTATCAAATTGGAAACTTGTACATGAAAACATATTTGAAAATACATGAACTTCGTGATCAGAAAATAACAAGGAATATGGAATCCTCAACTCAACTCTTGTGAGGGTTGCTTTTACATCGCTACATCATATCATGAGGTTTGAATTTACATGATTTCATTAATGCATGAATTTTTATAGTTTTATCAACTATATCAGCATGTTATGATGCCTAGTATTATTATGTTATGACGGACATATTGGGGCCGGTGGATGCTGTGCTAGGAAAGTTGAGGACTGATCATCCTTCTTCCGAAATTGTATATGTGTGTTAGATATCTAACTGAAAAAGGCCGAATTCAGGTAGATGACATCATGGGTAGGTCATGGCCTTATGTACAGTGTTTCCCATGCGCATGGTGCAGAGAGTCTATCCGTCTTGGTATCTGCGTGATAGCCAAGAACTTGATTGGTTCTTATCCGTCGCACAGAGAGTCCATTATTTTGAGATGTGTATTTATAACGGGATAGCGCAAGTGCTTAGCACCCTGGTACTTCATCTCTATAATGAGTACTCATGACCAATATAGGTGGCCGGATTATAAGTGTTTCTACATTTGCGAGACTTCAAGGAGGTTCAGATGGTATTATCTATATATAAATTTATTGAGATACATTAATTGTATTTAAGTATTTCATGATTTAAATGCTTTTCGTCTATTGATTTTTTACAATGATTTACTATCCAGTTTGGATAAGCATATTTATGAGATAATGCAAGACATGAGTTGTGGAGATCTTTCATATCTTGTAAAATACCTTGAAAAGGTTACTATTATCTTTAAAACAATATGCATGGATATTAAAACTGATAATTTGAATTGGTTTGGCATGACATTGATTTGTAAAGTATGATTGAGATTTCAGAGTTTTATTATACTGTTCATTATGCATCATATTTTACCCAACTACATAACATGTGATTATGTATCCCTTTTTGGATTTGAAACTACATAAATTTCATATTTCAGTGATGAAACTACCTACACAAGCGCAAGCTTACTGAGACATTGTAAATTATTTACAATATCTTAGGTTTGAAGAAATGAGGCAAAAGAGCAGAAAATTGTGCTAGAGATCTCAAGAGAAGGGCATAAAAGGTATATCAAACAGGTTTGCAATATAGATGATGATCTTGTGAACTAATATAATACTTTGACTTAATATGACTTTGCTTTATGGACATGTAGACATGTAAATTGAAGTTAGAGTAGTATGGCTATGACTGGATTGATCCTAGTCTTGAACTTTTCTTCAGTTTAGTAGAACTTGACTTTTTTTATATATCCTTTTAGACATTGTGTGTTTATGTGAATGAATGGAGACAGGGTCTCCTTTATTATCTATTTGATTTAAACTGTCTATTAGGTACATCACACTTGCATGCATAAAATGCATAAGTCCGAAAAATAGGGGAGACTACTGGATTTTCGGAAGAAATATAGCGCTCATTTCTCTAAAAATCCTGATTTTTAGAAAAGAAAAATGACACTTGGGATTTTTTAAAAGTCTTCTCACGAAAAATGTTTTCTGCTGTTGTTTTCCAAACTCGGGGCCCCACATTTGTAAAAGATTTTGTGTAAAAGTGATAAAAATCTAGGATGTCACATTTAACGACCACCACGTGCATAAACCCTCCACACTCTTTCTTTCTTCACAATCACCACATGCAAAAACCACCAGATGCCCCTAATCTCCCTACAACTTTTTTACTTTCATATGGCATCTTTCCGAAGAAACAGAGGAAGGACTTGCCTCCTTTTCCTTTATGATGTGTAATGGAATACAGTTGTAGATACTTTAACCCCCAAAATGCTCCATTCTACAACCTGCGCCAGCTATAATGTGTGAGTGAAATGCAGGAAATTATATGTACATGTTTATCACAGTAGGGTCATCTAGTTATCAGTCATTATGACGTCAAGAGCTAGCAAGGCATATGCTAGACAGGATAGAAAGTTAGTTGGAAAATTAAGGAGTTCTTGAGGAGATGAAATTGAATTGTAATAACTAGCGGGTACAAAACATTGAATACAACAGATCATAAATAAGCAAAATTAGATCAGGAAAAGAAATACAAATGCCAAAAGATGAATTCTGAACATGAGATTGAACAAGTATTTCTTCAAAATTGCAAACAGATCAAGCGAAAGAGAAAACCAGAAGCAAATTGCCATAGATCTTCCAGACACAGAAGCATTTCCAGATCAATTCTTGAATAAATGTGTCCATCAGAAAATTAAATTGAAGATTCTGGGACAAAAGATTCGACTGGAAAAGTGCTAGTAAGCAATTCGCTCTAATTTTTCAGTCTACCTCCAAGCTTATGATGTAGAAAATATGAAAAGGGTTCTTCTTCCCCTTCAGTGAAACTCTTGTTCCTCCTTTGGTGGAAATGGCAATGGCTAGAGACAGAGAGAGCTAGCTATTCCTTTTCAAAAGTTGTAGAGACAGTCAGCTAGATGCTCCTATTCAAAAATTGTACTCTTTTCCTTTGTGACTTTCAGTTTCTATCTTTAACATTTTGTGAAAGGGAAATTCATTAGAAGACCACATGACGAAAGCACTTCTCACCATACTGATGGGCAAAATGCCACAAAATGCCAGATATACGTGTACTGTTAGTTGGTGTTATATCTTTCTTTGGTGGATGTATGTGTAGATATCAATCACCTTGCAATATCATATCTGATAAAGCTCAAACAAGCTTAAATATAGCTGAGCCTCCATGAAGACTTATGAAATCTAATTTCAATAAGACAAAATAGAAGCTTTCACATAATTAAGTTTCATGTGTCAACCATCTCTGCAACTGAAAATCACTATTTTCACAAAGTAGAACACCACAGCATCTTTCAGATACCTTGCCAAAACAAGTCAATTGAGTACAAAAAATACTCCACTAAAGCATAAGAATACCCATAAAACAAAAGAATGCAAAAGATAATGTGTCTACTCTATAACGCAACAGAATACAAATTTGATTATCAATATGAAGTTAAGTTGGAGAAGAACAAAAGCATATGATTGACCCTGGTTTGGATGGGAAGGTAATAAGAGGGAGAAGTGAACTAAAAATTTGCAAGCAATACACCTCTACAAGAAACATGAAAGCATCTAAATATAAATAAACCACAGGGCAATGATCCTGGCAAATTGTAGAGAATCAAGTTGATGCAACAGTACAATAAAAAATTTCATGAAGATCAGTTTCCTCAATGATTATGTATTAATCATGATAATCAAACAAAAATTGTCAGAGGAAGTTATCTGGTAGAGGCAAAGTGGACTACCATAATAAAATATTACAAAAACTACCAATGGTTTCAGGATACACAAAGAAACCTACTTAAACAACTCAATACTACTAACCTGTCGATGGACCATTCGACAGACTGAACGCTCCAAATCAGAAAGAAGCTGCACCACAAGTAATGATTACAATCTCTACCAAATTAGAGAACAATTCAATTAATTATTTAATGCTGCAGATAAAATCAATAGTAAGGTTTTGTGACACTAAACGCACTTAACCATCTGACTCAACCATGAAGATAAATCTGATAGGAAATGCATTTAATGTAACCATATTGGCCATTGGCCCACATTCCTGTAGATACTTATGGGAATTAAATTTATTTCAAGACCTAGAAAATGAAAATAAAGACTATATCTGTTTCTCAATGGAAGTGACTGCCCATTTCTGATATAAAATGAGGCATGGAGCAAAATGCAACTTTATATCCCTTACTCCAAACTTAAACAGTTCCAATGGAACTATATATATTTCCCAGATGAAAGTATCTAAAACAGCCAAGTTGTGATTAATATCACATACTACTTGAGATCAAGAAGGAGATTGACATAGCAGAATCAGTAAGCCAGTTATCAGATACATACCTTTGCCATGGATGTCAGAATATCAGCCAAAAAGAAGTCAGAAAATGTTATAGCCTGTGTTCATCGGAAATCCATTGAACTAAATTAGAATTTGGAAGGTTTCAAACATGCTCTAAAATTCAAAATTTACTCTCAAACATTGTAAATATTAAGCAGCACAAGTAAAACACCTAGACCACAAGCAAGGACTACTCCTGCGAGTCCTATGGGGGACAAAAAGATGAACCCAACAGAAAATAACATGGGCATTTTGTATTATATCGAACCTCCCCACGTTGTAGCAATCCAACTAAAGATTTTGATTCCAATGGGCTTCACCATTAATGCTAACCAAGTAAACACCTTTCAAAACTGAAGATAGGAGAACACCTTGTCGAGTCACTCAAGCAGGAGTTTATGAAAAGCTAAGAAATGGAAGCTAGACTGGGATGCCACATGGCAGAAAACAGAAATGGATTACCTAGGTCACAAAGCAAGGGAAGCATCGTTCCCCCTTACTTCATAAGGCCTCTTTATTGCCATTACAGAAAGGCTCTTATCTCTTTTTTGAAAAAAAGAGACCGACGGCGCGGGCTAATCAGAATGAAAGTAAGCCAATGAGTGCCTCCGGATTGGGGGCTAGAAAGAAAATCACTTCCTTACTCGCATTCAACATCTCCAGCCAAATGGTTAGGCGGCACGACGATACCTAGGTAAACAACCCGTTTACCAAGCAAGACATCAAGAGTTTCACTTAACCATTTAGAGTTACATCCCTAAAGAAAGATTTCATAATTGGAAGAAAGAAAAACAGCAGAAGGAGAGAATGTAATAGTTTGGTTACTTGCAGTAGATTTCAGCAGTAGGGCATAAGTTTAGAACCTGCAAAGATGTCTGAGACAATGTTAATATGGACTGTGCAACATAATATCAGCCAACATGAGTTCACTTGTTTCTACATTCAGTCCAAGTAATAGCCAGTAAAATCACCAACAAGAAACAACATAGGCCCAACACACTTGCTAGAACATCATAAATCACATTGGTATTATCAGATTTTGCTAAGGAAACAATATAAAACAAAAAAAAGAAAGAAAGAAAAAAGTTTAGAAAGTACAGAAAGTGTGCTACATAACTGCAAAAGTTGTCTATTTTTGGACCTTTAGACAAGAAAATGGGAAGAACGAAAAATCACAGGCACATCAGCCTACAAAGATATGTATCGGCTCACATTACCCTGACCTATATCCACGTTGGTGAAGTATCTTTGATCCTACCTTAAAAACCATCTTGAAATGACAAGATGAAGACATGCTGAATCACAAGGGAATAGAGATGTTCAAGCTTTCATCTAACAGATGACAAACTAGGGTTTATTGCCAGGCAACTTCCTTAGATATGGCCTAGAGTCCCATCTATGTCTACTACTATTGGAGAAAAACACAAATGCTAAACTCCAAATAGGAAAGCTAAAGCTAACAGGAAACAAAAAGTAGCTTTATGATTGCACCATCCTACGTCATTTCTCCTCTTGCTGCTCAAAAGAGAGAAGGTTTTCAGGGTTTTGTTTTCTCTTGCTATCATGTTCTCCAAACTTGCCAGCCTGGCACTGAACATGACCAGTTGAGCTGGTTTTGAAGTTTCTGCATTGTACTTGTAAGACTTGGATGAATTTTCCAAAGTTCGGTGATGTCAGATTATGTGTAGATCAGAACAAAAATGCATTGAAGAAGACTCGGACCTGAATCCTAAAGCATAAGAATAGACATTATGTATTTAGTGAAAATTAAAGGAAAATTATAAATTTAATAGACTTGGCCGCTTTATTTTCCTTAAGCCGCACTTCTCCCAAGTTTAGCCATGGAACTCCTGAAAAGTCACCATTGAGTCTGCAGTTTTATCTTTGCTACCATTTTTGCCAGCTCAGCTTTTCCCTCTCCCTTCTCATTGATTAGTTGCCCAGAACATTTTTAGTGCCTCGTCTGTAATCTAAGGAGACAGTCTGAGCAGAGAATCCTAGAGATGCCAGAGACTGTGGGTACAGAAGCTGGAGGTGTGATGAACTGAAGAAATCTGTCCAAGATCATCAGTGAGAAGGCCCATATCCTTTAGCCAAAAGTCCAACACAAAAATGGTAACAAGTTGGGCAAATTCTGACTTCTAGTGGATTTAGAGCAAAAGTTTCATTTCAGCTCTAGTGTGATAATCAAGCTGGGGCACACATTGCTTGGAACTCTTTTTTCAGAAGCAAAATTTGGCGGACAACCATTTCATTCATGAGAAGCTTGTTAGCAAGAAATGTCAACCCATTTTTTCAAGGACAGATCTATTTTAGACCCTTGACATTATAGGGTAATATTTGCTACCCCCATCAAGCAGTGACCGAAAGACAACCGTGTGATGGATTGTTACAGTCCTTCCTCCTTTAACTTGATAAATATAACCTTTTACAATAGTTATTTTTTCCTCCTACTTACACAAACTTGATAATATAACATTTTAAAATAACCCTCTCCCTCTCTCTCTCTACCCAAAAATCTCCAAACCTAACCCTTCCAACCTCTTTTTGGCTGAATCAACAAATCATGGAGCAACAAACAGAAAGAAGAAACAGAAATTAAAATCCACAAACCCTAACCTTCTGCATTGATAATTGCAGGGTTTCTAGTTTTCATAACTTAAGTTGTTATTTAATGCTTTGGCATCCCTGATCAATTTTTAATGAAATGCACTTCGTGAAATGTTACCAGTGTTCCCAAACCCCCTGCTTTTATATTGGCACCCACTTTCATTTCAAGCTCCTCCAAATGGCAATGGCAGCTTATTGATAATTCTCAAAATGTAAAGTAGCTTGTAGGAATTAAAACAGCCAGAAAGAAAAGCATATAGCAAAAGCAAAGTGCAAAGTGCAAAGTGCAAAGCAAGAGAAGGAGACGGGTGCTTTCAGCTTAATTGTGTTTAATGGAATTTCGTCTGTTTAGAAAAAAAAAAAAAAAAACTTCAATTTCAAAATCACCATTTTGTTTATAGTTCATGTCATTCATGGTTATATACTAAATAAAGCAATTAAACAATATCCCAAATCAATTCCAGCAATTTCGTTTTAATCCTAAACGCAATCTTGCCAAAGATTTCTATGATTAGATAACAAATATTAGTTAACAAAGTATAGATATCATCCTCTTTGCCTTTTTCTAACTTTGTTTAATGATCTTAAGTTAACATTTGTGTTTATGTTTTCAAACTTTGTAGGACTTGGCAGGTAAACCTATTCCACTATAAATTCAATTAAAGCTTGAGGTGAGCTCCTAAAAAAAAATCAACATTTCTCCTACTTCAAGACAAAAATACATCGGTTGCAGCCACCAAAACTTAAAGATTCTAAAGGGACTCCAAGTGGAGTAAACCCAGCATACGAAAATTTCCTTAAACAATACAATCATTAAGATATAAGACGACCTATCAAAGAGGACTTGCCTGTAATGGGAGTATTATCCGCCAAAGAGTCCTCAACATTTAGTATCGAGAAGATAAATAAAAAATATCAAATGGGGATATAAGAAGCATCAGAACAGCAGCATATAAGATTACCTGCAAAAAGTTATAATGAAGATTAGACTGACAGAAAATAGAACCATTAAATAAGACATAGCAGTTTATCATATCATGTAATATCACGAATGAGAAAAAGGAGCAATATGCTTGCAAAGATAAAAGCGAGCAATACTTGGACTGTGGATAATGAAAACACCTGAATTTACCACCTAAAGACCTTTCCATCAGACAATTTCATACCAGTCAGTCATTTCTTTGTAAATCCCTTATGGAACAGTGCAAAAGAATCACATCATCACCATCAAGGCGTTATCCCAATTAGGGGTCCGCTACAAAAATCTTGTTCCTCCATGCACCTCTATCAAGTGTCATTGTTTAATTAAGTCCAAGAATTTTTAAATCTTTTCTCACCACTTTTATCCATGCCATTTTGGGCCTTCCCCTTGCCCTTTTAGAACCTTCGACTTGGATCGACTCACTCCTAATCAATGCCATTTTTGGTCTCCGTTGGTTATGTCCAAACCATCTAAGTCTACCCTCTCTCATCTTGTTACCTATTGGTGTTACTCCTAAGTTCCTCTAATGTATTCATTTCTACTTCTATCCTTTCTTGTCTTGCTATTCATCCATCTCAACATCCTCATTTCATCCACGCTTATCCTATGTATATGTTGTTCCTTAACTTCCCAACACTTTGACCCATAGAGCATGGCCGACCTTACAGCCAGCCTATAGAATTTTCCTTTTAGTTTGAATAGCATCTACCGATCACACAAAACTCCAAAAGCACATCGCCATTTGTTCTAACCCACCTAGATCCCTTTCAATTTCTCTGCTCTCCTGAATTATCGATCCCAAGTATCGATAGAGGTCTTTTTGGGTACTTGATTATCAATCTTTATTGGTGCTTCCCTCACACTCCTTTCCTTGCTAAAATTACATTCCATATACTCTATCTTAGTTTGCTAATTTTAAATCCTTTAATCTCTAAAGCATCTCTCCACAATGTTAGCTTCATGTGTACACCCTACCTTGTCTTATCAATCAAAACTATGTCACAGTAAATAACATGCACCATGGAATTTCATCGTGTAGATATTTTGTTAACTCATCCATAAGCAACATCCAATTGGTGGGTCCCTGAACCCTAACCCTAATCCATAAGCAACATGAAAAGGTACGAGCTCAATGCCAATTCTTGGTGCAATCTTATCCTAATAAGGAAATCATTGGTCTTTCCACTAGTGATCTCAATATTTGTTACCACTCTCTTATACATATCCTTAATTATGTTTATATATCCCCGTGAAACCCCTTTTTTGCCCAACACCCACCATATTAACTCTCTAAGGACCCTATTCTAAGTCAATAAAGGCAATGTGGAGGTCCTTGCAAAACAATAGAACTGTTAAACAGTTAATCTCAAGATCCTAGATACACCACTCGGAGACTACAAAATTAATTTTCTTCTTTTATAATACTATAACTCTTTTCAAAAAAATAATATATAAAAGTAAACTTTATCAAATAGAGTTGAGATAATCAAGCAATTTTCAACAATGTGACACAAAAGGTTTCCCGTCAAGATAAAGTAATACTGTAACAATCCCTAAGCATCAAACAACATAGAGATAGATGATGACATATTTGGCAGAAACGAATAAGATTACATACATGGCAGGATCATGAGCAAACTATTATTGCAAGTAAGAAACGAAATGCAGCAAAGAAAGTAAATCCTGAAGACCAAATTGTTTACTAAACACAGCAAGAGGTGTGTATCAGTTGTAATCGAGGGAAGATGCAGATATTACACTGGTTGTGATGCAGCCAAAGATACTTCTCCATGAGAATACAGATAAAGGTAAGCCGTCATACTAGTTGGGACAACAATTGTCATCCAAGTGGCACACTGCACAAAGCATCGAACAGAAGACCAAGAGTTAGTCTGAAAAACCTAACTACTTAAAATCCTACAACGCATAAGACTAATCAGCACATGAAATGAAATAAAACAATTGATAATAAAACATGGGTGGTGCACAAGAAGAAGGTTTTTCACAACATGCAGGTAACAAATAATGTAAAGGGTCATTGAGCACCTCCTTGTATAATTAAAAGCTTAGGCATCATCACTAAACATTAGATATTTTAAGGGAAGGGGAAACAGATAATTGAATTGTCTTGACCATACCTAAATTGTGGACAAAAAGTGAAACGGGATTCTCTTTTGATAAGTTAAGGAGTAACAATCTAATCTGCCATCACCATTTATACTGCCTAAAATTTTTCCTAAGGCATAAACAAAAGATAATCTTGTAGCATCCTGCTTCAGTGAGCTATTATTGATGGTGAAAATCTAAATTAGGTAGTGTGTCGCCTCCAGCACCTTATTTGAACTCTGAAAGATTCTAACAAGTCCTCTATGACCTCAAATAACTAATTTCTCTTATATGCTACCCGAACCATCAGATAATCTAGACAAGTATAATAGATCTGGTACAATAAGTACAGTTACCAAGACCCTTGAAACACAGACTATTCCACAAAAAAGATACTCCATTTTGCATAAGGTAACTGCAATTGCAAAAAGTCTTAATATGTTTCATTATTTGCTTTCCATCATTATTTATTTACTCATGGTACAGTTGATAATCAATCTATTTGTCTATATATCTATTTTAACATATTGCCCAATTTCTGTAGATCAATATTTATATAAGAAACATAAATCTCTTAACATAATTGCATGTGAATATGTGACCACATGTTTCTTCACTTCTTTAGGATCACTCTATTTGACACAGACATCTTACACAGTTAAAGAGTGTATTTTTTCTTGATATAGATGACTTGAGCTTGCTTTCGAGAATCCATGCCACATTGCTTTCCTCACTTTTACATAACATTCCTTCACTAGGCTGTTTTGTTCATGCATCCAAAACGCTAAAAACCATTTCTGAGGATCAGTTGCTACTTGCAAGACGCTTTCTGAGAATGTAAATAGGAGTATAGAACAGCAAAAAGGGACATGGTTACTGCACCGGAATCCAGCAGCTAGTTTGTATAAGTAAACACGGAAACATAGAAAAGGAAAAGGAGAAAAAAGATGCTCATAGCCTAACATATTATGCTAGCAACAGCAGGACTAAAGTTGGTCAAACAAAATCTCGAATGTCTCTTCAAGATGTGCACAATAAGAATTAAGGCATAAGGAAAATAGATGAAAGTATAATCAACCAATTAGTGGGAAAGAGATGAATTTTGATACCTTCCATATTTCTCCATGCGTAAGATGGTTGTGATCAAGATCAAATATTTTTGCATAGTTCACAGAGGACTGTGCAAATACCCACAAATTCACTCCCCAAAGCCAAACCATCATTGTCTGCAACAGAGAAAGAGAATAAGGTGAAGCACAAGCATCCCAAATTGCAGCACATATTGATTCCAAACATGAAGAAATAACAGGTCAACAAACTATTTTCAAGAAATAAGTACAACTTACCACAAGAAGAAGAGGGTTATAATACAAAAATGCTTCATACAGAAATAGATCTCTTTTATCAGCACTCATTCTCATGACAGAGTTCCAACTAATCTGCGAGTTCAAGAAATGTTTCCATCTGAAAATGTATATAAGGATCACATTCCATGATTTCTTCCTAGCTATTATACAGGAACAAAGAAAAGTGGAGCATGTTACCAACCTTGCAACAACTAAAACCCCAGATGACAAACAACAACACCTGAAAATAGATACCAATTAGATACTATACAAAAAAATGTGCAAGACTCGGTGAAAGAATATTGACAATTGTATATTCAGGTGAAGAAGTAAATACGGTCATAAAGTTCTTATCTACGGAATATCCATTATTCAACGTAACAACTGCATATTTAACTTCACAAGCCGTACATGGAATCATGGGAATGAACAATCAAATTCAAAGCAAATGCTGGCAACAAGCATTAAACAACTTAGCTGCTGTCAAAAAGATAGAAAAGCTAAAGTTCTTACAGGAATTGTTTTCTAGATTTAGCATGCCCCAGCAGCAATCTTACTAGAGAAAGCAAATTCTGTACAGAAGCCAACTGTGGAATAATTTCATGCACATTCTCTTACTGAAATTGCAATGGATCTAGGAAGGCTCATGCTTGGCTTCAAGTTGCTTGAAGGAGGCATCTGGGCTCTCAGTCTCTTTGGGAAACAAAATAGAAGATAAACGAAGGTTCTAAAGCATTTCCAACAAGCATCCGTATACATAATACATCATCAAATCCTTTATTCCACCAAAAACTCAAACAAATGTTATTATATAAAGGAGCCAACCTTGAATCTCCACAAAAAAGTTGGTGATGGCATTATTGCAGCACCATTCAATGGCAAGTTCCCAGTCTTCATTCCATTTGCTTCTAATGGCAATAAGATTCCTTCATCAATGTTATTGCGCTGTTCACTAGAACCTGCAGCAGCTCGAGATGGGTTAGTACACGAAGCATCTACCAAATGCTTCAGCCAATGATACCAAAAAGAACATAACTATAAACACATAAATCCAAGTTCTCATTTACCAAGATCAGAGAAAATGAGTCTGTCGCCAGTTCGTCATAGAAGAGGGCTATTACTAGAGATTATTACAGGGCTTCCAACCATAGGTGAAGATAACATATACTGCACTAGTATATTTCCTACCAACTAAAACCTGTGGACAGAAAACACCATCTAGTTAGTTCACCACAATCAACAGGTAGAGATCAAGTTTTGCTATCAGTGTTGCGTTTTGAGAAACAAAAGTAAACATTTTAGAATGATATACATGTCCTCCTTTTGGACTAGCACAAACAAAGAAAAATGTGGTACGTAACAATGATAACAACTTATCCATAATGGAAGAATTTAACTTTGTTAAGGTCCAATGAGGATTAAATGAAAAGGGTACTTAAAACACCGAAAATAACTTAGTTCATTTGCCCCCCAGAAGAGAAAAAAGAAAAGAGGTGCTATTCGTATCTGTGATGTGTTAAAGAGAACTATTCCTTGAAGGTATATCTGTAGATCCACAACCTTTAACTCTATGGTCTGCATTCTAATAATCATGGATCATGCCCTTGATCATGAACTGCTTAGTTTTTCAAAAAAATTTCTGTGTGTCTGCTGGTGTTTTCTCTGTTTGCAGTTTGTTGTCCATTAACAACTCTCCTCTTATGAGATAGAATTCACGGAATTCATAATTCCAGAGTCTTGTAAGTGCTGAAATCTCTATGCAACTGCTCATTTCCAAGTTCCAATGTGTGTGGCAAGTTCTTACTAGGTGGATCCTAGACTATTCCTGAATGGCCATGGCAAAATTGGACCCACTTTTACGGATGAGAAGTTATGCGGTTTATGCATTGGCATTTTCTTCCAATAAGTGCTCAAACTTCTGTATTCCTGCTCATTTCCAAGTTCTGACGGGTGTGGCAGGTTCTAACTAAGCAGATTCTACCTGAAGGTATGAAGGTGGTCATGGCCAAACTGGACCAGTTTTTGCAGATGATAAGTCATGTAATTTATACATTGACTTTTTCTTCCAGTAAGTGAATGGACCATAGTTTCACCAACTTTATCTCCTAGGATACCAACCTCTACGGAAACAGTATCATATCTTCCTCATAAATTTCTCAGATTCAAATTTAGATAGTCAATGGTTTGGCTAGGGATGGTTGGACAGAGAGGCCTGCTAATTCTATGGTTATTTTTGTGCAATCATATCCCCTCATTTTCTACTAATCGAGTGTCACCAGTTTTGAGAAAAGAGCAAGGGAAAATATTTCATTCAATCTTGATGGCTCTAAAAAACACATGAAACATCCACAATGTACATTACTTTCTCAAATTTAAAATTGAGATGGATGTGCAATTTTATTTTATTTTTGAATGATACAAAGGGGGATATGGAATTCTTTTTTTGTTTCCACCCAATATATGGATTATTATTGTAAGATAATTGTATAAGAGCCTTATGTGGGACTATTCCCTCTAAATTTAGTCTTACAAAGTCAGAGGTAGATGAATAACAAAGCACAAAATGCTCACGCACCAACAAGAAAGGGAGAGTGGGTTAGATAGACCATACCCCATTAAGACATTCAAATAATGTCTGCTGATGACCAACTAATATGTTGAGAGCATCCAATCAAGTAAACGCTTCATCTTCTTTCCTTCACCTTATCTTCTTCTGTCAAAAGATGAAACTGGCATTTCAATCATGTAAAAGTAACTGGCTTGAAGAAACAAATATGGTATCAAAGAAAAA
Source organism: Warburgia ugandensis (assembly GCA_035236585.1). NCBI lineage: Eukaryota > Viridiplantae > Streptophyta > Magnoliopsida > Canellales > Canellaceae > Warburgia > Warburgia ugandensis. Next base: position 69,926,603 of record CP141134.1, read on the forward strand.
ATCAGCAGAGCATGGTAATACAGTTTCAGGTGCACAAGTCACACAAAAAGAAGAAGCAGAAAAGAAAAGAGAACAAGCCCAGGGACTTTGGCGAGTATCCAAAAACATCAAGTGAAGACAAAAAGGAAGCACAAGATCATCCTAGGTAGGCCAGAACACATTCTATATCAGAAATCTAAACAGAGAGGTCAGTGAATGAACATTACTCAATCTGCAACATTCTATACCAGGAACAAACGAATCATCTAATCAATCCTTGAACAATAAAATGCAGCGAGATCATGGAAGACGGATCCAGCAATAGCCAAGTACTACAAATTGAAGACCTACAGAGACAATCTGGAGTTCCTAGACAATTAAGAGTTTTCGCAGTAAGATTAGAGCAGGGTTTACATGCTTATTCAAACACTCAATCTAATTTGAACCAAATTGAATCATCGTGCTGCAGGTAGACTGGAAGCAGAAGAGATGAAACTGAAGAATACATGAACAAGTCGGATATCGATCGAAAGAGGAAAATCCTATCCATTTATAAGCGATCGTAAGATATGAACTCACCGGTGTATGCATTACACCTGCCGGCGACAGAAAAAATGTGACGGAGAACGTGACAATGTTGGAGATCTGTAATGTTGTCTCCGGGATGGTAGAGAGATAGTGAGAGGCATGACTCTGAGGGTTTTGAAGTAATAGTAGACTTCAAAATGCTAGCGTCACATGCAGGAGATTCAGACGCAAGGGGAATAGGCGATAGTTTAAGCGATGCTTCCACGTGTGCGTGATTGGGGATACTTTATGTCCCGATTGCGTGTGGTCGCGTTTAAGGTGGGGTTGTGGTAGGAGGGTGTGTAGGTAGCAGTCTCAAAAGGTTGCGGAAAGAAACGGCTAACGCGGGCGAAAAGAGAAAAATATGAAAATAAACAGGAATTATATTTATCAACCCCCTTATTTTGATGATAGCACTCTTCTCTTTGTGGAGGTACTTGGAGACTCAACTTGTAATAGAGAATTCTACCACCATTTTAGTCTAAGTTTTAGTTCACTTGATATAGCCTAACATGCCAAATTTGAGTTCACTTCATATAGCCTACTCTAGCTAGATATTGAGTTTAAATTCTTGTTTTCACCTAATTTAGTCAAAGTTTACCCAACTGAGGCTAGCCAAAATTTGCAAAATGTTAGGGTGAGTTAGGGTAAATTTGAATTGAGCTAATACGAGTTTAACTATGTCTGAATAAAATTTTATATAATATTTAGTATTAAATAACCTTATTCAAGCCCAGTTCTTGTAAAACCTATAAGAACCTATGGTAACAGCCTCCAACAAGAACTTGTTTGTGGGCTTGCATTGCATGTCATGAAACCTATTTGTAGGTTTTCCATTCAAACCATGAAGCATATTTGTGGGCTATCCTTGCATACTATAAAAGCCTATTTCGTAGCCTCCTTACTAATAATAAAAACTATTTATAGGAACACATGCATACTATGAAGTTTATTTGTAGACCTTCTATAGCTTTAAGTTGAAAATAGGTAAGAATAACTTCTAGGTCCTATAATTTAAAGAGCTTCTTATGGGAAAATATGAGTGTGTAAGTCTTAGGCATTAGCATGTAAATAGCTTCTTAATTGAAAATTAAGTATAGATGGCTTTAAGGCTCATCATGTAAATAGTTTTTTATTAAAAAATATGTGTGAATAGCTTTTGGGTCCTATCATGTAAATAACTTTAATTTTGAATGGTTGTAGATAAATTTTGGGGCTCACCATGTAAATAGCTTCGTATTTTAAATAGTGTGGGTATTTTCTAAGACCCACCATGTAAGTAGCTTCTTATTTGAAATAAGTGTGGATAGCTTATAAATCTCATAATGCAAATAACTTTTTATTTGAAAATATATGTGAATAGCTTCTAAATACTACCATACAAATAAATTTAATTTGAAAATGGGTGTGGATGCTTCTAAGGCCTACCCTTATTCAAAATAAGTGTGGCTAACTTCTAGTGCCAACCACATAAATATCTTATTATTTGAAAATGTATATGAATAACTTATAACTCATATTATGTAAATAGCGTTTATTTAAAAATGTGTATGGATGGTCTTTAAGGCTCACCGTACAAATAGCTCCTTACTTGAAAATGAGTGTAAATATCACATTTCTTTATTTGAAAATGGTGTGGATATCAATTTCTAATACTGAACTGCTATTTTCTCAAATTCACTCGAAATTGAGTGAAAAACAAGTCCATCCTCATTCTTCCTCCAAGCTAAAAAGCCTTCAATTTACACTAAGAATAGACCCCGCACCTAAAACTCAGCTCAAATCAGTCTAACTTGATATTTCTCCACTAACTCTGAGCAAGGTTGAGTTTTATTAAACTCTTGCTATCTAAGGACGGACTAACAATGACTTTGCAAGAGCTTCAAGTTTGCTCAACCTAGTTTGTTATAGAGTAACCACGAGTTAGTAAGACTTTTATGAAAATCAATCTAGTTCAAGTTGGACTAACAATGATCTAGCTCGATAATGTCAAAATTGATCATGTTTGACCTAGATTGATTGAAATCAAGATTGACTAACTTCGTGTAAAATTTCCAGAGGCCATTAGCAGTCCATAACTCTTTAACGGGTTTTGAGAAAAGGAGGAACTTCCCCTCATTGGTATGAAAAACTCAGGAAGCAAGTGGAGACCCCAATATGGGCAGTTTTTTCTTACTCCCTTATTTAGTCTACATGTGAAAAATCAAACCAATCAAATGATTGTAACTAATCCTTTTTTCAGTTTTCAGAATCAATAGCCACGAGTTTGCATTTAAAGTAACATAAGCTATGATCGTCCAATGGTCATGTTTTTTGTGCAGCCTATCCTAGAAGTTGAATAAGATGAATGGCATATATCTTTCAGAGAACAAAATATAAAAGAATTTTACGTTTTACAACAAATCAAGAAAAATCTCCAATTTAACACCCTGTGTCAATGCCTAAAGTCTTTTTTTTTTTTCTTTTATAAATGGTTGGTTGTATAATTGTATTAAAGTCAGAGAACTTACGGTAAATGAAAGGGAATAAATCCAACCATTTCAAACAATAGCTAGCAAATGACTGAGCGAGTCATTAATGAACAAAGTGAAAATGAACATCATCAATAAATCCAAATGAATCTCTTCTAAGATATGGATTTTCTGTTTCCAGACTCCCTTCTTGGCAAGGCATCTGCCGTAAAATTGGCAGATCTCTTGACATTGGCTAGTATAACTTGGAATAGATTGATCCATTGGTCAATATGAGCAAACTCTTGTAGAGCCTTGATGGAGAGTGGTTCCAGACAGCCATCTGATGACACAGTTCGAATCATCTTCAATTAACTGAAAAAACTAATGTGCCGGCGAGATCCTAAAGCCAAAACCTCTACTCTTGTGGAATCCCCCTCTTCACCTGGTCTAGCTACGATTGGGGCCTCCTCGAAAATTCTCCCAATTCCAGATTCCCTCGGATTAACTAGAGATGAGATGTTGAAATTAAGTTTAAATTATGCAATAAGGGGTGGATTCCATCGGGACTCGCTTTTTGGTTTGAAGACAGTAATGTTGTTGTATCATTCCCAGACCTTCTCAGCTCATAGGTCCTAACTCCTTTGAGATCATCAGAACAAGCTAACCCAAACAAATTGATTCTGCGGCCATTTTTGACCTCAAACAGATGTGTGGATCACTGGTTGTGGGAAATTCAAGCAAGAAGTTGGGAGATTAATCATTCTGACTAAATTAGCTGTACTCTTCCAGCCAGTGAAAGAGTGTTTCTGCCATCCAACCAACATGGCAAGAAGTCTTTCCATGACTTTGTTCTACGGACTGACTGGAGGACTAGAAATGGTCAGTGGCATTACAAGATAAATGGATGGTAAGTGATTAAGTTCCCAACAGAACAATTGATCAGGTCAGCGAATGAATTCAGAGCACTCTGATTAATGTTAACTCCAAACATCTCTCACACGCGGAAATTGAAATTTTGGCTTGTGCATCCTTCATATATATCATGAACGATCGAAAACACCTCCATTCTTGTGAAGAAGCCTTGCCAATCAGCAGTGTCATCTATGTGTTGCAGATGACTAATAAATCGGGCCACGTTCCTTCACTTTAAAAGCCTTCGACAATGCCAGAATCAACCCATTTCTGCATCATCTTTTTTAAAGTCTCTGCAAATATTGTGAACAGGAGAAAAGACAGTGGATCTCCTTGTATGACACCCCTGGAAGCTTGAAAAATTCCTTCTGGCGTTCCAATGATAAGTCAGAATCCACAGCCTCCATTTTCCTTCAAATCTCATCTTTTTGCAAGTTGAAATCGAACAAAAGTCAGAAGGGGAGCCTTGGCGCAACGGTCGAGTTGTCGTTGTGTGACCTTCAGGTCACGGGTTCAAGGCGTGCAAACAACCTCTTTCAAAATGCAAGTTAAGGTTGTGTACTATTGACCCTTGTGGTCTGCCCCTTCCCCGGACCTTGCATACGCAGGAGTTTCGTGCACTGGAGCTGCCCTAAATCGAGCATGCGCCGTTGCGCCCTATCTTTGACTTTACTCACATCCAATCTGCTTAAAACTCCTTGCTTAGATTTGTCGATAGAATGAAGCACTTTGTTGGCTACCAATAAACCATCAAGGACTTATCTCTCGTTAATAAATATTGTTTGTACCTGAGAAATAATTGTGGGCAAAACCAATGTATTCTCTTGGTGAGGCACATGGTAGAAGGGGATCCTTGGTGCAATGGTAGAATTGTCGTGATGTGACCTTGAGGTCACAAATTTAAGGCGTGGAAACAATTTTTTGCAAAATGCAAAGTAAGGCTGCATACTATTGACCCTTGAGGTCCTCCCCTTCCCCAAACCTTGCATATGTAGGAGCTTCGTGCAATGGGGCTGACCTTTTTTGGTGAGACACATGGTAAGGATCTTAAGTAACAGAAGACTCCTTTGACTATTAAGTAACACTAAAAATGCCCATGTCTTTGACTATTAAGTAGATTTCAATGAAATTTAATTCATAAATATTCTGATTATAGTAACAGAAGACTCCTTTTTAACTTTTTTGAAAAAGAATAATTTTTATAGCCATATCATATTTTAAAAAGATCCCACTTTTTCATTCAACCAAGTTTTAAAAAAAAAATTATTTAAAACCCATCTTTTTTACCACTTCTTCTTTTTTTTAACTTTTTATGTTGAATTCTTTTTTTTAACAATTGCATGATTTTGTGAATTTTTATCTTTAACTTTTTAATTTTTTGACTTTTCTTCGACAGTTTAACCCTAAGTTTCAAGTCTCCTTTAAACTCTCAGTTACTTGGGAGGAGGGCCAAGATAAATTAAATCATAGAGTGGGGTGGGGTGGGGTGGGGTTAACAAGAAACCATGAACAAAATTATCCATGTCTTAGCGACTCCTACCATTGACAGCAACGAACATAGATAGGCCTCTCCCTATTGTCCGAACAACATCGTCCATGTTTCAGGTTTGCCAAAAAATCGGGGGAGAGTATCCCATTTTATTCGTCCCACTTTTAAACAATATATGCCATATCTATGAAATTGGAACAAAATATAATGGCCACTGAGAATTATTAGCAAGTATGATGGGACTCCAATGGCTGGACCGGGTTTCACAGCGTAAACATTTCTAGTTTCCAAGCATGCAGCTCCAAGCAATAGCAAGGATCCCAACGTTTCTGTCAAACAGGATAACAAAGAATCTATCAATATCTGGACATAAAAGTATGGGTTTAAACTCTCGAAGGCTTGCCTGTGGAGGACTATAAATATGGGCTCCGGTGACAAAACTAAGAAACAAGTAGCAATGGAGGGAGTCAAAAGATCAAGTCTCGTCGCACTTCTGCTGGTAGCTTTCATTCTATCATCAGCCTATGGTAAATCTCTCTCTCTCTCTCTCTCTAGTACTTAGTTTTCATCATCAATCCAGACGTGCAAGTGAAAATTATGCTTGGATCATTCCATTTCCAAATCACTTTCTGAATAAGGTGCTATCACCTTCCTCTATTTTTGGTGTCGAATACACACAATCACAAGCACCTCAAAGGCTTCAACACTGGCCTACCAAGTACAAAGGAGAAGTTGTTGAGGAAATTGAATGTGCTAAATATCAATGAATAAGAAATTTTCACTTCTAGAGCTTTAGAGGAAGATTCATAGTTAGACTATGCTCTTTTTTTTTACAGAATCCTTTGCTATCCTTATTGCCCAAGGTGGTACAGCCTTCCCCACCAATATATAGGCTATCATTCATAAATATATATATATATATATATATGTATGTATGTAGACACACATGATCAAGGAGTATAATACAAGGGGCACAACCTCATAGGAACCTCCTGTCTTAAAAGCTTCTTTCTTTTTTTTTCTTTTTTTGAAACACCATGGTTTAAAAACTTGCAAGCGCTTATTGAAAAATATCCTAGATAAAATCAGTGAAAGGTAACATTTATCTCAGATTTAATTTAGACACGACATTCCTTTAGCTGGCAAAGGAAGTAAACAGTCGATATAATATCCATGTACTTAAACATGTGTTTTGCAACATTATAATGATAGTTTCTGATGTTTGGTTTTCCTTGCAGTTGAAAATGCAACTGCCTTGATTTGTCTGGGTGAGTGCGACGGTAACTACGACGTTAGCTGCCGGAGATCTTGTGCCAGTGCAGGCCTTAAGGGTGGAATCTGCCTCTATGAACATCATAAGGCCAGCTGCTGTTGTGACAATTAAGCTCCATGGGAGCATATATTGATCTGTTGGGACTCTACTGTCTCTTTGAGATTATTTCTAGCAAATAAATAAATAAATAAGATCCATATCTTTCTACTTTCAAGTTTCTTAAATTCTCTTTCTTGATCACCTTTAAGTTGAGTGTTTAATTTTCTCCTTTCTAGTGTTTCTATTTCATGGTGATGTGTTAACCTTCTTCTTCAATAAGTAAGTCTGCCAAGGTGTGTGAGTGTGGCGCTGGCGAGAGAGACAGAACTGCGAAAACCCAATTCAAGGGTTCAATGGCCTTCATCTAGCGTTGGCGAGACTGTTGGCGGTATATCATTGGAGAGGAAGAACCCAAGCCCCATTATCCGAACACATAGGAGACAGCGATTCCAGACTCAGCAACCCTTTGAGATTCATTATTAGAACGAAGGATCCAAATACATTACCTGCTGTCTTTTCCTTGCCTTTTGCTAAGAGGGGAGGCTCATGCACGAAGCTCCTGCCTATGCGGGGGTTGGGGAAAGGGCAGATCACAATAGTTTATAGTACGCAGTTTTATCTTGCATTTTTTATAAAAGGTTATTTTGACACCTTTGAGATTGCCTTTTGCTGAGTGATATTATACGATGTATTTACATGCTTCGTTAATGGAAAAGCTAGCGATATAGGTGTTAGGATCATTCCCGGACAATCCATTGCATGGCCTGTCAGAGATTTTGCCTAGAAGATTGATGTTGATTATCATAGAGACTCTTACAGACTTGGACCCTCTACCATGATTGCTAAAATGTGAAGATATGTCGCTTCAACAAAAAAATAGAACACCTACATCGAAGCAACAAACCCGTCGCTGCAGGTAAGTGGTTCTCGTGGCTACGAAATGTTCACATGTATAACTTCTGCTGGACTGGCAACTTATAATTTACACCTTTGGTCTTGCCAAGAGTGCCACATTAGGCATGGTAATTCTGCATGTAGTTCTCCACCTATGGTTGATTCGAGCCCATTCATCTAATCTCTTCGAAATTGGATATCTCATATTCATAGGATTATCATCGTGATTTTTGGTCTATGAGATATCCAAATTCACAGTGATCAGATGAATGGCTTGATCAACCAAGGTGCTTCTTCATGCAAAAGTAGGGTGTCCAGCTGTGGTATAATGGTATTCATCTTTTGTCAAGCAAAAGTAAGGTGATACGGACGTAGTCGCTGAAATTCAGCGGGTATACCATCACCATAACTACTTGTTCAATAATAAAAATGTCAAATTAAAGATTAGGATCTCTACGATAGTGATATTGAAGTATAAAGAAGTGCAGATGTCTCCTTTGCTTCTACAAGATCGAAGTATAAAGTATGTACATTTCCAGGTAAAATGTCAATGTGATATCCAAATTTGGAGAAATCAGATGAATGTCTTAGTATAGAAGTTAAGGCCACAATAATAGTACCTCAGGCAAGAAGACTTTTCTGAAATCTTGAAATTTAGTGTTAGGAATCTCGATGGATCCGAACCACGTTTTCTTGAAGATTTCCGAGGCTCTTTCCAACTAGAGCAAAAGATCCATACGAACTCAGAGAAGTTATAAATCAGCTAGGGAACAGAATGCACGTTGTAAACTGTATCCAGTGTCATATCAAGAAGGATATGCTTAGCTCTGACACTCAAAATGGTCATTTTGCAGTTAGGAAAACCATCTTCATCGGAAAGACTCGGAAATGTGCTTGAGAAACGTAAAAGAACCATGCAGAATTGCAAATCAATGAAGTATTACATTCTGAATTTAGATCATGCCTGCCACTAACACCAGAAGTTCAGAAATAATACTCCAAGCTCATATGGTGTGAAACAGCATTTAAGACATCAACCCATGGAGAACCATACATTTTATAGACAACAGCCCATGGTACTAAAGTCTAAAAGGTTAGAGACCCTGTCATGAAAGACTAAGTTCAATGTGGTACAATAACAGCATTAAAACCTTACAGTGAAAAACAAAACTCATCATCCTCATCCTCATCATCATCATCATCATCATCATCCTCATCATCATCATCATCATCAAGACCTTATCTCGATTAGGGATCGATCACATGAATCTTGTTCCTTCGTTCCCCTCTATTAAGAGTTATGGCTTCATTCAGTCCCAAAGTTTTTAAATATTTTCTCACCACTTCTGTCTACGTTCCTTTGGGTCTTTTCGTTGCCCTTTTAGAACCTTCAACTTGTATTGCCTCAATCTTTCTAACTGGTGCTCTTTTTGGTCTACATGGGATATGTCCAAACTATCTATGTCTAATCTCCTTCATCTTGTTACGTATTGGTGCTATTCTTTAGTTTCTTCTAGTATTTTCATTTCTAATTTTATCCTTTCTTATCTTGCTATATATCCATCTCAACATTCACATTTAGGGAACACTGATCCTATGTACATGTTGTTCCTTAACTACCCAACACTCTGATCCATAAAGTATGGCGAGCCTTGTAACCATCATATAGAAATTTCCTTTCAGTTTGAGTGGCACCTTCCGATGACACAAACTCCAAAGGCACATCTCTATTTGTTCCAACCTACTTAGATTCTCTAGGTGACCTTCCTCACAATCTCTCTACTTTCATGAATTACGGATCCCAAGTATCAGATTGTTCTTTTAGGAGACTTCTTGGTTATCAATCTTTACTAATGCTCTACTCTTGCTCCTCTTCTTTCTAAAATTCCATTCTACATACTCTGTCTTAGTTCGACTAATTTTCAATCCTTTAGATTCTAATGCATCTCTCCATAACTCTATCTTTGTGTTTATGATATCCCTTGTCTCGCCAATTAAATCTATACTATCTGCAAATAACATGTACCATGGAATCTTCTGTTGTAAATGTTTTGTTAACTCAACTATAGCTAACATGAAAAGGTATAGGCTCAATATCGATCCTTGATGTAATCCTATAGTGATAGAAAAATCACTAATTTCTCCACTTGTGGTCCTAAAGTTTATTACCACTCTATCATACATATCTTTGTTTATGTCTACATACCGAGTAAAACCCCTTTCTCACCCAACACCTACTATATTAACTCTTTAGAAACTCTATCATAAGCTTTTTCTAAGTCAATAAAGACCATGTGAAGGTCCTTCCTCATCTCCCTATATTTCTTTATCAATTGTCTAAGCAGAGAATTAACTTTCATGATAGACCTCTTAGGCATGAAATCGAACTGATTCTCCGATACACGTGCCTTATGTCATAGCCTCTTCTCTATCACTCTTTCAAAAAGTTTCATTGTATGGCTCATAAGTTTAATCCACTAATAATTAGTGCAACTATGTATGTCCCCTTTATTCTTGTAAATGAGTACGATAAAGCTCTTCCTCCATTAATCCAATATATTTTATTTGATTTTACAATCTTATTAAACAATTTTTTTCAACCAAACTACCATAATATCTCCTATATACTTCCAAACCTCTATTGGTATACTATTAGGGCCCAAAGCCTTTCCTGATTTCATCTTTTTCAAGGCCTCATTCACTTATAATCTTACATTTATATCTATAATGTCCAATGTTATTTGGGTTTACAGTGCTTTTACTCCTAGTATTCTAGGCGTAATTGTCATTTAGCAAATTTTGAAAGTAACTTTTCCATCTTTATTTGATCTCGTCGTCTTTTACTATTATCCTTTGGTTATCACCTTTAATACACTTAATGTGGTCTAAGTCCTTACTCTTTCTTTCTCTTACTTTTGCAAGCTTAAACATGTCTTTTTCACTTTCTCTTGATCCTAATTTATTATAGAGATTATCATATGCCTTGACTTTAGCCTAACTTACTACTCTCTTAGCAATCTTTTTAGCATTCTTATAGTGTTCAAAGTTTTTATTGTTTTTAGTCCTTTGCTATGCTTTAAGACACACATTTCTCTTTCATAACTTTTTTGCAGTTTTTCACTCTACCACCAAGTTTCCTTTGTTGGTGGCCTTTTACCTTTAAATACTCTGAGGATATCTTTCGTCACTTTCTTAATAAACATTGTCATATTAGTCCACATGGTGTTTACTTTTGTTTCATTGTTCCAGTTTCCTTATACTATTAACGTATTTGTAAATGACGCAATCTTTTCTCCTTTTGGGTTCCACCACTTAGTTTTAGGATACCTATTAAGTTCATTTATTTTCCTCCATACTTTAATGTAGATATCCATAACCGTTAATCTAAGTTGAGAGGTTTGACTCTCACTAGGTACCACTTTACAATCATCACGTATTGATTTTTCGGTATTCCTAAATAGGAAAAAGTCTATTTAGCTTTTATATGGTCTACTTTTAAAGGTTAAAGTATTCATCACTCTTCTTAAAGTATGTGCTTGTTATAGCTAGGTTATATACTAAGGCAAAATTGAGTATAGCTTACCCCCTCTCATTTTTTTTCTCCAATACCATACCCCCCATGTACCCTATCATATCATTCTTTTTCTTTTCCTACACGAACAATTACAACTACTCTTATAAATGTCCTCTATGTATTTGGAATGTCTTGCATGACTCTCTATATCTTTCCAGAACTGTCTCTTGAATGTATCTTCTAACCCTACTTGTGGTGTGTATGCACTAATTATATTTATGATCTTCTCTCCTAGAACAAGTTTATTACTATAATTCTATCACTAGCTCTTTTAAAATATATAACCTTATCCTTTAATTATTCATCTACCATTATTATTATGCTATTTCTATTAGAAACATAACTATTCTAACATAAAGATATTACGACAGATGTATGGCAAATCTTAATGTCCATGCTTACAATAATAATAATATATAAATTTTAATTCTAGAAGGTGCTTCCACTCATTGTACCCAATTACTCCAATCTGAGCTAAACAAATAATGTTACTTTTTCTTTTCTTTCTATGCCACAATAGAATTGTTGTGAACATACAAAATATAAAAGAACAAGAAACAAGGAAGAACACAAAGATTTACATGGTTCCCTCTGAATTGAGGTACATCTGCAAGTTCACACCAGTTTTATTATCTCCCAAGGTTAGAAATAGCTACCGCAAGGTATGGAAGATTTCTCCACCTCTATTAAACACTAAAGTTGTACACACACATGGACAAAGTAGGAAACGTCTACCTTTTTCTTTCAGAAGCTCCACTACCAAGCTCCCGGTAGGGGTGTGCTGCCCTTTGCACCCTCGGCAAGCTAACCACGTAGCTCAACTAGCATCAGGGCTTGCCCTCGAAATGTGGTTCATAGCGCAACATAAGTCAATACAAGCATAGTGGGATTCAAGATAATCAAGCTCCAAACAACAAGAATGCCTTAGAAGTTCCAAATTGTAGAACAATCAATAGGTAAAACTCAGTAATGTTGTCCAAAGAAAAAGGTTAAAAATGCATTCTTAGTGGCATAGTGTTCTGCAGCTACTACACCATAACTAAAAGCATTAAAAAGGTTGAAGAGACTGTCATAGCATAGATGAAGAAATGCTTTTAAAAGTAATAGTTAGTAGATATTGTTTGCATACTCATCTAACTTCTGAATTAGTCAAGTCAAACACATATCTTGTAGTTATGCCAAAACCTTCACTCAACATAGCTTTTGCAATAATATCTTTTGAAGACCTTTGCTGGCTACTGTCCTACCATACGTACCAAAGGAAATAAAATAAGGCCTTATCAATAAACATGACAGATTAAAATGAAGCTTGTTAGTAGACTATCCATATAGGATGTCAGCAATAAGATTTAATGTTACTTCAATCTTTTTGGCCTACATATACCCAAAAATGATCAGTAGTGAGTTGATGTTGTGGGTTTTAGCGAATTAATGGTAAAATTGCAACTATTTTACACATGTGAGCTCCCAATGATTTTTTGGTCTTTCAACAATGACCTTTGATGTGACATATTTAGCATCATGAATAAGTAAGTGATATACTAACAAATGTGGTTTTTCCCCTATACTTCCAGTCATTCTCTAGTCACAACGACATTCAAAGTATGTGTACAAAGAATCACTAGAGTTTGGTATGCAAGTGAACTCTCTGAAACTAGTATCCCTTTCTATATAGTCAGGTTGTGGACAACTAATAGATCTAAGAAAGTAATTCAAAAATAGAGGCGCATGTTTAGTTGTTTTCTTTGTAGTAATCAGAAAATACATATTAAGTCCCATCATATGCTTTCTAGCTGCCACTGGTATGTCCTTGGTAAGTTATGAAGAATCATATGCAGAGCGACTTCATGAAAGTGGGACTCACCATGCAATTCTCTAGACGGCAAGTCAAGCATTTATGGAAAAGCACAGAAACTGCTTTTCCCTTTTATAGGAGAAAGACTAAAATGAATTTTTGGAAATTCATTAGTGACATTTTTTGCGAGGGGTAAAAGAAGAACTAATTAAACCATTTGAAGCTTTGAAAGAAATCCAAATTACATAAACATTTCTAAAAGGAAGAAATTCTGGTTCTGGCTTTCAAAGACAGAGGTGCAGCATCAAGTTGAAAACATCTTAGATGCTTTGCTAATCATTGACGTGCAGAAATTTCAAACTAACTCATGAATATGGTTCAAATATATTTTAATAAAACCTGAATTAGATGAATTCTGAAATATCTCTTGGCCTTATTTACAAGTCGAAATGCATTGTTAGACTAATTTAAAGATTGAAGCGTTTCATGTCTGTCATGAAACCAGCCTTTAGCAACATAGACCTGTACAGTTGTTGTAGAGTTTACTGCTTGCTATTTGTAATTGGCACCTTGCCCTCCATTGCAAAAAAAGAAAAAAATCAGTACATGGTTAGGGCTGAAATTCAATCTACATCATTGAACTACAATTGATATAACATTTTACTCTAGGAAAAAGTAATAGAGAGTAATAGTAGTGTAGGTGTAATATTATAAGAAAAAAAGCGTAGCCTAATGCATGAATCTCTTGCATGTGTAGGGTCCATAGAAGGGTGAAACAAAAAAAGTCTATAGTATGCGGCCTTATTTTGAATTTTTGTAAGAGGTTGTTTAAAATAGGTGTAATATCTTATTATATCTAATGGACTGTGGGTCAATGGCTTAGAATGCACGTATCAGTCAATAACATCACTCAGCAAGTATGTGCATGCTAATATCTATGAGAACTCACATTAATGAAATATAAAGAACTTCAACTCAAAGAACAAATTCGGTAAACTAAATGACTTAAGAATTGTTAAAAGGCTTATAGTTCTGGAGGTTTCAACCAGCGGGACATGCTTTAGATGTTGTTCAATCCTAAACTAGATCATCATCATCATCATAATTAAGGCCTTATCTCAATTAGAGGTTGGGTAAACGAATTATTCATTCATTCTCCTTTATTAAGTGTTAGTGTTTCATTTAGCCCAAAAGCTTTTAAATATTTTCTCATCACTTGTATCATACCATTTTGGTCCTTTCCCTTGTCCTTTTAGAGCCTTTGACTTATATCGACTCACTTCTTCAAACCGGTGCAATCTTTAATCTCAGTTGGACATGTTCAAACCATCTAAGTCTACTGTTGAGTTTTCATACTCACTCCTTCAAACTGGTGCAATCTTCAATCTCAATTGGACATGTCCAAACCATTTAAGTCTACTTTTGAGTTCTCAGCAAGTGTACGGTTGTTGTTGTCTAGTTAGTGCAAGTCTGGGTTGAATCCACGGGAACTCACCTTAAAAGTGGAGTTTTCACAAATTTTAATTACAATTTGCAAAAATAAAATTAAAGTTCATTAAGCAGTTTATGAATATTTGATTCCAAATTTAAACAATAGAAAATGATATTTAAGCACAACTTTCCTATTTTGACTGTTATGTTACGCAACACAGCACAACATGTACTAAATAATAAAAGACAACATAAACTAAAAAGAGAAGCTTTAAATTAAACTACTACAGTTTTTGAAATGAACTTAAAACAACGCAATCCGAGAACAAGCCTATCCATAGAAAAGAATGAGACAAAATAAGGTAAATGACAAAACAGGACATGAGTGTAATTGGAATAAAATGCAATAGGCATTTCTGGAATTTTAACACAAAAAGTTATCTTCTTCGGCTTTGAAGAGAAAACCCAGAAACGGTGCGAGAGAGTGGCGTAGGAGAAAAGGGCAGATCGGGAAGCATTGGAAGAAAACCCAAGTTGGGATTTCTTTCAGTCGATCTTGCCGGAACTGGTGAAGTTGGGTTTTTTCCGGAAAACGGGAGGAGCAGAGGGAATACAGAGAATGGGAACAAGGGAAAACCGGAGACGGGAGATCTGGTGAGGGAGTGAACGAGGGAGCAAGAGGGAGAGAGAGAGAGAGAGACGGAGAGGAGAAGATGGGTGCGGCTGATAGGAACAGAGGATATCTGGGTTCTGTGAGGCAGAGCCGTAGAGTGCTGGGAATGGGAAGGAGTAGAGAACGGTGATGCAAAGAAGAAAGACTTCAGGCACCAGTGACGACGGTGATTCAGCCAATGCTGCTGGGAGTCAGGCTGTGTTAACTGGTGTTGGGGTTATGCCGATGCCGGTCTTGGCCATGAAAAACAGAGGGGAGCACGAGGTGGAGATGAGGCATAGGTGATAGAGGGGAGGCTTGGGTGATCTGGGCATCTGCCGTCGCGTGGTGGAGCGCCCGAGAGAGGGAAGTCAAGAGAGAAGAGGGGGTTGGTGAAAGTGATGGAGAGAGGGAGCCAATTGGGTGATGGGTGCGGTGGAAAACAGGTGGAGCGGTGTCTGGATTGGGCAGCCGTCGAGGCTGGTCTTGGGTGCTGGCCAGTACGGTCAGATGGTGAAAGGAGAGATGAAGAGAGATTGGGAGTGAGAGATGAGGGACCTGGGGTTTTGCCGGTGAGAAAGAACTCACCGGCGATGACGACGATGGGTCGAGAGAGATAGAGACGGGGCAAACTGGGGTGATGTAGGGGGCCGTGTTTGCCTTTGTACGACTGAGAGGAGCAGACCGATGTCGATATAGGGAAGGGAGGTGAGTGATGCCTCAGGCAACGGTGACGTGATGCCGGTGGTCTGGGGTTGTGCGACAAAGGTGCAGCAGAGAGAAACAGAAAAACAAGGGATCGAGTTCGGGTAAGAGAGAGAGAGAGAGAGAGAGAGAGAGAGAGAGGAGAGAATGAGAGAGATAGTTTGAGAGGCGCAGACGCCAAAGGGAAGAGCGAGAGCATTGTTTTGTGAAATCCCCATCTATATACAAAGCAGCCCATCATGGCACCCCTTTCTTTATTTTCCTCCTTTTCTTCGTGTATGATTTCCTCCATGTATTTGCTCGCTGTTGGCAGCCCACTTCAATGCTTTAATTAAGCAATATTTCCTTGTGAGATGGGTCCATCTAGGCACTTTGATGATCTATGCCAATTAAGTCAATCTGATCATTTTAAATTATTTTGGGTTATCTACAAAATAAAATATAAAATTAAAATTATTAAAATTATGTATCTAATTAGTGATAATGATCATCTGATCATTAACTTTTCAAATTAACAGTTAGACGATCCATTAAAGCTAAAATTAACTTAAAATTATTTAATTAAATGATCTAATAAAATATTAATCTAAAGTTATTTTAGGCAAAATTAAACACTCAACATCTACCCTCTCTTATCTTGTTATTTATTGGTGCTACTTCTATGTTTCTTCTAATGTCTTATTTTTAATTTTAACCTTTGTTGTCTTGTAACTTATCCATATCAGCATCTTCATTTTAGCTATGTTTGTCCTATATACATGTTGTTCATTAATTGGTTAACACTTTGATTCATAGAGCATGACTGGCCTTATAGTTATCTTATAGAATTTTGCTGTCAATTTGAATGACACCAATCAATCACACAAAACTCTCGAAGCATAGTTTCATTTGTTCCACCTGACTTGGATTCTTTTAGTAATATCTTTATCAATTTCTTCATTGTAATGAATTAATGATCTTAAGTATTAAAAGTTGTCATTTTGGAAAATTATTGGTTATCAATTTGATTGGTGCATCTTTGCACAACTCTAGCTTTGTGTTTATACCTTCCTTTATCTTATTAATAAAAATAAATAACATGCATGGAACCTTCTCTTGCAGATGTTTTGTAAACCCATCCATAACCAACTTGAAAAGGTATGGGCTCAATGCCAATACTTTGCACAATCTTATAGCATAGGAAAATCATTTGTCTCTCCACTAGTGATCCTTATATTTATTACTACTTCCTCAAATATATCCTTAGTTATATCCATATACTCTCATGTGAAACCCTTTTCTCCCCCAATATCCATTATATTAACTCTCTAGGTATTTTATCATAAGCTTTCTCTAAGTAATAAAGATCATGTCGAGGCCCTTTATCCTCTCTCTATATTTCTCTATCAATTGTCTAAGTAAAAAAATAGCTTCCATGGTAAACCTCCTAGGCATAAAATAAAACTAGTTTTCCAATACAATTGTATGTCTTAGCTTATTCTCAATCACCTTTTTTCTAAAGTTTTACACTATGACTCATAAGTTTGATCCCACGATAATCAATGTAGCTCTATATTTCTCCTTTATTCTTATAAATTAATATGATAGATTTTTTTCTCCATTCATTTGGCATTTCTTTTATTTTACAATATTGTTAAACAACTTTGTCAACCAATAATGAACTAGATAAGCCGTGTAATTCTACCAATGTGATACCACAAGTTATAGAAGGCTACACATCGAAGTATGATGCTTTTCAACCTGAATTTTGAATTAGAAAAACCATATCAAATAAAGTGATATAAATTTATATGTCAAGTGGGTTGTCGTCCAGATGGATAGACTTAGGTGCTTTTTAACCTGAATCTACCAACCAACAAAATAATTACGCATCCGTAGAATAGCATCAAACATATTGAATGGAATCAATAACATGTAACAGCCCAAAGGTGGAGAAAATGTATAAAATAATGACTGAACATTACCACATCAACTAAAAACATAGAAATGAATCTGTAAGGAATGAATACATTTGCTTCTTGTATTAAAGGAAGATATGCATGTTTTAATATTATCCGAGCATGAATCTGACCAGCCTGCTGGGCAAGTTCCATAGCCATGGCCTCATCGAAGAACTAATGCTTTCATCCTCACTCATACCCTTTCGACTTCTTGTTTTCACCATGAACTCAAGGGCAAGGTGCTGGATTGGTGCAGGTTCAAGAGGCCGAAGAACAATGCTTTTGTCCAAGGGGTCCTCAGGAACAATAGCCCCCAGTGATCAAACACTGACAGGCCAAATGCCTGTCCCCGTGCATGGTGACTTAAATCTGTCTCAAAACCAAAAGATTCTATCACGGGTAAAAATGCCTTAACGACATAAGACGAAGTTCCTGTCAGTGAACCATTAAATTAATGTTGCATGTCCACTTCTACAAGATAACACTGTATATTGCAGATACACATTCTGTAGGAGTTTAAATTTCCATATAGTATACAGGTTCCACAAGTCTTAAAGTTGCCATAACGAAAGCAGAATAAGCCACTCCTCAAGCTGTAGGAATAATCTGACCACCACCCTGATGCAAAGGTTCGGGAGAAATTGTCGCATCAAGTATTTTGAACTGTACATTTCTAGTAGACTCATCACATGGAGATCCTTCTCGAGCACCCCACTAGAGCCCCTGAATAATGGAATCCTTCAGCACTAAGCAAGTTTTTGTTGACTTCACTGTGGAAGGTATCTGAAGGGGAGCCTTGGCGCAACGGTAAAAGTTGTTGTCATGTGATCTTGAGGTCACGGGTTCAAGGCGTGGAATCAGCCTCTTGCAAAAATGCAAGGTAAGGCTGCCTACTTTAGGCCATTGTGGCCCGCCCCTTCCCCGGACCCCACATAAGCGGGAACTTTGTGCACCGGGGCTGCCCTTTTCACTGTGGAAGGTATCATTTGACAGAATGTTAGATCCCTGCTTGTCAGGCCCAAATGCCCATATGGACCTTGCTGCAAGCAGTCCCATTTATATTCTCTTTGAAAGAAGTCACCAAGTTCTTTTTGAGGCCAATCGATGTTACACCACCTTTCTCAATATCCTCTGCTAGTTCTTCTTCCAGTGGCTTTGCAAGCATTGTTATTTTATTCTTTTTGTTGTGTGTTTCTGCAACCACTTTATTATTCATGAGGTCACCATTGTCACAAAATGTGGCAACTAGATCTGCAAGCTTGACTTCAACTTCAGAATATAGTTCATAGTAGAACCTAAATAGATCTCCCCCATCCCTAAAATTGTGCGTTCCCCTGACTCTTCAACTTTGGTAATAGCTAGATGATATAACTTTTGTTAATCTTTGGTAGACATTCCACCAGTTTAGGTCATGTATTGAAACGAAGAGGAGAAAAAGATTAACCTCTTCCTCCAAATCCACCGGGCAAATTGTTGCAGTCTTCATGATTGAAGCATCGACGCCTTCGATGAGAACCCAAGAATCAGCTGGTGCCATACTAATAGGAATGCAGTAGTGAGCTTGATAATCTCATAAGTTTTTTCCTTCTTTAATATTATTCGTATCTTCTTCCTCATCTGGTGAATAATCTTCTCCCAGCACACGTAAAGTCTGACCAGGTTAAATTGTTAAGCTGTAAACTCTACCAAAAGCATCAAACACACTGCAATCGGCCTTTGGACGAAAGTTTGATTACATTAACCACGAGAGGACCAGCAGCATCACCGACTTTCATGCCTCGACAATCGAGGAGTCTTGAGGTCCTGTGTAGATATGCTCTACCTTTTTACTTGCAGAGTCTTGAGCAGAAGGAATGTGCTCCCCTAGCATATCAGTGAACCCTGTAGGAAACTCAAATACTGCACTGCAAGCTAACCTCAATAACGGTCTAATGTTCAATCGACATGGAGCATTTCTGAGTGTCACTACAAATTGAGCAACGTGGCCTGCATACTCTTTTTACGTCCTCCAATTGCCTGACCATAAATTTTGTGCAGAGGTTCGAGAGCAAACTGAACAGTGATCTTTCCCCTCCATTTATATGGGGCTTCTTCTTGAAAAATCTCTCATCAGGATGATAATACATCTTCCCAAAGATGTTTACCAAACTTGCCAGCATCAAATGGGATTCCATGGGCTTAACATACCTAGCAAAACAAATGTTACTAAGTGCAGGATCAACCGTACGGGTACCTCCTCCCTTGGTAGAGAAGGAAGATACCAGGTCATTGATGACTTCCAGTGTTTACCTTAACTTGTGGTACGCATCAGCAGGTGGGAGTTTCAGTTCTGTTATGAGCTTATCAACCTTGTTAATAACAACTACAGTGGGAAGCCTTTCTTGAATTGCATGGCGTATGACCCTCTCACTGTTAACCATTACTCCTGCAGCAGCATCTACAATCAACACATCACCATCAGCAAGCCTGAGGGCAGCAGTCCTTTCATCAGAGAAAATGACACGACCAGGAGTGTCCAGTTTGTTACGGATATAAGATTTCACATTGCTATCTTTGAGAACAAGAGTCATAGGAAATCCTCCTCTCTTGTTCGTGAATCCTTGTATCCGTCTACTTGATGTGCTTCTTACTCTCTGGGTCAAAGGTGGGGTATGAAAACAATCTTCCCATGAAAGTGCCCAACTAAAAGCAACATTGCGGCAAGGGCGGCATTAGACATATGACCCATAAGGAATTGGGTGGAGGCATAAGTCCATGAATCTTTCACACCCAACTCAAACTTACGTTCTTAACTTTTATTATCGGCTGCTCGAGGGGTTGCTCGTCTTCATCTCTGACAATGGTTTCCACATTTTCGCCATACCCGTCTTCAGCAGCAGTAAAGAAAAAGGACAGCCTACCAGCAGTTTAGGGAAAGGGCAGACCATGAAGGATCTATAGCATTTTTTTAAGAGTTTGTTTCCACGTCACCAAGGCTCCACTTCTCTCTTCAGCAGCAGGGGGATTGTACTTTTTGTCTTCAGGTACAAGAAAATCTGATTATGTATGTCGAAGTCATTTGAGGCGGCAAACATTTGCCAAATTCATCGTACATACTGTCATCCATGGCGCTAATGCAGCAAATACAATTGAATAGTGCAAGAAACTAAAACTGTACAGGTTTTGGAGAATATGCAGTATGAAACTGAGATGGAACTAAGAAGCAAGAACTTACCTCCAGTGACCTATGATCATGCATACCTAGATACATATATACATACATTGGAGTGTGTGTGTATTTTTGTCTTGTGAAAAGTGAATTAGATTTATACATACATACATACATACATATATTCAAAAAAAATGAAGCTACTTACTAGGATAAATAGGAAATGGGAGGAATTAAGTGATATACGTTGTAAGACGGCTTAAGTAAAGTGGGTTTAGATTCCTGAGATCCTAACAGTTCATCCTTGGATATGCGATTGCTCTACTAGTGATCATCGCCACTGTTGTTTCTGAGTTTGAAATGGATGGTACAGGAGAAACCTTTACCACTGACGATTGGCCGATCTTTAAGAGTGGCATCACGATGAGTGGTTCGGATAGGATCACCCCACTATGCGGCCATAATGCGCAATACTTTCAGCTAGCTTACTAGCTATTGAAAACTTAAGCGCGACAATCGATCGCCACGTCGTCCTACATTTCGTTTATTGATACATCAAACTCGGGATCATCCAACGGATGAGATTCTTGGGAGATGGTCAAAATACGAAGGGCCCTATCAGATAAACGGGCATGATTACCAAAAATGGGTCCCGGCCCTCTGATTGCAGGGGGTAAAAGAGGGAATGAATGGTTTGGATTGCTCAAACCGTGGGTCCTAGACTCCAACTCTTACGTTGGCTGCCGAGTTACTGGTGGACTTTGACTCGGTGGGCATTTTGGGTCCGGGTTGCAACCAGGATATATAATCACTGCAACCTCTTTCCCGGATTTTCGAGACGCTGCAGGAGAGAGAGAAGATGATTTACCGAAGATGGAGTTTGCTGATTACGCCTCCTCTCATTGTGGGATCGGTGGTTGGTGCCACGCTTTTCTACAATTTCTTCTTGGGCGGCAACGTAAGTCTCCTTGTTGTACCTCTCCTTCTTCTTCTACTAGTTTTCCCTTTATCTCTAAAAAAACCAGCCATTCTGTGACGCTTCCTGTCAAATACCTTGGCTGCCCTTTTTTCTTCTTTCTTTCTCCTGAATTAAGTTTTTAACTTGATATGGGGCTTCTTCTGTTTCTCTTCTGATTTGCTCTAGTCGACAATAAAAATCACGAAAAGCTAGAGAAACAGTGTATTGTTTGAATTGGTTAATGTGAGGTTGTATCTGAAATAATGATTTTTTTTTAGATGATTTCTTTCCGAGGAATCGGGATAGAATGATTATTTGAAGGATTTTGAGTGAACAGGGGCACTTGTGAGCCTTACAGTTTCAGATCTGCGACAAACAGTTGATCCATTATAAAGAAATTTGGTAATTAGGGTTTTCTTCCCTTATGTCCCATAGTTGCCGATGGTGAAAATCTGTAGAGACTGTTGGTCTTCTAGAAGTCAGTTGTTTATCTTTATAGAAGAGCATTGGTTGTCTTAGGCAGTATCATATAATGAATGGTAATTTCAGCTCAGACCTATTTTTCAGAGTTGGCAGATATGTTAAGGCGATCTACATCCACTTTAGATGAGAAAGATTTCACATAGAGAAGTTGAATTGAAAGTAGATAATTGCTCATGAACTGTTTCGATTTTCACAGCCCTGAATCTTTTGGCTGTCTTAAATACTTGAATGTATTGGATGAAGGGCACAAGCAGTAACAAATGGGACTGTGATCATGGCCTAGAGAAAATGTTGAGAATCAGAAGTTCCTTCTTCGTGCTGCTAGATTCACCCTTTATTTACTTTTTACGACTGCAGTTATCTAACCATGCTGTGTGCCATTGCCTTTAGTTCTGGGTGCTAATTCTAAAGACACGGAATTGGTAATCTCCCTGTTTGAGCTCATATTATGGGAAGTCAACTATTTTGTTCCGAGGCTATCCAAAATTCCATTGTATTACTAGTCTGACTCTCGTCACAAACATTTTCATATTTGTACCAATAGAGGCATCTTGCTTTTGAGAATCATTACATGGTGTTAGTGATTCTAGAGATGCAATGAGCTGACATGAGATAACATGTTATGAGATTTGGCTTGAGATGACCAAATTTGGCATGAGGTGACTGAAAATTCAGCTTTAACTGTGAGTTTAGGTGAAATAATTTTCATCTCAACTCATCTCAAGCACCACTAACAGTAAAATGGGGAGATATTATTTCATCTCATCTGAGCTCAAGCACCACCAACAGTGATATGGGCCATATCATCTCATCTTAAGCACCACTAACCTCTTGTTAGATAGCATAGAGGCTCTTTTCTACCACTTGTGAAGTCTAAAAAGCATAGTAGTGTTATGTAGGGGCTAAATGGTAGGATTTAGTAAAACATGACATTCCTCTTTGAGGACCTCAACCAGACAGGGTGTGGCTTCGAAAACTGGAGCACGGGTTCCATAGTTACAGATAGGAAGCAATTAAGTAAGAACTCAGTTGAACTTGATGCTTTCCCAGTGCACTAGGAAATATCTTGAAGTTTCATCCTTAGTTTTTTCTTGTACAAATCCAGTTTATTTGCATCTTCATGGATTGTCTTTTTTAATTTGCTTGGCCATGTTGCCAGTTTCAACATCCGTCAAGTTCAATTTGCACTCAACAAGTCATCCCTTCTGTGCATAACTTTAAATTTGGAGTTAGGTTGGATAATGATTTTGCCCAGTTATGTCCAGAAAATTGCATTTGAATAGTCTGATTCATATCTGGATTTTGAAGGGTTATGAATGTTGAGTTGAGCTTATTTAGGATGATCCAAGACTTTTTCAGTCGACTGCATGACTTGGGGATTCATGAAGTTTTTCCATCTTGCTGGATGGCTAAGAAGGTGATGCCTTCCAACCCGTGGACATTGTATTTTTTACTGAAAGTTGGTCACGGTCCACCCATAAGCATCTTCAAACCTTTGATCTATCATAGTAGGTTCTCCTTCTATTCTACTACTGCAGCTTGAGAGCGATAGTTAACATGTCCTAATGATACGTATTATTTTAGGATGCCCTTAAGTTGTTGCCACCAAATTCGTTTGCTCTTCTAGGTAAGCTGTTGACACTGAATTCAGTTAAACTGCGATGCAACTCTGTTTCCAGCTTCTGAGGGGTCTCCTCTTCTTGCCAGTGGACTGCTTATTTTGTAGCTTTCAACTTCTAATATATTCTATACTTTGTATGAGCCACAAACTTCTCATACTTCTAAGCTTCTTATGACATGAACTTGAATTTGTTTTTCTTTACCTATTAGAAGTAGTGAGTTGATCCAGGTCAAAGGATCTGAAAGGGCAAGGGAAGGCCCAAAAGGACATGGTTAGAGGTGAATGGACTTAATGAAACAATGGCACTTGATAGGCAAGGGAAGGCCCAAAGGGACATGGTTAGAGGTGAATGGAGGAACAAGATTTGTGTAGCCGACCCCTAATCGAGACAAGGCTTTGATGATGATGATACTGATAGCGACAACCCAAACATCAATAGGATTATGACTTGAAGGAGCTTCTTGGAGGTGGGACTTAGCATACCAAGTTATCTTAGGTCTGACCGTCATTGCCTTTGCTTAACAGGAACTGGCCCTCCAACCCAATAGATCAAGTAAGACACAAATAGTCTGAGTTAAATCCTCAGAAGTCTGTGTTATACAGTGAGGATCTCCATATAATTTGGATTGAACTGACTGATTTAACTCCTCGAAAAAACTCTAGAAAGCTATAACTTTAGTCGAAACAGAGTCAAGTGAAGATGTATGTCAAGAATTTCTGAAGCCACACATCTAGTACTAATGTTTCTTACTGTTCTCTTTCAACTAGTTTGCTGAAACCTTAAACTCCTGCATTTGACCAGAAGAAGTTGCATCTGCTTATCTTTGTTTCATAATTTCAGCTGGAGGTAGACTCTTTGAAGGTCATACTGGTCTCTTTTCTCCAAAGCTCTCGATGATCATGGAAAGCTTCAGTGAAAAGGACTCAGTGAAAAGGACAAATATATGAAACAAAATTGAGTTGTGAACTAATGCACAAATCAGAATACCAAAATATGTGAAAACCAGAAACCAAACAGAACTACATCATTTGAAAGTTTCTTATTTCTTTGGAAGGAAAACTTTAAAACTGCACCTGGTGGAACTCTGTTGCCTTAGTTGACAGGAAGGAAATGCAAGCATTCCTGACCAGGTCTCTACTTTATTTTCTGTTTTTTTGAGTTTTTTTTGGAAGGGGAAAAAGGAGTAATGTTTATCTCAACTCTTGCATTTCAATGTGGATGAGTACATGATGCCTTCTTGTGTCCTCATGGAAATTGCAGGAGCGGTTCTTTCAGAAGTTTAGGGAGCCAGATTTGGAATCTCCACAATCTGCGAAGGAAAAATGAGAACATGATTTAGCAGTCAGTGTTTTGCTTGCCGGAATGATATGTGAGGAATTAGTCCAAAGTTCGTATGTAGCACTCCTTGTAAGAACTACTTTCTGGATTTGTTTATCGTAAATGAAAATTTGAGGTTCTTCGATCAACGTCATTGTTGTAGCATCAAAATGCACGAAACTGTTTGAAATATTAGTTAATAAACTCGTATGCTGTGTGTTCCCTGTAATATCTACTGGATTTGTTTAGTCTCTAGTGTAACGTTGTCGTTGTATCCTCAAAATAGGAAGCATCGTCTGACAAAGATGACTTGACAATGTTCACCAGGATTTGTTTCCCTGTAATATCTACTGGATTTGTTTAATCTCTGGTGTACCGTTGTTGTTGTATCCTCAAAATGCAACAAGAAGCATCATTTGACAAAGATGACTTGACAATGTTCAACAGGAGGACTTTTAAGATCATTTGACAATGTTTCAACTCGACTTTAAGATACTTTTAAGATACTGATGGTATTGACAATGTTCAACAGGCCTGAGAACCTTGTTGCGTCAGTTAGGTTCTGATCCTTGCTGGTTATGGAAATAATCTGTAATCATATGAATCTGGATTTTATGAGCTTGCCAACCAGGCCCCTCATGTAGTAGGGCAACGTTTGGTTAGCAACTTCCTTTTTCTTTTCGTTCTAGTCTAGAAATGACATTCCTAAGGTATCTTCATGCCTTAATCAAATTATTTAACTTGTCTCAATTTATATAAAGCTACTATACGTGGTGTTAGTGGAGCTTGGGATGGAGTTAGCTGAGCTGGGGGAAGACCTCCCAAATCTCAACCCAGCTCACTTCATCTCAACCCGTATCATCTCAAGTTTCATTAGTGAATGTGACTGTTCTTAGTGTAGATTAGGGTTTAAGTATAATCATCATCATCATCATCATCATCATTATTATTATTCTCTTCTGGAATGGGGTAATTAGGACGTGCCTTCTGGATGAAAATGATAACTAATGGTCCCAACGAGCACTAAAACGTTGTAAGTCATTAACAACTGTCACAAACAGTAATGGAATAGGCAATATCAGGGGCGAGGAGGGGAAGGGGAGAACTACTGTTATGATGATGCAAAAGTAGTTTGGATTACACTAAGCATTGTTTTTATTGAATGCCAAAAATCAGAGGCCTACAGTGAGTGTTTGGGTCAAAAATCGACTTGGTTCCGTAGGAGTAAGTCAGAAAGATTGAGAAATAGAATCATCTGATTTGATTCGTTCTCAATAGCCATGAGATGATCATCTTAGGGTGATCCTTTTGTCGACGGATGCTCCTATTACACTCGTATTCTCTAAAGGATGAGAACCAACTATGTAGCATCTGCATTGAGAATTCAAGTATTGTATACGTCATTAGTCCGATCCTTTGTAGGAACTACCCTAATAACGAACTTGCAAAATGGATCCGTTTATCATAAAGAGATTGGTTGTTCCTGACCCTGCTTCACCTTAATTGTTATTTGAACAAAAAGATCACAATAAACTTTTGCTAAAATTATGTCTTGGTCCGAGTGGGGATAGCATATTTCGCTTCTGCATGTCCATGGAGTTGTGAAAAATCCAAACATCCACCATAAATAGATATAAACTAGCTTACCAGCACTTGCGCCTGCTCATATTTTAGTGACGAACTATGGACGTACAATTTTGTAGTAATGAAACAAAGACACTCTTGAAGTTTTGAAGTTTCTCAACGCCAACAAACTGACGTTTCTTCTTTCTTTCTCATCAGATTCGTGCAAGGTAATTAGACATTAGATTGCTTTTCAGCACACACCAAGCTTCAGTCTAATAAACAACACAACACAACACAGCACACTACACGAACAATGAACTAATTTGCTCATCAGAAAGGAAAACTTGAAGATGTAAGATTCAAATGAACATGCCTTTGTTGTAGAATTAAGATGCAAGAAGTTGAAACACTGATTAACTGATGCAAAACCTCTTGACAAGACAGTTCCAGTTGCAAAACATCCATGTTCAACCAAACAACTTGAACATGAAACACGGAAGCCAAAATTCATTGCCGTGGATGGTTATTAGTATCCATGGCTATTGATTTGTTGTATTCTTCCAATTTCTTCTTGTATTCAGCCATGGCTTCTGCCGCTTTATCATTCCAGATCTGTCTCTCTGCTTCTGCTAGTTCCTGTAATGAAGCAATTCAATGACGTCAGCAAATGCTATTAGAGAAGAAACGCATTAAAAGTGATTTGCCCTTACAGCTGGAAATGGATTGCCCACCTTCCATTTCACTGAAATCAGAGCATTGAGAGTGGAGTTGTTGATCTCGGGTCTTTCCCGCAACAGTTCTGTCCTTGCGTCTCTACTGAAGATAAGGAAAGAACTGGAGGGCTTCCTTGGTTTGCTAGGATCAACATTCTTCTGTCCCCTGTGCTTCTTTTTCTTTTCCTTCGTTTTCTGTCAATCGTCCCCCAGCCATGATTACATTGAATTTAGACATTATAACATCGTTTTAATGGATGATCTATACCTTTATGATGTTATCTGTCTTCTCCTTTTTCTTAAGGAGCTGGAGAGCTTCCTGTTTTTTAATCTTTTTCTGTTCTTCCTCTTCTCTTTGCAGACTCGCAGCTTCCTGTTACAATAAAACACTTGGGTTTCAAACTCAAATTCATCTAATCGGTAATTCAACTGGTAGAATTCAGGTTTACCCGGTTCTTTTTCTGCTTGTAAACTTCCATTTCTCTCAGGTACTCTTCCTTCTGTTTCTTTGCTATCTGTATATGATGGGATATGAGAATTAAAACGGGAACATCCACAAGGAATTTCCATTGAAATTGGCAGAAAAGAGGTGTGATGAATCAAATGAGTACCTCTTCATAAGGTGCACGCATTTCTTTGGTCATGTTTCTCCATTCCTCTCCTGTCGTCTTGGCAACCTGCAGAATAATCCCACTTCAAAGAATGCTCAGAAAGAAACCAAACACTAATAACATTTGAATATGGGTTTTCTCATTACCTCCAAAACATTCTTGTTCTCTGCAACTAGAGCTGTTCTGCGTTCATTTGAGAACAGGAAGTAAGCGGACAGAGGCTTTTTAGGCCTCGAAGGATCCTTATCCTTCCTGCAAAAAAAAAAAAAAAAAAACAGAAAATACAAGTTAAAATCCCGCCTCACACCCATTAGAGAAAGATCAAAGGATCAACAATCGTGATGAGCTTTGTACCTTAGCTTTGTGCTATCTTTATCTGCTTCCTGCAATAGAAAATTAAGCAAGTTTCTTACGCTAACACATTAGGGAAATTCAAATCTTTATGATTTTAGGTTGTGGGTTTGTAAGAACCTGTTTGAACTGGAGATACTGTTCTAGCAATTCCATTGCAGTCTTTTGCTTCTGCTCTTCTTCCAGAAGCTTCATAGCTTCTTTCTCACGCTTCTCCTTCCCCATGATCTGTAAATAGGACTCTTTATCTGCCTGGTAATTTTCTTCATAGGGTTTCTTCTCTTCAGGGCTTAAGTTCTTCCATTTTGCTCCTAAAATGTTGGAAATTTCCTTGAACTGAGCATTTGGGTTCTCTTTCTTGGCCTAAATCAAAATCACATCGAACAATTTAAGATATCATGACGCTCATAACAAAAGAAAGTAAGAATTTTGCCGGACATGGTTCTTTAAGATCATCTAATGTTTACCTCATTCCATTGATCTTTACACCACAGGATGTATGCTGGAGCTGGCTTCTTAATTTCTGGGCCTCCCTTCTTCTTCTTGTTTTGCTTTTTCTCTCTTAGAGATTGAACAAAAGGAAAGTTCTGCAACACAGAAAGAACAAAAATCCATAATCAAACTAAACCCACATTCAAGAACAAAAGATAACCAGAAAGAAACAAAGAAGATCATGCATACCATGGTGGGTTTGAACTCCTTTAGCTTCTGCAATTTCTCCAGTTCTAATTGAAGCCTTTCTTGCTCTTTTCCCCTGTTTTCAATCTCTTCCTCTTTTCTTCTCAACATCTCATCTCGCTCTTTCAACAGCCTTTCAGTGTTCTCCTTCTCAAGCCGTATCTGTTCAAGCTTTTCTTGCACTTGTTCCAATTCTTTTGCATAAGATTGCTTGCTGTCCTTTGTCTTTGAAGCTGCCTTTGTTTTCTTGGGTGACGGAAGCGAGGAAAGTCCATCTCTGTTTTCTTTTCCTGCATCTTCAACAGAAGGAAGAGGGGAAGAAGAGATTTGAGACGATCGGTTTCCTGCCAAGATGTTGGCTTCACTTGTTGATGATGATTTGGGCTTCAATGCCTTCCTGGATTTTGATTTCTTCGGGACAAGAACATTATCTCCTTCTCTTGGGATCTCTGCGACAACATTTGCCATGGCTGGAGAAAAAGAAACAGAGAGAAGAGGTCTTGGTTTGGGTGGCTTCTGATGATGACGTCGTTTTCCGGTTGTTTGGATCTTATACGGGGGGTCGAATTGGGAGCTTAACGGTCGTATTTTTAAAATTCAAATGGTTCTCACTACTGAGGTTCCTTTGTTGCCGTTGAAATTCAAATTTGCTAGAGTATTTGGAAATGTCGAAGATGCCCTCAATTTCGCACTGCTGGTGATCAAGGGTTGGCTACAAAGTGATTAAAGCTGATCCAATCCTTGCTTTCTACAACGCTCCTCGTGGACCCCATCAAAGCCAACTAAGAGGCCAAAGCCTTGTGCGCTCTAGAAGTGAACTTTTGTGAGCATCAAATGTAGCTACCTAGGATATTGGAGAAGACGGACGGATTGGATCATCAACCAACTAGGGCCCTTTTGTTTTCACAGCTAGGATTGGAGTGCACTGCACTGACTTAGGCCCTACTGATTTTAAGGCGTGGCGATCCAGCGTCCCACAGGCAGTGGGTGCACTGCACTTGGGGTTCTGTAAAGAGAAGCAATTGTTACGTCGCATGGGGCTTAATCTTACTGATGAGAAGGTTTGTTCAACATGCCATTAGGACCATATGGGAAGAAGTAAAACTGGTGAACTACTGATTGACGGTCAAGAGTATGACATCCAGGGCATTGGATTCAACTAGAACCGCAGGATTAAGATCATAGCACGCATCCTTAAGTGTGTGCCAGCATAGGATAGGAATGTTAAAAGATCAAATAAAGGATTGAAGCTACCTGCGTCTTCTGCCCATCCAAACATTTAAGCCTAGGTGGTACGGAAACTCTCCAGTGAGAAAGGTGGAATCTACTTGTTATTACTCAATGGATAAGGCGATGCCCCTAGCACTTAGGAATCCTGGCTTGGTGCAGCCAAAGCCCCCCTTGTCAAAACATTGTCAAACGTGATGTTTTGGTACATTTTTACCCTTCTAATTACTGACTTCTTTTTGATAAATTAGTCCCCACTGATATTTTGCAAGGTGAATATGGGCCAAGTTTTGTAAAGCCCCGAACTGTTCAAAATGTTGC
This sequence comes from Warburgia ugandensis, assembly GCA_035236585.1. Taxonomy (NCBI): domain Eukaryota; kingdom Viridiplantae; phylum Streptophyta; class Magnoliopsida; order Canellales; family Canellaceae; genus Warburgia; species Warburgia ugandensis. The sequence goes on from CP141134.1 coordinate 69,957,301, forward strand.
CCTTTGGATGGGTTATAGCTCAAAATTTTTATCAACAGGGTGATCATAGTCAAGTGTAACATTATGAATGACTTGGATCTTCACGAAAGCAGGCCCAAATTGAGTTATAGTAATCCAAAAATATTAGTAGAAGGTAGAAGGCTAATTTATAAAAAAGAAGAGAGAATTATGTCACTAAATAGTTTCAGTTAAGCATAGGACCAAATCACTTGCACACTCTGAATCACACACACCATCAAATCTAATCCCTGGCCAAAGGAAAAGCAGCGACTCATACTTGCGACCAAGTGTATTCTAATACTGCGTTGAGTTGCCTGCAACTGCTAGACATTGTTAGCCCTATAAACTAAAGTCAAAACAAATGGAAAAGAAACCATTAAAATATAAATTAATAATGGAACTAAATGTAGTTTTTTGTTGCCACCATAAACTTCAGGCCGAAGTCCAAATCTTTTGTGAGGTGGGAACCTACTCTGAGTAGCTTTTCGTACATGCTTTAGAAAAGCTTAGTCATTACCCAGAAAGAGAATAAACAAACAAATCACACGCAAAGCCAATGGCTCATATCCAAAAGGACAAACTTCATCTGTTACATGAGTCCTGCGGAAATCTGTAGATGGTGGGACTGGAGGGCTCCATCAGCCAGCTGCTTTCTACACCATCCCCTTACTTTACAGTCATAGGTTCACTTTTCACATAATTTTGCTCTCCATACTTCCTCAAGTACTTCACTACAGATCTTCGAATGGATTCCTTACAGAGTTGATTCATTCTGATTCTAAACACAGCTATTACTCTTTTAATATGCAAGAAACATCCCTGAGAAAGAAAAAAAAAGGAGCAAAATGAATAAATACAGCCCTGCTTACTAGTCCTCCCCTGTAATTTTTCAGTTTCACAACTCGGACCAGAGTTTAGTTACTTAACAATTTTGGAAAACCCTGATTTGGAACCAAATGTTGAACCCTGAACTAGTGACAAACCCACATAAGTAGCCAAACCCTGATTTGGAACCAAATGTTGGAGCCACTGTCAGTGAGTCATGCTCACAAATCTGACGATATTCTAGGAGAACAGTGGAGGAGTTTCTTCCAGGTTCTCTTTGACATTTGGGTGCATTTTGGAGGAAGATGGAAAGAAAGCAAAGCCATCAGCAACATACTATAAACAGGAGTTCACAAAATGTAGTCCAGAAATCTGTGATTCCAGATCTGAATGAAGCAGGATTTCCTGAAATGTATGCAGGAGCAACTTCACCTTCCAGTTTGCAAGCTTCTGATAAAACACATCTGATTGGCAACAGCAGATAAATAGAAAACCTGCAAACATGATATAATTGCACTGCATGGAACTTCCTGAACCCCACGTCGGGATGTCTCAGAAAAATGGTAGCTCAGAATCATAGGGTCTAATCATCACAATTGTCAGACGTATCAATCATTTAGTACCATCTCCATGACTATATCATTCCAATTGTCAATAGGCCCAGGCAAGCACCAATGCAGGCAATCATTCTGAACTATTGCATTTTTATCCTTAGCAAATGGATGAAACTGCCTGTAGGGGCCTGGATGTCCATCAGGTCTCAGTAAGGAAAGATGGGTAGTGTCTAGAAGTTTCAGATTCACTCCTGTTTCAGATGCCACTGCCACTGCTTTGTTAAATTCATCTAACTCAACATTCCGTAGTAGAGTATCCACGTCAGTCATATTAACTTGGCCCTCCTTAAATGGCACAGTTCTTTTGCAAGTTCCTCCATCGTGCCACTCCCCATTCTCAAAGTGATCAGGTGTTGAGGTTCTAAACAGAATCGATACCTTGTGATCAGACATGGTAATGAAGTTGAGTACCAACTGGAGGGCCTTGCGGTAGGAATACTCGATTCCAACATCTGTCAAGTTTTTCCCTGGACAGTAGTGGCAGCCGACAACTTTATTGTTCTCCCAGTATATAGCAGTCTTCAGGAACCACTTCCCACCAGAAAATATCATGTAATCAAAGCTTGAAAATTGTCCGGACCATTTTGGATCAAGCGTATCTAGATGTAGTTGAATTTCTGACGTCGAGACTCCATTTATGTCTTCAAAAATGTCAGCTTTTACTAGGAAAGGGGACCAGATCACTGAGAGAGTAAAGTTGTAGGAGGGGAAGCTCCATCTCTTGGATTTGTATTCCTTGTCGTGGTAGACTTCGTCAGCATCTTCCACCTGAGGCAAACAATAGTTTAACTTGATCAATTGCAGCATCCATACGGACATGCTTTATAGTATCACTTTGAACAAACAACCATCAGACTAATTAGAAGGCACATAATGAGTAGCCAATGCTACAGGTGCAAGCATTCAGATGAGAGAAATTATGTTATAGACTGTGTAATAGGACAGTGGAATTCATGTTCCGTGGATATTATGATAGCAATTTCTTTTTATTCCACATTTTAGGATTGTTGATACTTATCAAGGGATTGTATCCACTTTCATAAAAATGGATGAGAAAAGTATAAACCAAAGGAAGAGGCAAAAGTTAACATGCTTTCTCTGATACTCTTGCCAGTCATATCTGCTGAATTTAAATTGAAAACACAATAAGAAAGAAAATAAGAGAAATTATCTATCGGTTTTGAAGGACAAAAACAGTGTTGATATCTTCATTTACAGAAACTGTAAGGTCAGAAAGAAAATGGTTTTGAGAAGAGACTAAGAAACAAAAGCACAAATCCTGAGCTAGTAACTAGTTACCAACAATACAAGAGCAGAAGAATGCATAGAGAAGAAACCATGAGAGGAAAGAAGATACAGTTCATTGAATAACAATAGTGATACTAGTGTAATAAGGATAAAACATTACCATATAGGGATAGGGAATGTGTGGCCAAACTAGACAAAGGTGGCTCTGGTGATTTTGGCACTAGAAAGAATGAGGCCATTATCAGAACTAGGGAACTATGTCACTCTGGCATATTTATATCCAATTAGTATTTATTTATAGTTAGATATCACATATGAATTCCAATTTCCTCACTTTTTGTTTGTACATTGAGGTACTTCATTGTCTATTTAACTAACTCAAATATGAAGTGGAAATGGAAAACTTCTTTCTCCAAACTGAACTATAAAAGTTTCCAGACTGTTACTGTTGATAGTGAAATTTCAAATAAATCACTGAGTTATGAATCATGGTTCTTGATAATGTCTTTGTGACATCATCATCATCTAGACCTTATCCCCATTAAGGTTCAGCGACTTGAATCTTGTTCCTCTATCCCCTCTATTAAGTTTCATAGCTTCATTTAGTCTTTTCTCATCGCTTCTATCCATGTTCTTTTGGGCCTTCCCCTTACCCTTTTAAATCCTTTGACTTGGATTGACTCACTCCTAACCAGTGCTGTTTTTGGTCTCTGTTAGACATGTCTAAACCATGTAAGTCTACTCTGCCTCATCTTGTTACCTATTGGTGCTACTCCTAAGTTTCCTCTAATGTTTTCATTTCTACTTCTATCCTTTCTTTCTTGCCACTCATCCATCTCAACATCCTCATTATAATGTCTTTGTAACACTTAAGCTTTAATTCTTTTATTAGGTCTATTGATCCTTTAGTTGGAACTAATTATTAGAGAACGACTTAAGATGAACAAGTTTGGTATAATACTAGATTTCTTAACATATTTAACTTCTAACAAAGTTATACTTAATTGTGGTAAAAGATAGAAAACCTTAGTTTGACATAATTGAATACTCAACTAAGTCTCCGGTGTGGAATTGAATCGGATATTGGGCATTCATCTGACAAAAACTGAATATAAATTTTTTTGCCACTCACATGATTAAGTTCTAAACCAGTGTCCAGCAAAACACCAAACGTCTTGTACATAGTCTTGAAACTACATGATAAATATGCCATCAAATTACACCTTTGCATCTAAAAACTGCTTTTGTTTATAGGACTTTTCACCAGTATTTCTCTCTTGCGTAAATTTAACTTCTATAAGAAAAACAGAGAGAGAATGAAAGAAATGATGCACATGGAGCCTAAGGCTTTAATGTAATTCAATACAAATGGATCTGAAAATACATAGGAACTCATAATAGAATCAATGGTAAAAGCAGAAAGTTGGAGGGCTCGAATGTTCCGTCGCTCAAATATTGTCTAAGAACCCCCAATCTGCAGCTAATAATCACACAAAGAACAAATTCTGGATATCAAAGGCCTCAAGTTGTATTGAGTTCTACCAACCATTGAATCATTAGCATATCTCTTCAAGTTTAGTAGTTTATCTTGCAAGGCTGGTCTGAAGTTACTGTGTCGTCCTTGAAGTCAACATTTCTTTAACCATCCCTGAAGTCAATAATTCAAGCAGATAAGACAAAAAAATCCTTAGGCTTTTCTTTATCTCATCACTGAGAAAGATGCCATAGGCTTCTTTTCATCTCAGGCAGGATAAGAATTAAAGACTGCATCTGCATGATACTGTGACTGAAATTGGCAGTGAAGTTGTCAAACAGAATAGGATACCAATAGAACATCTCTGGTAACCAGGTTGACTATCGTAAGTATCCTGTCTCTACTGGAATCCCGATTCATCCCAAAGAAGAGATTATTGAATCACCAGATAACTAGAAGAACAAAAAGTAGGATCTTTAAGGAGCAGATCCAAAAACATACTGGCAGGTTCCCAAAAGATATTACAAGTGTACCACTTAGCAACAAGCATGTCAATATCAGCACCAAAAAGGAAAACAAAAAGCATGTTAATAATTCATGGACGGCAAGCCGAACAAAATATCTATTCCTTCAGCGCCTGGCACAAACAATTGAAACAGTCACGATTAGATCTTTATCTGAAAACCTCCCAAAGGGACAAGATATCAGAGGCACTACAAAGCCCCTCGCCTCCAGCAACTCATATGTTTGGCGAGGCAGTTTGCATTAAAAAGTTATGTATTTTGAAAGAATTTTTTTTTTTTAAAGTATCTTCAAAGCTACTGCAAAACCAAATCTTCAGTCAGAGGTCATCTTCAGACTTTCATGCAGCAGCCTATTCTCTGAATTGACCAAGTAGTTTGTCTTTATGAAGGTAACGAACAACATACCTTCATTAACACAATAAAATTGCAATCTCTGTCATCTCAATATATTTTTTCTTGCTGAAGCTTAGGTCTTCCATCTATTACGCAAGGAGAATCAGATGGTATTAATAATCAAGGACTGTTCAGGCAACACAAGGTGCTATTCATCTAATTATTATAGAAATCGATTGCTCAAAATGCAGTTGAAGTGCGTGCTATAAAAGACCAATAAGGAACCTGCCTCCAATATCAGACCATATTCTCAATTTAACAACGAAGTAAAATTAGCCCTTTCAAGTTAATCAAGCTTCATATCTATCTTAAGTCAGTACCAGTAAACTCAATTCAATGGAACCAGGAAATGTACCTTTGATAGAATGCAAAGCAGTGACTGAACATGGTTCCGTGAAATCGAGTCACCAACGAAAGCCCATGACTTGTTCCTCATTCGCTCTAGAAACTTCTCTGGCTCAAACTGAGGTAACTCACAATCCCGGGGCTTCCACCTCCAGTGAAGATAATCAGAATCTGGTCGCCCATTCTTCATACAGTTCTGGTGGTCCTCCACAACGCGGCAACTTTCATTAGTGTAAATTGGTCCCGACGGATTTGGGATCCATTCTCCAGTAAAAAGATCACATTTTTCTGCATTACCATGAATAGTTGCATATCAATACCAGTCCAGGCTAAAAGAAACAGATTACACTCAGTATAAACCAGGAAAAAAATGAATTGGGCAAAGGAAAACAGAACCCATTAGAGTAATATCAAGACATGAAACCAAAATCCTAATACGAGAACAATAACAGCAAAGACCGGTCCTTTTTTTCAGAACTGTTTTGGGGGTAGAACTTTTCTTATCCGTACATATCTTGCGTAAGCTGTCAGTGTCAACGACTGGATACAGATTATGTAAACTTCAGCCAAGTTCTCATATACACCTTAAATCATAAAGAAGTCACTTAATTTAACTCTGATTTTCATGCTGCCAAAGCGCATTCCTCAAAAAAGAAAACATAAAAAACCACCCAAAATCTAATTTCACTTAGCAAAAGAAAGCAATACTAGTTTCAATTAACCTTCGGGAAGAAAACGAAGAAGCTAGATTTTGTTTCTGGGTTTTGTACTCATGGTATCTATCTCCACAAACCCAACTCAAAAAGCCAAACACAAACCTTTCCGAGATTCTTGAGCTCCAATGTCCATATTCTTCTTAGGAACTAAATTGTCGGCAGGCCTGGTTTGCTCTACAAAAGGTCGGTCGAAATCAGGTGAAAAACTGATGGAACGTGAGAAAAAAAGACGGAAAGCGAGACCCATTAGAAGAACTGAAACGAAGAATTTGACAAAGATATGATTGTGTTTGTGAAGAGACCATGGATTCCAATCAAATCTCATTTCCGTCACCATTTTCTCTGGGAGTAGAAGGAGATCTCTGAAAGAGGAAAAAGGGGAACCAAATACTCCCCTTCTACTGCTAGTCATTCATCTGGGCTCTGCGTTTTAGATAAAATAAAAAGTCCAAAATGGAGGAAAAACCAACCCTTCGCCCGTTTTTGCAGCTGGCAAATGTGGCGAATGCTTGGTAATTTTAAGGTGGAAATAACTCGAATTTAGAAGCAGGCTATGGTTGGAGTGAATAAAATGACCATAATACCTTTGTAGCTAAATATAATGACGAGGAGCACGCTTTTCTTGTTTTCAGGGATCATTACTACTTGACCACAAAAATTAGATAGATTGGAAGTTTGTTCTATAAATCTAAGTGGTTAGATAAGTTATAGATCAATTTTCATGTTCATCATATACCTGTATCTTATGTTTCTATGAGAAAAATTAATGATAATATATTTTCGTTAGTTTTTAAAAAAATATTAGACACTAGTTAGGATCATTCAAATGCATTAATTTCTGATATGTTACTTATTTTTAATATGGAGAATATGACAAAGGATTCCGATCTACCAAAAATCATCGTGTATGAAAAAAGAAGAGTGTGAACTTCTTCTCACACTGAGAGCATGTACGCCTACTAAGACTCATTTAGAACAAACAAAATGGGTGATTGTTGTTAAGGCTCTTTCATGATAGTCACTCTTTGGGCTTAAATTTGTTGGGCACTTATTGATTGAATTAGTTTACCCAACATGAACCCACTAATGTGATACACACCATAGACTACCCCTAAATTAGATATCCTACCTATTTAATCCATTAATCTTGTTTAGTGATTTGCTAAAGAGAAAATAAACTTGTCACTTTGCTTGGACTTAATCTTATGTAGTACAAAGGACACATGGTTGTTAGCTTCTTGATAATGTACTGAATCACCAAGCTAAATCCTAACACTCCTTAAGTACATATAAATCATCATCGTCAAGACCTTATCCCAATTAGGGATTGGCCCTTATGTACATATAAATAAAAAAGGGCAGCCTCGGTGCACGAAGCTACCTCCTATGTAGGGTTTAGGAAAGGGGCAGATCACAAGGGCTTATAATACGCAGCTTTACCTCGTATTTTTGCAAGAAGCTATTTTCACACTTTGAACCCGTAACCTCAAGGTCCTATGATGACAACTTTTACCATTGCACTAAAGCTCTCCTTCTCCGTATGTATACATAAATATCAAAGAAATTTTATTTGGTCAAAACCAATCTCTTACACTATAACTGAACACCTCCAAGTCAGAATTCAAGCTAAAAATGACTCTATGCAAACATGCCGAGGATTATGACTGAACCGGTCTAACTCAAATACCACATCTCTAATGCATGAAAATGAAAAGTGCCTCTAGGGTAATTTGAAAAAAGCAAAGGATAAAACAGTAATCTGACTGAATTACTAAAGCATTTTTATTTTTTTCCATTTTACTTTTGCATTTTAGCCTGAAGTAGCTTGCAGAGACTTGTGCAGCAGCTGGACGCAACGCATTTGTTTAATGAAGTGTAAGTCGGACCACATTTTCCAATGCCATCAGTACTTTACTTTGGGAAGTAATTAAGTAGACCAGATCTCAACCTTGTTCAATACTTTCTCTGTCTCTCTACTTCTAACAGCCAAGTTGCCTTGCTGCTCTCTTAATTGGGTAATCAAATGCCTTTTAATCCACTCACTTTCTTGGTTTTCTTTTCTTTCTTTCTTTTTTCGGCTAAGCATATTTTAGAAGCATTTTAAGGTGGTCGGCCGACTAAAGCTACGAAGTTGAACGTGCGGTAGAAAGTGCACGTCGGCCCCAGCCTTTTGGCGGTGGATTCCTTATTATGTCGCATGGAGCAGTCTTCTCTACAAGATAATAACAGATGCCCCAAGGAGTTGTGAAAATAGTGATATGAAAACCTGATCAGTCGGACGGCCCAGATTATTTGTTTGATGTGTAAGTTATGGTCATGTACACGCAAAACACATGCAACACATTTGTCTGGTTAGTAATTTTTACCTTTCTTTTTTTCGGTGCGAAGTCTTGTTAGTAATGGCAGTCCCGCAGAAGAAACTACCGTCCATGCATGGTTCAAGAAAGGGAGGAACCATAAGAGCTTATAGTAGACAGTCTTACCTTGTGTTTTTGTAAGAGGCTGTTTCTATGCCTTAAACCTGTGACCTCAAAATCACACGACAACAACTTTTACTCTTACGCCAAGGCTCGGTACAAGTCTTGTTAGTCACTTTTCAACCTTTCAATAAGCTTAACCAATCATAGAGAAAACATCCTAATCTATCTGTGGCGACCTAGGTTTTTATAACACATTTTATAATACATTTTGTAAAGATAGGGCCCTTAGAGTAAAAATTTTTCGCAAACCAAAGCAATGAAATTCTTTTCTTTCGAATTTGTTTTGTAAAACCTAAGTCACCACTTCATACATAACATAAGTAGAATTTTGTATAAGATAAAATTCCATTGAAGGAATATACTTTTATTAAACTTCAGGATCCATCCAGTGGTTCACAAGATATGACCCATTGTATCCTTACAATACTTGTCCAAATATACAATCCAAATTACAAAGTTCAAAATTCAATACATGTTCTAATACAATGTTTCGAGGGATATACCCTGATTACTTATTCTTCAATTGTTCTTCAAGTCTTGAGCTCCTAAGTCTCCTTCTACGTATACGAGATATTGTAAACATTCGAACATTTACAATATCTCAAAGAAGCTATGCTTGGTAGGGGATAAGAATGTAAGTGATTGACAAGATAATCTCAATATTCAAGTATCCCATAATTCGTTCTATCATAAACACATTCATTAATAACTATTAATTATAAGGACATCTCATTTCCTTGTCATTTGTGTTTACCTTTATACATACATATTGTATAAGGACAAATCCATTAAAAATGTAAAAATAATCAAGCATCATTTCTATACAAAGCCGATCAACTCTTTTCATTATAAGAGATTTGTATTTCAAAATTACTATACTGAATTTCCCTTCTTGGGAAAAATATTGGTAATATACAATTACACGACATTTCATCATGTCATCCCTTAAGGCATTTCACTATGCCAATTTCATATGCATCATAGTGCAAAATAATCAAGGACTACTATGCTTGCGGCCTCGATCCGTACAAATACTTGGGATAAGCTGTTCAATAATCCACTTATACCATTCTCAGTGGAAATTACAATATCCATGTCCATATGGGAGGACCATGGCTGTCACAGTGGTGGCCTTCCCATAATTGCCCCACCCGACTTTTAGCCTTTCTTAGGCTTGGTATTCAATATCATCAAGTTTTAGAGTGGGTGGCCAAACCCTCTTAACTCTCCTAGCATAGCATCCCAGGCTTATGCCTGTTTAAAACAAAACCCCAAGCCTCCAAGCTTGTATGTAAAATAATACTTATACATATCAGACTATTTGTCTGTTTATCTAGGACTAGAATATTTTCTACTTTCCTATTCACTTAGGGTTGTTCTCAATTCTCAACTTGACCATTTAATACTTATTTTCCTCATCATTTGGTTGGATCATATTTTAATTTGAGGTATTTACCTTAATATATTGGTATCATACATGTCAATACTTCAAAACATAAGATCATGTATTAGACATGTATCTTCATGTAAAGGCATTCTTAATAATCCACCTACCTCACTAAGGTATTCTTACTCCTTGAAATCTGCCATAGTCTCGATCAACATATATCTGTCAAATCATATATATAATGTCAATTTTCTAATCAAGGGTACATACTACATGGTCTTTTGATCATCCTTATGTAGGATGATCTGAATCTTTCTTCCTTGAATATCCTATATCCATGGGTTTAATATCATCTATACAAATACTATATATATCATACATAACAATCTAATTTACCTAGATGTTTCTTTTTCCTTATTGTTTTTGATCATACAAGATCTCATCTTGTTTGATCATCCTTATCTCACTTACTATTTTTATTAGGGTTAGATAATTTGCTATCTTTTATGTTCTTATTATTATTCAACCGCTTAGTGTCTTACTTGGTTGAAGATAATTTATTTCTTCCTATCACTAGACAACTCCTCCTTATTTCGGGATGACCAAGATTTACCGCTTAAAGTCTGCTCAAAAGTGGTTAATACAACCCTCATGTAAGGAGGCGTTTAGACCTTTCTTACGTCAATGGGAGGTGAGGGAAAAGCACTTGGCTCTTGTATACCCCCTATAACCACAATGTTCAGAGTCCACTGAGTGGTACTAGCTCAACCTTTGACAAGGTTCCTATGAGCTCTTTACCTTAAGTCCCTTCTCTAATTGATTTTAATTAATTTCCATGGATATGCACAATGTCATCCATGGATGTTCATTATTTTCCTATTTTGGGCCAAGGAAATGATAAATCATTCCTTATATTGTCCTACTAACTATAGCCCTTACTAAGTCAAAATCATTCATTCATCTTAGTTGTCCATGAATTTCTATATTTCATTAGTTTACATTTTTGGTGATTTATGCTCCTTATATCTTAACAATTACTTAACAATTGAATTAAATATGACAATAAGTAAATCATCAACTTGAAAGCATAAATCAAATATAAATTTAACAACTAAGTACTAACATTCTTCCTACGAATATAACTTAAGCTAGTGAAATAAAACTAACATGATCCTAAGTTATGAAACACATCTTCTATCATAATGAAATCATGTTTAAATCCTAATTTACACTAACATGATCCTAAGATAATCAAATCTACTAAAAAATTACTCATTTAGGGCATATCATACTAAAATTTAAAGATTACACTATCATGCTTTCTAACTTAGAACATAAATCACATTTACACTTCTATATCCAATAAAAGACAATTAAAACTTAAAACATAAATCACATTTAAACTTATATATCCAATAAAAGACAATTAAACTAATTTTATTAAGATTATTATAAACCTTTAAATATGATCCAACCATTAGATCTTAGGTGTTTTCCTTTAGATTAAGGGTTTTAATTAACTTTAGGGCTTTTAATCCATTAAGATCCAAAAATCATATCCACATGATTTTGTCACATTTCATCCATGATCTAACTGGATTCCATCATCATATCACCCCTTTAATCCATCCCAAGGATCTGATCATACTTGATCTCATTGATCAAGTGGGTCCCTTTGTATATTTTTATTTTTATTTTAGGATTTTTCTACCATAAAGGGTAGATCCCTTATTTTATCCAAGATCTGTCCAAATTAACCATAGATATTACTTTATTATATTATTATATCATCACTAAAATAAATTTCCAAGATCTGATCACCTCAGATCTTGAAGATCTTAGAAATTGGACACTTATTTAGAAAAATACAGAAAAATACAGAAATAAATTTTAGAAATATTATGACTTCATTAGAAACTAGACATTACAAGCTTTCCATAGCTTCTTTCTGATCTCAATTTGGAGTTCATATGACTCCACAATCTTAAATTGAAGTTTTCAGCCATTCCTAGGGTCTAGATTTGATCTGGGCCCACCAGAATTAATCTCTCTCAATTGAGGGTCCAAACCTTGTTAGATTTTCTTGAAAATTGTATCCTAGGGGTTTTTGACCCTCCTGGATTGATTGGAAAGCTCAGAATTTCAATCTGAGCTCTCTATCACCATAATTTGAAGGGGCTGGTATTTACTTTATTTTTACCATTTTTCATTCAAATTAAATTACAGAAAAATAAAAATATACTAAAACATAATAAATATGAATGGGAAGTAATTCCAACTACCTGATTGGAGAAAAACAATATAATTGATGCCCAATTTGAGAGAATTACCGGTTGATGATAATATAGCCCGATTATCCACCTTTTTGTGATTTTCTGTTGTTGGAACCGTTGGATCTTGAAATTGATTTGGGGATTTTGTATATACTGTAGTATAGGATGTTATGGACGGTGAAATTGATGAGATTCTTCCTGGAACGGAGTGCCTAATTGAATTTAGGTCTCTTGTTCCAATTAGAAAGAGGAGAGAGAAATAAGGAAAAGAGAGTTTGGGGAGGGATGAAGGGGAATTTGGGGCTGAAATTCCAGGGAAGGTTTTGAAATTTCGTGGTTAAGGTTGTGAAAATTTTTGGAAATTTTTGGGACATATTTATAGCCAAATTTGAATTTTTTATCATTTCTTTTGATAAGATATTTTATTACTTTAGAATTTTTAATTACTAATGCATTCTCCACTCCCACTACAATCTCCACTACTATCTCCACTACCAGCAATAATGCATTGAGAAATTATTGGTGCTTCTAGAAACTTGGCCCACTTTGTGGGCCCCACTTTTATGTGAAAAGACCTTTTTGCCCTTTTTAACTCTAAAATTGGAGAATAATAGGCAATATTTGTCCGAACTCGAGAATCGAGCGTACTTAGTGGCGTTGGAATCGTATTTCTAAGTACTTCATGAATATTGAGGTCTTATTTCTTGGATATGGGATATGGGTAAAATTACCATTTTACCCCCAAATGGAAAAATTAAGGAATTTTCATTTTAACTCGTAATTGAACGTACTTAATGTTGTTACGATCAGTTTTCCAAGTACATCCATAATTTCTATTTTTTAATTTATAATATAATCTCTATAAAAAGAGAATTTTCAATAACCTAATATTCCAAATTTAATTTCTAAAAATTCAATCTTTATTAATTTTCCTTAATAATTTACAAAAATTCGGGGTCATTACAATCTTCCCCTCTTACAATAATTTCGTCCTCGAAATTTGTAATACTATAACTTAATCAAATAAACTCGGATGTGTCTTCCTCATTTCTACCTCTGTTTCCCATGTAGCTTCTTCGACAGAGTGATGTTGCCATAGGACTTTGACTAAAGGAATTGTTTTGGTCCTTAATTTCGTTCCTTATGGTCCAAGATCCGTATCGCTTTTTCTTCAAAGGTTAGATCCGGCTTCGGTTCCTCCGGTATTATTTGAAGTATGTGAGTATCATCTTGTAGATATTTTCGTAACATGGATACATGAAATACATTGTGTACTTGAAGAGTTGTGGTGGTAAGGCTAATCTATAAGCCACTAGACCAATCCTTTCTAATATTTCAAATGGACCAATGAACCTAGGACTGAGTTTGCCTTTGGTTCCAAATCTCATAACCCCTTTAACTGGTGATATTTTTAGAAACACATGCTCTCCCACATCGAATTCCAGATTTCTACATCTTTTGTCCGCGTAACTCTTCCGACGACTGTGTCATTAACAACCTTTGCTTTATCATTTTAACCTTGTCTCCGTACCCTGTTCCACTAGTTCTGACTTCATTAGTTTCCTTTCTCCAACTTCACTCCAACAAGTTGGTGATCGGCATGGTCGCCCATACAATGCTTCATATGGTGCCATACCAATACTTGCATGAAAACTGTTGTTATAAGCAAATTCCACTAATGGAAGATGTTCATCCCAATTTCCCTTCCAATCTAATGCACATGCCCTTAACATATCTTCCAGTGTCTGAATAGTTCTTTCTGATTGACCATCTGTTTGGGGATGAAATCTTTGTCTTGAATCTAAGTGAAGTTCCCAATGCTTGTTGTACGCTCTTCCAACATCTTGAAGTAAATCTCCCATCTCTATCGTAGATGATGGATAAAGGAATCCCATGAAGACTTACTATTTCTTTTATGTACAACTTAGCTAGATTGTCAACCGATGGTTTTGTTTAATTGGAAGAAAATGTCTTGACTTTGTTAATCCGTCCACAATTACCCAAATCATATCATGACCTTCCCGTGTTTTTGGCAATCCCACCACAAAATCCATGGTGATATTGTCCCATTTCCATTCTGGAAGTTCCAAGGTTTGTAACATTCCAGGTGGTCTTTGATGTTCGCCTTTTACTTGATGACAATTCAGACACTTAGCTACAAACTCTCCTATGTTTCTTTTCATGCCTTCCCACCAAAAGTTTCTTTTCAAAATCTGATACATCTTTGTACCTCCAGGGTGTATAGAAAATTTAGATTGATGGGCTTCTTGTAATAGTTCTTTTCTCAAGTCTGTATTTGTAGGAACCACTAATCTCTCCTGAAAACGTATACCCCCATCTCAGCCCTTACAAAACCCTCGTCTTTGTACACAATCCCCGAGTTTCTTGTATCCCCTTCTTGGGCCTTGAGGACTCTTTCTACAAAAGCCGATTTAATGGTGATGTTTGTAAGTACGACTCTTGTTTGTCTACTTAATGCATCGGCGACTATGTTTGCTTTTCCAGGATGGTAATGGATGGCAAAATCATAGTCTTTGATGTATTCCATCCATCTCCTTTGTCTCATATTCAAATCAACGAGTGAAGATATATTTGAGACTTTTATGATCTGTGAATACATTGAATTTTTCTCCATACAAATAGTGTCTCCAAATTTTTAATGCAAACACTACACTGCTAATTCCAGGTCATGTCTTGGATAATTTATTTCATGTTTCTTCAATTGTCTAGATGCATATGCAATGACCTTCCCATTTTGCATCAATACACTCCCTAACCCCTTGCACGAAGCATCACAATATATTTCGTATCCCCCACTTCCCGATGGCAATGTCAATACCGGTCTTTGTAGTTAACCTCTTTTTTAGCTCTTGGAAACTATGCTCACATTCATCTGTCCAAGTGAAGCTGTACCCCTTTTCTAGTTAATGAAGTCAAAGGAAGGGCTATACGAGAAAATCCTTGAATAAATCTACGGTAATATCTGCCAAACCCGAGAAAACTACGTATGTCTTACAGCCTTAGGTTTTTCCCAATTCATTCTTGCTTCAACCTTGGCGGGGTCCACTTCTACTCCATTCTTGGAAATTACATGACCCAAGAAATTGACCTTCTCTAACCGAGAATTCACACTTACTAAATTTACCAAACAGTTTATGAAGTCCGAGGGTATTTAGTACAATTTGTAAGTGTTCTTGATGTTCTTCCATACCGGTAGAGTAAATCAATATATCATCAATAAATACAATTACGAATTTGTCTAAGAATTCCTTAAAAATTCTGTTCATGAGATCCATAAACACTGCAGTGCATTGGTCAGCCCAAAAGACATGACTAGAAACTCGTAATGTCCATACCGAGTTACGAATGCCGACTTGGGTATATCTTCATCCTTAATACGCAATTGATGATATCCCGATCTAAGGTCGATTTTTGAAAAGACCTTAGCAGATTGGAGTTGATCAAAGAGATCATCAATGCGAGGTAAGGGATACTTATTTTTCACTGTGACATTGTTCAACATTCTATAGTCCATGCACAATCTCATAGATCCATCCTTCTTCTTCACAAATATTACCGTGCTCCCCATGGTGAACTACTTGGTCTAACAAACCCTTTGTCTAACAATTCTTGTAGGTGACCCTTCAATTCTTTCAATTATGGGGCCATCCTATAAGGTGCTTTAGAAATTGGAGTTGTACTAGGAATTACTTCAATGGTAAACTCAATTTCTCTACGTGGGGGGACTCTAGGAAGTTCTTCTGGAAAGACGTCTGGGAATTCTCTGACTATGTCAATTTCTGTTATCTTGGGCTGTTTCACATCCAAAGCAACAACTGTTGCTAAAAATGCCTGACACCCTTTGGACATGTGTTTGACAGTCTTCATAGCTGAAATAATGGATTTGTCTAAGTCATGTTGTTTCCCATATAGTATTGCTACTTCCTCACCAGGTATGCTAAATGTGATTTTCTTTTTGTGACAATCCATAATTACCCAATATTTTGCTAACCAGTCCATACCCAGTATGATATCAAAGTCCACCATGTTCAGTAAAATGAGGTCTACATCTCTTCTTTTTCCCAATACTTCTATTGGTACATTATGAAGGTATTCTTGTAATTTAACTGTTTTACCCACTGGAGTTGTTACATCTAGATTGAATCCCAAGTTTTTCACTGGCAATTGTATACTAGATGCAAATACGCAAGATATAAAGGAATGCGTAGATCCAGAATCAAACAATACTTTGGCATGGTTGTCAGATACAAGTAATGTACCTTCAATTACCGCATTAGACGGACCCGGCGGCCATCAGTGATAGCGAATATCCTTCCTTGGTGACGAGGAATATTGTCTAGTTTTGCCTCCTTAATAGCTAATGGTTTGTTGCAGTTTGCAGAGATATGCCCGAATTCTCCACAATTAAAACATCAGATCGGAGGTCGTTGTTGTATCGGAGTGGGACACATATTTCCAGGATGGAATCTTCTACATTTCGGACAAGGCCTTCTTTTTATGTGATTCCCTTGATTTCCCGTGGTTTTGAAATTGTTGAAAGGTCTCTTGCCCTTCGAAAAGGCCTTTGGTTGTAGTTTCCTCCTCCAAACTTAATGGTTTGAGTCTTCTTGAATTCATCTTCAAACCTGGAAGCCATTTCTACACAATCGGCAATGGTGGTGGGTTTAGTACCCATCACTTTCACCTTCAAGGTCTTGGCTGTAGTCCCTCCATAAATCTATCCACAAGTGTGCCTTTCGGTATCACACATATGTGTAGCAAATCTCTTTAATTGGGTGAACTTATTATCATACTCCACCACTGATAGGTTCCCTTGTTTAAGTTCTAAGAATTCTTTCTCCTTCCTTGATTTTACATGGGTAGGAAAATACTTAGTATTAAAAACTTCTTTGAATTCCTCCCAAGTAGTCTCATTAGAATTTGAGAAGAAGGTGTTGTTGGCTGATCTCCACCGAAAGCGACATCTTGTTTTAATAGGTATGTAGCAAATTTGACCTTCAATTCGGGAGGAGTACGTAATGCATCAAATGTTCTTTCTACTTCGTAGATCCATTCCTCTGTCTTTTACGCTTCACCCTTGCCATTATATCCAACCACCATCTTCTCGAAATCTTTGCAACATTTGGTCAATCTTTTCTCGGTGCTAATGGAGAATTGCGAACTTCCTCACTTGGTACAAGGGAAGATTGGCCCCGTCTTGGTGTAGGAATCTCTGGTGTTGGTGTATGAGGTCTAACTTCAGGTGAGCTTGTGCTGTATACTAGGAACTTCAACCGGAGGTGATGAACTTTGGGGCGAGTTGAATATTAGGAATAAGGTTCCTCAATACTCTTGTTACCATTTCTTCCATATTGCTCATTGATAATTCCTCCCTATTGTTTTACGAAGTACCTTGAGTCATGCCTTGTAACTCTCTTGGGCGGCATCTGCTCATAAACCAAAATTTCTA
Source organism: Warburgia ugandensis (assembly GCA_035236585.1). Taxonomy (NCBI): domain Eukaryota; kingdom Viridiplantae; phylum Streptophyta; class Magnoliopsida; order Canellales; family Canellaceae; genus Warburgia; species Warburgia ugandensis. The sequence continues at coordinate 69,975,050 of CP141134.1, forward strand.
TAAGTATTCCTCATACTATATCTATCTTAATCTAAATTTGGATTGTCAATTCTCCCTTGGACATATTGGGATTGTCTTGTATTTGGATGAATGCTCGATACCAACTATGGCGACCTAGGTTTTTATAACACATTTTATAATACATTTTGTAAAGATAGGGCCCTTAGAGTAAAAATTTTTCGCAAACCAAAGCAGCGGAAATTCTTTTCTTTCGAATTTGTTTTGTAAAACCTAAGTCACCACTTCATACATAACATAAGTAGAATTTTGTATAAGATAAAATTCCATTGAAGGAATATACTTTTATTAAACTTGAGGATCCATCCAGTGGTTCACAAGACACGACCCATTGTATCCTTACAATACTAGTCCAAATATTCAATCCAAAAAACAAAGATCAAAATTCAATACATGTTCTAATACAATGTTTCGAGGGATATACCCTGATTACTTATTCTTCAATTGTTCTTCAAGTCTTGAGCTCCTAAGTCTCCTTCTCTGTATCTGAGATATTGTAAACATTCGAACATTTACAATATCTCAACAAGCTATGCTTGGTAGGGGATAAGAATGTAAGTGATTGACAGTATAATCTCAATATTCAAGTATCCCATAATTCGTTCTATCATAAACACATTCATTAATAACTATTAATTATAAGGACATCTCATTTCCTTGTCATTTGTGTTCACCTTTATACATACATATTGTATAAGGACAAATCCATTAAAAATGTAAAAATAATCAAGCATCATTTCTATACAAAGCTGATCAACTCTTTTCATTATAAGAGATTTGTATTTCAGCTAGTTACTATACAGGGAATTTGCCTTCTTGGGAAAAATATTGGTATTATACAATTACACGACATTTCATCATGTCATCCCTTAAGGCATTTCACTATGCCAATTTCATATGCATCATAGTGCAAAATAATCAAGGACTACTATGCTTGCAGTTTGATCCGTACAACACCGGATAACTGTTCAATAATCCACTTATACCATTCTCAGTGGAAATTACAATATCCATGTCCATATGGGAGGACCATGGCTGTCACAGTGGTGGCCTTCCCATAATTGCCCCACCCGACTTTTAGCCTTTCTTAGGCTTGGTATTCAATATCATCAAGTTTCAGAGAGTGGGTGGCCAAACCCTCTTAACTCTCCTAGCATAGCATCCCAGTGCTTATGCCTGTTTAAAACAAAACCCCAAGCCTCCAAGCTTGTATGTAAAATAATACTTATACATATCAGACTATCTGTCTGTTTATCTAGGACTAGAATATTTTCTACTTTCCTATTCACTTAGGGTTGTTCTCAATTCTCAACTTGACCATTTAATACTTATTTTCCTCATCATTTGGTTGGATCATATTTTAATTTGAGGTATTTACCTTAATATATTGGTATCATACATGTCAATACTTCAAAACATAAGATCATGTATTAGACATGTATCTTCATGTAAAGGCATTCTTAATAATCCACCTACCTCACTAAGGTATTCTTACTCCTTGAAATCTGCCATAGTCTCGATCAACATATATCTCACAAATCATATATATAATGTCAATTTTCTAATCAAGGGTACATACTACATGGTCTTTTGATCATCCTTATGTAGGATGATCTGAATCTTTCTTCCTTGAATATCCTATATCCATGGGTTTAATATCATCTATACAAATACTATATATATCATACATAACAATCTAATTTACCTAGATGTTTCTTTTTCCTTATTGTTTTTGATCATACAAGATCTCATCTTGTTTGATCATCCTTATCTCACTTACTATTTTTATTAGGGTTAGATAATTTGCTATCTTTTTATGTTCTTATTATTATTCAACCAGATAGTGTCTTACTTGGTTGAAGATAATTTATTTCTTCCTATCACTAGACAACTCCTCCTTATATCGGGATGACCAAGGTACTTACCGCTTAAAGTCCGCTCAAAAAGTGGTTAATACAACCCTCATGTAAGGAGGCGTTTAGACCTTTCTTACGTCAATGGGAGGTGAGGGAAAAGCACTTGGCTCTTGTATACCCCCTATAACCACAATGTTCAGAGTCCACTGAGTGGTACTAGCTCAACCTTTGACAAGGTTCCTATGAGCTCTTTACCTTAAGTCCCTTCTCTAATTGATTTTAATTAATTTCCATGGATATGCACAATGTCATCCATGGATGTTCATTATTTTCCTATTTTGGGCCAAGGAAATGATAAATCATTCCTTATATTGTCCTACTAACTATAGCCCTTACTAAGTCAAAATCATTCATTCATCTTAGTTGTCCATGAATTTCTATATTTCATTAGTTTACATTTTTGGTGATTTATGCTCCTTATATCTTAACAATTACTTAACAATTGAATTAAATATGACAATAAGTAAATCATCAACTTGAAAGCATAAATCAAATATAAATTTAACAACTAAGTACTAACATTCTTCCTACGAATATAACTTAAGCTAGTGAAATAAAACTAACATGATCCTAAGTTATGAAACACATCTTCTATCATAATGAAATCATGTTTAAATCCTAATTTACACTAACATGATCCTAAGATAATCAAATCTACTAAAAAATTACTCATTTAGGGCATATCATACTAAAATTTAAAGATTACACTATCATGCTTTCTAACTTAGAACATAAATCACATTTACACTTCTATATCCAATAAAAGACAATTAAAACTTAAAACATAAATCACATTTAAACTTATATATCCAATAAAAGACAATTAAACTAATTTTATTAAGATTATTATAAACCTTTAAATATGATCCAACCATTAGATCTTAGGTGTTTTCCTTTAGATTAAGGGTTTTAATTAACTTTAGGGCTTTTAATCCATTAAGATCCAAAAATCATATCCACATGATTTTGTCACATTTCATCCATGATCTAACTGGATTCCATCATCATATCACCCCTTTAATCCATCCCAAGGATCTGATCATACTTGATCTCATTGATCAAGTGGGTCCCTTTGTATATTTTTATTTTTATTTTAGGATTTTTCTACCATAAAGGGTAGATCCCTTATTTTATCCAAGATCTGTCCAAATTAACCATAGATATTACTTTATTATATTATTATATCATCACTAAAATAAATTTCCAAGATCTGATCACCTCAGATCTTGAAGATCTTAGAAATTGGACACTTATTTAGAAAAATACAGAAAAATACAGAAATAAATTTTAGAAATATTATGACTTCATTAGAAACTAGACATTACAAGCTTTCCATAGCTTCTTTCTGATCTCAATTTGGAGTTCATATGACTCCACAATCTTAAATTGAAGTTTTCAGCCATTCCTAGGGTCTAGATTTGATCTGGGCCCACCAGAATTAATCTCTCTCAATTGAGGGTCCAAACCTTGTTAGATTTTCTTGAAAATTGTATCCTAGGGGTTTTTGACCCTCCTGGATTGATTGGAAAGCTCAGAATTTCAATCTGAGCTCTCTATCACCATAATTTGAAGGGGCTGGTATTTACTTTATTTTTACCATTTTTCATTCAAATTAAATTACAGAAAAATAAAAATATACTAAAACATAATAAATATGAATGGGAAGTAATTCCAACTACCTGATTGGAGAAAAACAATATAATTGATGCCCAATTTGAGAGAATTACCGGTTGATGATAATATAGCCCGATTATCCACCTTTTTGTGATTTTCTGTTGTTGGAACCGTTGGATCTTGAAATTGATTTGGGGATTTTGTATATACTGTAGTATAGGATGTTATGGACGGTGGAATTGATGAGATTCTTCCTGGAACGGAGTGCCTAATTGAATTTAGGTCTCTTGTTCCAATTAGAAAGAGGAGAGAGAAATAAGGAAAAGAGAGTTTGGGGAGGGATGAAGGGGAATTTGGGGCTGAAATTCCAGGGAAGGTTTTGAAATTTCGTGGTTAAGGTTGTGAAAATTTTTGGAAATTTTTGGGACATATTTATAGCCAAATTTGAATTTTTTATCATTTCTTTTGATAAGATATTTTATTACTTTAGAATTTTTAATTACTAATGCATTCTCCACTCCCACTACAATCTCCACTACTATCTCCACTACCAGCAATAATGCATTGAGAAATTATTGGTGCTTCTAGAAACTTGGCCCACTTTGTGGGCCCCACTTTTATGTGAAAAGACCTTTTTGCCCTTTTTAACTCTAAAATTGGAGAATAATAGGCAATATTTGTCCGAACTCAGAATCGAGCGTACTTAGTGGCGTTGGAATCGTATTTCTAAGTACTTCATGAATATTGAGGTCTTATTTCTTGGATATGGGATATGGGTAAAATTACCATTTTACCCCCAAATGGAAAAATTAAGGAATTTTCATTTTAACTCAGAATTGAACGTACTTAATGTTGTTACGATCAGTTTTCCAAGTACATCCATAATTTCTATTTTTTAATTTATAATATAATCTCTATAAAAAGAGAATTTTCAATAACCTAATATTCCAAATTTAATTTCTAAAAATTCAAACTTTATTAATTTTCCTTAATAATTTACAAAAATTCGGGGTCATTACACTATCTTTGTGTAACTTAACGCAAAAGCTTAGGTGATGATAGCTTTTAACACAAAGACTTAGAGATAGCTTTGTTAGTTAGAATGTCCCCTTAGCAGATAATCAATTGCTAATGTTCTTTAAGCATTTGATTTGGACATAATAAATTAACAAATTGTTCCTACTTTAGTAATTATATTTTGGATACATAGAAAGAATTAAAAAGCAAATCACTTGCAAAAAGTATATATCTATCTATGAGTAGCGGAAATTTAAACTATTTTGTGGAGGTACAAGAAGCATATAACATCTGATTGGTTGAAAAAAAGTAGAAAACAAAAAAGTTAGAAGAAATGACACTTACAAACTTTTTCTCGACCAATCACATGTCACTTGCTCTTCACAGCTCCTTGTTCAAATTATTGGTCCCGTATGCATACATACATACATATAATGATTTTTTAAATTTTAGAGGGGTCCCAAAAGTAATTAATCTGTACTATATCTAAAACAAATATCCCTTATACAATGGTCAATGTGTGTAACATTTTTATTTAATTTTTTTTTTCAAAATTTGGAAGGGGCAGCTAGGCTTACTTTGCCCTCAAAGTGGCTCATTACTCCACTCTGTAAATTTAATATGAGGCTAAGGGGGTCAAAGTAGTGATTTGAACCTACAACCAAACATATTTTAAGGGAGATGTTGAGTTGTCTACGAGGATCTAAACCATTAGCATAATGCATCTGCTTTGGACTGATCAAAGTCAAAAGATTACGATTTAATGTTATCCATTTCAGGGCAAGAAATAATAAACTGATGCTCTTTAATAGGCCTCAAAGTGAGGATCCCTCTCAGCTCTTGCATGTCTTATTTGACCTCAAACTCTGGTTAACTGCCTTTGACTAGTAAAATACAATAACACTTGCTTGGACTAAATGGAAACTTGTCGCCTTGAGAGGAAGCTTCACTTTGAGGCCTAGTTAAAGAGTCTCGGCATGTGACTTTCCTTTTAGGGTAAGGAGTGTGGAAACCTAACGAGGACAATTCAAGTTTGTAGATCTCATAATGCATTTGGAAGACAGCCTAAATTAATATTAAACATCATCCTAAGCCCAATAATGTGATTTTCATTTATTCATTACATCAAACAATATGGGAAGCAAGCTATTTTAGGTTAAGGAAGTAGATAATACATTTTAGCAGCTTTGGTAACCAACTAGAAGTTGAAAAAAAGAGATTTGGGATATGAACTCAAGGGCAGTCCCGGTGCATGAAGCTCTCGCCTATGTGGGGTCCGAGGAAAGAGTGGACCACAAGGGCCTATAATATACAGCCTTACGTTGTATTTTTACAAGAGGCTGTTTCCACATGTAACACCCCGGATTTTTAAGACAATTTTTTTTTTATTTTTATAATGGCATTTTAAATAAGAGCATTTGGGATCCCATGAGAAAAGATTTATTTAACATTTTACTAAACCTATCTTAAAAACTCCGGGTGTTAGTTTTCCTTTCTCAAAATGGCGTACATGTAATTTAAAGATAAATAAATAATCCGCGTATAAATCAACGTCAAATAAATAGGCGCCTTTATTTTAAATCAAATAAACGTCCAAAAGACAATAATAATATGGCCAACGGTCTATCCATCATACCATCCCATATGAATATCCAATATATGTCCAAAGATCTAAATCACATCCAAATATAAAGTATGCAGTCCATAATAAAAATCCAAATGATAATCCTGTTTAATGACTCACATTACTGTCTAACACTATAGAAAAATGGTCTTCAGCAGCTCTCACGGCTTCTCAACGGCCTTGCCTTTCCTATTATCGCGCTCGAGATCTAAGGCATTGCAAAATAAAGCAATGCCTCAGCAAGCTATCGCTTGTGTAGGTACATAGACAATTAATGTAATAAATGAAAGAAATAATGAACAACACTGATAAAAAGTCTAACACTTATGAAAATAGTGATATCATAATGCCATGTTCAAATAAATGTCAATTTATTCCATATGCTAAAACATGCAATTATAGAGTTAAAACATGACATGAATCAATAAAATGGAGCATACAACAAGAATAAGGGCACCATAAGGTAATGGGTCCCACCACATCGCACTAACATCCCTGATCAGGAGTACACATAGTCAACCTCTGAGTGTCGTCACACCCAGGCATACCATCCATAACCATGCTCATCATACATGCACACATAACAAGAATATGGGCCATCATGCTGCAGTGGCAACCCTTCATGGGTATCAACCACCGCTGCTCCCCGTCGACACCATAACGGGAGACTTAGCGTTTGTCCCCATGGAAAGGCTCAGACCGGTAGTGTGGACTATCCATGTTACCAAACCCCTACCGAATGCCATCTATGGGCAGGTGTCTATCATATCACAAACTCATCACATCATAATCTCGGAAGGTGGGTGGCCGGCCCTATCCCTTCTAGCATGACGCCTACCGGGCGAGAGCACCCGTCATCAAATATAAAACACGGAAATCATATGTATATGCTAAAACTTAAGAGCACTTATAGCTTGCAATCCCCAAGTCATGCCCCTCATCCTGGGGTTAGCCTATAAAAGGACCAGCTAATAAGCCTCTATTCTCATTTCCATGTAATCCATGCATTTTCTATATATATAATAAGAAATAAGTCTCTAACTAAGCATAACTAATTAACATCATGCTGGTAAAAACATTTTAAATAAGTTTATTCAGTAAAAGATTTCAATTTGGAATAACCATACTGTACGCAATGTCGCATGAAATCCACGGTAAATAACAATTGCATTTTAAAACACAATCTCACATGATGCTATGTTTAAACATGGTTTAAAAATCAAGGCAAAACATTAGTTGTCGTCACCTACCTCAGTGTGAGACCACTAGCTTGCTAATAACTCCCTTTAACTGGTATATTCACGTGCACTTGTACATGTCACATCACTATTTTAAAATTTTTCTAAAGAAAAAGTTGTCATTTCTAAGTTTTTAAGTTAAAACTAGGTCCGCGTCGTCAATACGGTCACAACGCCTCTTTCAGATCTTGATTTGGACCTCTCTAGCTCCCAAAAATCAAGTTTTAGTGAAAACTACGCTAAAATGGGACCTGCCGGACCACCATAAGGTGGTTTAAACCGGCGGCGCCCCTTTTCCGCCAGTTTACACCGGCGTACACTGGCGCACGAAGACGCACACCGACGCAAACGCTGAACGGGACGCGCGCGTGCCAGCCCCACCGCGACCGTCAACCTGCGCGCTCCCCACACGCGTGTGACGACGACGTCGTGTGACGTCGTCCTGGGTGCGTCTCAGCGCGCGTCCTGGCGTCAGCGCCAAGGCACCGACGCCGTTGACGACGCCGGAGAAGACGACCGGATTCCGGTAGCCTCCGGCGGAGCTACAGAGCTCCGTTTTGCGTGATTTTTGTGCCATTTTCTTCAGAATTCTCTCTAGAATTCATTTATGCCCTCCTTTTGCACTGATTTTTCCAAAAACCATGGTTTTTAAACGATTTTTCCCAAGTTCCTAAAATCCTCCCTAGGTACTGGTTTTTGGGTTTTCTGGAGAAATCCACCGTTGGATCACTCCCAAATTTAAAGGGTATGCTCTTGGGTCTCTTGTGCACTAGTTGGACGGTGCGATTTCCAAACGGAAAAGGTTTGGTCCGTGAAATCATGCTCCAACAGTAGCGTGCCTAAAGTTCCTAAAAAAATCTGATTTTTTTTTTCAAAATTTTAAATGGTTTTCTTATTATTTTCTCTATTTAATAAATACTAAAAAATAGAGTTTTAAGGCTTACCTTGCACTTAGCCGTGGTTGCTCGTGTTGCCGGGGTTCCACTCGCCGGAAAAATGAAATCTTTTCAGGCTAGGGTTCTGCGTAAAACTCAGAGAAAATGCTCAATAGTGGAGCGTTTTGGCTCCTAGAGGAGTATAGATATAGGGTTTTAGAGTCTTGGGGAAGAGAAACTCTTCCCCACACGTCTCTTCCCATGTCTCTCCGGCGATTTTGTCGCACTGGTAGAGACGTGTGTAGACAGGGGTGCCATTATCAATTTGGACCTTTGTGTAACACGTTTCTGTTAAAAGACCAATTTGCCCTTACAACTTTGACGGCTCATAATTCCCTCGTTTGAGCTCCATTTTTCGCGTTCTTGGTGGCGTTGGATTCGTATCGATGAGCACTTTCTAATTCTTATCTTTTCAGGAAAAAATTTCATCCATAAATTTTTATTTTAATTAATTTATTAATTTCCTATTTTATCCTAAAAATTAAGGATATTACACCACACCTTGAATCTATGACCTCAAGGTCACATGATGACAACTTTTATCATTGCACTAAGACTCCTCTTCATTTAAGGTATGATCTCCCAGTAGAATAATTGGGTAAGTAACTCACAAATATATGATTGCGCAACCAATCCATTTACAAATATCCTGTGGACCAAAGTGACTCTCGGAAGTTCTTCTTAATCAGCTGTTATTTTATATATCTTAATTAAATATTATTTGCCACACTTCTCTCTCTCTCTCGGGGAGATAAATCTGATAAATTTAATTAGAAATTACTTCTAATTACTATTTAAAATTTTTTTGGTAGGTATTATTTAAATATTTCCACCATATAAAATGTTGGTTAGGTAGGATCCCTCAGACAAACACCCACAAGTCAAGTGGAAGTTAAATACTTGGCATTAACATGTGATTAAGGGTAGAGCAGATATTAGTTCTTAATTTCTTCCCTGGAACAAATTCAAATATAAGATGCCAAAAGGCTCAGTAGCCCATGTTTTGGCGAAAAGAGATGCCTCTCCGATTGATGCTAGATTGTGGCCTTGAGATTGTCACCCTCCATCTTATTAGGAGATGAATAGATCAATCGGGGGGTTAAGGAGTAGTTTTCTTTACTTGTAAATAATAATAATAATCTGTTAGTGGAACAAGGGAGAGATAGTGTGGCAGGATCAAGAAACAAGTACTCACTTGAACATCTCATATACACATATAAGACGGAATTGAATTCTATGGTTGAATTCCACCTTTCATGGAACGTACTCTTCAATTCAGCTGTGGATGAAATCCACCCATAACAAACAATTGAGATTCCACGTAGGATCCACCTGAGGTGGAACGCTAATATGGTGGATTTCACCATGTAGGTGACTTCAAGACTGCATTCCTCCAAGGGTAAAATCAAACTCAAGGGTTCAATTCTTTCATGACTAATGGTCCCTAAAATTTCTAGTGGAATAAGCCCCTGATCCCTTGATTACGATGGTGCTAGCATTTAACTGGATTCATGACATGCGAGAGATCTAATACTGTCACTGTATTCACCTACTGGTGAATTCAATTCAATGGTATTTTGCTTATTACAAATTTACATGGAAGAGGAATCTTGGTGCAATGTTACAGTTTTGTTGTGCAATCTTGAGGTCATAAATTTCAAGTGTGAAAACAGTCCTTTGCAAAAATATAAGCTAAAACTGCGTACTGTAAATCTTCTGTGTTTATCCCCTTAGCCCTTCTATTGTTTCTCGTTATTCCTTTTAATGAAAATTAACTTTTTTCTCAGGAAAGAAATTTAAAAAAAATATGCCTACACGTGAATTCAATTCAAAAAAACAGTCCACGAAAGATGAAATTAAATTCCTTTTTAATCAATGGCCCCCATCTTTTTGGTAGTAGTGCTGGAACGAAATAAATTTGTAGTTGTTGGTAAGGGAAGAACACATCTGCCTCATTTCTCCTTCACTAGTTGTTGATCGGACTGTCCATCAGATTTTTCTGGCACTGGGATATCTTGTATCCCATTTGGATGAACGACTAGGATCCATGAAAAAGTTCAAAAAAATGGTCCCATCTCCCATATTTCTCAAACACCCTCAAACAGATTACGTACAGAGAGAGAGAGAGAAGAAAAGATATTTGGTTGAATAAGATAAAATTGATACATTATTTTAATTAGTATTTAAATATTTCCCATATGTAAGATGTTGGTTGGGTAGGACGGCCCGAGATAAGTTTGTCAAGAGCCACGTTCAATAAATCTCTTGTTGGGTGGACCTGCTCCACGCACATGTGAGTGAGAATTCTATATGTATGTAGTGTTAGGGTATGCTGAGTGAGTGAGAGAGTTTTTACTTAGAGAAGAGATGAGGCAAATGAAGGGGGCTTTGCCTCCTCCTCTCTCATGTAGTTTGATCAAATAGTGAAACCTCTTCTTCTGTGGTTGTAAGCCGAGTTTGGCCAGATATGCCAATTTGGTGTATCCATTACTCGCCATGCCAAACCTGAAAATTGAACTCTAAGCAAGACATTCGGTAAAAATACAGAAGATCAGGAAAAGATGAAACTTGAACATATTCTATGAGTTCGTAGAAAGCAGGATAGCCGGATGTTACAAGAAGTTGATGGAAATGAACAGTTCTTAGTATTTTTTCCCTAAGCAAAGTAGTGCGAAGTAAATCATTCACACACTCCTAACTTTAGTTCCTGGCTAAATAGAAAAGCTGTTGCGCAAACTTTCAACTAAGCATATTTTAAAGGAGATGCAGAGTTGTCTACAACCAAGTGCGCTAGATATTAGTCGGCAAACAGTTTGTAGTTATACCCATGTTTAAAGAAAATCATCTCGGTCATTAAGATTTGTGGGCAAGGCAGAATGTGAAAAACGCACATTGACCTACCTGGCCTCGTCAATTGTCATGGGAGGGGGAGCAGTGTAAGAAAACTAAGAGAAAGAATCACAAAATAGGGTTTTCTAATCCTTTCTCATTGTTTAAAATTAATGTTACAAAAATATTCTTAATTTTTAAGTAAAGAAAGCTAACACTGCATGGCATTTTTAGTGTATAATGTATAAGGGGGGTTTATTTAACGGCATATGTTTGTCGTTTTTGTTGGCACATCTCCTGTGATATCTCTCGCGATATCTTTTATGATATCTAAGATATGTGTCATATGTTCTGTGATATCTTGTGTGATATCTGAGATATGTGGCATTTGTTCTGTGATATCTGTAGTGATATTTCTGGTGATATCTTTGGTGATATCTGAAATATGTATGTGAATTACATGTTAAAGTCTCTGCTAATGGACCTTACATGTATCATGTAAACACTCGTATGACACACTCTTGCTCTTTAGAGGAAATCTAGAAGAATGTTTTAACATGAAAGGCCACTCTTAGATGTTATGAAGATGTGCAAAAATTCTCATTGAGGGTGCTAAAGTTAAAAAATGATTTCTTACATCAATGTGCACTGTGCATAACACACGTCATCTTTTGATCCTGATTTGGGTAAGTCGTGGTCCACAAGTATGACAAAGATATTTTTAACTTTTTAAGCCATCCATTTGACATCCCAGAGCATGGTAAATAAATTTCATCCTTTGCGTAAATGATTTGGATCACTAGATACGATAGTCCCACATGTAAGTGCATATTTAATTAATTTTCAAGCATTCAAAGTACACAAAAAGGCACTCTTTCTTAGTTGATCTTTGTAATTTTATTTACTTAATAGACTAATACTACAACAATTCTTAATTTGGAGAGGCTGAGTTGAAAATATATTAGCATACATAGGCTATTCTTTGATGATCTTTGTGGTTATCCCACCTATGTAAGCCAAAGAAACGAACAATTCAAACAAGTACTCAATTTTGTAACAAAAACAAAGATAACATTTCCAAAAAAGGATGATACAATAATTCCAATATTCCATGTATTTGTAAACTTCCAATACATTTGTTACAACATATGGTCCAATGAATACAATAAATTTTGGGGAGTGCAACGCATTTCTGCATTTGTAATCTTCCACGCGAATCTGTTCATTTGTGCACATTGAGCTTCTTTTCCTGGTGGATTTTCTTCACAGCAGTTCTGATATCTCAGGAGCATGAACATTTCCTATGCATCATTTACATGGAAAGCTATAGGAATCAGTTTAGTTACAACAGGAGAAAACCGAGACCGCTAAAAGAGAGTGAAAGGCTAGAGGATCTTGGCCTCAATTTCCTCAACACTAAGCCCCTTTGCTACTGGTACGATGAAGAAGATGAAAATAAGAGATAATACAATTATTACCCCAAAAACAACAAACATAATTCCAGCTCCCAATAGTGCCTGCAATCACACAAAATAAAACATAAAACAAATGTAGTAACTCACAAAAGTAGGGTCCAAAACTAGCTTAGCTGCAACCAGTCATGCTGTAATGCGTAGAGTAATCCCATCAAGAATATTGTGATTGTTTAAGGATTAGCATTAGGGAAGGTAAAAGAAAGCAAAATTGTATAAATTTTACCAACACATCCTCGAAAGATTTTGTTATTGTTTGAGTACAGGATATCATATGACCAGTTCTGTTGGACATACGTTTGTAGATATATGTTCCTTTTAAGCGATTTCTTCCTTCCATTCTTTTCAAGCCGATACCAGAATAGCAGAAAAGAACCCACTTTTGTGTAATGCCATTGCTTCTTTTAAATGTACTGCTATTCTGCACCCAAATTCTGTCATGATGAATCAGGAAGAAAGGTCTATCCACTGTCATGGAAACAACAATTATCATTTCCTAAATCTGGAAATAATCAACAAATGCTTTGAGCAATTTATCTAGTAGTTGCCAGTCCAGATATGAATGATCTTGAATATTATACACACCTTTCAACACTCAAAAGACTATTATAGATATGCTCATTGCGAAGCATCCTGCATCAACCCATGGGCTCAAACGTTCACCTAATGCAGTGAGTGGAGGATTGTCAGTAAACATGCATGAGAAAATAACACTGCTCAGAAACCTCAGATACATCAAATGAAACACAGAAACCTCAACCTTAATGCAAGGAAAATGTCATACAGCCAATGAAAGCAATTAATTCGTATGTGTGATGAATTCTTTAGACTAACTCAGGATAGTTGAGAAATGGCATGATATGAAGCAACACATGATAGCCTAGTGGAAGTTTAACTATTATGTATCTGCTCCCATGTTGTGATTACCAAAGCTGTGCAGGAGGCCGTTGTAACACAAGTGCCTCACTTGCAACCATAAAGGTAGATTGGCAACGGTTAGAATGACTGGCATCTAGGAGCCCCACCTCACAACACCAGTAACCTAAATTTTGGTTGGTGTATGCAGGGTATAGGGATCCTACCATGCAGGCACCACTAATGTCTTTCAGCGAATGAAGTGGTTTATGCAGTCTAGGCACATTAGACCCAATCAGTATTTTGGAAACTCAAATCAAGCTAATAGGCACCTCACTGTGTTGGATCCATATGATCAAGAATTCTCCCCATTTTCACCAGAATGACCCAATACATTCTTCAAACAATTGGAAATCTCAAAGCATACCTATTTTGATAATTCACCAGATACTGATAATTTCTGCAGACTAATGACGCTTTATGTATGACATTTGACAACACAACGCAAGAAGCATAGCTACTAGAGGCAAAAAGGTAAAAAGATGGATACCCACAGTGGGGAGAAAGCAAAGGTCACCAATGCATTTGATGCAAAGTTTACAACCACTGCAATACTCAGTCCCCTGCCTGTAACACGTAGAGGGAAAACCTCTGAGATCATCAGCCAACCAATGGGACCAAATGATAACTGCAAAAGAAGTGCAGAAAACATTCACTTTTAACATATATACCAAAAGCATTACATGAAATAGGGAAAGCTGCAAACTAAACCTAATGGACAAGTGGTCTGCAGAACATTAAAGCTAGAATTTGTAAGAAAAGAAAACAGAGAAATTTCTTGAATACCTGATAGCACCCAACATATAATAATAGTACAACTACAGCCAGCACATGAGCATCATCTAGAAAAGTGTAATATGAAGCCAGTAGAAACAGAGAAATTATCTGCCAGAAGGCAAACACATTAGAAGATTTTACATATTGGGTTGTTGCTTTCAAGTTTCATGCATCCCAAGAAGAGATCTATGAATTTCTCTAAAGTTAACAAGAGACTTACCATGCCACTAACACCTCCTAGCAGTAAGGGTCTTCTACCAAGTCTGTCAACTACAACAATTGTAAATCCAGTCATAATGAACTGCAGAAGGAAAAACCAAGAACGCATGAGATCTTTGTAGTGTAAAGTGAACCGCAAAGCCTATCTCCAGTCATATATCAAAAGTTATTTCATGAAAGGTTGAAATGAAAAACCCATTTTTTCTTTGATTTTTCCAAACAATTATTTTTCTTTCATTTCTTTCAGTTGTCTCAAGTGTATTGTCTTTGACCACAAGCGCATCTGCATCTTTTTCAGAAAAACATCCGAGTTGGACTTGGATAACGTATAATGCTCCAGCAAGCAGAGGATTTTGCAGAAATTAGCTGGCTCTCCAGAAGAATTGCAAATCAAATGTTTTACTGACAATTATTAACTCCCAAGATCATGCAAATGTACTTGTACAAAATTACATAAATCTCCTGAACAGGAAATGCATATCAAATGTTAAAGCAGGCTTCAAAATCTTCTTATAGTGAGATGAGAAAATTTTATTCATGAAAAACAGTATAGGAAAATAGGAACACTTGGCACCGCTCAGGATAAAATTTTGTTTTTCTTCCCTCACTCAGTCGTTGAGAATTGTAGGTATCCATTTGTTCATTGTAGATGTTCCATCACTTAATCGACCTCTCAAAAGTGTGCCATTGAAAATGTCTACAGAAAATCCCAAACACAGAGAAATCAGATAAACTGAATAAATTCAATAATGATCCATTAGCTCCAAAGAAATAAGGTTAAAGAAATAATAGAAACTTGTATTCAACTAGAAAGACACTACCACCTTACTTGGATTCAACTTCCTCTCTCAGTCATGACAAAGACCCTGATATGAACTTTATAGCATCGAACCAATCAACATTCATACGGTCACACCCACTCAAATACGTTATATGAGATAGAAAAATTACCAAAATGTAGACATTGTTGCAAATCACAATTAGAAGGTAGATGACTACAAGCAAAAGTTATTGCATGAAAGTTAGAAGATAAGTTCTACATAAACAAAGGCACAATTACAAGCATGAGAATTACAAGTACAAGTCCACCAAGGACATATGCTACTACATTAAATGATGAGGAGGGGGCATTAAATACAAGGGAGACACGGTCGCAGCCTCCATCTTGTAATGCAATAGTGGGCGTCGACACCACATGTTGATCGAATCCCCCATCCCACCGTTCCCATTGGCGCATTGTCATCCCAATTGGTGGTAAGGGTGGTAACTCAACCGGCATGTACTCATCAAGCCACATAAACCATCTTGTATGTTGTTCATTTGCAAGACAACGTAAGTACCACTTGCCACGATTGGGCTTCGACCGTACTTGGAGCAACAGCATAGGCCCTCGGCCGCATGCACATAAGGGGTGTGGGTTTTCCTCCATTCCTGTAATAATATATCATGTGCGTATATTTTGCACTATTAGCAATATGTACAATTCATATAAACATTCACGCTTCAATTAAGTCAAGCAGTCAAGTAATACATCCTAAAACAAAGTTTAATACACCATTTTTTGGCACATGAACGCACATCTACTGGTTATTTCTATGAACATAATCAAACCACAGTTTGTGTGCTATGGAAGCATGCCAAGCTGCAGCATCTCGATGAGCGGCCTCCTAGGTAGGGCGCATCGATGTGCTTTGTGAATTGTTTGTACTCATCATGAGTGTTTGTAAGCCTTGCAGCACTATTTCATCCTGATGGAGCACATGCATACCAGCATTCACCCTCTCCAAGTTTACATCAGTGACAATTTCATCTTCTGAATCACTGGTGAAATTGTAGCTATCATTGTCATTGGAGATTGGAGACTCAGGATTGTCTCCCATCTCCTCTGCCAAACACGGATCGTTAATGCTTTTTTGGCGCATAAAATTGTGCAGCGCACATAATGCTTTGACGAGATTAACTTGTGTCCTAATAGGAAAGGGAGGCGCCATCTTGAGAATGAGAAATCTGACCTTTAGAATACCAAATGTTCTTTCTATTATGTTCCGCAACTGTGCATGTCGAAGGTTGAATAACTCCCGGCATTTTGTGGTTGCTGCATTCATTGGGCAAACTCCTTTAGATGATACCTAGTCTTTCGATACGGGGCAAGAAATTGTTGCCTATTTGCGTAACCACCATCAACTAAGTAGTATTTTCCTGTACCATAAGAGCATCAGCAATCAAGGACCGATGCATCAAGGTATAACCTAAAATGTAAACACATAATGGATTTACCGTCAAGAATTGTCAACTGTGCTCCTCGTCTTGTAAGTGCCTCTTTCAGCACAGCAGCGTCATGTGCAGACTCCTCAAAGCCAACAAGCACGTATGTGAACTACATGTCAAAATTGCAACATGCAAGAACATTTTGTGCAATGAATCCTTTCCTGGTACGCCACTTTTACGATTCATGTGGACCCAAGCCATAAACCCTAACAGGTATTAGTGTCCCATCTGCAGCTCCAATGCAACCCTGTCAATAGTAGGGGCATTGAATCCAATGTCTTCAATGTCCCAATCTATTGTATTGAAGACTACAAAATACAGATATGGTTACCATGAAATGATTGTCTTTCTGGTAATTGTTTGAAATCTTTGGGTGGTCCTCCGTTGCATGCGGAGCCATAAGGCGACCGTACAACTGTAAGATTGCATGAAGAACTTTATGGAAGTTGGTACTAATGGTGTAAGTGGACCTAAATAGATCCTTTGCAGCTGGTTCATACCTTGAGTCTTGTCTGACAATCATTAAAAATGTTGCCACCATCTTCTCCACTGTCACCCAGTGGGTACTCGATAAGAGCCCGGTGTTTTGGAATATTTTAACCAACTTAGTAAACTGGAACTGATGCATTCTATGCAATTTTTGGAATCTCGGCCCAGTTTCTTCATAAACTAACCAAAATTTCTCGTAACCTTGAGTACTTTTATGGGTGCGCATCAGACGCGGCCTTCGCATATGCAACGTCGCATCCTCCTCAAATTGTATAACATGTCTTAGTATGTGTGATGCGGCCGTGCTTACCACATTATTCACTTCACAAATTACTTCTTCATTACATGCAGCGCTGCATTGTCCCTCTTCTGCCATTGCCTTATATTATCGAACATGAAACTTGTATTATCATAAAAGGAAATTTTGGAAAAGTCTTAATTGTTTGTTGTGTCAGTGCACAGTGTACACATATAAAGCGTTACACCTAATAATCAACTTTTACAACCATAAAAAATTTAAATTGTAATATGCATATTACAACATCATCCATATAGAATTAAATGTTCAAATCATATTAAGGCAGCACAATAACCCTTCAAATAATTAAATATTCATAGCCTCAATGAATATGTCTAACCATAATAAATATGGCCTATAGAGGTTCAATATAAATACACACCAAATATATTCAACTAAGGGGGGTTTCTTTGCAAACAGCAAACACCTACAGGTGCATCCTAACATACAAGACTTGTCTATCCTGCGACCAATGAGCGAAACCCTCCTTGAAGCCTATGTCCGTTTTTTGGAGAATACTATATGCCTTAACCTTTTCCATCTCGGTCAGACCCTCCAAAGAATCCAATGCAGTCATCCACGAGGAGTTGTCGATGCCTGCAAGTCATTCCAACCTTGATATAATAGAAGCATCAATGAATGTAGGAGGATCATTGCATGTTGAGGATGATGATTGAGCAACTTGCTTTCCTTTTCTCCTCACACGCCGTGGGGTAACAGTCCTAGAGGAGGGAATTGAGGATGACGTTGTGGAGGTATCTTGGCGTATAGGCCGTTGTGGAAGGTTTTCAAATAGAGATTACGCATGTAATCCATCAATGTCCCCTTCAACTTCCTCCCCATAATATGGGCCTTGGGGGGAAAATGCATTAACATCCACATTTGACATGTGTGGTATGTATACTTCCTCAACTGGGGGTGTATATTGACTGCCAACCACTCTCGATTTACGGAGTTCTTCATCTTCTATAGAATTATTGATCCCTAAGGAAAATTCTTCGATGGCAATGCTCCCCCTAAACATCATCTCCAGGTGCTCATAATTTCATAAATTCCTCCCAAATAAGCATTGAGCTTCTGGATTCGACTGTACATACACAAACATTTGTAAATACATTGTAAAGATGACGTATATTATTATAGAAATGGTGTGTTGCATTACCTGGAGGTGGGTGTTCATGACCTCTGGGGTTGCAAGGAAGCAATTTCTCTCTGCATCCCACCATAATCCTGAGTCTCCATTCCTTAACTTTGCAAGTGTCATGTACTTGCTTTTGAAAAGTTGTATTTTGGTATTCAATTGCTTCATGGTTAAATCAACTTGAAATTGCTCTTTAAAGCAAACCAACAATTTCCTAATCACCACACCCTTTGGCATACCCCCTGTTGCGACTATTCTCCCCTCTATGATTTCATCATAAAGTGTTTCGAGAATAAAGTCCTCTTATTCCTTGGTCCATTTATTATATGGTCCCTTGTCTCCATCACCAATGTTTTCAGACACACTGTCCATATGTTCGCCATAAACAGGACTAGGTGTCATAGGGACTCTCTCTTTTCTTTTGCGCGGCATCTGAAAATTGTGTCCAATATAACATACCAATAAGAGGATGTATAAAAATAATATATTTGAAGTATTAATGTATGGATGACAGGTGCCTCTGCTTCTTCCCTATTGATTCTACCAAAAATGACCCTACAGCTATAATTTTTTAAACTTAATTGTTTACTATTTTTCTACATGATGCTTGTCAATTGTGCTTTAAAGCAGGAAACTGTGTTGACAACGTGTTCAGACCAAATAAAAATATAAAATTTGCAATCATCAAGGGGATAAATGTTTACACATCTTACCTCCAACATCTCATAGTTAGATAGTTAAATGCCCAATGAGAACATGGCTGAAGCAATAAATACAAGAAAATAAATGCGCAGTAGAAGACGGACTTCATTCCTAATAGGAGAAGAACATATAAAACAGATACAACAAAACAATTATGGAGCCTATCACATGTTTAATGAGAATATCAATGAAGCAATACAAACATGAAAATCAATGAAGACTGATTATATAACTGCAGATATAACATGTACAAACATAGAGTGATCAAATTATTTTGTGGGGCACCGAATAAGCCACCTGATCAAGGGATTCTAACAACAGCATGGATTAACCTTTTAAGCAAAACTGCAAACAATACTATAATTAGATCTCTGTCTTCAACAAAGACAACTAAAAGCAAGAATAACAAACATTACCAATGGCCTATAGAGGTCCAATATGGCCTATATAGACCAAAGAAAAACCAACATTAGCAATGGACATAAATGTTCACAAATTGGGCCTAAAGGAAACAGTGCCCATAACAAGGTTGGGCCTTAGGAAATTTACGGGCTGAGGCATAAAGCTAGAAGCGAACAGCAATTGTATACACTGAGCATATATGTATACATCATCTCCACGTGCCTCTTGGGACACATGCCATCCAATGGGCACACTCAAGCACCAAATAATCCAACTGATCAATGGATTCTAACAACAACATGGATTAACCTTTTAAGCAAAACTGCAAACAACACTATCACAGTTAGCTCTCTGTCTTCAACAAAGACAACTAAAAGCAAGAATAAACAAATAGTAGCAAAAGCATCTTTCCCTCAAGCTTTGAAGCTCAGTAGCAGTAAAGAAATTGTATTTATTTTTCATGATATTATGCATGAATGAGAAAGATCATGGCTAATTTCTTAACAATATACAAACCACAAACATTTTAAAGAATAGAAAGAATTGCAAATCAATGTACGCTCCTTCAAACAAAACTCTCAAGGGAATAAAACCCATTCATTCATTCATCAACCAAAACCTGCAACCGGTCAAAGAAACCACTCTCTAAAGAGCCAGATAACAGCATTTCCAAACCCAATCCAATGCATTTCCAAATAATTCAAAAACTACAACAAAGACAGAAACGAAAATTGGAAGAAGAAGAAGAAAAAAGAGTAGACTGTACCAACAAAGCATAAAATGGAAAATTTCCAATAATCAAAACAAACAAAAAAATGAGCTAAAAATCAACTAAAGATCCAAATTGACAAAATCCAAATCAAAATCAGAAACCAGCAACCATAACTCCAACATTCGCTTACCAAAAAATGAAACAAATACAAAATGTAAACACGAAAAGCTACCAAATATAGCCATTGATTCAAGGAAGAGGAAAACAAGTGAATCTCGAGTGGCAGAGAGAAATCCGAAATGAAAATCAAAACGCGAATTGGAAAATCCGAAAATGCAATGACATTTTACCATAGACAAGCCCATGACTTGCAGAGAGAGGCTTCGAATTCTTCAAAGGCCCCCTTTTTATTCTCTTCTCATCGATTTATTTGGATTTCTTTGGGGTTATCTCTGTATGCAATGGGATCAAAGGGAGAGAACAAGGAGAACAAGAAGTGGGGTTTACCCTTCAATTTGAACACAAATGGTGAAATGCACAACAAATCCCAGAACAAGAATAACATTCCACAAGAAATGACGCTTCACAGTAGAAAAAACATATATTGGAGACGTGAGAGAGAAGGAGAGAGAGACAAGACGAGTTGTAGGGAAGAAGCAAACTAGGCTTTGCTCCCAAGCAAATATAGGGTTTTCAGAAACAAAAAATTGAAACCCCTCTCCTGCCCTAGATGAACAACCTCATGCAGAGACGAAGAAGTCCATCTTCGACGCCCTAGACATTCACCGGAGAAACCAAAACCCTTCACCGGAGAACCCAAAACCTCTTCCTTGCCGACATTCAATGCAAGATTCCAAAACCCTTCACCATGAACGAACCAGTTCGTTTTCTCCTAAAAAACGCTGGTTCCAAATTGATTTTTCTCCATCTAAAATGGACTTTATTCTCTTTCTCATTGATTTTTTTAGGATTTCTTTGGGGTTATCTCTGTATGCAGTGGGATCGAAGGGAGAGAACAAGGAGAACAAGAAGTGGGGTTTACCCTTCAATTTGAACACAAATGGTGAAATGCACAACAAATCCCAGAACAAGAACAACCTTAAAAAATCATTCCACAAGAAATGACGTTTCACAGTAGAAAAAACATACCTCATGCAGAGACGAAGAACTCTTCCATCTTCATCGCCCTAAACATTCACCGGAGAACCCAAAACCCTTCACCAGAGAACCGAAAACCTCTTCATCACCATAGACATTCACTGGAGAATGGAAAACCCTTCACCGGAGAACCCAAAAACTCATCCTTGCCGACATTCAACGCAAGAACCCAAAAGCCTTCACCACGAACAAAACCAGTTCGTTTTCTCTCACTAAAAAATGCTGGTTTCAAAAGGATTTTTCTCTCTCTAAAATGGACGAGTTTTTACACTGTAGAATGCATTTGGCATATCTCAAAAGTGCCAAACATCCAATGTTAAATAAGGCTGATATGTAAGATATGCTCAACATAACGTAGTTAAATAAAACAGATATCTTAGATATGCCAGAGATAACGCAGTTAAATAAGGTGCACATCTCACATATGGCAGAGATAACGCGGTTAAGTAAGTTGCACATTTGAGATATGCCGTGATATCTCAAAAACGACAAACATATGCCGTTAAATAAACCCCCCCAACTTGTGCCTAGTAAAAGGAGTTGCGCCCAAGTGCTACACGGATTTAGCAAAGGCGAAACTGCAACCTTGTGACAAGTGGTATTAGAGCAAGTCAAAGTAGTGGTTCCTTAATGAATACTAGGGAAGCTCATGGCAACATCAAAGCAATTGAGTCAGGAGTGACTAACATGCCAATAGAGATTCAACAAAAGTAGAGGTGGGAGAAGTCTAGAGACCTATTGTGGAAGTTGGCTTTAAACGCTCACCTTTCTACTTTGGATGCTAAGTTCGGTAAGTTCTAACAAACTTTGTTTGATTATTTGAATAAATTAAGTGCATTCATCGATGCCTTGAAAAGCCTCAAAGATGACATGAAAAATACAATTAAGGCATCTAAGGTTATGGATGTTGAGATGACAGATAGAGGAGAGTGCATGTCTTATTGCTTTGAGTCTATGGAAGGCAAGCTAACCAATCCACATGAGAAAGTGGCTGGGTCAAAAGATATGGAGCCAGCAAAGGAATCCACAATAAAAGTGGATACAGAACAATTAGGCTTACCACGCCTAAGTGCTGCAAGGTAGCTTAGGCTTAATGAGTCTCAGGAGAAAATGGTGATCAACAAGGAGGTTGATGCAACTGATGGCACAAAGGGGAGTGTGCCACGAAGACTCTAGGATGGACAAGGCCAAGCGGAGTCATGCAAGGAGCACAGTGGTTGGTAGCTGCCACATTGATGTACAGGAGGCACATCAACAAAAGGGTAGCTGCACTAAGGCACAAGAGGCTATTCGAATTACAATAATGCAAGGGAGGCAAGGCCGCCCACAACTTGAAGATGATAGGGAAGGTCCCTGCCAAGCACAAGCATGTCTGGATACTAATGTGCAAAGGGAGAAATGAAGTGAGGCATCTCATAAGAATCATGAGGCAACAAGGGATGCGCCAAAGGTGAAATTTTGTGACACAAATGGAGATGTGTCTACGAGGGCAAGTGATGGAGAATGTCACATACATGCACTGTGGGGCCCATGACCAAGATCTGTAGACTCCGAGAGAGGCCTGCTTGGCTTAAGAGATCAAGGTCCGTTGTTGAAGATCCAAGGAATAAGGCCTAATTCTAGAAGACCTGGTTCTTAGAAGTTTTCTTATAAATATCTAGAAAGATGGAAACTTAAATATTATATAAAAACTTCTAGAGAGAATTCTAAAATAGTCCTTAACCATTAGATGGTTGACATATGTAACAATCCTAACCATTCATTAAGAGGTGAATAGAAGAGGGCAAGTATAAATGGAGGTTAGCTCTTCATTAGTAACTCAGACAAGCTTATTGTAAATTACTCAATTGAGGAGTAACAGGTTATCTTTGAGCTGGTTTCTTTTTAAGTTCTTCTCGTTGCTTTAATGGGTAAGTGTGTAGTACTAACAAGTGAGAGTGACAGTGGAAGGCTAACTTGTGCCTAGCAAAAGAAGTTGTGCACAAGTGCTGCACTAGCTTAACAAAGGTAAAACTGTGACCCCATGGCATACTACTTACTTGGTAATAGTACTCATTTGACAACAACTACCAACAAAATGATAAATCTAAACCATTCACCATGTTCAGAATAGCTAGGTTAGATGAATGGGTAATATAGGCTAAGTATCAAGTTTTGATGCCCATGAGATACAGTTTTGTATGCTATGTTTCTATTAGTTAAAAATTGCAGTCATTCTTTATCCTATGTTTAATTTGAAAATCACAGTTAAAGAAACATAAAATAAAACATTTAATGGGCGTGAAATTTGATACTTAACCTATGTAAGCCATTGCTAACATGGTGAATGGCTTAGATCTAGAACAGGCTAGGAAAACGCAGTTGCCAAGTGTGTGCAAGTGGATTTATCATTCCTCCACTTTATATGATACCTTTATCCTAACCGGTCATCTAATTGTACTTTGGCCTTAGGATAACATGCCTCGGATAAACACCGTCCGATAGTCAACAATGGCAGTACCAAACTAGGAAAAATTTACCGAGTTCCATTATACAAATACCGTGGATCCAAAACTGGCATAAGATGATTTTGAGATTGAAATAACATAACAGATTACAATTGAATATAACACACAAACTACATAAACAAATAGCTTGTGCCAGCGGGCACATATCACAGACGCGAGATGATGATCGTTGGCAGCCTTCAGAAGATTGTTTGGATAAATTGCAGCATCTGGAGAAGTGTTATACAATCCAACTCCATAAAATCTGAGCTTCAAGATGTTCTTGCATTGTGCCCAAGACAGTTGAAGTACTACCGAAGCCATTCTCAAGTCTGAACACTTTGAATGGCATCAATTCGAGAGCAATAGTCTTTATTTCAAAGCTCTTGGAACCCACATGCCAAACCCATGCTTTACCTTCTGAACCCTGTTGAATGCAAAGAAGATGATACATGAATTCATTGGATTTCCAATATTTGATGCCTAAAAGAATTGCCTAACAATCAAAGTGCAAATACTAATGGATAATTTAGAAACGATTATCCTAACATCATATTCAAGGGTATCAGATGGGGATTGGAAGGTTTATCTTATCGGAATGGATCCTTGGTAATGAACCACAAAGATGGTAGAAGTAGAACAAAGGGTAATAGACGAGGAATGAAAGGGTTGTTTCCACATCATATGCAATCGGATAGACCCTTACAAAGTGCACCACAATGGAATGTACAAGTACATGACCACAATATACGAGTTAAGGTGATAGTTTAGGAGAGAAACGGAGCCAGTCCAGCAGAAATTCTGATTACTCAGTCATTTTTCCTATGCTTGACCTGCAACTGGCACGGTTTCATAAATGTCAAGACTACCATCCAATAACCATATTAAATAGCTTGCAAACGTGGATAGCTCAGAGTGAAGCTAAGAGCATAACAAGCAGGCATACCTAGATAGACTTATCAGCAATAACAGCATTTAACAGTAGTGTAACCAAGGAAGAAAATGTAAATAGTCACATAAGCTAAAGGATAAACAACATTCAATGCAAACATGAAAGAAAAAGGAGCAGCATAGACAGATCAACATACAAATAATGATGGTACTTCCAATAGAAAAAAGAAGCATAGACAAATTAAGAACATATGTGATGTTTAGTGAAATCAGGTTTGCCATCGATGAAGTGGCTATGCAGCAGAATAGTTTTAGTTCCCAGTGCCTGCACTGTAAGAGGACAAAATCTTTCTTCTAATGGTCAAAAACCATAAAGACACCCATTTTACCTCCCAAGTTCTAGAAGCAAATGATGCTTCCTGATAAATAATATTCATAAAAATAAACAGGGGTACTTCGGACACATCTTGGTTCAAGTCTTCTGGCCAACTGCTAATGTCCATTAGAATTTTAGTCCTTTGACAACAGTATCATCATTCATTCTTTCATATAACACACTCGTAGCACGTGCATCACTTAGATTTTAAGAATAGTCTAGTTCCATGAAGTAAAAAAATTAGAGAATTGGTTATCAATCAGAATCTCTAACTTAAATATATTTTTTTTATAGAACATAAAGAGTAGAGTTTGACAGTTCTCCGAGTGGTAAGGCAACCAACAGTTTGTCCTCAAAGTCCGCACCAGTCGACTTTATCTCATTGAAGATAAGATGCTCCCAGTATTATCTGGGCATAGACTTTACCGTGAATCACAAATATGACCTTCAATAATCCTCCATAGAGTGTCTAAGTAGTTTTCTCCAGGGAAGAGAGGTAGAACAGAATCACTGTAGATTTTTCCAAGAATGCAATCGTGGATGGTAAGATATGAGCACTGATTGCAGAGGAAGGGGATTCAGAGCTAGTCAACATCCTAAAATGGTGATAAACTTTTTCATATTGTCTTATGCAGACGAGGCTCAGTTATAGAGTCCCCGATAATGGTTACTCCAATTTATCATTTTTATTCGTAGTAAAGAGCCAGCTTTCTGTAGGTTGTCGTGGTTCTTGCATGACTGCACTCTTAAATGCTATCCTCCAAATTATGTATAAATACTGAAACGTGACCTCACATGAAGAAATTACAAGAAGACTAAGCAAATACCAAATTATCTTTTAAAATGAACTGCTTATTGATGCAACATTTTGTTTATCCATGCTAGAAATAAGAACATCACATAATCATAGCAAAAATATCGATACTTACGTCGGAGCAAGTTTGCCAAGACCATCTAGCTCTTCACTAGAGGCCCCATCCACAACTCTCCCAGAAATATCAATAACATAAGATTTATCCCTAGTTGTTGGTAGCCCTCTACCACCTAGTAGTTCCAAATCTTTCTGATGAAGCTCCCTCCCATTTACAAAAATTCCAGTATTTCCACCAGCACAATTTTTGGGCATTGGATAATTGAATTCTTCAATAGAAGGCTGCAAACATTTGAAACAGTTTCATCAATAACTCAAAAAACATACTACCATCAAAAGAAGATTGGCTAATATTTGTTCAAATTTAGCCGCCCTTACAGGAATAATTCCAAGACACTGGTTACCCATGACACCCCAGAACCCAGCTCGGTAGTCATACCTGGTAGAGGAACAGAAAATAAATTAAACAAAGATAAAGAACAGAGACAGAAGAAGGAAAAATGTCTTATAAGATTATCTAGACATAGGAGCACAACTACAAATAGCAAAAATATCGAGGAAGGTAGTATCTGCTTTGTAAGCATCAAATGTGGAGAAATCCATCGTTGAAACAAATAATGGAGAAATCTGGGTCCTTGATATTAATGAAGTATTAAAATCACTATTATCTACCTTGGATGCATTCTGCAAACAGAGAGTGAAGGTCCCCAATTAAGTGAATCATAAGCGAATTTACAGTATCCTTTACCAAAGAAGAAAAATTTCAAGCCAAAAGCATCGCTATCTTGTTACCACCAAAAAATCATGAATCTATAATGCATTAACAGGTACAACCCACACGAGACATGTGGGTCAAACAATGAGTGTGATATATACTAAAGGGCAGGCAGGTGCACGAAGCTTCCGTGAATGCATGGTCCAAGAGGGGGCGGACCACAAAGGGCCTATAGTACGCAGCCTTGCATTTTGCAAGAGGCTGCTTCAACACCTCAAACCTGTGACCTCTAGGTCACATGGTGACAACTCAACCGTTGCACCAAGGCTTGAGTGGGATACACACTATTATCTAAAATTCCCTACTAGCTGTCAGTATTCCTGTAACAACTGTGTTATAGAATAAACGGGAATGATTGCGTGCTATTAACTACTGCTAAAACACAAAAGAAAAAGAAAAAAACGCAAATTGGATGGGAGCCAGACAATCTAATGTGTATGAGTAAATTAATAGAGAAGGAGCCGAAATATGGAACTAATGAATGCTAGTATCACTTTGACATCCATTTTGGGTTTTAATTTAACTTTCAAGTGATGCAGGGCCATTTTATTATCTCCCTATCTGATATCACATGGATGACATCAAAGATGTTGGCAGATTTTGCTGACTTGTTTGGTCTTACTAGGGTTGTATTCTGTAAAAGCTGCTGTCGCTGGCTACTGTAGGCAGGACAGCAGCATATTCCCTAAAAAGCTGTCTCCCAACCTCATCTGGAGGGTATATGTATTCAACAAGTTCATTCAATAGTCTGAATCCTGAGTTGCTTTGCTGGAATATGCAACTCTGATTTTAGGGGGGATAGACCTTTGACCGCGCCTAAATATAGAACTTTGATGGATCCAGCTAACCCAAGTGCTGAGGAGGTTAGGGGAGTTTAAAGATGAATGAAGAGACTTTGTTTCAGAGTTCTCTTGGCCTTTTGGCACTACAGACTCTAATGGAGATTAAATGCACACAGCTTGTGAAGGACCACATTTCCTGGAGCAAGAGTCGTCGGCTTACATAAGACTGAAAGTAGATCGCAGAGGCATGGTGGCTCCCCAAGCCCCCACGTCCCTTGCTTGCCGCTATTGACACTGGGTGGTTTGCCCTTCCGCTTCCTTTTTGGAGTACGCGGAAGGGCACCCCACAGATTTGTCAAAGAACATTAGCAAGGAACCCTGCTACACTGCTGAGAACTCCACAAACATGAGAACCATTCTCTGAAACATATAATTGCCAGAATGCTTTGCACATGATAAATAAGGTGGTTGATTTTGCACTTGGAAAATCATGTTAGGATGTACGCAATGAGGTTGCCAGCTCACTAGAGATGATGTTTCTTGCAAATCATTTCAAGCATTCATCTGCTATAGTAATTGCCTATCTCATCTAGTTTCTCTACTGTTGCATAGTTCAGAGATATAACTTTGCAAACTCATCTATAAGCATGAAATAGTGCTAAGTGTAAACAAGCTCATAAGACAATCATTTGAATTGCATTGAAATATGAGATTGACAAATCAAATTGATATATACAGTTCATGCATATACTGAATAGCTAAAAGAACGAGTTCAGGTAGAATGAATGCAAGCTTACCAATACTGTCCAGGGTGGATTGGCCCGGCTTGCTTTTCTGCTCTTTTTATCAAATGGATTGCTATGGGCTGCCCATTGATTGAAACATTAGGTTCGACACCCTCAGATTGCTGATTAGATCTAACAAAGTCTCTGAAGCTCTTCTTAATGAAGCCAGCAAAAAATGAGTCACTTCTCTTGCTGTTCTTGCGCCGATTTTCTTCTTTGGTTACCTCTCCAGAATCTGGAGACATACCGGAACTTGAGTCCTCATTGAATGAGAATTCCATCTCTGTTGCCACTGATGCATCTTTTACAGAAATCTGTCCGGAGGTGCGCTTTGTGGAAACCACCTTTTCTTGATCCGAGCATTTGCTCCAGTTTCCATTTCCAAACTTGTTACCTAGTTGATTAGTTGGAGAGTCTCCATAATGCTCATGACGAGGTGAACCATGTACTGGTGAAGCCACATTTGCATTCAGATGCAAGTCCATGGAATTCGACCTATTTCTCTTGTTGCCAATGCTATCAGGGCTGTCCTCATCCTCAGTAGAACAGAGTGATGATGAAAGACCTTCCATTTTCTCCAAATCATTCAAGTTCGGCAAGTGTTCCTTTCCTGTGGCAACGTGATTACTTATAGGAAAGTTTGCACCCCTGGATTGGTTGTCATAAGTGAAGCCATCACAATCATAGGAGTAAGTATCTAGAATTTGTTCATTTGTGTGTCCATTAGAGTGTAAACCTTCTCTCACATCGCCCGAATCACTGTTGACCTTTGATTCAAGATGCTCCATTTTCGTAGGAACAGAAAAAATAAAACTTTTACCATCAAGGGTAAATGAGATCACCTGAGAGCATGCCCCACAGCGCAACTTATGCTGATTCTTGTCAGTAGATAAGACATCAGCAGGTAGCTGCAGCAATTGAAAACATTTATAGCAAATTATAAATGGTGCACCACCAGCTATGGGTTGGCAACTAACTACATTAGCCTTTGCAGGCACAGTTCTGTCTGGCTGCACCCTCCTTAAAACACCAATATCTGGCTCAAAGTTGCTTGGTCTTCTTAGAGGGGGCTGTGGTTCATGAGAATGCAACAGAATGTCAGCCCCTCTGTGGCCATAACCCCCTGGAGCAAATGTACCAGGAACATCTTGTTGATATAACATGTGACCAGCAGCGACATTTGGTAACCGTTGGTTGGCAAAGGAAGTAGGTGGAACTTGTGCAGGCACTTGCCAGTGTTTGCTGTGACAACGCAGACACGGGCAAGAAGGTTGGTCATAAAATGCATTATGCGGGTATGGAACAAAGGGATCAGGATCAACCTCCGTGTAATGTCCAGAAAGGTAACCATTTGATGGCCTTTGAGGATATTGACAGGGTTGGTGAGGAGTCCTCCTGCCCATTTGAGACACATGTGGATCTCTGTAGCTGGGAATCTCGTTTGGAGCATGCATTGCAGGATAACGATTCCGCATATCTACATCATACCTATTCTTCAACTGAACAGGTTCATTATTCAAATAAGGTGGATATGATGCTCTTTGCGTATGGATGTCTGGCGGATAAAGCTGAGAGGAAGCCCTTACTGGTGCAGATGAGCTTTCAGGAAGCCAAGTACCATGCACATCATAAGAGTTTGGTGGAACCATCCTACTAGTGGTTGAAACCCTTTCTTTTGGGTTTTCTGATACATCACAAGATCCACTAAGCTGATCTCTCAGCTCATCTAACATCCTCAGAAGCTCGGCTCGATCATGTTCAAGATACTTCACTTTACCAGGCATATCCATGCCCTGATTCAGCATCTGCTTGCCATGACCAGAGGCAGAATCCAAGTGGCAGTTTGATGGACCCTCATCAGGACAGGGAGAAAACCGAACACCCTCAACTACAGCTCTCGGTGTTCTCCAGAAAGGCCTGGATGTTCCCTCTCTTCCCGTGGTCTGCCAATTACTCATTTGCTGGAAGTTATGAGAATCACTTGAATTTTCAATGTGAGAGTTCATTTCTCCATTTTTCACCACATTCTTATTTATCGATGCATCTGAATTCGAGTTCAGGGAAGCCCAATTTTCAACTGGAGCTCCGGAGGACCCCCTATGTTTACCAACACAGTTGGGTCCATTTTCCATGGGGGTTGTTTCTCTGTTTTCATCTATATTTTCTTTTACCACTTCGTCTGAATTTGAATCTAGTACAGACCAATTCTCAACAGGAGCTTTCGAAGAACGCCTATATTTACCACCATAAACAGATCTATTTCCTATACTCTGTTGATCATACTGTGCCGCCTTGATCTCGGACCCTTGTCCTCCATTAGAATCATTAGAGAGAACCACAGTTTCACTTCCAGAGGACGAACTACTACTTGACGTCACCATTCTTTCAGGCAAAACCCTCTCCCCTCTCCTTAATTCAACACCACCTCTCTCTCTATCAGCTTCTGAAGCTTCCTTGAAAACAATTCCGGTTGTCTCAGAAGAATCCTTTGAATTCTCACAATCTCTACCCCTTTCCTCATCAGATTTTTCTGACAAAACATCAGCTATGGCAAGTACATGTTTTCCCCCTGTAACCGAGCAAAACCAAAATTCTACTCTCAATATACTGAAACAAATTGAAAGGAGAAAGAACTATAACAAAAAAGGAGGTCTTCTTGCTGTAGTAATTGAAACCGGAATCCAACTCCAACTTGAATAAATAGAAAAAAATAGCAAAACAGGGAGAAAAACGTCATCTTTTGCAAGAATTATAAACTCTACTCCAGTAAAACAAACAAAAAAGGGATTATCGAAGCTCATTTACCTTGCAAAGTTGCATCACATCCACCACACCGGTAAACCGGAACATCAGGAAGCTCCGGAAGAAGCTTTTCGCACTTAGGGCAACGAACCACTCGAACTTTAGTTCCTTCCGCCATTTTCAAAGGAAGATACCCAAACTCCAAGAAAAAGCTCCTTCCTTCCCAAACAGAGCTTCTGTAACAGCGCTGAAGCAGAAAAACCCTAAAAAACCACCATACTCTGCCAAAAAGAAGAGAAATGGACACCTCTGTCCTACTTCAACCCAACTCCATGAAATGCTGGTAATGATAGCAGTAAAGAAGACAAAACAGCATCAGAAAAAGTACACTCCCAGTAAAAATCCATCCACCAGCAGCCATTATCACATTTGGAACAGTTGCAGAAGAAACAAGAAGCGATTTTTAGTCCATTTTCCTCAAATCCATGATCCTCCTTTCCCCACTGAAAGTAGAAAAAAGCGGAAACCGCAGAACCCGAGCTGCGATTTCCCCATAAAAGAGAAAGTTGGGGAGGAATATGCGTGGAACGGTTTCCCAGGGAAGAACAAAAGAAAGCCAAAGAGAAAAGAAAAGCCGAAGGAAAAGGAAAAGAAATGGCGACGAATGGGAGAACAATGATTAGAAGAAGGCTGGCTGCTTCACGGCGAGTAATTCATCGGCGAGTGAAGATACGTGGCTCTGCTTGCTTACTTCTTTGAGGTGGACTTTTATTTATTAGTTTCTGTTGGACTTTTTTTAAATGAGGAAATTCTGTTGCCGCAAGCTTGCTACATGTTGATACGATTTATTTTTAGTCTCCGTGCACGAAGCTCTCGCTTATGATTGGTGTGGGAAGGGGGCGGACTACTTAGAGCTTATAATAGGCAGTCACACTTTGAACCCGTAACTTCAAGGTCATATGACAACAACTTTTACTCTTCTTTTTAAAAAAAAATAATTTATTTGTACATCTTTAAATCTCTTTAATGAGGATTATAAAAATCAATAAAATGATAAAATTTGTAGGTTTAGTGTCTGTGACGAAGATAGAATAATTTGACTTGCGCATAAAAGTAGACCAAACTAATCTTATCTATAATCTTGTTCAAATTTCCCAAAATAAGTGATTCATGAAAAATCATTACAATTGGATGATCCGATTGTGTTTATTTTTCTTAAAAAATAAAAGTAGTGGCAGTAATTTTTAACTTCTATTACTTAGGTTATAAGTATCTACTCATCCACTTAGTCTATCTAAGTCATTTTGAACAAGATTAACGGTTTAAATATTTTAAAAGGAATCAACATTTACAATTCCAAGTGACTTGTAAAGGATAAACTACATCCCATCTGATCTTTTGCTACTAGTTGTCCAAAGCTGAAATAATTGGATGAATGGACCAGATTATTCAATGCTGGCTACTCATATTTTCGTGCTGCAGAGCAGAACACAACAGTCAGGTAACTTACTCTCCAAATAAAAATGGAGTAAGTTAATTAAAGATCACAAAAAAGGATAGTCTTGTGCACAAGCTTGGCTGACAATAATGGTCTAAAGTAGGCAGTCTTATCTTATATTTTGCAAGAAACTGTTTTCACGCCTTGAACCCGTAACCTTAAGATTACACGGCAAAAAGTCTATAGATATGTAAGACTTCCTTCTTAACAGAGATCACAAGAAGAGTGCAAATCCACTGCCTTCGAATCACAAGTGACTGCATACGATGTGGCTGCTATGGCATCATTCAAATAGAATACCCTCAATTTACAGAGAACCATCTATATGTACCTTGACGACCATCAATCTTTTACCCAACTTGGTTTTATTTTCTATGCTGATAATTGATCAGATGTAGACCATTATGCGGGTTGATCCACATCGTTTTGGTCCGTCTAGGAGGAACATACGGTTTGAGATCAATAAATCAAGGGCTATATTTTTCCAATCAAGTTGAAATCAAGTAGGCACCTACATGTTCAAGTGGCAAATTTGGAACTTAGAAAGCGTCTGGAGGAAAGAAATAACAGTCACCTTGCTTAAGCATTTTTCCCCGTGGCCATTAAACATTATTTCAAACATCGCATTATGTGGCATTGAGGTCACAGGTTCAAGATGTGAAAACAGTCTTTTACAAAATACAAAGTAAGACCACGTACTATTAGCCCTTGTGTTCACCCTTTCCCTAAACCCCGCATACGCAAGAGCTGCATGCACCTGAGCTAACCTTTAGCCATTAAACATCATTTCAAACAACGCCCTTAGGCCCATTGTCACATTAAGGTTGACACGTACCCTTGCCTTAGACTTCGGTAATTAGTAGTTAAAAAGGACGTTATAATTGCCCAAAAGCTATCAACAACTGGTTGAAAAGTGGTTAACAAAATAAGTACTACCGAAAGACAAGGGAGTGTGGGTATCATTTCCCATACCTCATACTAATGTCTCAAAAACATTTACCTGCAAAATTTATTTACTGATTTAGTGCTTTGCCATCACAGTCATTCCCACTTTGATTTATTAATTTGGATATTTTTATCAAAATAATTTCTCCATTAACACAGATTCTACACACAACTCAATTTACTTTGGAGCTGTTAACTTACAAACGAAAAGTTTCGTTATTTCAGAATAACTTAATCCATGATTCTTATTCCCATTGCAAACAGCCCCTTTAAAGATGATCCTTCCAGACTTACACATCCTTTGATGGGAAGGAAAAGGCTACCTTAAACCCAAGACCTACTATACAAAGGAGGAGGCATCTTGTTCTAAAGCCGTAGGGTTAGGAGGCCTCTTGTGTTATATGCCTAAACGCGTTCTCCTCTGCAAGTAGCTTAGGAAGCGGCACAATTTGCTCCTGCATCAACAAGAATCGAGTTAGTTGAGAGTTATTACGACTTGCTAATTCTTAAGTTAGAAAAACATGAATCATGTGCTTTAGGATTACAGTTTTTATAGAAGTTATCTGTAATTGGTTATAGCTTATTTAAGAATTGTCGAAAGAATAAAGAAAGGAAATTGCATTTAGTAACACTATCGTATTCTACTTGGTATCGGGCAGATTTTCTTATTTTCCTAAAGTTTTCTTGAGACAGATTAGTTTTGCTTTCATTCTTGGTGAGTTATTTAATTTTACTTGTTGGTTCATAAATCACATTTAAGCTCAACTCACTCTCTAATAAACTACGATGCTTGTTGCCAAAAGCTGTATAGTGTAGTTGGTGGCATATATCATGTCGTCTCTCTTTGGTCGAAGGTTTGAGGCTGTACTTTTCCTTTATTAAGGAAATTTAAAATATATTTAAAAATTAGTATATGCTTGTAGGTAATTTGCACGTCACTCTTCACTGTCAAAAGATTTTTAAAAAAAGAAAAGAAAAGAAAGAAGACTATTATGCTTGTTCTGTAATGTGGCCTTATGTTTGTAATTCACACCGACAAGAGTAGTTGAATCTCTAGTAAGAAAATCAAAAAGAGATTCAGAATATGATGAACTTTTGCGGCAAAGAGGCCATGAGTTCTTTTGGTTGAGGATAGTTATACAAACTCTTTCAAGTAATTGGTTTTGATAAAAAGCTCCTGCCTTTGCGGGGTCTGGGAGGGGGTGGACCATAAGTAAGTGCCTATGGTAGGCAGTCTTACCTTGCATTTTTTGTAAGACGCTGTTTTTATGCCTTGAATCTATGACATCAAAGTCCAAGACTCCCCTTCTAAGCAATTGGTTCTGATACGACGTTAAATTTGATCAAGATAAGTCGCCATTTCTTTATTCACGTAGAGGCGTATGTATACATAAATATTTACTCATTCTCTTATACGTGAAAAATCATATTTCTAATTTCCTCTAATTCCTTATTTATCTCTAATAACAAGAAAGAGGAGAAATTACAACAAGCAACTTCTTCTAATGTCCGGAAATTCCCTAGATTATCCAACAGCCCAAAAAGATAGCAAAAAATTTCATTAATTTCCACAACTTTCCAACCTTTATCTAATAAAAATTTTAAGAAAATTAGCAAGACATTTTATATTAATTAAGACAGAAAATAAAATAAAGACAATATCAAAAAAAGAGAAGCGCTAATGAGAGTCATTTTTGAAACTCAACGTAGCAAGCTTTCATCTTTGGACGATCTGACCTATTCATTTCGTTCCAGCTCCTCCATTTATCCTACTTGCAAAATTTTATGTCCTACTAATTTTTAATTAAAAAACATATCTCAAATCATCCAACGACTGTGAATTTTGGATTCTTATACCTGGTTTGGGTCCCGCTAACATTTATGAAAAAAAAAGAAGAAAAAATATGAGGGAGACGTCGCTGTTTAGGAAAAAATCGGCGATTTTGCTTTTCTGATAAAGCCTGGTTTTGGCTGTTCTGCAGAGTTCGGGTGTGCGTATCTTACACTGCCAATATTCTATGGATGAGTTATGAGATAGGGTCCACAACTCTCCGACCAATAAAATCCAACCGTCCATTACCAAGCAACCCAACCATCTCTGTCGCTAGCAGTTGCTCACTCGAAGACTCCAAACCATGGGCGGTGTACGGACGAATGTTGAATTACACAAATACCCTCGTACGAGAAGAAATGGCGGATCCAGCCGATGGCGTCCTCGACCTTCTTTTCCTGGGATAGGTACAGAACGCGTGGGACCGAACGCGAGTTGCAAAAATTGATGGGAGGTGGGTTATCCACCAAGCCATACACCGGCCTCCGATGTATATCCCATTCTCGCAGTTGATGAGAGAAGGACCTGCATCGTGGTAGAAGCATCTAGTCCATCCGTCACCTATCCGACGCTACATTGTGGCTGAATTAGGATATTGGCCGTTGATGGATGCCCAACATGCCAGTCGGACTGTCAGTCTTCCGTATGCTAACTTCTCCTTGGGTTTTACTAGGGTTAGCAAAATATGACACAATGTGATAACACGACTCGAATCTAACACAAATTTAGCAGGTTTAGGTCGAGTCTTATTATGTTCATATCATTTTTAACCTGAAAATGACAGGCCAAAAATCATGTCATGTCCGAGTCAATCAATGTGACCATGGAAAATGACACAATGTGACCCATCAACCTGTTTGACATGCGACTTTATTTATTCATTGCGTTGACGCATCTAATTTGTGGTTGAAAATATAAGAGGTTCTTCAAAAACCATCTTATATTAAAATATATGACGGTTCATCTAGAATCATCTTATATTACAAGTGTAAATGTAATATAGGATGGTTCATCTGAAACCGTCTTATATTATAATTGTAAATGTTATATAAGATAGTTCATCTTGAATTGTCGTGTATTACTCTTGTAATATAAGACGGTTATATTATTTATTTTATATTTACTTAATTATGTTATATGAGTTATGTCATGTTTACTCGTTTAATAATCGTGCCGTGTTCGGGTCACGAATTCTTGACACGATTATTAAATGAGTCATGTTTGTGTTGACCCATAACTCTAACATATCGTGTTCGTATTAACACAAACATAACCCGTGAACCCAAATTGTCAGCCTACATTTTACTTGAGCAAGACATCACATACACTGTTCTATTCTACTTCTTCCTTCACGAAAAATCAAGACAACAAAAGAATTATAGGAAATTGTGGTCTACCACGCGGGCCTTGAAACGTAGAGGGCATTTTCGTCATATAAGAGCTAGCTTGGTTTCTCTTTTTTACAGGATCCCGAAAATAAGGGGAGGTCTGTAGAACCCGTACCGTGAGTCGCAGTCTTCCAAGACGAGGGCACTTCTTTAACTCCAAGCATAAAAAGGACGTGGATGAATCAAGAATCAACATCGGACGGTTGGATCTTGACACGATCGCCCGGGTGGAATTAAGTCCCTAGGAGTTGCTCTCGGTCAAAGGACCGCGTGGCCTCTTGTTAGTCACGCTCCATGCCACGACCGATTTCGTCTTCTTTCTGGACCCACCGTTGCTTAAGTCGGGAGCATCCGGTCTGGCCAAATCACACCCGTTGGATTGAAGAAGTTAAAAGTTCCAAATTCTGAATCTTGCAATCCTTTCTCGAGATCTTTAGCAATCACCGTTTGAAACAGAATCGGATTTGCCAGTTGTTATGGTGTCAAAGATAGAGGGCCGAGAGAGGGCAGAAAAAATCGATTTGAATGTTAACTCAATCCGACTTCTATGACCATCCAAATAGACGGTCTTTGGGCATTCCATCTGTGATTTGTTCCGCAAAATTTAGTGGTCTGGATCGACGGCCATATGGCATTGTCTCAGCCTCATCCTTTTTCCAGCCGAGGACCAGAGTTCCGAATAGTTGACATTGCCGATATCATCCGTGGAACCCACTGTCAAAAACCTACGCTACAATATGCAATATGTTTGGTCGCAAGTTTCAATCGCCATTTTTCCAAGATTAAATTTAAGAGACTGAGTGAGAGATTTGCTTTCTAATTTTTTTTTGCTTGTACTAAAAAATATATAATTAAATTAAATTAAAAAATGGAATTTAATTCAGTGTCAAATTTAAGTGCAACTTGGACTTGGATTAATCCAAATGCCACTTTATATGCCTCTTTTTTCTTTTTCTTTTTTTAGATCTAGTGTGTTTATCATGTCAGGAACAGCTTGGATGGGTTAAGTATTAAATTTCATGCAAGTTAGGTAAGTTATCCCTGTTCTTGTAAGTTAAAAATTACAACCACAGTTTATCTTAGTTTTCTGAGTTAAAAATCACACAAAATAATAAGACAAAGCATCTAGCAGGCATGAAATATGATACTTCACCTATCTAAACCACTAGACATGCTGAAAAGCTTAGAGATAAAAAAAGAAAAGAAAAGAAAAAAAAGTAAGCAAACTGGCACTTGGATTTATCATTCCTTGTCATTAATAAGTTGGTTATCATTTCAAAAATTAAAACAAGGCAATTTGTCTAGTGAAACAATTATCACGCTTACAAAGCGAAAGGTCGTGAGTTCAACTCTCAGGATGCCCACAATTTTAGTTTCTCACCATTTTAATTTTACTACTCACTCCTGCCCATAATTTTATCACTCATAAATTCGTACTGTAACAAAACTTAAAAATGAAAGGGAACCTTGGTGCAACGGTAGAGTTATTGTTATGTGACCTTGAGGCCATAGGTTCAAGGCGTGGAAACAGCCTTTTGCAAAATGCAAGGTAAGATTACGTATTATTGACCCTTATAGTCCACCCCTTCCCCAAACCCCACATACGCAAGAGATTCATGCACTAGGGCTACCCTTTTAGCAAAACTTAAAAATGGGCATTTAGTCTAACAATATGATTATCACTACTTGAAAGGGAGCCTTAGTGCAATGGTAAGTTGTTTAGCCTCTGGCAAAAATACAAGGTGAGACTGCATACTATAAACCCTTGTAGTTCGCTCCTTCCCCAAAACCCACATAGGCGGAAGCTTCGTGCACCGATTATCATTACCTCTTTATCGGTTTCCAGTCTGAAAGTGTAGCAAGGAGCTTGAATTGAGTATAGAGATCCGAACCAAAAGTAAGGCTGTAACCATCAATTATCTACTCTCCCTTGACCGATCAGTTGCTTTAGTGAAGAAAGCAGATGCAGAGATTTTCTATTCTTTTTGGTGGGCACGCTATAGTGAAGCCACAAGCTAAAGGTAGAGGAAGAAAGCAGCTGTAGACTAAAGCTGTACATTCAACCGCAAAGGGAACTTGACATGGGGGCACCCACATGACATTACTTAATCCAAAGTCTTTGGATTATAGGCACTGTTACTGTGCTAAATGAGACTTTTTCCTCAACGATGAGGCTCTGTAGCAGCTACTCAAGAACTGTTGAAAGAATGTTGGAAATAATTAAGCTTGACATCGATTGGCATTGAACCAAATTACCTCCGCAATGATGCTAAAACCGATGAAACAATATGCAGTGACCCAGTGACTACAAGCAGACCCCGTTGATTTCCCACGCTGACTTTGAGCAACTGATTGGCAATCTTCATTGAATCCTCTACGGGTCCCGTTTGGCAGCCAATGGTTATTATTGGCTTGCTTTTTGATAATCCATAAGAGTCACCAGTTTGATTCTCAAGATATTTCTCGTGTCCTACCATACCAATATCACAAAATTCTATATCCAAATCTCTTGAAGCTTTCATCCAAGCATCCTTTAACGATGAAGCTAAAGCCATACGAGACTTGCCTCCAGCAATGCTCACTTCTGTCAGCAAGACAACGTCAGGACGTCTAGCTCCTGAAGTTCAAAATACCCAATTTCAGTAATATGAAAATAGGATAGAACTGATGCTGAATCTATATCCAAAACCTTCTTAGGGCTTACACCAGACCAAAATTTCATTTTCTCAGTTTCATCATGTCTCACGCAGAGGAGTTACTTGTATGCTAAAGATTCACAGGAAGGCAAGCTTGGGTCTTGCAAATATGCATGAGAAGAAAAGGTGCCTTAAACATGGATCAACACTTGAATGCAGGGTATGATGGTATAGGTAGTTAGGTTGAACTACGTCAAGGAGCCGTGCAAGTTGGAGGTGTCAACAAATGTGAGACCTCCTCACATAAGGTCTTGCCTTCGTGGAGAATGTTGAAGTATTCTATAAAGCCTCAGACCAATTTACGGATCAAAGCAACTTGCTAGGCATAATAGACAGCTAGGGGCCACCACAAGGTATAAGAAAATAAAACAATTCACACCCTTTATTGCTTAACACATGCAAGTTGAACGTTGTTTTCGGGGAGCTGGGCAGAAGGAAAAGAGGCTCCTAACTAAAGGTAGCTTGTCTCGCCCAGGACTTGGGAGACTTGCAAATATAGAGACAATATGAATAATTGTCTTACTCATATCATGCAAGTAGTAAGGTTGGCTGGGCCCTTTTTTCTTGCCATTCAGTACCAAGGACCTAAAAGACAAAAACGGAAGTCAACCATCATGGAAAGATAAACATACCTGAAAGCAATTGTCTTGCAAATGCCAAATAATCTTTGTCACTTGCCATTGCTACCACTACAGCCCAAGGTACTTCTGGATGTGTTATCCTAATAGTGTCTGCTAAACTTCTAGCAGATGCTTCTGTATGGGCTGGAGTATATTTAACGATGAAAATCAAAGATCGGATGATATAATGAATAGATTAGTCCAGATGAACGGTTCAAAAGCAAACCTCCATCAATTAATACAGATATTCCAGATAGCCCAAGTATTTCAGTTTCCTCTCTTGTCAGAAATTGGCTTCTTCCAAGCAAATATGTACTCTCCAAACCAGAATGAATGGATTTATCCGACACTTTCCACCCTACATTTTTGAGAATCCAACAAGGAAGAACAGTCAAATAATGCTGTTACTGAGAAGCAGGATAATAGCCATATGGATAGAACTCAAAATAACATATTTAAAACTTCCAGTTATGCTTGTTCGGCACAGTAACTCTGAAACTAACAAAAAACAAGGACCTTCTTCATATACATGCAAAAGCTTGCACTCAAAGAGCCTGCATGTGATGACTTAGTTACTTCTGTGTTAATCATAACTGGGACAATATCATTGAAGACACGGCTTCTGGATTGTTGCTTAACAAGGGCATCAGTTACATATAGACTGAGCAGAGCTCAGGTAAATGGCTAGCTGAGCCGGTGAATGTAAAAACAATTTCTTTTCTGAAAGATGAAGGATGCAAAAACATTCAACTAAGAATTGTTTTAGGGATGCACTGAGACCGAACAATATCTGCATGTAACATCCTGCAACAGAGAAACCTGCAATTGACAAAAATAACACTGCTCTCTAACTCATTCAAGTACCAAGCAAGAAAAGGAAGCATCTGTATGCATGCCAAAATACAACAACCAGAAGATATGGAGTTATTTGGATATAGGGTACAGCCAGTCCTAGAAAAGAAATTCCAGGATATACTACAAACAGAAGAATATGGAGTTCTTTGGATCCAGGGTAACATTTCTCATAGGAAAGAAATTCCAGGATGAAGCAGGAGAGGTCTGCTAGGTTAGCACTTGAACCATAGAGAAGTTCAGAAGAAAAACTTTTCCAAACTGTTGCCAATTTTCTCACTGGATATGCTCAAAACTTAAGTTTCCAAGAAAATATCCCTTCAAAAGCATTTCTATTCCAAAATAAGGTTGTTATTCTCCATAAAATTGTTATCTAAACAGGACAAACTTTTTTCCCAATAAACTGTTTTCTTTACATGCTCCTCACTAAACAGTTAAAACCAACAGCAGAAAAGGGTGTAAATATTTTCCGCTGAAACAAACAACCCTGGAAACAGCACGATTTCTATTCTGGAAGAGACCTTCACATGATAAATAGGCCAGTCAAAAGATGGAAAACTCATTGTTGATGGAAATTCTAAAGAAAATGCAAATAGCAAATCTATGCAGGAAATTAGATTGAACATAAATTAATTAACCTTGGGTTCGGAGGCAGAGCGCTACACAGGTGGCTGTAACAGCATTTTGAAGCTGGTGATTTCCAAGCATCCTCAACCTTACGCCACATAATTCAGCAAACTGCATGACTTATGAATTTCTCTTAGATAGAGGAAAGATAAAGCAATAATATCGAGGAAAGCAGATGACTTATGTTGTCTTAGATAGACAAAAGATAAAGCAATAATATCAAAGCAAGCACATATCTGTGAAGCAATCATCTACTCCAGTCTTCATTAATATACACAGAAATGTGTGGCTTAGCTACATACCAGCTGCAAGTCCTTCTCAACTTGAATGAGTATGTCACAAGACTGGTAAGGCATCTCATTCTTTCCCTCAAAGCCTTTCACAATGCTTCTGATTCCAGGACTGCATGCTGATACTACAGGAGAACCCATCAAGGCTGCTTTATGACGGAGAATACCTTCAATGTGTGCTTCAAATGGGCCACCTATTACCAGCTGAAAGGTTAAAGCAACCACAAGGGTTAGATAATGACTGTAATATAAATGAAGCCAAAAAAGGGCAGCCCAGTGCACAAAGCTCTCGCATATGCAGGGTATGAGGAAGGGGCAGACCACAGAGGGTGTATACTATGCAGCCTTACCTTGCATTTAACAAACTTTGATTTTATAGACAGAATTGTAATTATGAGTGAATTATTCTTGTTTGGGGGGGGTGGGAGCGAGTGGCTGTGCAAGTGTGTAGCAAAGATATTCTCAACAATTGACAGAAATACATAAAGGATGAATTAAACAGTATGTTACAGCGATTCACATACAACAAAGATGGGTGGGAACATTACAGGGGCAACACTTGTTCATTGATCAAAACCATTCACCCACTAGCCCTAGAGTGGATGAGCAATGCACTTAAAATCTCTTCCTGCAAGCAATCTTGAAACATTGGTTTTCTTTTCTTAGTAGCTTATTTGCAAGAAACTAATTGGAGGGTAAGGATCATCCAGAGAGAATCCTTTTCTTTGGTCTTTTACTTCTGACCACCCTCATTCTCTTTCCGAAAAATAAGACTAGGCCACCACAAAACCCTGCAAACAATGTCCAGAAGGAGAACCTGGTAGAGATAAGCATTTGAAAATCCCAGGTCATCATTTAGTTAGACACTTGCATTTGAATGAGCATCAAAGTTGATGGAGTTCTCTGAAATGCCTTTTGAATCAGTTTAGTGTATCAATTCATTAACTTTATCTTGTTTTGAAGATATCATAGTGCAGCTAAAGAAAATCCAATATTGAAGGGTTTGTTAGCATGCGAAGTTTGATGTAAATATCAGCACATACACAGTGATGCAGTGTGGCGGTTGGGGCATGGGGGGTGGTTTGGGGATGCAGTGTTTTATTTGGAATGGATTGATACCACAATGCCTGGATGAAATATAGATTTGATGTCATGAACTACATAATCTTGCAACTAAACTTGTTTCTAGAAGTAGTTGTTTTCTCTAATATGCAAAACCAAGGCCGTAAGAACTGCATAC
Organism: Warburgia ugandensis; assembly: GCA_035236585.1. Taxonomy (NCBI): domain Eukaryota; kingdom Viridiplantae; phylum Streptophyta; class Magnoliopsida; order Canellales; family Canellaceae; genus Warburgia; species Warburgia ugandensis. The sequence continues at coordinate 70,018,489 of CP141134.1, forward strand.
TGGGCATCCATGCTTGATGATTCCCGATTTTGCATCTGCAATACTTTCCAGGGAACCACCTAGTGCTGCCAAATGTTCCTCACCGATTGTTGTTATGACTGCTGCAGCGAGTTCATTACTACGCAAGACATTTGTTGCATCTCTTGCTCCTCCAAGGCCAGCCTGTCACCCAGAAAATAGCTCCTTTCAGTTGGCTAATAGTACTATGAAATTTAATCTGTGTTTGGTAAATAAAAAAGAAAGTAATGTAACTCAGAGAGAGGTCATCCTAGAAGAAGACAATGTTATTCGATATGGACTAAGCAGTCAACCTCAGCAAATAAATGCTCACCTCAACAACTGCAATATCAACATTCTCTTGAGCAAATAAGGCAAATGCCACGGCAGTGAGGACCTGAAAATTTGTTATTGGTAAATGCTGATGGAAGCAAGTTTGAAAAGTGCACTCTGGAAAGAACATACAACTAAGCAGAGAAGAAGAAAGTATATATGTTCTTTTTTGAAAGATAAGAAGCAATGACATCAGTCTTAAGGGATTGCGATGATAGAGAAAATCTTGGTCTAGCATATTTAACTGATGGATTAGACAGTGAAATATACCTCTAGGGATCTTGTGTTGAAACTCGAATGAATATAAAACCATGAAACGGATGTAATATTAAGGGAACCCTGCCATGATTATATATATATATATATATATATATATATATATATAGAGAGAGAGAGAGAGAGAGAGAGAGAGAGAGAGAGAGAGAGAGAGAGAGAGAGAGAGAGAGAGAGAAGAGGGCGGGGGGGGGGGGGGTGGGGTGGATGTCGTCTGGTTCGTCATTGTTAACTGCTGATGGAAATGGAAAAAAGAACAAGTAGCTGAGCTGAAAATAGACATACAAGTCAGAAAACAAATACATTTATGTAAGGGACTGCAATGCAAGAGAAATCCTGTTCTAACATATGTAAATGATGGATTACCTAAAGAAAAATAGGGCCTTATGTACGTTTTACCAAACCTCAAATCAATATAAACACAGGAAATGCAATAAATTGATGACAATCCTGCCATGAACATAAAACCTTATCTATGGTTACTGAAGGTGGTGAACCAGTGAGGCACACGTTTATGAGAACACTAATAACAAAATCCAGAAGTAATGCAACATTCATGTAAACTCAGGCTAGGTATTAGATAAGAAGTTTGATGAAAAGAAAGACAACCAAAATATAAACAAGAAGAAATAATAAGAACAGTGCATTAGTGAGGCAAAATCTCATTAGTAACAGCAGAGACAGAAAACTATCAAAGTTTGCTGTAGTTAAATACAGTGGACAAGAGAAAGAGAGGAGCTAGCAAATCTGAGTATTTGTAACCAACAGACATATGGTTCCTGAATAATAAAACGACACAGACAAAAAAGGGCATTGCTACATATATGAGACGAACCAGTTGATTCAACTCGAGACAGAAGGAATTGGACATATGCAAGATGCCAAAACATGAAGATGGAGTAAATACAAAGCAACAATTAGTTCATAGCATCCATGATCTCCTCATGCCAAAGCATCGGATGAATAATGCAGCCGAGGCACTCTTCATTCTTTTTCAGCAGGTCCCAAGTCTTTAAGGCAATCTCCTAAGGGCATACACAAGATGAACCAAGGGAATGAATGTAATATTTCCCAATGAAATCCTCCAAGTTGGATTTCGATCTATCCTGTTATGTTACTGGATTTTCTGTGCCGCTTTTGCTAGGCAGTTTAGTTTATTCTATGAAATATTTGCTGTTTATATTGCATGCATAGTCAATATGTCTTGTAAGGTCTTGTTTAAGATCCCCAAAATGAGTATTTGCAGGTAGTAGCTGTAAAGCATTCCTACATAAAGAGATGGAACACTTTGTTCTTAATCATCATCAAGACCTTATCCTGATTAGGGGTCAGCATGGAATACTTTGTTCTTAATACTTTCACATAATATACTTTGCAGCTTTATGATACAACTGGAACGGAAGAAAAGCTCCAGAAAAACAGTGACATCCATAAAATTGAAGCACTATTGATGACGTGATCTACTTCTCACAAACTAATACCTCAAAATGGCTGAGTGATCCATTTTCCAGTTCGACTGACTGATCAAGAATTTTGCTAATTCGGTGGAAAAGATTCAGCAGTGCACGAGCTGAAACAGGGTCTCCTTTTCTTCCCAGAGAAATACGTTCTCTGATAGTCAAAAGATGAGGACTGTATGCATGAAAAGAAAACAGTGGTTCTAAGTCAAACATGAAATGAGAAACCAATTAGACAAGATTTGATATGTTACAAGTTGGTAACTTAATCATAGACTAGCATATGCAGGACAACATAGACAACTTTTAGATATAGAATAGCTGTAGAAGGCTTCAATCTTCAAACAAGCAAACTAGTACCCGGATCATACCTAGTGTAACAACCAACGGAATATCCTTCTTGCCGTAAAATATTGGAGAGGAATGCTGCAGTCGATCCTTTTCCCTTGGTGCCAGCAATGTGCACAGCCTAAAAATACTGTCAGAACAACGGGGTGTATATGTTTCTAGTCAAACAAAGAAAACCGTCCACCTTGAGTCAGATGAATTAATGGCTATTTGTTCTATTTGTAAGATGCAAGTGATCATGGATTGCCAAGAGCGAAAAGCAACCACGAGTTTCTAAGGCATATATAAGCTTGTTAATACACATTATCATACAGATGGTGAGTGTCAAACTACTATCTATTATATACGATTGTCTAAATGAACAGTGAGGGAAACCAAAATGGCTATTTGTTCTATTTGTAAGATGCAAGTGATCATGGATTGCCAAGAGCGAAAAGCAACCACGAGTTTCTAAGGCATATATAAGCTTGTTAATACACATTATCATACAGATGGTGAGTGTCAAACTACTATCTATTATATACGATTGTCTAAATGAACAGTGAGGGAAACCAAATGGGTCATTAATAAAAGGAATTGCCTAAGGAGCTTGGCTAAAGAGAGAAAAGCGAGCACCATGGTTGAAGTGGCATCTATCCAATCTATCCGAAATGACGAATTTCAGCTGGATAATAGAGTAGGAAGCCAAAGAGTTACTTGTAATTTTTCAAAGATTGCCAGACTGAAACTTCAACTATTTTTACTTATGGTGTTCCCACATTAATAATTGTTGAATGGGGTCTTCAAAATGTTGTTTCCATTTAATATATCACCCCATTAAGCTTTCATCCAGGAATTATGACCAATATTCTCGCTGCATTCAATCTTTAGAGAGAGAGAGAGAGAGAGAGAGAGAGAGAGAGAGAGAGAGAGAGAGAGAGAGAGAGAGATGAAATTGATACCTTGAATTTGCAGTGAGGATTTCCAAGGCGCTCCATCAATCGTGTCATCCTCCTCAAGTCGAATCCATCGTCGGAATCCGTTCCGGCGCCTTTAGGCACGCCGGACTTCTCGTAGTTCTTCAGATTCTCCAAATACTCTAGGAATTCCTTCAGTTTTGGATCCTCCGTATTGGTGGCAAAGCCACGGCCACCCAATCCTAATTTTAGAATCGGAGAGACTAAGGCTTCCCTTCGTGGGATTCCGCTCGTAATGCTTCTGAATTGACGGAGAACGGGAAAAGACTGCATTCTTCACTCAGTGTCGATGCTGCAGTTTACCAGGCTTGCCGCTTTACATTGGTATCTTGTTTCCCCTCCCGCCTCTCTCTTGAGTGCTGTTTGTTGTTGGGTCTTTCATCGATCCAATTTCCTTAATCGGTCTCTTTGGATGTGAGCATCTGAAATCTAGCAAACTTGTACATGTATCACATCTGTCACGAACTCTGTCTGTTTCATATTTTGGGTTGTGAAGCTGAGCTTGTTGGACTCATTTTGTTAAGAGATGTTGTTCTCATCACTCGTGCAACCTGACAAATAGCTGCTAGGTTGGGTTGGCAGGTGCAGCAACATTCTTTTGGGGGCAAAATTGATATCATCTGTTTGGAATTTCTTTATCCAAATTGTGGTTGAAAAACTTTCGGAGGAAAAGTAGTTCTAATTTTACGAATGTTGAAGGGGAGCTTGGCGTAATGGTAAAAGTTGTCTTCGTGTGACCTTGAGGTTATGGGTTCAAGGAGTGAAAACAGTCATTTGCAAAATGCAAGATAAAACTATGTACTTTAGGCCTTTGTGGTCTGCCCTTTTCCTGAACCCTGCATAGGTGAGAGCTTTGTGCACTAGGACTACCTTTTTTTTATACAACTCTTTTGGCACGAAAAGATATGCCTTTTGCCTGCCTGCTACTTTTCAGTGAATATACAAGGTCACAAAAATTTGCACTTCATGTTACTACTTCTCTCAAGTTCTTGCTGCTAAAAGAGGGCCAACCATGTCTGCCTTCAAGTTGGTCCTGTCATGGTTCAGCTTGCTATTTGAAGATCAAGTAAAGATGATGATCGGTCATCTGCATTAAGACAATATAACTGAAGCTGGTTTGCCTTCTACATTGAAATTTTATTCTCTAAATTCCGAACTAACTAGGTTTTTTATTGTTGGATGGTAGGACATTGTTAGATAAATACTCACATGCATCCTTGGGCAGACTCGAACTTGTGACAAGCACAATTGAGACTCACTCTTATCCTACAATGCCACAATTTTTACCTTTGTGTTTTAAGTAAAGGAGCATGTTGGCTTTGTTTTTTAAGTTAAAGGAAGTATGTCGGATTTGAAGAGTGCTCTACTTTGTTTTCTATAGATCAATTTTAATTCTCTTTTGATTTATGAAGTTGGAGACTCTTTGACATTTTTGGCTGAGCTTTTGCTGCCATTCCCTAGGTTTCATTTCCATTGACACTCATTCATAGGTGCATTATTTGCAACTCTTATGTTCGCAAGTCTCAAATATTTGTTGGTCTTGAGTGCTCCCTAGGCCTCTATTAGTGGGTGCATTTTTTGCGCCCTTAATTCAGTGGATCTTGAGCACTTGTTGCACTTTGGATATTAGGCTTTCGAATTTTATTAGGTGACCATTTTTTAGCCAAAATCTGAAGCTTCTTCAACTTATTTAAAAGCTATTGGATATTTATTGGGTGCTTTTTTCAGCCTATATCCATAAGCTCTTCTAGGTGTTGAGTGAGCTCTTCACATCTTATATTTCCAACTTGTAAATATATACTCATTTGAATATTTATTGGAGTGACTTTGTAACTTATATTTCATATCTATTGGGCTTTTAGGTATTTTTACTATACAAAGAAAGTTATTTATAATTTTCAAGATTATTTGAAGACATTGAATTTCAGGAGACTAAATTATGTATCAATTCCAATCGTGAAAAATAATTAAGATATAGATTGACTCTAGCTTAGTTGAATCTTAAAGATAGAGCCACCATATCCCTTACATAATTTGAGAGGTTTCAATTATCTTCAAAGAGCATATTTGATGCATGCCTGTAACCTTGAAACATGATAGTAGATTTGGCTGAGTTACAATCCAACAAAGAAAATAACCTTGTGATTGTGTTGCAATTTGGAGTCTGAGAACCTGTTGCATTGTTTTGTTGTTGGGCTTACAATGATGTCCAGTTATTTTTATACTCTTATACCTACGATATTTTAAGGTAGAAATTAGGGTTAGTTACAGTAGGGTGATTTTGTTAAAGGAAAGTTTTGTATTCTTCCTTTTTTTGTTGATTACATGGTGGAACTTTGTCGGCTCTTCCATGGATGGAGGCACGATTGCCAAACAACTAATCTATTACGTGTTGTGTATATGTGATTATTTTTTTCTTTTACTTTGTCTTTGCATTTTTTAGCAATACCTAAACATATTTTTTTGATTAATTATTTATATTATTCTAACAATAGAGAATCGTAGGAAAGGTTGTTTGCATGTTAAGGAAGGTGTCCGAAAAATACGTTTTGGGTGAGTTACCAGTTCCACATGTGTTTTGGTAGGTATATATATATATGTATGTATTTCCAAATTTTGGAAAACTAGAATTTAGAAAGTCAGGTTTATTAGAATTGCAACAAGGAGCCCAAATGAAGGGAACGAGAGAGGCCAGAAGAGAAACAGAGTGAACCTTTATTATTGAATATTTGGTGGTTGTAAAATAGATGGTCTGGAGCTTGTTTTGGTTACAACATAGTTTATTTTACAACCACAAATGGTCCCAAGAAACAAGGCCTTAGAAATATCTAATATTTCAGATTTTCTGTTCTCTAAGCCATCTGAGATAGGTTGATCAGACTTACAGCTTATCAATGAAAATTAAAATCCGGCATGTATTTTTTGTTTTTCCCTCGTGCAAGCGTTCCATATTAAAATCTTTCGATCTATCGATCGAGAGAGAGAGAGAGAATTGACTAGTAGCAGCACTAAATCTTGTATCCCGTAACACTTTTTAACTTTCTTGATCCTTCCAGATGAAATCATGCATAAACAAGATCAACTTGCGGTACCAAACACCGATCCTCGGATCATGCAGAACTAATGGCAATGCGGCAGAGGCCAACTAGTTCAAGGGACTTACCACATGGCTTGGGCCATGGCGAAGAGGCGATAAATTCTAGTCCTACAAGGATTTATTTACGTACTAGCTAAGTAAGGATCTTCCATTACGGTTTGATCAACTGTTCTCTGTGTGGATGATCCATGAAATCTAAAGGCATTGCTGGAAAATCACCCATTTTTACTCTGATTTAATACTGTGCTTCTAATTTGGCAAAAGAGTACAAGATTACAACACTAAAACAACATGAACAACAAAATTTTTACTGGTCCAAATCATTCATTCCTGCTGCTGGTCTTAAATAGCAAAAAAGAAAAGAAAAGAAAGGAAAAATGCTTCTCCACTAGAAGATCCAAACCTTCTGCTCTAATTGTCAAATGAGCAGCTAAAATGTTGGCTAATTAGAGATCACGATTATCTAATGGATTAGATCAAAGGAAATGACCAATCAATGATGGGGGCCCAGAGAAATTAGTGACTGAGATCATGGAAAGCTGGCCCTATTTGTTAAACTCATCAACTCATAAAAACTCTTTAAATTTTTGGAAAAACGAATAATTCACCTGAAATTTTTTGGATATTTCCTTATTCATCTGTGAAATTCTGTATCCCAGCTGAAGATCACACATTTCAAAATTTTGGGAGAACGGAGGATTCACCTAACGAGAAATCAAAGTGTCAAAATTCATGCTACCATTTGTCCATCCAATGATTATTTTCTCATGAACAAGAAAGAGAAAGATAGAGAAAAATGATACATGAGCGAGAGAGAGAGAGAGAGAGAGAGAGAGAGAGAGAGAGAGAGAGAGAGAGAGAGAGAGAGAGAGAGAGGGCAGATAACATACCAAATGTGGTTCATACACTCATTTCATAATTATCTATACCTGTGACTATTTCCACCAAGACAGAAGAGGACTGCAAAATCCACCTAAACCATTCTTCTTCTTCATCTTCTCTTTCCTCCTCTGTCGATCAACCTTCAATTTGCCCACCAACATGTTCAACAAATCTCCCTTCAACGACCTTTCATTGTCTGTACTGGAACCCGCTTTCAAACTTGCCGGAATTAATTCGGAAGTGCCTGAAAACCTCCTCGACCCACTGGAAAATGGCCATGCCATTAGGTTCCGATCAAGAATATGACTAACTGAGACCAACTCAAAGGAATCATACAAGGGGCTCCCACAGTCCCAAAGAGCGACTTCTTTAGCATCTTCTTTCTCCTCCTTTTCCTTCATCTTCGCTCTAGATTTCCCTTGATTCGTAGACGTTTTTGTGGCAGCCATTAGAGATTTTCTCTCTTGATAGAGATTCTGTGATTTGGAGTAATCGTCATGTGCTTGCATTTTAAAATATGTACATAATAGGAGCTTAACTAGGCAACAAGTCAGCGATGTTTAAGTAAGAATGTTACAATTTTGTGTATATATTTATTGGTCTAAGCCTGTTAGGCCTCATTTTGACAATGTATTTACTCTTTTGCTTTTCTTGGTTGCTACTGTTTACTTAACAATAAAATAACGTATAATTACTTGTTTTATTATTTTCTTTTTTATTATGCTTGGGAAGTAATACTTAAAGTAAATGATCGCTTGACGATTCTAAGACTTAGTCATCTGACCGGGCCAACTTCTGTTGGCTGACTCTCCACTGGTATTTGGGCTGTTCCATCTGTCTGATGGTGATGTTAGGAAGCTTTGTCGGTGCTTTCTGATTTTTCTAAGTCAAATGCAATTGTATTGAGTTTTGTTTCTTTTGTTTTCATTAAGAAAAATGAAAAGGAGAAGTACACTTGCTGGCTCAAAGAATAAGTACACTTTGGAGGCACACATGTGCTATATTGGTTTGATCCAATGGATTTATATGTCATAAAATGATGAGTCTGTCGAGACATTCCTAGACCCACCAGAGTCTGTTTAGGATCTTGCCAGAAAATGTGAACCAGTGATTTTTGGTGAATTATAGCATGCTGATGAAATATCAGTTTGTCATGGGACTGGAGTCATTTGAATTATCTTGTTATGGTTTGCAAGTTTACTGGTATTAATCGACATATTTTTTTCCTTGTGAGCCCACAAAGTATACTTCAGCTTCCTTGATTAGAAAAGTGTCTTTCTTGCTGGTCGTACTCCACTAATATCTTATTTACTTGTGGGTACTTAAAAAGGACCATATTTTGGATCAATAGTTAGTGACCAACATAAAAATTTGCCTTGATAATACCTTATGGGACCATCTTTAGCTAAAGCTAACTGGTTCTGCTGAAGGGATTTACCATTTCCAAAGATCAGGTCCTGAAAAATCTCAATGCTAAGTTTTGCGTGGAGGCCAAATAGCAAAAGCATCACTAGGAGCATTGGATCAAGGTCACAGACATATCCATGTACATGTCCTTAATTACACACATAAATATGAAATATGCAGTATATAAAGTGCCCTACTGGTGGGGCTTCTATGATCTCATTGCCGGACTGTTCCACATAATCATGTATGGAAAAATCCAGCATAATCGCATTGAATTTATATGAGTTCTTGCATCTTATTAAACACAGCCAAATCAGTATCAGTCTTTGTATATAATTCAAATGAATACGTGATCTTGAAATCGAATGCAGATCTATCTAGCTTTAGGACAGAGTCAATTTTGAGACAGGGCTTAAATGCAGGACCCGCATACATTGGAGCTTCATGCACCAAGACTGCCCTTTATACACACACACACATATATATATATATATATATATATATGTAATATGCACGCAACTAAGACGTAAGCATAAAGTCCTAGATGGTTGATGATCCAAACCATTCATCTTTGAGTAACATTCTTGATTTGATATACTTCATCTTCTTTAGATAACCTTAAACCTTCTTTTGCCTAAGACTTTATAACTACCCTTACTATAGAACTTACATAGCCATTTATTTCTTACTGTAGCACAAATAGTGGTTACAGTCAGTCACCAGATTTTCTGGGTCCTGGCTCTACTTTTAGTTGCATATATGTCTCAGTCTCCCAAAGTACTAAAAATTGAATTCTAATGGGATGAAACAAAACCAGCAGTTACAAAATTCTTCTCTACCTCTCTCTGTCATCTTTTTGGCCGAACTAGCTTCAACTCCCTGATCGATCTCCATTCCCACATTCCAGTGTGTAACTATTAGGAATCTAATAATTGTGGGATCACACTAGGCGAGTTGCGCACCCAGTGAGTTGTTTTGCACGTTCTAGTGTTTCCTTTGATTTAGTTGAGTGGTTGGGTACTTTACTTTAGGATTATTAACCATATCCTTTTAAATTGTATTTAAGAAGAGGAGTCTTGGCTGAATGGGAAAGCTATCGCGTGACCTTAAAATCTCAGGTTCAAGGAATGGAAATTGTCTCTTGACAAAAAATACAATATAAGACTATGTACTAGACACCCATGTGATGCACCCTTTCCCCAGACTCTGCATACGTGGAAGCTTCATGCATCTGGCTGCCCTATTTAAGATAATGAAAGTACAAGAAAAGGACACAGTTAATTGGCCAATAATCTCTCCTATTCTCCCTCTTTAACATTTCTCTGTCTCTCGTCCGACTTCTTCTTTCTTCACCGACTCCTTAACACTTCCAAACCTCCAAAATTCCTCTCAAAGGGAGGGTCCTGGACCACCTCCTCGAGGATTGCTCCCATATCCGCGTACTTCTTCTACTTCGTCAACCTCTCTTACAGTCGGTCACTTAAGAGTAACATTTCCATTGTCGAGCTGGGAGCCCAAGTTCTTGTCTCAGCCAACGTGGTTTCTCACGTTTCTGTCCCACGCACCACGGCATCGTCTCATCTCTCTATGCCCAACATGACACCAGAAACAAGCAAGACCCATTATAATTTAGAAAAGAAGGAAAACACGCCATGGATGGGCCATGCGCCAAAAATTTTCTCTTCTAAGTCTTTGATAAGATGATCTTTAGATGAACTGAGAGCATTGTTTATGCATTTGCTGACCCTCCCATGTTAGAAATGTCTTGGGTCAGCTAGTGCAACCAGGATTGCTAATGAGACAAATTCCATGTGAAGAAGTCGGACAATGCCTTGCTTTCTCAGACCAGCATGTGATTTGCCCAACTAGGTGGGCCATAAAGAGATCAGGCAGGGCCCACTTTTGTTGCTAATAAGTAATAACTTGCAGTTTACATGTGATTGACGTCAAATGATGCCGGACCATACCTTCCTCGTTTGGAATTTCCTTTTCGTTTGTCATTGACCAACTGGCTTGTTTTGTTTGTCTGATCGTCTTTTACTTAGATGTTAATCTCGTCTTATTCTTTCCTACTACACATATAGTAAAGTGTATGATTAGAGATGCTTGTGCGACACCTTTTGAGTTAGATGATGGGACCCATCATGCCTTATCTCACCCACCAACACATTGGTTGGCTGGTTTTCAGCCTTCTGGTTGTTTGGGATGGAAATCAGAAGCCACTTCATGACACTGATGTCTCAAGAATGCAAGTTCCTTGGGTGCACCCGATGGCAGTTTACGTGGGGATAAGTAGTAGCTTACCTACCTCATTTGTCCCTAGCTAAATATAAGAGAATTGCTTCATCGATCCACTGTTTTGCTTGAGGAGAATAAATGGACCTAAAGATATGAAAGGCGTATTAGACCATGTTTATGTGACCTCCACTCTAAGAGCTCTTCTTTTGCTTCCTGTGTTCGCCTTCAAAAAAAAGTTAGAGACTGTGTTTTCATGGCGTAGGCTTGATCTCCAGTTGATCCAGGCCATTCCTTATTCGGCCTCCCTTATAGATTACTTACACGTTGAAACTTTCGTTGATTAGATCTTAACTTGTAAGTTTTTATTGTAAATTTATTTATTTCAATTTAAGTTTCAAACTATAAAATAAACTACTTACCTTGAGACATGATAGTGTGTTGGTGTCATCTCTAATCTTTATGTTTGTAGGGAGAAAGTTTCTAGACTTCGGCAGGTGCTTATAGAAGGAATGATGGAACTTTAAACTCTATTTTGGCAAGACTGGGTTTTCCTAGAGGTTTTTGCTTTTATATACATGCTTCCATTAAACATGTAACTACTGACATGGTGGGAAGCCCTGAGAAACTTTAGGATAAAAGTGTCCATGTGGTGTAACCCTTGCAACTAAGATCAATAAGAAATAGCTCATGAACTTGACTCTGCTCGCTTTTGTTTTCCAAATATTACCTTCTAAAAACATGCTGTCGGTATTGATGATTGTGTGTGCATTTCTGAGATGCAGTAACCAAGGATATTGGCACTATCAATGTCGTTTGACATGGATGAATTTACCAAATTAATAATCACATAATTAGTAAAAATTTGTGAAACTTAGCTAAATAAAAAGGCCAGCCCCAGTGCACGAAGCTCCCACATATGCAGTGTCCGGGGAAGCGGCAGACTACAAGGGTCAATAGTATGCAGCATTGCCTTATATTTTGTAAGAGGCTGTTTCCACGCCTTGAACCTGTGACCTCAAAGTCACACGACAACAACTCTACCATTGCACCAAGTCTCCCCTTAGTATGCTTAGATAATGGACCTAACTATATTAGATAATAACTTAGATTAACTAGTATTAGGCAAATTATTCTCCTAGTAGGTAAGTATACAATCAAAGGCAACCAACACGGTTTTTGGTCCCATTCCAAAAGGACACCCATCCGCAAGATATGGTCCAACCGATATCAATGCTTTCACATTTTGCTGGTGGAACCCATGCCAAATTATATCCCATTGGTAGTCAGTATGCTTGTGATTTATTGCTTTTAGAGGATGTTATAAAAGTAAATAACAACAACAGAGCTTCTTTTTTTACTACAAGCGAACAATTACAAGGTAAATCACTCGTACACCCTCCTGCCTTCAATCTCTGACCAAAGAAAAAGGCAGACAATTTAAACTTACAACCAAGTATATTTCAAAGAAACGCTGACTTTTCTGTAACTATCTAGACTAGACATTTGTTGGCACCTTCAAAATCTATTTAAGGGAATTGAGATGCCCTGAAAGGAAATTAAGCAACTTTAGGTTTTTGCTTAGCTCTCGAGAAATCTTCTCGAATCCAAACTTCACAGATACATGTCCCTGGCTTACAGCTCTAAATTTGAATATTTGTTGTCTTCTCTTACTTGGGGATTTTCAGATGACTAAATTGTTCCCACGTCTTTTTTTCAAAGTCTGGGTTAACTGCAGATGGGCCTGGTCATTTCCCCAAGCAATAATCTTATTACCCAATAGACCATGCTCTGGCTTTGGGACTCAAATCTAACTGACTTGATGATTGCTGTAAGCCAGGGACATGTATCTGTGAAGCCTTATGTTGGGAGCCTAGTTAAAACTCTGAATTGCACTGGCTGACTTGGTATCACGGTGTGATACGAGTACCGTAGTCTACTTGGCCCCCGTTGCTCTTTTCTATATTTGACTAAAATTCAACCAGCATATGTAGAAACTCCAAGATGGAGCATGCAGTAAAAAGGGCAGCTCCTGAAGCTCCCGACTTTAGGGTCTAGAAATGGGCAGACCACAAGAGTTTATAGTATGCAGTTTTATCTTGAATTTTTGCAAGATGGAGTACAAAGAAAAATTACATGAAGGCGTGGCTGAAAAAACACACACATCTCCTAATTTAAGAATTCAACCCAGAGACTGAGACCGCAAAAAATGGTTGTATTCTGGTACTTTGTCAGATGAACACCCTCTTCTTATATGAGTTTCTCTAATAAAATTCCATCTCCCATTTAAACTAAATAACAATTAAGAACGATAAGACGGAAATACATCACTTTGGAATATCAAGGATATGAGTTTAAGTGTTCATGAAATCACAAAAATTACCGAGGAAACTGTAGGTAAGAGGGACCACAACCAACGGGAAACCTCTGCACCACAAAGGTTAGATTCAGGAGCAAAGAAGTCTACAAACAGAGAATCCCGAGTACTGCCATTCTAGTAGTTGACAAGAAGCATTGAATTTCTCCCGTCCTAAGGCAGAAGCCATGTCCTGGTCTATTCGTTGCATTCGTACGTAAGAAACTCAAGCATGAAAATGTTGTCACGGGTTTCACATGACAGTTATTGATGAGAAGGAGAGAGAATCCAAACTGGAGGATGCCCTTCGGACGTTGTTGGTCGTTTTCTTCCTTTACCTGTATGTTAATTGTCAGCATTGTGTAAGATGTGCAGTCAAAGTAAACTAAGTAGAGAGATGGGGGATGAGAATTTCTTCAATGTGCATTCATATGTATTGAATAAAAGCAAGGTGTACACCTACCCTGGGCCCAATCATATGTCTTTGTTACAAAAGTCACATCTATTGGGAATCTCTAACCCCTTCATTTTTATGGTAATAAAATGGATGGTTTTATATTTACATGGCCTATTTTACCATTATAAGAGGACAAAAAATGAAGGCTTTAGAAATTCCCAATAGATGATTTTTTATATCAAGAACATTTCATCGAGACTAGATCATATGAATGTCTTGGATCCATGAAAAAATATAAAAAAGTGGATTCGCATCCTAATTTTGTTCAACACATGTATGCATGGAAGAAATTAGAGAGTGACATTGATTATATGGTAATCTTAAGAAGAAACCCCTTTACATCATTGTAGCAATATCTTAGGCTGCAAAATTGAATATCATTTGATGGATAAGATGTTAATGCTAGCAATATAAAATTATAATTTTTTCAATGATGGACATGCATGCACACACACATGAGAAATTTTGAACTCGTGGTTCATGATACTCATCTTATATCATGCCAAATCATCTTATCTCAAGCACTACTAACACCCCATCTAATTCACTCATATTTTTTAGACAAAATCATCCAATCCAAAAGGTTTAACTAAGATGTAGCAAGATGTGAAATTACCAATTAAACAATGACAAAGGATGCACTATAAGACTAGTAAAATTGGCTTGCAGGTCAACCTAGATAATGTTAGAGGCATAAGAGTGGGTCAGCTAGGTTGGCTCTCCACTAGAAAGACCAAAGTTTAAAACCCAGGTGATCCAACTCGGGTATTGGCTTATCCAGATTGGATAAAGAGGAAACCTGGTCGGATTGCCCAAATAACTCGGATGATGTTATCATAAAATTAATACGGTGAATTGGTGAGTTGGATTAGAAAACTTGGATGAGTTTTTGAAATTTTCAAAAGATCGCCTAGTTTCGATAAGTTTTAAAATTTTACCCTTCTCTTAGTGGATGATGGTGAACATGAGGATTTTACATGTGATTTCCTACCTCGTTAATCAACCTAAATCTCTAAAATAGATAGAAGATATTAAGAAGAAGAAGACCCAAATCCTAGATTTTAAATTTTCATTTGAAAAGACATCGAACAAAGAGCTCAAAAGTCTGCTACTTGTTGCTGTTTCCCTAAACAGTAACATTATTTACTATAATTTATTTAATTTTTTATTTATCCAAATCACTGATTATATTCTAATCTATGTTATTGTAACACCCCGGATTTTTAAGACAAATTTTTTTTTTTATATACATAATAATGGCATTTTAAATAAGAGCATTTGGGATCCCATGAGAAAAGATTTATTTAACATTTTGCTAAACCTATCTTAAAACTCCGGGTGTTAATTTTCCTTTCTCAAAATGGCGGACATGTAATTTAAACATAATTAAATAATCCGTGAATAAATCAACGTCAAATAAATAGGCGCCTTTATTTTAAATCAAATAAACGTCCAAAAGAGAATAATAATATGGCTCAGGGTCTATCCATCATAACATCTCATATAAATGTCCAACATATGTCCAAAGATTTAAATCACATCCAATTATAAAGTATGTAGTCCATAATAAAATTCAAATGATAATCCACTCTAATGACTCACATTACTGTCTAAAACTATAGGGAAAACTAGTCTTGTGCGGCTCTCGAGTTTATCAACCGCTTTTCCTTTCTGGTGTCACGCTCGAAATCTAAGGCATTGCAAAACAAAGCAATGCCTCGACAACTATAAACGTGTAGGTACATAGACAATTAATGTAATAAATGAAAGAAATAATGAACAGTACTGATGAAAAATCTAACATTTATGAAAATAGTGATATCATAATGCCATGTTTAATAAATGCTAACTTATTCCATATGCTAAAATATAAAATTCAAAGAGTTAAAACATGACATGAATCAATAAAATGGAGCATACAACAAGAATAAGGGCACCCTAAGGTAATGGGTCCCACCACATCGCACTAACATCCCTGATCAGGAGTACATGTAGTCAACCTTTGAGTGTCGTCACACCCAGGCATATCATCCATAACCATGCTCATCATACATGCACACATAATAAAAATATGGGTCATCATCTTTGCGGTGGCAACCCTCCGTGGGTATAAACCACGCCGCTCTCGTCGACACCATAACGGGAGACTTAGCGTATGTCCCCATGTAAAGGCTCGGGCCAGAGTAGTGTGGACTATCCATGTTACCAAACCCCTACTAGAATGTCATCGCCATGAGCGGTGTCTGTCATGTCACAAACTCATCGCATCAAAATCTCGAAAGGTGGGTGGTGACCCACTATCCCTCTAGCATGGCCTTGCCGGGCGAGAGCACCCGTCATCAAATATAAAACACGGAAATTATATGTATATGCTAAAACTCAAGAGCACTTATAGCTTGCAATCCCCAAGACATGCCCCTCATCCTGGGGTTAGCCTATAAAAGGACCATCTAATAAGCCTCTATTCTCATTTCCATGTAAATCCATGTATTTTCTATGTATATAATAAGAATTAAGTCTCTAATTAAGTATAACTAATTAACATCATGCTTGTAAAATCATTTTAAATAAGTTTATTCAGTAAAAGATTTTAATTTGGAATAACCATCACATGCCTTGATGTCGCATGAAATCCACGGTAAATAATAATTGCATTTTAAAACACAATCACACATGATGTTATGTTTAAATATGATTTAAAAATCAAGGCAAAACATTAGTTGTCGTCACTTACCTCAGTGTGAGACCACTAGCTTGCGAATAACTCCCTTTAACTGATATATTCACGTGCACCTGTACATGTCACATCACTATTTTAAAATTTTTCTAAATAAAAAGTGGTCATTTCTAAGTTTTTAAGTTAAAACTAGGTCCGTGTCGTCAATACGGTCACAACGCCTCTTTCGGATCATGATTTGGACCTCTCTAGCTTCCAAAAATCAAGTTTTTGTGAAAACTACCCTTAAATGGGGCCTGCTGGACCACCATAAGGTAGTTTATACCGGCGGCGCCCCTTTTCCGCCGGTTCATACCAGCGTACACCGGCGCACGAAGACGCAGACGCTGCATGGGACGCGCGCCGTGCGTCTTCAGCACCGTGACCCGGCCCCACCGTGACCGCCATTTGGTTTCTCCCCCGCACGTGCATGGCGCCGCGCGCGACGACAACGTCGTGTGACGTCGTCCCTCGGGCGTCACCGAGTGCGTCCTAGCGTCAGCGCCAGGGCGCCGACGCTGGAGAAGACGACCGGATTCCAGTCGCCTCCAACAGAGCTACAGAGCTCCCCTTTGCGTGATTTTTGCGCCATTTTCTTCAGAATTCTCTCTAAAATCCATTTATGCCCTCTTTTTGCACTGATTTTTCCCAAAACCATGGTTTTTAAACGATTTTTCCCAAGTTCCTAAAAACATCCATAGGTACTGGTTTTTGGACTTTCTGGAGAAATCCACCGTTGGATCACTCCCAAATTTAAAGGGTTTTCTCTTGGTTCTCTTGTGCACTAGTTGGACGGTGCGATTTCTAAACGGAAGAGGTTTGGTCCGTGAAATCACGGTCCAACAATAGCTTGCACAAAGTTCCTAAAAAAATCTGATTTTTCCTAATTTTTAAAATTTTTTTCTAATTGTTTTTCTATTTAATAAATACGAAAAATATAGGTTTGAGACTTACCTTGCACTTGGCTGGAGTTGCTCGTGTTCCCGGGGCTCCACTCGCCGAAAAATCCAAGTTTTGCAGGGCTAGGGTTTTGCGTAAAACTCAGAGAAAACGCTCAAAGTGGAGCGTTTTGGCTCCTAGAGGAGCATAGATATAGGGTTTTAGAGTCTTGGGGAAGAGTTTCTCTTCCCCACACGTCTCTTTCCACTTCTCTCCAGCGATTTTTCCGGCACTGGTAGAGACGTGTGGAAGACGGGGGTGCCAGTATCAATTTGGACCCCTGTCTAACATGTCTCTATCAAATGACCAATTTGCCCTTCCAACTTTGACGGCTCATAACTCCCTCGTTTGAGCTCCGTTTTTTGCGTTCTTGGTGGCGTTGATTCGTATCGATGAGCACTTTCTAATTCTTATGTTTTCAGGAAAAAATTTCATCCATAAATTTTTATTTTAATTTATTTAATAATTTCCTATTTTATCTTAAAAATTAAGGATATTACAGTTATAAAGAGTTTTATATTATTTTTTAGTGAGAAATCAAAGTTTAAATTATTAAATTTCATTGAACAAGCTTAAAAAGGACTATTGCGTAGGTTGATAAACATAACATGTTTATGAGTAAATATATCACCATTGAATGTATTGTTTTTTGTTTTTGAAATCTAATCATATTATTAGATTCATTGTTATTTAATTGTATTAGATGCCAAGTTTCATTGAAAATTTCCATTAGAGAGTCATTGAACTTAGTGACCAAAGTTAGCAACTTAATCACGCCTTAATATTCTAAAGTATGGAAATTGTTTCTTCTTCGGTTCTTATACACCAACATATTCTTCCCAAAAACATTTTTCTTCATCTCATAATTCTCAAAGATAGAAATAAATGACAATTTATAATTTTAAAATTTTCTAGTATATGTTTTTATTTTTTATATATAGTTGTTCATGTTAGTTTAATGTATTCTTATTTGAAGTGAGAAATTCATATCTTTGTTTTGTAGGTTTATCATTGCTATTAGTTTGACAAATTTTTATACTTTTTTATATTTTTAAAGAAATTTATTTAATTATTTTTGTACTGGATTACTAGTAGGATGTAATATCCTCAAATTTTAAATAATAAATTAGTAATAACTTAAATAAATAAAAATAAAAATTTTATGTATAGAAATTGGTCCAAAAAATCAAAAACAAAAAAGTACATGTCGATAGGAATTGAATGGTATAAAGAACATAAAAAACGGAGTTCGGATGAGTGAGATATGACCATTTTAAGTATAAGGGTAAATTGGTAATTTACTAGGAATGTAAATTAAAAGAATTCATTTTGATAACGGCACCCCTTTTCTACTTCCATTAGAGTTCTAATGAAGGAATGCACTGATCTACCTTCCATTAGGGAAAATCAGGACTTGGGTTATAAAATAAAAGTTTCCCCTTTCATTCCCATGCCACACAACCAGAGGAGAACCGTCATTTTTCCGTGTGCACGCCGCAAAAACGAGTTGAAGGTTGCACGCACTAGAAGGCTTTGATCTCCTATCTTCGGCTTTAATAAGGTAAGTTATACATTTTAACTGGTTATTTATGATATTTTTCAACTTTTCCCTCACAGATCTGGACTAGATCGGATCAAAATGGCCGTTGGATAGCCTATGGATTCAAAACCGCAGAGCATGGTTAGACCAATGTTAAAGACACCTCAAATGAGAAATCTAAGACGTTCATTATGATCTTTGGATCCAAAAACCTTAGGAACAGTGAAAACAGATAAAAAATCGGAGCTTCTGAGACTCTGATCAAGCCAAAACAAGGTGGACGTCTTAGGCTCATCGTCCCCAATGGACAGTGTGCCCAAGATGCCTACCGGGACGCACAGACACGGACACGCGCATGCGGGTGCTTCGTCACATGCGTGCGTATCGCACACGCACGTGAGACGCTCTTATGCGTTGTCTCAGACATCCGGAATGCACTGGGTGTCCTGGGTGCTCAGTGCGCTGGTGTAAGCCAGTGCAAACCGCACCGCCAGTGTAAGTCGGTGCACGCGTACTATATTAATTTATGAAGTCTTTTCACAAAAAACTTGATTTTGGGAGCTACAGAGGTCTAAATCGCGAGCGAAAACATCCATTGCGACTGTATTGACGATGCAGACATAGATTTAGCTTGAAAACCTAGATTTAACTACTTTTAGATTAGTTAAATTATAAAATATTAATTAATAACTTAGAACCGACCGATCAAAGGGTGATCAGGTCTTAATACTTGAACAATGAGATAAAGTATGATAATAAATAAGGGTTCTAAGGGGCATATTGGTGTGACTACTCTAGAAATTGATCTAGACCATTGGTTTGAACCAGATCTTGAAAAATTATTGATCTGAGGATGATCTGACCGTTAGATTAAGGTATAAATGCTAGATACACACAAAAACGAACAGATGGACATGAGATGAGACTAAATTAAGAACCAAATTATAATTAGAGATCTTAGAGGATGATCCAATAGTTGGATCATCATAGATTCTATTATAATATAATAAATAACATGAAATAGTATTGTAGTCTTGGCCAATTACGTACGAACATACAAGCTAAGAAGATTATATGCTTGAGTTGGGTGATCTCATATTAAGGTAGGTGACGACATTTAATGTTTTGTTTTGATTTTATGGTAAGTGGGGAGTAAGTAATCCAATAGACACCGAGGAACTATATATGCAAACCCACATTCTCAATATTGCAGCAAGGCTTTCCATTAAAATGCAGAGCTGAAATAGCTCTTTACAACGTTGCTGCACAGGATCTGGAAAACAGCGCTATTGTTGGCTCCTACACAACGGGGAGTTTTGAACTGACTGACTGCTGCTCCCTGACCCAGGTAATGATATAAAATCTTTTGGAAGGTCCCTTTCTGAACAATCCGAAGCTCAAGGGGTCCGATTGCTTTAATCTTCCGGGACCCCACATATCCAGCATCCACAAAAGATTGATCCAAGCAATTGCAGCAAGATCTCAAGACTTCATCACTGGGCTCACCAGTTAGCTCCCAGAAGATTACATAGTGACCAGGCTCGGTTGATAGATCAACGTGACTTGTGAAGTCGTATACTTCAACCTTCTCATCTAACAAAAGCTTGGATGCCGCTTCCACCGACAACTGTAAGTCTTTTTCAGTGTTCTTGTCTACGTTGATGGTGAGTAGAAGATTTCTTCGACATACAAATTGAAGCTCTGGTGCAGAATTGTAAAAGCCCACTACTTTAACCACGTCTCCAAGTCTGTATCTGTATAAACCTGGGGAAATGAGTTAAGGTTAGTAGTCAAGCAGAATGCATAACACTAGCTTCAAATATCACAGAAGGAACTGATCAACGGTAACAAGAATCTTATGGATACTTGATGTCCATGTCAGAAAATTCTACCAATAACAACAAAGATTATCTGAAATTCTCTGGACTTCGGTCTAAATATTGGATGGCTGGTTCCCATAGACCTCCCGAGCAAGGGCGACACAAAATTATCACTTTGGAATGGCAAACCATTCTATCTGAAACTAGTTCAATAGTTGATCCAGTTCCACTGCTTCTGCGAGCCCACATCTTGTGGTGGCAAATTGGTAATGAACACGAAACCTACGAAAACAAGAGAGATATAGACAAGTATTTTCAGGAGATTTTTTTCTTTTTTTTTGGATTCTTTGCTTTCATTTTCTTTCCGAGGTGGGATAGAGTGGGGAGTGGGATGGGTTGCTGCGGTAAGTATCGGGCTTGACTCCGTAACTTCGTTGTTGTGAGACAAGACACTTAACCCACGCCCGGGCAGAGTGCCCAGTTGACTAGAATTCACATATGAAAACAGCAAACTGAACAGCTATTCCTTCACAATTTTTGCATTATTTGATATATCTAAGAACTACAAGGAAAACTACAGTAGTACTATCAAATGCATCAGAGGCAAGTCACACAAATGTAGTTAAATTTGACGAGGTACAATTCAGTAATCTTGGAAGATAACTCCCTGAATTCGATACCACATCGATTGGGTCATTATCACTGAGGCCTCAAATTCTCGTGCATAGAGGTGAAAGATCATGAAAGGAAAAAACAGCTTTATGCACTCGGATTAAGAACTGAAAATTCTAGAATTCTTTAAAGAAAACAGCATATTCTGTGTCACTTCTGCCAAAGAGTTTTAGACGGGCCCATCTTTACATGATAACTGAAACCAACTTTCATGTTCTTTACAAATATTTTAAACCTTAAACTGTATTCTATTGTCTTATTCCCCTCTTCCAACGCATAATTGGATAAGGTAAAGCAAATCAGCACCAAGAATTCAAATCCAAGAGTCACCCATCCAAACCCCAGCCAATGTGATGTAGCCTAGAGATAGTGGGCACTAACGCAGCATTTCACTTAATTCCTCGTTATCTATAAACTATATCTAGGCCAGACCAGAAATTGACGCAAACTTTTCGGGTCCAGCTAGCTAAGCAGTTGTCATCAAAGCTTCCAAACAGTTAAAGATGACTAGTTCTCAATGACGACGAAAAGATCACAACCTTATTTCCATGGATATCCCATCCACCCTTGAGGGAGACGAGGATAATTTTAAAAGAGCCGTCAGAACCTATGGTTGGAACCACAACATAAATTCCAGATAGATTAAAGTAAAGATCTTACTAAGTTCGGCACAATATCCTTCAAAAGAAGTTTGGCTTTTCCCCTATTGTCACTTCCAACTTCAATTTTCACAGAATATTTGCTTAATTCATGAAGGTCAAGGGGCAAATCTTTCTTTCTTCAAACTCGAATAAACTAATAACTACCTTCAAATATAAGTAAACAGTGACAAAGACTGAAGCTCTCCCTTTCCTTTTTACATATTCTTTTCTTTTTGTGCATCATTCGTTGACTTTCAAAATAAACATAAACTAAGACATGTTTAGGCTGCAATATGAATCAGACCAGCATGTTCAACAAAGAATTGCAACAACAGCAGAAACACATTTTTTTAGGAAAGTTAGAACAGTGTTTACCAGTAAAGCAAAGGAGGCCTCTAAATGTAACATTACGACCTAATACCTAGGTGTTTGAAAGATAATATCTTATTATGAGAAATAGGTCGCCTTATAAGAGTAGGCAGAGGCACAAAAGAGAATATCTATCCGGATAGAAATAAAGGAATTCAAGGAAGAGTCGAAACTAGGCGATCCACCTAGGCAAGATACAAGATAAAATGACAAAGATAGGCAAGGCACCAAAACACAGGACTTACATTGATAAACTAAAAATAAAGCTGGCTCTTTCCGTAGTTTTATGCAAGTGGCGGGCACATAAGAAAATGACAGAATTATTTAATAGAGGCTGGGACATGGTTTTTAAAATAGGGAGCTCATCAGTCTCCTTGAGCTTCTAGAGTTAAAAGTCTCAAAGAATTGCAAAGCCTTTAATTTGTGCTAAAGCAAAATATTAGACAACTTTGCAATTATAAGAGAGAATAAATCTTTTGAGCAGGATAGTAACAATGTTACGATTGTCTTAGTCATTCTGCAGTGGAATTTCTTTAGTTTCGATTTCCAGTCATTAAAGACGAATTAGAAACTATTGACTGCTAAGCCTCAGGCAGTTTGGTCTATTCACAAATTTAGTTTATGAAATTAGCTTATAATTTCATAGGACATGGAAAGCATCACGTCATCAGTGCCTAGAGTCATCCAAATTTTCAGAGCATGAACTAGATCATAGAACCAACTCAAGAAATATGCTGAAACAGGGCCCACATGACTTCATACCTGCAAAATTGGTGATGATGATTTCATACTCCTCCCCGACCTTCACTTCAGTCAGTCCAACTGGCTTTGGCTCTGCATATAGTAGGGTAGACAGATTGTCCTCTGGTTCTTGCTCAAGTCTCTCTCTGAAAGGAATAAACTCGAAGTATCCAATATCAGGAAGCACGACAAAAGTTGCTGATTCTGGAGGTGATTGTGGTTTGACGTTTGCACCAATCCATCCTTCAGAGGATCCATAATCAGCACTCATTAACGGCAAGGTTCCTGCATAGTCTCTCAACTTCTTCAAGCATGGCTCCATTGACCCAGTCATAATACCGTAGACATACTTTGCATTGGGCCAAAGCTCTGGGATTACTCCATACCAGTTACTCAACCCCTTACATTTCTTATATATAGAGTCTGCCAGTTCTGGATTGGGCTTGAGGAGTTTAGAAACAGCTGCTCTGATGGATGGAACAGTAACTCTGCTGCTAAGAACTCCTTCCCTGATATCTGCACAGATTTCTTCCCAGACAAGTTCAAATGTTCGAAATGCATGAACAAGGCTGTGGGCAAAAGGTGATTGTACAAGCTGCACTTCGTCTCGGTAGATTAGTCCACATAAGAGGTGGCAATATAAGGACTGGTTGAAGTCAGGACCAAATATAACCTCATCAGGGCTACAAGCTTGTGACAGGATGGCTTTCATAGTGTTCTTGAACTGGTCGCTGCGGTATATGTTTGTTGTGACATTGTTAGCTGTTAAACCCCCTTTTGTTTTGAACTGCTTACTGCTATAGAAGAACTGCAAAGCTTTTCCATTCCCAATTGGGAATTCTCTGCAGAGAGTATCAAATTGCAACCAAACAGGAAAAGAATTAGAAATGCAGGATTTCAAGTTCTCTCAAAAGAATGTCTAAGTGAAACCAAACAGGACAAGAATTTCCATTTTTTCAAGCAGGATAACAGTTGTAACCGATATAGATAAATTGCAGGGCTTCAAATTCTCCAATAACACAGTTCAATGGAATTATCATGATGATGTCATCACCTAAATCTGCATCAAGATCATATATCATTTGACAATACATGTCTGTATATTAAAGTGAGTGTGAGACGAAACTTCATAGGATAGAATATCTTAAACCAGGAAGTACAGCATCACACAGGAATATTCTGAACTCAAACCCAGATACAAACAAATAACTACAAGAAACAGCTCTTGACCTATTACAACACCAAGTTCCAGGAAAAATGTGTTGAGAGATCTACAGAAATAGCCGCTACAATTAGTAATCTATTGTAACAGAAACCAATTTCAAAACTGAGGCTCCACCTGTTTCTGAAGGCAAATGATGTCTGAAATATCTGCATTGCGGACTTCACCAATTCCTCATTGAACGGAAGAAACTTTGGCTTTCCTTGAGTCGTACCAGAACTGCCAGAAATACAAACCGGAGGTGAATTTGAACATCATTCAGAATAATCACAAGTAATAATATGACATATCTGGAACAACACCTTAATGATATGGTGGTAATGCATTTCCCAGTGAGAATGGGCTTAGAGTCTCCATCGACGATCCTCTGAATATACGGCTCCAAATCCTTGTGAGATACAAGTGGAACACATGCTTTGAAGCTTTCAGGCTCAGTTCTTCCTCCGAGGCCCAATTCCTGCAAGTACTCTGCGTTGCTATTTTCTTCCAATATTTTCCCAAGAGTCTCTCTCTGGACTCTTTCTGCATCCTTTGTTACTGCTTCAAATTCCTCTATCACGCGCTCTTGATCGAAGTTCTCCATCTTTCCCGACATCCTCAAGGCCTACGTGAAGCGGCTAGTAGAATCGTGCGAAATCTTCGACAAGACTGCGAAAGAAAAAATTATCACTGCTAGTTTTGTTGCTTACGATAAATGATACTGATTGACATTAGCACAAATGAAATATATATATGTTCTTTTTCAACATAACATATCTAAATTTGTATTAGAAATGTCTTCTTTTTTTCCCCCAGTGATATGGCTTGAAATATGAGTTACTATATGGTGTTTGCGCATGTGATAAAAAAACAGATGTAACTGATCAATCACGAGTGATATATTTAAAAGGTGATCCATAGCACTGATCTTCCAGCTTCTTGTTAGATAGGTCATGCACCGGCTGATTCTAACTATTAATGTTCTATTAAATAAATGACTTCGACTGCTAAGCAAGCCAATTTTTTAACAAGTAGGTTGAATCCACATGGGAAAATATGTTTATGATCCTTTCCAGTAAACTTGTATACCATCAATAGCTAATCCGCATGACTATAGTACCATGCCATAAGTTATTTTATGATCCTCTCCAGTAAACTTGTATACCATCAAAAGAGTTCGCCTCGCAGAATCCAATTCTCTTCCTTCACTTGTTTTGACCTTTTCTAAAATCTAGATGACAATTATTAGCAGTCCTGATAACATTGCAGACTGAGAAAAGCTAGCATTGGATCTTGTGGAGTACTCGTAAACTCAAATCATATTTAGGTTTTCATGTTTTAAAGGACAAAGGGGAGTCTTAGCGTAATGGTAAAGTTGTCGCATGTGACTTTAATATTATGGTAAAAACAGCCTCTTGCAAAAATATAAGATAATGCTGTACATTATAAACCTTTTATGGTCAGTTCTTTCCCAGAACCCCACATACTCAGGAGCTTTGTCTATGAGACTGCCCATTTTATGTTTTGCAGGACAATTCCAAGTAAATTGTGGGCAATTATCTAAAAGGGCAGCCGCAATGCACAAAGCTACCGCATAATCAAGGTTTGGAGAAGCTGTGGACCACAAGGGTCGATAGTACGCAGCCTTACCTTATATTTTGAAAGAGGCTGTTTCCACGCCCTAAACCCATAACCTCAAGGTCACATGAGGACAAATCTACCATTGTGCTAAAGCTCCCCTTCACTAAGTACATATCTCATCCTTGCAAATTAAAGGCTATAAAAGTTCAATAGGACAAAGTCAATGTGGAGATTATTTCCTATCCTTTTTCATGGATGTAAAACATTGTATTTTTGCTTCAAGTGGGATTCTTTCTTAATCCTAGGCAACAAAAGAGACAAAGTTAGATTGTCGAACTTTGTATTCCATATTAATACTCCACAAGTGTTTGATGTTAACTAATGTTGTATATGTTATGCAAAAAATTGTGTGTATATTTTGTTCCTAATACCAAATTGCTATCTCTATACAATGATCAAAACAAATAATTATGGCATCACAACATGTTCTACCACAAGTTCAATCATTGAACGAGCCACTAATAATCTGATTATATAAGCTATCACTATCCATTCAGATTCAACCCTATTTTGCTTCGATTGATGAAAAAATGATGATATTATATAAGATGGATACAACGAAAAGGATTAAATTAAAATATTTCAACCTAAAATAGACTACAAATGAATTTAATTGTGATAAGGATAATATATGTTTTTCAAAATTTTAATGCAATGTGGTTGAAAATTTCATATAATATATAGACAAATGATAAGTGATTGACATTAACATTATCTTATATAAATCAAGATTATATGAGATGTGAAATCAAATAATCAATTCTCATTCTCCACCTAGATCTTCCAAATTAAATAATAAATTAGTAATTCTAATTAAATAATCCCATCAAATAAGCTGAACGGTATGGATCATAGAATTCAATCCAATTCCATACCGGGATCCTCAGTTGACCTCAGTCGTTAATTAAGATCGGCGAAATTATCTCCAAACACGCTTCTGATCCTAGAGATCTCGTATGATTCTTGATCTACACTTGATAAGGGTCACAATGGATTATTTAGATTGAAAAAATATAGTCAGATCATCACAGATCAAATGATCTGACATCCTATCAAATGTTGGGTAAAATCAACGGTTGGATCTTCCTTGTCAATAAATAGGAATATGAATTTTGTTCCTCCCGTTACAAGGATAGCAAGAGTGCTCTCAGGTCTCTAAAATACTTCGTGGATTGATCAGAATCAAGGGCTCAACAGGGTCATTGAGTCAACTTAGTTTCCTCCTCCCACCTCCCGCCACCCAAACGAGTCAGGGGCAAGTTGACTCGACGAGTCGACTCTACCCTAGCTCGTCTGAAACAGGGAAACACAGGGGGAGATCGAAGATGTGGTGATTGGGTGGCTTCTAGTCCTGGTCACCACCTAATCCAGGCCAGAAGGAGTGGAGGGGGAAAACAGGGTCTAGCAACAGGATCTAGGCATGCTAGCTCGCTTGAAGGCCTAGTCATGCCGGTGCCATGGAGAAACACAAAGAGAATAGTGTCCTAGCTCGCCAGCTAACCTTGGCTTGGTTGAGCTGGTGATGGAGGAGGAGATCGAATGGGGTCTACGCACTAGTTTTCTGAAGAAAATGTAGCCAGGAACAGGGAAGGGGTTGCGCCCTAGTCCTCTGCTCTTTGCCGGGGGACTTAACTTGGTGCCTTGATAATAAAAGGAGAAGGTCACATGGGACAGGAGAATCTGCCCGGTAAACAAGCTTTGTGTGTGTCGGTAGGGGAGATCAGAAAGAGAGGGAAACATCATTGATCGTCGGTGAACAGAGATTGTTGTTGGACTATCGATTTGAGGGGGGAAACGACGCAGTACAGTCACTTGGTCATTAGGGTTTTCCCCTTTCCTTGTGTCCAATCCTATTTCATATATTGCATCCCACAAATGATAACAAGGAGGGTGCCGTTATCAATTTTAGCTCCCTTCTAATTTAGTAAAACTTTTGGACTTTTTAGTTTCAATCTCCGTTTTGCTCAAAATTAGTATCGTTAGATTCATATCAACGCATACATTCCAAATTTGATAGTTTCAAGTCCAAATTCTAAATTTTCAAGGGAGTCACCTTCATAGACTTTGATTTTTATGGAATCAAATTCCTAATCTTATTTTCATTAAAAATGTAATATAATCCATAGAAAATGGCCCAAATTTTAGAATTGTTATATTCTTCCCTCCTTAGAGAAATTTCTTCCTCAAAATTCTTTTCATGATATCTTTCAAACAACTATAGAACTATTCTCTTCTCATCGTAAACTTAAATTCTCATAATTCCTTCAATAAGTCCTCAAAATATAACTTATTTTCATTTAAAACTCTAAATATCATGTCACTTATTAGAGTAATTTTTCTATCTAGTTTAAGCAATAAGGGACCACTTTTGATGTGCACTTTGATACATAGCCTTTACTTGATGTCTTATCAATATCTTTGATTTACAACTAGTATTGCTTTCACCTCATAAATAAAATCATGTTTTGATTTAACCGGTATCCAATACATGTCTTTATAACAACAAGTCACGAAATACTTTCATCAATTGGAATAATGTTATTCAACTTATAATCATCATCCCACTTCTTTCTACAATCTTAATAGGCAATAAATTTATGATTAAGTTTCCTTTCATTCCAACTTCATAACTCCTTTGATTGGAGGAATTCTTGAAAACACATGGATCTTTTTTTTTAACTTAAACTTTCTATTCTCTTATCCATATAACTGTTTTTAATAACTTTGAATTGTTAACATACACTTCTCTCTCAATTTAATCCTTTTTGCATATTATTTAACCAATTCTAACATTATAAATATGCCTATCTTCTAAAATCCAATTTAGAGTATCTCAGCTCACATATAAGTAAATCTATGCAAATTTTGTACCATACCATATCAGCTCACATATAGGCAAATATATGCCAATCATTACCAGAGCATACAAACTCACTAACATGCAATCATATGCCAATCAAAACCAGAGCATACCAGCTCACTAACAAGCAATCATATGATAATGAAGACCGGAGCATACTAGCTCACTAACAAGCAATCATATGATAATGAAAACCGGAGCATACAACTCACTAACAAGCAATCATATGCTAATCAAAATCAGTCTATAACGCAATCATACTGTGAACACTTAGAAGCCTGCCACCTATAAGCTCGCCACTTAGAAGCCTACCAATACCTCTCACACCCACCCTCATCGGCTACTCACAAGTATATGTCACAAATCAATTTTTGATTACACATAATAAAATGATTTGTACCAAACACACATCACTGTCATACCTCTCATCTAATGAGAAATCAAACTTATATATGTAATATAACATCTTCCATATCACTACTATATTGGAGAACTCAATAACTCAATGATAGCAATTTACCAAACTGAGGAGATTATCAACTTTAGTGACCAATTTGGGTTAATCTTAGCCCATCTCAATCTCAATAAATTGCCTCTCTATCAATAGAAGTATCATGGTAAAGGAATTTCACCTTTTTCCACCATAACTCGTACTCATATAATTCATAACAAGAGAAAATCCTTTAAGATACTCATTCATATAACATTTGAAATTTTAACCCATCATATCTATACATACCATCAGTGCATAGATTCCATCAATTTGTATCACCCAGAACTTTTAATACTCATAACAAGTTCCAAAAATCGTCTTAAAGACATATTACTCTAATGCTTGGCTAGTGATAACCAGACCTCAACCAATAATCACAATACCATGCACCATTCAGAGTTGATCACATAGATCATCAATACATGATAGAGAATATCAATTCTCCATTGTAGTGCTATCAAACAATCGATAATCTATGCATAGCAAAAAGAATCTATCTCTCTTCTCATGAAGAGGACTAATACACTCCATGAAGACTCACAGTTCTGATAAACCCTCGTCAAGTAACTACTGTAACTTGAACACTTCCAGCTCAGCTAGGGCCATCCTGTATGACACCTTAGAAAAATGGCACTATGTGTGATGCCCACTTAATGTCAACATCAATATCCCGTGGTGAAAAGTCCTTGAGCCTCTTTAGAAAAGATTATGGATTCCTACACACCATCTATGTGCTTAATCTATGGCCACTCTCTATCATCTACTGTCACTCTAACAAGGAGGACTTAGCACCTCAAGAAAATACACAACTACCCTCAAGGCAGAAATAATACAACCTCAATGATGCTCTTCCTACATTGGAACGAGGTCACTATTTGTCTAAGTACACTAAAAGTAATCTTTTCCTCACATAAATCAACTATCCCCCAATAAACAAAATCCTTCCTAACGATCGTATCATAATCAATCATATCGAGTAAGATGGGATCCATATCCATCCTCTTACTCATCATCATGGTCGTAACATCTAACTCATAAACTGTCATATATACACAGAAATATGCATCAAGGCGCCAATACATAACGTACAAAAATGACTGGATCCTAAACCAATAAGAATCCTAGCACGTTTACCAAAAATCAAGAAATTATTTTCCACAGCCAATTTGAGGCCTATACTTGCCTCTAAGTAATGGTAGAAACTCATCCCTACCAATGTGGGGCCATTTCTATACTATCTCCAATGTCTATCAGTCGGACTCATTATCTCTGGTACAGTCTTCATTGAAATACTCTGACTCTCCACATTCGAAACATTTAAAGAATTGTCAATGTAATGGCAACTATTGATGCTATAATCGATGTTGTAGTGGTCTACTAACTCCAGAGCATAGCTATCCAAGTGCTTGTTCTTGTAATAATGCACCTTCTCTTGTTTACATCCCAATACTACCTAATCAAATGTTACTTACTCAATAGCCTCTGTAATTATGTTGATGAAAAAGGGTATCTTGCCCTTACTAGGCTAACCTGAACCGCTCATGTCTGAATCTCTGCAATCAACCCAAGTCTCAAGAAAATATCTCTCTACAACATAGAGGCCAAATCTACAACCTCTGTCACCAACGTAGGATATGCTACCATCACTTGAACATCAACATAATATAATCTATCTACAGCCTCCTAATCCATGGTAAAGGAGTTAGGGACAAGTCTCCTCAACTATGTATACCAGTTCAATACCGTTGAACCGTCTAATTTCTTTGCTATATAGAACAACTCTTGTAGTATCACCAAATGCTCATAAGGCGAAGATATTGATCATCACAAGCCTTTAAGAACCTTTCAAATAAAAGTCTTAGCAATAGAGGAACATGTAGTCTCAAACGACCATTATTAGAATCCTCATAATTACATTCTTAGTGTCTTCACTCCCACCATTTCATTTTGTATAACTAATGAATTAATTCATGGTCATATCAATCAAAATCAATTGTAACTCTGTCAATCTCACATCTAATTAAACTAATCTTTCATAATAACCTTCATTATTAGGAACCATAATATCATCACTATCAGTGTTGAATGTAAATCAATTTTAATTAATTTCATCTTGCCCCATTCACTTCATTTGTCTTTCTCCCTAGTTGATGCATTACGTAATCATTACTATTTAATAATTATTCCTATAAAATAGCTATCATGTCCTCCAAGCAATATGCACTTCAAGTCATAATTAAATCCCTCACAATAATTCATAAACATTCACTTTTCACTAATGTCTAGCCATCAATATTTTTGTATGCACAAGAACTCATTAATTTTCATCTTGTAGCTCAGAAAATTCATTCATAAGAACATTAGGATCTTATTTCATCAAATTTTCAATGATTTTCACCATACTACAATTTATTCATCAAATAAATCCACTTCATCTCTGATCTTTCTCTATTGCAACAGCAATAGTCGTTATATTCTTGCAATGATTTATACACACTGTCCAATTTATAACTCTAACTCTCAAAAAAATTTCATACACATGTATTTTCTATCATATAGTAAAGTTCTCACCTAGAGAAACTAATTTATAGTCTTTATTCTGATTCTTTTCTCACATGTATCCCTATACTCTCCAAAGCTTCACACATACCGTTCTCACATTAGAAATTATACTCACAATAAGTTGTCTCCATTAGTAAATAATCTATCAACAATATTCTCAAATAGAGACGCTAACTCATGCACATCATATATTGATTTCTTACCTTATAAGCCTTACCATCCTCATAAGAAGTTACTTTTCATTTATTTGATCATTTTCCTTTTTCCATGACTATTCATGACTTCTACTTGAGTCATTTTTCATTTTTGATATGAGTCAATTATATATATAATTTTCACTCTATCCTTGCACTTTCTAGCTCGACTATCAACACTATGGATTATATTACATTTTTAATGAAAATAAGATCAAAAATTTGATTCATAAAAATTGAAGTCTATGAAGGTGACTCCCTTGAAAATTCAGAATTTAGACTTGAAATTATTAAATTTGGAATGTACGCATCGATAAAAATCCAACAACACTAATTTTTTGCGAAACGGACTGCGTATGAAATAGGATTGGATGCAAGGAAAGGGGAAACCCTAAGCGACCAAGCAACCTACTGCGTCATTTTTCCCCTTAAACCGATCGCCCAACGGCAATCTCCATGCACTGACGATCACTGCTATTTTCCTCTATTTTTTATCTCCCCTACTGGCATGTGTGAAGCTCGTTTATCGGGTAGATTCTCGTCCCCAGCAACCTTCCCCCTTTGATTATTGATGCACCAAGCTTAGTCCCCCAGCAAAGAGCAAAGGACAGGAGCGCAACCCCTTCCCGGTTCCTGGTGACTTTTTCCTCAAAAAATCAGTGCGTAGACCTCGTTCGATCTCCTCCTCCATCACTGGCTTGACCAGGCCAAGGTTGGCTGGCAAGCCTAAACACCATTCTCTCTGCTTTTCTCCATGGCACTGGCACAGCCAGGCCTTCAAGCGAGCCGGTGTGCCCAGATCTCACTACCAGACCCTGTTTTTCCCCTCCACTCCTTTTGGCCTAGATTGGATGGCGACTAGAACTAGAAGCCACCTGATCACCACCATCTTCCATCTCCCTTGTGTTTCCTTGTTTTAGACAAGTTATGGTAGAGTTGACTTGCCGAGTCAACTCACCCCTAACTTGTTTAGGGGAACTGAGTTGACTCAATAACCCTATTAACCCCTTGAACTTTGAACTTTGATTTTGACCAATTCAGGAAGGATTTCAGAGATCCGAAAGTACCCTCACCATCCTTGTAATGCGAAGAACAAAACCTATCTTCCCATTTATTGGTCAAGGAAGATCCAACTGTTGATTTTACCAGACCTTTGATTGGATGTCAAATCGTCTGATATGACTTTGTTTTTCCGATCTAAATAGACCATTGTGACTCTTATGAAGTGTAGATCAAGAATCATATAAGATATATATATATATATATATATATTATCAAAAGCATATTTGGAGCTGATTTCATTGATCTTGATAAACGATTGAGGTCAACTGAGGATCAAGATATGGAATTGGATCGAATTCTATGATCACTACTATTCAGTTTGTTTAATGAAATTATTTAATTAGAATTACTAATTGATTATTTGATTTGGTGGATCCAGGTGGAGAATGAGAACTAGATCAACATGGATATCTGAGGTTGCACACACTTAAGTCGATCAACTGGTGAAATTTATGAACTCATTACACGAGTAGGTGGAATTTAAGATGCTAATTTCATAAACTGCATGATTTATTTATATACTCATGATGTATTTTTGATACCTTCATGAGATTTAAGTTGTATGAATCATTTATAAAATGTGATTATTATTTTACAATATAAATGCGACATTTATGGCATGAATTATGAAATGGAAAATATATGGTTTTGTACGTGAAGGGTGCTTATATTGTGATAATACATCCATGGATTTAAATGTACGTCATC
Source organism: Warburgia ugandensis (assembly GCA_035236585.1). Taxonomy (NCBI): domain Eukaryota; kingdom Viridiplantae; phylum Streptophyta; class Magnoliopsida; order Canellales; family Canellaceae; genus Warburgia; species Warburgia ugandensis. The sequence continues at coordinate 70,052,446 of CP141134.1, forward strand.
ATTTAAAAAGGCATGTTTTTATGGTGCATGATATGTTTTACTACTACATGATTTTGATGTAAAAGCCACGTAGAATTGATCTAGTACAAGGTACCAACTAAGTATATGATACAATATTTATCATGGGTTGATATGAGACAGGCATGTAGCCTGATATTATTATTTTATATCTAGGCATGGAGGCCTGAGAATTTTGTTTTCAACAGGCTTGTTGCTTGGGGGATGCTGTGCTAGGAGGGGTATAGGGTCAGCCACTCACCCTTTGAAATTATGAGATTATACACACTCGCCCATAGATGGCACTAGGTAGGGGTTGGTATCATGAGTAGCTCACACTACTGGTCCGATCCCCACCCATGCAGATGGATGATGAGTCTTTTGTTTCTGTGTTGGCAGGAAGCAATAGTTGATAGATCATATGTTGGTTATCATTACAGCATAGTGGTTCCTTGTATTCATGTACATGGTGTTGTGATCACGAGGGAGTAATAGCATGTGTACTTGGTTTTCTTGTGAGATCAAGGTGCTGTGACCACTAATGACTATATGGCATGGTGATATGCATGGTATAAGCTTATGACCATTATGGATAGTTAGTGCTGATTGGGAACTGTGGGCCCCACATAGTAGGAGTATGACTATTGATGACTATATTGACTAATTTATGAGTTTAACATTGTTTAACTCATTTGCACATTCAGTATCTTTATTCATGATTTGAATCGTGGTTGGATATGATTTTTCATTTCTGGATCTGTTTATGATGTTCATATCTACTCATAAAGTTTACTTGAGAGACTGATTTGAAGTTGGATATGATGTTTCGTGGTTCGATTTATTTATTATATTCATATGAAATGCTTTGAAAATTATATTTTAAATTCTTGGATTATTTCCAAGTTAATCATGCAGACTATTGATTACTGATGCATAATGTTTTCTGCATTAAAATGATTATTATATTGTGAAAGCAAATATTAAATTTTGAATTGCATAAGTATCTTATTCCCCTACCAAGCATTACTTGATGAGGCATTGCATTATTGTTATAATGCCTCAGATATTAAGAGACTGATATGACTAATGAGGAGCCAAACAAGTAGTGATTGAGATATCCACTTAGAGGTATGTTTTTAATTCTATTTGGATTGTGCTTGTGTATTAGAATTATTTGGACTTGATTATATCGTTCTTGGGAATATGGCTGTTGATTGGATGGTTCCTGAAGGAGTAAACTTGTTTTGAAAATGTTTACTTGAAAAAATATATATTTGAATTTTGAGTTGATGGTTGACACTCGATGTTTTTCTTTAAATGAAATCCATTGAAATTGTTTTATGCTATTTTGGTTTTCATAAATTGGGGCTCACTTTTTAAAAAAAAAATGTTAAAAAGTTTTTGAAAAACCCAAGTCGTTACATACTGTGTCATAAGGTTGTAGTTTTGCCTTTGCTAAACTCATGCCGCATTTATGCATAACTCCTTTGCAAAGCACAAGTCAGCCTTTCACTCCCACTCTCACTTGTTAGAGCTACGCTCACCCACTAAAGCACTAAGAGGAACTTAAGAAAAGACTAACTCAAAGAGAACATGTTATTTCTCAGTTGAGTTATCTACAATGAACTTGTTTGAGTTACAAACGAGGAGCTAACCCCAATTTATACTTGCCCTCCTCTATCCACCTCCTCAATGAATAGCTATGATTAATACATGTGTCAATCATCTAATGGTTGATAACCATTTTAGAACTCTCTCTAGAAGTTTCTATAAATATCTGAGTTTTACCTCTTTCTAGATATTTACAAGGAAACATTAAAAAACCAGGCCTTCTAGAATCGGGCCTTATTCCATAGATCTTCAACAATAGGCCTAAATCTCTTAAGCCAGTTTATAAGCTAAGTAGGCCTCTCTTAGAGCTTGTGACCCTTGGTCATAGGCCTTACAAAGCAAGTCCGTGACACCTGGCTCTACTGTTAGCTACATGTATATCTCAGTCTCCCAAGTACTAAAAATTGAATTCTAATGGGATGCAACTATGCCAGCAGTTACAAAATTCTTCTTTACCTCTCTTTCTATCATCTTTTTGCCTGAACTAGCTTCAACTCCCTGATCAATCTCCATTCCCACATTCCAATGAGTGACTATTAGGAGCCTAATAATTGTGGGACCACGCCAGGCGAGTTGTGCACCTAATGAGTTATTATGCACCTTCTAGTGTTTCTTTGATTTAGTTGAGTGGTTGGGTACTTTCCTTTACTTTAGGATTATTAACCATATCCTTTTAAATTGTATTTAAGAAGAGGAGTCTTGGCTGAATGCTAAAGCTATTGCGTGACCTTAAAATCTCAGGTTCAAGGAATGGAAATTGTCTCTTGACAAAAAATACAAGATAAGACTGTACTATACACCCATGTGATCCACCCTTTCCCCAGACCCTGCATAAGTGGAAGCTTCATGCATCTGGCCTCCCTATTTAAGATAATGAAAGTACAAGAAAAGGACACAGTTAATTTGCCAATAATCTCTCCTATTCTCCCTCTTTAACATTTCTCTGTCTCTCCTCCGACTTCTTCTTTCTTCACCGACTCAACACTTCCAAACCTCCAAAATTCCTCTCAAAGGGAGGGTCCTGGACCACCTCCTCGAGGTGGCTCTCGAGGATTAATCCCATATCCGCCTACTTCTACTTCGTCAACCTCTCTTACAGTCGGTCACTTAAGAGTAACATTTCCATTGTCGAGCTGGAAGACCAAGTTCTTGTCTCAGCCAACCTGGTTTCTCACCTTTCTGTCCCACGCACCATGGCATCGTCTCATCTCTCTATGCCCAACATGACACCAGAAACAAGCAAGACCCATTAGAATTTAGAAAAGAAGGAAAACAACCATGGATGGGCCATGCGCCAAAAATTCTCTTCTAAGTCTTTGATAAGATGATCTTTAGATGAACTGAGAGCATTGTTTATGCATTTGCTGACCCTCCCAAGTTAGAAATTTCTTGGGTCAGCCAGTGCAACCAGGATTGCTAATGAGACAAATTCCATGTGAAGAAGTCGGATGATGCCTTGCTTTCTCAGACCAGCATGTTATTTGCCCAACTAGGTGGCCCACAAAGAGATCACGTAAGGCCCACTTTTGTTGCTAATAAGTAATAACTTGCAGTTTACATGTGATTGACGTCAAATGATGCCTGGACATACCTTGCTCGTTTGGAATTTCCTTTTCGTTTGTCATTGACCTACTGGCTTGAAAGCAAATTAAGGGAACTTTCGGTTTTTGCTTAGCTCTCGAGAAATCTTCTCGACTCCAAACTTCACAGATATATGTCCCTGGCTTCCACCTCTAAATTTGAATACTTGTTGTCTTCTCTTACTTGGGGATTTTCAGATGACAAAATTGTCCCCACGTCTGTTTTTTCAAAGTCTGGGTTAACTGAAGATGAGCCTGGTCATTTCCCCAAGCAATAATCTTATTACCCAATAGACCATGCTCTGGCTTTGGGACTCAAATCTAACTGACTTGATGATTGCTGTGATACTCAATACGGCCGAGATTCTCCTTATGTTGGGAGTCTAGTTCAAACTATGAATTGCACTGGCTGACTTGGTATCACGGTGTGACACGAGTACCGTAGTCTACTTGGCCCCCCGTTGCTCTTTTCTAAAATTCAACTAGCATACGTAGAAACTCCAAGATGGAGCATGCAGTAAAAAGCAGACCACGAGTTTATAGCATGCAGTTTTATCTTCAATTTTTGCAAGATGGAGTACAAAGGAAAATTACTTGAAGACGCGGCTGAAAAAACATACACATCTCCTAATTTAAGAATTCAACCCAGAGACTGAGACCGCAAAAAGTGGTTGTATTCTGGTACTTTGTCAGATGAACACCCTCTTCTTATATGAGTTTCTCTAATAAAATTCCAATCTCCCATTTAAACAAAATAACAATTAAGCACGATGAGACGGAAATACATCACTATGGAATAGAAAGGACATGTGTTTAAGTGTTCTTGAAATCACAAAAATTACCGAGGAAACTGTAGGTAAGAGGGACCACAACCAACGGGAAACCTCTGCACCACAAAGGTTAGATTCAGGAGCAAAGAAGTCTACAAACAGAGAATCCCGAGTACTGCCATTCTAGTAGTTGACAAGAAGCATTGAATTTCTCCCGTCCTAAGGCAGAAGCCATGTCCTGGTCTATTCGTTGCATTCGTACGTAAGAAACTCAAGCATGAAAATGTTGTCACGGGTTTCACATGACAGTTATTGATGAGAAGGAGAGAGAATCCAAACTGGAGGATGCCCTTCGGACGTTGTCGGTCGTTTTCTTCCTTTACCTCTATGTTAATTGTCAGCATTGTGTAAGATGTGCAGTCAAAGTAAACTAAGTAGAGAGATGGGGGATGAGAATTTCTTCAATGTGGATTCATATGTATTGAATAAAAGCAAGGTGTACATCTACCTTGGGCCCAATCATATGTCTTTGTTACAAAAGTCACATCTATTGGGAATCTCTAACCCCTTCATTTTTATGGTAATAAAATGGATGGTTTTATATTTATACGCCATATTTTACTATTATAAGAGGATAAAAAATGAAGGCTTTAGAAATTCCCAATAGATGATTTTTTATATCAAGAACATTTCATCGAGACTAGATCATATGAATGTCTTGGATCCATGAAAAAATATAAAAAAGTGGATTCACATCCTAATTTTGTTCAACACATGTATGCATGGAAGAAATTAGAGAGTGACATTGATTATACGGTAATCTTAAGAAGAAACCCCTTTACATCATTGTAGCAATATTTTAGGCTGCAAAATTGAATATCATTTGATGGATAAGATGTTAATGCTAGCAATATAAAATTATAATTTTTTCAATGACGGACATGCACGCACACACACACAAGAAATTTTGAACTCGTGGTTCATGATACTCATCTTATACCATGCCAAATCATCTTATCTCAAGCACTACTAACACCCCATCTAATCCACCCATATTTTTTAGACAAAATCATCCAATCCAAAAGGTTTAACTAAGATGTAGCAAGCTGTGAAATTACCAATTAAACAATGACAGAGGATGCACTATAAGACTAGTAAAATTGGCTTGCAGGTCAACCTAGATAATGTTAGAGATGTAAGAGTGGGTCAGCTAGGTTGACTCTCCACTAGAAAGACATCATCATCATCATCATCATCAAGACCTTATCCCAATTAGGGGTTGGCTCTCCACTAGAAAGACCAAAGTTTAAAAACTACGTGATCCAACTCAGGTATCGGCTTATTCGGATTGGATCGAAAGGGAACCTAGTCGGATTGCCCAAATAACTCGGATGATGTTATCATAAAATTAATACAGTGAATTGGTGAGTTGGATTAGAAAACTGGGACGAGTTTTTGAAATTTTCAAAAGATCTCCTAGTTTTGATAAGTTTTAAAATTTTACCCTTCTCTCAGCAGTCGATGGCGAACATGAGGATTTTACGTGTGATTTCCTATGTCGTTAATCAACCTAAATCTCTAAAATAGATAGAAGATATTAAGAAGAAGAAGACCCAAGTCCTAGATTTCAAATTTTCATTTGAAAAGACATTAAACAAAGAGCTCAAAAGTCTGCTACTTGTTGCTGTTCCCCTAAATAGTAACATTATTTTACTATAATTTATTTGTATTTTTTATTTATCCAAATCACTGATTATATTCTAATCTATGTTATAAAGAGTTTTATATTATTTTTTAGTGAGAAATCAAAGTTTAAATGATTAAATTTCATTGAAGAAGCTTAAAAAGGACTATTGCATAGGTTGATAAACATAGCATGTCAATCTAATCATATTATTAGATTCATTGTTATTTAATTGTATTAGATACCAAGTTGCATTGAAAATTTCCATTAGATAGTCATTGAACTTAGTGACAAAAGTTAGCAACTTAATCACACCTTAATGTTCTAAAGTATGGAATTTGTTTCTTCTTCGGTTCTTATTCACCAACATATTCTTGCCAAAAACATCTTTCTTCATCTCACAATTCTCAAAGATAGAAATAAATGACAATTTATAATTTCAAAATTTTCTAGTATATGTTTTTTTTTATAGTTGTTCGTGTTAGTTTAATGTATCCTTATTTGAAGTGAGAAATTCATATCTTTGTTTTGTAGGTTTATCATTGCTATTAGTTTGAAAATTTGTATACTTTTTTTTATTTTTAAAGATTTTTATTATTTTTATTTAATTATTTATGTACTGGATTGCTAGTAGGATTACTTGACTCAATGGAAAACTAGAATTGGCAGCAAATCAAGTTTTTCAAGTTTCTGAGTCTTTAAACACTAGGAAAGACTATTGGTCCCCTCGTCTACTTTTGGATAAAATCCTTGGCCTTTTTTGAATAACAAAATTTCTGATTTTGACATAAAGAAAACAAAGGTTACAACGACATGTCTTGATAGTCTTGGTGGTCAACCAACCCTCATGATAGAGTTCTAGTGGTTGGACCATTTATCTAGACCAATCATCTAAATGGATTTGGATGGTTTAGATCATTTAATTTGATTGGGTTTACAATGAAACCTGTTAGTTAAGTTTACCTAATATTATAGGTAAACATCTCCTAGGTAATGGTATGACCTTTAGATTTAGAGTAAAATCAACTAATGAATCTGATTAGAGATGGATTTAGGTTTACTACTTAAATACCATCAAGAGAATTAGAATTAGATACCATTTTCTAATACTCTCGTCTCTCATGGGTTAACTCTCTGGGGAAAACAAAAGGAAAGAAAACACATGTTCTTCCTCTCCTATGTGTTTTTTGCTCGGGTTCTATCTTGGTGATTTGGTCCCACAAAGTGGAGATGGATCATCAGAAAACCTAGTAATCAAGGTTTCTCTATTACTTGTAAAGTTTATTATTTTATGTTTTCTCTTGTTTTTTGAGATTGTTTAGATGCATGGTGCTTGGAGAAACTCTGCTGATTGACTAGTTATGTCTTTGTTGACTTTACTAGTATTCATTTATGCTAGATCTATTTGCAAATGTTCATCGTCAATAATGGATGCTAGGTACTTGGGGTGTTGCATGTGATCATAAATTGGAGGGCGATCTGGGCCAACACCTCCATGCAACTACTATCCAATCCACAACACCAAGAGATGAACATTCGAATCTCATTCTCACTTACTAATATCATTGGCCTTAAATTTAAGAGCAAAGTTAAAAGTTTGCATCAGGAAAATCCTGGAAATTCTTGACAGAAGTGGATCTGGAGATTTGCTGAAGACAGAAAATCTTTGTGGAGAATGTATAGAGGCGTTATATGGTTCTTCATGGAGCGGCTGAAAATCATCCTCCTTTCCTCGAGGCAAGAAAGTCCCTTGGTTTGGAATACAGTAGCTTACTTGTAACTTCGATCAAGGAGTCAGAATCCAAGTTAGTAGTACTATGATTCGTTTTCTGAAGGAAATTTGGGTTGGAGATTGCCCCCGAAGTGATAAATTCCAAGGGAGAATCTCTAACAAGGATGATCCAACGACCAATTACTACACAAGGAACAGGGGGGACATTACGTGGCACATCTCTGTCTCGGGTGCTCGATTCTCTCGCATTATCCAATTGGAAAAAGAGCTGCAAGAGATGCTTAAGAATTGCTTTGTAAAAGGTCATGGTCGAGGCAGGAGATGGATTTGGGATACAAGTAGAGCCTGAATTTCTATAGTAGGCATCCATAATAGTAAGTAGGAAGCCCCTATTTTTTGGGCTCTCTTTTCAGAGAGCTATTTGGTAGGTAATTTTGGCGGGTAGCATCGGTTTGTAGAAGACTTGCTGGAGCTGCTTTAGTTAATCGTCCAATTTCAAGAGTCTGGATATGGGAAGTGCCTCCAAGAGTTCAAATCTTCGGTTGAAAAGCGGTGTGGTTAAGGGCACCAACTGAAGATATTCTTCAATCTAGAGGATGGATTATAGCTGATCGATGATACTTGTGCCTTTCTAATAGTGAGGATAACAATCACATTCTGCTGCACTGTCAGTTCGCTTTCAAGGCATGGTCTATCGTTTTAAGTTGGTTTGAAGTAGTAAGGAGTAGCCACAAAATCTGGCAGACCTTTCTCTTGCTGGAGGCTCAAAACAAAATTTTCAAACAAAGGTAGCTGTAGAACTGGTGCTTGCCTGGAACAGTTTGGAAGGAGAGGAACAATAGGATTTTTTATGCTAAAGTTTCATCCGAAGATAGAGTAGGACAGAGTCAAAAGAATGGTTGCTTAATGGGCTTCTTTGAATTCGGATTTTGCAGCTTCTTCAAGAGCTTCATGGGCTTCTTATGTTTAGGTAATACTATGGCTGTAATTTTCAACTTTGAAAGCATGCAATAAATTATCTAACAGGCATGAAATTTGGTTCTTAGCCGTTTTAACCCATTTCTAATATGGCAAACGGCTAAGATCTACGAAAACGGTAAGTGGGGGGTAAGTAATCCAATAGACACCGAGGAACTATATATGCAAACCCACATTCTCAATATTGCAGCAAGGCCTTCCATTAAAATGCAGTGCTGAAATAGCTCTTTACAACGTTGCTGCACAGGATCTGGAAAACAGCGCTATTGTTGGCTCCTACACAACGGGGAGTCTTGTACTGACTGACTGCTGCTCCCTGACCCAGGTAATGATATAAAATCTTTTGGAAGGTCCCTTTCTGAACAATCCGAAGCTCAAGGGGTCCGATTGCTTTAATCTTCCGGGACCCCACATATCCAGCATCCACAAAAGATTGATCCAAGCAATTGCAGCAAGATCTCAAGACTTCATCACTGGGCTCACCAGTTAGCTCCCAGAAGATTACATAGTGACCAGGCTCGGTTGATAGATCAACGTGACTTGTGAAGTCGTATACTTCAACCTTCTCATCTGCTAAAAGCTTGGATGCCGCTTCCACCGACAACTGTAAGTCTTTTTCAGTGTTCTTGTCGATGTTGATGGTGAGTAGAAGATTTCTTCGACATACAAATTGAAGCTCTGGTGCAGAATTGTAAAAGCCCACTACTTTAACCACGTCTCCAAGTCTGTATCTGTATAAACCTGGGGCAATAGGTTAAGGTTAGTAGTCAAGCAGAATGCATAACACTGGCTTCAAATATCACAGAAGGAACTGATCAACGGTAGCAAGAATCTTATGGATACTTGATGTCATGTCAGAAAATTCTACCAATAACAACAAAAGATTATGTGAAATTCTCTGGACTTCTGTCTAAATATTGGATGGCTGGTTCCCATAGATCTCCCGAGCAAGCGCGACACAAAATTGTCAATTTGGAATGGCAAACCATTCTATCTGAAACTAGTTCAATCAGTTGACCCAGTTCCATTGCTTCTGCGAGCCCACATCTTGTGGTGGCAAATTGGTAATGAACACGAGACCTACGAAAACAAGAGAGATATAGACAAGTATTTTCACGAGATTTTTTATTTTATTTTCATTTGCTTTCTGTTTATGGTTTCTTTGCTTTCATTTTCTTTCCGAGGTGGGGTAGGGTGGGCAGTGGGATGGGTTGCTGAGGTAAGTGTCGGGCTTGACTCCGTAACTTCGTTGTTGTGAGACAAGACACTTAACCCACGCTCAGGCCGAGTGCTCAGTTGACTAGAATTCAAATATAAAAACAGCAAATAGAACAGCTATTCCTTCTCGATTTTTGCATTATTTGATATAACTAGGAACTACAAGGAAAACTACAGTAGTACTATGAAATGCATCAGAGGCAAGTCACACAAATGTAGTAAAATTTGACGAGGTACAATTCAGTAATCTGGGAAGGTAACTCCCTGAATTCGATACCACATCGATTAGGTCATTATCACTGAGGCCTCAAATTCTCGTGCATTGAGGTGAAAGATCATGAAAAGAAAAAACAGCTTTATGCACTCGGAGAAAATTCTAGAATTCTTCAAAGAAAACAGCATATTCTGTGTCACTTCTGCCAAAGAGTTTTAAACGGGCCCATCTGTGGCCCATCTTTACATGATAACTGAAACCAACTTTAATGTTCTTTACAAATATTTTAAACCTTAAACTGTATTCTATTGTTTTATTCCACTCTTCCAACGTATAATTGGATAAAGTAAAGCAAATCAGCACCAAGAATTCAAATCCACGAGTCACCTATCCAAACCCCAGCCAATGTGATGTAGCCTAGAGATAGTGGGCACTAACGCAGCATTTCACTTAATCCTTCGTTATCTATAAACTATATCTAGGCCAGACCAGAAATTGACGCAAACTTTTCCGGTCCAGCTAGCTAAGCAGTTCTTATCAAAGCTTCCAAACAGTTAAAGATGACTAGTTCTCAATGATGAGGAAAAGATCACAACCTTATTTCCATGGATATCCCATCCACCCTTGAGGGAGACGAGGATAATTTTAAAAGAGCCGTCAGAACCTATGGTTGGAACCACAACATAAATTCCAGATAGATTAAAGTAAAGATCTTACTAAGTTCGGCACAAAATCCTTCAAAAGAAGTTTGGCTTTTCCCCTATTGTCACTTCCAACTTCAATTTTCACAGAATATTTGCTTAATTCATGAAGGTCAAGGGGCAAATCTTTCTTTCTTGAGACTCGAATAAACTAATAACTACCTTCAAATATAAGTAAAGAGTGACAAAGACTGAAGCTTTCCCTTTCCTTTTTGTGCATCATTCGTTTACTTTCAAAATACATAAACTATGACATGTTTAGGCTGCAATATGATTCAGTCCAGCATGTTCAACAAAGAATTGCAACAGCTGAAACACAAATTTTTAGGAAAGTTAGAAGTCCACTGTTTACGAGTGAAGAAAAGGAGGCCTCTACATACAACATTACGACCTAGTACCTAGGTGTTTGAAACTAGGCGATCCACCTAGGCAAGATACAAGATAAAATGACAAAGATAAGCAAGGCACCCAAACACAGGACTTACATTGATAAACTAAAGATAAAGCTGGCTCTTTCCGTCGTTTTATGCGAGTGGCAGGCACATAAGAAAATGACAGAATTATTTAATAGAGGCTGGGACATGGTTTTTAAAATAGGGAGCTCATCAGTCTCCTTGAGCTTCTACAGTTAAGAGTATCAAAGAATTGCAAAGCCTTTAATTTGTGCTAAAGCAAAATATTAGACAACTTTGCAATTATAAGAGAGAATAAATCTTCTGAGCAGGATAGTAATAATGTTACAATTGTCTTAGTCATTCTGCAGTGGAATTTCTTTAGTTTCGATTTCAAATCATTAAAGACGAATTAGAAACTATTGACTGCTAAGCCTCAGGCAGTTTGGTCTATTCACAAATTTAGTTTATGAAATTAGCTTACAATTTCATAGGACATGGAAAGCATCACGTCATTAGTGCCTAAAATCATCCAAATTTTCAGAGCATGAACTAGATCATAGAACCAACTCAAGAAATATGCTGAAACAGGGCCCACATGACTTCATACCTGCAAAATTGGTGATGATGATTTCATACTCCTCCCCGACCTTCACTTCAGTCGGTCCAACTGGCTTTGGCTCTGCATATAGTAGGGTAGACAGATTGTCCTCTGGTTCTTTCTCAAGTTTCTCTCTAAAAGGAATAAACTCAAAGTATCCAATATCAGGAAGCACGACAAAAGTTGCTGACTCTGGAGGTGATTGTGGTTTGACGTTTGCACCAATCCATCCTTCAGAGGATCCATAATCAGCACTCATTAACGGCAAGGTTCCTGCATAGTGTCTCAACTTCTTCAAGCATGGCTCCATTGACCCAGTCATAATACCGTAGACATACTTTGCATTGGGCCAAAGCTCTGGAATTACTCCATACCAGTTACTCAACCCCTTACATTTCTTATATATGGAGTCTGCCAGTTCTGGATTGGGCTTGAGGAGTTTAGAAACAGCTGCTCTGATGCATGGAACAGTAACTCTGCTGCTAAGAACTCCTTCCCTGATATCTGCACAGATTTCTTCCCAGACAAGTTCAAATGTTCGAAATGCATGAACAAGGCTGTGGGCAAAAGGTGATTGTACAAGCTGCACTTCGTCTCGGTAGATTAGTCCACATAAGAGGTGGCAATATAAGGACTGGTTGAAGTCAGGACCAAATATAACCTCATCAGGGCTACAAGCTTGTGACAGGATGGCTTTCATAGTGTTCTTGAACTGGTCGCTGCGGTATATGTTTGTTGTGGCGGTGGTAGCTGTTAGACCCCCTTTTGTTTTGAACTGCTTACTGCTATAGATGAACTGCAAAGCTTTTCCCTTCCCAATTGGGAATTCTCTGCAGAGAGTATCAAATTGCAGCCAAACAGGAAAAGAATTAGGATAAACGCAGGATTTCGAGCTCTCTCGAAAGAATGTCTAACTGAAACCAAACAGGACAAGAATTTCCATTTTTTCGAGCAGGATAACAGTTGTAACCGACATAGATAAACTGCAGGGCTTCAAATTCTCTAATAACACAATTCAAAGGAATTATCATGATGATTTCATCACCTAAATATGCATCAAGATCATATATCATTTGACAGTACATCTGTATATTGAAGTGAGTGTGAGACGAAACTTCATAGGTTAGAATATCTTAAACCATGAAGTACAGCATCACACAGGAATATTCTGAACTCAAACCCAGATACAAGCAAATAACTACAAGAAACAGCTCTTGACCTATTACAACACCAAGTTCCAGGAAAAATGTGTTGAGAGATCTACAGAAATAGCCGCTACAATTAATAATTTATTGAAACAGAAACCAATTTCAAAACTGAGGCTCCACCTGTTTCTGAAGGCAAATGATGTCTGAAATATCTGCATTGTGGACTTCACCAATTCCTCATTGAACGGAAGAAACTTTGGCTTCCCTTGAGTCGTACCAGAACTGCCAGAAATACAAACCGGAGGTGAATTTGAACATCATTCAGAATAATCCCAAGTAATAAGATGATATATCTGGAACAACACCTTAATGATATGGTGGTAATGCATTTCCCAGTGAGAATGGGCTTAGAGTCTCCATCGACGATCCTCTGAATATACGGTTCCAAATCCTTGTGAGATACAAGTGGAACACATGCTTTGAAGCTTTCAGGGTCAGTTCTTCCTCCGAGGCCCAGTTCCTGCAAGTACTCTGCCTTGCTATTTTCTTCCAATATTTTCCGAAGAGTCTCTCTCTGTACTCTTTCTGCATCCTTTGTTACAGCTTCAAATTCCTCTATCACACGCTCTTGATCGAAGTCCACCATCTTTCCCGACATCCTCAAGGCCTACGTGAAGCGGCTAGTAGAATCGTGCGAAATCTTCGACAAGACTGCAAAAGAAAAAATTATCAATTCAATGATTCGCTTTCGACAACCTGAATAAAACTGATACATTTCATAAAGAGGCCCATTAACTGTATAAGAAAATGGGTTACTCATGCACCTAATCAAGTAGAACTAGCGGTTTACACAGATTTGATTTCCTCAAAAAATCGTTAATCATAAATGATATAAACAATTATGTAAATACAAACAATATCTTTTCAAACACAACCAAGAAAACAAAGAAGAAGAAGAAAACCATATTCTGACCCTTATTGAAGCACAAAGCTTCCGGATAGTACACCCAAATCCCTCAAAGCTCCAGGGGATGAGAGAGAGAGAGAGAGAGAGAGCCGAAATAACTACAGGAAAAGCAGAAAAGAGAGTACAGGTGAAGACCAGAGCAATCAGAACTTTCAGCGATAAAAAGGATGTTCAATTATAAATTAGTATCCAAGAAAAAAAACAAATAAACAGTTGCTTCTGGAGGTCGGAAAAAAGCAGCACGAAAACAAAAGCAGCGATCATGCCTGTTTGAAAAGATCCAAGCTGTACTGGCAAGCAAAACTTATTCTTTTGAGAAAAAAAGCAGGCTTTGTACAATGAATGAAGAAATCAAGCTCTCGCAATACTAAAAGACGACAAAATTTTAGACAGAAATCAGGACCTCCATGCCTTGACTCGTACAAACATTCACAGTAGAAACAAAAGAAAATAATCAAGAACCGAACCGATTCAAAGATTGTTCGGACCAGTTTCTTCCTCAAATTTCTCTCCGCAAGCAGAAATGCAAGAAATAAATTGCAGAAACCGGTTTCTCCACGAAAATGACAACTTTTCTTCTGCAAGAAAATCAAAACGAACTTCATCTGGAACTGCAACTGACCGCAAATAAAACACCTGACGAAATCATAGCATTTCCATAAACAAAACAGCAAACAAATGGATCTTCCTCCAAAGATTTCCGAATATGAGGACTTCAACTAAAAACTGCAACTTCCACTACAAGTCAAACCAATACTAACCTTTCGCAGAAAATCTTTCCAAAACAGAAAAACCAGATCACCGAAAGAGATCAGATTTCTTCCAAAGAAATCAGGAAAACACTAAAAACATATCCGCAGACTAGAATTTTTCAACAGACTCATACCTCGGAGTTCCACAGCAGATGAGTTGAAACGAATTCTGTGAGAAGAGTTGGAAAGAAACGAATTCTCTTAAAAGCTTGGAAATGGAGGGAATAAATGTAAATTGAACGGGTAAAGATGGAAGAAACGGAAATTTTAGTAAGTACTCAACTGAAGAGGCAGGTAAGCTCTAATTTAGTAACCTTCCCCTGTAGGAATTGAATTCTTCCCAATCCTGGTCGCTGGAATTGGTTTCCAATTGTGGAGATGAAAATGGAGCCAGCTGCCTCGATCTCGACGGGCGCTTGTAAGGATAGAAAAGGACCCACTTTGCTGCTGCTGCCGCCGATGAGATTTTGAGAAACTGAATTTTTTTAAAAATTTTATGATTCTTTGAAGGAGGGAAGTTACAGACCTGGCCTTTGATAGAGACAACAAAAAAATCTAAATTGAAAGCCCTTCGTTTTGTGCAGAAATTACGAAAACACCATAGTGAAACAAAATGGAACTGGACGAAAATCTTATGTAGGCCCACCTTAATCGACGGCTATGTACCGCCTGCTATCTGAGATATTGACAAAACAGTGGTCGGCGGCGGCGGAGGGCGAAACTAACGTGAAAGTTTTGCTGGCCGGGATTCTGAATGGTTATTATGTGGGCCCACTGTCTGGAGGCAGCCGAGTTGAAGTGCCCGCGCACTACCGATCTTTTCGTGGCCGTTTACCTTGTGGAACTGACTTTGGTTTTGTTTTGTAGCTCTCTCTAGGAATGGACGCTGTTTATGTTTTGCAGTCTCTAGGAATTGACAGACTTTGCCAGCTGGTAGGCACTCTGATTTTCACTCGCCGGCGAAGCCAATGAAAACGCAGGTGTTGGACGTGTTCTACGAGTAGGACCCAATTCAGGTTGACATTTTGTGTTCGGCTGTCCGTGACAATTGGAGCAGTGATCCCAACCGTCGAAAAGAATCTTCTCCGTGACAGCATCCAGAGGATGAATTTCTTCTTTTAGGGTACCTTTTTGGTGGTGGACACGCCCGAATAGAACGTGAAGTATGGCCGGAGATTGGAGCATTCCCAATTCAGGCAGTGCCATCGCAAATACGCCGGAATGAACCTTCGGTGTTCGGTCCCCGCCTATGCCACCAAAGAATTATCAGTCTGACTGTATCTACTCTAATGCGCCACGATAAGAGTGTAGATGTGAAGAATAATGTGGTCCCATTGTGTGATCCAGACCATCAATCTTCTCCCAAGATCGGAGTACACATGGGGAGATTTATGGGTGGATTCACACCGTTAATATGCCGATCATCATAATCAGAACCGCTAGGTTTTGGTTCCATGCCGAATGGAGATCTCATTCGCAAGATGCCAGTCCAAAAAAAATAAAAAATAAAATCAAGGATCAAGATTCTCCTTAGAAAGCCCTAATCCTCGTAGATGAAAAAATTTATATGGGAATCCGCACCATTACACTGGGAGATCATCAAAATGAGCACACAAGGCTTTGATCTTATGCGAGATGGAGATCTCATCTTCAAGATATATTCCAAGAAAAATCAACGATCCATATTTTCTTTAAAAAGCTCTAAACTGCCTGGATGAAGAGTCTAGATGCACCCAATCAAGACAAAATCAGCAGGATGAACTTGTCATTAGCTATCAAATTAACAGATTGGATAGCGTCGATATGGCAGATGTGGGCCCAAAAGGCATTTGTTTAAATGCCTTTCTTTTGGGAATTTTTCTTACTAAATAGTGCTTGCTATTGATGGAGGCCGGAGAGATTGGCCTTCTTTTCTAGGGTTCCAAATAAGGATGCCAATCCGGCGGGGTGGGTTCACACCTACCTTTCCCTATTAATTAATTAATTTTATTTTTTTGCCTGCTACACTTTGTCAAGGGTCACTGAGATTTGCAGTTCGCCACGGGGTGAGCAGATTGTGGAAAACCCATCTTAACCATCCCTGTCCATCAATTGTAATTGGCGGGACGGGGTAATAAATGGCGGGTCAATTCCTTGCCGAACCATCCTAACCCACTCCGAGCAGGTGCGGGGCAGGCCATGGGTTTAACCTGGCCCACTGCCACCCAAGCAAAGATAAACCATCCTGGGTTGGACGATCGTTAGCCTTTAATTTTTTTCAACCTTCCTAACGAAGAGAAACAGTCGCATCTTCGGCTCCTAACCGTTCACTTGTAGGCCCAGACAAACGGTCTCGCTCATTGAAGGACTGATACCGACTGCTGTTTTGGTCGCTTAAGATAAAATTACAACATCCATAAATGTCAAACTTTGAGTAGTCTGCACGAAGTTCTCACGTATACGCAATCGGAGAGAGGGGTAGACCACAAAGGGCCTATAGTCTACGGCCTCACTTTGTATTTCGCAAGATGTTGTTTTCACACATTAAACCCATGATATTCAGGTCACAAGGCGACACTCAACCATTGCGCAAAGCTCCCTTTTTACAAAATCTAAACTTTGCAAAAAAAAGGAATTGAAGATCGAAAGGAAAAAGTAGTCCTAAATTAAGACAGTTCAACCTGTAATAGACAGTAAATGAATATATTTGTAACAAGGATAAAAAAATTATTTTTATTTTTTTTCAAAATTCAACGTGTAGTTAGAAAATGGGTATAATATGTAGATAATGATCATGATTGACCTTAACAAGTGCTTCCGTTACGTGATGTCTAGAAGAAAAAAAGGGTAGCCATTGTGCACAAAGCTCTTGTCTATGCAGGGTTCAAAGTAGGGGCAGACCACAAAGGCCTATATTAGATAGCCTTACCTTGCATTTTGCAAGATACTAATTCAACACCTTGAACCTGTGGCCTCAAAATTACATGATGACAACTTTTACCGTTACACCAAGGCTCCCCTTTGTGTGATGTCTAGAGTGGCTACTAATATTGTAGCTTACAAGAAGGATCTCGTGATTTCAAAGCCTTAAACTAAATTCTACAAACTGAATGAGCAGCTCCAGTGCACAAACCTTCCTAATAAGCGTGGTTTGGGGAGGGGGCGACATAGCTTCACCTTGGGTAAAAAAAAAATGGCGTCCATAATCTTAAAGTAGAGGGTTCAACCAGAAGAAAAGAAACTGGCGTGTCAATGTGTCCTCATGTAGTACCCGTTTGGTTGGAAGGAAAGGGACAAAAATTAATTTCCCTGCAATAACTACTTTTATAGTACGCTCGTATTATTACATTTGAGCTGTAACTACTTTATTGTACGTTTGTATTATATTACGGTTGCCATATTTGAGTTATTTACATGTACGTACAATTAAAATATATTTATTTCGACCTAGAAAAAGATATGCACTCGAGTACCAACGTGTACCATGCATCCGAACATACATGTGTCCATGGAAAAAAGAAGGCAAAACCGTTCATTTACCCTCTAAACTTTTACTGATTTTTCACCTTAAACCCTAGACTTTTAATTGAATTAATTCACACCCTAAACATTTTATAAGATATCAATGTAATACTTTGTTTATTTTTTTATTAAGCATATGGGTAAGAGAGATCTACTTAGCTCGCTCGTATTTCATTTTGATTGACGTGGCAACTAAAATAGTTTGGAGGATTATTATGTCAGACAATAAATCACACAAGATAAGCCCCATGAAACAGCAATGAGATGCCCTTCTGCTTCCGTCTGGATGTATTCACTATTATCCCCCATACCCTCACATCACCACGACTCAAGGGTGCTTGGCTCCAATTTACCATGGTGAACCCACCTTTAGTTGATCGAACCAGTTCATTTAAATTCTCATATGTGGATAACTTTTAATCCTAAAATAGTGCCGATTGACTAAGGGCGGAAACTGAAAAGTATATTTCAGTGTGGTGTGTAAGAAAAGGTTCAAAATAAATAAGTGGAAAGCACTTTTTTTTCTTTATTTTTAATGTTTAAATCATCCAATGTGGATGGTATTTATTATATAAGATATTGCAAGTTATAGAAATCATATGAATGATTCTAATCAACCAACGACGAGGCTCACTATGGTGGGGAGCAGCACTTTGAGCATTGTTAAATGGGCTAGCGAATGAACAGTAAGGTAGTTACCAATACGAACGTACTATAAAAGTAGTTGTCGCAGGGAAATCAATTTTTTTCCATTTCCTTCCAACCAAACAGGCATACACAAGGACACATTGACATGCCAGTTTCTTTCCTTGCGGTTGAACCCCCTACTTTAAGACTATGGACCCATTTTTTGTTTACCCAGGCCCTTTGTCAGGCTGTAATATATGTAAAACTGCAGTCTGATTTTGCACGGGAGGAACTGGCATTTAGATCTGTATACCCGTCACATGCCCAAACCCCATAGAATAACTCACAGTTTGAAGCCATCGCCACCAAGAAAAGTCAAGCAAATTGCGTGTCTAATACATCTTTAGATAAATCATGTGGAAGATAAAAGAGCATGGCGATATGTATGCTATATGTCTATTTATATATGTATTTGTATTTAGTTTGTAGTTTGAAGGGAAGCCTTGGTGCAATGGTAGAGTTGTCGTCGTGTAACCTTGAAGTGACAGATAGTCTCTTGTAAAATGTAAGGTGAAGCTATGTCGCCCCTTCCCAAACCCTGCATATTAGGAAGCTTTGTGCACCGGAGCTGCCCATTCAGTTTGTAGAATTTAGTTTAAGGCTTTGAAATCACGAGATCTTTCTTCTAAGCCACAATATTAGTAGCCACTCCAAACATCATATAGAAGGGGAGCCTTGGTGCAATGGTAAAAGTTGTTGTCATGTGACCTTGAGGTCACGGGTTCAAGACATGGAATCAGCCTCTTGCAAAATGTAAGATAAGGTTGTCTACGATAGACCTTTGTGGTCTGCCCTTTCTCTGGACCCCACATAGGTGAGAGCTTGGTTCACCGGAGCTGCCCTTTAGAATAATTACTAGAAGCAATACAATCATAAGTCAGTAAAGATGCCGTTTTGATGTAACTTTTGCACAAGTAAATATCCAAAGTTCAGAGAGTCAGTGAACTGCGCGAATCAATGATATATGAGGCCCACGATGCAAAATTAAAGGAGTTCTACTGTTGTTCGGGTGCTGTCGAGCTCTGTGCCAGCGTTCCTCTAATACAAAAGTATTGCATATTTGCATCTTGATATGTAGTTCAATCTAAATCAATGATCGAAATAAATAATTTTCCTTCCGACTCTCTCTCTCTCTCTCTAAATAAAAAAAGGAACAACGTGCTTTTGAAAGATGATCAAAGAAGCTACTAATAATATGATAATATACGAGATGGAAACTTCAAAGAGTGAGAATTAAATAAAAACTTTCAACCTAAGATAGACTGTAGATGAATATAATTGTAGCAAGGATAATATATTTATTTCAAAATTTCAATGCAACGTGGTTGGACAGTGCATATAATATATTGTTAAATGATACTGATGGATATATATATATATATATATATGTTCTTTTTCAACATAATTTATCTAAATTTGTATTAGAAATGTCTTTTCTTTTGAAAAAGGCTGTTTCCATTCCTTGAATTAATGACCTCAAGATCACACGACGAAAATCTACCATTGCGCCGAGTCTCATCCTTGCAAATTAAAGCTTGTACAAGTTCAGTGGGACAAAATCAATGTGGAGATTATTTCCTATCCATTTTCATGGATGTAAAACATTGTGTTTTTGCTTCAAGTGGGATTCTTTCTTAATCCTAGACAACAAAAGAGTCGAAGTTAGAATGTCAAACCTTGTATTTCATATTAATACTCCACAAGTGTTTGACGTTAACTAATGCTGTATATGTCATGAAAAAAATTGTGTGTATATTTTGTTCCTAATACAAAATTGCTCTCGATCAAAACAAATAATTATGGCATCACAACATGTTCTATCAGAAATTCAATCAATGAACGAGCCACTAATAATCTGATTATATAAGCTGTCGTGATCCATTGAGAACCAACCCTACGTTGCTTCGATTGATGGAAAAATGATGTTATTATATAAGATGGACACAATAAAAAGAATTAAATTAAGATATTTCAACCTAAAATAGACTACAAATGAATTTAATTGTGAGGAGGATAATATATATTTTTTCAAAATTTTAACGCAATGTGGTTTCAAATTTCATATAATATATAAAAAAAAAATGACAAGTGATTGACATCAACATTATATTATATAAATCAGATTATATAAGATGTGAAAACGAATATATGTACTTACATATCTTCATGATTCATCCACAGCTCTATCATACATGTCATTCATTTGACTTTTCTTGGAGATCATGGCTTGAAATTGAGATATTATATGGGTTTTGATCATGTGATTAGTGAGCAAGTCAAACTCACGAGTTAAACTACTTGTACGGTCGGGATGTGGTGATCCATAACACTGACCTTTCAGCTTCATCTTTGACAGGTAATTCACCGTAGCTGCTCCTCTCAATTAAGTGATCATAACCCCTAACGTTCTACTACATAAATGAGTCGGACTACCAAGCAAGACACTTTCATATTCAAGTAGGAAGAACCAACATCACCGTCACCATTCCAAATAGAACATCTATTCGTTGTAGACAGCAAAATTTGTTAACTTATCGGCCACTCGATTCATCGTCATCAAGACCTTATCAGCTGTTCGATTCCCTTCCCGCACCCGCGGAAGTTATTCGTCACCCTTAAGCAAGCAAGTGTACTTCTTGTTGTCATTAAACCTAAAAGTCTAGAAATAAATAGAAAAATAAAATTATTTCAAGGGTTAACTTCATTCGATGGACAATCTTGAGGAGTCTTGAATCTAAGATTTGGCCGCTGAAGTTGTGCGGTTTAGACGGGGGATTGACGGTTTGGATCAGTCAAAGGGTTAGCCCCAACTACTAGTGCTATGTTTTCCAAAATAACGAAAATGTGGGCATCCACCTTGACAGGAGCTCATACCAGCTTCAATTCGAATCGAGTGATTTTTGCTGCCTCTGCCTTGTGGGACCTATTGGAAGCCTGGTCCTCAAAACCCTGATCCTAAAAGGGACACCCAGTGTACGAAGTCTTGCCCATATAAGGTCCAAGAAAGGGACAGGTCATAATGACCTAAAATAGGCGGCTTTACTTTCACATTTTCACAAATGGCTGATTCTACGTCTTAAACCGGGACTTCAAGGTCATGTGAAAACCCTAGTCCTCAACTCTAACATCTCCAGTCATTTCATGACAAGCTTTTGGGCCCGTCGATATTTGTCAGTTTAGAGATCAATAATCTATGGTTCATGCACGTACGGTTGCAGCCAACTATATTGTGCCACTGCTGCAGCAGAAACATAATTACGTCACCTTCTGCTTGACTTGACTGGTCCCTGGAAGGATCGCCGGCTTCCATGGTGAATGCAAAAGGAAAATCTTTGTGGGAACGCTCTTTTCCGAGCTCCGGTGGCTATAGCCGACGGGAGAGGTGGTGCTAGATTCGGAACTATGCATAATTCTCGATGGTGGCAATATGGCACGTAGTTACTAAAGTTTCTTTTCCAGCCATCCCTAAAAAAATTTGAACTTTTCTGAATTTTTACTTTGCTGATTTATTCCATATACGAATTTTGCAATTAAAAGAGCAGCTCCAGTGTGTGAAACTCCCCCTTATACAGAATCCAAGGAAGGTGTAGACCATAAGGGCATATAGTATACAGCCTTACGAATTTTACAACTATGATTGCTAAAACTTCTTTTATAAAGCGTAATGTCCTACCCTGTTCATAAGATTACTATGACTTTGAATCTCCCTTGCCTAAAAATGAGAAAGATAGACATTTAGGGTTCAGGATTCAAGGTTAGGATCCAGGACTCAGGAACACCAGCATCCAAAACTAGGCTGCTTAGATGAAAAGGGTGAGACTTTTCTGAAATTATATGTAAGAGAACTCTCTCACCATGTATCCAATGAATTATTGTATTGAAAATCCTAATATGGTACAAGGATAACTAAGTTCACTAGAAGTCCTTGCACTAGTATTGAAACTATAAACACATTTTTTGTTGTCTAAAAGTCAAATACACACCAGGCATAGTCCTGAACCTTGGTCACTCATGTGAGAGAAGTGTCTCTGTGGCATAGTGCTGAAAGGCACTGACGCTAAAATGGCCATCTCACCTTATCATTCCCATATTTTATTTCCTATCTAATAAAAAAAAAAAATCCTTTTAATGGTTCCTATCTGTCTTATTTTGTCTCCAATACTTGTTTCTCTCTGAGATGGCAATGGGTAGAATATTTTAAGAGGACCCACAAGGTTTAAATAATTTATGACCTGAGCAAAGGTTAGATGAAAAAAATATTTGATCCGAGTAGGGCTTGGGTCGGGTTAGAGTCATTGGTGAAAACACATGAGGACTTGAGATCTTTTCAAAGTATAAATATGATGTCATTATGATAATTATAGTCATACACAAGTAACTAAAACTAACTAAAGAAAGAAAAGCTAGCAGAAACTCTTTGAACATGGTAAGCAAGTTCAGGTCACTCGGGGGACTCCAACCCTTTGTTCGTATTGGTCAAGGTTAGGGGTAGAAATTTTTTGACCCACAGCCAAGGTTAGACCATTGCCATCCCTACTACTCTCTCTCTCTCTTATTTTGAAGTTAATATGGCAGAATATGCATGGACTTCCAAAAACTAGAGTTTGTTTTGTTTAATGTGAGTGATTAAGGACTGAAATAGACATAAGATGGTTGAGTTGATAGAAGATGGCTTTGCCATTGAGGGGAAACTCAAGCAGCTGCCTTGGTGATTGAAATTGCTATGATAATTTGTGACAACCCCATCATTATGGAGGGGGACTCTGAAGCCGTTCTCCGATGGCTCCCTAACAAAAGAGAAGCCCCGTGGAGACAAATCTTCATCATGGATGATCTAGTTCAAAGTATTAAAGGTCGTTAAGCTCAATTTCTTCATACTGTATGTACTAACATCGGCCGCGTTTATCATGGAAGGGGCTGTCTTCACAGTAACTCGATCACCGTGAGGAGAAGGCCCTACTTCACCATGTCTCTTTCTTCAGACTGTATGTACTAACAAAGGAAGGCTTTTGATGGATCGCCCACTGTAAGTGGACGATGTGTTTCAACATGAGTGGCCGGGTTCAAAGTCCACTCATCATTCAAAAGGAGAAGAAAATCGGAGGAAGGAAACAACGTAGCAGTTGAAGTTAAAAGGAGGAAGAAGGACCAAGCAAAGTAGGAAAAAGTAAAAGATGTGAGACGATGCATCATTAAATAGAGAGAAAATTGAAGAAAATTAGGAGTTACTTAATAGTGACAATGACCCCATTTTTACTTGTGAAAGTAGTCACAGTGGACTTGTTTATTTTTCCTCTTGAAAAGGGCACTTTTAAACTAATGTATTTGGACCAGATTAGAGCTCTAATCTGAATTAGACATCTGTTCTTGTCATTGACGACATGTCCTAACCCTTCTAATGAGCAACAAATGGTGGATGGGATGTTGCTTTGTAATATTATAGGGAAGATGCACTTAACTAAGAAAAATATGATTGATTTGGAGTCATAAAAGAGAGAAGAGGAGAGACAAATAGTCTTTACAATTAGAAAGCAAACGAATGGCCATTCTGGGAGAAGGGGAATGTAGCTTGAATTGTTAAGTGCCAAGCATCTAACCCAAACATGTAAGGCACTGCGTCTAAATTCATCTACTGATTGACCCATGGCACATACTTAGCCGATTCGCGTCACCCTTAGTTGACATGATTATCATCATCAAAATCTTATCCCAATTAGGAGTCGGCCAAAAGAGGTGAAAAGGACCTTTTTAGACGCTTCCTGGGTTAGTGTCTTACTTGCTTAAGAAAATGAAGCTTCGCGCCAATATTGGAAAGCTTGGTCCTGCTGGAGAACATGCCATAAATAAATAGGTAAAAGGGGTGATTACCTCCACCGGTTGTACAAGGAATGCATCAGTGGGCCGCACAAGATATAATATGAATGTCCTCTCAATAGAACGCATGCTAGGAATCTAAGGAACCCAAAATCATGCCAATTGGAAAGTCCCAGCATTCAAGTCAAGTCACAGTTACAAAAAGTACTTTTAAAAAAAAATTTATCATTTTTTTTGGGTATCAATCTTTAAAATGACATTTTTTGGAGTTGTTTTTATTTTTACCATTTAAAATTATTTTTTTTATGAAAACCAAATTTATGACATTTTCCTTGTGATGCCTTTATTTTTTAGTTTTTTTTAAATACTTTTAGTAGTAAGCTTCAAGTCTCTCTGAAATAACGGAATTCCTCTCTAGGATATGATACTTCATTTTGTCTATAATAATAAAATTTTATGATTAAAAAGTTGCTAAATAGGTTGGATATTATTTTCTTTAAAATTTATGTCTATCAATATATATATATATATATTTATGAGACCATATAGTCAAGGAGTATTGTTGTTTATAGTATTTTATTAAAAAAAATAAGCTTTTTTCTTTTCTCTTAATATTTTTCTTTTTGTCTCTAAACTACCAAATTCATTTCTATCATTCACTATCTAGAATATTAATTATTTGAACAGTAGACCCTTAAGAAAATATTGGAATTGTCTTACCTTATAATTTTTTTGAGACTATTAATTTACTATATTAGCGCAAGTTGAGGCTATAAACATTGTATTATCTTAGTGTGATTATTAGTTTATCGAACTTTAATTATATTTGCTAAGTCATGCAATGAATTATGCAGAAAACTTTCCCATCTTGGAAGATCTTAAACACTGGAGAAGACTTTGCTGTTTGTTAATGAGTGGCGCTTGCTTTTATATCTTCTAAGCTTGTTTTTTTAATGGGCAGCCCTGATGCACGTAGCTCACGCCTATGTGGGGTCCAAGGAAGGGGCGGATCACGTGGGCCTAAAGTAGGCTTGTATTTGAAGGCAACAAATCATGTCCTTGTAATTGGTAGATGCAATAAGATTTGGTGCATGCATTGCCCATTACACAACAACAGAACAGAATAGATGGTTTGAATCACAGGAAACATGGCCAGCCCCGTATTTTCCGTGTGAGCGTAACAGCTTATGTAAAGAAAAATGAAGGATTATCTACAGTTCTATCGGAGAAATGATATCCTTCCTTGCTTAGTGCAGCAAAAAATGTCTAGCGCAGTTGATCGGCAAATCACTTGGCATCTTCACAGAAATACTCTTTGTTATAGGTTTGAGTGGGGGCTTTTTCCTTCACTAAGGATTAGGTTTAGGAGAGTATAAGTGATTTGCTTAGTAATTTCTCTCTTTACAAGGAGAGGAAGGAGGAAGAATAAAAGAAGACAGGTGCTTACTGTCTACTGAAATAACTCAATTTGGGCTACTGATATCTACTGTTTTTCCATATGAGCAAAAAATCATAACTCCAAGTAGGCTAGGAGTTTAAATTTTGAAGATTTGAACAATTAAAAGGTCAGCCCTGGTGCACGAAGCTCTTGCCTATGATGGGTCCGGGGAAGGGGCGGGCCACAATGGCCTAAAGTAGGCAGCCTTACCTTGTATTTTTGCAAGAGGCTAATTCCATGCCTTCAACCTGTGACCTCAAGGTCACATGACGACAACTTTTACCGTTGCATCAAGGCTCCCATTCGAAGATTTGAACAATTCATAATAATAAAATTCTTATGCATGGAATGGTCCTAGCCAGTCATAATATTGATCTTAACTTACATGGACCATAATCTAAAATTCTCAAATTTTGGGTGATGCAGTGATGTAAATAATAAATTGATTAGAAAATACACACTTTTTATTTTCTCTGTTACAATCCAAAAATTACACAGCAAATCACTCGGACACTCTTACTCGTGTACTCTGGCCAAAGGAGAAGCCATCTGACAGCTCAAACTTGTGACCAAGTGCATTCGGGGCAGATGCCGAGTTCTCCGCCACCAACTGTAATAGACATTTGTTGGCTAGAAAATACAGACTTTGCAGTTATACTTTTTACTAATTATGAACAAACAGTTCCCGTACAAATTTGCAGATTTGATACCTACAACAGAATGTTGTTGTAATTTACTATCCACTTGTAAAGAGTAATTGATCGTGGTGAAAGATGTGGCAATAGACATTTTAACCCAAGTTGCCCAGCCAAATAATCCTATGTACTGATAGCCTCCTGAACTTGATCATCGGCACCCTGCTCCAAATTAATATGGCCAAGGACAATAATAAAAGCTTGCATCTAAAAAGGCAGTCCCAGTGCACAAAGCTCCTACCTATGCGGGCTCCAGAGAAGGGGCTGACTACAATGGCGTATAGTAGGTATCCTTACCTTGCATTTTGCAAGAAAATGATTTCATGTCTTGAACCCGTGACCTCAAGGTCACATGACCACAACTTTTACTGTTGCGCCAAGGCCCCCTTCTCCAGCTTAGATAACCTACTACTTCAAGTGGCACGCAAATTGGATAGTTCTAGGCCCTGGAAACTGCACCCTTTCGTCCCAAGAAATAGACACTTCGTATGAATAACAATCTACATGGAAATTGCAAAGGAATTATTTTCGAGATATAAGAATCATCCAAGCATTGCGATTTTTTGGTTTACAAAATATCCAGAGTCAGAATGATGAGGTGAGCGGGTCGGATCATTCAGCAGCAGCTCCCTTCCTATAAAAGTGGAGGGCAAACCCTAAAAAAGTGCCCTATAGGAACTTTAGCCTAGCATTCTTCATTTTTTAATTTTATTAGTTACGACCAAAAGAGTCTAAAATAATTTATAATTCATTAATTGTATCATTAACCATTTTTTAAGGCTGGTTCACTTGAGGAGAACCCTTTCTATGATTATACCCTAATCACGTCATGCGTGAACAAGTTTCGTAAGATCCAACAAAACAAGTAATGTGATATGATCTATATTATCTTCTATCTATTCCACTTATTTATAATATGAAAATGCAGTCATTTCTTCAACAAAGAAAAAATAGACAATAAAAGAAAATATGAAGTCTAGAAATCAAAATTCAGAAATGAAAAGGGATCATATTTTCTTTGTACTGTATCTAAATCTTGTCTATTTCTATTCTTTGACTCCTTCCTCTAGACTCGTTAGGTTCTTAGCCAAGTAACTTCAGATATGCATGAAGAATTAACATTCTTTTTGTTCTTAATTTCAATGATTACTTACTCTAATTAGAAGTTAAAAATAGCTTAGTGCCTGATGCAGGAAAGGGTCTTCTTGTAAGTGGACTATCGATTCCCTTTTTTTATGAATCCTAAAGACTTCATATGACTTTGATGTATTCTTATCTTTGACGAATGACCCATCATCCAATGCTAGTCGAAGCATATGATTACCTGGCTGGTCATTAATGATAATTAACTATTAACCTGTTTCATAGATATTTAATCTATTTAGTAGTGTTTGTTAGTGTCCATAATAAAATCAAAATAGGGTATGGCCAAGGGGCAAGGCAATAAAAATACCTATATGCACCAAAAATCTTAGGCTTAGCAGGCTAAATAGTTTTAAAATGGACAAATTTTAGCGGATGGTACGACTACAGTTAGACAGTGAACTCGCTTTAATAAAAAAACGTATTAAGAGCTTATCTGCCATGGAAGGTTTCCGAACCCCCACATTGATGAAGAGAAATCCAAACCCACTTTTCACAGGTGACCCACTTTAAATAAGTGCTTGATAACGATAAGTCTCCATCGGCAAGCAAGAAGTAACTCGTGGAAACGCTAGTCTCCTAGGAGAAGTGCTCGTCCATGTTCAGTCCTCGTCCCAGTAATAACTGGCTATACCATTCAAGCCAGGAGGACCCTCCACACACAAATATCATGAACACATCCTTTTCACAAGGTGCTTACAATAATGTGACCGAGTGATCCCAGTTACAACCTTTTTCAACAGTGGGCGGGCCAGGATTTGCAGGCTACAATGTGAATCTTGAGTAAGGTTGTCTTGTGGGTCCGGCTCATCTGAAATGTCCATGGTTTCCGCAACTCAATTATCACACAAATAGACCAGCAAGACTAAGAGAACCCCGAAGTCTTGCTATATTATTGGCAAATCATGTCATGAGTCGTGTTTGTATTGAGACTGATCCATTAAAATATATGAGTTGACACAAATACGAGTCGATTAATAATCATGTTAAGAACCCGTAATTCAAACATAACACAATTATTAAGTGAGTCGACATGACACGACTTGTGCAGCACGATTAGAAGGATGTACAATAACTAATATAGAATGATTTTTCCTATACGAATATAGGATGATTTTGAAAAAAAATTATATTATATTAATAGTTTTTCAAAAATCGTAACAATATAAGATGATTTTTCACAAACCATCCTATATACCGACAAAAATATAGGATGCCTTTTGAAAACCCATCTTATATTCCTACAAAAAATATAGGATGGTTTTTTACGATTTTTAAAAACCCATCTTATATTGATAGTTTTTCATAAATCATCAGAATATATGACGGTTTTTGAAAACTTATCTTATATTGATGGTTTTTCAAAATCATAAGAATATAGGAGAGTTTTCAAAAACCTGTCCAATATTGAAGATTTTTCACAAACCATAAGAATATAGGATGGTTTTTTCTTATAAGAATATAAGACTATTTTTGAAAAAGCATACTATATTTCTAACATGATAGGTTAGTAGGTTGACAGTTAGATGTCTCAACACGATAGATTAATAGGTCACAAGTCAAACA
Source organism: Warburgia ugandensis (assembly GCA_035236585.1). Taxonomy (NCBI): domain Eukaryota; kingdom Viridiplantae; phylum Streptophyta; class Magnoliopsida; order Canellales; family Canellaceae; genus Warburgia; species Warburgia ugandensis. Next base: position 70,081,635 of record CP141134.1, read on the forward strand.
GGTCAACACAAGCTTGACCTGAACACGATATGAATTTTTGCGTATCATTTTTGAGTCAACCCAAAAATAACACAAACACGATAAAACTCGATCCTAACCAACTAAATCCGCGTCGTATTATTGTGTTGTGTCATATTTTGCCTCCCCTACCATAATCCAAGAACTCACTTAAGAAGTGACTAAAAACCCTTCACTAAAGAATAGAAAAGTGATTTTCAGGAAGGTAACTGTTGGCATTTGCAAGCGCTCCTGTTTGCGGGCCAGGGCTCATGTGCAACATACAATCTCATGGTAATCTGCTGGATCAACGTCTACCACAGGGTCATGTTAGTATATAATCGTAGGTGGATGAAGAGCAGCGGAACTACATGATGGATCCACATGGCAATTTGCCATGTAGTGAAAGGATTCACCTCTAAGTAATCCGCCCGTTCAACAGAATTCCACACTTTGCATTTCCCTTAGTCCAAAAAGCTAGTGGATTGGAGGGTTCTAGCATTGAAAGGCCGTAGTTTTGGTCACGGGAAATGGACGGTGGGATTCTAGAATCGTCCGTCTAAACAGTGAGAAATTTATGCATCTTTCGTCCCAACATGTCTAGCCAGATGAATGACTTGGTTCATCACAAGAATTTCCCACTTACTCTTCCAAGTTCCCACTATCCATCACATTGTCAGATGATAAGCTAAGTGGGCAGACAGCACCATCGGTGGACGCCGTTTATTCTACCCAAACTACATGATGAGATGGAAAATAAAACTGCATTTTTACTCCTCGATCGTAACCATTCCTTAGAAATTGTTTCTGACCGTCCACGTCCTTTATTCGAGAATGCATTTATCAGATTTCAGACTCATCTAATCTGCACTGTCTGAGGACTACTTGTTATTGGAGAAATCAGATGAACGGAGTCTGATCAATCAGATGTGGAGCCCATCAGGTAAAAGTGAGACGCTGCACGGTGACTATTCTTACTGTCCTTTCTGCTTATCTCCGGCTCGTAACTTACAAAGGTATACGATAGCATCTAATTTTTTCGATTCGGCAGTTTGATCAATGATTTTTCTAAAAGTTGATAAGATCCTTCCATTTAATAGTATCTTAAGATGTCATAGACTTAACATTAATGTCGAGATTCAAACAAGGAAAAGCTTATGGTGGATACCTAGACACCCAAAGACAAGAAAGGGCATAGTAAGCAACAAAATGCTTTGGAAAGTAAAAAATAAGCACAGATCTGAAGATTCTCGAATTAATCAACTTTTAAAACTGCTGCTGGCCAACGAGATTTGGATGGCTAGCGTATTCTCAGCTAAGTAGTTAGAAGAATTAAATTACAAAAGTAAATGGGATGTATCCTCAGCTAACTAAGTACATGTGCAATACTGTCCTTGTGAGCAGTGCTAAAGAGACAGGCACAAAAGTCTGGTGGATGAATTAAGGACGTACAAGCACCATAGGAACATATGCTCATCCACTTTAGACTGGTTGAGTCAATTGCATCATTTCATGGCCGCCTTAAAGCTTTCAAAAAGAAAAAAGAAAAAAGGCTAAAATGTTCAACGAGTTGACCTAAAATGCAGACACAAAGCCGATTTTATTTTAAAAAAGGAGTGCACTTGGGTTGACGTGGGGAAAACCCATAAGTGTTGAAATATAATTTACTATTAGTACAAAAGAGAGTCTTTGGCACAATCGTAAAGTTATTATCGTGTAACCTTGAGGTCACAGGTTGAATATCCATTGATAAAACTTTTTTTTTCCTCAAAAATTGCAAAATGCAGTCTAAACTGCATTGGCTCGTTCGAATTCTGAGTCGACGCGGTGTATTTTGATACAACGAGTTGCATAACATTACTACCTAAAACCGCGTATAACAAGCCATCAATGTGGAATAATCCGGCATCGTGATGCTGCATAACATAAACGATTTCGAACACTTCTTACACAGACCAACGTAAAACGGGTTCCAGCGAGCCCTCTATGTGGGATAAGCGTAGGGTCAGAAAGCTTGCAAGGTGCAACGAGCAGTTGAGCACGCCTGAAACAATGTGGCTGTGTCACACTCCACCGAGGGCATTCGGCATTCGTCATTCCTCCAAGTATGGCGTCCGATACCTCATTGTACTACAGTGGCTCACCCCCACTAAGACATAGTACATCCCACCTTTGACTTATCCAAACTTTCCCTCGGACAATACTTGATTTTGATCTTCAGTGGATCCAAATTTTCCATCCGGACAATTACGACCTGTATTGGTGACTGTTTGTCATTGCATGACTACCAATGGATAAGCATTCCATGGATTGACTTATCTATGGGATAACCTTTATGTCTGTGTTTTTTATATTCTATTGGGACACACAATAGACAGACGATTTGGATGAATTGAAGATGAAAGTTGAATAGAGAGAGAGAGAGAGAGGTCCGTAATTTCTTTGATCAGACCTGTTCATATGATTTTGAAGACTACTACTACTACAGAAACAAAGAGAATAGGCTGTTCCTGTGCTTTTGATTACAGAAAGTGGAGAGTTGAAAACATTATTCGCTGAAGAGTAAGAAATATCGTTTCTAGATGTTGGAATCATTCAATCACCTTGATGTCTGGATAGAAGATATCCAGTGGAAGAGAAGTCAGGAGGGCAGGTCTGATCAACCACGTGCAGTCATTGTCAAAAGTGGGTGGCAATTGAGCAACACGCAGTATGTTATGAGCCTATCACCGCTATCAATGTACAGAACTACTTATTCTTTTGTTGGAAAATATATAAATGATCGATGGTATGTGATTGATCACATTTGGAGAAGAATGAATGCTGAACATTACAGTATGATGTCATTTCTCTTCCTGTCACTTCTAAGTGATAAAGACGCTATTTTGAAGTTAGAAAAATGATTTACAAATCAATGTGTGCAAGACAGTAGTTTATACTTGGGACTTGTGCTTCTCTTGCAACAGTTTTCTTGAAACTGATTGAAGGTTCTTAGACTTTTGATTTTTGTTGCAAAAGTTTTCTTGAAACTAGTTGAAGAAACACAGGTATCAAGAAAAAAAGGCTTTCCTGGTGGCGTACAAGTTGACTGTTACTTAGGTAAGAGAGTACTATTCCAAAAAAAAATGATAAATAATTCAAGAGTATAGCCACAAAGCAAGGAGTCTGCTTGCCCAAGTAAGAAGTACAAATCTGGCGTTTTAAAAATTTGTGTTTTCTTCTACCTTTTCAAGAAAAAATGTTAGAGAAGAACGATAAATTTCAAGACAAAAAAAGTGCTGCATGGCACTCATATATTTGTACTTCTTGGTCAAGCAAAATATACACTTCTCAAGAGCATTTTTCAGTGTTCAACCATTCCAAAGCAAAATAGGAGCAATTCGAGTGGGTTCCCAATTGCCAGTAAAAACGAAATTTAGCGGGTCTCAAAACTCAGCTTCCAATAACTAGAAATTAGGCACTCAACTTTTTCTCTTTCGTAACTACCCCACCATTGGAAGAATTGTCAATCTTGTAAATGCTCAGAGCCTTACATAGCCATTCTTGTTACGCACAGATCTCGCCGTACAAACCAAATGATGTTTCTTCTGATTATGGAGCCAGCAGATGCTGCACATGACATGAGCAGGGCCGGTGCTTGCTCGCTGAGCGGCACAATGACCCCACTTTGATAATTTTAAGTACCAGCTTTACAACTTCTCCATCAGTGAATTTACTGCATCAACTTTGCCATATGATGGTTCTTCTGATTATGGAGCCGGCAGATGCTGCACATGACATGAGCAGGGCCGGTGCTTGCTCGCTGAGCGGCACAATGACCCCACTTTGATAATTTTAAGTACCAGCTTTACAACTTCCCCATCAGTGAATTTACTGCATCAACTTTGCCATGTGAATTACACCTACTAAACCATAACTATCTTTGAATCTACACTCTTTGGGTTTAATAAGAACTTTCTTTCAGAAGGTGTACATGTACGAGTTCTAGCCATGTGTTTTGATGGTGACAAGGGGTTACTATAACAAATTAACATGGTAGTTGGTGTTTGCTGTTCACACCTGCCATGTCCACCCCAGTTATCATTATGCTAGGCCGATCCCGGTTTGTTGGATAAGTCCAAACTAAGAGATTATCAAAATTTCTTCCTTATTATTAGAACTTCTTTACAAACAATTCTTGCATTGAGAGCTCTCTCCCTAACTTGAGGCATTGCGAAGAATTTTTAACGGCATTTAGAAGATGAGTTATGTAGATCGGTCTCCTTCTTATCTTCTCATCTTGGAAATATTGAGTACGGACCATCAACTAATCACTGCTACCGTAGAAAATATACTTTGGGTAAGATGTTTTATTATGTCTGGTGGTTCCTGTCACTGTTGAATAAAAGTGATGTAGGATATAATGGCCCATGAACCTCTATAAGCATAATGGTTCATGAGCCTATGAGTTGAGTTCAAATCAAGAAGGTTCTAAAGGATAGATCATTCTAGAAATAATTGAAATTTAATAATATAAGAAAAGTCTAAAATTAGTTGAATATACAGACTATTCTAGCTTAAACTAAAAAAAGAGTAGATGATTCTATATCATAGAGTTATGTACTAGACTTTTCCTTCTAGTTCTATAAACAGGCATGGAAACCTATGAGTGAGATGTCTCTTTGAGTAAGTAACTTCTATGTTCTTGTCTTGTGGATTCAAGATTCTCTTCTACTATACACCTGCTACGTTAAAAGGTTTCATATAGTTCATGAATACACGTTCCTACATGTTTGTTTCTATATTTTTACTTTAGCTTTGTGGAAGATCATAGATATTTCATATGGTCGGCAAATAATAATCTCTAGTCAATGTGGGAATAAGGCAGATAGAACGATTCTGAGGATGAACAACTCAACGTGATACATGTTTTATATAAAAAAATATATTGGACACTAAACTAGAGTCGGTTCCTTTGTCTGGCTCGTATGGAAAGAATCAGCCCCCTTATTGTAACCATATTTATCCTTCTGGGTTCTCCTAGGTGCCATCTTATTTGGAAAATCCTCCAAAGAGAAGTGAATGGCGATCCAAATTATTAGTCTTCCTAGCCACGTTTTGGATGACTTCGACCCAAAAATCTTCTCAATTGGATGAATATCTCCTATCTGCCACGATTTTTCAGCTGTCTTTGCTTCTTCTTTTTTCTTTTCTTTATTTTTCCTGACGTTTTCTACCCTCTCCAATTTGGACTAGAGAAAAACAGTGGATAGGATTATCAAATGGAGATGTGTTTGGCAAGCTTTCCAAAGATGTGGCCCAAGTGATCATCCTACAATTATAAGTATCGTCAAGATACTGTATGGTAAGGCTTGCTGTGTGTGCATTAATTTATCAGCACTAACATTATAAAATAGTGACCAAAAGTCATCTTATACAACTGATCATAGAAAATATGGTGTCTGTCTTTATTATGCTTAATCAGAGATTCGAGCCACAAGCCAGCACTATCCTCATTCTGGGAGATTTTAAGTATATTAAAGAATTAAGGTAATAGGTTTTAGGTGGATTGCTTAATAAGAAGAAGAAACCCATAATATAGCGGCTAGAGAACATCGATGGAGGAAATTAGAGGTGCATGCGTGGTACAATGCCCAGAAAATGAGGGATTTTTGTTACCCAAAAATATGGTCCTAGTCGACTTAGCTTAATGCAGCTATTAGCAAAACAACTCTGCATCTTCCTTAGAGCTTGATCTCAGGTTTGGGTTGACACTTTTTCCTTTCATAGGGAATTAGAGTTTGGAGAGGTGTGAGTGATTTGCTTTAATTCTTCTTTTAAATACAAGTAAAACTATGTAAGGACTAGATTATGCTCATCGAGCGTGAAAATCCAAGCACGGATTTGGATGCGCAAACACCATTGAACAGCTTACTTAATAGGAAAGACCAGTTTAAGAACAGGTAGACTAGGCCGGAAAAGACTCCACTATGAAATCCAATTAGAGTGAGCTCAAAATATCTTTGATCTTTAGGCCTTCTTGCCCTTTGCAGGTCAAAAGTCACACTAAGATCAATAAGGAAAGACTAATTTAAAAGGTGTTGGGATCCACTTCTAAAGATGCAGTAAGATAGTGGAAACTTAGAACATGCCTATAGTCCAAAACAACTTATTTCAGTGGTGCTGTAAAGCTTGCATTTGACTTCAAATGACAGTTTAGTAGGACACGCATCACTGAGAAGCGAGATATTGATAATTGAAATGTGATTTAATTGACTTGGGCTTGAATTCAAATGTAAATGATGTAATCAGAGGTGCCAATTTTGGCCCGTGACCTGCACTTGTATGATCTAGTCACATGTAAGTGGTCCATGAATCGTTTAAAAAAGAGAATAATTCTACATATTCCCATGTGACCTGCAACCTGTTTGTTTGACAACTAGACTAATACTGACATCTATTATTTATAAGGAGAAAAGACACTGACTGCTAAACCTTTCTCTAACAACTACTTTTTAATATAATATTTAGACACTAAGATGAGATTTTACTTAGATTAGATTTCTTATATCTACGGTCTAGTAAGCCTCATTAGAGGTCCTTTTAGTAACATGCTTCTATTTTATTGATGGATATTATTTTCTTCATAGCTAGCTTTTGATGATCTATAAATTCAATATCTTCCCCATATACATATTTTCACATGGGCCCCAAAAGTAGAATATCAACTAAATCTCAATAATATTGTCTTCCTAGATGATCCATTATCTTAATTCTCTATTTAAGCTTTTATTATGGTTTCATGGGAGCTTGGATGGAAAAGAGCAACTAGATAAATCTAAAATAAGTAGAGAGAGTGTCAGAGAAATAGGAAAGGCCCAATGAATGGCTAGCATTTGAGTATTTCAAAGCGTCAGAAATATGAAACACCTCCTCTTTTACTTTCTAGCCATTCACTAGAAAGGCCCAACTTAAAGAGGGATTGGAAGTGTCCAGACTATGTTATTATTAAACATATATGATGCAAGGACTAAATATCAAGGAGAGAGAGAGAGAGAGAGAGAGAGAGAGAGAGAGAGAGAGAGAGAGTTGTTTCGTACAGAAACCCTACTTTTTCATGGTGGGCTCATCTTTGACTGATCATACTCATTCATTTGATTTGGTTAATTCTTGGAGACTTTTAGTTGTAAAATAATGCAAATTAATGTACTTTTGGCCATAGAGACATGAACAGAAATTACTCTTTACGAGCAGAAGCCATTATTTGCATCCTAGATTAATCGATCATCCGTTCACTATGATGATTTAGAATGTAAGATGGGTGGGTCTGATCAACCAAAGGTGGGGCATAAAATGTAAAAGTCGAGTGCTATGCAACAATTTGCATCCCGCTTAACATCATTCCTCTTTCAATAAATTCCTCCTTTTGATTGACGAGTCTAAATAGGAATCCACACTCAAAAGCATGCAAGGAGTTCACAACACTTACTTTGGAAGATCATTCATAATGTTCGGAATGCAAAAAGTAGTTTGCTTATAAAACCCAGTGAATTGGATGCTCCTAACGACTCATTTTACACTTTTAAAATTTTTACAAAAATCAATTGTCATAGTTTCCAATACAAAGAAATATACGTTGAAAGCATCTAATACGCATGAAATCTTGTATTAAGCCTATCTAAACCATTCTAAACATGACGAAGGGTTTAGCTCTATATAAAAACTATTAATATGAATGAGAAAAGGATAGTACAGACTCCTTCCATGCTTTTCAGCATGGTTTCCTGCCAAGACTCTTGAACATAGTTCTAAAGCTCACGATTTGACTCAAAAAATTTGTCTGATTTGTCGACTCAGCAGCAAATTAAGTAATTAGTCGAGTTGACTCATTACGTAGCAAAAATATGTTATTACTACTGGGATTTGAATCTCCCGTAAAGCAACAGAACATCTTAAGCAACTTATCTGGCAGTTCCATGTGCATTGAAAGTAAAATCATAACTAAAAATAAATAAAATATTATTAGAAGTTTCACTCGCCTAATTTCCAATCTGGTGTGAGTGTAGTGCAGTAGAACAGAAGTAGGCCTCTGTGGTGAAAGGTCACGAGTTAATCCAACCCATCTGGGAATTTGTTCCAGCAGAGTTGATGTCCTTCTTTAAGGCTTTTCACCGCGGCTAGATCGAGCAGTTGGGACGACGTTCATAGCCCTTATCCCTAAGAAATCAAGGGAGATCCATGTTTCTGATTCGTGTCCAATAAGTCTCCTCTCAGCATGTACAAGATCCTGGCTAAAACGTTGGCTAATCGACTCAAGAAGGTCCTCCCACATCCTTAATCTCTCTAAAGCAAACTGCATTTGCACCAAACTAGCAAATCGTTGAAGGTGTTTTTACGGCCAATGAGGTGTTTCACTCGCTGTTTAAGTCCACCCAACAGGGGATTCTCTGCAAGTAAAGCCTACAATCACGTAGATTGGCTTGCACTTCAATTCAATCTAAGCAGAGTGGGTCTTTCGAGGCAATGGAGATCCGCGTCTACAGCTGCATCACCTCGGCCAGATACACGGTCCTCATAAACGGAACTCCGGATTTTTTCAAGCTACTCCGGGGTTGCGGCAAGGGGATCCATCGTCTCCACTTTTGTTTTCAATTTTATCACCAGCTCTGTCTCTCATGTTTAAGAAAGCAGCGGAATATTACAGGGTCGCAGTTTCATCTTTGCTAAACCGTGTGACATTTGTACACTTTGCTAGATACTAGTCAACCTTCAACTCCTACTCTCACTTGTAAGGATTAGACTTACTCATCCGTTAAAACAATGATAAGAACTCAGAAATCGAGACTTATTCAAAGAGAACTTATTATCCCTTATTTGCACTTGTCTATAATCAGCTTATCTGAATTACAAATAAGGAGCTAACCCCTATTTATACTTGCCCTCCTCTATCCACTTTCTTAATAGAAGGTTAGGATTAATACATATGTCAGCTATCTAATGGTTGAGGATTATTCTAAAGTTCTTGCTAGAAATTTCTACAAATATCTAAGTTTTACCCCTTTCAAGATATTTACAAGAAACCTTTCAGAAATTAGAAATTTAATTTGGCAATCATTGGGATTAATTATAACGACTCAGTACTGTCTGATCTTACCACCTCTCTTCAATGTACTGCATCCGTGCTGGCTACTATGCACCTTGGTTTGCCTATTGCCCACAAAAAACAACCTTTGCAAATGTGGAACATCCTTATCCAGTGGAACCCTTTTTTCGAAACAAAGCCGCTAAGGCACACATTTGGAAACACAAGAATGATAGCTCCATATTTAGATGATCTAACAAGTTCAATTGTTAGGCCTGGGCCATTTAAGCTGGCTACTGAAATTGACACTCATCAGATGCATCTAATTTATAGTTTTTATAGTGAAAATTTTAATAGTCATGATTAATAAAGTCACAATAGAATAGTTAGAATCATCCAATAGTCATGAATTTCGGTATCTAATCAAGGCAAGCAAAATGTGATGAACAGATCAATGCATCCAAATATAAGGCCCATCGAGATTGAATTTCTAAAACAAGTGTTTTTTTATTCCCAATTTATTTTCTGTATTGAAATTGCATGGTCAATGGCGCAAGCTGGCGATGCCATTGGTAGAATTCGAAGTTCAAAGTGCTTGCGAAATTTTTCCTGGAGGCTTGGCAAACCACCAGCTAGCTCTGTTTGTTAAGCCTGCCTCAGTTCCAAAGATCCATTTTGCAGTACTTAATCGCTTATATTACGATCTTGGAATAAGGGCTCCGATTTCCATGTGGCCCTTGGGAGTCGGGTTTTTGCACAACGATAGAATTGTCGTCGTGTGATCTTGAGGTCACAGGTTCAAGGCATGAAAATAACTTCTTGCAAAATACAAGGTAAAAACTAAGTACTATTGACCATTGTGGTCCACCCCTTCCCAAGACTCTGTATACATGGAATTTCGTGCACCGAGGCTACCCTTTTATTCGCATGTGGCCCTCAACTTAAGACTTTTGCAAGCGGCTTCAAACAGTAAATCGTCTGAAAGAAGGCCCTCAATTCTGCAAATCAATTTGCATTCGGCCCTAAAGGGTAGTCCTAGTGCATGAAGCTCGCACCGATGCAGGGTCCGGGGAAGGGCCGGACCACAAGGGCCTATAATAGACAGCTTTACCTTGCATTTTGCAATAGGCTGATTCCATACTTTGAACCTGTGACCTCAAGGTCACATGACAACAACTTTTACCGTTAAGCGAAAGCTTCCCTTGGCTCTAAGAGACCAGAAGTGGGGGCAGTTCCGTTTTTTCAACCACCCGTCGGGTTTAATGAAGAAAACACGGTAAGAAACTCAACTACAGGGCATTGTCCTCCTTTGAAATAGTTGAGGGCATGGTCTGCAGCTGGAGTTTCGGCTCTCCACATTGATTGTGTTGGAAATTATAGGCAGCTGAAATTTGGCTAAACACGAGCAAAGTATGAACTGAAAATCCCCAAATTGATCGTCAAACCAAAGTCATTGGTGGATAACTTAAAATTCTGGTTTCTGATGGCATCTATCCATAACTGAATCAGAAATTGATCTGATCTGATATATGTAAGATCTGCTACCACACGCATTGAACAGAAATTATAGAAACTGCACGATGTAGAAGCTTTAGATTTCCAAAACTACATAAGCAAATGGAGTTTCTGTAACTAATTAGCTAATAAAAGGGTAGCCTCTGTGAACGAAGCTCCCCTGTATGCAGGGTTCAAGGAAGGGACAGACCACAAAGGTATGCATTCTTACCTTGTATTTTTGCACGAGTATTTTTACGCCCTGAACCTGAGACAGCAATTTCATCCATGCATCTTCGCTGTACGAAAACCTGCTGCATGTGAAATATAAAACTCATAAAGCTGATGCCTGCGAAATCTTCCCACCTATCCATAAAGTTGGTTGGGTACATTGTGTGATTGCATCAAAATGGAGTTAGTTTTCCATGTCTTTTACTGAGAAGTTGGTTGGGTACATTGTGTGGTTGCATCAAAATGGAGTTAGTTTTCCACGTCTTTTATTGACGAAACTTAATTTCTTATTTAGGTACACGAAGTTGGAAATTTTTTTTATAAAAAATCTTGTACTTTTGTCAAAAAATTCAACAAAAACACAAACTTTCTGGTGGCATCTACCAACCACTTCCATCACCTGGGGTCAAATGCAAACAGATTTGCCAAGTAGAAAAACTTTATACAAACGATTTAGAGTTCAAGAGTCATTTACAGACAGAAGTTTAAGTTGGGGGGCAGGTGCCAACCGGAGCCTCGAATAAAGAGACACGGACGTGAATAAATAGATTGATGAACAGTCTATGCCATTATTCAAACGATTTGTTCGTACCTGGAGCTGGAAACATATATCCAGCTATGAGTTTTCCTTATCCCATCCATTTTGCACCCCAAATTGGTACCGGTTAAGATCGTCCCACGGCAGATTTGTTGGGCATGGCCCATATCCGCCCAAAAGATTAAACCTCTACATCACCATAAAACTGGTACCCATACGTTAGACTTGGTGCTCTCAGGGTGGAACAGGCGTTCAATAGTGCCTGCTTTTGTCATGGGCCATTGTCCAAAATGGAAATCTAAATGCCCATCTAGCTATCATGCCATTTGGACTGTATTTCTTTCCTTATCTCCACCTTCATTGTTGAAAGGACAATTCCTTTGTGATATTTTTATTTATTTATCTACAGTGATTTTGTTGCTGCATATTTTTGTGACGACATTTCCTTCTTGTGCTTTCCTGCTTGGTAAAGGAAGCGACATGCTGGATTTTTAGCGTTCATCTTGCATCTCAAAAAACCAGTGGCTATTCGAAGTTGATAACTTGGAATGGTTTCGATCACCCAAAAACTATGTCTTCGCCCATTTGGTTGTGGACTACCATATAAATTGTATACTAAAGTGGTGTATTTGGTCTCTTTTATTCCAGCCAAGAGATTGGGCATTTAATCCAACTATTTGAGAGTCAGTCAGGTTACTTTGGAGTTTAACTTTAGGCTATGGCTCTTATTCAAGGTTTGAGAGTAAAATAAAGAGAAGGATTTACAAAAGGTTTTAATATTTGGGTTTCAATAATATGAATTCAATATTTCGGGATGATCAAGGCTATAAATTGTTGGAATTTCCAAGTCCAGTAGGTGCTGTGGATCCTTACACAGCAGAAGTCTTTGTCATAAGAGAAGGTGCAAGATTGATCGAAAGATTTCCAAATGCTCCCATCCCATTTGAAGGTGATTCATTGAATGCCATCGGGTGGGTTGCTGATCCAAATAGAGCCCCTTGGAAGCTACTCAATGCTCTGACTAAGTAATATTCAGATGTGCCGATCGAATGCTCACTTTTCGACATGTCTTTCGATCAGCAATTGACATAACCAACAAACTTTCCAGAGATGGACTTCACAGAGATTCAATGATAATCTAAGCAGGGGATGCTTACGGGGCTGGCTACCTCACTTTGCATATTTTATCCTACTACGTGGTAATGGTTCTTGACCTTTTTTCTCTCATTTCTCTAGGTGGCAGGGTGCGAATATCCCCTATTGGTGGTTCTCTTGTGGTTGGGCCGAACCCAAGATTATGATAAGGTGGAATGCATGTGAATTTTAGACCGTGCTACCATTGATTTAATTTGGTGGGTGTTTCATCTTTTTGTAAGTCCCTTTCTTATTCAACAAAATTCGCTTCCATCACTAAAAAAGAAGTTTGTACATATTCATATGTCTATTTGTTCTTCTTTTCTTTTGTCAACCTTTAATTAGGATAAGGTCTCGATAATAAAGTATGGCAGCCCCAATGCACGAAGCTCCAGTCTATGCAGGGTCCGGGAAAGGGGCAGACCACAAGGGCCTAAAGTATACAGCCTTAACTTGTATTTTTTAAGAGGCTGTTTCCATGCCTTGGAGGGGAGCCTTAGCGCAATGGTAAAAGTTGTTGTCATGTGACCTTGAGGTCATGGGTTAAATGCGTAGAATCAGTCTCTTGCAAAATGCAAGGTAAGGTTGCCTACTATAGGCCCTTGTGATCTGCCCCTTCCCTAGACCCCGCATAGGCAGGAGCTTCGTACACCAGGACTGCCTGTTTCTACGCCTTGAACCCATGACCTCAACGTCACGTGACGACAACTTTTACCGTTGCACCAAGGCTCTCCTTCAAATATTAGCGCTAGCGTAAACAGTAAATACTGGGCATGTCTTAGCCCGAAAGCTGAGATAAAAGCAACCAAATAACAAATAACGAGTGGACAAAAAGGAGAAGCTGGCTAAGACCTACTAGTCAAAGCAAAGTGCATCTGAATTTGCAAATCTCCATTCTTTATCGGCTATGAATTCGATTGTCAATTTCATCGATGATCGGATCATAACTCCATGCAAAGTCACTTTAGATGACCAACCCTATCAATATTTCGTGAAGAAAAAAGAAAGAAAATCTTCAGTCACCCAATTAGAAAACGTTGGCACCAGTGCTGATACAATGCTCGTTAACTTGCATGAAAGTCTAAGTATGATTGGTTGCACCTCTCATTTTTATGCTTTTGTGCTTGATCGCACTTTTTTTTTTATTGTTGAAGAGATTTTAAGTAGATTTAAAATTTAGGATAATAGGTCAGCAGATAATTTGCTTGGCAATTCTTTGCTGCTAAAGAACAAAGCGAATAATGACAAGAGACATACTTAGTTTTCAAATTGAAGTGCAACAAACAAGCTAGAAATTGGCATTCATCCCTTTATTCTGGGCATATTCTGCGATCCTCTTATGTAATCCTAATGACATACATGTGGACCGAGGCAAATGGACTCTATATGCAGGAACAATCCCGAATTGATCCTCCAGTCACTGTTTGCATTTTGGCATTATACCAGTACTAGAATCAAGAGATAAATGTCTTTGTATAGCTCACGAGGAATGCTAGAGGGTGACTACTACCTAAACGCCCAAAGTTTGCACCAAGGAACTCATTGAATGATCCCACCCGCTCATCTCATTACTCGGGTTTTTTATATCCAGGAAACAAAAAATCGATTGGAAAATTTTGGCATCCTAAAACAGTTCATTTGAGAGTTGATTTAGACCGTCTAACCGACCCTCATCTATGGCCCGAATAAAATATAAATTTTAAGATGTCAGAATCATCCAATCTGCCAGCTTTTTGAACTAATACTCATAAGTCGGAGATTCTACTTATCGGTCCAAACACGGCAGGTCTCTCATATCTCATCATCATAATAAATTAAACCAGTTAGATTCTTTATGTGATGTATAAATGACCACGTAACCACTGTACAAGAAAATGTGTAAACTTGGTGGTTTGGATCAACAATTTCGTATAGTTGTCTTCACCATCAGTGATCCAAACCACTTTTTCAATGACCAAACTAATAATTCGGCAGGCCTGGCTAAAGGTGGGGCCATAACCCATTCTCTCCCCTATTTTTGATGATTCTAAGGGTTCGATGTGTAGAAACTTTGCCGTTGTTTACTTCATTTCAGGATGGGCCCTCAGAGAGCATAAATCAGCGGCTTACAATCTTCGGATAGTTGAGTTTTGGTGCGTGGATGGTCCACATAGGTTGGTTAACTTGTATCCGTGCTGTTATTCGGTGAAATGGACGGGACAGGAGATTAGTTCGGAAGTGTCAATGGATGGGACTGGAGATTAGTTCGGTTTCCTTCTACTTCGCGCGTGCATATATTGCGCATGCACTATATATATTTTTACCAAGACCTGCTACCGGAAGAAGGGGATCCTTAGCGCATCGGTAGAGTTATCGATGTGTAACATGAGATCATGGGTTTAAGGTATGAAATCAGCCTATTACAAAATTAAGGTAAAGCTGTATACTATTGATCCTTGTTGTCCGCCTCTTCCCCGAACCCCACATATGTAGAAGCTGGGTGCACCAGAGCTGCCCTTTTACCTGCGACAGGAAACAAATAATCCATCCTTCAAAACACCTGCATTATCAAGCAAAAAACATCAACAAATCTGCTTGCTTCATCAGCCAGGACCTCCTCAATTTCATAAAAAAATCGAACCATTGTCATAGGCTAACACAACGCTCGTTAGCTTGCATTGACACAAGTGATGGGACGCAAAAAATCAACATCTTGGTTAACTTACAGCGTTACAGATAAGCTAGCAAATTGATATGTCACATTTTGGTGATGGGCATATCTATACTATTTTCCTCGTGTGGTCCTAATCGACTATGCATGAGCAAACCCCTAACTTAATAACCACCACATAAACCCACAAGGAATACTATGTACAGGATAGAATTTAACAAATGCCTTGTGGATGGAAGTTGGATATGCGAATAGAATATCTAGAAACTCCTACAACGGATCCGCAAGTTCAATCTCTAATAAAAGTGCAGGACAGATGAAATCGAGATACAACCACATTGATGTTGCAATTTAATCTGCAAGGAGAATTATCTCCTATGGCTCAACCACTTCAAAGCGTTGGCATAGTCTCCTTCAGTTTGATGCCAGTCACTTCAGGCTTCTGCAGTAAACTCAATCATATTAGCAGCAGTAGTTGGTCCAGCATATGCTTGTCATTTACTGCCTCTCTAATCACCAACAGTTTTTCAGAAGTCCCATGGGTGCCATGACAAGACTCATTGAAATTGAGATATAACCCCCCACCACCCCCAAAACAGATTTATAGGAGCCCTTCCTACACACGAAGGGGCAATTGATCTAGTTTATCATGCTTTCAAGATTTTTATGCATACATATATATATATATATATATATAGAGAGAGAGAGAGAGAGACCTTGACGCAATGGTAGAACTGTCACGGAGTGAGCTTGAGGTCATGGATTCAAGGCAGAGAGATAGCTTCTTGCCAAAATGCAAGATTAGAATGCATACTGTAGACCTTGTGATCCGCTCCTTCCCTGAATTCCACATACGTGGAAGCTTCATGCACCGAGTTACCCTTTTTTATATATTCCATGTTATAAGCAATTCATGTGATTGTCTTCACTTTAATTGATCAAACCACTTTATCACTAATCAAAAGGTGGGACTGCAGATTGACGATTCTAGTGTTTGCGGTTGTTTATTAGGTGTAATGAAAAATACCAAGTCGTGGTCTTAAGAAATTGTGCTTGGAATAGAAGGAACTACTAGATGATCTTAGTTGCCGTTTCTGTGTTGTAGAATGAATTGGACGGCATAGAAAGTAGAAACAATAGACGGGTTTCACAATGGTCTAAGTCCTGTTTCTTTGAGCTTTTGTAGTTGAAAATGGATTGTAGAAAAGTTCTCTTGAGTTTCGCTATCGTTTCTACCTCGCCAGGATCTTCAACTGACGAGATTTTGAGGAATGGCCTGAATCCGAGAGACAAAATTGCTCAAGTTACGTACGCGAGTGGCCTGGATAGCTGAATTTGGGCCTTGTACCCCTATCAATTGATACATGGGTTACCAGACAATGGGCTGAATCACTTTAGCCCACACAGAGCAAAGCCCATAAAAGCAACAAAATTAAAATGCCCAAAGACGGTAGTTCTCTGCAATTTTCCCGACGGTCTCTCAAAAAGATGGCCCTAGTGGTAGTGGGAAAGCTTGGGCAAATTTTTATGCTTTAGCTAGCAGGATCCACAATTATAGATTTGTGGGACCTGCTAGAAGAAGATTTATTGTTTGAGAGGTCCAAATGGAGAGCTGATATAGCAAGACGAGCTAGCTGTAGATTGCCAAGGCGGCAGAGCTTCTCTACGGGCTGGAATAAGAAAGGCTAGCCTGTTCAGACTGATGAACGTGGCCCTTCTACTTGGCCCATATACATGCAGTCTACGAAAATGGGCCTTCTTTGTCTAAACTCATTAAGCAATTGGATGAGAAGAGAGCGTTATATTTAGAATGCAAGTTGCTTGCACTCCAAAACAGTTGGCTCAGTCCGCCTTGTACTCACTGCTGGAAAGAACTGGAACCATTGAATCGATATGAACTGTGAGGCGCAGGGATAACAAGAGATGGACAGAGAAAGTTATCCAGAGAACGCTACCTTATGGTCTATATTGGCAGGCCTGAAACATGGATAAAGTTTTTCAAGCATAGCTAAAGCAGTTCCAAAATCACGGCTAACGGCTGATAACAGGGATAATAAGAATAACTATGCACCGATTAGTCTTACCTTAGTTTATAATGCTTGTGCCAAACACGCCCATGGTGAAAAACAATTAAGCCCGTCTCCTCTTGGATATTTATAAGGAGAGAACTGAACTATGCCATTATGATGCTTACAGAAGATGACAGCGATCGAGCAGGTCCTTCATGTGGAAATGGTTTCCAGGTTTCCCCGTAGCTTATGTTTGCCCAGACTTCATGTTCATATTTTTATTCAAAAGAACTATAATGAAGGATGCTATATCTGAACTTCCCTGCGAATTGGCTGTTGATCACCGTTTGTCAACTGTAACATTATATAACAGCTAAACATGGATTATCTCGTGAAGTATCATTATCTAAACATGGATTAAATACAATCATGGGGCTGGCTAGGCAAACCTGGAAACTAGGAAGAATCGCCATGACAAGCTTCAAATCATATATGAAGGGAAAAGGACTTGGATTCTAGATAAGATTACGAGGTCTCAGCCGCCGTCCCACTTCAGGATGACTTGCTAATCAAGCTTAGCATTATCTCATGAAGTCAAAGATTCCATACATCATCGATTCAGGTCTATGTGTTGCTCAAAATTGAGTTTCTTAGACACTAATATTGACTTTTACCGTCGCGCTAAGGGTCCCCTTCTCCGGACCTCGCATAGGCGAGCTTCGTGCACCGGAGCTACCCCTTTTAAACACTAATATTGACTGCAATGGTACAAGTTCTTCATGATAATGACAGAAGCATATTGTGGCACCATCTCTTATAGCAACAAATTAAAAGGGACCCAAGTATTCTGTTTCATGTAATGAAGTCATGATTTGGGTTAACAAAACATAAACAAAAGTATCCATTGACACTTATTTTATCTCCTGCTAGCTGAAATCCTTGAACATGAACAATTATTTAAATTTAGATGAAGCAGCCCTCAAATTGTAGGCTGCTTGCTCCTTAATTGTTTAGCTAGAGGAATGCGAAAGTGACCACAGAGAGATGCTGTGCTGCCACAATCTTTTGGAGCGAATCTGCATGATCCAACCCGTTTATCTCCTTGTAATGGATCAAAAAGCTTGTAGATTGGTGGATTCTAGGCCTAAAATTTAGTTTCTCATTTATCAAAATTTCTATAGATAATTTTTGTCCATAGTTTGTTAATTCTTTTTTAGAATTAGAAAGAAATTAGAAATCACTCATGCACTCTGTTAAACCTAATCCTAGCCAAACAGAAGGAGACAATTTGAAACTGCAACCAAGCTTGTTCTAAAGGAGATGCTGAGTTGTCTGTGCTACATGTGTGCTGCTGAGGTATAAATTTTGTTTCAGGAAGCCCTTGTCTTCAAAGTAGAGAAGCAAAAACCAAACAAAAATATGAGGTGACTCTTTAGGTCGCCAGCACAACGGTGTTCTCTAGTAAGCCTGGTATATTCAAAGGCTAAGGCAAAAGAGTAGTCGCTCCGAGCTGTGCTCACCACAAAGGCTGCATCAAACAGTAAAGACTGCCTCAGAAGCACCTTTTGTGTTGTAAAATGAAATGAATAAGGCACATGAACGTTATATTTTTTCTTCTGGAAGTTAGAATTTTTTAAGCGGAAGCATGTTCCTAAGACAAATTTTATTATGGAATTCTAGATTTAGCCCAACATGAATGAATGGAGGCTGCTGTAGGAGATATTAAAATGCCTGAGCCCTAATTGGAGAAGGTAGAATTAGCAAAACCGACCAAAAATTGAGTCAAACAAGTTCAGCAACGTGCAAGTAAAGAGTTGTCGCTATGTATAAACAATTATCTTAATTAAGTTAACTGGGTGTATAACTTTCACCAGATCTTCTCATGTGTCATACAATTTTTTATTGACCTAGTCAAAACCTATAGCATTTCTTCCTGTGGCTACATGTGAAACTGTGAAGAATATACAAAAAAAAAAGGGCAGACTGACTAGTCTTAAGCCTAGCATTAACAATTCCACTAAACCTTTATGAACATATCATAAAGATATTAAGAAGAAATTAAAGTATTTATTCTAAAAAAAACCAAGGTCATAAATTTATGTATATCACATGCACATGAGTGTACACACAAATGCAAAAATATAAGGTAAGGCTGCTCATTATAGATCCTTGTAATCCGCCCCTTCCTTGGACCACACATACACAAGAGCTCCATGCATCAGGCTACCCTTTTTACACGACTGCATGCACCCACAGACCATATAAAGATGCACACACAACAGGCTGTAACATACTGGTTCCTTTTATTTCAGTTGACCAAGCACATACAAGATCAAGGCTTAATTTGTTCTCTTAGATACAAGTGTGAGGGGAAAGGATATTTTTTATGTCTTCTCAGAAGTCAATGGTGATGCATACAATGACATATGTTGAGCGGGTTGATGTTAGGACCTGAGCTTTTGGGGTGCAATGTAAACGGACGTACTCGTCCTTCATAAACCAAGTGTACGTTCTCTCTTTTGAAATACATTCATAATCCCTGTGTCATTTTCTGGTACAGTTCATATCTATGTTGCCTCTGATATTCTCCACTCTTTGTAAATGACCTTTTGTCTATTCGGTTACAGTCTTACTAGACTCGGTTAAATTCAATGTCACTACTATATTAACGGCATTAGGGAAGAAACCAGTCAGTGAATTGACATACAGATTACGTGAGAATTGGGAATGCAATTTTCACGTCAAGAGAGAAACCTGATAATCACAAGAGTATCCGAAAAGCAAGACCTACTTTTCTTTGCTTGATTCCCGTGTAATAGGGACAGTCCACATTTGCCTTATCCTCTTTGTTTGAACATCTAACTTTTTCTCTCTCAGGTAGTTAGACGTGATAAGCAACCTGCCAGCCAACTGTGGCTCCTGTATGCAATGTCACAGCCAACAACAAGGGCACTTTGGGACACCCAGTTAGGCTCCGAGAAATTCTGTGGTGTCATGTACAGAATTGTTACTGGTACAAGCTTTTGAGTACTAATAATAAGAACAAAAAAGAAAATTTGATGGGCAATGATAATGAAAGAAACTCTCTCTCTCTCTCTCTCTCTCTCTCTCTCTCTCTCTCTCTCTCTCTCTCTCTCTCTCTCTCTCTTAAATAAGCTTGTAAGACTGGTCTGCAGTAGACAAGAAAGGGCAATAACCAGGACGGCCCGAATCCGAACTTTGTCGGATAGGCCATGCCGTGAAAGGATTATGCACTAGATCATCCAAGCTATAACATTTTTTTATTTTTTCAATTAAAGGAGATAATATATTTTGAGGTAGTATAATTAAATGATTTGACGCAAAGATATTGGCTTTGTTGTCTGTTCTTTTGGCTAGGGAATCTTCTTCTTCTTCTTTTTCTGATTTTCTTTTTTCCTCTGGGTTGCTGATCACCTTAATTACACCAGCTCATTTTTTATATTGCTATTTCATTGATCAATATATGTACCATTTGGAAGAAATATTATAATTAACTGGCTTGAAGCGAAGGGTAATTATAGATGGAAAAATGGCAGAGAGATAGACATTAACTTGCATGAGCAAGCTAGGCACCTTTTGGGGATTACATTTGTCTACGTCCATAAATCTAACAGATCATGACAGCTCCCAAACATGTTGTTTAGGATTTCTTCCAAGAAAATATGACCATTGAATTTTGTTGAATTATATCTGAAGAATGAGATACCATTTGGCATAGGATAGAAAACTCATAGGTATCCTAATAATTTTCAATACTTTGACAATATGGATCAAGATATAAATTTTCTATTGTGGACGTAGAAAGTCTGTAGCTGGAGACCTGAACTGTAAAGACGAGGAAAATTCTCTCTCACAACAAAAGAGATGGATCAGAAACTATGTTAGAGAAGAACTTATGCACGAGGAGTGGATCAGGAAGTATAGTGGAGGCAAAAATCTAGAGTTGGGTGGCTGAAACATGGGGATAAGAATACTAAATTCATTCACCAGATGGCCAACTTTAGGATGAAGAAGAATTGGATCCCTCTCTCTATGCCAATGGTGATTTCACACAAGACGATAACATTATCTGTCATTCCCTTGTTCAGCACTTCTTCTTCAAGAGAAGCCCACAAAGTAGGCCAAACATTTTATGTATGTCATTTAACAAAATATCTCATAGTGATGCTTGTAATCTTGAAAAGGAGTTCATGCTAGAAGAAATTGGGAAGATAGTCTTTAGTACGATGGAGATAAAGCGTGTGACCTAATGGCTTTAATTTCAATTTCTCCCGTACTTGCTAGAGCATTGTTAAACAAGTTGTTATCAATCACATGACTGATTTTCAAAATAACCTGAAAATTGACAAAAGAGTGGGGTCTTCCTATTTTTGGTTCTAGAGAAAGATAATATTGTTGATGCTAGAGACTTTAGGCCCATTTGCTCATCATCTTATGTATAAAAAATTTCTCAGTAAGGCCACAGCAAATAGGATGGCTAATGTTATGGAAGACATCATTCTAACCAACCAATCAACATTTGTCAAGTCTAGACAAATACTAGATGGGGTCTGGGTTGGAATGGAAGCTATAGATAAATTTAAACACTCTAAGGAAGTAGGGATTTTCCTCAGGTTAGACCTTCAAAAAGCATATGACTAGGTTGACTGGTCAATGCTTAATACTTTGTTGGAGAAAATGGGTTTGGTGAGAAATTCATTAGTTAGATCCCATCCATTTTTGTTTCAGCCACTAATTTTCTCTTTTGTGTTAATGGTTTGCTAAAAGGGTATTTCCAGATGGAAAGAGGGTCAAAACAAGGAGACCTCTTTCCCCTCTACTCTTTACTATGAGTGGAGAGTTCTTCTCAACAATGATCTAGAAAGCAATGGCATGTGACATGGTTAGAGGTATTCAATTCAAAAGAAAGTATCTCATCTCTTATATGCAGATGACACTAGTGTTCTACCATCTTTGTAAAATTCAAGAGACTAACCTTAAGATAGTGATAGAAGTCCTTTAATGGGGGCCAAGCCAAACTATCAATTGGAAAAATCTTCAATTTCTGGTGTGAGGGTGCCATCTGAGGAAATGGATAAGTTAGCTGCTATTCTACAATCAGCAATGTCCGGCAAAGGTGATGCCTTTCAACTATTTAGGTATCCCCATCTTCACTGGCAAAGGAAAGAAGCACTGTTCGGATCCTATGGTGGAAAGAATGACTAAAAAGTAATCATCATGGAAGTGATAATATTTATCTTTGAGGGCATAACCAATCTAATTAAAGCATCTTTTGTCTACCTGTGTATTTCCTTTCTATATTCAAAGTTCTTGTTGAGATTAGAAATAAATTTGAGAGACTCCAATGTCACTTTCTTTGCAATGATAGAGTTGAGAAAAGAGGATTCATCTAATCAATTGGGATAAAGCATGTAAGCGTAGAGTTCAAAGGGACGGAATAAAAGGAATTGATGAGTTCAATAGAATATTGCTTGAAAAATGGTGTTAGAGGTTTGGAGAAGAAACACATAGTTTATAGAGATACGTGGCAGTTAGCGGATATGGTTATAAGTTTGATGGCTGGTCCCCACTCACCCAACCATTCAAACAAAGTGTGGAAAAACATCCATGTTTGGTCCTTAGTTGTTCAAGAAAATTCATGTTTCTTAGTCACAAATATGAAGAAGATTAGATTCTAAAAAGATAAATGGTGCCACAATCTCTCCTTCAATTGGCATACCCAAGACTCTATAGAATTGCTTGTCATAAAGAGGCTTCAGGGAGTCAAATCTTTAGAAAGGCGGGTTATTGAGTGGAACATCAAAACTAGAAGAAGGGAGTTCAACAATAAACATAGAGAAGTAGAGGAATTGAAACAATTGTTGACTTCTTGCCTCCTCTTCCAAAATACTACTAATGATCTTAGAATTTGGAAACCAACAACATCATGTTTGTTTTCAATTAAAACACTTTATTTCATCTTTCTCACAACAACAATTCAATCTTCCCAACTGCCAAGCTCTAGCATTTAAAAGCTCTACCTATATCCTTTCTTTCCTTTGGATATTCGCTCATGATAGAGTCATCACAATAGATAAACTCCACAGAAGGGGATGGATCTTCCCAAGTATTTGCTACCTTTGTTCTTCTTCTACTAAATGCGCCAACCACTTGTTTGTCCTGTGTATCTTTTCAAGTAAAGTTTAGTCAAGCTTCCTCTAGTTTGGGATTGTCTAAGGTCTATCCATGATCTAATCATCTAATTAATTGTCAAACATTAAAGCAACTAAGCTTAAAATTTTTAAAATAAAAATAAAAAAAGTTCGTTTGGAAAGTTGCATTGGCCATTATCTTATAGTCCCTTTGGAAAGAAAGAAAATTTAGGTTCTTTTCAATTTCTAAAGCCTCTATTGCAGCTATGATGTTCAAAAATTAAATCCCAAATCATTCGCTAGGAAAAAGCTCATGAAATTGTCTCACATCTCTCTTTCTCTCAATTCATGTCCAACTGAAAATTGGTCCTATCCCAGTCAACTCCTATAGTCAAATCAACACACAAATAGAATCCTCCACCAATTGGATCTTTTGAATTCAACTTTGATGGATCCAACTTGGAAACCCGGGTCATGCTAGTTATGGTGCTATTCTCAAAAATCATGATGGGAAAGGGATTTTGAAGTCTTGGGGGCTCTTGGAATCTAAGACTCTACTGTTTCAGAAGTGCTTGAAGCCTTTTATATTGTTAGGATCTAAAAGCTCAACCCAACATTGCTAGTTTTGATTAAAGGGGACACTAAAAACACCATTAATTGGATGTCTGGTAAAGTTGAAGTCCCTTGGAGAGTTCAAAATTGCATGCACAGGATTAAGAAATGTACATTCTCTGATCAAATCTCTTTTCACTGTGTTTATAGGTCAGCCAATAGTGATGTTGATAAATTGGTTAACAAAGGTGCTCTAATGGAGGAGAGTTGATTGTTGTGTTGCCTCTCATTACGTTAACTTTTGTGGCCTTTTGAGGGAGATGTTTCTTTTACTTGTACCTGGTGTGCTTCTTGTGTTTTTAGATGAGGGATCATCCTACCAATTTTTTGTATTAAATTCAAACTCCAACTCTTTAAAAAAGTTTGCGTAGCTTCCTTAATTAAGCTAATGCTTAGCTTAATAGTCAAACTCCAATAGTTACATTTTGTGTTCTTTTTTCTTTTTTTTCCTTTTCTTTTTGAAAATTTAGACATACACCCATGCCCCATGTATGACCTTAAATTCTGGTTACCAACATGAGAGACCCCTCGTGTTAGTTTTACCAACTGTAGTGTTATTGGCAAATGAATAAGAAAGGCAATGTAGCTGCTTGGTAAATAGATAAGAGAAAAAATGGAAGTCAACTCTCATTAGAAGTGCTTATAGCACTTAAGGTGGTAAAGAGCTTATTTTATAAGTGTCTCATATGATAAGAGGGAATGGTAAATTTTCATGGTGGAGATAACATATTATAATAAGTTATTATCATAATAGCTTAATTATGATGGAATTCTCATAAATAAGCAGAAAATATGAGCTTATGATAATCAATTATGGCTATTATTGTAGTATCTATCTGGGGAAGACAATGAACCTTCTTTCGAAACATTATCTTTGGATACCATATTTTTCTTTGGAATGTACAGTGGGTGAGAGAACATGAAAGCAACCAACTACTTGTACAAGAGAAATTACATAATAGACTCCCATGGCATTCAAGACCTAGATTCTAGCAATCCAATTTATATATACATGCATATATATATATATATATATATATCAATCTACATGCATAGGGAGGGAATTGATAACTTCACTATGGAAACAAATTACTAAGGAAGAGACTCTCAGCCTCTCTCTATCTACTTGCATCTCTCTACTCATATCCAATCTTTGCTTAGAATCTCTTATTTTCTTTCATCATATAGTGATCAGTCTACTAATCTCGTTTTTATAGGAGGTTAAAGATCCTGTTTGTCAAGATTTTTGTTGAGAAATTCGGCCCCCAAATGAGGTGCCCTATTGGTTCAAGAAATCAGGTGCCCTTTTGTCACACATGGGCATGGACCCATAAAAAAAGAGATGGCTAAGATCAGCCTTTAAAGACAAATTTGGATTGACGGAGCTTAAGACTTGTTAGGGATCAAGATTCAGAGTTTGAGTTACTAGGAAAACAAATTTCTAGCAGATGTGCAAAAATGTAGCTATTATGTTTTCAACAATATAGATAAACATATTTGACTCTATGGAAGCATAATTTAGAGCTGTGCATTATAGGCTCTCTTAATGGAAAGATACAAACTACCCTCACACTAGTTGAAGGTGATTCTTCCTTACTAATCTCTTGGCTTAAGGACCTCTTAGAAACTCCTTAGGAACTTTCTAACATGGCCACTGAGATTGAAGAACAGGTTGCCAACAGACATGTAATCTTTACTCATACCCTCAGAGATGCAAATCACAAGGGGGGTGGCTTGGCTAAATAGGCTCAAACGGATCCCAGCTTCAAACCAAGTGGATTCAACCACCAGCCACCTCTCTCTCACAACATATCTTGTAAATTTCATTCTTTTTTTTTTTTTTGTTTCTTTATGAATGGAGGGGAGTTCAACAAAGACTGCCGGTCCTTCTGGCTGATTGTGTTCATTTCCTTTGTTAATACAAATTCCATCATTTAAAAAATAAAAATAAAAAAAAACGTAAACAGATATTTTAAACATATTTTACCAAGCAACATTATATATGATTTTTCATAAGTTTACATCCGATAAATATCTATTGCCAATCAAATAAGTGTTGCCATTCCCTACCTAAATGTTTCACAATCCATGATGCTTGTCAAGCTATTTTTTAAGGTATATTGCCAACTTCAAGTACTCCACGCCATTAGTAACAATATCATGTTTAGTCAAACAGACAAGTGCCTTTATCAATTTTCTTTTAATATAAGAGATTTCCTAATCTTGTACAATTACATGGATTTACATGGAGAAGAGGCCTAACTGGGTTCCCAAAAAATGTTTTTCTTTTGGGCAAACAGCTCTACTAGGCCACACAACAATTATCTTCTATTTTTTTCTTTTTTAAAAGTTAGATGTACACACCCATGCATAGAGTTGAACCCCGTCACATAATTGAGAGTTCTTGCACCATTGTGCTGGTACAACAAAGATCTTCTCATTGGGATGATCCTCACCACAATTCAATTGTTGAAAAATTGAGCAATGGAAAAGGTTTTTTAATAAGGCCCCGAACCAATTGGACGAATAATGTAAACAATTTAGATGACCAATCATAAGAGCCCGATATATGCAAAATGCACTCTAGTTGCACATGCAAACACCGTTCTCTAATATATTACTAGGGGTGTAAACGGTCTAGTTCTTGTTCAGTTTTTATGGAAGACCATAATTAGACTGTTAAAAGTTTAACATTATTGGTACCATATTGTTCAAGAGTTCAAAACCAATCTTATTTTTGGGTTTATATTAGTTCTAATACACAAAGGAAAATATAGAAAATAGACAATTTAAGAGGTCAAAAGATGGGTAATGCATTATTTTAGCTTATTTAATTATTTATATAATAATTAGCCATGAATTTTGTTTGGTTAGTTAACAAATGAGCAAAAAAGATCACAATAAGAAATGATACAAAAGTTAAAACACACACACACACACACACACATATATCTTGCTAGTAATTATAGCATAAAGAAGTTAGTGATAGCATGAATGCAAAATTGGTAAGCAAAATAAAGTATGAAAGGGCAAGAGGGAAGATTAGGAGATTTTGGAGTTGAAAAATAAAAAGAAAACAAAAAAATAGAATAGGAATATAGGATTTAGGTATAAAGAGTGAAGATTAGAGGATTTGGATGAAGATTTGTTAGATTTGGTGATGAGGAGGATTTTAGAGTTGGTTAAGGTAGAGAGAGAGAGATAGAGAGAGTATACAACTCATTTCCTCTATTACTAAATTTTTTTGTTAGTAAATTATTAGTTTATAGATAAACTACAATTGTTCATCCATATATAAGCTCAAAAGTAGGTGCCAAGATTAGAATGGGATAATCTATAATAATATATACTTTTATAAATTAATAAATTTAATTTTTAAATTATTATTTTATCTTGATTAACGTAGAAGTTTAAAATAACTTTATATAAGAGCATTTAACCTAACATTTTATATTTTTTATTCTTGATTTTGATCCGGTTACTAGAGTGTGAAACTGCTGTTGTACCTATAAGATTCAATTCTTTGAATTGAAAACCAATAATGTACCATCAATTCTAATTGAACAAATATACCTCAAGTTTTCAATCAAGTTCCACTCAGTTTTCTAGTTCTAGGTATATATTGCTAATAATTATATGATTTTATTTTTTTTGAAATATTATGCACTAACTACTAATAGCAAGTATAATAATCAGTTGCAGGCTACACTAACTAACCTCTCCCTGGCTCAATGGCTAGACTCTGCCGAGATTATCTATTGGTCTGAGCTTCAAGACTTGACATGCCAATAATCAATTTAACACCATATATCTACCACATAGAATTGCAGTAAGAGTAATCTAACCTACTTAAAATATGATGAATAACTTAAATCTTATAAAATAAAATTAAAAAAATGAAAGAAAGAAATACAACCCATCAAAAAGGAGCGCATCTACTTCTACAAACGCTCTTGAGCGTAGACTCTGTGGAACCGCAACATATGGTTCTTAGAGGTTACGGCCAGGGTCTCCTTGCTACAGCTTGCGTTTGCACTTCTTACAGATTCTAGCCACGAAATAGGGCAAGGACCACTTGCCACCACTTTCAACCCAATGATACGAACTTGACCACTAGGATAATGACGACCACTCAATTGGTGCACTAGGATTCATGTCCCTTGACTACTACCTGAGGGCACATTCTGACCTAACCGGCTTAGAGCCCTCCTAGACACGCAGTTCCTTGCTGGTCCCCCAATTCCAAATTTCTACTTGACACGTGGAGTTGAGGGAGCGGGGCCAACTTGTTTTAGGACTTATTCTAATCCTTTGACATCTGATGGTGAAAATTCCATATTATTTCTTAACAAGGCAGGAGGCGCATGTTCCTTTCTATCGTTGGGTTGTCATCCGAGCAAATGTAGACAATTTTTCATAAATAAATAAATAAATAAATTTTCATTTCCCAGAATATTTTCCCTTTATATCTACTATATTTCTTTATTTCTCTTATTTATAAGTTTATAAAATTAGGAGACAGAATTTATCCTGTTTTTGGCTATCTGGAGGAATGCCAACAAGAAGTTCACGTCTGCTTCGCAATTCACGCCGGAGTCAGCCATGGCTTTTGAATCTAGAAATGCCCTCCCGTTAAGCAAATTTACGAAATTGACCTTTCCTTTTTTCTCGGACGAAAGTTGCCCCCAACATGTCTACTAAACGGGTCACTAAGAATTGGGTTGCTTGAGAAAGTAGTTCTTTTTTTCTTTTTCTTTTTAACAAAAATGCAATTATATTTTGACATTTTGATAAAAATATCTAATAAATTTTAAAATTTATAAATTTACCATTAAATTTTCATGAACTTTGTAATTTTGCTATTTTCTTAAGTTTCCATCTTTCTTACTAATTTTTACAAAATTTCAATATTATCGTTATCTAACAGGCATGTGGTCATCAGAGAAGGCATTGAAAAACAAGGACTGTGACCTGGGAATGAGGTAGACGTAAAAAATCAAGAGTAGGGGCGTAGTCGACCTAAGGGGTAGGACCAGGGTGTTGTCTATTGGGTAGAGCAGTGATCTAACAACTCGGGGTTCCAACAGTCACAATATTGTCTGCTTTGGGGCGCCCATACACCCCTCAAAGTTTTGTTCTTTCCTAGTTTTCTAGGAACAATGCGTTATAACTGTTAGAGTTTCTCAAACTCTTATAAACAGCCGAGTTTCCTCTCCTTTAGCAATGTGGGACTAACTCTCTGTCCTTCACCCTTAACCTTCTCTTGGGCTGCCTTCATCAACCCAGGACTTCACATCTTCCCCCCTTAGAAAACACGTGTCCCCGCGTGACAACCACAACTAGGTGCTAGCGTATAACTAGCTACCACACCACGAGGGAACTGGCTCTGATAACAAACTGTGATACCCTAGGTTTTCTAAACCTTTTTTTAATACATATAATAATAAAAATAATTTGTTTTATAAAATAGGCGGGATCCCTGAAAATAAAAACTCAATATTTATAAACTTTTTGCAGCGTTAAAAGCAATACCAAAAAGAAAACCCCGAGGGTCATCAACATCCCAAAAACTGCGATAATAAACAAAATTAAATCTCAATACGCAGAGCATGCTCCATTTAAAACCACAATAAATAGACAGAAGCAGTGAGAAACCCAAGATAATATAATTCCAAAAGCCTCAAGGTTCCATTCATGATCACCACACCATACACATATGCAAGTAGATATACACTATGCAATCGTGTGGGTCCAATCTATCCAAAGTACAAGTATCCAAGTATAGCCCCAAAAATTCTAACATAAGTGCAAAGGACATACACTAATCAGTTCTTGTAAACAAAAGAGCATATGGTCCTCAAGTCCTCGCCCTAAGTAGCACTACTCCACCCGCTTTTCCTTCGAACTATTGCGCTTCAAATCTGAGGCATTGCAAAACAAAGCAATGTCTCGGCAAGCTATGGTTGTGTAGATGATTCACATTCAATAATGAATACGATAAAATCACATGGCGCAAGGTATCAAGGTTATGGTAAATCTCATAAGATAAATATATACGAAACAAGTAAACATCAGATATTCATGAAGAATAATACAAGAAAATCATGATGCATATCTGCTGAAATTTCGTTAGAAATGTGATACTTGAATTCTAGGAGAAAGGCAGTTTATCGAGACTGTGATGGCTGAGATTAGCTAAACCAGTGATTAAAGTTCATAGTTCTTTAATCTTATGAATTGCTAGCGTCGAGTAATTGAGTTTCACTAGGATAACAACGATGTGTAATATTATATGAGATTGTTTTCTTATGGGAAATCAGAATTCAATTTACAATCAATACTTAGGAGTAGCCGATGAGGGCGGGTGCTAGAAGCATTGGCAGGCTTCTAGGTGGCAGGCTTCTAGGTGCTTATAGTATGATCATATTGCGGATTGATTTTGATCGACATGCCATTGCCTGACAGTGAATTGTTATGCTTTGATTTTAATTGGCATGTATTGCCTGTTTAGGAGTGGAGGTGATATGGGTTGATTGATATACATTGTCTATTAATAAGATCATGTGCTTTGAAATAAATGCGGCATAAATTACCTATATGTGAGTTATGGTACTTCAAATTTTGTTGATATGGTGATTCACTTATGTAAAGTTGTAAACAAATGATTAACTCTTGGATGAGAGTGTAATTTATGCTAATTGCATTATGTGTGGTTATGACACATTATAACCATAAAATGAGTTACTTAATCTGGGGTGGTTTGAAATATATATTCATTTATGTATATGAGTTGCTATATTAGGGGATGACAGGACATGAAATTGTTATTAGCATTGACTTTGAAATTTTTTTATATGTTCTGTGGATCTTGGGATATGGGAATGTTTTGAGAATTATTTGAAGAATAATATAGAAAGAATTTCGAGGATGAAATTCTTATAAGGATGGAAGAATGTAACATTTCAAATAATAATAATAATAATAATAATAATAATAATAATAATAATGAAATGCCTTAAATAGGGGGTGCATTTGATACGGGCACCCCTCCCTCACTTAAAGTGAATCGAGATTAGGTCTGTTCCTGAACCCAACACATAAGAGGAACCTGATTAAAAGGGAAAATCTAGGGGGAGAGAAGAAGAAAGGAGAAGAATAAGAGGGAGAAGGAGAAGGAGAAGGAAAAGGAGAGGAGGACCATACACAGGAAAACACATTTTGCCGGAGGAGATGGGTGTGCTGGCGATGAGGGTTTTTTGGGTTGCCGGATTTGCAGATGTCACCGACGAAGATGATGACTCGAATAGATGATCCAATATGATCATCTTGCTCTTCACGACGACGTGAACTAGAATCCCAAGTTTATTGGGGAATCCGACGTGATCTTGACTGTCGATCGAAGAAGGGAATGTCGCATGCCTAGTTTTAGAGGGTTTCGCAACGGATCTGAGCCAATCTAGCCATTCCAGAGAGGGAAAAACATGAAAATGTATATAGAAGGTGAGATCTACAAAATCCTGTTCTTGATTTTGAGATTTTAGCTAAATCTGCACCATTCATGCTAGATCTAGGTTTTGTGGATAATCTAACCGTCCATTTTTAAATTAAAACTTATGGATAGGTAATTTAGGGCATGATGTACCTCAGATCACACAAAATTTTTAGATCTAGGCTGAAAATCGGTCAAACAATCTTAGCCGTCTGATCGGGTATTGTTTGCACAGTAACTTATTGACTTTTGATCGATGATCAGACACCATGAATGTGTTCTAAAACATTGGAAATGTGGAATAATTTATCTTAAATGTTAGAAAATGAAAGTTATAGAGGTATGCGCTCAATCTGGACTATCAATCTGATCATGTGCCTTAGGATTGGCTAATCAGAAAGTGATTTGACCATCTTATAGATGTGTAATCCTGAAAATACATAGAGATTATTAAAAAAACATAAAAATTGGGTTAATTATAATGAAGATGATCTGAATTGATGATCAAATATCGGATTTGAGTAGTAATCTGACACCCCGGGTTTTATGAATTGTTTTCCCATATTTATACTCAAATAATAGTAATTTATTTATAGAAAATAAATGGGATCCCAGAACTTAAAACTCACGTTTTAAAACTTTTCCCAACGTCAAGAAAATACCATTTAGAAAACCCCGAGGGTCATTGCACCTCAAAACCACACTGAAGAAACAAAACGAAAAATAACCTCTCGAGTTGCTTCGCTGGTGGAACATGCATGCTCAAGGATCCTCCCTCAGCAACTACTTGTGTGGGCGCCACCGGTGCTACATGGGACGACTGTGCTGCTGAGTCCTTTGGGATTGCTACAATCGCCGCCGGTTGAACAGGGTGTAATGCCTGCATCTCCGCCCTAACCTACCTCGAAATATGCTCTGTGAGGCGTGGTACGAGGCTCTCAACTACTCGAGATGCGATGTCTGCCTCCTGCCCCCTTGCTCTGGTGTAGTGGCAGGGGTAACAGGGTTGGCAACTAGTGGAGCGGGGGTAGACCTGGTCCTTCGTCGATGAGCCATTTGATAACAACACATAACCCATGGTATAAGCATTTCTCCTTTCTCCGTCTAAGCTAACAACTAATTGGCTATTATGCTAATTAGACCCTTAAAGTGGTGATGATGGAATACACCTGAGCTCTGATACTAAACTTTGACACCCCGGGTTTTATCAACTGTTTTCCCATATTTATACTCAAATAATAATAATTTATTTATAAAAAATAGATGGGATCCTAGAACTTAAAACTCACATTTTAAAACTTTTTGCAGCGTCAAGAAAATACCATTTAGAAAACCCTGAGGGTGATTGCACCTCAAAACCACACTGAAGAAACAGAACGAAAAATAACCATTTTGAGCATGCTCACAAATTAAAACCACGATAAAATTTTTGCAACTGCAAAGATACTTAATAGTGAAAGTTCCAAAGCTCCAGAGTCTATTCAAGATTATCACATCATCTATGAATAAACATTTAACCACTATACAGTGATATGAGTCTAATATATCAATATATACAATGACTAAGGAGAATGTCAAAAAGCCAATACCGGTCCAACCAAAAGTACACTACTTTGTCGGTATCTGACAATCTCTGTTCTCAAGTCCCCCATCCAACTCTACGCTAGTCCACTTTCTTCCCTTTCTGACTGTCGTGCTCTAATTCTGAGGCATTGCAAAACAAAGCAATGCCTCAGCAAGCCATGCTCGTGCAAGTGATATACATTCAAAATAACTCAATAAAACAAAGCATATGGTGCAAAGCATAAAGATCATAAAATGATCAAACATAATATAAAGTCGCAAATCACACGATAAAGGACATACCATGTCTATGCAATAAATAAGATATAATCAACCATGATATCAAGACATGCACAATTCGAGAAAATCTAGAAACACATAAATGCATGTCAAAAGTATCAACATCATACATAGTCACGCCCTGTGAGTGTCTCACATACACTCACAGCAATGTGGGGTCAGCTCTCTATACCATCCGCATTCACCCTTGCACCCTCACGGGTACTCAAGCACTCAGGCACTCGCGGGAACTACGCGCACCACTTTCGCTTTCACCCTTTCACCCTCACGGGCACTCATGGGGTGAAAAATCGCATCCTACTACAGAATCAATAGTCTCAAATATCAAGTCAGAGCGACTCCCACATGTCAAAATTACCCAAAATCAAGTGGATATCACAAAAGATAGTAAAAATAGTGCATGCAATAACCACCAGAAAAATAGCACGCATATGAGAAGCTACATGCTGAAATCAATCTCATGCATATAGTGAGCCACAAATCACATGCCTCAAAAACTCAAATCACCAATTCAACATTTGAGAATCATGAAAAAAATGTGAATGAAATCACCTACCTCGGTATCGCACTATACCCAAACAAACGCATAATCAATATCAAGGGGCATGCCCTGATGTACCTATCATGCCATAAATCATGTCATGGTTAATGCACATAACAAAAATCTAAAACCTGATCATCTATTGATCAGCTTGATCTGAATCATCTAATAGCATTTAGTAGTTTTGCTATTAAAAAGTTACATCAAACTAGATTTTTATCTTAAATCTAGATCCGTCTTGTTGAGACGATCACAATACCTCTTTCGGATCATGATTTGGACCTCTGTAGCTCATAAAATCAAGGTTTAAAGGGTTAAAAAAGACCAAAAACCAGAAAGCGGGCCTGCCGCACACGCGCGCACTGCGCTTGCCGGGGGCATCTGTGGAAGCGCTTCTCGTCAGAACCCGCTCTAGGGTAGCGGGCACTTCTGTGGATGTGCTTTGCGTGTAGGGGATAGAACAGCGCGTGGTGCATTCCAGGCTCATTGTGTGGTGCGCACGAGTTGCACCACGTGCCCTGCTCGTGGCACGCCCTTGTCACGCCACGTGGCACTCCATGGTCCATGCATTTGCCCCCTGTTCCAGTCGTCCTTGCCGAAGACGACGACTGGACTAGTTCGCCGTCACCGATTACCCCAGGTGCTCCGTTTTTTGTGGTTTTTACACCCCTTAGTCCGGTTTTTCACGTACATTCCATTTCCACCTTCCATTTTCACAAATCTCTCCTAAATCTATCATTTTTTTACGATTTTTATCACGTTTTCAAGAACTCCCATACTGCGGTTTTTTGTATTTTTCCGTGTCCCTAGCCATTCGATCGTCACGAAATTTTGTGGGTCCTTTCCTCTCCTCATCATACACAATGTGAACGGTCCAGATCTAAATATGATATAGTCTCATCTAATTTTTTTGTGCAAAACAGTAAGCACGAATTTTTGGTAAATATTATGTGTTCATGCCATTTTTTCGGCGTTTACAAGTGCATAAACCTTGAAATTAACACAAAAGGGAAGGGTGGGGTGATCCTATCTCATTCCCGGCTGTTCAAGGTGGGAGAAATCCTTCTCCATGATGCGTCACTGTCCACGTGATGGCAGAGAAGATTTGAGAGAGAGGAGAGTGCATTTTAAGCACTCTCTCTCTTCTCCTTACCTTATATTTCATTATTCTATTCTATTCTATTATTTCGTTATTTATTTATTTTCTCGGTTATTTTTAAAAATCAAAATGTTACAAGTAAAGACCGATTCAACGGTTAGATCCTCTTCTAACTTTATAAGATGAGAGGGATTGACCCTTTAGTGATTAAAAGACATTAATTCAATAAATCATGACATTGATAATCAAAGATGACAGATAACAGTCTAGATGATAGAAAGACCAACATTTAGCTTAAGATTACCCTAATTGAGGGTTATTCAGATGATCTAGGCCGTTGATTTAGCATTAACTGTTAGATCAAGGGGATTGTCACTTGGATTTATTTAAATTGATATATGTGTTGAGTTTTTTGCAAGTGCACGATTGTTGTAGTCTAGTTAGTGCAAGTCTGTGTCGATTTCACGGGGACTCGACTTAAATGTTAGAGTTTGCATAAAATTTCAATTATAAATTAACAGAAATAAAATTCAATTTCATTAACCAACTCATGAGTACATTGTTCTAAATTTAGAGAAATTAAATATAATAACTATGTTAATACAAATTTTTTGTCTCGATTGTTGTGTCACGCAACAACAAGGCTTGAAATTGCACATTAAAGGGGTTAACTGAGAATAAGATAAAACTAGAATATTTTAGAGATGACAGTTTTCAATGGAGATTTAAGAATATTTCAAAGATGACAAGATTTGTTCAAGACCTCACTTTAGTTATTATTTATGGATTGTACTTTAATATAAATTGCAATGTGACCTAGATGTGAGGATATGAATTCATATTAGATGTGATGGCTGTATGGAGAGACCTTAGGTATTTTGTCATGATATGATTTTTTTTAATTTACTGTTGGAGTACACATTTTTATTGAAAATCGTGTTTGTGTTCGAGTGAATGGGCGTGGAGACTAAGTCTCAAATATGTAATGTCTTGTATTGTGTTTATCAGGTGATTTTGTATTGCACGTGATATGTGCAACAATCTAAAATACAATGGAGACTGTGGGATTTTAGGTAGAAATGGAATTTCATTTCACCGCTAAATCCGTGATTTTGTGGTTGTATAACTCCCAAGACTTTAAAAATTAAATGCTTTTATTCAAGTTATGTTTTTTGATACTTTAAAAATCAAAGTTTTTAAAACAGGGATCCCTACTCTTTTTATAAATTGATATTTTATTATTGATAAAACCTGCGGCATCATAAGTGAGAGACCACCAAGAGGGGTGACGAAGCTATTCTGGCTGGGTGGGAAAGGTGGGCGCGATTTGAGTAGCAGCATTTGGCGGGGAGGGAGCTTGTTTGGGTAGCATTGATTAAGGGAGGGGGGGAGGTTGGTTTAGTAGTGGGAGGATGTGGTCATTGTCGATCAGGTAGTGTTGCACGGGACGGGAGTAGTACCGTCAGGGGTACATAAGGGCACTGAAAGGGCACTGAAACACATGGGGAGTCATAAGAAACAAGGATAATATTAGCATTTAGTAGAAACTAAGTGGGTTGTGGGGGGGGGATAGAAAACTAAGGTAATGACAATTTTGCAAAGTTTTTGAAAACTTGATGGCAAATTTACAAAATTAAAAAATATTAGATTTTTTTACAAAAATGCCAAAAGATAATAAAAATTTTGCAAAAATCACAAAAAGGTAAAACGAGTGGGTTTCACCATCCAAGATTCAAATGATCCGAACAGCTAATAAGTTCGAGCCTGCTCCGGACTGGCTGTGCCCCACCCGATTTCTTTGGGGAACCATCCCAGCCATCTAGTCTCTGGAGGATGCTGCTGCCTTTATTTTCTTGATGACCAAGTCAGCTCGCTAATAAGGGATATGGTTAATTACTAAGAGATTACAAATCTTACCCTATATAATATTGCCATAATAAGTGAAAGTACCTTTTCTCTTCATACATTGTTTAGATTGGCCAGTAAGGCAACCAATCAAAGAGTTAACTTTCTTCCAAGAATTTACGAGTCATGTGAGTCATGGCCCACCATGTGACGATGTGAATAATTGGTAATTTTCTTAGGTTAGGGCAATCGGCCAGTGCCACTACAGGTTTCTACACGTGCACCTACTCGACCTAAAAGGAAGTTCAAAATGTCCCAGACATGTTAGGTAATTATTTCATCTAAAAACAGAGGAACATACTTAGAATAGAAACAATCAACCACCTACCTAGTGATCCAACGGTTGAGTTTCACAGATCCTGTATCATAGGTAGCCCTTGATACGAAGGGCCCGTCGCAGTAGTGGGAGGACCCATTGCACTTAACAACAGACCCCACCAAATTAAGATCTGCTACTTGCAATCCCCCGGCTGGATACAAACAAGAAGGTTTACTAATATACTTCCATATAGGACAAACTATTGTGGTGTCAATAGTAAATTTAACGATTGGCGATGATAGCCCTCACAGGATCACGACGAAAGAAATTGACCAAATATAGTTGGTTTTTTCGTCAGGTTACTGAAATTAGACGTCTCTCCGCTTTTACCCTTTTAATCCAACAACCCGAGTCAAAATACACTATTTCAGTCAGTTGACCGAAACGCCCTTCCACTTTTGTTGGAGCGAAGTAACAAATCCTGTACGAAACTTCTTACTCCAGTCAGCTCCGGCAAAAATACAAGTAGAAATTTACTGAAGTTCAGGGGTATTTCAGTACTTATGAACCGGGATTGGCCGGACTACCGACGGGCCGGAAAGTAGGGGGTATAACCGTCGTCGACTGGGGGTCCGGGCAAGGGAGGACCCCGAGGGCCTAATGCCGTAATGCGAACTCAAAAAGCCAAACGGAAGAGAAAATGAAGAAAAATGCTAGACAGAAGCCCTATCGGTCACTTTCCTGAAAGCGCCTAAGTTTTGCCTAAGGATCACTAGCTTTGGATGATCTGATCCGTTTATCTCGGCTTTGTGCATCACATAATGGGAAAAAAAGGAATACGTATATTTATTCTCATATTTATCCAAAATATTTTTGTTAGACCTAACCTTATCAAGTTAGGAATGACTTGTACAGCTTGGATATGAAATTCTAGCCGATTGAATGTTTTAGTTTATATTTCTTTGGTTCAAAAATGACAGACATCTATTTTTTGAAGTTTTTTAAAGATCTAAAACAAATGATTAGAATCATATAAATGGGTTGCCTATATTTGTTATTATAAACATAATAAACTACTTATACTTAAAAAAAAATTGTATGTTTCATGAAAAATAAGAAGTGTACTCATTCTCAAATAAATAAAAAGGTATTCTAAAAACCATATTTTGTTAGTTAAATTTAGATATTTTTATAAAATAATTCCACCATTAATTTCTTTACAATTTTTGAGAACCTATTTTTGTCCAATCGGCTGAGGTTAAGCACTTGCCTAAGCTTTCACATTTTGCAAGGTGCACCCACATTTTGAACGAAGGAGCCTTGTCATTGGATGATTGGATTTGATTGTAAATTTTTTGTGATAAAAGGTACAATTTTTTAGATGATAAAATTATCCAATCTTCATGATTTTTAAGATATTGAGTCATCAATAACCGGCTCAATTTT
Organism: Warburgia ugandensis; assembly: GCA_035236585.1. Taxonomy (NCBI): domain Eukaryota; kingdom Viridiplantae; phylum Streptophyta; class Magnoliopsida; order Canellales; family Canellaceae; genus Warburgia; species Warburgia ugandensis. The sequence goes on from CP141134.1 coordinate 70,120,115, forward strand.
ATGACAACGGGCCTGATGAGTGATGACACTAAACTGGGTGGCCCCTCGTGTAAAATGTAGGAATTTCTGTGGAAGCACCCGGCCTTCTACTTAGCATTTCTCTAAATGAAATCACTACGAAAAAAAAAGAAATAAAATTAAAATCTCTCTCTCTCTCTCTCTCTCTCTCTCTCTCTCTCTCTCTCTCTCTCTCTCTCTCTCTCTCTCTCTCTATATATATATATATATATATATTTATATTTATATAAAACAAACTCCGTCTAGTCCCGTCCTCCCACTGCACTTATAAACCTCATTTTTTCCGGCGCATTTAGTCTGCGTCTCCGCTATCTGGACTGAGAAAGAAATGCAGAGTTTTGCTGCGTGATAGGGCAAAACTGAAAACGCTAACCTGAATACGGGAAATCGTTGGTGCTTTGATCTTCTCCGGTCGGGGCGAGTCTTTTCTTCATCATTTTCTTAGGGTATAATGGCGTCGGAAGATGTAGTCGGGAAAACAACAGGGGAATCGGCTGTTTCGACGATCGTTAATCTTGCTGAGGAAGCCAAGTTGGCCAGCGAAGGTGTTAAGGCGCCTGGACACGCGATCCTCACTATCGCTAAATCTCTCGTTGCCGGTGGAGTCGCCGGAGGAGTGTGAGTAAAAAAAAAAAGTGTATTTTTTTCTATATTTGTTACAATCTCGTTAGGTTGATTGAAAAAGTATGTCATTTCTGCGATTGTTTGTAGTTTCTATTTTTTTCTGCTTCTGCTGTGATTTTTGAACTCTAATTAGGGTTTGGAACTTATTTGCTACTCTTTTTTTTTTACTAGTTTTGATCTTTTCATTGATCACAGAGTTTACGAGTGGAATGTATTTCCAGTGTTTTTTTCACTTTCATTTTACTTAAATTGCTTAACTTTCTAATCTTCATACCGTGTTGCTTAAACAGCGTATGAGTGAAATCTTGTTTCTTCAATCTCGATTTGTTCGTGTATTTCAAATCCTACACTAGGTTTTGGTAGCGTGTTGCTCAGATTATTATAATTCCGCGTTTATTTTGAATTTTATGATTTTGTGATTAATTGTTGGTTCCTCAACCTCTAAGTTGAAGCAAAATGGTAGATACTGCAAGTCTGGTCATGAGCTTCATTATCACAATTTTAATTTCTTTTTTTCTGTTTAGTTTTATTGTTACTTCTCGCTTAACATGGTTGTCTTGAGGTGAACTGAACAGTATTTTCTCTCCTTTTCTTTCTTTTGATGTATTCGTCTCTTGGCTTCAAAGGTTTTCCGGATTTCAGTTTTGACGTGGAAAGTTAGTAATCGACCATGTCATGGGTAATGTACACTTTTGGTTCTTTTCCTGTTCCTGTGTATCGTTAATTGGTAGATTGAAAGCAATCTTTTGAGTTTGAAGTCAGATAACAAAATAAATAGAGAGCCTGATCAGAATTTTATGAAAAACCAATACAACTAAAGAAATTTGTTGAAATATGAGAAAGGAGGATTACACAAATTTTCTCTTTTTATTTATTTATTTATTTGTTTTGCTTCTAATTAGTACTTGATTCTCATTAGCTGTAAATAACACGGACTAATGATAAACTAAGCACCAAATCGATCACTCATGTCAATAAAGTATTTCATTGCATTCTTTCGTCTATATTTTGAGATCATAAATAATCACAAAGTTATGCTCTTGTATAAATGGGTGGAATCATAATCTAATTCATCATTAAATGATAACATCAGAGCATCAGTTCCTTAAGTATGTAATGTTTTATTATACTGTTTGTGTTTTTGCTAATCTATGGGATCTGTTTCTGTTGCAGGTCACGCACTGCTGTTGCTCCATTGGAGCGATTGAAAATATTGCTACAGGTACATCTATTGACTTGTTACATTAGCTTCCAGCCACAAAATGCTTCCACTTGAGTTCTATTTTCATGGTCTTCTTTCTCCATAAAACCCTATGTCTAGCCCAAAAACCTTAATTAGCTAGTGGAATATTATGCTGGAACATAACATAAAATTCTCATCTTTTTGTCAAAAATACTTGGGAGCAGAAAACTTTACAGTTTAACATGTGATTTTTTTGCCTTTTTTTTTTTTTTTTTTCATGTACCCTTTCAGCCAATGTGGATTTTATAACTGTCTTTTGTCTTATGAAAATCTTTAGCCCTTTTCTGGCAGGATCAGTTGATATCCAGTAAGCAATATGCTAATGCTTAAAAACTTGAAGGAATACTAACAGTCCGGATGGTAGATTAGAGAATTTGTTATGTAATTTAGACATGAGAGCTGTATTTGTCAGAGTTACTTTTTTACCGTAATTTAAGAACAGCATTTTGAAGCTTATTCTTGATTTGGCTCATGGCTCCATCTCTGGTCCAACTGGCAAGGTTTACATAGTCCCATTTATTGGATCATACTGGATTATTTCTTACTAAATCAGTAAAGAATAATCTGACATAATTCAATAAACTAGATTATATAACCTTGCTGATGGGCCCTAATTTATGTAAAATTGAAGAACTTGCTCTTCCAATAACTAGTATCTTCATCATGATTATATTCATAATTTTCTTGTCCTACTTGCATCCTAAAACTAGGTATTCTGTTGGTTTTGCAAAGTGCAGGTTCAAAACCCTCACAATATTAAATACAATGGAACAATTCAAGGCTTGAAGTATATATGGAGAACTGAGGGTTTTCGGGGCCTATTTAAAGGCAATGGTACCAATTGTGCACGTATTGTTCCAAACTCAGCCGTTAAATTCTTTAGCTATGAGCAAGCATCAAGGTGAACTTCTTTTCATCTACTTCCAAACTGGAACTTCTTTGCAAGAATGATCATGTTTTTTATGGTGGCGTACAATTTCTTTTGCATTTCATACTTGTGTACCTGGGCATCTGCTTTTTGCTTACTAAAAGCTCTCCCCCATATGTTGCTTGATCTGTATATACACTGGTACATATTTTTTAATTGCAAATATTATTGTTGCTTTCAGCAGGTTTATACATTTTCTCTCTTGAGACAATTTGTTATTGAGCCCCTTGTGTAATATTTTATGCAAATAGGCCCTATGAGATAGGTCATTCATTAACTTTCATTATGCGATGGAAACTATATTCTAATCTTTTAATGGAAGAATTGTTATTAACTTTGTTATTCTTGGAACTAGTCAATGTAAAACTTGTTATCATAGTACACTATGGATAAATAATTTATCAGTGATTGATGCATACACAGGGTCATTATTGACTTAGAAAAAGCTTATGATAGGGCCTAGAGAGTTAATATGGTGGGTGTTGGGTGAGAAAGAGGTTTCATGGGGGTATATATACATAATTAAGGATATGTATGAAGGAGCGGTAACAAACACTAGGACCACTAGCGGAGAGATCGGTGATTTTTCTATCACTATAGGATTGCACCAATTATTGGCATTGAGCCCACACCTTTTTATGTTGGTTATGGATGAGTTAACAAAACATCTATAATAGAAGATTCTATAGTGCATGTTATTTGCAGATGATACACAAAGCTAGAGTTATGGAGATATGCATTAGAATCTAAAGGATTTAAAATTAGTCAAATTAAGGCAGAGTATATGGAATGCAATTTTAGCAAGGAGAGGAGCAGTGGAGCATCAATAAAATTGATAACCAAGAAGTCTCCTAAAAGAACACTTCCGACACTTGGGATCGATAAATCATGAGAGTGGAGAGATTGAGAGGGAGGTTACCTAGCAAATCCAAGTGGGTTGGAACAAATGGAGATGCGCCTCTGGAGTTTTATATGATCGGAGGGTACCATTCAAATTGAAAGGAAAATTTTATAGGATGGTTGTAGCGCCAGTCGTGCTATATGGATTAGAGTACTGTGCAGTTAAGGAATAACTTGTACATGGGATGAATGTCGCTGAAATGCAAATGTTGAGATGGATGAGTGACAATATAAGAAAGTAGGATAGAATTATAAATGAAAATATTAGAGGAAACTTAGAAGTAGCACTGATAAGTAACAAGATGAGGGAGATTAGATTTAGATGGTTTGGACATATCCAATGCAGACCAAAAAGGATACCAATTAGAAGGAGTGAGGTGATCCAAGTCGAAGGTTCTAAATAAAGATTTAAAAACTTTGGGACTAAATAAAGGTAGGACACTTAATAGAGGGGAATGGAGGAACAATATTCATGTGATTGACCCCTAATTGGGATAAGGTCTTGATGACGATGATGATTGATACATACAACCTTTCCCTTGCCTTTCAAAGCATTTATAATAGTGCTCTTTCCCAAGAAACAGGGGCATGATGAAAGAAACAGGCGAAGAGAGGAAGGACTGGAGAAAAATTTATTTGAAATCACAGTAAGTGGAGAAGAAATTCAACCAGCTGCTTTTTTAAACTAGGCAATATTACATCCCAAATTATTGTAATTTAGTTTTCTTTCTTTTCCCCATTTTCTTGGGTACATTTATTTTTTGGTTTTATAGGACAATTTCCCTTCACTGTTCAGAGGTGGAGCACATGAAGCATGGTGGGTGCCATCAGGAGACATGTTTCTATGTCATGTATGAGCCTGTAAATGAAAAAAATTTAGAAATGCAAAAGGAAAGGTTTTGATGGCTTATACCAGGCTACATAACAAGTGTTCTCCTTGGTCATTGTTAAGAAGATTGCTGGAGTATGGTACTGGTCAGCTTGTTCATATGGTAGGGAAGATCTGTAACATGTGTTGATGTTTTGGTGGGTTGGAGATATTGTTGGAGAACTGCTAGAAATTAGTGGTTAGATTAAAGAATGTGGGTTCAGTAAGACCTTTGTTTTGTATGGCAATCGTTGCCCCTGCTGTGGTCCCTTATGTTTTGCAATTTCAGTTGCTGTTGCAGACGAGTAAAAGGTCAATCACTACATCCGAGGAATGATGCAAACATAAGGATGCTTACTTCTTTGTGTGAGATGACTTACTGGAGCATCTAGTTCACATGCTTTAACATTGAAACATGATCTTATGGATTCATAATCACTTGTGATGATTCAACCCAAACTTCAGAGTTTATCTTGTTTGTGGATATGAATGGCAAAATGGGTTCGAGAAAGGGAAAATTTGGGTCTATAGGCTAAAGCTGTTAGAGAATTTCCAATAGAATATCAACTACTATGTCTACTTAACAAATCATCCTTGCTATTTGTGATGAAATCAAATGAACGGGTTAAATTCCTGCACAAATTACTACCGGAGGTCCAACTATTAGTGTCTATGCTTGGTTGAAAGTACATTATCGTTCTAAACATGTTTTTCTGGGTAAAACAGTCTCTGTAGTTTAGGACAACCATGATGTGGCCCTTCTGAGGATAGCCAGATTCTTTCATTGGATGGGTTTGTGGCCTGAGACCAGGTGGAGTTGTAGTTTAGTTTCTTAGGTGGGTATCTGACTTCTATTTTACATTTTCTTTACTTTTTTTATTAGAATTAGTCTATATTAAGAGTTTCTATGTAGAAAGTGGTTAGCTGCTTTATAGTTTACGGTGACCTGTGATTAACAGAAAGAACAATTTTATAGCAGACAAACACTACAAGTATGTGAATTTACCTACCTTTATCATTTTGGTTAGTCTTATCAGAAGAAATGTACACAATTTCCACTCTGGATTAGTAGAATGTCATACTTTGTTAATGCACTGAAGTTATATGAAAACTGTTATGATAAGGTTAGTATTGTTGGCGGGAACCAAGATATAAATTTTTGGTGTCGTGTTGTTCAAGGTCAATCTTTCTATTGGTATAACTCCTAAGGAATTCTGATGCTTACTTGAATTAGCTTCAAGATTTTGTAATTTGGTGTTGAGGTTTATTCTTTATTGTGAAGTCTCCCGTGCATGTCCATGTTGAGGAAAATCTATCATGTTTGCCTTCTCACCCTGATTTTAAGTTCTTTTTGTAATTGGGATATCCTGAATATTGGAAGCTTTTAAGTGTATTCTTTTCTTTTCAATCAAAATTCCGTTGATCTAGAACAAAACAATTTTATGTAGTGATCAAGGTATTAAACTCAACATCCATATGTTAAATCACAAATTCCTATGTGGAACAAAATAATTTTATATAGTGATCAATGTAATAAACTCAGCATCCATATATTAAATCACTTCCTTAGTTTGCTGACTAGAAAGAAATTGATATGTGCTGACAGGGGGATCTTATGGCTTTACCGGCAACAACCTGGAAATGGTATGCTCCTTTAAAAATTTGATTTATAGACTCACCATTTTTTAATTTGCAGTTCATTTAGCTGCTATTCTTTCTATTTAATGTTGTATGATATGTACATTTTGTGAATTAATAGACCAGGTATCTCAAAGTTATCCTAGCAAGATAAGGGTGTCTAATCCAGTTTACCAACCAACGTTCCAAAACCATTATGAATACATTTTTGAATTATCCAAGGAAGGTTTCAATGGACTTGCTGTAGTTAAAACCAGGAGTTTAACTATGAAGGACAGTGACTTTTTCTCAGTGCTTTTGGATTGGCATGGTCCATTGTGGCCATGGTACAGAGATTGAATGACCAGAACCATTAGTTGGATAACCTATCACTTTAGAATGTTAATGTATAAATTCTCATTTGCTGAACTGGAATCCATCTGTAAGACAGAAGCTGCCAAAGTTGAAGCTAACATTTTCTTGAGAGACCCATGAAAGAACATGTCTGGATAAAAAAAGGCCTGCCCAGTGCACAAAGCTCCCTCATATGTGGGATCCGGGGATAGGGTGGACCATAAAAGGTCTATAGTACGTAGCCATACCTTGCATTTTGCAAGAAGTTGTTTCCATGCCTCAAACCCGTGACCTCCAGGTCACATGGCGACAACTCTACTATTGTGCTAAGGCTCCCCTTCAAGGGCCAAAATCAGAGCATCATGGTGTTATTGGCATCAACAGTTTAGACTCATGGTTTTCAACCAAATGGATGCCATCACTTGTACCATCTGAATAGCAACTAAATTTATTTGGGTATGCATGAGATGCCATTTTTACATATTTTAAGTACTAGGAAGCTTTTTCTTGGTCTTTCTGCCAAAAAATAAGTAATACACGCCCACTTTTGCTTCCGAGATATATCTTCCAAAATTTCCTAATTGAGAAGTGTGTTCCACGAAGGTTCCAAAGAAATGCTTTTGAATAAAATGTTTGCTTCCATTGAAATCCAATTTCAATTCATGCCAGCATCCGGGTTTCCTTGACTATATTTTTTGCTTTTTACCTTATTCTATAAGTTTTGAAATTTTTGTCAGAGAAAAGCATGATGATAAGATTTTTTATATAATTAATTAAATAAAATGTTACTGGTGATAGGGATTCAAATCCCTCTCTGGGGATTGAGATAGAAAGAGGAAAGCTGCAATATGTTGCAAACTGTAGATGTGCAGCCCATTGTCCAATAAGTACTAGCTTATACGCTAGGGTTGAGTCCTGTCTGCTAATTTCAACTGCTTGTAGATCATTATTTGTTATTTTTTGGAGATGAAATACTTGAGAAGCTTTATCATGCGAAAGAGAGCTACGTGAAAACAATCCTGACAGGTAGGCATGTTCATGTGCACCCAATACCGGTTAGTTTGAGATTAAGGAACTCATGGTTGGAGCTAGGTACTTAGAATCTGTTTGAGGGATTTGGGAAAATATCTATAGGAAATGATACATATGCAGCTGTTGTTCTTGCGTATATTTTGTGATTTTGTGAATGTGGTGTGTGTAGTTATGCTTCTACTTAACAATTTCTTAGAAACAAATTTTGTGAACTATATTTGGCACCGTCTTGCTGCCCTGTCCTTGCTTTCCACCTTTGGCAACTATGGTATAGACACAGTATTAAAACATTGAAAGGAATGGCCAGAAGATCTGGATCATGCTATTGAATCAAGCATCACCATTAGTAAATTATGAAAACATGTAGGAAAGACACATTGTGAGATGATGTCGAATGCCTTGGCAAGGAACCCAAAACCATCTAGCCCCCGGTTTGAGATGCTCCCTCCACAAGGAACCCTTAGCTGATATATTTGTCAAGGTTGGGCTTCTATATTCTTGGGGAAGAGAGATTAAGAGGACAGTCCTTAGGGAATCAGCGGACAGAATTGATATTCTAGGAGTTACTTAACCAATTAGAGATGTGATATATCCAGAAGCTATGAGTCACCAGCACAATGAACTTGGACATGTTCTAGACTCTACATTCACTTGCTGGTTTTCCTTTTTACTTTTGAGGTTTTATTGGAATTGTTGAAAGAGTTCTATATGAAAGATAATTTGGATATAGTGGGAAAGTCTTCTGATATCACAAACAATTTGGTTCTGTTGCCAAATTTTGTTTTCTAAGAGGAAATTTCCAGGCCCTATCATCTGGAGCTTTTGATATCACAGTATTATGCAGTTGGTATAAATATATCATATACTCTGAGAGGAATGAAGCAGCAAGAATTCAAAAACATTGAGCACAAATGGGCATGGTTCGATATCTTGAAAATCGTTTAAAATGCTGGCCTATGTTTCGATTTTCCTACTTCACTTATTCCCTGTGCAATATAATTTAGTTCTTTCATTCAAAAGATGTTGGAGCTTCTTTCATCTGAGATAGAGATTTGGGTTTGGAGATATGTATGCATCTGGAATTGGTCTATGGTGAGGTATTTTCTGAGTAATTGGTTTTTCTGAGGAGATAAATAAATTTGTTACGAAGGTAAACTGTAGAACAGCAAGTTCAATGGGGTTAGATATTGCAGAATACAATAACTAATGTATGCCACCCTTCTCCTGAAGGAGCGCACAAACTCTTAGGCGTTGCAAGGGACAAAAAGAAAAGGGAAAATACATTGGCCCTTGAAACCCGCTTTTTCATTAATCGCTGCTTTAGTCACTACACAATTAGGAATCACTTGTTCTCAGAAGTAATTATATTGTATGATGGCTCCAAGATAATTCAGCATGGTAAATGAGAGCGATCAGGAGTATGCCATGCAGCTTTCCTTTTTCCTTCCCAACTTGTCCTACCTCTCTACTGTTCTCTGGAATAGGATAATTTCTGTTGACTCTTTAGCAAAGCGTTTGACATCCAAATGGGCCCATGCTTCCTGTTTCCATCCTTTCTGAAAGCTCTCCTACATCGAACAGTCCATGTATTCCAAGCTACCATAAAAGGGGCCATAAACCGAAGCATTCAGCTCTTATCCTTGAGATTATGGAATCCATCCTTGAAGAATAAAAGACAAAAGGCAACCTAATCAAACCCACAAAAGCAAAGAATCCTATTCCAGATGCTCCTTATGGACTTGCAACAGAGAAATAAATTACATTGACATGGATGATAGTTGAAAAAGGAAAATTTGTGGTTTTTGGTTTGGAAGAATTTTAATCTGAAGAAGGGCCACAGCATCAGTCACGGATGGAAATGAGGAGCATGAACGTCACCTTGGAATACTAACATGCCCCATTGGAATTCAACAAGTGCAGACTTCTGGTACTGGCCAGCACTGATACCTGTCTCCGGATTCTCTTGTAGATTTTTTATCTGCTTTAGGCAATTAAACTTATGGTGATTTGGAGACTGCTTTTAATTCTAAATTTATACATATATTGCATCATCTCTTTATGTATAGGGTTCAATTTTGAAAGCTTGACCTTTCTCCCCATCTTTTAAAATTGAAGTATTTCTGATATTTGCCAAGGAAGATCCAATATGGGAAATGGAATCACATATCAGATTGCTAGTTCCCCAACTCCTCAAAAACTAAGTAATACAATCTGGTGATTAACAAAGCTTCAGCCACCATAAAGTTAATTGAGTATCTCTGCTTATCCAGCATCACAAAAGAAAAAAAAAGAAAAAGAGTGAGAAAGCGCACCTGCCATCCTCAATTCCATAAACAGACCTCCTTTGGGTTTTTATTGTACAGTGAACACTAGATATAACTGTTCGTGAATTATTGTTTTCATGGAAATTGGTTTATCCAAATATTCTTTGTAAAAAACTATGGTTCATATGCAGAAACATATATTTTACTATTTTTTGGGAATTTGTTTCTCTTTTGTAAACTGGTTTTTCCATCTCTTAGTAGTGAAGCGTTTTGCATCCATATTTTCCAACTTGAAAGACAGATTAGTTTAATCTGTTGTTATCTTCACTTTGGGTGTACGTGTTAGTTATCTTTCTAAGAATCACGCTCTCAAATGATTATCTTGATGCTTATTAGGGAAAAGTTGGTTAGTATGGATGCAGAGTGCCGTAATATGTACTATATTATATCAATGTTATCATGGTAATTAAACTTGTGACTAGTTTATCCATCTTAGCTGAAAACAACTTGGAAGGTTGATACTGACCTCTTTCAAGAGAGCTTGTTATGCTTCTTTGGGTAGCCATATAATTTGCACCTTGAAGTTTGTGCTGAATGACGCACTTCCACCAACTATTTTAATAGCAAAGCTTGTCCATATACATGCCTAGTATGTATGTAAAGCAAGTTTTATTGGAAATCAAATGCTAATTATGATTATGGAAATTATTGTCCTGGAGCTACTATTGCAGCTGACTTCTCAAATTGCTTCCACATCCTCTCTTTATACCTTGATGACTGGTTAATTCATTCCATAGTTGGATGCATTGTCATGTCTAATTTGTCCTTTCTTCTTTATAATTTTTCTTCAGAGGATGCTCAGCTTACCCCTGTTCTTCGTCTTGGAGCTGGAGCTTGTGCTGGCATTATTGCCATGTCAGCAACCTATCCTATGGACATGGTAAGAGGCCGGCTAACTGTCCAGGTATGTCTGAAACATCTTCACATTTGTTTTCTTCATGATTTTCTCCAGGTATTTCTATTGCTGTTGCTGCGAGTGTTGATATAAATCGAGTCCCTGTTCATTTCCCACTTTTGCTTCTTTTTGCAGACAGAGAAGTCCCCCCACCAGTATAGAGGAATGTTCCATGCACTGTCCACTATTCTAAGAGAAGAAGGCCCACGTGCTCTGTACAAGGGCTGGCTTCCATCTGTCATTGGTGTTGTGAGTACAATCTTTCTCATCTTACTAGTATTTTTCATTCAGTATTCCCGTCCATATCTTGACCCGGTAAAACACATTGGGCTTTTTAAAGAGAATGCCTTTGATCTGGTTTTGGAATTGGCATCCATTCTAAATTGCAAGCTTCATGCAATCTACAGCAATACATGGGGCATGCCATATCATTTGACATGGTTTCAACTTACATCTGCTATAGGTGGGAGAGTCTTAATATATCAGAACAGCACATGCGATTTGCCTACACACCAAAATTGTAAAATTTAGTCTAAATTAAGTAATTGTTAACCTAGGAAAGAAAGTTCCATCTCAAAATTATAATGCTCAATTTGATTTCACGAGTTATTGTGCCTCATTGCTAGTAAGCTGGGCCGCCTATGATGGCATTGCTTATATATTTTTGTTTCATCCTATTATAGTCCTTGTAGACCAGAAACCAGTTTCACCTATATTCCTTTGTCCATAATGCATCCTTGGCTGATTGAAAAGGATCCAATGAAAAACAATTGGCATATAGACATCTAGTCTTATATTTGTTGACATCCCATACACTTTTTCTAGTGCATTTTGGAAGCACTTGCCAGTACATGTTTCTACATCTGGTATGTCTTCTTACCCAACTTTGTTGACTTTGAAAACAGGACAGCCAGAATCTGGACATTTTACAACGAGAACCCTCAAACAAGTTTCTTTTCTTGCATCCTACACGAATCTGAAGCCTACATCCTGTGAATACCACTGCATCTCACTACATGATATTACATTTCATGGATACTGAAGTTTCTTGTTATGCAGGTCCCTTATGTGGGCCTCAACTTTGCTGTGTATGAATCTCTAAAGGACTGGTTAGTCAAAAGCAAAGCATTTGGACTGGTTGAGGATAATAATGAGCTGGGTGTGGTGACGAGGCTTGCGTGTGGAGCTGCTGCAGGGACTGTTGGTCAGACAGTTGCCTACCCACTTGATGTCATTCGCCGAAGAATGCAGATGGTGGGCTGGAAGGATGCTTCGTCTGTTGTGACTGGTGATGGGAGAGGCAAAGCACCACTTGAATATACTGGCATGGTTGATGCATTCAGGAAAACCGTCCGTCATGAAGGATTTGGAGCCCTGTACAAGGGTTTGATTCCCAATTCGGTGAAGGTCAGTCATCATTATTTCCTTCTCTACCCATCTGCACTGCAGAAATTATCTAGATAACCTGAAGAAGCTGTTAGGCACCGGATGACAATCCGTGGATGGAGTATCCATGGGTTTTGGTTTCTTCCCTGCTATTTGCAGCCTCAAGACAGTTGAAAAAAAATAATTCTTGAACAAAGAACACTGAGCTATTGGGCTATTTTGTCTATGTTGAATAATTTTGTCTGTGTTTTAGGGCTACCAATAGTAACTAACAATCTCAATATTCATCGATGAGATACAGCCCCAAAATTTACAAATTTCCAAACACTACTGAAACATGAAAAGCCGTCAAGATTGATATCTTCTCTACAGAGCTTTGTTTGTATCTGTTATTTTCACGCAGCATGCCTTGTGCGCTGTTTTATGCAGGTGGTGCCATCCATTGCAATTGCATTTGTGACTTATGAAGCGTTGAAGGATGTTCTTGGAGTGGAGATGCGAATATCAGACTGAACCAAAAGGCAGGGCAGGAGCATCGTATGATTTTTGTAGGAAAGTAAAATAGGTTAAAGAATTTAGGAGATGAAACCCAGTAGCCATGTTGATATTCCATGAAGTCTTTCCCCATCAGCGACTGATCATCCCTTCGATTTCGCATCATTTATGCAGTCAATAAGCGTCTGTGAGGAGGGCGGCAGCCACCAGGCGAATTTGGGTAGCTTTCCATAGATCCCTTTTCTAAATCTTATTATAATGGCGGTTTAATTAAGACCGTTTGATTCATGAGCGTGTTGTTTTTCGCTTGCTCCATGATAAGTTATTGAAAGCTTTTTTGGCATGTAAGTTGAAAATTATCGAACACACTTCTAATGCACAAAGGAAATAACGCCATTGGATTACTCTAGTGTGATGAAACGCCTAGTCCTGATCCTGGATCGGTATACTTGGCAAGCTTCTCCTCTGATCTTCCTGTTTTGTCAAAGCTTCATAGCCGTTTATATCTACCTGCAGTCATATTACTAGGTGAGAGCATTCGAACTGCCTTTTATATGATGTAACTGATGCTGTCTGCTCTCATATTGTCCTTCTGTATATCTATCGTTCAATGGAAGCTCCCACATGCTCTTCATCCAAGGAAATACATTATGTGATCTTAGATGTATGGAGAACGGAAATTTAGCGAACTAAGTATTCACTTTTGCTTAGCATCCTAAGATGTGTATCCAGAAAATCTCTGCGGGTTGGTTAGGGCTTGACTCCCGTTATGTTTAAGGTTTCTAGTCTATCCATATTTCATTACGGGACAAGAACGAGAAGAATTTTGGTCCGTGCCCTATTGTCTGGCCCAGAGGATGAGTCCGCTTTACCCATTGCATTAACCTTTTGGGTACAGTGTATGCAGCCTCTCTCCTCTTGTTAAGTGAGGTGATGGTTGCTAATTTGTGTCTGTATCTGATTAAAACACCTTCAAATCTGAGGAGAACAATCCTGGGGTAAAATACAATTAAACTGAATTTTATTGTTACGGATTATACCTAAATTTCATCAGGTATGGAAAAGAAGGTACGCATCTGCTCTACTAGCCATTTATGATTGCCGCAGCATATTGTCAAAAGGATCAGTGATTTGTGGTCTTTCGGATTGATTTCAATGACGAGAACAGGCAACCAACAGGTCCTGTAATCAGATGCTTGAATGATGTCAAATCTTTCAAATCTTAGCCTATCCCGTAAGGATACCATGGCTCTGAATCCGTCGAGGCACGCAAAGATGCCAGCTCCAGTTTTCCCAAAGTGTCTCTTCATTTTACTAGCAGTCAACAAACTGGATTGGAAAACCGAATTGTTGATTTATCATCAACTAGACTAAGATTAATCTGAGTAATGAATATGTGATCAACAAGCTTGTACGTCTAATTGAAAAAAATGAACAAATCGAAGATGATCTTTGACAAACCAACATCAGGGTGCAGGAAAAGGAAAAATAAGAGAGGGAAAAAACAAACCAAAAACTCAACTGGGTCGACGCTGGTTCCTCCTGGGCATTGTTGTTAAAAGCAACTGACTGAGATGATTGTACTTATCACGTTGGTATTCCATAAACAAGCATAACTGTCTTATGGCCTCCCTTTTCTCTCCTCTCCCGTCCATCACCTCCACGTCTTTCTCTTTCACTCTCCTCTCAAATTCAACAACCCTCTCCATCAGCATCACCTTTTCTTTCTCCTTCTTGCTCACAACTATTTCTAAGCTCTGAACTTTTTCTTGTAACACCGATGTCGATCCTTCTATATCTCTCACTCTCCCTGCTAGATAATCTACCTCCTTTTGGAGCTTCTGTTTCTCATGGATAATTGCTGTGATCCATTTCTTTGCATTCTGAGTCTCTTCGGAGAATTCCAACAATCGGGCTTGGGCATTCCTATGATTTTCATCAAACTTCTGAACCAACATGTAGAGCTTGGGAAGTTCAGTACTTATAGTTTCGATGGTGAGCCTAGTCACTTCCTGCAGGTCTTTGAGCTCCTTTTCTTTAAGATTTGACTTTTCATGCAACTTCAGGCCTCGACCTTCGAGTACTTTCAGCTCCTCATGTAATTTCTCTTCGATCATGCGATAGTGTTCTTCTTTCTCCTTGACTTCATCTTCTGTAATTTGAAGCTTCTGGTTCGACAGTCGAAGCTGAACTTCAATCCTCTGCACATGTTCGTGTAACTTCGCAATCTCATCCTTCTGTTCTCCTGCTGCTCTCTGCATCATTCCGATTGTGTTATCTTTCGTCCGCAACAGATCCTCCTTTTCTTTAGCTAGACTTGTTTTCTCGGCTTCAGCGAGATCAAGCTTCTGTTGGAGTTCTTCATAGTTACCTTCCAATTTGCTAATCTCCATCCGCAAGCTATTGATTTCTTCTGCAGCAGTTTCTAATGCTTCCTGCTGCTCTGCAATAACCAGCTGCAATTTCTGGAGCATCTCTTCTTTAGATTCTATTGTCCTCTGCCTCTCTTTGGCAATTTCTTCGATCTTCTTTTCTGCAGTAATAAGTTTCTCAGAAAAACTCCCGATTTGGTGGTCAGCAGTTTCTATTGCTTTCTTCTGCTCTTCCATAGCCAACCGTAACTTTTGGACCTGCTCATCTTTAGAGTCATTGGACCTCTGTCTCTCCTCAGCCATTTCTGCGATCTTCTTTTCTGCAATGTTAAGCTTCTCACAGGAACTACTGATTTCGTGTTCCGCAGTTTCTATTGCTTTCTTCTGCTCTTCGATCACCATTTCTAACTTTTCGACCATCTCATCTTTTGATTTAATTGTCCTCCGTGTCTCCTCACCCAATTCTTCTATCTTCTTTTCTGCAATATTAAGCTTCTCACATGACTCCTTGAATTGATCATCTAGTTGTCTATAATTTGCTTTTAACTCATTGAAATTGATTTCATGCCCTTCCAGCATTTGCAGCTGATCTGAAATCTTGCAAGTTAGCTCGTGATTCAATTTTTCCATCTCGATTTGGATTTCTGAAGCTTCATTGGTTTTGCTCTCAATCTGCACTTCCAAATCACTTTTCTGAGTGCGCAACAAGTCCAGCTCCTGTTGCAAATCTGATATCTCTTTAGTTAGCTCACGGTTCAATTTTTCCATCTGGATCCTGATTGCCGAAAATTCATTGCTTTTATTCTCAATCTGCTCTTCCAAATCACTTTTCAGCGTCCGCAACAAATCCAGCTCTTGCTGAAGATCGTTTACCTCGACTGTTATCGTTAGACTCTCCTCCTCCATTTGTCTGATCTTCTCTTCTGAAATTTGAAGCTTCTCACTTGACTCCTGAAAATGATCATTGAGCTGCTTATAATTTTCATTTAATTCATTGAAATTGACTTCATGCTCTTTAAGTAATCTTTGGTAATCTGAAAGCTTGCTTGTTAACTCATCACTCAGTCTTTCTAGCTGAATTTGACTTTCTGAAGCTTCACTATTTTTCCTTTCAACTTCCTGTTCCAATTCACTTTTCCTGGTATGTAATACATTGAGCTCGAGTTGCAGATCACTTATCCGCATTGCTAGATCACATGTTTCACTCTTTGTGCCTTCAAGTTTCTCCTGGAGAGCAGAAACTTCATTTCCTCTCTCTTCTAGTCTTCTCTCCAAATCCAATACCTGATCTTGCAAGTTTGTGCGGTCTTGCTCCAGGATGGAATTTTGCTCTGTTAACTTTGTGATTTCATTTTCCAGGTTTCCGATATTTTCCTTTGCCTCCTTTAACCTGCTCAAAGCCACTGATATTTCCGAAGTTAATCTGTCCTTCTCTCCTGCCGTTGCTTCCAGTGTCTGTTTTACATCAAGTAGTTGCTGCCTCATAGCTTCTAGTTCAGATTTCAAACCTTCGTTGTTATCTAGTAATTTGATGGTATCACCTCTTAACTTTTCACCTTCAGTTTTGAATTCCTCGATGACTTTCTCCAACTCTTCTACCTTGCCCAGCACTACCAGATTTTGTGAGGCTAAAGCTTCTTTCTCATCCTGTGTAGCTGCCAATATCTGCTTCAGACTGGCCACCACTTGACCTGCAGCCTCAGTCTCCACCTTCAGATTTGCTGCTTCCTGACTTGCAGCTTCCAGCCTCACTGTCAAACTGTCCTTCTCAACTAACAATTCTGTATTCTCATCTTTTAAAAGTTTCATTTCAGTTCCACATTCTTCTATTTTTCTACTAGCCAGTAGCATCTTGCATGAAAGATACAAAGTTTCTGATGCCAACTCATCCTTCTCTTGGTCAGTAGCTAGTAGTCTCTGCTTCATATCAACCACTTTCCCGCTAGCATCTTCCTGTTGTATCTTCAAGCTTTCATTCTCAACCAACAATTTTGATTTCTCATCTTTCACTTGTTCAAGTTCAGTTCCCAGGTCTTCAATGGCTTTCTCCGCCTCTTTAATCTTGCTCAGAGCAGTAAAATTTTCCAGGCTAAAAGCATCCCTGGCTTCATCTGCTGCAATCAATCTTTGGTTCAAATCAGCTACCTGTTGAGTTGCACTTTCCAACTCAAGCTTCAAACTTCCAGTGTTGACGTGCAATTTGGAATTCTCATCTTTCAACTGTTCAACCTCAATTTTGAGTTCTTCTACCAACTTCTCTTCTAGCTGTATCTTGTTAAAAGCATCCAGATTTTGTGACATCAAATCTTCCTTTTCTTGATTGATAGTACTTAATGCACGAGCAAGATCAGCTTCTTTACGTGTTGCAGCTTCCAGTTCTTCCTTCAAAACTCCATTCTCAGTCTGCAAAACATTATTTTTCTCTTTCAGACTTCCAAGCTGCTCCTGCAGAGCTTGGTATTCTGATGCTAAAATCTTCCTTTCACCAGATTTTTCTTTTCTGTGTTTGGATCTGTTTTCCTTATATCTAGAATCATCTCCTGATTCTGAGTCTGAACTGGAGCTAGATGAGGAGCTGCTATCGTGTTTTTCTTTGTCATGAACATTTTTTCTTAGCTCATCTGTCAGGTGATCATAACGCTCGTGGAGGGATTTGTAGCGTCCATAGAGATCTTCTATGAGAACAACCAGCTCTGACCCTTCATTTGAATTGGGTAGGAAACCCTTCTCTTCATTGATCAGTTCCAGTATCTTCTGGACCTTCTTCTCGATGTCTGTGATAACAGCAAGTCTTTACTTTGATCAGAAGAAACTAAATATTAATGAATTAAGTTCAATGGAAACTGTGCAGATCTGACAACCAAGCTAAATTTTCTAGTGACCAAATTCGGAAAAATAGAAGTATAAAAATGATCAACTGTGTACTTGCTGAAGCTGCAATTGGCTAAAGAATGTGTTCAGCAAAAACTATGAGACAGAGGTTGAACTAGTCCTCAATGGAAGGATCCAACTCTATTTGGTCTATGATTTGAATTTCAGAGGGGTTTTACAGGTTTTAGTGTTTCTAAAGCAAAACAAGGAGAAACAACATGAAACCAAAGCGTGAGCTTTAAGAATAAAAAAAAAACGTATTTGATTTTCATTTACACCATTACTCTAGAGAAATCATCAGCTCTTGCATAGAATAATAAAAGATCAAAAAGTTGTTAGTCTCATACTATCCTGGATAACTCTATTGCATTTCTTTAAGTACAAGATTAGATAACATTCAGGGCTAGAAAATCACCTTTCTTGCCCTCTTCCAGCCATTCAACATTGTTGTCACTTAGGTGATTCCCAAATAAGGATGAAAAGAACCTCCTGATTCTGTGTTCCCTCATCTCCGATACTAATGTTTTGGGTGCAATCACTCTTTAACATGATTGCTTTTGAGGTGAAGCCATCTCCACTAGTGAGAATGCAGTTGAACTGAAGTAGAAGAAGACCTGAATTGAAAATGGAGTCTTCAGTTCAATAAACAAATTACTTGAAGCTATACTAAGCTGCAGTGAGTAAATGCCAAAAGGCATCATACAAGTGGAATGCATGTGGAAAACATGTATTATTGTTGAAATTCCATCGGCACGATAAATTTGCCAAATTGAATTCTCTGAACCAATCATCCTGAGTTGACTTATCGAAAGAAGAACATAGAGCAAATAAATTGCAATTTGGAACTTCTTTTAATATGGTAAGATGCTACCGTAGTTTCCAACGCACTACCTTTTCATCCTTTAAGTGAATGAATCGTAACATTTACAACATCTGCAATATACATGAAGCTCACAAATATATGCTGAAATTCGGTAACATTAAGAAATCCCCAGAACTTTCCAACTAAAAATTCTCAACTTGACTTTCGTTCTGTAATGCATGTATAACCACCAAAATACTAAATCATACCAAAGACTACGACCTTAGCTACGAGAAGATACGGAGGAAAAAGCATATTGACAGTCAATGAAGCATCGCCATCAAAACTACTGCACCTCTCAATGGAAATTTTGATAGTCTATGTCAAGAAAATTGATTTTAGAAACCAATTCTTAACAACGAACTGGAATAAGAAAAGGTTATGAGAAGTACCACACCCTTATGATCAAGATAATGGATGATCAAACCAAGGAGTCGAAAATAAACTCACTAACCCCTGCGCTTCTGGATGCGGGACAAGAAACTCAGAAATCCACCAGGGAGCTTGATGAGTTTGTAGTACTGATGGAAATAACCACTCAGATCAAGAGGATTTAAAGAAGGGGAGCCTTGGTGCAACGACAGAAAAACAGAGCCGGTTTATGGTTCTGTGAATCAAGATTTCTTCATCACATATCACACTAGGCATATCAGTTTAATTATCTGGGCCGTTTCATCAAAAGAAATCTGTGATTCATTAGTCCTTTCGAAAATAAGACCAGTTTAGTTAACATCCTAATCTGGAAAGCAACCCATCCTACGATGAAATTTACGGGTTCGATATGTGTTCTCACGGATGAGATTATTGTTCCGTACAGGCTCACTAGATGGACTGTTGTGATTATGCTGACGTGCGTAGAAACCGAGGCTTATTTGCGGCATGAAGCAGAAGAGCTCTAATAAAAGGAAAAATAATAACTGACTAATGAACGTGTCTGCTAACGTACGCACCTGATGTCTATTTGTAATGTGGTGTATTCCTGAACAGCTTCCAATCAGTAAGATTAAAGAAAAACCAGCTCTATCATCAAACTGATCTGTTTTTCCTCTTATTTTCTATCTCAAATCTCAATTTCAATAAACAAAAGAGAAGGATGATCCCTACAGATCAAGAAACAGAACATCAAAGCAAATCTTCAATTTCTTCTTGCTGATTCCTCATTCTTTCTTGATTTTTATTTCATGTTTAGAAGCGGAGAAGAGCGCTCAGAGAAGAGAAACAGAGTAAAGCAGAGAAAGAAACAGCTACTTTCAGTATGGAAAGAAAGATTACAAGAACAGTCACTACCAGTGTAGAAAGCAAAGATTAACAGAGAAAAAAGAGCTCAAAGGATCGCAAAAATACCTTTGATTCCTCTGAATTTCGTTCCTCCAAGACGATTTCTTCGTGAAAACCTGAAAATCTTGAGAACTTGAGGCAAAGATTGAAGCAGTCGACGAGTTCTTGTCCCGAATCTTGAATTTCTTAGAAGCAGAGAAATCTTTGTATGATCGAATCAAGCGAGATGAGAAGCAGAGGTTTCTACAGGGAAGAACTTGGTGGAAGAGAGGGAGGGGGGGGGGGGGGGGTTTGGGTTTGTTTTGAATGCAAGGATCTGAAAAAACGGAACAAGGAAATAGGAGCGTTTTATTTATTTTCTTAAATAATAATTGGCTGATTATGGCCTCCTCCCCAAGGAGGCTCCAGCCACGTTAAGAAGTGTGCGCGGGCGTACTATTAAGGAAGACAAAATATGTAATATGGGGCCCAATTTTATCTATGATCTCGACCGTTTTTTTTTTTTTCTGCTGAGATGGAAATACAAATACCACGGGAAAACTTCCTCAGTGATGATTTTAAGCGTTTGAGTTGTAAAGATCTCCGTATCTCGCGTACGGATTTTTCTGGACCGTCCATATTCTGATGCAGTAGAATATCTTGGATCATTGCCAGTGGAGTAGATCTTTATTTGGATGGTTCATCAGTTTCTGGCGCCAAGATGTGAGCGGTTTCGATCATTACAAAGTGTGGATCCAGCATGTAGTTTTAGGCCGGGCAAACTCATGTATACATGTATACAGTTTTACACGCGCAGACACCATATAGCCTGACTTGCTGGATCGAGCAACACGACGGATGGAATCTTTGGAATTCATGTGGTCAAAATACCCTTCTTTTGTTGGGTTATTTCCAAAGTACCACTAACCAGTGACAGAGAGCCCAAGAAGAGCGGACCCATCTCTCATTTTCCAGCACTTGCCTAAACATTCTCAATTTTCATTTTTTTTTTTGATAGATTTTTGTGAGCTCGCTCCTAAATATTCTCATTTTGTTCATATTCTTATTTCGTACGGGCAGAAATTTGCGGAATATTATATTGTCTGCCTGGCCGCGTCCGACATGTTGCCAGTCTTGTCTGAATCCGGCTAGAAGAAGACAATCGGACGGACGTGGACATTCCCGTTTCGCATGCGAATCTAAGAATGCATGAAGGATCCACTTTGTGCTGATCGAAACCGTTCATCTGCTGAATGAGATGATCCTAACTTCAACAAGCAGTTGGACCATTAGATGCCGAAACACCAAATTGAAAGTGTTAATCTACATGGCTCATATTTAAATCATGTAACTCGAACGATCCTATCTGCAATTATTGCAGATTAAAATAGACAGCTCAAGACAGCCACCATCTCAGTAACTGAACGGATTGGATCAGTTAGTCTAGGCTCTACGTATAGCCGCACACTTTCTTGCGTGCAACACTTAACTGCATGACCTCGACGTTCTCTGACCAGACATTCCACCAGGACCACGAGATTTAGTTGTTCGCTGCTGACAACCACCCGCACATGCTGCATGTGAAGGTTGCCTCTACTACTAGCATTTCTCAAGAGAGCTTGAACCCAACCGTAAAGTTATCCTTGCATGATCTTGAGGTCATTGGTTTAAGGCGTGAAAATAGCACCTTGCAATACAAGGTAAGGCTGCTTGACCCAATGTGGTCCACCCATTCCTAAGACCTGACATGCAGGAGCTTCATGCACTGAGCTATCCTATCTACTATCATTTCTATTGAGCTTTTATGCTACATGAAACCACTGATCTATATTCTACAAGCAACTAAGATAAATGTAGGACCCATAAGTTTGTGGTCCAAACTGATCATCTTTTGAGTTACATTTTTTATTCCTAAATGGGCCATGCACCAAGAATCTTCTATTATCATTCCAGACGGAAGTCCTCGGAAAGATCTGAAACAACTCTAGTGAGTCTTGATCAATTGGAAGGTTACGATTGTCCAAATGAAAAAGACTTTAGTGCATCGCTTATCTAGAATGTGGCCTAGCACATAAACAGTTTAGATCAAAAACCCTATGGGTCCCATATTTAACCACTCAATCTCATTCGTCCTTTCCATTTCCTTCTTATTGACATCTATGGTCAGATGCAGCAGTGGATCAGGCGAGCCATCACAAGATTGTGACACTTGTGATCCTCCAATCAGAAATGAGCTTTTGGAGCATTGTCTTGTTACAGAAGTGTCCCTCTAAATCTGCTCAACCATGCAAGCTAAATTTGGTGGCTTTGTAGAAAGTGGAGTGTTTCATCTCCTTATGTTTGCTAGTCGTATGCTTAATTTGTAAGGACCATGTGTGCTAACTGCACCAATATGTGTAGATAGAAAAAGATTGCCCGGTGCTCAAAGTTCCCGCTCATGTGGGACAGACCACAACGGTCTATCATGCAACCTTACCATGCAATTTGCAAGAGGCTGTTTCTGCACCTCAAACCTGTGCCCTCAATGTCACCACGTTTACTGAGAAAAGCGAGGCCATGCATGACATTTGAATTGGAGAAATTGAAGTTTTGGACTAGCATAATCCATAGTGTTGGTCTAGTGGAGCATGTCAAATGGGCTAAGATTAAGAGAGTACTACTATGATTTACCCTGATTGCACTATCTTTACTTGTGGAGCTAGCATGTGGCTAACTTGGTTCTAGGCCAGTGCCAAATGGACTGGGATTGAGACTGGGGATCAGGGATGGCAACGGGATAGTTGGGGCAGATAAAGGCTATCCCTAACGAATCTTTCCTGCCCTTAACACCAACCTAACAGTCATCCATGTCACAGATTTTACCCCTAATCCCGTTCTAGTCAAGACTTTCGGCCCTGCCTTGAACCTACATGGGTCAATAAAGGTCGGAACCCCCAAAAAAAATACTATTCTAAAATAGCTTAATCCATGATTCTTATTCTCCTTGCACACAGCCCTTATGGGTCAATTCGGGTGGGTCTTGAAAGAGTCCGACCCTTGAAGATTCACCTGACGCTCATGTTTGTCAGATTCCCACCAGGAAATATGACTATCAAACTGGCAATTACATGGATCCGGGACCATGCTGAAAGGATATCTTGTGAGTGAGATGAAGTCTATCAAGTGAAATTTGTCAACTTCTAGCAAGTTAATCCTCCGAAATGGCAAACTTCCTGCATTAGCATGACACCGAAAAGCAACAAAACAGGATTTCAAATCATATAAAGTGATATAGTTTGTTTGGTCTAATCCCAGACTGGGTTTCCTCAACAAAACTGGTGTCAAGTGACTGGTATTCATGAGATAAGTCTTTGCAACTGGAGAAAGTTAGGAAACAGATGGCGGTTTTGAGAAAGGCCTTGGGCATTTGCGCCTTCATATGTCCTTTTTTCTTGTAGTCATTTCTCATATAAGTCTGTGAGGCACCTCACAGTTTTAAAATCATTACCTGGTGGGTCATTGAGGATCACTAGGAACTCGGGCAATGGATGACTTATTTGGCAGCAGATCTACTCTATGACTTCAAAGATATCAGAACCACGAGTGTGAAGAACAGCAACCCAGGTCTGCAATGTTCAATTTTTTACCAAACGTGATTCAGAAGAGATTCTGTATTATGTCTTCTCCTACAGGTTTTGCTTTAGTTATTGTCATTATCAGTACAAAAAGAAAATCCACAACAAAACGGTCTAGACAATTAGAAAAGGCATAAAAATGTTGGGGCTATAACCCAAAAAATTTGTCAGTTGGATCATCCTAACTAACATGTACTTATTTCTATTTTATGGTTTATATGTCCGTGAGAGAGAGAGAGAGAGAGAGAGAGAGAGAGAGAGAGAGAGAGAGAGAGAGAGAGAGAGGCCACCTGCAGAGTTGAGTTGTTGGCATAGCTATTACTCCAGCTCGACAGCCTTCACCCTACTGGATGGTTTAGAGATGAGACCTTGTGATTCTCTTTACGTGCTTTCTCATACAGTTTGGAGTCAAACAGTTTTCAAGGGTAGCTATGAGGCGGCTTCTAACTAAAAAAGTCGTCCCCTGGAACTTGCAACGCCTGCTTAGAGTGTGCCTTCCAAAAAAAATGCCCGGATAGAGTGTGAATGCTGTAATCAGATGGCAGGGCACGATGCCAACAGTCCTAATCACCGCAAGCCCCAGATTATGTGGATGGGACAAGCGACAAAAAGATCATTGGCAAGCAGTACCACGGGAGGAGCAGCCACCCATGTCCTGGATTTCGTTCTGCATTCCAGTTAATAATGCAGGCATGCTTACGCAAAACATCTGCAAGAAAAGGTAACAGTATCTTAATAACTAGCACTACAAACGAATAAATACTAATTTGAATAAACTAGTTTCTACCTGTAGCAAAAGAAATGATTCAGTTTCTTCATTCTACACTTAATTGGCTTGAGGATTCAATTTAAAGTTTTCACTGCCACAGTGGTTCCTCAAATCACAAGAATCATGTTTAATTTCCTTTATGTAACAGCTAACGATTTTCTGGTCCATTTCGTAGTAGTAAACCATCTTCTTCAGTGGTTTCATATCCAGGTCAATGAAATAAGCCTGCAAGATCACTTCCGTTCAGTATAAGATTCTAACAGGGATTTTAAACCGATTGTGTAACACTCCATATAGCAGAAAAGCAAGAGTGGAAAGACACTCAAACATTTGCATATCCAGCAGAAATTAAGAAAATCCTGTCACGTCAAAGAACCAACCAAATATGAAAACACATGTCACTTCTCTTTCTTAGTGCTGGCAAGAATGGAGTTGCAAACCAAAACAAGAATAGTTTAATGAAGCGAGAAGCAATCCTAGAATCATGCACACGCATGCACGTGGGATGAATCTACCCTATGCTGTAAAGAAACCTCCTTCAATACTAAGATATTCCAATCTACTCTTACAATTCCATATGCCATAACATTCACACATCTTGGGACATGCTGAGAAATAGGAAGTCCCATAATTATATCTGTATTTCACAGACTTAAAATATTGTCAGGGCCCAACATCATTGCATTTTGGAGTCCATTTACACCCATACATGTCCCATGAAATCTGAATTGAGGATGCAAACAAGTACAATGATTCTATTTTCACTTTATTTGTGTCTGCTTCGACATAGTGTGAAGGCTTTAACACCTGCCGCCACATTTTCGAAGACCCTTCCAACCCACCTGGATTACCATGGGAACTACCACCTTAATTTACTTTCTTAGGACATTCAACTATATGCAGCACGCATCCAGAAGTTACCAATCAAATTAGCGATACCAAAGGCCTTAGAACTCCTTATGAAGCCCATCCGGAAAATGGCTGATTGTTTCCCAAATGATCACTCCCATTGAATAGATGCCTATCACAGAGGACTTCCCTAGGTCAAACCTTGGATCTGAAACAGCCTCAAAGGATCTTGACTTCTTGGCTGAGAAAGGACAAGCAAAATATAACACATACCTAGTATGTGAGTTAGAGCCTTTAGTTTTCCAAAGTCTAGCCAAGAAAATTCCTTACAGTTTGTGGTGACCCTGGAGACCTCCGACTATCAAATCACCCAAAGAACCTGCGGTAGGCAGAGTGAGGGGCAAGCATCGTGGTGTGTGACTGAGAATGCAGTACAAGAAGAAGCAGATGCAAATGGTTTTAGAGACACTCACCAATGCTGGGTACAAGTACCCAAAATTTTTAAATATGCACTGCTTTGTAAAAACAGATTCATCGTTCTCACTTCCTCTTCTATATAAAGAACAAAAAGGTTTCCCTGACATTGGACGCCAGCACCTCATTAGGTTCCATAGATCCCAAATTATAATAGCTGACCTTTGTAACTCTGTCATATCCCATTCCCTTCACACATCTGAAGATTTGAACAGGCAAGATTTGGATAAGTCCCTCCTTGCACCAGCTTATATGGCTTCAGCAATCACTCACTGGATGGGGGTCTATCTAACACCACTTTTTTCTTGTCGCCTTTTTTTCTTCTGAAAATGTAATGCCAGAGTGATTTATAAACAGCCACTTCACTGCTGCTGTGCTGTAATCACTTTTTCTTGGCATCGATTTTGTGCTTAAAATGTAAAGCCAGAGTGATTTAGTACCAGCCACTTTGCTGCTACTACAGTCCATGGCTGCCAGTCAAGAAGCAAGTTTTTGGTCAGCAGGAAGCGGGAAGCTCAGAGCACCAAAACGAAAAGGAAAAAGGTAAAACTGAACCAAAAATTTTCCAGAAGAATTAGAAAATGACCATAAAGAATGCTCTGTGCATTGTGGTTGCAAATTCTAGTCTTGTTAGGCATGTTTTGCCTTCCAAACAACACCAAACAGAAGAAACATTATTAAAAAAAAAAAAAAGGAAGCATATTCCCTGAGTTTCCCCTTCCAAAAAGAGCCTTGGGAAGCATGCTTTCCTGTTGAGGGGAAAACACTGTTGAAGTGCAAATCAGGCATCTGCATCTCCCAGGTTCTTCAGAATATGCTCTAGTCACAACAACGGTTGGATATTGATGGGGTACTCTAGATACTGTCCCTTTTCCCCATCTTGGACCTAATATCCTAGAGCATTTCCAGGCTCCTTCCTCTATCAAAAGTTCATCCACCAAAACTAGCTTGTTCTCTACAGAAATCATCTTCTTCCCTGAATGGTAAACTGTCTACAACTATTTCTTGCTCAGCCACATTTCATACACATCACTGTTGCTCATTATTGTCAGGCAATCTTTCAGATTGATGTTCAAAACTTTCTTGACTAAGGGAAAAGAGTATTCAAGTCCAAAATCCAAAAAGTCATCAAGCCATGAGCTCTTACTTACATGTTCAATCTAACTAACAGCTTAAAAATTCAATGTCCGAGTCTGACCTGATTTTTGAGTATACATCCAAAAAGATCTTAAACGGCAGCAATCCACCTTGTGAGAATGGTCTAGAGAAAAGGCACTCAGTCGCACTTAATTGTCATTCAAAGAAAATGAACAAATAACAATCTGAGTTCCAAAAGTTTATCATTAGAAAAGCAATACTACTTACATAAGCATAAGCAAGTTTCCATGTTCACATTTATCAAGGACTAGGAAGATAAAATGTGATAAAAAAGCATTACTATCACCCAAAAAGCAATTATAGGTAGAAGTGCCTACAGATAGACATGCACATGGAATTATGCCTTCATTGCATTTATGAAGGAGCTAAAACAAGCATATCCGAGTTAGTGATGAATGATGGTAACAGTTAGCAGCTTTATTGTTGACTGTTGTGCAAGTACCAAAGTATCAAGAGTGTGCATCACAGAAAGAACCTTCCAAATCTAAGATTAGGATTTATACCTTGTAGTCAAAGTTTTGATTAGTTGATTCTAGAATTATAGAGCTATATTCTGTTGACAAATTTCCACCCCTCCTTGGCTTAAAGCTGATTATCAAACTACAGTCTTTGGCAGTAGCAGCCACTAAATAGTCTCTCACGATATTTTTACTCTCTTCTAGTGAAAGAGAATGCAGGTAGGAATATCTTTCTGATAGCTCCGAGTCATGCAAGGTTTTGCACACCTGGCAAGGTTGAGAAATGATGTTGTAATAGGCATGAATTGCCCCTTCTATGTCACATGAATCAAGTTTCTGGGCTTGTAAAAGGCCAGCCAGAATTCCTGATCTGAAAATTGTCTCCGTAACAAGCTCCAGTAAGCATGACAACCTCTGACCATGGTCTGCATGAATCGCAGTCTTGATCTGATCTTCAAGTGCCTCATTCACTTCCTGAGCATCAGCAGCTGCTGATATAGTATCATCCATGCCACCTCCCAGACCCCCAAAAATGAGAGATCCATTTAAAAATATACGTAAATTGTTCTGAGGAGTTGCAAACAGTGCCATAACAGCTCGTTTTATTCTGTCTCTGGATCCAGAAAACAGATCCAGCGGGTCATATTCACTCATCCTTGATATCTGAAATACAATTTGAAACATGTCTTACATATTGTCATAGAAGTAAAGAAACCAAAATCATTATGGCAGTTTCTGAAGGTAAACGTTTGATGATTTACTTTTAGAAATAAGACAATAAAGCTGGTCATATGGCTCACCTCTTTCTTACAAAGTTTCAGTACTTGGTGCATTCTAAACCGAGGCACACCTTTCTTAACAGCATTTCTTTCTGCTATGAATCTTGAAGATGGAAGAAATCCACATTTTGGCTGCTCCATAAAGTTAAAATAATTGAATAACAAAAGATAATGAAAATAAATATAAAAAGAAAATATATTGAGCTAACAAATTCTTATGAGTTAATAGATGGAAATGTTAGATGCTGGTTAAAAGGAAGCACCTTCAATTCTACTGCTAAGCAAATGTCTGCTGGAAGACTACCTGAAATGGAAATATTAAATGAAAGCCTGTGGGAGATGCAAAGTAATAGAGATGAAATCTTTGATAACTAAATGATAATCTTTGATAACTACATGTATAGTAAAAGGGTGGCCTCTTTGGGAGAACAGTTCACAGACCATAAAATTACTACATACAGGCGACTTCCTGAATCTATCTTGTTAAGAACTGGCCTGGAATTATCCTGTACCTAAATTATTAAAACTGTGGTTGGGACATTGCACCTTTTGTCTCTAAAGCATGGATGTGTTCAACCAACAAAACCATTCTTGTTTTCCAGAACATTACCAACTAAAACAGACAAGGAAAGACTCGTAAATGCTTATAACTGGACATGACAAATTTCATTTTCATCAAAGAAGCTGATCTAACAGTATCAGTGTCTGGTTAAACTGCTCTCAGCTGTGAGTCATCAAGGTTTTAGTATACTTAAATGCATCATGCACAAGTACACAAAACAAATGTTTACGTTCCCCCTTTTCACATCCTACAACTTCCTAAGATTTTTAAACTTCCAAGCTATGTCGCAAGGACCAACCATGAGAACATGTTACGTCTCCAAACAACAATAAGATTGTTCTTTTTCTACTCTTCTTCATAGGTACAATCACACAGTAAAATTGAATAATTTCCTTTCAGACTATTGGGATTTTACGAAATAATTTTTTTCTTCATCATTGTTTTTCTTGCCTCTTTTTTCAGTCTTCAAAGTGTTCTGAAAGGTAACTAATCTAGTTCACTTTCTATTTTAGATCACCTGTCCAAACAAAAGATTCCATCACCTAGACGCAGTTGAAGTTCAGACTGTGCTGTTGCAATAATCATGTTTAATTTATTTTATGGCAAGATAAATATTCTGTATCTAGCCCTTACCATTAGCGAAAACTGAATGATC
Source organism: Warburgia ugandensis (assembly GCA_035236585.1). Classification (NCBI taxonomy): domain Eukaryota; kingdom Viridiplantae; phylum Streptophyta; class Magnoliopsida; order Canellales; family Canellaceae; genus Warburgia; species Warburgia ugandensis. The sequence goes on from CP141134.1 coordinate 70,149,479, forward strand.
AGATATAAGGAGTGCAGTATCGCAGATTGTGTTAACCTTGGAAGTACCAACACGCCAAGAAGGACGTTGACTATGAATGTTCTTTTCTACTAACTCCAGAAATTCCTTAGACACAAAGACATGCACCTGCCAAGTTCAGAGAAAGTTGAAGTCGAAGATCAGTATCGCGACACAAGGCTAATAATGAAGTATAACAGAAAAAAGAATAATAAAGTAGTAATTCTGCTTAACCAGCCCAAGAACATAGGAGAAAAGTTGCCCATCAGGGACAAAGAACCTTGGTAGATGCAATCTGAACCATCTCTGAGAAAAGCCATGAGATCTTTCTGAGAATAGGGCAGAAGAATCATGTATTTGAAAAAGCATACTTCCACAATATTGGCCAATTTAAATCACAAGGTGGATGGGCTAAGAAGGATATCAATATCTCACTAGAGAAACCTAGGTCTACAGTTATATTAGCAGCTTCTACTAATTATATTTGCCTGTGTTACATAAGAACATTCAATCAGTATGATCGATAGTTAAACCATGCAGATTTTGATCCTGACTTAATCAAAATATAAAATGAATGCTAAATCAGAAATTAGACTAGAAAATAATGGAAATAAGCTGAAAAGCTACACATGTGCCTGGTAATTAGGACATGATAGTTGCAAAGTCAAGTCTTTACACACTAGCTATAACGTGAGCCAGCTGGAAAATATAAGCTAAAACTCAATAGCTACGACACTGATTGCACTACCAATTATACAAAACCATAACTCAACTAAAAATGAAGATACAGTTAAAATCAAGTAACCACCAATTATAAGAACATACCCCGGCATCAACATGTTTGGAACCTAACAATGGGCTCATAACGTGTATTACAAACTGCTGCCCTAGAATTTCCTTTGAGGTGGATGCAACAAGTTCCTGCTCATCTTTCCATAAAAGATGCTCCTCTGCTGACAATACCAAATTGCCAGTGATAGGTTCAGGCCTCTTGAGTAAAGCTTTTTGAACACGAATTACTTTTCCAACCTGGAATAAACAAAAAGTAACAAACAAACAATCAATACAGAGAATATGAGAAAGTAAGGATGCCACTGCACTTGAGTACATCTGCAAATCATTGAATGTGAGAACAGATGGCAATTAAAAAACACCAATTTGGAGCATGCATTAGAATGACAACACAACCACTTGATAACGTATAAAAAGAACAAGAAGCATAGAACAACTCCAAACTGGCAAAAGAGACTTTCAGACTGATGATAACAAGATTACAAAGTCAGATTCACAAGAACTATGTAGATTGATAAGATTAGGTGGATTCTATAGAGAAGCATGAGAAGAGGGGATGAATTGGTCGAGAACATACAAAAGCAGGTGAAAGTCCTTGGTATCCTAAGACGAGATTAGCAGCACCTTCTCCTTTATAAATCCAATCTTCTGCATCTTTTCCTTGCAAAAACAGCTCTGTCTGCTCAATGTTGCCTGAGATATTGTCAAAAACATCAAGCAATCAGCAAAAGTTGGCAGAGAAGAGAAAGAAAAGATACTCCTGGCATTATGTGATTTTTCTGGTTGCCATTCATGCCCTGCATAGAGAAATCATGTCAACCTCAAGAAATCTGATTCTGCACCAGCATTCCACGAATCACTCATTTCATTCAGTGAATTATTCCTTCAAACTTCATTGCTTTAGATTTGCAGCTACAAGTTGGTAAGATTCATATTTTTTTCTATTCTAACATCATGGCAGAATTCATAGACACATCTTACGGCAATATCAAATAAGATCCTGTCACTTGCCTTGGTGACTATCTTTTAAATTGAAGTGCTTTCCTCCTTCTAATCAAAAGCCTTATATTTGATTTTAAGGTTGCTGAAACAACAGAAAGAATCATTCCCAAGACTATATTATGGGCTTTGTTTTTGTTTTTTGTTAGCTTTTGTATGTTATCTCTTAGTACTGACTTTTTGTTCTGGGATTAGAAATATCAAAAATGCTACTTTCTTTTTCAGGGAAACTCTAATCCATAGCAAACCATAGCAACTATTTGGAAAGAATGACAATTGACTTGGCTAAGATTAAAATAGCAAAAGATATGTAAGTATTAACCCTGTTTATCCTGCTTCATACTGATTTTAGTACTTGAAGACTAGAAGCAGCACAAGTTGAAGTTCTCCAGAACTTTACCTTTGCCTAAAATAATGCATATTGTGGTGTTTAGAACAAATGCAGATGTGCCTCTGGAGTTTTGTGTGATTGGCAGTGCCACTCAAAGTGAAAGGAAAATTCTATAAAATAGCTGTAGGGCCGGCCATGCTCTATAGATTAGAGTGTTCAACAGCAAAAATAAGGATGTTGAGATGGATAAATGGCAAGACAAGAAAGCATAGAATTAGAAATGAAAACATTGGAGGAAACTTAGGAGTAGCACAATAGGTAACAAGACGAGGGAGAATAGACACAGATGGTTTGGACATGTCCAACAGAGACCAAAATGGCACAGTAAGGAGTGAGCCGATCCAAGTTGAAGGCTCTAAAAGGGCAAGGGGAAGGCCCAAAAGGACATGGATAGAAGTTGTGAGAAAAGATTTAAAAAATTTAGACCAAACCCTTGATAAGGAGAATGGAGGAACAAGATTCATGCAGCTGACCCCCTAATCGGGATAAGGCTTTGATAATGATGATGGTGTCAGGCACTTATGCCTATTTGAGCAATAATATTAAGGGCTTGAATCAAACATATAAGATGGGAGTTTTACAATTTTTGAGAAAGGAAAAGCAAATTCAATCACAAGGGATAAAAGATAACTCCTTTTAAGATATTTAAAAATAACTGGAGCAATTCCTAACTCAATATCTAATTGCGTTCATAATCATATCTAGTTACGTTATTTTGTTCGTGTCATCAATTTATTGGGTATGAATTACACGCTCTGTGATCTCTCTTAATCAATTGCTCTAAAAGCATGGCTAGCTTTAAATACTATGAGATGCAGCACAAACACTGAAGCTAGAGTCACTACTTCATTGAAAATCCCATCAAGTGATGGGGAGCTAACCCTAATATGGTACCTAGACAGCAGGCTTGAGCCTTAGCTTAATTGGTAAGTGATTTGTCTCACAGCCAAGAAGTTCTCAATTCAAGTCTACTCACTCTTTCACCCAAAAAATACAAAACAAGACTTTCAGACAGCATTTTCAGTTCAAGGATTCTAGCTTGGAGAAAATTCCTAAGTGATATGGAACACTCTTAAGCTCTCAAGAAGGACAGAAGCAAATCTTAATATCTCATTTCTCCAGGTTCAAACCCTATTAATGGATAGAAGAGGATTCACTCTCACAAAAACTGATGTTTGAAAGATATGTTATGATAGCCATGACTGAGAAATTATGGACAGGAAAAAGAAATCTCCTTTTCAAGTACACTGAAGCCAGATAGCAAGATGTTATAAGATAAAGTAGAAAGTACGTAAATGTCAAGAAGGTTTTCAATTTTCTACAGGTTGGAAGAGCTTAAAATTTTTCAGTTTCCCAAAGATCTGTTTATAAAGTGGTTCAAACATCTCCATTGAGTATGCAAGAATTACAAATTCCACTCTGGTACTCATAACTAACAGGCATTTTTGCCATTGGACAGCTAATAGCGACCAATTTCAACTTCTTCTCATACTTCTTTCAATTGTAATCAATTTCAACTTCATAATAGAAACATCTTGGGCATATAACTCCCTCATGACTGCATCAAACTAATGTAGCCAAGTCAACAGCAAGTAATACTCAAAGTTAAAGTGATGCTTCTCTTGGGATGGTAGTTTAACATATGTTTTAAGCATTCCTTACATCTGAGGCTATATTATTAAATTTATCCATAAGGCCATAAAGGATCCATTCAGGAGACGTTCTCATGAGTCTCAAAGTACATGATGCGGTTACAGCTTCGTCTCTTCTAGTGAAGTGTGATTTCTTGGGCTGAAGGATCCATTCCCAGGCCTTGGAGACTAGGTCATTTGTTAATGAGACTAGAAATATAGAGTCATTTAAATCTATTATTTCTTCTCATGTTATTAGGCCGGCGAATGATCTTGAAGATGCTGAAGCTGAGAGAGGCATCCAAAGTTCATCTCTGTATATAGGGCAATCTCTGAGTAATTCCTCCATTTGTTAATATATTATTCACCATTATAGGGGGAAAAAAAAATTTGGCACAAAAGGCAAACACAAAAAGCAAACTTTTCCTTCCAATTACTACCTTGTAAAGGAATATACAGAATAACATGTGGAAAGAATATTCTCTCTAAACTACCTTGTAAAGCAATATATTATTCACCATTTCAGGGAAAAAAAATTTTGGCATAAAAGGCAAACACAGAAAGAAAACTTTTCCCTCCAATTACTACCTTGTAAAGGAATATATTATTCAACATTTCAGGGAAAAAAAAATTTGGCATAAAAGGTAAACACAGAAAGCAAACTTTTCCCTCCAATTACTACCTTGTAAAGGAAGATACAGGATAATGGGTGAAAAGAATATTCTCTCAGCACTACCTTGGAATAAACCCAGTATTGATTCTAGGTTGGTTCTACAACATAGCTAAAGTTATCCAATTTCAAACGGACACTAATACTTCTCTTAAATGATAACATTCATTATCCCGTTGCGGCAATAAGAACTTACAGAATTAAAATGGAGTCACCTCCTAACTGGACTTTCAGCAAACAGATTTATAGTACTTCATGAACTGCAGGTCTGGTTTTAGAGAGAAGAAAATTTGCCAATAAATCCTCACAAATATGAACCAGACTGCAATAACAGAAACTACATCCAGGGATCAAAATCCAAAAATCTCTTGAACTACTGAACAAAAAGGAAAAATGAGAGAGAGAGAGAGAGAGAGAGAGAGAGAGAGAGAGAGAGAGAGAGAGAGAGAGAGAGAGAGAGAGAGAGAGAGAGAGAGAGATTCTGAGAAGAACCTGTCATTTCAGCAGAATATCACCAGCAACATGAATTTGGAAATTCTATATCATCCTCCGAAACAATAAACGGGATCCTAACCAATCTTCCAGAATTCTTCAATTGGGGGTGAAAAGAATATTCTCTCAGCACTACCTTGGAATAAACCCAGTATTGATTCTAGGGTGGTTCTACAACATAGCTAAAGTTATCCAATTTCAAAGGGACACTAATACTTCTCTTAAATGATAACATTCATTATCCCGTTGCGGCAATAAGAACTTACAGAATGAAAATGGAGTCACCTCCTAACTGGACTTTCAGCAAACAGATTTATAGTACTTCATGAACTGCAGGTCTGGTTTTAGAGAGAAGAAAATTTGCCAATAAATCCACACAAATATGAACCAGACTTCAATAACAGAAACTACATCCAGGGATCAAAATCCAAAAATCTCTTGAACTACTGAACAAAAAGGAAAAATGAGAGAGAGAGAGAGAGAGAGAGATTCTGGGAAGAACCTGTCATTTCAGCAGAATATCACCAGCAATATGAATTTGGAAATTCTATATCATCCTCCGAAACAATAAACGGGATCCTAACCAATCTTCCAGAATTCTTCAATGGGGGGTTTTGATTACGAACAAGTCCCTAAGCTGGGATCCGAGAATAATTGGAGGAGAGAGAGGAAATGCTTATGGCACCTCGAAACAGAGGAAACTTCGCAATTTGAACCTGAAAATCTGACATGAGCAAGAGATGCAAGGGTTTTCGACAGATAATAAGTAATTCCAAATAATGTTTTCTTATGTCCAATTTTCTGGCAAGAAGAAAAGGAAATAAAATTTCTTTCACACAAAAACTGTTACCTTGAACAGTGTTCCAGCTTTTGGGTGGTTATAGACAAATTCCATTAGGCAGAAGAAATATAAATGCTGTAAATGGAAGGAATATCTTCAAAAAAATATGAGGAAAATCTGAAAACATCTTTTTCAAATGATAAAGAAGAAAGTAATTTCAGAATAATGATTTCTAAGACTTCAAAAACCACGCATCAAAGATTTCAGAGACATTCTGTAGCACAGAGAATTTGCTACTTGGATTCGGGTTGGTTGAATTTATGTTCAAGAATGTGAAAAGTTGCGATAACGTGGAGCTCATAAGTTGACATTTACTGGCTTTAGAGTATTATTCTCATAGATTGGAAGGGATTAGGATGATAGTGATACTTTTAGTTTCGTGGTATTGTTGCTATATTACGATTGGTGGATTTGCATTGGAGAATAAAGGGAACTGTAAATTCAAGGTTGCTCATTAGGTGATGGCCTGTTGGATGATTCAGCATCTTCAGAATTCCTCAGCTATTTACCAAATTTTTGCCCATTATTCAGCTCGGTGCCGATATTAATTTTGTCAAAGATCCAAAATTATGGTTGAGATCATGCCAATGTATTGATTTAACTATGGTCTACCAATTCTCATATGTCTAACAATATAAATTACTTAATCTTTAAAAAAAAAAATGCTATTCAATGGCACGGACTTCTCCACTCTCCCTTGAATACAGCTACCAAGTAAATGAATATGACATGGAATGGAAAATTGTATCTGTGGATTGATACTGAATTAACTTTGAATATCTGCATTTTTTTTTGGATGAATACAGAATTAGGGGTACTATTCACTGATTACATTATTAGTAATATAATATCTTATAGGACTAAAATATCTCTAAAGCAGATTAGTCAATTTATATGTACAATTTTTCATATTATAAAAAATATGCAAATTATATATTAATTATTTAAATTTTATTGCGAGTTTTAAGTTTTAATTTTACGAAACAACTTTAGCTTGTAATATTTCCCTTTCTTCTCAAGTAATCTAGGGCTGCCATTGCCAACCATATCTTCTAACCAGACCATTTAAAGAAGATAGAGAACTTAGATCAGTATTACTACTAAGCTTTTAAGGGGCTTCTTCTTTTAATCTCTAACTATTTTGTTCATGGCTGAGTTACTGAGATTATATGAGAGATCTTGTGCCTTTTATGATCGCCTCTGCAAGACCCATTGTTATGCATGGGATCTTCTGTTTTTTATGTTCACAGCAGAACCAAATGAAGAAGGGGTGGTGGAGTGTTCATGTTGTACTAACTTGTGGACAATTTCATGGATTGGTTTTTCATGAACAACTTGTGATATCTTTCTCACAAGATATATTTCCTCTCTCTCTCTCTCTCTCTCTCACACACACACACTGGATTAGATTTTTGTGCCTAACCCATCTAAAATAAGGCCAGTACTATGGATGGTTTAGATCTTTTAAAGTGAGTCCAAACCATACTACGCAACCGAATTTCATCCATGAGACAGAGATACATACTCATATTGGGCCAACTTTTTGGAAGAGGTAAATCATCTACAAAATTAGCGTTGTTCTAAATGGGTGATGCATCGTCTCATCAATTAGTTAGAGAGAGACAATGAGAGATACTCAAGTATTTGGCATATAGTTTGGATGATCAAAATCATTCTCAAAATTAACCTTCTCAGAGATGGGATATGCGCTAACTTATCCATTAGGTAGAGAAACAAAGAAGGTATAGTGTTAATGCAATAGGAAAGATTATACTTGATCCAATTAGAACGTTATTTAATTTAATAATGGCAAAACTAGGTTTTTATAAAGACAACTAGAGATGCTAATGGGGCAAAGTAGGTTTTCACTTGCCCTACTTCAACCCCACAATTTGCTTTACCTTGCCCGGCCTCTCCCATCATGGGTAATTAGGATTTGCAACCCACTGCGAGGCAGAGCAGATTGTAAAAAACATCTCTACATGTGATGTTTCTTTTATTTTTTACTCTCTTGTTTTCTTCTTTTTTTGAAATGTGTAAGGAAAATTATTGTTTTCTAAACCCAAGCAGATGCAGTGCGCGACCTCAGTTTAACCTGTCTCATTGCCATCCCTGCACAATAATAGTTAGTGGGAAGACGGTTTGTAAACTTGGAAAACATTTTTAAAAGTAGGCATTTGTTGAATATAAGAGTTAATGAATTAAGCATTAAATACCAAAATACATAGCAGTACCTATAATGGGTGACTGGTCCAAGGTACAATACTAGGTGTGTGTGTTCAACTAGAGATGCCAATGGGGCAAAGTAGGTTTTCACTTGCCCTACTTCAACCCCACAATTTGGTTTTCCTTGCCCGGCCTCGCCCATCATGGGTAATTAGGATTTGCAACCCACTGCGAGGCAGAGCAGATTGTTAAAAACATCTCTACATGTGATGTTTCTTTTATTTTTTCCTCTCTTCCTTTCTTCTTTTTTTGAAATGTGCAAGGAAAATTATTGTTTTCTAACCCCAAGCAGATGCAGTGCACGACCCCAGTTTAGCCTGTCTCATTGCCATCCCTACACAATAATAGTTAGTGGGAATACGGTTTGTAAACTTGGAAAACATTTTTAAAAGTAGGCATTTGTTGAATATAAGAGTTACTCAATGAATTAAGCATTAAACACCAAAATACATAGCAGTACCTATAATGGGTGACTGGTCCAAGGTACAATACTAGGTGGGTGTGTGTGTGTGTGTGTGTGTGTGTGTGTGTGTGTTCAACATTCAAAAGAAACACTTTTAAAGTGGAACAGTTAAAAAGGTGAGATTCTTAAATAATCAAAATTATTTTTTCAAAAGGGTAGTGATATAATTGCCCTAATTTTGATAAATTAGCCCTTTACTAATGTTTTAGGGGACTATAGCTCTATGATGACCCACTTTTACAAAGATCGAAGTTGTTTAGAATGTTGCCCTTGAATGAGTTATTGCCTAAAATTCTTATTTATTTGATGAACTTTCACTTTACAGTTTAAGAAAGCATTGGCTAAGCTGTCCATTTTATAGCTAAAAACAGGATGATATCTCACTTTACAGCTTAAGAAAGCATTGGCTGAACCATTCATTTATAACTTAAAACAAGATCATCAAATGGATGAGAATTTTGGACGATAGAAGGACAACATTTCGAAGGATTTTTAACCTTCACAGGACTGTTCTTATTAACTTTTCTCTATTTCTAGTAGTGCTTTACAAAAATTTCTCAACAGACAAAAAACCAAAAATACAAAAGTTACCTTCAATCATTGCGGATGCCCCTTTTGTTTCTAGCCACACGTGGCAAGTCGCTCAGGGTCAGCCCACTTCTGCTTGATGAGCCCTACCTTTGCTTGATCCACCCCTTTCATCTGACCCATACAACTCTACATATCTAACTAGTTCGAAAAACATCGTGCATCGACGGCTGATTCTGGAATCTGATACAGTTTTTAGTTGTTGAAATGTTCCAATTGTAGTGATTTTTAAGCCATAGGATATTCAATGTCAGAGAATCAGGTCAATGGTCTGGATCAACAAAGTCTATGGCCCAAATCATTCACAAAGTTCTTATGTGGGGTTTACATATGCCAACACCACCAGCCACGTGCGCTGCATGTGGTCAGCATAGCCATCTGATTGATCACCACTCACCAGCGACCCCATGTGAAACTATATTTTAACTTATGGTCTTTATCCCATGGTCTAGAAGAGCTTTTCACAAATTTATATTTTAATTCTCAATTTAGTCGTTAATGCTCCAATGACTATTATGATTATGCTTCTCATATAAGGAATTTTAGTGCAATATTTCCTTCTTGGTTTATGAATTAACTCACAACTTCAAAATTATTACCCATCCTAAAAAGGCCAACAACATCTATGGCAGCTACTCACAATTATCTTTCTTGGAATATCCTTGGTCACATGTTCAAGTCACTCTTTTTACGTTGGTTGTGGATGAGTTAACAAAATATCTGCACGAGTAAATTCCCTAATGCATGCTATTTGCAAATGAGACAAAGAGGGTGTAAACACAAAGCTAAAGTTATGAAGAGAAACATTAGAATCTAAAAGATTTAAAATCAGTCGAACTAAAACAGAATATATGGAATGCAATTTTAGTAAGGAGAGTAGGAGTGGAACACCAGTTAAGATTGATAACCAAGAAGTCCCCATAAAAGGCCACTTTCGGTACTTAGGATCAATGATTCATGAGAGTTGAGATTTTGAGAGGGAGGTTATCCAGAGAATTCAAGCGGCTTGGAACAAATGGAGATGTGCATCTGGAGTTTTGTGTGATCGTCGGGTACCACTCAAACTAAAAGGAAAATTATATATGATGGCCATAAGGCCGGCCTTGCTCTATAGATCAGAGTGTTAGGCAATTAAGAAACATCCTGCTCATAGGATGAGTGTCGCAGAAATGAGAATGTTGAGATAGATGAGTAGTAAGACAAGAAAGGATAGAATTAGGAATGAAAATATTAGAGGAAATTTATGGGTAGCGCCAATAGGCAACAAGATGAGGGAGATTAGACTTAGATGGACCGAAAACAGCACCGGTGAAAAGAAGTGAGGCAATGCAAGTAGAAGGTTCTAAAAGGGCAAGGGAAGGCCCAAAAGAACATGGATAGAAGTAGTGAGGAAAGATATAAAAACTTTGAGACTAAATAAAGCCATGATACTTAATAAAGGGGAATGGATGAATAAAATTCATGTAGCCGACCCCTAATTGGGATAAGGTCTTGATGATGGTGGTGCTTTACTTTATGCGGAGATATTATGCCGATGATTGCTTTTTTAATGAGAAAGGCCTCATACTTTGCCTAAGATGGTTTATGCCTTTATTTTGTATATGCATTTTATTAGGGAACTTTAAAATGGATTTGTGTTCTTTTTTTTATAAGCTTATTCATTTAATTCAATAGCTTTTTCCATTGCCTTTCGATACGAAACTCTATTCTTTAATTGTGGAGCTATATATTCTGCAAGAATATTAGGTTGTCCGTAAAGTTTTGTAACTCTTGTGATAGCAATGTTTTGACGTCCCATGTTTTTATAATACATTTTAGTAATTTTTTTTGAAATGTGAGGCCCTAAGTTTTTAAAAGTATTTAGAAAACAAACAGCGGAAAATATTTTTTCATGAGAAGACTTATAAAAATCCTGAGTGTCATTTTTTCCTTTTATAAAAGTATGGATTTTTAGTAAAATGAGTACTACATTTCTACCAAAAAACCAGCAGAGTTTCTTCTGTATTTTGAACCACACGCATTTTTTGCATGCAGTGCAGGTTCCCTGATAAACACAATAGATTAAAACAATATAATAAAGGAGACTCTGTCTCCATCCCATCACATTTACATACATGACTATTTGTGTTTTGAAAATCAAATTTAAATAAGTATTAAAAAAAAGAAATATTCATAACTTAAATTGTTCTTGCCAGGATCAATCCACTCATAGCCACACAACCAAGGTTTAATATTACATTTCCATCTGTCCAACAAGAAAAATCATAATAATTTAACCAATTACCTCAACTCTAAGGTAATCCCAACAAGGTTGTAAACCTATTCAACATTGCCTTTACTGATCTCTCTTGCAACTTCCAGAATAGTTTTTTGCTTCCTTTTCCCTATTTTATTTCTTCAAACCTGAGACATTATAAACAATTTACAATGTCTCAGCAAGGTTGCTCTTGTGTAAGTAGTTTCATCATTGAATATAAAAGTTTATGTAGTTTTAAGTCCAAAAGGAATTCATAATCACATGTTATGTAGTTCTGTAAAATATAATGCATAATGAGCAATATAATAAAAGTCTGGAGTCTCAATTGTGCTTTACAAATCTACGTTATACCAATTCAATTTAATAGTTTCAATATCCATGTATATCTTTTCAAAGAATATAGTAACCTTTGCAAGGTATTTTACAAGTTATGAAAAACTACCACAACTCGTGTTATGCATTATCTCATAAATATACTTATCCAAACTTGATAATAAATCATTGTAAAAAAATAAAATAAATGAAAAGCATTTAAATCATATAATACTTCAATATAATCCATAGATCTCAATAAACACATATATAATACCATCAGAACCTCCTTAAGGTCTCACAAGTATAGAAACACTCAAAATCCTATCATTTTCCCTTGGTCATGAATACTCATAATAAACTTGAAATCCTAGGGGGGCACGCACCTGCGTTATAGAATTATAAATACACATCTCAAAATAACAAACCATCTATGCAATGGATAAGACCCAATCAAGTCCGTGACTATCACATTGAAATCAAGCGGACAGACTCTCTACACCGTGCAAGCAATGGGTATGCAGTGCCTCAGGCCATGACCTTACCCATGATGTCATCGTAACCTAGATTCAGCCTTTTTTAGCCAAGCATCTAATATACATACATTGTGTACTATTGACCCTTGTGGTCCACCACTTCCCCCAACCTTGCATACGCGGGACCTTTGTGAATCGAGGCTGCTCTTTATTTAATACACATACTGTAATGACTCCAATTTTGTAACATTTAAAATCCCAAGTTAGCAATGAAAAGTTCAGTTTTTGAATATAAGGGCATTTTGGTCATTTCACTATTCACCTTGACTGAACCCAAAAAATTGGTCCTAAAAATGGTACCATTAGGTGCATTTTGGAAAAAGGAATCCAACAAGACCAAAATCACCCAAAATGGAGTTAAAATGAGCAAGTTATGGCCTTTTGAAGTTCAAGGGCAAAAATGTAATTTTCACAAAAAACGGATTTTAGCCTGCAAAACACAGGGGCCCGTTTTGATACGGGCACCCTTCATCTTCAATCCCCTAGAGGGTTCTAGAACGGCGGTGATTGGAGGAGAAATCACCGCCATTCTGGAGGTTTCACCACCGCCATTCAAGGGCGGTGAGAGCCCCCTCCAGAACCCTCTTATATCTCTATAAATAGAGCTCTTGGGCGCCTCTAATGGCAGCCCAAAAGCTTGAAGAAAACTCGTTTTGGAGAAGCAACCTAGAGGGGAAACGAGGAGAAAAACCTACCAACGTGCCAGGTATGCCCAAAATCCCTCAAAACCCATCTTCACAGTAGTCGTAGGATCAATTTTCCTAAGTTTTTGCATGAAAAATCATGCAAAATAGAGCCCTGGAGAGTCACCAAGGACCCAGGGACATTCCCTGGGCCGCACTGGTTCGACAAGGTCCCCTGAGGACACCTCGGTCCCCCAAACGAACGAAACGTTCCAGCTGGAACGTGACGCGTCGACTGCGTTTGAAAAAACCAAACGGGCGTGTTCGGGGACGCGCCCACAAAAAGGAAAAATGGGCGGGAAACCGGTGCGTCTACAGATGCGCTCACTGAGGCGCACGCCGCAAACGCGCTAGCAAGCCGGGATTTTCCGTTCCTTAAGAAAAGGCGGGCACATGCCACTGACGCGCAGCACGCTAGCATTCCACTTTTTCACTCTTAAGGCCCTTATGTATGTGTGACACTAAAACGCTTATAACTTGAGATCTAGAGCTCCGATTGAGGCGCCGCAAAAGGCGTTGTGTTCGTGACAACAACGCGAATACACCCAAACTATAAAATCCCTTATCAAGGTCTAATCAAAGAGAGGCATGACCCTTAGAATAGGATGGTGGCTCGTGGCCACTAGACCTTTGAAAAATTGAGGATACCAAGGCCCAATTAGGACGGCATAGGGATGGACCCCTAATGCCTAAGTAATAAGACTAACTACTCTAAAACCTATAAAAGATAGGCCAAACTAACCTTCATTCCCCAAACCATGTTCAGGAGCGTACGAGGACAAAGGGGTTAGTGCGACCTAGCCAGGTAGGTGCTCTATCGCTACTAGATTCTTTTAAAAGAACTATGATTATTTTGCGAATACATGTTTTAAGTATATGACTTGTTTAGCATGACTTAATTCAGCATGCATGTGATAAATGTTTTATGCATAGACATGTTTTGTAAATAATTGCATATACATTATGCATATATATATTTTGCAAACTATTGCATGCATTACATGAGTTGTGAGCATTAAGTTCTTGCAAAAATTGCATGTCCTTGAGGGTTACCAAAAGACACTGGAGTGCCGAGGGACAGGCAGTTGTGAGGGACCCGAAGAAGACAGGTTTTGGAAAAAGAGATTTTCGCTTGTTTGATCTGATTATGATTTGGGCTGATAAGCTCGTGGTATTATCTTGAGAGGTTTGGGTTGGCCTCTAGCCTCTACCACTATTAGGTGGATGGGTATCATGCCCAAAAAGAGGCAACGTCCTTACGTCGACTGCATGTGGTACAGGGGGCTACCATTGGTGTCACGGCACTGGGTCGACGTGTCATAGGCCCCGTGGAGGTTATGACCGAGTGTCCTCAGGTACCTGGAGACCACATGGCGAGTAGGTCGTGGGCATAGTTGGACCCTATGGTTTTGTGGACTTATTTGCATTGCATATGGCATGATATGAGGTTGGTCGACCATACCATACTAGATATCCATGAGTTGGATTCAATGAAGCATCTTATGCATATCATAATGTTATGATGATATATGTATATGATACTTTCGATTTTGGATTATGTGATCCTTTAAGTCGTTAGTATTTCAGTTTGACAATGGATTTTAATATCGATATTGAATTTGAGTATTCAGACATGCACATGTTTTGAAAGAGCATATGATTTTAAAACATCTCATGCATTATAAAACTAGTAGTGATGGACTCCTACTGAGTATAGTATATACTTACCCTATCCTTAACATTTTTCAGGATAATTTCATCCACGAGTAGAGGACATCTATGTTAATGCTACGAGCAAGTGAATCAAAAAGGAAACAATTATACATGTAAGTAAATTCTCAACCCTTTGGACATGTATTTGTATTTATTTACAGTTGGGCTGTGTCTTTGTATTTGGATAGATCTGGGGAAAAACACTTATGATTTCTAAAGCTTTTCAAAAACTACCTTGGTTGTTGTGAAAGCAAATGACACTTGGGGTTTTCAAAAAATTGAGTTTAAAACTAAAGGTTTTCCGCTGCATTGCATGGTTTTTTATAAAATAGTTTTCAAATAGGGATGCATCCCGCCTTAGGAATTAGATATTGCATTTAAAAATGCATGGAAAAACCTAGGTCGTCACACATACTCTCGCGACACCAATCCTCGGGGCCGCGATTAGGCTTAATCAAGCCTAACGATTGGCCAAGTTAGGCCTATGTGGCCTCCATTTTTCTTTTTCTTTTATTTTTTTCACAGCGACAGTATTGAGAGAGCTAAGTGCTCTCATTCTACGCACTTAGGCGCTTGATTGATAAAATCTTCTACTCTTATTAACTACCAAAATCTGCCAAAATTTCGATAGAGTCTCCCCTATTTTTCGGACTTATGTATTTAACACATGCAATGCGGTTTACCTGATAGACAACACAACAATTATAAATCCTTTAAGGGAGACTCCGTCTCCATACTATCTGTCATGATGCATTACTAACACCTGCTTACCAACCAAGAGTTTAAGTGGGTCTCATACATGCCCTATCAAAGAAAATAAAACCCATAGGATGCATAAGGATCATGGTAAAAAATGAGATATGACTCATTTTCAGCATTAGCACATATATACATGTATATATATACAACTCAAAATTTAACATCTTTAATCAAACCTTCTTCAATTCACTCAACGACCTTTCTCTTCTCTGCTTGACTAGTACCTGCAAAATAATAAGGTGAGCTGCGAAGCCTAATAAGGGAAAAGAACTAAACCCATGCATATCCAAACATTCTCGTTGCTACGCTTAAAAACACATTCAATACAACATGAGCATTCATTTCCATTTTAACTAGTCATATACAAAGTAGTTAGCATGTGCTATCAAGTAAGGCCTATGGGTATTATAGCAGAATTACAGTTTTTCCCAAATTCAAATATGACGAACAGTCATTGCATGCAAACAAGCACACCTCATAAGGATTTCCCATTCATGTCCAACCATAGGACATTCAATAGATGAGTGACTAAGTCATGAACCTCATTCTAAAGTTAAATGCAATTCATAAGCGCCACATCCAACAAAACTGCATAATCATTAATGATTTTCCTCTGTAATATTAAACATACCTAGCATTACACCAAGATCCAATAGTCATCTCCCTCAAGGATTGCCATCTTGGGCGGCCCACTATGAGTATCATCATCAAGGCAGCCAGACCCTCAGGATTTACCATCTTGGGCAGCACCAAAGTCAAGTTCCCTCAGGATTTACCATCTTGGGTAACTCAATATGCCAACTCATCTCTCAGGGTTTACCATCTTGGGTGGCTCTACCATGATCCCAAAAGACCAGGTAGCCCTTTCCCTCAGGAATTACCATATTGGGAGGCTCCATACTTGACAGCTCATCCCTTAGGGTTTACCATCTTGGGCGGCTCCCCATGATTCCAAAGAACCAGGCAGCCCTTTCCCTCAAGGTTTACCATCTTGGGAGGCTCAATACTTGACAATCCATTCCTTAGGATTTACCATCTTGGGTGGCTTTACCTTAGTTGCAAGCAACCAGGTAGCCCTTTCCCTCAGGGTTTACCGTCTTAGAAGGCATCATCATAGCTTACCGAGTAGCCCTCAGGGCTTACTATCTTGGGCTTGACCATTTTATAACAGTTTGCATCATTAAACAGTTATGCATAGTAAATGAAACTATAACATGACAATTTTAATGAGAAATTACAATTTTCTATCATCCATTCAACCAAGGTGACAATATGTTCATTCAACACATGCATAATGTGAATCTTAAGAGCACATATCAACAAGAATTTAAGGAATAAAGGGGTTCAGGGTCCTTACCTGCTCTTAAAGTTCTACGGCTAGAACCATTCACATTGCTCTCAAACCTCTGCAACAAATACAAGTTCTAAGTAAATTTCAGAATTTCATGCCATTTTCTATAATCACATCTAGCTATACATTCACCAAGTTCTTAATTTAACCTCATATATCTAGATCAAGGATTTGCACACCAATTGGTCGCTATCCAATTGAATCAGCATCATTGGTCTTACATCGATGGTCTAGATCAACACGTACCTCTAGAAGTTTCAATTTTCAACATTTTAGGTAAGTTATTTCACAATTCTATGCTTTTAGCCATAATTCAGGGCCTGATCTCCTTTCCTGACCTCCGATATTGGCTGATCGAGTATTGGACAACCAGATGGGGTCTTCCATCAATTTATTCATAATTGGTTAGTTATTTCTAGGATAATTCATCACAAATGGTTACTTGGAGTTATATTTGACCTGAATTTATCCCCCGATCACATTTTTAACCATCGGATGTTAAGGTCTCAAATTTTCCTCACGAATAACCAAGCTTGTGATCACAATTTTTGTGGACCAATCGATTGATGATTCGTCTTCGCGGATGAAAAGATCACACGCGATTTGTCCTTATTTGAAAAATTTTCATTTTTCACATTTTTAGGGGTTGCTGGAAAATGTCGCTGTCACCAGAGAAGATGACCGGATTCTAGTCGTCGCCGGTGAGACAGGTGATGTCATTTTTTTTAGCAAAATTTCATGGGAATGCTTGGAATTCCCTAAATTTTCGTTTTCTAATGTTTTCCCCTTTTGATTTGCATTCAAACTATCAATTTTGCCGGATTTTTCAACGGTTTTTGAAACTAACCCTAGGTGTTGGTTTTTGCAATTTCCGGTGTCGTTTCTTGCCAGATCTTAGTGAAACCAAAGGGGTTTCACTCAAAAACGTCTAAGGGACAACGTGAACAGGTGGATTTTCAATCCAATCACGTTTCTCTCACTGAGTTTCTTGAATCCGATGGTGTTTTTCACCGCTAGTTCTTCGGAAAACGTAGTACATGCGTTGAAGAAGAAGGAGAAATGGAGAAGAGTAGGGAGAGGTGGAAGCTTACCTGGGTTGAGTGTGTACCAGTGCGACCCGAAGATGGTAACTCGCCTCCCTTCTCATCACAGTTGAAGCGGGTTGTGTCTCACCGGAAAGAATGGAGTTAAGGGAAACAAGGGGATGGGGAGAGGCGAGTGGGCAAGGAACTTGCCGGAAAGTGATCTGAAGAGGGGGAGAACCAGGGAATGAGGGGGTTGCTGGGAAATGAAGGGAGAGGGGAGAGGGTTGCCGGCTTTGGCTCCCTCTTTCCTATGTTTCAGATGCGTGGGAGTATAGCTCCACGCGGTGGGCTAGGACGATCTTAAGGCATGCTTGAGCAGTTGAGGCCAATCGCACCAATGCCGCTCATGAAGGCCTACGAAGGTGCTATCGGCCACAGTTTTCTACATGATAGATATGCACAGCACATATCGACCATAGCATTGAACCTCATCAGCTTGGTGTGAAACTTGGCTGAGTTAATGGGGTTTCAAATTTTACACATTTTGGTTCATCGGATCCTCAAATTCAGTGGGAAAAGATTTTTCAGCCGCAAAATCATCACCGTCGTCGAGACCTTATCCTAATTAGGGGTCAGTATTTTTCAGTTGTAAAATCTTTTTGATAAATCGCACTGAGAAATATGAGACAAGTTAATGGTTGCTTTTGACGTACTTTAGTGGAGTACACAATGTGCCATAAGCCACATCAACTTCCTTTGGCGAAGTCCACAGTCTCTGCTTTTTGAGTTTTGACTGCCCTAGAAGATCAAATTGGCTTGCCAATAGAACTTGATGTACTATGAGGAGAGCGTATGACTAGTTAATTTTAGTTATATGTATGTATAAAGAGTATGAGAAGAAGTCCTCCCCTTATTTTTCATGCATGGTAAAATTTTATATTATAGATCTAAACTGTTCATCATGTTTAATATATATTAAATAGATTACTGATCAAATTTCATGTTCATTAAATGCTTTTAGCCTATATTTTCATGCATAGTAAATACTGAACATTCATTTTTATTAAATTTTCAAGAGCTTAAAAGAAGTATTTAACATTATTTAAATATATTAATTTTCAATAGATTGCCTATTTTAACACGAGGACATGATGAACAGCTTCGATCTACAAAAGGAAATAAGCATGTATAAAATAAAATAAAATAAAGCTAAAAACTTCTTGTGAGCGTGTACGATTGGCAAAACTAAAAAAGAAATAAAGTAAAAAAAAGTTTCATATTAGCTTTCTCACGAAGGGGAGCCTTGGCGTAATGGTAAAAGTTATTGTCGTGTAACCTTGAGGTCACGTGTTCAAGGCGTGGGTACAGTCTCCTGTAAAATGTAAGGTAAGGCTGTGCACTTTAGGGTATTGTGATTTGTCCTTTCCCCGAGCCCTGCATAAGCGTGAGCTTCGTGCACTGGAGCTGGCCTTTATTAACTTCCTACCATAATATTGGTGCCAAATAATGGAATTTGATCATAGGAGGTAGGTTTGGAAGACGCGCTGTGGCCATTTCATGAATGAATGGTTGGACCTGAAAGGGCCTGCCAGCTTTGCGCCAAGTGTGAGGCCGCATGTTTCTCCTTCCTTTTTTGTACAAAATCCCAACAGTCAGTAGTTAAAGAAGGTCATCCTCCTCATCCGCAAATTAATTTCAATTTAAGGAGCTTCTAGAGAGGGACATGTTTGTTGGTTTTTATATAAGAAATGGACAGAAAAGGTGCGGTTGCTTCTTGTTTTGTGGCCACGAGTGCCATGTATACGCGATCAATCTACTAATCTGACGTATCCTGTTAAGGGGCCAAGGCTAATCCCAGCTACATTGAATTTTTTTTTTTTTACTGGATAAGACTTTACGAGGAGAATGTGAACTGTTTATTTTTAATGAATTGTAGTGTGCCATGGAACCAAAGCCAAATGACGTTGATCGATGGGGTGCAAGTTTATTGGCAAGGATTTCACAAATTAATTTTCCTATAAGAACTTGAAAGTATATTTTTTCTTAGATCAGAATGCAACAGTAAAGTTGTCATCGTGTGATTTTAAAGTTACGGATTCAAAATGTAAAAATAGCCTCTTGAAAAAATATAAAATAAAATTATGCACTATAAACCTTTATAGTCCGCCCCTTTCTAATATCATGCATAAGCCTGAGCTTCATGCACCAGGGACCACCATTTTTATGAAAGTTCCCCTCTTAGTAGTTTGACCTCTTTTATAAAAGAATGCAAGGTCTCCGTGACGGACGCCCATGCATGAAGTATGTGACGTTGTGTGATCAAGCATATACAGACACTATTTTATAGGCCTTCGACTAAGCACATCAGTGTCATTATCAACGCCTACCGTATCGGACTGTGAACACTTTCTTCCCTTGCTTGTGCCGCGACTCTTACAAAGAAACCCGGTGGCAAGCTGCACCGACTAGGAGGATGTTTCTACTAGTTCTAACAATGAACGCTAACTCTACGAGAATTTCTTTGTGGGCTTATTTTGGAGGATGCATATCACTATTCTGTGAACTACGTAGTATTTCATGTCTTCAATAAGATTATTTTTGGGAAGGGGAGTCTTGGCACAACAGTAAAAATTGTCGTCTTGTGACTTTGAGGTTACGGGTTGAAGGTGTAGAGTCAGTCTCTTGCAAAATGTAAGATAAGACTGCCTATTATAAGCCCTTGTGATCCGCCCATTTTCTGGACCCCGCATAGATGGGAGCTTTGTGTGCACTGGGGCTGCCCCTTTAATAAGATTTTCTTAGACTTCCCGTAAGAACTCTTTGTTCTAGATCTAAGCCTTTCAAGATTACTCTTGAGAATGAATGCGTTTGGATGAACTGACCACGTATCCTGAGTCTTTAAAAATTAATCAAGTAGATGGTTGGAATCCTTGACTCCAAGAAACATAGGTTAAAAGCATTTAGAGCTCATGAAATTTGATATCTAGAGCCAACTGGTTAGATCCAAAAAAGAAAGTCACATCAAAGAGGAAAGCTACTCTCCTAAATCTAGTCTGGAAAGTTACACAAACATGCAACCAAACGTATTCTAAAAATGTTGCCTTGATTTTTATCATGGTATTTTCTGTACAAGTAAAAAATTCCAAAGGAAACCACTTCGACAGTCTTTGCTGTATCATCTTTAAGAAGATAAAGGGTGCTAACCTCGAACCCAGGAGCTAGAGTTACTGCGAGAGGCGCCTCTTTTGGCCAAACCAAACCATTTGGCTACTAGACTTTTTTGAAATCCTCCCGAGTCAGGTTTCCAGCTTAGGATGTTGGTGGGTTCAAATCAAGCTTCTCTTTCCAAATTAAACTAGTGCTTTCCCAATTCTATTAGTCCCGTTTCTTCTAGAAAAGACTACAATCCATTGGAAGGTCTAGGGTCCCAAGACACTGGACTTAGACCCACCAAGAGGCTATTAAGGATGCCAACAAGGTTGGAGCCTAATATTTTGCTCTCAAACAGAGTTAGAGAAATGTTCATTTGTTGAGATACTAAATACCGAAAGAGAATAATTGCAAGTAAGAAAAAGAAAAATCTTCCTGGACTGGCTTCCACCGATCAAAGTTTTGCGCATTTGAGATGGTGGTAAAGTGATACTGGATACTTACCAGAAGAGGAGAATTTCAAATAAGAAAAGGAAAAATCTTCCTAAACTAGCTTCCACCGATCGAAGTTTTGCGCATTTGAGATAGTGGTAAAGTGATACTGGATACTTACCAAAAAAAGAAAATTGCAAGTGAGAAAAGGAAAAATCTTTCTGAACTGTCTTTCACCAATCGGAGTTTTGCGCATTTGTGATGGTGGTAAAGTGAGTCCATATTCACTGCATTGGCGAACTAAATAAGTTAAATAGTCACCGAGAGAAGACAAAAACTAAGCTAAATAGGGTTTTCTTCGCTAATTTCGCATTCGTACTGGACCAAAGCGGACGCAGCCACTTACAAATGTACCTGCTTCTCCTCTCTCTCTCCCTCGCCTACTACTTCGTAGTCCTAGAAGAACAATCGTCCTTCTTTCCTCTTTCTCCTTTCTTTTCAATCTCAACCGTTTGATTTTTTTTTCTCCTTTTTAATTCTATTGGAACAGGACAACAGAGATCAGGCACGTAATTTGCGTCAAAAAGCCTTTTTCTGGCGGAAAAACGTAGAAGTAACTTATTTAGCAAGTCACCGCTTGTTCTTCACAAATTTTTTGGTTGTCTTTGGGAAGATTAGGGGATGGTATGTTCAAGGAATACCATCCCTTCATGGTTGAGTGCTGCGTCAAGAGTAGATTTCGACGGGGGAGCGAATGTTTCCATGGCGAATGTTGTTTTCACGGAGGGAAGGGAAGCTTCTTCTTCGATTCATCATCATCACCCGAATTCTGTTTCAGATTTTAATATGGGTTTTAGGGAAAGAGCTTTCTCTGCGGCGGGAGCTGCAGTTCTGTCGGCGATACTCGTTAATCCCCTAGATGTTGCAAAGGTACTTCATTGTTTCCTTTCTCTTACGTTTCTGTCTTTTCTGGGGATTTCTGATTAGACCCAATTCTCATTTTTAATTAGTTTTTGTTGGTAATGCTTGTATTCTTTGAGATCAATGCATGAGCTTTTCAGAGTTTCTGTTGGATTGTTATGGGCATTGTTCTTATCCTTTTTCTCTGCAGACAAGATTGCAAGCGCAGGCTGCTGGAGTTCCTTATTCTCAACCGCAGCATCATGTTAGAGGGCAATTCGCTTCTTTTGGTCCAAAAGTGGTATGGTAGAATTTTTTTTCTTTTGTGTTATTGTCTTTGGGAACTAGTGGAAATGGATTCATCAGGCATGATTCTCTCTTAGGCAGTGATGTTTTACTAGCACAGCTGAAAGGATATTATTATTTTTAGATGATAAGGGAGTGGCAAGCTAGTGAAATCTTTACCACCATGTGATGCATACTTTGAAATGTATAGAAACCATATTGTAGAGAGCAACGAAAGGCTTGAGATTGAGATAAAATGTTTCAGGCTTTTTTTTTTGCTTTGTTTTAAATAGAACTGTAACCTTGCAAAACTTCAGCCAATAATTGGAAGAATCTATAAGAGCTTACTGTTTTGGTCTATTTGTAAATTCAGATGGCTCCATTTCCTTATTTTACTTAATAGTTTATTGTGAAAAATCCATGTCACTGTCATCTGGATTTTTTGATATAGTGAAAATATGCAGTTGATGTGAATGTATCATACACATTCAGAGAGAATGAAGCAACTAGAAAGCAAAAACATGAAAGCATAGAGAGACATGGTCAAATGTCTTGAAATAGTTTACAATGTTGTCATATTTGAACTTACCAGTTGGTAGTCTTTTTCATGATATATATCAACTGATGCACTTAAGTTGTTAGGCAAATATTTGTGCAGCTGTTTGTCCTGCATTCTTTACATTAATAAGTTTTCTTCTCCTTGAACCCTTCTTCATTTCTCCCATTTCCACTTCTAGAGCTTCTGAAGGCACTTAGATAATGGACACGAATGCAAGTTTGCTATGTACTCCCCCAGTTTACAGTGGATTTGTAGTTGAAAGGATTTTGAATTTTTCAGAAGAACAACTTACCTAATGAATGTGATTATGTAGGTCATGGTGAATAAATTTAAAAGAATTATCTGCTTCCTTGCTTTACTGGTTTCACTTTGACCTGTTTTTATTATACTTGAGACAAAAACATGAAATCCTTTACTGCAAGCCACTGGCTAATTTATCTTTTGTATTTTGTTAGTGGAGGGAATTGAAGGTCCTTTATGATTGGTATCCCTTCTAATAGTTTTCAAGGAATCATAGGGTGGTATCTTTCCTGGAGGCTTGCTTTTATTGTGCTACCTGACCTCTAGAAGGAAGGGGTTTTATTAAAGTGAATGTCCTCTAGGAAGTTGCAAGTTGTCATCCTCTAGAGTCATAGTCAAGGATCAACTTCCTTGCTTTACTGTTTTTGCTTTCATGTAATTGCAAAATGAATGCATGGGATCTTTCATTACAGAATAAGGCACTGTAGATTGAAGTCTTCATTTTGTCAGTTGGTGAAGCCTCTGGAAATGAAGTGTTCCCTTGCCAAGTCGAAGATTGCCATCCTCTGACCCTCAGCCTGAAGTAGTCCTTGTCTTCACTTCATGAATAACAACATTTGGCATCTGAGAATGTGCAAAAAATAGTTGCTATTATACTTGATATCCAATTCCTGCATGACGCTGTGCCTCATGGATTATCAGTCCATTGCTTTGACAGTGAACATTAGTCTGGCTAATTGCCTGTCCTCCTAGATATATCAAACGAACCAAGTCCCTTGACCCATCACGCCTTGTTTAAAGTTCTTCCTGGAAGAAGCTAAAATGTCGATCACTGTAGGCCATGATCTTGTGAATCGGTTGTTCATTGGGTATTGCAACAAGACCTTGTGGATCATTTCATGGTAACAATCTTGAGACTTGCAGGTGTTCGAGGTTGGTCATTAGGATTGACCTATGATTCCTTTAGGACTCTTAAAAGCACTTCTAGGATACATAGTATATCCACTTCTGTCTAAGACCAATTCATTGTGAACCATAGAAATCTCACCCTAATCAGAAGACATGCAGTTAATGATTCCGACATTTCTATCTCAAGGGGATATATTGTAATAAATTTGACGGACCTTCATGCCTTTTGCCTTTCTTAGATTGCAAATTGCGCATCTCTATATCCTGGATTACTCTAGCATGAGAGGAATATTTGTCTGGTATGTACATGCATGTCTTGCTGAGTTGTTCGTCTCTTGAACCAACAGCAAATTTGCATAGGATTTTAATGAAATTTTGTCTTATTTAGAACTTTCAGAATATAATTTTAATGGTTGCTTTCGTCAGTGTGAACTGCCGATACTTTCATTTAAAGCTTGTGTGCTCCTATATCTTGACAGTGAGACTTGTACTTCTATTATTTGATTGAAAGAAAAAATCCAATGTGAATAACATTATTCCTTGTCTCCTTGATGATGGTGATGCATATCCTGTCCACTTGAGAATTCACCGCTAAGGTTTTATCAGATAAGAGCCATTCTCTATGTCATGAACACCGGTGTATTTCTTGGTGCTGAATTCTTGTTCTCTTGAGTGTCTTCAGTACAAGGGAACGATGGATGTCTTTCAATACAACGGGACAATTGATGTCTTCAATAAAATCATTAGACAGGTAGGTTCATCTGCTTATTAGAGTGCAATGATCGTTCTTCTTCTTATTGTTGTAATGTTTGTCTCCAGTACAGAAAACCCTGGGCAGGATTGAGAGTTTAACAGAAAGAGCTTTTGCAGGAAGGATTTGCTAGATTGTGGAGAGGAACTAATGCTAGCTTAGCATTGGCCATACCAACTGTAAGTATACCTTTTTTCATTTCAACAGTTCAACAAGCCAGGAATCTATTTGCTCTGTGAATGAAAGATTGTGAACCATTGTACATGGACAGTTTGTGCAGGTACCCGACATGGTCATAGTGTTGTAATGTTGTGATTCTTGCCAATCCAATATTTCAATGTATTATTACGATAGAAGTTTGTATTGTTTGACAAATATTAGTGCTTAAACATGATGCGTAAGCCACTGCTGCAATATTCTGCATTCTTTAAGAGATGAATCATTCAGAGACAAAATTTCTTTGAGTAAATTGTAAACATAACATGCAAGACCATGCTATATAAAAAAGGCCAGCCCCAATGCACAAAGCTCCTGCCTATGCGGGGGCCAGGGAAGGCGTGGACCACAAGAGTCTATAGTACGCAGCCTTACCTTGCATTTTTGTAAGAGACTGTTTCCACGCCTTGAACCTTTGACCTCAAAGTCACAACACGACAACTTTATCGTTGCGCCAAGGCTCTTCTTCTAAGACCATGCTACATACATAATAATAAAATCAAAATTCAACAAATAACTAGTATTTAGCTATTTAATAGCTTACAAGCAAGCTATAGATTGAGAAAGGAAAATCATATGGTGACATCAATGGGAAGAACTAAAGAGACGGCCAATAGGTCATCTAGACATCTCCACTTAACTTGAAATCCAACTGGCATGATTGGCAGGCTGGTTAACTTTTCATCAAGAAATAATCAGAGAAGGAGATGGAGTTTTTATTGGCATGATTTATAGCAGAGAAGCCCCCTGCCCCCTGACAAAAATAAAATAAAAAATGCATCTGTTCTAAACAAATTGCCGAATCCATGTTTTAACTGTTATGTTGCAAGGTTTACCGAGGAAGAGAAAGCAACAGCTGATACAGAGGTTTAAGATAGGAACATATTTGTCAAAATAAGAGCTGCTAGAAAGGTGAAATTCAAGATAGAAGAGCTAACAAAGAAGAAATAAGGTTTTTAAGGTTCAAAGTACTTCATCATGACAAGAGCTGCTAGAGAGGTGAAATTCAAGACAGACGGGCGGCCAATGAAGAAATAAACCAAAGTTGACCATTTTAAATTTTCCTTTTCGTTATATTTAAGACCTTTTATCAAAAAATTGGAATCAGTGAAACCCAAATCACTGATTTTAAAAGTCCTCTAGACGTGAGCACCTCTTAGTAGGTATCATTTTTCTGAGATTCATGTCTCCCCAGTAGCTCTCATTTATTAATTGCACTTGTAACCCTGTTAGTTTGTCTGGGATTTCTGATTTGTCAGCGTAACTTACCAATGGTTGGCAATTAGCAAGCCATAAAATGTTGGGGCAATTTCTTGATAAAAGAATATACGAAGAAGGTAATGTTGGATAGACTTTTTGGTAAGAAATTATATGTTTTTCCTCTTCGTGTCTAACACAGAAATAATGAGCTTTGAATAGTTCTAGAATTCCTTACCATATTTCTCTTAAGTACCTGTTAAATGAATGCATAATATACCTTTCTTTTATAGCTGGTTTGTTGAAATTAATGATGTTGTGCATGTTATCTTCTTATATTGAACCAAATAATCAAAATTTGGCCAAGTGAGAAAATGCGATGGGGGACATTGCTAAATGTGCTCACTAGAACAAATTAGCCCTTTTTCCTTCTGGATAAATAGGTTTAAACATATGTAAGTACAGCTGCTAGGTCTTAATAGAGGGGAATGGATACTAGATTCACGTGGCTGACCCCTTATTAGGATAAGGTCTTGATGATGATGATAAGGTACAGCTATTAGGTTTTGAAAAATTACTCTTGTGCATCCGAGAATTTAGTGTTACTTCTCTACTTAAGACTCTTTGTTTAGCTTATACTGGCAAACACCAATGTTTCAAATGAGAATATATGGAAGGACACAACCAAAACCTTTAGATAAGAGACCTACTAGCTTGTCACACCCAGGTCTCCTA
Organism: Warburgia ugandensis; assembly: GCA_035236585.1. NCBI lineage: Eukaryota > Viridiplantae > Streptophyta > Magnoliopsida > Canellales > Canellaceae > Warburgia > Warburgia ugandensis. Next base: position 70,176,579 of record CP141134.1, read on the forward strand.
ATCACAAGCCTGGAATCAGTGGGCCTGCTGTCCCTGGTCCTGGCATTTAGACAGACTGAATCCACTGATTTCAAAGCTGATACAGCATCCTCCCATTGGCAGTCCCTGGGACACCAGCATCCTCAAATGTTTCCCTAAACATAATGAGTTTGATGTGCTTTCCAAAGAGTTGTAGTTTATAACACTTACTGTACATGTCTTTGTTGCATAACTTGGAAATGAATTGAAGCTTCATAAACCCATCTGGATAGGGAATATATATGGATTTTTAAATCTTTACTGTTCTCTTTCTGATGTATCAAATACTTGTCTAAATTGTTTTCCAGGTTGGTATATACTTACCTTGCTATGACATTTTCCGCAACTATATTGAAGAATACACAGCACAGAATGTTCCTTCTTTGACACCATATGTCCCCCTAGTAGCAGGCTCAATGGCACGATCATTGGCATGCATTGCCTGTTCTCCCATTGAACTTGCAAGAACACGAATGCAGGTACCTAGTTCTTCATGTTGATAGTTCAATTTATTATGTATTTTTTTCTGAATGTTGCTACACAGTGGCCTAAAAATTGGGTTGTGTTTATCATCAGAAACCATCTTGACCAGTTTCATGAATTGAAGTTCTTTTCATCTACAATAATACATCTCACATCTTCCAGAGTGTGACTTTGTTGTATTGAAGTTGTTGTTATATTACATATATGCAGTTCCAACTGGTAGACCATGAGACCTGAATAGTTCTCATCGTTTTCTTTATGAAGATTCATAATAACTGTTATTAATAATGAATGGGAAAAAAAATAAAATTCCTTGTTCCCAAGAGAACTTATTCAAACAGGAGGATAAGTGTATTAAGAAAGCCATCACCAATCCAAGGAACATGAGTGATCAAATTACTTTAACATTTGATCCCACATGCTAAACCATTTTCAAAGGCTTCATAATTGTTAGTTGCCCTGTGGGTGTCATAAAGAAAAAGCACTAAATCTTATCACTTATCACATAAATCCGAATCTATTTTCCAAGTAAATTGACCTTTTATCACCGATATAATGCCTGCCTCTGGAATCATAAAATCTTCTGTACAAATGCCAGTTAAAGAAGCTTAGATCTCCTTCTCGTGCGAGTCATTAGTGGCAATAACGGCACCATAAGTCATCTCGAATCTGCAGGGAGAACTCTGCTTCTCAACTGCAGTGACTGGTTCTTACCAAATATCCCTACTGCCCTTTTCTCCACCACCCAAATGACCCTTGAAGTATGAAGAAAATATTGATGAATCAAGTAGTTGTGAGCTAAAATCTTGAGAAATTGTAAAGCCATATAGATATTCTCAGATTAGTGACAACTTTGCCTTTCTAGCTGAAAATTACTGCATAGTAAACTCTACACAATAGTGAAAATCCATGATAACACAATATATAGCAAAAGTACATCCACGTAGACCATCCCGCATTAAATCCAAAACCAGATATAAAACACCTTGGACCAACAATACAAAGAAAACCTAATGACTAATTTCTAGCTTTGCATACTGATGCTGATGTCAAGTGTTTGATCTCGCTTAACCATTTTTTAGTTTTCTTTTTTCTCATTTCGTTGCCTGGACAAATTAGGCATTCAGTGGGTGGGATATGAGAAACTAAAGTAGCTTAGTTTTTTTCTAGTTTAATGTTCTATTTTGTTACCAAATTGGGATAGCAATGGGGTCAATTTTTTCCTAGTCTTCTAGAGAACAGGCATATTGATGCCTTACCAAACCGATGACTAAGTTATTTGATTTTTTCCATGTCTGTTGAGAACAGTCATTTGTATCATATTTAGTGTTTATTGTCTCCCATAGTGCCTATAGGATGGCTATAAGGCCGGCCATGCTCTATGGATCAGAGTGTTGGCCAGTTAAGAAACATAATACTCATAGGATGAGCGTCATAGAAATGAGGATGTTGAGATGGATGAGTGGTAAGACAAGAAAGGATAGAATTAGAAATGAAAATATTAGAGGAAATTTAGGGGTAGCACCAATAGGTAATAAGATAAGAGAGATTAGACTTAGATGGTTTGGACATGTCCAAAGGAGACCAACAACGGCACCAGTTAGAAAGAGTGAGGCAATACAAGTAGAAGGTTCTAAAAGGGCAAGGGGAAGGCCCAAAAGAACATGGATAGAAGTGGTGAGGAAAGATTTAAAAACTTTGGGATTAAATGAAACCATGGTATTTAATAGAGTGGAATGGAGGAATAAGATTCATGTGGTCAACCCCTAATTGGGATGAGGTCTTGATGATGATGATGATGATAGTTTTCTCCCATGTTACTTAGCATACAGATTGGAGCACTGTCTAGGGTAAAAAGGGCAACCCCAGTGTACAAAGCTTCAGCGTATGCAGGGTCCGAGGAAGGGCTGGACCACGAGGGTCCATAATATGCAGCCTTATCTTACATTTTTGCAAGAGGCTGTTTCCACGCCTTGAACCCGTGACCTCAAGGTCTCATGACGACAACTTTACCGCTGCAAAGAGCATTTTCTAGGGTGTCCTCTGAAAAATGATAGCCATGTGCCTCCTTTTTTCATGCTTGAATGTCTGCTATATGTTTACTAACTCAATGAATAGTAATAGCTTCTTGATTTATTTGGACAATGCAGGCATATAAGGAGTTAGGTGCAAAGCCTCCTGGAATGTGGAAGACATTACTTGGGGTGCTCTCATCTGTCAGAAACACGAATGCTACTCAGAACTGTATGTTGTTTCCATCTGTATACAAACTCATTTCATTGAGTTAAGTATCTGTTTTGACCTTGAATATTTTGAATGTCTTTTAGAAAATTTAATGATTGAGCTTCTCTTCCTTTGCAAACAGTGCATACCTGTCGCATTCTATGGACAGGTGTTGGAGCACAACTTGCCCGTGATGTTCCCTTTTCTGCAATTTGCTGGTCAACCCTTGAACCTGTGAGTTTTATTTATCAATTTGCAGTGCAGCATCCTTTCCTGAGGCATTGATCCATGGTCACAAAATTGATTTTGACATACTGACTTCTGCAGGTTTGCTAATTTAACATACATTTTGATGTTCTGCAGATCAGGAGAAGATTACTAGGATTGATTGGTGAAGAGGCCAATGCAGCAAGTGTTCTAGGGGCAAATTTTGCTTCAGGATTTGTTGCAGGAACCCTTGCTGCTGCGGCTACATGTCCTTTAGACGTCGCCAAAACACGGAGACAAATAGAGGTTGGTTCTTATAATTGACTCTGCTAACCAAATACTGAGCTGCCTAAGTTTGGCAATCTGTTTCCTTTCTTTAATGTTTAGGAACTGACTCGAGTCAAATATAGAGTATGTTATTTTCCGAGTTAAAGTTTTTGAACCATATGTGTAACTGTTATTATCAAAATGATATTTAACGCTTAATCCAGCTTACTAATTGGTTATAAATTTACAGAAGGATCCACTAAGAGCATCGACCATGACAACTAGGCTAACTCTAGCCGAAGTTTGGAGGTATTTCCATGTTTCCTTTTTTATTAAGTCCCTATATTCCAGTGTCCTAACTGCAGTGTGCATTATTTTTTTCTAGAGTGTTGTTTCCTGGTATCACACATGCATTTAAGTATTTGGTCAATTTGTATGTAACAAGGATTTGTCATTTCTCCCATTCGAACCTATAGTGTTTGTTTCTGAGATCCTTCTGAAAGATTAACTTGAAATAAAGGGCATGGCTACTGAGCAAGGTACTTGCTTGTTTAAGGGAGAGGTGCAAATCAATCAGTCCATACGACACTCTTTTTTTGTTGGGACTAGTAAAAAATTAAATCAGTTCCAACAAAACTGTCGGAGAAAAACACAAGTCCTAAAAAAAAAATGCCACTAGGCGCTCCTTGCTTTGTTCTTCTACTTCAAGCTAGCAAGCTCCTTGTTCCTTGTCATTTTTCTAAAATAAATGTGTTCCGATATAGTTGGCTTCTGGGATACTTTCTGAAACACTGACTTGAATGAATGTATGCGTGTATAGTTTGCTTCTGCAATGCTTTCTGGAGCAGTAAATAAATGTGTGCCTGACATGCTTTTGCATCTTATAAACAAAGATTCCTGAGTTCATGCTCTTATGTGTATATGTATTCAATTCTCGCTAGAAAAGACAAGGGGTTGCTCACGATCAGCTTTCATTTAATTGATGCTTATAAGTTGTTACAGGGATGGAGGGATCAGGGGACTCTTTATGGGTGTTGGACCACGAGTTGGGCGTGCAGGTCCGTCGGTTGGGATCGTGGTTTCTTTCTATGAAGTTGTTAAATATGTTCTACATCAAAGACACACAAATCTGCGAGGCCAAGGAAAGCTTTCGTAGCTGTTAAATAACCCAGTTCCCCACTAAGCAACTGGGTGGTGCCATGGACAACAGTCACCCTATTTTTTTCCTTCGAAGTCTCCTTGAAATGAAGATGGCAGCGGAAATCTTGACCTAAACGCCTCGAAATACTATCTTAGATTGTATACGACCCATTTACAAGGTGGCTATATCAATTCCTGGTTTTGCCAGAAGTGTGCATTCTTGGGAAGTTATTAGTTTCATCATGTTCTGGAGCAAATTTTGAGATGTTGATAAGAAGTAAGATGATTCTTTCTTTCTTACATATTTTCATATAATGGGCCATTTTGAGAGCAGAACAATTTCTTTGGGGATGTTGTGGGGCTTGATGAGCGTTTCCATTTCCTTTTCTTGTTTATTGCATTTTAGTAACAAAATTAGCAGTTAAATTCAATGTAGTTACGCAAGCTTTTTAACGGTTACCCGGGCGATGCAGCATTTCATTGAACTTGATGGGTTCGGATTTGTTGGCAATGTGGTGCTGATTTTGTAAAGGCGATGTGATAGTTGCTCCCTAAGGAAATACTAGTGGGGAGAATTCTTATCAAATAGAGAGATTCTCACACGATAAAGTATCCGGCGTGTCTTCTCATGACTGGACCAACATTGTGGACCACGAAGGCACAGATACCACATTGATGGTGAATAGGGAAAAGTACAATTTACTATCCTAAGTTATGGTTTTATTACATTTTACTTTTTGTTTTTCATAAATCAAAGAAAAAGCATAAAATTAAGGTTTCCAAGGTTGTTGGTAATGAAATTTGGTAATATTTTTTCTCCTAGACTTCAAATGCATTTCTCATTGAATATCATCCAAATTTTAAGGATTCATAAATTGGGACCTTTGGCTTTTTTTTTTTTCTTTTTTTTTATAGTTTCAACCTTATATAGTCATTGCATTTTGTCTTCTAGATTTTAGATCTGAAAATCATTTTCATGGCGCCAAGAAACAGGATGCTATATAGAGATTATAAATCTTGTTTGCGAAAAACTTCAGTCACTAAATATATTTTTCATTAAAGTTACCCAAAATTTAAGGATTTGTACATGATGGCTTTAGGATTCTAGATCTCAAAATTAGCTTTTAAAACTCCAACAAAAGAGTATTATATGGGTTTTAGACATTCTTCTCCTATGAGATACAAAACCATTCACAAATAACACTTTAGTCCCTAAATTATTTTTTTTCACATTGATCCTTGGACAAATTTTATAAAAATTTATTTTAAAATATTATAATATACATTGTAGGACTCATGTTATACAGAAGGACTTATGGTGCAAATTTTTTTAATAATTCAAAGACTAATCTAAAAAAGTAATTAGTGACTGAAGTGTAACAGAATGATAGTTTAGATAAGTAAATTATACTTTCCATTGCGAATTATATGACTGGCTGATGTACGATAGCTATGTGGCTTTAACCAATAAAATGTTACTTAGAATCTATCAACCTTTTTTCTTGACGTTCAAGTATTATTTGGAAGGACTTCGAACCGTGGAATCAATGTATAAAGCAGACTTTTTTTACTTTGCAATTCTGAAATAATCCAGTGGGTCCAGGCGACCATGTTCAGAACACCATAGTTTCCGCAAACATCTCCCTCTGTCTCTGGTGGGGCCTGAAGCAGACAAGTACCATTATTTCGTCCACCATAAATTTGATCTTCCCACCATCAAGCAAATAAGATACTTTTCCAAGCGATGTGTGTGCTCCAAATATCACGTTCCTGGATGAATTGTTTGCTGCTCTTACAGTAAACAATCCACATTCAAAACTCTCAATTCTGCTCTTAGATTTGGGAAAAGGAAAGACCTGGGCTACGTACGTATCGGCCAGCTAAAGCTTAGAAGCATCATAGGGAGGATGAACAAGCTAATCGTGAATTTGAAATTGCTTCATTGATTAGAGCTGGCCGGTTTTGGCGTCTGATCTGCACCAGAACAGGTGAAGCTCAAGCAGAAAAACATTATCCCGTGTCAAGCCGAAAATGGCCTCCTCTCTTGATTTTGGCCCGCCCAAGTTAATTATAAACTTTGGGTGTGTAAGCAACCAAGGAGAAACGAGAGAAAATTTGAACTAAGACAACCGAGCCAGGTAGTAAACACCGCTTTCGGTCTCAACGCCTCCGCTAGATGACACACTTCCAAGGCCAGCTCGGCTAGATCCTTCTAAGGTCTCACTAATACCGAATTAAGAAGCCCAAAAATCGATCGTTTAACCACATTCTTCCAATGGCTTGCAACTCTCTCAGTGCAGTGTAAAACTTGCAGACCTCTTTTAAGTTGGCAAGTTTACACACGGGACAATGAGATTGCACTAAGAGAGATGGAAGCCAAAATTGAAAAGAATATTGTTCGTGTCACAAAGCATTAAGCAAGCATGCAACAGACGGGTTTGAGTCCCTGATAACAGAAATTAGAGCAAAGAAAAGAAGAAATGAGAACGTAAGAGAAAAACCCAACCAAATCCAAACCATCATGAACCAAATTGAAATCTCAAATCACCCAACATATATAACACAGAACAACCCCATCTCTTTCTCCTTCCCTTCCTCTTTTCTGTAGAATCTCCATCACTCATCAAATTAAAAGAGCTTGGTAGAGGAGACATCAGCGGCATGAATGAGGTATGTGAGAACCAAGGCTAGCAACATCAGCACATACGCAATTCCTTGGTCAATTGACGTCCCTGAGAAATCCAAACAAACACAGTCAACGCCTGCTGAGAAACAAACAAATTTACGCGTGCATCACTTTACATAAACACGAACGCATGCTGAATAGAAGAAAATTCAGGCTACGAGGGCATTTGATCTTCAAATACCCGGGTATTTAAAGGATGATTTTGGTGGAATTTGGGTGTAAAGAAAAATAAAAGTTTCCAGATCTACGACATTTGAAATGAAAATTCAAGGAACAGATTATAAGATAAATAAAACTGGTAATTTTCAGCAATCTCCTCAACATAAAAATCAGACGCAAGAATGGAGACGTTCGCCAGTCAATACCACAATCAAAATATGTACGGTCACAATGATCTGACCAACCATTTCCCAAGCGACTACCAAGAACACGTTTAAAAATGAAATTCAAATCACCGAAAGGACTTTCAGAATAAATGTCTGAAAAGCATAAGGCACCATAAATGCTCAGAAAAGGTAGTAGATCTGACTGGGAGAGAATAAAGTACTGAAACTATTCCAGAGAGAATGAAAGAAAACGTAAATGCGACTGGAAACAGGGGTCCTTGCCTCCTTTCTCGTTAAAGAAATAAATGCGAACAAACTAAAAGAAATTAGCGAAAGATACTCAGACCTCCAATGCTCTGTAATGGAAAAAGGGGCAGGCAAGAAATCATAACGGGAAGATTCTATGAATCAACAGGAAAAATGAAAAATCATCTAAAAAACCTTAAGAAAAAGGATTTAAAAAACCAAAAGCATAAAGGCAGCATAAATGCTCAGAAAAGGCAGTAGATCTGACCAAGAGAGAATAAAGTATTGAAACTCTTCAAGAGAGAATGAAAGAAAACGTAAATGCGACTGGAAACAGGGTCCTTACATCCTACTTTCTCGTTAAAGAAATAAATGCGAACAAACCGCAAGAAATTAATGAAAGATACGCAGACCTCCTGTAATAGAAAAGGGGGCAGGCAAGAAATCACAACGGGAAGATTCTATGAATCAACAGGAAAAATGAAAAATCATCTAAAAAATCTTAAAGAAAAAGGATTAAAAAAAACGAAGCAGCGGGAAATGCAGAACAGTAGAAAGAGACGTAGATGATGAAAAGACAGAGAATACTCGGAAGCACCTAAGAAAGAGGAAGATATCCAGGAACCGAAATTTAGAACAAACCTAAGAGGCAGATCAAGAAAAACAAATGATCCTTATAAGAAAGAGAGGAGAACAACGACTGGAAAGCAAATGCAGAACAAAAGAAACAGATATAGATCAACCAGAAGACAGGAGAAAATACATAGAACCGCACATGCAGAAAAAAAGAGAGAGATGAAGATCCTAAGAACAAAGAATACTCGAAGCAAGCTAGAAAGAAAGAGAGAAAGATAACCTAAACAACCGCAAATGCAGAACAAAAACAGGAAAAACGAACACCAGGAAAATGCAAAACAAAAACTAGTGATAGATCATCCAATTAAGCAACTACTCATCGAAAAACCCACAAGTAGACTTAAGAAAACAACAAATGCACAACAAAAAGAAGAGATCCAGCAGATCAGAAATAAAAAAGAACCCGAAAAGAACTTAAAAAAGATGAAGAAACCTAAATGAACAACAAATGTAGATCAGATATGGAAAAGGATACTCAAAATAGCTCAGAAAGATCAGCAAATGCAGAATTAAAAAAAAGAAAGAGAAGGAACACCAGGCATATTCAGAACAAAAACAAGAAAAACGAACACCAGGCAAATGCAGACCAAAATATAGATATACATCAACCAAATGAGCAACGAATCGTCGCAAGAACCCACAAATAGACGAAAGAAAACCACAAAAGCAAAACAGTAGAGATCCAACGGATCAGAAATGGAAAACAACCCCGAAAATAGCTTTAAAAAGATGAAGGAAAACCTAAAGAACAACAAATGCAGATCAGATATAGAAAAAGATACAAAAAATAGCTTAGAAAAGATCAGAAAAACCTAAAGAACAGCAAATGTAGATTATAAACAAAGAACGACCTTGAAAAAGAAGCTAAGAAAGATCAACAAAACCTAATGAAACCGCAAATGCAGAACTGAAGAAAGAGAAGAAGAATCTCACCATCACTGACAGGCGACGGAGCCGGAGAAAGGCTCTGAGCCCGAACGGCAGGCAATACGATCCCTAAAATGAGAGCGACAATCGCCATGAATCCAACCCTAGAAACCGCCATTTTTCTTCTGAAGAGGCTTGAAAAATCCCTAGATCTGTTTCTCTCCCCTCTCTGGAATGGCTCCCCAGAGAATATCAGAAATGCGAGAGGAGAGAGAAAAGAAAGTGGAAAGAAAGATCAAGCCTCCCTCTGAAACCCTAGGACCCCCGCAACAGCCTCTCTGGAGCGACTTTGATCTGGACCGGCCATTTCAATTTATACTTGACTGGGAGAGGGCGGGCGAAGAAACCGGTACGCCTCTCAGCAGCCGGTCAAGGCGGGCCCGCGTGTTTCTCGCTCATGTGACGACCTGCTTATTCCCGTTTGTTGGTCAGTCTGGCTTGTCAGTTATGGCCAGCTGGTACGACCTGGGATGTACACTTGGCAAGAAACAAGAATAAGCTTTTTTATCCCTAAAATAGCCTTCCATTATTTCCAATATTACGATATTACCCTTCTTGTTGCCACTTGGTTGGTTAACCCTTAACTTATCTGTCAGACTAAAATAGCCCCACGTCATTTGGGGTAAACTGCAGCCAGTCATGTAGGACCCATATTTTCGTTTATCTGGTGGAGCCTGCTACAAATTAGCCTGTACATCAAAGGAAAATTCTCCACCATTAATGGATGATTCTAAGACCTTGATTTGTTGACTGACCATTTCCCCAATCTTGATATGCTTTAGATTTGTTGGCTTGCTTTAGATTAAGCAAACCTCCGAGGGATAGCTTTGTCCACCAAAAGAGGAAGCTTCCAAGGGTATTTCGGAAAATAAAAATGAAATATGTTTGTTTTAGAATCTGGGCCGAGTACCCACTAAAAGTTTAGGAAGAAAAATACTCTCCTATACTTGGAGAATTACAAGCTCTGCCCGCTGACATTACAGAAATGAACAGCTAAAAATGCAAAGCCATGGAAAGGGTAGTTTGGACATGCAAACAGAGTAATACCCTTGTCCTCCTTCGTGTTCTTGAATCATTGTTCACTTTTAAAAGGCGTTATCGTGCATGTGCGTGCACGATAATCGGTACGCCTCGTGGGGACCAACAAAATATAACGGACTTTTGAAAATCTTCGTAATCTCAACTGCCACCTCGACATTATAACGTTCAGTTCTGAACAGTACTCCACCCAGTAAATTCTCCTTTTTTGCTACTTCGATTTCTTCCACATGGGCTATAGTGATTTACGATAATTGGGACATATCCATGAGATCCACCTCATCGTTATGTTTAGTTAATTATGATTATTCAACGTTTTTTGCATTCATAATTTGACGACCTCGAGGTCATGGGTTTAAGGCCTACAATCAACCTCTTGCAAAATGCAAGGTAATACTACTTCCTGTAGGTCTTTATAGTCTATCCTTTTTTCTGACCCCGCATAAGCGAAAGCTTTGTGTACAGGGGCTGCCCTTTGACTTTTGACTTGTTGCCGTTAAACACAAGCTACATTTATGAGCAGGAAAACCCTTTTCTAATCCATGACTTACACGCACTTCTCTAATTGCTACTGCATATTTATGAGTTGTACGAGATGAATTTGCACTAATATACATGAGTTGCTCTGCGACTAATAAGAACTAGGTTCACATTCTTCATGTTCTAAGTATACATAATTATCTGCTACTAGTACATGTTTCCAAACAGGTTTATGGAAGTCATAGTTCATGAACTAAAATAGGAAGGTCTTGGTGGACTCGAACCACCATTTTCTTGAGATATGTCATACCCAACTTCTCAAGCACTCTACCAATTTGAGCCGAAGACCCATTATTAAAACCTAAAGGCAAGATGTGAAGGTACAAGAAGGAGCCAAAGGAAAGAATACTATTTATGCCATTGGACTGGAATCGGAATCTACAATTTGCATCGAAAGTCAACTTCTGGGAACGAGCAAGTGAGCCTCTATTTAGAGCCTTGCTCTACTAATGAAAGAGCACCCCCTAGAATGGTTTGTTGGGATTGAGGAGGGTGGTAAAAGAAGGATGTTTGCAATTGGGAATTACGTCCATCCAAGACTTCTTCGAATATATCATGATTGGGCCATGACCGTTTTAAGGTCTATTCCCAGTGATGGTACGTTCGATAAAAAATGACCTCTCAAATATCTGCAAATTAGAATAATTGGACGATTCTAAAATGGAATAAGCTGTTTTTGATCGTTGAAGAATCCGACGAACAATAGACCAAAGGTAGGGGCCGTTCATACAATAATCCATGTGATGTTTGAAATCCTAAATAACCTACATCTCTAAATAGATACCATGATTGACTAGCTCAAAATTAAGACTAACACTCGGGTTGGCGCCTCCATATGCATTAGATGGTGTGCCATCTGGCTTAATAATGGTAATTAAACTATAATTTTGATGAAAACAAGGTCTTCTTGAAGAGGAAAGGCTTCAAAAACTTTTAGGAATTATGCTGGTACATATGGAGAACTACAACACCCCCAAAATTGGGCAGCTCTTTCACTTTCGTAAGTTGGGACTACATGCCATTGATCTGTGCCATTCATTTGATTCTCCTACCTTTAGATATCTACTGATAAAGAGCAGCACTGGTGCACAAAGCTCCTGTATATGTGGGGTCTGGAAAAGAGGCGGACCACAAGAGTCAATAATACGCAGCCTTACCTTTTTGCTATCCTTTTTCTATTGCCATATGCATGAAGGGGAGCCTTGGCGCAACGGTAAAAGTTGTCGTCATGTGACCTTGAGGTCACGGGTTCAAGGCGTGGAATCAGTCTCTTGCAAAAATGCAAGGTAAGGCTGCCTACTTTAGGCCATTGTGGCCCGCCCCTTCCCCGGACCCCGCATAGGCGGGAGCTTCGTGCACCGGGGCTGCCCTTTTATATGCATGATCGTTGGAAGATCTAAGCTATTCATCCTATCTAACCTCCATTAGATATCCGTAGATAAAAAATCATGCGGACTGAATTATCTTAGTTTTTGTGGTCATTAAGTATATGTATATATGTGTGTATATATAGCTTACAAATTACAATCAGATCTTATTAGCATGATTCTTCATATGCATCGTGGTCAAGGTGGTGCCAATAAGATGAATTGCTTAGATCTGAAAGAAAACGTCCTGGGTAGGCGACTCCCTTGGAGAACTCGTTTTATCTATGTATTAAGAATGCCAACAGCAAGCGAGAAGATAACCATTCATGGATATGTCTATCCTCAGTTGTCATCAATGTGCTAAAAACCTACAATCCGTAGGCAGCCGACACTTACCTGAGACTGTGAAGAGGAAAGACACATGATGGGATGGGATGGGATCTTCAAAGTGATGCATCCATACGTCCACCACCTTATTCAAACTTGGCAACGTGGGCTTCTGAACGTGGCCATTTTATATACAAGAATTTTTGGCAACGAATGCCGATCGTAATACGCCTTTTGGAACAACCTTTAAACGGGTGAGTCTTAGCATGCTAGAGTCATTGTTGCGTGACTTTGACGTTATGTCTATGCGGCATGAAAAGTTTCTTGCAAAATATAAAATAAGGTTACGGATTATTAACTCTTATAGTCCACTAATTCTCTAGACCGTGCAGTACCCAGAACTGCCTTTTACGCACCGTTTTGGTCTCTTTATCGTACCTTTGAAATTTTTTTGTAGTGCTGTAATTACAGGGTATGGGGAGAGCTAATGGAGGTGTCAGCTCCCAATTTTGACGCCTTCTCCTTTCCACCGGATTCAACATCGTTGTACATGAAACCTGCGAATTAGTTAGAGCGAGAGGCGGCCAGTTCTCAAACGTGTGCATGAGTGCTTGATCTTAACCAGGAGGAGCGACCCTTCCATGCCGAAATATTAACAAATGAAGGATATTCTCACTCCTTTTGTTGGAGCAATTTTGGTGAAAGTACCTATTGTTGGCCACCTTGTCGAATGACCTGAACCATTTGTCTTGGAAAAATGCTAACTGGGCTTATTTTCGGGCTAAATTTAACTAATTTTACTTTGGATAATCTAACTCATTTATCTTATTTAGAGTGTTTTGATTGACTGGACACTAAAATTATAATCATTAGATTATTTGAATTATAGAAGGAGAGCTGAGGCACAATGGTAAAGTTGTCGTAGTGTGACCTTATAGTCAGGATTTTGAGGTGTAAAAACAATCTCTTGCAAAATGCAATATAAGACTATGTACTACTGACTCTTGTGGTCCGCCTTCTCCGAACCCCCCTTATGGGGGAGCTGTGGGCACTGTGCTGTTCTTTTCTAGATAATTTGAACTATACCAATTTTGTGGTTTTAAATGGTGAACGTTGGACTGAAAACTAGTACCTATAAGGATCCAATGAGCATTAAGTTTTTACAGGTAGCCTCGCAATTAAAGCCCAAACAGGATGAATGGGTCAGTTCATAAAAAAAGGAAGGATACCTAGGTTGAGTCCCCAAAAACAATAACACACATATTTATCTTCATCAATCCTTATTTTTCTAGATGGGCTATCTCTCACAAATCACGTACTTTGGATGAATTTGCCGTTGATTTTCATGCAATGCTTGGGCATCATAAATACTGCTAGAGCTCAAAATAGCTCAGAAAAAGCAACGTGTAAGATCATCTAAAGCATCTGACTTTTGAGAACAAGTACAGCCATTTATGATAAGACCGTTCCCATGAGAGGTTTGATGATCTAAAAGTTCGCTTTTCTAGTGCCAGAAACTCCCAGTGAGCGTGTGGCAATAGTGCTACATGGCTTGATTTTCGCTGGGAACCCTCTATAATAAATCTTCATGAATCAACAGTTCGATTGATTGATTGTATTCTTCAATACAATCCTCGCCATTACCAAAAAAAATAAAATGCACCAACGGTTGCATTCAAGTTTCGAGGTTGCCAAAACATGCCCTGTCGAAGTTAAGCTTGAAAGAATATGAGATAGTTTCCATCTTTGTGATTTAGGGGAGCCTTGGCACAACAGTAAAAGTTGTTGTCGTGTGACCTTAAGGTCACGAGTTCAAGGAGTGGAAACAGCCTCTTGCAAAATGCAAGGTAAGGCTGTGTACTTTTGGTTCTTGTAGTCTGCCCCTTCCTCGAATCCGGCATAGGTGGGAGCTTCGTGCACCAAGGCTGCCCTTTTATCCATATTTGAGACCATTTCCTCTCGATTTCACAGCCTTACAACCATGAAATCTTAACCCGAAATCCAAATCCCTGTTCTCCTGCTAACCAAACATGTTAAGAAGATTTTAACAGATATCCAGGACCATCCAATGAAGAAGATTTTTGAATCAAGAAATACATTTAAGACGTGGCTCGGAAATGAATGGTTAGGATGATCCATTGCATAGATCTAACATGTACGTACTTTCATATCCGGTCTTTTTTATTGTGTTCATTACAGTTGGGAACGTCTCTGATCATGGTTTCTACATACGCTGGTGTCTCTCTTTGGATTCCTTTGCCACACATTCAAACAAGCCAAACCACATTCAGCACAAAAGAAAAAGAAGACAAACCACATTCTTGCCTATGTATTTCTCCTTATAGCGCGAAAATACAAGATTCTTAAAAAATACAACTTTTGTAGCTTCCTAAAGGCCTTTGCATTTCTGTAGGGGTGGCAAAATATGACACAACACGATAAAATGACTCGAACCCGATACGAATTTAGTGAGTTAGGGTCGAGTTTTATCGTATTCGTTGACCCAAAAATGACACTCCAAAAATCATGTTGTGTTCGGGTCAATCAATGTTGACCCGTCGTGTTAACTTGTTTGACAAGCTACCTATTAATTTATCGTGTTGACCTATCTAACCTGCAAGCTATTAACCAATCGGGTTGAAAATATAGGACAGTTCATCAGAAACCGTCCTATAGTACTATAGTAATATAGGACGGTTCTTCAAAAACCATCATATATTAGTTATTTTGCATTTATTTAATCGTGTTACATGAGCCGTGTCGTGTTTGAGTCATGGGTTCTTGACATGATTATTAAGCGAGTCGTGTTTGTGTTGACCCATATACTATAATGGGTTACTCTCAATATGACACGGACATGACCCACCAATCCAAACTGCCAGGCCTTCATTCCTGTCCCCTAATTTTCTTCGCCTCATTTACTCTTCCTTTTGCTCTTCTAATCATCTAACTGTGCTGAAAGATACCCTTGGCTAATGGGAGATAACCAATCTTATTCTTCTCCACAATTTCTTCACAAAATATTCAATTCAATGCAAGACTGTTCATGTCTCTTTATCTGAATCGCATCCCATATCACTACAATAGTGGCCATAATTATTACACTTCGTTATAGAAATCGACCGAAGCATCCGGGAAACAACCTCTTACAAACGTAAGGTTAAACTATGTACTTTAAGCCATTGTGGTTCGCTGCTTCCCCAAACCTTGGATAGGCAGAAGCTTAATGCGGTGAAACTCTTTTTTTTTTTTTTTTATAGAAATGGACCAAACAGAACCAAGTGTCAATGCAGGCGGCTTTCGTTTTTATAACGAAATGCCGGACCGTGGCTGTAATAAAGGATTGAGAGTTGGTAGGTAAGGAAGGAGATTACTGGCCCCATCATTCAAAGCACACCTAAAACCGACTAGAAGCTGCCAGCCGTTGATGCTACGCCAAGCGCACGACACTAGGCCCCACGATATAGACACTTGTACGGTCTAGATCAAGTGACTTCGGCTATCTAGATCCGAATATATCCATCCAAATCTTCATAGTCAAAAGGTTTTATTTTGCAGACGTTGATCATTATCACCTATATTATCTTTCCATCTATAGTAGATTCTGTCTAAATTTTCTAATAATGCAGAAAGAAATTGTCCCTTATCCAAAGGAGACGCCGGATTATGGACATACTTTTGTGTGTTTTGGTGGCTTAACTTCTTAGCAACCCCAAAATGTACATCGACTAAGAAAAACGAATTTCAGGGGGGATACAAATGTTAATTTGCACTTATCAAGTGATGTCGTCGATGATGATCAGTTGAATAATTGTAGTTGTGAGGCCTTTCTATGCCGGAACCAGTATGAACTTAGGACTCAGGGTGAAATATCAAAAGATTATCTAATTTGTAAGTAAAAAGGGTGGTCTAAGTGCAAGAAGCTTTACGCAGCCTTACCTTGCATTTTGTAAGAGGCTGTTTACACTCCTTAAACTTATGACCCCAAGATCACACGACGATAACTCTACCGTTGCACCAAGGCTCCCTTTGATCACCCAATTTATACATCTTATGCAATAACAGGAGAAACAAAGTGGTGGTTACTCTGTCGTACTGCCTTGAGGAGTAATAGTTGTTCTAGATTAGTTGACCACATTAACCAAGTATGCAAACCGTTTTGGCTCTCCAATTGGTGGGCCGTGACCAAAATTCCTCCAAGCATATTCCAGTGCCTGATCCAGGTTTATGGAAACGATACTCACAATCTTTGTTAATTTGAATAATATGTGCAAGAATCTATCGCAGATGTGCTGGTTGGAGCACTAACAAGGTCATTTGGCTGATGCAATTTGGTTTTGTTGTGCAGTGAGAGCAGGCCCTCCCAAATTACAGTGAAAGTAAGACATTCATATTTTACAGATATTAAGCTGTAAACACTAAGAAATAGACTTAGATGCATAGAGAGAGAGAGAGAGAGAGAGAGAGAGAGAGAGAGAGAGAGAGAGAGAGAGAGAGAGAATAAAAGTTGTACAATGAAGGTCTCATGACAACTTTACAACCCAAAAGAAGAATAAGAACCCATATCTTACTTACATACAGCCAATGAACCTAATAACATACAAGAAACCAAAGCTTCAGTCGACACACAATACGAACTGTAACTAGAAGTAACTACTCATGCATCTGTACCACCAACAGCTTAGCTCCAGAGGAAGGCGCCCGTGGCGAACTTCCTTTTCTCTTCAACATCTCCGATAGCAGGCAGACTGTATTCGGCGAGCAAGCAATCGAGCCTCCATTCTAGCATGGTTTCATAATCAGCTTTGGTGTACCTTGGATAGTGCAAAGGCATCTGAAAGTGGCCATTCCTTCCGTGTCGTCCATGACTTTGCTTCTCAACTTTGGGCACCACTTGAGAAGAAGAGTCCATACCAGTGTTACGTAAAGTCATCGGAAAGTGACCATACCTTTCCTTTCCATGCTGCCCATTTGCTTGTTTCTCAACTTGGGGCAGTGTTTGTGTGACGTACTCCATTCCACTGCTAGTCATTTTCTCTCTCTCTAGAATTTCCTGCATTGGCAATTGTAGAAGGTCCCTTTTATAGAGGAAAACGGGATTAGGCAATGTACGTGATTTGTGGAAGTAGCAATTATTTTTAGTAGAAGAATCCAAGGGTTCAAGGGGAAGACAATTGTTACTCAAACGCGGCTAACACCCTACGCAGCCTTCAGACGAACTGTCAATCATAGGCGCAGGTGGATCCCACGTTAGGTAATAATGCAGTGGATGCATGCCATGTGGCATATGATGATCCCAATAATGACTGTAGAAGAGATAATATATGGATAAAATATCAAGCATTCTCTCCATCTTTCTAGCAAGATGGGCTTGTGATCATTGCCAGCCTTACATGGACCCCTTCCGGCTCCAATTTGACTCTACACTGATATGACATTGATGGTCCTTTTATATATTGAGTGTAGATCCCATAGGTTGCAGTGATTAGAAGTGCCACCACTAATTTCAGACTGGATTTTGTGGTCCTGATGATCACTAAATTTGTGCTCTTTCGTTCACATAATCCTAATGTGTAAGGGATCTTAACACGTTCTAGCCAACATTTGTGCCCTTTTGCAACCCCAACCAGACATCACTTGTCTTGTTCCTTGGTTAGATTACTAATTATGAATTTCTTCGTCTAGTTTCTGCAGAAAAACTTTCTGAAACAAACAAAAAGTGGAAATCGAAATCTATAAAGGGTTTTCTTATAATAAGAGCGGGTTCCAACAGGTTTAGTTGCCACTCAATCAGATGATCCCAACCATCGAAACGGTTGCCAAAAAAAAGAGGTAACAAGTACGCCTTGATGAGCCCACTGGGTAGACGGTTCGTATTGATAATTGCAATTCTAAGTGTACCTTTCCATCTGCCAAAATTGTTCCGGTTTACCAAGCAGAATGACTAAAAGATTTCAATGTTCCACCTTCCAACCTTTTATTGGATGACTAAGATCAGCTGCCGAGTTTTAGTACATGGGATCTCCATGGAAACGCACTAGTGAATCCCGAAAGCTTCTCCAGCAAGTATAAATGGAGGTGGATTCCAAGCCTCAATCCTCTTTTTCAATGATTTTTCCTCTCTTCCTAAAACGTATCTTTGCCTTATCAAAAGAAAAGTCGGTAAAATTGTTAGGTCTAAGCCCTGCTATGCACATTCCATGCAGCATGATCATTCGCTATACACGAAAAACTGAGGGTACGTAGTAATAAAAATGAAGGGGTTTTAGCTTTTAGCGTGGTGATAGGTATCCACAGATTGGCTTGTCTAGGCGGAGTCTTTTCCAAGACGCAGAGAAAACTTGGAGCCTAAGTTTGTCTCTTAACAATTACCACAGTGTTCATTTGTATGTAAGAATCATGATCCAGCGTATTCTCATGAACCGGACTAAATAAGCCTTGCCACTCGGGGCCTAAGGCGCCCGTAAAAAAAACCTAAGCGGGTGCAAATGTGGGAATTTTGTGGCCTCCAAAGTCCTTGTAGGTAGTAGAAATGCCAAGAAGATAAAATGAACTCAACATATAGCCATCAAAGAGGAGATGTCTCTGTAGAAGGTTAGAAATGCAATGAGTTCGTCAATATATTGGATGGAAGCCATGCACCCATATTAAATGCAGTCTTCCCTCTTTCTAAAGCAAATATAAAAGGGCAGCCTCGGTGCATGAAGTTCCTGTCTATGCAGGTCTGGGAAAAAGACAGACTATAAGGGTTTATAGTACACAGCCTTATCTTGCATTTTTGCAAGAGACTGTTTTCACGCCTTTAATCCTTGATCTCAAGATCACACAACAACAATTTTACCGTTATACCAAGGCTTTCCTTCTTTTAAAGCAAATATCAATTCACAAAATGAACTAGCTTATTTACGTCATCGGAAAATCACTGGACGATGAATATATACCTTCGCTTTGAGTATGACAATGGCAGTGCCATGCGGAAGCCATTGGTAGACATATTTTATAAGATCTTTTGAAGGAAAACTGCATTCGATTAGGTACAAAATGAGCTGCTATATGAATGGACTACATTAAACGGAAGTATTTAGAGTTGGAACCCAATTATGTCTATGATTCCTATCTGTTATCTTAGAAAGGAAACCTTGGCACAACGGTAAAAGTTGTCGTCATGTGACTTTCAGGTCACAGGTTTAAGGTGTAGAAGAAGCCTCTTACAAAATGTAAGGTAAGACTGTGTACTTTAGACCCTTGTGATCCACCCCTTCCCCGGACCCCACATAGGCAGGAGCTTCATGCACCAGACTGCCCTTTATTCCTATGTGTTATCTTGTAAGAACTTCTGTTATCGAACTACCCTAAGTCGAACAATTTCTTAATTGATGTGGGTTGTGTCTTATCTTTTCACAGGCAGAGCAAATAAGAAAGTTCCGTGTCCCTGAAGGCACTTGAAATGCCCAGAAGATAAATAAACTTCATTACGTGGCCATAAAATTAAGAAATAGAGGTCCTTGTAGAAGGTCAATAAGAACGTTGAATGAAGGGAACGTCATGTGTTGGAAGGAAATGAAATAGCAGTTCAGGAATTATAGTTCGTGCATTGAAAATAACTGGACTGATAATTTAGAGCTTCGCTATCTTTCTATGACGATGGCATAGCATAAGCAGAAGCTAGCGACTAGTCAATAATGGCTTATGAAATGGTGCTAGAGAAAGAGTTCTTGATCTTAAGTGAATGAGCTGCATTATCTATTATGGTTGGTACAAGTGTATTAACTGGTAGAACTCAAAGTAGGGTACCACTAGTGACAAAGATTTTGGGTTTCTGTTTGTAAGCAGCAACATGTGGAATATCAAACAGTGCCCACTTTACTTGGGCCAACTAGTATGTTTTTGAGGAGATACATGGAGTGTAATGTCTTATTCCTTTTAAAGTTGTGGTCTCTTTGCCAACAAGATAGCTGAGCAGTTGGCCGCAGAAAACTCGCATATCTCACCTGGAATATGTTTGGACTTAAGTTTGAGTCGCTGCTTTTCTCTTTAGCCAGGGACTAAATTTGGTAGTGTGTTTGTGATTTGCTTTATAAATCTTTCCTTGGAAAAAAAGAAGAATAAGCCCATTAAGGTCTTTTCAACCATTTAGAAATAGTTAGGGCCTGTCTCTGGCAAAGAAGAAACGACTCTGATGGGGATGAACTCTACTAGATTGAGAGAGGGTGAACTATGACTGACCTCTGTTAGAAAATTTCAATTATGTAAGCAGAAATTGATAAATCTTCAAGACACACATTTAAAGATGAGATGCCAATTTAAAACCCAATGTAGCATACATTTAATCTTTGTGTGAGATCTAAAAATGTAATCAGAAACTGCACTATCTATAAAGCTAGTGGCCCAATTTCATAGACTTGCAGAAGTTCATAATACTGACTAGTAGACAAACACATGCAAGTTATGGACATGACCATTTCTGTTTATAAACCAACTAGAATTCCAGACTAATAGAAGTCTAGATAGCCAATAACCACCATATATATATGTGTGGGTGTGAAAAAGTTCTTTAAAACTTTCAATGTGAGACAAAAAACTTGTGCAAATAACTTTTAGACGCTATCACTAACAAGGATTTCAAAAGTAAAGAGATGAAACCCACTTGAGATAAAACAGCCAAAATAACACGATGCCCCATTAAAGTTGAAATAAAAGGCTCAAGAGTCACCTCTTCAACCATCTTCTAATATCGTGTCCTCCACGTATGTCTGGAACATTGCCGATGTCATGCATTTAAGTCTAGGCTTCAAGGTTTTGACTCTTCTTATGCAAGGTAAGGTAAGGCTGTGTACTTTAAGCCCTTGTGATCTGCCCCTTTCCAGATCCTGCATAGGCGGGAGCTTCGTGCACTGGAGGTGCCCTTTATATATATATTAGGGATGTAAATACTGTTGGCCCATACTTCTTATCATCTTAAACTTTTAGGTCAAAGGGAATCCAACATAATTTCAAAGCTCTATTGACAAGAGTTCTTGAGTTCGAATCTTTGGACCTTCCATTAATCATATCCAGGTGCAAGGTTGTATTAGAGATATAAATACAGTTGGTCCATTTCCTATCAGCTTACTCTTGGTAATCCAACAATGTGATCTCTTTCAATCCAGCCCTTAAGTCTGTTAACAGCTTACTCTCTTCTTGTTAATATTCTTTGACTGTTTATTTAAAAAAAAAAAAAGGAGTCTGAAGCAAGACTACTTGGAAATCAGTCCGGATAGCATTTCTCCTGGCTAAAGCAGCTAGTCAAATGCGTTTTCTGCGATTGAATGTGCAACAACTGCCTATAACTTTTCAACTGTCGACTTGCAAGTGATCAGAAATATTTCTTGATACCGGAGAATCAATTGAACGGCCACGATAGTTTCTAGATGAGATATTTCATGTAGGGTCCCCTATATTTATGGTTAGATAAAACTAATGACTTGATGTCTTGGATTAGATGTTGCCAATGAAACTTTGTTCTACTTTTTCCTTTGCTTTTGCCAAGGAAGAGCCTTAGACCAATGTCCAATGTCCAACTTTTCTTATTCAGGGTGACAACACTGGCTCAGACCAATGTCCATCTTTTTCTTGTTCAAAGTGTGAGAGGCAAGGATCAACGCTTCCCAAGATCAAAGGTTTGGTCTGAAAGTCTCAACTTCCCTAGGAGTCTAGGGCATATGACATATTATTCCTGGGACAAAAAAAACTAGCTTCTTAGTTAAGGCAAAGCCTTTTTCCGTTTTTGGGGTGTGACAAGTGAGGTTTTCCAAAAATCCCAAACAATCCTTTACTCGCGTAATTTAGAAAGAATTACATCCTACCTTACTCCTTCGGTTTCTGATCATCTTCTGTAATATTCAAAACCAAGTTCATTTTGGTAGTGAAGATAGTGATACCTAGGGCCCAGAATTTTTCTGATCCATAAGCCAAAATCGTCTCGATTACCTGGTCTAAGCCTTGATTGTTCGAGGTATAAGATGGATGGCTACAAAGTCCACAAACAAATGTATTAGATGGCGACAATCAGACCATACCAGATGATTCTAGCTAGCCTTATTTTCGGAGCTATTGCCGGGTTCACCCAGTGAACGAGGCACTTCTGGCATGCAACAAGGCTGGAGCAAGATGATTGATTTGAATCCCCTGCAATCTTTCCCATCTTGGCTCAAATCACAGAAAAGACTTGTTCCTCACATCATGTCATAGAAGTGGGTGCTAGACATAGACACTCCTTCGGGAAAATGGAATGGCCGACTACTGTTGTTTCCAAGTCTCCCGTATTGTACGAGCCAAATGCAGGCCACAGAATATCTCCTTCTCTTCGCTTCATTTATAAGCCAAAAAGGCGCCACTGTGACCACGGTCTCCACAGAGTTGGTCTAAACCAGATACCGGAATTACCGTGTCCAGTGCTAAGGCTTTTTGCCGTTTGCTTTGATGGGCAAATGTCAATTGCAACTTCGTTTACACCGCCTCATGCAATTAGCTGGAAGCAGAAAGGTGGTTAGCCCCTAATTTTGCAGCAAGGAGCAAGGCAAACGTCTTACATTTCCACAAAAATATGAGGGCGGTGACAGTCCTATGTTGGCCTTTGCCTTTCTGGGCTTACATCAGTCCAAGTTTCAGGCTCTGCATTGATCAAGACAGCCTCCGTAATCAAAGGCTTAGAATCCATGGCTACTTTTGGTGAGTAGGTCTAATGGATCGATGGTTATGATCATCTAAAAATGGATCCACATATATCTCTAGCCACCCAAATTCTTTGAAGATTAGCGAGAGGATAAGTTTCTCAAGGGCCTGGGCATGCTGATGCCGATAACATGGTGGAGACACTTTGTTTAATCATCGAAAGCTCTGTATGATACGTGAATCAATGGTCAATCCTATATGGCAATTGTAAGTTCCCCAGGTTCTTGTTTTTTAGTAGACGTGTCCGATAATGGGAAGCAATGTATGCATTCCTCATCAAAGCCCCCACAATCAAAAGCCCAGTAAATCAGGACATGTTTGGGTTCGTGGTCTTATAATCAGTGATTATGATCGCTTAATGGATGGATCCATTTACCAGACATAAAAAAAGCTCCCAATTTTGTCGATGGCTTAAATATGAAGACATGGGAACAGAAAAATAAGCAACATTCCATGTCCACCTCTTACGATCAAACTGGAGAAAATATTTGAAGGAAGCGATTCACGTTGATATCTATTCGGGCACCCGTTGTTTTGATACCCGCACCCTTCTTCATTTACAGATCTTTCCTGGAAAAGAAGAGCAGAACCACGCAGCACAGAAGTAGGAGCACAGCAAAGAACAATATACACTATTTTCTGAACTTTTAAGAACTAAAGAGGTACCAACAACAAATAAACAAAAAAAATTTTAAAAAAGAAGGAAGAAAAACCCACGCCTTTATCACTCAAACAGAGAACCAAACTGAAAAACAAAGCAACTTACGCTACAAACATGAACACCTCTCAACCTTGCTCTTATAACTTTCTACCTATCCCTGAAGAACAAGCCTATGTATGGAATTACCATGTCTTTGCAATCAGTAAGACCATAAGAAAGCACCCATGGCGAACTTCCTCTTCTGCTCAACATCTCCAAGTACTGGCAGCCCATATTCGCACAGGAGAAGGTCAAGTTTCCACTCGGGCATCGTCTCATAATCAGCTTTGCTATACCTCGGATAGTGTAAAGGCATCTGAAAGTACCCACATTTCTCCCTCCCACGTTGCTGACCATCTGCCCCCTTTTTCATTTCAGGCACTGAAGCTTGAGAGACTGATTCTATTCCTCCACGCATGATTCTCTCGCTCTTTGTTTCTATCTAGCTACGTGTGTTTTTCTCCTTACAAGCAAATGTTAGGGCAAGGGGGCTTGGGCTTTTATAGGTCGAGTTTCTTGGGAGAGAGAGAGAGCAGAATGTACTGGAAGTGGGGCATTTATTAGTGGGAAGGGGACATGTTTTGGAAAGTTGAGGAAGTGACTTCAGAGCCCTTTCCTGTTAGTTGTGTCTAAGTGCATACTTTCCTGCATGTGCTACCTGCACTAGGTTGATGCATACACTCTCTCTAATGATTTTTTAATTGGTGGTTAGATTTCTTCCACAAGGCTTAATTAAGCAAGAATTAGAAGATTTGGATGTGGAAGAGGGACACCAACTTCTGCCCTACTGTCACTTGCCATATTTGTTTGTCTTTTATGGGTGTTTCTGAAGGTTAAGCTCACTAGTAATGAACTTGGGTGAACTCCAAATACAGCTCCTTCTAACACAAAGAAGGACTTGGCTATTTTAATATATTTTCAGCTCCACGAAACAAAAATTGGGCAAATTTACAGGCTTGCATTGCGTCGGCTCATGCAGCAGTTTTGTCTGTTGGGTATTTCTTATCGTACTAGCCTTGTATCACCATCTGCCTTTAATCAACGCCGTGCTACAGTGGCTCGTCTTCTTTTAGCTCCTGCCTTAGTCAGGTTTACGGGGCTTACTAAATAATCTTTAATGACTCCAAGCTCAAGAGTACGTGAAGAATTCTACCCTTATTTTTCATGCATGGCAAAAGTTTTGGTAGATCTAAGCCGTTCATAAATTGCTAGATTAGTTAAAGATCAAAGTCCATGTCCATTAGATGCTTTTGGCTATGTTCCTTTGAGAAAAATATCACTTCTTCTCCATCCTTTCTATTTCTTCAAAGACCCAAAAGTAGTGGTTGGATCACCCAAGTGTATTGATTTTTAGTGGGTTTCCGATTTTTGGCACAGAGAACATGATGAAAGATTAGATCTTTTTAAAAAAAGATTAAATCTTAGTACGAGGGACTTATCATGTCAATTATATATTCGATTCCTTTTTGTATGGCCAAGATCAATGCAAAGCACCAATTAGCTGTTAATCATGGTATTTGGCTGAAAATTGCCTCGGTGCATTTGATATCGTATGCCATCATGCGGTTCTTTAAAATATCTCAACCGTTCCTACCAAATATCAAAGGAGATCATATCAGCAATTCCATATTCGATGGGGACACGATTCACTTTGATGATAGCTGTAAGAGAAGAGTGAACTGTTATTATCAATCAGAAATGAACTACGGAGAAAGCGATCGTCACAATCTAGAGCACATATTCTGGAGCAACGTTGGAAAACTTCAGTGTTTATCGATACGGTTGAACTTACAGGCGATCAAAAGGTGACCCGCGTGACTTTGGTCCCATGGAAAATTAACCTCCCATCTGCAAGATGTGGTCCTAGAAAATCATGATTTTTCACATTTTGAGAGTGGAACCCTAAACAAGGCTCATATATCAAGGGTCTAGGATAATTCAATAAAGACAAATCTAAAAGCACAACTTTAATCAATAAAAGGCTTTTGTCCATGGGTTTGTTTCCAGCCTAACTGCAATTAAGACTTAAAGAGCATAGCTATCAATTCTGTTCGGTGGGCTACTGAAAGGGTAAATTCTAGATTTCACAAATTTTGGAACTGAACTTTGCATTATTATTATTATTATTATTATTATTATTATTATTATTATTATTATTATTATTATTATTATTATTTAAAATGTATACAATAGGCTGAAAAACATCAGATTTTCTAAAAAATGAATTACAATGTGCCCTTTACATAAGCGGACCAGATTATAGATCAGAATGGAGTAGATACTTTTCTGTTCCTATTTTCCCACTAGAACGGAATTGATGCTTAGCTTAAGAGTGAAACAAATTGCTTTGTTGGGCGGGTGAGTGTAGTGCAGTGGCTAAAGAGTCATCATCATCATCATCAAGACCTTATTCCAATTAGAGGTTGGCCCAAGAGTGAGTCTCAAATTTGAAGATCACAGTTTAAAACTTCTTCAGGATGCATGTGTCTACGTTAAAAAACATATATTATTCTTGTTTTGTTGCCTTAAGCATTTTTATATTTTTCATCCTTATAAAAATGGTATTTTCATGAAACCCTTGTAACAAAAGCACTCATTAGGCCCCAACCTTAAATGAGTCTTGTATGATAGTCATAATAGTAGTACATATTACTGTATATGAAGTAGAATAACTTTCTCAAGATAGTAAAATATTACTATTTCCTAAGATATTGTTCGTAAATAGCGTCATCTCCCTTGGCATGTATGTGGACAAAACGTCAGGAATGAATTCTCCAAAACAATTATGAATTATCCAGATAGCTCAAGATACAACCACTTGCATCTAAGACAAGGTCGATTATATAGACAATCTTAAACGCATCCAACGACCAAAGTACCTCGAAAGTCCATTTAATTTTTCAGCAAAAGGTGGGTCCCTTGTCAAACGACAAAGATGGCGCATCGAAACTGAGGTAATTCCTCCTTAAAAGATCTTAAATATTCCTTTCCTTTCCTTTTTAATTTATTTAATTTTCTTATTTATTTTGCTCTCTTATTGGAAGGGAAGCAAGACAGGTAGCGGATCCGCTTTAAGTACGAATGCAACAAGTCAAGTTAGGTGTGCATGATTGCATTCATCTATATGGTTAGGAAAATATTTTGATTGCGAGGCTAACAAAAGCCTAATTTATTATGCTTCCCGATCTGGGTTTGCAGCCACTCCTTCACTGTACCAAGGAATTCCACGTGGAGCAAAAATACTGGTGGATCATATGCATCACCATATAAATGCACGAGCCCGTAAAATATCTCATGCAGTATTAGTTACCTACTGCCTTACATACAGTGATGGCTCCCCATAAAATAGTGGGGCCAACCCAACTGAAGGATAAGATTCTTGTGTTGCTTTGTCTCGGGGAAATCCTTCTTGGCAGCCTCTCATTTCTTGTCCTTGTGAAAGAAACGAAAGGGAACGTCAGTTGTGGTGGTCGGTAGGATCTATTGATCTGGTCGGCTTATGAGATCAAATATTGCTTGTGGATCCAATGGAGGATGAACGATCATAATTTGTCAATCGCGTATGGAAAATGTGGTGATCCATACCGGTAAACTTGTAGACAATCAACTGCCCCGTTGGTTTGGGTCCCATGCAACAGGATGTCACATTTGTAAGATGTAATCCAAGAAATATCAATGCTTCACATGTGTCCTCGGTGGACCTGAAACAAATGCAGGGTGGATCAAGCTCTTATGGATCATCCAAGAAAGACAAAAATGGAGGTCATGAGAGAGCTTCTGGACAGCGGTCAGATTGACAAAATTCGATTGTGGCCATCTTGCTGGGACTGGACTGCTTAATCTCATCTTATATGCTTTTACACTAGTCTAATTCAAGCATCTTCTCTTTCACGAACCATATCTCCACGTGGCTACTGAGGATCTACCTTGGCATTCTCTTTAACATAGTCAGATGACGAAATCACTAAACCGAAAAGAAGGTTCCAATTTTTTTAGGTTTACAGGTGATCGAAGGAAAGCAAGCCTTACTGCAACAGTAGAGTTGTTGTCATGTGACCTTGTAGTCACAGGTTCACGAAAACAGCCTTTTGCAAAATATAAGATAAGGCTGCATGCTATTAACCCTCGTAGTCCGCCGCTTTTCTAAACCCTCGTATGCAGGAGCTACGTGCACTGGAGCTGCCCTATTTTTGGGTGATCGAAAATACAGACCCTAATCTCAAGGTTACTATAGCGACGGGTTTGGCTACCTGATTAACCTGGGAAACAACAAACTGCACTAAATTGACACAGCAGTTGCACTGTAACTTACCACAGATATATGGTCTCCTTCCATATTTCAACATCCATGGAGACCGAGGTGAGCGTTCCGCGTGACTGTATAATTGACACGCTCAAAACACATAATGCAATTACCAAGAAAACAAAAACAAGTATCTCAAACAATAATATCTAATAGGCTATAAAATGTTCGGACTTATCATGAACATGTAAGAATGAATAAACATTCGTCTTAATCTTCACTAAGGAAATAGGCTTAAATATACACGAGACAACTGAAGGTATGATGAAACAAAAAATGGAAAAAAACATCTCTCAGCATTCCTACAAGCATTTTAACACGAGTAACACAAGGAAATATACAAGATTGAGCAATTGCCGTCATTTGTGGATCTCAAAAAATGCAGGGGGGATTTTGCACCACGCCTAGAAATTTCAAGGACTTCTCCTTGATTTCTCAAGTACTGGGTTTTACATAGGAACTGGAATTATGCCAATGAAAACTAGAAAGAAATGATTCCCCTTGGCATATTCAATTTGCAAATACTATCTTACATCAGGTCTTTCAACATCAACTTCTTTTAGCGTCTTAATTGTTGCTTTTGGTGTTAAAGGCACATCTACAAGGACGCTAGCAGGGGCGAAGTACATATGCAAGGACATCATGCATATAATGATACCCAGGAAAAGCTGCATGAATATAGAGTGGAGACTAGATTATTAACCACTGAACATAAGAAAGGCAGTAAGTATTAAATTTGTAAGGGAGCACTATAACTAAGTACAATTAATACACATATATCAAAGAGCAAGTCAAGCTTACCTGAACAGTAGGCTTAAAATTGAAGAGATAGACTGATAATACCATTGTTAGCAGCATCGCCATTGATGTCGAATAAACCTAAAGAAAGCAATATGTCATGTTATAAAAGGTCTAGTTGAATCATATAATATACTACATATTATCCTCAAGCTTCAAATGAGAAGCACTAACAGACATGGGACTGTTCCTGACTTTAAAAGTGATTAGTTATTAACTCTTCAGGATCTTAATAATCATAATCTCAGATTCAAACGCTGCCTCTTCAGGATTTTCTGCTTCCTGGATTTATAAATAACTTTCCTTGCAACGATTAACTGTTCCTAACCTGAGCAAAAACAGCTGTTGCAAAAATAATCCTAGCCTAACAAACATCAGATATGCACAAGACACCAAAGATGTTACTAGCTTAATAAATCTCAGATATCCACAAGACACCTTAAAGGCCAGCAGACCAACACTAGTCAACTGGCATGCTCTACAACAAATCTTCAAAATGTTAGGGTCTTACCACCAGAGTGCAATTTTCCCATGAGCCAAAAATGAAGCATACCCCATGAATGCCACGGTGAAAGTTAAAGGAGATACCTTCACAATGTTATCTGCATATTTCATCAACCATGATACCAACAATCCTGTAGATCCTAGGTTCAGTACAACCATCCATGTCGTGATGCTGTAACCATCAAAAAGGCGTTGCCACCATGGTCCATTTTCAAACCCACACCGAAAGTCATCTAAAAGAAGTTTTCCCATGTTGAAGATTGCACCAAACCTGAAACAGAATGAATTTATAGGGGGAAATTAGCATATGGTTGTTGAAAACGTTTCATAATCTCAATAGTCAATATGCTAATCATATGAACCAAGGCCTAGTTGCGTTAATGCAGAAGCAACCAACTTTGCATTATAGTCTATGCAAGTAATGTTTGGACTTTGGACATTTAAGAAAACCTACGTGTACAATTGTACATTCTGCCAATACAGACTGTCATTGTTCTTCTTCATAAGAAATTCAGTATAAACACCTGCAAGTGCTGACAGACAAGCAGAGAGGATTCCCAGCAGATATCCTTGAATTGGGGCTGAGAAAAGAGAGTCGCATGAAGCCTCCCCACAACCCTTGACCTGCATAAATAAAGATAAGAAACATCCTAACGGTGATAACAAAAAAGAGTGATTTTGTTCTCCCATTTGCAAAGTGAGAGAAACATAAAATAGAAATGTTGGAACTCTCAAGAACATCAGTTTATAGTGTACGTACCTATGTTTTAGACTAAGAGGTAATGCAAACAGTGGCAAGACATATGAAACACTGGTCTCTAAATTAGAGTTTCGTCATTCCCATGGAAACAATTAAAATGTATACTTTACAAGACATAGTAAAAATAATGAAAACAACACAAGATCTGACATCAATAAACATAAAAATTAGTCTAAATAATCAGATGGTGCTTTCCTGTTATGACAATCTTACCCAAAAATTGTCAACTACATTGCCAACAAACTACAGTTGTATAAACAGTTCCCTTTAAGATAGAAATTTCTTTCTGAAGTGTTTTTACAGAAACCATGAGAGAACTTTTTCCTGTTACAAAATATGTGTTACCTTTCATTATCAAATTTGTCAAGGATCTAACTGTTAACTGCTTGTCCAAGGGCCATTTAATTATGCAGTTTCTCTTTTACTTAGTACAAAGAACTGAATTTATCACTCAATTGTTAATATTTCATTGCTAGAATGCAGATGTTGAAGAAATTTGAGCAATTAAATACACATGTAAACTTGGCAGCAGAAGACATCGGAATCACCCTCATGAAGTATTCATTTGCATCTCAAACAATATATAAACTACAAATAGAGATGTAAACTCAAATAAATTGCTTTTGATTGAAAATTACATCTTCTACATCAGGAAACACAATCCATTAACCAGCAACAGAGTTTACATATTGAACATGTAACAGTTCCAACTAATCATGATTCAAGCATTTATTCCATTTCTATCTCCCTAGTACAGTTACACTGTCCTGGAAGTGAGTTTGGAACACACCTATCTTTCTTCACAAATTCTCCATTAGTATACTTCAGAAGTTCTCACAAAAACAGATAGTCTTCTTGCTAGAACTTTAGAACATCATTATGAATAACAACTATGAAAGTTGTGTTATTCCTGTTTGACATTGATTCTTGTAGCCTGAAACTGTTATGTTTCTGCAAAACAATCAGGTTCTATCCCCCCATCAGGATTCACTGTCAATAGCCACCAGCACCTTTGCGGCTTACATGGGTTCGCAAGAAGTCCCATGGATTAAGGCTGTACCCTCCAGGAAACTTCTTCAGATGGAACATCCATGATCAAGATGAGCTCAAATAATTAGAACTCATAAGGTAATTGAGCCAGATTGTCTGTCTGATCATTTAATGGGCCTGATCAACTGATTAGATGACTAGACGATTGAGATCATAGTATCATGTCGGGACACATTCAGATTGATTATGAATGAGCCCTGAATTACCTGACTGACTTAAGAGTTATAGGTATATGTTAGGACTTAGATAATCTTGTGACATTAGAAGGTTAGGATTACAGGTCACAATGTGCTAACCTAATTAAAAACCCACTCTAATTAGGAAGTTTAAAACCGTAGATTTTATATAGATTGAGAATAGAAAAAAATGACTATCCTATTCCCCTCTATATTGTGTGGTTTTCCAAAGAAGCTTAAAGGAGAGATCGATCCGACATTGTGAAGTTGAAAAGAAAGTCTTAGTGCATGCTACTTAAGGGTGATTGGAAAGGAAGTTCTGTAAGTTTTCCTCTATTAGTCTATAAGTTATCACTATTCTTTTCTTGCATTTAATCTCTAGATATATGATTAGAGATTGGCGATTAAAGAAAAGAAATCAAGGAGAAACTCACAGTCAACAGAGGTAAGATCTATGTAATCCAATGATCTTAATTTAGTTTTTGGTTGTTATTTAGTACTTTGAAGTTGTGATATCATTGTCTTGAGGACTGTCTTGAGGACTGCTTTAATCCACAAAGAGACTTAACCAACCTGCACACTTTATTTTCAGGAGCTTTATCCTTAAAACCCTCAAAAACCTCCATAAAGATCTCTTTCTCAAGGTCACTGTTGAAGAATGTTGTCTTAATATCCATCTAATGTATTCTAGATCCCAGTGTGCAACTATCGCCATTAATAATCTAATCAAGGTACACTTAGACACTGGAGAAAAAGTTTCATGATAATTGATCCCCTCAATCTGAGATAAGTGTTTGGCGACCAATTTAGAATTATACTTCTCAATTGAACAATTCGATTTCAATTTTTTTTTTAAAGTCTTTTTGTAACCAAAGGCTTTACAACGGCTAAGCCACCTTCTCAATTAAACAAAACTTGATTCTTCATGATATAATCTTTTTCTTTCTGAATGAAAGCCATTTATTACCATCATCAACATTGACGTCTTCGGAATAACTTATGGGATCATCATCTTTTTGAGGTTTGTCATCAACCATGACATCCTCTTCTATCTCCCTTAACATCACATTGTGATCCCCAAGAGAAGAAAGCAGTCTCTTATCTTTCAGAATTCTAGAAACCGCGTCAAGCTTAGAATATAAATCTATCATCTCAACCAGATCACTAGATTTCTCCTTATGCTTTGCTATCTCGAGTAGTTCAACTTTCTTTACAGGAACTCTAAGGTCCGGTTCACATTTCAGAAAGATATTGCATCCCTACTTTCAATGACTCCTACTAACCCATCATAGCAATACACTATAAGCTTGTATCCCTTAGGGTGGTCACTATACCCTATAAAGTAACACTGTATAGTCTTAGGGTCTACCAAAACTCTTACATAAGCATTAGCACCCCACGCTCTAAGATCACCTACGTCAAGTTTCCTACCAATTTATAACTCATAGGATGTCACTTTGACTGCCATTATGGGTATCTTGTTAAGGATGTAAATTGCATTGGAGCGCTCATACAATGTTGGTCCCAGACGCTTCAGATTACAATACATATAAAACAATCAAATAAATAAACATAGAATAATCACAACTTTGCAGTACTAAATAAAAACCAATAAACTAAATTAGGATCATCATATGACACAAATCTTACCTCCATCGACCGACAAACTTTTTCCTAAATTTCTTTTATATAATCACCAATCTTTAATCATATACCTAAAGATTAAACACAAGAAAAGTATAATGATAACTTATAGGTAAACAAAGGAAAACTTGCAAAACTTCCTTTCCAACTACCTTTTAGTAGCATGCACTATGACCTTCTTCTCAGCTTCACAAGGTTAGATCAATTAGAAAGATCGTCCAACTCTGCTTTAAGCTTCTGTGAAAAAACCGCACAATAGAGAGAGGAATAGGATAGTTCTTTCTATTCTCAATCTATATCAAACTCACAGTTCTAAACTTCTTAATTAGAGCAGGTTTCTAATTAGGTTAATACATGATAACCTGCAATCCTAGCCCTCCAATGCCACAAGAAAACCTAAGAGTTCTAATTAAACAAAGAGAAATATATTACCTATAACTCTAAGTTAATCAGGTAATTTAGGGCCTATTCATAATCAACCTAAATCTATCCCTACAAGATACTATGATCTTAACCATTTAGATCAGCTATTTGGTTGATAAGGCCAATTATATGATCAAACACACAATCTGGCTCAATTACCCAAGTCAGAATTGGCTCAGAATTAGATCATGTAGCTTAATTGGCCACTAGGACTATCATTATCACGATAGGATCAAAGCCATGAGTGAGAATTAGAAGGGTGATTACGAAAGTTTTCGAATTAACATCTTAAATTAGTTGTAGTTTGTACAAGAAGCGATGAATGTGTCTAATAAGGTCTAACATGATATTTAGTTTCAAGACTACATGATATGAGACTTACCAACCACATAATTACACAAGTCACCTAATGTTAAGATTAAATAAGAGAGGGAACCAGGATATATGAACATCTACATAGCTTTAATTATTTACTCTGGAATTTGATTTCATGAATAGATTAGGAATTATAAAAGTGTTCCTTGCTCTACACCTTACAACAAGAACATTGGTAATTCTTGATAAGTGTTCAATTTTGAATACAAATTACCCAATTAGTAGTCTATGTATTATAAATTATAGGCATTATTCTAAGGTTTTTTCAAAAATTCATAACACATGCATTTCTGACCTAATAATTTAAAAGTTTGATGTTTGATAGGTCCAAAAGCTAATCCATAGTATGTGAATTTTCATAATTTTCTAGGATTTAATTAGGCTTTTTTTATCTTTTGCAAGTACTGAGAAGATGATTTAATGGCCAAAATCAAGTAAGATAAGAATAGAAGATCAAGATCAAAAGAGGGCCAAAGACCTAAAAATAAAAACTCAATCAAGGTTCAAGATCATCTTAAGGCAAGCAAGAAGGCAATGAGAAGCATCAAAGGTGACTAAAATGGTCCATGCAAAAAGCCATGCAATTCCATCACATTTGCATAAGAATTGGAGCTATAAATGAGATTTCCTTAAGGAAACCTAAGTAAGCCAAGTCATCTAAGCCTTGAAGCCAAAGGACTTAGCCACTCAAGCATTAAACCATCAAAATGAGACAACAAGCCATGCCACATGGAGTACACTATTGGAAGAAGATTTCAAGCAATTATCCTATGCTATAATTATGGAATTTCAAGAGAATAATTAGAAGGTATTGGAACTCTATCAACATGGGTAGATAGGCATTCACATGTGGACCAATAAGAGAAGGGACCTAACTCCTTTAAACTTTTCTTTTTAAATCTTCCTAGTTTCCACCTCTTAAGTCTCCTTGCCTTATCCAACTACCTTTCCTCATCCTTATTTTCTTTCCCTTCTAATCTTCACTCACCTTCCTTGATGCTTTATCTTAACTAAACTCTTAACTAATCACCATTTTATCTTCCATTCCTCATTAAGATTCTTTTAGAAGTTTCCAACATCTACAAATACCAAAGAAACTCAATGCCTAAGGCATAGAAGGGTGGAGATGCCTCATCCTAGCAAGCCTTCCACACCTCCTTCCTTAAGTGCTCTTCAAGCTTCAATACTCCCACCTTGGCTGATCCTTCAATGTGCTCCAAGCCTCCTTCAAGTTCAGCAATTCACACTTTTGTTTACATTCCAATTCAGGTTAGTTTTCAAGTTTCTTTTCCTCTCTTGTTGCTTCTTTGTTCTAGGTATAGTTTTCTTACTTAATTCTTCAAGATTCAAGTTACCTTTCCTCTGGTAGTGATAGTCAAATAAGACAATAGCTTGAATCCCTTTTGTTTTCTCTTATTGTTCTCTTGTTCCTTGCTTTGATAACCTTGTTTTTCCCTTGTCATTTGTTTGTTCTTTGCTTCCATCTTTATGCTTTCATTCTCTTAATTTCTCTTTAGGTTTCACATGCATGATATCTGAGGTTAGTTTGAGAGTATTGGAGTGTGTTTAATCTTTGCTTTAGATCAAGTTCTCAAAATTTTCAGTTTCTCATTCTATGTATATGCGCACCATTGTTGGATGTAATTTCAAGTCAACGAATAAACTGATTTCATGAGCATTATTACTGAGTAATTCCAGCAGTAAAGTACTTCTAATATTAAGTGGTATCTTTCATAAAAAGTGCTTATTAAGTTGCTTCCCATGACTTGCTTGATTTAAGTTTCATACGCACCATATTTATGGATTTTAGCTTTCATGTGCATGCATAATTTCCAGCAGTTCACACACTTAAACAAGGAATCACAAACTAATTAAAGAATTTCAACTTCAATCACCATGTGCATGACTCATGGAAGTGTGTGCATGGTTCATGAAGTGGGAAAAATGGCCAGAAAACATGATATAAGAGCTAACAAACATGGGATCTAACCAAAACAGTAACTAAACTATCTCAAAAGCTAAATGGGCTCTTAAGGAATTAAGCAAATAAAGTGTGTGGACTGCTGGAAATTATGCATGAATCATGAAAGGTAAAAATCCATAAATATGGTGCTCATGAAACTTAAATCAAGCAAGGCATGGGAAGCAACCTGATAAGCTTTTCCATTTTCCCATTTATATAATGGATCATATGGTGGGTCACAAGTTGGGAGAATTCACACCTACTCTGACTTTCCGAGGACAAGCGAGAAATGATAATAGACTTTTCATGGAAGATAACACTTATAATTAGAGGTACTTTATTGCTGGAATTACTCAGTAACAATGCTCATGAAATCAGTTTATTCATTGACCTGAAATTACATCCAACAATGGTGTGCACATACATAAAATGAGAAACTGAAAATTGCGCACTATTCTAATGCCTAGAACTTGATCTAAAGCAAAGAATAAACACACTCCAATACTCTCAAACTAACCTCGGATATCATGCATGTGAAACCCAAAGAAAAATTAAGAGAATGAAAGCATGACGATGGAAGCAAAGAACAAACAAAAGATAGGGGAAAAACAAGGTTATCAAAGCAAGGAACAAGAGAACAAGAAGAGGAAAACAAAAGGGATTCAAGCTACAGTTTTCTTTAGCTGTCACTACTAGAGGAAAGGTAACTTGAATCTTGAAGACTTAAGCAAGAAAAGTAAGAACTTAGAAGGGAAAACTCAAAGCGAAAAAACCAAGGAAAGAAAACTGCACCTAGAACAAAGAAGCGACAAAGCAACAAGAGAGGAAAAGAAACTTGAAAACCAACCTAAATTGGAATGCAAACAAAAGAGTGGATTGCTGAACTTGAAGGAGGCTTGGAGCACCATGAAGGATCAGCCAAGGTAGGAGTGTTGAAGCTTGAAGAGGAGTACCTAAGGAAGGAGGCGTGGACAGCTTGCTAGGATGAGGTGTCTCCACCCTTCTATGCCTTAAGCATTGAGTTCCTTTAGTATTTATAGATGTTGGGCACTTTTGTAAGAGTCCTAATGAGGAATGGAAGATAAGATGGTGGTTAGGAAAGAGTTTACTTAAGAAAAAGCATCAAGGAAGGTGAGTGAAAATTGAAAATTAGAAGGGAAAGAAGATAAGATAAGGATGAGGAAAGGTAATTGGATAAGGCAAGGAGACTTAAGAGGTGAAAATTAGGAAGATTTAAAAAATGAAAGTTTAAAGGAGTTAGCTCTCTTCTCTTATTGGTCCACATGTGCATGCCTATCTACCCATGTTGATAAAGTTCCACTACCTTCTAATTCATCATCATCATCATCATCAAGACCTCATCCCAATTAGGGGTCGGCCACATGAATCTTATTCCTCCATTCCTCTTTATTAAATACCATGACTTCATTTAGTCTCAAAGTTTTTAAATCTTTTCTCACCACTTCTATCCACGTTCTTTTGGGCCTTCCCCTTGCCCTTTTAGAACCTTCTACTTGTATTGCCTCACTCCTTCTAACTAGTGCCGTTGTTGGTCTCCTTTGAACATGTCCAAACCATCTAAGTCTAATCTCCCTCATCTTATTACCTATTGGTACTACCCCTAAATTTCCTCTAATATTTTCATTTCTAATTCTATCATTTCTTGTCTTACCACTCATCCATCTCAACATCCTCATTTCTGCGACGCTCATCCTATGAGTATGATGTTCCTTAATTGCCCAACACTCTAATCCATAGAGCATGGCCGGCCTTATGGCCATCATATAGAATTTTCTTTTTAGTTTGAGTGGCACCCGCTGATCATACAAAACTCCAGATGCACATCTCCATTTGTTCCAACCCGCTTGGATTCTCTGGGTAACGTCCCTCTCAATCTTTCCACTCTCAAGAATCATTGATCCTAAGTACAGAAAGTTGTCTTTTATGGAGACTTCTTGGTTATCAATCTTGACTGGCGTTCCACTCCTACTCTCCTTGCTAAAATTACATTCCATATATTCTGTCTTAGTTTGACTAATTTTAAATCCTTCAGATTCTAATGCTTCTCTCCATAACTCTAGCTTTATGTTTACACCCTTTCTTGTCTCATCAAGTAAGACGATATCATCTGCAAATAGCATGCACCAGGGAATCTCCTCGTGCAGATGTTTTGTTAACTCATCCATAACCAATGTGAAAAGGTATGGGCTCAATGCCAATCCTTGGTGAAATCCTACAGTGACAGGGAAATCACCAGTCACGCCACTAGTGGTCTTAACATTTGTTATTGCTCCCTCATACATATCTTTAATTATGTCTATATACCCTTGAGAAATCCCTTTATCACCCAACACCCTCCATATTAACTCTCTAAGGACTCTATCATAAGCTTTCTCTAAGTCGATAAAGACTATGCGGAGATCTTTTCTCCTCTTCCTATATTTCTCCACTAATTGTCTTAGTAAGAAAATAGCTTCTATGGTAGACTTCCAAGGCATGACACCAAACTGATTCTCCGATACACATGTTTCATGTCGTAGCCTCTTCTCAATCACTATTTCAAAAAGTTTCATAGTGTGGCTCATAAGGTTGATCCCTCGATAATTAGTACAGCTCTGTATGTCTCCTTTATTCTTATAAATTGGTACAATAGAGCTTTTCCTCCACTCATCAAGCATTTTCTTTGATTTTATAATCTTGTTAAACAACTTGGTCAACCAAACTATCCCAATATTTCCCATATGCTTCCAAACCTCTATTGGTATACCATCGGGCCCCATAGCCTTTCCTGATTTCATAGTGTGGCCTCTTTTACTTTAGGTACTCTAATCCTACGTTCATATCTATAATATCCAGTGTTATTTAGATTTATAGTATTTTCAAACCTATATTCTCAGAAACATTGTCATTTAACAAATTTTGAAAGTATGTTTCCCACCTTTGTTTGATCTCATCATCTTTGACTAATACCCTTTGATCATCGCTTCTAATGCACCTAACATGATCTAAGTCCTTACCCTTCTGTTCTTTTACTTTTGCAAGTTTAAACACATCTTTCTCACCTTCTCTTGTTCCTAGTCTATTATAGAGCTCATCATATGCTTTAAGTTTAGCCTCATTATTATCTTAGCAACCTTTTTAGCATTCTTATATTGTTCATAGTTTTCATTATTTCTAGTCTTCTGTCATGGTCATGCTTTAAAACGCATCCGTTTTTCTTTAATAACTTTTTGCACTGTTTCACTCCACCACCATATTTCCTTTACTAATTGTCTTTTACCTTTTGATACTCCTAAGACGTCTTTTGCCACTTTCTTAATGGACTCAGCAATATTAATCCACATGGTATTTACTTCTGTTTCATAATTCCAAATTCTTTCTACCAACAACTTATTTGTGAATGAGGTTATTTTCTTTCCTTTTAAGTTCCACCACTTAATTTTTGGATACCTATTAAGTTCATTTCCTTTCTTTCATCTTTTGATATGAATATCCATAACCATTAACCTATGTTGTGAGGTTAAACTCTCACCGGGTATCACCTTACAATCCTTACATATAGATCGTTCATTATTCCTAAGTAGAAAAAAGTCTATTTGGCTTTTATGAAGTCCACTTTTAAAGGTTATTAAGTGTTCATCCCTCTTCTTAAAGAGTATATTTGCAATGCACAGGTTATATGGCAAAGCAAAATCGAGGATATTCTCCATTGTCTCATTTCGTTCACCTACAACATACCCTTTATGTATTCTATCATATCCTTCCTTATCTTTTCTTACATGGCCATTTAAGTTTGCTCCTATAAATATCCCCTCAATGTTGGGAATTTCTTGAATGACTGCCTCTATATCTTCCCAAAACTGTCTCTTGATTATATCTTGTAACCCTACTTGTGGTACGTATGCACTTATAACATTTATAATTTGCCCTCCTAGAACAAGTTTTATTATTATAATTCTATCACTGATTCTTTTAACGCCCACAACTTTATCCTTTAATTCCTTATCCACTATTATTTCTAAGCCATTTCTATTATTTTTCTTTCCTACGTACCATAATTTATACCCATCTATTTTTCTAGCTTTAGCCCCTTTCCACTTGGTTTCTTGGATACAAGTGATGTTGACTCTCCCACGTTTCATCGTGTCTACTAACTCCAAACTCTTACTTGTTAATGTCTCTATATTTCTTGTGGCAATACGAATCTTATGTTTTGGAGATGTCCTATTTACTATAGCCTTTCTCGATCTCCATAGCATGAACCCATGTCCACTTTTCACTACACCTAGGTTCTGATGCAGTGCATCGCTTCCGAGGGGACGCTCTAGCAGCCTTTGCCCATTTTTCACTACACCCGGGATCCGATGTAGCGTGTCGCTTCTAGGAGAACGCCTTAACAACCCTTGCTTATTTTTCATCGCACCCGGGATCGGATGCAGCGCGTCGCTTATAGGAAACACCTTAGCGTGAGGGAATGTCAGTTTTCGATTCATGTCATGTTAGGGTTGCCATAGTTTTAAAAAGCTGAAGATGATTTTCATTTCTTCCTTACAAACTAATATACAAATGCATATTCATTTGCAAGTAGAAAAGAAATAACATAATCATCTTCAGCTTCACCCTTGCCAACTGGCTACCTAACGCAAGGGTTGCCATATTTTAAGAAGTTGGAGATGATTTTCATTTCTTCCTCACAAACTAATATACAAATGCATATTCATTTGTAAGAAAGAAATAACAAAATCATCTTCAACTTCTCCCTTGCCAGCTGGCTCCTGACGCAAGACCCTCCTCCTTTTCATCCGGGCTTGGGACCAGCATTGGCGGAGTTCCACTACCTTCTAATTATCCTCTTGAAATTCCATAATTATAACATAGGATAATTAATTGAAATCTTCCTCCAGTAGTGTGACTCCATGTGGCATGGCTTGTTGACTCATTTTGATGGCTTAATGCTTCATGGCTTGAGTGGCTAAGCCCCTTGGCTTTAAGGCTTGAATGGCTTAACTTGCTTAGGTTTTCTTGTTACACTAAGAAACCTCATTCATGGCTCCAATTCTTATGCAAATATGGTGGATTGTATGGCTTTTTGCATGGACCATTTTAATCACCTTTAATGCTTCTCATTGACTTCTTACTTGCCTTAAGATGATCTTAAATCTTGATTGAGATTTTAAATTTATGTCTTTGGGCTTCTTTTGATCTTGATCTTCAAATCTTGTCTTACTTGATCTCAGCCTTTGGATCTTCTCAACAATTACAAATGATTAAAAAACCCTAATTAAATGCTAGAAAATTATGAAAATTCAGATACTTACTTTGGATTAGCTTCTAGACTTGTCAAACATCAAACTTTTGAATTATTGGTAAAAAATGCAAGTGTTATGAATTTTTGGAAAAACCCGAAAATAATGCCGATAATTTATAACACATTGACTACAAATTGGGTACTTTTTACAGAAATTTATATACATATCACACCCCCAACCAGCATTTTGCTATTCCTAAGCAAAACCTGCGAAAAATCATGAAACCAAAAATAGCTGCCTTTTTCGTGGGCACTCATGATTGCATTTAAGTATGCAACAAGCCCTTAAACCCCTAAGTTACCCATAGTAGACGAGTTAAGCCTCGTGAGGGTTTGCAGTGAATATACCCACAAAATTCAATAAGGCTAAGTCCTTTATTTTATCTCAGAGAATTATCGTTCATTAGTACTCTATTGGCTTTAACAACTTAATAAAGATGAACGAAAAATTCTACAAGTTGCCCATATACCAAAGCCATTTCAATCTAGTTATATCTCGGGGTGCAATATATGTACAGGCTACATAAGTCAGGATTTCTAAGCAGATATGCTTATACTCAATTGGAAAGGTGTCTTGACCTCAAATTCTTATTAGTATACACTTAGAAATAAAGCTCTCAAAGAAATGGGTAAAAAAATAAAATAAAAAAATTCTCTCTTTATGTGACCAAATCCAAAGATACATATGGTTCACATAACTTTTTAAGTACAATTGAGACAGAATCGTGATCGCTAAGAATGGATGTCATTACCAAGACCAATAGAAATATTTTACCTTAATTCCTTCCTATTTACATCCTCATTAAGGCTATATTCCACATTAAGATAAACAAGTCTTTAGATATGAAAAAATGTAGGCTTAAGGCTAATTCTGAAAGAAAGGGTAAAATGATTCAAAGTTTCAAATCTGAGAAGAGGTCTTCAATAATTGTTTAGAAACCTTTTCTTTTGAATGTATAGAAGTGAACATCTTTTTATTTTTCCTTTCTTTTTTTTTCTTCTTAATATTTCTTTTTGACTTTCTTCTGTATTTCATGTAAAAAAAGGCTTTTCCTATGGAAACACTTTGATGTATTTCCCTTCTTTGACTTTTGTCCTTTTTGAATTTTTCTACCATCTCTACTCATTTTTGAAAAAGAGGTAATGGATATTCAAATGGGTTTTTGGTTTAAGGTAGATAAGGTTTTGAAAAGAAAAGGCTTACCAAGTCTCAAAGGGTTTGACTAGTGGTATGATATCTAGGTACGCTTTATATCTCTAAGTTAAAACAAAGACGGCAATATCATTTCCTAGGTTTTTTAAGTCTATCAAATTCCATAAATGTTCAGGAAAGAAAGTTAGTACTCATTTTGTTTCTTGGCAATTGACCAAAACAAAGATATTGGGATCTTTCAAAGTTTACTATTTTGTTGAAAAAAATATGGAATTATATTTATATATATATATATATATATATATATAATCCTCAGAAAAATGATAGTCTCTAATACTCACTGGGTATAGGTTTCCATTTATTTCCCTCAAAGTCTCTAAGTCATATCCAGCTATTTGTCTAAACTATGTACTATGTAAGTGTGTTCCAAGATTTAACTTTCATAAAACACCTTAGAACATGAATAAAATGCAAAATTAATCATATGCATTTCTATTAAGAAGTTAAAGTAGGAGAAATACTAAGCTTCGAAAAATTCAATTTTCATCGGAGTAAAGGAACTTGACCTTAAAAACTTCGAAAAACTTAGAAAAGTCTTCTATTTATTTTTTGGTTTTGCAAAACTGGAAAAACTCAAAAATCTCATTGCAATTCTTAACAAGATGATCAAAAAAATAAAAAAGCAAGTGCCTATTGAAACAATGGGTCTTAACAACAAAACAAGAAAATCAAGACAAAGGAAGGGGCATTAGAGGATCTATGATTAGGTTTAGTTTCAACTTTAAATTAAAGGTATATGGTACTAGATGTTACCTTGATAAAGTTCTAGTTTGCAGTTAGTCTTTTCTTCTTTTGGATTACACGAGTGTAAGTTGTTGTAGTAAGCGTGAAGGGAGAAGGTAGATGAATGTTAAGATGTTCGATACAAATGACATAATTCAAAATATGTAAGAGTGTAGCATACAATTTACTGAGGTAAATGTCTATCTATAGTTTCAATTATATACTCAAGCATACAAAAAGGGCAGCCCAGTGCACGAAGCTCCCTCGTATGCAGGGGTCCAAGGAAGGGGCAGACCACAATGGACCTATA
The DNA here is from genome assembly GCA_035236585.1 of Warburgia ugandensis. Classification (NCBI taxonomy): domain Eukaryota; kingdom Viridiplantae; phylum Streptophyta; class Magnoliopsida; order Canellales; family Canellaceae; genus Warburgia; species Warburgia ugandensis. Next base: position 70,219,973 of record CP141134.1, read on the forward strand.
GTACGCAGCCTTACCTTGCATTTTGCAAGAGGCCATTTCCACACCCCGAACCCATGACCTCCAGATCACATGGCGACAACTCAACTGTTGCGCCAAGGCTCCCCTTCTATATACTTAAGCATACACTTCTCATAAATTTATGAGGAACTTCATAAAGTGAAAACCAAGTGCAATTTGATCTACTATCTCTCCTTTTCTTTTGGTGTTTATGAATTCATCCAATGTTTTATCTAAATGCCTAGATAGATGTTTATGTTTCACAATATGTCTAGTGTAAATTTGACAAGCAAGACAGCATGGATGACCTCAATTACTAACGACTTCCAACCATCATCATCACCATCTTATCAAAGCCTTGTCTCGATTACGAGTCAGCTACACGAATCTTGTTCCTCCATTCTCCTCTATCAAGTGTCATGGCCTCATTTAGTCTATAAGTTTTTAAATCTTTTCTCAACACTTCTATCCACGTCCTTTTGGGCCTTCCCCTTGCCATTTTAGAGCCTTCGACTTGAACCAACTCACTCCTAACTGGTGTCGTTCTCAGATTTTCTTTGGACATGTCCAAACCATCTAAGTCTACCCTTTCTCATATCGTTACCTATTGGTGTTACTCCTAAATTTCTTCTAATTTTTTCATTTCTAATTCCATCTTTTCTCGTCTTGTTACTCATCCATCTCACCATCCTCATTTCATCTACGCTCATCCTATGTATATGTTGTTCATTAACTACCCAACACTCTCATCAATTAAACACGGCCTTACAACCGTCTATAGAAGTTTCCTTTCAATTTGAGTGACAACCGTCGATCACACAAAACACTAGGGCACATCTCCATTAGTTCCAACCCGCCTGAATTCATTGGTTACATCGCTCTCAATATCTCTACTTTCATAAATTATTGATCCTAAATATCAAAAGTGGTCTTTTTGGGGTACTTCCTGGTTATCAATCATTACTAGTGTTTCCCTCTCACTTCCCTCCTTGTTAAAATTGAATTCCATATCATCATCATCATCATCATCAAGACCTTATCTCATTAGGAGTTGGTTACATGAATCTTGTTCCTTCATTTCCTTCCATTAAGTGTCATGGCTTCATTTAGACCCAAAGTTTTAAAATCATTTCTCACTACTTCTATCTACGTTCTTTTAGGCCTTCCTCTTGCCCATTTAGAACCTTCAACTTGGATCGCCTCACTCCTTATAACTGGTGCCCTTTATGGTTTACGTTAGACATGTCCAAACCATCTAAGTCTAATCTTCCTCATCTTGTTACCCATTGGTGCTACTCTTAAGTTTCCTCTAATGTTTTCATTTCTAATTCTTTTCTTTTATCTTACCAATCATCCATCTCAATATCCGCATTTCAGCAACACTCATATATGTACATGTTGTTCCTTAACTGCCTAACACTCTGATTCATAGAGCATGTTTGGTCTGACAGCCATCCTATAGAGTTTTTCTTTCAGTTTGAGTGGCACCCTCCAATCAAACAAAACTCCAGAGGAGCATCTCTATTTGTTCTAACCCGCATAGATTATTTGGGTAACCTCCCTCTCAATCTCTCCACTCCCATGAATTATTGATCCGAAGTCTCAAAAGTGTTCATTTAGAGGAACTTCTTTGTTATCAATCTTTACTAGTGCTCCACTCCCACTCCTCTCTTTGTTAAAATTGCATTCCATATACTCTATCTTAATTCAACTAATTTTAAATCCTTTAGATTCTAATGCATCTCTCCATAATTATAGCTTTGTGTTTACAGCCTCCTTTATCTCATTAATCAAAACTATATCATCTGCAAATAACATGCACCATAGAATCTACTCGTGCAGATGTTTTGTTAACTCATCCATAACCAACGTGAAAAGTTACAAGCTCAATGTCTATCCTTGGTGCAACCCTATAGAGATAGGAAAATCACCAATCTCTCCACTTGTGACCCCAACGTTTGTTATCGCTCCCTCATATCTATCCTTAATTATGTCTATATACCCTCGTAAAATCCCTTTTTCGCCCACACCCACCATATTAACTCTCTAGGACACTATCATCAGCCTTTTCTAAGTCAAGAAAGACCATGCGGAGGTCCTTCCTCGTCTTCCTATATTTCTCTATCAATTGTTTAAGCAAGCAAATAGTTTTCATGGTAGACCTCTCAGGTTGAAATCAAACTAGTTCTTGGATACATTTGTCTCATGTCGTAGCCTCTTCTCTATCACTCTTTCAAACAGTTTCATAATATGGCCCATAAGTTTGATCGCACAATAATTAGCACAACTTTGTATATCTCCTTTATTTTTGTAAATTGGTGCAACAGAGCTCTTCCTCCATTCATCCAACATTTTCTTCGATTTCACAATCTTGTTAAACAATTTTGTCAACCAAACTACTTCAATATCTCTCATATACTTCTAAACCTCTATTTGTACACTATCAGGACCTAAAGCTTATCCTAATTTTATCTTTTTCAAGGCCACTTTCACTTTAGGTATTCTAATCCTACAATTATATCTATAATACTCAACGTTATTTGGGTTTATAGTACTTTCAATCCCTATATTCTCAAGGTAATTATCATTTAACAATTTTTTAAAGTAACTTTCTCATCTTTCATTAGTACCGTTTGGTCACCACTTCTAATACACTTAATATGGTCTAAATCCTTACTCTTCCTTTCTCTTGCTTTTGCGAGTTTAAACACATCTTTCTCACCTTCTCTTATTCCTAATCTATTATAAAGATCATCATATGTCTTGAGTTTAATCTCACTTATTACTCTCTTAGCAACCATTTTAGCATTCTTATATTGCTCAAAGTTTTCATAATTTTTAGTCTTTTGCCATGCCTTAAAACACACACGTTTCTCTTTAATAACTTTCTGCACTTTTTCACGCCACCACCAAGTTTCCTTTGTTGGTTGTCTTTTACGATTAGATACTCCTAGGACATCTTTTACCACTTTCTTAATAGACATGATCATATTAGTCCACATGGTATTTACTTTTATTTCATTGTTCCAATTTCCTTCTACTATCAACTTGCTTGTAAATGATGTTGTCTTCTCTCCTTTTAAGTTCCATCGCTTAGTTTTTGGATACCTATTAAGTTCATTTCCTTTCTTCCATACTTTAATGTAAATATCTATAACCATTAATCTATGTTGTGAGGTTATACTCTCACCGGATATTACCTTACAATCCTTATACATTGATCTTTCAGTATTCTTAAGAATGAAAAAGTCTATTTGCCTTTTATATGGTCTACTTTTAAAGGTTATTAAATATTCATCCATCTTCTTAAAGTATGTGTTTACTATAACTAGGTTACATGCTAAGGGAAAATCAAGTATAGCTTCCCCTATCTCATTTCTTTCTCCAATACCATACCCCTATGTACCCTATCATATCCTTCTTTTTCTTTTCCTACATGACCATTAAAATCAGATCCTATAAATATCCCCTCTATGTTGGGAATGTCTTCCATGATATCTTCCCAAAACTATATCTTAATTCTATCCTCTAACCCTACTTGTGGTGCGTATACCCTAATGACATTTATGATCTTTTCTCCTAGAACAAGTTTTATTAGTATAACTCTATCACTGGTTCTTTTAACGTTTACAACTTTATCCTTTAATTCTTTATCTACCATTATACCAACACAATTTCTATTATTGTCCTTTCCTACATACCAGAGCTTATATCCATGGATTTCTCTAGTTTAGCCCCTTTCCACTTGGTTTCTTTGATACAAACGATGTTGACTTTCCTATGCTTCATAGTATCCACTAACTCTATAATCTTACATGTCAATGTGCCTATATTCCATGTAGTGATACGAATCTTGTTCTCCTAACCTAGCTTATTTGCTCATGTATTTCTCAAACGGCGTGGGAACCCATGCATACTTTCCACTACACTTGGGTTCTAATGTAGCACGTCACTTTCAAGGAAACATTCTAGCAACCCTTGCCTATTTTTCACTACACCTGGGATTTGATGCAGCGCATCCGAGATCCGATGTAGAGCGTTGTTTACAAGGAACACCTTAGCCTACGGGAATGTCATAAATCTATTCTTGCATGGAATTTGCATGGGTTTTCCTTACCGACTGGCACCTAACGTAAAACCCTCCTTTATTGAGGCTTAGGACCAGCTGCGATAAAACCATATAGAACTAAAATTACATTCCATATACTCTATCTTAATTCAACTAATTTTAAATCTTTTAAACTCTATAACATCTATCCACAACTGTAGCTTTGTGTTTACGCCCTTCCTTATCTTATTAATCAAAACTATATCATCTGCAAATAACATGCATTATGGGAACAATCATAGAACATTTTATCAATATTATATTATAGTTTAATTTTACTTTAGATATTTGCTATTAAGGGTATTAGGTTTCTTAGTATATTGTGACTTTAGGGGTAATTTTGTCTTTTTCCTTGATTAGGATTGGATGTCCCCTACTTAAGATCCTTTTCTCTTTTGTGTAAGGAGTTCTTTTATAAATAATGAATGAAGATTTTGTTAAACTTGATGGATTCCTCATTCCATCTTCCTTGATGTGGGGGTAAAGCCACATTCGGTACAAGACCAAATTACTATCGTTTAATCCTGTTATTTAAGTAATTTTTCTACTCTAGCTTTTAACAGAGGATCTATGTGTTGCGTGTGATTACATGATCTATATCGATAATAATCAATGATTATTATCTTATAATAAATTTCTAAAACCTTAGATCCGAAGCTTAATCAAGATCGTTCATCAATTTATGAGATGATCTGGATTAAAACTTCGACCTTACCTTAATCACGAAAAATCTAAGATGATCTGCAAATCCTGTAATTCGTTGTAGGCAATTCATGCTTATTTAGGCTATTTTTTGCATATAAAGAATGCTAGTGGTAGTTTAATTTGTGTTTTTCTAATTTAAATTAGTTATGATATGATATCAGCATATAGATTAGGCCATTTTGCATGCTCTCCTACATCAAAGCACCACGGAAATATCCTCATGCAAATATTTTGTTAACTCATCCATAACCAAAGCAAAGAGGTATGGGCTCAATGCTGATCCTTGGTGCAATCTTATGGTGATGGAGAAATCATTGGTCTCTTCGCTAGTGGTCGCTAGTGGTCATAACATTTGTTACTACAACCTTATATATGTCTTTAATTAGGTAATGTATCCCATAGAACACCTCACCCAATACCCACTATATTAACTCTCTAGGGACCCTATCATAAGCATTTTTTAAATTAATAAAGACTACGTGAAGGGAAATAGCTTTCATGGTAGACCTTCTAGGAACGAAACCAAACTGTTTTTCCGATACACACGTCTCATGTCGTAGCATCTTCTCCCCACATTTCATAGTATGGCTCATATATTTGATCACACTATAACTAGTGCAACTATGTATGTCTCTTTTATTCTTATAAATTGGTACAACAGAGCTATTCCTCCAATTACGAACTACTTCCAATGATGCATGAAAATGGGTAGATGAGAAAGTTAAGTTTCACACTTCAGGTCCTAAAAGCTCTCAAACAATTACCTGGCTCGTTGTAGTTCCAACAGCTAGTAAAACAATTGCCATCCACTGCAGGTTTGACAGTTTCCTCCTCAGAAACAGCCTAAAACATCAAACAGAAATATCTTCTAGTTATCAAAAGCTCCACAGATTTTCCATCGGTAAATACTAGAACAGCAAATCATAGTAGTCTAACATATTCATGAATAGTTAAAACACAGAGGAAAGCAACATCACAAACACTGCCACTGAAGAAAAATCAATTTAAACAGGACTCGGAACAGATCAAGAAGCACCTGAACAGTATCCCGGTTGTGACAATCTTCAGATTACCCATTATCTGGTATGTCGACGTATCAACATACGTTAGGGTTGCAAATTGAACATTGTTGTGGATTAGGTATATGATGGAAGGAATTGGAAATAACCGAACACTCTTCCAATCTGTTGTCATCCTCGGAGGAGATGACGACCGGCATTCTCTCCAAAGGAGAAAACTAGATACAATAAGCTGTTAATTAACAGAAGACATGCAAAACCAAGACATCAGCATAAAAATCTTCCACACATTAACAAAATCCTCTTAATACATACTTTCAAATGTTCATCACAAGACGTACTGTTCAAATGCAGAGTCCAACAAAGAGAAATACGGAATTCCCAGAGTGGAAAATACCTTAAATACTTCAGCAAGAAATGGAACTGTTGCATAATCATACTTATATCCGCCATTACTTTGAGATAATGTCGTCAAAATCCCCTGCCAATTTGCAGAAGAAAATACAAATTACCAATCGGATGTTAAAAACAGATAATCCGCAACACGTCAATGAAGAAAAGATTCGCTCGGGAAGCAATTGCTATGAAAAGACTGTACAAGATCTAGTTCCTCTCCAATAAGAAGAATAAATTCCTACTCTACCAAGACCTAGAGAGATGAATCTTAAGAAAGAAATTGCAGGGAGTACGAGGGATCGGGAAAAGTGTTTGAAAAGAAAATGAATCAGAAACACAGAATTTGCAGGAAATCAAATGCATAAAATCAGACCACTGATAAGATGAAAGATGAAAGATGAAAGATTTCTGGTTTCGGAATGAATTAGCGTTTTAGTTTGTACGAGGATTGCTGACCTGGGAACTGGTGAGAAGTGTGAGAAGTCCAGCAACCAAATACCACTGCATCCTCCTCCTCCTTCCAATGCCGCGATTTTTACCATGTTCATTACTTGATTTTTTGCGCCGCAGTTCTGCATAATATAGTGGGACAAATAGTAGCCATCCGCGCGCATACTACGTGCAGCTAAAAGTAGATGGGCCCCATGATTTGTTATTCAAAGCGTCGAACATCCCACGGACGAGAGTTTTGGTGCATGGCCCATGTAAAGATGTATGAGCCGTTGGATCACGTAACATCTGGATTGATGCAGGTTCTTTTACCCGTGCAGAAATAATGGGATTGATATGCAAAGAAAAATGGGGGTCACTCAAAGGTGGAACCCACTCAGTAGCTTATGTTGTATTACCAATAAATAAAAATCTATTCTAGAGTCAATCAAGGGTAGATCTTGATCCTTCTCACCTTGTGTTCTGCAATTGTATGTTGGGATCGGAAACCAAGCCTTTCTTCTTGATCGGATGGGCAATCATCCTTTTTTCCTTAGATAAAGATTGCTTAATAACAAGAAAGATGAATTTACTTGCACTCTAGTCCTTTCTCTTACGTGGTAATCATGCTACTAACTGATTGCATTATGCACTTTAGGAAACAACAAGAAAGGGCAGCCCCGGTGCACAAAGCTCCCGCCTATGTGGGTTCCAGGGAAGGGGCGGGCTACAATGGCCTAAAGTAGGCAGCCTTACCTTGTATTTTTGCAAGAGGCTAATTCCACGCCTTAAACCCGTGACTTTAAGATCACATGACGACAACTTTTACCATTGCACTAAGGCTCCCTTCACTTTAGAAAACAAATAACTGAAAAAATCAACTAAGACAAGAAGATAAGCAAAGAATTGGTTGAGTGTCCACAACATAGGCAAATCATATAATTGTGAACTTGAGATCAGCAATCTATATAATACATTCCATGTTCTGTCAATAATCTAGAAATAGAGCCTTTTCCTGCACCAAAGATGCTGCCATCACCCCCAAGCAATTGCCTTTCAAGATAAGTTAACAAGTTTGGGTTGTTCTTCACTCAAGAAAGAAGAGGGTAGTTCACCAAATGTGTAGAATGCTCCAACGTTGAAACTCGCCTGAACTTGCAAAAGCATTGAAAGGGAAAGCCTCTTTCAAAGACAATGCTTCCTTTGATGAAATCTGTTGTAATCTGCTGGATGGGGCTAAGTCATCCACCTCAAACTGTCAATACTACTCTGTAAGGACAATCAATGTAATGGTTGATCAAAATAAACCGTAGGCAGATGCTCGATAAAGCTTATCCATGAAGGGTCTTTCTTGGTAGATCTTTCAGTTTAAGTTCCCAGGGTGAAACCAAATGTAACCTTGTTTTCTCCTACACAAAGCCTGGGTGAAGAGACTCAGAAGCAACGTTGTCGCCATTTTTGGTTTACGTACTAACACATTTCCGCAATGTAATTGCATGGTGATGTTCCTTTATTATATCACCACATGGGGGAGTAAGAAGTCCACATACTTATTCCCATAATTCCATTGCAAAAATGCTTGTTATCCATGTAGGTTGTGATGCATGAGAACCAAAAATGAAGACAATGTGTTTCTAAGTCATTTAGTATCTTCAAACAGTCTCTCTAACTATAGGTACACAAATATGCTTACATTTGGCTTCAAATTAGGGACTTTTTAAGAAAGGTTTTCCAAGAAAATGACCCCCTCAAGCATCTCGTGATCAATGAATTTTGATCAATTCTTATATACATTTTCCAGTGGATGATTTAGAGAGAGAGCTGGGCGTGAGATAGAGTTGTGGGAATTGAACATATGCCTCTAGGGTTGTTGCCGAAGTTCCATATACAGATGTATTACAATAAGGAAGACCTTTGGTGATACATCTCAATATACATAGAATCTCCAGCAGCCATAAGGGCATGGTCAAGTCCCAGAACTCTATCTCATGCCCAACTCCTTCTCTCATATCAATCTTTGTATCTATTCATTAGCGAAAACTCTCTGAAATTATAAGAGAGTTTTACTCAAACTAAACTAGTCGAATGAACCAGTCGCATTAGATGCAACAACCTCAAGTTCCCTAAAAGAGATTTTCCTTTGCATGCATTTAGAAATTCAGGTCAGTCCCAGTTTTAATCTCTTGGAGCTTCTCACTGGAAACACCTTCTTTCTACATTTTCCAATGGATGATTTAGATAGAGAGCTGGGCGTGAGATAGAGTTGTGAGAATTGAACATATGCCTCTAGGGTTGTTGCCGAAGTTCCATATACTGAGATGTATTACAATAAGGAAGACCTTTGGTGATACATCTCAATATACATAGAATCTCCAGCAGCCATAAGGGCATGGTCAAGTCCCAGAACTCTATCTCATGCCCAACTCCTTCTCTCATATCAATCTTTGTATCTATTCATTAGCGAAAACTCTCTGAAATTATAAGAGAGTTTTACTCAAACTAAACTAGTCGAATGAACCAGTCGCATTAGATGCAACAACCTCATAAAAGAGATTTTCCTTTGCATGCATTTGGAAATTCAGGTCAGTCCCAGTTTTAATCTCTTGGAGCTTCTCACTGAAACACCTTCTTTCTACATTTTCCAATGGATGATTTAGATAGAGAGCTGGGCACATGAGATAGAGTTGTGAGAATTGAACATATGCCTCTAGGGTTGTTGCCGAAGTTCCATATCTTGAGATGTATTACAATAAGGAAGACCTTTGGTGATACATCTCAATATACATAGAATCTCCAGCAGCAGCCATAAGGGCATGGTCAAGTCCCAGAACTCTATCTCATGCCCAACTCCTTCTCTCATATCAATCTTTGTATCTATTCATTAGCGAAAACTCTCTGAAATTATAAGAGAGTTTTACTCAAACTAAACTAGTCGAATGAACCAGTCGCATTAGATGCAACAACCTCATAAAAGAGATTTTCCTTTGCATGCATTTGGAAATTCAGGTCAGTCCCAGTTTTAATCTCTTGGAGCTTCTCACTGGAAACACCTTCTTTCTACATTTTCCAATGGATGATTTAGATAGAGAGCTGGGCATGAGATAGAGTTGTGAGAATTGAACATATGCCTCTAGGGTTGTTGCCGAAGTTCCATATACTGAGATGTATTACAATAAGGAAGACCTTTGGTGATACATCTCAATATACATAGAATCTCCAGCAGCCATAAGGGCATGGTCAAGTCCCAGAACTCTATCTCATGCCCAACTCCTTCTCTCATATCAATCTTTGTATCTATTCATTAGCGAAAACTCTCTGAAATTATAAGAGAGTTTTACTCAAACTAAACTAGTCGAATGAACCAGTCGCATTAGATGCAACAACCTCATAAAAGAGATTTTCCTTTGCATGCATTTGGAAATTCAGGTCAGTCCCAGATTTAATCACTTGGAGCTTCTCACTTGGAAACACCTTCTTTCTACATTTTCCAATGGATGATTTAGATAGAGAGTTGGGCATGAGATAGAGTTGTGAGAATTGAACATATGCCTCTAGGAGTTGTTGCCGAGTTCCATATGCTGAGATGTATTACAATAAGGAAGACCTTTGGTGATACATCTCAATATATAGAATCTCCAGCAGCCATAAGGGCATGGTCAAGTCCCAGAACTCTATCTCATGCCCAACTCCTTCTCTCATATCAATCTTTGTATCTATTCATTAGCGAAAACTCTCTGAAATTATAAGAGAGTTTTACTCAAACTAAACTAGTCGAATGAACCGGTCGCATTAGATGCAACAACCTCATAAAAGAGATTTTCCTTTGCATGCATTTGGAAATTCAGGTCGAGTCCCAGTTTAATCTCTTGGAGCTTCTCACCTGAAACACCTTCTTTCTACATTTTCCAATGGATGATTTAGATAGAGAGCTGGGCATGAGATAGAGTTGTGAGAATTGAACATATGCCTCTAGGGTTGTTGCCGAAGTTCCATATCTTGAGATGTATTACAATAAGGAAGACCTTGGTGATACATCTCAATATACATAGAATCTCCAGCAGCCATAAGGGCATGGTCAAGTCCCAGAACTCTATCTCATGCCCAACTCCTTCTCTCATATCAATCTTTGTATCTATTCATTAGCGAAAACTCTCTGAAATTATAAGAGAGTTTTACTCAAACTAAACTAGTCGAATGAACCGATCGCATTAGATGCAACAACCTCATAAAAGAGATTTTCCTTTGCATGCATTTGGAAATTCAGGTCAGTCCCAGTTTTAATCTCTTGGAGCTTCTCACTGGAAACACCTTCTTTCTACATTTTCCAATGGATGATTTAGATAGAGAGCTGGGCATGAGATAGAGTTGTGAGAATTGAACATATGCCTCTAGTGTTGTTGCCAAAGTTCCATATATTGAGATGTATTTCAATAAGGAAGACCTTTGGTGATACATCTCAATATACATAGAATCTCCAGCAGCCATAAGGGCATGGTCAAGTCCCAGAACTCTATCTCATGCCCAACTCCTTCTCTCATATCAATCTTTGTATCTATTCATTAGCGAAAACTCTCTGAAATTATAAGAGAGTTTTACTCAAACTAAACTAGTCGAATGAACCAGTCGCATTAGATGCAACAACCTCATAAAAGAGATTTTCCTTTGCATGCATTTGGAAATTCAGGTCAGTCCCGAGTTTTAATCTCTTGGAGCTTCTCACTTGGAAACACCTTCTTTCTACATTTTCCAATGGATGATTTAGATAGAGAGCTGGGCATGAGATAGAGTTGTGAGAATTGAACATATGCCTCTAGGGTTGTTGCCGAAGTTCCATATACTGAGATGTATTACAATAAGGAAGACCTTTGGTGATACATCTCAATATACATAGAATCTCCAGCAGCCATAAGGGCATGGTCAAGTCCCAGAACTCTATCTCATGCCCAACTCCTTCTCTCATATCAATCTTTGTATCTATTCATTAGCGAAAACTCTCTGAAATTATAAGAGAGTTTTACTCAAACTAAACTAGTTGAATGAACCAGTCGCATTAGATGCAACAACCTCATAAAAGAGATTTTCCTTTGCATGCATTTGGAAATTCAGGTCAGTCCCAGTTTTAATCTCTTGGAGCTTCTCACTGGAAACACCTTCTTTCTACATTTTCCAATGGATGATTTAGATAGAGAGCTGGGCATGAGATAGAGTTGTGAGAATTGAACATATGCCTCTAGTGTTGTTGCCAAAGTTCCATATATTGAGATGTATTTCAATAAGGAAGACCTTTGGTGATACATCTCAATATACATAGAATCTCCAGCAGCCATAAGGGCATGGTCAAGTCCCAGAACTCTATCTCATGCCCAACTCCTTCTCTCATATCAATCTTTGTGTCTATCCATTACTGAAAACTCTTTGAAATTATAAGAGAGTTTTACTCAAACTAAACTAGTCGAATGAACTAGTCGCATTCAATACAAAAACCTCAAGTTCCTTAAAAGAGATTTTCCTTTGCATGCATTTAGAAATTCAGGTCAGTCCCAGTTTTAATCTATTGGAGCTTCGCATTGGAAACACCTTCTTTCTACATTTTCCAATGGAAGAGAGAGAGAGAGAGAGAGAGAGAGAGAGAGAGAGAGAGAGAGAGAGAGAGAGAGAGAGAGAACTGGGCGTGAGATAGAGTTGTGGGAATTGAACATATGCCTCTACGGTTGTTGCCGAAGTTCCATATACTGAGATGTATTACAATAAGGAAGACCTTTGGTGATACATCTCAATATACATAGAATCTCCAGCAGCCATAAGGGCATGGTCAAGTCCCAGAACTCTATCTCATGCCCAACTCCTTCTCTCATATCAATCTTTGTTTCTATCCATTAGCTAAAACTCTCTGAAATTATAAGAGAGTTTTACTAAGACTCTCTTATAAATTCAGAGAGAGAGAGAGAGAGAGAGAGCTAGGAATGAGATAGAGTTGTGGGAATTGAACATATGCCTCTAGGGTTGTTGCCAAAGTTCCATATATTGAGATGTATTACAATAAGGAAGACCTTTGGTGATACATCTCAATATACATAGAATCTCCCGCAGCCATAAGGGCATGGTCAAGTCCCAGAACTCTATCTCATGCCCAACTCCTTCTCTCATATCAATCTTTGTATCTATTCATTACTGAAAACTCTCTGAAATTATAAGAGAGTTCTGCTCAAACTAAACTAGTCAAATGAACCAGTCGCATTAGATGCAACAACCTCAAGTTCCCTAAAAGAGTTTTTCCTTTGCCTCCATTTAGAAATTCAGGTCAGTCCCAGTTTTAATCTCTTGGAGCTTCTCACTGGAAACACCTTTGTTCTACATTTTCCAATGGATGATTTAGATAGAGAGCTGGGCGTGAGATAGAGTTGTGAGAATTGAAATATGCCTCTAGGGTTGTTGCCGAAGTTCCATATATTGAGATGTATTACAATAAGGAAGACCTTTGGTGATACATCTCAATATACATAGAATCTCCAGCAGCCATAAGGGCATGCTCAAGTTCCAAAGTTCTATCTCATGCCCAACTCCTTCCTCATATCAATCTTTGTTTCTATCCATTAGTGAAAACTCTCTAAAATTATAAGAGAGTTTTACTCAAAGTAAACTAGTCGCATTAGATGCTGCAACCTCAAGTTCCCTGAAAGAGTTTTTCCTTTGCATGCATTTAGAAATTCAGGCCAGCCTCAATTTTAATCTCTTGGAGCTTCTCTCTAGAAACATCTTCTTTCTCTCGGCAGTGAAGTGTAACTCTAATACTTGATCTACAACTTATTTATAAAGACAAGTGGAGTAATTAATAAGTCACTAAAAGAATTAACATGCGAGACTTGATTGTTTCTCTGAATCAACTAGGAATCAGCTGTGGCCATGGACAAAAATAGTTTGTTTTTTATTGATAATGATCAAACGAGCAATTATCTTAATTTTTTTCGTTTTCCTTTAATGTACGTTGTTTAATAACAAGAAACATAACTATTAATACTTGTGATACTTGAAGTCGTTTTCTCATCTGGAAAGAGATTGATGCATACCCACCGATTTTCATGAGATGGGAGGGAGGATGGATGAGATGCTCAGTTAGATAAGAAGATAAAGATCTGAAACTGGTTACGTATCCACCAATCCAGTACAAGACAAATCAAATAATTGTCAACTTGAGATAATTAGCCTAATACAGTCCCATGTAATGCCAATAATCTAGAAATGGATAAATTTTCTGATCAAAAGATGCTACCATCACTACCGTGTGATTCCCTTTTGTAGATAAGGCAGCAATATTGCTCTATTCTTCACTCGGGGGAGTAAGATGGTCCATCAACTAGAGAATTTTCACTTGTGGTTGCTAGAATTAAAGACAATGATTCATTTGATGAATGCAATTGTAATTTGTTTGAAGGGGCTAATTAATCATCCAATTGAAACTGGCGAACCTAATGTTTATCAAAATAAACCTTTCCAGAGGTTTAATAAAGCTTACCTATGAGGGGTCTTTTCTGGTGGATCTTTCAGTTCTAACTACTGCGAAACCAAATGTGGCCTTCAATGTCTTCCTACACAATCTTGGTTAAGAAGACTAAGAGACTTAGAAGATTATCTCCATTTTTGGTTAACGCATTATAAAACTAGGAACCCAAATTGAAAGGTCTTCCAGAAAATGACGCTCCATATATAAACTTTTCAAGCATCTTATTCTGGATTTGTTTTGATTGATTGTTATATGCACTGTATTATGTCCATAGCGACAGGTTCATAGTGGATGATTTATTCCCATCTATCAAACTAAACTTCCGATCAAATGAATATCTGGCTTTAGACATAGCAACCTGAAGGAAAATTCTCCTGTTTCTTGAAAGAGCCTTTCTGTGCTTCTTGCTGGAGTGCCTTCTTTCTCTATGCAGTGAAGTGTAAATCTGATACTTTGATGTACAAAAAGGAAATTGCCTTGATGCTAATGGCAGCACCATTGATTCAAGATTCTCTCCCTTTGCGGATTGTTGACATTAGATGGATAGCTGGAAAAATGTTCTCCTCCTATAGTAGTATTTTTTTTCCTAATCGGAGCCTCCCCCTGGAAGTCTCATTCCAGAAAAGAAAATTGACTTGCAGTATTGCAAGTAGATTCATCTTTCTTTTTATCATGCAAGTAAATCAGGAACATAAATTCTTGTAATACGCACACAGACACAGTGAAATCTAAAACATAACCAAAGAAACCTAAAAGAACACCCAATTGGCAGATACAATAGAAGGAAGACTTACCCAAATCGGATTTCTCACAGTCAATGCATCATAGGTGGTTGGAAGCCTTCCTCTCCACTAGAATGGACAGCCTTTTCTTACCTTTTGGCCTTCAAGAACTCTCTCTCTCTCTCTCTCACAGTCAATGGATCATAAGTGGTTGGAATCGAATGGACTGCCTTTTCTTACCTCTTGGCCTTCAAGAATTCTCTTTCTCACAGTCAATGGATCGTAAGTGGTTGGAATCCTTCCTCTCCTCCAGAATGGACTGCCTTTTCTTTCCTCTTGGCCTTCAAGAACTCTCTCTCTCACAGTCAATGGATCGTAATCGGTTGGAATCCTTCCTGTCCTCCAGAATGGACTCCCTTTTCTTTCCTCTTGGCCTTCAAGAACTCTCTCTCTGGATCATAAGTCGTTGGAGTCCTTCCGTTCCACCAGAATAGACCGCCTTTTCTTCCTTCAAGAACTCTCTCTCTCCTCCTCAAGCCTTATCCACTATTTACATAGGTGAATGAACGTCTTCATCTCTATTTATAGAGTGGCGAGTTTCCAAAGATAGAAACACTTTCAAATTAACTTGCGTGCTCGAGGGTGTAAAGGTTACTTGGAAAGAAAGAAAGAGGTGTTAAGCTTTTTATCATCTTGGCGTCAAGCTATTTTTTTGCAGGACCTCCCCTATAGTATCGTCACCGCAATAGAGTTTAACCACCAAGTTAGGGATGGATTGGTGTGGTTCTTCTATACTTAGGACACCAGAATATCGAACCATGAACATAGATAAAAACTCAAGAAAACCTGAAGTAGGGATATAAAAGAACATCCCAAGTTCTTAGGAATGCTTCATCAAATCAAATTCTGTTGGAGAAATACTATTTTAGATTGGGTTTTCAAAGCCGCTCGGGCATTGTATTATCTGACCCATCATCTTATTCGTCTTAACTTAGATTGGTTAGACACCAAAATTTATGATTTTGGATGATTTTAATTATATTATTTTGAGTCTTGAAGTCGTGACTATTAAAATTTTCAGCTAAAGAAATTAATAGCTAGAAGCATCTATTTTTTGCAGGTACAAGAACGGCTGAACAAGATAATTGGATCAAATCATCCAAAGTGTTACCTAGCTAAGTGGGACCCTGAGTCAATATGAAAACTAAGTTTGGATAACATTTCTTAATTTTTTTTTATTTTTATAATTTCTCCCTCTGCCCCAAATTCTCATTTATAAAATATACCAAACGAATGGTCTACTCCATGCACAAGTGTTACCACTTAAGGACTACTTGGTCAATCGTCCAACATAAAGCCAGTCAGCCTAAAATTACGCACCATGTTGAGTCCTAGATTTTCATTATTTCATAATTGGTCAACAATGTGCACCAATTAAGAAGGGGAGTCTTGGTGCAACGGTAAAAGTTGTCGTCGTGTGATCATGAGGTCACGGGTTCAAGACGTGAAAACAGCCTCTTGCAAAATACAAGATAAGGCTGTGTACTTTAAGGCCTTGTAGTCTGCCCCTTCCACGAACCCTGCATAGGCAGGAGCTTCATGCACCAGGGCTACTCCTTTTTAAAGTGGACCAATTAGGTAATGAAATCAACTTCTACCATGGTAATTGGACTGGAACCTGGGTTTACGTTTCTACTCAAATCAACAGTAGGACAACGTAGCAGACCACAATTAGCGCGGTTCATGGTTCATGTGCTAAGGTGCGGTTCCCACTGGGGAGGAGGTTTCTTCCATGAGATCATAACCGTTGATTTCTTTCCATTTCTAATCCACCAATTAGGTAATGAAATCAACTTCTACCATAGTAATTGGACTGGAACCTGGGTTTACGTTTCTACTCAAATCAACGGTAGGACAACGTAGCGGACCACAATTAGCGCGGTTCATGGTTCATGTGCTAGGGTGCGGTTCCCATTGGGGAGGAGGTTTCTTGCATGAGATCTTAACCGTTGATTTCTTTCCATTTCTAATCCACCAAGAGGCAACGGTCGGTGTCAGACCGCTAAGATTGCTGGACAAAGACATGCCGTCCGCGGCCACTAGATAAGATTCCGAATTTTGTATGGGATCTAGGTTGTGGTAATTGAGAACGGCACCCCGTTATTGTTACAATATCAAATATGCCACTATAGCCTTGCCGAGTTAGGAAGGCTTTTGTACTTCAGTAAATTCCAGTTACACCCTCGCCAAACCAAAACTGACATCTATATCCTCTATGGTTGCACTCCCGGCGATGTGTGGCCAATGATGGATGCTTCCATAGCTTGTGTGATTGTGATATGATCAGAGACGCATATCCTATGCGGTAGGATCCGTCTTTGATGATTTTAATATCTACGTGATGACACTAATGTTGGATGATCGAAAATCTCAATAACCAAATTAAAAAGGTTCTTGAGACGATCAAAAGTTACATAGCCAATAGTACTGCACATTTGATGCACAAATGAACAACGCATAGTATCATCTAAAGTTGGAACAATTAGATGAACGGTGGGATCATTCAAAGGTTAGTCTCTTTCGTTCCTGCATTCTAATTAGAATTCCTCTTCATTAGAAAAGTGTAAAACTTAAATGGGACCCTCCCTTTCCAACGATCCGAAACAAGTTTGTAGTAGGCGGCATGGTTGCTAAAAAGTGGGCCCTGCCAATGGTTTTGCCTATTCAATCGTCCAACTGAAATTATGTCATCCACTAGGACGGCTGCATAAACTGTACCAATTTATAAGGACATTTTCGTCATTTTAAAAGTTCGGGACTTTCCAGACGGCCTCCAGAACAAGACAGAACTGATGGGCAATATTGCAATAATCCACATAAGAATGGGCAATTAGCAATACGAAATATGCGCAAATCTAAATCGTCAAACGACCAATTCAAAGCCTCCACGTGGCGAGAGGACAATATCCTTGCGTTGGATCGGTCGGCCGTTACTCGGACTCGGAATTTAAAACTGGAAACTCCCGCGAACACTTCTTTCAGAGAAACAGAATGAAACGGACTCATTCAACCACCTTCAAACATACAAAACGAGCCAACGAGTGTCGACTTAGATCTCAACAATCCAATTTCTCACGTCAGAATCCTGCAAATTCCTCTTGGAAACTCCGTTTTTGATCCGTTCCCATGGTTTCCAGATCGCCCCAAGTCAAAATCAGGGCCTTTTCATGTGTTCTTAGGTTGATCCGCTAAATGATTTAGGTAAATGACGATTCCGTGCGGCGGATGACAGAGCAATTTACTAATAATTCAGTGGATTAGTGCCTGGAATACTTTGGCCGCGATTCAGTGGTTTATTTTCCCAGATTTCCCAAGAATTTGCTGGTGACTTGGGTTTTTCTTTCATGCCCAATTTTCTCTCTTCGATCTTCAGCTAGTGAGTGAGTAATTTCATTGGGGATCGAGGTATCATTTTTCTTCATCTCCTGAGAATTCATTGGTAACCAATTTTCTTTTTCTTGGATCTTTGGCTGAAGATTGATCCTCCGCTCTTGCCTGATTTCCCGAGAAGTGATTTGCGATCTCTTAGATACCCGGTTTTTCTTTATCACCCCAACCTTAGGGCCGGCCGGAGATGGAGCAATTTCGTCAGGTTGGAGAAGCTTTGGGGAGTTTAAAGGCTTTGATGGTGTTTAAGGATGAAATCCGAATCAATTCTCGGCAATGTTCTTTCCTTGTTGAACTTTTAGCTCTTGGGTTTCAAGAGATCGCCGAGGAGATGAGTCACAATCTCAAATTTGAAGATAGACTAAAGAAATGGAATGCTCTTGAACAGCCTTTGAAGGAATTCCATAGGATCTTCAGCGAAGCAGAACAATATGTTCGACAGTGCTTGGAGACGAAAGATTGGTGGGCGAAAGTGATCTCCATGGCTCAGAACACGGATTGTGTCGAACTACATCTGCATAACCTTTTCTGGTGCATCTCCGTTGTTATTGAGGCGATTGAAATTGCTGGAGAGATATCAGGCTGTGATCAGGAGATTCAGGAAAAAAGGCTCATGTTCTCCAAGAAATATGAGAAAGAATGGATGGACCCAAAACTTTTTCAGTGTAAATTTGGGAAGCAATACTTGGTTTCAAAGGACTTATGCACCAGAATTGATACTGTTTGGAAGGAGGATAGATGGATGCTTTTGGAAATGATCGGCGAGAAGAAAAGCTTGGGGTCGCCATTTCTTTCCAAACAAGAACATCGCATTGCAGAGCTTCTCTCTAAGAATCTAGACGGCTTGGAACCATCAAAAGGAAAATTGTTTCCAAGTTCAGTTCTGGTAGGTACACCTGATTATAAGGTGAAGAGAAGATTGGGCAATGGGACCCAATATAGAGAGATTCAGTGGATGGGAGAGAGCTTTGCTGTTCGGCATTTTTTGGGGGAGATTGAACCTTTGGTTCCAGAGATATCCCGTTTATCATCACTCTCACATCCCAATGTAATGCACTTCCTCTGTGGATTTTCCGATGAAGAGAAGAAAGAGTGTTTCCTGGTTATGGAACTAATGAACAAGGATCTATGTAGTTTTATCAAAGAAATTTGTTCTCCAAGGAGAAGAATCCCCTTCTCTCTGCCAGTTGTGGTTGATATCATGCTCCAGATAGCAAGAGGAATGGTATACCTGCATTCTAGAAGGATTTATCATGGAGATTTGACCACTTCCAATATTCTTGTCAAATCCAGAAATGCATCCTCAGATGGCTATTTGCATGTAAAAGTTGGAGGTTTTGGCTGCTTGTCTGGTAAAAACTTCATACAGCGAACATCTAGTAACCAGGCGGACATGGACCCTTCCATCTGGTATGCACCAGAAGTCTTATTGGAGCAGGAACAGCCTGGGAATCCCTGCAACTCTAAATACACGGAGAAAGCAGATGTCTACAGCTTCGGCATGATGTGCTTTGAACTGTTGACAGGTAAGATTCCCTTTGATGAGGGACACCTTCAAGGAGATTCAATGAGTAGAAATATTAAAGCTGGTGAGCGGCCTCTGTTTCCATTTCAAACTCCAAAGTACCTCACCAACTTAACCAAAAGATGCTGGCAAACTGATCCAGTTCAGCGCCCAAGTTTTCCATCCATTTGTAGGATCCTCCGTTACATCAAACGCTTTCTGGTTTTGAATCCTGATCACAGTCAACCTGATACACCAGTGCCTTTGATTGATTATTTTGATCTTGAAGCAAACCTGTCTAAGAAGTTCCCGAAATGGGTGGAAACTCTGCCTTCAGTGTCACAGATACCATTTGAGATGTTTGCTTATAGAGTTTGTGAAAAAAAGAAAACTACTGTTAACCTCAAGGAGAATTCTGACTCTGGGAGTGATGCAACATCGGGTTGTGGGGATGAGAATTTAGTTATAACAGATGAACAATTCCCTGTACCTCCACGATCGACATCTCCAAATATGATGGAGTTGAACAAGAAGATTCCGATGAAGAAGTCTGCAAATGCAAAGACCAGCAGGAATTCAGGTCAGTTCTAACTTTATTCCCTTATTTTGCATGAAAAATATTCGCAACTGCTTTTCTATATCTGATTCTTACAAGAATTGATGGCTCAATATTAGTTTATTTGCTAAGTTCTGGATAACATGTCTACAAAAATTAGAAATACTCCGGCAACTGGACTATGATTCTCAGGTGACAATGTTACAAAAATTTGCAGAATCTGTACGCTAGTCAAGAAACTCAAGCAAACGGTTGAAAACCTTGATCCAGTTGTTCATGGCTCAATCTAATACTCAAAATTGGGAAAACGGGAAAAGAAATCTATTAAACTATAGTGTACTTGATGCTATTTGAATCGACTCATTCAGTACCTCTATGATTTTTTAGTTTGAAAATCTTGCTACTAGTTACCAACATGAAAATAGTAAAAAAAAAACAACTTGCCACTTACTACCAGCTCATGCTCTACTACATGACCTGATATTGCATACCTTTGTCTTCAGTCAATCTGTATCTAGCTATCAATTGCTTTTTCTGAATGTGATACCGATTGCAGACATGAACTCTTCTAGATGATAACCAGTTTCATGGTTTAAGATGTTTCTTATTGCATATTTCATGTTCTAGTGATCTGGATCTCATAAGAAACAAAATCTGTCAACAGGTTTATATCTAAGTTTGATGATATCTGAAAATCAACAAGCTCCTCCAGTGCTATAGTTTGATAATGATTTATGAAGTGCAGCACTTTTACTATTCTTTGATTTATCAGGACAAAAGCAAAATAGAAGAGCACTTAGACCACCTCAGATGACTCCAAGTGGACGTAGTTTGCGAACGAACTCTGAACACCAGCTGCCCACTCCAGCTCCAGCAAGTAAAAGGAAGCCAGCTGGACATGCCTCCGACTCCGAGATACCATAGTTCTTGATACCCACATCAATAGCACTTGTTTTCGTTGTCCTAGACACATCAACAGCACATGTTTTCGTTGTTCTAGATAAAGTTCAATACAATGTGGCTCTCCATAATTGACCACACATACATAAGCTGAGTTTCTGAGAGAATGCTACTTTTGCTGGCCAGAGATCACAGTTCTGTATTTCAAATTCAAGGAGGGAAGAGCACTGTAGAGTACAAGGTTTTTGGCTTACAAGTGCATGCCTTGTTATTGAATCTAGTAAAATGGATAGCCTAGACACGTTTTTCTCAAAGACTCCTCTGAGTAGTTTGTTTAAGCGCCAAAATGGAATCTTCACAGCAATTATTTGCTTTTTCTCTGTAACAAAGAGAACAGAGCAGCAGAATGGCTCTGATGTGAGCAGCTACAAGTCAGTATGAGAATGAATGAGAACACTCGGAGACTGCAGCTCAACCAGATCAACAGCCACAACTGCACGCCAACAAATTTAATTTCAATGCTCTAGAAAGGCTATGTTATCATGTCTGATAAAGGACAGGTTTTTCAATGAAAGAAAAATCCCCAGAATCAATCACTTCAGCACACTTTTAATAAATGGTCCAGATAATCTGAATACTGATTTGCGTACCATTTACGTCACCAAGCTTCATAGCCAACTAGCATCCCAGCCTTTTCCTTTTTAAAGGGATGCTACCCTACATAGCCAACTAGCTTCCCAGGATTGCCTTTATTTTATTCAGCAAATTTATCACTATATTCTCAGGCTTAATTCAAAATGATAAGCATTTTGTATCTACTAGCAGAATTGAACAATAGAATCTGTTTCCTTTCCACAAAAAAGTTGAAGTGCATGCCAAGAATTATTTTGCTCAGTCAGTTGTATTCTGGCAAAATGCTTGAGAAGGGCTAAATATCAATGATGATCTAATCAATTCCAACTTGATTTAAAGGTTTCAAATGGCGCAGGAATAAGTGCTTAATATCTAGCATAGACAATGAGTTGCAAACAGGTTCAGTTCAAGAGATTTTGACCAACGACCATTACAAAACTTTGCTCAGAGGTATACAGGTGAATAAAATGCAATTTTATTAGCAAAATAATAAAAGATCCGACGGATCCTTGCAACAATTGAATACACAAAGGAAAGGGCTACACCTAAATAATGGATAACTCATAAACTTCACTTTCAAATCGCATTTCCTTCCGTATGTACAATCTACTTTTCTAGTGAGGTAAGGGTTAACAATGATTGTGAGCCAATCTGGTTAGCAAACATGCAAATTAAACACATCTCCTGCAGAAAAACAACTCTGCACATGCTTCTTGAGCGCTCACTGGAGACCTGGTAACATGAATTATTACATTGTCACTGAGAAACCAATAGTATGTCTAATGATCTCAAGCCCAAGGTCTTTTGATGCCTCTCAATGGCTTCACATGAATTCCATCACAACTCCAGAGAACGCTCCCAGACTTCTCATGGAATGAAAGATCCAACATTATTTTCATTCATTCAAAGATCCTTCAGGCTTAAATGTATCTGATTTCCACCTTGTCACCTATTTGCGAGAATGGCAGAGATTTTGTTCACCACAGATTTCTGCTCCAGATATCTTTGTGCCTAGAAACCTTCATTGACCTTTTACCCTTCCACTATCCAACTTGCTTGCAATAGAAGGTTGGTATACAATTTCACCATAATCAGCAACCAAGTGATATCCAAGCAATACTCCACCTCTTTGAAATGAATAATTTGACACTAAAGCCTCTGAGAACAACCGTCAGGCCTTGCCTTTAAAAGTTATTAAAATGGTGACTGGGTTGCTGCTGCACAGACTCCTCTCTCCAAATCTGAAATAAGACGGGACAAAGATTGTTTAAATTTCACAACTTCGTGTCATCAAGCTTGTGCAATGTATTCACTTGTCAGCATCTTTCCTTGGCTGTTCACTCGGTGCTTCCATGTAACATCTGAGCGAGATAGCAGCATATGATGCGGTGTGCAACAAATCAAGAAATCAACAAGCCCATCACACTTGGTTTCGCCTCTCTCACACCAATTGCAGCAATTTTATACTGCCACTAGAATTTGCAGCAACTACCATGTTGGACTTCCCTCTCCAGCATACACTGGAGACGAACTGTCCATTGTCATCACCTGTCTCTTGCCCAGTAATAGGATTAATGGAGCCAAACTTGTGAGAAGTTATTGGCATAGGAAGAGATCTATAATAAGAATAAACCTGAGAAAAACCAAAATGAAAAACCATTAGATATAAACCTTATCTAGTAAATATGGAGTGAGCAGGCATGTACATGCATCATGTAGTATAGCAGATTACACAACTGTTTACTTATAATTGATATATTGTTCCAGGACCAAGTGACCTGCGTGTGAGTCACTCAAACTGATATTGCTATGCACTCAGTAAATACCTATCAGAAGCAAAAGGCCAAAGGTCAAAAGAAACAGAATATGTAGTCGCAGGCTCAACTAATCACTAGGAGCAAAAAAGTGCAGCCGTGCAACTCGACTAAAGCCAGGCACAGCGCAACTAGGCGAGACTCTGACTCTAGGCGTACCATAAGTGATTTAAAACCCTTATCTACCCATTTCTTCTTCTTCTCCTTCTCCTTCTTCTTCTTTCCAGACTTCCTTTCTTCTTCTTGCAACTGTCCTCATTTCCATTGGCGATTAAAGCTTTCTTGAAGTGATTAAAGGTATGAAATTACAGATTTATGTTAGGTATTTCTTTATTATTCTTTTTCTGAAAAAAAAAAGAAAAGAAATAAAAACAGTGCCATTTTTTCATTTTTAATGATTAATGCTTGATTTTTGTCTAAAATGTCAACATATCTACACTCTAGTGCTAAAAATGAAAACTCCATTGCATCGTTTTCATTTCTTTTCATACATTTAACGTAGTATTTACAGTTTTTTCAGTTTCCTGTATTTTTTACCAAAAATTGTCATGTATATCAGTATTTTTTTTCTCTATTTTTTGGTGGAATACATCCATAGGTTTGCATTATATAGCTAAAATCGACAATCCTACATCAATGTTTTCAGATTTTGTATGTTTTATTTATTTTTTATTTTTTTGGTTACTTTCTTCTAAAATTCATGAAATACATTACTGTTTTTTTGTTAATTTTAGTACTAATGCTAAAAAAATCATTCTAATGCTAAAAATTGACGGTTCCACATCATAATTTTCATAATTTGTCTGTTTTTTCTTTTTCTTTTTTTCTTTTTTCTTTTGTTGTTACTTTCTTCTAAACTTCAAGAAATACATTGCTGTTTTTTTGTCAATTTCAGTACTAATGCTAAAAAAATCATTTTAATGCTAAAAAATGACAATTCCACATCATACTTTTCATAATTTGTATGTTCTTTTTACTGTGTTTTTACTTTTTTGTTATTTTTTTCTGAAATATATAGAATAAAGTCTAATCTCCCTCATCTTATTACCTATTGGTGCTATCCCTAAATTTCCTCTAATATTTTCATTTCTAATTCTGACATAAATCTTATTCCTCCATTCCACTCTATTAAATACCATGGCTTCATTTAGTCCCAGTGTTTTTAAATCTTTCCTCACCACTTCTATCCACGTTCTTTTGGGCCTTCCACTTGCCCTTTTAGAACCTTCTACTTATATTGCCTCACTTCCTCTAACCGATGCCATTGTTGGTCTCCTTTGAACATGTCCAAACCATCTAAGTCTAGTCTCCCTCATCTTATTACCTATTGGTGCTATCCCTAAATTTCCTCAAATATTTTCATTTCTAATTTTATCCTTTCTTGTCTTACCACTCATCCATCTCAACATCCTCATTTCTGCGACACTCATCCTATGAGTATGATGTTCCTTAACTGCCCAACACTCTAATTCATAGAGCATGGCCGGCCTTATTGCCATTCTATAGAATTTTCCTTTTAGTTTGAGTAGCACCCGTCGATCACACAAAACTCCAGATGCACATCTTCATTTGTTCCAACCCGCTTGGATTCTCTGGGTAACCTCCGTCTCAATCTCTCCACTCTCATGGATTATTGATCCCAAGTACCGAAAGTGGTCTTCAACGGGGACTTCTTGGTTATCAATCTTGACTGGTGTTCTACTCCTACTCGCCTTGCTAAAATTACATTCCACATATTCTGTCTTAGTTCGGCTAATTTTAAATCCTTCCATTCTAATGCTAAAAAGTGATAAATCTCCAACATATTTTTAATATTATCTATGTTTCTTTTACTATTTTTTACTTTTATGTTAATTTCTTATGTTTGTTAACGATATTTATAGGGTTTAGCTAAGATTTCCATTCCCCAAGTCTACAACTACAACATGTCTTCATCAATGGGTTCCAACAATGCATCATTAAAATCAACGGATCCTAGACAGGAATATAGAGAGGCACTGGATCCAAATGACAAAAATTTAGTAGGAGCAAGTTATGAGGGAATAGGTATAGTGGCAGAATATATAAATTAAAACAACATTTGACGAGCTATCACAAAAACGTAAAAGAATGCTCACTTGTCACTCCTAAGATATCTAAGAAGATATTAGATTACAAGAATGTATCAAAGAAGAAGAAAAAGAATTGATAGAGAATAATAAAGGAGATGGCGAGGCCAAAGAATTTATTTGGCTTGTACGATGATGATGATGAGGTAAAAGCAAGAAACGCAAGGGAAAGGCACCCACGCAATAAGCAACAAAGGGGCCTACTAACTATCTCTTTGCTCATGACCCTGAGGCCCAGGATAAGGGAAAGATACCCATGCAGCAGAAGACAATGAACAGAGCTTATAAGGAGTTTAAGATAAATGAGTGCGATTACATCGCTTCTTAGTTCTATAAAAATAGCATCGTATTGAATGCTGCTCGTTGTTGTTCCTTTCAGACCATGTTAGAGGCAATTGCGCAACATGGTCCAGGTATGTCTTACACTTTAAATAATTAAAAGTTTAATACTTGTTTTAGCCTTTTACCTATTCTTACAATCTTACAATCTTACAATCTTATATGATTAAGGTTTCAAGGCACCCCTGTATCACGAATTAGGGTGAGCCTTCTTTAGAAGCAAGTATAGAAGACAAAAGAATACATAAAATGGCATAAAGCCAATTGAATTAGGTATGTGTTCAGTGTTCTTTTTCACATCCTTTGTATATTCCTCTCAAGATAACATTGACGGGTGCTCTATTATGTCGGATTGGTGTTAGTCGACCAACGACGGATTGCACCCTTGTCAACTTTTTGGTGAACTATTCAATTGGGACAATTTTGTTTTAAATCTATTAATGGTCTGTGCCTATCAAGAATGCAAACTTAATATCTAACATGCTCAAAAAGGTGATTGATGAAGTTGGAGAGAACAATGTAATTCAGGTAATTGTTTAATTTTATATCTATAATAAGTTAAGTATTAACTTTGCTTGTAATTATGATGCAAGTTAACCATATGTAATTTTACGTTTGTCAATTTTATATCATAATCGACAATGCCTCCAACTAAATGGCTGTGGGAAGGGAGTTAATAGTGAGTAGGCCGCAGTTATGATGGACCCCTTGTGCGGCACACTGCATAAATCTTATGTTAGAGTATATACGCAAATCGCCAAGTGTATAGAAAACTATGGCAGAAACTAGGGCGATGACAGTGTTTATTTATAGCCACACACATCTTTCATCCTATGAGAAGATTTACGAAGAAAAATGATTTGGTTAGACCTGCAGTGACGAGCTTCGCCACCAACTTCTTGAATTTAGAAAGCATTTATAACTTGAAGATAGAGTTTAGGACAATGTTCCATTGTTCGAAGTAGATGAACAATAAATGGCCAAAAGGCCTAAAGGCCTAAAGGTAAAGGAGTTGAAATAATTGTGTCATGCACCAGCTTCTAGAACCAAGTTTTCTTTTACTTAAAGATATTGGCCCCACTTATAGAGGTTTTGAGGGTGGTGGACAACAAGGAGAAGTCGGCAATGGAATAAATCTTCGAGGCCATAACCAAGGCCAAAGAAAAGATTCAAGTCAATCTAGCAGACGGTGAGCATTAGATTACCCATATTTGGAGGATTGTAAACAATAGATGGAGTTCTTAGCTTCAAATTTTTGCAGGTGAGTGGTGGATTAACTTTGGGGTTGAAGCCCCACATCTTCACACATTTACCATTAAGGTCCTTTCCTAGACATGCAACGCATCTCCTTACAAGCGTAATTGGATTGTCTTTGAGAATGTAAGCTACTTAGATACTAAGATTTAGTACTTATTAATTATTAGTTACTTAGTTATTACCTTTACTTTTATTATATTCTAAATTTACAAGTATTTTTCTTTTCAAATCCACACTAAGAAGAGGAATAAGTTGCATGGTATATGTTCAATACAATCAACACCTTAGTCGTCAACATGAGGATCTTTTGAAAATGCAGACATTTATTAATCCTATTATGTTATGACAGGTCAACAAAAGTAATGAGCGGATTGTTCAACAAGATGTTGATAATGATATGGTACATCTAGGTGATGACTTCACCTGGTTAAACGTTGAGCTTGTTGAAAGAATGAGTAAATGTAATGCTCCATCTACTAGGCAGTATTAAAAGCAAAGGAGGCAGAGGGGCAGCCACATTTCTTAGTCTCAACAAGATCCAAAGTAGGATGTTGAAGACAAGCAGGACAATGAGGAGACTAAGTAGGATGTTTATATCTCCGAGGGAGATGATTCTAATCACGATCTTGATCTTCCTGACGAGGAAGAGCTGCAACAAGATGAATTTTAAGTCTTAAGTCTTAACATTTAACTCTAACATATGTTTTACTTCATTTATGTAACCATTGTTTGATTGTTTATTATTCCTGAATTTACAGGAAGATAGTGGCAATGATGACAAGGCCACGAGGGACTGAGAGAGTAGTAAGGAGACTATTACATTTATTGTATGTTTCTTAATTTCTTTCCGTGTCTGAATAGGGAACATTTAGTTGATGTTCATTATTTAGTTTGACCTTAGGTTGTTAACATGTCGATTTATTACTTAAGAATTTCATTTCACTCATTTGACTAATATTTGTTCATGTCTTTATATTTCTATGCTTTTCTTATTTTTTGGATTTTTTTGTATTTTTTGGGATTTATTTTTATTTCTTTTAATTAATTAATTTTGCACCTAGTGAACTAGCTGCGCACCTAGTTCCTCTAGGCTCAAGTTGCAGCCCTTGCGCCTGCGACTACATAGCTGCGAAGTCACCAACCTGACTAGTGATTCAGGGAAGCCAAACTCAGTTTATCCAAACAACTAAATATAAAACAACTATAACTGCAAGCCCATAACCTTGCCCTTTAACCATGCACAGACCTGTTATATGATTACGGGTACAAAAGCCATAAAGGACATATAGACAGAATGGCAGGGCACCCTCAAATGTTCAGTATCTGCAATATCTATCATACATGAAATAAACATGTAAGTTTCTGAATCCCAGCAACTATCCTACATGATATAGGCAAAAGTTTCTTGACGACTAAATGTACTAGACAGAAGAAGAAATTTATTGTAGGGAACATAATTTGCATCCCGGCCATGGAAGGAATCATTTGTGGGAGTGGCCAGAAGTAGCATATACATCGAAGTATTGTGCATTTATTGGATAAAATTTGCAGTTCTTTATACATGCATCATAAATCTGACAAAGCAATGGAGGAATTCATGTCCTAATTTAAAATTGAAATATACCTCATTTGTCTCTGAACCACATGCTATATACCCATCTGAAACAGATAAGCCTACAAAATTCTGCAGTATCAGTAGAAAACAGTTAATGGGAGAAACAAGAACAACTGAAAAAGCAAATTCAAACATGAAGCACATATAGCAGCTAAACCAGCTAGTAGGCTGCAGGGCAGACCTTCTCATTTGTATGGCCGCTCAAGGTTAAGTTGCAAGCACTGGTTGATTGCCCGCTGGAAGCAGTCTTGTTGAGATCCCAAAGCCTAAGGGTGTTGTCAGTGGATGCAGAAACAAGTGTATATGGGTCTAAAAATTTCACATAGCTGACAGCTTTTCCATGCCCTGCCAATGTACACCAAGGTATTCTAGTATTCCGAAGATCATAACAGTAGATTTTGTAGTCAGCCGATCCGAATGCCAACAAGTGTGAGGAGTAAGATGAGAACTGAAGACAGCAGACATTGGCGACATTTCTAATTGTGCTGATGGAGTTTTCCTGCATTATCAAGAGTCACATCAGGAAGTCCCTTATTATCTCACTTTAGAGAACATTTGCATGAAACAGAGAGACTTAATCCTGCATTGATAGCTAACTTCTGAATGAGAAAACATTAAGGCCCTGTTCAAGTCATTGTTGACAGTTCTTTTCCTTTTTCAATCTTTTTTATTTTTGGTCAGGTGTCCCACCCCTTTGGGTTGGTACTAATCCCGGCAAATGTAGGCAATCACTAGCAAACAACACGCATTTAGGTCCAGAGGTGGGATTTGAATTTGGGTCTATGGGGAAAAACCATGACTCCAAACCAACTTGCCACACTCCATGCAAGTAATTGACAGAATATTTTGGCTGGATTCAAAAATCAAAAAGCACTAAATGCAGACTAATCTTTTAAAAAAGGGACACAATAAACTATATCTCCAATATCAAACAACACCATTTAAGGTGCTAGTAGAGAAGTAGAATGGTTACACTGAAAACAGGAAAATTATTCAGATATCTAGACTTTTACATGTCAGAGGCTCGTAGCAAGTTTCTAATCAGAAACATTCCTCAGTTCATGAAAAGACAGAGAAAATGTTTTCATATTTCCCCAAAGTACAGATTTTCAGAGTATAATCAAGAGAAAAATGTAATATGTGACTAAGAAGACTTGCCTCGTTAATGCTCCAAAGTTTCACTGAACAGTCATCACTACCAGTGGCCAACTTTGTTGGATCCACTTGAGAAAAATCGACAGACCAAGCTCTCTTTTGGTGCTCTATGTACTGAGAAAAGCCTTGACCAGTGCTTGCATCCCATAACTGCATGCCATCCAACACAATTAAATCATGCAAGGAAATGGCCAAAAAGAAGAATAAGAACTGCAAGTTCTCTAAATACAACGAGAGTCAATTTATAAACAAATTTAATTTATGGGAAATTATGAAATAAGAACTCAGATAGACCAGTGGTTAGACAGAAATCCACCATTCCTGAGCAAAAATAAAACATAGAATTGTAGAATCTGGTATGCAACATCACATTATCTAAAAACCATGAGCATGCAGAAAGATGTAAGCAAGGAATAAGGAACCAGCTCCACTCATCCCGTAACTGAGTCGGTTGTGCTCTGCAACTGAAGCTCTAAAGAAAGATCACAGACAAACCCTCAGCCCTACGACCACAGATCTATTTCCGCAATGGCTAGCTACAATATCTAATAAATTCACACATGCCAAGTTATCTAGTCCCAGTTAGTCTTAATAATGCCATCATTACACAAAGGACCTTCATCGCCAATAGAACTCCAATCAAAATAAAGCTAGGAGTCTGAAGCACCCTCCTCCTTAGGTGGATCTTGAACCCAGGTCTCGAGAAGCCAATGAGCGACAAATCCCAAACTAAGCTCCTTTTATATGCAGAAGATAGTCATGGATTTTACACTCGATTCTTAACAGCAGGTAGAAGGCACCCAAATAGTAGGTTACTTCCAATAGTTTTAGAGAAGTGAAGCAATACAACACATCTTGCTTATTTCTGCTTTTGGTTGGTGTTTATTTTTCTGATCTCATAGAACAACCAAGGGCTTTTTGAAAGAAATATAACAGGAGGAACTACTACGGTATCATGAAAATGTCCCAAGTTCCCTCTCAGACTGAAGTCCAGAGATAATATTTCTTATAATTTTAAGATAATTACGAGTCATGAAGAGAAGAGAGAGGTAAAACTCGCATGAGAGGAAAGCAAATGAGATTTCCACTGATTTTTTTGGGATTGGTTTCACATATAGAGTCACTAAAACTAGAGGAACAATTAATTACAGAATTGACACCAATTTGATGCATACACTAACTAGATTTACTTCCAACACTCCCATTCAACTGATATCTTTCTCTAAACATATGAAAGCTATCAACGAGATTAGAATGGTTATCCCTATAAGCCCCTCTATAATGTATCTGCAACCCAATATCTACTGAAAACAAATTGACTAAATAACTTACAGTTCTCTACCTTTTTTCTCTCAAAATAGTAACCCATTTTAATGAGTTTCATTCCGGTATGAAAAATTGGAGCTTTGAGATTTGAACCCAAAAGATTCTAGCACTAAAAAAAAGGTAAATAAAATGGAGGATGATATGATTTCTCAAAGATGTTTAATCAACCTTAAAATGGAGGATGATATGATTTCGCAAAGATGTTCAATCAACCTTAAAATCGAGGATGATATGATCTCTGCACTCAGGTGCTTCTTGCTACACCATGAATCCACGTTATTTACCAACACAAAAACTTCCTAAAACATCTCAGTACTTGTATCTCCAGTCCAGTTTGCTTCTAAATATCCTTCAGTTTCCCCCTTTAATTTAGTAAGGTCCAAAATGAAGCCACAAGCAGCATTCCTCTAATACATCTCACACATCATTTTGCTACCCAAAGATGTAAGGGGGGCAGCCCCAGTGCATGAAGCTCCTGCGTATGCGGGATCTGGGGAAGGGGCGGACCACAAAAGTCAATAGTACACAGCCTTACCTTGCATTTTACAAGAGACTGTTTCCACGCCTTGAACCCGTGACCACAAGGTCACACAACGACAACTCTACCATTGCGCCAAGGCTCCCCTTCTTGCTACCCAGAGATGTCTATCCTTCAAATAGTCCATGAACAAGGAACGTAATTCACTGAAAACATGATGTCAGCTCCTGTGAAATTAGGAGAACGAAATGTTTCTACAGCTACAAGCAAGATAATTGTTGACAGTGTCCTTCCTTACACTATTCAAATGAAACCTATTGAGGCAATCTGTAGCTTATCATTCAAGTTCACCACAATTTTGAACTTTTAACTTCCCAAGAAAGCCGTTGTTATCTTATTGCACAGTGAAAAACAATGAATTCAAGAAGTATTCAGCTTCCCAGTTCACCAATCATCATGTCTTTTATTCAGAATAATAAAAGTTTACCAACAGAAGGTTGTGCTCC
The DNA here is from genome assembly GCA_035236585.1 of Warburgia ugandensis. Classification (NCBI taxonomy): domain Eukaryota; kingdom Viridiplantae; phylum Streptophyta; class Magnoliopsida; order Canellales; family Canellaceae; genus Warburgia; species Warburgia ugandensis. The sequence continues at coordinate 70,252,488 of CP141134.1, forward strand.
TTGGGATTTCCTCATTTGTTTTACCATTGACCCTTGTGGTCCGCCCCTTCCCTGGAGCTTGTATACGTGGGAGCTTCATCCACCGGGGCTGCCCTTTTGAATTATATCATTGTTTCATGTACTAGTATTATAATTAATTGTAAAAATGATTTAATTGACCCACTGGTACCTGTTCATTCAACCTAGCAACTGAGTCATGATCTACATATGGGTTTCCAAAATGTGCAAATCACACACACAAATCAAGAAAATTATGTGCACATCAGAAGAGCAACTTGTTTGGTCAGCCACCAAGCATGTACATTTGGGGTACGCAGTACACTAATCCAGGATTTCATCAAGCCAACCATGATGGCTCAGCCAGTTCCAGAAACTACAAAGTCGAAAAAACCTAGGCGGTGGCCCAAAATCAATTTTTTATAGACTAACATGGCTAAAAACATGTTTAAGGATGGTAAACTAATTGCACTGCTGGAAATGGAGAGAATTTGCTAATGGATAGCCCTGGAGGAAATGAGATAAAATTATTTGTTTCATCCCTGATACAATACTAGTTCTGACATATATAAGCAGCACAACTTCCGGAAATCAGTAAGAGGAAAATATCCAATAAAGAGGTTGACATTTATTTTATTATATATAGATAATTAATTCTCAATGATGTCTGAATGCACATAGACTAGTTTTTCTATTTGACACTGCAGTTTCTAACATAAGTTCATAGGGTACAAATGGCGAGAACAAGAACAGTTAACTAGGGTTTCAGTCGGGCAAGTCAAATGGAAATAGCCCATATGTTGCTTATCAGTAAATATGGAGAGCAATATGATTTCACATAAATCCACTATCAAATTACATCATTTTTGTTTGAAGAACATTATGAGTGTCAATCACAGATTAAGCAAGTTTAAAATTTTGAATAAAGTGAGACCTACAGCAAGGAAAGGATTGCTCTAACAAAAAACATAACGGACAGTCTGGTAAACAGTTGCATTTTGTGAGATAGGAATCTCATTTGATTTGTTCCTCAAATTGGATGAGATCCAGAGATTACTTTTGTGAACAAATCAGAGATGAAATATTGCAAAAAACAGAATCCCCATCATGAAGAACTTTCGAGACCACATCATAAGTTAGAAATAGAAAACACACCAGAACAGAAATATATAGGACATTGTCGGTAACTACATCTGCATGCAGAAATATATACACACCTGAAGGAGACCATCATAATCGGTTGAAGCTAAATAGTTTTTGATGTAGTTATTCCAGCAAACACAGCTGAGCTTAGATTTGCTTGACATCTCGATCACTGGATAATGAATGTCAACTGTGTCATTCAGTAACGAACCAAACTCAAATATCTTAATTTTCTTTGACACCCCAGCAGCAGCAAAATAGTCCTCATCACGGTCAAAACTCAAAGAACAAATAACATTTGCAGAATTGAGAAGGTCTCCGTTCCTTAGTGTACCACATACTTCAAATTTACTATACCGGGCATACTTGCATATACCATCAAAAAAGGCTCCAAGGTGATCGGTTGGCTTCTCATTCATGCACCACTCATTATGGTTCTGTATTGCAGAAAACCTCTCTTGGTTCTTCAGGACATCTTTATCTGAACGAGCTGAAACATCAGATTCAGGCAGCATAATTTTGGACCTCATTGAAAAATATGCATTTTCAAGCTGATTGATATTCCTCATCAACCCGGCCTCATTCATCCGTGATATGCACGATCGAGGGGGCAAATCTGCTTCCAAAGGCTTTCTATTATGGTACTCATCTGAGATATCACTGAGCCCTGTCAAGGCATCTTTTACATCGGAGCCCTCATCTGTCTTAGAAAGAAACCCAGTTCTTAATGAGTGCCTCCTCTCAACTTCCTCAATATCTGCTTTTAAGCATCCCAGGTTTTCAACTAGTCTAGCAGCCTGCTTCTGCTTATGCTCTTTCAAGGGTACAAGGAAATGCAATAACAGCTCTGATTCGGCATCTTCTTCATCAACAGATAATGACAACTGATGTCCAGATGATATGTCTTGAGCCTCAACAAGTAGGTCAGATTGCAGAATTTCCCTGTCACACAACCAATTTAGAAATGTTTATGAAGAGTCACAAATTCCAAACATAGTAAGACAGATCACTGAACCTAGCTGGATAAACTTTTATTACCTAGAAAACACACAAGCATTGACCAGTAGTAGATGTGACACTTGTCTTTTTATTTTTTGAATGCTAAAGAGGGAATCAGATCCAGTTTTTCTTTACCATTGGCAAGTGGATTCACAAACCCACAACCTCTAGGTTGTAAGACATGGAACTAAACCAACTCAGCTAAGAGCTTGCACCTAGTGAACGACATCAAGTTGGAGGACCATCTAAATCAAGTTTGCTTCTAATAACAGATTGTCAAGCACTTAAGCAACCATCACATGTACATGTAGAATGCAACCTGGACAAGCATGTGGCATCTTGCCATCCTTTTCCTTTTCTTATTTTTCTTAGGTTCTTTTTTTTTTTTTTTTTCAATGACAAATACATGGGTAAATCATGAACCTGAGGAAGACAAGGGAAAAAGAACTCTTTCAAATGTGCATACCGAGCACCTCGCACTCCATTTCTAGCCAGAAATCTAATCAGTTCAGAACTCATCTAGCAGACTTCATGTAGGAAATTTAGCAATCAGAAACACATGACGAGAGTGCATGTATTGTTATTTGCTTCTATTCAGACAGAAAATATATCAGATTAGACATCTATGTAAAAATAAAAGGGCAGCCCAATGCACAAAGCTCCCGTGTATCAAGAGTCCGGGGAAGGGGCGGACCACATAGGGTCTATAGTACGCAGCCTTACCTTGCATTGCAAGATGTTGTTTCTACACCTCGAATCTATGACCTCAAGGTCACACCATAACAACTTTACCATCATGCCAAGGCTCCCCTTCTATTAGTCTTTTATGTCTTAATTGGAAATAACCTATTCATTTGTGTTTCTGACTCGTTTCCCAAAAATCAGTTCAATGTGGAGCTTCAAACAAGACGTTGTTTCTAGAAAGAAAAATAAAAATAAAAAAATAGCAAGACAATTAAGAAACAGAGTCCATTTTGAGTTACAGGCTACTTGGTTAATCTTACTTCCTTTCCAATATTTTCAATATAGAGTGAAAGGATAGAAAGAAATTCATCTGTAGCCGGAATGACAACAAATAGTTGCAAGATAAGGGCAATCCTTTTGTCCACAATAATCAGATTCATCTAATAAAATTTCTATCCTTGAGAAGGCACAGCTTTCACAAAAACACGAGTATATGCATCTTAGAAGAAGTAGAGCATTTAATACCTTGTCTTAGGACGAAAAGAAGGCTCTGGATGTAACAGCCAAAGACAGAAACCAGCCACCTTAGGATTTTCTGACAGGAAGTTTGGAGGAAGAATACGATAACGTAGATCAGACATTGCTGCAGCGTGCAGCTCCAATGTTTCAAAGCAGCAAAACAACTGATAAGAAACAACCAGAGTGACTTTAACAACCACTCCATCTAAACAAGAAAGATAATCTGCAAACAATATGATAAAGAAACCTAAATGGTCGCTAGCAGTTGAAGATCAAGCAATTCAAGTTAAATGAGAAAAGCAAAGAATAAAGGAGGAACTTTTCATGAATATTATTGAGTTCCTAATCTAAAGAACAGTGTGAAATGATGCCAAACTGAGATTGTCTTTTATTTCTCTAGAGACAACAGTAGCAAAAAACAAAAAACAAAAGAGGGTTTAGGAATTACCCTAGACAAGCAGTTTGTCAAACTGTTAGCACTTCAGTTTAGAGGATAATCTATATCAGTCAAAGTTTAAAGCAAACAGGTTTTTGAGATTTATGTGGTCGAGGTCCCTACAATAGGTTGCAGCAGAGAGTTTTCTAGAAGCCCCTTCTAGCGCATTTCAGACCACTGAATAGGGCTCCTAGCAAGTCCTTTGGGTGCACATCAGGAACCTACATCAAATTTAAAGTTGTGCACATGATATTAGATCCTCCCTCTTCTTCAGGCACAGGGTTCAGGTAAGTGTTCTGATCTGCTAGATGATAACTCTGTCCTTCCATATTATCTTTCCAATAAAAATTCCTTAGCAATCTCTCCAACTTGGTTGTGATGCTGGTGTGGCAGAAGAATAGGAACCCATACTACTTTCTACTTTATTTCCTCCCCTTCTACTACTTTGAACATGATTTTCGTTTTCCAAACATCTCTTAATAAGCAGCACTTCCAGTCTCCAAGAAAAATGATCACAGATTGGCCATTACCATCCTTGATATGAAAGAAAATAATGCAGACTTGTCAAATCATGGCCAAGAAGTAACAGGAGATGTAAATATTTGTTAGTTTGTCAATTTACACCATACACCATAAAGATAGATCTGTGGAAATAAGATCAGGTTGAAAAGCATAGATTCAAACGGCCAAAATTTGACAAGTCAACAAAATCAGACAAGTCAAATTTTCTATAACCTTTCATAAATATGAGAAGAACTATATAAATAGGGAATTACTCATCAAGACAAAAAAACAGAATATTAGCATGCATTTATAACCAATATAATGAAATGTTTTCATGTTAAAGCCCCATGTAGCAGGAAAATTATCCTTGTGCTACATTGAGGGAAACAAAAGAAAGGGGAGGATGCAAGTTAAATTTAAGACGCTAACAAGTGAAAACTACTTCCTAACATAGGCCAGGAGCAAGTTCCTTAAGTGTTCCCTCTTTGATCAATCTAGTTGCCTGAAAGGTAAGAAATGCATGGTGTTCATTCAGTTGAGATACTTCCTATTATAGGCCATAACAGCAAGTCACATAAGAATTGCCCTTTCAACCAATCTGGATACATGAAAGCAATGGAAGCACCGTGTTTGTGGAGCTGATACATACCTATATACATAGCTTATTGTGGCTGAAGGAGAACTCTGGGTGACTGCTGAAGAAGGTTCCCCTTTTTAATGAAAATACGGTGTTTATCACAAGGGTTTTTTTTACAATAAAGAAAAAGGATATAGCCAGCAACTAAGTGGTTATGGCATATCCCTTATTTGGTATAAGGTTCATTCACATTATGTAATACGCTACAGCCTTTGCCCTATGCATAGGCAACTGGTGTGTCAATCCAGACATATCCCTGAATCCTAGGCCAAGAAATACACCATACACAGCTCCTGATGCAAATGCTTTAGTTCCATCAAAAGATTGCTGAGGCAACAGTTTCTTGGAGTTATCTCTACCTGACAGTGTAGGAATTTTTCCCACATGCAGGATCTATACAGTATTCCAACTCTCGAAGACTAAATGTGCATATTAGTACTTGAACAAACATAAACGCAATATGTATAATTTCCATTAGGAAACTCAATTCATTAACTGGAAGACACATTACCATGCATCTCGACTAGGAGCAATGGCAAAGCTTATCTAGCAGCAAGAATGGTCTCTTAGTTCTGCTAGTTTAGCAAAAGGGTAAAATGCTGAGCACTTCAAAAAATTGGAAAGGAACTTCTGTTCAGGGAAATGAAATAAAATGTCAACACAGAATGGCATCAGAGCAGTAACTAAGTCTGAACTAATAAGCATCAAAGCAAAAAAATTCTGACACAATTTCTATGTGCATTAATTTACTCCACTTCTTAGACTAAATACAATAAGCCTACTACTGCAATGAGCAAAAGAAAACTGTTATGACTGTACCACCAACCTTTCAGCAAGACCACGGCGTGGGCAAATAAAAAAATTAAAATGCAAAAGGCAGGCAATGTTTGAGGAAATGCCACCAACAGCATGCAAAACTATAGCCTTATTGCTATACAGAGCAATCTTTTATTTGAGTATCCACGTGTCATAAGAAATCTAGAACAACATAAGCTATACATGTTCTACATTAAAAAGAACAAATAAGGAGGGTCAGAATCTTATTCCATCATCCTGGATAAGCTAAAACAGAAGCAAATGAAACTCATGCGGCAGAAAGTTCACCTAGCCAACTAAAGCTTGGTCAAACATCAAGCTATCACCAAGTAGCAAATTACAATATACGCGGTAGATTCACCACATGCAAAAAACAAAAAAAAAAAGATATAGAAATTAATAGTAAAGACATTTTAGTACCTCAAATACAAGAACCCCAAGACTGTAAATATTTGATGAAAAGGTGCAAACCCTGTCATTGAGCCCCTCTGGACTAGTATACCATCTCTCATCCAACTGCATGCTCTCATTGCTTATTTGTGCGTGCAAGTAGTTACATGTACTCGGCGATCCAGATATGTTTTGAATTTTGGATCCTTTATCCAAGTTCTTCTGATCCCTCAAATCACAGCCAGAATTTAGTGCTTTGAAGTGGTTGGTATCATCACCCTTGACTGTTTCACTCTTTGACCCACGTCCAACTGACAATCTCGGCCGTTGGCCTGCAAACTTTATGTGGTCACCAACCTTCCCCTGCTTCACCGAAGAACAAGTAGGCGGGTGCATACCCTGCTCCAAGTACCTTTTCCTTGTTAAATGATGATCCAACTCATGAGCCTCTTGATGCATTGAACTCTGTGACATCTCCATCTCAATATGAGGGTCCCAAGAACCAACATACGTAACCTTTCCTGAAGGAAATATAATGAAACATGAAGGCCGTAAATCTTGTAAGGGAACCCCTTGGGAGTGTGCATGATCCACTAGCTCTAAGATCTGCTTAAATATATGCAGGCTCTCAATCTTATTTACTTTGCAGCGCCCAGGTTTAAGCCATTCTCTTAAGCTGGTTCCATCATTACACAATACGGGATCAGCCCCACTACCCCGTGAAATTTCATCTACTTTCACCATAGAACGTTGTGATGTACCAGAAACTATCCTAGAATCACATGTTGCCTGCTCATTATTCTGATTGTGGATTAGTGGGCCAGATACTTCGTGGTTTGCAGAATATGTATTAACAGCTCCCTTTCCCTTCAAGGAGCTTTTAATGAAAAACTGAGGAAAGCCTGATACTGGTAATACTTTTGTCCGGACACCCCCTGGAGATCTTGTGAATGTATTGGTTGAAACAGTAAAATTATCACTGTCATTCAAATGCTTGGGGATATCAGCATTGTCTTTATACAAATGGTTTGAGGGAAGAGGCTTGGGAAGAGATGTGTTTTCGACATCCTCTGACGCAACTGACATCACGGGCTCCTTAGACATCATATCACTATGTGAGTTTTCATTTCTACAGCGGCCAGCCAGCTGATACAGATGCTGCCATTGGCCTTTCTTCCATGGAATGTCTTGTCTGCTATTCGAGCATCCAATAATGGATAGGTTTGAGGTCTTGTAATTTTTCAGTGTCAGCTCCTCAACCATTAAACCAGCATCATTCTTAATGTGTGGGCTGGATTGTAGTCTTTCAGATCCATCTCTATAATTAGCACATTTCATCAGAATCCTACCCTCGATCGTTTCTGTGAATGTTTCGGGTGACCTCAACGACGAAGATGTGTGTTCAGGCCAATCATTCTTTTGGGAGATAAATGCAGCAGGAGCTTCCAATACATTACAGCTATCTGGTTGCAAGATAGGGTCACTCTGTTTCCCTTTTAGGTGCAGAGTCTCTACAACATTTGCCACATTCCCATTTACATCTCCTGTGTCTTCCATGGCATCTAATGGACTTCACTTAATCATATCCATGGTCATGCTACAGAATTAAAATTTTCATTGAGATATCAGACTTTTCAAAAAATTCATTGCCTTCCAAACAACAAATAAAATGTCAAAACAAGAAACAAATGCATACATACGAAAGTAGTTTAACGTGAAAACAAATTTCTTTGTTTCAATTTACAACCCTAGTAGTATCAAACAACCAAGTACTTTGGTACCAATTCTCACTTGTTAGATGAGGCAGTTATACACGTAAAGGGAAAGAAAACATAAAAGCAAAAGAGTCCTCTAAGAGCACAAATATGAATTCATCTTTCGCAAGTAAAACCCACATTCAGCTCTTGCACTTTTTAGTTTTTACAATTCTAAAACCAAATTCAAAGCAAACCAACCACGACAACATCAAGATTATTTGCTTTTATCTTTTCCAAATATCACCACGACTTGCTGGTTTCCAGTCCCCCATTATTATTCAATAAAAAAAATATTATATGGACATCATAAACTACAAACCCTAACCCGTTCGAACAAAATTTTCAATTTCACCGTGAGGATTTTCACTCGAGATCAAGCAGAATAAGCAACTTACTGCGTAGAAAATTCAACAGAACAATCACAAGCACCACTTCCATCAGCAGCATTCTCTACTGATCAATCTTCTAAAAATACCAAAAAACACCGAATTTCAGTAATCAAAACCTAAATGAACAGCACTCCCATCAAGAAACAGCAAAAAAAAACAAACAACGATCAATTTTCCGAAAAAAGGACCAGAATCGAGCCTAGCAGCAAGAAATTCCAAAGACCGAGAGATATTCACATCATCTCGTGCAGATTACAGAGATCGAGCAAAATCAGCAATGGAAAACCCTCCAAACGTACAAGAAGAAGCAGCTCCGAAAACTTACTCGAAATGGAACCCTCTCTCGCTGTCTTCCTCCCGTTTCAGATGAAGCGATGCCAGCGCGCGGAGAAAGAGGAGAGTCCGAAACCATCTTATCATGACCCCAGAATTTTATGTGCGAATATTTCCTGGAATTTCTTAAATTTGTGAAATTATGCAGAAATAAGAAGGAGGAGAAAGACCGCAGTGCGCCAAAAAGTATAAAACAGAGATATTTAGGGTAAGTGACTTGGGAGGCTATTTTAGCAGGCCGTAAAGCGAGGCTCTCCCAGAGCGTAAAAAGGGCAGTCCGGTGTACGAAGCTCTGTGGTTAGTGTATTTTATTATTTTACTATAAAATAAAAGTAACATTTGTACGCTTTAAATTAAGACTTGCTCTCTAGGCAACACATATTATATCAAATCTACCTACAAGATTAAAGGATAAGAGTGTTTTTACTATATTTTACTCTACTCAAGTTAAAGGAGACACGTGTCATCTTGAGAGAACCCTCGCTTTTGGGTAATTTATGTCAGAGAATTGAATTGGCACTTAACATTCTTTACAATTACAAAAAGCCACAAATTGTTTTAGAGTTTGTATGATTTGACTTGTTCATGTGATTACTCTTAAATTTAACATTAAATGGGTAAAAAGAAAACATATAAATTAGATGATTTAGCACTCAAAATGTTCTTCTCATTAAAAAATAGATTAGAAACTTTGATCAACAACTACATGGTTCGACTTCTTAATCAGATAAATCATCATCATCATTTAGGTCTTATCTCAATTAGAGGTCGGTTACTGGAATCTTATTCCTCCATTCTCTTGTATTAAGTATGATAGCTTGATTTAGTTTTAAAATTTTTAAATCTTTTTCATCACTTTTATTGGTGTTTATTTTTATTTTATTTTCCTTACCTTTAATCAAACGATTAAGACAAACAATTTTTAAAGCTAAAGTAATCACATGAATAAGTTATATGTGCAAAGTAAGCTAAGTAGATGTCATCATTAAATGCACCTTCTATCACAGTCAATTAGCATTCCTCAAAATAATCCATTTTGCAAGCCCATCCACGACAATGGTGGTTGAGATAGTCGAAGGAGCAGACGGCCCGGAAGATGGAACAGTTCTAGGTATTGCTATTAGCTGCTGGTCTGCATGTGGGTTTTACGCGCGCTTACACCGTACGAACCTTCCAGAAATCAAGGGTCGAGTATCGGGGGCTCTAATCGTAATTTTAAACAGTGGCAGTGGCGTTTTAGAATGAAAGTGTCATCTGCTATCCATTACTTTCTTTATTATTATTATTTTTTTGAAGGAGTTCACCTAGAGGATAATAAAGCACCACGTAATTGCCGCCGTTTGGAGCTCATAATTTCTTTGTGGCCCCGGATGTGCCACGTTGGCATCAGTAGCCCACCCACAAGTGCCGTGGCAGTCCCGGCTCGTGGGGCAGCATTTGGCCGCATGGCACGCATAAAACGCCCTTTCCGCCACATCAGCAAACAAGGCTTGCGTGGCAACAGCTCAGCATGTCAAACCGAACAAGACCATCCAAGGCGGAGCCATTTTGGCGGAAAGGGCATTTTTACATGTTTCCACGCCTTTTTGATATATTAAAAAATGGACAATTTTTTTTTCTTAGAAACAAATACAAGACTTGTCGCTGCAAAAAGGATAATGGCAACTCACCATTTACTACTTCATTTATAAATTTAATAGTAATAGAAATATATGTTCTAATGAGACATAATTTATAACTTGCTATCTTATGACCTAACACGCTGGTTCGATTGCTCTATACGAATTAATAGTTTTTAATCTCTCTGACCATATTCTTGATCTAATGTAAAGACAAGGTATGTTCATTATACCCTTCATGACTTACTTAGGGATAACCAATTCATGAGGTGATTGGAGTATTACAAGAAGAACTATAACAAATCCGGGTATTTTGAGTTACAAAGGTGTGGCTATGTCAGATATTGTGTTTTTTGGCTTAATATGACTAAAAATGATAAGTTGTTCTTCTTCATGGATGGGTTGCAATCTTGAGTAGAACAAGAGTTGCAAAGAAAGGGAGTACAAGATCTGGCTACTGCAATCTCAACTACGGAGAAATTAGTAGAGTTAGATAAGAGAGCTAGAGGCACTAGTGATGAAAAGAAGAATAAGGTTAATTGAGCCAATAGCAAGAATGACAAACCTAAGGGGCATAAGAAAGAAGACTAGGAAGGCCGACATAACTCCAAGGGCAAAGGTAAGTTCCTTCTTCATTTTAGTTACTTCATTTGCGATGGGGATCATCAACTATCTAAAGAAAAAGACCCTTAATGCCTCAGTAATTGAAATGAAGAATCGTAAGGTAAGGGATGAAGGGGAGGAGCCTAATGTGGCGACCCAGGTTTTTATAACACATTTTATAATACATTTTGTAAAGATAGGGCCCTTAGAGTAAAATTTTTCGCAAACCAAAGTAGCGGAAATTCTTTTCTTTCGAATTTGTTTTGTAAAACCTAAGTCACAACTTCATACATAACATAAGTAGAATTTTGTATAAGATAAAATTCCATTGAAGGAATATACTTTTATTAAACTTCAGGATCCATCCAGTGGTTCACAAGATACCATGTACCTATTGTATCCTTACAATACTTGTCCAAATATACAATCCAAATTACAAAGTTCAAAATTCAATACATGTTCTAATACAATGTTTCGAGGGATATACCCTAATTACTTATTCTTCAATTGTTCTTCAAGTCTTGAGCTCCTAAGTCTCCTTCTCTGTATCTAAGATATTGTAAACATTCGACCATTTACAATATCTCAGCAAGCTATGCTTGGTAGGGGATAAGAATGTAAGTTATTGACAGTATAATCTCAATATTCAAGTATCCCATAATTCGTTCTATCATAAACACATTCATTAATAACTATTAATTATAAGAACATCTCATTTCCTTGTCATTTGTGTTCACCTTTATACATACATATTGTATAAGGACAAATCCATTAAAAATGTAAAAATAATCAAGCATCATTTCTATACAAAGCTGATCAACTCTTTTCATTATAAGAGATTTGTATTTCAGCCAGTTACAATACAGGGAATTTTCCTTCTTGGGAAAAATATTGGTAATATACAATTACCTGATATTTCATCATGTCATCCCTTAAGGCATTTCACTATGCCAATTTCATATGCATCATAATGCAAAATAATTAAGGACTACTATGCTTGCAGTTTGATCCGTACAACGCGCCGGATAACTGTTCAATAATCCACTTATACCATTCTTAGTGGAAATTACAATATCCATGTCCATATGGGAGGACCATGGTCAGCCACAAAGGGTGGCCTTCCCATAATTGCCCCACCCGACTTTTTTAGCCTTTCTTAGGCTTGGTATTCAATATCATCAAGTTTCGGTAGAGTGGGTGGCCAAACCCTCTTAACTCTCCTAAGATAGCATCCCTGTGCTTATGCCTGTTTAAAACAAAACCACAAGCCTCCAAGCTTGTATGTAAAATAATACTTATACATATCAGACTATCTGTCTGTTTATCTAGGACTGGAATATTTTCTACTTTCCTATTCACTTAGGGTTGTTCTCAATTCTAAACTTGACCATTTAATACTTGTTTTCCTCTTCATTTGGTTGGATCATATTTCAATTTGAAATTATTTACCTTAATATATTGGTATCATACATGTCAATACTTCAAAACATAAGATCATGTATTAGACATGTATCTTCATGTAAAGGCATTCTTAATAATCCACCTACCTCAATAAGGTATTCTTACTCCTTGAAATCTTCCATAGTCTCGATCAACATATATGGTCAAATCATATGTATAATGTCATTTTTGTAATCAAGGGTACATACTACATGGTCTTTTGATCATCCTTATGTAGGATGATCTCGAATCTTTCTTCCTTGAATATCCTATATCCATGGGTTTAATATCATCTATACAAATACTATCTATATCATACATAACAATCTAATTTACATAGATGTTTCTTTTTCCTTATTGTTTTTGATCATACAAGATCTCATCTTGTTTGATCATCCTTATCTCACTTACTATTTTTATTAGGGTTAGATAATTTGCTATCTTTTTATGTTCTTATTATTATTCAACCAGTGTCTTACTTGGTTGAAGATAATTTATTTCTTCCTATCACTGATAACTCCTCCTTATTTCAGATGACCAAAGACTTACGCTTAAAGTTCCGCTCAAAAAGTGGTTAATACAACCCTCATGTAAGGAGGCGTTTAGACCTTTCTTACGTCAATGGGAGGTGAGGGAAAAGCACTTGGCTCTTGTATACCCCCTATAACCACAATGTTCGTAGTCCACCGAGTGGTACTAGCTCAACCTTTGACAAGGTTCCTATGAGCTCTTTACCTTAAGTCCCTTCTCTAATTGATTTTAATTAATTTCCATGGATATGCACAATGTCATCCATGGATATTCATTATTTTCCTATTTTGGGCCAAGGAAATGATAAATCATTCCTTATATTGTCCTACTAACTATAGCCCTTACTAAGTCAAAATCATTCATTCATCTTAGTTGTCCATGAATTTCTATATTTCATTAGTTTACATTTTTGGTGATTTATGCTCCTTATATCTTAACAATTACTTAACAATTGAATTAAATTTGACAATAAGTAAATCATCAACTTGAAAGCATAAATCAAATATAAGTTTAACAACTATATACTAATATTTTTCCTATGAATATAACTTAAGCTAGTGAAATAAAACTAACATGATCCTAAGTTATGAAACACATCTTCTATCATAATGAAATCATGTTTAAATCCTAATTTACACTAACATGATCCTAAGATAATCAAATCTACTAACAAATTACTCATTTAGGGCATATCATACTAAAATTTAAAGATTACACTATCATGCTTTCTAACTTAGAACATAAATCACATTTACACTTCTATATCCAATAAAAGACAATTAAACTAATTTTATTAAAATTATTATAAACCTTTAAATATGATCCAACCATTAGATCTTAGGTGTTTTCCTTTAGATTAAGGGTTTTAATTAACTTTAGGGCTTTTAATCCATTAAGATCCAAAAATCATATTCACTTGATTTTGTCACATTTCATCCATGATCTAACTGGATTCCATCATAATATCATCCCTTTAATCCATCCCAAGGATCTGATCATACTTGATCTCATTGATCAAGTGGGTCCCTTTGTATTTTAATTTTATTTTTATTTTAGGGTTTTTCTATCATAAAGGGTAGATCCCCTATTTTATCAAAGATCTGTCCAAATTAACCATAGATATTACTTTATTATATTATTATATCATCACTAAAATAAATTTACAAGATCTGATCACCTCAGATCTTGAAGATCTTAGAAAATGGACACTTATTTCCAAAATATAGAAAAATACAGAAAAATACAGAAATAAATTTTAGAAATTTTATGACTTCATTAGAAACTAGACATTACAAGCTTTCTATAGCTTCTTTCTGATCTCAATTTGGAGTTCATATGAATCCACAATCTTAAATTGAAGTTTTCAACCATTCATAGGGTCTAGATTTGATCTGGGCCCACCAGAATTAATCTCTCTCAATTGAGGGTCCAAACCTTGTTAGATTTTCTTGAAAATTGTACCCTAGGGGTTTCTGACCCTCCTGGATTGATTGGAAAGCTCAGAATTTCAATCTGAGCTCTCTATCACCATAATTTGAAGGGGCTGGTATTTACTTTATTTTTACCATTTTTCGTTCAAATTAAATTACAGAAAAATAAAAATTACACTAAAACATAATAAATATGAATGGGAAGTACTTCCACCTACTTGATTGGAGAAAAACAATATAATTGATGCCCAATATGAGAGAATTACCGGTTGATGATAATATAGCCCGATTATCCACCTTTTTGTGATTTCCTGTTGTTGGAACCGTTGGATCTTGAAATTGATTTTGGGCTTTTGTATATACTGTAGTATAGGATGTTATGGATGGTGGAATTGATGAGATTCTTCCTGGAACGGAGTGCCTAATTGAATTTAGGTCTCTTGTTCCAATTAGAAAGAGGAGAGAGAAATAAGGAAAAGAGAGTTTGGGGAGGGATGAAGGGGAATTTGGGGCTGAAATTCCAGGGAAGGTTTGGAAATTTCGTGGTTAAGGTTGTGAAAATATTTGGAAATTTTTGGGACATATTTATAGCCAAATTTGAATTTTTTATCATTTCTTTTGATAAGATATTTTATTACTTTAGATTTTTTAATTACTAATGCATTCTCCACTCCCACTACAATCTCCACTACCAGCAATAATGCATTGAGCAATTATTGGTACTTCTAGAACCTTGGCCCACTTTTATGTGAAAAGACCTTTTTGCCCTTTTTAACTCTAAAATTGGAGAATAATAGGCAATATTTGTCCGAACTCAGAATCGAGCGTACTTAGTGGCGTTGGAATCGTATTTCTAAGTACTTCATGAATATTGAGGTCTTATTTCTTGGATATGGGATATGGGTAAAATTACCATTTTACCCCCAAATGGAAAAATTAAGGAATTTTCATTTTAACTCAGAATTGAACGTACTTAATGTTGTTTCGATCAGTTTTCCAAGTACATCCATAATTTCTATTTTTTAATTTATAATATAATCTCTATACAAAGAGAATTTTCAATAACCTAATATTCCAGCCCAGAATTTCTAAAAATTCAAACTTTATTAATTTTCCTTAATAATTTACAAAAATTCGGGGTCATTACACCTAAGATGATGGCACTTAGACTCCTCAATACCATGAAGAGGCAGGCATCAAGGACCAAGCCTGTTGCCCAAACAGGGAAGAGTCTAATGTACGTGGATGTGTGTCTCAATGGCAAAGGCACACAAGCTATGGTGAATATGGGAATTACTCACAACTTTATCTTAGAAGGGGAGGTTAAAATATTAGTCCTCAAGATGAAAGATGATAAAAGCAGTAAACTTCGAGGCTAGGTTAGTAGTTGGAGTTACCAAAAATGCACCTCTCAAGGTGGGAGAGTGGGAAGGCACTATCACTTTTGACTACAGTGCCTTTGAACGATTATGAGGTTATCTTGGGAATGAATTTCCTCCCCAAAGCTAGCGTCATCCCTATGCCACACCTTAGAATATTGAGCTCCTTCGATAAGAAGACCCCTTACGCAGTCTCCGTGTTAAAGAGGGGCAAGGGAAGATGTCATCTACCTTGCAACTAGTACAGGGATCCACAGCGAGTGTGGAGTCAGCACAACTAGACTTGTGTCGTCTAGGTGCCATTACGATGCTATGGTCTAAAGGATCCAAGGAGAAACAAGTGGTTGACAAGGGTATGCCACAACAGGGGAGCTCCAAATGGAACAAGACCAAGCGGAGACATGCAGGGAGCACGACAGCTGGAAGCTGCCACACTGATGTGCAAGAGGCACAACAACAAAAGGCAGCAATTGGGGGCGCAAGACGTGCCACATTTCGTAATGGTGCAAAGGTGCATGTGTCCAAAAGTGCACACAACATGAAAGAGATAAAGAAAGTCCCCACGGAGCACAAGAGTAACTGGATGCCAATGTCCAAGGAGAAGAATGTGGCATGGTATTTCATAAGGATCACAAGGCAACATGGAACGTATCTGATGGCAGAACTTGCAACATCAATAGAGATGTGTCAACAAGGACATAGACTTTATTAGGTGGGTGAGAATGCCACGGATTTACATTGCAAGGCTCGTAACCAAGGTCTCCAGGCTCCAAGGAACTTAGGCCATTGTTCTTGAATCTATGGAATAAGGCCTGATTCCAGAAGGCTTGGTTTCTAGAGAATTCTTTGTAAATGTTCAGATTTTCTGAAGTAATCTAGAATACTCTAGGAAAATAGTAGACAAATCTAAAAAAAGGAGGGTTCCAAAAGATGATTTGAACTGTTAATGTATTAACACTTGGAATAATCATGATCATCCATTGAGGAGGTAAATGGGAGAGAGCAAGTATAAATGGGGTGTAGCTCCTCATTTGTAGCTTAGCTCAGCTCAATAAAGGTCAATACATTGGAGGGTTTTCTTTCTGAGTTCTCTTGAGTTACTCCCATTGCTTTTGTTGGTGAGTAAGTGTAGCCCTAATAAGTGAGAGTGGAGTTGAAGGCTAACTTGTACTTTGCAAAGGCGTTATGCACAAGTGCCGCACGAGTTTAGCACAGATGAAATTTTTACCCCATAACACTAGAGACACCTAGATCTTGCCCATCCATTGGCGCATCTTAGAATGTGCTTTCAATCACCACAGATGCTGTCCACTATTTAGGAAAATGCTATCAGATAAGATTCCCAAAACTTGTCATCTATTGAGGCCTGCTCCTAAATTTTTTCAAGAAGAATATTTATAGTGAAGTACATTCAGTTCTAAGAGGCCTATGGTGCTCTCCAGTAGTAACTCCGGTCAGGAAACATCATTGTCATGTACGAGTTAGAAAATAAGGAAGAGGAAAAGAAAGAGTCATCGAAGTAACTAACCAAGTATCTATCTCGTGTATATGTTTTGGATTCTACAAGGCAAAATCATGGATGGGTTCTTACAATAGAAAAACTTTCCTTTTTTAATCTTTTTAGAAAGATGGAGATCACTAGCTTGGCGAGTTGGTTAGAGTCATGGATTTGCTACCCATAAAACTAAGTTCAAATCCTACCCTCAAATTTACCTTGAAAGAGTTAAGAGTACTCTCTCTCTCTCTCTCTCTCTCTCTCTCTCTCTCTCTCTCACTCTCTCTCTCTCTCTCTCTCTCTCTTGTTATCTTTACATAAATCAATGCGTTACAGGTCTTAATCTCAGTGGAAATCACCATAGCAAGACAACTCTGGCACTTATGAAATCTCATTCCATATTTGAGCCGTTCACAACGACAAGGAATTTATTGTTCATGGTCTTATAAGTTCCAAATAGTATACAAATTTTGAAATGTTAATTCCTAGTCTTAAGAAATCTGTGATCTGCATAGTACGAAGCTTCCGAGTTTTGCATTATTAAGTCAGGGAGTTGAGGCCCTCTTTTTGTTAGGAATCTTCTCTGGTTCTCTATGCGTCTTCCCTCAACTGGGATGCGGTTCATGTTTACATTCTTCACACGCATGACTGCATGCAGCTTGAATGGTGGGTCCATATGCACAAGGCTAAGACTATCTCTTCATCTATAGGAGGGTGGTATAAAGTTAGAAGTAGTTTCACAAGTACTAGAATTTATTATTACGGACTACAAGTTCCACCATGAATCTCCACCTTATTTGGATGGTCAAACAACTGAAAACAACAAAAACTGTAAACATAGGAATTGGCGAGGCTGGGGGTGGTTGAAAAGGCTTATATAATTCGGTTTATTAGTTTAAGTAGTATTATTGCATATAAGTTTACACATAATAATTCAGCATAATCCAATAAACTAATCTGATTATATAAGCCTTGTAATTGGCTATGCAATCCAGTTATTGGTTTATATTGGATTATTTCATAAATATTTACACATAATAATCCAATAGAATCACATTACGTAAGCCTTGCATTCTGTGGCCGATTTGCAAGGCTTATATGATCCTGTAGAACTGTATATATGTGTGTGTCTCTGTGTGTGCTTACAAAGCAATGTGATCATGTTTATGAGATTATAAGCAATCGGGCATAATCACGTGTAGTGAATTACATACCTTTTACAGTTGTTTTCTTTTAAAAAAAAATATTATAACATAGGATGTATCCAAGAGAACTTAGCGTTCATCCATTAAGACTGTTTGAAACGGAAATAACAATCTATAATTAAGTTGTTTCTAAATTATGAATATTTTCTTACTAATTACGGTCTAAAAGGGCAGCTCCGATGCATGAAGCTCCAGCCTATATGGTCTAAACATAGATATTTTCTTTTTAAAGGCATAAAGAAAATTATTTAAAACAAATAGCGTCAAACAAATGGCCAAGAGTGGCTAGAGCCATGAACAAATAGCTAAGAGAGGCTATTACAACTATGTTAAGGCTGCAAAATCAAGTTGTTAAAACTCTTGTGGATACAATCATATGATGTGGCCTTTGCCTTTGCCTTTGTTAAAACTCGAAGTGACTTTAGGTAACTTAAAATTACTTAAGTGAATTTTTTAATAATATTTTATTTACATTTCTCATTATCCAAAATTTTCACTTTCATAATGCACATGTAACTAGTAGGTTAATTTGTCAAAATATGATATTAATGTGTGTGAGGTCTTGGGTTCAAATCCTAATACAAATAAAATAGTTTTGCTATATAGTGACTCGATTCGATGAGTTACTCCATTTGCTATGAAGTTAAGTAACTTGCATGTTCCTAGTCGACTCGCAAGTTTTAGAACTATGACAGGGAATAGTCGGATAATATTGAAAATCTGGAGATAAAAACCTTTTTTCTTGACTCAACAAAACTTTAGCAAGTCTAAAATACAAAATGTGAAATGTCTAAAACTCCATCAACTCAACATCACTTTTCATGAATAAATGAAAATGCTATTTGTTATTCCAGCGTGGAAACAAGTACAATGGTGGAACACTGTTTCCATCAATTGACCAAATAGTCTTCCCTGTAATCTTAATACTCTTTTAGGACAATTTTGTCTTGCACGTATTTATGTTCTCTCAATGATTGAAGAATCCAAACCACCAATCATTATAACAACCTGATATTTTATCATAGTTTAAATTGATAGTGGAGTAAAACTCAAATTTCGTTGAAACCAAAATTTGTGAAAGTAAATTTACTAAAAACTTCAAATTTGATTTTGAAACTTCAAATTTTAGAATGTGAGTGACAAGGGCTTTCCAACAATACTAATTTTGGGTGAAATGGAGGACGGGAACATGAAAACCTAAAATTTTACTAAATAATGGAAGGGGACCAAATTGATAACAGCACTCTCTCTCAATTGATGGACCTCATGCAAAGGCCAACTAGGAGGAGATCGACATGTGGAGCTCTACTTCTAGCTGCGAGGTTTCCATCAATTTTTTACAGCATTAAACGATGACGGAATCACTTCAGATTTCACAGGAGTGAAAGTAAAATCAAGAACTACAAAACTTACTTGAAATTTTGCATTTTTAAAACTATGTAACAATCGCAAGCGGGGACCATTTTCTGGTAGTTTTCTCCGGCAATAGTGACTAGATTCCGGGTCCCACCACTAAATTCTCACAAGGATAAAATTAGAAATTTATATGGTTGGAATCCGTAGTGAATGAATTACGCATCCATATCAACTAAAATCAAATAGGAGATCCTTAGTGAATGTTTAATGCATATTGGATTATGGGCTGTAACTACATAGGATTTTGGAAAATGATAAGTTGACTTATTATATTTTGAATGGAAAAATGTGTGATTTTATAACTTATGGAGGTGCTTTGATTAGTCAGATGATACTCTGGGTTTTCTTAAGTCTTTTCAAACAAAAATATTTTTGTTGTTTATTTTCTAAAAGAAATTTTAAAATAAGGATCTCACCTTTCGAAAATATTTATAAAAAGACATTTGATAAACCCAGGTCATCATAATATTTTTCACAACTAACTGACTATACACAACAACATTGACTAGAATAATCCATGGAGTGAGTCCCAACGTGGAAGATTCCACCAAGTCACCCTGAAACAGCAATGTAGTCCCACACTTTTGGCTGACGGTGTCCACCTTCGGATGATCTTAACCGCACATGAGAAAACAATCACAAGATTGGACGATACTAACTTCCTAGGAAAGCGTTTTTGGTCGTTGGATGTAGACTGCTCTTTGTACAAAAATCTTGGCCATCAATTGCCTTACATATATTAGAATCATCCAATTGGCAAGCTTACAAGATTTTGAATTTTACTATGTAATTTCCTATTTAGAATCCTATATGCTTAACGATATTGTGTGTTATCATTGTTGTCAGTGGTTTTGGATTGTTCCCTGGATAGGGATGCGGTTACTATTTTCATTATTCGCTCAGGTGACTGCATAAGGTGACAGAGACATCAATGAACTAGGAGATAGAAATGAACACTTAGTGTAAGGTCGAATCCAAGACCACTGAGGTTGTTCGAACAGGAACAAGAATTCATAGATTAAATTATTTTGGAAATGAAATTCTTATCGTTGTTTGCTTAGATCCAATTGGTTAAGAACAAACCATCCAAGTTTCTACATCATGGCCTAATTTTTGCACCACAAATGATCAACTACTTACATCTCTTGTGGTGGAGGCCTACCATTTGGATGGGTGAAGGAGGCAAAGTCAGGTAACAAAATGATTTTAACTTTCAGAACATGGCCCCCAATTGTAACACAATGTTGTCCTTAAATTGGGTTGTTGCTAGTACACTGAGCATGTCCACATGGTTCTAGCCCTCAATTGTCGACCAATCTTAACCGTCTTATGAGTGTACCATAACCATCTATTGTAGGCCATAAATAGGCTCATGGAATAACATGTGATCTTTTATGCACAATAACGTTTAGATCAAACAACACACACGTAGAGAACACAGAAAATTTTACTTGGTTCGACTAAGTCTAGCCTACATCCACGATAGGAGGAGGGGGAACAATCCACTATAGAGAAGAGATGTACAACCGATAGATGCCTTTAGCCTTTGCCTTTGGATCCTATTTATAGAGATCAAAGGCTGGCTAGAGGTATTCTACACAAACTCTTTCTTCTTATCCTTATATGATTAGGACTTCTAATCAGATTAGGTGTTTTGTCTCTAATAGACTTCTATTCTTTGCAGGAGTCTTTGGATGATTTGATGGAGATGGATATCATCAATTCTCTCCCTCCATCCCTATGCCACACTCCACTAGTCTGAACTCATGCATGCTATGTTTTTACATAGCAGTAGCTTCTCATAGGTTACCACCTTTGTTAACATATCTGCAAGATTCTCATCAATGTGAATCTTTTCTAGCTTTAACATCTATTCTTCTGTCACCTCTCATATCCAGTAATAATGTATGTCGATGTGCTTGGTGAGTGCGTGATACATTAAGTTCTTGCTCAAGTCTAGAGCACTCTAATTATTACAATATATCTTGTATTCTTTCTGTATGATATCGAGCTCTTGGAGAAACCACTTTATCCACAACATTTACTTGCTTGCTTCACCTATGGTAATATATTTAGCTTCTGTTATTGATAGAACTATGCACTTCTGCAACTTAGACTGTTAAGATATAGCTCCCCTTGCAAAAGTGAAAAAAACCATGATGTTGATTTTCTTCCATCAAGATTTCCAATCATATCAGTATCTATATATCCTTCCAGGAGTGTTTATGTACTTCCAAAGCATAAGCACAACTTAGATGTGCCTTCCATGTACCGTAGTATTCACTTTACGACTTCCCAATAATCTTTGCCTAGATTCGATAGAAATATATTCACAACTCCTACTACATGAGCAATATCCGGCCTAATGCACACTATTGCATACATCAGACTCTCAACTACTGATGAGTATGGAATCATAGCCATTTTGTCTGTTTCCTGTGGTGTTGAGGAGCAAGTCTTTTTACTTAATTTGAAATGATTACTGAGTGGAGTGTTGACTAGCTTGCAGTTCTCCACGTTGAACCTTTTGATTACTCATTCAATGTCCTTTTCATGTGATAGCCACAATTTTCTTACTTTTCTATCACGTGTGATCTTCATCCCTAAGATCTACTAAGCTGCTCCTAAGTCCTTCATGTCAAAGGACTTAGATAACTCACTCTTCAACCTGCTGATCATAGTCGTATCTGATCCAACTATCAGCATGTCATCTACATAGAGTAGTAGAATGATGAATTTACCCTCAGGTAATTTTTGGACGTACAAATACTGATCTACAACTGTTCTTTTAAAACCTTGACTCATCATGAATGAGTCAAACTTTTTGTACTATTATCTTGGTGCTTACTTGAGGCCATAGAGACTTTTATTCAACTTGCATATCAGGTGCTTCTTCTTTTCGACTTTGAAATCCTCTGGTTGTTCAATGTATATCTCTTCTTCTAGATCTTCATGTAGAAAGGCTGTCTTTATATCCATCTACTCAAGCTCCATGTTCAGACTTGCCACCAATCCTAGTATAATCCTGATTGATGTTATCTTCACTATTGGTGAGAAAATCTCATCAAAATCTATTCCTTTTATCCGCTCAAAGCCTTTAATGACCAATAGCGCTTTGTAATTGATTAGTTCTCTATTACCTCCTCTTTTCACCTTGAAGACTCACTTGTTCTTCAGTGCTCTTTTCCCCTTGGGGAGTGTCACTAGCTCATAAGTCTGATTTTTCTTTAATTAGCTAATTTCTTCTTACATAGCTTACACCCATTTTCCCTGTCTACATGCACTAGGGCTTGTTGAAAATTCTCTAGCTCTCCCTCATCAGTGAGCATGATATATTCTGATTCAGAATATTTTTGTGATGGAATCAGAATACGTCCTCTTGTTGACATCTTTTGTTGAGCTTCTGCTTTTGGTTGAGGAGACAATTCAACATCTGATGTCGCAACATCTTCTGGTATAGGGGACTGATGCTCCCCCTGCTCAAACTCCTCTGCCTTTAGTTCACCTTTTGGTGCAGCTTCTAAGTCAATCTATATGGGTGCTAAGTCTGGTACTATAGTTGGAGTGCTGATATCTTTAGCTTTTGTTGGATCTTCGTAGAACTGATTCTCTCGAAATATTACATCTCTACTTCGAATGATTCTTTTGGCTTCAAGGTCCCACAATCTGTATCTAAATTCTTCATCTATATACCCGATGAAGATGCAAGGAGCGGACTTTAGATCTAGTTTCTATCTCATCTCTCTGGATACTTGTGCAAAAGCTCTACACCTGAATACCCTCAGGTATGCATAAGTCACCTTCTTACCGGTCCACTTCTGTTCTCGAACTTCGAAGTCTAGTGGTGCTAATGGTGACCTATTGATCAGGTAGCAAGCGATCTTCATAGCTTCACCCCAGAATGGTTTAAGTAGCTTAGTCATATTGAGCATGCATTTTACTCTCTCTACAATGGTCCGGTTCATTCTTTCAGCTACTCCATTATGCTATAGGGTACGTGGAACTGTCTTTTCTTGTTGAATGTTGCAGATATGCCCTAAACTCCTTTGAGGTATATTCTCCTCCATTGTCTATTCTGAGGCACTTGAGTTTCTTCCCAATTTGCCACTCCACCATCGCATGGAATCTCTTGAAGCATTCGAATACCTATTCTTTATTCTTTACAAAGTATACCCATACCCTCTTAAATGCATCATCTATAAAGGTTACAAAATATTTATTTCCTCCTAGTGACACTACTTCCATAGGACCACATACATCCGAGTACACCAAACTCAAAATTTCATTTCTTTTATTACTAGAAGAAGAGAAAGCAACCCTATGTTGCTTGCCAAATAAACAGTGATTACATTGATTAAAAGTTATACCTTTGGCTAGTTTGATTAGCTACTTCTTTGCAAGTGTAAATAGACCTTTCTCTCTCATGTGACCGAGTCTTCTATGGCAAAGGTTTGGTGATCTTTCATCCTCCACTGCGTTAAGGCTGTCTTTGGATATTCTTATGTGGGTCTTATACAGTGTGCTGCATGTGTGTCTTTTTTCCATGATCATTGCGCCTTTCATCAGTTTTTAGGTACTATTGCCAAAGTAGTTGGTGTAACCTTATCTGTCGAGAGCTGGGACTGAGATCAGATTTAGTCTGAGTTCTTGTATGTGTCATACCTCCTTTAATACTATTGTGCAGCCAATATTTATCTTTATTTGCACATCACTGATCCCAACTATTCTTGAGGAACTGTCATTCCCCATATTTACAATGCCAAAGTCTCTTTCTTTGTAGGTGATGAAGAATTTTTTGTGTGGAGTGGCATGGTGTGATAGGAAGCTATTGGTCTATCACCCACTTTGCTTCACTCTTGACCATGTCGGCATGATTCCTCAGTAATGAGCATTGCTATGTCCTGAGTAATGGCGGCTAGTGTCTTACTATTGTCATCCTTTGACTTGCCTTGACCCATCTCTGTCTTGAGTTTTTGACAGTCTTTCTTCATATGACCTAGAATGCCACAGTGGTAACACTTAAACTGTCCTCTGGGTTAACTTTTTGATCTATTGCAAGTCTGCGATCTCCCACTTAGTCTGCTCTTACTCCTCCCCATGTGCCTATCTCTCCAAGTGTGCTTGTTTTCTGCTATTAGGGCATGTGTCTGGTCTGTGCCAGCTTCTTTCCTTCTAATCTTCTTGTTGAATGGCGATTCTTTGACCATAACTATGGTCAACTTTCTTTCTGGTGTTAAGTTGCTGAGTGTAATTACTAGCGTCTCCCAGCTTTCAAGTAGTGAACTCAGCAGCAGTAGAGCTTGTCATTCATCTCTCAGTTGTAATGCCAGTGTTCCTAGTTGATTTACTAGATTTTGAAATTCACTCGGATGTTCAGCCACAGTCATTTTGCTCCTTAGATTTAGGTTGACAAGCCTTTTTATTAGCAAGGCATTATTTCAAGCAGTCTTAGCTTGATACATATTCTCTAACTTTTTTCAGAGAATATAAGCATTTTCTTCTTGAGCAAGGTGGTGAAATACGTTGTGATTAATCCACTGTCGGATTTGACGTATGGTTTTCTTATTCGTCTTTATCTAGTCTTTTTTAAAAACTACCTCAAGTCTTTTTCCATGATCATCTAAAGGGTCATGAAAATCTTTGCTGTGTAAAAAATCTTCCATTCTAGGTTTTCACAGTGTATAGTTAGTGGCATTTAATTTGATCATGGCTCCAGCCACCATATTTCCACAACTGGTGTCTTCCATGGTTTCAAACTTTATTTCTACATTTTTTGAGTAGAATTTGGAAGAATAGAGTGTACGGATGAGTCCCAAACATTAAAAAAAACCTTAGGATAAGTGTTTTTGACAAATTTGAGGGGTGCCCTAAATTTTCTTATTCAGGGGGTGTCACTATCAAATTAAGGGGTGCTATTTTAACATGTAAGGGGTGGCCTTTGTAATTTTGCACAGTTTTGTTTTAAACCGTAAAGGGGGTGTCGTTATCAATTTTTTTGGCATGCTAATTCTGGGCGCTAAGGGATGTCAATATCAAAGAAAGGCCTGTAAATTTTGGGCATAGTATAAAAGGATAAGTTCAAAACACCCTAACTTGATATTCCTCCTTCTCTCCTTCTCTTCTCTAGGTGCGGTAGCTTGTTGCTTCCCTTGGTTGAGGCAGTGTCTTGTTGCGCTTTCAGGTGGGATGTTCTTCGGCAAGATGGTTTTCCTAGCTTTCGGCGATCTCTGGCCAAAAACTTCCCTTGGTCATTGATTCCCCTCGGCTTGCGGCATTTGTGGGTGACCTTGGTGACCTTCGATTGTCGTTTATCCTAGCAGATAAGTTCCTTTCTTCTTCTTCTTTTTTTCTTTTTTTTTCAAATATGCCGGTTTCGGTTGATTTTCACCGACCAGCCAAAAAACCAGTTTCCCCCTCTCCCCTTCTTTCAGATCTGTAAAGAAGGGTTTCAGTTGGTTTTTCCACTAGTTGGCCGAAATGGGTTACAAGTAATGGCTGAACGTAATCTGGGTTACAACTAATTGAGCTTAGACTGGAACTGGGCCTCACCTGGCCTGGGTCTAATCGTGGATCTGGGCCACACCTGACCCAGGTGTGAACGTAGATCTGGGCCACACTTGGCCCGTTCTACTCCGGCACTCCTGTATTCACTGGCTCTGTTCCGGCTCTTGTATTCACTTGCTTTGTTTCAGCTTCTTTATTCACCTGCTCTGATACAGCTCATGTATTCACTTGCTCAGATACCACTTGTTATGCGCAATAACATTTAGATCAAACAACACACATAGAGAACACATAAAAAATTAAGCGGTTCGGTTAAGTCTAGCCTACGTCCATGAGAGGAGGGGGAACAATCCACTATAAAGAAGAGATGTACAACCAATGGATGCCTTAAGCTTTGCCTTTGGATACTATTTATAGAGATCAAAGGCTGGCTAGAGGTATTCTACACAAACACTTTCTTTTTATCCTTATATGATTAGGACTCCTAATCAGATTAGGTTTTCTACCTCTGATCGACTTCTATTCTTTGCAGGAGTCTTTGGATGATTTAATGGGGATGGACATCATCATGATCATTTGGTCTGCAACGTAGCCATTTGAGACTTGCCATTCAATTGTCTGAATTCTTGAACTTGCTTCCCAGATCGGTCTGCTTATATGTGTCCTCCAATAATGCTACACCATGTCTTGATATTTTTTAAAGATTTTTTTCATGGATTAGCAGCATGCACTTAAAAAAATTAAGGAGGCCGCGAAACAAGATCAAACAGTGACGCTTCACCATCTGTAAGAAATTGTGCCACCAAGGAGAGTCTGAAACAAGATCAAGTTCTTCAGTTCTGGAAAGGCCCAGCAGCTGCAAGACGTGCGCTACGTGCTTTCGTTGCATGGCCACAAACACTGAAGTTCGAATTTCTGCAATCACAGGTTGGAATTGATCACGTCTTACATAGTAAATTTACGGCTAAAATCTTTGACAATAATCCATTGTTATGAACAGTGGTCTTACCTTGAGCTACGGCTTTCCGAACTGACCGCCAAGCGTGCCGGAGAAGTCCACACTTCTCATTTCCTCCTGTCCACTAAATCTACGATGAAAGCATGCGTTGTCGATTATCTTCTTCAATTAATAAACTGGGCTTGGGATTAGCATTTGAACCCCAGTGGATGGATGAGAACAAAAAATTCAGAGGAAACGTGATTTTACCATCAGATCTGTGGCTCTCAGTTGTAACAAACAAAGGCCTGCATACTTGCACTGAGGACTAAGATGATTTTGTCCATGCTACCACCGTAGCTGCAGAGCCATGGATTCAAACTGTTCATTGTTCTGCGCTCAATGGTCTGCCTGTCTTACCAGTTTGTTACTTTGCACCACACACATCTACAGTAGGAGATAAACATGGTATGCAACGCAGCCCAGTAAAGATGTGGCCTTCGATTGTCTTAAGTTCTGAATTTCCTTTTCAGATCGGCTTGACCAATGTGCCTCCCAATACTGTCTCACCCACGGTTTTTCTCTCTTGTCGGGGACAATTATTTTCATGGGTTTGCAGCAATTAGAGAAACAAACAGCTCCTGGTCACCTGTATCAGCTATGATTCAAATATCAGAAAGCTATACATGCGTATGCACATTAGAGAAGCCGAACGAGGAGGACTTTACAAATTACTTAGACCCGAAACACAGAACGGATATACATACTCCAAGCACAAAAAGGACAGGCTGCAGAGCATGAGAGAGCTGAAAAGGAGATCTTGCATACGGTTTGCAGCTGCATGGCTTTTCTTGCCCCACACTTAATTTCATTACACAGCGTTGATGATGCCAAATGCCTTCTCCAAGGAGTTGCAAAATCTCAAAAAATGTAAACTTTAAAAACATCCAGATCACGATTTAATCATTTAGTGGATCAACCAGAATTCTGAAAGACTAGAGGAAATTGTGCACTACTACTTTTAAGCTGCTGTTCCAAAGAGCAAAGTTAAACTACTTTAAAACAGGGCTTGTATAGCGTAAATGAACTCATTAGAGGGAAATATTTTAACCTCTACGAGAAATTGTTATCGTCTAAAAAATACGAGTAGTGGAACGGTTAATCGTAGCTCTATTACTAACCAAACAAATAGTTTTCGCGCAAAGAAAATTCCTACCATCTGCTTCTTGAGGCATTGAGATGATTCAACATCTTTCACGTACACCATCCCGATATATTAGTGTGTAATTGAAGCGTTCAAAGTTTAATCCCACATCGTTCTATGAGTAGATTATAATATCTTTATATAATAATGTCTCAGACCGTACGTATGTCTCTTCGGAGACATCTGATAAAATTGGAACGATACAGAGAAGATTAGCATGGCCCCTGCGCAAGGATGACACGCACAAATCGAGAAATGGTCCAAATTTTTTTTTCTTCTGTTTCCCGGGGCCTGTTGCAGAAAACGATGATTTTTGCGAGGTATCATATACTCAGCAAATCGAAGCAAGGAAACCGCATTTGGAAGAGTCGAAGTTTAAGGGCTTGATTCAAAATTTAAACACAACTCGAGGGTCGAAACCCCTGGATTGAAAGATTTTATGGTCACTTGTGTTAAGGGTTTTAACCTTCAGAACACCAATCAATAAAGGGGAAATCGATCATAACTTAGAATTACATTGAGACAACTGGTTCCAACATTAGGCTACCCGAAACTTTCATATGGAATAATACTTTTGATAGAGAGTGACTGATATAGGTAGGACTATAAACATGAAGATTTGTTGAGCTATCTTCTATTATCTGTTATTTAGTGGGGTAAGAGGCATCCATGGCAATTCCACAGAGGCCTTCCTACGCATCGATATCTCGTTCCATCCTTACGTATCCCTCTTCACCCCACTCGGTGCCCACGAGTTTTTCACCAACCAGTACTTGGTGCCATCATCAGCAGTCCCATAACCAACAGCAGTCACGCCATGGCCGATATCGGTGCCACAATCACCTGTAAAGACCCTACTAGAGTAGAAATGAAAAACATATCCACCAGCATCTATGAAACAGAAATCGGTTGATTAGCCAAAGCCTTCAAAAGTGCTGTCTCGCTGTTGGCAGTCACAACTTCATAGCCACTTATCTCTGCTGCAGCTACTGCTTTCCGAACTGACCGCCAAGCGTACCTGAGAAGTCCACACTTCTCATTTCCTCCGGTCCACTAAATCTATGATGAGAGCATGCGTTGTCGATTATCTTCTTCAATTAATAAACTGGGCTTGGGATTAGCATTTGAACCCCAGTGGATGGATGAGAACAAAAAATTCAGAGGGAACGTGATTTTCCCATCAGATCTGTGGCTCTCAGTTGTAACAAACAAAGGCCTGCATACTTGCACTGAGGACTAAGATGATCTTGTCCATATTACCACCGTGGCTGCAGAGCCATGGATTCAAACTGTTCATTGTTCTCCTCTCAATGGTCTGCCTATCTTACCTGTTTGTTACTTTGCACCACACACATCTACAGTAGGAGATAAACATGGTCTGCAACGCAGCCCAGTAAAGATGTGGCCTTCGATTGTCTTAAGTTCTGAATTTCCTTTTCAGATCAGCTTGACCAATGTGCCTCCCAATACTGTCTCACCCACCGTTTTTTTCTCTTGTCGGGGACAATTATTTTCATGGGTTTGCAGCAATTAGAGAGACAAACAGCTCCTGGTCACCTGTATCAGCTATGATTCAAATATCAGAAAGCTATGCATGCGTATGCACATTAGAGAAGCCGAACGAGGAGGACTTTACAAATTACTTAGACCCGAAACACAGAACGGATATACGTACTCCAAGCACAAAAAGGACAGGCTGCAGAGCATGAGAGAGCTGAAAAGGAGATCTTACATGCGGTTTGCGGGCTGCATGGCTTTTCTTGCCCCACACTTAATTTCATTGCACAGCGTTGATGATACCAAATGCCTTCTCCAAGGAGTTGCAAAATCTCAAAAAATGTAAACTTTAAAAACATCCAGATCACGATTTAATCATTAGTGGATCAACCAGAATTCTGAAAGACTAGAGGAAGTTGTGCACTACTACTTTTAAGCTGCTGTTCCAAAGAGCAAAGTTAACTACTTTAAAACAGGGCTTGTATAGTGTAAATGAACTCATTAGAGGGAAATATTTTAACCTCTACGAGAAATTGTTATCGTCTAAAAAATACGAGTAGTGGAACGGTTAATCGTAGCTCTATTACTAACCAAAACAAATAGTTTTCGAGCAAAGACAATTCCTACCATCTGCTTCTTGAGGCATTGAGATGATTCAACATCTTTCACGTACACCATCCCGATATATTAGTATGTAATTGAAGTGTTCAAAGTTTAATCCCACATCTTTCTACGCATATATTATAATATCTTTATATAATAATGTCTCAGACGGTACATTTGTCTCTTCGGAGACATCTGATAAAATTGGAACGATACAGAGAAGATTTTTATGGCCCCTGCGCAAGGATGACACGCACAAATCGAGAAATGGTCCAAATTTTTTTCCTTCTGTTTTCCGGGGCCTGTTGCAGAAAACGATCATTTTTATAGTCACTTGTGTTAAGGGTTTTAACCTTCAGAACACCAATCAATAAAGGGGAAATTGATCATAACTTAGAATTACATGAGACAACTGATTCCAACATTAGGCTACCAGAAACTTTCATATGGAATAATAGTTTTGATAGAGAGTGACTGATATAGGTAGGACTATAAACATGAAGATTTGTTGAGCCATCTTCTATTATCTGTTATTTAGTGGGGTAAGAGGCATCCATGGCAATTCCACACAGGCCTTCCTTAGCATCTATATCTCGTTCCAACCTTACGTATCCCTCTTCACCCCACTCAGTGCCCCACGAGTTTTTCACCAACCAGTACTTGGTCCCATCATCAGCAGTCCCATAACCAACGGCAGTCACGCCATGGTCGAGATCGGTGCCACAATCACCTGTAAAGACCCCACTAGAGTAGAACTGAAAAGCATATCCACCAGCATCTATGGAAACAGAAATCGGTTGATTAGCCACAGCCTTCAAAAGTGCTGTCTCGCTGTTGGCAGCCACAACTTCATAGCCACTTATCTCTGCTGCCGGTTTAGATTCCTTCTTGGTGTTGCAAGTGCTATCAGCTCCTTCATACGGATAGTTAGATTCTGTTGCAAGCCCTTTGTTATGTTTGATGAATTGAAAAGCATCCTCCATGAGACCACCCTCACAGCCCTGATCCTCGCCCCTCCTGTCACAACTGACTAGCTCCTGTTCTGATAGAGAAATCAACTTACCCGTCTTGAGTGCGTTGATTCCTTCCGTTGCTGCAACTGCTGAAAATGCCCAACAAGATCCTAGTTCACATATTAAAGCAACAAATTAGTAATCATTGCATAGAAGTGTGCAACAACATCAAGCACATATTTCTGTTGATTATCTTCAAGCAAATGAGAGGGTTATTGAAATAACTAAATTTATCCAAGAGAATCATGGTGAATTGCATACCACATTGGCCTTGGTCCTTAACGGGCGTTACTGCTCCTTTCTTTCTCCAATCCAATGTGGATGGCACTGCACTAACATTCTCATGCCTAAAGGTGGATATCATTTCCAATGCCTTCGCTTTGGTGGGCCTAAGTCCGTTACTAGAAGCCACGAACTCTTCATTGGTTTGGTCTGCAAATTTGTTGACACTTAGCTTGTAGGGCTTGTCCCGGTCATTATTGAAGGACTCTATGAATTCAACATTGTTCTTGAATATCTTTAGACGTTGTTCCTTCTCCATTATGTCTTTATACCTGATCCCATATCGTGCCATCCATTCCTCATGCCTCTCAGAAATGGAGGTCGCCGGAAGCGAGCGGGACCCGGCTTGGGAAACCAACATTCCTACAGAAAAGAAGGCCATCAAGCACCACTGGTATGTGGAAGCCATATGAGATTCTCAGATTTGGAAGATGATATGGTGAATTGGTTATGGAAGTAGGTTAAGATTCATGAGTTTATATAGAAAGAGATTACATGAGCCTAAATCCTATGGTTTATTTGTTAATGTGGTGGAGAGGGGGACTTGCTACGTGCCCGGGCAAGTGCTGTGATTGGGATGGGAGAGTGATTGGTTTCTTTAAATACATAGTTGATGCCAAATTTTATTTCGTGTGTTGTTTCTTCCTTCCCATACTCTAGGACCCAAGAAGAAGAACAGCTTCTGCTTTTATTTTTCGTTGAGCTCTATCCAATTGGATACGCCATCCACTTTCTTTACATAAACGGGCCTTCAACGAGACGTCATTCAGTTTACACGCCATAGACACAGAAGGAAAGTTACCCAAAAAAAAAATCTTTGTTTTGAAATCACTAAGCTTGTCTCTTGTTGCTACATATGTGGAGAGAGAGATTATAAGCAGGTCGCTGGATATATCTATGGTGGGGAGGGACAGATGATAGATGTTCAAGCGGGGCTAAGATTTTGGAGACCCAAACCATTTACCATGCAAGTCCTGCTGTTCCAGGCCACGACGCATAATCTTCATCTTCTTATCTGTTATGTATTCTGTGGGGCCATCCGAGATGATCTTGTCACCTCATCATCAAAAGATTAAGGATTCAAACCATTCTTGACATTGCATAGACTATTCATCCGGGGGAACTCATAATGTACAGGCAACAATAGAGAAGTCGTGTAGTGCAGATGTATCAACCGTCAGATAGCCTTTCCGAAAGGCAAAACCATCAGAATGGAATGATGCCCAAAGAAATGAATACTCTCATTGATTGCCTCCGGAATATATTGTTAGGTCCATTGTTCTAGTATCTCTCTCTGTTCCCTCTTTAAAGGATCTGTCTAAGAGCAGTATAGACAATCAATCTGCATGAAGGGTGCAGGCTTTATTCTTTGACACAAACAGATGGGCATAGAGTAAAAGTCAGAAAGAGAAGAATAATGAGATACTGATCTATACAACAGAAGGATGGAGTACTCTTAGCAGCGACAAGAGCTGACCTCCCCTTCAACTCATTTCAGTGAGAAAATAGAAAACCGATACTTCTGCGTATGTGGGGTTCGGCGAAGGGGCAGACTACAAGGGTATATAGTATGCAATCTTACTTTATATTTTTGCAAGAGGCAGTTTCTATGCTCGAACCCGTGACCTCCAGGTCATACAATGACAACTCTACTGTTGCACCAAGACTTCCTTTGAAACAGCACAACTCAAATACAAAATAAAATTAGTCCAGATAAAGAGTTTGTTCGCTGGGTGAAACTTCGCAATATGGTGTCAAAATGAACCTCATCTTAAAAGCAAGAAACAAAGAAACCAAAGGGGGGCGGTACTGATTTTGAATTCTCTATGCCATCCAAACAGCAGTATTGAATCTCATGAACAATATCTATCACAAATTCTCTATGACAATATAAACCACCAATTCACTATTTTTTTGTAAAATAATATTCTAATGAACAATATCTATCACATGGTGCTTAACCAGCTTGTGTTGATCATAATCATAAGAATTTGATATAACACCTACATAATGTAGCAAACTAATACCCAGTAACAAATCAATAAATTGAGAAATTTAATTATCTCTCTCTATCTTAAAACCGAACCTTCTACAGGTAACAGGTGTCATCTAAAGCAAGGGCAAACTTCCCCTGCCACAAGCGGCAGGATGCTTTTCTGCAGTGTTAAACGTAGAAGTACAGCAGTCAAAACGTAAGCAGTGCTTAGTTTTTGTTGTAGGTACAACTCTCAAAACGCAGAAGATTTCTTTACATCAAACTACACAAATCACACACAATATGAAGTTAGAATAAAGCATCGGTTTCTGAATTGAGGTACATCATGATAATCCCAAGTTCTCCAGCCACAAACATACATGCAAACAAATACAGAGATAAACGCTTGTTACAGTTTAAATTACATAATAATCAGCCAGTAAACATGATGTAAATTGATATTAAGTAAATCTTACCTCCATAGACTGATGGAGTTTTCAAGAACTCTTTCAGGTAATCAATAATCTCTAACATGAACCTAGATCCAAGCATAAGAAAAAACATAGGGAACTTACACAGGTTAATTGAGGAAATCTTCACCTAAGGAGAAAACCACACAACAATAGAAAACACATATATGCAGTTTTCCTCTCTCCCATATATATGAAAACACATACGGTTTTCCTATTTCTACTTCCTTTCCTGATTAGAACATGATTCTAATTAAATTACTTATCATGCAGTAGACTAAAATGAACTCAACAAGAACGAACGGACAAAACCATTAGAAGAAAGCGCTAGTTTCGAACTGCTATATAACATATTACAATTTAGCTCCATTTCTCTGCAACAAACTACATGGACTTTCAACATGAATGCTGAGAAAAGTAGAAGATAACGTAACTCTTGCATCACTGCAAACTTATGACAGCTTCTAAGATAAGTTTGGATCTTCCAAATAAATGGACCCAATAGAAGACTCTCTCTCTCTCTCGATTTTCTACAATAAACCAAAAAATAATTCAACACCAAAAAAGTGATAAAATGTTATAGTCTGAGCAGGATGCTAGCTAACATAGCCTCTCTGCAATAGGTGAAGAGAAACAAAACTCGAGAAGAAACCCCGAAAAGGGAAGAAAAACGAGAATATAGGACCAAGAAAAGTCAAGAAACAGAACTTATTACTGGAAAAGCTTTGATTTTTTACCAAAATACTTATCAAGCTCCGCTGAGTTGAGATGAAGGGTTGGTCATTTAACAAAGAAACTTGCTGGAAAAAGGTAACTTTCTTTTCTTTTTTCAGTGGATAATAACGGAAATAAAAGGTGGTTGGCGTTGAAAATTATTGAATGGTGATTTCAACCGTTAGATTGATTGGAAATGAGCTTGTTATGCTATTTCTTGCTTCTGTGATGAGGATTTTAGCTATCTCTATCAGCATTTCTCTCTTCTTACTCCATGGCCACCTTATTAAGATTTCATCATTTCTTTCCTTGTGTAAGCTCTTTCGAAACTTCTGGGCGTTTGACTTCAAGTACAAATTCCCAATGGATGAACGTGCCCATAAAAGAGTTACAAATGGGTTCCATGAAGATCCATGGTTCATCAATATTAATGATTGTAGCCCAACCCTATATAATAAAAGAGTAATTGCAAAGAGGCTACGACATGAGATAAGTGTGTTAGAGAATCAGTTTGGTTTTATATCTGAAAGGTTTACTATGAAAGCTATTTTCGTGATTAGACAATTGATAAAGAAGGAAGATGAGAAAGGACATCTACGTGGTCTTTATTAACTTAGAAAAAGTTTATTATAAAGTCTCTAGAAATTTAATATAGTTGTTGTTGGGTGAGAAAGGAATTTTATGAGAGTATAGAGACATAATTATGGATATGGGTGAGGGTTGGTACCAAATGTTAAGACCACTAAAGGAGAAACCAATGATTTTCTCATCACTATAGGATTGCACTAAGGATCGGCATTGAACCCGTATTCTTTTACATTGGTTATAGATGAGTTAACAAAACATCTACACTAAGAGATTCCTAGGTGCACATTATTTGCGGATGATATAGTTTTGTTGATAAGACAAGGAATGACATAAAGACAAAGCTAGATTTATGGAGAGATGTACTAGAATCTAAAACATTTAAAATTAGCTAAACTAAGATAGAGTATATGAAATGCAATTTTAGCAAGAAGAAGAGTGGGAGTAGAGCACTAGTAAAAACTAATAATCAAGAATTCCCCTTAAAAGAATACTTTTGATACCTAAGATCTATAATTCATGAGGCTGGAGAGGTTGAGAAGGAGGTTAACGCAAAAATCCGAGCGGATTGGAACAAATGGAGATGCACCTCTGGAATTTTGTGTGATCGGAAGGTGCCATTCAAACTAAAAGAAAATTTTTATAGGATAGCTATAAGCCCAGCCGTGCTCTATGTATGAGAGTGTTGGAAAGTTAAGGAACAATGTGTACATAGGATGAGCATCGTCAAAATGTGAATGTTAAGATGGATGAATGGCAAGAGATGAAATGATAGAATTAAAAATGAAAACATTAGAAGAAACTTAGGAGTAACACTAACAGATAACACGATGAGGGAGATTGGACTTAGATGGTATAAACACGTTTAATAGAGACAAAAATGACACCAAATTAAGAGTGAGGCAATTCAAGTCGAAAATAGCAAAAGGGGAATAAGAAGGCCCAAAAGAACGTGGATGGAAGTTATAACCAAAGATTTAAAAACTTTGGGAGTAAATGAAACCATGACACTCAATAGAGGAAAATGGAAAAACAAGATTCATGTGACTGACCCCTAATCGGGATAAGGTCTTGATGAAGATGATATATATAAGGAGAATCAACGTAATTGTCCTTCTCAAGAATTTATTTCATTTGGCACGTGTATACTAGTAAACTAGCAAACATTACATCTAAGGCCAAAATTCGGTTATCTAAACTGCTAATTTGGGACCACAAAAAGCCGAATGTTAAGCTGAGGAATAGCAATGTTTGGATCACCAATCATGGGCTCCCAGGGTTGGGAAGGGGTGAATCAGAAAAGCGTTCATAGTATGCAATTTTACTTGCATTTTTGTAAGAGGCTGTTTTCACTCTCAAACCTGTGAGCTCGAAGCAAATCTCCACCCTTCATCTTATTAACTGTAATGCAGTACAAGTGCAGCAAACTTACATGTGGAGTACAGACGGTGAGCAAACTTACATGTGGCTATCTATTGGGTAATCCAAATCGTTCATAATCTCAGCCTCATTTTGCTGTAAATCTGATGTTGAGAGTAAGGGGCCGATTGAAGGGCTTATATGAGCCCGCCTTTTGTCGATTATGCCGGATGATTCCTATATAATCAGTAATGAATAATCCGACATAATTGCATGTATTGATTTTGCCTATAAGGCCCTATGTAGACAGTTTCATGTGGATGCGCATATTGCGTTTGGTAAATGTCATAGTTGCAAAAAGTCTACCATAAAAAAGAAGAATTGAAATTCGAATATTTTCCCAAATAATTCAAAAGTTCTCATGTTCATGCAAATTTATCAGATCAAACTCAATCTTCATGAATAAACATGTCAAAACTCTAAATCACATCCTAATGTTGTTCATTCCCACTTTTTTTCCGAACTTTTCATGAATATTTGACGAATGTACTTGCTGATTTATTCCCGAATCTCAACTTTGTACTATGGTAAATCTGAGCAGTAAAAGTACAAGCAGGCTTCACTCTACCCAGTGATCCGAAAAAGTCATGTTATGATGGACAAGGCATGAACGATTTTTCAAATCTTACAGTTGGATCTCCAATTTGAAGCCTTTACTTCAAGAAATCATCCACAAATCAAAGGCCTAGAATTGTCAAGTGGTGGAGAATTTACAGTTTTCCCCATGCTCAAGCTCTCGAAAATATATTTATCTGCATCCATCATATGGGCAGCTCCAGTGCACGAAGCTCCCGCCTATATGGGGTCCGAGGAAGGGGCGGACCACAAGGGCCTATAATGCGTAGCCTTACCTTGTATTTTTATAAAAAGCTGTTTTCATGCCTTGAACCCGTAACCTCAAGGTCACACGACGACAACTTTTACTGTTGCGCCAAGGCTCCCCTTCCATCTGCATCTATCGTATATGATCCAAAGCATCAGAATTGACTAAAGAGCAGATATTCCTGCTCATTCTGTACGCATCATCATTTGTCCCTTGATTAGCAAGAGAGAAGTGAATAACTCCTGATTATCTGTGTATACCTGTGATTCAAATTCCAAAAAGCTATATTATGTTGAATGCATATCTCAGAAGGTGAAAGAGGCGGAAGTTCTACCTTTACACCTTAGATGTACCAAAGATAGGTGCTCATTGGATGATTCTAGCATCTGAAAAATTCTACTTCCGATCAAATTTATTAAAACAACAGTCCAAATAAATGACCAAACATGGTTTGAAAGATGTTAGGATAATCCAAACTTTGTTTTTCTGTTAGGAGACATGCAACAGCAATCAGATGAATGGCAGTGCCCTTTGCCCAAAACTGGGGGCCCTTTGGATTCTGCCTTGTTTGAGCGCTTCTTTTTAGCACTTCAAACACTCCAAATTGCTCCAAAAACTCAAGCTTTCTTGAGCCTGACTCATTCTTTATTTCCTTTCTATTTTCAAATAAACAGGATAACTGATTATCTGAGAACTCAGGAACCTACAAAGATATTAGTCCCCCAAAAAAGGCACAAAATTCTTCACAAACTTTAAATATTAACATAAAAAAACCCATAATTTCACTGAAGCTACAGAGATTTCATCAATCAGATCAAGGACTAAAAGAAAACAACATTCTTCAATGTATCATCGTACCTTGGAGATTGGTCAATATTACGAAACAAATGACACTGCTGACAAAATATAGGTTTAGTATCGATAGCCTCCATTTTTGTCACACCGTTTGAACACAAGGAGCATAAGAAGCCGGATCCAAATACAAACTACCATTACTTCGGACATAATTCACGGCATTACTGTAAAACCAGATGACTAAATTGTTATTGGCACCCGATCCATATAGGCTTTATGTAACGCAGTCAGCAGCCTGTCTTCGCCACATATTGAGCTCAGCTTCTAACTTTTTGTAACCTGCAAAGCAACCTTCAACAATTTCCCTCTGCCTCCACTCTGCTTCCCAGATGAGTGACTCAATCAACAGAGCTCGCTTTTCGTGGGTATCAACTTTACTCATCATCTTCTGTAAATTACTCACACCAAAAACCTTATAAACTGCTTGGAACTGATCACTCTTCTCCAGTGGGAAATATGGTGCAAATGGGCAATTCAAGCTGCACCTGTGCCTTTGGTGCTTGCAAGAGGCACAGGTTTGGTGTGTAGCTCCATTTTTATGCGTCTTAATAGAATACGAGACATCCACCACAACGTTCTTACAACCACTAGTAATTATATTTGGTTTACGTTTTCTTTTAGAAGAAGAGTATGACTGGCAATTCTCCACACATGGGCTAGAATTTTCCTTGGCTGCATCCTCAGTTCTTTGGTCAGATGGGTTCCTTTCTGAACTATCTTGGGAAGTCCCTTCCTTCCCATTATCCATAATTTTTCCCAAATTATGACTTGAAACATGAGCAGCTTCAATCTGCCAGTTGTCAGAATTTATGATTGGACTTGTATCTGTCTCATCCTCACTGTTGCTGATCATTATGCCATCTCCAACCTTTGCTTGTTCATCAATTATTGTGGGTGGATAGACATTTCTGTCAGACTTCCCTTCTTCATTATATGGCAATTGCTTTCCTAATCGCCTTGCATAGCCTTCCAAAGAATGACCAATGTTCAGAACCCCAGAATTACCTGAAATTTACATGGAATTAAGATACAAGATGGGTTTCCTACATGCAAAGATATATTAGCAGAAAAAACTGGGAATGCAAAAGGAAATGAATTCCATAAGCTTTAAGGAATATGAAAATTTCCTACTGCTATCTTTTCTCTACCTTGTAGAACAAAATTCTCTTCTTCCAACTCCAAAACTCTCACTGCCAGTTCTCCACACCGCTTCTTGTAATGGTCAATCTCACACACTATCCTATTTTTGCTGCATTCTAAATTCCTGTTCTCTTCCTTCTGCTGAATACGTCTCCCATTTTCCTCTTGCTCTTTCCTCTTGAGCTCCTTCCTAAGAGCCACAACCTTTTCTTGCAAATACAACATTTCTTGTTCTAGTTTTCTGCACATTCTCTTGTAATCCTCGAGTTCTTTTTCAACTGCAACTTCTTTTAGATTCAGTTCCACCAACTTCATTTCTATTACAGCACACCGTTCTGTTGCTTCTTTTTCCCTTTTCTCATGCTCAGCAATTAAAACATTATAATTCTCTTCAGATTTTCGATTCTGCTCTTCAAGTTTCAGACACAAATTCTGATATAATTTCAATGATTTCTCAGGATCATCTTGTTGGTTTTTTAATTCCAGCTCCTGTTCCATCATTTCACTTGTCTTCATCTCATCCTTGATTTTTAGTTTCTCTTCTTGCTGCCTCAAGAACGCTGCAGCCTTCTCCAAGTCACCAGAACAAAGGAGACTTTCTACACCAACCAACACAAAATACAGAGGAAGTTAGAGAAAAGAACTAGTATCGTGTTGCTATAAAATGCATTACAATACACTACATCAAACTACATTGAAATCAACATGGGATATACAGAAACTGAATAAAAACCTAGTTCATGTGTTGCACAAAAAATTGTTACACTATCTCTCTCTCTCTCTCATATATATATATATATATATATATAGAGAGAGAGAGAGAGAGAGAGAGAGAGAGAGAGAGTTTATCTACAGCAAACTAAACAGAAATGAACATGATATATGGAGAAATCACACAGAACATCAAACATCAAAGTAATCAATATATACTATCTGTCTGTCTATCAAATGAAACATCAAACACCAATGTAATTGATATACAGATTCTATCTATCTCCACAAGAAGTTGTCTGCAGCGAACTAAACACTAGTGAATGTCATATAAATAGAAATTACACAAAACATTAGAGCAATTGATGTTTGGGGTCGGTCAGTCTGTTGCATAGCGATACCCTGGTTTTGCAATCTATCACAATCTCAGCAATATCATGACATCAATACTCATTATGTATATCTTATATATTCTTTTGCAAGAGAATATATACATCTAATACTTGGCATCAATTTATCTTCAGTACAATGTTTACTAGACAATAGGATACATCCAGTCCTAGAACTTCAAACTGATAAGTTATTACTACTGTCACTTCAATGATACTTGAAACACGAATTAGCAGAGTGTTGTTCAACTTAAAAAGCACCAGATTCCTTCATGAAAATCTTCCAAGTTAAATTTATTTTACATGCGAACATGACACGACTTAACCAATCACACCTATTCTCCAGTTGTTTGCTTCTGTAGGATTTTGCTGAACCAGCATATTCTTAAATTTTCTTTCTTTAAATTACTTGTGCATACAAACAACATCATCAGAACAACATCAAAATAACGTTTAGATAGAAACAAATGTGGGAATGAAGAAAACATGAAACGTAGAAAATCAGAAGCTTCAGAGAAATTGAAATGCAAAATCACAAATCCTGAAATGGATATCACATGAAGAAACAGGAGAATGAAGGCAGTAGAACACAAATAATGAAATAAAGCAAAATAAAAGGAACTGAAAATGAAATATAGAGAAAATTACTACAAATCTTACTTCATGACATTTCTGAAATCTATCCGCCCCTTCCCTGGACCCCGCACACGAGGGAGCTTTGTGCACCGGGCTACACTATCACAGTTCACTCCCTTCCTAAGAATGGAGATTCTCCACAGCAAGAAAACTCAGTTCACACATTTTTTGGGTAAAAAGAGATTTTCCACAGCAAACTAAACACGAGAACATAAAATACAGGGAAACAACAACAACAACAACACCATAGTTCATGCATTTTGCTGAAATGCATTACAGTTTAGGCAGACCCTAGGGTTTCGTACATGAAATGGTGGTAGCTTAGCTTGAGCTTCTGAAGCTAACTTGGCCAACTTAGTCTCTCTGCAACACACAAAGAGAGAGAAAGCAGAAGAAAAAACCCCGAAAGGGGAAGAAAAATTGACAACTTGGCATCAAGAGAGAAAAAAAAGGAAGAATGAGCAATCATCAAAGGAACTGCAGATATCAGAAAGAAGCAACAAGAGCAAAGATGAATAACATATAAAAAGAAATTAGATATTGTGAAAGTTCCAATTGTTTTTATATTTAATTAATTCAGTTTCTTTGGGCTCAACTGATTCACGAGAATCAAGTGCAATCACTCTGATAGTATTTAATAAAGACTCATGCTAGAACAAGTACTTATTTTGGTATACTTTCTATGGAAAATCGGCAACCAAACTACAGCGAAACTATATCTT
The DNA here is from genome assembly GCA_035236585.1 of Warburgia ugandensis. Taxonomy (NCBI): domain Eukaryota; kingdom Viridiplantae; phylum Streptophyta; class Magnoliopsida; order Canellales; family Canellaceae; genus Warburgia; species Warburgia ugandensis. Next base: position 70,294,689 of record CP141134.1, read on the forward strand.
GTTAAAAATTTCACTTTTGATCCATCAACTCATATAATTCTGGTATCATTGTTCGAGGAACGATTTGAATCTCAGTGGAAATCCTAAATCAAAGAAATTGTGGGAAATTGGAAAATCACAACAATTGAAATGGGGCTCTGATAAATCCTATTTTGTTGTGAGCTATTAAGAAATTATCAGAAAATGGTTTTTCTGTTTCACCCAATTCATAATGGTTATTGTGATGATACAGGCTGTGGGATGGTTATTCCATTCATCATGACATATAATTAACACCCAGACCTAACCCTTAAGTTTAGAGTAATGAATACTACAAACCAAATTGAAATTCCACTCCCGGGAAACTTGTTGAATTAAACAAGGATATAAAGGTTGATTTTCAGAAGAGAACGCCATTCATCTCAAGCTGAACAGAAGGCAATACATGAAGAGAAACAAAAGACAGGAAAAAACCCTGAAAATGGAATAAAAGCAACATTGTAGGATAAAAAAGCAGATGCAATCATCAAACAAAGATCAGAAATCTGAAAATATCAGAAGAAAACAGAGATTACAACATAATTAATCAAAGAACATATGAGAAATGGGATAAGAAGAACAGAAATCGAGGAAAATGACATAACCTGAGGTTCGGGATGGCAAAAACGGTCCTTCAGAAGCAATTCCGTTTCAGAAGAAGCAGAAAACTTCTTCCAGGTTCTAGTGAGTTGAGATGAAAACCCAGAATCCCTAGAATTGGAGAGTTTTTCATTATTAATCATCACTTCATCATTTTTGTTTTTCAGGGGGAAATGTAACTGCTATAAACGAAAAAATAAACAGCATGCGTCACACGAGTCTCGTGACATCTTAGCGTGTCAAATGAACACTCCAAGCGGGACCACAGATGGTTGGTGATCAAAGTCAGACGCTAGATAGGCGATTTACCAAGTCGGTTTTTCCATTGGAGGATGATTGCACGCCAATAATCTATTGTGTCCCAAATCAACAGTGGAGATCACCTTCATCCCATATAGATAATGGAGCCCACTAATCTGATTCTGTTGTAAATTAGGTTGTGAATAAGCTCATGCATGTCTAAATTGGAAAGACACAAGTTAACAGTAGAAGAGCTGGGGGAGAGATTGTGAGTAGGAGAAAACACGAAGGATTATCTCTTCTAGGGGAGTATCACGAGAGAGAGAGAGGAGAGAAAATTTGTAAGATAGCCCTTGTGGTCCGCCCTTTCCTTGAACCCTGCATAAGTGGGAGTTTCGTGCAGCCTTGGCTTATTAGAGGGGAGAGAAAGAGGAGGAGAGTCGGTGGAGAGCAAATGGGAGATATATTATTAAAGAGTAATCAAAACTTGGAGGAGAGGAAAAGTAGAGAGAAAATGGTAAGTAGTTTGCAGAGGAGATAGATTAGAAGAGAGTAGTTAGATTGTAGAATAGAGATTATGCTTGTCTCTATTCTTAAAAGTTAAAGAATAAATCTCCTACTTCTCTTTTCTCATCCTTTTAAGGCCGCTAAAGGTTAGGTATATACCAAACTTTCCCTCAAATTTGGTGTACTGTAAGAGCTTTAGGATCAGATGAACGGTTTGATTCTTCAACTAAGTTGCCAAGGCACCAAGTAACCTTGTTAGAAAAAAAGAAGGAAATGGATAGTAGGAAATGGGTGAAGATGAATGCATCACACACACTTGTATGCTGAGTCCTCACTTTATCATGATTGGTTCTTAAAAAGGGTAGCTCGGGGTGGACTATGGGTCTTTAGTATGCAGTCATATTTTGCATTTTTACAAGAGGCTATTTTCGAGTCTTGAACCTATAACCTTAAGGTCATACGACAATAATTTTAATGTTGCACCAAGGGTCCCCTTCGTTATCAGGGTCGTCCCTATATTTGGGTAATAAGAACTGTTTGTCTGATTTCTCTTATTGTAGATGACTAGTAATTCTAAAACAGTCTTATTGGATGAATTTAGAAACTAAAAACTGTACTTTTATTTATACAAACATAGATAGTCATAAACATTCATCAAATAAAGAAAAATTCAAAATGAATTTATCTTTTGTGGATATTACAATCTTGGTGATGTTTAAAATTTTTAACTTAGAGAAATCAGATGTACAATTTTGATTAACCAAATATAGGACCCACCATGATAAAGTGAGGGCTTTAGTGTGCAAGCATTCCTCATGGGTGAAAACTAAGGTACTAAGAGGGAAAGCATTTAAAGAAAATAAAATAGAACCACTAAAACAGTTAAGTGAGATCCACATGTTTCCTCTTGGCCAGTGTTTTTTAAAGAAAATGTAGAGTATTCATTTTTGTTAATCTATATTTGGTGGAAGAAATATTCATTTGGCATGGGACCAAAAGGGTAAAATTTCATAAACCTCCAACTAATGGTGGGCAACTTTAACAATTATGGATCCATTACAGACCCTTTCCCATGTGAACCTAGGAAATGGCTTGCTTGCTTAATCAAGCAGTGCCATTGTCATACTTGAGACTCAATATCTACCCTCTCTTAAAACATTCATACTTTTTTCACAATTTTTTTTCTTTCTCTCTCTTTCTTCTGATGTGTTTACCGAGTGGCTTGGGAGACAAGAAAGAGTGGCTACTATTTGAACTCAACTTAAGATAAAGTTAATTGGGGCCTAACCTTAGGCAGCAACCTGCAAACAAGTGCAATTCAAGTGAGCTACACGTTTATTGCGCCTTTGTCTTTCTTTATTTCTTGGTAATACAATCTTTTTTCATCTATAAAACTACCTCTCAAGGTCAATTAACTGAGAGTCCTACTAAGAAAACGGAACCCGTTTCCATTAAAAACCTGAGAGCAAGCTCCCTACACTTAAAATCCTTTAAATCAGGACCGTAGATTAGAAAGGTTCTACTTAGTTTTTACTAGATGATGAGAATACCCTTGTGTATGTGGCTCTATGCTGTGAAAGTTAATCCTACAAACATCGCTCTTGGAGATAGTTGCATGGGCTTACACTGTGATGCGCACGTATATATGATCGTAAAACCGACTAAAATGTAGTTTCAAGTGCAAATTTCTCTCTAAGATTCATAAGAAACAATTGTTTGTTTCCTCTTCTCTGGCATGTTGTCTATATGTATCGGGTGATCGCCGTTGATCAGCTGAAAACGCAGAAAATAAATACATGCATAGATACATATATATACATATAGAGAGAGAGGGTTTTATGGGAAAGTAGATTTGGGAGATGGTTTTTCAATTTTGTCGTAAGTGGAGTCTCCATCTGAAATTCCGAAACTTGTTCACTGTTTTTTCTGTTTGGTAAACAAACAAGGATCTCTGTGTTTGAGCCAGTTTTTATATATAAGGGCAATGTATTGAAAATACAAACTCAAAATAAGGGTATTTTCGTCATTAACCTTCCCATCTTTTGGCCCAGACGGAATCCCGTTCTCAAAGTGTTTTTCAATAACTAATATAAGTTGCTGGATATAAATAAGAGTGAGTGAATGGTTTGTTTCACTTACTTGTACTAAAAGAGAGAGAATATGAAATACTATGATTCTTTCTCCTTTCTAAAGGCACATTATTTAATATCTTCTCTTAAAAAAAACACATTATTCACTCTCTCTTTTATTAATACAAAGTATCACATCACTTTATTTATTTATTAGTGATAAAATATTATTTTTCTTTGTTTAAGATCTCAACTAATACAATGGAATTTACTTTATACAATGTAAAAGATTAATTAATTTATTCCTTGGATTTAATTTTAAAATATGATATTTTTATTGCATTTCTTAATATATTGTTCAATAATATTTGTCTTTTTCTGTTTTAGTGAAGAGAAATAAATTAGGAGGAGAGTTGTTGAACTTTAAATAGGAGAGAATATGTAAGGATTATCTCCTCTAGAAATGGCTACTTGTAGGAGAGAGAGAGAGAGAGAGAGAGAGAGAGTAAATAGGGCTTCCAATGGACTTGGATAGTTCAATGGATGGAACAATCTGATGAGATTTGAATGTGACATGGATATATAAAACAATATAATGGGCTATATATGGATTCTAATTAACTTTACAATTCAAAGTTTAAAAAGATTGGATCAAGACTACTCCCTAAGATCGATTTGGTAGTCTCAAGTATGATTCTTTTATTTGAGAATACTAAAGTACCCTCGTCTAATTACACACACACACATAAATGTAAGCTCTTTACAAAGTATTTAAAAAAAATAAAAATATCAGTTTGGTTTTTTACTAAACTTCAAATGATTTTAGCTCAAATACAAAATCCTTGATTTTATTTTATTTTTTAGCTTTATATGATTGTTTAAAATAAATCTAATTCATGTCTAATAATATTTGTTTTATCTACTTCAATGTTCCTTATATCTTTTTACAAAACTTTCAGCAACTTAAGATCAAATGAGATATACAAATAAAAATTGCTCTTAAATTTATAATAATAATAGTGCGTAATTTAGTTTTATGATTAGATCAAGGACAGTCCAAACCCAAAAAATATGGATCAAGACATGAAAGTTATAATTCAGAGAATTATCTTAACAAGACTCTATTTATTTAAACATGAGTGGATCATGACCAGGACATGGGTGAATCAATTTATATTCAGCCTATTGATAGCCCTGGGAGTAAGAAGGTTTGAAAAGGAAACAAATGACAAGGAGAGTACTAGGACAGTAAATAGGATAGTGATAACATTTTTCTCCTTTCTTCCACAATTGATCTTCCACTTTCTCTCTCTTCATGTTTCTTTGTTATATGGAGTATCTTCATATTGTCTTTATTTCTTAGTGATAAAATTAATTTTCCATCTTTAAGACTGCCCCTTGAGGTCAACTAACTAATATAAGTTGCTGGAGAGTAAACAAGAGAGAATATCAAAGAAAAATAATACGAAGAAGGGCACCTGCTTGCTTACTGCCATGTGACACTTTTTCTCTTAGAACTTATGTTTCTCTGCTATAGTTTCTTGGAACTAGTTAAAAAGCGTTAGTCCTAATTGTAAAAATAAAAAGTGTCTTGTGGCATCCATTGAACAACAAAAGTTTCTATCCCTTGTATCTTGTTGTACAACACTGCACTTGTACATAGTGGGCCACCTTGGTTGATCAAACTATTCTTTTCACTAACTCTTGATATCTTTTATCCAAAATATCAATATAATTCGATGAATCAAATATCCAAAGGATATTTTTCATTTTAGCATTTATTTTGGATTGTTTATTAAACAATGTTTCTAAACTATTGCAGCCTCTCAAAGGATTATTCCCTAGTCAATGAGGATGAGGACCCTATCTAGAATTTCATAGAATGGTCCTTGAAATGTCAAGGAATGAGTGTTGCATAGGTATATCCACCTCTTCCATAAAAACCTTATTGCAAATGACGTGAAGAAGAAAGATATGAAGAAGCAAAATTCAGGCATAACATTGGTGGAGTTAGGTCTATCTTTTTCTTCCTCTTCTTCTACATTTTGGTTCTCTTGGATCATTTATGCTTCTTAGTGCTCAAGCCCACTATGTTACAGGGGCAATCCTTCATAAGGGATGTCAAAGGTTAAGATTAGGTAGAATTAGACACAATTCAGAAAAGATTTCTATGGGATGAATATCTCCACAAAAAAAAAAGGATTTCGAATCGTCTCTTAGGATTTAGTGTGCCATCCAAAATCTGAAGGTAGAACAGGTATTAAGGAATTGTCCATTATGAATCTAGCTCTGCTCCTTAAGTGGATATAGAGACTCGATGGTGATGAGCCTAGCCTGTGGAAAACTATGGTGATAACAAAATATAGGAGGGAGAATTAATGGGAGTTGATGAAGACAAATTGAAGAGATGATCGGCCATTTGGAGAGAGATATGTAGAGAAATTCAATGTTTTCAGGAGCACACTGCCATTTTTAATAAAAGTGGGAATAAGACAAGCTTCCACAATGATAGATGTCTTCAAAATGATTTCTTAAGAGCATACAAAGTTTCTTCATTCAAAAATGGTTTAATTCAACAATTCTGCTCCATCTCGGAAGGGAGGGCTTCCTGGAGTTTTCAAACCACTAAGACTCTCTTTCAGTTCGAACTGGAAGAGATTGCGGGTTTAATCTGTTCTCCAGCAAGAACTTATTATTCCATGAGTGGGAGATAAACTTTGCAGGAAACCTTCAGCGAGTGGGAGATTCCCTGTTAGCTCTTCATACGTGACAGAAATTTGAGAATTCTCATGAATATAAATTTTCCTAGGTCCTGTGTGCACTCCCAAAACTTGTGCATTTTCTTGGATTTTGTCTGATGGAAGACTGCTCACTATTGACAATCTTCAAAAGAGAGGGTGTTTGGGTCCCTCTAGGTGTTTCCTTTGCCTCTAGGTGTCGGAAACGATAAATCATGTATTTCTTCAATTGTTCTTTCTCCTCTTCCATTTAGCAACAAATTCTGGGATGCTTTAATATCACTTGGGTGAACCTCATGTTGGTCCAGCCCCATTTTCAGGCGGCCGCCGATGTTAACGGTAGCAGGCGTCGCAGTCGACCACCGACTTCAATTGTGGCAGGCGCTGCAGTAGCTGCCTACTTCAACTGTGGTAGGCGCCGCCGTCGGCTACCGCCCATTGACTTCTGTAAAAATTGTTGAAAATTAGGGCCCAAAAATCACTATAAATAGGGATACGAGTAAGAGCAGGAAACTATGGAAGGAACAATACCCATTTCCTGTGTTTTCTCTCTGTAAAATCCTCGTGTCTTCTCTCTGTAAAACCCCTGTAATTTCAATGTATAGTGAAATCTTTGCATCTCCCGTGGACGTAGGCTTATTAGCCGAACCACATAAAATCCGTGTTTTGTGTGTGCATGATCTTGGGCGGGGACTGAAAATCCTCAACACCTCGATTGCCATTAAAACTTAACCAACAGTAGTACTTTTAGAAGAGTACATGATGTACAAGAAGACTGGAGTTTTGTTGCTTTGGCCGCATTCTGAAGTACTTGGCTTAACAGCGGACAGATTGGGGCAAAGAATTCTCAGTTTGGTGTGTAACTGGGCCTCAGTTCCCAAAGAATTCAAGGGTGTTGAGGCAGAAGTTACTGAGAGAAAAAGGGATGAAGTTAGATCTAAAAGAATGATTAAGAATCAACCTAAACCAAAGTGGAAGCCCACTACACCGGGATTCCTGAAGCTAAATTTTGATGGAGCTTGCTTTGGGAATCTTAGCATATTTGGAATTGGTTAGGTTAGAAACTCTCAGGGCAATGCCTCTTTGATTTTTCAGGGCCAGCTCAATTAGGGAATACACATTTGGCCTACCTTACGGGTGTATCTCAAGAAATTAACCCATCGGCTAGATTTGGGTGGAAACTCATCATTATCAAAGGTGACACTAAACGTCATTAGATGGATGAACAGTTCCACATGCTCCCTGGAAATACTGGGAAGCTGTGGAAACATCATTAGATGGATAAGATATTGGGAAACGGTAGAAACGTCGTTAGATGGATGAACAGCTACAGAGACTCCCTTGGGAATTTTCATATATTAGGATATTAAATTGCACCTGATGCATCTTGTGGTTAAAATTTTATATATTATTATTTTTTAATTAGTTTTGAAAATAATCAAACTCGAATAGTTTTGAATGTTGAAGATAGGATCCGAACCAAACCTAAACCAGTAGAAATCATAATGATTTAGTTATGGATATAATAGAATCTGATCCAACGACCAATTAACAGCCCTAAATCTCCATCATCCCGCAAAGGTTTCACTATAATAGCAAAAGAGAGAGTTGCAAGGCATTAGTAAGGGGGTGATGATGATGACTCAGTAACTATGTTTGGAGGAGAAACGTGTACCCATTGGATGAAGAATACCTTTCTTTTATTTTTTATTTTTCATTTTTGTTTAAAATGTCGCACAAAAGATACACATGAGCACCTTGAACCGCTGACATACTAATACGACGGGAGAGGCCTTTCTTGAGCCATTACGTCAGATTGTTCTGCACAGACACCCATAAAAGGTATTGCATGATGAAGTCTACCTCTGTATGAACCGAACCGTTCATCTGAAGCATAAGCACAATGGTTTCAGGAAGAAACTAGAAATAGCTTGTCTGTAGAACCAGAAAAAGAGCCATGAAAATAACGCAGTCAGGTTAGTTTCTTCACTTTCCCAGCCAATGCCCAAAACGCTCCAAAACTATGTCACTGGTAATTCATCGCTCATACATTTCGGCATCTGTCTTAGCCCTTCTGCTCCACTATCCTCCCCTGAAATCTCCCTCAAGGTCCTTCCTTTTGTTTCCGTTACAAAGAACGTACAGAAAAATTCAATCATAATCGTAAACGCCAATGTCATCATCGTTTTCTCGATCTGCTACTCTCACCCATGCAATGCATAACCCTGCACGACGAACGTCAAACCATACAGAACAGTGTATGACTCTCAATTCTTCAAATAGTCATATATTTATTTCCCAAATGCAACATAAACAAGGACATCATGAAGAACCCCATGAGCTGAATTATGAACCGTCCGATCTTCTTGATGAAGGCCACTGTAAAGTGCTTTAGCTTGGAGATTGGAAGAAGAAGACATTTATAGTTGGTCGGAAGAGACGCTGGGCGGAATGTTTGATAGTGGATTTTGGAGGGAGATGGGGGGAGACTTTTATGTGCTGTTTTACGTTGAGATAGGCACATTCTCACTTGAAAAATATGAGCGCTTTAGCAAAACCCCAGCTGATCCAAACCATTTACCTGAAGATACCGCAAGTTATAAGATGAGTTTGAACTCTAGCATATGGCTCATCTATGGCATAGCCTGCCACGAGGATGGTTAGGATCATTGCAAAGATACAATAAGAAGCTGTTAGAAATATAAACTTGATTTGGGCCAAAGTGAGTTGGGCTTAAGATTAAATAAAGCTCATATTCTAAAAAGCCTATATTGAAGAGATAAAAGCTTAAATTCTAGAAACTCTTTTTTGAAAGTATTACTAGAAATATCTAGATATTTTAAAGATAGAGCTAGATATTTTTGAAGAGTTATCTAGATAACAAATTATAACTAAAAAATTAAAAGCGCATTGGCGCAATCCTAAACCATTGCTTAAGGAGGTGATGCTAGTATAAATAGGGCTGGTTAGTCACAAATTGTTTCAAGCCAAAATTGAGAATTAATACAAGCTCTCTCTTATATTCTAGTCAAGTCCCTTCTTCATTTATAAATCCTTTCAAGCCTCTAAAGCCATCCTCCAAACTTTGTAAATACCTTCTCCTTCCAACAAAGTGGCATCAAAGCTACAAGATCCTTCAAGAATCATGACTAGTAGTGGCATGATTCCCTTTCAAGTTCTCATGCTTAACAAGAACAACTATGATAATTTGAGCATCAAGATGAAGCTCTCTTGTGAGCATAAGATGTGTAGGACATAGTAGTAAAAGGCTACAATAAATCCGAAGATGATGATACTTTATCCCCACCACAAAGGGATGGTTTAAAGGATTCAAGAAAGAGAGACAAGAAAGCTCTCTACCTAATTTATCAAGCTCTTGACAATGATGACTTTGAGACGATTTCAAGCTCAACATCAGTGAAGGAAACAAGAAAGAAACTTGAGACATCTTATAAGGGAGACGAGAAGTAAAAAAGGTACGTCTTCAAACACTAAGAAGATAATTTGAATCTTTGCAAATGAAGAAAGGCGAGTCTATTCGATTACTTCTTTTAGCATTTTGGCCTTTTTAATCAACTAAAAAAGAAATGGTGACAAGTTGGATGATGTGATGATAATAGAGAAGACATTAAGCTCTTTAAATCCAAACTTCATCCATATTATTATAATGTATGATGAAACAAAAAATTTATAAGAAATGACTGTAGACCAACTCATGAGTTTACAAAAAAACTTATGAAGGAAAACACAAAAATGAAGAAGAAATCGATGAAAAACTTCTCAACATGCAACTTAAAGAAAGAGTTTTTTGCAAATGGAAGAGGTCATAGCTAAAGACAGGGTCATGGACATGGAAGAGGAGGCTTCAACAACAACAATGACAACAATGATGCGAGAAGAGAAAGCTCCAAAAGAGGTTGTAGAAGAGGTAATATAGAAAAAAGGTATGACAAGTCTCAAATTAAGTGTTATAATTGTCAAAATTTTGGACATTATGCCTCAAAATACAGAGTTCCTATAAACAAAGTAGAAGAAAATGTTAATTTCATAGAAGAGAAGAGCCAAGAAGAAGGCACTCTCTTATGGCATACAAGCACAACGAAAGAAGACAAGAAAATACGTGATACCTTGATACTGAACTAAGTAACTGCAGGTGTGAGAAAAAGAGCATGCTCCTATACGAGCTTGATGAGACAGTAAGGGTAATGTCTCCTTCGACAATGAATTCAAGATATTGGTAAAAGGCAAAGATAACATCTTAGTTTTCTTAAAGAATGAAATACATCAATTTATTTCAAATATTTATTATGTGTCCATTATGAAAAATAATATTTTGAGTTTAGGACAGCTTTTAGGGAAATGCTATAATACTCTCATAAAAGATTATATTCTTTGTATAAAAGATGATAAAAAATAATTTGATTTCCAAAGTATTAATATCAAGAAATAGAATGTTTTTGTTGAACATTCAAAATGATGTTGTCAAGTGTCTTAAAGCATGCTTTTAAGATCCATCTTGGTTTTGTCATTTAAAATTTGAACACCTTAACTTTGGAGGATTTGAATTGCTATATAAGAAAGAGACAATGAGATGATTACCTTATATCAATCGACTCAATCAACTCTGTGAAGGATGCCTATTTGGAAAGTAGGTTCGAAAGAGCTTTTTGGAAGAGTTGCATTCAAGAGCCCAAAAGCCGCTGGAGCTAGTACATACATATGTTTGTGGTCCAATTAAACTAAGATCTTTAAGTAAAAATAACTATTTTATTCTCTTTATTGATTTTTTTTATGAAAGCCATAGATTTACTTCTTGAAGGAAAAATTAGAAGTATTTGGAACATTGAAGAAATTTAAAGTTACATAGGAGAAAGAAAGTAGGTGCAAGATCAAGGTTTTGAGATATTATCGAGGAGGAGAATTCACTTCAAAAGCATTTTAAGAATTTTATGTTGTTGTATTCAATTTTGGTCAAAATATATTTAATTTATGTAATATCCTTAATTTTTAAGATAAAAATAGGAAATTATTAAATAAATTAAAATAAAAATTTATGGATGAAATTATTTCCTGAAAACATAATAATTAGAAAGTGCTCGTCAAATCGAATCAACGCCACCAAACGCGAAGCGGAGCTCAAACGAGGGAGTTATGGCCGTCAAAGTTGTAAGGGCAAAATGGTCTTTTGACGAAACGTGTTACACGGGGTCCAATTGATAACGGCACCCCTGTCTACACACGTCTCTACCAGTCGGGCGAAATCGCCGGGGAGACGTCGGAACAGCCGTGTGGGGAAGAGGTTGTCTTCCCCCGAGACTCTAAAACCACATGTACATGCTCCTCCCAGGAGCAACGCTCCACTTTGAGCGTTTTCCATGAATGCTACGCAAAACCCTAGATGCAGCCAAAAACTTGACTTTTCGGCGAGTGGAGCCCCGGCAACCACGAGCAACTCCGGAGCAGGTGCAAGGTAAGCCTCAAAACCTATGTTTTTACGTATTTATTAATTAGGAAATTAATTAGGAAAACGTTTAAAAATTTTGGAAAAAATCAGTTTTAGGAACTTTGTGCACGCTACTGTTGGAGTGTGATTTCACGGATCAAACCTTGTCCGTTTGAAAATGCACCGTCCAACTAGTGCACAAGAGACGAAACATACCCTTTAAATTTGGGAGTGATCCAACGGTGGAATTGCCCGAGGAAAACTCAGAAACCGGTACACAGGGAGGTTTTTAGGAACTTGGGAAAAATCGTTTAAAAACCATGGTTTTGAGAAAATTAGTGAAAAAGGAGGGCATAAATGGATTCTAGAGAGAATTCTGAAGAAAATGGCGCAAAAATCACGCAAAGCGGGCTGCGCGCTCCGCCGGGGCGGCCACAGGAATCCGTCGTCTTCTCGACGTTGTCAACGCGTCGGCGCCTTGGCGGCGCGCCATGGCCAGCGGGACGCACAGCAGAACGGCGTCGGATGACGTCGGCGTCGCTGCAACGTCTTGTGACGGCAGCGCGTGCGGACGCCTGCCGTTAGGCTGTCGCGGTGGGGCCGGGACGCGGCGTCTGGCGGCCGTGACGCACGTGCGTCACGGTCTGCGACGCCCAGCGCGCGCGTCCGTGCGGCGTCTGCTGACGCCGTGCGTCTTCGTGCACCCGTATACGTCGGTATAAACCGGCGGAAAAGGGCGCCGCCGGTTTAAACCACCTTATGGTGGTCGGCGGGCCCCATTTTAGCTTATTTTCACTAAAACTTGATTTTTGGGAGGCTAGAGAGGTCGAATCATGATCCAGGAAGAAGGCGTTGTGGCCGTATTGGGTGACGGACCTAGTTTTAACTTAAAAACTTAGAAATGACCACTTTTTATTTGGAAAAATTTTAAAATAGTGATGTGACATGTCTGTGCACTTGAATATACCAATTAAAGGGAGTTATTAGCAAGTAGTGATCTCGCTGCGAGGTAGGTGGCGACAGTAATGTTTTGCCTTGATTTTAAACCATGTTTTAAACATAGCATCATGTGTGATTGTGTTTTAAAGTGCGATTTTTATTTACCATGGATTTCATGCGACATTGCGTACGGGATGGTTATTCCAAATTGAATTCTTTTCTTGAATAAACTTATTTAAAGCTGCTTTTATAAGCATGATGTTAAAGTAGTTATGCTTAATTAGAGATTTATTTCTTATTATATTTATAGAAACTGCATGGATTTACATGGAAATGAGTATAGAGGCTTACTAGGTGGTCCTTTTATAGGCTAACCCAGGATGAGGGGCATGTCTTGGGGATTGCAAGCTATAAGTACTCTTGAGTTTTAGCATATACATATGATTTCCGTGTTTTATATTTGATATTGGGTGCTCTCGCCGGTGGGTGTCATCTTCCCAGGAGGGATAGGGTAGGCCACCCACCTTGAGATTATGATGTGATGAGTTTGTGATATGATAGACACACTGCCATAGATGGCATTCGGTAGGGGTTTGGTAACATGGATAGTCCACACTACGGTGGAGCCTTTCCATGGGGACGGACGTTAAGTCTCCGTTATGGTGTCGACGGGAGCGGCGGTGGTTGATACCCATGGAGGGTTGCCCTGCCGGCATGATGGCCCATATTCTTGTTATGTGTGCATGCATGATGAGCATGGTTATAGATGGTATGCTGGGTGTGACGACACTCGGAGGTTGACTATGTGTACTCGATCGGGGATGTTAGTGCGATGTGGTGGGACCCATTACCTTAGGGTGCCCTTATTCTTGTTGTATGCTCCATTTTATTGATTCATGTCATGTTTTAACTCAGTGAATTTCATGTTTTAGCATATGGAATAAATTGGCATTTATTTGAGCATTGGCATTATGATATCACTATTTCCATAAATGTTATACTTTTCATAAATGCTTCATTCATTATTTCTTTCAATTATTACATTAATTGTCTATGTACTACCTGTGGCGATAGCTTCTTTGAGGCATTGCTTTTGTTTGCAATGCCTTAGATCTCAGCGATAACGGAAAGGCAAAATTTGTTGAGAAGCGTGAGAAGGCTTTCTTGAAGACCATTTTTCTATAGTATTAGGCAGTGATGTGAGTCATTAAACGCAGGATTATCATTTGGATTTTTTATTATGGTGCATATTTTATAATGGGATGTGATTTAGATCTTTGGACATTTATGTGGGATGTTATGATGGATAGACCCACCGATATTATTATTGTCTTTTGGATGTTTATTTGATTTAAAATAAAGCGCTATTTATTTGACGTTGATTTATACGGATCATTTATTTGTGTTTAAATTACATATGCATGCCATTTTGAGAAAGGAAAAATTAACACCCGGAGTTTTGAGATAGGTTTAGTAAAATGTTAAATAAATCTTTTCTCATGGGATCCCAAATGCTCTTATTTAAAATAAAAAAAAAATGTCTTAAAAATCCGGGGTGTTACAATTTAACATTGAATTGCTAAATTTAAATGATCATCAGAGCTAATAAGATGCGTATTGTACGGTTTAAATGACTCTAATTTGCTCTTGGATTTTGCAGATAAATCAAAATACACTTGGATAGCTTATATTGAAATTCAATGGTGCAGATCATCTTAAAGAGCATTGAATGGTTGGGATCAAATGAATGAACTAAATCACTGACAAGGCAAGAGGGAATAATTTTCAATTGAAGATTAAGAAAGAATAGAAAACCCATGAAAAGAAAACATCCTAAGACGAATGGTTGAAAAAGGAAAGAATGAAATCCGAAGCTTGGTAATGTTTAAAAAGGCTAAAGGAGGTCTCTCCATAGGTGGACTGAAAAGGCAACCGTAGGAGAGCTGAGCCGCACCTTCCCCTTTCACCGCTCTCCTCCCCTTCTCTCTCTCTCTCTCTTCCCCTCTTGCCTCCTCCACTCTCGTTCCTTCTTTCTCTCTCACCCTACTTCTCTTTCCCACTCTGGATTTTTTTTTTTTTTTTCCCCCTCTTTTCTTCTCTGTTTCCATCAGTATATCGGAACACCCAGTCTTTTTTCTTCCCTCTCCACATCACCACCCCAGTCACCCGCACCCCCTCTCTGCTAGCCAGTTTCATCGACGCAGTACCTCTCTTCGTCATTCTCCTCTAGCCAACGTTGCACAAGTCAGCCGGGCTAGCTCACCTGCTACCTCTCCACCGCAGGAAACCGCACCCCTCTTCCTCACCTTAGTTTGCATCAACCACCCACCTAACCCTCCATCTCACTTTCTTATTCTCTCTCTATGTTTCCAGCAGGAAACTGGAATCCATCAATGTCCAAACCCTCCTCAACCGGTGACGCCCTTTGTCTTTCTCCTTCTCTCTCGTCTCCTTGTTATTTCATTACTCAGCCGGCAACTCCTCCTTCATCACCGCACCATCGTTCCCTCTGTCACCACCCTCTTTCCCTCTCTCTCTTACTCCCTCTTCTCTGCTATCTCTTTCTCACTGCAGGCCCCTTTCTCTTTTTCTCTCTCTCATTCCACCACTCACTTTCCCTCGTTCCTTCTTCATTGTACCATCTCCCCTTCTTCACCGTATCCCCGCGAAGCCAGCACAAAGCAGCTACTCCTTCCCTCTTTGCTTCTCCTTCTCTTTCACCCCATCACTGCTCCTCCTCACCGCCTCTGTCCACACCAGACCACCGCACTACACCTTTTTCCTTCACTGGTTGGCTCCGATGAGGTGCCAAGAGAGACCAGCAACACTCCTGTTCCTCCTGCACTCTTCTCTCTCCTTCGCTCATAGCTAGCCGTTCCCAGCCACCCGCACGATCCCCTATTCGCATTTTGTGATTTTCTTTGTTGAAGAAGAAGAAGAGGAAGTTTCTGGTAAAATTCCACATTTGTCCTTTAGCCTTTAATGCTAATTTCATTTACATCCGGTTTGTCTTTTCCCTATTTCTGCCTATCTAGGAACTATGCAATCTAAGCTTATTTATCTAAGCTTTAACCAAATCAACGGTGTACCCTTAATAAATAGAATTCTTTATTTCATGATCTGTTTTACATCATAATTCAAATCAATTTCTAGATTTTGTTCTTAAGACATCTCTTAACTTATTAGTATCTCTGATCTTCAATTTGAAAATTCAAAAACTAATCTAAGCCGTCCAAAATCCAAAATCATTCCTCAATTCAAATAATAAAAAATTTGGAAAATCTGAACAATCCAGCCATTTGATCTTTAATCAAGGATATGTTGGAGAGATTGATAAAGGTCGATCGATGTTGATAATATCATATTTGAAGAAATTAGCAGTGATCAAGCTAGGGAAGTAAATTTTATGTGTTTTTTTTGTTAATTTTCTGTCTTTGTGAATTTTGACTTCTATAATTTTCATCAGTTAAGTAGATTTGAATTTCAATTTCACTGTTAGTTAATTTTTGTTATTTTTTAATCTTTGGACAATTAAATTTTATTTAAACTTCAACTTTTAATGTTGAGTCCTCAAGGGATTGACTTGTACTTGCATAAGCTACACTATAACAGCCCATGCACTTGCAGCAAAACAATCAATATATGTAGAGAATAAAATTCATTGACCATTACAATTCCAAAATCCCTCAGCAAAATGCAGTTATTGAAAGGAAGAATAGAATCATTCTTAACAAGGCTTGATCATGCTAAAAGGCAAAATGCAAGTAGAAATAAGAAACTATATGTGTTTTTATATATATGGGAGAGAGGAAAATTGTATATACATGTTCTCTACTAGATAATATTGTGTGGTTTTCATCTTTCATTTGGCGTAGATTTTTTACTTTGTCAAGAGTACGATTTTGGGAAAGTAGGATGATTAGTCTAGATTGATCCAGCCTTGTGCAAAGTCTAGTAATCCTGGACAAAGCTTAAGTGGTTGATTGGTAAGAGTCCTTTTGAAGATGTCATCAATTAACCTAGAAGTTCTCTTAAGTTCTTTCTTATGCTTGGATCTCTAGGTTCATGTTAGAGATTGTTGATTGCCTAAAAAATTTATTGAGAAAACTATGTAAGTCAATGAAGGTAAGATTTATGTATAGTTATATTAATTTATATCATGCTTATTTGCTAGTTAATAAGTGATTTGAACTATAACATGTGTTTGTCTCTGTGCTTGTGTTGTATGTATGTTGCGGCTAGAGAAGTTGAGATCAATGTATCATTGTTATCGTAGAGAAGTTTTCTCTAGCTCAAAATCACATTTTTTTAATGACCTATAAGACCCTTAAAACTCATGTAAACAAATCGCCCAATATAATTTGTTAGAATATTAAATAAACCTTGGATAAAGCCAAGGTTCCCAACCTAGTCCATTTAAATTTAGGATCCATGAAATGTCCCTTTCAAATTATTTTTGAATATGTTATTAGGCCAATCTTATTGTCGAAAGTTTGCTTGGATTGGTGTGATATATAGGTGTTTATATATAGTGTCATATATAGGCTTATATATAACAGTTTTTGTCCTAATGTTTTGGATAATTTTCAATCCTATAAAATTTTAGTTCTAATATGCTTTTCACAGGTGATCAGACCTAGGGTTTTGTTCTTTTACTACTACAATTTTTTATCAGCCACTACAATTTAATTGATTGCGAAATAGGCGTTCTATGTGGGACGTGATTTTTAGGCTAAAAGTGGACTGATTAGTTCACTATTTTGCACTCATGTTTAGGCTTGTGTATATGTGACTTTTATTATCCATAAATATTAGATATTAAGATTAGATCAATAACTAGTTTGACGTCCTAGAATAGTCCTAAACTTTAGGATTGCATTCATAATGTTTTAGATAGAATTCTAGCTTGAATTCAAGAGCTTTTTTTGCTATTTATTTCAGGACTCAAATCTGATTTCATGCTCTTTTATTCTGGTTAAACTCCATTTTTTCTCTATCTAAAATTTGAATAAAATTAAAAAATAACTAGGTTGGGTTATTGGACCTCAAACAACAATTAATTGAATCATAGATTATGACTAAATTGAAGTATTGATATTTAAGCACAAGTGTACAGGTTATTGTAGTGTAACTATGCAAATACGAGTCGATCGCACTGGGATTTGCTTTAAAAGATGGAGTTTAAAATAAAAATTAATTATCTAAAATTTTAAAAAATAACAGCAAATTACTGAAATTACTAGAATTAGAATCAAAGTTTAGATCAGTTCAATTTCTAAATATCACAGAATTTTCAGTTCAAACAGATATAAAATAAACCAAATAACAAAAAAAAAAACCACTTTCCTAGCTTAATCATCGTCAATATCTTCAAATTTGATCTTTTGAGAGATGATCAGCCTTTACAGATGTCTTAAGAACATCCTTGATTAGAGATCTACTAGTCGGATTTGTCATATTCCTAAAAACGGTCAAGATCTGGAGTAATTTGTGATTTTGAGATTTGGACATATCAGAGTGATTTTTGGATCTCAGATTGAAGATAAAAAAATGTCAATTAGGTCTAGGGATGTCCTAAGAATGAAACTGTAAAGTTAATTTAAAATCAAGTAAAAAACAGATGATATACAAGCAATTCTTGGTGGATTAAGGCTAATTCGTTGATTGGGTTAGACCTTAATTAATCTGATATGGATTAAGTAGTTCTTGGATAAGCAAAATGCAGACAAAATAAAACTAGAACAAATAGGGACACAGAAGTAAATAAAAACAAAACAGAAATATAATTTTAATTAACGACTAAAGAGTAAAAGCATAATTTGATAAAATAATGAGGAGGAGGAGGAGGAAGAGGGAAGAAGGGAAAAGAGATGGAAAAGGAGGACGTAGGAGGAAACCTGTGTTGGGTTTCCTTCTCCAAGATGTCCAGTACTATCAGGTGGAGATTCCGATGGTGGTTCACGCAGAGAGAGAGAGAGAGAGAGAGAGAGAGAGAGAGAGAGAGAGAGAGAGAGAGCGGGGTAGGAGGTCACGGGTTCAAAGTGTGGAAACAGCCTCTTGCAAAATGCAAGCTAAGGCTGCCTACTATAGCCCCCTTGTGGTTCCACATCCTCCTTGGACCCCATACATGGGAGCTTTGTGCACCGGGCTGCCCTTTTGTTGAAAGCTAGAATACTTGGATATGTTATAAGTGTTCTAAACATATATAAAATAGCACTAAAATCTTGGTAAGTTAAGGTGTGTAAAACAGTTTTATCCGTGTTTTAATGCCACAAGTAGCTACAATGTGAGGAATCAATCTAAATATGTCTAGGCATTTCTTTTGGAAGGTCTATATCATTCATCTTGTTCGCATTCACTCAAATAGACCACTGCCAAAAAATACACCCATTGGATAATCATAACCTATGTTATTTTGGGTGAAAAATCACAACCATTCATTACCCGTAGCCACGAAAGGTGAACAAGATGAATGACGTAGATCTTTTAGAAAACATGCCTATACATTTTTCAACATTGATCCGTCGCATTGAGGCATGCCTCAATTTATCATTCCTCTTTATTGAATAACTCAATCTACGGACTAGCTATTTAGCTTGGGGTTAACAAACAATGGATAAACTTATCCATGGATGACAATCTATCCCGAGCTATTTGCAGTCATAAAACTTGTATAAAAATGTTGGATTGCAGTTCAACCTAAAAACTTAAGCTGATAAGAAGTGGGTCAATAAGAATTACATCTCAAACATATCCCATTAAGTGTAAAAGCCCTTTTTAGGCTCTTTACGCATAGATTTGACAAATGGGTGGTCTTAAGATTCAAACTCATGAATTCACGGTCAATAAGACTGTGATACCATACCACATTGGATTATCATTCAAGGTAAAAGTTTATGCTTGTAGGAAGCGGGCCATCTCGGGGGGTACTTCTCACATACCCTAATTCATATTCCTTCTAAGGTTAAGTAAGGATTCAATAAGGAAGGATTAATTAAGGATAAGGGATAAGGATAGAGTTAATACCTTTAAGACGTTAAGATACTACTCCTTAAGGAATACTCTTAAGACACTCAAAGGGGATACTCTAACACTAGAACAGTTAAGGGATAATCAGGGATAAGAGATATGACTAACACCTTTCCCTCACTTGGTCACACTCCCTTAAGCTACAAGTCGGTACGGGCCTTATTCCATTCGCTACGCTCATGGCGGCCCGGTTAGAGCTATAATTACACATCTAACAAAAGCATTTAAAAAATTATACAAAATAACCCTTAAAGTAGAAGTGATCAAGATTCTATTACTATTATTTTTAAGCTTCTGTAAGCATTCTAGAAGTGACAAAATTACTATTCTTCCATAGCTTAATCCATAGTAGACCATGCCCTTGCCAACCACCCCAAAGATTGTATGAAGTTTTGATCTTGAAATTCTTTTTCTGTATCAAATTACAGTTTTCATCTACCAGACTCCAGTCCACAACGTACAAGAAGTGACGAAGGAGGACTACGAAGCCTGCACCCAAACACGCACGATCTCCATGAGGTATCTTTCTCCCACAGTATTTGATCTAACTGAAGGGACCCACTACTACTACTGCGGTGTTGGGACCCACTGCGAAAAGGGCCAGAAGTTCTTCATCACCGTCAAATCTGCCTAAATGATATCATTGATGATCTATTGTAATTTGGAATATGTAGTGTGATACATCAAGTCTATGTTCTACATTACATTTTTAGAGCTTCAAATTGTAATTTCAGTGTTTGGATTTATTATAATAGTTTAAAAGTGCAATTCTCAATAAAAATACATGGATCTACTTTGTCCTCTTTGTTGATGTAGATATTGTATCATTGGCCAGTAGAGCTATGTGGGGCATCCGATGGAACTATCATGAGGTGAGCCCCACTGAAGCATGCCCTTGCAAAGTTAACCTTACATGCGTGGGCCATATTCCAGCCAGTGATGCATGCGTCTTCTCAGCCTAAAAAGGGCAGCCCCGGTGCACGAAGCTCCCGCCTATGCGGGGTCCGGGGAAGGGGCGGGCCACAATGCGTCTTCTCAGCCTGTTTAGGAAAATCGTTGCACCGTGTACATGGAAAAAATACAATAGAAGGCAAAAGGAAACCATTTAGTTAACAAATATTACTTGAGGAGTATATTTGGCAGGGTTAATTATAACGTGGACCCACCGTGCATATTTCCATTTCACTAGGAAAAATATCAAGTTGGTCCCACTATAGTAAGGACCAAACTGTTTATGTGGATGGTAGGGCGTGCTTAAGATGAGTGGTCAATGGATATTTTCCACCGTTTGATGACTCGAAGGCTTTGATTTGTGGGTAGGTGCTCAATTATATTCATAACAACGTAGATATTCGAAATTCGCTTGACAGATATGTATATACTGTTGCATTAGAGAACGAACGGCTGAATTGTATTATCCAGTAAGTTATTAAAGCAACGGACGGATTGCATATTTCATATGATCATCGTAATTGTACGTGGGAAAGGCGATACATCTAGTATTTGGTATATCATCTAAAATGTACGTGAATACAGCAGCTCAAATATATCATTTTACATTATATAATTGCAGTAATATTAATAGACAGCCATGCTTGGCAAAAAAAGCCGCAGCTCCGGTGCATGAAGCTTACTCCTATGCGGGGTTCAGGAAAGGGACGGACCACAAGGACTTAAAATATGCAGCCTTACCATGCTTGGAGATATTTTCCTTATTTGTTTATATTCGAATTTGAATATAAAAGGCTCGGTTATAAATTGCTAGCCAAAAATACGAAGAGGATTTTGGAGATAATCTGGAAGCATAAATGACTCTCCTCCCAAGTTTCACTATAAATACCTGCTTCTAACACTCGTTCTCCAACAACATGCTTCAGTCCAGCTTTACCTGTTTGGAGAAAAGCCTCGTCGTGTTGCAAGGTATGATATTTCTGCCTCTCTCTCTCTCTCTCTCTCTCTCTCTCTCTCTCTCGGTGGATTTTCGTAGACCAAATCCATCTGTCTTCTTGGTCCGGATGTTTGAATGTTGAACGCACAGACCTATGGAGAGGCCAAGCCCGTGACCAACTAGGCATGTGGGAGAGACCCTTCTTGTGCAGACCTTCTAGACCAGGTCTTATCTAAGATGGGGCCTTAAAGAATGGTTAGAAATTGTTTCTAGCCGTACTTTTTTTTGTTCATAACATAGACTCCAATATAACTGAAATGGAATTTTATTTATTTATTTATTTAAAGAAAAGGAGGAAAAGTTGAACGGACTTAATTGTTTGTTTCCTCTCTCTTTTTTCGTCTTTTTTTTTAGTGAAATATTTGCAGTTTGCATATTGAATAATTTTTTGACCGGAAGCAGGAGGTCACTCAACGGAAGCAGGAGGTCATTCTTCTAGACACCTTCATATTGGTAATGGCAGCTGTTCCGGAGAGCTTGTGGAAATTGCAGCCCGTAAATTCCGTTGAAAGCGTTCGATAAGCATGGTCAGGTGATATTAGCTAGCGTCAGATGGTTTCCGCGTTCAGGGAGCCATCCCAACAACATTGCAGCCCATACCGGTAGCCTGCAACAGGCGCTTGAAATGATCATTCTTTATTTTCCAGCAAAGATGATTGAAAGAAGCCTCCCGAGGAAGGACTTGACCAAGATGGTCAATGTGGAGTACGATATCAAGCGGGGAGGGAAGGTTACCCCGTAGATGCATCGCAGGAGTTTTGCCACATTGGATTGAAATTCTGCTGAGTTGGACTGGTGGTGTTTTGTTTCTCTTGTATCTAGGTTTTCTTATCTTTTTTCTTGAGATTTTTTGTATTTAGATCTGTTAAATGAGAGAAGAAATTTAATCAAAATACAAAATTGACGACGAAGTAAATGCCCAAAAATTAGGTGATATTGCGACGGCTGTTGCTCTTATTATTATTTTTCCCTTCCATTGTTATTTAGAGATGAAGATCTTATTATCAGGATTTATGTGAAAGTGATAAATCCTGAAAATCCGCTAACTTTTTCAAATAAAACTCAAATGAACATCAGTTTCGCTGTCCATCCAACAATAAAAGTGTTTTTTTTTTTTGGTCATTTTTTTTATAAAATTTTGAACAACAAAAGTTATCGCGGTATAAGGCCCTATAATGCTTCAACTCTATTCCGTATTGCCACCATTCTAATTTCAGATTAATTAGCCTAAATACATACTGATGGTTTATTTAAAATCAGAAGAGAATAAAACGGCAGCCCCAATGCACCAAGCTACCACATATGAGGGGTTCGAGGAAAGGGAAAACCACAAGAGTTAATGGTAGACAACCTTATCTTGCATTTTGTAAGAGGCTGTTTCCACGCCTTAAACTCGTGACCTCAAGATCACACAACAACAACTATACTGTTGCGCCAAGTGCACAGTGATTAATATTATGATGACAATTATTTTATTTTGAAATACAAATGGTCATTAATATTATGATAAAGAAAAGGCATAAGTGCACAGTGACATTATCCGAACTTTTGCTATAGATTATTCATTTTTATTTTTTATTTTAAAAGACATTTATACGTATAATTGTGAATTTTACATTACAATTAGCATTTCTTGAAAATTTCCCTCTTTCCTACCAACGAATATTTGAGTTTTTATTAATTTTTCGGAGGACCCAAAACAATTAGTTAAAATCATCCAAATGCATTATACGAATCGGTTTATATCTCCAAAAATATGGTCCCAGGCTGTGGTCTGATTCTCTGTACGTTCCTCCAACGCCGAATTCTACCGGGAATCGTTTTATTTTTAGCATATAACTCTGGATTTACAATGTTCATGATGGCAACCCTAATTATAGTAATGACAATGGTGACAATAGCAAGAGCAAAAAGTTTCCATTTCGTGTTGTGTTCTTGTTTGAAGGAGATTCTCCATCACCATCCTTCAAACAAGGACTACCAGGCTGATAGGCTTAAAAAATACGGAAATTTTGCATAAAAATACAGAAAATGGCATCGAATTGTCTGTCCATCTTCCTCTTATCAGTCACTGGTATTATCCTGATCGGATGGACGGAGGCAGCGTCTCACATTGTCGGAGGAAGCAAGGGCTGGGCCATCCAATCAAACGCTGCCTTCTATCAAGACTGGGCTCAACCGAGGACTTTCGTCAAAGGGGATAAATTGGGTGAGTTTGAGAGTCCAACTAATTTCCATTTTTCCATTTTTAATATTTCATAGAAATTGATTTTCGCCGGTTGGAAGGAACTCTAGTTATTCCAAGAAGAAAAAAACAGAAAAGAAAAACGAAAATTGAAACGCATTTAGATTTCTCGAGAATTTTAATTTTTAGAAACCTAATTTCGGGCGTAAACATGAAGAAATAGGATCGGTATTGAAGAGACGGAATCGGAAAATTCCAATATTGAATGAATTTTTATTTTTAATAATATTATTAATTTATCCTGTGCATGAAACTTTGTGGACCCACATTGGAACTCCAATAGATCATTAGGTCAGATAATCATAGTTATTCGATTAAGACCGACGAATTGGGTACTCGAAAACCGAAGAATACATTAAACAGCAGATGTGGGCCACCACTATATGAGCTCTTTAGGAAATTTTCTCTTTGGTGTCTAGATGTACCTTGGTTAGGATTTTAATGGCAATAGTTGTACACTAAGAACTGGAATTACACTAGATGAATGTTAAAATGGCCTCCCTTAATGGTGACCTGGAGGAAGTGATCTTTATGAGGGTTCCTGAGGATTTTTTAGGATTAATCTCTAGAAAGTAAAGTGTGCAAGTTGGTTAAGCATCTTTATAGACTAAAATAATCACAAAAGCAGTGGTATCATACTTTCCATAATGTTATACTAGATTATAATTTTGAGCTCGAGCAATATGATCACTATGCATACTTCTTTATTAGCGAGAGATGTTTATGTTATTATCATTGTATGACGATGGCATATTATTAATGGGCAACATTCTAGATATGATTGTTAAAACAAAAGAATGGCTTAAGAGCCAATCTGAAATGAAAGATTTGGGTCAAGCCTATTATATCTTCTGGATTAAGATTGAGAGAGACAGGAAAGCTACAAAACTTAGCTTGTATCAAGAATCGTATATTGATTGACTCATGAGATTTGGTGTAGTTGGGTGAAAATCCATCGATGAACTAATCTACAAGGACACTCATTTAAGTAATAAGACAACACTCTCAAATTATTTGAAGTCTAAGCTATATGATCAGGTTATAGGCAGTTTAATGTTATAATATGCATCCGACCAGATATGGATTACGTTGTTAGCATTTTGAGTAGGTTATAGAGTGACCACGATATTCCTCATTAGATCAATGCAATTAAGCGGGTATTTTGTTACTTAGCAATTACTAAGGATATGAAGCTCATCTTTCAAGTAGATGAGCTTGTACCTCTTGAATTTGTAGATTTTGATTGTGCAGGCAACCTAGATGAGAGAAAATCCACAGCAAGGTATGAATTTATGTTTGGTGGCACTGCACTTTTGTAGAACAATAAGAGGTAAAGTCTCATGCCAAGTTCACCATGGAGGCTAAGCTTGTAGCTTAGGTACATGCTGGTTCAAATCGTTCCTCTTCTCGGCTACCTGCAGCTTTGGTAGCCCATGCACCAAAAACATCCCTTTCTAATGATTCTAAATATTATTGTTCTTTAGCTGAAATGAACAGTTCAGAAAGTTCAAGATTTGAAAACAAGAAAAAATAGAACAATCTTAACATATCAGAGGGTTAACATCAACCAGTAATAGATATGGTCTTAACCGGCCACTAATTAGGAATATTACTCACGACACATATTTGTTCTCTGTGCTTACAAGGAAGTGGGACCATTGGTTAGTGAGGAGAATACCATCGATCTGGTAATCTTGATTCCCAGTGTATTTTTGGTGGTTCAGTGCGGGGTCTTTCTAGCTAAATGTGCCTAGATGATCCTAGGGCTAACGCTTTGAAGCCCTGCTGGTCCACACTGTTAGAGGCAAGTAATAATCAAGAAAACAAATCATATTTCTAGTACAAAGTCCAACAGAGCCCACTTTTCCAGACTCTCTCAATGGCTCTAATATATTGTAATTTGGGAAACTTTGACCTTGTTTGCCTTAAACTGAGATTAAGTCTAGCTACTTGGACAACCAATGAAAGTGGCGGTCATGGTTTTTCCTCTGTCTAACTGATTGACCCTTTCAACCACAAGCTCCAGTTTTATATTCTAAGGACCTGAAGAGTAACTATTCTGGTACTCCTGCACACTCGCCAATCAAATGCATGTCTAATATATGCCCGTGTTAGTTGATGGTGAAGAGGTTGATGTTAAAAATAGTTGAGAGAAATACTAATAATAACAAAAATAGAGGGGAAAAAACTCTGCCAATATATATTCTCTGCTTGTTCTGAAGTTCTTCTTGCACAAAGCGTTTGTTCAAACAAGCTCCATCGAAGCTGAGAATCGGGAAACAGGGAAGATGAGTAGAATGGGATCAATCTCTCTTTCCTTCTTTCTATTATCAGCAATTAGTTTGGTGTTGATACAGTCGGCAAGGGCCACGGAACACGTCGTTGGCGGAGTTTATGGCTGGTCCATCCACCCAGACAAAGTGTTCTATCAAAATTGGGCTCAGGGTCGGACATTCGTTCCAGGCGATAAATTGGGTACGTAATTCATGTTTCATATTGATGCGTGATTTGAAGGGGCGCTGTGGCGCAGCGGTAAAAATTGTTGTCATGTGACCTTGAAGTCACGGGTTCAAGGCGTGGAATTAGCCTCTTGCAAAATGCAAGGTAAGGCTGCCTACTATAGGCCCTTGTGGTCTGCCTCTTCCTTGAACCCTGCATAAGCGGGAGCTGCATGCACCAGGGCTGCCCCTTTTATATTGATGCTTGATTTTTGTTTTTTCAATGCGCAAAACTCTTACATATTAAGAGACGTTGGTGCTTGGT
Organism: Warburgia ugandensis; assembly: GCA_035236585.1. Lineage (NCBI taxonomy): Eukaryota > Viridiplantae > Streptophyta > Magnoliopsida > Canellales > Canellaceae > Warburgia > Warburgia ugandensis. The sequence continues at coordinate 70,321,228 of CP141134.1, forward strand.
TATCAAACCGCGAACGAGCTTATTCGTGGATAATAATCTCTGTCCCCTTTTGTTGAAAGTGAAGGGGAGCCTTGGTGCAACAGTTGAGTTATTGCCGTGTGACCTGGAAGTCACAAGTTCAAGGTGTGAAAACAGTCTCTTGCAAAATGCAGCTAAAACTGTCTACTATAGCCCCTTAGCGGTCCACATCCCCCTTGGACTCCCCATACATGGGAGCTTTATGCACCAGGCTACCCTTTTGTTGAAAGCTAGAATACTTGGATGTGTTATAAGTGTTCTAAACATATATAAAATAGCACTAAAATCTTGGTAAGTTAAGGTGTGTAAAACAGTTTTATCTGTGTTTTAATGCCACAAGTAGCCACAATGTGAGGAATCAATCTAAATATGTCTAGGCATTTCTTTCGGAAGGTCTATATCATTCATCTTGTTCACATTCACTCAAATAGACTACTGCCAAAAAATACACCCATTGGATAATCATAACCTATGTTATTTTGGGTGAAAAATCACAACCATTCATTACCGGTAGCCACGAAAGGTGAACAAGACGAATGACATAGATCTTTTAGAAAACATGCCTATACATTTTTCAATATTGATCTGTCGCATTGAGGCATGCCTCAGTTTATCATTCCTCTTTATTGAATAACTCAATCTATGGACTAGCTATTTAGCTTGGGGTTAACAAACAATGGATAAAGTTATCCATGGATGACAATCTATCCCGAGCTATTTGCAGTCATAAAACTTGTATAAAAATGTTGGATCGCAGTTCAACCTAAAAACTTAAGCTGATAAGAAGTGGGTCAATAAGAATTACATCTCAAACATATCCCATTAAGTGTAAAAGCCCTTTTTAGGCTCTTTACGCATAGATTTGACAAATGGGTGGTCTTAAGATTCAAACTCGTGAATTCACGGTCAATAAGACTGTGATACCATACCACATTGGATTATCATTCAAGGTAAAAGTTTATGCTTGTAGGAAGCGGGCCAATAATAATTACACATCTAACAAAAGCATTTAAAAAATTATACAAAATAACCCTTTAAGTAGAAGTGATCAAGATTCTATTACTATTATTTTTAAGCTTCTGTAAGCATTCTAGAAGTGACAAAATTACTATTCTTCCATAGCTTAATCCATAGTAGACCATGCCCTTGCCAACCACCCCAAAGATTGTATGAAGTTTTGATCTTGAAATTCTTTTTCTGTATCAAATTACAGTTTTCATCTACCAGACTCCAGTCCACAACGTACAAGAAGTGACGAAGGAGGACTACGAAGCCTGCACCCAAACACGCACGATCTCCATGAGGTATCTTTCTCCCACAGTATTTGATCTAACTGAAGGGACCCACTACTACTACTGCGGTGTTGGGACCCACTGCGAGAAGGGCCAGAAGTTCTTCATCACCGTCAAATCTGCCTAAATGATATCATTGATGATCTATTGTAATTTGGAATATGGAGTGTGATACATCAAGTCTATGTTCTACATTACATTTTTAGAGTTTCAAATTGTAATTTCAGTGTTCGGATTTATTATAATAGTTTAAAAGTGCAATTCTCAATAAAAACACATGGATCTACTTTGTCCTCTTTGTTGATGTAGATATTGTATCATTGCCAAGTAGAGCTATGTGGGGCATCCGATGGAACTATCACGAGGTGAGCCCCACTGAAGCATGCCCTTGCAAAGTTAACCTTAAAATGTACATGCGTGGGCCATATTCCAGCCAGTGATGCATGCATCTTCTCAGCCTGTTTAGGAAAATCGTTGCCATTCATTTGAGAGAGAGAGAGAGAGAGAGTTAATCTTCTCTAGACCTCTAACTTAGGAAAAAAATTAAACAGCATTAGTTGTATGGTTTCCATAGTTGAGATTTAGGAAGGTCTATCCATGGATGATGACTCATGGGGCACGCCTTCTAAGGGCTTTAGGTACCAACTTACTTCCATCTACGGCCCCATTTCCTTGTAAAACCTTGCCCGAGGCTTGCACTGTGTACATGGAAAAAATACAATAGAAGGCAAAAGGAAACCATTTAGTTTACAAATATTACTTGAGTATATTTGGCAGGGTTAATTATAACGTGGACCCACCGTGCATATTTCCATTTCACTAGGAAAAATATCAAGTTGGTCCCACTATAGTAAGCACCAAACTGTTTATGTGGATGGTAGGGCGTGCTTAAGATGAGTGGTCAATAGATATTTTCCACCGTTTGATGACTCAAAGGCTTTGATTTGTGGGTAGGTGCTTAATTATATTCATAACAACGTAGATATTGGAAATTCGTTTGACAGATATGAATATACTGTTGCATTAGAGAACGAACGGCTGAATTGCATTATCCAGTAAGTTATTAAAGCAACCGACGGATTGCATATTTCATATGATCATCGTAATTGTACGTGGGAAAGGCGATACATCTAGTATTTGGTATATCATCTAAAATGTACGTCAATACAGCAGCTTAAATATATCATTTTACATTATATAATTGCAGTAATATTAATAGACAGCCATGCTTGGCGATAAAAGGGGTAGCCCTGGTCCACAAAGCTCTCGCTTATACAGGGTTCAGGGAAGGGATGGACCACAAGGGCCTAAAGTATGCAGCTTTTGCATTTTGCAAGAGGCTATTTCCACACATTGAACCCGTGATCTTAAGGTCACACGATAACAACTTTTACCGTTGAGCCATGCTTAAAGATATTTTCCTTATTTGTTTATATTCGAATTTGAATATAAAAGGCTCGGTTATAAATTGCTAGCCAAAAATACAGAAGAGGATTTTGAAGATAATCTGGAAGCATAAATGACTCTCCTCCCAAGTTTCACTATAAATACCTGCTTCTAACACTCGTTCTCCAGCAACATGCTTGAGTCCAGCTTTACCTGTTTGGAGAAAAGCCTCGTCGTGTTGTTAGCTGATAGCCAAGGTATGATATTTCTGCCTCTCTCTCTCTCTCTCTCTCTCTCTCTCTCTCTCTCTCTGTGGATTTTCGTACACCAAATCCATCTGTCTTCTTGGTCCGGATGTTTGAATGTTGAACGCACAGACCTATGGAGAGGCCAAGCCCGTGACCAACTAGGCATGTGGGAGAGACCCTTCTTGTGCAGACCTTCTAGACCAGGTCTTATCTAAGATGGGGCCTTAAAGAATGGTTAGAAATTGTTTCTCGCCGTACTTTTTTTGTTCATGAGATATACTCCAATATAACTTGAATGGATGATTCATTTTTTCTTTTTTTTTCAAAGAAAGGCGGAAAAGTTGAAAGGACTTAATTGTTTGTTTCCTCTCTCTTTTTTCTTTCTTTTTTAGTGAAATATATGCAGTTTGCATATTGAATAATTTTTTGACCGGTTTCTCAATGGAAGCAGGAGGTCATTCTTCTAGACACCTTCATATTGGTAATGGCAGCCGTTCGGGAGAGCTTGTGCAAATTGCAGCCCGTAAATTGCGTTGAAAGCAGTCTATAAGCATGGTCAGGTGATATTAGCTCGCGTCAGATGGTTTCCGCATTCAGGGAACCATCCCAACAAGATTGCAGCCCATACTGGTAGCCTGCCACTGAGGATCGAAATTGATTTTTCTATCTTTTCCAGCGAAGAGGAATTACAGAAGCCTTCGGGAGGAAGGACTTGACCAAGATGGTGACTGCGGAATACGATATCAAGGGGGAAGGGAAGGTTATCCCGTAGATGCATGGCAGGAGTTTTGTCGCATTGGATTGAAATGTGTTTTGTTTCTCTTGTATCTAGGTTTTCTTATCTTTTTTCTTGAGAATTTTTGTATTTAGATCTGTTAAATGAGAGAAGAAATTTAATCAAAAGACAAAATTAACGACGAAGTAAATGCCCAAAAATTAGGTGATATTGCGACGGCTGTTGCTCTTATTATTTTCTTTTCCCTTCCATTGTTATTTAGAGATGAAGATCTTATTATCAGGATTTATGTGAAAGTGATACATCCTGATAATCCGCTGACTTTTTCAAATAAAACTCAACCGAACACCAGTTTCGCTGTCCATCCAGCAATAAAAGTGTTTTTTTTTTCTTTTGGCATTTTTTTAAAAATTTTTGAACAATAAAAGTTATCGCGGTATAAGGTCCTATAATGCTTCAACTCTATTCCGTATTGCCACCATTCTAATTTCAGATTAATTAGCCTAAATACATACTAATAGTTTATTTAAAATTAGAAGAGAATAAAAGGGCAGCCCCAATGCACAAAGCTCCCACATATACGGAATCTGAGAAAAGGGCAGACCGCAAGAGTCAATAGTAGACAACCTTATCTTGCATTTTGCAATAGGCTATTTCCACGCCTTAAACTCGTAACCTCAAGATCACACAACGACAACTATACTGCTGCGCCAAGTGCACAGTGATTAATATTATGATGACAAATATTTTATTTTGAAGTACAAATGGTCATTAATATTATGACAAAGAAAAAGGCATAAGTGCACAGTGACATTATCCGAACTTTTGTTATAGATTATTCTTTTTTATTTTTTTTATTTTAAAAGACATTTATACTTATAATTGTGAATTTTACATTACAATTAGCATTTCTTGAAAATTTCCCTTCTTTAAGCTATTTCCTCCCAACGAGTATTTGAGTTTTTATTAATTTTTCTGACGACCCAAAACAAATGGCTAAAATCATCCAAATGCATTATACATCAAACATTCTCTGTACCCTACTCCACCGACGAATTCTACCAGGAATCGTTTTATTTTTAGCATATAACTCTGGATTTACAATGTTCATGATGGCAACCCTAATTATAGTAACGACAATGGTGACAATAGCAAGAGCAAAAAGTTTCCATTTCGTGTTGTGTTCTTGTTTGAAGGAGATTCTCCATCACCATCCTTCAAACAAGGACTACCAGGCTGATAGGCTTAAAAAATACGGAAATTTTGCATAAAAATACAGAAAATGGCATCGAATTGTCTGCCCATCTTCCTCTTATCAGTCACTGGTATTGTCCTGATCGGATGGACGGAGGCAGCGTCTCACATTGTCGGAGGAAGCAAGGGCTGGACCATCCAATCAAACGCTGCCTTCTATCAAGACTGGGCTCAACCGAGGACTTTCGTCAAAGGGGATAAACTGGGTGAGTTTGAGAGTCCAACTAATTTCCATTTTTCCATTTTTAATATTTCATAGAAATTGATTTTCGCCGGTTGGAAGGAACTCTAGTTATTCCAAGAAGAAAAAAACAGAAAAGAAAAACGAAAATTGAAACGCATAGATTTCTCGAGAATTTTAATTTTTAGAAACCTAATTTCGGGCGTAAACATGAAGAAATAGGATCGGTATTGAAGAGACGGATTCGGAAAATTCCAATATTGAATGAATTTTTATTTTTAATAATAATATTAATTTATCTCGTGCATGAAACTTTGTGGACCCACATTGGAACTCCGATAGATCATTAGGTCAGATAATCATAGTTATTCGATTAAGACCGACGAATTGGGCACTCGAAAACCGAAGAATACATTAAACAGCAGATGTGGGCCACCACTATATGAGCTCTTTAGGCCCTTGATATCTGGGTTTTCCCCATATTTCTCCCCTTGATCTCTGGTTTTTTCTCCATATTTTGATCATTGAAATCTATGGGCCCTGATCAGGTGATCAGTTCTTAGTGTGAAATTTTGCTCGCATGATTGGAAGTTGTCCTGCCAGATCTACGGTTTCTATTGAGTCCACAATTGATCGGCTGGAGGAAAAGTTGGAAGCAAATTAACATAGGGCTCTAGCTCAGTCTTTACCACGGAGCACTTGTCCTAGAATAAGCAGAGCTCAACAAAATGGGCCCTGCAAAGACAGATTTGCAACCAAACCGTCGATTATTGAGACTGGAAATTCGTAATCCAGATTCGACAAACCAGTCCTTCTTGATCAATGAAATAGGCACTCCAACGATATAAAAGCTACAAGTGGAACCCACCTTTCTAGTTTTATCTCAGGTTATGGACAAGGCATGCAAATTTAAACCGTCCTCAAAATTTAGATCTGCTGCAGTACTTCTATATAGTGGGTCCCAATACAATTGATGTGAGGCGTCGATTTGATACTAATCAGATCTCAAAATCATGGGGATTAAGAAATCCTAATGCTTAGTTAAATGGGCCTCGAATATGAGAAGGCAAAAACAATTTACACAAGTAACAGCTACACATTCAATGATCAGAAGCCCAATTAATCGCTAGAACTGCGACTGCCAGAGCCCACATGGTTATAAGGGATTGGAGATCCAAAGTGATCAAATCAGATGGAGCATTCCTCCCTATATTATGCTGAGAAATTAATAATAATAAAAATCTTCTTTGATTACAGTTTTTCTGTTCACGACGGGCGTTCACAATGTGTTGGAAGTGAGAAAGGGGGAGTTCGATGCATGCGCGACGAAGGATGGGGTGATCGCGTGGCATATTAGCGGGCCAGGTACGGTACAGCTGAAGACGGCAGGAGAACATTACTTCTACTGTGGGATCGGGGAACACTGCAAGACCGGTCAGAAACTCAACATCACGGTGACAGAGAGCTCGGGAGCCACTTCAGCCTTTGGAGAAACATTTCTTAGTACCATTGCCGTTCCGACGTTATCGCTGATGTTGGTTTTGTTGTACATGCTGTGATTGTGGATGTAAATAGTCTAATTGATCAGGCGGTGGAGATCTGGGAGGCTTTGATCCTTCAAAATTGCTTAAGAGTGTGATTTGGGCCTGCCCTTTTTTCCAAACAGTGATTGTTTGGATGTATATCTTTGTAAAACTGTGATTATTTCTAGAAATTGCAAGCATGAACAGAGAAAACAAAAAACAAAAAAAACTAACTGCAATATGCCTTCGAAAATGAATAGTTCTTAAAATGATTTTATTTATCTTTTAAGGCTACAAATAACACAGAGAAAAAAAAAATCAAGCATGAACAACTTAATCCATGGATTGTAATCCCCGACTCTAGAAAGGACCGCAATTATCCCTACTTTGATAGACGTGTTTTGAAGAAGCTACTTAAGAATCGTCTCGAGACTTGGCTCTCTATTGTCTTTATTTTACTTTTGCACTTTCTCTTTTCCTTTGTTTTGAATCGCCCATCCATGTAGTGGGCTGGCGCACCTCTTCATGTAGATGATTTTCTTTCAGTTGAACCAAGCCCTTTACAGCTGATTCGTCCTCAAAGCACGTCCTCTCAATATTTTAGATCTGCTTTTCGGCAACAAACGTGCATTTGGCACATTTGAAATATCTATGGAGTTAATAACTTCTTTTTGACGACCATGATCAAGAATCTCGAATCCCCTTCCATCTGCAATGATTTAATATGAAGATCAACTATAGACGTGTTCTATATTATATAATATCATTAGTCCAAATCTTAAAGCAATCCCCTTAGCTGTACTTTTAAAGCCATGGGTTGCTACAACATCGTGGGATGTATTAATTTCAGCTATTTAATGTAATTGGAAAGAGCAGATAACATTTGATTGACTGAAAAAAGATAGCAAGCAAAAAAGTTAGACAAAATGATAGTTAGAAACTTTTTCTTAGTCAATCAAATACTACTTATACTTTACATCTGCAACTCTTGACGAATTAAAGGCTTAGAATCATTAACATAAGCATTCAAACAATCCAAAACAAAGGAAGTGGCCAAAGTTGGCAATTTAGCCATGTTTGCATCTATGAGATACCGGGATTGTTAGAATGCATTAAGAGAGAGAAAAAGAGAAGGGTGATATTGAAATTTAAAAAATAATAATAAGAAAGGAGGATTAAAAACTAATAGAATAACAATTTTGCAAAGCAAAACCCTTATTTGACGGGCACCGCGAAGAATTGGTTGAAGTTGGCTTTTCTAAGCCTTATAAAAATTGGATGTGTGCACCCAGATAGCCTGACTACCTAGTCACTCACTCAGATCTATCATTCCTCCATCAGGATGGGAATGCCAACATCAAATCCATGATTTAGTATCAACACAACAGGCACCTCTTGAAAGGGCGCCTTGCTGCAATTGTAGAGCTGTCATCGTGTGACCTTATGAGTAAGATTGCATACTATAGACTCTTGTGGTCCATCCCTTTTGGAGACCCCACATATGCGAGAGCTTCGTGCACCAAGCTGTCCTTTAAGAGTGGCGCCTCTTAGGAAATGCTGCTAGGGTATTTGACATATATTCGTTGTTGCTGCCTTTATTAGTGGGTTGAAGTAGGCTTGCTTGATGATGAGGCTGAAAAGCTATATATCTCCCTTATTAGTAATCTATATAATGAAGAATTTTTATGTAGAACCATCCGTAGAGACATATAGATGAGTGGATAATTGAATCAAAGGCCCCTTTTATAATTGTTGAACCTAAAAGGGGCAGCTTCGGTGCACGAAGTTCCCACCTATGAAGGGTTCAAGGAAGGGGCAGACCACAAGGGCTTATAGTAGGTAGATTTACCTTACATTTTGCAAAAGGCTGATTCCACACCTTAAACTTGTGACCTCAAGATCACACAACGACGTCTTTTACCGTTCAAGGCTCCCTTCAATTGTTGAAGTAGTGATTTGAAAGTAAAAATATGTGCATCAACCAACCAAAAACTTCCTTATTGTAGCCCCACCACCAACATTATAGTTCATTTCTTGCCAATCCATTTTGAAGGCTTTCCCGCCCTTATTGTCCTGGCTTTTATGGCGGTCCCGCACCGGTCCTAGAGGGGGAAAATGACGAAGAAATGCCGCTAAAGCGGAGTTAACGTGGCGGTCTCTCTCTCTCTCTCTCTGTCTCTCTCACCCCAGATACCAAAACCTAGCTCTACGGTTCGAATCAGAACCCAAACCCTAGAAACCCTAATTACCATTCGGTTTGTCCTCATGAAATGGGAAATGGAGATGGACGAGATCGAAGCAGTTCTGGAGAGGATCTGGGATTTGCACGACAAGCTCAGCGATGCGATCCATTCCATTTCGAGAACGCATTTTCTGAATTCCATCAAAGCCCTAAAGAAATCAACGTCCCATGAACTTTTCTTTGCCCAACAAGAGAAGAAGAAGCCTCTAGGTAATGAAGCAGCTGCAGACGACGATGAAGATCGAAACGGCGGTTTCGTTTTCGTCAAAGAAATGCTCAAGGTCGACGATGGTGCTGCTATCGCCGAAGCGAGGAGTCTTAACGCTATTCGGACGGCGCTTGAGAATCTAGAGGATCAGCTGGAGTTCTTCCACGTAAGCCGATAATTTAACTAACGTTTTCGCTTATGTTTGTTGAAATTCCTCAGTGGCGTGGCTTAACTTCTTTGATGCGAATGTCCTGATTAAAGTGGCTTCTGTACTTCTTGTTGAACTTGGTTGCTTAACTCTTTTTGATGCGTTATATGTGGATAATTGATGATGGCAAATTATTTTTCTGTGCGGTAGTAACAATTTGAGTTTATTCTGTCTTGCTTTCATCTCATTATGGCTTATCAATTGGCTTGTGGTACGAAGAACCCAACTATCATCTTTCTATTCCGTCTTTCCTAGTTCTCATCGGTCAAGGATAGCATGGATCCAATTTGATGGTGATTCGTTTCACTGTCCCTTAATGTTCTTTCTAAAAAAAAGATCCTACTAGTTATCTAATCTGCTTTTTGGTTGTAAATTTTGAATTTACTGTATTATCAACGGTTTAAATAATCTAATTTTAATACAGGCTACTCTCCTATATATTGCACATTGAATCTTCACTTGAACAGCTCATCAATTACTAGATGACCAGTGTTCTTTTCTAAGTGACGAAGCTTTATCTCGTCATCTGAATCTTGATAGTTCATATCACCTGTTATTTACGTCCTCTAGAGGCTACTCACTCTTGAACTGCTTGTAACATGAGAACTTGATTTGTCTTCAAATCGAATGTCCCAAATGAATACATAATATACTTGAGTGGGGGTGAACAATATTCTAGTGTTTGATGAAAGAGCTAGTTGGATATGGACATCTTATGAAAAACTCCTCTATAGCCTGCTCAAATTCTTGAGTATAATGTGGGTTTCTTTCGGTTGGGAAGGATCTATCAGTTATCTAGTTGAAATGTTGTTTTAGACTTTATCTGGGTTGGAGCCAGACATATATTCTAAATTTAATGTTCTATTGTTGTTTACAGACTGTCCAGTCACATCAGCGTGCAGAAAGAGATGCTGCAATAGCTCGATTAGAACAAAGTCGCATTATCCTTGCAATGAGATTGGCTGATCACCATGGTAAGAAATACAGAGTAATCGAGGAGGCCCTAGCTTTTGTAGGAGATGTGCAGGATACGGGCCGCTTTGTTGCACCGGAGAATCTTTATGAAATGCCTAGAAGTCAATCTAATGAAAATTTGGAAGTTCAGGACCGGAAAAGGTCGAATATTCTAATGCAGGTTTTGGCGTCGACATTTAACTTTGCCAAAAAATCCCTCAAGATGGAGCATATGGGTGGAGTGATTGGGAATGCTGCTCTGATTGCTGTTAGCATGATTGCTTTAGTACAGCTTCATCAAGTAGCATTCAAGAGTGATTTCGTTGTTGAGGTTGCACAGACACGAGAGGAATCTTATTACAAAAAAAGGAATGGGAAGATTATTCCTCCAGCAAATGATTCTTCTCATAGTAATCTTGTGAAGCATTTTGACGTGTTGTCAGCCAGGGGTTAAGGGGAAAGCATGACCACCTGGCTAGCTTCACATGTACATCCTGTTTTGTCATTGTTAGCTAACATGTCAGGTCATTGTAGTGCATATTCATGAGCTCCTACTTTTAATTTCTCTTTTCTTGTTTTCTTTTTTGCTGTTTTAGGACTGAATCTTTTGCTATATGGAACAGAGTCAGCACGATTCAATTTGTTCTGTAGGCATCTGTTTCCCCACTATTGGATGTGATTCTATATTCTTGAAGTTCTGACAGATCATCTTAGTTGTGTGTGGGTTCACAAAGTGCATGAGTTGTATTTATATTCTGGCTACCACTGTTTTTTCTCTACTATCTTGCTAACCTCATGAAGAAGTATTGCTTACCAGAAAAAGGAAAAAGAAATGGGAAAGACTAGGAAAGAATACTTCCAGCTGTCTTCAGCCAATGGAAGGTCCTACTCACCACTGTTTAGTTAACTTAAAGAAAATGCCAGTTATTTTTTGCTTTCATATTTTATTGGCACGAACAAGTTGCAATCAATTTATAGAGGTTATTTGTGTCTTACGAGGATGTTTGTATTGTCTGCCTGACACATTTGTTGGCATATCTATTTCTATATATTCATTATCTCAGACACAGTAGTGGTGCAACATTGCCATAAAGGAATCTTGGTGGGTATTTGTAAAATGCAACTTCTTTTTTTCTTTTACAAAGGCTTAATCATTTAGTCAGAGGGTGGGCTGAGGTGGCCTGTGAAAAATATTCATAACTTGTCTATAAACGTGATTATTTTCTTCTAGCGTTGTGCTTATCATGAAGCAATATGCTCTTCCAATGCGTTGGTGACATCCAATGGTTGGGGTATGCTAAAAGGGTTGGAAATTCCAAGGCTGTAGCCGTTAATGAGAAGACTTTTCCAAATAGCCTGTAAGAAGTAGGCTGTTCCACAAGCATGCAATGCTATGTACTTCAGCTGTGAATATGAATGCATAGTTTGCCTATTGACATGGTAAGTTGTTTCAACAGATGATATTGTGCTGCTGTTTCCTGATTTAATTCTCTACCTTTCTCGTATATGTATATATACATATATTCCTGGCAGAAACTTTATAATCAGGGAGCTTTAACGAAGTGCAAGTCTCTGTCCTGTTAAGTTTATGCACATCACATTGCAGGGTTAATTATTTGTTGTGTAAATTCTCATTAGTATATTCATGACTATAATATGGTCATCCAGGTCTCTATTTTGTTGCATTGAGATGTCCACTCGTGTGCCATAAGCTGTTCAAAGAGTGCAGCACGTGTGATTATCAAGTTATTACGGTTGTTAATTGTAGCTGGGTTACATCTGAACTTATTATTACCATTTCTCTCCTTTTCTTTTATATATATATATTTGAAGTTCTTTGACTTATTACTTAATTCAATCTGATTTTTTTTATTGTTGATAGTTGCGGAACTCTAATAAATTACTCAAACAAATTTGGTTGATACAGAATGCATATAGGCGATGTGTGAGTCATTTGCACACATAAATGAACAGTACATACTTTTATATGATGTATTTTCAGGGGCTTATATTCACAGTCACTCATTTAATGAGGATTGTCCATTTTTAAAAATATATCACTGTGTTAAACAGCGATTCAACACTTATAGTCACTGGTAAGCTGAGGAAGCCGGAGGAGAACAATTGCATTTGACCTAGTTGACTAAATGGGTTGGATTTACCTTTATGGCCTAGGAGCCACAGTTACAATTTCTATTACTTGGTCAGCATCTGATCTAGACATAGGGAGTTGTAGATTCTGTGCTTGGAGATTAGGAGAAGAAGATTGATCCATTCCTTTTCATTTGGTCTTTACTTATATTCTATTTTTACAGACATCTTTGATATTTTATGGCTTTTATTGCTCATATAAGCTATTTATATGTATCTTCCAATATTAGCGTGTAAGTGCCTTTAAAAAATAAAAAATAAAAAAAGCGCATAAGACATGTTTGCAGGTCATTTTCTTCCTTTTCTGGATAGTATTAACACTCTGTATCCCCCATGACTGGTTCTTCTTGAATTTTACATGTTTGTACATCACGTTAAGGGGCTGCAAGCGTTATCCCTTAGCTGCAATGAGATTATGTTCACAATTTGTTGAAAGGGCAGCCATGTGTCTCTGTTGGTTTATGCTTTTAATGGAAACGGGCAGCATTTTCCTATGGTCATCAGTTGCTAGTGGTGCCTAGATTTATTCTCTTTTGCAACTGGCATCAAGGAAATAGCTACAGAGTTGCATATCGTTGTTCTCTCTCCCACAGTTGCAAAGTTGGCGCATCTCAAAATTATTTGCAGAGTAATTATAAATATTCTTTTTGACTGACTTGGAGGCTTTACATTCTGTTTCATCATAATCTTTGAGACTTTAAGCTCAACCTTAATGAATCCTCTCATTATTATCTTTGTCAGCCTCATTTAGCATCTGCTCACTTAGGATTACCTCTTACCTCCCATCCATCTGATGGACCTCCACGCTGAGCATGAGTGTTTCCTATAGGTAAATGCATGCTTCTAGTGGCTCCAGGGTCGTCAATCAGCAGTAATTTCTGACGACACCATCCATTCATGCTGGCACAAATCCTTTAATTGTCAAATTTAATTTTGTTACTCTCATGCAGAATGTTTTGGTTACTGGGCATAGATTATTGGTTTCTATTTTGGATGTTGTTATTCACATGCACAATACTTTGGCTCTTGACTGAACATGGATTTTCTGTTTTCCTGTAACCTTGAACTCAATGTCCATGTCTTGCTGTTTGCGATCGATACTAGATGCTTATGTTTGAGTTGGGAATCATTGTCATGGCATCGCCAAGAAAAACAGATAGGCTCTTGCCGTGTGATACGGTTACATCATGCAAGGTTTATACCAGAAGAAAGAAACAACTTATAACAGAATCGGCAGGTCATTAACAGAATAAGTGCAGAAGGGTAAGCCTTACACGTGGCATGTACTGATTAGTCTGCAATAGTTGTTAGATGGATGGTTAAAAAAGAGAGGTGAGACATGCAGAAAGGGAGAAGAAGATGAAGTAACTGGAGGCCACAGCTCCCTTGAAGAGCTGTATAGTTGTATTCCTTGTTCGGTCTCTATATGCTCCTGTGTAATCTGTACTGTTCTCACCATAATTGAATCTACCTCTTTACGTTTTCAGATTTTTGCTTTGTGAATTCCTTCTTTTACCTCAGAAGTTTGAGGAGCCCAGCTGCGCTGCCACATTTGAAGCCTTTGCTTTTTTTGTTTTTTTACATTCTATTTGATGCAACTGTACTGTCCGAGTTTTCAGCATCCACCTGGTCTATGATGAACTTAATTATGTACTGCCTGATTTGAACCTGATTTGCCTTGCTTCATGAATTGTCCTGATTCAGTTTTCATGGTTATGCAAAGAGGTGCCACTTTATGTTGTCGAAATAGTCCTTCAGACATGACAAGTAGAACATTTTAACAATTATCCTCTATTTGATACCTGGGAATATGCTGCATCCCTTATAGTGCACTGAGTCTAATGTAGCAAGGTTTGTGAACCAAGGTCTAATTTGGAACCTTGACTTCGCTCATTTCTTGGTCTCTGTTTTCGCTTTTGGGAATCACTACCCATTGCTTCATTTTGATTGATTTCTCTGCTTTCTTGGCTGAATGTGGCGTTGTTCACAAGTTGGCAAATTGAATATGGATTTTTACAGCCGGAATGCAGCCAGTAAAAGTTGGATCACTATCCACCTTGTATCCGCGAGCCACCTGTTGTGAACTTTACTGGTTCTGTTCATATTTAACTGGTGCCGAATCCAAACAAACCTTGCCGTGGGAGTCAAGTAATGGAAATTCAAATGCAAAACCCAAATCCGATCTGAATTTATTATTATTATTATTATTGAAATGGTGCAAACGCACTCCTAAACACCCTCCAGTCCCGACCTTAACGATTGAGACTTATCTGAATTATTGCATATTATAGCTTTTGAAAAAATATATTAGAAAATTAACATGCAACAGTATGAATAAGAATCTTCATGTGCAATGGTAGAGTTGTCATTGTGTGACCTTGAGATCACAGTTTTAAAGCGTAAAAACAGTCTTTTATAAAATGTAAGTAAGATTATATACTATTAACCTTTATAGTCTGACCTTTTTTTGAACCCTGTCAAACCCATCATAATACAATAAATGAGAGTCAACCACTGGCAACCGTACGTGTAATGGGTAATTAATGGTGGGTAAGTTTGGATGTTTGCGTCTTGTACGGGAAAGGGCGGTTGTTTTGCTTATCATCAAAACAAAGGAAATAACGGATCGGAAGCTCTTTAACTTATTGCCATAAGTAAAATGTGAATTCAACAACAAAAAGATCTATCTCCACATGGTTATGACCATTTACTGGAAGTGATTCTTAGCAATCAGAGGCCTGAGGTACGGTCGACGATGAGTAATTTTCTGACAAATGATTGTTAATGAGATATCTGTCTGTGAATCCAATGATTCTCCGTTGGAACAAATGTTTTGTTCATTTACTTCTCATATTCACATTAAACTATGAAAACGCAGCCGGCGTTCCCACACCCCTTTGATGTGAATACCAGACCTTTTTTCTAATTTTATTATATTTTTATCTAAAGGGCATGCTTCCATGATAATCTCGACTCTTCGTCTTAATTTATTTGCAGTACAGTCTACTGACTAAAAAATTACATACAATAAATGATTGTACTATTGCTTCTTTTTTTTACTCAAAAATTACATACATTGAATAATTGTACTATACTTAAAAAAAATACTAAAAAATTACATACATTGAATGATTGTACTATTACTTCTTCTTTTTTTAAAAAATTTTAACTTAAAAAAATGACATACATCGAATGATTGTCCTATTGTTTTCTTTTTTTTTTTACTCAAAAATTACATATATTGAATGATTGTACTATTACTTTTTTTGAATTTTAAAATCAATGGTAAAAATATTAACGGTACTAAAAGCAACTAAAAAATCTATGTTCGAATCATCTAAAATATGTGATTATCGAGATATATCTCATCTATAGCAAGATGCTTAAGATCGATTGCTTAATTACCAAAAAATGTAGACCACACGTGTACTTTTACTATAAAACTTGTAAATATCAGCTCCCAGCTCCTACAAGTTGGTGTAGTTCTTGGATGTTCTCTCATCTTTATTACGAGGAATAACCTACTCTCTGACACTCACATAAAAGCTGTATACCGTTCCGACCACTGCTGCGAGTGTAATCTCTTCACATAGTATGTATCCCTAATCCGACACAATCGCATAAACCAGATTATAAAAGCATTGCCAGTCAGGACTAAAGCATCGGGAGCAAGTGAACTCTGTATATCTAGAGACTAATTGGTATAAGCAATCTAGTTCTGACTTGCAGGTACTATCCTGCTCGTTCAACCCATTCTGAATGTTTTGATACATTATTGCTACTGTAAATCATGTCTAGGTGCAAGCAAAATTTGATTGCCTAATCCAGGAAAAGAAAAAAAGAGCGCGCTTCACTACTTTTGCAGCTGGTTATACTCATTTAAACAAACAAGAAAGCAAGCAAATAAACAAAGTAATCTGCCGTCTCCATGCAACCATCCACTATATAATCTACTTGATGCAGAGATTGTTGTTATAAAGTTCCATCCACCTGAAAGATGCTTTGAGCGACTTAAATTTGCAGATCCATTCTTGAAGTCCAAAGGAAAATTTCGACAATGTTCCTGAGTAGACATCTTGTAGACAACGAAAACTCACTCGGTGGATTGCTACAGTAGACTCCCAATTCCACCAACTGCCTCTACTATGGATTTTCTAGAACTGACTCGACCATATTGTTATTCTTTAGTTGCATACAAAGCAGTGCTTTTTCATGACACTTTCATCCTGTGCCAAGTTGCAGTAACCAGCATCTGGCATTGGTTTTGTCACTGGCAACAATGCCCCAAATTCAGCAGCTAAATTGTTGCACTCTTGACCAAGTAAAAGGTCATCATGAGGTTGGTTAGGAGCTATTGCACGTCCTAAAACATGTGTGCAGGCAGACATCATGAAATTGGGGTAGGAGATCCCTTTAAGACTACCACAACACTGGAAGTTTATCCAACTGTTGTTCACAGTGAATATCCTAGATATTTGTTCTATGGTCCTATAACCACATACAGAGTTTTCAACAATAGGAGAGGAAATGTTCTTAGCACGTTGAAAATGTTTTTCTTCCACTGCACATGTTATCTTTCAACAATAGGAGAGTGCAAAAGTAACTAGCAAGAGCCGATGTAAAAAACCCTGCATTAATGTGTGCTGGTCAGAATGTTATTCTAGAATCTGCTCTTAAACTATTACTATATTGTAATGACCCAGGTCTTTCCATGCATTTTTAACTGCAATATCTAATTCCTAAGGCGGGATGCATCCCTATTTGAAAACCATGCAATGTAGCGGAAAACCTTTTGTTTTAAACTCATTTTGAAAACCCCGAGTGTCATTTACTTTCACAACAACCAAAGTAGTTTTTGAAAAACTTTAGAAATCATAAGTGTTTTCTCAGGTCTATCCAGTCACAGCTTACAGCCCAACTGTAATTAAATACAAATACATGTCCCAAGGGTAGAGAGTTTACTTACATGTATGATTGTCTCCTTTTGATTTACTTGCTCGTAGCACTAACATAGGCATCTTCTACTCGTGAATGGAGCTATCCTGAAAAATATTAAGGATAGGATGAGTATATACTATACTCAGTAGGAGTCTATCACTACTAGTTTTGCAATGCATGCTATGTTTAAAATCATATGCTCTTTAAAACATGTGCATGTTCAAACAACCATGTTCAATATCGATATTAAAAACCATTGTCGAATCGGAATACTGATGACTAAAGAATCGCATAATTCAAGTCGAAAGTATCATATATATATCATAAACATAATGATATGCATAAGATGCTCAACTGAATCCAACTTATGGATATCTAGCATGGTATGATCAACCAACCTCATGTCATGTCATATGCAATGCAAGTAAATTCATGAAACCATAGGGCCCAATTATGCTCACAACCTCGCCGCCGTGTGGTCTCCGGGTACCTAAGGACACAGCGTCATAGCCTCCACGGGGTATATGACACATCGACTCAGTGCCGTGACACCAGTGGTAGCCCCCTGTACCACATGCAGTTTTTCTTCCATCTCCATTACAGAATTCCATTCATTAACAAACATCAATTGAGAATAGCATGGGACCTCATTTCTGCGACATTGTTGTTATCATGGAATAGAGTTTCTCTGCTTGCAGAAACTTTTCGTCTCTGTGGCTGCATGCTGGTAGATGGAGAAATGATTTGGGTCCCATCCTTGCTTTTTTAATTATTATTATTCTTTTTTGGGTGTTTGAGACAAAGCAAGCCTTTGTTTATTTTACCTTTTGTTCACAACCGCGCTCTCTTCTTTTCATATCAAGCACGATTGCTTTGTGGCCAACTCATTGGGCTTCCAAGCTCACACCTTTGGCATAACTTCCTTTCCGATGATGGGCTTACTCACTCTGCCTGTTGCACCTTCACGGACGGAGGAATTGAAATCTGTAAAACAATTATCTTGCTCCTTAAATATCGTTTCTTGCTCCTCAATTATCATTTCTTCATGTACAGATGATACTTCATGTACAGATGATAAGCATAGAATGTTTCCGATTATCTGTAGGATGATAAGCGTGTGCCAATCTTGTAGGATATGAGTTCGATTCTAACGTTTAGAAGCCTCTATTGAAGGCTCTAATCTAGGCATATTTTCTAGAAGATTAGAGCCTTCAATCGAGGCTTCTAAAAGTTAGACTCAAACTCATAGCCTACAAGATTGGCACAATGGTAGAGTTGTCATTGTGTGACTTTGAGGTCACGGGTTCAAGGCATGAAAACAGCCTCTTGCAAAATGCAAGGTAAGACTACGTACTATTGACTCTTATGGTCCGCTCTTTCCCAGACTCCGCACATGCACCATAACTGCCCTTTTATATATACTATTCATCTTGTTCACCAGCCTTTGCATAGGCTATCTCTAAATAAATGGCCTATGTTACTTACGATGAAAAATAATGACCTTTGATTTTAAAAATTGGAAGGAGAGAAACAAAAAAAAAAAAAGTTAGAGAAAGCCATTCATTCCTTGTAATTTTTCACATGTAACCTAAAAGATTAAAGGAGCTGATATTTTTCATCATCCTTGGTACTAATGTCATACCCTCTTTTAGAGTTTTACCCTACTTATATCTGAGCAAATCTACTTTCATGATAATATCAACTATTCATCTTAGTGCTTTTGTAAGTAGATGAAGTCTGACCTAAAAATTATATACATTGGATGATTGTACTATTGCTCTTTTCAAATTCTAAAATCAATGGTAGAAAAATTAACAGTACTTAAAAACAACTAAAAAAATCAATATTCGAATCATTTAAAATATGTAAATTTTAAGATATAGCTAAGAAAATACTTAATATGAACTGTTTGATTACTCAAAAAAGTGAATCACACATGTACTTTTATCATAAAACCTCAAAAAAAAGAAGACATTTCGTTAGCATTAAGGGGGTCCTTAGTGTGAAAATATTGGGTCCCAATATAAGTGGCATTGATCTTTCAGAATCCCTATCATTCCTTAACTCATTGTCAGTTGGCTTTCCACTTTCAATAGCCCTGAACTGCTGGTCCACTTAAGTGCGCAAAGACGAAAAGAAAAGGGGCAAACAAAAAAACACAAAATCTTATTGGATTGGTGAGTCCTATATACAGAAGTACTTGCTGTGATAAAGGGAGCCTTGTCCTAAGTTGATCTAGGCAATCTGCTTGGCAGATTCTAACTTGATAACACGCAATCTTGGATTAATCCCCCACATGTAACTTTCAACTTTTCCATTTGCAGTCTTCCAAATCCAGCAGCTTGGATCATCTATTTGTCATACTTCTTGATCCAGGTGAAGTCCTACGACTTCAAATCTCATCTCTCTTTTTTCCCGTCTAAAAAGTAGGAGATTTAAGTTGGGAACTGGGAAGTGAACACTCCTGATCAACCAAAAGGGTGGACCACATTGCAGCACTGCCTGCTTGTTGTGTGGTCGTATTCCAATGTGCATTTCTCTCATTGACAACCATGGAATCCTTCAAAGTTTGAAAAATAGAATATCGTGCATCTCGCAAGACATTATGCCTTTAATCAAGCCGTTCGATCTTACTGTTTGATCAGGTTGTAACCATCAATCTAGACCATTAATCGTAGTTCATCACATTCTGAGTACGTAGTCAAGGTTCTAATGAGAAGATGATAGAAGAAAAGAGAAAATGGGAGCAAATGCCTTCTCGTACAGAGGTGCAAGCAGCGCCTCTCCATGGAACCTAGTAGTTCACAGGTAGCTCACAGGTTCGAGTTGCTTATGGGTGTGTGGTCATCATTCAAAAAGAAAAGAAAAGAAAATATAACAAAAAATTCCATATAAATTGGAGGACTCAGATTGTCTACTTGAACATGTCCAATATATGACCCATCTATTTTTATTTCCTAAAGCCTTCTAGTGAAATGAAGCTAGGGGGAGGAGCATCTCACCTGCGTGACTAAGATTCGAGGCTCTGCATGGGTGTGTGTCTAACTTTGAAAAGTAAACGTGGAGTTCCAAGGTCTGGCCATATCACATAACAGTTAGATTAGTAGATAATATCTTTGGTTTTTAGATTTTTATTTTTATTTTTAAAATTATTGGTACCGGTGAGAAGGAGTAAGTCAATGCAAGTCGAAGGTTCTAAAAGAGCAATGGAAAGACCCCCAAAAAGAAGAAGATAAAACTGGTGAGAAAAAATTTAAAAATTTTAAAACTAACGAAAACCATAATCCTTAATAGAGGAGAAAATAGGAACAAAATTTATGTCATCAAGGTCTGTACGTGCTCGACGGGTCCCAAAAATGAAAATTTAGAGATTCATTAATTGAAAAATTATGGTCAGAGCTGCCTACTTATGTTTTAATCACAATACTAAAGTTCAAGCATGGGTCAAAACCTATCACATGCTGAAAATAAAAATGTATATATAAATCCAAAGATCACCAACCTGTGATCACTACCAACCATTAGATGTCCCATCTGGAATAAAATTCGTGTCATGTATGGTCTCCTCTTGGATTTTCCTACAAACTTTGGTTTTACATCATACATCTCCATGTGCTTAGTACATGACCTTTTCAATTATTCAGGACTATTTAAGACTATTTTATGTTTTTAAATATCGGTGTTAGTACGATCTTTTAGACATAAATTAGTATAATACCCACTAGATCTTTAAAACAACTAGATCAGTTATGATGATCATTAACTTTTAATAATCTGCTTCGCTTTTTAATCGTGCGGCTATTAACAAATTCTTTAATCAGTTTAATAATGTGTTTGGTGGAAGTGTTGGCTAATTCACCAGCAAAGTAAGTGTCTAATTGGTGGAGTTTATATATTTATTCCTAAGATGCCGGGTTATTTTCATCTTAGCACTGCCGTTGGTCGAAGACAACAAAGTTTGTGGTTTGAGTTGCCGCTTTCGCCTTTGGCGGATGCATATTACATTTAGGAGATTGCATGCGTGCGTGATTAATTTGCTTTATAATTATTCCTAAATATTGAAGAAAATGGCATAATTTCATAAACTAGTTTGCTTTCTTTTGCTTCGTAATTATTGACTTTACTTTTTTTTTAAATGACATAATTGCATAAACCGGATTATATAATGCTTAAGGCCCTAACCTATTAAAACCAAACCACTAAGACTTAAAATGTCAATATCTCATTTTATTTCTTTTTCTTGGTGCAACTGAATGTTCCGTCTAGGACCATTGTGGATCATGTCAAACCGACCTTGTCCACTGGCTAGGTGGGTTCCAGCCACTTGGGGAATATGGCTTGGAAAAGCTCTCAGTGGAGGACTGCACGAACCTATATGTAACACTTTTATGTGGTCAATGCCTTAATATTCTAAGAGGCCAATTCGAGGTTCCCTGGCAATTGGATACTAAGGATGTTCCAATGGTTGCAATTTTCAGGACATAGGCATCTCTTTGATATGGCCCACGTTAAGGGTTCATATCATGCCAATGTCATAAGATCGTCTAAGAGTTTGCCGAATAACATGATATTTCTAGTAGTTACGCTTGTTTGAAGATTTAAGATGACACTTTTTTCTCGTTGGAGAGATCTCAAGTAAATTTAACAATTAGACAATAAGTTTTAGATAGTTTGTTTCATAACTCTACGATCAAAGCTTCATCGAACTACAAGATCGATTGATTTCATGCTCATTTTTAAACATGCATGATGAACGGCTTAGATTTACAAAAAGAATAAATATTATATATTTCTTCCTCTCCTCTTAAAGAAAAAGTGAAGAAATTTAATGAGAGCGGCAAGATTCACGAGAAGCGTAGGCCAGCACTAAGATACAACCAATATCTATCACATTCCTTCCCCTCGCTTTCTTGTGGGCTGGGGAACGGTCCTGGGGCCACCTCAGTATCTAATGGGTCCCATCATGCCATCTGGAACGTGTGACTCTCATTAGTTGGGTCCACATTGTCAAAATTTCCACGGAAAATGGCCTTTAGGAAGCAGACTAGGCTGAGCCCAGCCAAATAAGTGGAGAGAAAGGGCACGTAGGATAAGATTCGGAGATCCTTCCACATCTAGATGAAAGATTTTTGGATGAGCAAAACAAAAATATGTTTTTCCAGGGATTAATTCTGCCTTTAAGAAAAGAAAAAGAAGAAGGAAAAGGAAAAGAAAAAGAAAAAAAAAAAAGGATTGAATTGTATGAGAGCTCAGTCTGAGAACTCTGTCTGCAGCAAGCTATAAGTCTAAGTGGGTCCAGATTTTCAGAGATCGAAATGTCATACCCTAAATCCCATCAATTGGATGATCGTCGTGCGCTATTTTAGGTGTAAAATGGGTGACGTAACCACTTACAGTCCATTTTACAGGTCAGAAACATGATGAATATGATCATGCCATGCGTGTGATTTTCAGGGCACGCCCAAGATATGAATGGCTTGGATCTCTTAAAATCTGGCCCCACTTGTTTTTCCACTCCCACCGCAGCGGTAGCAAGATTATATCATATAATTCCTTGGAAAGAGAGATCCGTGAAAACTGATTCCTAACTTTGCCATCAGGCGGTGCGGATTACGCCCCCATTCCGTAATTTCTTGCGCAAGTGCACGCATTACAAATGGATGGTCCTTAGAGGCGCCAATGTGGGTCCGGCCCTGACAAGTTTGGTGACAATCAGAAGCCAAAGGGGGCGTACTGAACCGTGATTTGGCACGCCAAAATGTATAAGTCCTGTCGGGCGGCTAAGAGTACAAGGAGGGCCCATTTTTCTTTGTTTTTTTACAGGTACAAAATGAACGGCTGAAAATTCGTCAAAATAAAGGGCAGAGAATTTGGCAACGTGCTCGATCTCATAAGGCAAATTCGGCCTTTGATTTTTGGGCCGCTCATTTTCGTGCATCCACTTAAATTTTCAGAGTAAATACTTGCATCCAGCCACTCTATAAGAACTTTCAAGAAAGTACAACGTGGGACCTAGTTCACATGTTCAGACTTCACCCACAACATAACGGGCCCTACACAAAATATTCTCTCCAGTCACACTATCGGAAACTACCGAGTGGAGGCGAACTATGGATTAGTCTTGTTTGTTGTCTCTCTCTGCAAAAGAAAACATCAGATAACATGCAGACCGTCCAGGTTCATCCGATCGATGGACGAATTTCTGCGTGCGGACCATCAACGCCAATAAAGGTAAAACATCTTTGATCATTACACGAGTGGGCCCCAATCAGGAACAGATTTGGGGAGGTTTTATACTTGCTTTTACCAGAGATGCAAGTTGGAAAGGCTTACAAACTCTTCGTATGCATCCTCAAATTCACTTTCGGCCCCTTCACCAGTAAATTGACGTGTAGATGTGGGGCCTGCAAGGAGCTGGAACTGATATTTGTAGGTCCCACAGGAGATTTGTGGCCCACCGTAGATGTATTGACATGCGGCGACGAGAGAAAAGGTGAGAGATCTAATTTTGTCCATTTTTTGCAGAATTAAAGTTGGATATTTTTGGTATCTGGGGTGTTCTTGTGTTGCTGCAAGGATCGAAAAGGACCGAAAGAAACAAAATTTCTCCCTTGCTGGTTATCTTGATTTATCTACAAAGGGGAGCATTGCCTGCCCCCACCATATGAAAATAATAGATGGAAGATAAGGAACTAACAGCTTCAATTGTACTAAAATATTTAAAATTTAGTTAAAAAAAAGAAGAAGAGAAGATTCAAGAATTCTTGTTAATGGTGCAGAAAAATGGGAAAATATTTTAAGACCCTAGTGCCTGTTTGGGCAAGAGATCAATGGACGGAAATTGATTTTCATAGAAAAAGAAATTCTTTGTTCAACAACTTTATCCTTACTTTTTTTCATGTTTTGCTTGCTTAATTTAAATATCCATATATAAGTAATTCAAGAAATAAAATATATCATTCTTCCTAACAAATTCAACAATCTTTGCAAATTTTAGTAGATGACGGTCAACTTGACATATAAAAAATTATTTATTACTAAATGTATAGAAATAATAAAAATGTAGTTGGGCGTCAGTTATCGTCACACACGAAATTAGAAAAAATAAAATAAAATAAAATTGAGTCCTATGGTATACCTTTATATTTGTACTATTGAATTATAATAATTCAAATCAAATGGAGATATAAACCAACCCCCTGCTTACTTCAAAAGTATATTCTATTCCTTTCTTCGAATTGAAATGGATTCGGAGACAAAGGAAAACATATATTTTAGTAGCTTCCATTGATTCTATGGTTACTACTTAAATGGGGCATGACCAAACCATTATTAGAGGGAGAAATTCATGCAAATTCTAATTATAATACACCTAATAAATACCACTTAAAAATGCTATCAAATTGATCATAGGGTGCAGGCACAGGTCATGAAATCCATTATACTTCTAGCTTCACATGTTTGTAACACAAACTATGCATATACATCACATAAATGTCAGTTAGGAATCCCATCATGCATTGTAAGAATGCAAATATTCATCTCATATTTCTGTTTATTTATGAAAATATTTGAAGATAAAAACTGCAACTTAAGAGAGAGAGAGAGAGAGAGAGAGAGAGAGAGAGAGAGAGAGAGAGAGAGAGAGAGCAGGGTGTAAGGTGCTGTCGATGTACATCACAAATTGCTTTAGACAGTAGAAGATCAGAGAACAGCAAACCACAACAGACCCACTTGCAGACCATTTGCACTTGTCCGCCCAACTGACGCACAGGCCCCCACCCCGCAGCGGTTCTTAACCTTGTTTACAAAGCGGTCAAAATGGCCCGCGGAAAAACATTCAAAACGACGAGAATAACCGGTTTTGTCCACGAAATTCTGGAACCTTGACAGCACAAAGCTACTTTTCAACACCCCATGCACCAAAGTCTCGTTAATGAAGATTGAGAAAGAGGAAGGACTTGACCAGACCCACCAAGAAAAAGCAACTCCCAAAACAAGCTTTCGCATTGATTGCCGGTTGTCTTCTTATGGGGGTTTAGTAGTATGTGATGTTGAGAGTTCTATGCGGTGATGATTTAGTGATCTGTGATATTGAGAAATTTACGATGAAATAGACAGATTTTGCTTGGTTATTGTAATTTTTATTTTTATCTAATAATAACGTATGGACAGTAATCAATGAAAAAAAGCAAGGCCGACTATAAATATTATTAAAATAAGCCACGTAAATAATCTAAAATCTTCATCAATCCTTCTATACCTTTGCGCCATGGGTTGAAGCCTATGTAAGCATTGCTTAGACTAGGCCTTATAATGTGGTTTAAATTACTGCCCAAGCATGTGTGATTGTCTCGTAGCGACCTCTTCTTAGCAAATTGGGTCCTATTATCCTGTGAAATTATCAGATGTAGTGCTAAAATTATTCCATCCCTAAGATGTTTGAACTACTAGTTATCTGAACAAGTAGCAAGGAGATGTAGGGAT
Source organism: Warburgia ugandensis (assembly GCA_035236585.1). NCBI lineage: Eukaryota > Viridiplantae > Streptophyta > Magnoliopsida > Canellales > Canellaceae > Warburgia > Warburgia ugandensis. The sequence continues at coordinate 70,347,054 of CP141134.1, forward strand.
TAGATTATTCAAAGATGCTCTCCCTTAGTGCCAAATGTTAGGCGAATGATCCATTCATGTCATATCTTGTACTGGTATTAAAGCCTCTTAAACCAAACGCATAGCCCATTATATTTTCATTAAGGACACCCTCTCTTTGTTGAAGACGAGTATTTGGGGCGTGTTGAATTTTTTAATGTTAAAACAAGGTTAGTGGTTTGGGATGGATATTCTATCTTTAAAAATCCTTTCCCATTTACTCAATTACAAATATTTTTTCTTTTTTTTTGGTAGCCTAGTGCACAAAGCTCCCACATATGCAAGGTCTAGGGAACGAGTAGTCTGGTGCAAGGAGCTGCTACATATGCAGGATTCAGAAAAGGGGCAGACCACTAATGGTCTATAGTAGGCAGCCTTATCTTGTATTTGGCAAGAGTTGTTTCCTCACCGCGAACCCGAGACATTCAAGTCACACGACCACAACTCAACCTTCGTGCTAAGACTCCCCTTCATCAATTACAAATACTAAAGCAACATCATGAACCCACTGATGTGGATGTGTTTGACCAAGATATTTACAACCTGCCTACTTTCACAAAGAAACTAAATAACTAGGAGTGGCAAAATATGACATAACACGATAACATGACTCCAACTCGACACGAATTTAGTGGGTTAGGGTCGAGTCTTATCGTGTTTGTGTCATTTTCGGGCCAACCCAAAAATGAAATGCCAAAAATCGTGTCGTGTTCGGGTCAATCAATGTTGACCCGTCATGTTGACCTATTTGACACATGACCTATTAATTCGTCATGTTGACCCATCTAACTCGCAAGCTGTTAACCAACCATCATCATCATCAAGACCTTATCCTAATTAGCGGTTGGCCACATGAATCTTATTCCTCTATTCCACTCTATTAAATACCATAACTTCATCTAGTCCTAAAGTTTTTAAATCTTTCCTCACCACTTCTATCCACGTTTTTTTGGGCCTTCCCCTTACCCTTTTAGAACCTTCTACTTGTATTACCTCACTCCTTCTAACGGGTGCCATTGTTGGTCTCCTTTGAACATGTCCAAACCATCTAAGTCTAATCTCCCTCATCTTGTTATCTATTGGTGCTACCCCTAAATTTCCTCTAATATTTTCATTTCTAATTCTATCATTTCTTGTCTTACCACTCATCCATCTCAACATCCTCATTTCTGTGATGCTCGTCCTATGAGTATGATGTTCCCTAACTGCCCAACACTCTGATCTATAGAGCATGGCTAGCCTGATGGAAATCCTATGGAATTTTCCTTTTAGTTTGAGGGGCACTCGCCTATCACATAAAACTCTAGATGCACATCTCCATTTGTTCCAACCCGCTTAGATTCTTTTGGTAACCTCTCTCTCTCTCTCTCTCTCTCTCTCTCTCTCTCTCTCTCTCTCTCTCTCTCTCTCTCTCTCCACTCTCATGAATCATTGATCCTAAGTACCAAAAGTGGTCTTTTACAAGGACTTCTTGGTTATCAATCTTAACTGGTGTTCTACTCCTACTCTCCTTGCTAAAATTACATTCCATATATTCTGTCTTAGTTCGGCTAATTTTAAATCCTTCAGATTCTCATGCTTCTCTCCATAACTCTAGTTTTATGTTTACACCCTCCCTTGTTTCATCAAGTAAAACTATATCATCTGCTAAATAGCATGCATCAGGGAATCTTCTCGTGCAGATGTTTTGTTAACTCATCCATAACTAATGAAAAGATATGGGTTCAATGCCAATCCTTGGTGCAATCATACAGTGACAGAAAAATCACCAGTCACGCCACTAATGGTCTTAACTTTTGTTACCGCTCTCTCATACATATATTTAATTATGTCTATATACCCCTGAGAAACCCTTTTATCACCCAATACTTTCTATATTAACTCTTTAGGGACTCTATCATAAGCTTTCTCTAAATTGATAAAGACCATATGAAGGTCTTTCCTCCTCTCTCTATATTTCTCTACTAATTGTCTTAGTAAGAAAATAGCTTCCATGGTAGATCTCCCAGGCATGAAACCAAACTGATTCTCCGATACACTTATTTCATGTCATAGCCTTTTCTCAATCACTCTTTCAAAAAGTTTTATAGTGTGGCTCATAAGTTTGATCCCTCGATAATTAGTGTAGCTCTGTATGTCTGCTTATTCTTATAAATTGGTACAACAGAGCTTTTCCTCCACTCACCAAGCATTTTCTTTGATTTTATAATCTTGTTAAATAACTTCGTCAACCAAACTACCCCAATATCTCCCATATGCTTCCAAACCTCTATTGGTATACCATCGGGCCCCATTGCCTTTCTTGATTTTATCTTTTTCAATGCCTCTTTTACTTCAGATACTCTAATTCTATGTTCATATCTATAATATCCAGTGTTATTTAGATTTATAGTATTTTCAATCCCTATATTCTCATAGCCATCGTTGTTTAACAATTTTTGCAAGTATGTTTCTCACCTTTGTTTGATCTCATCATCTTTGACTAATATCCTTTTATCATCGCTTCTAATGTACCTAACATGATCTAAGTCCTTACCTTTCTATTCTCATACTTTTGCAAGTTTAAACACATCTTTCTTACATTCTCTTGTTCCTAGTCTATTATAGAGCTCATCGTATGCTTTAAGTTTAACCTCACTTACTATTCTCTTAGTAACCTTTTTAGGATTCTTATATTATGCATAGTTTTCATTATTTCTAATCTTCTGCCATGGTTTAAAAAGCATCTGTTTTTCTTTAATAACTTTTTACACTGTTTCACTCCACCACCATGTTTCCTTTACTAATTGCCTTTTACCTTCAGATACTCCTAAGACCTCTTTTGCTACTTTCTTGATTGACTCAGTAATATTAATTCACATGGTACTTACTTATGTTTCATAGTTTCAAATTCCTTCTACAATCAAACTTATTTGTGAATGAGGTTATTTTCTTTCCTTTTAAGTTCCACCAGTTAATTTTTGTATACCTATTAAGTTCATTTCTTTTCTTCCATCTTTTGATATGGATATCCATAACCATTAACCTGTGTTGTGAGGTTAAACTCTCACCGTGTATCACCTTACAATCGTTACATATAGATCATTCATTATTCCTAAGTAGAAAAAAAAGGTTACTAAGTATTCATTCCTCTTCTTAAAGAGAGTATTTGCAATTGATAGGTTATATGACAAAGCAAAATTGAAGATATTCTCCCCCATCTCATTTCGTTCACCTATACCATACCTTCCATGTATTCTATCATATTCTTCCTTATCTTTTCCTACAAGGTCATTTAAGTCTGCTCCTATAAATATTCCCTCAGTGTTGGGAATTTCTTGCATGACTCCCTCCATATCTTTCCAAAATTGTCTCTTGATTATATCTTGTAATCCTACTTGTGGTGCATATGCACTTATAACATTTATAATCTGTTCTCCTAAAACAAGTTTTATTATTATAATTCTGTCATTGATTCTTTTAACGTCCACAACTTTATCTTTTAATTCCTTATCCACTATTATTTGTACGTCATTTCTGTTATTTTTCTTTTCTACGTACCATAATTTATACATATCTATTTCTCTAACTTTAGCTCATTTTCACTTGGTTTCTTGGATACACGTGATATTAACTCTTCTACGTTTCATTACGTCTATTAACTCCAAACTCTTACCTGTCAATGTCCTATATTCCATGTGGCAATATGAATCTTATGTTCTTGAGATATCCTATTTACTATCACCTTTCTCGACCTTCATGGCATGAACCCATGTCCACTTTTTACTGTACATAGGTTCTGATGCAGTGCGTCGCTTCAGAGGGGACGCTCTAGCAGCCCTTGCCCATTTTTCACTACACCTGGGATCCACTATAGTGCGTCGCTTCTGGGAGAATGCCATAGCAACCCTTGCCTATTTTTCACTGCACCCCGGATCTGATGCAGCGCGTCGCTTATGGGGAACACTCTAGCTTGAGAGAATGTTAGTTTTCGATTCATTCATTTTAGGGTTGCCAGAGTTTTTAAAAGCTGAAGATAATTTTCATTTCTTCCTTACAAACTAATATGTATAAATGCATATTCATTTGTAAGCAGAAAAGAAATAACAAAAACATCTTCGGCTTCACCCTTGCCTGCTAGCTACTTAACCAAGGGTTGCCATATTTTAAGAAGTTTGAGATGATTTTTATTTCTTCCTCACAAACTAATATACAAATGCATATTCATTTGTAAGGAAGAAATAATAAAATCATCTTCAACTTTTTTCTTGTCGGCTAGCACCTGATGCAAGATCCTTCTCCTTTTTTCAGAAACCATCCCATCTGAAAGCGTCCTATATTACTACAGTTCTTCAGAAACTGTCCTATATTAGTTGTTTTATATTTATTTAATCGTGTTACATGAGTCATGTCGTGTTGACTAATTTAATAATTGTATCGTGTTCGACTTATAGATTTTTGACACGATTATTAAGTGGGTCGTGTTCGTATCGACCCATATACTATAATGGGTTAGCCTCGACACGACACGAATACAACCTGCCAACCTAAATTGCCCGGCCTATAAATAATTATGATTATTTACCTTATCCGAGCACTATCAAAGACGTCTTGTTAGTCGTTTGAAAGACTTGCCTCCGAAACACGAGCTGTAACATCCGCTGAGTAGCCCGTCGGCAGGTTACGGCCTAACACTGTGTCATTAAAGACTTGTGTGTTTCTGTCATGGGTTAAGGGTTGGGCTTCTAAAATTTCGGGGGTTGTACGATGGAAAGAATAATTGGAATCACGTGAGAAGCTTGAATGAGAGATTATCCAGACAAAGATGGTACGATCTGAACCGTTTATTGCCATAAAAAGCTTGGCCCGTTCGGACGTTGTTTGTCATGGTGGTGTGATTGTCTCCATCTGATGTAATAAATGCTAGGCAGATTCAGATTTGAGTGGGGCTCATGCATTAGGACGTAGCGTCAATCAACAATCGAAGATGTCACGTAAACCCCACGTAAGAATAATCCACAAGGGCTGATGGTGGGGCGACTCTAGATAATCCATGCATGCATCTTTGCCTACAAGGAGTAGGCTTTATCAACTGCATAGACTACTTGTCAAACCAATAGTGGACTTAGATACAGCTTCTACAGTTTTTCCTTCTTTTTAAAAGAAATTTTGAGTATTTGGTGAAAATCAATTGGAATAAAGGATTTATTTCCGATTTTTTAATTTTTTTTGTTCCAGATACCCAACTGAACAAGGAAAAGAAACGGTAGAGGAGCTACAACTTATAAGCTGCCTTTGTGAACTGAACTCCTAAAAAAAAACCCATTATCATAGGGAGGAAGCTCTAGCATTGACAATTTCTTACAAGGCTGACGTTCAAACCTAGTTGGATGCAAGAATCATGTAAAAGGAGAGTCCCAATGCATGAAACTTAGGAATTCTGAGAAGGAACGAACCACAGAGGTTAATAGTATGCAGTCTTACCTTGTATTTTATAAGAGGCCTTGAATTGTAACTTTAAGGTCACACGACAATAACTCTACTGTTGCTCCAAAATTCTCCTACAGATGCAAGAATCATGTGGCAATTCTAAATTAAGAGGAGTACAAGATTAGTCCTCTGCTATGGAAATCTGTAATGTAACTTAGAATCCCGCTTCCAGAATCTGGTGCAACTACATTATGCGTGATTCATGCACATTAGGTCAGTGGTTAGCCTGATAAACAAAGATTTTCTTTGATTATTTGCATCAGAAAAGTCAGATATTGTTTATGGAGTAACCTTATCTTCCGTATTAAAGCTGCAAATAGAAGAGTATAAGATCATACTCTTGAATAATCTTATCTTAACGTTCATCTTCCATTGCCAAACATAAGTATGAAATCACCAATTTTCCATCTTTAATTTGCAAAATATCACTACCGATTGCAAAATCTGAAAGAGAGGTAAAAATAAAATAAAATAAAATAAAATTCTTGTGAGGGTTAGCGTTTGATCGTATCATCTTCATTCTTCTAGAAATATTAGAGGCAGTGCCACTAATATAGCTGGAAATTTATCAACTCAAAGGGGTTTAGCATATATGAAGACATGTTAGGCCCATAGTTATAAAAAAATATAGATATATTTTATTTGTTGTTCACAAAAATGAGCTGTTTCAAACTTAAAAAAACACGACTTTGTCAATAAAACTCGTCTTTTTAAGTTTATTTCTTTTTTTCGTTCGACCCCATCCTTTTAAAAGTAACTCTCATTTTTATGAGTTTTTCTCTTCCGGATTTATTATTTTCTAAGTTTTTTTCATTATTTCAATTCTAAACTTAAATTCTCTCTATAATAATACAATTTCTATCGAGAATACAATGTTTATTTTATTTATCATAATATAATTTATGCTCAAGGTATCGCTGAGTTGGCATAGTTAAAGGAAATTTTATTCTTTGAAAAAAGAAAAGAGATTATGTATTGTATTTAAATGCATGTGGCTTGCTAAGGGTTTTACTTGTTGGCTAGTAGAACCCTCCTCCTTTATCCAGGCTTGGGTCCAGCATCGGTCCGGCATTGATGAAGTAAAAATAATTTAAATAAATGTGTTAAGAAAAAATTTAAAAACTTTAAACTTAAATGAAGCCATGATACTTAATAGACGGAAAGGGAGAAGCAAGAAGACCACGCCATATGAAAAAAAAGATCTTGATGATGATGATTTTGATGTTTGCGGCACATGGGAAATGCCATGGTTAATAAGTCCAAGTGGACCGCATTTGTTTGGTAAACCAAATGACTCATCTGTTGGAACCTAGATTAGATGGGCCAAGCCCTCAAGCTCTCTCTTGACGTTTCCAACCATTTACTGCCAGAAGAGTCCAAAGTAAAGAGTTAGGAATTGTTTGGCATCTAACGTCACCACGGCATGGCCAACCTATTAGTGGGAGCTATCAGATGATGGTCTTGCTAAACAAGGCTGGGCCCACAGATCAATTTCACATCAATTGAGACTACTTACTTTGATGCCCTATTGATATACAAAGTGAGAGACAACCACCCTAATTAAGCTTGGCAAATCTCTTACATAAGGCCTGATTGACAAGGCTTATATAATCCGGTTTTGTGAATAAACTTTCTTTACTAATTATCTAAACAAAGGCAGCCAGGTAGCCTCAGTGGATGAAAATCTTGCATATATGGAGCATGGGAAGAGGCCGACCACAAGAGTCAGTAGTATGTAGTCTTATCCTATATTTTGGAAAAGGTTTTTTCCACGCGTTGAACCTGTGACATCAAGGTCACACGACAACAAATCTACTGTTGTGCCAAAACTTCCCTTCACTTTGCTTACTGGTTATCTAGGGCTTAAAGATTTAACTGGAAATATTACTCTCGAGTCACAAGCTGAACTTGAAAATTATGTGATGATGTGATGAAATGGAACTTCAAACATCTGTGGAAGTGTTCCATCTTACAGTTCTACCAATGTCGACTGCATTAATATTTTAAATTATCTTGCCCAATGTCTCAGTGACTAAGCTCTGCTCCTTTCACGCACCCTTTAGAGGATCATCAGCCTGTGTGATTCAGGACTAATTTATTCATGGCGTGTGACTTGAGCAACTCTGAATCACAGGCCTGGAACGTCGTTAAGCCGCTTCGGACTGAACAAGCACTTTCCTAATTCAGTCTTAATCCCATATCAAGACAGGAGTGGTCAGGCATTCCAAAATCTGGTTCATGTTTCAATGCGTCAAACAGTTTGTCCACAGTAAGCCGCCTGGCCCTTTATCCAAGTTAAGAACTACTCCTAGGCATGATTGTGACAATAGCATCCACCAGCAGCTGTGCAAGCCTTGGCGGTGGTTCGAGTGGTTGATCCTCTTCTGTTCACCAGTAAACCGACATTTGCATGGAGATTGCTTGGCTGATGAAGATCTTCTTCGGTCGTCTGAACAGTTGCAGAGCTGTGTTTGTGTTGATATTTCTTGTACTGTCAATGGAAGGGTCCCCATCCAATGTTGGAGAGCTACTATGGACTCCTACTTGGTGAGATTATGATACAGTATTTGTCCCTCCTCGTGTCAGACTTCGTCAGTTCTAATTCAAACGAGTAATATAATAAAAATTGTCGTCTCGGTGCACAAAGCTCCTATCTATGCAGGATCTAAAAATGGGGTGGACCACAAGGATTTACAGTACACAGTCTTATCTTATACTTTTGCAAAAGACTATTTTCATGCCTTAAAACCATGACCTCAAGGTCATAAAAAGATAAGTCTCCCTTTCAAACAAGTAATCTAATAAAACAGAAAATAATAATAATAATAATAATAATAATAATAATAATAATAATAATAATAATAATAAAAGGCCAATAAGGCAATAAACACTTGAAAACCAATATAAGAAGCTTATGTAAGCCCATCTCTATAGGTCACAATAATATGATCTTAAACTCCATCTAGTAGGGGCCCCAAACAAGATTGAATAACTTCATATATGAAAACCCATTTCCATGCACAGATATTTTTTCTCATTATTTGTTATTATTTTGTCAAAAGAATGAATTAGGACGCATCCAACATCTTTGATTGTGTTATTACAAAACTTTTTGTGTTAGCTCATAAAAATCTTTGAAAAAAATGGATTTTTTTAACACCATTTTAGGATTTCAAAGTTTAGAGACTTCTTGTGTAATTAAAACTTTTCACATTTATCATATTAAATACTGTATTCCCTTAAATACTCGTAAATATCAAGAAAAATCTAAAATATAGCCAGAAATACAGCGGGGAATATAATCGACATCATAGTCTAGTTAGTACATCTAAGTGGAGAAAGAAATGACATCTACATAGAGCACTTATATCCTAATTATAAAAAATGCGACACAACTTTTGCAGCCGTCGGTCTAGTTTATCTATATTTAATCCTAGATTGATCTTTCTAATTATGCCAACTATATTCAAATAGTATATATATATAAGAGGTAATTTTAGTTATTTAATGCAAATTTAAAGTGCAGGTGATTAGTTGAAAAAAAGTAAAAAGCACCCATTTTCTTTAACTTCTAATGTTAATTTTTTTTCAATCAATCACATGTCACCTATATTTTACACCTGTATTAAATAGTTGAAATTAATACTCATCGCACACATAAATGCACATATATATATTTGCTGGAATATTCTGCCTGAATCTTGATGTCATGTTAGCAATTATTGTTTACTTTTTTCCAGCTAATCACATGTCACCAGTACTTTATACTTATAAATAATTGAAATTAACACTCCTCACACACACACACATATATATTGGAACATTCTGCTTGAATCTTGACCTTGTGTAAGCAATCCTGAGCCTTACGGTTAAGGGATTTCACTCATTTCTCTTATTAAGAGCTTTTCAAACTTCTCTTAATCTTATTTTATTTTAAAATTTATCAAGAAATTATCAGAAATGAGAAATTTATGCTTGAACCTGATTGCATTTGAGAATCCGATCACCGAACATAAGTCTAACCCATTTATCTGGCCCTACCCCTTGATCAGACGATCCCCACCCGTCATTTATTAGCCTTATTAGAGTTTTCAAATAGGGGAGCCTTGGCGCAACGGTAAAAGTTGTCGTCATGTGACCTTGAGGTCACGGGTTCAAGGCGTGGAATCAGCCTCTTGCAAAAATGCAAGGTAAGGCTGCCTACTTTAGGCCATTATGGCTCGCCCCTTCCCCGGACCCCACATAGGCGGGAGCTTCGTGCACCGGAGCTGCCCTTTTTAGAGTTTTCAAATAGCAGACTTCGACCACAGCAGACTGCCGTTGATAGTTTGTTTATACGAGCTTGAAAGAGTTGTCTATGGCGATCGATCCAATGGCTGAGATTCTCCGGTTAGCAACCTACTCATAAGAACTTAGTAATGGATTGAGAGCCCGTTGATGCTAGTTTAAGTGCTCCTAAACCTTGTTAGATCGTTTAAATGACCAGCAAAGGGTCTAATTTCCAGATTATGTTTTCCGCGTGACCAGCTCGCGAGACTTTCTAAGGCCGTAACCACCGACAGGGAAACACGAAAAAGCATTCGTCGAATGATGGTAGCAGAAAACAGGACCTAAAAGTCTCCCATGCCTTACCGGTTTCTGCTTCTCCTTGAAATTGATAATTACACCCTCTTTCTCCCCGCTCTAATAAGACTCTTCTTCATGTGCCACCTCTCTTAGGCTGGCTAAAAGCAACCAAATTAAAATGGAAATTAAGATTTTGTATAAATAAAAAAATCAGCTCCAAACGCCTCTAATTGAGAGAGAAGGTTTCAATTTATGGATTAAGCTATTCATGGACAGTTTTTCAGCTTATTTTTATGGTCATAAAACAGATCTTAACAGCAGGGGGAAATTTTCACTATCCATGGATACTTAAATCCTTGTTTGTTGACGTGTCCAAGTTGTCCACGTAGCTGAATTTTTGAGAGCCGCGTTTCCAGATATTTTTGGAAAACAATTTCATATTTTTCTCTAAATTGTCCAGTTGGACGTACACACGCCAAATATACTGAGAACCGAAGTATCCACTTCACTCACTCTCTTCCGTCACCGTTAACTCTTAACGGCCCAGATGAGAAAAGACAAAAAGAAAAAATAAATAAAATGAAATAAAGGCTATTTCTTCCCGCCGTTACAAAATCTGCCGAGAAATGGGCTAGCCGGGGACGGGAATTGCCGAGATCAGGAGGGACTCAGAAGGAAGGGAGAGCATCCGAGGAGAACAGGTGGCCGATTTCCTGGAAATAATCGTTCTCCATGCCGATGTCATCGACATGACACGTAGGCAGCGAAAAATCGTCCTCCGGACCAAGGAATATGTCGCCGAAAAATCCTCGGAAAATGCTATCCGGCGATTGTTCTTCCAACAATCCTGGGGCCGGAGTGTTGAAATCGAAGAACTCGTTCAAAAACGGTGTGTCCATCGGCAAAAACTCGGAGAAATCGTTCTCCGGCACGCTAATCGGTTTAGTCTCCTCTGTAGTCGGCTGAACTTCTTCTTTCGGCGGTAGCTTGCTTTGTTGCGAGTCGATTTCTTCGGAGGAGGAAGAGCAAAAACGGAGTACGGAAGTAGGAGAGTTGAGATTTTGACACTCGTCGCTGGATTCCTCGTTTGAAAATGTCGTCGAATCGATTTCCGGCTTCGATTTCGCCGGCGGCGGAGTGAAATTCGTCATCGCGTCAGGTCCTCGCAGCTGAATCGCCGCATTGTCGTAGACTTTAGCGGCTTCCTCTGCCGTGTCGTATGTGCCTAACCAGAGCCGTACGCGCCGAGAAGGATCCCGGATCTCCGCTGCCCATTTTCCCCACGGCCGTTGCCGTACACCCCGGAACTTTCTCCCGTTAGAGGAAAGCTTCAACGCCCGCTTCTCCGGCGGCAAACCCGAACCTCCGGCAGCCTTTTTCCGGCCGCCTCTGATGGATCTACTCCTCCAACTGCTGTTTCCCTTAACATTCGACTCTGTAGAACACGTTTCGATATTGATTTCGCTGACATAACGTTTCACTCTGTGTCTACCGAAAAGCTCATCCTCATCTTCGCTGGAAGAATCCGTCGCATCTGCATCTGTAACCGATATCCGAACTACTTTTGGACATCCGGCGGCTTCCGTCATATTCCGGTCAGAGTTTCTCAGTCTACCTATGGACGACTTAACGAGTTTCTTCGTGACGTTCCGGTGCTCCGTGTATTTGATTGGCGAGAAAATACTACTTGCTTCCATCTCAATCAGAGCGCTAATGGCATTGTAAAGTGAGGTCCATCCTGGAAATAGAAATCTGCTGATTAGAATAGAAGAAATATTCAGAGCTAGAAGAAGCAAGAAACTGCTAGAGAGCGAGAGAAAAAGTGAAAATCGACTGTAAAAGGATAGATTCTTGAGAATAAAGAGACTCCAGAAAGCTGAAATAATGGAGGCAGGAGATAACTGAAGCAGAGTACGATTTAGGCCCAAAAATGATATCAACAGCCGGAAAGAAAAGGTTCGATATTACAGAAAGGGGACAAAACAGACTAGAAATCTTCAGAAAAAGTGAAAGTAAGAGATAACGAAGAACTCCGTCGCCGGAGAAAAGAAACGGAGACAGAGGCAGGACAGAAAACAGAGAATCTGCGACCAGTAAAAAAGAGGAAATTTTCGAGAAAAGGTTTCCGTTCAAGAAAGAAGAAAGAAATTTCAACTAAAGCTAGAACAAGGAAACGTCCTTTACCAGGAGGAAAAGAGAATAAGTTTCCTTCAATCGCCTTCAAAATTCGGTTTCCGGTTTCTCCCGGCAGACGGAACGAAGCTTTTCTCTGTGGACAGCTATAAAGTTTCACTGACCAGTGGAAATCGATTCCGGCGAGTATCTCCAGTCAGAATCCACGGAGAGGAAGAAGAAGGAGAAGGAAATCGGGAAGAGTGCGGTGGGAAGAAGGAAACGGGGGTAGTTGAGTTGCTCAATCGCTGTTTTATAGAGATCCCGACAGCCGTATTCGGAAACATGGGCGATGAGAGAGACTTTTCCTTTATTTTATCTCAGATATTTTCTTTTTCCCATTTTCAGCCTTCTTTATTGTTTTCTCTTATTAAGAACTAATTTCGAAAGTTTCTACGGCTGAGATTTGCCTGATATTATTCGGATACGCCCGAACAGCCGTGAGCTCTCGAGCAGCACCAGCCGCCGCATAGTGATTTTGACGTGTCAAAAGTCGGACACGTCGATCATGGGTCCCATGAAAGAACTGCTGACCAATGCCGAACTGAGTGGTGCTGAGTCAGCCGAGTGGGGGTGTCTCGAATTGCGGGACTCCCCCGGTCACGTGAGCCGGTGAGCAGGATTCTGTTAAATAAGACGGTCAAATCATTGATTTGGCGAACACATCAGTAAATCGACTGGACATAAACTCCAGCATTAGCCATCCTTAATCCCTTAATTGCTTTCCTTAATCCTGTTTCTTCTCTTGTTTCACGAGCAGTAAATGGTTTTACGGTGCCATCGATGTTAGCAACTGGCAGAGAATTGCATGAATTTCCTAAAACCTGACTGGACAACCAGAGAAATTACTAAACCACCCTCCCTGGAAGATAGGAGGCTATGGGACCCTCTTATACCTGATCCAAACCCTTAATCTAGCAGCCCAATTTGAAGAACGTATTCCATCAATGGCTTTAATTTCTCAAATTTCATCTTTGTTGTGAAAGGCCAGGAAACTAATGCCAACATTCTTTTGTTATGCTCTTGAGAGTATCTGGCCTTGAATTGTTTCATTAATGGCCTTCTATGATCTCAACCCTCCCATTGCAAAGATCATATAAAGCTAATTCCAGATCCGAATGAGCAAGCTGATCTTAAAATAGGAGCACGTATGTACCCTTGGATTAAATCGCAATTCTGCCTAGATTCTTAGAACTTGATCCTACGAGATGCTTTGATCTTCCAATCGAGATGGAATTTTGACAATAAGTCAATCTGTGTACCCAATCAGATAAATGTAGCGGATAATTCCCACCAATTAGATTTGTTTCAATAATTTTTTTTGTGTTCATTAAATAACTTGTTTGTGAGTATATCCAAAATAAGGAAAATAAATTTTCTTGGTAAACACTCAAGGGTGTTTTTGACATTTTAATTGGATGAAGATGCCTTTGTGTTTGTTTATTTGCCGATTTACTCTTACCCTTCACTTTTCTGTTTTTTTACTATTCTTTACGGCTGGGTTTACATGGCTGGCTTGGAAGCTTTAGTGGATGGTTTGGTAACTTCGTACGGCTTCTTTGCATTTTTTTGGCTTTTCCCCGACACGCGCTGCCACCCGTGTTACCCTCCACCCTCTTTAAATCTTTCTTTCCTGGACGTGCATTTCTTTTATACCATGCTCTTCAGCCCTAAGTTGACTGTAATTAAAGAGCAGCCCCGAGCACGAAGTTCTCTCATATGTGAGTATAAGAAAGGGACGGACCATAAGAGTCTAAAGTATACAGTCTTATCTTATATTTTGTACGAGGCTATTTTCACACCTTGAACCCATGACCTCAAATCTTAAGTTGATTGTAATTGTAAGTTGTTTATCTTCACAGAGTAAAATTAACCAAAGATCACTTACAATTACCTTTGCAAATTAAAATTAACTGCATTGAACCTGTGTTTACAACACTGTTTCTTACTCTATTCATGCCTAATTACAGCTAATTAACCTTAAACTTAGTCAGGTACCCAAATCGATGGGACCACGTGTTGCTTTGATGACTTTAATTTGTGTTTTATTCATTTTTATTAAAAAATTTCACATTATGTGACAGACCAAGCTTATCAAATTCAAATTTGAAAATGTAATAAGTGCAATTTCTAGTCCGTGGATTGGGTCTACCAACACAATGTAGGGCGTAGATCTTTTTTAATGGACGTCTGATGTGCCCCACAGGATTCTAATACTTAACACGCAATGCATAACTAGTGACCTTATTTTCGTGTGTAATTATTGGCAAAACCAGGCCTACATGTGGTGCGTCCTTTTGGGAAAGTGGAGCTAGTTTGGAAGGCGTGCGCAACTTTCCAAGCATGATTGGGAGCCGTAACGGAGTCGGTTTGGGATGTCGGACTCACGACTTATAACTCGCGCACTGCCTTCTCGGAATATCTTAGACTCGCTACGAGTCGAACTCGCCGACGACGACTCAATTTGCCAGTCTTCATCTACGCCTTCCCTTTTTTTTTGGACAAAAAAGAAAAAATATCCAAAAAAAGTAGGAAAGATTATATATATGATCCGTGGGTTGGTCCACCATGAAACGGGTGGGAATCAGAATCAACCTTTGGATGGATTTCGCGTGTAGAAATATAACCTTTGGATGGATTTTCCGTGCGGAAATATAAATGTACCATCTATGCATGGTAGATCTTGGTTGTAAGCTGCCAAAACAGCTTGGCTGCTCAAATTCTGATACACCCAAAGAATCTCATGCCACATACATTGCCTCGTGCTCTTCTAGAAGCGAATACGTTGAATGGTTTAGGACTGGTCCCACTATTTTGTTGATCTTGATTGGTTTGAATCTGTTGGATCCGTCCGCGGTTAACGATCGACGATTGAGAAAATATGGCCATTTCTTTGGCAACAATCGGGACATCCTCAACGGCATGGAGGATTCCAATCTCGAGCCTCCGATCAAGCTAGAATTATTTTTGGTATAAGCTCAAATTGATGCAGGGATTTTCCACACAGGAATAAGTGCGTACAGGATCCAATAGTTCGGTGATTCGGACGACTAATCTACCGTTCACAAAAAGAAAATGTTGATCAACGGTGCAGGTAATATCATCTCGCAACGCAGATCACATTATGAACGGCCTCGATTACCATCTCAGTTAATGTGTTTATCTGTGCGTGTACGACGCTCGGAGACCCGACAACAGTCCGTCCGACAAATAAAAAAGAAGACCCGGGTTTCCGGTCTTTTTAAAATAAAAGGCTGCGGTTAGTCGGCCGTGTAATGACCTCGGGCCAGCCAACTCGGTCATGGGTCGGTGTGCCCTGCCGTGCCGGATCGAACTTGTGGGGCCTGGCTAGGTGGGTCAAACGGGTCCGAAAAACACCAATCCGTGGAAACGAATCAAAAAGAAGCGGGCCGCCAACTTTTGTTTCTTTCTCTCCCCACATTCAACTGCTCTCCCGTGATTGCCTACCGGGACTTACGTGGCACCAGTCATTGGTTGTTGGTCTCTCACTGTCAACCGTTGGTCTTTCTTCTTTGGCCATCCGATAAAACCAAGCCTCGAGTTTTCAATCCAACGGTCAGTTTTGTTTCATAAGGCTTTTGGGTGTATTTCCTATCTTTTACTACTTGGAGGACCTGGCTGTCAGCGTCTTCCTCCGTGTAGTTTGGTTCTCTAGTCAATGCTTCAAGAATATATGTAGACTCTCTGTGTGGATATAGGAAAGGAGAAGGAACAAAATCTAGGGAATTATGTGTTATTTATTTACTCAATTATTAGGCCCACTTTCAAAATAAAGTCATAAAAGTTTAGAATGATTTAGGAATATTTCCTATGAAGTTAGGCTTCCACCAAATTATTTGTGCATAATGTGCTATCACCAAGAAGTTCGAAAATTATATGATATTTTAAAACTATTATGGCATCATCGTCAAGACCTTATCCTAATTAGGGGTTGGCCACATGAATCTTATATCTTCATTTTACTCTATTAAATACCATGGCTTCATTTAGTCTCAAAGTTTTTAAATCTTTCCTCACCACTTTTATCCACGGTCTTTTGGACCTTCCCCTTACCCTTTTAGAACATTTTAATTGTATTGCCTCGCTCATTCTAACTGGTGCTGTTGTTAGTCTCTTTTGAACATGTCCAAACCATATAAGTCTAATCTCCCTCATCTTGTTACCTATAAGTGCTATCTCTAATATTTTCATTTCTAATTCTATCCTTTCTTATCTTACCACTCATCCATCTCAACATTCTTATTTCTGCGACGCTCATCCTATTGTATGATGTTCCTTAATTGCACAACGCTCTAATTCATAAAAGCATGGCCGACCTTATAGCCATATTATGAAATTTTTCTTTTAGTTTGAGTGGTACTCGCCAATCACATAAAACTCAAGATGTTCCAAGATCAACACCTAAATATTCCCATAGCATAAGGAATTACCCACTCAACTTGTTTTCTTTCTTTTTTGTTTCCCTTTTTTGCCTTTATAGCGGTACTTATAATTGGGTGACATAGTAAGGTAGGTATGTGGTGACAGCTTGCACTCATACTAACCTTAAATACCCAAGAAGGATTTGGGCTAAAAAGTAAGGCAAAGTGGTACAAAAATATTATATGTATCACACATTTCAAGCATGCAAATATTAATTATCATACTATCATTAATTTTTTTTCTTTTTTACAAAACCAAGGTTTTCTACTGATGGATTTTCTACTTGTACTTCTACATGGTCATATTATTTCAGATGAAAATACAGACATCCATCGTATAATAGTCTAGGTATAAAAATATGGTAACAATAAAGCAAAGACCTTCTAGTACAGTGGCTCAAGAAAGAACCTCTCGCAGAATGGATTATGGGTTCAAGGCTGCTCATGTGTCCGTCCAACATTCAATACTAAACACGGTAAGAGTAACTTTTATCTACACGTATAATGCAATCGTGTACAATACGAGCACGTGCTTGACACTCAGAAACAAGTCACGTACCAACACGAACACCATAAAAAATAACTGAAGCGGGCAATATGGGTTATTTTATTATATTTTTAAAACTCATTGAAATAATCACCGAAAAAATAGAGCTGCATTGGGTAAATCACTTAAACCTATAATATTATTGACAAACGACGAATGGGGGGCTTATACTTGGCCTTAGATGTTGGTCAGGCACATGAATGCAACCGGGTTCAAGTAAGACAAGAACAAGAGTCTCTTGCCTTCTCAAACTCCAGGTCTTGTAGTTTATAAACAAAAATATTTGTTTGATTTTGTATTATGTGATCCCCTCAGCCTCATTAGGGGCAAGTCAATGAGGATCATCAAGCCCAAGATGCCTTTGAGTTGATCAAACAGCCCTTCCAGACAGTCAAAAGTTCACAACCATAAGCATTATCTTAGAAATGTTATTTGTTGAAAATTTATTGGCAAGATCTTGACCCTCTATCACTTGATCTAGTGACTATTTGTAGACAATATAATAGCCATTAAAACTGTAAACATGTTTTGCTTTGAATGGTAAATTTAAATGGCTTAAAGATTAAAGATAATATCAATAAATTATTATTTTGAAAGTTAGACACACATACACGTACCCTACGCACAACCTCAAGTCCTGGTCACCTAAGGCACCAAGGTGAGGCTCCTTGCGCCACTGCATTAGAAAGCTTTCAAGGTGATTGCCACAGTTTCTACTGGTTTGACCATTAAGTCCTGATTTATAATAATGCAAGTCCAACCACCTCTTAGCTTTATAAAAGTAGGTAGAAACTGGAACATAGGAAACAAATTTGAGATTTTTATTTGGGAGCTGATATTCCTGCATCCGGTTGATACTAATTTCTTCGCATCCTCTTTTAGGGTTTTATGCGGAAAGTACATATATGGTCTGCTTGTTTTGAGTGATTAAACCATTCATCTTAAGCATCTTGCTATAAATGAGCCACATATCAATATCATATTCTAAATCATCTAAATATTATTTTTAACTATTTTTAGGACCATTGATTTTAGAATTGAAAAAATACAATAGTACAATCATCCAATGTATGTGATTGTTGGGTCAGACCTCATCCACCCTTCCCTGGACCCTGCATATGTGGGAGCTTTGTGCACTAGGATTGCCCTTTTACCTCATTTGCTGCAAAATAGTTAAGATAAACAATTGAAATGATCACGGAAGTGAGTTCTGGAATGCTTCCACCCCTTTCCTATTATGGAAACTGATTTGCAAAGTAATATTCATAAAAAAGTATAAAATTGTAATTTTTCTTCTTCATCTTTTTGGGTTATTATATATATATATATATATATATATATATAATAGCAGTGATATAATGATCGGTAATTCATTGGAACTTGCATCTGTTGTACCTAACACACTAAGAATTTCCATTAAGAATAAAGACCGGTGCTAGCACCTAGTCTACAACTGCAATGCACAACAATACAACCAAAATTATTCAGTGTCTTAGCTGCCAGAGGCACTGAATAAGTATTCCTTCAACAGGGAGGTAGAAAAACTTGATTATTTTTGTCTAACTTAAAAAAAAAAGAAAAAAGGGTTCCCCCGAGTTGCTGGTATACCAAGAGAAAAAAATAAATAAATTGGGGCAACCAGGGCGTACTAAGCTCTCGCCTATGTAGGGTTTAGGGAAGGGGCGAACCACAAGGGTCTACAGTACGCACCCTTACCTTATTTTTTTTAAGAGACTATTTTCACTCCTTAAACCCGAAACTTCAAGGTCACACGACAACAACTTTTACTATTTCACCAATTAGTAAATATATAATTGTAACTTGCAAAAGTAAGTAATTAAGATTCTCAACCTGCTTCTGCTTTCTTTTTAAGAACATAAAATTGACAATAAAGAGTTCAATTTAGAAAAGCAAATAATAAAATGCAGATAAATTCCCTAACTTTATTTTTAACTTTATTTTGAGCTTTTACTCTCAGCTTTAATTGAAAAGTTTGAAACATTTCAAGTTTCAAGGAACCCCAAAGAGAATATATAAAAAGAACAAAGGAAAAGGCTCATTAACGAGCACAGATGACTGGTTGTTTAACATTAAAAAATGCGCTTTGATACCGTAGCTGCCCAACCAGAAAATACAAGTTTAATCGTCTGGTTAAAAGTAAAAGCATGGGTCCCACTCTTTGGAGATCTCAACCATTCAAATTTACGCCCTCATCCTAGATAGCCCATATCCCAAAATTTTTCTCCACTAAAAGATCCCAGTCTTTGCTGTTTGATCCCTAAAATGGACGGCTCAAAAATTTCAAACTAAACGATATGAGAACATTCATGCGAGATTAAGGAGTTAGGAGCATCTGATGCATGAGATTTGCGAGGCATGGACTAGATTTGAACTGCCCCACAAAATCAACGGTTCCGATCACCGATAATCTGGACCGACTAGTGCTCTTATCCGTCGAACAAACTTGTACTTCTGCTCAATAACTAAACAAATTACCTCTTCTATTATTAATTCATTGGGATGGGATGAATCCAAGGATTAATCCCTATGTTTCTTCTAATTAATCCCAAAATTTGATATGAAAAGAAGGGCCACGAATTTTCAAGGCTGCATCCAACGAATGGAAACAAACAGCTCGGACTTTAATGGGAATCCAGCAAAGACTCTGAAAACTTCAACAAGCCCGAAATAACACAATATCTTCACTGAAAATCAAGTTCAAGCTCTTCTTACAAGTCAGTGCTGGCGTAGCATAAGTCAATAATCGCATTAATCAAGATAATTACTTATCCGGGCCGTTCATCTCGTCGGACCCACTATCAACTTAATTACGTGAATTTTCTAGCTATTATCGTATTTTCTTTTGCTTCTCCTTTTCTACAGAAAAAGCAGAAAATGGGGGGGTTCAAAAGGGCAACCAAAGTTGGTGTTGAAATTCCATTACACCGCACGAACAGAACATAACGCTCGTTCAGAGAAGAAAAGTGACGTTCATTTGACCATTGGGTTGAGGACGGCCAGCCCACGTGGTTTTTCCTTGGTATTGAGAAATCCAAATAAATCCCGATATTATTTTAATAATTTGTCGAGTACGTGCAGGCATCGTGTGCTCTGGTACTTAAAAGGCAACAGGATATGGCTTAGATAATCGGGGCCACCGGCAGACACGTGCATGAACTAATTCAAAATTGACACGCAGGGAAACTTGCAAATAGAATAGAAAAGTTACCAAATGGAAGCACCCTAATTTTGCACGAAGGTACTCTTCTTTATATGATCCGACCCGTTCATTTGATCACTAACAACATGAACGGATTGGATCATCCAAAAGTGGACTATTTTAATAAAAAAATTGGCCACATCGGTGGACCCAACTTAGAGATGCTTGAATTTAGCATTCCTTAGAAAAAAAAGAAAAAAGGTTTGAAAACAAGAAATGGACACTTTCGGGAACCGCTTGGGCGCCCATTTTTCTCTCCCAGTTTTCATTCTTTATTAATTAATCTATTAAAGTAATAATTTAAAATTGCTCTTTTATGGGTAACGCCCACGAAAACATCGAACCGGACCGTACGGGTTCTGTCGCGAGACCAGAAGGCAGCGAGCTACCGGCCATCAGCGCTGGGGCCCGCCGACTTTGTTCGGATTCTTTGAATAGTCCGTATCGACCGTTGATGGCGGTTTCTTACATTATCTTCTCAAACGTGTTCCGGACACGCGAGATTCGGGTGCTGTTTGCATGTGACGCCCGGATCTTGAGCAACCGTGGGACATCGTGGAGAATTAATGGAATATTAATTAGGCTAAATAAATTGAAAAATCATGTTTTCGTCAAAATTGATAGATTTGATATTAAATGCCAAAAGAGGGTGTGAGAGAACACTTGAAAGTGTGTCCAAGTTTAAGGTGACTGGATTCATGGTTACGTAGTTCAGTTCTTAAGTGACTTGGTCCTACAGCTCACATTGTTTACTCCGAAACCTATTTTATGTTTTCACAAGTCAACCAAGCCTACGTAGCAAGCGAATTTAATTATTTAATTTATTAATAATAAGGTAATAGCGTTCCATCATGTCTTTCTCACTTATGGTACTTTTGAAGCTAGGCTGAAAAGTCCTCTAAACATAAGGCACCTCTTTTTTGGAGTTTTGGATTCACTCTTGATCACAAGATCTTAAGAATTTATTAGGTTTAGGGTTTTTCAAAGATCAAACCACATATCCAGTGTAATGAGACTTAGGGCTCAAATCGATCCGATCGGACAAAATCTTTAGCCTCAATTCAATGTTGAATAATTTGTACTGGATTAGTGAATGAAACTACATCTTAGAAAAATATGGACGAAATCAAGCAAAAAGAGATTTTTTTATTTTTTATTTTTCATTTTTGACCCAGAGTAAGCTAACTGAACACGGAAACAAGGACAATGCCTTCACGTTGTCAATCAGCCATGTAATAATCCGCTGGGATTATGAGCTGAGCAATTGGAACTACATGTTTAGTGATTGTATTAAGGATTAAAAATTATGGTAAATGGAATAATCACACTCGAGCATTTTCTGGTCTTACTTTCCAGTCTGTAAGTATTCTTGGATTAGGTTACTAAAAAATCCAAATCCCAGATAATCCAAGTTAATAATTGCGGATGAATCGACACGTGGGCCCTCGACAGACGTCCACATCATCATCCACTGAGATCCTGAGTGGGACTGAAGCTGTGATCCTTGAACATGTCCACAGTGGAGACAAAAACTAGAAGTGCATTTAATTTAAGTGATTAATTAAGGATTTAGGGCGCCTGATATCCAGGGGCATGGTCCTCCCACCAGCATCACTCCTTTGCAGCAGTGATTGTTTAAGCATTGGAGCTTTCAGACTCAGATTCATGCACGCTTTTGGTCTCCACACGTGTAAGGTCGACATCTAGGGAAATGGATGAAATAATGCATATAATATAAAGATACCTAAGTTGGAGGTGATCTTACGAAAATATTATGTTATAGTGTTCAGATTTCGAAGAATTTAATCTACCAAGTGCAGTGCCTCTTATATAAACCACGACATGGGTCCCTATTTCCCACATAGTCATATTCAATTCTACAACTGCTGTTTTTGACTGAGCTTCCTTTTTTGAGACTCATTTCATGGGTGAGCTTATATGGTGTCTGCTGGTGTAAAACAAAGGGTTTACACGTGCACGAAGCTTCCGCATATATAGGGTTCAGAGAAAGGGTGGACCGCAATGGTCAATAGCATGCAGTTTTATTTTGTATTTTGCAAGAGGCCATTTTTATGCCATGAATTCATGACCACAAGATCACGTGAGAACAACTCTATTATTATGCCAAGTCTTCCCTTCAATACTATACGCCAAGTCTACCTGTAACATATATTGGATAACTTTAAAATATATATATACATATATAGAAAATCTCTATCAGATCTAGTCTTAGATAAGTTAATAGTCTTCAATAATCTCAACAATCATAACCATTGATTAGTCACATTTCATGGTCATTATTTTCTAAAATTTTGGAGAAAAATCATTTGAATTCATAGGTTTTTCCTTTTTCTTTTCTCTATCGAAAGGAAAGGAACCCAATGAAATGGGAAAACGAGAAAGTCGCATTTTTTAGAAGCTATGACTTGTAGGCTGCATTGGAATATTGGACGCCCGAAATTTTGGCGAAGAAGACAACATCGAGTCACAGTTTATTTTGCCAAGGGAAGTTTATTTCATGGCGGAGAGAGAGAGAGAGAGCAACTACACTACTGGAAAGCAAGACACTGGTAATTTAAGGGCCACATTTAAATTTTAAACTCATTAAACAATAAATATAAATTTTGAGTGTTCATTATCATAATCCATACCATCGTCAATGCCGAAGCACAGAGCCGTTGAAACACGGCAACTTACTTCCACCATTGATGGCCACTATTTTCCTTCTATCTGCATTCTTAAAACATAGATAGAACAGCAAAATATTTTAACCAAAAAAATAAAATAAAAAATATTTTACTGATAGGTCTACGCTTAAATAGAGCTATTCATGCACCAAAGCCTTCTAGCACAGGTATTTCAACTGGGTGACTAGGGCCTGAGGCTGAGTGCATGTATTGAAAGAAGAAAGATCATTATCCATGATAATTTTGTCCTCGATTTGTTGTTCCTGCCCAAACTGTCCCCATCCATTGAACTCGTGTTGTAATCATGTTGGTAAACAGACAAGAGGTAATTTACAGCGACAGAGAATAACTTTGCATGAACCACAGTAAGAATCAAAAGGAAATCACAGGACAAAAGTAAACATGGTTAGTGAGATCAATCAAGACAGATGACGTCCTGTGAGCTGTTTGCAGGTCTACTTGACCAAGAAAAGGGCGACGGGTTTGAACGATCACCGCCCTTTCGGCCGTCCAGTAGCTAATAGTCTTAAAGCAGCTAATGGTTGACTTAACACCAACACTAATCAATTAAGTAATTAGCTTGGTGGAACCTAAGCCACGTCTAAACGGATAGCCAAGATTTTACATGTGAGAAATATATGGTGGGTTTTGACTCGGGGGCCTTTCACACTTGGACATTGGACTTTGATTAAGAAGGGAAAGGAAAAGATTAGTGGGTCCTCAAACGAAAAGAATGTTGATTAGCCACCTTTTGTACAAGCAGGCTAAGTCTATAAAGGAGTCTGAAAATTATATTTAGTTGTAGGACCATGGATTGTGGAGAAGGGGAGCCTTGGTACAACGGTAAAAGTTGTCATTGTATGACTTTGAGGTCACATCGTTAAGGCGTAGAAACAATCTCTTGTAAAAATACAATGTAAGGCTGCATACTATAAACTTTTGTGGTCTGCCCCTTTCCTAGACCCCGCATAGGCAAAGTTGAATTTTGGTCTGTGACTCCTCCATGACATTGCCCACAAGATAAGTGGTTCTAGATAGCTGTAAGAGTGTGGTCCTCACTTATTTTTCATTCTTCTTAGATTTTTGTGGAATAAAATACTAGATGTATAAAAGCCCATTTAATAATGTTAATCATGCTCTTAACCACCTTCTTTGTGTATATTGGTTTGTAGCCTTTTAAGGATCATTATAGCCTTTAAAGCTGATTTTTTCAGCTTAAATTAAAGAACTGAGAGCCAAAAGTTCTTGACAAGGGACCGTGGATAACGTTTCCTGCCAAGCTGTTTATATTGATGCGTTTGTACTGTTGTCTGTACGTGAGGCAGGGAAATTGATCATGTTCTACTACACACCGTCAAACACAGTAGCTCATTTTCTTTCATGAAAATTATAACCATTCATTGGGACCCACGAAAACATGTGGAATGGTCTATGATTATCTCCAATTGCGCCTTTTCTATAGGTGGATGAATTTGATTTTGATAGGATACCACTCCAATACTTGTGAAAATTCTAGGACCGCCGACGTTGTGGAAAGTTGACACAAATGTAAGTGATAATGACACATAATGTCATTGATATAATCTTATGGATTAGTAGGACAATAAGAACCACAGACACGGGTAAGCTAAACAATTAAGTAATAGAAATCTCTAACTAATTGCTAGTTAGTAATTTGTGTGTGTAAATGAGTAAGTACGAAGACTTAAACTGCACTATCAATTACATGTGGGACCGTGATGATCATCACCCTCTGATTTGTTAGTTTTGACAATTTCTGCTACTGTCTCCTCAATTTCTGAGCTGTCCATTCATCCGATGGAGTGATCGATACTGTAATTTGTACAGGATTTAGATGACACGACGAAGAGGGAAAAGGAAACGAAATGGTAATATATGATTTCTAAACAGCTGTGGTGTGACTTTGAGGTCAAGGATTCAATGAGTTAAAAGAGTCTCTTACGGAATGTAAGATAAGACTGCATATTATTGACCCTTGTAGTTTTCACTTCCCTAAACCCTGCACATGGGGCTTGAGATTTATTCGTCTTCTCAAGATGGGTCCCCTAGTCGGAGAAAGAAAGAGAGAATGCCTTTTCCATTTGCTAGCTCATTTCATGCATGTCGAAATGTAAACGGGGCTTGAAATGGAAGGGAAAGTAGTCTTGCGAGATGCTGTTAACACACGCAGAGGTGGAAAACAGATGGCCAAAGCCATAGAACGCTTCTACACTTGGTGGACGAATCTAAGCTGCTGACTTTTAGGGGGGGGCTTTATTGTTGAACATGGCCCCTCAGTTGTACCTTCTAGTTCCTATGAAAAGCCTACAACTGCCTACCATAGCTGCCGACGTTCTACGCTGTAATTTTGCCGCAGGACTAGTTTTCTTTCATCTTAATCCGGGGATACAACTCAACAATGGTAGAATGCAATCCACGACGTCGGCGATCCACCTATAAAATCTCTAATTTCTAGTAATTACCTGCGTGTGTGTGTGTGAGAGAGAGAGAGGTGGTACGTCTACCATTAATTAGATCCGATAAGTATGAGGATTAAACCCAATGGGAGACTCTACTTTAGACGTGTTTTCTGAAGATCTACGTCATTCGACTTTTTCTCCATTAAGTGACTCTCACTCTTTTTCTCCATTTCTCAATCTTTAGAATCAATGGTCGTGACTTTTACATCACCTGTTCCAGCATGAAGCTCCATAGCTCACAGAGGCTTATGGTATACAGCTTTGCCCCGTATTTTTATAAGAAGCTGCTTTCATATCGTGAATTTATGGTCTTAAAGTTACGTAATGACAATTTTTATCATTGCACCAGCCTTACCTTGTATTTTTGGAATAGGCTGTTTCATCACAGTAACATAAACTACAATCATTTAATGGGCTTTTTGTGTGTGTGGAGATAAGCTTATTTAAGGGGTGGGCGAACAAGATGAATATCTTAAAGAATCTTCTAACAAATACGCGTAGATTGCAGCCTCATGTTTAGCATGGGCACTTTATATGACCTTAAGGCATTGAAAATTAATTTAACAGGATTATATTGTATCTTTAATTCAGATGCTGCAATGGCTCCATCGGCGTGACTTTTTTGTGTTACAATATTGAAAAGAAAAAAGATGAACAGGCCGGCTCAACAACGGGTAAAGCCCAAAAGTAGGAACTGTCCATCCTTTTGCCTGGTACAAACTCGAGCCCATTTGAAGAACTTCCTCAACAAAAGAGTACCTTGAATGACCTCCGGATAAATCGGGTCCACGTATAGACAAGCAGATCCCAACTTTCACACCGTGCCTTGTTTTGCCTCACCGGAAGCTTATAAGAAATCGTGCTCTGGTTCACTCAAATCACCAAGAACGGTGGGAAACTCTCTAGGTTACTCCTAGACTTTTAGTAACGAAAATTTTCACATAATATTTAAGGAACGAAAACTACGCATGGACAATGTGGACTCGTCTTGATGTTTCACATCAATGGCCTAAGTTGCTTGTCTTATCCTTGTTTTGCCACAACTCCAAGCACGGTTCATTATCTCACAAACATGAGATTTCATCCAATATTGGCCAACGATCTAGCACATGTCCTCACTGCTCTGTATTTTAAAACAGTAACCAACATTAATCTCCTGCTAAATCAACGGTCCTAATTCATCTATCGTGTCCGTTGGAAGAAATTATATCATGTCTGTTGACTGGCACCTGTATTTGCGAGTAGAAACTTAACTTTTTGTTTTACTGTGGTTACCTGGCCCTTGTGATTTCGACGGAGTGTATGGGTCTTGAGTGGAGTGCTTTAATTGTTCCGAAGAAAGATCCTTGGTTTTCTCCTACATCTAGACTTCCTTTTTTTTTTTTTTCTGTGCGTGTGAAAAGTGAGATATACATCTACTTCTTTGGGGATATCTTTCTCACATAGAGAATGCATTGCCTAATTATTCTCGGGGACTGGAGCTTTTAAGAAAAGAGAACCACAAAAAATAGGGGAGAAAAGCATGAAAATGTGCCAAAACCCATGGATTTGAGGAAGGCGTTTGTTTAAAGATTATGCTTTTAGGGAGATTGTTTTAATTAACCTCACAAAATTCTGATCCAAGTTGGAAAACCCGTTTAAGATCGAAGAGACTACGAATCAAAAGAAGGTCCGTGAAGAAGAAGGATAAAGAGGTCCCCAAAGACAAGCTGTTGGAAGCGTTTGTGGTGCTGCACAAGACCAGGGAATTTGACATTTAGGCTTAGTGTTTGAAAAGAGAGTGTCTTTCAATGGAAGGATTACTTAAGAAGTCTATTGGAAATGTACCCATTTATTATTTTTCTCTGTCTCTCTCTACAAGACTAAGAGCATTGCTAAAAATTTGAATTCCTAGAGAGAAGATTTTTTACAGAAGGGTTTTTTGTAAAAAATGCCATTATATTTTGGCATTTTTGCAAAAACATCCAATAATTTTTCAATTTTGCAAATTTGACATTAAGTTTTCATGAACTATACAAATTTACCATTATGTTAGGTTTCCATTCTCCTTTTTTGTTAGTTTTTATAAAATTTCTAATATTACCCCTGTCTAATGGACATCAGACAAACATGCGGTGGAGAAGACATTGGAAAACAAGGACTACAATCAGGGTAGCGAGCTAGAGGTAGAAAACCAAGGAAGGGGGTATCTGTCTATGGAAATTTGGTGAAATAACCCCTCACATTCGAAATTATAGAAGATCTCCTTTAAGAGGTGATCTTTGGGTCACAATGGAAGCACTGCTGATTTGATTCCTAGAGGAGGAATTGGGATTTGGAGGAAAAATAAATAAATAAAACCTTGAACCATCTTTCCGCTAAGCAATTATATTTCAGGTTAGTGACGAGAGTAAGATTCGGTTCGGGAGATACATTTGGGTTGGAGAACAAGCCCTAGAAGAAGCATTCGAAGGCTTCGTTTCAAAGTTCCGAACATTGAAGCATTTGTTAAAGACTACAGAATTAAAAATAGTCAGGGCTTCTCTTGGTCAATTCCATTCCGATTTCTCAGACATATACATGAACCAAATCAATATTTAGCAACTCATGCGAGTTTTAAATTCGACTTATATTTGTGGCCAAGGTGATGACAAAATGCTTTGAATTAAAGATCCATAGAGAAAACTTTGGGTTTCTTCTTATTATGATATCTTGTTGATGTGCTAAATAATATTCTAACAGTGAATTAGGGGTGGAAATGGCAAGTGTCTTTAAAAGTTCAATGTTTTGGTCGGAAGAATGGCTGGATAAGGCACCTACTATGAACAATTTAGTGGTAAGACGGTGAAACCATGTCAACCGGTGCCTCTGCTATGAAAATGCAGAAAATATTCAGAGTTTATTGCTTCATGGCAAATACTACTATAAGGTGGTCATTGTTCCTTCTGACTTCAAAAATTGACCAGCTTCTTAAGGCATGCAGAGGAAGTTTTAAATCTTTGAAGGCTTCTAAGCTACGAAAATGGCTACTACAGTCTACGTTTTGGTCACTTTGGAAGGGAAAAAGAGAAAGAGAGAGCTAGTTTTGTGTTGTCTTGGGGCCGTGGTGTACGTAGAATTGAAGGGGGCATTGGCTTTTGAGATTAAGAGAAACTGGCATTCTTTCTTGGATGTTAGAGTCGCAAAAAGTTATTAGAAGATGGAAAAATACTACTCAAACAGGTTACCTGAAACTAAGTTATGATGTTTCATGTATCAGAGAGTCTTCTAAGGCAAGGAGTTGGGATGACAAAGGTGAATATTGCTGGAAATTTCGGGTCCTATATATTGACGATAAACAAGCGAGGCCGAATGATGTTTGACGAGGTCGACAAAAAGTAGGATGCTTTGGCATTTAATGGATGCGGCCAATTTTTGGGTGGTTTGGAAGCAAACAAATGACTGCTACTTCTCAGGGGGCCTTTTTTCTCTTCATTCAGTCTCCAGCAAAATACTATCTTGGACTTGCTCTTCGGCAGCAGGCACAAAAGAGTTTAGAGGATTTACACAAGTAATGAGGTCATGGCAAGATGTGAGAAATTGCACTTTTCTCAAAGAGATCGTTAAGCCAGCTTAGTCATCCCATCCATCGGGCTGGCTTAAATTGGACTTTGACGGAGAACGCAGGTCTGGGGTGATGGTGGGGGGTTTGGAAATTTCTGCTCTCTTTAATGTGCTGGTCCAAACCCAGCCCAGTACGTGATGCCCCTGAAGCAGAACTCAATGCGGTGGGAAGTGGGGTGGATATTGGCATTCACAAGAGGCTCAATGTGTGATTGTGGAAGGGGACTCGAGAAACCTTGTCTCTTGAATCAGCAACTCTAAGGAACCTCCTTGCAGGTTTTGTACCGAGGTGATCCAGCCGAGGAATTTGAAGTGCAGTTCAATCATGTTAAGCAATCTGCTAATTCTCGAGCAGATATGCTGGCACGTGAAGGGATTAACTTGACAGAGCTGAGAATTTCTGAGCTCTCGCAAGACTTAGTCGTGTTGGTATGACTGGTTTTCGGCGGTGCAGGGCAGAACATGTGCTGGTCTGAGAGGGAACTACATATCCAATGTTAGAGAAATCAGATGAACCGGTCGGGCCACGGCATCAGATTTCATCCAATGGCCAATGATCTCCTAAGACGCGGTACTTGTCCTCGCTGATATATATTTTCAAACGGTGTCCAGTATTAATAACCTACCAAATCAACCATCCTAATTCCTCTATCAAATTAAGCTACGGCCATTTTTGTGTCTTTCAGCCCGTTGCAGTTTTCACGATAAAGAAATCCATGCTAGCTTTGAAGGAATGTTATCAAAACTAGCAATTGGTAAGAGTGTAGAAATACTATAGAGGTAAAACCTTTTAATTTTATTTCATTTTATTTTAGAGACAGAACATCTAATAGATGACAAATTTATAAGAACGGATTGGACAGCTTCATTTTCTGCAGCAGCATTTATTCTTCATACATTTCCCTCCTTTGTAAAATCCTTGATATCTGCAGGCCCCTTCACAACTCATGAAGTAGGAGCAGTTGCCTATGCATGTGATCTTATCATCTACGCCAGCATCCTCCTTCGTCTCTTGCGCTGCAGTCACTGGTACAACACAGATATTAGCATGCAAGCACATATAAGCTAACTGGGTGCTATCTTGGCATGCAAGCACTGTCCAATCCAGTTCAATGGAAAATCAGTAACCATTAAGATTTTTCGGTTCTTGGCACCTTACAGCTTCGGAGTTTGGTTCCTAGTCCAAAACCCATTCTCATACCACGGGTTCCAGTCTATTTTCTGGTATTTAATAGTTTTAATATAAAAGAAAAAAGTATAAAAGATAAACAATTAATATACTGAAAGGTAGGTTATGTATTATTTTTATTTACCAAGTACTTACATATTTGATGTTTGACTAGTACAAAGGCAAATAAAAATAACATATAAAAATATAACACAAAAGTTAAAAACACATCCTATTAGTACCTACAGTGTATAAAGTTAAATATGACATGATTTCAAAGTAGCAAACAACTATTTTCCAGTGTTTTTGGCTTTTGGGAGGAACAACATGCTTTGGGACTTTGATTCTCCCTCTTACATCAATCAAGGAAACAATACGATCAAGATGAAGCCAAAACCTTCATGGGGCTGCATTGTTTCCCTTCATCCATGAAATAATATTGGAAGAGTCACCCTCCACTATAAGGGGAGTTAATCCAAACGTAGATCATATTTTTTATCCTTCCGAGAGCAAACGAATTTTTGCTTTAATCCAGTCTTTTATACCCAAACAAAATAATATCATAATGATATTTTTGTATACTAATTAATATTTTTTGGTTCTCAGTTTTTTTATCAGACACCTCTGCATAAAAACTGATAGCAGACTAATGAGTCCGTACCTGAGCACAGAAACTAATAACATACTAATAAAATTTATTCTTTAAAATGACACTCATTACCGTGAATAGTATGATTCTATCAGTTTCATAGTTCCAGATGCATGCTTACACCCTAGCGCGGTCCTACATATTCAGATTTGATTGCAACACAGTCGCTTATTACTTGGGATTGAGGAAGAATTTTACCTGAACATAAAACAAGGCAGACGAACATGAGTGCCACAGCAAGCTTCTTCGCCGCACCCATTTTCCTTCACTCACTACTCTCACAAGTTATTTTGCTTGCCAGTAGTACGGGAAAATGTTTGACTTATTTATAGTTTTTCGGATGATTGGAGAGCCGCTTAACTTGACAGGAAATATTGGCTGGTTCTAGCTGTGAGCATGTTGACACATGCACTTTGAGCCTTGTATATCTTCTTGTGGTTTATCGAAGCAAAATTATGTCCCGCTTTATTCACTGGCTGCCATTATGATTGGCTTAGGGCATTTCCTTCCAGTTCTAGAGATTAACCATATATAATGAGTTTCCATACAGAGGAAACCTACTATAGGGAGCAAGCACACGGCTACAAATTTGTTACCACATAGAGCGTTGCTTTTTCTACGAGGGCTCCACCTTTGGTTAATCCGATCCATGCATCTAATTTTTCAAAAATAGGATACCTCACATCCCAAGAATTATAAGGATTTGCTAATTCTATACTTCAGTAGAGTAGTGTACTTGCGGTAATTACTAAGACATGTCACTAGCTGTTCCAAATACTCTTTATCCCTCCTTTATCTGTTTCTCTTAATCGTAATCAAATATCTTTTCTTGTTAATCAACATATCGAACTTGCAGCTGATTGGCAATTTCTAGTTCTAGCAAAAAAAAAATTTGTTTTTACATTTTGTAACTATCAGTTTTTGTTGATTAAAGAGACATTACCCCGCCAAGAAGCCTTGTAGGCCGGTGGTCTCAAAAATATAGTACCACTCTTTCAAGGTCGGCACCCTCCATTACTTTGGCCGATGGATAAATCTAGAAGATACATTAGTGTCTATCATCATCCTACCCTCATCATATTTTCTCTGGGCTACTACATATTCATAGATTAGTGGACCTTGGATACCAAAGATGTTGGATCTTAGTGCATAATATGGTCCCAACGTGGTCTATTAGCATAGTGGCATAAGAAGAAGTCTTTCTAGTGGAGGTCACGAGCTTAGGTCTACTTGTGGGTTAGTGTGTTCTCCTTTCATTATATGCCTATTGACATGACCTGACCCAACAGTCGACCCAACTTAGTCCAAGACTATGGGTCTAGCCCATGTTTACTTTATGGATATTAACTGAAGGCACCTTACACTTTGAAACCGACAATTTAAAAGGTCCAAATACATCATGTAAATATTTTGTCCATAAAATACTCTAGGAGCATCCTAGAATATGGTAAAACTAGATATTTGTGTAGAGACTTAGAGAGAAGATTCTAGACTAGTCATCAACTGTTAGATGATTAACACATGTAAATATTTCCACCATCCATTGAGGAGGTAGAAGGCGAAAAGCAAATATAAATAGAGTAGCTCCCTCATTTGCAAGGCATCCAAAAGTTATAAGCATCTTCAGAACAATAAAGCTAGAGCTCTCTCTAAGTCCCTTTCAGTTGTTCTGATCCTTAGAAATTCTAGTTAGGCCTACTTAGTTTGTGTAGAGTGAGAAGCTAAGCTAAGTGTAGTACAGGAGTCTGAGAAGCTAAGCTCGTAATAGTTGGTATCAGAGCCAGTTTAGGAGTGAAGTTTCATATCCTAGCAAGGAGAAGATGGCATATTGTTCCCATGTCTCAAATGTGGAGCTTGTTAATGAAGATGCTCGAAGGAACAAGAGAGGAAAGTTTGAAGACTTGGTCTCATCTTTAGAATCCAGAATTGTCAATATTGAGATAGCTTTTGCAAACATCTCCACTCAGCTAGAGTTGATCACCCAATTAATGTTTGCGACCCTTGAAGCTATCACAAAAGATCTTAAGGGTGAGTGGGAGAACGATCTAAACTCCATGAGGGATGCAAATCATAAGGAGTTTCAAACTCAATTCAATATAAGCTATTTGAGAAGCTAGCTATACTTTGCAATGAGATAAAGGTGATGCATGAGGATGTATCATAATGCAAGGAGGTTGTAGTTAATAGAAGCCACGTGGTTCACGAGGCCTCTAAGATTGATGTCCCAAAGCCAAAGAGCTATGGTGTAAAATAAGATACGAAGGAAATTGAAACATTTTTGTGAACATTGAAAGGTAATTTTGACACCTACAAATGGAGAAGGACGCGCAGAAGATTGCTACAGCTTTGCTCTACCTGATGGATAATGCCCTACTATGTTGGCGTTGAAGGAGCATGAAGATTGAAAGAGGTAAGCTCATGATTAACACATGGAACAAGTTTAAGGATAACCTTAAAGCACATTTCTATCCTAAAAACGCACATGTAGAAGCCAAGAAAAAGTTGCCATGGTTAAAACACATGGGGGCTATTTATGATTATATTTTTAAATATTCAAATATTTTGTTTGAGATCTCTAACATGTTTGAGGAAGGCAAACTTGTGTACTTCTTTAGTAGGTTAAAGGATTGACAAAGTAGGAATTACGTCATCGGAATGTCTCTGCTTTGTTCATTGCAATCATCGCAACTGAACCCTTGGTAGAATTTAGGAAGAAAGATGTAAAATCAAAGAGCTAAAAGATTAGTCATGTCAAAGATGGGGGAGAGAAGGGCAATAATAAGAGTAAGCCTAAGTCATCCAAACCACTAAGTTGGAAGAGAAAGAACAAAGAACAAGTTACCCATCAAGAGCTCGCTACTTTTGTGATAGACCTTACCTCGTGCATGATTGTCTAAAGAGGAAGGCCTTAAAACCAAGAAGAGGAGAGTACTAGGAAAGACTATAAACTATCTTTCCTACAATGTCTCAATGCTGTCAAGTCAGAAGTACCTTTGACTTCTACCAAAGGACTGATGTATATGAATGCTAAGGTGAATAGCACGTCCACTTGTGGGTTAGTAGATTCAATAACTACTTGCAACTTTATCTTACAAGAGGAAGCTAAGACACTAGGTCTTAAGGTCTCCATGATTGGCAGATATGTAAATACAATAAATTGCGGATGTCAAACCAATTACTAGAGTTGCTCAAGGAGTCACAGTGCATTTGGGCAAGTGGAAAGGGTTGGTACACTTTTCCATCGTCCCCATTGATGATTTTAATATAGTGTTCAACATGGAGTCTTTTGACAAGGTTAAGGTACTTCTACCCCCACACTATAACACCATATGCATAGCAAAATGAAAGGCCATGTTCACCATTACCCTCATAAGATAGGCAAAGCTAGAGTCCGTGATCTTATCTACCATGCAATTATCAAAGGGATTTAAGAGGTATAAGATAACCTTCTTTGGTACTTTAAAACAAGAAGTTGGAGATCCTCCCATGGAAATACCTAAGGCCATTAAGTGTATAGTAGAGGAGTTCAAAGATGTCATGCCCCAAGAACTCCCAAAGAAATTATCATCTAGGAGAGAAGTAGATCATGAGATCAATTTGGAACTAGGGTGTGAAACCATCCACTAAGGCCTCTTACCACATGACACCTCCAAAGTCAAAAGAACTAAAGAAGCAGCTCAAGGAACTATTGGATACATGATTCATTCAAACCTTTAAGGCCCCGTATGGAGCACTGATCCTATTTCAAAATAAGAAGGATGATTCCCTTTTATTGTGCATCGACTACCGAACCCTCAACAAAGTAACTGTAAAGAACATATAACCTATCCCACTCATAGCGGACTTGTTCCATCAAACTAGGGGAGCTGAAGTCTTCACCAAACTTGATCTTCAATCAGGTTACTATTGAGTTTGGGTAACCAAAGGAGATGAGCTCAAGACTACTTGCATAACAAGCTATGGTTCTGTTAAGTTTTTCACAAGTGCACAGTCGTTGTAGTCTAGCTAGTGCAAGTCCGAGTCGATTTCCACGAGGACTTGACTTAAAAGTTGGAGTTTACATAAAATTTAAATTATAAAATTAGCAAAAATAAAATTCAAATTGGTAAGCCATGAGTATTCTGAATTTAAATTAAATACAATATCAATTCACATGTAGCTTTCCTGTCTTAATTGTTGTGTCACTCAACGAACAAGGACAAAAAATACATAAGTTAGCAACTAATTCGAGAATAAGATTATACTAGAATAAATAAAACTTAGATAGACAAAAAGACAAAATAGTGTACAAGACAAAAACAAGATACATTTGGAATTAAAACTGAGAGACTATGGGCAAAAATGAAATTTGATGACAAAAAGCTAATGTTTGAATGGTAAAGTTACAATTCTTTGAATAGTGGGGAAGCATTGTTCATGAATAGTAAAAGGGAGCATTGTTCATCAATAGTGATCTACGAACGGAGACAAAGAATAGAGCTGCGGCATCAGTTCCAACCTAAAATTTGAGATGAAACCGGAAGTGGGTTTTGCCCGAAACAATGAAAATCAGTGAGTGGAAGAAAATTCAGATGTTTTCTTTGAAGTTTTGGAGATGAAAATAATGAGAAATGGTGACGAGAAAATAGGGATGATGGCAAGAAAGATAACCCGAGATAAAACAAGGAGAGGTGTAGATGCTGCGGTTAGCGGCTACACCGGTGATGAAGTAGAGAGGGGGAGGTAGGCGCGTGTCAGGCAGGAGGAAGGAGGGAGAAAGAGAAGAAAAGGAAAATAGGGGGAAAGATGTGGTGAACTGAGAAGGTGTCTATGCTAGGTTGGCGAGGACAGAGGAATGAAGGAGAAAGTAGGGAAGGCTTGTCTGTATTGATGTGTCACTCACCAGTGACTGACCGGTGATCTAGGCGGTGCTGGTTTGCTAGGTTAGATTGAAGAAAGGCTAAAGAAGTGAGGGAAACAGAGACAAGGGAGGTCGGGCCTGTGCCAATGTGTCTCTCACCGGTGCTGGCCAGTGGGGGTGATGATGGAGGCTTCATCGGGTTTCACTTGGACTGGGGTATTCTTGTTAGATAGAGAAGGAACAGAGGAGAAACTTTTGCCAGTGGAGGTGTGTCATGCACCAATACTAGCCAGTGAGGGATGAGACGACAAGAGAAATGGGGCAAGAAAGAAAGAAAGAGAAAAGACGAGGGGGAGTGAGAGTGAGAATTGAAGAGGGAGCATAGCGGTGGGAAAAAGAGGGAACGAGGGGGAGAGGCGGAGAGAAATGGTCCTACCACCTCTCTCCGTCAAGGGGAAGAGAGAATGTGTGTCTTGAGGATGCTAATGCGGCCTGCAACTCTTTTACGGTTGCCCACCCAACTAGGAGCCTCCCCTGTGGGGATTCCTCTTTCGCTTCTTTTTCGGCATTTAATAGACTTTCCTCAGCTTTTCCCTCGTTTTGTGTCAAGATTCCCACAGCCCACTTCATCACATGCAACCCGCCTTAATTGAAAATCAAATCTGATCTTTGCATCATCTAAGTTTATTTGAATTAATCTGCAACATAAAAAATCTAATTAGATTCATTCAAACCATGATCTAATCATCCAATTAGCTCTAATGATCATCTAACTGTTAAATTTCACAAATTAATGGTTAGATAATCAATCGAAACTATAATGCAATTTTTAATCTAAAAATTCAAAGTCGATTGGTTAAATGATCTAATTAGATAATAATTCAAGGGTTTTTAAAGTTGAAATTAGACACTCAACAGGTTCATATGCCCTTTCGATCTCACAAACACACCGGCCACATTTTGCACACTATTGAACAAGATATTCCACCCATACTTGGATAAGTTTGTGGTTGTTTATCTTGATGACATCGTAGTCTATAGTAAGACATTAGAGGACCATGTGTATCATCTAAGAAAGGTCTTTCAATTATTAAGACAAAATGAGCTATATGTTAAGAAGGAGAAATGTACATTTGCATAAGTAGAAGTCTCCTTCTTAGGACACAAGATTAAAGATGGGAGACTCATGATGGACAAGGCCAAAGTTAAGGCCATTCAAAGCCAAAACCTACCCACAAAGGTCTTAGAACTATGATCATTTTTGGGGCTAGTCAACTACTATCATTGCTTCATAAGAGGATATTCTTCAATAGTCTCACTACTAGCAGACCTATTGAAGAAGAATAAGCTTAAGATTAGACGAACAACTGCTAAGCTGCTTTTGAAAACCTGAAGGCGGCAATTTTTGGGGAACTAGTGATGAGCTTACCTGACCCAGCAAGTTATTTGAGTTACACACCGATGCCTCTTACTTTACCATTAGAGGCATTCTAATGCTAGAAGGACATCCCATAACTTATGAGGGCTATAAACTCAATGACACAAAGAGGAGGTACACAACTCAAGAGAAAGAGATGACAACTGTAATATACTGCTTATAAGTTTGGAGACACTACTTGCTGGAATCCAAGTTCATGATTAAGACCGATAACATTGTCATTAGCTAATTTCAAACTAAAAAGAAGCTTAGTCCCAAACAAGTTAGATGGAAGGTTTTTCTTGCCAAATTTGATTATGACTTGGAATACAAGCCAGGCAAGGCTAATTTTGTGGCAAATGTGTTAAGTAAAAAAGGCAGAGTTTGTCCCTATAACTCAACCAAACAGTACCCTCCTTGGTCGTATAAGAGAGAGAGTGAAGTATGACCCAATGGCAAAAAATATTATTATAATCGCCAAGGAGGGACGAATAAGGCGATTCTTATAGGATGATGGACTCCTCTACACAGAGGTAACCGCATCTATGTATCCAAGTGGGAAAACATCCAAAAAGAACTCATAAAAAGTGTCATGATCGCTACTATTGGCCACACATGCTAGATGATGTGGAGACATATGTAAGGACTTGTCTTGTGTTCCAATAATGCATGATTGAACAAAAGGCACAAGAAGGACTACTTGAGCCGCTCGTTGCTCAAGAGAGACCATGGAAAAGAATCTCACATGACTTCATCACATGCCCACCAAAGTTTGAAGGATTTGAAATAATACTAGTGGTGATCGATTAGTTTACCAAGTATGTCACATTCATTGTAACACCCGCAGACTGCACAACGAAAGAAGCAGCTTGACTATTCTTGAGAAATGTGGTAAAATGTTGGGGAGTCTCAAAAACAATCATCAGCAATAGGAACAAGCACTTTACGGGAAAGTTTTGGTTGAAGCTATTCAAACTCCTTGGTTTGGAGTTAAACTTCTCCACCAGCTTTCACCCACAAATCGATGGTCAAATTGAGAGGGTGAATGCCTTACTAGAGTTATATTTAAGACACCATGTGAGTGCCAACCAAAGTGTAATACCAATGAATATGTAAATCCCTCATAATATATATAATATTTATTTTATTTTCCCTTACATTTATATCTTAACCTTGGGAATGGTTGAGTGCAAAGATTCATCATAACTCTTAACAAGACATAGTTCAGAGGACATTAACTTTGTAAAAGAGTGAATGAATCACTTAAAAGTTTAGGTAGAACAAAGGAGTAAGAAGCTCTAGGTAGTTAATGATAAACCTTAAGGGTTAATTAAAGTTAGTAGAAAATATGAGCATTTGGGCTAGTTGGGCTTGCAAATGTTCCCTACACTTAAGTGAAAATATTAATAACAATCAAATCTAAGTGCAAATGAGAATAAAGACCCAAACTTAAGTGGGTAATAGTAGAAACCAAACTTAAGTGGGATAAGAGAAGGAGGAAAAAAAAAACCATGCCTAAGTTCAACACCTCATCCAAATATGTATTTGACATTAGAGTTAGAAGGAGAAAGGGGACAAAAAAATGTGAGTGGGCTGTATCAAGAGAAAAAAAGAATTGAGGATTGCAGCCTTGGAGGAAAGATGGAAAGAAGAGAAACCCTTACTTGGAAGAAGGATGGTTGAAGGAGGTTTGGATGAGTGAAGGTAGCAACCAACAAAGAAGAGAAGAAAGGTTTCAGCTTCAATGGCAACTGGTCGTATAAAGCCATAACTGCTGAAATAGGAGGCAATAGGTTGGGGAAAACTTGTTGTTTGCCCTCTAAAATTGTAGTGACTTGAGTGCCCTAGGTGGTGGCAAGTGGAAGCAAGGACTTGGGGTAGGGGAGAACAAAACCTAGATGTATTGAAGCTCAAATTCGAAGTAAGATAGTAGTTACTGCTGGTTTACTACTCAACCAATAGGGAGCATGAATTCTACATCCAAAACCCACTTTGATTTGGGTTAGTAAAGATCTTAAGCAAGAGGAGTGTGTGAGCATCAAAGAGGTAGGGGTTTTAAGTTAGAATGAGGTTAATGCTTTACCTTATTTGGATGGTGAAAGCATGCACACACAAAAAATCTACAGAAATGTCTATTTCTAACCTATCATATGACTGGTTTGATTTTCATGTTCTATAGTTTGTAGTTTGAATTAGGCACGAATCATTATATGGGTTATTTCCATTTGTTTACTTATTACTTATGCTTGAAAGATCATGCTTATAAGACCACGCTTGTTATGAGATTTAATTTAAGGGAAATGCATTTAAGTTCTTGCAGAAACACTGTTCATGCAGGAACATTGTTCATGTGAACTGTAGGAAACTTAGTAGTTATATGTATTAAAAACTTGCTTTTATTCAAATTTCTTATGACGCCACTTCAAGATATATGTAATAAATGGATTCCTGAAGTTTTTGAGTCATTCCTTCAATTATATATTATTAATGTTATAAGCATGACTTTGTTATAATCAGTCAAAACATTTTTATGTAGACAGTATGGTGCATATGCATTCATAGTTTCTTTTACCTTAACAATTATGTTGGAATTGTGATGGTGTGAGCTGGAATGTGATGTCTATGATGGTGGAAAAGATAAGAAGTGAATTTGGAGGGATTTGGCATATGTTTTAAGCAAGAGAATGAGGCATCTCACATCTACCCTATTTGGACAAGAATGAGATGTCTTATCCTCTTTGCAGCAAGTTTGGGTTTTGACCTAGGTAAAGCTTGGAGAGTTGAATGGAAATGTTCCCAACACATTAGCCTTGGAGAGTAATGGAATGTGGAGGTGATTCCCATGCTTAATTAGGGTGTATGATGGGTATTTCATGCCAAAATTCTGATGCAAAATTTAGCAGAATTCTGCAGAAAATTGATGTCCAAAGATGGCCTGGAATGACTAGTCTTTCGCTCTCTTTGGCTTGATTCTCAATGGGGCTAAGAGATAAAAATAGAAATGAATGTATGTATGTATATTCCATCAGATTTTTGCACACTTTCTAAATAGAAAACCAAATCTTCATGTAAAACCAGCACATGTTTGATAAATTTAACAAGATTGTTGAAGGTTAGTAATTTCCTACATAAAGCTAAGTGTTTCATTCATATTTATTTGAAATCAAATAAGCATGGATATACATCTATTATGCAGTGTTTAGAATCATGCAAGTAAATGTTGATTTACTTATATCCTAAGAAATGAATGTATGGATTAGCACCAATGATTATTGAAATGTGCAAAAACTCAGTTGGAATTATGATGATGCTTGTATGAAAGACATAGACAATGTTTCTTTGACAAGGCATGTTGAACTTCGAAATTACTTGAGATTTATTGTTTTCTATGAGATGGCATCTAAACCTAAAACCCTTCTGTGAATCAAGTTATACTTGACATGGAAGGTGATTTGTTGTGTTGATTCAGATAATTTTAAGGCACGCACTCACAAAGTAGCTGTAAGGCCTGAGAGGTTTTGTTTTGACATTAAGGAAAATCACTCAACTGTGGCTTGAGTAGGTAGACCCTGGGACGTGTGCTCATTGAGCAACTGTAAGGCCAAATGATGGTCCAGGAGTGTAACAACTTGCATTTTTATTATATAAATTTTCATTTGAAAAACAACCATATTAGATAAATTCCTATACCCCTACATTGTAGATGAAATCATTCTTCTACAGTTTTCTTGTCCAAAGCACAAAATGGGTAGTGATCCTTGGCGTAGCCTGATTCTCCCCCCCCTCTCTCTCTCTCTCTCTCTCTCTCTCTCTATATGTTTCATGCATCTCCCCTTCTCTCCTTTTTATTCAAATTTGACTCTCTTCTATCCTATTATATCTCCTTCATATCTTATGCTATCTCAGATTCTAATCTATTACATATCCTCATCCTTTCCTAATTACTGCCCCAATCTCCAAAGCAGACAATATTGTTGTGTGTGGAGCCCTCGGGCCATTACAAGGAGTGTTGGACATGATGTGTGTGTGTTTGATGTCCAAGAGTGTTGGACCTATCCAAGAGCGTTGGGCAGTATGTGATGTGATGTGATGGAAGGGAGGTCTCTACTGGTAGGATAGTTGTGTCAGTGTCCTTGCAATAGGACTAAAAGAGTCGCCTTGTGCATGAGCGCATGTATTGCATGGTTTTACGAGCATGTTTGCAAAATCATTATTTGATTTTCTTACTTGAGCATCATCATCGCATTTTTACTTCGAGTGTTTTTCGACTGAGGTTTCCATGATGAATCATGTCATGTTTAGTTCTTGTATGTTCCATGCACCATTATAATTATGTTAGAATTAGGATTGACATTTAACTTGAATCATATTTGTAGTAATATATCTTTAGGTTAAATTTTGAGCATGATAAATTGATTTACCCCTACATTAGTTAGGTAATGATATAGCATGTCTTAGCACTGTAGAATTATTTGATTATTTAATTATTCTATATGATTAGAAGCTGTAATTAAGATCATTGGTAACATTGCCTTTATTCCAAGGTGAGCGACATGTGCCCACCCCCTACAAACAATCCAGGTGAACTAGTGAAGAGGCACGGGGTAGGAGAGGAGGTGCCTTAGAGACTAAGTAGTATTAGCGACCTTTTGATGTACATATGCAACTGAGTATTTACTCAAATGGGGAGTTAAATTTTGTAATAGATTGTATGTAGTTACTCTCTTTGTAAGTTTACAGTTGATACTATTACCTTATAATTATTCTGAATCACTGTGGAAAACTATGGTTACATAGTAAATTAAGTCATGACTAGCAACTCCTGTGGCAAAGCAAAAATTGATTTAACGTGTTTTCTTTATTTTACTCTATCTATGAAGATTTCACGTGACATTCCAGCTTGGAGATGGGTGTTTCTAAATATATATATTCTTATTACTCTTTTAAAATTTCTTTTTGAAAAGAAAAGAGAAATTTTCAAATATCAATTTTATAAAACCGGGATGTGACACAAAGGGATTGAGCTAAATTACTAGACGTCGACAAATTCTCTTATAACCAACTGTCTAAATCCATAAGGGCATAGCCCATTTGAACTTGCAACTGGACAACAACTTTTAATGCCTAACACTCCAATAGCAAGGTATATAAGAGACGACACCCACTAGAGTTTCAAGAAGGAGATCTTATCATGGTCAAACTCCTACCAACAAAACACAAGACTACTAGACTCTTACACAAGGGACTACTAAGAAAGTATGAAGGGTTATTCCCAATCTTGAAGAGGATAGGAAA
This sequence comes from Warburgia ugandensis, assembly GCA_035236585.1. Lineage (NCBI taxonomy): Eukaryota > Viridiplantae > Streptophyta > Magnoliopsida > Canellales > Canellaceae > Warburgia > Warburgia ugandensis. Next base: position 70,389,606 of record CP141134.1, read on the forward strand.
AGCTTCTTATCGATTGGAGATACACTAAGAATGAAAATCCATATAGTCTTCCATGTGGGCAACTTGAAGCCATATCGAGCAAACTAGGAGGACCCTAGTAGAAACTAGTTCCACTTAGCACGAACCATTGTAGCCACTTCCTTTGACAAGAATGTGAAAGAAATACTTGCTAATTGAGAGTACGCAAAGAATATAGACCTCGTCACATCAAGTATTTTGTCAAATGGAACAACCTACCAAAAGCTGAAGCAAGTTAGGAGACAGAAGAGTCCCTATAGCAATTCAAGAATTTATCGAGAGATTTCACAAGCAACATGGCAAGGACATCCCTACATCCAATGGGGGAGAATGACACTGGCCAATCCAACTTAGCCCAAGACTATGGGTCTAGCCCATGTTTACTTCATGAACCTTAACTCAAAGCCTACACTTTGAAACCCACAACCTAGTTATAAGGAATAGCTCCCTTATTTGTAAGGCATCCAAGAGTTATAAGCATCTTCATAACAATAAAGTTAGAGTCCTCTCCAAGTCTACTTTAGTTGTTTTTCTCTTTAGAGATTGTAGTCAGGCTTACATAGTTGATGTAATTGATGCAAAGTGAGAAGCCAAGTTAAGTGATGCACGGGAAGTTGAGAGGCTAAAGGCTGGGACACTATGCATACATATATCACACTCTTCGCACCCGCTATTGAGATGAACATTGCACTCCTTAATGGAATGGCTGCCCACCTTGGACCCTGACCTAATATATGAATGGTAGAGGTGTATCTAATATGTGACTAGTTGGACTATATGACTTTTGGCAGGTACATGAGTTTAACACTCCAAAGAAAAGAGTATATTAATCACTAGTGATGTCACACCCTTATAGTAGTATTGCTTAAATGATGTATGCAATTAAAGCACATTGGCCATAGATGTTTGGACCATACTTAGGCTGCCCCACGAGAATGGATTACCTTGTCTCTGAACTGTATTGATTGGATAGTATATAAAATGAAAAACCTTATCCATGATGAATACATAATTGATTTTTAATGTCGTTTTTATTTTGGGATGTATTCAGATCGAAGCCTCCTATACATGTACTATCTAATCTAAAATATAAATTCTTTAAAAATGATAAATTCACTTCTCTAAGGGCATTACTTATGCCACCTACTTGGGTTTGGGTTTGGGCTTTTTGGCATTTAGGGACTACTTTTTTTTCTTTTTTTTTAACTTGTAAAATTCAACCTTTACAATCATTAAATTGCCAAAAATTCATGTTAATGGAGAGGGATCATCATTTTTTTTTAATTTTTAAAAGACAAATATTTCTAAAATTATAATAAGCTATAGTATTATGGAGAGGCAAATAAATCAGTTCTTGTCAATTGTAAAGAAAAAAGAGTTGCAACTTCAATACCAATCACGGCTAAGCATACACTTTTTTCCTTGTACCTTAGAACATGTCTATTTAAATTGAGTGTTGGGTTTCGCTACTAAACTATGATTTATGTTGTTACCAAAAAGGAAATGAATATGCTAGAACTCTCTAAACTATGCTTATGAGAGATTGTATGAATCAATTGCATGAAACTCCTTGGATTAATATATGAGATTCTCATGTCCATGAGACTAGAGCTCTTAATCATATAATATCTAGCTCAAGTTAAAAGCCGCTCAAGGAATATGTATGGCCAAATGGCCAAATTAGCAATCATAATGAATCATTTTATGAGTCCCATCTTGAATAAAGTTGCAAACAAAGGCGATAAAATAGAATTTGGGCTATCCTACGGTGTATGATGAATGTCAAAACAGAATGGAATAAGCGGGAAAAAAAACTATTATTTGAACCATGTAGAATGAAATAGGAAAAATTTAACTGTTATCCATATTCAAATTGATGATATTTATTGGAATAGATATGAAATTATGGTAATCAAACCAAATCCAATCCATTGGCAACCCTAGGCATAACTTAAGCCATGAACAAATTAACGATCTTCCCTAGAATGATCCTAAACTATACTGTTAAAGTTAGATGGTTCTGAGAGATTAAAGATGATAGTACACTAAGGATAGAAAAGAACTTCTAAGAAATCACATATCTTGAATTTGGTCTCAAAGATGAATAGTTTGGATGTCAAACCATCTGAGAAGTAGATTTATATTTAGTTTTGTTGTTCAAAACATAAATGCACATACTACATAGTCTTTGTTAAGATAAATGTATGTGTGTGTGTGTGCACACACACACACACACACACACACACACACATATATATATATATATATTTCTTATAGATTCAGTAAGTTAATAACTTTGAGATTTTGAGATTTTGGTACTAAGTATATTCTATTAAAGCCGAATCAGATGAGTATTTTGGATCCATAGAAAAAAGAAAGAAAGTGGCCCTACATTGTACTATTCTTCAATACCTACACATACGTACTTATGTATAGAAGACCGTCTGTCTCGCCGAGTGATGTGGGTGTTTCATACTTTCATTGATTGAATAATACCTACAATAATGGGACATCCTTGCATTCAAATGGGCCATGACTTAATCAAGTGCGACGAACTCGATCATCCACACAATATGTGTCTCTCGTATTCCTCCAAAGAGTTCTTTGTTGGATTGTCTAGGACTCGAATCCTACAATTTCATCTCATGCAAATAATGCCCGTTAGTTGTTTTCTTTAAGATATTGGAGGCTTTATCTTCATATTTCAGCAGCTAGACATTTCTGCACAAATCAATGCGTGGAGTTACTCGATTTTGCCACTAAGTCCAACAAACTTGGATGAGCTTCCAAGTCAAGTCACTAGTTTTAGCAGCCCCAGTGCACCAAGCTCCCGTCTATGCAGGGTCTGGGAAAGGGCCGGACCACAAGGGCCTAAAGTACACAGCCTTACCTTGCATTTGCAAGAGACTGTTTCCATGCCTTGAACCCGTGACCTCAAGGTCACACGACGACAACTTTTACCTTTGCGCCAAGGCTCCCCTTCTAAGTTTTAGCAGGAGATTCTGATGAGGAAATTCAACTTGCGTGATTTTGAGTTCACAACGACCGGAATCTAATTGATTTAAACTCAGAATTACAAAGAGAGAAGTGATCGTACAAAGGATGGAGTTGAAATGCTTCAAACTTAGATGTGCAAATATCTACAATTGAATAGGTGTTAGAGTAGAGTTTCCATCAATTTTACTAAATTTATATGAGTTTGTCCCTGGTATTTTAGGTATTCTCTAAGGGTATTGTATGAGTTTTACATAAATTTCACTTTATTTTAAAGATAGTTTCGTATTGGTACGTGAAACAAGTCTCTTGAGAAACCAGTTTCACATATCCTGTTAACATATTTGATTACCTTGGTCTAGTCTAACGATTAGCTTTCTTGATCAAGAAGCTACTGTATATGTATAATTGAGACGTACTACTGATCTTGTAAATCTTAAGTATGAGCTATCATAAAATGTTCACTACCGCCCATAACAGTAGCCCCCTTACTTTGATGCAGATCGATTTTTAGACCTGATGGTCCACTGCAAACATTAAAGCTTTACCGGTTGTATGCCTGAGAAAGATCATAACCCTTCATGAAGGGATCCTTTTCTGTGTCCATCTGCCGATAACATTTTAATTCATGATTAAGGGCTAGAATCCTTTTTCCGGTGTAGAGAACTTTCAAATTTCGAATTTGCCTCAACCATGCTACGTGAAGCGGTGAAATGATACCAAAAGACAAACCAGGTACATTGAAAATCAACTAGTAGAGGACATTGAAGGCAGCTAAATGACCTTTATTTACTTGCCCTTGTAGAGGACATTGAAGTGCACCACAACATGGAAGAGGCGGAAGTTTACCATCACAGCAACAAACAAGGGATGATCCTGGGCCCGGTGGAAGACATGCTTCTCCCTTGGAATATCCTAAGTCCAAGCAGGTTTTATTACAGTCTGGGAAGTTTGAGCAATCCTTGGCAGATCAGCAATGGAGCTGGAGCGTCTTCCGTTTTAAAGTCCAGCTCATTGTCGGGCAGATATACTGGCAAGTGAAGGGATCAACTTGACAGAGCTGAGAATTTCTGAGCACTTGAGAGACTGAGTCGTGTTGGTATGGCTGGCTTTCGGTGGTGCAGGGCAGAACACCTGCTGGTCTGTTGTTTCTTTTCATCATGTTTTATTATGGATCGGAGCAACTACTCGTTGTTCCTGTCTGTTCTGCTCTCCACCATTGGGAGGATTGCAGAATGGCTGTTTCTGTTGGCTACTAGGACATTTGCCTAGTGGATGAATAAATAATTCATCTTCAGTTAAGATGAATTCTCCTTATCATCAGTTAAGAGCTTGATTCTGTCATTGGTATACCTAAATCTGACTGGAGGAGAGATCGAATTTTTCAGCCAGGAGATTACACTGAATTGTTGAACGTGTTAGGCCTGCATTTGACCTCTTGGAATTTCTACTTGTGGATTTCTCCGGTGGCCGGCAACATCCAAATGGCCTCTTTCTCGCTTTGAATTATCCTTGCTGGAATCGGTTGGCCCTTTGTAATTCTCGTGTACCGAATTGCTTGATTAATAGTTTTAAAAAATAATAATTTACCAGGTTACCCAAGTCGGGCTTCTAAGAGAAATCAGAAGAACCGGTTTGGCCAGCAGCATCAGATTTCATCCAATGGCCGATGATCACCTGAGAAACGTGGTACACGTCCTCGCTGATCTGTATTTGAAAGCGGTGGCCAGCATTAATCCTTACCTAATCAACGATCCTAATTCCTCCATCAAATTAAGCTACAGCCATTTTTATGTCTTTCAGCACGTTGCAGTTTTCTCGCGATTATAAAGAAATCCATGCAAGCTTTGAAGCAATGTTATTGAAACGGAGCAATTGGTCAGAGGAATGTAGAAATACTATGGAGGTAAATCCTTTTTATTTTATTTCATTTTATTTTAGAGACAGACAGCGTCATTTATAACAGCAGCATTGATGCCTCAGACATTGCCCTCCTTTGTTAAATCCTTCATCTCTGCAGTACCTATTACAATCATCGAACCATGCGCAGTTGCCTGCGCATACGATCTGAGAATTTATGCCAGCATCCACCTTCATCTCTTGCGCTGCAATCCCAGTTACAACATATACATTAGCATGTAAGCCAAGTGGGTGCAATATAGGGATGCAGTGCCAATCCAGTTTTATGAAAAATCATTACTATACTATCAAGATTTTACATTTTTTGATATCGCAGCTTCTAGTCTAAAAATAATTCTCGTACCACCATTTTTATTCTAGTTCCTAGGGTATTTAATAGTTCTAGCATATAAAGGAGAAAAATACAAAAGACAAACAATTAATATACTGAAAGGTAGGTCATGCATTATTTTTATTTACCAAGTACTTTTATATTTGTTGTTTAACTACTATAAAGGCAAATAAAAATATAACATAAAAGTTAAAAACACATTATATTAGTACGCATCGTATATGAAGTTAACTATGACGTGATTTCAAAATAGCAAACAACTATTTTATGGTGTTTTGATTTTTAGGAGGAACAACATGCTTTTGGACTTTGGTTCTCCCTACTACATTAGTCATTTTATGCCTAATTAAAAGTCTATATTTATGGATGATTCACAATGGGGCATCTTTGAATAATTGCTGCATCAAATACTAATTTAAATTTAACATAAAATAAATTAAAAATAACTAACCAGTAATAAAATTTATTAGATGTAAATTATTATATTATCTTCTAATATAGTAAAGTTTAAAATATATTTTTTAATTTAATATTTTCTGAAAAGGGTAAATTTTATTGATAGGGAAAGAAAAGCTGATAAAAAATACAGCCAAAATAATGCCATGAAGGCATCAGCACTCACCCAAAAAATAAGACCCTTTAAGGCTAATTAGGCCATCTAACGCTCAGGTTCCTTAATGTTACCCCTTCCTTAGAATGATTATCCGTAAAATCACTTGCTAATCACAGTACATGAGAAAAGGAAATCTTTGAGTTTTCAATCAAGGAAGCAATGCGATCAAGATGAAGCCAAAACCTACATGGGGCGGCATTGTTTCCCTTCAACCATGAAATAATATTGGATGAGTCACCCTCCACTATAAGGGGAGTTAATCCAACCGTATATCAGACTTTAATCCTTCCAAGAGCAAACGATTTTTTTCTTCAATCTAGTCCTTTTTACCCAAATAAAATAATATCGTAAAGATATTCCTATATACTAATTGATAGTTATCTGTTTTTGGTTTTTGACCAGGTACCTGAACCCTAATTCTAAACCCTAAATTCTGAACCCTGAATCCAGGTACTTAGCATAAAAACTGATAGCATAATAAGTCCGGGCATAGAAACCGATACCATGCAAACAAGAATTAGTTCTTTAAAATGAAAATCATTAATCTGAATAACCATATACGAATTTTATAGTTCTAGGTATATGATTAGACCCCAGCCCTGAACCCCATATCCGAATTTTATAGTTCTAGGTATCCGAATTTTGACCAGGTACCTGAACCCTAATTCTAAACCCTAAATTCTGAACCCTGAATCCTGGTACTTAGCATAAAAACTGATAGCATAATAAGTCCGGGCATAGAAACTGATACCATACAAACAAGAATTAGTTCTTTAAAATGAAAACCATTAATCTGAATAACCATATCCGAATTTTATAGTTCTAGGTGTATGATTAGACCCCAGCCCTGAACCCACCTGAACCCCATATCCGAATTTTATAGTTCTAGGTATCTGAATTTCGACCAGGTACCTGAACCCTAACCCTGAACCCTAATTCTAAACCCTAAATTCTGAACCCTGAATCCTGGTACTTAGCATAAAAACTGATAGCATAATAAGTCTGGGCATAGAAACTGATACCATACAAACAAGAATTAGTTCTTTAAAATGAAAACCATTAATCCGAATAACCATATCCGAATTTTTCAGTATAATTCCTATTAGTTTTATAGTTCTAGGTATATGATTAGACCCTAGCGCGATTGGACCATTCAGATTTGATAACGACAAGGGCGCTTGCTAATGAGGGCATCCCAGGGAGCAACTGTATTTGTTTGAGGAAGAATTTTACCTGAACATAAAACAAAGCAGACGACTATGAGTGCCACAACAAGCTTCTTTGCCGCACCCATTTTCCTTCGCTCACTACTTCTCTCACAAGTTATTTTGCTTGCCAGAAGTAGGTCAAATGTTTCACTTATTTATAGTTCTTCGGATGATTAGCGAATCCCTCAACTTGAAAGGAAATATTGGCTGGTTCTAGCTGTGAGCATCTTCATACACGCGCTGCGGTGGCTGCCATTATGATTGGCGTGGGGGATTTCCTTACGAAACCTATAGAATAACAATATAAAGAGTTTCCATATACGAGGAAACCTACCATAGTGAGCAGACCCAGGGCTATTAACTTGTTACCTTATGGAGCCCCGCTGTTTGTACGGAAGGCTACAACTTTGGTTAATCCCATTCACACATCTAATTAGAAGGGGGAGTCTTGGAGTAATACTGGAGCTGTTTGTGTGATCTTGAAGTCACGGGTTCAAGAAAACATCCTCTTCCAAAATACTGTATACTATTGACCCTTATGTTCCGCCTCTTCCCCAAACTCTGCATATGCAAGAGCTTTTTGCACTAAAGCTACCCTTTTATAGACGTAGAAGAGTAGATAAGTAGCTTCTATCACGACGTAGATCTAGAAGACAATTGTTCAATCATCCAACCCTCGTCATAGTTTCTCTGGGCTACCAGATATTCACAGTATACCAAAGATGGGATCTTCATGGATAATATGGGCCACAACGTGGTCAGTTAGCTTAGTGGCGCAATAATGAGCCTTTCTAGTTCGCGAGTTCTCCTTTCATTAGTTAACTTCTACGTTTACATGCCCACTCATATGCGTATCACCCCTTGGCCCGCGATTGAGATGAACGTTACACCCCTTAATGGAATGGCTGCCATCCTTGGACCCGTGACCTACTATACAAATGGTAGTGGTGTATCTGATCTGTGACCAGCTGAGCCATACGGCTTTTGGCAGGGGCTATGTTCAGCACTCAAAAGGAAAAAAAAAAGAAAAGGTTTTATCCCAACTGATCCCGTAGTATATAGAATAAAAAAATCTTATCCTTGGATGGATACATAATTGATTTTTAAGATCCGTGTTTTTTTGGAATGGATAAAGAAGGAGACTTCCTATATGTAAATTATCAGATCCCGAAATATAATTTTTTTAAAAATTAATAAGTTCACTTCTTTAAGTGCGTTACTTGTGTCACCTCCTAGGTCTTTTTGGCATTTAGGGATTACTTTTTTATTTTAATTTATAAAATTCAACCTTCACAATCATTAAATTCCCTAAAATTCACTTTAGTGGAGAGGGATTGTCATTTTTTTAATTTTTATAAGACTAAAATATTTTTAAAATTATAATAAGCTATAATATTATGGAGGGGTAAATATGTCTGAGCATGCACTTTTTTCTTTGGACCTTAGAACATATCTATTTTAATTGATTGTTGGGTTTCTATTCTAAACTATGATTTATAATGTTATAAAAAAGGCTACGACTCTCTCAACTATGTTTATGAGAGATTGGTATGAATGGATTGCAAGAAACTCCTTGGATTAGTACATGAGATTCTAATATCTATGTGACTGGAGCTCTTATATGATATCTAGCTCAAGTTAAAAACTACTCATGGTATATAAAAGACCAAATTAGCAATCATAATGAATCATTTTATGAGTTCCATCTTGAATAAGGTTGCAACCAAAGGAGACCAGACAAAATAGAATTTGGTCCATCCTACCATGTAGATGAATGTCAAAACCAAATGAAATGAGGAAAAAAAACTGCTATTTGAATGGATTATGAAAATTTTAACTACTATCGATGTTCAAATTTATGAAATTTATTGAAATAGATATGAAATGATGGTGATCAAACTAAATCCAATCCATCGGCAACCCTAGCCACACCTTAAGCCATGAACAAAAGATATACAAATATCTCCAATTGAATAGGTGCTATGGTAGAGTTTTCCATCATTTTTATTAAGTTTATATATTGTATTACCTTGGTCTAGTCTAACCATTAACTTTCTTGATCAAGAAGCTACTGTATAAGTACAATTGAGACGTACGATTGATCTTGTAAATCTTAAGTATGAGCTATCATAAAATGTTTGTCACTTCCACCCATAACAGTAGCCACCTTACTTCGATGCAGATCGATTTTTAGACCTGATGGTCCATTGCAAACGTTAAAGCATTATCGGTTTTATGCCTGAGAAAGATCATAACCCTTCATGAAGGGATCCTCTTCGGCGTCCATCTTACCATAACATTTTAATCCATGATCAAGGGCTAGAATCCTTTTTTTAGTGGAGAGAACGTGCGTTTCCGACATTTGCAGCAAAAAATTGTAAATTATTTAGAAACTATTATCATAATTTCTAAATCTACTTAAAATCTCTCTAAAAAAAAAAAAAAACCTACCACTTCAAATCTCCCACCAGAGAAGAGAGGCACTTTGACGTCTGCCACCAAGTGTGCTAGACGGCTTTCGGCATCTAAGTACCGTATCAGTTAACCATCGGAACCAGACTTTTGGAGATCTAATTCGCACTTCATCTCAGATAAGTCGTGCCTTCTCCATTGGATGATCCTGACCACTATTGTGATGGAATAAAAAAATAAAAGGTCTAGATTTGAGAACACTCCAGTAGTACCAATTGAAGGGTTCAAATGGGAAACGTAAAAATGATCCAAGTTGCCGAAATTGCCAATCTGAGTAGATATTTTCCTTGGAAAGGCTAGGAGTACGCTCAAGTACAAGTGGGGCCTACTATTTTAATGATCTGGGCCGTTTATCTTGTAGGACATCTCTAGATAAGCTATATGTCATAAACTCATAATTCATTTCCATCTAAAAGTTATACCCTTCTCGTTTCAGTACGTAACTGAATGATTAACGCTTTTGATCTGCCTTCATAACCAAGGGCTCTTTTCATCTAATGAAGCAAAATTTAGTGAATCGACCATCTATAGCAATTCTAACGGTTTTGATCACGGAAGGAGGACTGCAATATCTCCAGCTGCTATGACTGCACCATGTAATGCTTAGCCAAGGGTCTGCTACTAGACTTAGACCGTCGTTCATTTCCTGGATCCATTTCCAGGAAGGAATCGCCCCAGAAATCTGTCCGAGATCAGGATTCGTAAGTGTTAGTTTGTCAGCAGTTAATTACTAGTTTTTGAGAACTTTCTGAGCCATCCATTTTATACCCCCCAAAAAAGCTGTGTTTAGGATCATTAGATCATCAAATGAAGAAGATTCTATTTACAGTACTGCTTAGGGAAGATGGCGTCGAACAAATGAACGATTTGGACCACCAAAAAGATGGACCCTCGTGTACTTTTTATGCATGGGACAGAATCTATCACTAAAAAACTAAGTCATAAATGTACACACCTGATGTTTGAGTAGCTCATGATCTACTCACATAGTTATTTTTATTTGACCAGCAATTATAATAAATATTTTAGAGAGTGTTAATTTCAATTGTTTCATGCACGTGTAAAGAACAAGTGGCATTTAATTAGTTGGAAAAAGTAGAAAACAGAAAAAGTTAGAGGAAATAGCAGTTACAAACTTTTTCTCACCAATCAAATGTCATCCGCAACTCCTTGCCGAAATTAATGCTCTTCACTTTAGAGAGTGTTAATTTCAGTTAGATAAGGTCTTGATGATGATGATGTACATAACTAGATAGGCCTTTTCATGGGAGAGTGACATGCATGTGTCACTGACACTTTTCTTTTTCCTCGCATCTTATTTGCTTCTATTTTAAATATGGTAAATGCTATATTAACTAGTCATAAATATATATTGATATGAGTATTGTATTAGTTTTTCCTAAGAAGATTTTCAACTAAATTATGGATAGAAAAGTGTATCCAATCTGGGAACTATATATAAGCCAACGTGCCTTTTAATCCGAGAGTGTCATGTATCACTTTTTCCTTTTTTTCTCATATTTCTTTTAAATATAACAAATATTATATTAACTACTCATAAATATAGATTGAATAGATATATTGACATATATTATCCAAAAATGGTGTATTAGTTTTTTCTGGAAACCTTTTTTTACTATACTATGGACAGAGAAGTATTTTGGGTCCAACAAGCACCTGGAAATTAGGATTTATTAAATTATATCCTAATAAGATTATGATTTTCTTTTTCTACTCACAAAATTTTGGAGCTTCAATCTTTTTCTTTTAGGTCTAAAAAATTGGAAAGGCCATATAAACACCTAGAGATTATAATTTGTTGATTCTATCTCTAGAAAAATGAAAAGTTTCCTAATGCCTAAATAAAAAAATTTCTGCAAAGATTTTTCTACTATATTACAAGCAGCGTCCAATATGTACACAAAATTACTCATACATCTAACTAATATAGATGTTTTGACATTTATCTTTCAAGAGTGTTGTATTTTATTTTGTTTCTTATCTATATTTTTTACATAATAGTAGATAACATTTGTATTTTTTTCATGTTTTCTTTCTATAAAAGATTTGGATATATTAGGTGATATTTTCATGGAAGAGTTTGATAGCACTCCATGCTCAAAAAGTGTCAAAGGAGTCTACACTACTTGTTGAGCCCCGATTTGGTAGTTTTAGTGATCCAACCCATTCACCAAATTCACAATGCATTTAAAAATAAACTATTTCATTGAAATAGTTTTTAACATAAAAGAGATTTTATTTTCTATTTTACATATGCAGAAGATTTTGTATTTTTTTTTTATTTTTCACAAAGAATTGGGTTTGGGTGATCTATCTTTCAAAAGATATGTATTATTTTTTATTCTATATCTATATTATAGAAATGATTTAACTAAAGCTTTCATCATAACCATTCAATTGGATATAGTCATAAATAATTGGGTGTGACACCTTTTTCTAAGAATAATTTTTTAACTACATTACATTTGATATCTAATAATCACTTAAAATTTTACTAATCAAACATCAAATTACATACATATTTTAACATCTATCTTCCAAAAGCATTGTATTTTTTTATTTTTTTATTTTTTTGTACTGGTGAGTAAGATTTGATACCTTGAAGATATAGACATAGGTAACACTTTAATGAGAATATTTTTTGAGGCAAAAATATTTCATTTTATATTTTTTTCTATATAACACTTAGCACCTTTTTCTACCTTCTCTCTCTCTCTCTCTCTCTCTCTCTCTCTCTCTCTCTCTCTCTCTCTCCCTCTCTCTCTCTCTCTCTCTCACTCTCTCTCTATATATATATATATATTTTATTTAAGCCAATTTGCCTTTTCATGGGAGCTATTGTGCCTAATTTCTTCTATACAACTTTTGGTTTTAGATTATTTCTTAATAACTTCATCTATAGCAAAACATAGTCATTAGCTCAGGCATCATCTGACCAATTTGCTAGCACTACATATAAAATAAACACTCGTGAGAGATAGAATGGTCCACGAGTTCACCAAAATGCATGGAGAAAATAAAGCAGAATGGCATAATCATAAATATATTAAAAAGTGTCCAAAACTACTTTTATCGAGGATAAATTTGCCAATAAATATAATAAATGCCTTGGCAGAAAATTTTTATGTATAGATGATGGACCATTAATAGATTCACCAAAACACATAAATCAAAATAAAATAGAGCAACGTATATGGAAAGAGGCTGAAATTTTAGAAATTGACTTTTACCGGCTGCAGCTGTAAACAGGATAAATGTCTGCGTGCTGAAGTTTCACATAGAACTCTCCCTTGCCTTCCTTTCTCCAACTCGCACACTCGTGCACAGGCTGTTTGCTAGTATATGTTATTCAAATTGTTGATCACAGTGGGATTGAGATAGGTTTGATACACAATGAACCAGCAACTTATCACTATATTGTACTATATAGAACTAAACAACTTTAAAATTCTTTTCCGATAAAAATTTTCTCTCCGCGCCAGATTTTTAAAATCATTTACAATTAAATGACTTCTTAAGTCTATAATTTTAAAGTCATTTATTTCTAATCAACTTGTAAAATATTTACGAAGTCGGCGGTCAATATCATGACTTCTCCGACTCTAAAAGCTTTGTATAGTAGTATATGTTTAATGAATCATGGATCCATTACTCCACCTTAGTCCCTTGTTGTGCCTTACCAAAAGCTAATACCACAGCGTCCTCTAGTTCAGACCAAGATGGAATTTTTGGTCGTACAAAAACTACGCATGGACAATGTGGACTCGTCTTGAAGCGCTTCACATCAGTGGCCTAAATTGCTCATCTTATCCTTGTTTCACCACACACCACAAAGCATGAATATATGATTTATTATCTCCCACACATGAGATTTCATCCGTTGGTCCATCATCTCCTAAGACACGTGGATACATGTCCTCACTGATCAATATTTTAAAGTGGTACCCGACGTTAATCTCCTACCAAATCGACGGTCCTAATTCCTCTATCAAAGTTACAGCCATATTTGGGTCTTTCAGCACGTCGCAATTTCTCCCGATGATCAAGAAATCCATGCACTCTTGAAGCAATCTTATTTAAACTCAGCAATTGATAAGGGGAGTTTGAATTGCTGTATAGGTAAAAACTCTTTTATTTATTTCATTTTATTTTAGAGAGAGTAGATGATAAATGAATAAGAAAGGGTTGGATTGATTGCATCGTCGATGGCAGCAGCATCTTAAGAGGCCTGCACGGGGCTGCCCCGCACAGTGCCCTCCTTTGTATCCTTGAATTCCGCAGGCCGCATTACAGTTCCTGTAGTATTGGCAGGGGCCTATGCATGTCCAAGAATGTATGCCAGCATCCACCTTCGTCTCTTGCGCTGCAGCCAGAGGCACAAGTACATATATAAAAGCATGTGACACGGCAGCAATAATGTGAAAAATACTCAGAGCAAAGGCCCCACGAACCCTGAGTCCTGAGTGAGTGCGATCGAAGCTATGCAGATGTAGTTTCAGGACGGCCACTTAGTACCAGAGAAAGACTGTTTGTTTGAAGAAGAATGTTTCCTGAAGATAAAACAAAGCAGACGAATATGAGTGCCACAAGAAGTTTCTTCGCTGCGGCCATGTTTTTCCCGGCTGCTTCTCTGAGAAGTTGTTCTTGCTTGCAGGGAGTACTAGAAACGTTTCGCCTATTTATACCTCTTCTTCACATGAATAGAGAACGGCTTCCTTTGCTAACTCCAGATTCATTTGGATTTCACCTAGCTAAGAAGGGAAGAGGCTTGATGTTTTGAGCATCTAATTGCACGCTCTATCTGGGATGTTTCATTTTTGTATGCTTTCTCGCGATCCATTGAAGGAAAAATAATATCACGTCTGTTCACTTGCACCACTATCTGCAAGTGGGGCACAAATAATTATATAATTTCCCAAATTATTGATAAAGATTAAGCTTAATTTGGTAAAGTATTTACGTACACTTATTTTTGTAAAAATATAAAACATACATTTTGCAGCACGTATTCATAATCTCTCTTTAGCATTGTCCTATATTTGATATCTATCGAGCTCTGTAATACATTTGTAATTTATAAGATTATTTAAAGGCATTAAAATTCGGAGGTTAAAGTACAAACTGATTCTGATTGTGCAAATCAGTTGAGGTACAGATTGAGTTTGACTTCATTGAATAATCCTAGAGATAATGCTTTCATATGATTTATACTTATTGGGAAGCAGGCTTTAATTATCTTTAAGAAATACATTTTTATCTGTGCCTTTACACTAAGGTCTATCATATTGACTTTGTGCAAGTTTTCTATATTTTTGATTATTTGAATATATGTTTCCTCTACAAATCTTTTGAACCTAACAATGGGTAGAAGTATGAATCCCTAAAACTCCTAATATGATAGCACAAGTTTAGCTTCTATTAAAATTCTACCATCATGATTCAACACATCCTAGAATATAGCAAGTTCAGAAATTTGATGAGAGAGAGTTTCTAATTAAGAAATATAAAATGTGATATCTGACATAATGTTAGTGAAGATAAAGGACTCTTGATTTTGCTTTGTGAAAGAAATGACATTTCTAAGTACTTCAAATACTAGAACAAAATTTTGAGTTAATTAACTCTATGATGACTAAGCTAAATAGACATAGGGGAAAGTTTTTATATAAAGAAAGAAGTTAAAAGCTTTAAAAGGAAGTTTCTTGTGATTAATAATGTTTACATATGGACTTGCATGGAAAAGGATGCAATAAGGAAACAATATTTACCTGGGATTAGAGATTGAACATTCAAATATATAATGTTTAACTAAAGACAACAAAGATACTAGATACTTGTTTAGTGAATGCATTCTTTCATAAGAAGGATTTAAAGCATATGCTTGTTATTATCATTTATGTGTAATAAAAAATACTATCATAATAAGGCATAGAGTGAATGCTAAAATAGAAATCTCACCAACTACATGTGAGGCTTGATTGTGTGAGATAATTGATATATCTTAGTGTCATTTCAAAACAATGTGCGATAGTAAGCAAATTTTATTCTAGATGTATAGAATAGTAAGGTTTAAAACAATAAAGATTCTTATTGAAATTCTAAAGGAACTTAGTTATAAGGTTCATGGGCTGGCATTAAAGTGGTGAGTATACAAGCTAATTACAAAGATTCAGGTATAAAAGATAGTTTTCTAATAAGGGAAGTGAGACATAGCAATATAGCCATATAGCAGAGGTCAAATGGTATTACACAACTTCTATTATGAAAAACAAACAACAAAATTTGAAAAGATTGCTAGCTCAAAGGAGCAACACTTCTTTTCTTGAATAGTACGAAGGTCATATTGTTACTTATCTATAAAGATTCCTAGTGGTATACCAAGGAACTAATTATACTTATTTGCCTATCATATGAATCAGTAAGGCTTGCATATGTTCATATTTGAAAATTTTGTAAAAATAGCTAATATCAGTTTTGCCGAGTGTTCATTTCTTTCAAAATTAGTCAAAATAAAATAGATGCAATTCCTTCATCTAGTACAAGACATCTTTATAAATAGGTCAAAATAAAGTAAAAAGTTCCTTCATTCAATAAAAGGACTAAGTCTTTATGGACTAATGTTACTAAATTATTATAAATGAACACCCGACCATATTTGCATATGCAATGAACTAACAAATAATATATACATGGCCTAATTTGATAAGTTTATTTGAGTTTAAGTTAAAATACTTATTCAAGTATAGAATATGAGAGTTTGATAGCAAATATGATAAATCTGCAAATTTGAATAGGTAAATTCTCTCCTAACGTTATATTTTGCATTTTGAAATTAAAAGTGCACATTAACTTGATATGTCAAGCTTTATAAGTTCAATTCGCTTTATCTATGTATAGATAAGTAAAAAAATTGGTAGAAAGCACTAGGATTCATATTCAATGTCACACTACATAGGTTAGTTGTACTCAATTTTCTTGAATTCAATTATGTTACTACAAACTCAGTCTTCAAGAGTTCAAGCAATGAGATCTAGCAAGGACATATGAATATGAATTATAAATTATTTCTAAATACTCAAGTTTAAAAAGACTTCAAATCTGATAAAAAAATTGAACATCTAAATTGATTTGGATGTTGACGCTTCATAGATGAACAATTAAGACATTGAAATCTGATTCAAGAGACATTAAAAATATTTTCGAAAAATATTGTTTCATTGTTTTTGAAATTGTGATAGTATCTTGCACATTTAATGATGCTAGTAAGAGAATCAACTTTGGGATACTAGATAACCAATTGTACATTCATTGACCATGATTGTAAGCCAACTCCACATTCAAATAAGGTTGTGAAAATACTAAAAAATTGTATACATATGAAGAAATCTCCATTCAAATTTTGTTGAACTACTAACAGTTGAAAGTAAATGGACTTTGATCCTAAATATTATATTGTAGTTACCATTATATGATAGTTTAGTCTTACAGTGAGGTGCTATTAGTGAGTACATTGGTTATATGGTTTCTGGATACTGGGTTTTACACAAACTGATAAGACTATTAATAAACAATTATAAATTATTTTTAATTGGTCAACTTTGTAGAACAATTTGTGGCTTTTCAAGCATCTGTAGACAAAGTCTATATAGACATCTATGACACAAGAATATTTCTTTTGGCCAATTATGTCAAAATCAAAATTAGATTGCATTTCAATATAGTAGCTTGAAAAACTGAGAGATGGGGCTATAAATAAACTAGATAATGGAGATACTTGAATATACAACAAGCATAACGCATTATCACCTTATGCAAATGATGTTTTGATCCTTAGAAAGGATTTGCTAAGTATTTTTGTTGGAAAATTTTCAATAGGATTTTCTAAGTATCTTTGTTATGTCCATTGTGATTAATCTACAAAAACAAACTTTTAAATAAGCATAATGACAATTATAAAATGAGAGAAGCAAAGTTTAAAACCATACTATTCCCCAATAAGAGTTGAAAATCACCTAAAGTTTACACTCTTTCTTCCTTATAACATCATAAATGAAATGGAGAACCCTTCCCCCTCCTCCTATCTGTCAAATAAATAGGTAACTCTAATTTTTTACGTGTAAAGAACTTAGTTGACACTTATCAACAAGAAGGTTGAGATCTTGAGAAACTTATTAATATTTTAAATATTTTCATATTAACTCTTTTTATGTCTTCTTAAGCTTAGTTTCTTGCTTATTTTTAATTTATGTCATAGTTATCTTCTACATGCTATATATATATATATATATATATATATGTATGTATGTATGTATGTATGTATGTATGTATGTATATATGTATGTATATATATATGTATGTATGTATGTATGTATGTATCAATATGATATATAATATTAACTTTTATGTTATTTCTTATCTTGAAGGGGAGCCTTGGCGCAATGGGAAAGTTATTGCATGTGACCTAGAGGTCACGAGTTCGAGGTGCTTATAAAATGCAAGGTAAGGCTACGTACTATAAACGCTTTAAGGTCCGCCAATACCTTGGACCTTGCATATATAAGAGCTTCGTGCACCGGGCTGTCCTTTTATGTTATTTCTCATTATGTATTCTTATTTGTCTAGAGAGTAGTTAAACAATAAATACATGATTGCTTGTTATATAAACAATTAAAAGAAACAAAAGTAATGTATAACCTAACTTTCTATATCTTAATTGTTTGACTTTTGAATTTTTCTCCTATATGTATTAGAACTGGTAAATACCTGTGAACCGGATTGCACCACTGATGTGGAAACAGCTTCTATGCTACTGATATGGGAACAGCTTCTATACTAGGAACCAAACTCCGAAATGGTGTGGTGCGAAGAAATGTAAAATCTTGATATAGTTTGCATTTTCCCTAGAACCAAACCATTTACACCCTAGCTACCTAGAACTTATTGTTTCTAATAGAGGTATTTTTCATCCCGATGAACTATACGCTAAGATCATCCAAAGGACGTGATTTTTTGTTTGAAGGTAACTCATTGGAACCTAAACAATACGAGTGGCTTTGATCTTCCAAAATACTTGCCTATCCCATGGAGATCATTTTAAGCGTCTTTGATTTTGCTGTGTAAGTTGTGAATAAATGAGCTCTTTGCTTTAGGGAATTTTACTCTGTTACCCGACTATGAATTACTTGTGACAGACGGTTTTTTCAGATGCCAAATGAGATCGAACAAACAACCCAAAAACTCCCACGAAACTCGGAATAATTCAGTAACCAACGATCATGTCGGGGTAAGGCTGCCAGGTACAGTAGTAACTTCTTCTGGATTGAGTCGTCGATGGATATCTTTACTAGAATTTTCTATACATCAAGCTCTTTTTGGAACAAGCAACCTGAGGTTCTCGGGCTAGTTTTAACTGCGTTTGAATTGTTGATTTTAAGGCTGCATATAGCAGCTGAGGAATAACTACCCGTGGAAAACTCAATGCATGATATGATACACCCATCTCAAACAACACTGCTTGGTTCAAAGTTCTGAAACATTTTTTGTCTAGAGACGGCTGAGATCACTCAGTGGATGTGTCGAAGTGAGTCCTAATTACAGCACATCACGAGCAGCCTGAACAGATAAATTGATTTACACACGCGTGCTAGATTTGACCATATGGAAGCACTTTTAAGGACTGAAATAGGGCAAGCTTTTTCACGAACGCCCGCTATATGAGAAGATAGTAGATCTTACACACCTATTTAAGAGAGTATATGAGAAGATAGTCACGAATTAATCCAATGCCAGACTCAGGATGGACGGAGAAGACATTTAGTTAGTGCATACGTGTGTATGAGAGAGAGAGAGAGAGAGAGAGAGAGAGAGAGAGAGAGAGAGAGTCCTATTTAAGCTTTTCCAACTGTCCCAGATACAATTCGAATACAATCATTAAAATGGCAGCAATGCGTTTATGGAGAGCGTGACTTCGAGACTCTCTCTTTGGTCCTGAAAATTTTCAAGGAGATTCACCAGTGTATCTTCTTACACTTATCGTATAAGGGAGACCAGATGACAAAGAAAAAGGAGCCCTCGACAAGCCCACGGATACACATACAGATGTTAACCCATAGCATACTTCTGCGTCCAGCTCCTTGCAGTTGTTTCATATTTGCTCCGGTCCGTCTTGTACATGTGGGCAATCTCCGGCACTAAAGGATCATCGGGGTTTGGGTCCGTCAACAGAGAACAGATGGAGAGCAACACCTGAAAATGAAAACAGAACCTTTCCCATCCACTTAAAAGACAGCTACTTGCAAAAGGCCGCTATTTCGGCAGATAAACCACGAAAGGAAATAACCAAAACTGCACCGACTTTTGAAAGCTCATCAAGTTTCACGCCAGTAGTAGTAGAAACTACAACTTCTGGTTCAAACACTACATGCAAATCTTTTCGCATTGTCAGAATGCTGGGATAGCAGAGGCTTCTAGCTTTATGAGTTCCTACGCTCAAGTTCATAAATTAAAACAAACTACGGTGGCCGAAACCAACCATAAACCGGAGAAAAATGTAGTTCTGGATGCCAAAGGGGAAGAATCTGGAAGAGAGGCACCTAAACCTAGAATTGCAAGACGAACATGAAAACTTCTGTAAAGATGAAAAGAAGAAGAGAGATAATAAAAAGGCCGATGACAAATGACCAGCCCTTCGATCTTATACCTCATTGGATGGCAGGGAAATTTTGAGTCAAAAAGGAGGTATAAGCGGGCAGGAATTTAAAGTTTTCTCTTTTCCTTTTCTTACGTCAAGGGAGAAAGGGTGATTGGTAAATATATCAGCTTTAATCCCCCTAACCATAACAGCCAGCATGAAATTTGTTCCATTTTAAACAATATTGAAATTTTTGCAACATTCTCCTTGTACTTGCAGAAGGGGAGCCCTGGCGTAACGGTAAAAGTTATCATCATGTGAACTTGAGGTCACGGATTCAAGGCGTGGAATCAGCCTCTTGCAAAATGCAAGGTAAGACTGCCTACTGGTTTCGCTTGGTGGGCTGGGAATGCCCAACTTATTAATTTGTCCGGTAAACTACTTGGGGCTCATGTAGCCCATGCCGGATTAATCGTATTCAGAAGGGAAGAACTTGCATCATCAGTATCTCAGTTTCAATTCAAACATGGGTTTGATTCACACTCCATGTTCTAAGAAATATTTACCATCCGGAAAGAGGAAAAAACGGCAATATTATGAAGACAATAAACCCATTTTTACGTTTCCACATCAAAGTGAAGTATAGTACTTAATTTTTCTTTAATTTAATGCCCGAGCATGGCCAGCTCCCATAGTGTGATGGGCGGTGTGTACAAGGCCCGGGAATGAATTCACCGCTGTACAGCTGACCAGCGATTACTATAGGCCCTCGTGGTCTGCCCTTCCCCGGACCCCGCATAGGCGGGAGCTTCATGCACCGGGGCTGCACTTTTTTCCTTGTACTTGCAGACATTAGATAAAAGAAAGGTAAAAATAAGAACCTTGGAAATGGTTAACGCAGGGCTCCATTGCTCCTTCAAAATGTCAAGGCAAATGCTACCATTGCTGTTGATATTTGGATGGAAAACCTTTGTCCTGAAGGAAACCTGCAGAATCCAGCAAAAGTGTTCCGGACTTAGAATTCTAGCAAATTACAGAACTGCATCATACCTACTGCATAGAAGTTGAAATTACTGAACTACCCTGCAATATATCGTGCATAACAATGAGCTTTAAAGTTTATCATCTTTACCTTACGAGTTAAAAATCCATCATAAAACAGGAAGATCGTAGAGTAATTATCAATATGCATCATAGACATAACTCCATCTACAGTACATATATTCAAATGGAAGCTCTGATGCAAGAAACCACAACACTACACAAAAATGTGATTCTGAAGAGATTTCCTTGTCAGTTGTTGAGTTTTCTTTTGATGCATCCTGCACTAAAGAACTTCTGTTATACACCTGAGGGCGTAATGAAACCAGAATTGGGAGATATACCCACTCAATGACCCAACTTCCACGTGAGCCAGTAGAATTCAAACTTTTCAGGTAGCTGCTCCATTTTAAAGGATAGTAGACTTGATAACAGTTAATAAGGTGAGTAAACTAAGGCTAGACAAAACAGAAAAGTAACAGAAGCAATAGTTTGCAACTGAAACAGTGACTGAATGGTCCGCATTTTACACTAACCCCTACCACTGCCCAAATGAATGATGTTGAACTAGCATAGCTATTAAATTCTAGGATTAAAAGCTCATTTCAAGGCATAGCTTGGGCAAAGCAAGTTCTGATGATAATCTAGCACTATTAAGTTCAATCACCACTCATATCTAGTTGTTTACAGAGTTTGGCACAAGTATAGTTATTTACAAACTTGCAACATGAATTTCAAGTTTGAGCCCATAAGGCATGACATTTAATGTTCGTTGTATTCAGTTAGTTAAAGTTTTCTGTCACTTCAATGATTCATGTACTGCAAAAGTATTTGAAGTCAAGGGCAAAAGTGACTATCCAATGTCATTTAACCCAACTATTAGGAAAGTAGGCCATACCCACGGAGCTGGATCTAAATGTAGAGATTCGTGACATTATTAATCAGAATGGAAAAGAAAGATAGCCAGTAATTATAACAAAAGAAACACTAATAATAAGAAGCAACAATGTAATGGTACTCTACCACTAATAAAAAATGCCTCAATGTAGAGCAAAATCCATGCATCTATGATGCACTACAAGAACAAAAGAAAGAAAAATATAAAAAGGAAAGAGAGAAAGATAAACCAAACATGTTAAAAGTGGAAAAACAGAAACTAAAATAGCACTAGTCTCCCAATAATTAGCACTAACTACATCAACTATAGTTCAAATAGATGGATCTAAGTTGTCTCATAGATCTTTCTCAAAAGTTAAATAATACATGACTATTTGATGTAGTTTCATAGACAGAGTAAACTCCATCAAAATAACAGGACAGCAAGGAATGGATAGAATAGATCCTATGTGCACGTATATACTAAAACCACGAACCCAATAACATGTAACATGAAACAGGGATCTCATCATCATCATCATCAAGACCTTATCCCAAGTAGGGGTCGGCTACATGAATCTTATTCCTCCATCCCTCTCTATTAAGTATTATGGCTTCATTTAGTCCCAAAGTTTTTAAAGCTTTCCTCACCACTTATATCCACGTTCTTTTGAGCCTTCCTATTGCCCTTTTAGAACCTTCTACTTGTATTGCCTCACTGCTTCTAACCGGTGCTGTTGTTGATCTCCATTGAACATGTCCAAACCATCTAAGTCTAATCTCCCTCATCTTATTATCTATTGGTGCTACTCCTAAATTTCCTCTAATATTTTCATTTCTAATTCTATCCTTTCTTGTCTTACCACTCATCCATCTCAACATCCTTATTTCTACTATGCTGATCCTATGATCATGATGTTCCTTAACTGCCCAACACTCTGATCCATAGAGCATGGCTAGCCTCATGGCCATACTATAGAATTTTCCTTTTAGTTTAAGTAGCACCAGCCGATCACACAAAACTCCAGATGCACATCTCCATTTGTTCCAACCCACTTAGATTCTCTGGGTAACTTGCCTCCCAATCTCTCCACTCTCATGAATCATTGATCTTAAGTACCGAAAGTGATCTTTTACAAGGACTTCTTGGTTATCAATCTTGACTGGTATTCCACTCCTACTCCTCTCCTTGCTAAAATTGCATTCCATATATTCTATCTTAGTTCAGCTAATTTTAAATCCTTTAGATTCTAATGCTAATCTTTATAACTCTAGCTTTATGTTTACATCCTCTCTTGTATCATCAAGTAAGACTATATCATCTGCAAATAGAATGCACCAGGGAATCTCTTCGTGCAGATGTTTTGTTAAACTCGTCATATAACCAATGTGAAAAGGTATGGGCTCAATGCCGATCCTTTGTGCAATCCTACAGTGATAGGAAAAATCACTAGTCTCGCCACTAGTGGTCTTAACATTTGTTACCACTCCCTCATACATATCTTTAATTACGTCTATATACCCCTACGAAACCCCTTTATTGCCCAACACCCTCCATATTAACTTTCTAGGGACTCTATCATGAGCTTTCTCTAAGTTAATAAAGACCATGTGGATGTCTTTCCTCCTCTCCCTATATTTCTCCACTAATTATCTTAGTAAGAAAATAGCTTCCATGGTAGACCTCTCAGGCATAAAACTAAATTGATTCTCCGACACACTTGTTTCATGTCGTAGCCTCTTCTCAATCACTCTTTCAAAAAGTTTCATAGTGTGGCTCATAAGTTTGATCCCTCGATAATTAGTGCAACTCTGTATGTCTCCTTTATTCTTATAAATTGGTACAATAGAGCTTTTCCTCTGCTCATCAAGCATTTTTTTTTATTTTATAATCTTGTTAAACAACTTGGTCAACCAAACTACCCTCATATCTCCCATATGCTTTCAAACCTCTATTAGTATACCATCAGGCCCCATGGCCTTTCCTGATTTCATCTTTTTCAATGCCTCTTTCACTTCAGGTATTCTAATCCTATGTTCATATCTATAATATCCAATGTTATTTAGATTTATAGTATTTTCAATCCTTGTATTCTCTGAGCCATTGTCATTTAACAATTTTTGAAAGTATGTTTCCCCCCTTTGTTTGATCTCATCATCTTTGACTAATAGCCTTTGATCATCGCTTCTAATGCACCTAACATGATCTAAGTCCTTACCCTTCTGTTCTCTTACTTTTGCAAGTTTATACACATCTTTCTTACCTTCTCTTGTTCCTAATCTATTATAGAACTCATCATATGCTTTAAGTTTAGCCTTACTATTCTCTTAGCAACTTTTTTGGCATTCTTATATTGTTCATAGTTTTCATTATTTCTAGTCTTCTGCCATGCTTTAAAACACATCCGCTTTTTTTTAATAACTTTTTGCACTGTTTCACTCCACCATCATAATTCCTTTACTAATTGTCTTTTACCTTTAGATACTCCTAAAACATCTTTTGCCACTTTCATTTGTAAAAAAGAAATAACAAAATCATCTTCAACTTCTCCCTTGCCGGCTGGCACTTGACGCAAGACCCTCCTCCTTTTTCATCCGGGCTTGGGACCGGCATTGGCGGAGTTAGAGGGTAGCCACCTTATCCAGATCAATCATCTGACCACTTTGTCTAAGATATCTCTTTTCTTCCCATTACTCAAGCACATGATTCCACTTGACTACTTCCTCAAATATGCCATCAACCACTAATCTTTACCTTTGAGAATAGCTTAATGTTGTTGGTTTTCAAGAGGAAAATAAGTACTTTACTAAGGCACAAAAATCAAATATTTACAAGCAAAAAGGTAGGCCACTTCTCGCTTGTCCAATCTTCTAACCCATCCACTAGAATTTGTCAGTCTAGAACAACCATCAAGGACATCATTGTAGGGATTTCCACCCTCAACACCAAAATCAAGTCCAGGAACCAAGCAATAAGACCCTGGCCATATCCCCAATGCAGCAACTATACGAGACACTCTCTTCAGTGTTTATAAAATCCCCTGAAGAGAAAGAAGAATCTTATCTGAGGTGTCTCCTTCTAGTCACCTATTCTATTTCCACCAGCAGGAGAGCGCCACTAACTTTTGGAGATTTGTCACCTGATTAGGACCCAACTAGCACTTATTGAAACCCAACCAAGATAAGGCAACATATAGGCCGGCGTAAAAGACTTACCCCTAATGAATCATAAAGCATCAAACAGAATTATATCCTGGTCTTGCATTATAAGACTGCATTCATAGTAATATGAAACAGGGATCTAATAACACATTATATCATAAAGGCATCAAGCTGAGCCAACTTCATCAAAGGTTTACCATTTAAAGTAAGAGTTATTGTAACTAACTGGAACGATTAATTGGAAGCAAAGTTCTTATGGATGAGGGAGGCAATAATGGTTATGAATCTTAAAGGTCACATCTTTGTAACAGTTCATGAACTCATCAATTCAGTGTATCTAGCACTAAGTTTGTTTGACCAAATAAATGATAACCCAAATTTTGGGGATACTCAAACACTTAGATGATTTCCACTAAGCAAGCAGAGGTTTTCCTTGGCAGGCACAATTGAAGCAGCCCTGCCAGTCTGCAAACAAGCTGCAAAGATCCCTTTCATATTTGAGCTTATGATGATCTCCAGTCCAAGATGTAGAATAGTTTGTAAATAGTTAGTGTGAAAGAACAAAGGATAAGATAACCATCGCTCTCTGCATGAAAGCTTAAGATCCTGTTTTAATGTTGCATTTTCAAGAAAAAGACCATCTTGGCAAATGGTACAAGATAACTTACGATCCTCCTGCTCTACGAGCAAAAAGAAGTTAAAATACATAGGACGTGGCAGTGAGGTAACACCCTGTAGATACTCAACCAGGTCGACTTTGAAACATGTTGCTTCAACTAAAGGCACCAGATGGTAAAACAACTCCAATTAAGTAAGTTTCCAACACTTATCCCCAGGGCATTCGGCAGTCATTATATCCATAAATCACACTCAAATGAGGGCTAAAAGTGTGTCACCATCGAAGAAGGGATTATTCTTATCCCTAGGGTATTTGGTCAGTAACTGAATCCATAAACCACACTCAAATGAAGGTTAAAAGTGTGTCACCATCCAAGAAAGGATCCTTCTTGTCCCCAGCACATTCGAACAGTCATTAAATCCAAAAATCCCACTCAAATGAAGGTTAAAAGTGTGTCACCATCTAAGAAGGGACAATTCAAGATAGCATTTTTCCCCACGTAGAGAGCTACGGTGCATGTAACCTTCTATATGTGCATCAGCATTTGCTCCTTGCTGCAGAAGGGCACCTGAAAGGACTGATTTGGCCTAGGCAGTCACCTTGTTGACATCTAAGTGCTACACTCCACAAGCTGCCCAAACCAAGCACTTTGAATAATGCTACCGATTACGACGAGAGGATTGATTAGTCCTCACACATTATTCCACCATCCACACAAAAAAGCTTCCACAGAGAATGTTGAGGGCCCAAAAGAAGTTGGTCAGGTTTATGAAAAAAGAATAGAAATCCAAGAAGACCGATTGAGTATCTAAAACAAGTTGGGAAATGGTGGCACCACAGCTATTGAGGATGTCACTCTAATGATGATATTACCCAGCAGGGAATATGGTAACAGGCAACTAAATGACAGTGGGGTCAGGTTAGCATCCTAAGAAAGTTACTTCAAAGAATTTATTTTTTTTCACAGAAAGGAACTTGAGTTAGTAAAAATATAGGCTACAATAATTATCTCGTTATAGAAAGAGATGCCTGAACTCTTTTTATTCAGCTGCAGGATGCTAAGAAATCTAACAACTGTCTTTCATTTTCCACCACGGTGACACTAACATTAAACCAAACTTGAGTCCAAACCTCAAGTCCATTCAGAAAGTTAGGGTATAACTTTTAACCATAAGACTTTCACGCAAATACATGAATACAAGCTTCCCAAAGGAAGGGGAATTAGTACATCACTAATAGTTCCTGTATTCTTTGATAGGTATGGCAGAAACAAAGAAACCTTCAAGCTTAGAACAGAAAGAACCACCCAACAGAGAACACTAGACATGAACTTGATTTGATGTCGTTATGTCTTCACTAGACATGAACTTGACTTGATGTCTTTATGTCTCCTTCAAATTTTGTCAACAGTTAATACAACTTTAGAACAAGTTGCATGAACCATTACAGTTTGAAAGATAACAAATGTAGAATAGATGGGTGGAACAAACCAGGTCCCTAAAAGAATAAAGTTCATGTTGCTAAATATCTTACGGTAGTAATTGCTTTTTATTGAACTCAAGAATCCTTCTTACAGATAACATCTTCAGTTAACCCTCCTCAACTGCCATGTAGTACAGTATCTATGTAACAGTCTTTAGAATTGTTCGTGAAGGACAGGAACAATTCACGAACAACTGATTCTGTGCAGACGTTTTGTGTTGACTTCTACGTTGCTCTCTAGAAGTTCAGATTGAAATGTAACAAAATCCACTGATTAATTTAGCAGGGCTAATCATCAATTTGTAAAAGCAGATAAACAAATTTCAGACAATTAACTATGTTTCAGACTCATGTGATAAAAGAAGAAATAAGAAGATTTTTTAATTTGATATAACAAACTAAACAAAAGAGACTGATGGCTTTTAACTGATAGCCACTGATTTACACCGTATTGCACCAGAACATACAGATTAATGTGATACCTTAGGTGGTTTAAATGGATAGTCTGGAGGAAAATGAATGGTAACTAGAAAGACGCCCCCTGCATATGGACTGTCAGGAGGACCCATAATTGTTGCTTGCCAATGAAATATGTCTTCAGCTACTGGTCCTGTGGGATTTCAGAACATTCAAACAATTACATAAAGAAAAAGGGGGTGAATCTCATCAAAATTTAAATGTATAACACCAAAAAGCAACTGATAAGAAGTTTCTGAAGTTTTAGAAGAAAACAAGATCACTCTAGAAAGAATCAAAATCTCACGGTTCCTTAAGTTAACAACACCATCTAAAACCAAAAACAGCACCATGACAGCAAGATCAGATGAAAACAACTACAAGATCCTCAAAAACATAATAACAGACCCTTCATAAAGGAATTAGACACCTATAAAATCTGATGAAAATAGACCTATTTTTCTCCACTCAAACCATTGTAGTTTGAAAATATTGAAAACTATGTAGTTAAAGGTGCGCCTAGGTGCAAGTCGATAGGTAAGCGCCTGGGAGAGTGAAATGAGGCCCGGTCGCCTAGGCACACACCTGGGTGCCCGGTAACATATAAACCTCATTTTTTTTAGGCTTTTCACTTTCCAACCCTAATTTCAATCTTCCAACCTACTGAGAAGGTGAAAATGACCATTCCTCTTCGATCTTTCACAGATCGAAGCAAAAAAAGGTACGGATTTATGAATTTTAGCATTTGTATACAGTTTCTATAAAAAAACATAAAAACTAGTACCATTTTTTCAAAATTTTTGTTTTTTGTTAACTATTTTCCATAGATCTTGATGGGTTTTAGTTCTATATGTATAAGAAAACATTCCATTTGAGTTTTATACTTCTTTGTCTAGATTTGAGTTTGTTTTTAGGTTTTTTACTATTTTTCAGAAAAAAATCAGTTACGGAAATAAATAAAAAGTCGTCGTTTTTTTGTATTTCTTCATTGAAACATATTTCTATCCACATATATAGCTTTCCCATGCTTGTGTCTTAATGTGTGATAATTTTTTCATCTTTTTTTTGTAATTTAGGGGTTTTTTTCCCAAAAAAAAGTTACGAAAATTAGGAAAAAATGGTTCTTTTTTATATTTATTAGTTAATACCTATTCTTATCCACATATATAGCTTACTCATGCTTGTATCTTCATGTATGATGTACTTTTCATGCTTTTTTTGTATTGTAGTGTTATTTTGTTCAATTTTTCCGAAAATAAAACTTACGAAAATTAGAAAAAAATTTGTTTTATTTATATTTATTGGTTAATACCTATTCTTATACACATATATAGCTTTCCCATGCTTGTGTCTTCATGTATGCTGCATTTTTTATGCTTTTTTTTTTGTATTTTTAGCATTTTTAGCTAATTTTTAATTATGAAAAATATAATTTTGCACCTCAAACTCCGCCAATGCCGGTCCCAAGCCCGGATAAAAAAGGAGGAGGGTCTTGCGTCAGGTGCCAGCCGGCAAGGGGGAAGGTGAAGATGATTCTATTATTTCTTTCTTACAAATGAATATGCATTTGTATATTAGTTTGTGAGGAAGAAATGAGAATCATCTCCAGCTTCTTAAAAGATGGCATATGTATCGGGTAGCCCGGTAAATGCAAGGAAGTTGAAGATGATTCTATTATTTCTTTCTTACAAATAAATATACATTTGTATATTAGTTTGTGAGGAGAAATGAAAATCATCTTGACTTCTAAAAATATGGCCACCCTTGCGTCGGGTAGCCGCCGCAAGGGTGAAGGCGAGATGATTTTAATGATTGTAATGATTTTCATGATTTTAATGAAAATCATCTTCATTTTCCCAAACTATGGCAACCCCAACATGACATGAATCGAAATCGAAATTCGCTCAAGCTAGGGCGTTCCCCATAAGCGGCCGCGTTGCATCGGATCCGGATGCGGTGAAAAATAGGCAAGGGTTGCTAGGGCGTTCTCCCGGAAAAGCGACGCGCTACATCGGATCCGGGTGTAGTGAAAAATGGGCAAGGGCTGCTAGGGCGTCCCTCGGAAGCGACGCTTGCCATCGAACCAGTGCGGTGAAAAGTGGACATGGGTTCATACCATGGAGGTCGAGAAAGGCGATAGTAAATAGGGAATCTCCAAATCATAAGATTCGCACATCGCTACATGGAATATAGGGACATTGACGGTAAGAGTTTGGAGTTAGTAGACACGATAAAACGTAGGAGAGTCAACATCGCTTGTATCCAAGAAACCAAGTGGAAAAGGGGCTAAAAGCTAGAGAAATAGATGGGTATAAATTATGGTACGTAGGAAAGGGAAAATAATAGAAATGGCGTAGGAATAATAGTGGATAAGGAATTAAGGATAAAGTTGTGGACGTTAAAAGAATCGGTGATAGAATAATAATAATAAAAATGATTCTAGGAGAGCAGATTATAAATATTATAAGTGCATATGCACCACAAGTAGCTACAAGATATAATTAAGAGGCAGGTTTTGGGAAGATATGGAGGGAGTCATGCAAGAAATTCCCAACAACGAGGGAATATTATAGGAGCGGACTTAAATGGCCATGTAGGAAAAGATAAGGAAGGATATGATAGAATACACGGAGGGTATGGTATAGGTGCAGGAAACGAGATGGGGGAGAATATCCTCGATTTTGCTTTGTCATATAACCTATCCATTGCAAATACACTCTTTAAGAAGAGGGATGAACACTTAATAACCTTTAAAAGTGGACTTCATAAAAGCCAAATAGACTTTTTCTACTTAGGAATAATGAACGATCTATATGTAAGGATTGTAAGGTGATACCCTAGGTGAGAGTTTAACCTCACAACATAGGCTAATGGTTATGGATATTCATATCAAAAGATGGAGTAAAAGAAAGAACTTAATACACATCCAAAAACTAAGTGGTGGAACTTAAAAGGAGAGAAAATAACCTCATTCAAAAATAAGTTGATGGTAGAAGGAAATTGGAATTATGAAACGGAAGTAAATACCATGTGGACTAATATACATTTGAGTCCATTAAGAAAGTGGCAAAAGATGTCTTAGAGTATCTAAAGGTAAAAGGCTATTAACAAAGGAAACATGGTGGTGGAATGAAAGCAGTGCAAAAAGCTATTAAAGAAAAACGAATGCATTTTAAAGCATGGCGGAAGATTAGAAATAATGAAAACTATGAACAATATAAGAATGCTAAAAACGTTGCTAAGAGAATAGTAAGTGAGGCTAAACTTAAAGCATGATGAGCTCTATAATAGACTAGGAACAAGAGAAGGTGAGAAAGATGTGTTTAAACTTGCAAAGGTAAGAGAAACGAAGAGTAAGGACTTAGAGCATGTTAGGTGCATTAGAAGCGATGATCAAAGGGTATTAGTCAAAGACGCAATGAGATCAAACAAAGGTGGGAAATCTACTTCCAAAATTGCTAAATGACAATGGCCACGAGAATAGAGGAATTGAAAATACTATAAATCTAAATAACACTGGATATTATAGATATGAACGTAGGATTAAAATGCTTGAAGTAAAAGAGGCCTTGAGAAAGATGAAATCGGGAAAGGCCATGGGGCTCGATGGTATACCAATAGAGGTTTGGAAGCATATGGGAGATATTGGGGTAGTTTGGTTGACCAAGTTGTTTAACAAGATTATAAAATCAAAGAAAATGCGATGAGTGGAGGGAAAAGCTCTATTGTACCAATCTATAAGAATAAAGGAGACATTCGAGGAGGCCGCACTAATTATCGAGGGATCAAACTTATGAGCCACACCATGAAACTTTTTGAAAGAGTCATTGAGAAGAGGCTACGACATGAAACAAGTGTATCGGAGAATCAGTTTGGTTTCATGCACAGGAGGTCTACCATGGAAGCTATTTTCTTACTAAGACAATTAGTAGAGAAATATAGGGAGAGGAGAAAAGACCTACACATGGTCTTTATTGACTTAGAGAAGGCTTATGATAGGAGTCCACTAGAGAGTTAATATGGAGGGTGTTAGGTGTTAAAGGGGTTTCTCGGGGGTATATAGACATAATTAAAGATATGTATGAGGGAGCGATAACAAATGTTAAGACCACTAGTGGCGTGGTAGTGATTTTCTGTCCTTTGTCGGATTGCACCAAGGATCGGCATTAAGTCCATACCTTTTCACATTAGTTATGGATGAGTTAACAAAACATACGCATGAGAGATTCCACTGGTGCATGCTATTTGCGAGACGATATAGTCCTACTTGATGAGACAAGGGAGGGTGTCAACATAAAGCTAGAGCTATGGAGAAGCAATAGAATCGAAAGGATTTAAAATTAGTAGGAACTAAGGCCGAATATATGGAATGTAATTTTAGCAAGGAGAGTAGGAGTGGAGCACCGGTCAAGATTGATAACCAAGAGGTCCCCATGAGAGACCACTTCCGATACTTAGGATCATTGATCCATGAGAGTGGAGAGATTGAGAGGGAGGTTACCCCGGAGGATCCAAGTGGGTTGGAACAAATGGAGATGTGCATCGGGGGTTTTATGTGATCGGCGGGTGCCACTCAAACTAAAGGGAAAATTCTATAGGATGGCTATAAGGCCGGCCATGCTCTATGGATCGAGTGTTGGGCGGTTAAGGGAACATCATACTCATAGAATTTGAGTGTTGCGAAATGAGGATGTTGAGATGGATGAGTGGTAAGACAAGAAAGGATAGAATTAGAAATGAAAATATTAGAAGAAATTTAGGGATAGCACCAATAGGTAACAAGATGAGGGAGATTAGACTTAGATGGTTTGGACATGTTCAAAGGAGGCCAACAACGGCACCAGTTAGAAGGAGTGAGGCAATACAAGTTGAAGGTTCTAAAGAGCAAGGGAAGGCCCAAAAGAACGTGGATAGAAGTGGTGAGGAAAGATTTAAAAACTTTGGGACTAAATGAAGCCATGGTATTTAATAGAGTGGAATGGAGGAATAAGATTCATGTGGCCGACCCCTAATTGGGATAAGGTCTTGATGATGATGATGATGATGATAATTTTGCACCTCAGGCTCCAGGCGCACCCTTTGCGCCTTGGTGTGCCTCGCGCCTTTAACTACATAGATTGAAAATGAACAGTGATGCATTTGAAAAATATAACAAGACGCCTGCAAATTGTTCTCAAACCAATGTTCTCAGATAACCAAAATATATAATAGTATACCAACCGAGAAATGGATGGAAAGAGCAAATCAGTGGACAAAATGATATTTTTCCTTTAAGAAACACTAGCATCACATCATCTGCATCAGCATTTCTTACTTCAAGTCACATTCTAAATCAGAACAGAATGAAGAAACCCCATGGAAAAACTACAGCATTTGATTGGTTTTTCTAGGGTATCTCCAGTAAATATGGGAAATAGATAGGTGTCATATGAGAATTCTTAAAGAAGTATGAATCTAATGCTTTGGGGAATCCTTTTTTACCCTATAGTTGGGAAAATAAGAGAGGAAAAGAAAAGCAGAATCTTCAGAGTAGAGGGTGCATCTTTTCGGTAAGATAAAGGAATAGGCAGAAAATTAGCATGGGATTGTTCAAACTTGATTAGTGTGAGGCCATGAGCACTAATCTCTGGCACGTATAAATCTTATCTGTCAACACCAATACTGTACTCGGCGGAACACCTGTATTATCAGTGTTGGCCTAAGAACTGGAACAAAGACTGACTAATACCAGTCCCAACCAAATACCGGGCAATACCGGCTCATACCAGTTATACTGGTCAAGCTATTTCAGTGCAGTATTGTGTAGAAAACTGTTATAGGGTTTTCTTCTTTCTTTTTCCTGAATTACCCCTCAAGGACCAATAATGGCTAAAATATGATGTATTTTGGTCAAATCAGCATCCCACTTTATTAAGTGGGATATATTAGACCAAATATTCATTTTCATCCCATTTCTCCTTCATTCTCACAGTAACACGGTAGTGTCTTTACATGATTATGGCAGACTTATGGAGAGATTTTCATTTTATTTGGATTCTGTGACTATAAATACCTTGTTTCAGCAAAGAAGAAGACTGTACGAGCTCCAAATCTTGGATTATTTGCAACAAATTGCTGAAGGACTCAAAATCCAGCAAAAAGGACACTGCAAGCTCCAAATTTTGGTGTTTGCTAATCTTTCTTAGAATTTCTGCATTTTTCTTCTTTTTTTTCTTAACTTCTAAATTTTTAGCTTTTTTTTTTGCAATTTTAAAATTTCTTTTCCATGCCGGTCTGGTATGGCTCATCTAGCTCGTATGTCCCAGTTTGAGGCCCAAACCAGTAGGCTGATCAGTATGAGATTGACAACTAAGGTATAAATGCCATAAGAAGAACATGGTGCATGGATGGACTCCAGCAAGGGGGGAGAGAACCGGATTTTAACTTTTTTGGTCCATTTTGGCTTTGAGTGCTCCACTAATCTAATGAAGTTTAAACAAGAGTACTGTTTAAGGGACTTAAGCCTATCTCCTCTTTCTCTAACTTCATAAGGCAATTCAGATATATAGTAGGTTTACAACTACAGGGAAAGTCCTTGGAGATCATCTTGTGTTCCCTAGGTGAAAGGAGGTATAAGCAGTATAGCAACAGCTGAGTCTTTCACTTTGACAATTCAAGAATATTCTGGGGAATTATTTATCTTTTTCCTTGATTTTGCCACTAACACCAACCACCCACCACGGCAATTATTTTATCTTTTTTCTTGATTTTGATGCCTACACCAACCATCTTCCAGTGCAATGGTCCTCCCTTGGACCTGAAATACCCTGTCAAACAGCTTCCATGAAAGTCTATCCTAACATTTTCAAAGTTAATTTAGGAATATATGACTATTAGTAGATAAAACTACTTTACATATGGCACATGAATATAAGATGCGCAAATATCTCTAATATGATCATGTTCGTTCAAAATTTAATGAAATATATTTCTGAGTTATGGCCCGTCTGACAAATCCAATCCTAGTCAACACCACAGCACTGATATTCTCTTCAAAGCTCATCAAAACCTTGTTTTCTGCTCCCATTTTGTGTTTGAGCACTAAGCACACTCTGACAGAAGCAGTGGCGTGCCAAATATCGAGTTTTGAGAATTCAAGGACATGTTAGGAACCACTTCTCAGCATCCCAATTGGTTACTTTGAAATTTACTTCCCTAGCAAAGCAAGAGGCAAAGAGTCCCCCGCCTGACATTGCCTCTTTTTGCAAATATATATGTCATTCCCAGGCAGGAAAAGGCAGAAGCCATGGCACTGAAGCAGCTGCCAAATGCAATCCAAGTACCTAATTTCTTCAAAGCCAGAATACAGAATGGACTCCCCAAAGTTTCCAATTGTTGAAGTTTGTACAGTAACAAATAACTAAATACTAATTCAACAGTATCATCTTGTCTCATTCAGCTTGTCACTAAAGAAAGCATTTAAGCATTTGTCCTCAGGATCCTTTCTTCATGCATTCAGTGGAAAAAGTAATGATCGTACTGGAATTTAAGAAACAAAAATGGAAAGTTGAATCATTCCAAACCAATTTATCCTGCAGAAAAGGAGACCAGAAACTATTCTACCATGATGTTCATAGATAAATCCACCAGATTTAGTGTAACAGAATAAGAACTAACTTGTCAAGATATTCAACAAGGTTAAGATAACAAATGAAAACGTTTCCAAAGACTATCAGTGGCATGGTCCACTAATGAAAGATAGCAAAAAGGAACTAAGCCTCGTTAGATGAAATTGCCCATGGATTGATGTGCAATGGAGAATGATGGGGGCCTAAGGGCATGTAGAGGAAAACATATTCAATTATCAAGCAGATAGGAGTTCCCAATTTTGCCTCTGGATCTTTATAATTCCTCCCAATAAATCAGTATGGCATTTATCACCTCAGCCTTTGAGCACAAATTTAATCCCAGGATTGTGTTTCCGGTTTGCCCCATGTTATCTATCCCTGATATGGTACACTTTTCTCACAGACTGTTTTCATAGGAGAACTACTTAAGTATTACTTTTACGAAGGCCAACAGCAAATCATTAACCCTCTCATTTAATGAAAGTGTTAGTAAGATATGTCTTATCCTCATTATTATCATCATCATCAAAGCCTTATCCCGATCTGGGGTCGGCTATATGAATCTTGTTCCTTCATTCTTCCTCCTTTAGGCCAAGAGTTTTTAAATGTTTTCTCACCACTTCTATTCACGTCCTTTTACACCTTCCCTTTGTCCTTTTAGAGCCTTCAACTTAGACCGACTCACTCCTAATCGGTGCCATTTTTAGCTTCCGTTGGACATGTCCAAACCATTTAAGTCTACCCTCCCTTATCTTGTTAACTATTGGTGTTACTCCCAAGTTTTCTCTAATGATTTCATTTCTAATTCTATCATTTCTTGTCTTGTCACTCATACATCTTAACATTCTCATTTCGGCTATGCTCATCCTATGTCCATATTGTTCCTAAACTACCCAATGCTCTAATTCATAGAGTGTGGCACCTGCCTTGCAACTATCCTATAGAAATTTTCTTTCACCTTGAGTGGCACCTAGCAATCTTACAAAACTCCAAAGACATATCTCCATTTGTTCCAACTCATTCAGATTCTCTAGGTAACATTCCTCTCAATCTCTCTACTCTCATGAATTAGGGGTACTTCTTGGTTATCAATCATTACTAGTGTTTCACTCTCACTCCATTCCTTGCTAAAATTGAATTCAATATATTCTATTTTAGTTCAGCTTATTTTAAATTCTTTAGCATATCTCCACAACTCTATCTTTGCATATACACCCCTCCTTGTCTTATTAATCAAAACTATCTCATCTACAAATTTCATGCAACATAGAGTCTCCTTGTAAAAATGTTTTGTTGACTTATCCATAATTAACATGAAAAGGTACGAGATCAATACAGCTCCCCGATGCAATCCTATAGTAATAGAGAAGTCACAAATCTCTCCACCCGTTGTCCTAACATTTATTAACGCTCCCTCATACATATCCTTAATTATGTATATATACTCCCATGAAACCTCTTTCTCATCTAAAACCCACCAAATTAACTCTCTAGAAACTCTATCATAAGCTTTTTCTAAGTCAATAATGACTACATAGAGATCTTTCCTCCTCTCCCTATACTTCTTTATCAATTGTCTAAGTAAGAAAATAGCTTTTATGGTAGACATCCCAGACATGAGACCAAGCTGGTTTTCCAATACACTCGTCTCATGTCGTACTCTCTTCTCAATTACTCTTTGCCAAATTTGCATAGTGTGGCTCATAAGTTTGATCCCACAATAATTAGTGCAACTCTATATATTTCATTTATTCTTATAAATCGGCATGATAGAGCCTTTACTCCATTTATTTGGCATTTTCTTTGATTCTACAATCTTATTAAATAACTTTGTATTGGTCTACTATCACGCCCCAGGGCCCTTCCTGTCTTATCCTACAGGCCAA
This sequence comes from Warburgia ugandensis, assembly GCA_035236585.1. Classification (NCBI taxonomy): domain Eukaryota; kingdom Viridiplantae; phylum Streptophyta; class Magnoliopsida; order Canellales; family Canellaceae; genus Warburgia; species Warburgia ugandensis. The sequence goes on from CP141134.1 coordinate 70,426,942, forward strand.
AATGCATCCTATGTCCAGAATTCTGGGAAAATATCAACGAATTTGCCTTTACTACCACAGAGAAGCATCAAATAACAGTGATGAAAAATCTAGTTGACACAGCATAAATTTCTAAGGTGGTGCACAAAGGACACAGTTCCCTACTTTGCCACACAAAGTAATGATTCCTAAGCCCATAGAAAGAAGCCTTTTTGCGGTTCCTATATCAGAATTCCATGATCTAGCAGAAGAAATAATCCAAACCTGCTAGTAAAATAGTACAAATCTTAATATTTCTTCCAGTTATCGTTTCACAACTTCATATAGCTTTATTCAAAACATCGACATACAAGATCATCAGCCTCGTGAATTCACGAAACAGAAATTTGCAAAGAATCCATAAGAAACGGAAATTCAAACCACAGTTAAATCAACACGCAACCAAGAAAAACTAGCAGATCTATCCAAATTACGAGAGCAACAACAGAAAACCACAAAAAGAAAAACGCAACATATTAAGACAGAAAACATAGATCCAGGTCCAAAAGAGGCACAGAATCAAGAAAACCACACATCCCCAATAACAAGAAATGAAAAAGAAAAAACCGAAACCTTTCTCAAAACATATCAAAGATACCTGCGCTGCAAGATGTTGGAGGATCTTTCTGAAGATCCTTGAGTTCTTTCAAGATCCTCTTGGAAGCCATCACGAAACCCTAGCTCTTCCTGAAACCCTAGATCCTCAGAAGAGAAATCAGAAAAGGGGGTGGAGAAGGAAACGAACCTGCTGAGAAATAAAAAGGAGGCGAAAGAGGGAAGAAACTAAGAAAAGAAAGAAAGAACGAAATTCTCGAGAAGAGGAATTCGATTCCCTCTGTCTCTCTCCTTTCCCTCTTCCTCTTTATGTGGTCGATTGAGCCACAAACGGAGAAAGGAGAAGGTCGGGAAATGCTTTTTTATATGAAAAGAATCGCATTCCCAGAGCTGATGATAGACGGTAACGGAAGGCAGCGTTTTGACAACTATTTTAGTCGTTGGTTGGCGCAAGTTGCAGCCAGCGTATTTTAGTAAAAGCCAGAGAAGGAACCGAGAATCGTAATGTCATTGTGGATAAGGATCCGTACGGGAAGGGCTTTGCCAAGATGTGCCTGTGCTGTGCGTAATTGCAAGTCCCGCGTTTGATGTGTCCAGTTGCGAACGCAATGACTGGCACCGACCACGGGCTTACGTGCTTTACAGCCTTAACCCACTTACTGGACCATAGCTGGCAGAATTTGGCTCCTGCGGCGCGGGCCACCGACCGGCACCGAATTTTATTTCTGACACCCGCTCTACGGCAAAGAAGACGAACCGGATAGAGAAAGGTTAGAGGGGAGGGACCGCTACGTAGAACGAGGAAACTCCCCGTCTTGTAGCCCGCCTGTTCAAGTTTTGAACTTGTCCAGAGGTGGGCCTCACCATCACCTTGGTGCAATAGTAAACGGTGTTGTGGTGTGACAGTCATGGGTTCAAGGCATAGAAATAGTTTTTTTATAAAAATACAAGATAAGGCTATCTATTATAAGCCCATGTAGTCTAACCTTCCCTAAGATCCTACATAAGCAGGAGCTTTGTGCACCCAAACTGCCCTTTTAAGGATGAGAACAAAATGCACAGCCTGTTTGATTGAGGAAGCTCTTTCCCCTAGAAATGGAATTTGTAACACACTTGTGCTTCTAATTGGAAATGAGATTTCATGTTTCAAATTTCAATAGGGACTTTGATTTTCCCATAATGAGGTTTGTTTGGAGCTGGAATTGGATTTTTCACTGCCACTAAAGTTTCATTTCAAAGCAAACAATCAAACTAAGGAAAGCTGGAAACTTTCTGTCATTGATTTTCATGCATTTCGTACTAATAGGAATTCTTTTGTTCTGGTGGCAAAGAACATACAAGGAAAATCACTGGCACACTCTCCTAAATATATTATACATCCCCTAATGGGATAGAAAGTGATAACCTTAGCCAGCAATCACCAAGCTAGAAGACCTTTGGCGAGAGACAATAGGTATTGGTAGAGTTACGGATTTAAGGTGTGGAAACAGCCTCTTGCAAAATGCAAAATAAGATTGCTTACTATTGACCCTTGTAGTCTACCCCTTCCAAAACCTCTCATATGCAAGAGCTTCATATACCAAAGCTGCCCTTTTTTACACTCTATGGCCCATATCCAGTGCTTTCAGACTTAATTAGGACGAGAGGAAAGACAGATGTCTACGCGTATAGATAATTTGATTAGATCTGTAGTATATCGTGTCATGCAGGAGAATGCAATGCTCCTTCCTTTTTCTTTTTTCTCTTTTTTCTGAAAGGTGGGCACCCGCACCTATGAGCAGCCTGGAACACTGACCTACCACGGGGAGGCTGCCATTTTGCACCGCTGCACATTCGGCACACAAATGGTTGGTGATCCAACTCCAACCATCCATGTTCCTCCAAAATTTTACCGTATTAGGTGATCAAACCTCAGTTAAAATTTAATTGTATGCCATTCTTTGGGCTAACTTTTAGTTTTCTTTGAAGACCTGAAAAGGATGTGAATACCTAAAATCAATTATGGGACTTGTAGTTCTCTGTATCTTTCTAGAATTTCTACCATACAACCCTTTTGTATGAGTTGTGTTGAACAAAAATAGGAAGAAGAAACACTTTTTTATACTTTTCCCTGGATTTCCAAGACATTCATCTAACTTGGCCTCAATCAAATGTCCTTGGCATCAAAACTAACAACTATGATTATAAAATTAATGGTGCAAACAAAACGACCCTCTTATAGTCCCATGGGTAAGCATAAGAGGCCCAGAAATGAGGTTTTTAAATATTTTCCAATACACATGAATTTTGGAATGAGGACATTTGATTGAGGCTGAATCACATGAACATTTTGGTTCCATGAAAAATATAAAAAAGTAGATGTGCATTCTATTTTCCTTGCAAATGGTTGTATGGTAGAAATTCCCCCACCCCACCCCCAACCATGGATTACCTATTACCAAAAATTCATCATGCATAAGAAAATGTAGTGTGGACTTTTTCTCAAGCTCAAGAGTGTGTAAACCTACTCGGACTCCAATATATATATATATATATATATTACCTATTACCAAAAATTCATCATGTATAAGAAAATGTAGTGTGGACTTTTTCTCAAGCTCAAGAGTGTGTAAACCTACTCGGACTCCAATATATATATATATATATATATATATATATATATATATATATATATATATATAGAGAGAGAGAGAGAGAGAGAGAGAGAGAGAGAGAGAGAGAGAGAGAGAGAGAGAACTAAATGAAGTATAAAAGCGCATGTAATTACAAAGCTATGAAATCAATTTTTATTTTCTTTTGTACAAATATGACGAGAATACAACAAAGGGCAGCTTTGGTGCACAAAACACCCACATATGTGGAATCCAGAGAAGGGGCAGACCACAAGGGTCTATAGTACGATGAGAATATAGTTGCGCTAAATTTTTTATCGGGCTCATACTCTCAAAATGTTCTTAGGCAATCTTTTGCTTGTAACATGTTTGGATATTGAAATTAGGTTTGATTGTTCTGTTTAACAAAGCCAGTCTATAATATAGCTTTATTGGCTTGTTTAACATGCAAACCAATCTGCCTAACAATACTTAGTTTTTGTGCATATGTGAATACAATCAGGGAGTATGGGTAAAGGTCTAGAGTTACTAAGTTGTTTTTAGGTGGCTAATGTCTACTAGGGTTTGTGTGGTGAAATCTTGGTAATTACTTACGCCGCTTCGCAGTAGGCTTTGTTAGTCGATACAAGAGATCTCTTTGATCCTTCTTTTATTGCATTCCTTGTCTAGGTAATACCTTGATCCTTCTTTCTTTTGCTGCTAATTACAATGTAGTCGCTCACAAACTGGGGAAAGATGATTGATGTATAGGAGATGCAAAACGGCTTCCCATATGATTGATCGCCTTTAGATCTTGTTAGGTTTCCTCCAGCGTTTAAAACTTCTAAGTCCACAATTCGATTGTTCAAGTTATCCACAAAAAATCGTCCAAACTGCTTTCATTTGCTGCAGTTGGTGAGGGATTAGCTTTTCAATCCTTGACTAACCCAAGGTAACGAAGTTTTACCTCGTTGAGTTTTACCTGAGTTCCCGTTTTAGAAAACCATTTCTCCCTATTAGATGTATGTGGTGAAGTATGTCTATGTTGCATTCTCTCTGTTGTAGTTCTGTTCCCTTTGATTTTAGAAACTTACTCTTACAGGACAAACAAACCAGATTGGTTACATGGTACAACAACCTTACACTTTAACTGAATGAAGGTCTGGCATTTATTAGGGAGGAGGACCTTAAGAACAAAAAGTTTTTACAACTACTCAGCTAAGGTTGTTGGGGCACAACTGTCTATGGTACAAGCAAGCACGTCCTTGTACTCTCTGGTGATGGTGAAGGAATCATAGACCTTACCATCGCTGCTCTTCTTGTATTCGAATAGCAGTGAGGTGTGGTTGAAGGCTGTCAACTTCACAAAGCCAAAATCGTAGTCCTTGTACAAGCTCCACTTTGTTTGGAGGTCTGAGAAGGCCGAAAGGTGGCTGCCTCCACCACCAGCAACCACGTGAATTGTTCCGTTTACTATGCCTGAGAAATGTGATTTCTCTGAGTTGACACAGACATTCTGCACAGCCAGAAAGAAAACGGGAAGCTTCGTAAGATGCTCTAATTAGTTGAAACATAGTAGAATGAGATAGGGGTCGGGGACCCAGATGGTATGTGTGAGAGAACTACGGCTGAAAAACAGACATCTGCGTGAGAGAACAAAGTTGAGAATATATGTGTTCATATGGAACATATTTATGTATATATCATCTTGCGCCTACCTCGTATATCTGGCATGTTCGCTCGTAGCTGTGCACATGGCCAAAGAAAGCCATATCAACCCTGTACTTCTGCCATAGTTTTTGCAAGCCAGTTCTCCCCATGGGTTCTTCGAAGGATCCCTGCTCAGCATAGTATTCATTGGAGGAGTAGCCAAGAACTCTATGAGCAGCAAAGATCAGCCACGGCTGCTTCTGCCTATCTGCTGAAGCAAGGCATTTCTCTATGAATAAGTACTGTTCGGATCCTTCTCTCCAGTCGTGTTCAGTGTCTGCTATACAGAAATGGAACATGCCATAATCTGCAGCATACCTGGCATAACAAATTTGTAAATTTCAATCATTGCAAAATTCTAAATTATGAATGTTTTTACAAACAGAAAAATTAAACACAAGCAGGTTTTTCAGATCATATTTTGTACTTGTTATTGTTCCTGAAAATTACAACTGGATGTGAAGATTAGACATGGTTGTGTACGTACAAGGACGATGCTCCTGTTTTCAAACGTTCTTACCAGAACTTTGCCCGATTTTCAGCTGGAACATAGAACATGGTTTCTGCCGGCACCCCACATTCGCCACCTGAATCGGTAGTGGGGTAGAAGGATCCCGAATCCGGCCAATCTCGTTCATGGTTACCACTAAAACAAGAAGGGAAAGGAACTTTCAGCTGAGAAGTACATGATTCACTCTTACAAGCTAATTTAATCCAACAAAAAGAGTAAGTACCGACCTTGCTACCATGTATGGTACTTTCGAAGTAATGGGTGACACCATTTCTGTGAACTGATCCCATTGGGATAGGAACCCATTTGCATATGGCATGTCTCCTATATGAAAGACTATGTCATAGTTTTTCAAGTCCTTTATGAGTTGGTCTGTAGTGTTAAGAGAGCCTGGTTGATAGTTTTGGTATTCGTTAGAACCATCACGCTCTGCCTGAAAAGAGTCTTGGCTTAGGTTTCGTTGGGATTAATCGCTACAAAAGCACTTAAAATTCTGGGCTAAGCATACATGCAGACAGTTTTCAGTAAGTTTCCATTTGGCAACCAGAATATAACATTAGACACATCATGGTCCCTAGGAATTTCACAGAGCATGGAAATATGAAGTTTAGACGAGTCCGTACCTTGCCGGTGTCGCCAAATATCACCACACGTTGTAAAGAATTTTGCCCAGGAAATGGAGGTGCTTTGAATGAATAGTTTCTACTCCAAACATATGAGCCATCAAGCAATCGATGGCCAAGTCTGTAACTATACCTGCCACATCGATGCAACGTAGATCAGTAATTGTGATTAGAAAGTATAGATATATTAGCAAAAACAAAATATAAATAAGAGAGACTGTCAAAAATCAGATAGATCATTGCATATTCTGAGACTAGTTCCTAACTTTTCGACAGTCCCTTTCTCTAATGAAATTTCTTTCTATTCTTTTTTTAATATTCAAGTATTAAATAAGAAGCTTGACGGGCATCAAGAAGGCTCAGAAGATCAGCAAAAGAAATTCGATCGAAAAATGGAAATTGAATTTGAGTATGATGAATTCTTAGTTTCATACTCAAGATTAGGCCACAGGTTCTTCAGGAAACTAGTATGAAAGAAACCGGGCTCTCTCCAACCCACGGTCCGTGCTGGTGGACCTGTACAAAGTAAAGAACAAGGATAAATACATGCACAAGGGAATAACAGAACTGCTATCAGTCTACAGTTAAAAAATGTGTAACTTGATGCTCGAAAAAGTGTAATTAAGTCTTAAGCAATCAGATATAATATTTGTAAAAAAGAGAGAGATAAAGAAGTACAATAAGTTATTAAAAGGCAGTTCATGCATGAAGCTCCTGCGTATGTAGGGTCTGGGGAAGGAGCAGACCACAAGGGTCTATAGTAGCATCTTTACTTTGCATCTTTGCAAGAGACTGTTTCTAAGCCTTAAACCCGTGACCTTAAAGTTACATGACGACAACTTTGCCGTTACGCCAAGACTCCCCTAAGGACAATAAGTTATTAAAGAGTAGAATTTGAGTTTTTTCCAAAAATAGGAATGGTTGGAGGAGAAATAGAATAAAGGGCACTAATTAGAGAAAATTCAGGCAAGCCTTGGCTCAATGGTAAAAGTTGTCGTCATGTGACTTTGAGGTCATGGGTTGTGAAGCCTTGGCCGATGAGGGCGGGCTAAGAGGGCTGGCAGGCTTCTAGGCAAGGTGAAAGACTGAGAGTTAGTCCCACATCGCTAGGGGAAAAGTTACTGGGCTCTTGATAAGAGTGATGAGAACTTCCCTTGCAACGAGGCCTTTTCCCTGGGCAACTGGGGAAGAACAAAACCGTGCGGGGTGTATGGGCACTCCGGCACGGACAATATCGTTGCAGGGTGTGGGGCCTCGGGCTGTTACAAGTGGTATCAGAGCCAAACCCCGACCCGGTGTGGGTGGCTAGCCGCACGTGGGCGCTCGTGTGTGGTAAGACACGCGGGGACGCATGTCCCTTAAGGGGGAGAGGTTGTGAAGCCTTGGCCGATGAGGGCGGGCTAAGAGGGCTGGCAGGCTTCTAGGCAAGGTGAAAGACTGAGAGTTAGTCCCACATCGCTAGGGGAAAAGTTACTGGGCTCTTGATAAGAGTGATGAGAACTTCCCTTGCAACGAGGCCTTTTCCCTGGGCAACTGGGGAAGAACAAAACCGTGCGGGGTGTATGGGCACTCCGGCACGGACAATATCGTTGCAGGGTGTGGGGCCTCGGGCTGTTACATGGGTTCAAGGCATGGAATCAGCCTCTTGTAAAATGCAAGGTAAGGCTGCCTACTATAGACCCTTGTGGTCCGCCCTTTTCCCGAAGCCCACATAGGCGAGAGCTTCGAGCACCGGGACTGCCCTTTTTTTTTAATTAGAGAAAATTCAGGCCCAAGGATCAAAGTCAACTAAACTCATTCTATAACCCTCTTTACTCAGTATTCAATAAATCCATTGCTTTGTCGTAACAAAGTTTCTAATTTTAAAATATAATAAGTAGGACTAGACAACTCTTATCTTTGTGTTTAAAAGGATGGATGTTTAACATAAAATCTTTGGTCTTAGTTTATGAATATACCACACATGCTGCTTTGAGTGAATGTAAGTGTTCCTGCAGGAGAGCGGGCTTGAATTTCTCCTTTCAGCCCCCATTCCACAAATGGAATCGCCTCGCTAATATCATAATCACTTGTCCAAGTTACAGTCATCTGCATAATCCACAGCATAATGATAATATTAATAATAATAACAATAATAATAAAATGATGACGACGACTACGATGATATTTCTTGTGAATATATAAGCTAGGACAGATAAGGGTAGCCTTGGCGCAACGGTAAAATAGTCTCTTGCAAAATACAAGGTAAGGCTGTGTACTTTAGGCCCTTGTGGTCCGCCCCTTCCCCGAACCCTGCATAGGCCAGAGCTTCATGCGCTGGGACTGCCCTCTGACAGAACGTTTCAGGATCATTCAAAGATCAAGTATATAGGTTCCCTAACCAAGAAATGGTGATTATCATATGTGAAAATTTCTAAATAATATTAGAATTTTGCTCAAACATATATTTACTTCAAGTCATTGTTACAAAATGTCATTTTTCATGTGAGGAGGCATGTGAATATGCGATTATTTGTCAACATCCTAAATTTTAATGTTGTTCTGCCGATTGTGAACTATAATCGCACCTATGTGATTTTGCAGGTGAACCTATAGTCACAAACTGACTTGAACAATAAAATTATCTGTAAATAAATAAATAAATAAATAAATCTTGGTTTGTTTACGTTCCTATTAGAACTTTAAAAGGTCCTGGAAAATTGAGAACCTCTCAACTTTTGAATGCTGAAGTTCATAAACATTTATGGAATGAGTTCGATATACATGCAGGCTGCTGAGTGTGAGAAGAAGTCCATACCCTTTTTCTTTCATACATGATTATTTTTTTACATCTAAGCCATTTATCATATTCTTCATATAAAAAATAGATACTTATAAGAAATCAATGTATTTTAATGATCTTTGCCTTTGAAAAAGTAATAAAAAATAAACGGTCACTATTTTTTATCATGGAAACATAAGCTAAAAGCATCCAATTAATATAAAATTTGATTTCTGATCATTCTAAACCATTTTAGATGTAACAAAAGGTTTAGATCTATCGACAAAGGTTTCACCGTAGATGAAAAATAATGCGTGGACTTCTTCTCATGCCAAAGGCGTCCCCTCTACCAGGACTCTATCAAATTCTCGTACATAAGAGCAAGTCTAAGTAGCGTATATGTGCAAGGAGGATGACTTACTTCATCCCAAGACTTTCCAAGGGCAAGACGCGGATATAGAGGAGCCTTTGGATTTGCAAACGACACTCTCTTTGAGACCGCTGTAAGTTTTGGCTGCCATTTTCATTGCACAAACGTAACAGAGTGAGAAACACTTCGCAACATTAACCAGAATGCATTACCAGGAAGACAAGCCAGAGAACTTACATGCGAGAGGCCCCCAGAAAATAATGCAAACGCGAAATCATATCGCTGATTGATGATACGGAATCTCAGAGTTCCATTCCCAGTTTGTGCATACTTTGGAGTAGAGTAATTTGCAAATTGGTACTAAGAAAATACATCCAGTGTTACGTTAGCTGGAATCAAACGAAAGCCCATCGACTAGGACCTCAGGACCTGCCTGAGTGTAGCATACATTCAAACCAAATAATATATACAAAATGTTGGTGCATAACCCACCCTTGGTTAGGGGTCAAAAAGAAAAGAAAATGTCCAAGGAAATCGGGGTTTCAATAGTTACAATATTATTCGTTTTGGGTGCCTGTAGACCCTCACTGCTTTCCCCCTATCTGAAGGGAAAATATGTTGCAACCATTAGAGTTTCTTAAACTCTTATAACTAGCCTAACTCCCTCTCCCTAAGCAATATGGTACTAACTCTCAATCACTCACTTATAACTCGTAAGTCATTCACTAAGCCACCTACAAGACTTCACCTTTTTTCCTTAATGGCACATGACCGCTTAAGTCCCTCAACTATCTCCCATCTATGGGTCCATTTGCCTTCTCCCTTTACAGCCAGCAGCATCACATGCAGTTAGTCACCATACCACGTGGGAAAAGGTCAATATCATAGAACAAGTGGGTCCTGCTTTTACATTACCCACTCGTAATTTTGCTAGAAGAAATGTTTACCCTCGTGTTAGAATCCCTCGAGAACAGAGCCCCTCCAAATAAAAATTCCTAGAGAGGAAATAGAAAGTTGCAGGGTGCCAATGAAACCATAATCCCTAAGGTAGCAATAATAAACAGAAGATAGGACATACCTTTATTGGAGCAGAGACTAATAATGGAGTTAGATAGCTGGGATTGCCAAAATCTGGTACATACGTAGAAGCACTGAAAATTGAAAACATGGGCCACATCAAAAGATGAGTACCAACCACGCAGTTCAAATTAAGATAGCATACTTAATGACATTAGCTAATCTATTGGGTTTATAAGTCTAATTTACTTGAATTTGGCGGGTGAAAAAATGGCCACCCAGTCGTCGTTAGATGCGTTGGGATGGTTGAAATCCACCGCCATCCATTCAGCATCTTCTCCCTGTAATAATGCGAGCAAATTAAGCTTGGGAATTGTTATAATATGCCATTTTATTTTGGATTCTTATATAATCACCGCAAAGTCTCACTTTAATTTTACCCAACGGATTTAGTGAGGGGATCATGATTTGCATTAGCTACGGTCATAATTTCAGGGAAAGACACCAATGTATTAATAATACATACATACATATATATAATTCTTTTTTCTTATGTAGGGGATCATAACTGTTGCATGCTGCCAAGGTATCCCCTTGCCTTGTGAGGCACCCTATCTCTTAGTGTACTAGGGCTAGTGCCGTCAAAAAAAGCCTTATTAGTGAGGGAGAGCGGACTCAGATAACGAAGTAGAGATACTAAGGAAAGTGGTATGTCTGGCTCTTTCACCCCAAAAGTATACCAGACATCAGCCACATGGGTGGCCTTCTAGAAAATAAAAGCATTATCAAGGTGTTAAACAAAAAAAAGTATAAGTGTGAAGTAATAGCGTAGAGTGAAATTTTAATCATAAAGGTGGCAAGTTGGAGACGCAAGTCAGTACGAGAGTCTACTATTTAAAAGAAAAAAAAAATGGTGCTCCAAATAAAAGAGCCAGTGGACGCTGCTGGCCGCATTAACGCACCTCATATGCAGCGTCTTGGTTAATTTAAAATTTTTGCTTTTGTAAAAGTCATGTGACCTTATAACAACAAGATAATTTTATATTCTATACGTGTTTGAAGCCGCCCACCCACTTTGTGACTTTTCTCTCGTGGATAGAGTATTTAACAGTCATTAAACATCGGTACATTTTCTTGTGTAAGTAATTCAAGTAAGCGAATCTTAGTGAAACGATAAAGTTATTGTGTGTGACCTTGAAATCACAGGTTTAAAGAGTAAAAACAGCTTCTTGCAAAAATATAAGATAAGGTTATGTATTGTAGGCCCTTGTGGCCCCTTTCCCGATCTTGCACGGGTAGGAGTTTGGTGTACCAAGCTGCTCATTTAAGTAATTCAAGGAAGGATATTAGAATTTAAGAGCTTTGTCGTGTGATTTTGAGGTTATGGGTTTAAGGCATGAAAATAGTCTTTTACAAAAATACAAGGTAAGGCTGCATACTATATACCCTTGTGATCCGCCCGTTCCCCGAATCATTTATAGGTGGGAGCTTCAGTGCACAGGAACTGCATTTTTTATATTCCAAAAGTCATGCCTAAAAAGTGCATGCACCGGTGTATGAATCTCATAGATCCAGGAAATGGGTTGACTACAAGGACATATAGTACACAACCTTACCTTGTATTTTTGCAAGAGACTATTTCCATACCTTTAACTTGTGACCTCAATGTCACACAATGACAACTTTTATCGAGGCTCTCCAAAAAGCAGGCTGGAGTAATAAAATGGAGGTGACTGTTCACGGGCACTACTTTAGACGGCTTGGATTAAGGGACTCTGCTAACTATTGCTTATAACATGTGGTTTCTGCCAGGTTGCTCACGACATCAGGCTTTTTAGAGGAAAAACTCTAGAATGGTATATGACCTATATTATGAAGGCAGAGGAACTGTCTGCACAAGCGACAGAGATGGTTTTGCAGATTAATTAAAGGCAGTTTTTAGCTGCCTTCGTAGAAGCCACTGGAACTCCCTAAACATAAGTCATTGGCGGGCAATTACAAAGGTGCTCGACGAAATGAATAACAAACTTTGTTAATGTAAAATTACCTTGAGACCAAGAACTTTTTTCCTGGCATCAATGCGGGCCGAGCTTTGAAGTCTTATTTCTGCCTTATGCATTGCGATCAATGACAAGGGCTGTATACCCATCCTTGAATGATGCCCTGCCGAACTCGCCACCACTAGCCACAGCAACGCAAGAATCAGCTGCCATCCCCTCTCCATTTTCCTGCTCTCTTTGAGGCCTGAACTTGCACCCACCTCTACATCAACATCAATGGAGGAGAAAAAGAAAAGCCAAGCTGGCAGGAAATCAAAGACTAACTAGTAAAAAAAAACTACAAACCCGTACCCGCTTACAACTCGTTGAGAACCTGGGGAGCTAAGCCGAACAGCGGAACTACACTGCCAATGCCATGGGCTGTGAGAAACCAAAGGGGAAGAAAAGGATGTACACCGTGATGATCTGAAGGGTGTGGCCTGGGCTGTGAGCTTTGGATGGTATATATAAGAGTTGTTTACCGGCCTCGTGGATTGCGTGTGGTGATCTTTTCCGATTATTTTGACAGAGATGATTTATAAACTCAATCATCCATATCTTCAATTATTCTTAGGTAACATTATTATGAAGAACATGCAATTAGTAAAATAGACCACTGCCCCCGACAAAATAATGCAGTGACTGTAGCTACCTTTTAAATTATGACCATTGGAGGAAAGGGATTGCTTGTTGATTCAATCTAGAGCTGTTTAGTCCTTGTCTTTGGATGATCGGGGCCATTCATATTGTTTGGCCTCCCTAGATTGGATGGATACCAAAATTCATCAAAAGCAGATGATTTTAGTCATGTCATTTTGAGTTTTTAAATTGTGACATGGCCCAGCTAAGGGGTCTTCCAATCATTCTGGTAATTAGTTTATATACACCGTGGAAAATCACCTGCTTAGTTCATCTAAAGTTAGACGGGAAATAAGTGGTTGATCACGATCCTATTGGTCCGGTCTCATTTTTCAGCTGCCACCAACGCCAACGCAATTGTGACAGGCGCTGCGTCGGCAGCCGACGTCAACTGTGGCGGGTGTTGCCGTCCGCCGCCAATGTCAACTATGACGGCCACTGCCTAAGATTTTTATGAATAATATGTTGAAAATTAAGCTCTAAAAATCTTATAAATAGGGAGGAGCTGAAGATCGATTAACAACACCCCATTCCCTGTCTTCTTTGCTTGTAAATACCCTATGTAATTCTTCTTGTGTATCATTTCATTTTATAGTGAAATTGCTCTACATCTCTATGGATGTAGGTATATTGGCCAAACCACGTAAAATTTAAGTATTTGTGTGCTTGATCTTGGGCAAGGACTGTAAATCCCCAACAGATCCCCATGGTGAAGATTTTTTAACCACCCCCAATCTAGGACGGGGAATAAGATAAAGGTTTTGGTCCTCGATATATCTGAGCACAAAATGTTTCTTAATTGTACCGAAAAAACCATGTGTTTTCCGCTTATTCCATTTCTAAGGGTTAGTTATTGATTTCCTTTATGAAGTGAGCATTGGCATAACAGTGACCTTAAAGTCACAAGTTGAAGGTGTAAAAACAGCTCTTGCAAAATACAAGGTAAAAATGCTTACTATTGACTCGTGATCTGTACTTTCCCGGAACCTGACATGCACGGGAACTCTGTGCAGGGGGCTGCCGTTTAATTCTTCATTTTCATCAAGATTCTCTCTACTGTTCTAATACTAAAGTCTCCGAAAGGGACTATTTTGGGCATATAATCTCTGTAACGTTCCATATGGCGCGATATAGCATTACCCCTCAGCAATACATTATTAGTTTTCTCTTTTGTTGCTTTCCTGGACAAGGGAAAACGTTGATCCTTCCTGTTTTTGCTCCTAATAACAAAACTGCTTCCCTTACGGATCAATCTTCTTCCTTTCAATCTTCTTAGACGTGTATACAATGGGTTTCCTCGGGTGTTTGAAACTTCCAAGTCGACAAGTTGATTGTTCGAACTACTCCAAACTGTTTTTTTTATTTTTGCTGCTGAAGGAGAGCTTTGGTGCAATGGTAAAATTATAATCATGTGATCTTGAGGTGACGGGTTCAAGACGTGAAAACAGCTTCTTGCAAAGATGCAAGGTAAAGCTACATATTATAGACCTTTGTGGTCCGCCCCTTCCCGAGACCCTGCATAGGCAGAAACTTCGTGCACCAGGGCTGCTTTAGTTTGCTGCAGTTAGTGAAGGATTTACCTTCTCAGCATTGACCAACCCAAGATAACTGAGTTAACCTGTGGAGAAGTTTTTGCCCGATTTCTTGGCCTAAAACTCTGGTTCTCTTTATCAGGTGCATATTCTTATAGTTCAAAGCTAAACGGATTAATCCACCCTCGCAGGATCACGCCCCTTGTACTTGAAAACAGTGCGATTGAATTGAATGAATCTTAGAGCTTTCAAAAACCTTACTCTGGATCGTAGGACATGGACGGTTAAGAGTACTGTTTAAAGCAGAGTTAGCAACTTTCATAGTGCATCTGAAACTCATTTCACATAACAATATCAAACTTTCCCTAAAATAATGTAAAACTTATTTAATACGTTTAGAAAACTCCTAAAATATTAATAAAAAATTTAATCTAAAACTTCAAAAAAATTGATGAGAAACTTTCTCTTGTTTCTTGTTCACTTTAGTCTCTCTGGCACTTCCATTACATTTCTTTAAGTTTTTTAATATTTTCTATCATGAGTCTCATGTGCTGTTTTCCAAATTTGTTTCACGTTTAGTTAACTATGGTTTAAAGAATGATTGAGTAAAATGCTGGCTCGTGATGTTAGAATCATTCAATCAATGGGATGTTTTGGGTGCAAGATTTCCGAAGTCAGGGAAAATAGGTGGATGGGCTGAACAATCAGAGGTCAGTGAATTAGTAGACTGGTTTTTCTCTTACTGAATTATTATGCCGGCCTGCCTGAACTCTCTCTCTCTCTCTCTCTCTCTCTCTCTCTCTCTCTCTCTCTCTCTCTCAAGAGACACACCTGGGTGGGTCCTTTATTATTCAATGGAAAAGGGAAAATTAAGTTAAACATGACATCACGAGATGACATTTTAATATTATACCAGGACAGAAGCATTGCACTGGCTTCCCAACTTTATCTTTGGAACGTGGTGTTAAGGCATTTTAATATAAGAGGGGGCAGCTGTGCAAGAATTTTCTGTGTACGTGAGCTTAGGGATCACAAGGTTAATAGTGCACAGCTTTATTTTTTATTTTGCAAGAAACTGTTTCCACGACTTAAACTTATAAACTCAAAGTCACGACGATAACTCTACTATATGCTAATACATTTTAATATGACAAATGATAATCCTGTCCTCATAGTGGATGATTTCTCGAAGAGGGAATATGTCTGTATAAGGGGCGGGAACCCGTTTCGGAGAAACATCATTCTCCCCTTAATTCATAAAGCATTTCGTTTCTTCTTTGTTACATAGCAAGGCACCCACTCAAATAGACCAGCACAACCCATACTCCTGCTAGACCGTCGCCAAACTTTCGTTGGAGAACTTCTCTTGGATTAACGGCAAAGATTTGCTGGTGCTCCACAAAATTAATGGCAGCGATCACTCGACATGCGTTTGAAAAATATTCTAGTGCCCTTTTTCCAGTTATTCATGAAGTTTTTCCTCCTTTCCAGGACCCGGCAAGTTTTTGCAACAATTCCCAAATGGCCACTAAGTGGTACTGGGTTAGTGTGAAGAGGAACTATCATTTCGCTTTTAATATTTCTCCAAGTAAACCCACGTGTCAGAAAAAGTAAAAGGTCAAGTGCATGAACGCAGTTCGAGAAGGTTAGTCTTGCCACGCGGAAAACAAGAAATTCATGAGAGGAGAGAGGGAGGCCACATTCTTTGAGTAATTCGCCCTGGTAATGTCGTTAGTCTAGTAGATCGACAAGCGCGTGAGCTTTTAACAAGTGCATCAGAAAGTATACGTAGAAATAAATAATTTTAAAAGATTAATTGCTAAGACGGATGTGCATGTTCACGGAACACTCTCTTCCAAAAATGCAAATGCAAGTAAGGCTGTAGGATAGGCTCTCGTGGTTCGCCCTTTCCCGCACCTTATATATGCCGGAGTTTCATCCACCGGAGCTTTGGGTGGAGACTAATTGATCAGTCCTCTCTTTAGTCTAAGACAGAGAAACCAAAGTTTTCTCAGATAAAAGGGTTAAGGTCATCATCATCATCATCATCAAGACCTTATCCCAATTAGGGGTCGGCCACATGAATCTTATTCCTCCATTCCACTCTATTAAATACCATGGCTTCATTTAGTCCCAAAGTTTTTAAATCTTTCCTCACCACTTCTATCCACGTTCTTTTGGGCCTTCCCCTTGCCCTTTTAGAACCTTCAACTTGTATTGCCTCACTCCTTCTAACTGGTGCCGTTGTTGGCCTCCTTTGAACATGTCCAAACCATCTAAGGTGTTCAGATGAAATAAAGGAAGGGCCCAAATTTGCAAATTTCAACAAAAACAATAGTACAACAAGACTAAAAGAGAACCAGAACAACAAGATCATTTCCAAAGTAATTCATAAAAAAAAAAATACAACAAACGTAGCACAAGAAATGTTTTTTAAAAAAAACAAAGGACCTGCAAATTCCAATCTGACCCATTTTTTGTATGCCTCCCAACTGCATTAGGCGCCCGTAAATCTACATGGCAAGATTGAGCAGGTGGCTGCGGCGGAACAGAATAGTCCTATTTCTTGTCCTCGATTAAAATTTTGATGGGCTTTTCACTTACAAGAGAAATAACACCAGGGGTTGAAATCAGGGGAGGAACAGCAAAACTCCCTTCCAACTTAACCTGTGAAGTCCTGGGTTTTTAAACAGGAATATATACATATATAATAAAATAGCCAGGATCCCTCATTTAAAAATTTTATTTTTAAAATTTAAGAAAACAGTTTTTCACACAACAATGTACTTTCCAAATCCGGGGATCATACAACCCATAAAACACAAAATACTCCTCAATATATGACAAGTACCAATGACTCATAATAAACTAAATTGACTATCTGAAACTCTATTTGACATTTACGATAATGATAATAAAATGACTAAGATATGATATGGCCCAGGGTCTTCCATCATGATTGTGTCACATTCAATAATAATCATGTCCACAAGATCTAAGGTACTTGAAAAGTAACAAATATGTATAAGTACGTACAACCCTTGTATAGTCTCAAAATTAATGTTTGGTCGCCTTTGCTTATCCTCAACCGATTTGCCTTTCCAACTATCTTCCTCTGTATTTGGGACATTACAAATGCTATAATGCTTTAACAAGCTATTGCTTGTGTAGGTACAAAAATATTTAATATTAACTTAAATAAATGCATATTAATGAATACATTGAGGAATGACATCTAGAGTATATAAATAGCTTCTTTCACATGTAAATAGTTGTGTACAACTTTTCAATAACAAAAATATTAGTGAGATAAATCATAAAAACACATTAAATAAGTAGTTTGACATTCAATAATATAAAGTGTCATCTCGTGAATATGTCAATGCATATCTCGAATAGCATACATTCACCAATGAGGGGTGCCCTAAAGGGCAGGTCTCACAAGTGTACAACAAACTTGAATGTCTAGTCATGAGTACTCATACTACTTCTTTAGGTGTCATCAAGCCATGTGTAAGAAAGAATATATAAATCCTAATACGCTCACAGAGCAGCATGAAGTGTGGGTTACCCATGATATCACTCCATACAAATATGCCCTTCTATAGGGTGGTGTTTATTGCATCACAAAAGTCAGAGGGTGAGTGGTCAACTCTACATTCCCTCTTAGCATAGTGTCCACCAGGTAGAAACACTTGTCAAAAATCTGCAAAATCACAAAAATAGTATAATATATCAAAATCAAGAGACGAAAATAAAATATTTGATGCAAAAAACACAAAAGCACTTGCGACTCGTCATCCTAGCGTACAACCCCTATCATGAGGTCAGTTGCTCAAGGACCAGACAACAAGCCTCCTCAATGGGTTTATGGATAAGTATAAGAGATAAAAAAGTCATTTAATTATCTCAAAATACAATAAATCATACATCCATAAAAACATGTAAATCAAGGCGATCACACATATATGAAAGTTGTACATGCTTAGATAATAATCTCAATAAGATCATAGTCGTGCAAGTACAAGGTATGGTATGGCTCGGGACTCAGTGTATAGTGATGCCGAAGCTAACTAGGCAATGAGAGAGAGAGAGAGAGAGAGAGAGAGAGAGAGAGAGAGAGAGAGAGAGAGAGAGAGAGAGAGAGAGAGAGAGGTTAATGAAATAAATGTGGGAACCTATCATTAATGATTTATGTGTCATATATGGTGGGCCTCACATGTAGTAAATTTATCATTTTATTCTTCTACTAATTTTAATTAATTCATCATCATCATCATCATCAAGACCTTATCCCAATTAGGGGTCGGCCACATGAATCTTATTCCTCCATTCCACTCTATTAAATACCATGGCTTCATTTAGTCCCAAAGTTTTTAAATCTTTCCTCACCACTTCTATCCACGTTCTTTTGGGCCTTCCCCTTGCCCTTTTAGAACCTTCAACTTGTATTGCCTCACTCCTTCCTAATCGGTGCCGCTAGTTGTTGGCCTCCTTTGAACATGTCCAAACCATCTAAGTCTAATCTCCCTCATCTTGTTACCTATTGGTGCTATCCCTAAATTTCTTCTAATATTTTCATTTCTAATTCTATCCTTTCTTTGTCTTACCACTCATCCATCTCAACATCCTCATTTCTCGCAACACTCACCTATGAGTATGATGTTCACTTAACGCCCAACACTCGATCCATAGAGCATGGCCGGCCTTATAGCCATCCTATAGAATTTTCCCTTTAGTTTGAGTGGCACCCCGATCACATAAAACCCGATGCACATCTCCATTTGTTCCAACCCGCTTGGATTCTCTGGGTAACCTCCCTCTCAATCTCTCCACTCTCATGGATCAATGATCCTAAGTATCGGAAGTGGTCTCTCATGGGGACCTCTTGGTTATCAATCTTGACCGGGTGCTCCACTCCTACTCTCCTTGCTAAAATTACATTCCATATATTCTGCCTTAGTTCGGCTAATTTTAAATCCTTTCGATTCTCGCTTCTCTCCATAGCTCTAAAGCTTTTATGTTGACACCCTCCATTGTCTCATCAAGTAGGACTATATCGTCTTCCAAATAGCATGCACCAGGGAATCTCCTCATGCGTATGTTTTGTTAACTCATCCATAACTAATGTGAAAAGGTATGGACTTAATGCCGATCCTTGGTGCAATCCGACAACGGTGGACAGGAAAATCACCGATCCACGCCACTAGTGGTCTTAACATTTGTTCTTGCTCCCTCATACATATCTTTAATTATGTCTATATACCCCGAAAAACCCCTTTAACACCTAACACCCTCCATATTAACTCTCTAGGGACTTTATCATAAGCCTTCTCTAAGTCAATAAAGACCATGTGTAGGTCTTTTCTCCTCTCCCTATATTTCTCTACTAATTGTCTTAGTAAGAAAAATAGCTTCCATGGTAGATCTTCCAGCATGAAACCAAACTGATTCTCCGATACACTTGTTTCATGTCGTAGCCTCTTCTCAATGACTCTTTCAAAAGTTTCATGGTGTGGCTCATAAGTTTGATCCTCGATAATTAGTGCGGCTACGAATGTCTCCTTTATTCTTATAGATTGGTGTACAATAGAGCTTTTCCTCCACTCATCGGCATTTTCTTTGATTTTATAATCTTGTTAAACAACTTGGTCAACCAAACTACCCCAATATCTCCCATATGCTTCCAAACCTCTATTGGTATACCATCGTGCCCCATGGCCTTTCCCCTGATTCATCTTTCTCAAGGCCTCTTTTACTTCAAGCATTTTAATCCTACGTTCCATATCTATAATATCCAGTGTTATTTAGATTTATAGTATTTTCAATTCCTCTCTATTCTCGTGGCCATTGTCATTTAGCAATTTTTGGAAGTAGATTTCCCACCTTTGTTTGATCTCGGCGTCTTTGACTAATACCCTTTGATCATCGCTTCTAATGCACCTAACATGCTCTAAGTCCTTACTCTTCCTGTTCTCTTACCTTTGCAAGTTTAAACACATCTTTCTCACCTTCTCTTGTTCCTAGTCTATTATAGAGCTCATCATATGCTTTAAGTTTAGCCTCACTTACTATTCTCTTAAAGAACGTTTTTAGCATTCTTATATTGTTCATAGTTTTCATTATTTCTATTCTTCTGCCATGCTTTAAAATGCATTCGTTTTCTTTAATAGCTTTTTACCTTTGTTTCATTCCACCACCATGTTTCCTTTGTTAATAGCCTTTTACCTTTAGATACTCCTAAGACATCTTTGCCACTTTCTTAATGGACTCACCATATTAGTCCACATGGTATTTACTGCTTTCATAATTCCAATTTCCTTCTACCATCAACTTATTTTTGAATGAGGTTATTTTCTCTCCTTTTAAGTTCCACCACTTAGTTTTGGATGTGTATTAAGTTCAGTTCTTTTACTCCATCTTTTGATATGAATATCCATAACCATTAACCTATGTTGTGTGGTTAAACTCTCACAGGGTATCACCTTACAATCCTTACATATAGATCGTTAATTATTCCCAAGTAGAAAAAGTCTATTTGGCTTTTATGAAGTCCCCTTTTAAAGGTTATTAAGTGTTCATCCCTCTTCTTAAAGAGTGTATTTGCAATGGATAGATTATATGACAAAGCAAAATCGAGGATATTCTCCCCCATCTCGTTTCGTTCGCCTATACCATACCCCTCCGTGTATTCTATCATATCCTTCCTTATCTTTTCCTACATGGCCATTTAAGTCTCCGCTCCTATAAATATTCCCTCGGTGTTGGGAATTTCTCGCATGACTCCCTCCATATCTTCCCAAAACCGTCTCTTAATTATATCTTGCCTCTACTTGTGGTGCATATGCACTTATAATATTTATAATCCGCTCTCCTAGAATCATTTTTATTATGATTATTCTATCACCGATTCTTTTAACGTCCACAACTTTATCCTTTAATTCCTTATCCACTATTATTCCTACGCCATTTCTATTATTGTCCTTTCCTACGCACTATAATTTATACCCATCTATTTCTCTAGCTTTAGCCCCTTTCCACTTGGTTTCTTGGATCTGAGCGATGTTGACTCTCCTACGTTTTATCGTGTCTACTAACTCCAAACTCTTACCCGTCAATGTCCCTATATTCCATGTAGCGTCTGATGCGAATCTTATGATTTGGAGATTCCCTATTTACTATCGCCTTTCTCGACCTCCATGGTATGAACCCATGTCCACTTTCACCGCACTGGTTCGATGCGGCACAAGGTCGCCCGAGGGGACGTCAGCAGCCCTTGCCCATTTTTCACTACACCCGGATCCGATGTAGCGCGTCGCTTCGGGAGAACGCCCTAAAGAACCCTTGCTCATTTTTCACCGCATCCGGGATCCGATGCAACGCGTCGCTTATGGGGAACGCCATACAACTTGAGCGAATTTCGTATTTCGATTCATGTCATGTTGGGGTTGCCATAGTTTTGTCAAGATGATTTTCATTAAAATCATGAAAATCATTACAATCATTAAAATCATTAAAATCATCTTTTACTTCACCCTTGCCTACGCTACCGACGCAAGGGTGGCCATATTTTTAGAAGCTGAAGATGATTTTCATTTCTCCCTCACAAACTAATATACAAATGTATATTTATTTGTAAGAAAGAAATAATAGAATCATCTTCAACTTCCCCCTTGCCTACCGGGCTACCTGATACAAGGGTTGCCATCTTTTAAGAAGCTGGAGATGATTCTCATTTCTTCCTCACAAACTAATATACAAATGCCGCTTTTATTAAAATAATTATGACTTTTTGTTCAAACTCCAATTTTAGTATTTTTAGTAGTTTTGGATTTTATTTTTTAAGTACAATCCAAATATTAATATTTCATCCTTGATTTAGCCTTTTTACAAATCTAATTCTTCAAATTCAATTCCTGATTAATATTATATGGATAAAATTACACAATGTAGGGGCATTACATAACCCCACCAACATTTGTCTCTACAAAAACCTCTTCCAAACCAAACCTAACATCATGAACCCCGTTCCTAGTCTCCTCACGAAAATAGCTCAATATTTCGAAATCGAGATGAAAAGAAAATATTTGATACACAAAACATAGGAGCACCTATGACTTGCCATCCTAGTGCATTATCCCTACTCAAAGACTAGCCACCAAGCCTCCTTAGTGGATCCACTAATAAATATAACAATGAAACAAAGCATTTGATTATCTCAATATACAATAAAATCATACATAAGGGGAGACATGTAAATTAAGGTGACTGCACATATATGAAAGGTATACATGCTGGACAATAATCTCAATAGAGAGAGATAGAGAGAATGCAGGGGAAGGTAGAAATAAATGTGGGAGACCGCATTTATAGATAGTTAAATTTTTTTAATTTTAATGTAATGACTACCTATCATTAAAGATGTGGCGACCTGGGTTTTTATAACAGATTTTACAATACATTTTGTAAGGACAGGGCCCTTAGAGTAAAAAAATTTTGCAAACCAAAGTAATGGAAATTCTTTTCTTTAGAATTTGTTTTGTAAAACCTAAGTCACCACTTCATACATAACATAAGTAGAATTTTGTATAAGATAAAATTCCATTAAAGGGATATACTTTTATTAAACTTTAAGATCATCCAGTGGTTCACAGTACACATCCCATTGTATCCTTACAATACTTGTCTAAATACACAATTCAAATTACAAAGTTCAAAATACAATACATGCTCTCAATACAATGTTTTAAGGGATATACCCTAATTACTTATTCTTCAATAGTTCTTCAAGTCTTGAGCTCATAAGTCTCCTTCTCTGTATCAAGATATTGTAAATATTCAAACATTTACAATATCTCACTAAGCTATGCTTGGTGGGGGATAAGAATGTAAGTTATTGACAGTATAATCTCAATATTCAATTATTTCATAATTCATTCTATCATAAACACATTCATAGACCACTATCATTTATATGGACATTTCATTTCTTTGTCATTTGTGTTCACCTTTTTTTATACATATTGTATACTGACAAATCCGTTAAAATTATAAAAATAGTCAATAATCATTTCCATACAAAGCTGATCAACTCCTTTCATTATAGGAGATTTGTATCTCAGCCAGTTACTATACGAGGAATTTCCCTTCTTAGGAAAAATATTAGTAATATACAATTACTTGGCATTTCATCTTGTCATCCCTTAAGGCATTTCACTGTGCCAATTTTATATGCATCATAATGCAAAAATAATCAAGGACTACTATGCTTGTAGTTTGATCTATACAGCGCTCCCGGATAACTATTTTATAATCCATTTATACCATTCTTAGTGAAAATTATAATATCTACGTCCGTATGGGGGGACCATGGCTGTCACAATGGTGACCTTCCTGTAATTGCCCCACTCGACTTTTAGCCTTTCTTAGGCTTGGTATTCAATATCATTAAATTTCAGAGAGCGGGTGGCCAAACCCCCTTAACTCTCTTAACATAGCATCCCCAGGCCTACGCCTGTTTAAAACAAAACCACAAGCCTCTATGCTTATATGTAAAATAATACTTATACATATTAGACTATCTGTCTCTTTATCTAGGGCTGTAATATTTTCTACTTCCCTATTCACTTAGAGTTGTTCTTAATTCTCAACTTAACCATGTTATACTTATTTTTCTTATCATTTGGTAGGATCATATTTCAATTTGAGCTATTTACCATAATATATTGGTATTATACATGTCAATACTTCAAAATATAAGATCATGTATTAGACATGTATCTTCATGTAAAGGCATTCTTAAAAATTCACCAACTTCAATAAGGTATTCTTACTCCTTGAAATCTGTCACAGTCTTGATCAACATATATTTGTCAAATCATATGTATAATATCATTTTTCTAATCAAGGGTACATACTACATGGTCTTTTGATCATCCTTATATAAGATGATCTAAATCTTTCTTCCTTGAATAACATATAACTAAGGGTTTAGTATCTTCTATACAAGTACTATCATACATTAACAATCTAATCTATATTGGTAT
Source organism: Warburgia ugandensis (assembly GCA_035236585.1). NCBI lineage: Eukaryota > Viridiplantae > Streptophyta > Magnoliopsida > Canellales > Canellaceae > Warburgia > Warburgia ugandensis. The sequence continues at coordinate 70,451,354 of CP141134.1, forward strand.
TTCTTTTCCTTTATTATTTTTTATCGTACAAGACCTCATCTTGTTTGATCATCCTTATCTTACTTACTATTTTTATTAGGGTTAGATAATTTGCTATTTTTTATGTTCTTATTATTATTCAACCAATTAATGTCTTACTTAGTTAAATATAATTTATTTCTTCCTATTACTAGACAGCTCCTCCTTATTCCAGGATGACTAGTGGTTAGCAGTTAAAGTCTGCTCAAAGAGTAGTTAATACAACCCTCATGTAAGGAGGCGTTTAGACCTCACTTGCGTCAACGGGATACAAGGGAAGAGCACTTGGCTCTTGTATACCCCCTATAACCACAATTTGCAGAGTCCACTGGAGTGTACTAGCTCAACCTTTGACAAGGTTCCTATGAGTTATTTACCTTAAGCCCCTTCTCTAATTGATTTTAATTAATTTCCATGGATATGCATAATGTCATCCATGGATGCTCATTATTTTCCTACTTTGGGCTAAGAAAATGGTAAACCATTCCTTATATTATCTTACTAATTATAGCCATTATTAATATTAAGTCAAAATCATTCATTCATCTTAGTTGTCCATGAATCTCTATATTTCATTAGTTTACATTTTTGGTGATTTATGCTCATTATATCTTAACAACTACTTAACAATTGAATACAATTTGACAATAATTAAATCATAAACTTTAAAGCATAAATCAAATATAAGTTTAACAACCATATACTAACAATCTTCCTATGAATGCAACTTAACCTAATGAAATAAAAATATACATAGACTAGCATGATCCTAAGTTACGAAATACATGAAATTGTACTTATATCCTAATGGAATCATGTTTAAATCTCCAATTTATACTAACGTGGTCCTAAGATAATTAAATATACTAACAAACTAATCATATAGAGCATAGCATGCTAACATTTAAAGATTATACTACCATGCTTCCTTACTTATAACATACATCACATTTATATTTCTATTATCCAATAAAAGACAATTTAAACTAATTATATTAAGATTATTATATACCTTTACTTATGATCCAACCATTAGATCTTAGGCATTTTCCTTGAGATCAAAGGTTTTAATTACCTTTAGGGCTTTTAATCCATTAAGATCCAAAGATCATATCCACTTGATTTTGTCACATTTAATTCATGATCTAACTAGATTCCATTATAATATCATTCATTTAATCCATCCCAAAGATCTGATCATACTTGATCTCATTGATCAAGTGGGCCCCTTTGTATTTTTAGGATTTTTCTACCATAAATGGTAGATCCCTTAATTTATCTTAGATTTGTCCAAATCAACCATGTATATCACATTATTTCAATATTATATCATCATTAAAATAGATTCCCAAGATCTGATCACCTCAGATCTTGAAGATCTTGGAAATTGAAAACTTATTTCCTAAATACAGAAAGTTTCATGAATAATTTTCTACATTTTATGATTTCATAAGAAACTAAATGTTACAAGATTTCCATAACTTCTTTTTTATCTCAATTTGGAGTTCATATGACTCCTGAATTGAGCTTTAAAGTTCACAGTTCTTCCTAGGGTCTAGATTTGATCTGGTCCCATCAGAACGAATGGTCTGGATTCATTCGAGTAGAATGGACCAGATGAAACAGGTCGGGCGGAGCGTTCGTCCGCGCCTGTCATAGGGACGCACACGTGACACACTCGCCAGTAACTAACGCCATAGTGCAGTCGTCCCGTTGGGATGACGTCGCACGCGCACGTCACGTGCGAAAATGCTGCTGCGCTGCATATTCCCGTGTGGCATTTCACATAGCGTTCCATGCGCTGGATCTTCTTTAAGAAGATCTGACAGTCCATTTTAGATCGTCTAATCAATTCTTCTTAATTGAGGGCAAAAACTTAATATAATTTCTTGAAAATTTTACCCTAGGGGGTTTTGGACCTTTCTAGATCGATTGGGAGGCTCAGATTTTCCATCTGAACCCTCCATCAACAAGAATTGAAGGTTCTGGTATTTACTTTATTTTTACAATTTTTCACCCAAATCAAATTACAGGAAAATAAAAATTTCATGGAACAACAATAAATTTGTCTAGGAAGTAGTTCCACTTACCTAATTGGAGAAAAAACTTATATTTGATACCCAATCTAAGAGAATTACTGGTTGATGATAATATAGCCCGATAGTCCATTGTTTTGTGATTTTCTGTTGTTTGAACCCGTTAGATCTTGAAATTGATTTGGGGTTTTTGTATATAAGTGTAACACCCCGGATTTTTAAGACAAATTTTTTTTTTATATTTATAATAATGGCATTTTAAATAAGAGCATTTGGGATCCCATGAGAAAAGATTTATTTAACATTTTACTAAACCTATCTTAAAAACTCCGGGTGTTAATTTTCCTTTCACAAAATGGCGTACATGTAATTTAAACATAAATAAATAATCTGATTATAAATCAACGTCAAATAAATAGGCGCCTTTATTTTAAATCAAATAAACGTCCAAAAGACAATAATAATATGGCCCAGGGTCTATCCATCATAACATCCCACATAAATGTCCAACATATGTCCAAAGATCTAAATCACATCCCAATATAAAATATGCAGTCCATAATAAAAATCCAAATGATAATCATGTTTAATGACTCACATCCTTTGTCTAATACTATAGAAAATGGTCTTCAAGTTTTCTCACGGCTTCTCAACAGCCTTGCCTTTCCTGTTATCGCGCTCGAGATCTAAGGCATTGCAAAACAAAGCAATGCCTTAGCAAGCTATCGCTTGTGTAGGTACATAGACAATTAATGTAATAAATGCAAGAAATAATGAACAATCGATGAAAAATCTAACATTTATGAAGATAGTGATATTATAATGCCATGTTCAATAAATGCCAATTTATTCCATATGCTAAAACATGAAATTCACCAAGTTAAAACATGACATGAATCAATAAAATGGAGCATACATCGAATAAGGGCACCCTAAGGTAATGGGTCCCATCACATCGCACTAACATCCCCCGATCGGGAGTACACGTAGTCAACCTGCGAGTGTCGTCACACCCGGAGCATATCATCCATAACCATGCTCATCATACATGCACACATAATAAGAATATGGGCCATCATGTCACGTGGCAACCCTCCATGGGGTATCAACCACCGCCGCTCTCCCCGTCGGCACCATAACGGGAGACTTGGCGTCTGTCCCCATTGGAAAGGCTCGGACCGGTAGTGTGGACTATCCATGTTACCAAACCCCTCACCGAATGCCATCTATGGGCGGTGTCTGTCATATCACAAACTCATCACATCATAATCTCGGAAGGTGGGTGGCAGGCCCTATCCCTCCCCAGCATGACCCCCAGGGCGAGAGCACCCGTCATCAAATATAAAACACGGAAATCATATGTATATGCTAAAACTCAAGAGCACTTATAGGTTGCAATCCCCAAGACATGCCCCTCATCCTGGGGTTAGCCTATAAAAGGACCAGCTAACAAGCCTCTATTCTCATTTCCATGTAAATACATGCATTTTCTATATATACAATAAGAAATAAATCTCTAATTAAGCATAACTAATTAACATCATACTTGTAAAAGCATTTTAAATAAGTTTATTGAGTAAAAGATTTCAATTTGGAATAACCATCCTGTACGCAATGTCGCATGAAATCCACGGTAATTAATAATTGCATTTTAAAACACAATCACACATGATGCTATGTTTAAACATGGTTCAAATATCAAGAAAAACATTAGTTGTCGTCACCTACCTCAGTGTGAGATCACTAGCTTGCTAATAACTCCCTTTAATTGGTATATTCAAGAATTACTTTTGTACATGTCACATCATTATTTTAAAAAATTTCTAAATAAAAAGTGGTCATTTCTAAGTTTTTAAGTTAAAACTAGGTCCGCGTCGTCAATACGGTCACAACGCCTCTTCCGGATCGTGATTTGGACCTCTCTAGCTCCCAAAAATCAAGTTTTAGTGAAAACTATACTAAAATGGGGCCTGTCGGACCACCATAAGGTGGTTTCGAACCGTGGCACCCGCACTCCGCCGGTTTACACGCCGTACCTGCGCGCACGAAGACGCACGGCGACGCGAGACGCGCCGCACGGACGCGCGGCGTCCCGGCCTCTGGCCCGCCAGCTGCCGGGGCATCGCAGCGCGCACGCGTGCGGCCGCCGGCGTCATCCGACGTCATCCCCTGCGCGTCCGGCGCCGTCTGGCGTCGTCGGCGCCGGGCGCGGCGACGCCGTTGCTGACGCCGGAGAGAAGACGGCGGATTCCTGGTCGCCTCCGGCGGAGCTACAGAGCTCCGTTTTGCGTGATTTTTGCGCCATTTTCTTCAGAATTCTCTCTAGAATCCATTTATGCCCTCCTTTTGCACTCATTTTTCCAAAAACCATAGTTTTTAAACGATTTTTCCCAAGTTCCTAAAAACATCCCTAGGTACTGGTTTTTGAGTTTTCTGGAGAATTCCACCGTTGGATCACTCCCAAATTTAAAGGGTATGCTCTTGGGTCTCTTGTGCACAAGTTGGACGGTGAGATTTTCAAACGGACTAAGTTTGATCCGTGAAATCACGCTCCAACAGTAGCGTGCACAAAGTTCCTAAAAAATCTGATTTTTTTTTTCCAAATTTTTAAATACTTTCTTAATTAATTTTCTAATTAATAAATACAGAAAAATACGGATTTGAGGCTTACCTTGTGCCTGGTCGGGGTTGCTCGTGTTGCCGGGGCTCCACTCGCCGGAAAATTTAGATTTTTGCAAGTCTAGGGTTTTGCGTAGCATTCATGGAAAACGCTCAAAGTGGAGCGTTTTGGCTCCTAGAGGAGCATAGATATAGGTTTTTAGAGTCTTGGGGAAGAGAAACTCTTTCCCACACGCCTCTTTCCACGTCTCTCCAGCGATTTTTCCGGCACTGGTAGAGACGTGTGGAAGACGGGGGTGCCAGTATCAATTTGGATCCCTGTCTAATACGTCTCTACCAAATGACCAAATTGCCCTTCCAACTTTGACGACTCATAACTCCCTCGTTTGAGCTCCGTTTTTCGCGTTCTTGGTGGCGTTGGATTCGTATCGACGAGCAATTTCTAATTATTATGTTTTTAGGAAAGAATTTCATCCATAAATTTTTATTTTAATTTATTTAATAATTTCCTATTTTTATCTTTAAAATTAAGGATATTACAATAAGGTAGTATAGGATGTTATGGATAGTGGAATTTGTGAGAATCTACTTGAAACGGAGTGCCTAATTGAATTTAGGTCTCTTGTTTCAATTAGAGAGAGGAGAGAGAAAGTGGGGAAAAAAAATTTGGGGAAGAAGGAAGGGGAATTTGGAGCTGAAATTCCATGGGAGATTTGGGAATTTCATGGAAAAGGTTGTGAAAAATATTGGAAATTTTTGGGACAGATTTATAGACAAATTTGAATTTTTTATTATTTCTTTTGATAATTACTTTAGAATATTTAATTGAAAAATTCTCGACTCCTGCCCATCTCTCCACTACAACTCTTATCCAACTCTCCACTACAAGCTAATAAAGCATTCATCAATTATTGTTGCTTCTAGAACATTGGCCTACGTTGTGGGCCCCACTTTCATGTGAAATGACCTTTTTGCCTTTTTAATTCCCAAAAGTGGAGAAAAATAGGTACTATTTGTCCGAACTCGGAATCAAGTGTACTTAGTGGTGTTGGAATCATATTTTTGAATATATTATGAATATTGAGGTCTTATGCTTTGGCTATGGATAAAATTATCATTTTACCCTAAAATGGAGAATATTAGGGATTTTTCATTTTAACTCAGAATTGAATATATTTAATGTCATTTCGATCAGTTTTCCAAGTACATTCATAATTTCTATGTTTTAATTCATAATAAAATCTCTATAAAAAGAAAATTTTTAATAACCTAATATTTCAGCCCAATTTTTTTTTTAATTCAAACTTTATTAATTTTTCTCAATAATTTACAAAAATATGGGGTTATTACAAAAGAGATAATCATTATATTTAATTTTGTAAAGTTTTAAAACCTAACATTTATGGTTTACTTGCTCCTTGATTCATGTGTCACATCTAGTGGGGCCTATGTGTAGTAAATTTATCATTTTATCTTTCTATTAATTTAAATTAAATACTTTAACTAAAATAATTATGACTTTTTTGTCCAAACTTCGAATTTAGCATTTTTTGTATCGTTGGATTTTATTTTCTGAGTATAATTCAAGTATTAATATTTCAACCCTTGATTTAGCCTTTTCTAAAAATCAAATTTCTAAAAATTTAATTTGTCATCAATGAAATTCTCGTTTAATGTTATATGGTTAAAATTGCACATTCTAGGGGAATTACATAACCCCACAAACATTCATCTCTACAAAAACCTCTTCCAAACCAATCCTAACATCCTACAATTAAACCTCGTTCCTAGTCTCTTAACATGAATCCTAATCAGCAATAGACTCGTCAAAAAGGTCATCGAAGAAGTCAATCCAAACGAGGATGTTGTCTCCAACATCGAAGAATCTAGCACCAAATAAACATCTGACTTCGCAAAGCCGGAGCAGCTAACAAATGCCTTAGTTTGTCCAAAGACTAACATAAAACCGCTTCGATAGGTGAAAATGGCTTTGATCAGTGAAAACAGTAATAGTCCGGTAGAGAAAAACTACTTGTTAATCCAAACAGAAGCCACTCATTGATAGAAATGAAAATGCTTAAAATGAGAAGTAAAATGGGATCTCAAATCGACAAGGAAGAGCATGTATTACTCCATGAAGTAGAAATGAGGAAAAAATCACAATATATATAGATATAGATATATAGATACATATACCATTTTCAATCGGGTTGAACTAAAAGACCAGGACCGATATACCTAAAAGGGCAGTCCAGGTGCACGAAACTCCTACCTATGCAGGGTCCGGGGAAGGGGTGGACCACAAGGGCCTAAAGTACACAGTCTTACCTGGCATTTTGTAAGAGGCTTTTTCCACGCCTTGAACCCATGACCTCAAGGTCACACGACGACAACTTTTACTGTTGCGCCAAAGCTCCCCTTCTTGCATATAGTGTTCAAAATGTAACAATGTAGCACACAGACCGACCAAAACCTAATGGTCTAATCTGGTCAGTTTTGTGCACACCCGTAACAGCTAGAATAATGTAAGTCATTTAATTTTTAACATAAACGAAAACCACGGTTGAAGGAGTGAGATGAACTATTCATATCATGCAAAAGGTGAGCTCTACAAAATGTACGCGATCCCTAAATGGCATCTCATAGTGCCATAAATTTACATGCCTCTTATTTTTGTATAATAAACATCATCTATAAACTTTTTGCATTAGATTAGTCCCCACATATAAATGCCTGCTCGCATTAGTGAGAATGACAACATGGCATCCATCATATAATGTAACTCCCACATTATAATGTTTGGTGTGTTAATAGTTGCTTACAAAATCAAAATTCAATGGTGTACATTAAACAACAAAACTCCTATTAATTACAGGTCAGAACCATCCAATGGGTTCCTTAAAGCTTTTACTGAAACCCACGTAAATTAAGGACGTTTTCTTTATCAACTTTTGCAATGCTTTGTTGTTTTATGAAGGAAAATGCTTTCAAGGACGGTGGAAAGGATGGTATATATGTCTATCTGGTGCACTTTTTTGGATGATCGGATTTATTCATCAAGTTAGTATTGCTTTAGATTGATTAGCTACCAAACTTTGTAACTATTGGATGATTTGACTTATGCTTCTTTTATTCTAAACATGCCTATTAACGATTTTAACTAAAAAAGCTAGTAACTAGAAGTATCCGATGATCATGATTCTTATTCTCGAATCTAAATAGGGCAAGCTGAACATGACTAACGATTCAGATCATCTAAATATAAGGCCTATCTAGGTTGTGTCGTTTTCTTTCTTTCGGCTAGAAGAACTAACTTCTGAATGAGTTTATATCAGTTATTCATCCAATTTTAATACAGAAAGAATAAAAGAAAATTTTTATTGCTCACTAGATCAAGGTCAGACTTTATCTATGTCTTGAAATCAATGTTTATAAAAAACGAGATCTCTTCCCATATTAAATTACTAAATTGATCTCAAAAATAGAAATTAGAATCTCAAGCTAGCTTTTCTAAAGAACATTTGTGCAGCAATTCTCGACATCTTTTGTCACCCCAGATTTTACATCAATCCAAGCAGTTTGATATACATAGCTTTCTTGTAACACAAAAGAATCTAAAACACTTCCTCTTCTTTTTTCTCCATTTCGACTTGAAAAGCAAATAATGGAGAAATGGAGAAAACAGAATACATGGTGTGTGAATAGCTTCCACTGGAATGCCATATGCTGAAACCATAAAACATGGTTGCTTACTTTGTAGAGGTGCAAGTTTTTGCTGGCCAAATATTCCCTTATATGATCACTTTCGAGCCTACAAAATAGTATTCTCCAACGCTACTCAGAGTGTTCCTTATAGGTTGATCCTGCAGTTAACAGTGCCAACAAGAACATTTTAGAGGAAGAGCGGATGAATTAATGTATAAACAAACAGATTGGTGATAGAATAAAATAAAATCCCCATTTCTAACTAATATGTGGAGCCATTTGCTGTTTGATCTTGATCAAACAATTGTCAATCACACGACATTTTTGCTTTCTAGAGAAGTTGCTTACCATTTGAAAACACTAATAGTGCACTTGGGTTTAACCCCTCCTTCCAACTGCTTTAAGGACACGTCCTTACATAAAATACTGACCTTGATCTTCCCTATCGTCCAACTCCCAACCTTCGCACCCACCTTGGTGGAAACTGTTGGGGATTTTCAGTCCCCGCCCAAGATCATACACACAAAAACACAGAGTTTAACGTGGTTCGGCCAATAAGCCTACGTCCATAGGAGAGAATAATTTCACTATGAAAACGGGGTTTTACAGAGAGGTATACACGAGGATTTTTACAGAGGAATGGGTTCTCCACCTTGCCCTCTTGGTATCCCTATTTATAGGGAATTTTAGGGCCTGTTTTCAACATATTTAACACAAAGTCAGTGGCGGTGGCCGACGGCGGCGCCCGCCGGCCGTTGAAGCCGGCAGCCGCACCGACCGCCCGCGCCCTCCACCATTGAATACGGCGGCTGCCTGAAAATGGGTCTGGACCAACAAATCTCCCCCTCCAGGCCCATTAACTGAAGGAGGTTTTATGGACTTTTAGCAGAAGCCCATCCCGACCAAGTCTCTGCAAATCTGGAACTTGCTTCGAGGTAATGCTTTTGTCATCATATCTGAACTATTATCGTCAGTATGAATTTTCTCAAGCTCTAACGACTTCGAGTCCAAAATATCACGTATCCAATGATACCGAACATCAATGTGCTTTGACCTTCCATGAAAAGTAGAATTCTTGCTAAGGTGTATAGCACTTTGACTGTCGCAAAATAACGCATACCTCTTCTGCATAAAGCCAAGTTCGTTCACGAGCTTCTTCATCCACAATAACTCTTTGCATGCTTCCGTCACAGCAATAAACTCAGCCTCTCAGTAGATAAGGCAACACACTTCGTAACTTTGATTGCCAGACACAGCCTCCCCCGCAAAAGTAATCAAGTAGCCCGAAGTAGACTTCCTCGTGTCAATATCACCAACCATATCCGAATCTGTAGCCCTCAAGCACGGGCTTGTGCCAAATCCCAAACACAACTTAGAAGTACCACGTAGATATCTCAATATCCACTTCACCGCATTCCAATGTTCTTTCCTCGGATTTGATAGGAAAACGGCTACCACCGTAATTAACCGCATATGTAATGTCCGTCTAGGTCATACCATGGCATACATAAGATCGCCAACAAATTAAGCATAAGGAACATCTTGCATGTATTCCTTCTCAAAGATCACTTGTTAGGAACTTGATTCTTACTAAGCTTAAAATGAGTAGCAAAAGGTGTACTAATCCACTTTAGCTTTATCCATGTGAAATCGTTGAAGTACCTTTCTATGTACTTCTCGAGACAGCCCATAACCTCTTATTCCTCCCCGTCACGAATGATAGAAATCCCGAGAATCGGCTCCTTCGCGGATCCTAAGTCTTTCATAGCAAAGACTTTGTTCGGCTCCTTCTTTAATCGACCGATCCTTGAAGAGCTTCTTCCAACAATAAGCATATCGTCGACATAGAGTAGCAAGATGATGAAATCATCTTCTAAGAATCTCTCGCACAAACACACGTTGATTCAAGTAGTCTTTCGATAACCCCGTCATGAACTGCCGAACTTCCGTACCACCTGCCTAGAGCCTCGCTTTAAGCCATACAGACTCTTCTTCACTTGCGTAGACATACTTCTCTTTGCCTTTAGAACAAACCCTTTCGTCGCTCCATATATATCTCCTCCTCTAAGTCACTGCGTGGAGGAACGCTGTCTTCACATCCATCCGTCAACCTCCAGATCAAGGTTTGAGGCCAAACCCAATATAACTCTGATTGAAGACATTTTAACAAATGGAGAAAATATCTCCTCAAAATCAACACCTTTTCTTTGACCAAAGCCTTTCACGACAAGTCTAAAGCTTTGTATCGTGGCTAGAAGTGTCACCTTCATACTTCACCCCGTATATCCACCGATTCTTCAAAGCAGTCTACGCTTGTAATCTTACCACCAAAAGTGTGGTTGTCTCTGTAAGGCGATTTCATCTCATCCTTCATACCGCAATCCACTCGCATTCTCTTCACTTTCAACCGCACTCCGTGTAGCTCTCGTGTTCTCCCCGTCAAGCGAGGAGTACGTACTATCCGATGAATATCGAGTGGGAGGGTTGACGATCTCTCGAACTCCGTCTCAATGAAACCGCCGGTTCCTCAAGAGGAACCTCCCGCCGAATATCATCAACCTCTCGACGAAACATCCATGTCTTCAAAGCAGCCTTCATGTTCTCCCTCACTCGATTATCTTGAACATCAACCGGAGCACCACCCATGGTCATTGGTGCCATCTACACTTGGCGTATGTGAAACAGAACCGGATCTAACTGCCGAGTATCGAACTTTGAGTTTCGATACTTTGGCTTTGTCGATGTGTTCAATGGTTTGGTCTTCCATAAAGACCACATCACGACTTCGACTCGCCTTCTTTGCAACAGATCATATAGCCTCGTAACCAAACTCATCCTCGCCCATAGCCGATGAAAATGCATTGTTTGGTCTTGACGTCTAACTTGGACCTCTCATCCTTAGGTATATGTACAAACGCTTTGGCACCCAAATACCCGCAAATGATCGTAAGAGACATCTTTTCCATACCATAGCCTCGTCAGAACATCTCGCATTCAAGGCAACTATTGGAGATAGGTTAATAACATAGGTCTGTTGTGTATAGGCTCACCCCTTAAGGAACCGGCAGCTTTGCCAGAAGCAAGATCCGACCCTCTCCATCAATGTCCTCGTTTCATCCTTCGCTAAACCATTTAGCTGAGGAGTCTTCTGAGGAGTTCTTTTGATGTCCGATCCCTCGCTTCTTACAATAAGCATCGAAAGGTCCACAATACTCGCCATCGTTGTCCAGGCGAATGCATTTCAGCTTCTTCCCGTTTGCCGCTCAACAAGCTTGAAATTTTTAAACTTGTCAAGCACTGATCCTTAGTTTTCAAAACATAGACCCAGAGTTTCCGGAATAATCATCAATAAATGTGACAAAATATAATGCACCACCAAATGTGCGTACCTTCATAGGACCGCATACATCCAATGTACCAATTCAAGACGCCCGCTTTCCGGGAAGAATGATGGCTTTTGGCCGAAACTCGCTAGCCGCTTTCCCGGCAAGACAATGAGCACATTTGCTCACCTTTGTAGCTTTGAGCCCCGAAAGCAAATTCTCTTCGACTAGACAACCTAGTCCTTTCTCACTCATGTCACCGAGCCGCCCGTGCCACAACTCAAGAACCAACAACATCAACCGCGTTCACAGAGTTACTAGGAATCGAAGCTAGCATCACATACAAGCCGGATGATTTCTTCCTCCGGCAACCACAAGCGCTCCCTTAGAGAGCTTCCACCGTCCATCGCAAAGGTACTACAGCACCCATCATCATCAAGCTTTCTCGGCTGATATTAAGTTCAACCTGATATCTCGGTACATGTCGAACATCCTTAAGAATCAACCTTGTTTGTTGGTGTCCAAACAGACGGATCCGATACCAACAACCTTTGACACTTCATCGTTACCCATCTTCAACACTCCAAAGTCACCAGGAGTGTACAAGGTGAAAACTCTCTCCTCGAGGTAACATGAAAAGAAGCACCACTCAACAACCCATCCAATCTCATCGGAGGCTATGTTGATTTCATTTTCATCACAGCACCACAACAAGGCCCGAAGTAGTGGCAGCCTACACGATCATTCCCTCATCATTTCTTCTCTCCCCGCTTGGCATTCTCTGCTTTGTTCTCGGCTTTCCATTTGTAACACCGCCTTTTAATGTGACCCTTCTTGCCACAATAATTGCATTCCGTATTCTCAGATCTCGAACTTAGATTTACTCCCGCTTCTATTATCCTTCTCCCGTCCTTGATCTTGCTTCTCCTCGATTTTCTCGAGATCAAAATCTCAGACCGTGATGTGGTGACAACTTGAGCTCGTCGCCTCATTTCTTCATTTAGAACCGCGCTCTCGCATTCCCATGTCACAAAGACCACCTCGAGCTGCACTAGCTGTGAGAAACACGAAAATTTTCCCATGAGTCAGGCAAAGTATTTAAAAGCCATAAACCTATGATATCATCGTCAAACCTGACGCCAACATCGGATAGTTGCTGAAAGCATCCGGTCAACTCGTTCAAGTGGTCGGAAATAGAACTCCCTTCCTTGTATCTCAAGTGCATCGCTTGATTAAGTATGAATAACTTATTATTCAGTTCTCGACGCACAAGGTTTCTAATTTGATCCATGAGTTCTAAAGATGTATTTCATTTTGAATATGATTCAAAACATTATCTTCTACCCATTGTCGAATAAAACCACATACCTGTTCGTGTTTAAAATTCCACTCTTCTTCGGACTTATCTTCCTACTTTTGAGTGAAGCAAAACAGTAGATGTAATTTCTTCACAAAAAGAAGATCTTTCATTTTTCCCTTCCACTTGTGATAGTTAGTACCATTTAAGCAAATCATTTTGCTCATGTTTGCCTCCATAAGTAAAGAAAGAAAGTACTTACAAAGCAATTTCGGGAGAAAGTCTTACAAATTTGAGAACACCATCAAGGCTTGCCAAGAACTAGTCTATCCTCTTGAAAACCCGCCAAAAATAGGTCTACTCCCGTCGAATCACCGTTGCAGAACTCGTTACTATTGCAACTCGCCACGGTTGCACTAGACTTGCAACCCAGTAACCCTGGATTCTGCCAATACGCCACCGTTTCAACTCACGCTACCGCGCAAATGCGCTACTATTTCAGCACTCAGATCGCTACAACTCTATACCGTTATAACTCCGCATTTGTTGAAACTCGAATCATGGAACCCCCCGTACCGTGCCAACTCGCATCGTAATATATCAGAGCTATCAACGTAGATGACAATGATGATGCTTTTTTACCGTAGCAACATGATAACGCTGCTTTCACCGTAGCAAGAATGATGATTACCGAGTAAACCGTAAGCAGGAATAGCTTTTCTTCCTCCTCTCGACCGGGAACCGCAAATCCGTTTTTTGCCTCTGCTTCACCTGCCAGAACCGAGCTCTGATACCACTTGTTGGGGATTTTCAGTCCCCGCCCAAGATCATACACACAAAAACACAGAGTTTAACGTGGTTCGGCCAATAAGCCTACGTCCACGGGAGAGAATAATTTCACTATGAAAACGGGGTTTTACAGAGAGGTATACACGGGGATTTTTACAGAGGAATGGGTTCTCCACCTTGCCCTCTTGGTATCCCTATTTATAGGGAATTTTAGGGCCTGTTTTCAACATATTTAACACAAAGTCAGTGGCGGTGGCCGACGGCGGCGCCTGCCAGCCCTGGAAGTCGCCGAGCCACCGACCAGCCGTGCCCGCCACCGTTGAATACGGCGGCTGCCTGAAAATGGGTCTGGACCAACAGAAACCTCTAAGTAAAAGGCCAACTCCTTGCTTCGAAACTGACTCTTAAGTTCCGATCCGATAGCATCATCGATCAACATATTCTTCACCACCATAGGAAACTTCATCAATGTAGTGTTCTTCTTTTCCTGGTAAAATGCAGGAAAACTTGTTGAACCAAGAAGCACATTAGCGTCAGCGGTTAACCGGGCACGGCTTGTGGCATACGAGAGCTCAATCTTCTCGTTTGGATTTGTTGCTTTTAACACTGTGATTGTCTCCGAGTCGACGAAAGTTCCATCCGATTTAGCGGTGACGAGGAACCGAGGAGCATTGAGAGATCGAATATGGAAGGTTGGGAGCCTGGGCTTGAACAAGAGATAGAAAATGCCACATGCAATTGCAAGAAGGCTGAGGAGAATGATTATGAGGCTCCAACAAAAGCAGCAACTTACGCAGCAACAACTTCTTTTCCGTTTTGATTTGTGGCGAAAGGCTGCAGGAACATCTGATGATTTTGATGTGGGGATCGGGGAATCGGATTTGTTGTAGCCCGGTGGTTTTGGAAGAACTGGTACTTCTGTTGTTGGGCTTTGATTCATAGCTGCTAAGTTCTTCAAATAATTGAAATCCTTAGGAAATAATCCTCACTTGTTGCTGACACCGTACCTTGTTCTCCTCCTGAAGCAATTCCTTTTCCTGATTGTGCTCAACAAAGTTAGAGAGAACGTGAGAGAATTCGATTCGGTGGGCGTAAGAAGGTTTAGGAAGATAGAGATAGATGAAAGTCTTTTTTGAGAGACTTACGAGAGAGTTGGCTGACGGTTTGGACTTTGAGAGATGGACGTGAAAATGGGAGAGTTGAAAGAGGAGAGACGTTCGACTCTACATAGAAGGCAATATAGCCCTGAGGGCGTATGTAATGAAGGTTTGGCTAGTAAACTTAAAATACAGTAGAAGCTGGATAAATTAATAGCTTTGGCCAAAAGGTTTTCCATTAACTCAAAGGAATTTTATTTTACGAGCAATTTTCTTTTAATTAGCAAGGGAGCCTTGGCGCAACTGCAAAAGTTGGCGTCATGTGACCTTGAGGTCACGGGTTCAAGGTGTGGAATCAGTCTCTTGCAAAAATGCAAGGTAAGGCTGCCTACTTTAGGCCATTGTGGCCTGCCCCTTCCCTGAACCCCGCATAGGCAGGAGCTTCGTGCACCGGGGCAGCCCCTTTTTTTTAGTAATTTTCTTTTAATTATTTTTATTATTTTGTACAGTGGAATAATACTTGTCAAGTAAACTACTCGGAAGCATATCCTAATTCTTAAATCTATTTGAAATCTCTCCAGTAAGAAAAAATTGGCACCTCGAACCTTCACTAGGTGTAACAAGGAAAGCCACTGTAATGTTTGAGATCAATTGCACTAGACGGCTTTCCAACCCTATAAATTAATTTAAATAATAATTGGCTCTTTTTATCAAACTATTGGGCTACTTGGCTTTTAGACCTACTAGCTTGTTGTTTGTATTTCTCCATACATATTTATTTTTCTTGCTAAAATTACTACATCTATTTCTGTCTTTAATTTTCTTCTTTCTCTTTTGGCAATATGCATTTACCATTATCTACCCCTAATCTCTCTCTCTCTCTCTCTCTCTCTCTCTCTCTCTCTCTCGTGAGCACTTTCAAATTATCAGTTTATTTGTCATTAATTTATTAGACTTTTGCTGTAGTGGTAGAAGAATCTGACATGCTGTGGAGGTAACATTATCAACGGCCTAGAATTTGATCTCAATCATGTGCTCCACAAGAATGGCTATGATCACTAACTGCAAGGGCCCGATTTGTCTATACCTCCTGGTGAAGGCCCACTTCTTCTAGATTCTGTCCATCTCCCAGTACAGTTGTTGTGTTACCCCCCGTCTATCTGTGCCAAAGTCTGCTAGTAATTAAGGGTGGTTTAATTTAATTTGCGTAATTAACCCTTTTCTATTGTTTGGAAGGTGCTTCCGAGGAAATCTAAATCGGTGCAGGTATCCATGAAAATAGCATCCGCCAAACCATCGAAGAAACCTTTGAAACTTACCCGATCTCTTTCAGTCGCCTCAACACTGGGCGATCGGACTCCGTTCTCTTCCTCGGCGGTGGTCATGACCGTTTATCTAGCCTTCTTCGTCGATCTCTGAAGCTCTCCCAGCCGTCCATCATAAGGTCTCTCTTTCTCTCTCTCTTGTTTGTTGTTTTCCTTTCCCTCTCTCAAGATCTTGAAATTTAGATAAATCTCGTGTTTTTTCTTTTCTTATGGATCAATATTCATCGTTTCTTGCCGTGGAGAGCTGGATCTAGTGGAATCCTCCTTTGTATCGCGTCGTAGGGTTTGGTTCTGGATAGTTTAGGGTAAATATCAATTTTTCCTGGGAAACTTGAAGGAAATTGACTTGGAGATTCACGGATTATAGTTTTACGAGTTTTTGTAGTTGATTAATTACTTTAAACATATATTAAAATGTTTGTGGACTTGGCTCTTAGTTGCATAAGTTGAATGCTTGATTTGTTATGTCATATGCAGTTGTGCATCTTACCTGGCTCCAATTCTCTGAAGAGTTCCTTGAATCTTGTTTAATAAAGGATTTTAATAAATCGTTCCATCGTGTATATTGTGAGCTGCAAAGTTTCCTATTTCAGTCTGCAAACTTACCAGAGTAGGACCATCCTGTATATTGTGAGCTCAATTATTTGGTAGAAATATCTTTTAGCAACATAAGTTTTCCAATTGATGGACTTTAACGAACAATTAATACAAAATTGTAAAGAGTTCCAAATTTTAATGAGCCAAATTGTTTGCTTGGTTTATTAGGATTGTTCAGTTGATAGTGAAGTTCGTAGTCCATCCTACCATCGTTGATCTTGTTATGCAGGTGATTTATCATTTAAGCAGGCAACCATTAGACCTATATACTGTAATGGCAGTAGGCTAGAGGAGATTGCTATCTGCAGTTTGAGGATGGTATGCTAATTTAGAATCTGTCTTCCTTGTTCTGTAGTTTCAATGCTCTACTGGAGACTAACACCCTCTCATTTTCCCTCAGAAAGAAGTGGAGAGCATCTAAGCAGCTAGTATGGAGAGACTAAAAACATCTTTGAGGAGAGTTCAGATTCAGAACCCGAGCAGAGATGATAATGAGGAAGAGCTTCTAGACAAGAATGGGATCCAGTTAAAGCCTCCAGAGCGTGTGATGGAAGATCAAGAACCTTTCATGGGAGTTAAGGTTCGAAGAAGAGCTTCACTTCACAGAGAATACAAAGGGGATTACCTTAATGTTCCATCTGATCCATATCTTATTAAGATTTTGGAGAAGCAAGGTATTGTACCCAAGTGTCTTTTTCTTTTTGGTCTTGTTTTATCTGCAAATTTTCACAGTATCTCGAATGAGGCTTTGATCTGTGGGACGCAGATATCTCCTCCTCAAAGCACTACTGGCATTTTGGGAAATTGGGGATCATTTTCACTGATTCTTGTTCATTGCCTTGATTTGAATTTGTTGAGTTGTCTGTCTAAAATGTTAGTGTTATTAAGATTCTTGGGTGTCAGGCAACCGTTCTTCTTCAGTATCATGTGAACTTCGCTTAGTTAAACTTTGGTCTTCTGAACTTGTGGCTGCTCCCTAATTGGCATTGCCAGTGCTCTGTCTGCTGTTGGACCATAGAGAATTCCTGGTAGGTATATGATAAAATCCTAACCTAGGAGGCTTAGGAGTGTGGAGTGTAGATAGAAATGTCTCCAGAGTGTTTTTTTCCCAAAATCTTGGAGCATTAGATCCTTTTTTTGATTTTCTGTTTATATTGGAAGGATGTAACATCTAAAATTATGCATAAATATGCTCATAAATATATTTGATTTAGATTTCCTATTAATGATCATCAATTTTGGTTGTCCAGCAAGCATCTCATTTCATACTGATCTTGTTAGCTCTTTACATTCCCTTAATTGGAAACCAATGGAAAAGCCTTCAAACTTATGTGAGTGAAAAATGACTTTAATATAGCAACAGGACTAGTAGAAAATCTAATTGAACTCCATTTGAGTTTATATTTAAACTAGGTAGGTCGCCTTGTGCACCAATCCCAAAGGAATTTAATATAGCAACAGGACTAGTAGAAAATCTAATTGAACTCCATTTGAGTTTATATTTAAACTAGGTTGGTCGCCTTGCTAAATTCATGTGGTCGAATTGCTTTATTCTCATTCAGGCTTGGCTGATCCTAGTGTTCTGGGACATTGGAGGAAGCTTTTACCTCATTGTTGTAATAGAGGATCCTAACTTGTGTTACCACATGCCTATAGTGCTAGCCTTTCTGAAATTGCGGTTATCCCATCAGAAGACACATTGGCTGATACAGATATTATAATGGAAGGTAAGATGCGTGCCGCTTGTATTGTGATTAGTAGAATCTCTTACACATTTAGATCACATTTCAGCCAATATGACTGATACAGTCATACTTGCAAAAATAACTTCTAGATTCTATGGCAGTCAATTGAATAACTTGAACCACAAGTTCTCTAATTATTTTGCCACTTGCCATTTTGTGTTAATTGATTTAGGTGCATGATCTAAATGAACATAGATACAAGATTTGATCATCCAAAACAAGACTGAAAGCATGAACCGGAGGATAAATGCTGCATTCATGAAATTTGAGAATTTTCAATTTGAGGTGTATATGTGTTCTTCAGACTCACAATAAAGAGTCCCTTTATCCACATCTTGTGGATAGACTTGTCTACTATGACCTGGAACATTCCAAGTCGTCTGTGGGAAATCCTGAAAGACCTTCCTGTCCTATATCATTCCACAAGTTCTCTTGATTCTGCCAACACAAGATTTTCATCTGACCTTATTGCCTTTTTATTTCTTCTTGTCACTCCTCTTACTCTAATGCATTACCATTACCATCTAATTTGCAGAAAGTTTTAAGATTAAAGCTGGTTTATTACATGTTCTTTTAGTTTTCTTCACTTCCGACTAGATACTTGCTTGGCTTATAGGATTCCATCTTTTAACTTTTCAGGTGATCGGCAAGTACTGTTTGCTGATAAGATTCTAAAATTCACTGGATCTGGGAAGATGAAGCGGCGTACTTTTGTAATCACAGATTTTGCAATTTACATTGTTGACCCAGAAACTAATCAACTTAAACGACGAATAGCTCTTGCTGCTGTTGATAAGTTGTGTTTGAGCGAATTGAGTGATAATTTCTTTGCAATTATTGTTCCAACTGAGTACGACTGCCTTATGGCCAGCACCCGGAAAACAGAGATTGTAACTGTGTTAGTTGAGGCTACAAAGAGCACATCTGATGAACTTGAAGTTGTTTTTTCTAATCGGTAAAGTTCATTTCTGAATTTACTCTAATATTTATCTTCATACATCTAAACAATGTGCCATGCTGATATGAATACGGCATAGAGTTGCTACTGTCATTCCCTGAAGTGGTCCTCATTTATCTAGCAATAACAAGTTGTCTCATTTAATTAGCTACATGATTTTCCTAGAAATTATGCAGCAAGGAAAACCCAAATGTCATTTCTGATTAATTAAACATCCTTTAAATATAATCATCTAAGAATTTTAAGATTGAGCTTTCACTTAAATCCAAAATATGATAAAATGTGTATCTTATCGTCAAATCAGCTCAAATGCATCCATCTGTTTCACAGTGCATGCCTGTATTTTTTTTTTCTCCTGTTAGTTGAGGAAAAGGAATCACATTTGGCTGCTTCATCCAGTTCTCAAAATGACACTAGCATTATATTTCACATGTGCAACCTTACTTTGAGTATGTAATGTGCCAACCAGCTGCCCTGTTTTTCACTTTCTTCGTCCCATGTGATCGTGCTTGAATCAAAGGAAATACTGTATTTGTCACTGTGGATAAAGTTAATGGATACCTATTTTGCAATCAACTGCAGGGATAGAACAGCATCTGCATTTAGTTACTGCCAATGGATAATTCTGAATTTCCAAGATGAAAATGTCTATTATCTCTACGACAATATCTTCTCATCTAAGAGACTTTAAGTAACAGTGATATCTTCCTTTTATCTGTTTAAAGGTTTTTGTCTCTGGTGAAATTTGCGCAGGTTTGAATACAATGCTGCTGCTGAAATAGTCAAGGAAGTTCAATTTGAGGAAGTTGAAGGTCGTTCAATTTTTTTATTTTTTTCTTCTCAGCTTCGCCTTTTATCATTTCTTATCTTTCATGGATTGTCGTATCATGCTATTGAAATAATTCCTTGTTCGTCAAGGGTGCTCTACAAGAAATACTGTTGGCAGCCACACTTTATCTAGACCATTCTTGGGAATCTATTATTGGGTTGACCATGGCTGAAAAAAAACCCACCCACATAATTGGATGACGAAATAAGATGGTTGAGAGTGGCTACTGGCCCCATTTACGATGCAAAAGTGCACTAGTTCAGTGCAACTTTTACACAATGATTGATTTGATGTAAGGGCCACTGAATGAATGGAGTCAAGTTATTACCATAAAAAGAAAAGAAGGCGGTTTAATTTGTAGATTCAGGCTATATATTCTTAGCTCAGTCTTAAAATTCTAAATATCTATGAAGTCTATCTAATATTTTGTTTTTGATGACCTCAGGTGGCGTCAAAACAAGGATTGTGAACAAGTAAATAGCGGCGGTCTAGTGGCTGAGAAGTTGTTTTGAAATTCTTTCAGGCTCTCTCCTTCCCCCCCCCCGGAATGTGATCACTTTTATTTTCTTTCCACCTTGTTTGTGTATGCCTCCGATTGTGTACTTTATCTGCGAGTTTATGGGGGTAGAGGAGATGGTAAAAGGCTTCCTATTTGTACCGCCTATACACAAAGTCAATGAAGGCATTCACCCAATGGCCTAAGGATTGTTCAAACTGTTAAAACAGTTTGCAGCTTGTTTTCATATTAGCTCGTTGGGAGCAAACCAGTTACTGAGAAATTGTCCAAGCAGTATATGAGTGGCCTCCGCGGCGTAGACTGCTGCCCTTTCAGAGTTGCAGTTGATCCTCAGTCTTCAGCTAGGTTAGTTGTCTAGTGAGCAACGGTTCACACCGTTGGCATTTGGTGTGTGTGCTGTTCACTGTCGCAATATGGAGTTGTGTGATCCAAAGAATTGACCTTCGTAGGCTCTACTTTATGGGTCATGATAAAAAGGTTCCATATTGGATGATTATTACACTGATTTCCTGCCTGCAAGAATGACGGGTGTAACATGAAGAACTTTTGGAGGTACGGGTTCTTCTCTCTAATAAATATTCAACAGAAGGCAATAATTGGAGTTCCCCCTCTAAAGAGAGTTTTTGTTTCTTTGGTACAAGAGTAGAATCACAAATCAAGTTACTCGCACGACTAAGGTTGATCATCAGCTAAAGAGGAAGGAAGATGACATGTTGTTGGCGATCGATTGCTTGACGTTTAGATTCTATCTTAAAGATTCCTATACCTTGTAGCAGTATTGTAGACGAGCAAGGTCTGAAGGAATGAGCATCAAAGTATTGATAATGATCCAAACCATTTGGGTCATGCTAAGGATGAGCCATGCAGCAGCATTCAGCCCTATTCCGCAATTTTAGGTCTTAACTCTTGTCAAATTTAATGGACTCGGTGAGGGAAAAAGATCAATGGTAGAGCCTCCAGGAATCGAAGGCCGTCCAACAAGTTATGATCGTACAACCTCCCAAAATCGTTTGTGGCATGGCCGTTCATGGTTGTTTACATCATCTGCAGCCACTTCTAACTGCTTACAAAACCCCAGCAACTTCTGCGGGCCAAGACTTTGAAGATCTTGCCAATTCATTTCCTGGTTTTTCTCATCCAAAACATTATTTTAACCTTCTCATTTATAGCCTTCATTTACCGTAGCAGGTTTCAAAACTGCATCCGTTTCACCTCAACAAGACAAGAATGATTTGGAATACCACGACGTAGGCCCTACTTAACACATTTACCGGTTACTCTTTGTACTTCCAAAATGGAACAATTTCCTAAAAATAAGTACATTATAAAAACAAGGAACCTCAATATCCAAATATCACTCTAGCCTGCCCAGAGTTTGAGATGGAAGTCTTGATGTCGCTAGACAAATATAAACCCGGACATCTCAATTCAGAACCATCTGGTGCGCCTTTGCATTTGGGTCATGGTCAAAAGAGTTTAGTAACGACTCCATCTATCAAGTTCTCAAACTTATTTTTCCGACTGGGGCATGACACCCAAAATGGACGGTTCGGATTCTGCAAAGCAATAGATCTATTGGAGACAAAAAAAAAGGGCAGCCCCGGTGCACGAAGCTCCCGCCTATGCGGGGTCCGGGGAAGGGGCGGTAGCGACATGAAAACCCGATTGAATGTCATGCAGACGCATGCAGTTTTCTGCTCATACGCACAGGAATATAACTGTAAATAAATCATAGGAATCAAACTGCAAAAGTGGTCACTGTGAGTCTCCCGTGCAGGCCAATAAGGAGACCATAGTAGTATTGAAATGATATCCTCGGTTCCTTGTTTTGATAATGGCACAGTTTCTCTGATAGTTTCTCCTGTATTCCAACAGCTTCTCAGGCTAACTAGACACGTGCAAGAAAACAGTGCAGTTACTAAAATATGGAAACGAAGATATTAATTCCCCTGAAAGAAACATATACAACGAGGCTAAACAGCCTACCACCATCCACATCTGCCAACACTCCAACTTCCAAGTAAGAATGTAAATCAAAAGGAAATAAAAAAAATGAAATAGACAAACATTTAAAGCACCCTCGAAGCAGAATTACTGTGGGGTGGAAGAATCAGCTGCCTGAACTGGAGGTGTTAGGCTACTGGATTCATCAGATTTGGCTACAGATGATGGCCGGTTTCCAGTGTCAATCCGTCTCACATCCTCGATCATCTTCACCACCTCTGTTATCTTTGGCCTTTGATCCGGCATTCTTACCACACAAGACATTCCTATCTGTAGCATCTCCACTAGTTCTTCCTCAATGTTTGGATACCTCATTAGATGAATGTCAAATACTTCTGCAGTCCACTCTTCACGGACTACGGACTGGACCCAACGGACCAAGTGGACAACCTCATTGCCTCCAGAAGCATGTACAGGGGATTTTCCGGTGAGAAGCTCTAGTATCAACACTCCGACACTGTAGACATCAGATGGCTGAGATGCTTTCCGCGTGTCGGTCACTTCCGGGGCCCGGTATCCAGCTCCTCGGGAAAGAGGCATTGGGATGTTTGCCAGTGTTGTTAGGCCGAGATCAGAGACACAACCGTAGTTTTCGGAATTGAGGAAGATGTTGGAAGATTTGATATTACCATGAACAAGCCTTCCTCCATTTTCAGTGTGGATGCGGGCGACTCCTCTTGCAGTTCCAAGAGCAATTTTGAGCCTAGTATCCCAATCTAGAGAAGATGTCTTGTTCTCACCTCTTTTCCCTGCAAAAAATAAAGAATGTTATAAAATTAATTCAGGATTTCAAAAATCATCAATGAAGGCTCAATTTGCCCGCAAAAGCAAAGCTGAAGCTAAATTGAAAAATTCTTGTGATCAAATTCTTTGAACTAGGCCGGTTCAAGACATAAAACACTGCGTACAAGATAAAAAGAGGCTATGATTATTTTCTCATTGTGTTGCTTCTTTGTAGAAAGATTAAGTTGAATTTATGTAACCTGAATGATTTATGATTCAACCCCCAGCATTTACGGCTAATAGAAAACAGAGGTCATGTATGCGCAGTTTTGAGGATCCTTTTGTACTTAAACTGGAGATCCATCTTTTGAGAAGGATTGAAATCAGTCAGGTCATGAAGCCTGACTGAGCCACCAGAAATCCGTCACAAAATCCTGACAACAGGCCGCCTCAATGTTCCAAATAATAAGATTAATTTAATCCTTAATGGAGTAAGATTTGTCAGTGAGTAGCATAATGCTGAAAGTCCTTGACACTCTAATTTCTACTTATATCCCTATGAAAAATTGAAAAGAAATATAGATGCTCACATTGACAAATGCCTTGCATCACCCCAGCAGCTTTAGTATTGTGTTGAATCTCAAAATGATGCCTCATACGGATGAATACAAAACAGGAATATTCTTCAAACAGACCGAATACTAAGTTCAATATCAAATGGGGTGTCTCAAGAGGGTAACATAACCTTAGAAAACACTAAGACTACTGTCTACAACTGCATATGCCAGACTTGTATAAGTCATCCAATGTGAATGTAACTCAGAAAGCTCTTTCACGTGTCATTCTGTTAGAAATTTACAATTTCTTAGCTAGATCACCCATATAAAATGATGTTGAATTACCTGAACATTTAATTAAGCATATATTCGCACTGGAGGAATTTCTTTCTGTAAGATTACATGAAGCCTTGAGAAAATCCCATTTCTCATCACCATAACCATGGTTTCCATAACTGACTCACCTAAGTAGGCCTTGTTATCAGAGCATTCAAGCAAACCAAGCACGGTCAACTTTTTTTGGGCATGGCTTCCTTTTAGTCCCCTATCAGCTACACTGGTTTCAAGTCTTCTGCATCAATTAAACTGAATAGTACCTCTAGGTAAAACTATTTCCTGTTTGGAATTAGCTTGTTATTCTAACTTTATTTCAGAGCATTCTGGCCAAAAGGCATAGTAGGATTCCGTAGGTTTTATGAGCTACTTCTTGTCTCATAGATAGTTATGTTCACTGAATGCTTTAGCTTTTGTCAGTGACATTATTGGATCCCCTAACCCCCCCTTCTCTCTCTCTGTCTCTGTAACCTTCTCTTTGATGTGACTACTTCCCATTCCTGTCATATTTTATGCTTCTTCTACGTCCATACATTTCTCATATTCTCTTCAAGTATCCAATTTCTCGAAGGTATAATCCTCAAATTGAGCAAGAGACTCAATCAAGAGCCAAATTCAATCAATGCTGAGAACTTGTAACGTAGAAGATTTGTGTAACATATCTACTCGCAACTGACTAGAAATAGACAACATCGATGTGTTCTAATTCACCACTGACTATAGTAAATAGATGCATCTTATACAGTAATTCTAAATGAACTGGAATTGTAAAAATAACAAGATTGTTAACAGAGAACAGAGAAACAGGGCAAACTCATAGTTGTAATAGTTCGATAGACGAAAGAGAGTAAGTTCCTGAAGAATTAGCACCCCTTTGCGTCACTTCCAAAGTATCAATAAAAGGAATGGGAGTCAAACAGACCTAAATCCATGTATTCCAACAGCAGAGGCATGACCACAATCCCCAATTTACTTGTGTTAGAACATAATGGGTCTGACTGATTGCAAGCGGGCAGAAAATGGCTTCTGTTAGGACTTTCATGGCACTTCAGAGACTATGAGACCAGTACACTTTGAGTTAGTCCACCAAACAATACAATGCTCTTGTTTCCTTGAAGATCATGAATGACCATGATTCATTAAACAAGAACAACTAACAAGAAACCTTGGAATCATAACGAAACAACAACAAGGATGATAACAGTAAGTGAAACTACTCATAGCGGGGAGAGATCAAATAGATAAAATGCCTGCTATTGAGAGAGGAACCCAAGAACATTTCTTCATCATTTTCTTTAGAATGAGGCATGCTACAGCGATTATTTTCCCAATTGAAGAAACAAATAGATTAGAGTAGTATCATATAGAAATGACACCATAACTAGAGCTCATGACGTATGCCCAAAACTTAAAATGACTTTCCGCACATCTAATATTTGGAAGACACGCCACAAGAAAAGCAAGTTCCATCACAATCTATCCATAAGAACAAAACTACCAAAGCAGTCCACAAAACCAAGATCGTGAGAAGCCACTTACCATGTAACAAGGCTGAAACACTACCCTGGCCGTAAAAATCATAAACCATAAGCTTCTCATCCTTGGAATAATAATACGCCCTCATCTCCACCACATTCTCGTGCCTTATTCTCCCCACAATCTCCATCTGCTGCTCAAACTCCTTCCTCCCCACAGCAACCTCTTTCAACCGCTTCACCACAACCGTAGTCGCGTCCTCCAAAACTGCCTTATATGCAGTCCCAAACGTCCCCTTCCCAAGCACTTCAGCAGAAGCCCTCAACAAATCCTCCAAATCAAATGCATATCTGCATCCCTCAAAGAAAACAAGCCTATTATTGTCATCTTGACTTCCCGCAACCACTTTCTCCGCCGATCTATCGCCCTTGTGCATCTTACCAGAGACTCCGTTTCCCTCTTTCCTTCGCGAGCAACAAACCAGTAACAAAACAGCTAAGATAACAAAAACTATACCACAACCTCCCACAATAATTCCCAATATCACCGCCTGGCTGAGTTTGTGAGCTTCACTCGGGCGACTAATTGGCGAAGGTATGGGAGGAACAACAGGGGTAAGTAAAAAAGCAGCATCTGGATAAGAGAGATTTAGGTTTCCGGCGAAAGATGATTTCGGAAATCTCTGGAGTGATTTAGGCACGATGCCTGTTAGATTGTTGCCTGCTAGATTCAGCTGAAGAAGTTCAGGAAGTTGGAAATCGGGGATTTCGCCGGAAAGTGAGTTGTGAGAGAGATTTATTGATGTCAGTTGAGTTAAATTTGAGATTGAAGAAGGAATGCTGCCTTTGAAGGCATTGAAGGAGAGATCTAGGACTGTGAGATTCTTCCACAGAGAGAAATTCGAAGGTAATGGACCGGAAAAGTTGTTGAACTGGAGATAGAGGAGTGTTAGGGCTTTGAGATCGTTAAGATCCGGAGGGAAGGGGCCAGTTAAGCCATTGGATCTTAGACTCAAGGTCTGGAGAGATGATAGACGGCTGAGAGTGTTCGGCGGTATCTGACCGTTCAATCCAACTCCGGGCAAATGGACGGCAATGATTCGAGAGTTATCAGCGCTGCAAACTACTCCGGTCCAGTTTTTGCAAACAAGAGAATCTTCTCTCCAGTTGAGATCCCGTCCATGAGGAAGATTATGAACAAAATCCAGCAAAGCCTGTTTATCTTCAACCGGATCAGCCAGCGACGGAGAAAAAAGCGATCCCAGGAAGAAAACAACAAAGATGAGGACTAAAACATCCATTTCTCTGAATCCGCGTCCAAGATCGAGCTGTTTCTCAGAATTTCTACTTGCTTTTGAACTAAGTGGAAGCAGACACTGTAAAAGTCATCATTGTCTAGACATCATTCATTAAAACACGAGCCGTTTCTGAAAATTGCCTCTTTAAAGATCGCGCTGGCGGTTTCAGTCAAAGAACAGTGATTTCTCCGTTAAAACCATTCAGAAATCTCCCTCTTTTCTTCTTTTTCCCTCTTTCCGTTTTCTCCTTTACTTCTTTCGCTTTGTTTGGATCTTGGAAGAAATACTTAAAGCAGAGCACTGTAAATATCACCTGCTTTGGCAGATCTCGCCAAATAACTTCTTGGTTTTCCTTTTTCTATTCCCTTTGTTCCAAAAGTGAAGCATTTGATGATTATCTATCCAGATTTGCTTGCAGAAAAAGCATCAGTCTGAGATAAGTCAATCATTGGATAGGAGTTCAAAAGAAAAGTAGTTTTTCTCTGGCAGCAAGGTTTGGAAAATGCATGTGAGGATAGCGGGAAAGGCGGGAGAGAGAGGGGAAAGCAATTCCGCCAATTCTAAGCTCGAGAAAGCATATAAGTCGAGGTAGCAGAAAGTCAGGAAATCGCCATTAATGCATTTGCTCAACCACCATTTCAACGGATTCTCTTTCCTAGGGTTTTTTCACAGTTCCCTAACTGATCTTCTCTCTCGGATAAGAGTGGAACGGCAAGTAGAAAAACGGAGGCTGTAGTCCGCAAAGGAGAAGATTGATTTCTCTTACTTATACTCCGCCGAGGGAACAGCGAAATGGCGGTTTTGTTGAAGAGGAAACCGCTTTTCACTGACGTGGCAGGAGACTTGTGCTTACTTACACCGTTTGCTGATTGTTGACAGTGGCCAAAATACCGCCAATTTATCGCTATAATAATCCTCGCCAGGATTGCTAACATGGAAGCACTCTCCAAGGTGCTGCCACGGAAGCTCATCAGTTTGAGGAACGCTTAAATGACCGCGCTATTAGCCGCCGTTTCAGCAACCCGGAGCCCACTTTTTTAATGATCTGAACCGTTAATTCTCGTTCCTCCCAACTTTTAGTTTTGATATAAAAAAATTATCCTCTTACTATTTATAAAGTTTCTAATTTGTCAAATTCTTTGTACATTAGAATCGTCTAAAGTTATATACTTTATAATCCATAACAGAGTATTGATGTTTGAGATGACATGACTTCAGTTGGCTTGAAATGACCAAATCTGACATAACATGGGAGAAGATGACTAAAAATTCAACTTAATATTTAGGTAAAGTAAGATGATTTTCATCTTATCTCAATCTTGAAACCCATCAAGAGTGAGACTAGGAAACATTATTTCTTCTAATCTTAGATTCAGGTCCACTACCACTTTATAAGACATCTAAATTTAGAGCAATAAGATGAAAGAGTTCGATCATTTAAAGGTAGGCAAGGAGCTCTCCAGTCCACTCGTGGATGATCTAAAACATTCATCTGACTAATCTGGCTTTTGATGATCTGCAGTATTAGGATGCATAGAAAACTATGTTTTCAAGAGTTGCATCTAGGACTTGTATATTTTCACTTGGAAAGGGGAGCCTTGGCGCAACAGTAAAAATTGTCGTCGTGTGACATTGAGGTCATGAGTTCAAGGCATTAAAATAGCCTTTTGCAAAATACAAGGTAAAGTTACATATTATAAGCCCTTGTAGTCCAACCCTTCCCCAAACTCCGCATAAGCAGGGTCTTCGTGCATCGAGCTGCCCTTTTTATATTTTCACTTGGAAAAAGCATCTCAAATTATTCAAAATAGGGCACACCGTGGATATGTTGTGTATCATCATTAGAACCAATCTGGTAATCCTAGCTTCTTACCTTTTACATTAAAAGTTCAAGGCAATAATTATTATCATAGCACATTTGACCTCATGAATGATTGTGATCATCAAAATAGTGAGTCCTACTTGTAGTGTAAATTAGCCATATATTTGGATTGAAATTATGCGCATTCCACCCTGTAAGAAGCATGAATTAGATTGTTGGTTGTATAAGGCATCTAGCCAGCCATTTTCAGAGATGAATTGGCAAATTTGGGATACTTGAATTACTCACGTTTATTGAACTGGAAGTCATCAAATCCATAGAAATCGGATGGACGGACGGATCATCCAGAGGTGGGACCCTTGTTTCAAATGTAGCGCGCTTCTATCAACAAACCCGATAAGGTGTACGAATGTCACTTTAGCGTTCCTCTGCTAATAATATCCTGGGATGGGTGGTAAATGCAACGTGTCAAAATATTTCCCGGGAGCTGACTGGGCAATGAAAATGATCCAGAAAGGCAAATGCAGGTGAATTGGGCCCACCAAGTCGCTGGCCTAAATTTGGCTTCGGTCAGAAACTTCACTTTGGGGAAGTCAGTCATCTCACCATCTTGCCTATAGCTGGCGAGGGTCCCATCCACTTCGGTTGAATAATTTCATGGGAACGTCAAATCCTCCAATATTAGAACCGTTCAATCCCACCTAATCTCTAAACACGATATTATGCAGAAATCTTGGAGCGTTCTCCAAATGAGGATCATCCAATTAATGAGACTAGGGTGGGTCCACACCGCCCCCTAGAGACTCTCTGGTTGATTTCACGCTCCTGTCAAGTCCTCAAGTGGTCATAACCTAAATTTTCTGTTGGTTTGCGAAGAATCAATATAAATTATCATGAGCAAGTACGTGGATGTAGAAAGTATCATTGTCGAGATCCGGCAAGTACGTGGGATGTAGGAAGTATTATAATGAAGTTCCATCTCTTTAAAGCCGTCTACTGATCGTGGACAATATGCCACCCTTTGAGGTGACAATTTTCTCTCTTATTGGGAGAATTTAAGTATACCTAAAAATTAAGATAATAGGTTTTATTTAAGTATCCCTGTTCATCTCTAGAATTATCAAACAATCCCGAAAGATTAAGAGGCTACGATTTTGCAATTAAAAATGTTCATGGAAACCGGAACATAATGGAATTGGCAACTATGGTACCATTCCACACCTGCCCCAAATTACTAGACATCGGAAGTTAGAGTAACTAGATGAACGGCTCAGATCATCCAATAGTAAATTCTTTCGCATTGTAAGTCCATGTCAAGTTTCTCGCTGGTTCCTTATAATAAAAGCTTGTTTTTCCATGCAGTGTTATTGAGAGGATGAAAATTTTGTACTATTCAAATGTGATGATTAAATAAATAATTATGCAAAATGTTTCAAGTAGATTTAAGAATTAAGCGTGCTTAGTTAAAATAATAATAATAAAAACATGTACACTGACCATCAATGTGGAGAAAGTCTAGTTTCCATCCTTGTTTTCTAGTGTTTGGTGGTTGAACTTAGTCCTTGTTTTCTTCTAAGCTTGGAAATTCCACCAGTAGTTTTCACTGGCGAGCCCAAGTTTTCGGGGTTTAGTAAATACAAGTTTGGCAGAAGTAACACGCAGTAATTGGTCTACCCATCCTGTAGAAAATTCCATTTGTTTAACGGTTAAGTCTAAAACATAGAAAACATGGTTTGTGTATGAGAAAATTGCATGTCAATCTACTGATCATCTTCCTAATTAGATCAATAGGGTCATCGCAAGGTGGCCTACAAATCAACGGTCCAAATTGCGCACACTTACAGAAAACAGTGCAGATCCTGCCACTTTAAAATTTAAAATTTCTGGAGGCTAGAATTGTCCAATTGTTGTGATATTTTGATCTATGAGATATTGAGAGTTGGATAAATAAGATGAACGTGTCGTCTTCACGGCAGACTTAATATTAAGCTGCTACGGTGATAGCAATTTCAATAAATAACAACCGTCCCATCCGCATGCAGAACATTGGTAGTGGGATTTGTTTAAGAGTCAAATATGATATTTCCACCCCTTGTTTTTCATTTCATCTACCCCTAAGAGAGATTGAGGTCTCCGTGATCATCTTTTCTACGTTGGTTTTTTTATGGAAAGTAATTTTCCAGTTGTTTTCTGGGGTTGGTTTGGCTGGCCTGCACTTCATCTCTGAGGTTGTGCATAAATGTAGTGCGGTGACATAATCATACCAAGATAGAGAGAGATCATGTGGAAGGCCTATAAGTTGGCCAACTTCTCGTCAGCTCAATCAGCCTGGGGTCTCTGGATTCGAACTCTCAATCTTTCGGTCAGTAAGATTCTGATGTGACATTGATTACCACTCAACCTAAAAACTTAAGCTGATAAAAAGTTGGCCAACAATATTTATAATCAATGAGAGAGAGATAAATGAATTGCGGGGAATGTATACAACTTGGCCCTAACTGGGACCCAAACCACACATCTAATGAGTCCTTACATATCACCGTATTGATCATATCACACAACTTAGGCTGTTCTAAGATGCAAAAATGGATGAGGATACGCTCCCCTTGAATGCTCACACATGCAATAGATGATTCTAACCTTAATTTCATTGCTCGTGATATTAATGTTTAGTCGCGGTTTGAAATATCCCATGATAATGAATGTGCAATGCAGGGCTGTCCGAGTCCAAGAGGTTGTATTAACCCTTGTAGCTGTTGTTTTGTGTGATCATCGAAAGACAAGATAGGGTTGTGTCTGCCACGGACTTAATTCCTTAACAACCACATGGGCGGTGGGGACATGTCGTCTCCTCGTTAGACTTGCCGGCCTTTCATCTCCACTTGCTTGTATTCATTCGCTTGTTGCCATGCCTGAAAATGGAATTGATCTGTCTTGAAAACTTCATACGTTTCGAATCAATCGCATATACGCCACTATCAGACCAGGCCATGGCTCAATTATTATGGAAACTGTGCCACTTGATTTCAGTCCTTCCAAGGGCCGAGTCACTTACTTTACCTGCACATTTCATTTGCATAGGGAACAATATAGTGGTGCAGGTCCTGACCACATAGTGCTCGCTTCTACGCCAAGAGTCCGATTTCACCGATTTTGAATGTCTCATCAAATAAAAGGCACCGTGATTGAATGCTTCTATCGTTAAAAAATAGGAGCACAAAAGAGGACACGGCATGATAATATGATTCGAACTCAACACAAATTTTGTAAGGTAGAGTCTTATTGTATTTGTATCATTTTCAGACAGACACAAAAATGATACGCCAAAAGTCATGTTGTGTTCAAGTCAATTCATGTAACTAAAAAATAACACGGTTTGTGACTCGCGTAATTAAATAAGTTGTGTTGACCTATATAACCCATGACCTATTAACACAATTATATTATAATTTATTATTAATCTATTTTACTTACATTAACTAAACTAACTAAAGACTAAGAGTAACTAAGAGAAATAAAAATTATTTGAAAAATCAAAAACCAAAACTCTAACTCTAATTTCTTTCGTGCGATTCCTACCTGCATTTGTGTTTGTGTTTATCTTCCTACCTTTATGTTGAAGTATATTTTATTTATTTATTTTACTTTTAGATAATTTATATTTATGTCTTAGTAGGATATTTACTATAAAAAAATTTGCAAGAATTATATTAGTAGGGTACATTAATACTAAATTGAGTCGATTTGTGTTGTGTTAGACTTAAAATTTTTGTGTCGTGCAGTGTCGTATCATCCGGACACAACCTGGATAGATAATTGTGTTACACGAATTTTGTCATGTTGTGTCACCCGAATACAACTCATTTCGTGTTGAGTCGTTTAATAAACAAGTCGTTTTTGAGTCATGGTTTCTTGACACAATTATCAATCATATTGTGTTCTTGTCAATCCATATACTCTAACGAGTCAGTCTCGACATGAGTCACGAACAAGATTTGCCACTTTGATTGTTGAGATTTGAAGTGTTGTTAATCCACGTTCACCTGCGTGTCATTGTAGAGCCATTCGATCGGCATGATTTTTCGTCTACAAGATATCCACCGACGGGCATCTGATGAACGTATCAGAGCAGCCAAAAAGGTCGGAACTTTATGCAAACGTATGAGCTCTACAGGCTACTTACCATGTTGTTGCACCCTGTCGTAGCATTCCTCGTGTAGAGTCTTCCAAGTTGTAGGCTGAAAGTGAAGTTCATCGTAGCACAACTTGATGAAAATCAAGCTATCCTACAGTCGTGATTTTCCTAGGAAACCTTTTAAGGGACTCCGTTTGTTCCACGCTAAATATTTCAAATGAGATTTTCTTGACCCTAGCCAGACATGACATAGAATTTGATCCTTCGCCACATGGGCCATTTGTGTTTGGGTCAACCGAACCGTCCACATGAACAATTATAACAGGCCAAAACAAGGATAAATCCTGATCGCTTGCGAGACTTGACCATATTCATCCGATAAAGCAGATCATGCAATTCAAGGAGTTACGTGCCATCGGTCCTTTACTTGAGATCAAGCTTTATATGGTTGTGTCTTTCGCATTCCATCAGACAGGAGGGTCATAAAATGCTTTAAGGTACTTTCCTTGGTCTACAACTCAGAAGCGTGGCCATAGAGGCGTCTTCTTCTCTTTGGATATACACAGAGAAAAGAAAGCGTCAAAGATAGATTAAGATGATTAGCTCACAGACAGTATTATTTCCCGAGGATAAGATTTTGTTGTTGTACTTGTAAGATGATAAGATACTATTATTTTACTTGGGATATTATCGATATGCTAGTTATAAACCTTTGGTGAAGAGTCGAGGGGATATTTTTTTTTTCTGGGTAAAGAGTTATGAGGCAAATTACAGATCAAATTAATTCTTATTTCTTAATTATACATCAAATCTTCCCAACAAGAGAAAAGTACTACCTCAAACTTCCAACCAAGCATAACAAGGAAAGGTGTTATGTTGTTGACAACCAACTGTGCTAGATGGCTTTTAGCAATGTGCTCCACGGGATGCGCACTTTTTTTCTTTTTCTTTTTTAAATGGTTGACAAATATAATCATAGAGAGAAATAATTTTGAATGTGGGTAGAGCTTACCCTATGCTTTGGTAAGAATTGGTGACATGGTAGCTTATTGTACGTAGGGAAATCTCTGCCAACATATAAATTAGTTCTCTTTATGCACTCACACACTCTCCTAGTTCTATCCATCCCCTAATGAGATGGAGGCTATTTTTACCAAATCACTAGACTATTCCGCGTTTTGGCAGATTTTCTTTGTACCTTACTTTGTATTCTAGACCATGTCAAGAAAAATTGCCCGATACACAAATATGAGTTTAATTTGGATTCCATCCTTGGCTAGGGAATTCCAATGTACAACCTAAAGTTCCTTAACCAAATAATATCGTGCCAGTGAAAAAGAAAAGAAAAGAAAGCAATATCGAATTAAAAAACTTGTAAACCATTTCCACTATGTTTACAGTAAATCAGAATTAAATGGAAGCAAATTGAATGAATAACAGTAAATGGGAAGTTACCTCCAGCCATTTGCAGTTGATCTGTAGCAGTTTTAGGAGTTTTCTGATTCAATAGCAGTAAACGATGATGGTAGTCGAGAGAGTATTCTGCTTGAGTCAGGTACCCCTTTAAATCAAAGAAAAATGGGTGGTTAATGGCAGTTATCCTTCCATCAAGGATAACTGCCATGAGTAGTTACCACTAATTGTTAGATTTTTTAATTATAATGTTATAGACCACATGAATTCTAACAAAACTTCCATCACTACGCATTCAATTCTTGTTCTTTGATGGGGCTAGTTTAGGACAAGATGGGCCAGTTGGTATTATAGGCTTCAAGCAAATTCTATTTTTCACATTCGCTCTTGCTTTGAAGCTTCATTTATGCATGGGCAAAGCTTCTCTCTTCTCAACCAGCGAACGGAGTGCATAAGCATGGAACTAGCCATGAGCCAATGAGCAAGTAGGGGTTGCAACTAAAGAGGTAGCGAGAGTGACCGCAATTGCAAGAATCAGTTCGACTCTCTTTCATTTAGGTTATGAAAAGTCAAAGTCATTTTGTTTAGTACGAGATCGCTTCACATCTCTCGGTGCTTACACCTCGCAACTTCTAAGAGATAGGGATTTTTCTATTTTACAACTTGATATTTTTTAGGAGTATTTCCACATGAGGCCCTAAATAGAACAGGGTGAAGAATGCCATGGTTTATGAAATACTTCCACAAAGCATTAGAGATGAACTCTCCTCCATTGCTTTATTTGACAGGGATGGAGAATTCTCATAGATTTTTCAAACTGAGTAAGAACCATGCAATAAAAAGGCATCAAAACATTGCACTAACTTTACTTTTGCATTTTATCATATAGAGCAGCCTAATTCTAGCATGATCTTCTATGAAGTTGAGAAAATATCGAAATCCAGAGTCAGAAGTGACAGGAGCGGGTCCCCATAGCCCATAGAATAAAAAAAGTGAATAAGGGAAAAGGGCCGATAGCATTGCTTTCTATGACTATTAGAAAAGGGAAGATTGCAGTGCTTTGACAATTAAGGAAATCAATGAGGAGACAATCCAAGAAGGGTCATCTGCTCTAGTATTTGATCATGTGGATGTCCCAATCTTCTATGCTATGCCGACTATGAAATGTTGTCCGCCTCTTTACTTGACGACTCACTTGCAGCAACAAAAGATGAAAATAAAAAAGAAGATGAAGCTGCCATGGCCAAGTAGTATAGCCCCCCTCTCTACCCTCACTAATCTTCTTTCCCATCATTGTAATAACCACAGTTTTTGTAAATTGATTTGAGAAAATCAATGAAAGTTTGAAATTTCAGAAGATACGGGCTAGAATATTAGGTTAAAAGCAAATATCTTTTCATAGAGATTAAATCATGAGTGAAAACTTAGAAACTAAGAATGTAGATATAAAATTGAATCAAATGACACTAATTTCGTTAAATGCTGAGTTATGTAGAAAATTCTCAATTTTCTACATAAAAGGGTAAACTGATCATTTTCACCTATAACCAAGATTTAAAATTTGAATATTTGGAATATACTCAAAAAACCGAAAAGTACTCCAAAAATTGATTCCAGCACCATTGAGTACACTAAAATCCGAGTTTGGATAAATATCATTTTTCTCCATTTTTATGAATAAAAAGTCAAAACGATCTTTTCACATGAAAGTGGGGTGCACAAAGTAGGCTAATGTTCTGGAAGCAATAATAATTGAGCAATGCACTATCAGATTATAGTGGAGGAAAAGGTGGAGGTCGAAACTCCACCCATAAATACAATATAAAAAAAAAAAAGAAGAAGGAGATTTTTATGAAAAATTAATTTAAAATTCAAAAACTTGCTTATAAATAATTCTAAAAATTTTAGAAAATTTTCACAACTTCACCACAAAATCCCCTAGATCCTTTGGAAAATCAAAGCAAAACTCCTCCCCCAATCTCTCTCTTTTTTCCTCTTTCTCTCTCCTCTCTCTAGAATAGTACCAAGAGCCCTAAGTTCAATTAGCCACTCAGTTCCATATCAAATTTCACAAATCCTACCATCCATATTGTTCTAAATTTCCTAATCTACAAACCCCCCAAAGTAATTTCAAGATCCAATGGTTCAATAAACAAAAAAAGACAAATCAAGATTTATTTGGTGTGTTATGACATATGGCGATAATTTATTTATTTTGGCCTCAATTTCTCAATTCTGAGCAAATCAGGTAGGATGATATTATCCAATATTCAGTTTATGTCATTTTTGATATTTTTAATTTCACTAGATTTGATTTTCTGTTAATGTCTCAGAAAATCAAGTTCTGATGAATGACCCTCCAGATCTGCATCATGGAGGGCTCAGATGAAACATCTGATCCGTCCAATAGATTCATAAGGGTTCAAAACCCCTAGGCATGAAATAACAGCCAATTTAGTAGAGATATGATGACCCAATTTGAAGGAGAAAAGGGGCATGGTGATTTGATGGTCCGATCTGGATCGTCTCACCATTTACAGGTCACCACCCTGTTTCCGCCAATGGCCAATAAAACAGGGTGGGATAACCAGTTCCTCTGGTTTTGCCTGTTTTGTCCTATTCTAATGGCCAGATTAAATATGGACCGTTAAAATGACTGTGAACTTTAAACTTGAATTTCGGAGACATTTGAGCTCTAAATCACAAGAGGAAAGAAGCTATGGAAAGCTTATGATGTCTAATGTTATATGAAATAATAAAATTTAGAAAATATTGCAAGAAACTTTCTGTTTAAAGAAAATAAGATTCTTACTTCCATAATCCTGAAGATCTGAGATGATTAGACCTTAAGGATCTGATCTATTTATATTATAATGATAAGGATATATTAAATTGAGGATTTAATATAATAGATCTATGATAAATTAAGAAATTTACCCTTTATGGTAGAAGTAACCTAAAATTTGTAAATGAACTTTCTTGATCAGTAAGATCAAGCATGATC
The DNA here is from genome assembly GCA_035236585.1 of Warburgia ugandensis. Lineage (NCBI taxonomy): Eukaryota > Viridiplantae > Streptophyta > Magnoliopsida > Canellales > Canellaceae > Warburgia > Warburgia ugandensis. The sequence continues at coordinate 70,488,973 of CP141134.1, forward strand.
AAATCTTATAGATGGGTTGGATGGAGTTAATAATGATGAGATCTAGTAAGATCATTGATCAGTTATGACAAAAATATGTGAAGATGATCTTTGAACCTATAATAAAGTAAAAACCCTAGATCTAAGGAAGGGACTTAAGATTTAATGGTTGGATCATATTAAAAGCCTCTAATAATGTAAATTGATTAGTATGATTCTATTTAATTATTAGATTCATTTTAACTTTAATATATAGCACGATTATAGGATCCATGCTAAGTTATTTCTTCATTTTGATGTAAATGATCTGCATGTTATTAGATGGTTAGATTTAATCATCTTAGGGCCATGTTAATACATATAATTTTCTTTAAATATCCTTAGGATAAGTAATATATGAATTAGGGCCATGCTTGTTTAATTTGAGTATGGACTATAGTATGATTTTCATTTAAGATGGTAATGGAATTGTGATTTAAGATCATGTTAGTTTAATTTGATTTCATTAATTAGGGATCATGATAGTAGTTACATAGTATTACTATCCTTAGATTATTGAATTTATATTAGTTTTATGTTTTAAAGTTTATGATTCATTATTGTCATATTTCTTAGTAGATTTAATTGATAATTAGTTATGATAAAGAGTATAAAACACAAAAAATGTAACCTAATCAGAAATTAGAGTTTCATGACATAAATAAGAAGGAATGACTTGACTTGGACTTAATTAGTAATGGCTTTAATTAGTAGGACAGTATAAGGAATGGTTTATCATTTCCTTGGGCCCAAATTAGGAGAATAATATATATCTATGAATGACATTTTATATGATCATAAAAATTAATAAAAATCAAGTAGAGATAAATTAGGGTTTACGAGCTCATGGGAATCTTATGGAAGGTTGAGCTAAGGTCACTCCAGTGGACGCTAAACATTGTGGTTAAGGGGGTTATCTAATAGAGCATTGCTCTTCCCTCACCTTTTGGTGACATTTGTTGAGGTCTAAACGCATCCTTACATGAGGATTGGACCTCCTTACATGAGGATTGAAGTAACCACTTTTTGAGTAGCATGTAGCTGGTAAGCCTTAGTCAATTGAAAATAAGAAGAGTTGTCTAGAATTAGGAGTGAATAAATTATCCTCAAACCAATAACATTAACTGGTTGAGAAATAATAATAATAATAATAACATAAAAGGTTAGCAAATTAACTAATCCTAACAAAAATTATAAATAAGATAAGGATGATTAAACAAGAATCCAAGAGGAGATCTTAAATGATCAAAACAACAAAAGAAAATAAATACAAATGTAGAGTAGATTATCATTAGGTGAATATACTTGTAATATGGATTTATTAAGTTAGAAGATCTGAACCCTTGATCATATGTGATTCAAGGAAGAAAGATTCAGATCATCCTACTTAAGGATGATCAAAAGACCATGTAGTATGTACCTTTGGATAGAAAGATAACATTATACATATAATTTGACATATATACATTGATCAAGACTATGGCAGACTTCAAGGATTAAGAATACCCCATTGAGGTAGGAGGATTTTATGAATGCATCTATATGAAAAATACATGTTGAATACATGATCTTATATATAGAAATGTTGACATGTATAATGCAAATACCTTATGCTAAATTCTTATGATCCAACCAAATAATGAAAAAATAGATATGAAATGATTAAGTGTAGAGTTGAAGAAAACCCTAAGTGAATAGGGAAGTAGAAGATATTTCAACCCTCAATAAACAGACATATTGTCTAATATGTATAAGAAATATTTTGCATACGAACATAGAGGCTTGTGGTTTTGTTTTAAGCAGGCACAGGCCTGTGAATGCTATGCTAGGGGAGTTATGAGGGTTTGGCCACCTACTCTCTGAAATTTGTTGATGATGAATATTATGCCTAAGAAAACCAGAAAGTCGGGTGGGGCAATTATGGGAAGGCCGCCACTGTGACAACCACGGTCCTCCCATACGGACATGGATTTTACATTTCCATTGAATATTGTATGAGTGGATTATTAAGCAGTTATCTGGGCACGCTGTACGAATTAGATTGCAAGCATGATATTCCTTTGATTTATTTTGCATTATGATGCATATGAGATAGACATAGTGAGATGCCTTATATATAGCATAATGAAATGCCAGGTAATTATATATTATCAATATTCCTAGGAAAAAAGGAATTCCCAGTATAGTAACTAGCTAATATATTGATCTCTTGCAATTGAAAGAGTTGATCAGCTTAGTTGGGAATGAGAATTGAATATTTTCACTATTTTGATGAATTTGTTCATATACATTATGTATAAGGATATACATAAATGACAAAAGAAAGGTTATAGAAATGAGATTGATCCATGATTACGTTTATGATAGAAATGAATAATGGAATCAATAAGTATTAGGATTATATTGTCAAATTATGTTACTTCTTTAATCCCCTATCAAGTATAGCTTGCTGAGATATTGTAAATGTTTGAATGTTTACAATATCTCAGATACAGAGAAGGAGAGTTATGAGCTCAAGATTTGAGAAGACTCGAAAGAATAATCAATCAAGGTATATCCATTGAAGACATGTATTTTATTTGAGAGCATTATATGTATTGAGAATTTTTATTGTATGTGAGCTTTGAAATTTGGATTATGTAATTTGGACAAGTATTGTAATGATACTGGGCTGTACTGTGAACCACTGGATGGATCCTGAAGTTTAATAAAAGTTTATTCCTTCAATGAAATTTTATCTTGTACAAAACTCTACTTTGTTATGAAGTGATGACTTGGGTTTTATAAAACAAGTTCTAAAGAAACGATTTTTCGCTGCTTTGTTTTGCAAAATTTTTTTACTACTAAGGGCATTGCCTTTGCAAAATGTGTTATAAAAACTAGGGTTGTCACAGTTGGTATTAGAGCTAATCATCCAGTCACAATTACAACCCAATATGTCCAAGGAAGAAATTACAGTCCAAATATAGATTTAGATAGAAAGAGTTACACAGATTACTGATAGAAAATTTGGTTTATGAGCAGATTGCACCCAAAAGAGCAACTAGGCAGATATCTCAGAATGCTCTAGAGAATAATATGGAGAAATGGTAAGTAGAATATTGAGGAATCTTCTTCCTCAAATCCAATAGCCCTAGAGTTCATCGCCTCTAGTTGATATACCAAGTGCTCAGGTTCAGCCTGAAATAAGACACAACACACCAACACCAGTACAAGGGCAATCTTCCCTTGTACCAAGTAAGGGAGTTGGAAATTCTTCATTAGCACCAGAAAAGATTGATAAAATAATGGAGAGATTTCAAAAGATGGTTATAGGATATAAACTTAAGGGTGATGCCGAGAAGGCGATGGAATGGGTATATGAAATAGAAAGGACTTTCAGTGCATTATGTACTCCTCCAGAATTGAAACTCAAGTTTGCCACATATCTATTAAAATAAGAGGCTGCATTTTGGTGGAGGTCAGCCAACAAAACCTTCTTTTCAAATTTTGAAGAAACTACATGGGAGGAATTCAAAGAAGTTTTCAATCATAAATATTTTCCTATTCATGTAAAATCAAGAAAGGAGGAGTTCTTGGAACTTAAACAAGGGAACTTATCGGTGGTGGATTATGACAATAAATTCACCCAATTGAAGAGATTTGCTGCACATGTTTGTGATATAGAGATGCACACAAGGGACGTATTCACTAAGGGTCAGAGCTGTGGTCGAAGGTGAAAGTGATGGGTACTAAACCCACCACTCTAGCAGATTGTGTAGAAATGGCTTCTAAGTTTGAAGAAGAGTTCAAGAAGAGTCAAACCACTAAGTTTGAAGGAGGTGGAAACTTCAACCAAAGGCCTTTTCAGAAGGGCAAAAGACCCTTTAACAACTTATACCTCCAAGAAGTTAAGGGAATCATATCAAAAGAAGACCTTGTCCTAAATGTGGAAGATTCCACTTTGGGAATATATGTCCCACTCTCTTACAACAACGACCTCCGATCAAATGTTATAACTTTGGAGAATTTGAATACATGTCTACAAACTGCAACAAACCATTAGCAGTTAGGGAGGCAAAACCAAATAATGTGCCTCGTTCCCAAGGGAGGGTATTCTCTATTACTGACGGCCAGGCTAGAACATATAATGCAGTAATAGAAGGTACATTACTAATATCTGATACCCATGCTAAAGTGTTGTTTGATTTAGGATCTACTCATTCCTTTATCTCATGTGTATTTGAATCTAGTATACAATTGCCAGTGAAAAACTTGGGATTCAATCTAGATGTAACAGCACCGATTGGTAAAACAGTTAGACTACAATAATACCTTCATAATGTACCTGTAGAAGTACTAGGGAAAAGAATGGATGTAGATCTGATTCTACTCAACATGGTAGATTTTGACATTATACTAGGTATGGACTAGTTAGCAAAATACTTGGTAATCATGGATTGTCACAAGAAGTCACATTTAGCATACCTGGTGAGGAAGTATTGTACTGTATGGGAAACGACTTAGACAAATCAATCATATCATCTATGAAAGCTGCCAAACATATGTCTAAGGGATGTCAATCATTTTTAGCAATAGTGGTTGCTTTGGATGTTGAACAGCCCAAGATAACAGAAATTGATATAGTCAGGAAATTCCCAGATGTCTTTCCAGAAGAACTTCCAAGATTACCACCCCATAGGGAAATTGAGTTTACCATTGAATTAATTCCTGGTACAACTCCAATTTCCAAAGCCCTTATAGAATGACCCCAACAGAATTGAAAGAATTGAGAAGCCAACTACAAGAGTTGCTAGACAGAGGGTTCATTCGACCAAGTAGTTTGTCATAGGGAGCACCAATGATATTTGTGAAGAAAAAGGATGGGTTTATGAGATTGTGCATCGACGATAGAATGTTGAACAATGCAATAGTGAAGAATAGATACCCCTTACCTCGCATTGATGATCTCTTTGATCAACTTCAATCTGCTAAGGTCTTTTCTAAAATTGACCTTAGATCAGGATATCATCAATTGTGTATTAAGGATGAGGATATACCCAAGTTAGCATTCAGAACTCGGTATGGGTATTATGAGTTTCTAGTTATGTCTTTTGGACTGACCAATGCACCAGCAGTATTTATGGATTTGATGAACAAAATATTCAAAGAATACTTAGACAAATTTTTTATAGTATTCATTGATGACGTATTAATCTACTCTACCAGTATCAAATAACATCAAGAACACTTACAAATTATACTAAATACTCTCAGGACACATAAATTATTTGGTAAATTTAGTAAGTGTGAATTCTGGTTAGAGAAAGTCAATTTCCTATGTCATGTAATTTCTAAGAATGGGGTAAAAGTGGACCTAAGCAAGGTTTAAGTAGTCATGAATTGGGAGAAACCTAAGACAGTAACAGAAATACGTAGTTTTTTGGGATTGACAGGATACTACCGTAGGTTTATTCAAGGATTTTCCTATATAGCCCTTCCTTTGACTACATTAACTAGAAAAGGGGTATAGTTTACTTGGACAGAGGAGTGTGAGAATAGTTTCTAAGAATTAAAGAAGAGATTGACTGCAACACCAGTATTGACAATATCATCAAGTAGTGGGTGTTAAGAAATATACTGTGATGCTTCAGTAAAGGATTAGGTAGTGTATCAATGCAAAATGGGAAAGTCATTGCTTATGCTTCTAGGCAACTAGAGAAGTATGAAATGAACTACCTAGTACACAACCTAAAGTTAGCAGTCGTAGTATTTGCCTTAAAATTTTGGAGACACTATTTGTATGGAGAAAAATTCAGTGTATTCATATATCATAAGAGTCTCAAATACATCTTTACTCAAGCTGATCTAAATATGAGACAAAGAAGATGGATGGAATACATCAAAGATTACGATTTTGCCATCCAATACCATTATGAAAAAGCGAATGTAGTGGTTGATGCGTTAAGTAGATAGACAAGAACTATACTTACAAACATCACCATTAAATCAGCTTTTGTGGATAGAATTCTTAAAGCCCAAGAAGGGGATACAGTAACTTAGGAAGTGTGTAGAAAGATAGGGTTTTGTAAGGATATAGATGGAGGGATACGTTTTCAGGAGAGATTAGTGGTTCCTTCAAACATAGAATTGAGAAAAGAACTGTTACAAGAAGCCCATCCATCCAAATTTTCTATACATCCAAGAGGTACAAAGATGTATCAAGAATTGAAAAGAAACTTTCGGTGGGAAGGCATGAAAAGAGATATAGGGAAATTTGTGGCTAAATGTCTAAATTGTCAACAAGTAAAAGTTGAACATTAAAGACCAGCTAAAATATTACAAACATTAAAACTTTCAGAATGGAAATGGGACAACATCACTATGCATTTTGTGGTAAGATTACCAAGGACAAGGGAAGGTCATGACATGATTTGGGTAATTGTGAATAGATTAACAAAATTAGCACATTTCCTTCTAATTAGACAAAATCATTCAGTGGACAGTCTAGCTAAGTTGTACATAAAAGAAATAGTAAGTCTTCATGGGATTCATTATCCATCATTTCTGATAGAGATGGGAGATTTACTTCAAGATATTGGAAGAGTGTACAACAAGCGTTGGGAACTTCACACTTAAGTTTAATACATTATTTCATCCCCAAACAAATGTACAGTCAGAAAGAACTATACAAACACTAGAATATATGTTGAGGGCATGTGCATTATACTGAAAAGGAAACTGGGGTGAACATCTTCCATTAGTAGAATTCGCGTATAACAACAATTTTCAGACTAGTATCAGTATGGCGCCATATGAAGCATTGTATGGGCAACCATATTGATTACCAACTTGTTGGAGTGAAGTTGGAGAAAGAAAACTAATAAAGTCAGAACTTGTGAAACAGTGTACAAACAAGGTTAGAATGATAAAGAAGAGGTTGTTAACGGCACACAGTCGTCAGAAGAGCTATACTGACAAAAGACGTAGAAATCTGAAATTTGAAGTGGGAGAGCACTTATTTTTGAAAATATCACCGGTTAAAGGGGTCATGAGATTTGGAAAACAAGGAAAACTCAGCCCCAAGTTCATTGGTCCATTTGAAATACTAGAAAGAATTGGTCTAGTAGCTTACAAATTAGCTTTACCACCTCAACTCTCTGAAGTATACAGTGTATTTCACGTATCCATGTTATGGAAATACCTACATGGAAAAAGAATTGGCTTGTAACTTTGATATTAATTGGCATCTTTATAAGGAAATGGGGAACTTGATGGCAGGTGTTGTCGAAGATAAGAACGAAATAGAAGAATCGGAGGGAGAGAGCTTTTAATTTCTTGTATCTTTACTTGGATGAGAAGAAAAGAACTTACAAATAGGAAGAATTGGAGAGAGAAAAAAAAAACTTGTTCCTGATCTGCATAAATATGTGCAGCATTCAGAAGTTGGTTCTTGGGACACTTTCATTGAAACACTGGCGGGACAATGCCTCTAAATGATTTTGGTTTTCTAAATAATTTCTAAGCCCTCTTACACAAAGGCACTGCCCACGAAAGTTCTCATTCACTCAATTTTTTGTAAGTATTATTCTTATTGTTATTATTCTAAGAATTGGTAATGTTCTCACAGTGTCATTCCCCCTAAACAATCCAAACTGTTCATCTTTTTCTAGGTTGTAACCTATGTATAGGCAAAAAAGGATAGTTTAGTGCTGGAAGCTCCTACATATTTGGATCTGGAAAAGGGGGGGACTACAACTGCTCTATAGTATGCAGCCTTACTTTGTATTTTTACAAGATGCTATTTTTTCACCTCGAACCTTAACCTATAGGTGACACAGTGGCAACCCTACATTAAATAAATATGGGCAATATTCTAAAATATAAACTTTCAATTAGTCAAGAACCGGTTACCTTTTATTTTAAGTTGTATCAATAGCCTAAATTGCTCGTCTTATCCTTGTTTTGCCACACACCCCAAGCATGGTGCATTATTTAACAAACATGAGATTTCTTGGATCCAATGGCTCCATTCTTTGTGTTCTTTTGGTCCTTGGACCACATCCAATAAAAAAAACCCGTAGTTTAAGAAAATCTTCAAAGAAAATGAAACTCTTTTAGGTTTCAATGAAAAAAGAGAACTCTTCTTTCTTGTATTGAAAATCAATAACAATCAAAAGACACTGAGTTATTTCTAAGTTTTAACTGGGAGGAACAGAAACCTAAAACTACTAATAATCTCAACCATCATGGGTACAAATGATTATGTAACGAGGAATGCAAAGTCAGAGGCCTTCAATATAACTTCCTCAAAAGCACCCAACATTAGTTATTAATGGAACCCATCTTTGGATGATCTAACCATTCATCTCATTTTTCGTACTTATCATCATCATCATCAAGACCTTGTCCCACTTAGGGGTCGGCCACATGAATCTTATTCCTCCATTCCTCTCTATTAAGTACCATGGCTTCATTTAGTCCCAAAGTTTTTAAATCTTACCTCCCCACTTCTATCCATATTCTTTTGAGCCTTCCCCTTGCCCTTTTAAAACCTTCTACTTGCATTGCCTCACTCCTTCTAACCGGTGCCATTTTTAGTCTCCTTTGGACATGTCCAAACCATCTAAGTCTAATCTCCCTCACCTTGTTACCTATTGGTGCTATCCCTAGATTTTCTCTAATATTTTTATTCTTAATTTTATCCTTTCTTGTCTTACCACTCATCCAGCTCAACATCCTCATTTTTGTGATGCTCATCGTATGAACAAGATATTCCTTAACTGCCCAACATTCTGATCTATAGAGCATGGCCAGCATTTGAGAGGCACCCGTTGATCACACAAAACTCCAGATGCACATCTCCATTTGTTCCAACCCACTTGGATTCTCTGGGTAACCTCCGTCTTAATCTCTCCATTCTCATGAATCATTGATCCTAAGTACTGAAAGTGGTCTTTTATAGGGACTTCTTAGTTATCAATCTTGATTGGTGTTCCACTCCTACTCTCCTTGCTAAAATTGCATTCTATATATTTTGTCTTAGTTCTGCTGATTTTAAATCCTTTAAATTCTAATGCTTCTTTTCATAACTCTAACTTGGTGTTTACTCTCTCCCTTGTCTCATCAATTAAGATTATATCATCTGCAAATAGCATGCACCAAGGAATCTCTTCGCCCAAATGTTTTGTTAACTCATCAATAACCAACGTGAAAAGGTATGGACTCAATGCCGATCCTTGGTGAAATCTTATAGTGACAAAAAAATCACCAGTCTCACCACTAGCGATCTTAACTTTTGTTACCGCTCCCTCATACATATATTTAATTATGTCTATATACCCCTGTGAAACCCCTTTATCGCCCAACACCCTCCATATTAACTCTTTAAGGACTCTATCATAAGCTTTCTCTAAGTCGATAAAGACTAAGTCGATAAAGACCATTAGAGGTCTTTTCTCCTCTCCCTATATTTCTTTACCAATTGTCTTAGTAAGAAAACAGCTTCCATGGTAGACCTCCCAGGCATAAAACTAAACTGATTCTCCAATACACTTGTCTCATGCCGTAGCCTCTTCTCAATCACTCTTTTAAAAAGTTTCATAGTGTGGCTCATAGGCTTGACCCCTCAATAATTAGTGCAACTATGTATGTCTCATTTATTCTTATAAATTAGTACAATACAGCTTTTCCTCCACTCATCAGCATTTTCTTTGATTTTATAATCTTGTTAAACAACTTGGTCAGCCAAACTACCCCAATATCTCCCATATGCTTCCAAACCTCTATTGGTATACCATCGGGCTTCATAGCCTTTCCAGATTTCATCTTTTTCAAGGCCTCTTTCACTTCAAGTATTCTAATTCTACGTTCATATATATAATATTCAATGTTATTTAGGTTTATAGTATTTTCATTCCCTATATTCTCAGAGCCATTGTCATTTAACAATTTTTTGAAAGTACGTCTCCCACCTGTTTAATCTCATTATCTTTGACTAATACCCTTTGATCATTACTTCTAATGCACCTAATATGATTTAAGTCCTTACTCTTTTGATCTCTTACTCTTGCAATTTTAAACACATCTTTCTCGCCTTCCCTTGTTCCTAGTCTACTACATAGCTCATCATATGCCTTAAGTTTAGCCTCACTCACTATTCTCTTAGCAACCTTTTTAGCATTCTTATATTGTTCATAGTTTTCATTATTTCTAATCTTCTGCCATGCTTTAAAACACATACGTTTTTCTTTAATAACTTTTTGGACTGTTTCATTCCACCACTATGTTTTCTTTACTAATATCCTTTTACCTTTAAATACTCCTAAGATATCTTTTGCCACTTTCTTAATGGACTCAGCTACATTAGTCCACATGGTATTTACTTCTGTTTCATAGTTCCAGTTTCCTTCTACCATCAACTTATTTTTGAATGAGGTTATTTTCTCTCCTTTTAAGTTCCACCACTTAGTTTTTGGATGCGTATTAAGTTTATTTCTTTTCCTCTATCTTTTGACATGGATATCCATAACCATTAACCTATGTGCTTTGGATAACTAATCATTGGCATAATAAAGAACGATATTTTTTATAGTTGAATTTTCATCGTTATTATATAATATTTCTAACTATGAAGTATCACTTTTCAAATACTAAAAGTATCCAATTAACGTAGTTTTTAGGTCAGATCATCCAAATTTGGGCTCCTTCGTATCAAATGTTGGTCGCTTGTAGTGAAGGTTCATTTAGGCCCTTCAACTTAGCATTCCTCTCATGTAATTTCTCAATTCTCAAATTATCATTGAAGTTTTGAATTTGCAATATTTAAGAACTTCTAAATTATACCCGATTCAAATAAGGCAACCAAAGGACTGGATTAAAAAAAAATCCCACTACTGTGATGCCTGTTTAAAAGAGAGATAGAATTCAGATTGGTTGACAATGAAATAGTGAGAGAGAAAAAATCTTGTTTAAAGAACGATTTATGCCATTGAAATTCTGAAAAAGTCTGGGGTCTTAGCAACTCAAGGCTGGGCCCATTGTGCCCATTATATAACTACATTTTAGCAATCTATTTTTTCCAATCGTCTCTATGATTTTAATTTTTCCTTTCCAATCGTTTCCCTAAACAGGTTTAGAATGTGTTTGGCACATTATTAACACAACATAACAAATAGATGGTTTAGATAGTTGAAAAACTGGGCCCTAGCATTTTTTTAACATCCTTTGCATAAAAAGGACAGCCATGGTGCACGAAGCTCCTGTGTATGTATGGTCACGAGAAGGAGCGGGCCATAAGGGTCAATAATAGGACATGGATGAGCTATTGGTCAGAAAATATAAACAAGTGAGAAGAATAATGGATACTTCTCCACTCAAGATCTGATCCATCCATCCTTCTTTGTCTCTTGCCCATGACCTAGATGAGCTATTGGTGAAATGCTGGATTCAAAGCGTAAGGCCCTACGAGGCACTTTGCTAGAAGTGCCGTTTTTTTCCATAGATGAGGTCCACCTTTGGATAATCAAACCCATTGATCTCATTTCTCCGATCTTGGATTTTGAGTATTTCAAACAGTAGGTTCATCATCATCAAGACCTTATCCCAATTAGGGGTCAGCCACATGAATCTTATTCTTCCATTTCACTCTATTAAATATCATGGTTTCATTTAGTCCTAAAGTTTTTAAATCTTTCCTCACCACTTCTATCCACATTCTTTTGGGCCTTCCCCTTGCCCTTTCTACTTGTATTGCTTCACTCTTTCTAACTGGTGCCATTGTTGGTCTCTTTTGGACATGTCCAAACCATCTAAGTCTAATCTCCCTCATCTTATTACCTATTGGTGTTACTCCTAAATTTTCTCTAATATTTTCATTTCTAATTCTATCCGGCCTTGTCTTACCACTCATCCATCTCAACATCCTCACTTATGCAATGCTCATCCTATGAGTATCATGTTCCTTAATTGCCCAACACTTTGATCCATTGAGCATGGCCAGCCTTATAGCCATCTTATAGAATTTTTCTTTTAGTTTGAGTGGCACCCGCCGATCACATAAAACTCCAGATGCACATCTCCATTTATTCCAACTCGCTTGGATTCTCTGGGTAGCCTTCTTCTCAATCTCTCCACTCTCTTGGATCAATGATCCTAAGTACCAAAAGAGGTCTTTAACAGGGATTTCTTAGTTATCAATCTTGACGAGTGTTCCACTCCTACTCTCCTTGCTAAAATTACATTCCATATATTATGTCTTAGTTCGGCTAATTTTAAATCCTTCAGATTCTAATGCTTCTCTCCATAACTCTAGCTTTATGTTTACACCCTCCACTGTCTCATCAAGTAGGACTATATCATCTGCAAATAGCATGCACCAGGGAATCTCTTTGTGCAAATGTTTTGTTAATTCATCCATAACTAATGTGAAGAGATATGAACTCAATGCCGATCCTTGGTGCAATCCTACAGTGACAGAAAAATCACCAGTCACGTCATTAGTGGTCTTAACATTTGTTACTGCTCCCTCATACATATCTTTAATTATGTCTATATACCCATGAAAAAGCCCCTTACCACCCAACACCCTCCATATTAACTCTCTAGGGACTTTATCATAAGCTTTCTCTAAGTCGATAAAGAACATATCTAGGTCTTTCCTCCTCTCCCTATATTTCTCTACTAATTGTCTCAGTAAGAAAATAGCTTCTATGGTAGACCTCCCAGGCATGAAACCAAACTGATTCTCCGATACACTTGTTTCATGTCGTAGCCTCTTCTCAATCACTCTTTCAAAAAGTTTCATGGTGTGGCTCATAAGTTTGAGCCCTCGATAATTAGTGCAGCTCTAAATGTCTTCTTAATTCTTATAGATTGGTACAATAGAGCTTTTCCTTCACTCATCAGGCATTTTCTTTGATTTTATAATCTTGTTAAACAACTTGGTCAACCAAACTACCCAAATATCTCCCATATGCTTCCAAACCTCTATTGGTACACCATTAGGCCCCATGGCCTTTCCTGATTTCATCTTTCTCAAGGCCTCTTTTACTTCAAGTATTTTAATCCCACGTTCATATCTATAATATCTAATGTTATTTAGATTTATAGTATTTTCAATCCCTATATTCTCAGAGCCATTGTCATTTAATAATTTTTGAAAGTATGTTTCCCACCTTTGTTTGATCTCATCTTCTTTGACTAATACCATTTGATCATCGCTTCTAATACACCTCATATAATGTCTTTACCCTTCTGTTCTCTTACTTTTGCAAGTTTAAACACATCTTTCTCACCTTCTCTTGTTCCTAATTTATTATAGAGCTCATAATATGCTTTAAGTTTAGCCTTACTATTCTATTAGCAGCGTTTTTAGCATTCTTATACTGTTCATAGTTTTCATTATTTCTAATCTTCTGCCATGTTTTAAAACGCATCCGTTTTTCTTTAATAACTTTTTGTATTGTTTCACTCCACCACTATGTTTCCTTTGCTAATAGCCTTTTACCTTTAGATACTCCTAAGACATCTTTTGCCACTTTCTTAATGGACTCAGCCATATTAGTCCACATGGTATTTACTTCTGTTTCATAGTTCCAATTTCCTTCTACCATTAACTTATTTTTGAATGAGGTTATTTTCTCTCTTTTTAAGTTCCACCACTTAGGTTTTTGGATGCGTATTAAGTTCAGTTCTTTTACTCCATCTTTTAATATGGATATTCATAACCATTAACCTATGTTGTGAGGTTAAACTCTCACCAGGTGTCCCCTTACAATCCTTATATATAAATCGTTCATTATTCCTAAGTAGAAAAAAGTCTATTTGAATTTATAAAGTCCACTTTTAAAGGTGATCAAACAGTAGGTTGATTGGATAATTCTAGCTTTTAAAAATAATGCACTACTGATCACACAAAACATATGATTAGAAAATGTATATAAAAACGGTCTGCATTCAACTTCCAAGTACGTACTTCTTTGCATGCTGGGATCATCAAATCATATGGTGATTTTTTAAGATGAACATGCAGATCCGATCATCCAAGGGTGAGCAACGTTCATAAACAAGGCCCCACCAAATCAAAGACAACAATTCAGCATGCGCAAGCCGGCTACCCGATGTGCAGTCCGGATTATTGAAATGGTGGGCCACTGACTGAAAAGATGCGCTTGCACTGTATGACATCTCAACAAGTAACAAATAGAAATGCTGAAAGTTCCTGCAACAACATCGCAGTAAAACCCCACCAAAACCCTCGCTCCCCCCACCTCTCTCTCTCTCTCTCTCTCTCCATGGAGTACGTCAGCCCGGAAGGTCTACGCTTAGATGGTCGTCGACCTACCGAAGTAACTCTCTCCCTCTCTCTCTCTTAAACTGGTTTTTGTGCTTTCCTTTCTTCCTTCTAATGAACTGCTTATGTCCACAAAAATTGGCACATTTTCATTCTGGGTTGATTGTTTTGCTCCCCATTCCGTCCTAAAAATATCAGTTGAGGCAAATTAAGGGAGTGATTGGTGCTGTGGCTAAGGCAGATGGGTATTCCTCTTTCCTCTCTCGTTAGTTTTGATCGTATGATTTTGTTCATATAAATGAGTTTCTTATTTCTTTTTCTGTATTTAAGTGTAGCTCTGCTGTTTTCGAGATGGGAAACACCAAAGTCATTGCTGCAGTATATGGGCCGAGAGAGGTAAGACTCTGATTTGGTTTCATCTTTGCAGTCCACCAATTCTCTTACAGTTCTTCTTCCCTCATAAGCGCTATATTAGCCGTAATTTTTCTTAATATATTGAGTTTTAGTTAGTGAAATTATTGAACCTTGGAGTTTGTTGATGTTGGTTAAAGATTTGTGTTTGTTTCCTTCTGATGCTTGGTTTGATAGTGATTAAGACTGGATTTTGTGCCTTTTTTCTTCTGATTTGATTGAACAAATGATACTTTATTTTGTTTCAGTTTCTTAGTATTTCTTTTAAAAATTGGAATTTTGCGGAGAATTAGTACTTTAGAAGTTACAATTCCACGGATCTGTGCTTGTTCTTGCCTGGATTTGTTTCTCTCTTATTGTTGTATTTACCTCTGTTTTTCTTTGGGTACTTGACGCATGCTGCTGTGAGCTCTTTCTTCAATTCTATGTTGTTTGCTTAGTGAAGGAAATGGCTAGGTAAGTCTGATTATTTGTTTGATTATTCTAATAGGATTATTGTTGTGCTATTAGAGGTTTTGTATGCATTGTCAATTTGTGGGGTGAAATGAAAGCATTTTTTGAAGACACAAAAGAAAGCTTGAGCAGAAGTTTGGTTTGTGGAAACAAAGTTAGGACATCATTCACTTTGTGCAAAGATTCTGGTGACATCTATACTTGACAAACTTCTTATTGTTGGTGAAACATTGAGGAAGGAATTGAAGGGCCAATGCATCTCTTGCATCCCCAAGGGTAAAACTTAAGTTTGATGGATATTCTCATAAATGAATCCTAGTCTAACAGGCATGGGACAAATTATGAGTAGACTGAAATGATGCTCCTTCAGTATGCTCCGGATTTACTGGTACAACATTGTGTTATTTATTTTATATTAGAGTTTTAGGCCAGTTACTTATCCACAAAAATAAACAGATAGGTAATTACAAAATTATACCTTCTTCTCGTATTTCTTTATAAAAAAAGAGCACACAAATTCATTTGCACTAGCAGCCTGAAAGTAGATGTGCTTTATGTGTATAAAACAAACAAGCATATTAGTGTCTGTATCCTTTTTTCTCATTTTTATGAATGACAAGTGGGTTTGTAACCTGCAAACTCTTGGTCTTGCGACAGGCCTGTTAACTACTAATCTGTATCTTTACATGGCCATATCTGTTAACTGGCCTTTTCCCTTTTCCCTCAGTATTTGCAATTCTATTTTTTTTTTCTTCCTCTTTAAACCAACCAAAGCAGCAATCAGAAGTTAAATAAACTAAGTTCTTCTGTCACTTTTGATCAAAAGTAAATGTACCATTGCCATGATGCCCTGTTCCTGATAGATGTGTATGAAAAATGCATTTACTGTCCATGCACTATAAGGCGCTGATCTTTTCTTCCATTTTGTAAATTAGCACAAAGATGAGCATAAGTGGTATTTTCACCAATTGTTCTTTCTTTTTTGTAGGTCCAGAATAGGAGCCAACAAATTAATGACCAGGCATTGGTAGTTTCCTCTAGTTCAATATCTACTGCTTCCAAAATTCTGTGCTACTGATATTTTCCTTCAATTATAAAAGAAAGGGTTTAGCTCACTGTTCATTTTTTCTCTTCCTCTTGACAAATCTTTAAATGCAGGTGCGCTGTGAGTATGGTATGGCTAATTTCAGCACTGGAGATCGTATGCGAAGACCAAAGGGTGACAGGTCTGCCTCTATCATTTACTGGAAAGCATTGCTGTTGAATTAAAATTTGAATTTGTGTTCATCTTCCTGAATGTGAGTTTCCAAAATATCCACTGTCAAAACCATATCTCACTAGGTTGGTATGTAGCTTGATTTGGATTTCATATGCTGGAAATAATATCTATTCTCCTTACTTTGGTACATGCCTTCCATTTTTTTTTTATTATTTCATTGACTTACAATTTGCGCCAAACTATCAAGAGCCAATTGGAGAACTTCAAGAGAATTGGAAGATTAACGGAATAAATTCGGGAGCGTATATGTCCATATTCATGCCTATAGACAGATAGAGAGATCCAGATCCATACCATTTGCACATACATTTATAAAAGTTAATCTTGTCTTGACGTCAAAGAAAGGACAGGCAAATCTCTGATACTGACTTGGCTCCTAAATGCTCCAGACCTCAGTTAAGAAGGCATTTGAAGTAATCTGGAGTAAATCATGTCAAACCCCACTATAATCTGGGAGGAATGATTGTTTTATGACATTTGCTTCTAGAAAGTCCATACTCATTATCCATACAACACTTGAAATGTTGGAGCACCATTAGATAAAACTTTGAAAGCTTAGGTGAAAATTGTTTATGGTTTCTTCAGGTCATGTTGGACTGATGTTTATCTCTACCAATATAGTTGGAAATAGTGTTAATATTACATAACCACTTCAGTAGACGCTCTGCATTAAATGTTGAATCAAACTGGTAGTTAACCTTAATATAACATAATGTCTGTGATGTCCATCATCTATTCAATTCAGCTTTTTATAGAAATGCTGAACCATGAATTGGCCAGAATTGATAAAGCCAGTTCCTTCAAATTAGGGTTCTGAAGCTTGCTGTTGCAATATAGCTATGTGATTGCCTAGCTAAGTCATTCCATTCTTGACATTCTGTGAGACCTCTCAATGTAAAGATTTGGTGCACTTAGATTTTGCTATAAAATTTGTCTCCATGTGCCATTAAAATGTAAGTCTTCCGCTGCAAGTGTCTTCAAATTAGGAGACCAGTTTTTCTGTTAGGTCAAATGGTTGATACTCTCATAGGGCAAAATAGAATTAGAAGGTAGAAGGGATAAAAGAAGTTGCCAAGTGTTTGCAGTATATCTTCTTGTAGTAGGCTTTTGTAGAAAGACCATTTTAATAGGCATGACCAAGGCATGTGCTTCCTGGTGATAGAGTAAGAGGTGGATCTCTTGAATGGGATCAAATAGTTGGCATTGAGACTCAGTAACAGTAGGGTTGCGTCTGGTGAGAAGACTATAGAGCAATGGGGGTTCGACAAGACACTCTCTCCACGTGGTACTGCCTTTTCTTGACATACATCTGCAAAGGGTTGGCATTGAGACTAACAGTAGGCCTGCATCTGGTGAGAAGACTCAAGAGAAATGGGGGTTCAACAAGCTTGGAGCACTTGATAGAGTGTCCACTTGGTACTGCCTTGTCTTGACATGCATCTGCAAATATCATCTTGATCTTGTATTCTTAATGCTTGTGAAGATAGAAAGAGATAAGAAGAAGCAAAGTCTTGGTGCTTGAATGGTCTTAGTGTGGATTTTGTTCCATGTACTCCATTATTACATGTCAGATGTCACTGACTTATGAAAAAGATTGATATTGACCTGTGTACTTTATTACATAAAAGAAGAATATGTTTTGACAGTACTGAAGAGCAGAGGTGGTTGATTTCCCTAATTTGTTCAACTGTAGAAAGATAAAGGGCAGCCCCGGTGCACATAGCTCCCATGTATGCGGGATATGGGGAAGTGGCGGACCACAAGGGTCAATAGTATGCAGCCTTATATTGCATTTTACAAGAGGCTGTTTCCAGGCTTAGAACCCGTGACCTCAATGTCATACGATGACAACTCTACCATTGCACCAAGGCTCCCCTTCCAACTGTAGAAAGACACAAAAAAAAGAAAAAGAAAAAGAAAAGAGAGTAAAACTTTCCATTAACAGAATAGTAGGTGTCTCCTACTGAACCAAAAAAGTAGTCTAGTATTTGATAACTGACCTAAAGTAGTTTTCTGTTCCTTTTCCCCAACAAACCAACTGCTGCTGAAGTCCCAGTATCTAAAATCCTCTAAGAACTGCAGCAAACAGCTGCACTTTGGTGGCTGCAGTCCCCCTGTTTTCTTTCTTCATTTGAACAAATACCTTTGCTTAACTTGGACTAGAAATACTTAATACTGCTCATATCTGCTTTCTGGGGTACAAGACAATGGCTGCAGAGAAATGAGATGTAATTATAGTTTTTCCTTCCATTTATATGTGATTTTCAGTTATTGGGGGTAAAGTAGTTGACACAGTGCATTGGTTGTAGGCGTAAAAAGTAGGTTAGTCATTCATCTTAGACTTAGGATTAGTAATCATAATCACCGAACATAACAGTCTTTATTTTCAGTAATTAGTGCTGAAAGCCATGGTAAGAATCACTGTAGGGTATATACTCATGCCATCAAATACCTTTTTATATTCAGAATAACAAAAAGAAAGTTTATGCTACCTAATAGTTCTCTGTCTGACACCCTGTACTAAAAAAAAAAAAAGGTTCTCTGTGTGATGAACAGTTATATCATCTAAGGATTTGAGTGCTTATGCAAGGCTGATGAGTTTATCTTCTGACAACTTTTAGTTCCATTCACCATTCAAAAATAAAAATAGCTGCTATGGTTTATAAATGGCCTCTGGTTTTCCTTGGCTAAACTGTGTCTTAGTGATGTAATCCTTTTTGAGGTTATGAATTTTTTGTATTACAGGCGATCTACAGAAATATCCTTGGTCATTCGTCAAACAATGGAAGCTTGCATATTGACACATCTCATGCCTCGTTCTCAGGTCTGTGTCAACAATTGTTTAAATTCCATGCATGGACTTACTTGTTTGCTAATTTGTCTAGGGACATTTGCTTTCTCTATAATTAATCTAATGCTTCTTGCAGATAGATATATTTGTCCAAGTTCTTCAAGCTGATGGAGGTGGAAAGAAGTTCTTTTCAATCTGTACTATGTTCTGATTGTCTTCTTTACCTGTTTCTGCCTAAGTAATATCGTGGTACTTATGAATCAATTGAGCCTGTTCTTATTTTCATTTGCAGGAACAAGATCTGCATGCATCAATGCTGCAACTTTGGCCCTCGCAGATGCTGGAATTCCTATGCGTGATCTCGTCACTTCCTGTAGTGCTGGATATCTTAACAGCACTCCATTGCTGGGTGAGTTCCCTGTTGTATAAATTTTGCTAGAATGGAAGTTATGCTGAAGGTTCTAGAAGTTCCCATTCTTCTGAGTATAAACTCGTTTCTGTTGACTGTTTTATGAGCAGATCTGAACTATGTAGAAGACAGTGCTGGAGGTCCTGATGTCACAGTGGGGATCCTGTCAAAGTTGGATAAAGTGACACTTCTTCAGGTTTGAAACAAATAAGTATACTATAACTGTGCTTCTTTAAGAGGAGTTTCCCTTTGAATTTCTGTGGTCATGAACTCAGAAGCTATGATGTTGAACTAATTCCAATGCATGAATGCAAAAAATTAGCTACTCTATTACCAGGATCAGGTGTATGCATATAAAAGTTGAGTTTGAAAGAGTATGGAACAATACATACGAGCAAATGTTTTTGTATTCATTGGAAGACCCAGTATACTTTTGCTGGCTCTTATTTTGCATGTCCTGTGACTATTTGGAAAGATAAACTTCATAGTATTTATGACATTGTATCATTTGCAGTCCCTTGTGGTCTGATCTAGCCTATGTGGTCTGCTCCTTCCCCGGACCCTGCATACGAGGGAGCTTCGTGCACTGGGCTGCCCTTTTTATTATTTGCAGTCCCGTGGTTTGATCTAGCCTATGGAGTTTTAATGTTTTATTCCATTTTAAAGGATTTATTGAGAATCAATTACTTGCATTTGTCCACTCATTTCTTGCAATTTGTATATATCTTCCAAAATTGCAAGATGAAGGGGAGCCTTGGCGCAACGGTAAAAGTTGTCGTTATGTAACCTTGAGGTTACAGGTTCAAGGCGTGGAAACAGCCTCTTCCAAAAACAAGGTAAGGCTGCCTACTATAGGCCCTTGTGGTCCTCCCCTTCCCTGGACCCCCCATAGGCAGGAACTTTGTGCACCGGGGCTGCCCTTTTTCTTCCAAAATTGCAAGATAAGTCTTGTTGTAGTTCATGCCTGATTTTATCCCTTTACGTGTACTCGGTTAATTGGGTGTTTTATCAGTTTCTTGATAAACTTCCTCTATTGTTAGATGGATGCAAAACTACCTATGGATATCTTTGAAAATGTCATGCAACTTGCAACAGAAGGATGCAAGGCAATAGCTCGTTATATTCAGGATGTAAGGAACACTAGTCTTATCAGCTTTTATTCTGAGATCATTTTGGTTTCAAATCATCCTTGGCTGAGGATCCTTTCATTTTTGGTTTTATTTACAGCTGCTACTAGAGAATACCAAGGAGCTGGAGTATCGGCGGGGTGTGTAGTTTCCATCTGGTGAGTGATTTGAAGCATTTCTTGTGGTCATTGCAACTGTGAAAGTTCTCCTTCCTTTCATAAAATAGGGGAGGTACTTCTTAAGAATGAATCTTAAAAGCTAATTTGGATCAAATAGTCTAACTTACCTAGTCAATAAACAGACCATCAACTTCATGAAAGATGAAAAGTCTGGACTGAAACTGATGATGGGTCGACGAATACATGCTTTAACAAGCTCCTGAAATGCTTTGTTTTCTACCATATTTATCAAGAGGCAATCAATTTTTGTTTGAATCCGGAGTGAATGTAGTGTAAACCCCATGGGTTTGGCTAGAGCAGGCGTCCGACCATGTAGGACTCACCTGCGGCCATTTCAGTGATCCAGCCACCTATGCCCCCACCCCTTAATCTAGCTGAGAAGTAACCTCCATCCACTTCTCCCTTGGGTGCCCCAAACCCGCCTGGTCGTTGAGCTGCTTGAGCCCCTTTCTGATTCCCCCACCCAAAACAAAAAAAGGAAAAAAAAAAGGTTAGTCTATTGTTTCCAGTGGAGGCCTCTGAACCCAATCTGATAATCTAGCTTTAACAGTGATTGGAAATAATACTTGTTATCTTTCACTGTGTGCTTGCTATAATTTAACTAGATTGCTCTTTTGTTGATGTTTCAGCTATGAAACTTGAGTTCCTTGCAGAAGGCGTAAGTTCGGGTCGAAGTTCTTTCCTATGCTGCTGCTTGTAATGTTTCACCAGCTATGGCGCACTGATTGCAACAGGACTCCAAACTGTCATTGCATTTTAGCTTCAAGATTTGGTCCTTTTTTTCTTTTTTTTTCATTCCGTCAAATTATTTCTACTATTACTTTTGATTGATTTTTCTCTGCAACCTAACTTGTAACTTAGTTACGGTTAGGTCATTTTATTTAGATATTGCATTTTACTTTGATTTAGAGAAGAGAGCCTCTGGCACAACGGTGAATTTGTTGTGCCGTGACATAAAGGTCATGGGTTCAAGGCTTGGAAATAGTCTCTTGCAAAAATGTAGGTAAGGCTGCATATTATGGACCCTTCGTGGTCTGCCTCTTACTTGGACCCCGCATATGCAGAAGCTTCATCTACTGACAAGCCTAACTTGTAACTTAGTTAGAGTCAGGTTATTTTTATTTATATATTGCTTTGAAGTCATATATTTACTTTCTGTTATTGTCGTTATTGTCAATGAGGTTGCTATCGTTGCTTTTGGCCACTAGTTTTTTTCTCTCAATAAATCTAATGATTATGGTAAACACCAAAAATCTAGAGCTAAAATTATAAAAGGGTCATGAATTTTGGTATTTAGCTTAACGCCGGCCGAACAAGATGGATGAGTTAGATCATCCAAACATGGGGCTTAGCTAGGTGGGATTTTGGAGTCAGTCCCTAAACTCAGTTGAGATAGAGCATTAAGTTTTATAATTGAGATCATCTAAAATATAGGCCCCAATCTACTTAAGTAACAGTCTCCCATTTTCTGAGTTATAAGTTAATCCATAATTAATAATGAAAACGTTCCGTTAATAGAAGAAGAGATTATGGATCTACACCAATAAACTGCATATCAATCCATCAACAGTTAAAGCTTTGGTCCCGTCGATTTCATCCCCACCGCTGTAATTTGACCATTAACATTGTCCAAGCGAAACCATGAACAGAGCTTTCTAAATGAAGGGTATAGGAATGACCAATTAAGACGAAATCAGTGTTGATGTAATCAGCTCATCATCATCTGCTAAATTAACGGATTGGATCATCATGTGGGCCCTGAAAAGTGTACTTCTTGCTTGCACAAAATTCTCTGCAACTTACGGTCTTAATCCCTTGTCATTCAACGTGAACTGAACTGGAACGCTTAGAATGTATAAGGGAAAAGCTAAAAATATGTCAACTAATCAAACGGTTAGTAGCTAAAATCATGGACAAGGTTTTCAGCGCCATACATTTGATTGAAAGTACATGTGGGCCCTTATGATTGGTCATCCCAAACCGTTCGTCACGTACATCATATCTCAAATACACCACACCATTTCAAAGATACGGACAAGAAGAGATGCTAGCACAAAAGTTGGGGGCTCATATACTTCAGCGGTCATAGATTCATTGATCATCTTTCAGGACCTGACAAACGAGATGGCAAATAGGGATAAAAAGGCAGCCCTCGTGCACAAAGCTACTGCCTATGTGGGGTTCGGGGAAGGGGCGGACCACAAGGGCCTAAAGTACATAGCCTTATCTTGAATTTTGTAAGAGGCTGTTTTTACGCCTTGAACCTGGGACCTCAAGGTCACGTAACGACAACTTTTACTGTTGCACCAAGACTCTCCTTCAGATGGCAAACTTGGATAAGGAAGTAAATTTCTAAGAAAATGTAATCCTTTCAAGTAACCGAAATATACTTGTCTGTGAATATTAATGTCATTTAACAAGAACACTCCTGTGCACTCTGTTAGTGCTGTTTGGCACGGGGATAACAATCCATGAGTTAAGTTAATCATGGATGGTGAATTTTTCCCTTGCTATTTATATTTGAATAATGTTGTCTAATCAATCATGCTCTAACTATACCAAAGGGAAAAAAATCACGTTCATGGATACCTTAATCCTCGGTTTGTTATTCCGCTCCAAACAGCCCCTTACACCGCATACCTAACTTTCAATAAACAGAATCCCTCCATTTCTTCTTTCATAAACCTCTTCCTTCTTCTTCTTCTTCTTCTTCTTCTTGTCTTCTGCGAAACCAGTTCTCTGTTTCTGACAAAAATGGACTTTTTTCCCTGCACGAACAGTTGGCGAGTCCTGGGGTACATATTCTCCTCCTTAATACTCGTCATGATAGCAATCGTAATGTCTTCTGGCTCCCACCACAAGAAAACCCATCTCCTCTCATCTGAGCCGTCCACCCTCTCCAAGAACGCATCCCTCGCCCTCCGATCATCCGGCTTCACCTTCGCAGCTTCTCTCCTTCAAGTATCTCCGGAGCGCCTCCTTCCTCCTTCAGAAGGCACTCTCTTCGCAATACGCGATCCAGCAATCACAAACATCTCTCTCCCTCCATGGCTTATGAAAAATTTCCTCAAGTACCACACAGTTCCAACCAAACTTTCTTTCTCCGATCTCCTCCGAAAACCAGTCCATTCTTGCATTCCAACCCTGCATGGAAAGAACCTGGTCATCACAAAAACAAACCCAGAAGAAAGAACATTGGAAATCAATGGCGTGTTGATTTCCCATCCAGACATTTTCCTCCGAGGTCCTTATGCAATTCACGGCATTGTTTCACCGTTCTTTTCACCAAACCCAGATTCTCCAGCGGCGGGGGAGCAATTCATCCAGTCGCCATTATGTAATCACAGTTCAAGCCTCGTTATGAGTATGACCCAGAACGTAAACAGAGTACCATGGCAACAGATCATACGCATTCTTAGTTCAAATGGGTTCATCTCGTTTTCAATCGCATTGGACGGTGTTCTTGACGGGATTCTTCAAGATGCCATGAATTTGAGCTCTGTTACGATTTTTGTTCCGCCAGATAATGGGTTTGCTTACGTCGCATCGCCATCGCCATTGCTGGAAAGAATTGTGAGGTTTCATATATTGCCACAGAAATTGTCTTGCAGAGAATTGCGTACGATGCCATTAAATACAACTCTTGAAACTCTCGTTCCTGATCAAGAACTGCGAAGAACTGGTGGTTTGAGCTTCGGTCACGCCGTCACGATTGATGGAGTGGAGGTGATACAGCCCAATTTCTTCTCTACAGACGAGTTTGTGATTCATGGCATTTCGAGGGCTTTTACGACGATGAAACTTGCAACGTAAAGGAAGAGTTGCAGAGATTGATTTGGGTTCTTGTAATGGTTCTCCGATTACATTGTTGTTCTTCGTGTTCTTCGATCGATTTTTCTGCCACCTTTCATGTATATCCTTGGTTTTGATCGTAGTTTCCGATTCATGAAATGAAATGTTTTACGCTTTCGCTTAATCTGAGCCATCCATTTGAAAGCATATACAAACTTAAAATGCTGTTAGCTGAACAGTATAGATCTCTACGTGTTTGAATCATTGGAGATGAAAAGTGTGGTTCCTAACAGATGGACGACTAGGATCATTCGTAAAGCATGATAGAATAAATAGCCGCTTTTCTGGGGCCACATCTGCCGCATGAATCAATAGGCTGAGTTGATTGATAGACATCATAATTGATCCGTGGCCTTTGATTCATTAAGCATGGTTCGATAGGTTAATAAGATGCCGGCTCATTTGTATATCCAGGCCTATGTCAAATCCACTTTGATCAACATGATCAAGAGTTTGAATAACGTACTATATATGTTGGCATGTGGGTCCCTAAAGTGGTTATTAAAATGGATCCCATCCTTTGATTACATCATCTTCATCTGAACGGTGGTTATAAACTAAGTTTGACCTGATCAGATGACTATGGGAGTTGATCATTCAAAAGATTCTTGTTGGTTTCAGAATCATTCAGTCACAGCATAAACTATAGATGGAGATGAATTATGTTGTTTATGACATACAGCTTATATATAAATGTCCTACAAGATAAACGGCTCAGATCATTAAAAGAGTAGGGCCCCATTTGTACTCGAGGCTGCTCCTATAAATATCCTGGCCATTTATGCTTTTGACTACATCACAATAGTGGCCGGGATCATCCAATGGCATAAGGCATGGCCTATCTAAGTTGAAGGACGATTTAGCTCGCCAAAGGTCTGGTTCACTCGTTTAGCTGATATGGTACTTCCGCATACTAATATACATGCATAGAAATCTAGGAAAACTGCACCTTCATGGTAAATATAAGTGGGCCCAGAATTTGACAAATCCAAACCGTTTGTATTCGATCTCGGTTCTATCTTTGATGGGCCATGCACACGAAATCTGATCCACTAGTAGATGATTACGAGCCTTGGTTGAGTAGTAAAGATGGATGGTGAAACCCTTTACCATCCACGATAGGATCATCCAATGGATTATGGACGGAAATGATAAGCAATTGACGATAGCTCGTACTGAAGATCTACACATGATCAATGGTACTTCTCGAATATACATATAATTAAGCATCTTGATCAAGAAAGTTGATGGGTAGATTAGATCTGATGCCAATGTCTACATGATCTCAGGGTGGGTGCAGGCTGTGAGTTTTCGAATCTACTTCTTAGTTTTATTTATTTATTTTAGGCCAATTAGATCCCTATTGCTGTGAACTTACAGACACGTAAGTTGAATTTCCTCGGTAGAATTCAATTCCATGCGAGAACTCGACTCGGAAACTCATCCGAGTTATTAGATTCGGTAGCAAAAATGAGTCAATTGACGAGTAGACTTGCTTTACACTAAGGGTAAAAATGTCTGCTGAATAATGATTTTAGTAATGCATTTTCAGTATTTAAATAGTAATAATTAGATTTTTCAGAGGAAAAGAATAGTAGCCAGAAGCATCCATTGGGCATTATTTTTTGCAGATAGCCTAAATAGGAGAGTCTAAACGAGATTACTGAGTTAGATCATTCAAGGGTAAAATTAAGTGAGGTGAGATTTTGGAGTCAGTCGCAATACACGGTTGGGATAGCATCTCTCTCTCTCTAAATGTTTGAAGATATTGACCTGCCAGAAGTCATCCGGCACAATTGGTCACACACTAGAGAAGCCTCTTCCGTTGATTCAAGATATGCAGCCATCCGTCATGTATAAGAATAGAAGTTCCCGGAACTAAAAAATAAAAAGAAAATGCTTTTTCGATACAGAAAAATGACATTAGAAAAGGATGCAAATAGGCTCAAACAGTCTTTTTGATGATCTGATCCGTTCATCATGTTTATCCCTCCTAAGATTAGCTAATTGCTGAAATTTATGACCATCAAATGATTTGAGCCATGCTCTTTTTTATATATTAAAAGATATACATTGAAATAACCTAAAATCTAAAACCTCTGAAAAAGATGAACGGTTCAGATCACTTAAAATTGAGACTCAGCATCCTATTCCTGCGTCGTAACATATGCACCCATGAGCAACCGGGAGCTCTTGACTGCTAGGTTGCTAACTGAACATCTTGTGGGCCATATTATCCACGACCCCACATGGGTCTACGAGGGCCATTCATCTCATTTTCCTAAGAAATCTAGAAGCCCCAAGAAAATATGACGAGGTGGGTAATTGGAGCATTTGGAGGCCACTCATGATCTATCCATCTCTTATAGGAATGGAAGGTGCCAACCTCGAACCCCGTCCTCGAGTCCGTAAGAGAGGCACCACTTTTTGTATATATTTTTTTAGCAATGAAATATAATGTTAATCGGTAGAAACTGACGGTTAGAAAATGTAAAAACACAAACTTACAAAGCTAGAATGGGCCAATCCTAATGATTCTTGGGATGCGAGATCCCAGATTTTGGAGAAATGAGATGTACGAACCACATTAACCAAAGGTGGAGCCCTTCATAGAAAAAAGTGGGCTGCACACGGTAACTAACTACCCGCGTGCCTGCTTCCTATGGTAGGTTGCCTTGTATATCGAAACTCTTTAATGGCAGCCGGAGATAAGGGAGTCTAAGATTCCAGCCATTAGCTAGAATTAGCAGCTGTTTCTGTCAAGAAAAGCTATAAATGAGAGAAACGTTTGTACTACTTGCAAGCAAAACTTGTGAGAGAAGTAGAAGAAAATGGCAGTGGCGAAGAAGCTGGTCGTGG
Organism: Warburgia ugandensis; assembly: GCA_035236585.1. Taxonomy (NCBI): domain Eukaryota; kingdom Viridiplantae; phylum Streptophyta; class Magnoliopsida; order Canellales; family Canellaceae; genus Warburgia; species Warburgia ugandensis. Next base: position 70,516,623 of record CP141134.1, read on the forward strand.
CACTCCTATTCGTCTGCTCTGTTTTATCTTCGGGTAAAATTCTTCTTCGAACAAATACAGTCTATCCATCCTTTCCCGTGTCTCGCAAGTTTGAAATCCAGGGGGTGTGTCTAGTAATAAGTGACCGTGCTGAAATCACACCCCAGTTTTAGTTTTCCTGATATTCATGGATGCATGTGACATTGTGCGCGCATAGGAGTGATTCAACAGGTTTTCTAAGTAATTTTCACATTTTATCGATGGCTAATATATATGTGGTTGTACTTGTGACTGCAGCTGAAGAGATGAAGGTGGATGATGGTATAAGTTCTGCTGCATGCCTGGGGGCCTGCGAACACTACAATAATTGTGATGCAGCCTGCCGAATTCTTGGATTCAAAGAAGGGCACTGTGTAGGGCCGCCCCGTCGTGGCCTCTCAAGATGCTGCTGCACCCCTTGATGATGCTCTCCAATCCTTTCTTATATATTTATCATCTACCATATGTTCCCTCTCTAAAATAAAATGAAATAAATAAAAGCGTTTTACCTTTATAGTAATTCAACATTCCCCTTATCAATTGCTCAGTTTTGACAACATTGACGTGCAAAGCTGGTCGTGGATTTCTTGATCGTCGCCTGAAAATTGCAACTTGCTGAAACAACCAAAACTAGCATCTGAATTGAAGTTATAATATAATCCTGTTCATTTAATGTTCAGTGCATTAAGCTCATGTAAAAGTGTCCGAAGCCAACTTGGGCCAACATTAGGCTCTTGTAAAGTGGCCAAAGCCAACTGAGACCCCTTTGGGAGCCTCAACAGGAGGCTCCAATTTAGGCATATGTTTTTGTAAGATACTTTATAATTCATGAGAAAGTGGGGATCGGTAATTCATGCGAGTGGAGAGATTGAGATGAAGGTTTATCAGAGAATCCAAGTGGGATAGGACAAATGAAGATGCATCTCTTGAGTCTTGTCTGAGTGTAGGGTGTCACTCAAACTAAAAAAAAAATTCTGTAGGATAGTTATAAGGTCAGTCATGCTCTATAGATTAGAGTGTTGGGTAATTAAGAAGCATACGTAAGATGAGTACAGTCGAAATGAGGATGTTGAGATGGATGATTGGAAATACAAGAAATAATATAATTAGAAATGAAAATATTAGAGAAAAATTAAGAATAGCATCAATAAGTAAGAGTGTTGGGTAATTAAGAAGCAACATGTACATAAGATGAGTGTAGCTGAAATGCGGATGCTACGATGGATGATTGGAAATACAAGAAATGATATAATTAGAAATGAAAATATTAGAGAAAAATTAAGAATAGCATCAATAAGTAACAAGACGAGAGAGATTAGACTCAGATAGTAGACCCAAAAGTGTACCGGTTAAAAGGATTAAGTCAATTCAAGTAAAAGGTTCTAAAAAGATAAGGGGAATGGCCAAAAAAACATGGATAGAAGTAGCGAGAAAAGATTTAAAAACTTTCAAATTAAATGAAATTATAACACTTGGTAGAGAAAAATGGAGGAACAAGATTCATGTGACCCATTCCTAATTGGGATAAGGTCTTGATGATGATGATAATGATGATTCTTCATAATATTCATCTTCTTCGTTTTAGAAAATTTACGAAAAATTTCTCTATACTTCAGAACCTTAGATTGTGAGCATACATATACACATACATACATATCCTAATAAAAGACACAAGTGCTCCCTATATTACAAATATAAAACTATCTACCTTTATTTTTCAGACAAAGGGGCTCTAACTTACACCCTCGATTCATAGCGCAACATAATTTGACAGGCACAACAAGATCAAGCTTTCAAACCTCGTTTACATTTCGACACGCAAACACGAAATGAGCTGGCAAATGGAAAAGTCATTCTCTCTTTCTTTCTCCAACTAATGGCAACCGTCTCGAAGATGAATGAACCTGGGAGCCACATGTACCTTTAGCCAATTGTTAGATATATTCGTGTTAAGAATTCATATTACAATATCACTCCACTAGATGGAATGGACAGTTCAGAAGTTGAGGAGACACTACAAGAAATTGTCAAAATCTAACCAATCAGAGGGTGAAGATCATCTTGGTCCCACGTGTACTTGTCCTGTAGTTTAAGTACATGTGCATATTAATTTACTCACACAAATTACTAACTCCTAATAAGTTAGAAATTTTTATTCCTTAATTGTTTAGCTTACCATTGTATGTATGTATGTATGTATGTATGTATGTATGTATGTATGTATGTATGTATGTATCTCGTATTATCTTACTAAATCGATAAGATTATATCCATGACTTATGGTGTCTCATTATCACTTCTATAATTGTTTGTCAACTTTTCACAACATCGACAGTCCTAGAATTTCATAATTATGAGTGGTTTAAAGGCTATTCTATCATCATTAGTTTTTGATTTATACTATGTTAGGGTTGCCATACTTTTAAGAAGCTGAAGATGACTTTCATTTCTTATTCACAAACTAATATACAAATGCATATTCATTTGTAAGTAGAAAAGAAATAACAAAATAATCTTTAACTTCTTCCTTATCGGTTGGCACCTAATGCAAGACCCTCCTCCTTTTTCATCCTAGCTTGGGACCAGCATCGGTAGAGTTTTCAAATGGGATTCTATACATCTTGTATTTTATTCCAAAAAAGTCTTAGAATTCAATTTTCTATGTCTAGTTCCCAATCAACTGCATATTTTGGTTAAGACAGTTTTCCAATTAACCAAGTTAAAATTTTCTACTTTCGTCTTTATCATTCTATAAAAATCTTCTCTCTAGGAATTCAAAATTTTGACAATGGTCTTGGGCATCTAGAGAGAGATAATAAATGGGTATATTTTTACTTAAAAATTCTTCCTCCCAATGAAAGACACTTTCTTTTCCAACATAAGCCTATTGTCAATCCTCTCAACCACTTTAGACCGTTGGGTAGTTAACTGGTCTTGTGTGGCCCACTTACGCTTCCAACAGCTTGTCTCCAGGGACCTCTTTATCCTTCGTCTGCACTGACCCCAACTTTTTTTTATTTTAATTCCTAATCTTAAATGGGTTATCCAACTTGGACCGGAATTTTGTAATGTTAAAACAATATTCCTAAAAGCATAATTTTTAAACAAATACGTTCCACAAATCCATGGGTTTTGGCCCATCATGCAAAGGCGTGGAAGCAGCCTCTTACAAAAATATAAGGCAAGACTTTGTACTATAGGCCCTTGTGGTCTGCCCCTTCCCTGAAGCCCCACATAGGTGGGAGCTTCGTGCACCGGGCTGCCCTTTTTTCTCTCTTCTTAAAAGCTTAAAACATCAAGAATAATTAGGAAATGCATGGTCTAAGTGAGAAAGGTGTCCCCGTAGAAGTCTAGATGTAGATGTTATTTTTCAGAATGCAAAAAAAGATGAAGAAGTCTAGATGTAAAAGAAAACTAAGGATCTTGCTTGGAACAATCCAAGCTCTCCAATCAAGACTCAAAACTCCATCGAAATCACCAAAGGAGGAAAAGATAGCTAGGTAACCACAACAAAACAAATAGAGAGGTCCTCAATCAATCCAAGGATGACAAGTAAAAATAACACCCAGAATCAGAAATGATAACTAAAGAGAGTTCCTCAATCAGTCATATTCTTGGAACTCAGAACAGTTCCCTTGAATTAACTTGGTGCCTGAAAGAGTATCTTTGTAATCCTCTCCCTATCCCTATCCCTCTTTTGATTATCTTGTTCTAGCATGTTGTCTGCTCTACCACCCGACTCGCAAATAGAGGTGCAAGTGAACAGACATGATATAATTTTCCTTAAATAGATCACGAGAAAATCCTCAAAAATGAAGCACCCCAGGTAGAGCCTGCATCCAGATGCTCGAAGCATCAAGCCTATTTCCCTCTTGGTTACTTGAAAGCCACATAAAATCCAGAGTTACTGAAAGAAGCAGTTCTCTAGTCATGCGAAGAGCTATGAATAACAGAAAAGTTTGTAGTACTTCTTGCAAGTGAAACAACATCTGGGAGAAGTAGCGAGCAAAAGAAAACGGCTGTGGCAAAGAAGCTTGTCGTGGCACTCATATTCGTCAGCTTTGTTTTATCTTCAGTTAAAATTCTTCATCAAACAAACAGTCTTTCTTTCGTTCCCCAGTCTTGGGAGTTTTCATGCCCGTGCATCAAAGCCCAGTGTAAGGGATGACGTCTTATCCCAAGCGGCGGGAGTTGATGATCATGGACGAGTGCGCACATTCGCTTTAGGTGTCACCATACTAGATTTGAACCCTGAAGTTCAGTCGAACCGGGGAAAAGTTGTTGAATTGGAGCAAAGGTGTATCAGCTTGACTGCCAAACTGGAGAAAATGGAGTCTCAGATGAATGCGCGCATTGCTATGGCTGTTGATGCAGCTTTTAGAGACTTAAGTGTGCTGCAGCCCGGAGAATTGAAGGCATCGTCATCTTGTACTTTTGGGCAATGAGGAAATAATTTCTATCACATCACCCACAATTTATCGTTCCTCTAAGCCAGATGTTTCTCTAGAAGTATCATTGTAGTGACGGGTTAGAGGCAAAGTTGATAGAGTGCAGGTTTAATATGAAATGAACCTGTTGTGTTGTGTTGAGTTGAGTTGGATGTTATCGTACTGTTAGATCAGCAACTTTATAAGCAGTTACTGGTATGTAGATTGTGGTACAAAGTCAAACAGCGATTTTAAAACAAATCTAATAGTATTTCGAGTGTTTTAAAACAAATTCCATGGTTTCGTTTTGGTTGTGGATTCGTTCATCAAGTTCTTGCTCTGATTTTTCTTGTGTTAGGGGCTGTTTAGCATGGAAAATCTGCCTCTGCTGGAAATATTAATTTTGTTGAAAGTTTTGAATGATGAAAAGAGTTGTCATTAAATGTGTTTTACACATTCCCGATACTTTTCAAGTGACTTTTGCTGTTTGGATGAGCTCTTGCGTTTTCTTCATATATTACATACGAAAACCAGAAACTATAGAGGATTGTCAATAACAGTACTACAACTAAAATGCAGCTGTGAATCTTTGATCGTCATGTTATTTTGACTGGATTTTGAACGAAAAATGGGTTGTGAATGGTTCCGAAAATGAGCAAGGACGCTTTAACATTTTTTCACAGGTCACTTGGGCATCTCTGTACCTCGACTGTTTGTATTTCTCATGGATTGTGCTACAACTGCTTACACACCGACATAAAAACATCTCCATTTTTACTTTGTTCGAATACTCTTTTGTGCCCAAACCAAAGCAAAACCAGCAGGATTCACTGGATAATATCTTCATGGCAACCCAAGATAGCAACATCTAATCCATGAATCATTTCATTATTTGTCCACTTTTCTGACTATATTTGCTCAATGAGTAGTTCATTTTCCTTAGCATGTGGAAATGGACAACTGTCGGAGCCGGAGATGAATGCAACTATAGGGGAAATTAAGTTCTATACCTTTCTTGCACATTAGTGGATGCAAGAAATAGGATTTCCGCCAAGAGTGTTCTTGTTGATTTCCTTAACCATGAATATGCCAAAGGATTCAAATAGGGATCCATGAGTTCAACACAGTCCTGGACTTTAAATTGATCAGAGCGTCTAAATGCTCCTCTTATTGGCCATTAATTCAGTTCAATTGATAAGTTTTGGCTGTATTGAGTCATTGGATAGAAGGTTAATAATGTTGCTCTCACTGGGGTCTATGGACCTTCTTATTAGTGTGCTGAATTTTAGTTAAAGGTGACGCCAAAACCTTCTATTGCTTTTATTCAAAATGCTGCAATGACGATTTCAGTGCAGTGAGACATTCATGTTACGCAGATAAACGGCTTTCATCTGCCCAGACCAGCCTTGGTAGAAGCTTTTTGTACCTCAAACGATTCAGTTTTCTCATGTCCATAATGCTAACACAAAGGCAGACCACCTGGCCAGAGAAGGATTGAACTAAACCAACTTTCTAAGAGAGTTTTTCATGCCTCGGGTTGCAATCTCTGGAGTTCTATGTGCTGTTTGAGGCTGCTTTGTTGGCTGTTTGGCAGCTGATATGTGAAGGTACTTGTGACAATGTCCATTTGACTATATAGATGTGCAGGGTTGCGCCATTGTTAGACTATATGAAGCAGAATTGAATGACTAATCGCTGTAATTTTACAACGATAGAGAGAAAGTGGCATTGGTGTGATTCTGTAAAGAAACTGCGGTTAAAGAATCAACAGCACAGGTGTGATCCTGTAAAGAAATGGTGATTAACGAATAAATGGTACAAGGGTGTGGAAAAGTAGGGGTTAAAAAGACTTGAGGGTATTAGTGTAGTGGCTTAATGAAGGCCTGTGACAAACATGGCATATCTAGTAATCTGACAAATAAACATGGCTAAACAGAAAACGTATAGAACAGCAGCAGAAACTTAACTCCATGTTAAATGGTGGTTAAGTATTAATAGAACGGGAGCAATTTTGCATTAAGATGTGGGGTTTTAACGGGAAGGAGAAAGATAAGAAATGGTGTGATTATTTGTTTTAAGCACAATTACAGGCAAGAAACGTTTCTGTCACTAAGAATTCACGACGGGAAGCTTAGGGCAACCCCGGCATTAGCCTATAAGGTGTCCAGGAAAGGAGTGCACAAGGATTTATAGTACACACCCTTGCTTGCATTTTTGTAAGAGACTATTTTCATACTTTGAACCCATGACTTCAAGGCCACACAACAACTTTTACCGTTGCACCAACCGTCCCAACGGAAAGCTATTACGTGAAATTAGGTAATAGATTTTCGGACGTAAAAAACATTGCTTTTACCGGTCAGAGTCAATCCTATTTCTAACGATAAGCCAGTGGGCTTGTTTGGCTTGGGGATACTTTCAACAGAGAGTGTTCAGTTCAATGCCATCCTTGCCATGGATACGTCAATCCACATAAAGACTTATCCTTTCATAGCAATCCGCTGCCACAACCCTACTGTCTCAAAGGAAAGACTGCAAATCATTGAATGTGCAATGCATAACTGGCTTAAAAGTCTATCATTTTCCTTTAAAATGGGGCTCAGTCACGTTCACAGTGTCTACACATAATTAACTTCTGCTTTCTCATGTGCTGATTCACATATAAACAAAAGGAAAAACTTACTTTAAATACTGAATTCTCAAGTCAAAAGAAGATCTTACACACGAATGAGGAAAAATATTCACAGTAATAGGGAAGACCACTCATATTATGTGACATCTACAAAACGATCGACTTGTGTGTGTATTTGAAAAGAAAAACATCTGGGTAGGAAGGATTGTTGGGAAGGAAATATCTACTAGAAACTGTAATGAGAGTTTGCATCCATGTTAGATATAATCAGGTCCCTGGAAGTGCTCAAGGTCCGGGTGTGTGCCCCCACCTGGACGCCGAGGATTTCTACTACATAGAAAAAAGAAACATAGTGAGACCGAAGCTAAGCAGCGAAAAGAGAGAAGAAATAGTTGCTCTTTGCAACCAGTAATTAACAATGAAAGTAGCAGCACAGTTTTAGATGCCTGAATTCAACTAGGATACAAGAATTGACATAGCTCTTCTCTCCCTCAATGCTTGGTGTTTTTGAATGACCCAATTGAAGCAGACTTTAAGAAAGTAAATGGTATTATTAGTTGTCCTGACTGTAAAATAACTCATCCAATAACTACACAAGCTTCAAGTACTACGAAAGGAAACAAACTGTTTGTGAAGTTGTCTGTTTGTACCATGAGTCTTAATCATCTTGTTGCTGATGTTTGTAAAGCAAGCAACAGTTTAGTGACAATAACTGAAACAAACAATAAAATGAAAAAGCAGAGAAGCAACTAGATGACAACCAAGAGAGTATCATCATTAACGGGGATATTCCATGGAGATCCCCAAAATCTGGAAACAACCCAAAGGCCTCTGGGATAGTGCTGCATCGGTTAATCATCCCAAAACATGAAAACAATTGGAATGTGGAAGCTATTCCTCGGGTTTATGATCAGCATATGTACAGAAAAGAATTCTGGACAACTAAAACAGGCAGCCCCAGTGCATGAAACTCCCGCCTATGCGGGGTCCGGGGAAGGGGCAGGCCACAATGGCCTAAATTCTGGACAACTCTATGTCCATAAATAATTTCCCCGCTCACAGAACAGAATACCAATGGCACGCATACTTGATAATATGAAGTCATTACTATGGTAAGACATCATTACAATGACAGTGAAACCAGTCCTGAATTAATGATGCTAAGATATCTATTTAAGGCCGCTCTCCAAGAAATCTCTACTTGTTAAATTTTGCAAGTTGGTCATGGGTGCACCTCCACCCACCAGCATTCAGTGTTGAACAATGAATGTAAAAGATAGACCTTAAAGAATAATTGAAGTTTCTTGCTCTTGAACTCATCAGAATTGATTGTAGCTTTTATTTCAAAATTTCCTTTCCTATGAAGAATTTCTCTACTGTAAAAGAGTCATTCAGACCATCAGAATGGTAGACTCTTACTTTTGGCTTCGAATGGCTAAAGAATTAAACTTTTTGTCTTGGAGGATAAGGGGAGATTCAGAATTGGTAATTTAAAGTTTGAATGCCATCCAGAACCAAGAGAGACCAGATGTGGAAGACGAGGGGATAGACTACAGATGCTTTCTGTATCACAACCCTAAATTATTGGCTACAGAGCATATCCATGGAAAGAGAACCTTTGTTGCCAATGCCTTAGCTAAAGAGGCTCTTAGAGCAGGAACTTGTTATAAGTGGAATGCAAATCCACCTAATTCTCTTTTGTTACAGGAGGAAGTTTATGGAACTCCAAAATGCAAGAGTAGTGTAAATGGTTTTATTTTCGATTACTTAGGGAGTCTATTGACACATCTAGCCAGTAGACTTCCTTTTTGCACAGCAGAGAGAGAGAGAGAGAGAGAATTGTATCTTACTTTGCAAAGCTGAAAAAAAGAATCGCCACTAAAGCTAACCTAAATACCTCAACAGAGTCAAAAGGATATTACAGCTGTTACAAGCTATGAAGAATGTAGGAAGAAGGCCTAACCTCATGAAATGGTTAGGCTCAAATCCAGGAACGCCTGGTGGACCATATGGATCAAACCGAGCACCTGGAGGTACACCCCTGCTTTTTCCAGCCATTTGAAAATCAAAACCTGCAGTTTGTGATATAAATATGCTGATGCAAGGACAAGTACGAAGAACAGATACTCACGGAATTCTAACAGGCAATCCAGGGTGTTCTCCGCCTCCACCAAACCAGCGGGGATCATTTGGTCCTATTTCCACCAGATGAACATTTTAGGTGAAGAGGGGTACAAAGCCTCTTTCCAAGAGTAACTAAATAAAAATAAAAAACGACCTGAGCAAGGAGCACCCAGCCTTAGTGCTCAAGGTACTAAGTTTTGCTCTCCAAGCTCATTTAATAAAAAAAATGAAAGTAAAAGTCCATACCTACAAGCATGCTCCCATCAGGAATGCCCCCCCTGAAAAACAGGTGCAGAAAGATTAAAATGACCCCAGATGAAATTTTGGAACTTTAGACTAAAGCAGGTTGGAGATGAGAAAAGAAAACCTGGTAGGATAGAAACCAGCACCGGGGCCAGGGTAGAGGTCACCAGTTCCAACAGGATGAATAGGGGGATATACAACACTACATAGCACACAAACAGCAGCAACATACATTTAATATTCTATCAAATGCAATTCAGCATATAACTGGGAAAAAAAATGCAATTAATTAATAACTGAAGCATAAAGTCCTGGTGATGTATGTCGTCTTATTGGTCTATCATAGGATCCATCTTTCTTTGTTAATCATTCTCCTATGGAAGAGTGATCTAGAGTAAAGGAAAGCAGATTGGAAGGAGATGAGTTTCATTCACAGACTATTCAAGTACGAAGGGAGACCAATCATTAATACCAAATCAAGGACTGATATTTATTGAATAAAAATGGTGATATTGTTCCTCCATTGATCAAGAATTTCAATCTTTGGGAAGTATCATGATCATCCAATAAGAAGGGTTTCAATTTATTCAAATGAACGATTTGAACAACTATTGATTCTAGCAACTGATTGCAGAGTTGATCATTCGGACCTTTCAATTCATAGATGTGGACCTTGGACCTATGAATGAGGATATTCCCGATACTCACAAAGAAAAAAGGAAGTTACTCAGACAAAAAGAGAAGTGACTTGGACAAACCCATGGATAGCTGATTTTAGCTTAGGTAGGGATGCAGGGCCTGTGGGATTGGAGATGAGCAATCTTTCCAGGGCAAACACGGATGGAAGAAATTTCAAACACAAATGCCTCAGGGTGGTTCTGTGGGTCAGTCTGCCTTGAGCAATGAGGGCGTGCGGGTGTTCCTACCAGCAGAAAACTTTCTTGACAATGGAAGAATCACGTAAGTCCAATACATCTTCCATATAATGCTAGAAAGAGAAAAAAATGTTACTAGACATCAAACTAGGGTAAAAGCCAAAATACAAAAGAGATGACTTGATAAGTATCAATCAACCTGAAAAGTAAATTAAAACTTCAAGGATATATGCTCAAAAGTTGATTCATAAATATTGGCATAGGACCAATTTCGGCCTTTAGATCAATCTAAATAAAACCTAGCTTCTATCTTAGAGCAGCCAAAAGTGTAAGTAGAAAGTATTACACATCGTTAGTGAATAAGCAATATTATTCATGCCCTCCTTTGACACAGTCCTCCAATAACATACTGGAACGTTATCCTGAAACAAAATAAATATCACTAGCTATCATTTCAATTTTGTGATGAATGGGGCTGTATAAGGCCCGGGGTTTTATATTACATTCTATTCCACTGAGCCTGGGCCTACTTTTGGATTTCAATTTTTCCTGTGTCCAATAATCATTGCCGAACTTAAGGAGCTATTCATCAACTTTGCTTGCAGCACTAGTCTGTAATGTGGACAAGGATTCACCCTTGTGGTTAGATCAAAGAAGGTATTGTGTCCACCCTGCGTCAATTATTGGAAGCAAAGTTGATAATGGTTTTTTCCTTGGGTATTTAGACACCATGAGTCAATGCTTAAGAATTTTGGGTTTAAATATTTTTCACAAAACAAGCAATAGAGTCGGAACTCTCCCTTACATATGCATTGTATGAATTTGGAACTTGGAACCTAGGAACACAAGTGACAATATTGTGTAGAAAATAAAAGATATCATTCTCAACTAATCTGCTATAGTAACTTATTGCAAATAGACAAAGTTTGGTAGAACATTGAAATCACATCAAAGAGCAAGCAATTCGTGTCATATAAGCAGCAAGAATTTAAGACAAAGCATTTACAGGTTGGACACATCCAATACAATGCAAAAAATAAATAAATAAATAATAAAAAATTCATGACATACATATCAGCTCTAGTAATTGTTAAGAATACCGTGAAGAATATGGTTCGGGATCAGGATCAGTGTAACTGCCAACAGCAGGTTGATTTCTGCTACTTTCAGACCCCTCATCTCTTTGAGTTGTTCCTGACCTGCCAAACGAGTATAATAGCAGCATTTAGGTTAATGTGTTCACAGAGGAGCCTTGGCGCAACGGTAAAAGTTATCGTCATGTGACCTTGAGGTCACGGGTTCAAGGCGTGGAATCAGCCTCTTGCAAAAATGCAAGGTAAGGCTGCCTACTTTGGGCCATTGTGGCCCGCCCCTTCCCCGGACCCCGCATAGGCAGGAGCTTCGTGCACCGGGGCTGCCCTTTTTTTGTTCACAGGGTAAAAAGACCAAGCAAATATGAAGAGAAGTTAGATTTGAATTTGCAACAAGATTTCTACAAGTAAAACATAAGATATTTGTTTGTCTTAAAATAAAAGAACAGAAATTGTTAAACCTTAAAGTTCAAGTAACATAAAATCTTAAATTCTTTGTGATGTACAGGAATCTGAGAAGAACCACAGTAGATTTAGCTACATTTATGTTCCTTTTGCATAAGCTCAAGTTTGTAAAGGAATCTGCTCTGAATCAGGGCCAACTTCTTTTAACTCAGATTGAGCGTTCTCATGAGAACACTATCAAGGCATCATCCCCATACGTACAACTACAGAAGCTAAAGATTAATAAACCCACAACGACATTTTCTTCTGTAAACTTCCAGTAAGTACTTTAGTCTAGGAAGCTCTATTATAATTTAAATTAACTAAAGAGGCAACCCAGTGCATGAAACTCCTGCATATGCAAGGTCTGGGGAAGGGGCGGACCATAAAAGGTCTATAGTATGCAGCCTTACCTTGCATTTTGCAAGAGGCTGTTTCCATGCCTCGAACCCGTGAACTCAGGGTCACATGACGACAACTTTACCATTGTGCCAAGACTCCCCTTCGATTATAATTTAATTAATAGAACAAGTAGGTATAAATTATGATATGTAGGAAAGGATAATAAAAGAAATAGTATAGGAATAATAATAGGTAAAGAATTAAAGGATAAAGTTGTAAATGTTAAAAGAATCAGTGATTGAATTATAATAATAAAACTTATTTTAGGAGAGCAAATCATAAATGTTATAAGTGCATATGCACCACAAGTAGGGTTAGAAGATATAATCAAAAGACAGTTTTGGGAAGATATGGAATGAGTCATGCAAGAAATTCCCAACATTGAGAGGATATTTATAGGAGCAGACTTAAATGGCCATGTAGGAAAAGAAAAGGAAGGATATGATAAAATAAATGGAGGTATGGTATAGGTGAACGAAATGAGATAGAGGAAACTATCCTCGATTTTTCTTTGTCATATAACCAAGACACAAATACACTCTTTAAGAAGAGGGATGAATTCTTAATAACCTTTAAAAGTAGACTTCATAAAAGCCAAATAGACTTTTTTCTACTTTGGAATATTGAACGAGCAATGCATAAGGATTGTAAGGTGATACCCAATAAGAGTTTAGCCTCACAACATAGGTTAATAGTTATGAATATCCATATCAAAAGATAGAAGAAAGGAAATGAACTTAATAGGTGTCCCAAAACTAAGTGGTGGAACTTAAGAGGAGAGAAAATAACCTCATTCACAAATATGTTGATGGTAGAAGGAAATTGGAACTATGAAATAGAAATAAACACCATGTGGATTAATATTGCTGAGTCCATTAAGAAAGTGGCAAAAGATGTCTCAGGAGTATCTAAAGGTAAAAAGCAATTAGTAAAGGAAACATGGTAATGGAGTGAAACAATGCAAAAAGTTATTACAAAAAAACATATGTGTTTTAAAGCATGGCAGAAGACTAGAAATAATAAAAACTATGAACAATATAAGAATGCTAGAAAGGTTGCTAAGAGAATAGTAAGTGAGACTAAACTTAAGGCATATGATAAGCTCTATAAGAGATTAGGAACAGGAAAAGGTTAGAAAGATGTGTTTAAACTTGAAAAGTAAGAGAATAGAAGGGTAAGAACTTAAATCATGTTAGGTGCATTAGAAGTGATAATGATCAAAGGGTATTAGTTAAAGATGATGAGATCAAACAAAGGTAGAAAACATACTTTCAAAATTTGTTAAATGACAATGACACTAAGAATATAGGGATTGAAAATACCATAAATCTAAATAATATTGAATATTATAGATATGAATGTAGGATTAGAATACCTAAAGTGAAAGAGGCCTTGAAAAAGATGAAATCAAGAAAGTCATGGGGCTCAATGGTATACCAATAGAGGTTTGAAAGCATATGAGAGATATTGGGGTAGTTTGGTCGACCAAGTTGTTTAACAAGATTATAAAATTAAAGAAAATGCTTGACGAGTGAAGGAAAATCTCTATTATACCAATTTATAAGAATAAAGGAGACATATAGAGTTGCATTAATTATCGAGAGATCAAACTTATGAGCAACACTATGAAACTTCTTGAAAGAGTGATTGAGAAGAGGCTACGGCATGAGACAAGTGTATAGGAGAATCAGTTTGGTTTCATGCCTAGGAAGTCTACTATATAAGCTATTTTCTTACTAAAACAATTGGTAAAGAAATACAAAGAGAGGAGGAAAGACCTTCACAAGGTCTTTATCTAGAGAAAGCTTATGATAGAGTCCTTAAAGAGTTAATATAGAGGATGTTGGGTGAGAAAGAGGTCTTGTGGGGGGTATATAAGCATAATTAAAGATATGTATGAGGGAGTAGTAACAAATGTTAAGACCACTAATAGCGAGACTGGTGATTTTCCTGTCACTGTTGGATTGCACCAAAGATCAGCATTGAGCCCATACCTTTTCACATTGGTTATGAATGAGTTAACAAAACATCTGCATGAAGAGATTTCCTAGTGCATGCTATTTACAGATGATATAATCTTACTTGATAAAACAATGGAGGGTGTAAACATAAAGCTAGAGTTATGGAAAAAAGCATTAGAATCTAAAGGATTTAAAATCAATCAAACTAAGACAGAATATATCCAATGCAATTTTAGCAAGGAGAAGAGTAGGAGTGGAACACCAGTCAAGACTGGTAACCAAGAAATCTCCATAAAAGACCACTTTTGGTACTTAGGATCAATGATTATGAGTGGAGAGATTGATAGAAAGGTTACCCAAAGAATCCAAGCTAGTTGGAACAAATGGAGATGTGCATCTAGAGTTTTGTGTGATCAATGGGTACCACTCAAACTAAAAGAAAAATTCTATAAGATGATCACAACGCTGGCCATGCTCTATGGATCAGAGTGTTAGGCAGTTAAAGATCATCATGCTCATAAGATGAGCATCGCAAAAATGAGGATGTTGAGATGGATGAGTGGTAAGACAAGAAAGGATAGAATTGGGAATGAAAATATTAGAAGAAATTTAGGGGTAGCATTAATAGGTAACAAGATGAGAGAGATTAGACTTAGATGGTTTGGACATATCCAAAAGAGACCAAAAAGCACTGGTTAGGAATGAGACAATGCAAGTAGAAGGTTCTAAAAGGGGAAGCAGAAGGCCCAAAAGAACGTGGATAAAAGTGGTGAGAAAAGATTTAAAAACTTTAGGACTAAATGAAGCCATGTTACTTAATAAAGAGGAATGGAGGAATAAGATTCATGTGGCCGACCTCTAATTGAAATAAGGTCTTGATGAAGATGAACTTAACTAGAAAATTTGGTCAAGTAGTTTTTCAACATAATAGTGTTCAATCTTCTCAAAAGGGGAACATAATAGTTGTTAATCTTATTGCAACATTTAGAAACAGAAAAGTGTTCTTGATTTTAAGTTTTACATTGTATCCTCTTACATGGTCCTAGAAGTTCGAAGGCCATACAGGCTGAAGAGAGAAAGCAACATGCACCTATTACCAACTTGTCTTCCAGCATAAATCTCAGTTATAATTCCTAAGTTTTTGAAATAACAAATTCAATAATTTTTTGAGGTATTTCAGACATGTTCTGATTTCACAAAAATTGTATCCATTCTGTAGCTCTATGAAAGTATAGAAGCTTGAGAAACTCCCTCAGCTGAGTTAACTTGATCATTTTAACCACGAAGTTCTACTACTATTAAAACAAGAACACTTAACAAATGACAAGAGAAACTTGACCAAGGATCCACCAAACTAAATCAGGCATGGGGGAATCAACCAATTATTTGGAAGTGCAACTACCCAAAAGAGTCTAATCAAGTATCAGAAACCTTGAGTATGTATAAGCCTCGAAACTCGACAAACACAAGCAGGTGCACTAAGCTGAATAAGATCACATCCATGGCAAATTCCAAGATGAAAAATTCTTTTTTCTTTTCTTTTTTCAAGACGAAGAACTTAATGGAATTCCAAAAACTTATTTTGTGGTCTTCCATACGTGCGGTGAAAAATAAGCAAGGGTTGCTAAGGCGTTCTCCCAGAAGCGAAGCGCTACATCAAAACCCAGGTGCAGTGAAAAGTGGACTAATATGGTTGAGTCTATTAAGAAAGTGGCAAAAGATGTCTTAGGAGTATCTAAAGGTCAAAGGCTATTAACAAAGGAAACATGGTGGTAGAATGAAACAGTACAAAAAGCTATTAAAGAAAAACGAATGCGTTTTAAAGCATGGCAGAAGATTAGAAATAATGAAAACTATGAACAGTATAAGAATGCTAAAAACGTTGCTAAGAGAATAGTGAGGCTAAACTTAAAGCATATGATGAGCTCTATAATAGACTAGGAACAAGAAAATGTGAGAAAGATGTGTTTAAACTTGCAAAAGTAAGAGAACAGAAGGGTAAGGACTTAGAGCATGCTAGGTGCATTAGAAGCGATGATCAAAGGATATTAGTCAAAAATGATGAGATCAAACAAAGGTGGTAAATATACTTTCAAAAATTGTTAAATGACAATAGCCCTAAGAATATAGGGATTGAAAATACTATAAATCTAAATAATATTGGATATTATAGATATGAACGTATGATTAGAATACCTGAAGTAAAAGAGGCTTTGAGAAAGATGAAATCAGGAAAGGCCATTGGACCTGATGGTATACCAATAGAGGTTTGGAAGCATACGGGAGATATTGGGGTAGTTTGGTTGACCAACTTGTTTAACAAGATTATAAAATCAAAGAAAATGTCTGATGAGTGGAGGAAAAGCTCTATTGTACCAATCTATAAGAATAAAGGAGACATTCAAAGCTCCACTAATTATCGAGAGATCAAACTTATGAGCCACAGTATGAAACTTTTTGAAAAAGTGATCGAGAAGAGGCTATGGCATAAAACAAGTGTATCGAAGAATCAGTTTGGTTTCATGCCTGGAAGGTCTACCATCGAAGCTATTTTCTTACTAAGACAATTAGTTGAGAAATATAGGGAGAGAAGAAAGACCACATGGCCTTTATCGACTTAGAGAAAGCTTATGATAGAGTCCCTAAAGAGTTAATATAGAGGGTGTCGGGTGGTAAAGGGGTTTCTCAGGGGTATATAGACATAATAAAAGATATGTATGAGAGCAGTAACAAATGTTAAGACCATTAGTGGCGTGACTGGTGATTTTCCTGTCATTGTCGGATTGCACCAAGGATCAGCATTGAGTCCAAACCTTTTCACATTAGTTATAAATGAGTTAACAAAACATCTACATGAGGAGATTCCCTAGTGCATGCTATTTGCAAACAATATAGTCCTACTTAATGAAACAATGGAAGGTGTAAACATAAAGCTAGAGTTATGAAAAAAAGCATTAGAATCTGAAGGATTTAAAAATAGCCGAACTAAGACAGAATATATGGAATGTAGTTTTAGCAAGGAGAATAGGAGTGGAACACCAGTCAAGATTGATAACCAAAAGGTCCCCATGAAAGACCACTTTCGATACTTAGGATCATTGATCCATGAGAGTGAAGAGATTGAAATGGAGGTTACCTAGAGAATCTAAGCGGATTGGAACAAATGGAGATGTGCATCGGGGTGTTTTATGTGATCGGCGGGTACCACTTAAACTAAAGGAAAAATTCTATAGGATAGCTATAAAGTCGGCCATGCTCTATGGATCAGAGTGCTGGGCGATTAAGGGGCATCATACTCATAGGATGAGCGTCGCAGAAATGAGAATGTTGAGATGGATGAGTGGTAAGACAAGAAAGGATAGAATTAGAAATGAAAATAGTAGAAGAAATTTAGGAGTAGCACCAATAGGTAACAAGATGATGGAGATTAGACTTAAATGGTTTGGAAATGTTCAAAAGAAACCAACAACTGCACCAGTTAGAAGGAGTGAGGCAATACAAGTAGAAGGTTTTAAAAGGGCAAGGGGAAGGCCCAAAAGAACGTGAATAGAAGTGGTGAGGAAAGATTTAAAAACTTTGAGACTAAATGAAGCCATTGTATTTAATAAAGTAGAATGGAAGAATAAGATTCATGTGACTGACCCCTAATTGGGATAAGGTCTTGATGATGATGATGACATGCATCTTTAAGGCTAATGACAGCTACTGCTTATCAGCCATATAACAAAAGCAGGGCATAGTACGATTCTTTACATAATTCAATACTTTCTGACTAGTTCTTAATGCTTTTGATCCCTAATAACAAGGTTTTTATTGAATAGCCAATGCTTATTTCCATTTTCTAAGTCCTCACACTAGGATACAGAAATTCTGGACCTACGTTGATAGAGGTATACTGTGGACTCATTTTCACCAGCAGATTAGTTCAATCAGTGGACTCTGCAGGCAAAATATAAAACAACAGAAATCTAGAGAAGAAAATGATAAGAAATTCAGGAGTTCCAATTCAAACAATAACAGGTCAGGTATCCACTTTCTTTTGATAGCCATCATTTCAGATGCTTTGCTGACTGAGCGTAAGGAGTACCAGCTTATTGGCTGTTAACTATACTAAAAGTTTAGGCTTCTAATAACAAGCATACAATTAAGCTAGCAATGACACTAACCACAATAAAACTAACATCAAACTAATATCTAGATTGCAAATATCACATTACCTCAAAGTTGTATTGGCTTTCTCCAATTTCGGTTTAGTCTCCAGTTTACTAAGAATTTCTGTATCCAACTGCTCAAGAAGACCCTTAAAATTCTTATACATGTCTCCATAGCTTGTGTGACCACCCTTATCAGATACATAATCATTCACACTGTAAAAAGAAAAAACCATCAATTAATTCTATGAAACCTAATATAACATTCTAAAGAACCCAAAAACTCAAAATAATAGACTATTTCAGAGCAAAACCATTACTCAATTTTCATATTAAGCGGCTCCTTAAGTTCATCTCCAGAAGGCAATACGTCAATAAACAGATTATCTCCCATCACCGTGCATTTCATTGTCACTGATTTCTTCACCCCATTTTCTGTCTTCGTGTATACAAATGCGTAACCATCTTCAACTTCATTCCATCCTTCGGTTCCTACTTCTTCGTTTCCTTTAAAACGAAAAAGAAATAAGGGAAATCAAAATTCTCAAGCAAAGGATAAAAAAGTCGTAATTTGTAGGGCACTTATGCAAAAGTTCAAAGCTTTATTCAAAATCTTACAGAAACAAGGAAATCTCTACAAATAAATTCAGAAACCAAACATCGAAAAATTATAATCGAGATAGGTACCTGAAGAAGAAGAAGTTTGGTCGGAAAATGCCCGATTTCCGGTGGCGGTGAGGATATACCCGACGGCAAGGAAAGAAGCATGTGCGGCAAACGCTACCTCATCGTGGGGATTGCGGAAAGAAGGGCGAGAAGCCCTGATTACCGCCATTACTGAAGTTTCAGTCGCCATTACAGGTTTTAGCGAGGAAATTGCAGAGAGAGAGAGAGAGAGTTACTATTTCAACAGGAAAGCTCTCTTATATGGGACAAGTATAATGCATCCTTATAGACCGACTTATAGGGGCGGTGGATATGGACTTATATAAAAAATCGACCCCTTGGGCCCACAAGGGATGTGCTTGAAGATGGAAAACCATTCAGGAGTCAATCTAGAGGCTTCTGGTCCAGTAAATTAATTTAATTCGACAAGGATAATTAATTAAGGTTTGTTGAAGATCATCGATTCGATCAAGTTGCAATAAACGGCTATGAGACGGGCTTCTAGTGGTGTCGAGAATGACCAACGGGCACCTATCTTTTGTATTCTTTTTCTTTCTTACTTTAAGGAGCACAAGTCCCCACCCTTGGAGCTGGTAGGCCCAATGTGGCCAAAGACCCGATTGGGGGGATTGATCGGTCTAATTAAGGACCGAAAATCAAGCTATTATCATCGATCCAGCTTGATCGCATGATCTTAGCCCATAGATCCATCCAACAAAAGATGTCCCCACCCCTTTGTTTGGTTGAGATAGACACTTGTTGACTAGGGACTCGCAGTCTGGAGAGGCCCATTGCTGAAGCCTGTTGGATTCATAAAGAATCCCACTACCTGTAAGTGGTGCATAATATGTACAATCCGTGAACACAAATAAAATCGTTGAATTGCGTATAGAAACAAAACAAACTACTTCTATTCTTGGAGCGCAGGTATATGAAAAATAAACTGTGAACAATGCAATGCTATCGATCCCGAATTGGATCTTTTCTCTTTGATCTAAAAAAAAGCTCTCGTTTGGGAAAAAAAGGCTATAAATTTGGCATAAAAAGAAAATTCTTTAATGGGAATTACCGATTGAACTGAGCCTAAGGCAAACTGCTTTTTTTTTTTTTTCTTATATTTCTTCAGTCCATATGTAGGTATGTTAAGTAGCCCAAAGCAAGAGTCTTTCGGGTCTATATACCCATAGCCATCCTATAAAATAATATTTTCATATCTTAGTATTAGTGATGTTTGAGATGAGTTGACATGAAAGTCATTTCATTTTGACTTACGCAATAAATTGAATTTTCAATCGTCTTACTATATTTTATGCTAAATTTAATCATTTCGAGCTAGATAATATCATCCCAAGAACCACCAATACCATGCTAGAAGAAACTTGGAATTGCTCTCTGAAGCTGCCATGAAATCATCATAGCATCAACCTTGCTCCTGATAAAAATACAAGTGACTTAGATCACCTCCATCTAGTTAAGTTAATGAATTTCAACCATTACAACAAAATTTAAAAAAGAAAAAGAAAAAAAGAGACACGTGGAACAGTAAATTATGGGTCTAATTGACCTCCCAAACTCCTTGTTTAGGTCTAGTGTGAGCCAATCATAACTCGAAGAGTGCATCAAATCAATGAGGCAGGTTTTCAGGTCCATAGGACCTGGGAGCGGCCTCATAATATGGTGAGGTTCATTGACCATTATTTGGAGGAACCGTCTTTAATTGATGGATGCGCTAACATACGAATTTGGGGAATAGGGGGTAATCCTGTGCATGAAGCTCCTGCCTATGCGAGGTCCAAGGAAGGGGCAGACCATAAAGGTCTAAAGTACACAGCCTTACATTGCATTTTGCAATAGACTGTTTTCATGCCTTAAACCCATAACCTCAAGGTCACACAAATTTGGGGAATTAAGAGTTTAAATCAGCATGTTAATCAGTATGTGAGGAACTGTCTTTAAAACGTGAATATTTTTAATGAGCTAAACTCTAGTTAACAAATGGTGAATATTTTTTCACCATTTCTATCTACGTTCTTTTGGGCTTTCCTTGCCCTTTTAAAACTTTTTACTTGCATTGTCTCACTTCTTTTAACCGGTATCATTTTTTATCTCTTTTAGACATGTCCAAATCATTTAAATCTAATCTTACTCATCTTGTTATCTATTGGTACTATTCCTGAGTTTTCTCTAATCTTTTCATTCTTAATTCTATCCTTTTTTGTCTTTCTACTCATCCATCTCAACATCCTCATTTCTGTGACGTCCATCTAATGAAAATGACGTACTTTAACTGCCCAACACTCTGATTTATAGAGCAGGGCCAGCCTTATAGCTGTCCTATATAAATTTTCTTTTAGTTTCAGAGTTGTGAGTCAATATACATTAATATTTCAGAACACAGGAAGATCACTCACAACATGCGAAGTGCTTTGATTTGTCTATGTTGCAAAAGCACGAGCACCTAGCCTAGTCGCAAGGTGCACTTGTTTCCCAACCAAAAATTTTCCGGGTTTAAGTCTGCTTGCGAACCAACTTTCGTTAAGAAACAGATAACTAGGCCTAAACTGAAAATAATCCATCAATTTATACTCAAAGAGATAAAAATTCTATTGATTCAGTTTGTGTTTTGAATGATTAAAGTTTCGTTCAGGTACAAGAAACTTAAGAGATTCCATTGATTCAGTTGTTGATGTAACTGATCGGATAATTCCACGCTTGGTCGACCTCAGTTACTCGGTTCAGTCGACGGCAATGCACAATACAATGCAAAAAAAAAAAAAAAAGACAGTCCGGTGCACAAAGCTTCCGTGTATGCGGGGGCTAGGGAAGGGGTAGACCACAATGAGGGGTAGACCACAATGAACCTTAGTACAGAACTTTACCTTGCATTTTGTAAGTGCTGTTTTCATGCCTTCGAACCCGTGACCTCCAAGTAACACGGTGACAACTCAACTGTTGCGTCAAGACGAATCATTGTTGAAGGCCATTCAGGTAACATTCTCACTTGCGCTAGAGGCTGCCAAGGTTACCCATGGAGATTCCACGACAACTTGTTACGACTGTGGACGATGTTGAATGAATCGAAGTGGAATTCTCACTTATCAGCCACTCTGCTAACGAATTTGCAGACCTTCTTGCTAAGCAAGGTGCGTCCCTCCATCGTTGTCCAAGACTAGGTGCCAAAATTTGCCAGGTGTCCAAGACTAAAATATTTACTCTAAATCTCAACCATGTGCCAGATTTTGAATTGTATAGATTGCATTACTTTTGTAGCTTTTGACCAACATGGTCACACCATGTAAGTTTTCTCAACTTAATACTTTTACCATCTATAGCAAAAGGTTTTTTTTACTAGGCAACCAACGCTAAAAGTAAATACCTTTGAGCTAGCATCAACTTGATATGGTCTAACATCCGCTGCATGTCTATCTAGTCTCAGTGAAAGAAGCATTATCCAGGTACAGTTTCATCTCTTTATTCTAGTGAGCGAACCGGGATAGACAAGAGATTAGATCGACCTGCCTGCACTCTTTTTCACTCCTTATACCATTAAAAAATGTAATTCACAGTCATTAGCTGAAAAGGTAGTGATTAATTATTTCTTTTATCTTTTTGACTCTCTGTGTTTGATACTTCCAGGGATACCAAGAAGATTTCAGTTGCTTTTTCAAGTATAATGGTAGGTAGTGATAGATTAAAGCAAAGTAACCAACTGAAGCAACCTACTTATGAAAGGCCGGGTTGGAGGAATGCTTGATCGAGAAGAAAACTCGTTTCGGTACAATGAGCACAAGTAGTCGTTTTCTGAACGGTGCAATCAAAGTTGGACCGCCATGGCATCTCATTGTATGCCACTGAAGTTGTGCCTCACCGAAATATTCCTTAACCATGTTCATAATTAAGAAGCAAGCCTACCCTTAACGAACCTGGTTCAAATGAGCAATTGGGATTGAACCCAAAGCTCAAGTCTCAACAGAGAGAACCAGAGAACACAGCCACAGAAAGGGCCTGTTTTATGATTGATTTGAGAACAATTATCCAAGCAAGAGAATGATCTAATTAGGGATTAACTTCAAGTTACAAATGCTAAACCAGGGACTTCTAAAACTAAATCTGTGACCACCTAACAAGACAGTTGAGCCGGTCTTAGTGAGTCAAATATGAGTTGAAACAGATGGATTAAGGATCGACTCGGCTAAGTTTAAAAATTTGTGCAGACGGATGTTAGAGAAATCCAGGTAAAGTGTTCACGCTCAGGAGGAGAAGCACACTTCCACATTCATCTTTCTATTCAAGGTAGAACTTCTCTGGCAGATCCAAGCCCTTCATCATATTCAAAATGCCAAAAATAAACCCATGACAAATTAACGAGTTTGGACGATCCTAACCACTTAATTTGGGTTTTTGAATAAGTTAATAAAAGATGGTTCATAATTTTTGCCTATCAAACGTAGGCTGCTATGAAATTTTACTTGTAGCCTATCTATGACATTTCTAATAGATTTACAAGAAAAATGCAAATATATACCTTGCATCTCTCTTGGGCATACACTTGCCGGATTCAAAGAGACTCTTGTTTGTTCGGGTTAAGCAGCAAGCCAAAAACTTAAAAATTGGCAGAACGTGAAGCACAGAGCCCGGAAAGAACAGAGAGAAAGGCGTGATGCTTATCGTATACAACACAAATTCTGTGTATATTCACTTGCTTGATTCATTATCCCTTATGGGTGCTGCGAGTGGACTATAACCTCTTGGTCAGTTATCACTCTAACCAACCATCCAAGCAGATTGAGACCTTGAGAAACTGGAAGGTTAAATTCAGACACAGATCTTTATCAGGCCATGTGAGCAGCAGGACAGAGACCAAATCTTTAGTCTATTCACTAGAAAACCAAATCACCACAGAAATGGAAAATTCTAACCAAAATCAAATATCAAAGAAACAGAGAGCACACTGTTTTTCACGAAACTTCTCAGAGACAAAATCAAGAACAGAGCATCATAATAACCGTTAGATCTCACAAACCTTTTCCACACATATTTGCTTCCATTGATCATTATAACAAAGCACAAAATAAAATCTAAAGGAAAAAGGATCATACAAACCTATTTTCTCTTCTTTTCTCTGTAAACATAACTTACAACCTATTCTTCACACGATCAATGGGGTATTCTTTGATCTGAACACCCCGTATATACACAAGCAAACAGAAAACATACACTACATCTTAGTAGTCTCACCATCCTTTCTTCTCGTAACTCTAATGTAGCAAAAGACGGAGGCGAAAATAGCCGTTGCAAAACCCCCAAGAATCACTCCTCCACCAGCAACAGACAAATCAGTAGCATGATGATGCTTACCAAGTTTCCCAATCCCCGGTGCTTCTGCAGCTTCTACCTCTGTTTCAGACCCTGTTTTCCCCGCTGTGACACTTCCAACCGGCTGATCAGGAGCCTCAAACCTTTTGAATTCAATCTGGGCCGGAAAATCTGATTTGGGTTCATAAGCCATGGCAAGAGAAACAGAAATGTCGGCTAAAATCAAGCAAAGGAGAAGAAACTTTGCCATTTGGGATGTTTCTGGAGAGAGCTCAGAGTACAGAGACACTTGAGTCGTGGGTCATATATATAGTTGTTGAGAGTTATGGATGCCAAGGCGTCTTCTTGTTCATTTGATTAATGGGGACTCTTTTTTCTCACCAAAGACAAGGAAGACCACACGGTTTTGTGATGGGAAGCTTCCAGCCGTGGGGATTTCCGGCTTACCGTAAATTAAAAAAAGTGGGAGGTGATATTTGGGGAAGTTGGTTTAGAGTATTTCAGCTAGTAGAAATGGATTTTCTGCAAATGATCAGGAAAACCGAAGGAGATACAACTGGATCTTAAGAAACTGACAAGTTGTACAACTAGGATTTAAAGGGCTTCAAGCTGAGAGATCTCTGGTTTCTGTGTAAATTGTTTGACATATGGAAACAGGAGAATTCGTCCGCAAATGTAGATGAGTGGGCGGCCAGAATCGGCAGAAACTGACTGATAGCTGACCGCTGTTGTCTGAAAGGCAAAATCAAAAGGGAAATAAGACTTGTGTTTTGATAATGACGCTCTTCACTTTGTTTTATTAGTTTAATTAACTATTTAACTGGTTTTGTCTCGCACTTTATTATTATTAAATATTTAACTAGTTGTCAATGTCATTAGCGAATAAACGAAGAGTGCTGCTTAGGAGGACCTCACAGTTTTAGGGTGATCTGGACCTTTAATCTTATTTGCTTTGCCCGCTGTATGCCAAAATTCATGACGTGATTTAAAAAAAAACACACACACACACACAACTTAATTCATCCAACGGTCATGAAATATGGTGGATCCCCAAATATGTGGGACCAGCTGCTCATTCAACTGCGCATAAATGATAAATCCTTGGAGTCAACTTCAAAGGAAAATGACATCGTAGTGATTTGGGAACTGTAGGAATCTTCTTTGAGTTGTTGAGTAGGGTCTAACTATAAAGGATGGAGTGCCACTATTGAAAGAGGGTTAGCTAATTTCAGTTTCCATCGGTTAGTCAACAAAGCGAGAGCAAACGTTACGTGGGCAGTAAATGCCATTAATTTGCGTCTCCAGAAACAGGCAGATGGTTGTTGGCAGATTTTGTGGCTGTTTTCTTCAGCCTCTACGCGTCGCCAAAGTATCAAAATGGATGATTTGTAAGTGGGTCCCTTTTTCTGGTGGTGACCCCATCGTTGATGGTATCATTTATCGGCTGAAATGGCATATCCACAAGATGATCATAACTATCTGATAATGACCCAGCAGAGTTTTGGATGGTTCACGTCAGATGAACAGGAATCTAGCGAATTGAACTGGTTTTGTGCAATCAAGATGATGTCAGATTGTGGCCTAACTCCATACAGCCACAAAATAGGGTAATCCAACGAATCAGCTGTCTGCAGCTCTCCCATCTATTAGTGGGTCCCATTTAAATTGCCGGCGGAATCTGGGTGTTCAATCGCAAAATAAAATCTATCAATATCTGCCAGTCTATTACGGGGGACCACTATGTAGTTCTGATGATTTTGCCACTAAAATGTGAGCGACGAGCAAGCTAACCACAAAGAACAGACTCGTTATTAAGGTTCAACTCAGGTAAAGCCAAGATTTGTGTTGAAAAAACTAAAAAGTAAGCATAGAATTGATTACTAAATTGAGGTATGAAATGCATCGGCAAATTCGTAGGTTCAATTCCTGCTAGATGCTATATTTGCTTGCAGTATATGTGGCCTCTCGAAGAATCTACGACTGCACCTATGATGCACTACTAGTACATCATATGAGAATTTTTAATTAGCTAGTTATAAATAGCCCCCCGAGCAGTCTTATTCAAAACTCTAATTATGACATTCATTCTCTCCAATTACATATCTCGGAATGCACTGTTCTTATAGTAAGAAAGGTGCTTTCACATCTTCTTAACCCGAAATAGGTCTGAGATTCTTTTTTGAGGATACTCTAGGAAAAAAGAAAGAAAGAAAAAACATAAATCATGGATCAATTAAACCCTTTTTAAGAATTATTTAAGAAAAAAAAATCTCATAAAAATACCATAAAATAAGGTTTGATCCTATTTATGGAGATATGGGTTTATACGGTTCCAATGAACCAACATTAAATTTTGAAAGATCAGCTAATCAATTGTATCCCTGTATTAAAAATTCTATTGTCAAGAAAAGCCTGTGAGGGACAGACTTGCTCCGATAAATCTTAACGATTAAAATGTTACATGGTGTTTGTGCCTGTAACTCCATACAGGGACCAAAAGTACATGCAGACGCCACACTTTTGGTGATCCAAACCACCGTTTTATCATATCTTGTCTACTCAAAGTGTTAGATCATCCAACAGAGAAATTTGATCTAACAGAGAAATTTTAGTGGTGTATCGCCTGTCTAGAGTCAATACTCGAAAATGAACGGTTATGATCAACAACGATCTAGGACCCATATGTGCTTTCAGCTAAACGATTATTACACCCATGGATTAAATATAATATCCATACAAGAAATGGAAATTATCAGGTCTTGAGGAAACTTGATCAATGATGATGTAAGGGTAATTAGGAGGCCATTTTTTTTACAGACATTTGGGATCTACAAAAATACCTTCTATATATGGATGACCTTGAGGTTGTCTTGTGACCTTGAGGTCACTGGTTCAAGATGTGAAAACAGCCTCTTGCAAAATGTAAGGTAAGACTATATACTTTTGGTCTTTATGGTTCGCCCCTTTCCCGGATCTCGCATAAGCGGGAGCTTCTTACACCGGTGCTGCCCTTATATGAATGAGACATCATGCACAGCTACGTTAGTTATTCTTTCAAAAAGAAACGCAAAACAGCATATCTCAGTGACGCACATTTGATAGTGAAAATGTGCTCGACCGTCTGGCAAAATGGAGACGACCCAATATCCACGTAATCTATGTTATATAGCATCCAATAAATTATATGTTAGTTGAATAAATGCAAATCATTGCTTATAGAGAGCTCTTAACTAGGGCTGCCACTAGGAATGGATTATCAGTTCGAACTAATTCTTCTGAATGGATAGGATATGGAATAGAAAATCCTATTCATGGATGGATGAGAAATTAATTTTCAATATTCATATTTTTTATTGAAATGCATAAGGAATGACAGATCTTATCCGTGTATTATTCTAAAATGCTTATTAAACTATATTATTGATGAAGGCAAATTAATATGTATGTGTGTATGTATCAATTATTCATATTATAGAATAAGTAAAATTTACTTATCAATTATTTTGAGGAATTTGTTTTAATTTTAAACTTCTCAACTAGTTCTTCTTCCTTCCCTTGTAGCTCAAGTATTAGGGCTGCAAGAGAGTAGTAGCGTCTCAACACATAGTAACTTCTAGGATTTTTCAATAAATTGCAGTTTTTAGTAATTATTTTGAGTCTCACATTCTCCAAAATAATTAGTGAAAGTAAACAATACAAATAATCCACTATCCAAACTAAACCGAATGGAACAGGCTCAAAATGACGTATGAATTTTCAAACTACTATTTATGGCGTATGTATTTCCATACTACTATTCAAATCCATATTAGAACTAATAAAATTCATCGTAATATACATGGAATTATGGTATGTAAATCATATCCAAACCGTTGGCAGATCATCCACGTGAGTCCCATTATATTCAATGGTCCAAACCCATGCTCCTTAATAACACAGCCAACCTAATAGTGGTTTGGATCATGATGAAGTGGTATACACTTGTAACACCCCTAACTTTTGTAAAAAGATAGAATAAATAATGAAATTAAAAATTTTCAAGAAAAATCAGGCTGAAATAATAGGGTTATTAAAAATGCACCTCTCATAGAAGATAATCAAAATATAAGACATGTATAATTGAAAACATACTCGACGAACCCTTCAAAATGACTGTAAGCACGACAAATTCTAAATTCGGATGAAAAAAAAATCCTTATTTTTTTATTTTTATGAATAAAAGTGTAAAATAGTAATTTCACTCATTATCGAGACCTAAGACCTAAAAATTTAGAATGTACTCGGAAATACAAGTCCAATGCCACTAAGTATGCTCAATTTTGAGTTCATGGGAATAAATCTTATTTTTCTTCATTTTTGAAATTAAAAAGGCAAAATGGTTCTTTCACACCTTCATGAGGCTCATAGGGCCCTACAAAGGAATCCAATGGCCAAAAAATGTGTAATCATGAGTGAAATCACTACCACCTACTAAGTGAAAAAGGAGGTGGTAGTTGGAATCCAATGACCTTTTAATAATAAAAAGAATGGAACATGATAATTACATGTATTCATGAAAAAATTCCAAAATCCCCTATAAATAGCCCATAAAATTTTCAAATTTTTTTCTAATATTCTTCACAAGGTCCTCTACCATGCCCTGAAATCCCAAATCCCAAATCCTCCTCAATCTTCCCCAAAATTTTCTTCTTTCTCTCTTTTTCCTTGGGAGAGTGTCCACAGACGCACCCAACAGGCAATTCATGTCTGTTATCAGGCCGCGTCCAGGGACGCATAGTCCCTGATGAATCAGGGTTTCCACCTAGGGAGCCTATTTGAATTAGTCATCCATTTCTAGCCATTAACTTTCAATCTTAACCGTTGGATCTGTTTGCACTGAGGAGATCAACAAAAGCCCTAAGAAATTTTGATGATCCGCCTCCTAGATCGCCAAGAAAATCAAAACGAAAAGTAGACGGGTACTGGATACTGTCTCCAGCAATCAATCTTGGTTATTCCTACCAATCTAACCAATAAACGTTGATCTAGAATCGTTGAAACTCTTCAGGGAGGGGTGATCTACAAAAGCCCCAAGATCTCACTCCATCTCCTGCAATGTCAATGGAGGAATTCACTTCTATATATTTTTTGATGTCTAAGGTTTCTTATATTTTCTTCGGCATGATTTCTTCTTCTCCGTTGACTCTCTCTCCACCAAACCAGCATAGGTAGGTGCACCTTTCTCCCCTTTTCCATTCTGGCACTTAGATTGGGTTTTCCAACTACCAGGATATCTCCCCGGCAGTTGATCAGTCAGGAATGACGGATCCAGCAATAGGATTGAGATCCACCATCTTGGATGGCTCAGATGAAACTTCTGAGTAGTTGGATGGATTACTGGGGCCCAAAAACCCCAGGAGATGAAATTTGGGCCATTGACGATCAAAGATGGAGGAGATGCAGCAATATGTGATCCAACAGTCCAGATTTGGACCGTCTTGTCCATAGCCGGTCACTTCCGTCCGACCACATGTAATAGGCTGTAATGGGCGTGGGCCACTGGTTGTCCTTGCACCAGCAAGCCCAAATTTGATTGGGGTCATCCAAATTTTGAACTAGAAGCTCGTTTCCGCAATTAAGAGCTCAATTTAGCTCTGATTTTAAATCTAAAAGTTTCTATAGATTCCTTGTCACTTGTAAAAGTTACTGAACTTATAGGATCTGTGTATTCAATTGTAATTACTTGAGATAATTAGTAAAATTCATACCAAGGTATTGGATCATGATCCAGATGACTTTAAAATGAAAATCTGAATTGATAAATGTATTGAGAATGTCTAAAAAACCTATGGATTATGATTACAGTAAAATTTATATGTATCTAGATCAAGAAATTAAATAAAATAATAAGATCCAATATCAGCTCTTAAAACAGGCTGAAATCTTAAAATCTAAATTCTAATATCAATTTAACTCCAAATTGAGATCGGAAAGTTGGGTTTGATTCCTCTTGATGAGAAGAACCCACTGAATCAACATAATCATAAATTAAATTCATGAATATTTTTGTATTTAAGCAGATAAAGGTACTAACATCTTTGATCTACAAGATCTGGGATGATCAAACCATTCAAACCCTTTTGGATAATGATCTATAAATATATAGTAATAACCCCAAAATTTAATCCTAAATTAGTAATAAAATAATATAAATTAATTTAAAAAATTATGCATAGAATTTGGTTCTGAAATCACTAAAACTAAAAAGTACACGTAGATATGAATTGAACAATATAAAGAACGTTGAAAACGGAGTTCGGATGAGTGAGTTATAACCATTTTAAGTGTAAGGGTAAATTTGTAAATTGCCAAGGACGTAAATTAAAGGGAGTCGTTTTGATAACGACACCCCTTTTCCACTTCCATTAGAGTTCTGATGGAGGAAGGCACTGATCTACCTTCCATTCGGCAAAATAGGGATTTTGCCTATTAAATACAAGTTTCTCCTTCCATTCCCATGCTAAACAACCAGAGGAGAACCCTTGTTTTTCCCTGTGCACGTCGCAAAAACGAGTTGAAGCTTGCACATACTAGAGGGCTTTGATCTCCCATCTTCGGCTCTAATCAGGTAAGTTACATACTTTAACTTGTTAATTATCTTGTTTTCCAACTTTTTCCTCACAGATCTGGGTTAGATCGGATCAAAATGGCCATTAGATGGCCTATGGATTCAAAACCATGAAGCATGGTTAGACTCATGTTAAAGACACCTTAAATGAGAAATCTAAGCCGTTCATTGTGATCTTTGGAGCCAAAAACCCTAGGAACGGTGAAAACAAATAAAAAATCAGAGCTTCTAGGGCTCTGATCAATCCAAAACAAGGTGCATGGCTTGGGCTCATCGTCCCCAATGGACAGTGCGCCCAAGACGCCCACGGGGACGCACAGACGTGGACGCGCGCATGCGGGTGCTCCGTCGCACGTGTGCGTATCGCACACGCGCGGGATGCTCTTGCGCGTTGTCCTAGATGTCCGGAATGCACTGGGTGTCTTGGGCTCGCAATGCATTGATGTAAACCGGTGCAAACCGCACCGCCAGTGTAAGTCGGTGCACGCGTACTTACCCCTATAAATTAATGTATTAATTTATGAAGTCTTTTCACAAAAAACTTGATTTTTGGAGCTACAGAGGTCCAAATCACGATCGAAAGCATTCGTTGCGACCGTATTAATGACGCAAACTTAGATTTAGCTTGAAAACCTACATTTAACTACTTTTAGATTAGTCAAATTATAAAATATTAATCAATAACTTATAACCAACTGATCAAAGGGTGATCATGCCTCAAGACTTGAACAATGAGATAAAATATGATAATAAATAAGGGTTCTAAGGGGCATATTAGCATGACTACTCTATAAATTGATCTAAACCATTGGTTTGAACTAGATCTTGGAAAATTATTGATCTAAGGATGATCTGACCATGAGATTAAGGAATAAACATTAGATACACACAAAAGCAAACAGATGGACATGAGATAAGACTAAATTAAGAACCAAATCATAATTAGAGATTTTAGAGGATGATCCAATGGTTGGATCATCATAGATTCCATTATAATATAATAAATAACACGAAATAGTATTGTGGTACTAACAAGTACATCTGAACGTACAAGCTATGAATATTATATGCTTGAGTTGGGTGATCTCACATTGAGGTAGGTGACGACATTTAATGTTTTGTTTTGATTTTAAAACCTTGTATTATCATGACATCATGATTGATTGTTATTAAATTGCACTTATTATTAATTGATGATTTTGTGAGATTTAGAGTTTTATGTTATGATTGCTATTTAATTTCAATCATGAATTGAATGGATTATGATTGATGGTTTCATGAGATTGAGATTATTTACTTATGCACAATTAGAAAATTATTTTTCTTATTACATCACTGAAACTGATGAGTTTTTATGAGAAAGGAAAGTGAAGGCTTGGTGGCTGATTTTTTTAGAGGCTAACCCCGGGATGAGGGGTGTACCTTAGGGATTGCGAGCCACGAGTGCTCTTGGTTTTTCGACATACATGATTTTTGTGTTTTGTGCTTTATGATGGGTGCTCTCACCTGGTGGATGTCATGCTAAGAGGGAGAGGGCTGGCCACCCACCCTCCGAGATTTGTGATGTGATATGATTGTGATATGATAGATACCTGCCCATAGATGGATTTTGGTAGGGGTTGGTAACATAGATAGTCCACACTACCAGTCCGGGCTTTTCCATGGGGACAGACGTTAAGTTTCCATTATAGTGTCGACAAGGAGTGGCGGTGTTTGAGACCCTGGAGGGTTGCCACTGCGGCATAACAATCCATACTCTTATTCTGTGTGCTTGCATGATGAGCATAGAGATGTGATGGTATGCTTGGGTGTGACGACACTCAGAAGTTTGATATAAGTACTCATGATCTGTGATACGAGTATATGGGACACTCGTGGGACCCGCGTACCTTGAGGGTACCCTGTTGTTATTATATGCTCATTTACATGAGATTATATCATGTTTAAATCCATGAGATGCATGTTTTATCATATATGATGTTTGAGATTTTATTAGCATTGCTTAAAATAATTATATTCTTGCAGAAAATTGCTTTACTCATTGTATCAATACAATTATTCGATTTTGTTCCATTGATATACATTAAATGTTTATGTACCTACCAAGCATTGCTTGCTGAGGCCTTGCGTTATTTTTGCAATGCCTCAGATATTAAAGAAAGACAGGACATATGAGGGGTTAGAGGAATAATGATCGAGAAGTCTCATTTAGAGGTATGTTTTGATTTCACATGGAATGTGTATATATATGTTATTAGACTTGATTATACTATTATGGGAATGTGGCTGATGACTAGATGATCTTGGAATAGTAAATCTATTTTAAACATATTTACTTGGAAAAAAAATCTTATTTTGTGTCAATGGTTGACCTCGGGATTTTTCTAAAAAATGAAATTCGCTTAAAATTATTTTTCACTATTTTAGTTTTTTTTATAAAATTGGGGCCCCACCTTTTGAAAAGTTTTAAAAAAATAAAATAAAAAATAAGTATTGAAAAACCCGGGTCGTCACATATACTAACTTAAGTAAATGGGTTAGATATAATTGAATTGGTAGATCTTAAGAGATCTAGCCTTAAAAGTAATAAAATCTATAAAAATGAATGAAAATCTCCTTGATCAATTTGATCAAGGAGGATTGGATAGTATGGATGTGATTGGATAACGATATAAAGTTAATATCATATGGATTAATGGACTGGATGATGATAATTTTGTATATATTAAGATCTATGCCCTTTTGATCAAGGAGGATTGGATAGTATGGATGTAATTGGATAACGATATAAAGTTAATATCATATGGATTAATGGACTGGATGATGATAATTTTGTATATATTAAGATCTATGCCCTTAAATGTTGAAAAAAAAATGACTTAAGATTTTCTTGATCAGTTAGATCAAGAATGATCATATTATTTGATGAGATGCATTAATGATCTAGTGATAAAATTACCTTAAGAAAATGTATTACATTTAAAGAAAAATGAAAGATCAAGATCTAAAACATAAAAGAGATGAAAAATGAATAGAAATCAACTATGATCATTGAATCATGATGAATAGTTATGGCATATTAAAATTTTATTTTTAATTATTAAATGTTAGCATAATTGTCTTTTTATTGCTTAGTAAATTTAATTATTAGACTTATTTATTTATTTATGCTTTAATGCTTATGTTATGAAAATTACATTGAAAATGTAATTAAATGAAAATAAAGCAGAAGAACATGCCGAAGAACAATTACATGGAATGAATGAAATGGACTTAATGATATTAAAAGCCATAGTTAGTAAGATAATATAAGAAATATCATTTTCTTGGCCCAAATTAGGAAAATAATGAAACTCAATGAATGACATTTTAAATGTTCATGGATTTAATTAAAATCAATTAGAAAGAGTACTTAGGGTTAAAATGCTCGTATGAACCTTATAAAAAGTTGAGCTAAGGTCACTTTAGTGGATGATGAACATGGTGGTTAAGAGGGTTCTCTAATAGAGCCTTGCTCTTCCCCTACCTTCTGTTGATGTTTGTGAGGTCTAAATGCCTCCTTACATGAGGATTGAAGTAACCACTTTGTGTTCAACCATTCAGCTAGTAAGCCTTAACCAATTTGATATAAAAGGACCTGTTTAGACTTAGGATGAAATAAGTTATCCTCAGCCAGTAAAACATTAAATAGTTGAGTAATAATAATAATAGCATAAAAGGTTAGTAAATCATCTAATCTTAATAAAAATTGTAAGTAAGATAAGGATGATCAAATAAGATCTAGCAGATCATGAATGATAAAAAATAATAAGAATACTAATGTCGTATTTTATTATGTATGTATGTATAGAAAAATATAGATAGAGAACTCAAACCCTTGATCAAATATGATTCAAGAAAAATTAAGACATCCCTTATAGGAATACATGAAGAAAGAATACTTGTATAGAGGAATAACTTTATACGTATAGTTTGATAGATATATGAATAAAGACCATGATGGGCAATGTGGAGTGAATACTACTTGAGACGTATGAATCAAGACCATGATACCACTTTGAGGTAGGTGGATGTACAAGAATGTATTAATGATTCATGTGTATACATATATGATTTTCTATCTATAATTATAGACCTTCATGATATAAGTATACTTGATACCTTAGCATAATAATGCTCCAATCACATGATCCAACTAAGTGATCTAACCCCATGATCTAATTAAATTGATCCAATCTAATGATGTAATCAAATGAGGTGAAAGTAATGAGATGTGTAGACTAAAGAAACCCTAAGAATAGGATATAGAAAATATTATAGCCTTAGTTAAACAGACACATCATCAAATATGTATAATGTATTTTATATACAAGTATGATGACTTGTGATTTTGTTTTACACAGCCTTAAGACTTGGGATGCTATACTAGGAAAGTTATGAGGGTTTGGCCACCCGCTTCCTAAAATATATATGATGGATACCATGCCCAAAGAGAAGCTAAATGTCGGGTGGGGCAATCATGGGACGGTAGCCACTGTGACAGCCATGATCCCCCCATGTGAACATGAATTTTGTTATTTCCATAGCTGGTATCAGTGGATTATTATGTAATTATCCAGAGATGCTATGCGGATTTAGATTGCGGCATAATAGTCCTTGAGTATTTTGCATTATGATGCACATATGATAGGCATAATGTAATGCCATGGCATGATGAGATGCCACTACTTGAGTTTCTGGAAAGAAAATCCCTATACGAGAATTGGCTAAATATTGATCTCTTAAGTGGGAGTATAGCCAGGAGAAGGAACAAGTTTTGAGCAATTTTTACTATTTTAACAGATTTATCCTATACTACATAAATAATGTATATACTCTATGTTGAGATAACTCATGAGTAGATAACTATGATAGAATAATAACTGAAGTATGTATTCTTATATTAGTGAAATAGTATATTTGTGTATCCCCTACCAAGCATAGCTTGTTGAGATATTGTAAACGTTTGAATGTTTACAATATGTCAAATACAGGCAAGGAGGCTTAAGAAAGTAAAGCTTAAAGACTCAGAAGCTATAAGACTGATCAAAGTATTTCCCTTGAAGATTGTGTAATTTGGTTATGTACTTTGTAATTTGTATTGTATTTGGACAATGGATTGTAATTGTAATACAGTGGCAGTGTAAGAGTGAACTATTGGATGATTTCTGATATGCAATAAAATTTTATTTTATACAAAATAGCTATGTGTATTATGTACATTGAGGTGAGAATTGGGTTTTGTTACAAATGAATTAAAAAGAAAATCGTTGCATTGATTGCAAATTTTTTTTTACCGTTAAGGACCCTGCCTTTAAAAAATGTATTACAAAAACTCGAGTCGTCACAACACTTGGCCAGTTCATGCACGATCATGAAGTCCTAAAAGCTCGATTTGTTTGTTTTTAAATAACTTTATCAATAGTCTATGTAGCATTTTTTTTGAAGTTTTAAGCCGTTTATCATGTACAACTTACAAAAATTAGGTAACTCGCGATAAATCATCAAATTTGGAAAATCCAAGCAATTGTTTCAAGTGTTTAAATAAATGGCATATCTTGATTTATGAAGTAAAGACACATAAGCTAAAAGCATTTAGCTGTCACGAAATTTGATTTCTAAACTATTTAAGCCACTCGAAACATGATGAATAACCTACATCTATAAAACATAAAAAGGACAACTCCGGTGCACGAAGCTCCAGCCTATGCTGGGTCCAGGGAAGGGGCGGACCACAAGGGCCTATAGTAGGCAGCCTTACCTTGCATTTTGCAAGAGGCTAATTCCACGCCTTGAGCCCATGACCCCAAAGTCACATGATGACAACTTTTACCGATGCGCCTAGGCTCTCCTTCTACATCTACACAACATAATCATCATAATTGAGAAAAGGCAGCGTCCATTCTTAACAATTTTAGAGTGTCTGCCCCTACCAGCACTCTTTTACTAATGTTTTATGGTTGGAAATAGCAAGGAAAGAACTCTCCCTATCCATGAATTGTTATGCCATGCCAAACAGCCCCCATTCACTTGAAATATAGGCCTATGTCAAGTGGTGAGGAGGCCAACAGACAAGCTGCATCTTTCTCCTTAGGCTCAACAGGATACACAATTAAGGGTAGTATATAAATTAATTTCTCAACATGCATAAAAGGGCAGCCCTGGTGGACGAAGCTCCCACCTATGCGGGGTCCAGGGAAGGGGCAGACCACAAGGGCCTATAGTAGGCAGTCTTACCGTACATTTTGCAAGAGGCTGATTCTACGTCTTGAACCCGTGACCTCAAGGTCACATGACTACATCAGATATAACGCGATCTATATGAAGGTTTTATATGTGTTTGAGAAGAAGATGAGAATTTGATAATGTGCTTGAAAGTTACTTGCAGATGATGAACTGAGCAAGGTGCGAAGGGACATGAAGCTTTCTTAAATGGGACTATTGGAAGAAAGATGGAATAAAACAGACTTAATTTGTTAAATAAATTACTGAAGTTTGGCTATCCTTACAGTGGTGTAAGAAGTTTCTCACCTAAGTGACCAGGATTCGAGGCTATGTGTGGGGGATTTTGAGAGAAATTGGCCCTTCTTAGATGAGAATACTTGGATAAGCACTTCACATTAGAAATGAGAATGTTGAGATATATGAGTGTCAAGACAAGAACTAATATAATTAAAAATTAAAATATTAGAAGAAATTTAGGAGTAGCACCATCATGCAACAAGACAATGGAGATTCAACTTAAATAGTTTGGTCATATCTAACATAAACCAAAGACGGCTCCGATTAGGAGTAAGGCTATTCAAGTTGAAAGTTCTAAATAGGCAAGAAATGTGAAATAAAAGTGGTAAGAAATGATTTAAAAATTTATGAGTGAATAAAGCTATGACACTTAATAGAGGAAAATGAAAAGACCAAGATTCATGTAATCGACCCCTAATAGGGATAAGGCTTGACGACGATGAGATGTTATATTACAAGCCCACAAATGGGCAAACAGTAGAAATTAGGACAAGATTATTAGCAAATAAGCTTTATTGAGTTTATAGGAATTCAAACGAGAAACATCAAGCTATCTCCCACCTTCCTGCACCATCTACTCTTCTATGCAGACGTGCATGTGTTTCACTTGGAAAATATGAAAGTGAAAGGTACGGGTGGGACCAATCTTTGAACGATCTAGGCCATATATCTTGCAGGTTGTGCTCTGGATCAGTCCTGTATGAAAATTTCCACTGTTTGCCTTTGATTTTTAGGTGTTTGTTGGTGGATCGAGGCCGTTCCTCAATTTCTAACAAATTTTAAAGGAAACAGAATAATAGCATTAGAATTGCCACATCGGTCAAGATCCTGGTGGTTGTGTGATCCCACCTGTCGGCCTATGTGCACCTCATTTTTACATAATGAACCAAAAATTTGGCTGATCAGGACCGCTCATCCGATTCTGGCTTTAGGTGTCTAGTACCCCAAAAATATAACCAATCAGAGGTCTAGATTTTACGTAAGTAGTTTCTATGAAAATAAAGGAATTTGGTGGAATTCGTTGGATTCCAATTTCAAACTCTAAAGGCCGCTTGACAGAGAATGAAGGGTTTAGAAGCATCCAATCAGAACAAATTAGATGTAAGATTAACGGATTCGATCATGCTCACACATGTACATGCGGACCCAATGTATCTTGCAACTTCTTTTTTCCTTATCATTGTGTCCATGAATATTCGGTTTTGGATCATCCGTCAGCGTGAAACCATAGATATCAAAGTCCGAAAAATCAAGGCCGCTGATATTGGGTCCCATTACATGCCAATTAAATCTCCTACTAATTGGGTGCTCTTGGTTTCGCAATAATTAGGGAACAATTAAATGCTCATTACGGAGGAATTCCAAACCAAAGCGCCAGAATAACGAACTAGATCGCAAAAGCGAGGGACCATAATACGATCCGATCCGTCCATTTGATTGTTCCAGCTTGGTATCCATAACGGGCAAAAACAAAAAAAATCCCACAATTCCTGCTCCCATCTTACGGACCTTTTTCCAAATGGACACGTTGCCTGTGATCTGTCCCATTAATCCGCATGCTATGGGAACCATCAGTCTATCAATGATCCATATCCGAACAAAATGATTAACAGCCAAGATCGTCCGGAGTTAGGCCCCACAACATTATTGGGCGCTTCATCAGACATACCTTGGACCCTGCATTCGGTCAACACGTGTCCGAAATCCCAGTCACCGACACCGGGTAACTACCATAGATACACCCATTCCTTATCATGAGACTCTCCCTCGTACTCACTTTCCCTCTTCTGCCTTTTTCTCTTCCCCTGCTTTTGCTGAGAGAGAGAGAGAGAGAGAGATATGGGAGGAGGTGCCATGAGAACTGCTGCAAAGATTGCGGGTTTGGGTGCAAGCAGAGCCGTTCCCAAGGTAACAGAGCAAGCCGCTTCCATCCAGAAAGTTTCCAGGCCAATTGCGGGAACTGGGTCTACTTCTGCCGTCGATGAATCGAAAGCATCGGCCACGCTTCTTTCTACCCAGAATGGAAGAGTCGAAGCAACGGCTGCGATTCAGAAGCCTACTTGGGAGATTGATGATTGGGAGTTCGCTGGAAAAGAGGACGAGGAATTCTTCGAATCGGTTGATCCTATTCCGAGGCTTGTTTTTGGGCCGGCTCCTACTTTCCAAGAGGCCAAAGAGGCTACGTCCGATCTTAAAGAAGCTCTTGATAAGTAAGTTTCTTCCTTCAGAAGAAAAATCCCTGTTTTCATTTTAAATTGATGAATTGTTGTTGGATATTTCTTGTAATGTCATTGATCATCTGTTAGCATAATTTTTTTACAGATTATGCTGCAGAATCTGGTTTATTCTATCAGTTGTTACAGGGCACTTGAGGAAGCTTTTCAGTTTTCATTTATTGAGAATTATTTCATATATTTTGGGAAAAAACGTCCCTTTTGGTAAAATCTCTGGTTTTTGAGTTTGTGAAACGGGGGAGAGAGAAGCTTCTAATGTCCTTCTAAACTTTGATGCTTGATCTTGCTGAAGTTGCTCTGCATTTCTGCTGTTGAAGCTCCTGCTACTTGTATTTTTTTAGTGTATTTCCCCTGTCCATGTTTCTGTGACTTTCCGGCATCTAGTTTGTGTAAGAGATTGATATTTGATATTTGCAACTGATAGAACATGTCCAATAATTTCATCTTTTGTTGAGGCAATTTAAATCCTACTTCATCGTTATGTAGGAGCTCCTTATCACTTACAAAAGCACGTAAATGAACGGATTACATATGGCTGTATGGATGAAATGAAGTCTTTAAAATCCAACATGAGTGTCACCCATTATATGATCAGTATTAGGTGTCAAGTAGAATTTTGGCAATGTATGATCTGAGTATTCTAACAGACAGACTGAGGGCTTTAGACCTTGTTGTGACCTAGCCAAGTAGTTTGAGTTATACAACTGATTCATCCATCTTGATGAATAAAAGAGGAGGCAAGCTTCTTAAGATAAAGTGAGACAACAGTAAAATCATCTGGCACATGTTTAGAATGGTAACAGCATAACTGTGTTGTTCTAGTTGGGCCCTCTTACATTTGACAGAGATTTTTTGTTTTGGAACATACAATTGTGTTGTCTTAGTCGGCCTCCTTATATTTGAGGGAGATTCTTTCTAATAGAACGCATAGTCAAAGAAACTGATTCAAAAAGATTTAGTGGTTATTATTTATGAAGTTCGAGATTTAAGAATTTAGATTTATCTCATCTAGTCATCAGAGAGCAGTCAATGCATTTGAAGATTTCCTTGCTATGATCAGATTTCAAGGGCATTGTCTGTATTCTGGTTCGCTTTTATCTTGGTTTAAAAATTTGATGGTATCTCTATAAGAGAATTTTCTTTTTCTGCATTGCAATGTGAATAAATGTACCTTCTATATGTTATTTTTATCTTGCTTATAGCAGGGATTATAATGCCTTATTCTATTTGAGCTTTTGGTTCTCAGGATATATTTCTCGCCTTCACTTGCAAATGGTGGCTCTTCTATAGGTTCAGAGGAGCCTTTGAGCTTGGAAGATTCAGTAACTAAATCTCAAGTTACTAGTGAAAGCTTAGCAATTCTTCCCTCTCTGCCACCAAAGCATGTCCTCAATGCATTTGCTTTGCTTAAAGAAAGTCCTGAAGTTGAGGTTTGATAATTGCCTCTTAACATGATACCTTGCTTGGGGAATATTGTGTCTGCAATTTTGCATTATGTAAGAAGATGAAACCTTAATCAGTTTTGGTTTTTAATAACAGAGGATTGTCGTGTGCACACCTTCTTTTCTGTTGCACTATGTCTGTTGGCTTAGGATGTGTTAATTATGTGGTTGTCCTTGTAATTTCATCTTTAAGTTGACCTTTTCTATGCTAAACTTTGTTCTTTATTTGAGCAAGTATACTTGAAGAAGCAGATAAGGTTGCAGCAGAAGTATGGACAAGGTGATATCGGTTGCCATCAAAAGCAAAATTTCTTCCAAGTTGTCTTTATTGTTTATGAGAAAAAAGGAGGGAGCCTACCAGCCGTATAAAATCAACCTTTTATTAGACTGTAGACTCAGTGAATAAATTAGTGAGTGGAGTAGACCAGGACCATATTCATGGCTACTTCTAGGGAGCAGGTTGTCTAGTGACACTACTGAACCACCATAATGTTCTTATGTTCGCAACTATTAATGAGTACAGATGAAAACAAATTTTCATTGGGATAAATTCAAGAATGAAGTTCCTTGACTTCTGACATTGTCAATTATATCTTAGAAAGTTTATGTATATTATAACGGTATGAGCTATTATTTGACTTATTCTTCAGATCTGAGAATCAATTTTTGGGACGAGTGCTGCAGCCATGCATATAGATGCCTTCCCACCGTTGTTTCAAAACTTCCCAAGTTAAATAGTTCATTCCCCCAAATCAACTCCTGCTCATGAATGCTTTTTAGTCCTTGTCCAAGTTTTCTGCTACTGAATTCACCACGTGATTCACAATCCTTCAAGTATTTAGGTGAGCCAAGCTCAGTTGAATCCTGCTGTTGGCCCTAATGTCACATTGGGAGACCTACAAATTTTCCATCTTCAATTCTCTGCATCATTGAAACTCATTCTTGGGTGTCACAACTGCACAAACTGAAAGTCTCTTCACTTTATTGGTTAGGAATTGTACCTTAATCTTCTTTGATCCTAAATATTGACTCAACTTCTTGTTTCTAACTGCTCTAGCACCTGTTCATCATTCTAATACTTCCAGTTGAAGTGTAAATATCATATAGGGATGTCAATTCTTGCTTCATTTTGCGTCATTTATTCTGATAAATTAATGAGAAAACTCCCTGGAGGA
This sequence comes from Warburgia ugandensis, assembly GCA_035236585.1. Taxonomy (NCBI): domain Eukaryota; kingdom Viridiplantae; phylum Streptophyta; class Magnoliopsida; order Canellales; family Canellaceae; genus Warburgia; species Warburgia ugandensis. Next base: position 70,558,992 of record CP141134.1, read on the forward strand.
GGTCATTCGCCCTAATCTATTTCATTCGATTGAGAAAAGCTACCTTCCATTGATGTGATCCTCGAGCTTTTTTGCTTTTTCACCAATCATCTGTGTATATAATGCAAAAGATCTTGTTGACCGATTCTGAACAGAGATTATGTTGTCAATGAAAGTCAGAGTCAGCACGACCAGATTGCTCAAAAATCCCATCTCCTTTGATACTTCCTTTCAAATGTTTGTTTCTTTAAGTTGTAAATATATGATGTTTAATAAATGGAAGCAAAGTATATGATATTGATGTAAAAGGTCACATTAGTAACAAGGCTTCTAAATTGGTGTAGTTTTTGTTGCATTGGACTCTGTATATGACTTTGATTCTTTCTTCCTCTTGATACACATCATAGTTTTTTTCACAATTTTCTCCATTTCAAGTGCCACCCTGGCTGAAGCTCAGCTCTCTTGAGCCTTTGTCTTTCTCTTTTCTGTGCTGGTTTCATTTCCTATGCTGTGCTTATCAGCTCCAATCCTGATCATATCAAGAATTCCAAAATTAATTGGGAGCAACCTCTTTGATAGCTTTGAGTTGTGTAATTGGCCTTTTCTAAGCTAATGGTAGAACCCACGTGACTTTAGGTTCCATGTCAAGCTTTCTCTCTGTCAGCTGGGTTCAGTTGAGGTTAAACACGGATCTCCCACAAGGACATGTATCATACTCGTTGGCGCTCCTTGAAAAGCAACAGTCCTGTGTAGCAGTTTGATATTTGATACTTTTAAGGATATAAATGTCTTGTTTAGCGGTTTGAACTTTATGCTTTTAGGGATATAAAATGTTGGTGGGTCTCATGCTTGGTCAAAGAACGGGTGCCACACATTAGGTTTCACTCTATCTTCTTCTCTCTTCACTTTTCCATCTTTTTTCTGCCTGTTCTCATCCTTTCCCTATCTTAAGTGAATAGCTCCTGTGTGATGTTTTTGTGTTTGCAAGTCAGTAAACAGCTAGTATACCTATCGGCCTTGTGATTTGGGTACATCTCAGATTACTTTCTACCAAGACTTTCACTATGTGATCTTTGTTCATGACCACTATTTTATACTTAAAAAATGGCTTTGCTCAGAAAGTCTACAACAAGGGTCGTAGAATCTAATCAATTGGATGGTTAATGGTCTTAGGTCCCAACTGCGAAGATTTTTGCGCAGTGTGACCTATCCAGAATTTGGTGCAATGATGAATAGTTTGGATCACCAACCAAGCTGCATTTACCTTAAGCTGTGTGCCTTTCTTATTCTACATACTATATAATTTGCTGACGTCCGGATGTGTGTCTCATTTTACTAGCATTGTTTATCTCATTTGTTCTTCTCTCTCAGTTGATATGGGAAACCTGTTCTTTCTGGATTTTGATTTTCATCCCTTTCCTCTAATGGTTAAATGATTATGATGACAACCATTTAAATTAGAGATCTGGCTGAATCTGATGACAGTGTTTAAACATGTCATTTACAAGATACTTCTTGTTTGGACATTGGATGTGCATCCAGGGACAGACCTTAAAATCCTTTTGCTCCTGGAATAAGAACAATTTTCCTTCATAACTTGATATGCTTATGTTACTCCATTTGCATACTTTCATTTTCCCTGTGATTCATGTATGCTTTTATTTCTTAATTATATTTCTTATAAAGGTGTGGGCTCCATATGCAGAGTGTCGTGGCTTCTATTGCCTCGGACAAAGGTGTCTGGGAAGCTGTAATGAAAAATGAGAAGGTTAAAGAGTTCTACCAGACATGCCAGACCAGTAAGCATGCATAAGTGCATTTCAAACTCGTTAAATTCCATCTTCTGGTCTGCTTTGCAATACCTGTTAATCTCATCCTCTCTGCCGTTTCCTTAGCAGACGTTTTCACCCTCGAGCCAAAAGCAGATGCGGTGTTTGCCTTTGCAGGGAATGGTTACTCGGGATCTGATTCTGTTGGAGAAAACTCACCCACTGGGTTTAGTGGTTTCTTTAACAACATCAAGCTGCAAGTGGTAGATTTTGTGAGTAGTTTCACCGACTTCTTCTATGGTGTCTTTAATACATCAGAGGAAACCGGGTCAGCAGGTTCGAAGGAGAGCAGCACTGACTTTGTAGACAAGGCCTTGGGGGCCTCCTTCATTGCTTTGGCAATTCTAGCAATAATGGTGATTCTGTTCAAGAGGCCATAGCTGCTTAGAAATTGCTGTTGTATGGGTTATAAATGTTCTGACATCTCTAGATTTATCTCTATATCTTTTACCGTATAGCCTATACTTCTGGAGATCAGAAGCTAAAACTTCTCGTTTGTATATATTTTGCATGGTGAAAGTGCAGAAATTGCAATCTGTATGTGATTGTGATATTCAATCAATAGCGTTTCACATCTATGCTTTAGAGTTGAACTGAGAATGCATGATTTTATACTGGTGTATGTGGTTTTCTCTGGTTACAATCAGAAACTTTGACATGGTTGTGCCATGAAGTTTTGGGTGTTGAAACCTTAATATAGTCAGGAGTTATGTATGGTAAGAGCGATATGAACCCAAGGAGGTCTTCACTTCAAGGATTTCTCCTCTATGGACGTCAATCTTAGAAGCAAATTTAGTGGCTTGGTTCTAAAACCAAGCCGGCCGGCAAGGGGGCTTGCGTCAGGTGCCAGCCGGCAAGGGGGAAGTTGAAGATGATTCTATTATTTATTTCTTACAAATGAATATGCATTTGTATATTAGTTTGTGAGGAAGAAATGAGAATCATCTCCAGCTTCTTAAAAGATGGCAACCCCCCCTTGTATCAGGTAGCCAGCCGACAAGGGGGAAGTTGAAGATGATTCTATTATTTCTTTCTTACAAATAAATATGCATTTGTATATTAGTTTGTGAGGGAGAAATGAAAATCATCTTCAGCTTCTTAAAATATGGCCACCCTTGCGTCAGGTAGTCAGCCGGCAAGGGTGAAGCTGAAGATGATTTTAATGAAAATCATCTTCAGCTTTTAAAACTATGGCAACCCCAACATGACATGAATCGAAATCTGAAATTCGCTCAAGCTAGGGCGTTCCCCATAAGCGACGCGCTGCATCGGATTCCGGATGCAGTGAAAAATAGGCAAGGGTTGCTAGGGCGTTCTCCCAGAAGCGACACGCTATATCGGATCCTGGGTGTAGTGAAAAATGGGTAAGGGCTGCTAGAGCGTCCCCTCGGAAGCGACGCGCTGCATCAGAACCCAGGTGCAGTGAAAAATGGACATGGGTTCATACCATGGAAGTCGAAAAAGGCGATAGTAAATAGGGAATCTCCAAATCATAAGATTCGCATCGCTACATGGAATATAGGGACATTGATAGGTAAGAGTTTGGAGTTATTAGACACGATAAAACGTAGGAGAGTCAACATCGCTTGTATCCAAGAAACCAAGTGGAAAGGGGCTAAAGCTAGAGAAATAGATGGATATAAATTATGGTACATAGGAAAGGAAAATAATAGAAATGGCGTAGGAATAATAGTGGATAAGGAATTAAAGGATAAAGTTGTTGACGTTAAAAGAATCAGTGATAGAATTATAATAATAAAAATGATTCTAGGAGAGCAGATTATAAATATTATAAGTGCATATGCACCACAAGTAGGGCTACAAGATATAATTAAGAGACAATTTTGGGAAGATATGGAGGGAGTTATGCAAGAAATTCCTAATACTGAGGGAATATTTATAGGAGCAGACTTAAATGGCCATGTAGGAAAAGATAAGGAAGGATATGATAGAATACACGGAGGGTATGGTATAGGTGAACGAAACGAGATGGGGGAGAATATCCTCGATTTTGCTTTGTCATATAACCTATCCATTGCAAATACACTCTTTAAGAAGAGGGATGAACACTTAATAACCTTTAAAAGTGGACTTCATAAAAGCCAAATAGACTTTTTTCTACTTAGGAATAATGAACGATCTATATGTAAGGATTGTAAGGTGATACCCTAGAGAGTTTAACCTCACAACATAGGTTAATGGTTATGGATATTCATATCAAAAGATGGAGTAAAAGAACTGAACTTAATACACATCCAAAAACTAAGTGGTGGAACTTAAAAGGAGAGAAAATAACCTCATTCAAAAATAAGTTGATGGTAGAAGGAAATTGGAATTATGAAACAGAAGTAAATACCATGTGGACTAATATGGCTGAGTCCATTAAGAAAGTGGCAAAAGATGTCTTAGGAGTATCTAAAGGTAAAAAGCTATTAGCAAAGGAAACATGGTGGTGGAATGAAATAGTGCAAAAAGCTATTAAAGAAAAACGAATGTATTTTAAAGCATGGCAAAAGATTAAAAATAATGAAAACTATGAACAATATAAGAATGCTAAAAACGTTACTAAGAGAATAGTGAGTGAGGCTAAACTTAAAGCATATGATGAGCTCTATAATAGACTAGGAACAAAAGAAGGTGAGAAAGATGTGTTTAAACTTGCAAAGGTAAGAAAACAGAAGAGTAAGGACTTAGAGCATGTTAGGTGCATTAGAAGCGATGATCAAAGGGTATTAGTCAAAGACGCTGAGATCAAACAAAGGTGAGAAATATACTTCCAAAAATTGTTAAATGACAATGGCCCTGAGAATATAGGGATTGAAAATACTATAAATCTAAATAACACTGGATATTATAGATATGAACGTAAGATTAGAATGCTTGAAGTAAAAGAGGCCTTGAGAAAGATGAAATCAGGAAAGGCCATGGGGCCTGATGGTATACCAATAGAGGTTTGGAAGCATATGGGAGATATTGGGGTAGTTTGGTTGACCAAGTTGTTTAACAAGATTATAAAATCAAAGAAAATGCTTGATGAGTGGAGGAAAAGCTCTATTGTACCAATCTATAAGAATAAAGGAGACATTCAGAGCTGCACTAATTATCGAGGGATCAAACTTATGAGCCACACCATGAAACTTTTTGAAAGAGTCATTGAGAAAAGGCTACTACATGAAACAAGTGTATCGGAGAATCAGTTTGGTTTCATGCCTGGGAGGTCTACCATGGAAGCTATTTTCTTACTAAGACAATTAGTAGAGAAATATAGGGAGAGGAGAAAAGACCTACACATGGTCTTTATTGACTTAGAGAAGGCTTATGATAGAGTCCCTAGAGAGTTAATATGGACGGTGTTAGGTGTTAAAGGGGTTTCTCAGGGGTATATAGACATAATTAAAGATATGTATGAGGGAGCAGTAACAAATGTTAAGACCACTAGTGGCGTGACTGGTGATTTTCCTGTCACTGACGGATTGCACCAAGGATCGGCATTGAGTCCATACCTTTTCACATTAGTTATGGATGAGTTAACAAAACATCTGCATGAGGAGATTCCCTGGTGCATGCTATTTGCAGACGATATAGTCCTACTTGATGAGACAAGGGAGGGTGTCAACATAAAGCTAGAGCTATGGAGAGAAGCATTAGAATCGAAAGGATTTAAAATTAGCCGAACTAAGACAGAATATATTGAATGTAATTTTAGCAAGGAGAGTAGGAGTGGAGCACCAGTCAAGATTGATAACCAAGAGGTCCCCATGAGAGACCACTTCCGATACTTAGGATCATTGATCCATGAGAGTGGAGAGATTGAGAGGGAGGTTACCCAAAGAATCCAAGCGGGTTGGAACAAATGGAGATGTGCATCGGGGGTTTTATGTGATCGGCGGGTGCCACTCAAACTAAAGGGAAAATTCTATAGGATGGCTATAAGGCCGGCCATGCTCTATGGATTAGAGTGTTGGGCAGTTAAGGAACATCATACTCATAGGCTGAGTGTTGCAGAAATGAGGATGTTGAGATGGATGAGTGGTAAGACAAGAAAGGATAGAATTAGAAATGAAAATATTAGAAGAAATTTAGGGATAGCACCAATAAGTAACAAGATCAGGGAGATTAGACTTAGATGGTTTGGACATGTTCAAAGGAGGCCAACAACGGCACCGGTTAGAAGGAGTGAGGCAATACAAGTTGAAGGTTCTAAAAGGGCAAGAGGAAGGCCCAAAAGAACGTGGATAGAAGTGGTGAGGAAAGATTTAAAAACTTTGGGACTAAATGAAGCCATGGTATTTAATAGAGTGGAATGGAGGAATAAGATTCATGTGGCCGACCTCTAATTGGGATAAGGTCTTGATGATGATGATGATGTTCTAAAACCAGTGTCTCTGCTGGATTAAAATTTCTTGGCGAAGTAATATTTCTCTTATTTTTTAGGATTTTTGCAGAAATGTTATTACATTTTGAATTTTTGCAACAAAGTCCAATGTTTTTATAATTTTGTCAATTTGCTATTAAGTTTTTGTTAGCTTTGTAAAATTGTCATTTTGTCAGTTTTCTATCCTCTTTTTAAGTTAGCTTCGAAATTTCAGTACTATCTTTTTAGCAAATGGATGACAATGAACAAGAGAACTTTGTGCTTGGTTTTCGGATGTGTTAATTGATAATTTTTTTTGAAATTAGTCATACTAGATAGAAGACATTGAGAAGAAGAAGATTCAAGTAATAGATTTTCAATTTTCATTCAAAAAGGCATCAAATGAAGAGCTTAAAGTCCACTATTCATTATTGTTTGCGTCAACAATAATAATATTTTGCTTATGATTTAAACTTGATTTTTTTTTTAATTTATTGTGTTTTTTATTGATTCAAAGTATTGATTGTGTTTTAACTTGTGTTAGAAAAAGTTTTATATCAGTTTTTAATGAGAAATTGAAGTTTAAACCGTTGAATTTCATTGAAGAAGCTTAATAGGTACTGTGCACAGGTTTGGTGAACGTGTTATATTTCCAATTGAATATCTCATTATTAATAGATTTTTGTTGAAATTTAATTATACCATTGAATTCATTGTTATCAATTGTGTTAGATATTAAATTTCACTGAAACTTTTTGTCGAAAAGTCATTGAACTTAAGTAGCTAGTAACTTAATCGCAGGTAACGATACTAAAGTATAGAACTTGAATAAGAAATTGAGAAGGGTAATATTAGAATTTTGAAAAAACTAACAAGAAAGGATGAAAATCTAAAAGAATGACAATTTTGCAAAGTTCATGAAAACTTAGTAGTAAATTTACAAAACTCAATAAATATTAGACTTTTTTGCAAAAATATCAAAATATAATGGCATTTTTGCACACACAAAAAAATCCTTCTTTTACAAAAAAATATAAATTAGCTCCCTTATCATGTTTTGGATGGCTAGCTTTACAAGGGTTTTGTGAAGATCCAAGTTGTTTAGAATATTGTTCTTATCTATAGTTTTCATCATCTTAGCAATTGCTGTTTGTAGTTATAAACTGATTTTTTTCATTTTGCATCTCAAGACAACAGTGGATAGAATTATCCATTGAGGAGAATTTCAGACCATAACGTCGTATAAATCAAGGTCAACATTCTGAATGACTTGAATCTTGAAATAACTAATCCTACATAGATTAGTAGCCATTCATAAAACTAGTAGAGGCCTAAATTATGAACAAACAAAAAAACAGTCAATTATATCACTTCAAATTTTATTATTTTTACTGTATGCATAAGGTGACAAGCTCTTCCTGAGGAACAAGTTTTTGGGGTTTTTATGGATTGGACGCGGACTCGATTGAAAGAAATCTTTTTTGACAAATGACTACAAACAATTTAAGCAATAATCTATATTCAAAAACCAAAAACCCAATCTTTTACCATACTAATACGAGAAAATGTTCAACTATAAGATATTTAAAGCCAAAAAAATTAGATGAACTAGGTGGATCAATTTATAGAAAGATCCATTGTATAAAAGTACAGGTGCTTTGACACGAAGCGCCTGAATGCGCTTTGACTTAGATTTCTCTAATGACTTAGTAAATTTCTGAAGGGTCCATTTGTTACTTCGTTTAATATTTGGCTGACCTCTCAAGAGATAACGAGTTATATCACGCAACTGTTTTCATTGAGATTAAGCGCTTTAAAAATTCCAATTTCACATACTAGCTTTTGAAGTGATCTTTGTATCATTTCTGTTTCTCTTACTCTTCAGATTTTCATCCATGGGATTACTAAATAGCTTGGTTTCAGGACATCTGGAACTAGTAAAATAGATAAAACGATAGCCCCAGCGCACGAAGATCTCGCCTATGTAGTGGTCGGGGAAGGGACGGGCCACAATGGCCTAAAGTAGCCAACTTTACTTTGCATTTTTGCAAGAGGCTGATTCTACGCCTTGAACCTGTGACCTCAAAGCCACATGACAATAACTTTTACTGTTGCGCCAAGGCTCCCCTTCAACTAATAAAATAGATGGTGCAACGAAATATCATCTAATTTACATTCACAAGGTCTCGTTTGAGTAAACATCAATAGATTATATTTGGATTTTTGGTAGTTAGGCCATTTGAGATGGGCCAAAGCTTGCGCCTATCAGTAAGCATCATAAAAATTTAGAGACACAGATAGCCTCCCTGTAACAAAGGAAACTGTAAGGCAAGAAACAACCAAACAGAAGGGCATATGGGTTTTCCTCTCGTGCCAAAGATTACTGAGTAGGGGTTGGCCGAAGTAGTTTTGGCGACCCAATCACCATTCCATGGAGAGGATTTCTGAGGCGTAGAAGCATCCATCCTATTATAGCGTATTGGAAGGAAATACTACATTATGTGAGGTGGAGCTTCGTGCCTGTATGGTAGTCCCGACAGAGGTACTGTATGGTCTCCATGCTGTGTTACAGAGCCATGTACAGGATCTATGAAATATCCACGCATTTGAGACGTAGATGGTTAGCCTTATTGTAATGTTAAAGTTGTTATCGTGTGACTTTAATATCACGGGTTTCAGGCATGGAAACAGCCTCGTGTAATGCAAGGTAATTCTGCATAGTATAGACCCTTTGTGGTCCGTTCCCCAACCCCACATTTGCGAGAACTTGAAGCCCTGGCCTGCGCTATGATTATCTTGTGCTATGTGTCACAGACTGATATTACAAAGCCCGTGACCAAAGCCTGTAGACTCCAATCAAGGCCTGTTCGAACAATGGACTTGGCCTAAAGGACTCGAGCCCATATTTGAGGATTTGTGAAAGAAAGCCTACTTGTACAATGCCCAAAATCTAGAAGTATTCTTGTAAATATTTACAATCTAAAATGTTGTAGACTTAAGATATTTTGTAAGAATGTTCCAGAAGAAAATCTAGATTATACATATGTAATCATCTTAGCCCTCCATTGTGGAGGTGAAAAAGGGGTGAGCAACTATAAATAGAGAAGCTCCATCCTTTATAAGGCATTAAAAAATCAAGGTGTAAGCTAGTGACAGCGATATATGAAGAGTTCTTTTATAGCTCTCTTCTTATATTTTTTTGTAAGCTTTTGTAATTCAGGCTGAACTTAGTCTTAATGCTTTGAGTGCATTGCAAGACTAAATGCCACACGAAAATCTGAAAAGCTAAGCCCGTGACTCATGGCAAAACATCTATCATTTGTTTCATGCTTTTCACTGCAAGAAGATAGCGGTTAGAGTCCTGGTGCTTGGGCTATCAGATGAACGGCTCGAGCAAATAGATTTCCGGTCTTGCACGTACTTTAGTCCTCCTAATCCAAACGCGCAAGAGCCTTCCAAAGAGTTGGTTAGCCTCCTAGTTGTTCGTTACTCGATAGGTCATTGGTTTTCAGAAGTTCATTCACCATACACAGCCAATCTAAACCTGCAACTTAATTGCCCAGTTTGTCCTGAATGTTGATGCATCCATGCTCGAACTTCTTGTTGGATACCCAAAGTCCAAACAAAGAAGTAAACGTAGTAGCATTAAAAAAAAAGGCCGCTCGGTGCACAAAACTCCTGTGTATGGGAATTCAGGGAAAGCGCAGATCACCAAAATCAACAGTATATAGTCTTATCTTGTATCTTGCAGGAGGACGTTTCTATGCCCGTGACCTTAAAGTTAAATGATGACAACTCTACAACAAGGCTCTCCTTATATCACACATTTGTATTTTGCGAGTAGCAGCGTTTGCTTCCAAGAAAAGCAAACAAATTTCTGACTAGAACAAACAGAACCTGACATGGTACCACATTTCTTTTCACCCAATAAATTCTCTACCCCACATGGTTTTTTAACTTTTCCCTTTATTTGGTATTGCTAGCCGATTAGCAGAACTTTAAGAGCCTGTCTCCGGCGCTTTATCACAGCATCTCTATTGTATTCTTGTGTGATTTATGGGCCTTAGGGCAGTATATTTTCACTTTGGTAGACCATTTCTTTTCGCCCAATAAACTCTCTCTCTCTCTCTCTCTCTCTAAAAAGAGCAGTTTAGGTGTACAAAACTGCCTCTCATGTGGGGTCTGGGAAGAGGCAGGACACAATGGCCTAAAGTAGGTAACCTTATTTTATATTTTTGCAAGAGGCTGATTTCATGTCCTGAACCCGTGTCCTCAAGGTCTCTCTCTCTCTCTGCCTAAAAAATGCTTTCTAAAAGGACTACTGTATCATGCCATTTAAATAGAGTTGCATTTGATTAAAGCAAACCCAAACCTCCAACCAGCCCCACCCAAGTGCGCCTCTAAAGAAATCTTTCTGGGTTCTAGAGTAGGGAATTGATGCCCAAATTCCTGCTTTATACTTCCAATAATTTGACTCTACATTTGCTTGCTTTTGAGCTACATTTTTTTGCCTATTTACACGTACTGCCTAACTACGGTGATTTAAGCTCGGGAAGGCGGACTATAAGAGTCATTTGTAAGAAGCTGTTTTTACATTTTGAACCTGGAACCTCAAGGTCCATTATACGCAGTGGAAAAATTATTTCAAAGTGGGGGCACTTCTGATCGATCCCAACCTTGTATATAGTACACTATGATCGATCCCATCAAACCAGCGTTATATTCCGGTGTCTGATGGTATATAGAAGTTTCCGAATAATTGAAATTTTTTCCAAAGAATCTCCACCTTTTGGCTTTTCCTGATATTATCGTGAATAATTCAGAACGTTCGTTATTTTTTAATTCAGTGGGAATTTGCCATAAAAACGCGAAACGGGAGCTGACCGGTCCGTTTTCTTTGTGCAGAATCTCCTGTTCTGAATTACAGCCGACATACAAAAATCATGCCCAGATTTTCACTTTATTTACTTAGTCGAGGGATTGGACATTGGTTGCTTTTTTAGATGACAATTTATGCCCACTCCTTTGTTTTAAAAACTTCTCTTATTTGGTGCTGTATTTTATAAGTCATGAAAATATTTTACAAATTATAAAATGCAAGAAAAAGTCTTTAAGTCACAGGTTCTTACAAAAATACACAATAAAGCTCCGTACTATAAATTTTTTGTAGGTTAAAGCATGAAAATAGCCTCTTACAAAAATACTAGGCCGGCCTTTCTTTTATTGTAAATATAAGAGTTTCAATAATTAAGCCTGCACAGGAAGTGTAGAAACCCTCTTGGAGCTAGGTTATAATAAGCCAATCGGGAACCATTTTTAATTAGTGCATGATATTTTTATTTTTATTTTTTGTTTTAAGCAATTATTGTATATGATCATACACAGCTAGAACAAACCAATCAAATCTGATCTTTTCCTTTTCGTTACAGGTGAGGGGCCTTAAGATGATACCCTTTATCGTCGAATAATGAAATGATGGAACAATAATAATACCAAGCCAACCGCCATCTGACCATCCGAGCGGTCCATTTTGAAAAACATGCCCATCTAAATCGATCGAAGCTGTGGCCCACAAAGTATTCGTCGAATAATCACACACGCTCTCCGCAAGTAACGTGCTCCCTCTAAAGGCGCAATTAGTCACAATTCACGTCTTTATCATCATAATCAACCCCATCATAATTTTAGAGGAAAATTGAACTAAACCAGTCTTCAAAGTGGTCTCACTTGGTCCCACATTACGAAATCTGAACCACTTCAACTAGGAGACACCTGGCGCAATCATATCATCTACGTCACACACCAAAAAGACACAGAAAAAGCGGAAAATTAAGAGAGAAAGCTGAATCCTTTCCCTTCTTTTTACATAGATAAACATGTGGAACTAAAAATTATAAAACATGGAGATCATGTCCAACCTTTTTCTACAATGTACCAACCCCCCCACTCACCAAATCGCTACCCCACCAAACCCACTAACAGACAGATGAGGAATTCATCTCCATCCACATTTCCCTTGCCTTCCCTTCATCGACGGTCACAATCGGCAGGCAAAACCGGGAATCGAGCCGTATCCTGACAGTAATCATAAACAAGGTGCTTTGCATGGACCCACATCAATTGATGGCTCTGATGCAGACTCAATTCCGACATCACGGGTTCATCCCACCAATACTTCCCCGCTGCACTGCTGCATTTTCTCGAGTTCTCTTCCACAGTTGCTGACGTGGGACACTCGCAGGCGTCGATCTGAAATCCACGGTAACTAGCGACAAATGGAGCGTGGGACCAATCGGTTTTCACTAGGCCCCCTTGCGTGGCCCAATCATCTGCGTTCCAGATGGAGCTGTATACGCCCATTGGTTGGTCTCTCGGGAATGGAATTCCTTGTTTTTCTCTGTTGGTATGGGCTCTGATTGGAGTATCATCCACCATGAACACTACTTGCCGTTGATTCCAGAGGATGGAGTACGAGTGGAAATCAGCCGTTGGATCAAACCAGAGGTTCAATCGCTGCTCTCTGTTTCCGACGCCGTTTACGTACACGTTTGTCTGGACAAGGTAAGGCTCCCCAGTCGTATTTCCCAGGAATTCGAAATCGAATTCATGATGATTTGGACCGTCCGATGACATCTGTGGAATCACGAGAAGGTTAATCCGTCAGTTAATAATCTGAAGGATTGATTACAATGAACATCGATGATTACATCTGGATTTTTAAGCATTGAATGCGTGTTGTATTTTAATGTTAAGTCAATTAAATGCATCTGTTTCTCTCGATTTCTTACGTAGAATGCAGTTACAGTTCCGGCAGAGTCTCCTCCAACGAGCTTAATCTGAATTGAAGTTTTGCCGAACATGTACTTGCTCTTAGAAGAGAATCCAGCACCTTAAAATCGGAAAAGGAACTCCATTAACAACAGTAGCGAAGCAGATAAGAAAACATGAATAAGAAGAAATCAAGAAACCATGGATCAGAAGCAGAAGCAAAGGAAAATGACACACAGAGGACACAAAGAAATCAATGGACTAAAGGTTAAGGGCAAGGAAATACACACAAAAAAAAAGAAGGAATAATAGAAAGCTAATCCATGAGAGATATGATATCATGCATCCAAGAACAGAAGGCAAGAAACAGGGTAGGATCATCAGGCAAAAAAAAAAGAGGAAAATGAGAGTAATGATTAATCGTAAGTAATCAAAAACAGAGAAATTTAACCTAGGAGCAGACGAGAAAAGTCCCGATCAAAAGCCGGAGAGATCAGAATATGGAAGACAGCGGTAAAACCAACAGATATGAGAAAAGAAGGAAAAAAAGAAAAACGGATTTTATTCTGATCCCCTCTCTGTTAAACAAGCAGGAGAGAGAACCTGCTTCGCAATCAAAGAACATCTCGCAGATAAACCAGAGATAAAAAGACAGAGATGTAAATCAACGATCCAAAATCAACGATTAATTACCGGAATAATTGTCCAGCTTAAGCTTGAGAAGCTCTCCTTCGTACATAACATGATCAGTGGCCCAACTAGGCTGAAACAACTCGTCGAAGCTCGAAGAGCTTACTACGGCAAAAAGGGCTGTCAATATCAAAAAGCAAGAAGAAGCTGAAGCTACCGCCATTGCAGCCTAAACCCTCAAGAAGAAGCTGCTGCTCTCCCTAAAACCCTGTAAAACCCCGATCAGAAACCCACTGTTTTATAGCCCACCCACGCAGTCTTCCCCAACAAGCTCCAAAATGGTACCTGCCACGTCATCCTCCACGTGGGATCCGAAAGTCGAGAAAATACTAAAATAATAGCCGTTGCAACGACGCTTAGCTGGCAAATAGTGGGGACTGAGAGGGACTTGTCGCTTTCAAAAGCTGAGTGTCAGTACATAGAGCCAATGCTACGAAGACACGTGTAAATTTACAGCTGGAGGTGAGGGAGCCAGCTGGAAATAGCAGGACGAGGTAAAGCCGGTAGATTTTGCTTTCACCGTAGGCGACGACAGTCTCCGGCTGCCGGAAAGCTTGCTCTTTTATTGCGGGGTAAAACTGTCCAACTATTTGCCAACAATTTCTTAGAATGGAAACTTAATGGCAGAGCAATCGGATGGACCATAAACCGAACTACCCAAAGAGATCCCACCCCTCCAGGTGTGATGATGGGAACTTCCCTAATTACATCTAATCAATTACAACTTTGCAATTATCCCACACAGGGCCGGATTCGCTAAATGGAACGATCCAGCATATGACGATTGCTAATCCGGCCATTAATACCATACAGAAACCGACAAATCAAATCGTGCACCCAATGGATGGTTGTGATACGGATTCCATCTTCTATGCAGTCTCTGAGTTCGGCCCACTAGTGGGCACTCCGTGCTCATGAAAGAGAACCCACGTACCTTGTTTGTACGATCGTAAGCAGGCAGACATCCATGGACGGTATTCCCCCGCGATTCTACTGAAAATTCAGTGCTAATTGGTGCCTTTTTGGGCCAGCAGCTTTATCTCCGCTCTCTTTATACATACTGATGACTGCAGGGGAGTGGAGGCATGGCATGGGCTTTCAATTTTGTTTTCCTTTTCTTCTTCGCTTTTTCACGTCCTTGTCATTTTGTTTGTAGGTAGAAATGCAGGATTTCCTGCACAAAGAATTCTTAATGGATTTTTGTTTTGCCAGGGAAACCAAATTCCGGGGAATTGAAATCACTGTTTGGCGTCCGTTAACAAGAAATGGAAAAGATTTGCACGCACGTTGATGGTCTATCTGTTCATGGAAATGGTTTTCTAGTCTAGACTTTAGTGGGGAATATTAAAATGTATGAAACAACCATCCCTTTCCTTGCTTTCGTTTTCTCAAGGAACACTAGCTCGTGAAGAGAGAGAGGGGGAGGGCAGATTTTTTATGGCCTGTGCACGACAATCTGTTTCATTGAATGATACTAACACTTGCTGCTTTAAGGAGTAAGATGGGCGGTAAGATATGGCAAGATTGATAATGGTTTGGATCTTTAAGAGGTCACTCGTTTGAAGTTACTCTCAAATAATATCATCAATTGGGTGTCCAGCCACTGCTTTCTTGTGCTTCAAGGAGCCTCCCCACAAGGCGACCAGGGTTCAAGGCTGCTCATAGCTTCATGCCTATGTGCAATACACACACATTTTGGATCTTCAAAACGTGGGCCTCCTTGTATTTCTAAGCTCATCATAGTTGTCATCATATGACCTTAAGGTTACAGGTTCAAAACATAAAAATAGCCTCTTACAAAATGTAAAGGTTGCATATTATAGACCCTTGTGGTCCCTCCCAGACCTGCATATGCAGGAGCTTCATGCACTAGGCTGCCCCATCCTACCATATATCACTTCTAGAGATCGAGAGAGGGATAGAGAGGGATGCTGAGAAATGGGGCCTTTTGGGGATGGGTTGGCTGCACTAGGCTGCCCCTATCCTACCATATATCACTTCGAGAGAGAGAGAGAGATGCTGAGAAATGGGCCCTTTTGGGGATGGGTTGGCTTGGTGGGCGAAGATGCACGTGAAGCAGTAATTTGCCAAGAAAGAAGAAAAAGCCCTGCGGGAGAAAATTTACAAGGGTGTTTCTTATTTTGACTGTTTTAACTCTGTGGGAGGTGAAGTCAATCTCGTTTCTTTCAATTTTATGTGAAACCAAAACTGGCATCACTCTCAGTTTTGCCATAGCAACAAGTGGACTGACAAGTACAGCACGGGATCATATGTTCAGAACGGTCCAAAGTTACTCATAGAGGGTCCCATTGAGTTGGGAGTCGCCGTGCAAGTCTTTTTTAGTGATCTTATTAAGTTTCCACCTGGTGACTGCCTATCAGAGAGTACAAGATTACTCGGGCATGTAAAATACAAGGCCAATATTATCAGTGATTAAAACTGATGTAGGGCCTCTTTTAGATAATCACGACTTAAAAGTTGGTCTCTGGTGAGAATTATCATCCGGACGTGCAGACTGTAAAGGCAAGGGATTGTTAATGCATGTGATTGTGGGGTATGATCTGTGGTAGGCCTAGGAGATGAATAGTGTGGACTCTGGATACTGAAGTACAATTGGGGCTACATTTTTATTGATCCCAACCATTACTTGCTAAGCCTCATCTTAGATGTTCCAAGCCACTGCTGAACTGTCACATTGTCCTTGCTGATCAATACATGCAGCTAGTGGTTCAAACCATCTTGGGGCTTTGTCTTTCTAACACCAAAGGAGGCTCCCTTTCGAATTCGAATAGAATGGATTGCTCCTCTAGACACAACCAAATGAAGCTGGCTGAATGTCAGTAATCAAACCTGCTGATGGGTTGTTTTCGGGATGAGGACCACTTCCACCTCTGTAAGTCGGCATACATAAAGCTGTAACTTGCACATTCAAATCGATAAAAGACTTGGGACCATAGCAATTAAAGGGCAGACCCGGTGCACAAAGCTCCTGCCTATGTGGAGTCCAGGGAAAGGGCAGACCACAAGGGCCTAAAGTACAGAGCCTTACCTTGCATTTTGCAAAAGGCTATTTCCACACCTTAGGACCATAGCAATTAGGACCCCAAATTCCTCCTGTTTCTTGAGAAAAGACATTCAGACATTGTTGTGTATAAAGAGACCAGGCTCAACGACAATGTAGATTACCAAGAAAGAAAAAACTACATATATGTAATACCAGTTAATTTAAACCGTACTCATTTCAGCACTAAACAGGCTCTAATGAGCAACAGATGCCAAAATTAGTGATGACTTGATCAATCCTCGATTTTTGACAAAAAACAGGCTAAGAAATTCAGATACTACACTCAACTGAATGAAAAGGCTAAATAATTCTGGTTGGCACATACAAAACTTCCATCGGTCCAAGCCTCAGGCGGGATGAGATTTGAAACCCAAAGCCATCATGCCAAAAGTTCTTCATATCTAGATTAGGAGCTTCTCGATAGCATCCTATGTTCGCAAGTGAGAATTACGGAATGAGATGGATTAAATGGTGACCCAAATATAAATCAAACATAGTTAGAAGTATGAGCTAATGTATCGTAGGTACCTTGAGTTGCTGAATTTGGGATTTCAACTGGCTGCCCTTGTTGCTCTTCACAGAGCAAGAAATCACAGGTCTTGTGACTCCACAAGCCCGACCAAGTGCTTGCTTGGAAGGAACAAAAACATATGGGACATTCTGCACAAATGAATAGTTTACTGTTATTAGTTTCCTGTCATTGATCATAGCTTGGTCCTTCTAGAGTTACAGCTAAACACACATAGCCTTCAGAACAGGTATATATTTATCATACTGTGAAAAAAGATTCAAATCTAATAATCGATTCACTCAAACAAGGTGGTGATTTTGATGGATGGGAAACTTGCTTCACCAAAAACCTGGAGAGTTATCCAGCACAGATGATTATAGAACTATGGCAATCGGAGAATTCAACGGAGGAAGGCCACTGAATCCACCTATTCTCGTGTCACTATCTTTTTTTAAAAGACCCTCCACATTATGTTATAAAGCATGCAACACAAGGCTGACTCGGGTTCAATATCTGATACCTACACAACTGCAGACGCACAAATTATGTGCATAACTTTTCGAATAACTTTAGCAACCAGGTTTAAGTAGAACACAAGAAGTGCTGACATTGCCACATAGTTCCAGCCAACAGAAATTTCTCATGACTAACTCATCCACTATTTGACTGGCTTCGTCAAGGTGGACACTTGAAGGCACATCGATGTTATTTGCCACAATGTCATCAATGATAAATGCTGACCTCCATGGAACAATCCGTCTGACTGAAAATTTGTTAAGTCAGAAGGGCCCTCTTGTGAACCTCTGACCTAGTGTCATGCTGATAAAAGTCTTAACCTTCCAACTGCATCGGTTAGAACACTTCAGTGGAATTCACTGGTCAGAAAGCTTACAAGGCAAGTTTACCTCCCCTCCTCCAGCACTAGATGTCTTCCTAATTTCCTACTCTTCCAGGTCCAAGCTTGGGAATAGGACACCTATTGGATGAGTTTGATATTAACACTTTGGCAATACAACATAAAGTTACTGCCTTCTAGCTTGGTCCCCCTTTTCCACTTCTCTCTAACTGGCCATTGAATCACAAACACAATATTTACTGATCTCCCTCATACTTGACCTCAGCTTCATCATTTCCTTCCATCAAAGCTCTAAAAATCAGCAGGAAATGGATGCAAATTTATTTCGACAGGAAAAGGAATTCTCCATGTACAGTGTTGTATGCCTTGAAATTGCTCTCTAACTGGCCATTGAATGACAAACACAATGTTTGCTGATCTCCCTCATACTTGACCTTAGCTTCATCATTTCCTTCCATCAAAGCTCTAACGGTCAGCAGGAAATGGAAGCAAATTGATTTTCACAGGAAAAGGAATTCTCCATTGGACAGTGTTTTATGCCTAGAAATTGAATTATGCCAAGGACATAAAAATTTTACCCCATGAAATATTATTGGGTCTTTGGCATATTTCAATTTCAAGCCATAAAACACTTTCCACAGAAAATTTCTTTTCCATGGAAATCAATTTCAGTCAATTTCCTGCCCAAACAGCATAGATTAGCAAAAGAACTCTTAAGAATTGTTACCCTCTAATACCAGAAGATCCAATGCAGAATCCCCAAAAAAATTACAAAGCTTTTACCCAACACATCACAGAAAGCCTCAAGGAAAATGCCAAACAGCTAAGCAATAACACTGAAGAGTTGGTTCACGTACTCTTCCTCTCCTCTGCAAGGATGTCCATACTTGAAACCCTAGTCATATTTGATTTTTTTTCTTTTCACAATCTTCATTTGCCTTTTTGGAAAGCAAAGGAAACTGTAAACAATAGAGAAGAGGCAGAGGATTACATAGTTCTGGGTAACTTTGCCATCTAATTGTGATGGACGCCACCTGTAAAATTTTCAATACCCACTTGATTAAAATAGAAGAATTGGATCCCACAATTAGGATCCCTTCTGATTTTGAAATAAAGGGCAGCCCCAGTGCACGAAGCTCCCGCCTATGAGGGGTCTAGGGAAGGGGCGGACCACAAGAACCTAAAGTACACAGCCTTACCTTGCATTTTGCAAGAGGCTGTTTCCACGCCTTGAACCCATGACCTCAAGGTCACACGACGACAACTTTTACCATTGCGCCAAGGCTCCCTTCTGATTTTGAAATAAAATTATAAATTCCCATACAGTAAGTACATAATCTACAGACATCAGCTTCATTTGGATGTTTGAATCTCCTGTTCTCTTACTAAGTAACTCTAATACCTTCAACTTCAGATTGTTAATCATATTTAGTTCTAAATAGAAATATGACGATTCAACCATACAACGATCACATCTCGGTTCCAGGTCCAACAGGCATCCTTCTATCATCCAACGCCAACAGATTGACTAGCCATCATCACATGTTTCAGTGATTTACAATGCTCAAGGCCCATGTGGAAAGCTTGAATGCTGATACTACAACCTTGCCACGTCTGCATTTGATGCAGGCATATCCCGAACCACTATCACTTGACTCCGCATTCCAGAACCCAACATGTTCAACATCAAGAAGCACGTAATAAGATGAACAAAATGAGAGATTAACCAAATACACAACGTCGAACAATGAATGACAGAGCACCTTCCAAAATTTAAGAGGACATAAAATCAATTAAACAACAAGCGGTTAACACTACAACACTAAGAACCTGTGGAACTTGCAGAGTAGGGAATAATGTATGACAAATTTCAATGAGAAGTCAGTGTCTAAGTTCTGTAAAATCATTTTGTGAGTTTTTAGTGAAAAATGTACTTGATGAAAAATTCCATGATTATTTAAGTAGAAGTTCCCACAGAGATCACAATGAACTACAATAATGAACTAGACTTATTCTATGAACTATGTGTCTAATCTCTGACATAAAGCTGTCAAAGGAAACCACATATCAGTAAATCAAACTTTTGTGCTGATTATGTAATAAGTAAACTATGCATCAAGATGTACAATTCCATGAAAACAAGTCAGCATCATATCATCACGTGTAAGAGCCTAACAGATGCAGAGTACACACCCAACACATGCATACGCCCATACCAAACACAAAGAAACTAATAACTGCAAATCTAGTCATGTCAGCTTGTAGAGTAACAAAGTATTATAAAATATGGAAAAATCATGCACAAACACAAAAGGAAGTGTGTGGGTATTGTTCCATTAAAGAATGGATATTGTTATTGAAGAATGTAGCCATGCCTTAACTATTTATATACAAAAGCTGTCATTGACAAACTGGACTTCTATGAAATTTGATGCAAAAACATCCTATTAAACAGATAATGAAGAAAACCACACTAAGATATCCTACCAAAATGAAATTACAGTAAGCCAAACATAAACTGCAGTACAGAGTAATAAACCAGTAAAGAACTACACGATACTAGGGACTTCTCACGAAAAATCTTTAAAACCATCCTACACTATACTTCCAAAAACAACCAAATACTAATTGATGAAAACTGCGGTTCATAATGCAAACAAAGAACAAACCATATACTAATTAACGAAAGAATTGAACCCCGATTCAGAACATCAAGGACCGAGAAAAAAGATTAGCATTTCCAATCGGATCAGAAAGACAATAATTGAAGACGGCCAATTCTACCATCTCAACTAAAAAAGTTCGTTTACCAAATAATGTCCCCATAACTCAAACTCGTTATAAACTTAACACCAAATAGTCCATACATTCAAATGCAGCAAGACATATAAACGAAACAAGAAATCACAGAATTAAAAGACGTAAACCTTATCCTCAGCTAACAAGGGCAAGTGGAGAAGGATCTCAAGTGGCTCGGCATCAGCGGCCATTAGGACGAACTCCGAGATCCCTCTATTCAATGTCTTAGTAGCTGAAATAGTACGCAAATATCAACAAAACCCAGAAACTGAAACCCACAAAACCTTAATGGAAGACAAATAAATATGCAAATAGTGGAGATACAAGCCATTGCACCGGGACCATTGTGGTCCGCCCCTTCGCCGGACCCCGCATAGGCGGGAGCTTCGTGCACCGGGGCTGCCTTTTTTTTGCAGATACAAGCCATTGCACCTTCATTAGCACCCTTTTTGAGCTGTTTGTAATTGGCAGCTTGTTGAATAAGATCAAGAATGGTTATGGTAAGCTGAACATCAGCAAGAGGATATGCCTTCGGATTCACGCTTCCGCCCACCTAAAATTCGCAAAAATTAGAAAAAAAAATTAACCAAAAACAGCCACGAAATAAAATAGTAAAACAGCTAGAGAAAGAGAGAGTACCATCCGTGGATCGAGTGAGAGATTACTGGAGGAGAATCTGAGATTCGAAAAACTTCGAGAACCAGGGAATTTCAAATGGTCGAAGTTTTTCTTCTCTCTGTATTGCGATGGAAACTTTTGCAAGAGAGACGGAGAGGTGGTTTGGAGGAAAAACGAAAAAGCGCGCGCCAGGAATGTACATGTGGCTACATAGCCAACGTATTAGATAAACCGTAACGCAAAATCCTGGCCGTTAGGATGATGTGAATCGAGTTTTTTTTTTTGTGATTAACTACGTTCAGGATCATCCAATCCACAAAGCAGCCCAGATGACAGATGGTTGGATCACCGTACTATTCAGCGTAATCCATGCACTGAAGACACCAGGCAGTATTCGTTGATCATCTATATCATGGCGCTAAATGTAGTTCTGCAGACAGTAGCCCTGCTTCATATCAAGTTGACCAATTTTCCAGCCAGTTTTTCATCATTTGTATTGCCCATGATGCCTTTGGGACGTAAAGATCCAACGCCTGTGGGTGGTCTAGATCCACCAGCAGATGATTCCCATAATCTTGCATTTTACTGCCCATTACTTTCATCACATACCAAATGTTTTAGACCTTAAAACTCTCTCTCTCTCTCTCTCTCTCTCTCTCTCTTTGATGGTGAGAATAATTGAAATTCTGTCCCTATATCATGCAGTTTTTCAATATTTGCATCGACGTGCGAGTTGAGTCATATTTAACAAAATCATCAAAATCCAACTGCCGCAGTTCTAAAGAACAAAAATTCAGTGATACATTTTTCACTAATTCTGCCACTAAGTCACAGTATGATTTGAATTTCAAATGAATTGTCGTCTAGTAAGATTGTTTGCAATAGGCTCATAATGACTGTCATGCAAGGGCAATGAGCAGCTTTGAGGCATGAAGCTCCAGCATATACGAGGTCCAGCAAAGGGGCAGACAACAAGGGTCAATATTACACCGCCTTACCTTGTATTTTGTGAGAGGCTGTTTTCATACCTGGAACCCGTGACCTCAAAGTCACACGATGACAACTCTACCATTGTGCCAAGGCTCCCCTTCATGCAAGGGCAACGAACAACTGAAATTTACTTAAACTCCCTTGATAAAGGGATAAATAGAACAGCAGACACAATCTAAAAACAAAAGCTAAATACAGGCTTTGAGCTTGTTGTTACAAGTAGAAGCGGAATGCCTTGCCCGAGTTGTTTTTGTGATTGGTACTCGACCACTATGACTACTGCTAGTATCAACGGGCTTCAGCTGGTCGGATGCTAAGTGCCTAAGCTTAATATTTGCTCAAGGCAATGCCCTCGCAAGGGTCAAGCTTTGAGACATCAGATACGATTCTGGTTTACCAATGTGAAATTTTAAAAGGTATAGGAGCTTCCAACCAATCTTCACATGCACAAATGAACACGTAACCATGTTTTCTGGATGGGGAAATTGCATAAATCCTGCCTTCAGCTAGACTGATCCTTTTCTCCCAAAGAAAATCTTATTCACAACATCAACGGGTAAAGCATAGGCAGGATCAATGGGTTTCAGTCCTGGATATTCCAACAGTGAAAGTCCTGCATATCAGTGATATCACCAGATAAAATTTTAATAAGGAAACATAAAAAATCTCCTAAAAGGAATAATTGGCAAAAGCAACATACTTGGGGCTTTCTAGGGTGACAGAAGAGCAAAGCACAAGGATAAGTAAAAAGGGCAGCCCCAATGCACGAAGCTCCCGCCAATGCAGGGTCTGGGGAAGGGGCAGACCACAAGCGCCTAAAGTACACAGCCTTACCTTGCATTTGCAAGAGGCTGTTTCCACGCCTTGAACCCATGACCTCAAGGTCACATGACGACAACTTTTACCGTTGTGCCAAGGCTCCCCTTCTACAAGGATAAGTAAAACAGATAATGAAATCATAAGTTCTACCTGCAACCCCAAAATAGGTATGGAAAACATCAACAGCATCATCAGGCCTATCAGAAATCCCTCCGTTCTCCTTATCCTGCAATTTGGAGAAACAAAACAAAAAAATTGTCAAGAGACTGTTGTCAGCGTATTAGAAACTTCCCACCACATGAGTTAAAAGTCACCTGACACTTTAAGATGAAATTTGCAAGCTTATTCTTGTCTATCCAATGCGCTTTGTCAATCATAATCAGGCTAGAAAGAACCCACCAGGAGTAGCAAACCTAAAACGTTACCACTTTCAAATGTAGGATATGAGCTTCAGAACTGAGTAAGAAAAGGGTGAGTTACAGAGAAACCTACATCGGGTAGCTTTTCAGGGCGCCCATTCAAACCTCCACCTTTATCTTGCCGCTCACATAACCACCATCCAAGAAGGTCCTTGTCAATATGGTACAGAGAACCAGTTATGGCCAGGGCACCCACACAACAGAAAACTGCACAAAAGAGGTACTCAAATCAAATTCACATCTGTACTCGCTTGTTTTACAATGGTACTCTGGGATTGCGCACATAAACATGCAGGATTGATACTAAAATGGCCAATGACATTGAGAAATAGCACATTTCAAGATACCAGCTAATACAATCGTATCCAATTTTCATAACTTCGGAAGTTTGACAATGACTCCTCTCTCAAGACATGCCCAATGTAGTTCTGTTTGATTAAGATCATTGAGCACAATAAATTGTTGAGAAGAAAGAGTGAGCCTGTCCTGCACTTTGGAATGTCTTGTAAGTTCTTCCTAGTTATGTCTTCTTTTGGATTTGTTAATTTATTTGTACAGCTAAATTCTCAACTCTCGTCTTTTAGGTCTGAATTAGTCTGCCCAGCAAAAATTCAAAGTTTGAGACAGTAAGGTAGCTACAAGACCATAGTCAGCAAAACCAGTCAAAAGCACCCAGGTAATGCAGAACCTGCGTAGTGATAAGTGCAACTTGAATTGTGTTAATTAAGTTCCTGATTTACTTGGTTGGGTTTTTCCAATTTTTTATGACTCGGAAGAGCAACAACAGGGTGAGTCAATGAATGACGAAGCAAGCTTTTAGGCATCGACAAACTAATGACACAACAGATTGCAATTAGAAAGCAGACATACAAACACGTAAAAGACTGAAAAATTTTGTGCTTAGGTGTGCCCATGGACCTCTTAACTAGAAAAGCTAAGGCCATAATTCACTACATGCAAGTATTGATTACAAAAAGAAAATTGAAATAAGAAATACAGACAAAGTTCTAAGGATTGTTTATATAATAAACAGAACAATATACTTCAATAAGCCATGTATATAAGGTCTAGAACAGAAATTTGTAAGTGCCTGGAAGTAAAAACCATATGGGACCCCTTCAGTAGAATGAACAAAGAGGACACCAGTTTGAGCAATAAGCTCTCTACTTCCAGTGCCTGACTTTAAGTGATAAAACAGAGCAACTATAGAACGATACCAAGATCATCTGAAAGTAAAGAAAGCCCCTCTACAAATTGACAAACCCAGAGAAGCCACTACAAAATGCTTTTATTATATACCATATACGTGCTAGAATTTAGACATATAAGATGAATAGCTAGAGATAACTGAAAAATGCTACATATACATGAGTACCATAATAATCCTAGATACTACACGTGCGGCCAAAAAAGAAATATATGAGCATTATGAGACATTTTATGCAATAAGGAGGACCTACTTTGCCCTGCATGAGACTCCCCTCCAGGCGTGCATCCAAACCCCCCATCCAAATTTTTACAGCTCACGATATAGTTTACAGCCTTTTCCACGTTAATTTTGTCCAAACAATGTAATATTGAGAGACATAAAATCGCACAATAAGAAAACCTATCAATAGAAAAAGCTCATTAGGACACTAGAATGGAAGTGGATATTCTTGAACATATTCTGATATAAAAGGCAACATAACCAGAAAGAACTGGAAAAGGAAAAATACCGAGTATCAATTTCTCCCCACATATCACCTGAAAAAGATCCATCTTCATTCTGCAATCCAGCAACATCTGAATTCCTAGATCAAGTGAAACATGAAACATGAAACAAGAAACGACGGAACCCAATGCAGGTCCTTATCACTCAATTACACCAAGTCTTAAACTTAATCACTATGGAGATAAACACACACCAGTCATCATATAAGTCAAATCCCAACAAAAACAAATGTGCAAGTATTTTCACTAGTTAGGAGTTGGAAAAACAGAATCTACTATGAAAGTCAGAGCCACAGATTACAAAAATAGAAGTCCACTCGTGTGAACTGACGGTGATGGATAATTGGAAACTCAGCTGTCGAAAGAAGGCAACACACGAGACAGCTCAGACAAAAATAAGAATGAAGACTAGTAGTCCCACTACATGGATAATCCGGAGAAGGTAAAAAGCAATCTTTAGGGCTGTAAATAAATGCACCTATGGGATTAAGGTGCAAAGCACCTTACATAAACATGATTACATAAAGTTCTAGCACTCCATACAAAAGATAAAATAAAAAGCAATAGCTTTTCTTATGCATTTATTAACTAGTTATTATTGCCATCACCATTGCTATGACCCTATTCTTATTGTTATTCCTTGTATCATTGCTCTTATCATTTATCGTTATTGTTTCCTTTTTTGTTCCATGATAGAATACTGTTCTACTAGTACTACAGTATTCCTTTATGTCATTTTTCTTTTCTGATGATCCTGCCACTTAGTACTTGTCAGGTACTTCTCTTTTCCCAAGGAACTCTGTCCTTGTAAGAATGTTTAACTTCTGCAACAAATTAAGTGGTGGGCAAAAACAAGAAGAGAGTGCCTCAAATTTCAACATCATATCAAAGGATACAGTTTGACAGTTTCTCGATGTCAAGAATGTCTAGCCTGTCAAGAAGAGCTAAAATTTGTACAGCACTAAGAGTATACAGAATGTGTGGATCGTGTCCAATGTTACCACCAAAACCTCCTGTAAAACAAAAGGATACAGCTCAAATAAAGTTTTGCACATATACATTAATATCTTAGAACTGGAACCAACAGTGAAATTTAGAAGCATTCAATTTCACAATGTTGCACCTGTTAGGTTAGAACATTTGAAGTCAGTAAATCAAAAGAGACTGAAGCCTTTTAAGTTAAACCACATAGATAAGAATGGCGTTAATCTGACTTCACAATCCAGATTTAAATACTAGAAAAAATTCCAATAAGACAAGATCATGTTTATTATCTTTATCAAATGCAGTTGGTATGGGAAGTAATCTCCAAAAACAGCAGAATCGGACAGTTCCTAAAAAAATGTGTTACCAAGATTTTACATGGCAGTCCAACCAACGCAATATAAGTTTAGGCGTGGTAGCCACAACTACAAGCAAGGACAGACTTTTCAGCAATCCACACCAGTCATCTTCAGAGCTATCTTTAGAGGCTATGCCTAAACTTCTAAATGCATTAGAAAATCTTACCCTCCAATTGATCTAGATTTCAATTAACTTTAGGTTTTCTGATACGACCATTTTACACCTTGGACAAAGGCTAGGATCACCGGTTGGAGAAGATTTTAGGGAATAGCCTACCTCAAAGGGAGGACAGAAAGTTAACAGTTTGGATCACCAAAAATATGGGCTGTAATTCTGCTTTTAGTCACAGAGGAAAGTTGTACCTTTCAGTTAGCGAATCACAATATAAAAACTCAGCTCAATAAAAAAATCTGGTATTAGTATCTTGAAACTCTGGTATCTGAAAAATGCCGACTGTGAGTTGACAACACTGGTGTCAAAAAATGAAAAGATCGCTAGAAATAACTCAAATGCAGATACATATAAGGTAATAGATTCAACTGTACTTGATGAATTAAAAGGTCAGTATTCAATGTGAAATAACTGTGACCTGACATTTTATCGGATAATCTTCAGAGTATAGACAAAAACACTGAAAACCAATTCTTGATTCTTTTCAATTGTACTATAATGGGTGTGTTCATACATCTGGACATGCATACGTAAATACTTATGTATTTGTCTGTGCATGTGCAGGTCACTGGACATCTGTACCTGCATGTGTAAGTACTGGTGCCATCACGAATCCATTACAAAAATCCAATGCTTAACGTGATAAATGAGAATAACACAATGTAAAGAAGAGTGTTGAATTAATTGCATTCAAAGCTACATCATTACAACATCTAATATAGTTTGTGACACCCTATGGTTGGGCATGTTCTTGCTATTTAAATTACAAAGTACATTAAGTTTGCACTATTCTACTATTTCCAACAGTCATCCAATCCCTAAGTTGAAAAGTGAAAAGGCTGGCTTGGCAATAACAAAGTCAAAAGTTTCTAGGGCACATAAAGTGGATAACCTAGAAACTGGCGTTGATATGTAGAGTGAATCACCTTGGTACTTGCACTAATAGCAAAGTCAGAACTTCTGAACAGTGTAACAAACCTACTGTAGCCTCTTTAGGGTCTCAATGCTAACACTTCTTCATGGAATACTACAAGAGGTGAATATGACTCCCCAACATGGTTCTATTCCTCTGAGGAAGAAAGTCAAGAGTATGTAAGCTCAAGAAGTTCATTATGATCTGAAATGGTCTCCCTAGGCCTGGTTTCAAAAGTTAGACTTTAAGTCAGCAGGCTATCCTTGTTTTTTATTTTGTCATATGAGTCAATTGAGAATCTTTGACTGGAATGAGTCATTCACTTTACCTTGGAGGTCTTTGTGCCATGTTTCTGCTTTTAAACAATGGATGAGAGGGGGAAATTGAGTTTCATCTCATGAAAATCCATTCAAAGTCAAACAGAAGTCTTTTTTCACTCATCTGAGTTGATGAAAAATTGATCACATCAATCATGGACTCACCAAGTCAACATAGTTTAACCTTTGCCCATGTCTTGTCAGAATCTAAGTTTTTAACTATTACAAGAGTAGGGATGGAAACAGGTCAGGTCAACCAGAACTTTGGCCAACATTATCCCTAAGCCTAATGTTTTTATTCCAACCCTAATCCTGACCCTCACTAACTTCAGTCATAATTTTTCGACCCTAACACTATTCAGGTCATTTTTGCCTCTAATCCTAACTTGTACGGGTCAATTCAGGTTGAATCCCCTAATTGACCCTAACACCTAAAATTTTGTCGCACTTGAAATAATTGATTGATAATAATTATCGAACAATTATATCTTTTCATATCGAAAATTGTTAGATCATATGACCAAATTAGAAAATTCCTACTAAAGAGAGGTAGCATTAGATCCAAACCAAAGTTAGAAAACTTTTTAGTCTCCAAAATGTCCTTGTAGTTGGTTTCAAGCAATATATACAAGGGTATTTTAGTCAATAAAGTACCTAGCAAAATGTTCGGGGCCCCTATCTTTTCAACATTGACCCTTAGCCCAATCCTAATATAAATTCAAGTCACAAATTTTAACCCTAGCCCTGACCCTAACACCAAATTTCGTAATCCCTAATTCACCCAACCCTTTGCCATCCCTACACATACGAAAGGGAAGTGTGCTTCATCCCCTCTAAACAAAAATACCCTTTCCCTCTATTCAAGAAAAACAAGCACTTTGTTTAACATCATTATTGCTTCTACAATACTGTTAATACCTTGAAGATACAAGCAGTTGAAAAAGAGAAAAACATGGTTAGAGAGATTACAAATAACTAAATCAATTCTGCAAGAGATATCCATTTATGAATTAGAAATATAATATGCCTCTCATTAGTGTCCTTGAGGAGATGGTACCAGATTATAATTTCCTTCATTAGTCATGAACATAGAGGTTTTCATATGAAAGCAGAATAGTACAAACCACAATCATGTTGACATTTCATCACCCACGAAGCAACTGCATCATGATCAACACTTCCAAGCTTGTGCAGTATATCCAAAGTAGCCAATCCCCAATAGGCACCACTCATCCTTAAATGCTCCATGACCACAGATTCAAAATCATCCTTCCGCTAATAACAAAGCACAAAGGAGAGTCCATAAATTGAACATTTTTGTGCAAATTCAACCATAGAATGCATGGCAAATAATCATTACAAACCTTTTCAACATCTAAAATATATTTGACATGCTTCTCAGCTTCTAGCCCCTCCATTCCAAAAACCTGTCGAAAGATCAGCTTAACATACACCAATGAAGTATAAACATCTAAGATAGATGATGACCATATTGGCCCTTTCTTGAAAGGAGTATCTTGATAGAGTCAACAACTGGAACTTCAAGAGAACGAGATGGAGTTGCCACCTAGATTTCTGTAGGATGGTTACTTTTAGACCTAAATGTAGATGGCTCTTCCTTTTATCTAGGCTTGACTACTGCTTACTATTTAGGTTCTACTATAAAGTAGTTAATACAATTCTCATGTAATGAGTCATTTAGACCTCAACAAATGTTAACAAAAGGCATGAAAAAATTACTTGGATTTTGTATGTCAACTATAACCACGATGCTCAGAAACGACTAGAGTGATAGTATATCTACTCCTTTAAAAAGGATCCTACAAGCTCGAAACCCTAAGTCTCTTGCAACATAATTTTAAATTAGAATTTAAGGGTTGGGATTGCAACCATACAAGGATCGATTTGATTACCTAGATGGGCCAATGATATAGTGATGGAATCAACTCCTTATCTTATGAGGATTCCTGTGGTGCCCTTACATGTGAACATGCACCATAAAGCCGTAAACGTTCAGTACAACTGCAACGACCCGGGTTTTTATAATGCTTTTTAAATGCAAATGACAATTTTGATGCGAGATCGATCTCTATTAAAAATATTTTTGAAAATCAAATGACAGCAGAAAAACATTATTGTTTTAAAACTCATTTTGAAAAACCCCGAGTCTTATTTTTTTCTTTTCTTAAAAGGGATTAACGGTGAAATGAGTGCTACATTTCTACCAAAAATCCAGCAGAATTTCCTCTATTTTTCAGACATTAGACATTTAACGCATGTCATTGTGAGGTACCTGATAAACATACATTTAATAATTTTGAGAAATAAA
Source organism: Warburgia ugandensis (assembly GCA_035236585.1). Classification (NCBI taxonomy): domain Eukaryota; kingdom Viridiplantae; phylum Streptophyta; class Magnoliopsida; order Canellales; family Canellaceae; genus Warburgia; species Warburgia ugandensis. Next base: position 70,589,475 of record CP141134.1, read on the forward strand.
ACAAAACTCACTATGGTCTGGCCCCAAGACTTGCCAATCACAGTTCTAGTTATGAAAGTATACAGTTTCAATTTATTACATTTCATTCCCACACCTTACTAAAATTCTATGAATCAAATCAAATCTATTACCTTTATCTTATCCTAAGAAAACACCGAACTCGCTATTGCTTCTATTTATTCTGCCTGCAATGATCTGTAATAAACATAATAGGTTGAGTATTTCCACATACTCAGTAGAAAATCTCACACTACCAAAACCAAAAACACGGCATACAGCATACATGCAATTTAAGAACAGGTTTTTCATGTGATGGGAAAACATTCGACAACCTTAGCTAGGCTGTCTCATGCAATGCATCAGCAACACTCAATTACATATTTATACTTTACATATAACTAAATTCAACAAAGGAAATCGTCTACTAACTCCACAACACACTAACTTCAAAATGCTTAAAGTAGTAGTCGATCAAATCTCTCCCTTGTCAATCATTCTCATTCCTTCTGCATATATCATATAGATTGAAAAACTTGGCCATATATTAGCCATCTTGGTCACGAGTACTCATCTAAACAACACAATCTCAGCCCTATGTGGGGTTACGAAATAGAAATTGTATGAACTACTATGCTCGTGACTAGATCACTGGACCGTGTTTCTCCGAAATCTAGAGAATAGCCACCGCAGCCTCCACGGCAACTATGAATATGTCTCGAAAGGATGTCGTGACCACCTCCAATGGTTGTTCCTACCACAGCAGTCGAGAAAAACGATACTACTTTGGGCATGGATACCTTCCACCTTTGGTGGTTAGAGGCCGGGAAGCCAACCCGTACAACCTCTTAGCATAACAACTATTAGGCCTATTAGCCCAACCAATACTAAATTTAAATAGATATTACAATGCAAGCATCATATCAATTTGCAATATTCTGCGTATTTCAAATCATGCCATTTAGGAAATCCATCTCAAGTCATGGTAATACAAGCATACATGAAGTTGTCCTTTTCAATTACAAAATAACAATTGAACATGTAAGATATCAATAATAAAACTTTCAATTTTACTATATGAATCATAGAGCCAAGTTTTCAAACTAGTTACCAGAATACCTTATGTTCAGTTGTTTTTAAAATACAAAGAAATATCAGTTCATCATAAAATCCTGCATGTTGATATTATATGCACGAAAATTCACACATAAATACATTCTAAACTCGAAAATGATACTAATGATGGTTTTCAACTTGAAATTCATTTGAAAACTTAGCAGTGTCAGATCACCTACCTCTTATGAAGGTTCTCCTTTCTTTCAAGCCTTCGCAGTCGTCCTCAATGACAGAATTGACTTCAACTCACTCTATTCAATACCTAATCCCAAGGTATTTATGGTTAGTTCTCATTTTCATACTATCCACATATACATAACTTAAAATTTCATCCTTTTCAAGGTTTAAGGGTCTAGGCCAGCTCAGGATCATGGAACCTTTAGATTTTAGATTCGTCATTGATCCTAGGCTATACGTTTGAATCACTTATTAATAGCCTAATTCTAATCCTCCTTTCTTCTTACATGCTTTTAAATTATGTGATTTGAGTCCATTTTCATGGTTCGGTGTCGATCGTGAATTTCCATCAGTTTGAATAATCAAGTCAGCCTTTTTAAAGTTGCTCCTATGACTAACATTGATTGAAAATTATTGGTTCTCTTTATTTCATATGATCCAACATTATGAGTCCCTTAGATTTAATCTCTCTAAGGTTATACAAGTGCAACCTACATTCCAATCCATCCTAGATCCTATAATTTTTTACAGAATTTATAAATTAAGGTCTAATAGTTGAATTCTTTTAAAATTCAATGGTTGTATCTTAGCCATCTGATCTCGATGGTTGATTTAAGTCCCTGTTCATCCCTGTCTATTAAACATGGACAAGATTGACGACTAGATCTTACTGTCAGTCCCTGTCCACGTTCACGGACAAGATTGACAGCCAATTCCTCGGTTGATCAGTGTTGCAGGGGTCAGATCACCACTGTCCGACTTCAATCAGACAATCAAAACCCAGGACAGGGCAATCAACGGCCCTGACAATCTCTATCCATTGGTTAGGGATGATATTTGATGCATGGATCCCCTTTTTGGGTTGATTCCAAGCTCAAATCAGCCCCGTGGATCTGTTCAGGGGTTGGATCACTACTGTCTGAGCTCCGATTAGACAATCAGAACTTGGGACAGGGTGATCAACAGCCCTAACATCCTCTGCTCTCCAAGCAGGGATGAGATTTGCGTGGACCCCCTTCCTGGGTTGATCCATGGCTCGGATCATCCCTGTCCGAGTTCCAGATGAAGAGTTGGAGCTCCGACAGGGTGATCAGAACCTCCAATGGCCGTGTCCCCTAGTTAGGGACGTGGTTTAGGGTTTGATCCGGCCATTAGGGTCGGATCGTGTGCCCTACTGTTCTAGAAACCCTAGATCTACTAACATCTACACGAATCAAGGTAAAACAAGGTTAGGGTTGTGGAAAACTTACCTCCGGGGCGTCCACAACGTCGGACCGTCACCGGAGAAGATGGGTTTTCGCGTTTTCCGGCGATGCTCCCCACGCAAGCAGCTCCCCCTCAGTTTTCCGGCGTTGTTTCTTCTCCGATGGAGTTGGAACCAAAGGGGTTTTGCTCCCCAACTCCTGAAGAGGAGATCGGACGGACGGATCTCCGATCAGAGTCCCCGCCGTCGCCAGTGAAAAACCCGGATTTCCCCGGCTCCCGCAGTCTCCTCCTCTCCTCTCTCTCTCTCCCGGTGTCGGATTTCGGCCGCCGGCTTCCTCCTCTTCTTTCTTCCTTTCTTCCTTTTTTGTTGTTTTTATTCTTCTTCTCTTCGTTTCGTCGTGTTCGTCGGGTAGGGCTCGGACGTAAAGTCTGTTTTCCGTCCCACTTACGGTGAGGCGTGGGAGCCGTTATCAAACTCGACGCCTCCCTTCAATTACTTTAGTGATGAATTTTTTTATATTTTTTTTTCTATTTCTTATTATACCTAAAGCAAGTGGAGATATGTTTTCACTGTCATCACACCGCCCTAAATCTATTCAACGGTCATGACATTTACTTATAGTGTTTTCTAAACACCTTATCGTCACGTTCATGTTTCTGCAAGTGGAGCCCATTAATAAATTTTTAAAAATATCCTTTGTGAGAAATTACAATTTATTCGCTCAAACTCGAATGTCAACAAAATTAATGTCGTTAGAATCATTTTTCCTAATATAATTTAATTGTAGAGATCTTGACACTCAATTTGATATTTATTGAAGTTTTTACTTATAAAACTCAATTTTTTAAATTTGTGCATTTCCATTCCATTTAAAGTTTAAAAAATATAATAAGAAAGCCTAAAACTTTAGGTCGTTACAACAACATAAGAAAAATAAACTAATGCCTACCTATATATTATTTAACAAAGTGTTCACACTTTAATAGATAGGACACCATAACCAAATAGTATATGCCTTGGTTATAGCAAAGCTCAGGCTAACCTGTGTCAAATATGTGTGATTCTAGTAAAAAAATTCTAAAAATTATGCAATAGATTAATATGCATAAATTATATTATATAAATTATACTACCAAACAATAATGCAAATTATATTAAATGCAACTACACTAGAAAAATAAAGCAAGAGTTAAAAACTTACAGTGGGGTCCTTGATGTGAGTTGAATCATTCAATTGTAAGTGTGGGCCACGCCTAACCTATATTATTACAACCCATTTAAAATAAATAAATAAAATTTAAAAGTGGGCCTCATTATAAGTCTTCTCAAAAATAAAAAAAATCTATTATAGGAAAGCAAAGAAATCCTAATTAATTTGGTGAAGCTTTAGCCCTTAGGATTGCCGCTCCTTTTGCCAAATTTCCCTCGCAAAAAATAAAGAAATATGTTAATTTTTGAGAAATTAGCAAAATATGTAACAATGGACCTAAAATCCTAAGCTATTGCAAGCCCAAACTATGACTAGAGATTATTGATCTAAACTAGAATCCGATCACAAATCCATTGTGATTTCTCAGCAACAAAGTCAAAAACTTGGTGTAATTCTAATATTACTTGTAAAGCACGGGAATCAAAGTAATATGATGTACACTAATGAGGTCGATCCTACGAGGAATCTTACAAATTTGTATGCTAATTAGATCTAACTTGGATTACTTGTCCTAGCCAAAGAAAGTTTTTTTTTTTTTTTGAACTACTTTAGAAATTAAAAGCACATGGAAATAGAAATATGCATGAAATTAGAAAATAAAATAGAGGGGAGAAAGGGGTTGCGACGTCGATGGATTGGAGAAGACGATCTGGGCAGCTCGGTGGGGGAGAACCGGCAGGGACAGGGTTGATTGAAGTGCCGGAGATCAAGAGGAAATCACCGGTCTTACTCTGGCAAGGGAGAATGCCGGAGATAGGAAAATTGGGGTTTTGGTCTCTGTCTACACCGATGAGGAGAGGGTTTTGCTTGCTTGCTGGGGAGATAAAAAATGTGGGGGAGAAGGAGAGAGAGAGAGAGAGAGAGAGAGAGAGAGAGAGAGAGAGAGGGTTTTAATCCGGTGAAGGTTGCACCGCCATCTGCGACTTGTTTCCGGTAGGTGGGGCGATGCCTACCATTTTCTCCGCCAGAGACGCGCAGACAAAACAAGGGAATAGACATTGGGGGTGTCATTATCAAAATGACTGTCTGCGATTTCTGTGTTTCTGTTTTTTATTATTTCTAATTATCAAAATACCCCTAATTTCAAAGTCTCATAACTTTCTCATTCAGACTCTATTTTCAGCGTTTTTTTGGTTGTTGAATTCCATTTTCTAAGTAAAATCCAATCATTCATGTTTCAATTCCTAATTTCATATAATAAAAAAAATTATACTCCTTGAAAACTCACACCTTAGTTGTAATGACTCCAATTTTGTAATATTAAAAATCCAAGTTAAACAATGAAAAGATCAGTTTTTGAAGATAAGGGCATTTTAGTCATTTCACTATTCACCTTGACTAAACCCAAAAATTTGGTCCTAAAAATGGTACCATTAGGTGTGTGTCGGAAAAAAGAATCCAACAAGACCAAAATCACCCAAAACGGAGTTAAAATGAGCAAGTTATGGCCCTTTGAAGTTCATGGGCAAAAATGTAATTTTTACAAAAAAACGGATTTAGCCTGCAAAAACACAGGGGCCCGTTTTGATACGGGCACCCTTCATCTTCAACCTCTAGAGGGTTCTAGAACGGCTCTGATTGGAGGAGAAATAACCGCCATTCTGGAGGTTTCTCCACCACCATTCAAAGGCGGTGAGAGCCCCCTCTAGAACCCTCTCATAGCTCTATAAATAGAGCTCTTTGACGCCTCTAATAGCAACCCAAAATATTGAAGAAAACCCGTTGAGGAGGAGTGACCTAGAGGGGAAACAAGGAGAAAAACCCAGCAACGAGCCAGGTATGCCCAAGATCCTTCAAAACCCATCTTCACAATAGATCTAAGATCAATTTCCTTGGGTTTTTGCATGAAAAACCATATAAAATGGAGCCCTAGAGAGCCACCAAGGACCCAGGGGATGTTCCCTGGGCTGCAGTAGTTGGATAGGGGGTGTCCTGAGGACACCCTGGTTCCCCAACGAACAGGACGTTCCAATCGGAACGTCACATGTCGTCCCGTTTAAAAAAAAACCAAACGGGCGCGTCCGGGGACGCACCCGCAAGAGAGAGAGTCGGGCGGGAAAACCCGGTGTGTCTGCAGACACGCCCGCTGAGGCGCACGCCGCAGACGCGCAGCGCACTAGCGGTACGGGTTTTCTCGTTCCTTAAGGAAGCCGAGGCACACGACGCAGACGCGCAACGCCCTAGCATTCCGTCTTTTCATTCTTAAGACCCTTATGTACGTGCGACACTAAAATGCTTATAACTTGAGATCTAGAGCTCCGATTGAGGCGTTGCAAAAGGAGTTGTGTCCGTGTCAACGACGCGAACACATACAAACTATAAAATCCCTGATCAAGGCCCAATCAAAGGTGGGCATGACCCTTAGAATAGGATGGTGGCGCATGGCCACTAAACCTTTGGAAAACTGAAGATACCAAGGCTCAATTAGGACCTTAGGACACCCATAGGCATAGGGATGGACCCCTAATGCCTAAGTAATAAGACCAACTACTCTAAAACCCTTAAAAGATAGGTTAAACTAACCATAATTCCCCAAACCATGTTCAGGAGTGTACGAGGACAAAGGGGTTAGCGCGACCTAGCTAGGTAGGTGCTCTATCGCTACTAGATTCTTTTAAAAGAACTATGATTATTTTGCGAATACATGATTTAAGTATATGACTTGTTTAGCATGCATGTGACAAATGCTTTATGCATAGACATGTTTTATATATACATTATGCATAGATATGTTTTGCAAACTATTACATACATTGCATGATCTATGAGCATTAAGTTCTTGCAAAGATTGCATGTCCTTGAGGGTTGCCAAAAGACACTGGAGTGCCGAGGGCCAAGCAGTTGTAAGGGACCCAAAGAGGACAGGTTTTGAAAAGAGGTTTTTGGCTTATTTGATCGTACATGATTTAGGCTAGTAAGCTCGTGGGTGTTATGCCAAGGGGTGTGGGTTGGCCACCCAGCCTCTACCACTATTAGGTGGATGGGTACCACACCCAAAAAGGGCATGTCCCTGGTTCGACTACATGTGGTACAGGGGGCTACCACTGGTGTTACTGCACTGGGTCGATGTGTCATATGCCCCGTGGAGGCTATGACGCTGTGTCCTCAAGTACCCGGGGACCACACGGCGGCGAGGTCATGGGCATAGTTTGGACTCTATGGTTTCGTGGACTTATTTGCATTGCATATGGCATGATATGAGGTTGGTCGACCATACCATACCAGATATCCATGAGTTGGATTCAATGGAGCATCTTATGCATATCATAATGTTATGATATATATGTATATAATACTTTCGATTTTGGATTATGTGATCCTTTAAGTCGTTAGTATTTTCGTTTGACAATGGATTTTAATATTGATATTGAACTTGAGTATTCAGACATGCACATGTTTTGAATGAGCATATGATTTTAAAACATCTCATGCATTATAAAACTAGTAGTGATAGGCTCCTACTGAGTATAGTATATACTCACCCGATCCTCAACATTTTTCAGACACAAAGTAAATACTTAAGGGCAAGGTATGCTTGTGCTAGGAGACAACCAGACTAAGTGCAAGTAAGTAAACCCCTACCTTATCTTTCAATGTTACTTAGTTGTAGTTACTCTCTAATAGCTGGGGCTGTGACTAACACTTTCTTGGGAATAATGTTGATTTTAAACTTTGCCATTGCTAGACAATTTGAGAATGTGTTTTGGCACTCGGGGTTTTTATGAAAGATTGTTTTCCAAAACAAAAAGATTTTCATGCATTTCATACTTATAAAACAAGAGATCTCGCCTTTTTATCAAAATTGCATCATATAAAAACCTGGGTCATCACATTAGTTTTATAATAATAAAATTCTAAGGTTGTTACAGAAGCTATCTTGGTCATTGGATTACTCTTTTAATATATGAAAAAGATCAAAAACCATAATTAATACCTAGAAAATTATGATCAATCACATACTTATTTTGGATGAGCTTCTAAACCTGCAAAATATGAAACTTTTGAATTATTGCTCATAAATGCATGTGTCGTGAATTTTGAAAATTTTCTAAAATAATGCCCTATAATTTATAACACATGGACTACTAATTTGGTACTTTTTATGCAAAATTGAATACTCATCACTGAAAACTAGAATTGATATATGCAATGAATTACCTTGATTGTGGCGACACAGGTTTTTATAACACATTTTATAATACATTTTGTAAAGATAGGGCCCTTAGAGTAAAAAAATTTCGCAAACCAAAGTAGCGAAAATTCTTTTCTTTAGAATTTGTTTTGTAAAACCTAAGTCGTCACCTCATACATAACATAAGTAAAATTTTGTATAAGATAAAATTCCATTGAAGGAATATTCTTTTATTAAACTTGAGGATCCATCCAGTGGTTCACAGTACACAGCCCATTGTATCCTTACAATACTTGTCCAAATATATAATCCAAATTACAAAGTTCAAAATTCAATACATGTTCTAATACAATGTTTCAAGGGATATACCCTGATTACTTATTCTTCAATTGTTCTTCAAGTCTTGAGCTCCTAAGTCTCCTTCTCTGTATCTGAGATATTGTAAACATTTGAACATTTACAATATCTCCGCAAGCTATGCTTGGTAGGGGATAAGAATGTAAGTTATTGACAATATAATCTCAATATTCAAGTATCCCATAATTCGTTCTATCATAAACACATTCATTAATAACTATTAGTTATAAGGACATCTCATTTCCTTGTCATTTGTATTCACCTTTATACATACATATTGTATAAGGACAAATCCCTTAAAAATGTAAAAATAATCAAGAATCATTTCTATACAAAGCTGATCAACTCCTTTCATTATAAGAGATTTGTATCTCAGCTAGTTACTATACGGGGAATTTTCCTTCTTGGGAAAAATATTGGTAATATACAATTACCTGGCATTTCATCATGCCATCCCTTAAGGCATTTCACTATGCCAATTTCATATGCATCATAATGCAAAATAATCAAGGACTACTATGGTTGCAGTCTGATCCGTACAGTGCACCCGGATAACTGTTCAATAATCCACTTATACCATTCTCAGTGGAAATTACAATATCCATGTCCATATGCAAGGACCATGGCTGTCACAGTGGTGGCCTTCTCATAAATGCCCCACCCGACTTTTAGCCTTTCTTAGACTTGGTATTCAATATCATCAAGTTTCAGAGAGTGGGTGGCCAAACCCTCTTAACTCTCCTAGCATAGCATCCCCAGGCATATGCTTGTTTAAAACAAAATCATAAGCCTCCAAGCTTTTGTGTAAAATAATACTTATATATATCAGACTATCTGTCTGTTTATCTAGGACTGGAATATTTTCTACTTTTCTATTCACTTAGGATTGTTCTCAATTCTCAACTTGACCATTTAATACTTATTTTCCTCATCATTTGGTTGGATCATATTTCAATTTGAGGTATTTACCTTAATATATTGGTATCATGCATGTCAATACTTCAAAACATAAGATCATGTATTAAACATGTATCTTCATGTAAAGGCATTCTTAATAATCCACCTACCTCAATAAGTATTCTTACTCCTTGAAATCTGTCATAGTCTCGATCAACATATATCTATCAAATCATATGTATAATGTCATTTTTCTAATCAAGGGTACATACTACATGGTCTTTTGATCATCCTTATGTAGGATAATCTAAATCTTTCTTCATTGAATATCATATATCTATGGGTTTAATATCAGCTATACAAATACCATCTATATCGTACATAACAATCTAATTTGCATTGATGTTTCTTTTTCCTTGTTGTTTTTTATCATACAAGATCTCATCTTATTTGATCATCCTTATCTCACTTACTATTTTTATTAAGGTTAGATAATTTGCTATCTTTCTATATTCTTATTATTATTCAACCAGTTAGTGTCTTACTTGGTTGAAGATAATTTATTTCTTCCTATCACTAAACAACTCCTCCTTATTTCAGGATGACTAGTACTTACCAGTTAAAGTCTGCTCAAAAAGTGGTTAATACAACCCTCATGTAAGGAGGCGTTTAGACCTCTCTTACGTCAATGGGAGGTGAGAAAAAAGCACTTGGCTCTTGTATACCCCTTATAACCACAATGTTCAGAGTCCACTGGAGTGGTACTAGCTCAACCTTTGATAAGGTTCCTATGAGCTCTTTACCTTAAGTCCCTTCTCTAATTGATTTTAATTAATTTCCATGGATATGCACAATGTCATCCATGGATGTTCATTATTTTTCTACTTTGGGCCAAGGAAATGATAAATCATTCCTTATATTGTCCTACTAACTATAGCCCTTATTAAGTCAAAATCATTCATTCATCTTAGTTGTCCAAGAATTTCTATATTTCATTAGTTTACATTTTTGGTGATTTATGCTCCTTATATCTTAACAATTACTTAACAATTGAATAAAATTTGACAATAAGTAAATCATCAACTTGAAAGCATAAATCAAATATAAGTTTAACAACTATATACTAACATTCTTCCTATGAATGTAACTTAAGCTAGTGAAATAAAACTAACATGATCCTAAGTTATGAAACACATCTTCTATCATAATGAAATCATGTTTAAATCCTAATTTACACTAACATGATCCTAAGATAATCAAATCTACTAACAAATTACTCATTTAGGACATATCATACTAAAATTTCAATATTACACTATCATGCTTTCTAACTTAGAACATAAATCATATTTATACTTCTATATCCAATAAAAGACAATTAAAACTTAGAACATAAATCACATTTACACTTCTATATCCAATAAAAGACAATTAAACTAATTTTTATCAAGATTATTATAAACCTTTAAATATGATCCAACCATTAGATCTTAGGTGTTTTCCTTTAGATTAAGGGTTTTAATTACCTTTGGGGCTTTTAATCCATTAAGATCCAAAAATCATATCCACTTGATTTTGTCACATTTCATCTATGATCTAACTAGATTCCATCATAATATCATCCCTTTAATCCATCCCAAGGATCTGATCATACTTGATCTCATTGATCAAGTGGGTTCCTTTGTATTTTTAGGGTTTTTCTACCATAAAGGGTAGATCCCCTAATTTATCCCAGATATATCTAAATTAACCATAGATATTATTTTATTACAGTATTATATCATCATTAAAATAAATTTCCAAGATCTGATCACCTCAGATCTTGAAGATCTTAGAAATCGGACACTTATTTCCAAAATACAGAATAATTCAGGAATAATTTTTAAAAATATTATGCTTCATTAGAAATTAGACATTACAAGCTTTTCATAGCTTCTTTTCGATCTCAATTTGGAATTCATATGACTCTACAATCTTAAATTAAAGTTTACAGCTGTTCCTAGGGTCCATATTTGATCTGGGCCCAACAGAATTAATCTCTCTCAATTGAGGGTCCAAACCTTGTTAGATTTTCTTAAAAATTATACCCTAAGGGTTTTTTATCCTTATAGATCGATTGAAAAGCTCAGAATTTCCATCTGAGCTCTCTAGCACCATAAATTGAAGGCTCTTGTATTTACTTTATTTTTACCATTTTTCATTCAAATTAAATTACAAAAAAATAAAAATTACACTAAACCATAATAAATATGTATGGGAAGTAGTTCCACCTACCTAAATGGCAAAAAATAATATAATTGATGCCCAATTTGAGAGAATTACCGGTTGATGATAATATAACCCGATTGTCCACCTTTTTGTGATTTTCTGTTGTTGGAACCGTTGGATCTTGAAATTGATTTGGTGTTTTGTATATACTATCGTATAGGATGTTATGGACGGTGGAATTGATGAGATTCTTCCTGGAACGGAGTGCCTAATTGAATTTAGGTCTCTTGTTCCAATTAGAAAGAGGAGAGAGAAATAAGGAAAAGAGAGTTTGGGGAGGGATGAAGGAAATTTAGGGCTGAAATTCAAGGAAAGATTTGGAAATTTCGTGGTTAAGGTTGTGAAAATTTTTGGGACATATTTATAGCCAAATTTGAAGTTTTATCATTTCTTTTGATAAGATATTTTATTACTTTAGAATTTTTAATTACTAATGTATTCTCCATTCTCACTACAATCTCCACTACCAGAAATAATGCACTAAGAAATTATTGGTGCTTTTAGAATGTTGGCCCATTTTGTGGGCCCCACTTTTTATGTAAAAAGACTTTTTTGTCCTTTTAACTCCAAAATTAGAGAATAATAGGCAATATTTGTCCGAACTCAGAATCGAGCGTACTTAGTGGCTTTGGAATCGTATTTCTAAGTGCTTCATGAATATTGAGGTCTTATTTCTTGGATATGGGATATGAGTAAAATTACCATTTTACCCCAAAATGGAAAAATTAACGAATTTTCATTTTAACTCAGAATTGAACGTACTTAATGTTGTTTCGATCAGTTTTCCAAGTACATCCATAATTTCTATGTTTTAATTCATAATATAATCTCTATAAAAAGAGAATTTTCAATAACCTAATATTCCAGCCCAGAATTTCTAAAAATTCAAACTTTATTAATTTTTCTTAATAATTTACAAAAATTCAGGGTCATTACATTGATAAAGGCATTGATAGCAAAGTTAGGAGTTCTTAGCCTCCTTATGATCTCAATGTTAACATTTCTTCATGTAATACTACAAGAAGTGATTGTGACTCCCCAACATGGTTCTATTCCTCTGAGGAAGAAAGTCAATAGTATGTTAGCTCAAGAAGTTCATTATGATCTAAAATGGTCTCCCTTGGCCTAGTTTCAAAAGTTAAATTTTAAGTTAGCAGACTATCATCGTTGTGTTTTTATTTAATCATATGAGTCAATTGAGAATCTTTGACTGAAATGAGTTAATTCGCTCTATCTTTGTGGGCTAGTTTTACAAAATGGATGAGAAGGGCAAAATTGAGTTTCATCTCATTAAAATCCCTCTCGAGTCAAATATAGGTTTATTTACTCATCCGAGTTAATGAAAAATTGATCACATCAATGATTGATTCACTAAGTCAACACAGTTTAACCTTGGACCATGTCATGTTGGAATCTAAGTTTTTAACTCTTATGTTAGTAGGGATGGCAATAGGTCAGGTCTACTACAACTTTGGCCAACATTATCCCTAAACCTATTTTTTTATTCCAATCCTAATCCTAACCCTCACTAACTCTAGTCATAAATGTTCAACCGTAACACTATTAGGGTCAAAAAATTATTGCCTCAAATCCTAACTTGTATGGGTCAATTTTGGCCGAGTCCCCTAACTGATAATAATACTAAAAGTTTTTTCATACTTTAAATCATTAATTGATAGTTATCAAATAATTATATCTTTTCATATTGACCATTTTCAAATCATATGAACAAATTAGAACATTCATACTAAAGAGAAAGGTAGGATTAGATCCATACCAAAATTATAAAACTTTTAATCTCCAAAATGTCCTTGTAGTTAGTTTTAAAAAATATATACAAGGAATTTTAGTCAATATATCAATATAGAGCAAAATGTTTTGGGCTCCTAACTTTTCATCATTGACCCTAGCCCAATCCTAATATGAATTCAAGTCACAAAATTTAACCCTAGCCCTAAGCCTAACACCAAATTTCCTAATCCTAGTCCTACCATCATGGATCAATTAAGGTCAGGCCCCTAATTGACCTAACCCTTTGCCATCCCTATGCATGAGAAAGGGAAGTGTGCTTCATCTCCTCTAAACAAAAATACCAATTTCCCTCTATTAAAAAAAAATCCTACCATTTAACCTCATTATTGCTTCTAAAGTTGTAATGACTCTAATTTTGTAATATTAAAATCCTAAGTTACCAATGAAAAGTTCAGTTTTTGAAGATAAGGGCATTTTAGTCATTTCAATATTCACATTGAATGAACCCATAAATTTGACCCTAAAAATGGTACCATTAGGTGTGTATCAGAAAAAGAAATCCAACAAGACCAAAATTACCTAAAACGAAGTTAAAATGAGCAAGTTATGGCCCTTTGAAGTTCAAGGGCAAAAATGTAATTTTTACAAAAAAAGGATTTAGCCTGTAAAACACAGGGGCCCGTTTTGATACGGGCACCCTTCATCTTCGCCATTCTGGAGGTTTCTCCACTGCCATTCAAGGGCGGTGAGAGCCCCCTCCAGAACCCTCTTATAGCTCTATAAATAAAGCTCTTGGGCGCCTCTAATGGCAGCCCAAAAGCTTGAAGAAAACCTGTTTTGGAGAAGCAACCTAGAGGGAAAATGAGGAGAAAAACCTACCAACGAGCCAGGTATGCCCAAGATCCCTCAAAACCCATCTTCACAGTAATCCTAGGATCAGTTTCCCTAAGTTTTTGCATGAAAAATCATGCAAAATAGAGCCCTGGAGAGTCACCAAGGACCCAGGGACGTTCCTTGGGCCGCATTGGTTCGACCCACCACACTGGTTCAATAGGGTCAAACCAGGGTGTCCTGAGGACTCTACAGTCCCCCAAACGACCAGAACGTCCCATCGGGAGGAGACGCGTCAACCCCGTTTGAGAGAACCAAATGGGCGCGTCCCCAGACGCGCCCGCAAAAGGGAAAAACAGGCGAAAAACCCGGCACGTCTGCAGACGCGCAGTGCGCTAGCGAACTGGGATTTTTCCACTCCTTAAGAAAAGGCCGGCGCATGCCACTAACGCGCAGCACGCTAGCATTCCGCCTTTTCACTCTTAAGGCCCTTATGTACGTGTGACACTAAAACGCTTATAACTTGAGATCTAGAGCTTCGATTGAGGTGCCGCAAAAGGCGTTGTGTCCGTGTCAATGACGCGGACACACCCAAACTATAAAATCTTTAATCAAGGTCCAATCAAAGGTGAACATGAACCTTAGAATAGGATGGTGGCGTGTGGCCGCTAGACCTTTGGAAAACTGAGGATACCAAGGCCCAATTAGGACCTTAGGACACCCATAGGCATAGGGATGTACCCCTAATGCCTAAGTAATACGACCAACCACTCTAAAACTCATAAAAGATAGGCCAATCTAACCTTGATTCCCCAAACCATGTTCAAGAGCGTACGAGGACAAAGGGGTTAGCGCGACCTAGCCAGGTAGGTGCTTTATCGCTACTAGATTCTTTTAAAAGAACTATGATTATTTTGCGAATACATGTTTTAAGTATATGACTTGTTTAGCATGACTTAATTCAGCATGCATTTGATAAATGCTTTATGCATATTTTGTAAATAATTGTATATACATTATGCATAGATATGTTTTGCAAAGTATTGCATACATTGCATGATTTGTGAGCATTAAGTTCTTGCAAAAATTGCATGTCCTTGAGGGTTATCAAAAGACGCTGGAGTGCTGAGGGCCAGGCAGTTGTGAGGGACCAAAAGAGAACAGGTTTTGAAAAAAGAGAGGTTTTCGCTTGTTTGATCTGATCATGATTTAGGCTGATAAGCTCGTGCGCTATGCCGAGAGGTTTGGGTTGGCCTCCAGCCTCTACCACTATTAGGTGGATGGGTACCTCGCCCAAAAAGGGCATGTCCCTACGTCGACTGCATGTGGTATAAGGGGCTACCACTGGTGTCACGGCACTGGGTCGATGTGTCATATGCCTCGTGGAGGCTATGACGTTGTGTCCTCAGGTACCCAGGGACCACACGGTGGCGAGATCGTGGGCATAGTTTGGACCCTATGGTTTCGTGGACTTATTTGCATTGCATATGGCATGATATGAGGTTGGTCGACCATACCATACCAGATATCCATGAGTTGGATTCAGTTGAGCATCTAATGCATATCATTATGTTTATGATATATGATACTTTCGACTTGGATTATGATATTTCTTTAAGTCGTCAGTATTCTGGTTTGACAGTGGTTTTTAATATCGATATTGAACATGATTATTCAAACATGTATATGTTTTTATGAGCACATGATTTTAAACATAGCATGTATTGCAAACCTAGTAGTGATAGACTCCTACTGAGTATAGTATATACTCACCCTATCCTTAACATTTTTCAGGATAATTCCATCAACAAGTAGAGGACATCTATGTTAGTGCTACAAGCAAGTGAATCAAAAAGGAAACAATTATACATGTAAGTAAATTCTCAACCCTTTTGACATGTATTTGTATTTAATTATAGTTGGGCTATGTGCTGTGACTGGTTAGATCTGGGAAAAAACACTTATGATTTCTAAAGATTTTCAAAAACTACCTTGGTTGTTGTGAAAGCAAATGACACTCGGGGTTTTCAAATTGAATTTCAAATAAAAGATTTTTCTACTGTACTGCATTGTTTTTTTTTTTTAAATAGGGACCCCCCCTTAGGAATTTAGATTTTTTATTTAAAAATGCATAAGAAAACCAGGATCATCACAGTTGGTATCAGAGCCTAGGTTTTATCCTTTCACAGCCAGTCCAGCATGTCCAAGGGTCATAGACAATCAAGAAAATCAAGAAGAAGTAGTATAAATTGAAGAAGTAGAGATGACTACTTCTATTTGAAGATTACAATATTAATGCTCAAGGCATTTCACCATAAACAAATAGGTGAAAAAGGAGATAGGTCTAGCAAATACTTAGATATTGGATGGCTTAAATCTTATCAATAAGGATTGTTGTGCAGTGGTGAAAAGATGAAATCTCATATAAGGATCATAGTATGATGAGAATGATGAATGAAGATGTTAGTGGACTTGTTAGTAGATAGTTCTGACCTGCAATAAAGTAATCTCATCAAAGGTGAGAAAATTGAAGAACCTAGATGGCTATCTTACCCTTCTAAAGAATATCAGAATATTGGTACACTATCATATGATATGAGTATGATAGGGGATGTAAAAGACAGACTTTGAGAAAATTTTGATGATAAGCTAAGAGGGATGAGAATACAAGATGATATTAGGAGATAACTGTGACTCGTATTAGATCACAAAGGTATGGATCCTAAAGGACTTAGCTCAATTTTGGATACCTTAATTGGAGCCTTTTGAAGAGTGAAGTGCTATTGAATGATAACTACCTGAGTATTATGGAGCAAATCAGAAGATGTATATAAGTGACATATTATGTGATTAACAGGAACATAACACGAATATGATAGGGAAATGAATTCGATAGTGTTATCAAAAGATTTTGATAATACTACGGATGATAGATCTGTGAATAATAGATTGATCCTAACATATAAGAGAAGTATAGCATGACCAAAAGATCAATGCCATTATTAAGACATTGTATGAATTTTTTGAGGCTATAGGCAATTGAGGATTTCAATGATCTTAAGACAGTTTAGAATTTTTGAGAAGCATTCAGTTTATCACATCTGTTGAGTAAAGGAGTAGATGTAGCATCGATTATATACAACAAAGCACATGAAGACATTGAGACAAAAATGAGGACTTTGAAGAAAAGAAAGAAAGAGATAGAGATGTAACTATAAGTATTCAATGAAATATTGAATATTCAAAAGAAGAAGATCATGACTTTATGGAGGTACATAGAATTCTATCATCTTGAATCCTATAGGAAGGTAGATCAAACAAATGCAAAGGAATAATACTAAATGAGTTGGTGATCTTATTGCAAAGGAGTATAAAAGAGAGAAAGCATATGGGGTTTAAGACTTTGAGTAGAGTATCGAATTTCTGGAGATTTTGCGACAAGAAAATTTCGAAGAGGAAAGGTGACCAACTAGAAATTAAATCCTACAAATGGTTTGATATCAAATATTACAATTAGATTCTTATCGGATCCATTAGCTTATGGATATAATAAAAAAAAAGGAAAATTTGGTGATATCTTACCTTGCCACTACATGAGTGAATAAAGGAATTAAGCCGGGACAGTAACTTGTCCATTTAGTAATAGGGTACCATCAAGGATCAAATGAAGGTCCTGCTATCATATATTGGAAGACCAAAAATCTTAAGACCATTATTTAGTCATTACCTTTAGAGCACTATTGATTAAAGGTATCCCTCCCTATTTGATCAAATATGTTAGTAGTTGAAGTTATATACTCAGAGGGATGTTGTAAGTCTTTAGACTTGAGTTTTCCTTGAAAAGAAAAGTACTTGTTAAAATAAGTCAATTGAGGGTATGAGGTCAGTTGATGAGAATAGTTGCAACTGAGATAGGAGCAAAAATAAGAAGTGATCTAAACCAATGGGAAACATTTTTCAAAATGGCTACCATGACAAGGTAAAGAAATTACTTTGAGTCTGAAAAATATTGCTGACTTGGATTGAAAGGGAAGGCAAATAAGTATTGATCACTTTGGAGACCCTTGAGCTTATGACAAAGATATATCTGAAAAGAGATCAATAGGTAATCAAATAAAGTCCTTCTATATGTCTACGAAAATATTCCATGCTTACCTAAGTGTTTTTCAAATTTGATGATTTAATAAGCTTTAGCATAACTTGATGAAGTAGTTATTAAATGAGAACTGCTATTATAAGCTAAGTATGAGAAGGCACTTGAAAGATAAAATAAGGAGGCACTTGAAAAATAAAATTTGAGGAATTGAGAAAATCACTATGAGGATACCTCTTGACAAATGCAGACTGCATGATTGACAATAAAGCCTTGATAAAAGATTGCACGATATCTTGACATAGGGATGGAAGGAGAAAGTTAAGGTGGCCACACATTATAAGGTAAGATTCGATGTTACGTGGCCTTTAGACTGTCACGACCCAGGTTTTTATATGATGCAATTTTGATAAAAGGGCGAGATCTCTTGTTTTATAAGTATGAGATGCATGAAAATCTTTTTCATTTGGAAAACAACCTTTTATAAAAATCCCGAGTGTGAAAACACATTCTCCAATAATTTAGCCATGACAAAGTTTTAAATCAATATTGTTCCCAAGAAAGTGTTAGTCACAGCCACATCTATTAGAGAGTAACTACAATCAAGTAACATTGAAAGATAAGATAGGGGTTTACTTACTTGTACTTAGCCCGTGTCTCCTAGCACAAATGTCCCTTGCCCTTAAGTATTTACTTTGTATCTGAAAAATGTTGAGGATTGGGTGAGTATATAATATACTCAGTAGGAGCTTATAACTACTAGTTTTATAAATGCATGAGATGTTTTAAAATCATATGCTCATTCAAAACATGCGTATGTTTGAATACTCGAGTTCAATATCAGTATAAGAATCCATAATCAACTAAAATTCAAAATATGCGTATGTTTGAATACTCGAGTTCAACATCAGTATAAGAATCCATAATCAACTGAAATTCTCATGACTTAAAAGATCACATAATCCAAAACTGAAAGTATCATATATATATGATGACTTCATGATATGCAATAGATGCTTCATGGAGTCCAACTCATGGATCTCTAATATGGTATGGTCAACCAACCTCATATCATGCTATATGAAATGCACATAACTCATCAAACCATAGGGTCCACTATGCCCACGACCTCCTCGCCGTATGGTCCCCGGGTACCTGAGGACACTCGGTCATAGCCTCCACGGGGCCTATGACACGTCGACCCAGTGCCGTGACACCAGTGGTAGCCCCCTGTACCACATGCCTGGCCCTCGGCACTCCAGCGTCTTTTGGCAACCCTCAAGGACATGCAATCTTTGTAAGTACTTAAATCATGCAATGCATGTACTTGTTTGCAACACATATATGTGCATAATGTATATGCAATCATTTCAAAACATGGCTATGTACAAAACGTCTATCATATGCACGCTGAATCAAATCATGCTAAACAAGTAATATGCTTATAACATATGTTCTCAAAACAATAATAGATCTTTTAAAAGAATCTAATAGTGATAGAGCACCTACTTGACTAGGTCGCGTTAACCCCTTTGTCCTCGTACGCTCCTGAACATGGTTTGAGGACTCAAGGTTAGTTTAACCTATCTTTGATGGGTTTAGAGCAGTTGGGTCTCATTACTTAGGCATTAAGGGTCCATCCCTATGCCTATGGGTGTCCTAAGATCCTAATTGGGCCTTGGTATCCTCAGTTTTCCAAAGTTCTAGTGGCCACGCGCCACCATCCTATTCTAAGGATCATGCCCTCCTTTGATTGGGCCTTGATCAAGGATTTTATAGTTTGAATGTGTCCGCGTCGTTGATACGGACACAACGCCTTTTGCGGCGCTTCAATCGGAGCTCTAGATCTCAAGTTATAAGCGTTTTAGTATTGTATGTACATAGAGTCGTAAAATCAAAAAAACCAGAATGCTAGGGCGCTGCGCGTCTGCTACGTGCGCCCTGCTTCCTTAAGTAACAAAAAAATTCGACGTGCGCTAGCGCGCTGCGCTTCTGTGGCGCGCGCCTCAACGGGCTCGTCCCGCCCGTTAGAGACCTGGGTCATCCTCAGGTCACCCTGGTTCGACCCTGTCGAACCAGTGCGGCCTAGGGGACGTCCTTGGGTCCTTGGTGGCTCTCCCAGGCTCCGTTTTGCATGGTTTTTCATGCAAAAACTTAGGGGGATTAAGCCTAGGACTATGGGTGAGATGGGTTTGGGGAGTTTTTGAGCATACCTGCTTCGTGGCTGGTTTTCCCCTCTTGGTCACTGCTCCGCGATGGGTTTTCTCCAAGGTTTTGGGCTACCATTAGAGGCACCCAAGATCTCTATTTATAGGGCTTTTAAATAGGGTTCTGGAGGGGTTCTAATCGCCTTTGAATGGCGGTGGAGAAACCTCCAGAATGGCGATGGTTTCTCCTTGAAACACCGCCGTTCCAGAAGCCTCTAGGAGCTTAAAGACAACGGGGTGCCCGTATCAAAACGGGCACCTGTGTTTTTCAAGTTAAGTCGTTTTGTGAAATTTACAATTTTGCCCCTGAACTTCAAAGGGCCATATCTTGCTCATTTTAACTCCGTTTTGGGTGATTTTGGTCTCCTTGGATTTCTTTTTCTGAGACGCATCTAATGGAACCAATTTTAGGACCAAATTCATGGGTTTAGTTAAGTCAACTAGTGAAATGACCAAAATGCCCTTTTCTTTAAAACTGAACTTTTCATTGCTAAACTTGGAATTTCAATATTACAAAATTAGAGTCATTACATAGACAAATAGTTAGTTGTTATGAGCATATACCAAGTATGAAAAATCAATTTAAGGAATTTTCTAAGGACTAACCCTACTAGATTGAGTATAGAACTGTTTGACTGAAAGGTTACAAAGAAAACCATCAAGCAAAGAAAGAACAAAGAGGATGATTACAAAGGATTCAGCCATGACCTAGTAAGGGTACTCGGTGATGAATAAGAGACTTTTTTCTTTGCATAAATAGGAACATTATTGACAATCCTAATGACAAATTGATGAGAATAGTGAGATAAGCTTCTAGACGAGAACATATGACTTATGATGATGAATCGACCATTAACATTTGACATGAGTTTGGATAAGATCCTCACAGAGGAAAGCATTTAATGAATTCAATAATTATGAAACTGGATATAGAGTTAGGACATTTTACTTTCAGTATATGATAAAGTCCTCGATGGAAGATGCTACTAATTGGCTTTCATGAGTTTATTTGAATGTAACTTTGGTCGAGGAATAAAGTCACATATGGAAAAATGGCAGACAATTGAAATTCAAAGATAATCAAGGAATTGGCTATAGAGCACATTATACCATGACAGTTATTGAAGCATCTTGGAGACAAATATAAAAGGTAAGAAGCAAAGTTAGACACAATAGAAAGAAGGTAACTTTTTGGACTTGTGGATGATGAAAGAGATCACTAGATGAAAAGGATTATCTTATGATATTCAAAATAGGAGAAATAAGATAATATGATCTCAAAGAAATATGGAGTAATTTATACATAAATAAAGAAGCATGATCTTATGAGGAGACTATCTTATACATGATGAGATAAGTATAGGAATCTAAGGATTTCAAGATAGATGAAGTACCGCTAAAAATCGGTATTGTTAAACTGGCACGTATGAGAGTATGCATCAGAGTACGCAGCAAAAGCGACCCTTACAGGTGAGGCCTTGTAGGAGGAAAAATGGGAATGATAAATTGAGGATTAGCCTAGATTTGATTACCAAGGGGGAGAATGCATTCACTAAGAAGTTATTTAAGAGACAAATACCAGGAAGATGATAATTTATGAAATTTTGAGGAAAAAATTCTTTTAAGGGGTAAGAATGTAATGACTCCAATTTTTTAATATTAAAATCCCAAGTTAGCAATGAAAAGTTCAGTTTTTGAAGATAAGGGCATTTTAGTCATTTCACTATTCACCTTGACTGAACCCAGAAATTTGACCCTGAAAATGATACCATTAGGTGCGTCTCAAAAAAATGAATCCAACAAGACCAAAATCACCTAAAACAGAGTTAAAATGAGCAAGTTATGACCCTTTGAAGTTTAGGGGCGAAAATGTAATTTTTTACAAAAAACGGATTTAGCCTGCAAAACACAGGGGCCCGTTTTGATATGGGCATCCTTCATCTTCAACCCCCTAGAGGGTTCTAGAACGGCAGTGATTGGAGGAGAAATTACCGTCATTCTGGAGGTTTCTCCATTACCATTTAAGGGCGGTGAGAGCCCCCTCCAGAACCTTCTTATAGCTCTATAAATATAGCTCTTGGGCGCCTCTAATGGCAGCCCCAAAGCTTAAAGAAAACCTGTTTTAGAGAAGCAACCTAGAGGGGAAATGAGGAGAAAAACCCAGCAACGAGCCAGGTATGCCCAAGATCCCTCAAAACCCGTCTTCACAGTAGTCTTAGAATCAGTTTCCTTAAGTTTTTGCATGAAAAATCATGCAAAATAGAGCCCTGGAGAGTCACCAAGGACCTAGGGACGTTCCTTGGGCCGCACTGGTTCGACAGGGGTGTCTTGAGGACACCCCGGTCCCCCAAACGACCAGAACGTCCCACCGGGATGAGACGCGTTGACCCCGTCTGAGAGAACCAAACGGGCGCGCCCGCAAAAGGGAAAAACGGGCTGAAAACCTAGCGCGTCTGCAGACACGTCCGCTGAGGCACATGCCGCAGACATGTAGTGCGCTAGCAAACCGGGATTTTTCCACTCCTTAAGAAAAGGCAAGCACATGCCATTGACGCGCAGCACGCTAGCATTCCGCCTTTTCACTCTTAAGGCCCTTATGTATGTGTGACACTAAAACGCTTATAACTTGAGATATAGAGCTCCGATTGAGGCGCCGCAAAAAGCGTTGTGTCTGTGTCAATAACGCAGACACCCAAACTATAAAATCCTTGATCAAGGCCCAACCAAAGGTGGACATAAACCTTAGAATAGGATGGTAGCGCATGGCCGCTAGACCTTTGGAAAACTGAGGATACCAAGGCCCAATTAGGACCTTAGGACACCCATAGGCATAGGGATGGACCCCTAATGCATAAGTAATAAGACCAACCACTCTAAAACCCATAAAAGATTGGCCAATCTAACCTTGATTCCCCAAACCATGTTCAGGAGCATACGAGGACAAAGGGGTTAGCGCGACCTAGCTAGGTAGGTGCTCTATCGCTACTAGATTCTTTTAAAAGAATTATGATTATTTTGCGAATACATGTTTTAAGTATATGACTTGTTTAGCATGACTTAATTCACCATGCATGTGATAAATGCTTTATGCATGTTTTGTAAATAATTGTATATACATTATGCATAGATATGTTTTGCAAAGTATTGTAGACATTGCATGATTTGTGAGCATTAAGTTCTTGCAAAAATTGCATGTCCTTGAGGGTTATTAAAAGACGCTGGAGTGCCGAGGGCCAGGCAGTTGTGAGGGACCTGAAGAGGACATGTTTTGAAAAAAGAGAGGTTTTCACTTGTTTGATCTGATTATGATTTGGGCTGATAAGCTCGTGCGCGCTATGCCGAGAGGTTTGGGTTGGCCTCCGGCCTCTACTATTATTAGGTGGATGGGTACCACACCCAAAAAGGGCATGTCCCTACGTCGACTGCATGTGGTATAAGGGGCTACCACTGGTGTCACGGCACTGGGTCGATGTGTCATATGCCCCGTGGAGGCTATGACGTTGTGTCCTCAGGTACCTGGGGACCACACAGTGGCGAGGTCATGGGCATAGTTTGGACCCTATGGTTTCGTGAACTTATTTGCATTGCATATGGCATGATATGAGGTTGGTCGACCATACCATACCAGATATCCATGAGTTGGATTCAGTTGAGCATCTGATGCATATCATTATGTTTATGATATATGATACTTTCGACTTGGATTATGATATTTCTTTAAGTCGTCAGTATTCTGGTTCGACAGTGGTTTTTAATATCGATATTGAACATGATTATTCGAACATGTATATGTTTTTATGAGCACATGATTTTAAACATAGCATGCATTGCAAACCTAGTAGTGATAGACTCCTACTGAGTATAGTATATACTCACCCTATCCTTAACATTTTTCAGGATAATTCCATCCACGAGTAGAGGACATCTATGTTAGTGCTACGAGCAAGTGAATCAAAAAGGAAACAATTATACATGTGAGTAAATTCTTAACCCTTTGGACATGTATTTGTATTTAATTATAGTTGGGCTGTGTGCTGTGACTGGATAGATCTGGGAAAAAAACACTTATGATTTCTAAAGCTTTTCAAAAACTACCTTGGTTGTTGTGAAAGCAAATGACACTCGAGGTTTTCAAATTGAATTTCAAATAAAAGATTTTTTCACTGCACTGTATTGTTTTTTTTTTAAATAGGGATCTAGCCTTAGGAATTTAGATTTTTCATTTAAAAATGCTTGAGAAAACCCGGGTTGTCACAAAAGTACTATTAATACCTTGAAGATACAAGCAGATGAAAATGAGAAAAACATGGTTAGAGAAATTACAAATAACTAAATCAATAATGCGGGAGACATCCATTTATGAATTAGAAATATAATATGCAGCTCATTAGAGTCCTTGAGGAGATGGTATCGCATTATAGTTTCCTTTGCTAATCATGAACATACGGATTTTCATATGAAAATAGAATAGTACAAACCACAATCATGTTGACATTTCATCAACCACGAAACAATTGCATCATGATCAACACTCCCAAGCTTGTGCAGTATATCCAAAGTAATCAATCCCCAATAGGCACCATTCATCCTTGGATGCTCTGTGATAAAGGATTCAAAATTATCCTTTTGCTAATAACAAAGCACAAAGGAGAATCCATAAATTGAACATTTTTGTGCAAATTCAGCCATATAAACCATGGTAAATAATCATTACAAACCTTTTCAACATCTTAAATATATTTGATATGTTTCTCAACTTCTAGACTGTTAAGTCCTTAATTTTTCCTAAAATAACCTTATATTACTATTTTATTAGATCATTTAACAAGGTAATTTTGTGATTTTAAATCAATTTTAGCTATAATCGATCATCCAACTATTAATTTGAAAAGTTAACTATCAGATAATCATTATAGCTAATTACTTATATAAGATAATTCTAATTTTATATTTTGTTTTGCAGATAATCCATAGTACATTGGACGGTTTAAATAAGCTTATTTTGATGGGTCCAATGCCACAAAGCATGGGCAAATCTGACCAATTATGCCAAATCTGAGCAAAATTGACCAATCATGCCAAATCTAGCAAAGTTGACCAAGTCTGACCAATCATGGGCGCACAACAGACGACGTCGAACGACATCAGCTTCGCATGCGTGCGCGTGAAAGAGCCGCGATTCGTGGTCTCGGTGGGGTCCGGACACGCTGCGTCTTAGCGACTGTGACGCACGTGGCGGTGCGTCACGGTGCCGAAGACGCACGTGGCGCATCTTGGCTGCGAGCGTCTTTGTGACGCCATTTTAAGCAGGTGTCAACTGGCGGAAAACGGAACCGCCGGTATAGACCACCTTATGGTGGTCCGACAAGCCTCATTTACGTATACTTGAACTTAAAACTTGATTTTTGGGAGCTAGAGGAGTCCAAATCAAGATCCGAAAAAAGCGTTGTGACAGTATTGATGATGCGGACCTATTTTTAACTTAAAAACTTATAAATGACCACTTTTTATTTAGAATTTTTTTAAAATAGTGGTGTGACATGTACAGGTGCACTTGAATATACCAGTTAAAGGGAGTTATTAGCAAGCTAGTGGTCTCACATTGAAGTAGGTGATGACAATTAATGCTTTGCTTTGATTTTTAAACCATATTTAAATATAACATTATGTGTGATTGTGTTTTAAATTGCAATTATCATTTATCGTGGATTTCATGCGACTTTGAGTACATTATGATTATTCTAAATTGAAATATTTTATTGAATAAACTTATTTCAAATGCTTTTATAAGCATGAGGTTAATTAGTTATGCTTAAATAGAGACTTATTTCTTATCATATATAGGAAATGCATGGATTTACATGAAAATGAGAATAGAGGCTTATTAGCTGGTCCTTTTATAGGCTAATCCCAAGATGAGGGGCATGTCTTGGGGAATTCGAGCTATAAGTGCTCTTGAGTTTTAGCATATACATATATTTTTGTGTTTTATATTTAATGACGGGTGCTCTCACCCGATGGGCTTCATGCTAGGAGGGATAGGGCTAACCACCCACCCTCCGAGATTATGATGTGATAATTTTGTGATATGATAGACACCTGCCCATAGATGGCATTCGGTAGGGGTTAGGTAACATGGATAGTTCACACTACTGGTCTGAGCCTTTCCATGGGGACAGATGCTAAGTCTCCCGTTATGGTGTCGACGAGGAGCGGCGGTGGTTGATACCCATGGAGGGTTGTCACTACGGCATGATTGTCACGACCCAGGTTTTCCCATGCATTTTTAAATGCAATACCTAATTTCCTAAGGCAAGATGCGTCCCTATTTGAAAACCATTCTATAAAAACCATGCAATGCAGCAGAAAACCTTTAGTTTTAAACTCATTTTTGAAAACCCCGAGTGTCATTTGCTTTCACAACAACTAAGGTAGTTTTTGAAAAACTTCAGAAATCATAAATGTTTTTCCCTATGTCTTTCCAGTCACAATGCACAAATTTCAATCAGAACTAAGTACAAACACATGTCCAAAGGGTTGAGAGTTTACTTACATGTATATTTGTTTCCTTTTGGATTCACTTGCTCATAGCACTAACATAGATGTCCTCTTTTTTGTGAGTGGAGCTGTCCTGAACCATGATATATACGGACGTATCCTGTCCTTGAGTGCTTACTGATGTCTGAAAAATGTTAAGGATTGGGTGAGTATATAATATACTTAGTAGGAGCCTATCACTACTAGTTTTATAAATGCATGAGATGTTTTAAAATCATATGCTCATTCAAAATATGTGTATATTTGAATACTCGAGTTCAATATCAGTATAAGAATCCATAATCAACTGAAATACTCATGACATCAAAGATCACACAATCCAAAATTGAAAGTATTATATATATATATATGATGACATCATGATATGCAACATATGCTTCATGGAGTCCAACTCATGGACCTCTAGTATGGTATGGTCGACCAACCTCATATCATGCTATATGAAATGCACATAACTCATCAAACCATAGGGTCCACTATGCCCACGACCTCCTTGCCGTGTGGTCCCCGGGTACCTGAGGACACTTGGTCATACCCTCCACGGGGCCTATGACACGTCGACCCAATGCCGTGACACCAGTGGTAGCCCCCTGTACCACATGCAGTCGACGTAGGGACTTGCCTCTTTTTGGGCGTGGTACCCATCCACCTATTAGTGGTAGAGGCTGGGTGGCCAACCCAGACCCCTCGGCATAGCACCCACAGGCTTACTTGCCCAAATCACGTAAGATTAAATAAGCAAAAACCTCTTGTTAAAACTTGTCCTCTTTGGGTCCCTCAAAACTGCCTGGCCCTCGGCACTGCAGCGTCTTTTGGCAACCCTCAAGGACATGCAATCTTTGCAAGTACTTAAATCATACAATGTATGCACTTGTTTGCAACACATATATGTGCATAATGTATATGCAATCATTTCAAAACATGGCTATGTAGAAAGCATTTATCATGCATGCTGAATTAAGTCATGCAAATCAAGTCATATATTTAAAACATATGTTCTCAAAATAATAACGGTTCTTTTAAAAGAATCTAATAGTGATAGAGCACCTACTTGGCTAAGTCGTGTTAACCCTCTTGTCCTCGTATGCTCCTGAACATGGTTTGGGAACTCAAGGTTAGTTTGGCCTATCATTTATGGGTTTTAGAGTAATTGGTCTTATTACTTAGGCATTAGGGGTTCATCCTTATGCCTATGGGTGTCCTAAGGTCCTAATTGGGCCTTGGTATCCTTAGTTTTCCAAAGTTCTAGTGGCCACGCGCCACCATCCTATTCTAAGGGTCATGCCCTCTTTTGATTGGGCCTTGATTAGGTATTTTATGGTTTGGATGTGTC
Organism: Warburgia ugandensis; assembly: GCA_035236585.1. Taxonomy (NCBI): domain Eukaryota; kingdom Viridiplantae; phylum Streptophyta; class Magnoliopsida; order Canellales; family Canellaceae; genus Warburgia; species Warburgia ugandensis. Next base: position 70,617,610 of record CP141134.1, read on the forward strand.
CACGTAATCAACACGGATACAACGCCTTTTGCGGGGCCTCAATCGGAGCTCTAGATCTCAAGTTATAAGCATTTTAGTGTTGCACGTTCATAAGACCCTTAAGAATTAAAAGACGGAATGCTAGGGCGCTGCGCGTCAGCGTCATGCACCCTGGCTTCCTTAACAACAAAAAAAAACGATGCCTCTGCTAGCGCGCTGCGCGTCTGCGGCATGCACCTCAGCGGGCGCGTTTGCAGACGTGCTGCACTCCCTAGCCCGTCTTCCTCTTTGGCGGGCGCGTTTTTCTTCAGACACATTCGACGCGTCACGTTCCAACTAGAACGTCTGCTTCGACTGGGAGACTGGGGCGTCCTCAGGACACCCTGGTTCGACCCTGTCGAACTAGTGCGGCCCAGGGGACGTCCCTGGGTCCTTGGTGGCTCTCTCGGGCTCCGTTTTGCATGGTTTTTCATGCAAAAACTTACAAAAATTGACCTTAGAACTATGGGGGAGATGGGTTTTGAGCGATCTCGGACGTACTTGGCTCGTTGCTGGGTTTTTCTCCTCGTTTTCTCCTCTAGGTCACTACTCCACGATGGGTTTTCTCCAAGGTTTTGGGCTGCCATAAGAGGCACCCAAGAGCTCTATTTATAGGGCTTTTAAAGAGGGTTTTGGAGGGGTTCTAACCACCTTTGAATGGCGATGGAGAAACCTCCAGAAGGACGGTGGTTTCTTCTTGAAACACCGTCGTTCCAGAAACCTCTAGGAGGTTGAAGATGAAGGGTTCCCGTATCAAAACGGGTCCCTGTGTTTTGCCGATAAACCCGTTTTTGTAAAAATTATAGTTTTGCCCTTGAACTTCAAAGGGCCATAACTTGCTCATTTTAACTCCGTTTTGGGTGATTTTGGTCTCGTTGGATTCATTTTTTTGAGATGCATCTAATGAAACCATTTTTAGGACTAAATTCCTTGGTTTAATCAAGAAAACTAGTGAAATGACCAAAATTCCCTTATCTTTAAAATTGAACTTTTCATGGGATTTTAATATTACAAAAATTGGGGTCATTACAATGATGACCCATATTCTTATTATGTGTGCATGTATGATGAGCATGGTTATGGATGGTATGCCAGGTGTGACGACACCCAGAGGTTGGCTATGAGTACTCCTGATCAGTAATGTTCGTGCGATGTTGTGGGACCCATTACCTTAGGGTGCCCTTATTCTTATTTTATACTCATTTATTTTGATTCAAGTCATGTTTTTACTCCTTGAAATGCATGTTTTAGCATATGGAATATATTGACATTTATTTGGACATGACTTATGATGCTGCTATTTTCATAAATAATAGACTTTTAATCAATATTGTTAATTATTTATTTCATTTATTACATTAATTGTCTATGTACCTACACAAGCGATAGCTTGCTGAGGCATTGCTTTGTTTTGCAACGCCTTAGATCTCGAGTGCGACATCAGGAAAAGAAAAGCTATTGAGAAACTGTGAGAGCTGCTGAAGATTACTTTTTCTAGAATTTTAAACAGTAATGTGAGTCAATAAAAAAGATTTTCATTTGAATTTAAGTATAGAATGAATACTTTATATTTTGGATTTGATTGAGATGTTTAGACATATGTTGGACATTTATATGGGATGTTATGATGGATAGACCCTGACCCATATTCTTATTGTGTTTTGGACGTTTATTTGATTTAAAATAATTTATTTGATGTTGATTGATACGCGTATTGTTTTAAATCTATTTATGTTTTAATGTATACCATTTTGAGAAAGGAAAAATAACACCCGGAGTTTTTAAGATATGTTTTAGTCAAATGTTAAATAAAACTTTTCTCATGGGATTCCAAATGCTCTTATTTAAAATGCCATTATTATTATATAAAAAAAAAAGTCTTGAAAATCTGGGGTGTTACAAGTATAAACATCTAAGATAGATGATGACCATATGGGCCCTTTCTTGAAAGGAGTATCTTGATAGAGTCAACAGCATGAACTTCAAGAGAATGAGATGGAGTTGCCACCTAGGTTTCTTTTGTCCAACTGAAGAAAACCAACTCCTATTTAACAATATAATCACCAAAAAGGAAATCAAATCACACAACAAACCATAGAGATCCAACTAGACCCAAAATTCAAAATCTCTCATCACAAATATCTTAAGAAAAACTATCATGGAGAAAGGCTAGTAGAACTTCAAAACTAGAAGTAAAATCACACAACCATTTAGTCTCCAAACATAACACAAGTAGCATCCAAAAATTGGATAGTCAAAAGCATAACAACCAACATTGGCCCAAGTTATTAATTGAAGAGATGCATGTAATATCATTAAGGCAAGGTGTTGTTTTTGGAAATAGAGGTTATGGAGCATTCATGAACTGGCTAGGGACGTAGGCAACATGATAGTGCATAAGATAGTAGACTCTTGGATAATGTCCATAGGCTTTCTTGTGACTACGCAATCAATTAACAAACAAGTTCACCAAAATCCTAACACAAACTAAATGCCATCTTATCCATACACACAATTGGACATCTAAGGGTTATAGAAAGGACTGCATATAAAGAAAGGAAGTTCCTGAAAAGATCTTTATAATGCTTGTCAAATGCTGAAAAATCCTCTAAAGGAACCAAATCCTAATCAATATGAAACTTTATAAAAAAATTTATCAAAGTTTCTCAGGTTAAAAGCCTATAGTAGTGTGTACTTTCAATTTATAAGATTTGAAGAGCTAGAGCCATTATGTAACCATTAGAAGACAACATAAGATGCATAAAAAGCTCCAAGTGACAATATTTCGTCTTCATTGTGAAACGCAGAGAAGAAAAATTAAAACATCTTCTCATCTATAACAAAGCTACTACTGTTACAAGATTATGTCTTTGTTGCCACTTCTTTGCCACTCCTAGTTTTCTATGATTTAACCATTTAAGATGCATCAAATTCCTCTGATTACTTGGCCAAGCTAAGATCAATTCTTCTTGCCCATGATAGCTTGCTTTTTGGTATGCATTCTACTTTTTGAAGCAACGGGTCTTAGTCTTATAAGTTGGGATAAGTTTCTAATAGGGGGTTTATTTAACCGCATATCTTGGACATTTTTATTGACATATCTTCTTTGACATGTCCTGTGATATCTTTTGTGATATTTGAGATATGTGCTGCATGTTCTGTGATATCTTTTGTGATATTTTTGGTGATATCACAGAAGATATTATAGAATGCAACGACCCTCAAAGTGTGGGGCCCACATTAATTTTTTTACACTTTGTATTCAAATATACTATACATATGGCTTTGTAAAAGCCACAACGTTATATATTTGATTTTAGTTAGGTGTCTTATTAGACACTTTCAAGTTTGAAATATTATCTTAATCTCTATATTTCCCTCCTGAAGACATCTCCTTTCACAAACAAAGAAAACAATTATTACTGGAACCGAAATGGTAAAAAACACAAAGACAAACAAAATAAAAATGTCAACATCTCATATTAGGAACCCTAGTAGAAACTTATGGATAGTAAGCAGAAAAAAAAGCATGTTAATCAGATGTTTCTGAACAATCTAAACAACTAATAACAAACCATAGAATTGTATACGCAAGTTTCTTTTCATGTTTTATTAACTCCTCAAAACTCTTGTAAACTAGATGAATGATTACAAATGTATGCCAAGATAGACCAAATTAAATTGCCCTAAAGAAAGACAAAATTGACTAACACTGGATAAAAAGGTAGCTCGTTGCTCGAAGCTCCAACATGTGCAGGGTTTGGGGAAGGGACAGACCATGAAGGGCCTTTAGTACATAGCCTTACCCTACATTTGTGCAAGAGGCTATTTCAATGCCTCGAACCCCATGAACTCTATGTCACATGACAACAACTCTGCCATTGTGCCAATGCTCCCCTTCAAAAAGATTTCTCTACCTCCTTGAAGGAATCAACTTTTTCAATTCAATTGAATTGGCAGCCAACTCATCAAGGTCTCACAAATTCCTCCTACAATTAAATATATATCTCCTAAAATTAAAAATAAATAGGACAAAAAGGAAACCTCCAAAGTTGAATCTTAACAGTTTTGATTCTAAATGCAACTCCATAGTTCATACTCGACATCACACCATGAATGCCTGAAGAAATCAATGAAACAGAAAAAGGCAAACAGTTTTGATAACTTAACGCATTCATAGCTCAAGAAACAAACTTCCCCCGATTTGAAAGATTAAAGAATGATCAAATTTCTCAAAAAGAGAAAGAAACCAACCTCCAATAGGCTTTGCACTCAAAGATGAACACAAAACAGAGACACCGATAGTAACAATCCCCATCAAAGTAAAATTCCTTCTCTGTAATTCATATTCACTTCCTTCAACATTAGAAAATGAAATAACAACCAAAAAGGATTTCAATAAATATGCTGCTAGAGAAAAAGGGCTTCTCCAATTGGTTGACCAAAATGAAGACCCCCAATTGCGCGAACAATTGCTTACTAGTAAAGGCTCATGTACCATTATTAAAAAGAAGATAGAGTAACAGCGAAGAAGACTAGGAGCTCACGATGTTGACATCTCCTTCTTGATATGGGAAAACGGCGGTGGGGATTGAAGATGAGTGCTGCAATGGGAGAAGAAACAACAGAAGAAGTAGACATGACAACTCTGCGAATACAAACCCTAGAATTTGGAGGAAGTAATTAGGATTGAATGAGATAGTGAGGGAGAAGAAGATTTTGGCGAGCTCCCATGAGAGCTTCCAGCGTCGCATTCACAAGTGTGTGTGGAGGGCACTAGCTTTGGTCTCTCTAAAAAACAGTGGTTTGAAGTTGATATTTCTCTTTCTAAGAAACAATCACATTAATTGTTTATAATGTTAAATAAACATGGTATCTCATATATGTCCAATATATTATTATAAAATAAATTTAATATTTCACAAATACTCAAGATATTGCAGTTAAATAAACTTAATATTGTACATATGCTCAAGACTATCTTAGTTGAATAAGTTGCACATTTGAGATATCACGTGATATCTTAGAAACGCCCAAAATATGCAATTAAATAAACCCTCTAAAGTATATATATATTTTTAAACTCAAGACACTGTTTAGAACTAAAATTCTAAAACTGGAATGTTCCAATTTATTGATATCCTCGTGTCTTTAACTTCAACTGAAAAATAAGCTAGGAAATAAAAGCAAAATTAGTCTGAATTTAACCATGAAATACCTTAAAACATGTATTGGTACTTTGCTAATCAAGATGTACTAGAAAAACTCGAATCCATGTACTGTAACGAGGGATATCCAATCCATCTTCTCTTCCGCTGAACTCCCACACTATCTTCTAACTCAATTTAATCCAATCTATCTCTGAACATCTTTGAAAATACATTTTATCAAAACCAGTCTCCAACTTTGCCCAAATTTCTTCGAAATGGGTCTCTCACAGCCTTCAAAGCTGGTGAGAAAGAAGAAGGGGCGAAAGTATTGGGCGAGTTTGCCCTTGAGTTTATGTAAGCGGGTCACTTAAGCTAAGACCCAGACACCAATTTAAGGTTTTTTTAAACTTTTCTCCGTTAAATGAGAAAGTGTGTAAAAAATCAGAGCGTAGAGGTGAATTTCTTATAAATAATTATTTCCATCAAATACATAAGAAAACAAAAAAACAAAATGCCCGTAGGAAAGGCACTTGTGTTGCGCTCCTGAGACACAAAGCTTGATTGGCGTTCCCCACTCCCCTGCGCCACTGAGGTTTGTTGCCAAAGGAGGTGCAAAATATTTGAAGTCTGCTGTGGTACCCTTGCTCGGAAGTGGAAAATACTTCCGGGTCTTCTTCTTCCATTAGAAACCCAAAACTACAGTCTGTTGAATTGAGAGGAAACCCCGCAAAAACTCAGAACAGAGCAGCGGGAAAATGAGAAGACGTTTCTCCTTGAGAACTAGGCCGCCTGTTCTGCCATTCTTCTTCCTGCATCTTTTTTTTACGGCAGTGAATTTCTCTGGCAGTTTTTTCCAGCCATAAGGTACTGCTGTCTCTCTCTCTCTCTCTCTCTCCCCCAACTTTCCCCTGTTTTTCTCTCTAGAGACTGTAAGGACTGTTCTTCTGCCTTAGTATCTATCTGTAAAACCCAGAAGATCTTTGGGCTCGAGCTATGCTTTTCACTGTCCCTCTCCACATAATAGTGCAGCAGTACACTAAGGATGAAGTCTACGGTCAGATGTCTGTTTCTGGATCTTTTCTTTTGGAATAAATTTTATGCTTTGTAGGTTATCACGTGTTGGATTGTAACCGTTTGGTGTAATTCCTCAAGTAAAAGGGGCACTCTTTGTAGTATGTTGGTAAATGATGTGAGTTGCGTTTCATCTGTTTGATGACATTCTTATGGGAAAATGAACTAAAGAAGAAATTCAAGGAAAGCCCACCTGCCCATCTGGTCTATATGTAATCTCATAAGACAGAAATTCAAGTCAAGTGATCTAATAAGTTAATTTACAATAAACTATTAGTAGTTCTAGAATTTTGAAGTCTGGTTTACAGAAAATAATGAATCTAAGGTTTCGTAATGGATGGAAATCAGCATACACAACAGTCTCAGTATGCTATATCAGTACATCCAATGTCGGGGCCACTTAACTGCTCAACAAAACCTTTGTAAGAATATGCAATCAACTACAATAACTAGGAGCAGGGAAACCCAGTTAATGGTATTCCAAGAAACCAAGTTTCCTTGAAGCATTTCTTTAATCAATCTAAGAGCATCAATCACATGCATCAGCAAAATTCTGCTCCTAGTATGGTGATCATGTTGAAATCCACTTTCAACCATATAATCAAAGAGCCTTTTGACTTCCCGTAATCGAGACATTCTTTAATCAATCTAAGAGCATCAATCATTTACATGCATCAGCAAAATTCTGCTCCTAGTATGGTGATCATGTTGAAATCCACTTTCAACCATCTAATCAAAGACCCTTTTGACTTCCCGTAATCGAGACATCTATAAACCAGCTACAGCCTACATCGACACCTCTAAACTATGTAAACAGAAACCATGATTTCAGGAGCAATCAGTCCTCCAAATCAGTTGAAATTCTAGTATTTTTCACCAATTATGAATCAAACAGTAAGAGAAACCTCCTCTTTAAGTAGATTGTTAAGATTTTTACATACCTCATTGATTGAATTTTCTGCAGAAACATATGAATTCACTAATGGGTTTTAGTTATCATGATATTTCAATTATAGGGTTTTCAAAAGATTAAAAAGATATGTACCTCTTTCTATTGAGCCTAACTTATGTCTAATTGAAGAGAGAGTGAAAGAGAGAAAGAACCTAGTTCCCCATTGAGATGGAGATCCACCCATTACGATCTCTGCTACTGCAATATTCTCAAGTTTTTTGGTCTTTGTAAGGATAAAGGAAGAAGGTACATTGAAGAACCTTCCTTTCTTTTTACTGGAAGAGGAAGAAAAAGCCCATTACAATCTGTGTTTAGGTTTTATGGTCTTTTATTCACTTACGAAGCAGAAACCATTAAGAGCCTAAAACCACATCTCTACTGCTGCTCTTTGTTTAATACCCCGTTTCTGCTGTAGGTCTTTTGGTCATAGAATAACTTTGAACCTCAATCTCTGCTACTTGCTGAACCTTAAACCACATCTCTGCTACTCCCGTTTACTGAAGACAATTGTTTGTGAGAGAAGAAGAAATGCTTCTCTTAAGGAAAGGAGTGGGAAAAGAGAAAGTGCAAAATATTTCAAATAGAAAACCTCGAATTTTTAAAATATCTTTTATTTTAGTTTTTGGTCAGATGCAGTTAACCTGAGAGTTAGGCTTATTTGATTCACTAGGGATTTTTTTACCATATGAATGCTACATTTGATTGTATCTTCTAAGTACCCAAGCCGTTCTTAATGTGATCCACCTTTGGCTGTCAAGGAAAAGAAGAAACAATAAACATGTGGTGGAGCGAGTGAAAGGGCAGATGATAGGATAATTATGGAAAAAAACCTATGAATGTGTAAAATAGTCTATTTCTCAACATATTTTTCCCTTATATCCATGCACAAATACTATAATTCTCTGTATATCTTTGTGCAACTTAACATGAAATGGTGATAACAAGGCAATAGATAGACGCTAATTGCAAAAAGCAGGGGTCCCTTACTGAATGGGATGGTTCTCTGCTCAAGTTCAATTAAATCAGTATCTATGCACTGAGATCCATGAGCACGGAGCTGCAATTGGTCTTACTGTCAAGTTAAGAGCTTATGCAACTACATCCCGTTGTTTCAACTAAACATGCAATATCACCTATTATGTTTAACTCATTTGAAGTTATGGAATTGTTTGTATCATCTCTTCTAACAAGATCTAGGGTTCAACTAGGGCATTAGAATCTGCTCTGTGTTGCATATCTATTATGAAGTACCTGAAAGACGTTTCATTTTCAATTCAGTTAAAAGTGAAACACCAGTGACAAGCAAAATATACATAATGGCTTTGGCTCTTCAAATCTTATAAACTGAAAGTCCACACTACTGTAGGCTTTTAACCTGAGAAACTTTGATAAAATTTTCGACAGAGTTTTGTATTGATTGGGATTTGGTTTTTTTTTAGAGGATTATTCAGCATATGACAAACATTATAAAAGATCTTTTCAAGAATATCCGTTCCTTATATGTGGTCCTTCTGTAACCTTTAGATGTCCAATTGCGTGAAGATGTGGTGGCATTTAGTGTGAGTCAGGATTTTGGTGAACTTGTTTGTTAATTGTTGTGTTTTTTCAAGCTCATTGTATAACTTATTGGTCAAAGGTAAACAAATCAAAGTGTCTGATTGACTTTTTGTCTTTCGCAATTTATGTATGACACTTTGTCTGATATAAGTCAAACAGTTAGAGAAGGGATATAGAAGATCACCTAATACATACAGAAGACTGGCTTCTCCTTTGGCAAGGTAATCTGCATAGTATTTGTTAGCTTCTTGTACATATGACAAAGGAAAACATTGTCATATTCCTAATCTGATTCTGCTATTATGGTTAGCCAATCGTGTGACATTGTGAAGGGGGGCCTTGGCGCAATGGTAAAAGTTGTTGTCGTGTGACCATGAGGTCACGGGTTCAAGGCATGGAAACAACCTCTTGCAAATGCAAAGTAAGGTTGTGTCCTTTAGGCCCTTGTGGTCCACCCCTTCCCCAAACCCTGCATAGGCGGGAGCTTCGTGCACTGGGGCTGCCCTTAATCGTGTGACATTGCCCCAATGTTTTCTTTTAATTCTCACATCAATGCATAGGGGAATGCCTTCCACTAAGAGAATTGGGTCCTTATTCAAACTGAAATATTGCTAAACAACCTTACCCTTCCAGTGATGCCTAGGTTTAGCTTCACTGAAATCCTTAGCATTCACTACAAGCTGCCTCTAACTAGGCAGAACAACCAAACCATGACTATCCAATGAATTTCAAAGTTACAAGCAAAACTTCAAGTGAGGTGTCCTATCAATCACCTCCTTAGGTCTCCATACTGAAGTTTTTGCTATGTCCAACCTTTAATGTACATAAAGTTCAAACCTTTATGAATCAACTCCAATGGAAGTTATATTTGGAATACATTATTGACAAAGCTACTTATATTTGAATGGAAGTTCCAATGCTTCATCTTGGCCTCAACTTCCTGATTTGCTACAAATTTTCAAAATATAAAAACCAAATATTTGAGAAGGACATCTGAAAAGGAAGCCCGGTGCACGAAGCTCCCACATATGCAGGGTCTGGGGAAGGGTTGGACCACAAAGGGCCTATAGTACGCATCCTTACCTTGCATTTGCAAGAGGTTGTTTCCACGCCTCGAACCCGTGACCTCCAGGTCATATGGTGACAACTCAATTGTTGCCCAAGGCTCCTCCTCGTTTACAATATCAATTTACCTGGAGAGTCCATATATGGATCAAATGATGCTCATAATGCAGTAAGCAGCATCAAAGACAATAAAGAAACACGATAACCTCTATACTATTTTTTTTGACTCTGTCCTTGAAGAATTAAGCATTGTAGGATTCCACAAACTTAGTGCTCCAATTCAAACATGACATGTAAAACAAGCAATTTCAAAAGGTTAGCAAAAATTTGAGAAACCTAAAGCAATACATTAACGTGTACTTTTATTACATCAATAGTTAAGATATCGTCCAATTAGAATCAACACGAGTCAAGGAGAATCTTATGATCCATATAAAAATGTACAACACAATGTATAGTCGAAGAAAGTAGTTTCATTTTCTACTTCATCTTGCCACACTTGCTCTTGTGGCTTCTAGTACTATCATATCAAGCAAAAACCTTAATTTCTGCTGATTTCTATGTTCTTATATTACAAAATGATGAATTGATGTCAGTTGTTGGCTATTTTCTCAAAATTTTCTTCACATTTTCTTGGAAAATTTCTTTCATTTTCCTGTTTCTTACGTAAAATTTACTACTTATGAAGATGATAAGAGGTTTAAACCAAGAATTTCTTCATCTCCTTTGTCATGTTGATCACTTTCAAGGACTGGGAACTTACAAAAAGGCTCTAAATTTCAACCATCCAGCTCCAAACAGTGAGAAAATAAAGTTCTAGATCAAACACGAAACCCTAATTTTAAGATTGAAGAGAAACAAAACTGATAAAAGAAAGGAAGTGGAAATGAGGAAAATGAGAGAAAAAATAGGCACCAACTTTGAAGAGATGATTTGGCTGATGGAAATAAAGGTTCCCGAGAGCAATCGATTTATCACGAATCGGAGGATTTTGCCTCCAATATCTTCCTTGAGGATTCTTTTTAATTACTTTGGCTTGTGTAAGTGCTTTTAGCTTTCATTTTGATGGCATTATCTTATCTTATTATTGGGACTTGGAATAACAATGTCTCCGCGAGATATCAATTACATGCCTCCATCAGGGGGAAAGAGGAGAAGAGTGAGTTACCCCTGTTTTATCTCCCTGCTGGATTAATTGGGTGATGAGGAACCAGTCATTTTCTAAGTTAGCACTAAGTCAGCAATCTCAAACTACATTTTTTGTCTTTGAGTTTTTCAAGTTTTGTGTGCAATTTCAAGTGAATAAAAGGGACAAGAGAAAAGTTTCAGTCATATGTGAAGCCCTCACAAAATGTATAGAGAATTAAACTTTAGGTGGGCCTAAATTTCTAAAAATCTAGACCATTTATTATGTTACCTTTGACCTAGGTGGGCTGAAATTTTTGTCCATTAGATTATCCCAATTGCTGTTTTCTTGGTTTGAAAATGGACGGTTACTATCAATTTTTACTAGCTATGCATAATTTTTAAGAATGGTTGCCAATGATCAAGGAAACAAGACTACTCTGTTTTATGAGCAGCGACTGAAATTTTCCTTGCAACATAAAAAAAATAAAAATAGAAAAATTAAAAGAAATATTGACACTTGTGGTCCTCCCCTTCCATGGACCTTGCATACGCGGGAGCTTCATGCACTAGGCTGCCCCTTTTTATCTCAATCTTCATGCAAAAGTAGTGATATTGACCTGCTTCACCTTGCCCATAACAATTGATGAAGTGGGGTGGATTAATGTGAGTTTTTTCACAATTTATCTAATAGATTGCAATCTTAGTGACCCATGGTGGAATAGGATGAGGTAAGGTCATCATCATCATCATCAAGACCTTATCCCAATTGGGGGTCGGCCACATGAATCTTATTCCTCCATTCCACTCTATTAAATACCATGGCTTCATTTAGTCCCAAAGTTTTTAAATCTTTCCTCACCACTTCTATCCACGTTCTTTTGGGCCTTCCCCTTGCCCTTTTAGAACCTTCAACTTGTATTGCCTCGTGCAAGTAAATCATGGATTGCTCGTTTTCTCTTAACCATCCATTAGAAAATGTAAAGACAATGAAGTGTTAGCTCATTCCTAATTGTGCAATTAATCAAGGAGGCATTGTTTGTGGAAACCATTTATAGAGAAATACTATTTGAACTGAGAATCTAGGACTAAGTCCACCACCCCTTTATTGAGCCCCACCTTTCCATGATCTAACCCATTCATTTTATTTACCCTCCCCTATATAGTCCAATGGCAGAAACTCATACCCACTAGTTGGTTCTAGCCATAGTTCTACAGGAATGAAGATCTGGGCAGTTTCTATGGTAATAAATTTTAGGATCCTATATGATGCATTCATATGTATGGCACTCCTTGCATATCATGCAGGGTGGTTTTTAGCTTGCTAGCCTTGTTGCTCACATTTTCTGTGTGATCCACTTTGTTTATCGAATTTGCCATCTCCCTAGATGGATGGATACCTAAAATCTCATCCAACAAGTACCTCTGGGGCAGGCCCCTTTTCATGAAGTGTGGATGGTACTTAACAAGGATTCTATTTTATGGTAACATCGTCCACACACGAAGGAGTGAAGGCCTAGAGTACCTATTGGATGGGATTTTTTATTCCCTCTCATCTTAGAAGAGTATGAATAGATTACAAAATAGGGGTGGAGCCTACTTAGCTTGCTTATGACATGTGAGGAGTATTATGCATGTACATCGCATAGAAACCCTAATTTTTAATTCTACAATGACCTCTACATAAATTTTTTATAAAGTGTATCTTTGAGGGCATTTTGTTAATTTTGTGAGTTCACCTAGGTGAGTATTCTCTAAATTTATGCATAGCAACTGCCGTAAAAATGGATGGCAACTGTCCATTTCTAAAACAGGAAAACAACACTTAGGGTCATCTAATAGATGAGAATTTCAGCCCACTTAGTTCAAGGGTAACATAATAAACAGTTTGAATATTTAGAAATTTAGGCACAGCTAAAGTTTAGCTGTCTGTAAATTTTGTGGGGGCTGAATATATGACTACCCCTTCAATCTTTTAATCTTTTCTTTTGGCCCTCTCATTCACTTGAAATTGAACACAAAACTTGAAAAACTCAAAGACAAAAAACGTAGCCTTGAGGTTGTTGACTCGACGCTAACTTCGAAAATGACTGGTTCCTCATTACTCAATTAATCCAGAAAGGAGATAAAACAAAGGCAACTCGCTCTTCACCCCTCTTCTCCTAATGGAGGCATGTAACTGATATCTTGTTGAGACATCGTTATTCCGAGCCCCAATAATAAGATAAGATAATGCCACTAAAATGAAAGCTAGAAGCGCCTACACAAGACAAAGTAAATACAAAGAATCCCCGAGGAAGATATTGCAAGCCAAAATCCTCTGCATAAATTGCTTGTTCTCAGGAACCTTCATTTCTGTCAGCCAAATCATCTTTTCAAAGTTGGCGCCTATTTTTTCTATCCTTTTTCTTGTTTCCTCTTACTTTCTTTTATCAGTTTTCGTTTCTCTTTGATCTTAAAATTATGGTTTCATGTTTGATCTAGACTGTATTTTCTCACTATTTGGAGCTGGATGGTTGAAATTCAAAGCCTTTGTAAGTTCCCAATCTCTGAAAGCCATCAACTTGACAAAGGAGATGAAGAAATTCTTGGTTTAAATCTCTTGTCATCTTAAAAAGTAGTAAATTTTATGTAAGAAATGGGAAAATGGAAGAAATTTTATAGGAAAATGTAAAAAAAAAAGTTGAGAAAATAGCCAACAACTGACATCAAATCATCATTTTGTAATATAAGAACATAGAAATCAGCATAAATTAAGGTTTTTGCATAATCTGCTAGTACTAGAAGCTGCAAGTGCAGGAGTCACAAGATGGAGTTAAAAATGAAACTACTTTCTTCAATTATACATTGTGCTGTACTTTGTGCAGCAATGTTAAAACCTAACTAAATTGACTTTTTATTTGGATCATTAGATGCTGCTTGACTCATTTTTATTGTAATTGGACGATATCTTGATTACTGTTGTATGATTTATGTAATAAAAGTGCATGTTTATGTATCGCTCTAGGTTTCTCAGATTTTTGCTACCCCTTTGAAATTGCTTGTTTTACATGTCTTGTTTGAATTGGAGCACTGAGTGGGTGGAATCTTACAAAGCTCAATTCTTCACGAATAGAATTGAAAAATGCAGTAGAGAGGTTATCATGTTTCTATGTTGTCTTTGCTGTTGCCTACTGCATTATGAGCATCATTTGATCCATATATGTCGACTCCTCAAGTAAATTGCTGTCGTAAACAATTTCTTTTTATGAGATGTCTTCTGAAATATTTGGTTTCTATATTTCGAAAATTTTTAGCAAATCAAGAAGTTGAGGCCAAGATGAAGCATAAGAACTTCCATTTAAGTATAAGTAGCTTGTCAATAAAGTATGCCAAATATAACTTCAGTTGGAGTTGGTTCATAAAGGTTTGAACTTGTATACATTAAATTTGGACATGGCAAAAATTGCAGTATGAAGACCTGAGGAGGTGATTGATAGGGCACCTCACTTGAACCTTTTCTTGTAACTTTGAGATTCATTGATAGTCATGGTTTGACTCTTCTGCCTAGTTAGTTTGCAGCTTGGGTGAATGTTAAGGATTTGATTGAAGCTAAAACTGGGCATGACTGGAAGGGTAAGGTTGTTTAGCAATATTTCAGTTTGAATAAGGATCTAATTCTCTTAGTGGGGGACATTCCTTGTTCATTGTTCTGGGAATTAAAAGAGAACTTTGGGGCACTGTCGTACAGTTGGCTAAACATAATGGCAGAATTGGACTTAGGAATATGACACATTTCCCTCTGTCATATGTACAGGAAGCTAACAAATAATATGTAGATTACCTTGCTAAAGGAGAAGCCAGTCATTTGTAGGAAGTATTAGGTGACCTTCTATAGTGTCTTACATAAATTGCAAGATGCAGAAAGTCAATCAGACATTCTAATTTGTTTACCTTTAACCAATAATTTATACAATGAGCTTGAAATATATTCTTAAAATTAAGATTTGATTTTTAACGAATGATTCAATTACAGTTTTGGGAAAGAGTTTTTCTTGATGTAGACCCACTTCCTATAGGCTATCATTTGGACCATGGATCATCACATATCAGGGGTCTGTTTGTTACAGTTCTTCATTAAAGATTAATAATTCTGTGATGTCTGCAGGTGGCTTATTGGACGAAAACATAGTCCCTGCATTCTTCGTCAGTAAGTTTCCAATATCTCTATTTTCTATTATAAACAAACACAATTCATATTTCTATGGGTTATAGATCCTTGGAATGGTTTGTGGCACACTTGAGTGAGATAGTTGTCTTTCTATGTACTGAACTTTGATTACTATTCATCTTGAAATCCAATATGAAATGTGCAAAAATATTCTGTGTCTTTAATATTTCCTTTCAGGATGCGTTAAATCAAGAGAACTATTGAATCCAGAATTTCAGCTGGTTTCCTTTTAATGGATAAATACATTTCTTGCAGTGGTTCGAGAAAAAGATGTTTGTTGGGAGTATTGTGAGAAATTAGAAGGAAACAAGGTGAAGTGCAAATTTTGTCAGAAAGTTTTGAATGGTGGCATTAGTAGATTGAAGCATCATTTGTCTCGAGTGCCTAGCAAAGGTGTTCATCCTTGTAGCAAAGTAAGAGATGATGTGACAGATAGGGTGAGAGCTATAATTGCAATGAAAGAGGAGGGAAAGGAAGCTACCAGTGCTAAAAAACAACGACTAGCTGAAGCTAAATCTCCTGGAACTGTGCCTTCAAGCACCAAACCTTTACCTCTTATGTCCATAGAGACATCTTCTCAAATAGCAAAACTTTTTCCTTCTGGCCCTTCTATAGGACCACACTCTTCATTTGACAATGAAACTACAGAGAGAAGTATTGCTCTATTCTTTTTTGAAAACAAGTTGGATTTCAGTGTGGCACGCTCGTCTTCCTATCAGCACATGATGGATGCAGTTGCAAAGTGTGGTCCAGGGTTTAGGGTTCCGTCATCTGAAACTTTGAAGTCTACGTGGTTGCGAAAGATTAAATCTGAAGCTAGCCAACAATCAAAGGAAATAGAGAAAGAATGGGTGACTACAGGTTGTACAGTTATTGCAGATACATGGACAGATAATAAATCGAGAACCTTAATAAATTTCCTGGTTTCATCCCCTTCCGGAACCTTTTTCCACAAAACTGTTGATGCATCTACATATTTCAAGAGCACCAAATGTCTCTCTGATTTGTTTGATTCAGTTATTCAAGATTTTGGCCCTGAAAATGTTGTTCAAGTTATCATGGACAATGCTTTGAATTATGTTGGTGTAGGAAATCACATCATGCAGAATTACAGTACAATATTCTGGTCACCTTGTGCTTCTCATTGTTTAAATTTGATATTAGAAGATTTTACTAAGATTGATTGGGTCAACAGATGTATCTTACAAGCACAGTCTATCACTAAGTTTATTTACAATCATACTTTGTTGCTTGATCTGATGAGAAAATATACGGGGGGCCAAGAACTCGTCCGGACTAGTATTACAAGGTCTACATCCAGCTTCCTCACCTTACAGTCAATGTTGAAACAAAAAACAAATCTGAAGCATATGTTCAACAGTGCAGAGTATTCATCTTCTCTGTATGCCAGTAGAACACAGGGTGTCCCATGCAGTGATGTTGTTGAGGATAATGATTTTTGGAGAACAGTTGATGAAATAGTAGCTGTTTCCGAGCCTTTACTGAAGGTGTTAAGGGATGTTGCTGGAGGGAAACCAGCTGTTGGATCAATTTATGAATCTATGACCAAGGCCAAGGAATCTATAAGAACGTACTACATAATGGATGAGAACAAATGTAAGGTATTTTTGGACATAGTTGATAGGAGGTGGCATCATCAGCTCCACTCACCTCTTCATTCAGCTGCGGCCTTCTTGAACCCCAGTATCCAATACAATCAAGATAATAAATTTCTTGCAAATATAAAGGAGGAGTTTCTTACTGTTCTGGAAAAGTTACTTCCAACACCTGAATTAAGACAAGATATCACCTCACAGATTTTTGCATTTAAGAAGGCACAAGGGATGTTTGGTTGTAGCTTGGCCAGAGAGTCACGCAACACCATCCCACCTGGTATGCTTGTATTTCAGCGGGCATAAGGTCTTACTGTTATTGTTTAGATGCTTAAAATAATGCTATCTATTCATACAGGAATGTGGTGGGAACAATATGGTGATTCGGCACCTGGACTCCAACGTCTTGCAATCAGAATACTTAGTCAAGTTTGCTGTGCATCAACTTTTGAAAGGAACTGGAGTACATTTCAGCAGATTCACTCAGAAAAGCGCAACAAGCTAGATAAGGAAACATTGAACGACCTTCTCTTCATAAACTATAATCTCAAGCTCGCAACCCGGGCAAAGGTGAAAGCTGCAGATGTAGATCCTATTATAGTTGATGACATAGACATGACTTCAGATTGGGTTGAGGAGGCAGAAACTAGCCAAACCCAGTGGCTTGATCGATTTGGTTCTGCTTTAGATGGTGGCGACTTGAATACAAGACAATTTAACACCACTGCCATCTTTGGTACAAATGATCATATATTTGGTTTGTAATTGTCCACTTCCAGTACCCCATATAACATGTGGTGCTTCTTCTCTAGTTATATTTCTAGAGTCTGTCTTACTTAGGCTTGTTTCTTAGCTTGTACCATTAGATTAACATTACATGTAGAAGTTGTTCATGGGAGAAGTTACCCCATATAAATAGTCCAGCTCATTTCATGAAAGCTTTTGTGCTGAAACATACACTTGATCTTGATAACATTGACTGGTTTCTTTTTGTCTTTTCTTTAATCAATGATTTTCAAAACTGGTTGTTGCTCATGATTTCAAATTCTGTATATTTGAATCATTTGCTTGTGCAAGAAAGTTATACCAATTTGATATACACTTTCCATCAGTTGACCTATACAAATCATCACTGTTTCAAGGGACCATCTCTCACTAATAGAGTTTTGACAGCGACACAGCTCATAAAATTAATACTCTTTCAAACTACTTCCATTGCCAATTTAATTTGTTGTTTATCATTGTAGATATTCTAGATTATTATTAAGTTCTTTTCTTGCAGCTCTTGCTCCACACAGTTGAGTTAAAGAATGGCCAAGTCCCTGCTCTAGAGCTGATATCTTCCTGTTTACCGTCTCTTGGATAAGGTTTTGGCAGGCTGGTCCAGCACTGATGCCTAATGCTGCTTTGGGTCACTGTGGCCAACCGATCCATTCTCTTATAGTCTGAGTCAGATATCATTACCAGAATTTTGAGAAAAGATGTCAGGATTATTCCTGTATCAATGAGACTTAAAGGTTTCTTCCTATATTGTTTTTCTCTTTCTATGCTGTCATTATTCTTCTGTGTCTAAAGAAGCTTGTTCTTTTTGCTTATTTATTTAATACTCCTAGGTTTTTTTATCATTGAACAATTGTATCAATATTCTAACATTATCCTTTATTGCATTATAATTTATTTTTCATGAGTAATTGCCAGGTTATCCAAGCTGTTGAAGGGCATAAGCTTATCTCTCCTCAATTATTGAAAATCCACTTGCAGTTCTGAAAAAATGTGCATCAAAGAATCCTTTCTAATGATCCTCATTGTTGTGAAAATTTAATTGATCCAATTCTTATTTTCCTGGGAATTTATATATATTCTTGAACTAGATTGCCCCAGTGGTGGAATGTTGCACTCATCTTTTGATGGCATTGAAGCTAATGCTTCGTTCGCTCTCCTCTATAGATGTCTCACTGTTGCTATCACAAGATTTATAATGTATCTGTGATGAAGAGGAACCTTGGTGCAAGAGTAGAGATGTCATCATGTGACCTTGAGGTCATGGGTTTGAGGCGTGGAAACAGCCTCTTGCCAAAATGCAAGATAAGGTTGCGTACTATAGACCCTTGTGGTCTGCCCCTGCCTAGAGCCGCATATGCAGGAGCTATGAGCAGCAGCTGCCTTTCTTATTTATAATGTATCTGTGCTGATTTTCATTTTCAGGAGCCCAGTCGTGCAACATTTGGTTTTAAAATCTGGTTGATTATGACAAAGCTTGCTTTTCATTTTGTAGCAGTATGCTGACTCATGACATTTATGTGGTCTTGAAGTTTTTGCAGGATACATTCTTCTTTTACTGTTTATGAGGTTTGTTTCAAAGTTGGTTGATTTGAATAAAATTTTCATTAGATCCTTTAGTTTCTTGTTTTTGCTCACTTCCCAGAATTGTATTGCCAATAAAAAGCATTACCATTGTGCATATGAATTTCTTGAGGACTGGGATTATTCTGCTTTTCATGCCTTTGTTTAATTACATTATGAATTAAGTTGGGTTACCTACAGTACTTCTTGGAGATTGTTGGTAAGTGTGAAGTCTTGAAGCTAGCATTTTATTAATTATTCTCAGCAATTGCACTTCTATCTTTAGCAATACAGTTGCAGTGATATTCAGCAGTTGCAGCAAAATTCTAGGAGGAGAACCTGGCAGAAGGTGAGTGTGATTAGGTCAAGCACAATTGTTGATTCCAGCTTTAAGTTTGGTAAGTTTTTCTCCTATCTCTTTTGAATGCTAACCTGATAAATTGTCAAGAGATTATTGGTTGGAGTTATTTTGGAGGCAGAGTTATTATTTCTGTGGTCCACTCATTAAGGCGAAGGTATGTTCAAATGGTGCTCGCAAATCAAGTTGTTCTCAGGTGCGAAGTGAGAACTTGGTGCCCCACCCATGCTGAGGTACTGGACAGACACCTTGGGCGGGGCATACTCGAGACCATTGCTGGATGATATCCAGAGTGCTTCTGCAGTTTGAACTTAAAAATGCATTTCTGGGCCATAAGTTAATTTATTTATTCCTGAGTGTGCAGAATTCCACGTTTTTGTGTTCAGTACTGAATCTGCTGACACATACTCCAAGTTACATAACACATTCAAACATTGTCTTTACTTGTAACCTATATGTGTATGTTCCATGCGCTGCACATGTACACACACTTATTACCATGGATTCACAAGATTCCAAACAAATGAATATACAACATTCTTCTTAGCAAACCACTTAATCTTTCATATCTTATTATTACGCATAGTTTGTTTTATGATGACATACTTGTGGTAAGGGCTAAATGTTCATTTCAAGTGGGTGAAGAAAGAGTGAGAAATTGTTTTCTAAAGCTCTTCCATTAAAATGCAAATATGTCAAATAAGTTTAGAACTTAGGCTACGACTTTGACACTTCTACTGTTGCTCACTTACCCCGTGCTTAAGTAGAAATTATTTTTCTTAAAAGATTTTTTTTTTTTTTGGTGCACTGTTTTTCTTTGTGTTTAGGGATATAGATGTTGAAGCATGGTTTCCTGGGAGTTCATTTTCATTATCATCATGGATATTATGTGTCTTTATGTTCAATAAAACTCGCAAATGTACTTTTTTTTTTTTTTGTTGCTTTTCTCAGTTTCATATACATTACACCTAATAGAAATATTTGGATTAGAAAGAGACATCAGATCAATCTATTTCCAAAAATGAAGCTTCTGGCTGAAAATTTTCTAGTCTAATATTAGAAAAAGAATGTTCATGTTTGTATTTGAACTTGCACAGGCATGCTTCAATTATCTACATGTCTATTTATCCATATACACGTTTGTGTATACGCACCCACGCTTGCCTTGATGGTAAAACTCTTCATGTCCAGGTCTTAAATGAATGTTGGAGGCTGTTCTAGCTATGCAATAAATGTTTTGTACTTCTATTGATAAAATTGATTGAAATTTTAAAAATGTATGCTACAGAATCTTGATTATAATGTCCGACCAGAGAAAAAGATGAGTAAAGTGCAAGTAGCTTTTTACAGACTCACAATTCTTTGTTGTTATTAAAGAAAGCTACTCCATAAGAATGTGTCCCAGTCATTTTCCGACTGACACGACCCACTACGAATATTTTCTATGTACTATTATGTAGGTAATATCACTATTAGCTTTGGGCTTATTCTGGATAGCCAAGTATTAGTGTTTAGAGTACAATGGAGTGACGATACTAATGCAATTACACAGGACTTAAAAGCTAACAGCAGTTTGGAAGCTTTTCTGTGATCCATACTTCTAACCTGCTCCCTTCCTTGTTCCTGGTTTTTGCTTCTGTAAATTGTGGTATGACAGGTAGTTACTAGTATTTGTCTCGTAGGAGAAGGCCAGAGCATTTTAATTAGCCTATTCATGGGGCAAGGATATAAACACCAAGGGGCCGGAGGCTTATATAACTGGTTTATTGGATTATGCCTTTACTTTTCCTTTCTTGTACAAGCCAATCAAATCGGTCACACACTCTTCTGATCTAATCCCAGGCCAAAGGGGAAAGTGTCGTCTCAAACCTACAACCAAGTGTATTCCAAGAAGATGCTCTGTTGCCTTACTAAATGAGTTAGGAAAGAGTTCTTCGGTTTCTGACATTTAGAGGGTAACCAGATTGCAAATGCTTCAGAGCCGCAAAACAAGCAGTGGCTCTCACCGATCTCACCTTTGATGCGTGGACGGATCCGTATGATCATCCTGCCTAGAACTATTTACCAATCTCCCTTTTTACTTGGTTATTTTTCAATTCTGTTCCATTTATAAGGGGATAAAAAAATTCCTTTGTGTATCTTATTAGAAGAATGCTATTATTTATCTATTTTTTCATTTTTGAATGGTGGGTGAAAGTTCATTGAGGGAGAAACTTGGATAATAGACTGAGATAGTCCAAGGAATACACAGCTACTCAAAAGCCAGTCCCTTAGGTCAACAACTCCGTTCCTTCTCACAATCATGGACCTGGAATCAGTCCAACCACAAGGAAGGGAGAAGAGATGGTGAGGGCCACCCTGAACAGACAGCGAAAGAAGTAAAACCAGAAAGGAGAGAGAGGGATCAAACATTGATCCCTCACCATCTGCAACATGAAAAAGCAACATTATATCACTTCTTGCACTTGGAACCTCTGAATGTTGTCACGACTCAAAACTCTCCTTTGATAACCTGTCTGCTTCTTCATTTGTTGACCTATAGACATGGTTAAAATCCTGTTAGAACATCCAAAAATGATTTCGTCAACCGCATTGAGTAATTTTTACAGATTTAAAGCTTGGAAACTGCTTTTTGCAAAATGCACTGCATACTATTGACCCTTGTGGTCCACTCCTTTCCTGGACCCTGCATGTGCAGGAGCTTCGTGCATCGGGCCTGCTCCTATTATTTGGATTTGTGACCCATCTGATCACGCTTGCATAATACCCCTCAAACTGAATATATAGACAGCAAACTAATCAATGATTATGGAACCTTCGCTAAGAACAAAGCTTCATTATTTGAAGCAGTATTTCCTGCTGGTCCCGTATGTTCCATCGACTGTCTGCCGTAGTCGTCCCTAAACAATCCATCAATCCCGCTGTCCCGTTGACACCAAGGTTGGTCTCGTCAAGATTACATTTCAATCAGCCAATTGCTAGATCAGCATTTCCCATTGTTACTCTCGTTCCAGATCAACCATGTAGCAGCATAGAGGGAAGTCATCCATCAAGTCTTATATTTCTTCGAATCCAACCCCATTTTCCATTGATCAACCAAGCTAAGAATGTCAGCCGGCATAACCCAATGCATATCAAACAAATTCCAGATCTTCGCCCAGGTATCAGTCGCCAAAGAACAATGAATGAAGATATAAGCTGCTGTTTTTCAGCAATCATGCATTTGTTGATGTTCTTCTCTTCTTTGGATTCGTTTTTGCGTTTGAGGTCGATTGAGAGCAGCAAGCCAAGTGAAAATCTGGAAGAAGGTGTGTTTGTAGGACTCTATTGTAATAGGATTGGACCGTGAAGTTTTCTTTCGGATTCAAATCCAAACCCCACATCATCATGAGCAGAATAAGAACAATCTGATTAAGAATGCAGGTCAGGGAATTATGTTCCTCGATCTCTCTCGCATACCTTGGTAGTCTGTTGTATCTGACCATATCTCAGATATCTCAGATATGCAGAACAAGCGTTTGAATCTTTGCCGTAAAGTTCCCCCCTCTGCCACAATTGTTTCCAGAAATGGATCCTTTTTCCATTTCTATGAACAAACCTAATTCCAGTGGCAAACTCATCCTCAAGTTTGAGAATTTCATTCCAAATTGATAATTATTGTCTGCTAGTAGGAATTCTCGGCTTCCAGCCATCTGGTGATTGCCCATGTCCAGCTTAATTACTTTCTCCATAGCGGCTGTCAACGCCTGATTCATATATTTCATATTTTTTAGCCAGAATCCTTCTTCATCTTCGGCCAACATGCCCGCTTCCAATTCATCAAGTGAGCCTTTCTTTGATCTGGCCATCAATTCCGTGCGGATTGCCTCAATTTTTTAACAACCTTTGTCAGGCAGTGAAATAAGGAAAGAAAATAGAGCAGTATACTAGCAACGGTCAATTGAATAAAGTATGACATGACCGCCGAGTGAAAGTAATTTCGCTTTTCAATTTGATAATCTTCGCCCCATTATTTCAACGCCCATATCTCAAGCCATTAAAAGAGGTTTGCAAATGCAAATAGGTAACCAAAGTGTCATAGGATCGCAGTTTCACTTTTATTAAACCTGTATAGCACTTGTGCGTAACTTTTTTGCTAGGCACAAGTTAGTCTTTCACTCTCACTCTCATTTGCTAGGGTTACACTCACTCAACCACAAAAGCAATGGGAGGAACTAAAAAATGAGACTTACTTAAAGAAAACTAGTTATCTCTTACTTAAACTTGTCCATAATGAACTTGTTTGAGTTACAAATGAGGAGCTAACCCCTTTTATACTTGCTCTCTCCATCCACTTCTTTAATGAATGGTTAAAATTAATACATATGTCAACCGTCTAGTGGTTGAAAACCATTATAGAACTCTCTCTAGAAGTTTCTACATAAATATCTAAGTTTGCCTCTTTCTAAATATTTACAAGAACTCTTTCAGAAACCAGGCCTTCTAGAATCAAGCCTTGTTCCATAAATCTTTAACAACAGCTTAACTCATTGAGGCCAAGTCTATGAGCTGAGCAGGCTTCTCTTAGCCTTGCAATGCAAGTTTGTGACAAAGGTACTTCAAAGAGCCCACCTGCATTGAAATGCTGTTGTGAACATCTCCACTACTTTTCGGTTGTTGTTAATGTTGTATACAGATGATTTTCTATTACTGATTTTCTGTCGTGTAAGAGATTCAAGGGAACGAATGATCATTTTCCAAAGAGGGCTAGCCCTTACTGAAGAAGTTCTGACCTAGTGAAAGCTTCTGTGACAATAGTGAAGACAAAAGGGGTTAAGGAGGGCTAAGGCGACACCTTGGTGCAGGCCCATCGTAGCCTTGAAGAAGCCCTTTGAATTGCCATTCAATAACACAGAAAACCAAGTTGAAGAATGCAGTTCTCAATCAATTTCCTCCAACGGTTACCGAAATTCATCTTATCAACGACATGATCTATGACTTTCTATTCAACCAGATCATAGGCTTTATCTATGCGAAACTTGCTTAGAATTCCATTATGACTTTCTATTTAAGCCTTAGCGTGACAGTAGAGTTGTCGTCATGTGACTTGAGATCATGGGTTCAGGGCGTACAAACAGCATCTTGCAAAATGCAAGATAAAACTGTATACTATTGACCTTTGTGGTACTCCTCTTCCCCGGACCCTGCATATGCAGAAGCTTCATATGCCGGGGCTGCCATTTTTACCACCTCCATAATCATCTCTTTGGCAATTAGAGAGCCTTCAAGAATTTGTCTGCTCTCCAAAAATGCAAACTGTTGTTCTAAAATCACCGAAGACAAGGATTTTTTAAACCTCGTGGCTAGTACTTCAGAAACAAACCTATAAATACAAGTTGTTAGGCTTATGGTCGGTATTCCAAGATCATCTCTGCTCTCTCCCTCTTTGGAACAAGCACAATGAATGGAGAAGCCACATCTACGTCTGGGCCCGGGGCACCATCCGCTCTCATCTCTTTGAAGAGTTCTTCTACCTCTACTCTTCAGTTATTGATTTAAAAGAGAGCCCAGTAGGAGGTAGGTAGTGGAAAGATTTTGAGAGTGATCCAGCACCCTATGTTGAATAAGATCTTTTCTGTAAGTCCATTCATCCTGTGTTTTCATCCCCCAGATCGTGTTACCTCTTTTTCTGTTGTTCGCATAGGCATGAAAAAAAAGCAGAGTTAAGGCCACCCTCAAGTAACCATCTGCATCTCGCTCTTTGTTGCCGTGTAACCTCGCCCTGTCAGAACAATTTCTTAAGCTCTCCTTTAACATTCTCCCGAC
This sequence comes from Warburgia ugandensis, assembly GCA_035236585.1. NCBI lineage: Eukaryota > Viridiplantae > Streptophyta > Magnoliopsida > Canellales > Canellaceae > Warburgia > Warburgia ugandensis. Next base: position 70,642,877 of record CP141134.1, read on the forward strand.
CATGAATTTGTTCTTCATTTTAAGGAGCATTTCCTCTTTTTAATCTATTGCTACAAATTTGGCTTGCATATCACAATTCTCAATTGTAACCCATCCATTCTTCCACTGTTCTAGTTTGATTTTGAGGAGGTTCAGTTTCTGCATACAGCCCAATCTGACAAAACAGCCCAACTCTGAATGATCCGACTAGTTATCTCATTGCTCTGTATCAAATGTCTTATAGATAAAAAATAAAATAAAATAAAATAACTCATGTAATTCACATTAAGGGGCAGTTCTGGTGCACGAAGCTCCCGCGTATGTAGGGTTCAAGGAAGAGGCGGACCAAAAGGGCCTATAGTACATAGCCTTACCTTGTATTTTTGCAAGAACCTGTTTCCACACCTTGAACCTGTGACCTCAAGGTCACATGACAACAACTTTACCATTGCGCCAAGGCTCCCCTTCAAAATCATGTAATTTACATTACTCTATCTAAAATGCATATGACATGTTTTACCTAAAAATGGAGAGTTTAAAAACTTCATAAAAAATGCAGAGTTTCATAGCAGCCAGAATCATCCAAAACACATATCGTTTTTTTAACGATAAGACATCTAAATCTACAGTAATAAGTCGGATCACACAAAATGTGGTCGCTAGACCCGGTTAGTTTAGCATTTCTGTTCTTGCTAATAGGTAATCTGGATATTGGGAAACTTCCAAGGTACACTACTGCAATTGGGTAACTGTTGGTCTCTTGCAGGTCAAATTAACAGATGTAGTAATGCATAGATATGTCCACAGTTATAGCTTTTGATATTGGAGGTCAACAACATTTACAACAGCGAAGATCAGATTTGATTCATCAGTTACGAATAATTCAAACGGTGTAACTTATTCCAGCTAGAGTTGGTTTCAGTTCACAGTTAGTGATTTTGGCTTACTAACTGGACAGTAACTGGACTAGAAGTGCATCTGACATGGTGGCCAACATAGAATGCATCTTGCCCGTAAAGAAATAAGGATGGGCTGGATATCACGATTACGCTTCTAACATCACATTTCTTATCTCCAGTACCACATTGAACATATTGATTACCTCAAATGAATTTGTAAAATACACCATAGAGCCTTAATGGGGAGATGGAAAAACTGAGAAATTTTGACTGTAGAATGAGAACATGTGACAATTTTTGTGTGGTGGCCTGCTTCCTGCGGATCGGACCCATCATTTGATTTTCCTGAGTTTTAGATATCTTCGCCAAAAACCATGATCATTTTTTTGTCCAGAGGAATCTACTTTTGATCACTATATGAGTAACTATTAACAGTATGGACAGTGGACCTTTTGGACTAATTAAAAATTCCTTGCTGTTGGGACTTTTCTACTTTTACTTTGCAACCCACAAATTAAAGATTACGTCGTAAGTGTTAGGATTGTTGTGTAGGAGATTTGGGGTCTGTTCAATGGTTGGGTGCATCAAAAGTCGCAGCTCCTGCGATAAGAGGCAGCTTGGCTGAGTGAAAAATTCAGTTTGCTGGGGTGAGCAAGTAATGGACATTGAGGTCATGGGTTCAACTGTAGAGTCATCATTATGTGACTTTGAAGTCACGAGTTCAAGACCTGAAAACAGCCTCTTGCAAAATGTAAGGTAAGGCTGAATACTATTGACCCTTGTGGTCCGCCCCTTTCCCAGACCCTATGTATGCCAGAGCTTCATGCATCGGAGCTACCCCTTGCAAGTAATGGGCATTACAGACTGGACTACTACACTTCCCAACTGAATCCTCAAAATAATGTTGTAAACTACCAATCCACCTGAGTGACTGGGTTGAGTCATGGTACAGCTTGCCTATGTTCCTTCAAACAGTGTATCAAAAAGCAGAAATTCAGAAAAAACGGTCAATGCCGCTTAATTCATGTGAGAACTAGGCCATTGCAGAAAATTTTTGTTTTATTTTTTATTTTTTCAATTTTAGTGAGTCTTTACCAATGAAAGATCCCTGCCGGTATAAGCTTTATTAAAAAAAAAAAGCGCCTAAAAGTGTTAAATGCAGGAGAGGCCAAACAGCATAACGCTGCCACATTTTGGCATAGTATGGCACCCTTTGACATCTTGCCTTCAAATCCTTCGTCATAGTCTACTCGGACATCGTCAGCTCCCTTTTCCTAACTTGCCACATTTGAATTACCAGTGTGATACTTGAAAGCATGTTGAGCAGTGCTTTTCAATTATATAAAGCACTTATCAATGACATGCAGTTCTAGAAAAGGACTCTTGCATACATGTAAGAAGTTTTTCTTACGTTTACATCACAATCTATGTGATGCACAAAATAGAGTTCAGGAATACATTAGACTCAAGACAGCATAGCCACAAGAAGATGGGTCGTAGATACCAGCCTTCTTTTCCATTCTCAATAACATCTTGTGAGAACAAAGCACTAGCTGCAGTAACTGGAGGGAACAACAGAGAGCTCCAACCGCCCAGTCCATTCCTCGCCTGGTTTCAAGGTGATTGGCTTCTCGATGGCTGCACCATCAACACAAAGCATCTGTTTGTATTCTTCATCTCCCAAATCTGTCATGGACTTTGATTTCTTCTCCCATGGATTCCAGACAACTACAGGAAAAACAGAGTAGGAATCAGACATACTAAATACTTGATCAGTATCCTGAAATCAACGTAACATTCATATTCAAAAACTGATTAGACCAATTTTTATATCGGCTATACAGGTTTATTTCCGTGAAGGTACATATATTCCCAACTTTCTCTAACCTTCTATATTTCTATTCTATAATTTAATTTTTGTGTTTACATAACCCCTTTCCCAGACCCCGCATAGGTGGGACCTTCGTGTAGCAGGCTGCCCTTTTTTCACATAACCAAACATGTCAAACATTCCCTCTACAGGTTCACTCTCCAGAAAACCAAGTCCGCGAAAACATAATTAAGTGAAGGCAGTAAATTATCCAACAAGAGTCCAGTAGGCGTATATGCTCTAAGTGTGAGAAGAAGTCCATGCTCTATTTTTCATGCACAGTGAAACTTTTTTTCTGTATATCTAAGCCATGATGCTAAAGATCAACTACATGTTCATGGGATGCTTTTAGGCTATATTGAGCAGAAAATAGTGACCTTCCATTTTTGTTAATTTTTTCAAAGGGCCAAAACAAGTAGTTAGGATCATTCAAATGCATTGATTTTTAAAGGGTTACCTATTTTTGGCAGACATGATGCTAGAGATCAACTTCATATTCATGGGATGCTTTTAGGCTATGTTTGCATGAGCAGAAAATAGTGACCTTCCATTTTTGTTAATTTTTTCAAAGGCCTAAAATAAGTAGTTAGGATCATTCAAATGCGTTGATTTTTAAAGGGTTATCTATTTTTGGTAGACATGATGAATGGCTTAGGTATATGAAAAAGATCATCATATATGAAAAAGAGGGCGTAGACTTCTTCTCACTTTCAAGATCGTGTATCCATGCCAGGGACTCATCCAACGTAATATGGAAAAGTTGAAAATTAAAAGAAAATAAGAATATTACCAACATCTGGAAGTCCTTCCTTCCGCATAACAAATGTCCGCTTTTTTTCATGGTCCAGGACTGCAATCAGACTTGGGGAACTAAGATAAACACGATCAACCTGCATATTAGAAAAAGTTAGTAAGCCTACGATCCGTGGCTCATTGTAAAACTAACACTATTGGAACTAAAATATATATTTGTTACATAGCTACAGCCTATGTCAGTCAGTGGTTCATAGCAAATTCATTTCTTTTTTCCGGTGGGTAAGTTTGTGACAAATTTGCCATGCTTATACATTTAACATTGACAATCTTCTGCTTAATGTAGGAACTCAACTTTTACAGACAGCAGTGACGATTTCCTCATTTCAGAGGAAATAATTACAGGTCAAAGACAACATGGAGCTTTAAAGATTGAAATACCATCTAGTGAACAAAGTGATTCGCTTTTTAAAATTAGTATGAATAGTCATGCTCAATGAATATTGTTATATGAAGATACAGAAAAAGATGGACATCTTGCATCTTCTCCAGAAAAAAATCAGGATTAAAATTAAAAATTTCAAAAACATGAAGGAGAGCTTGACAAGTCTGGCATTTGTTGCATCTGGGTATGATCAGATATTTTGCATTTAAACTCCTCGTAGCAACATATATTTTCATCATCCTGAGATATATAAGGACACTTCTAAGGCAATAACTCTAGCCCTATCAGCAGGTGCAAATTGGATATGGCTGATTTGTTGAAGGGTATGAGACAGAAGATAAAAGAAAAAATAGGCGACATTCTCCAAGTGTCTTCTGAGAAACATGTTTATTTCAGCACAGTTTTGAATTATCTTGATAAACTTTGCCATGCTGCATTAGTCCCAGTATGGAAAACAATTACCTCAGATTCAAAAGTTATGGCGTCTCCTTGTTCTGTAAAGCGTTCTCTCTGACAAAGATTGTCCAGATAATCAAGAGTCTCCAGTCCTTCTATCCTCACTTCGCTGTGAATACAAGTTACTAATCAATCCAACCCATCCAATCTATAGGATTATTTGAATCATGATACCATATGTCAACCAACAGAATAACGAAACATGACCTAGTACAGTGGTCTCACATTTATCAAAAGATAAAGAAGTACATTAGTCTCAGGGAAAACAAACAAAGTATTAGTATATTTCAGGGAAGACTCAAGATATCATAGTAACTCAATGAATCCTCATGCACCAAAGATGAGAAACCCTATTGTAGGAAAAGAAGTGATTCGAGAGTCTAGAGTTTCTAGACCCAGAAGGAAAAGGAAAATACCTCATCAAAATAATAATAATAATACTAGTAATAAATAAAAGGCAGTCATCTGAATGGCAACAAGTACTTCCTTACAACTTCTAAGTTTCGCTTGCCTACAGAAAAAGAAAACCCTACAAGACTCATGTAGGCGACCTGTTCCAATATGAATGTTCCCAAATAATGCAAGCTTCTAGCCCTGCCCTGTGACAAGAAGCACATTTGGGGAGTCTAGTTGACAGTTTTCTAGACATAATATGCAGGTCTTCTCATATTATATAATAGGAAAACTCAACCAAGACTGCCACCATTCTGGACATCACACATGCATAGTTTATTCACTGACCCTTAGGGTGTTACTATCATTTTCGTCGTTGGTGAATATGACTAACAGACGGGTACTGTCCAGGACAGTAACAGACCTTCTGACTAGTCTATACTCTATGCAAGATGATGTTAAAGGTACATGTTTTTCTTTCTTTTTATTTCATTAATAATCTCATATTCAGTCAAAGAAGATTTTTGTTTCATCTAGAACCAAAACCATGAGACCACATGGGACAGTGAATAGCCAAGTTAGTTTCTAAAAGGGCAGCCCCGGTGCACAAAGCTCCCGCCGAAGCGGGGTCCAAGGAAGGGGCGGACCACAAGGGCTTAAAGTACACAGCCTTACCTTGCATTTTCCAAGAGGTTGTTTCCACGCCTTGAACCCGTGACCTCAAGGTCACATGACGACAACTTTTACCGTTGCGCCAAGGCTCCCCTTCTAACCAAGCGAGTTTCTCTCTCAATAATTATAAACAACTTCCCTGGAAACTAATTTAGCAATAAATTTTGGGTCCACACTAAAAAAGAGGAAAAGATGACTTGATACAATGTTCTCCCCACCATTCAATCATGGGAAGAAATATAACATGATCACAGAACATGTAAAATCCTTCACTGAACCTTGGGTTTGAATAACAAAAAGACAATAATTATAAACAACTTTCCTGGATACTAATTTTGCAATAAATTTTGAGTCCACACTAAAAAGAGGAAAATATGGCTTGATACAATGTTCTCCCCACCATTCAGTCATGGGAAGAAATATAACACAAACACAGAACATGTAAAATTCTTCATTGAACCTTGAGTTTGAATAACAAAAGCAAATAATAGCCATTAGTAAAGAATCCAATCAGAAATACATGGACTGCTAAATAAATGGCTGCAAAGTCTTATCCAACTGATCGTATGCTGTACCTGATATCAGAAACTGACAGATAAGTGTGATAAGCAAAAGAGAAACTAAAAGGCTTGTTGTCAATGTTCCTAATGCGTGATATCATTGTGAGATCTCCATCCACTCCAAGAGACACTCTGAGACGAAACTCAAAACTGAAAATGAGCATCATTCTGTCAGAAAGTGTATCATATTCGAGACGCAGAAAATTATATAGATACAACCACCCAAAAATTCCAGATGAATTTGGAGGACTATTTACATAATATTAGCATGTGAATATATAAGAAAGTGAAAGTTCTGTCAGGCCATGAACAGGACATGATAATATTCAATGCTACACACACACACACACACACAAAAAGAGAATAAGAAGAAAGACCACTGTCCATGGAACTTATATATAACTGGATTCACTGACACCAAAAGATAGATAAAAATGTCATCCAAATGAAATGTCCAGTAGCTACTAAATGTGACATCCTTCTAAAATCAGAAGTTACAACTAAGAAGCACACATGGACAAGAAGTACCCAACTAGTAGTATCTTCATCTACTTCCTTTTCAAAACATATAAAGTTTGGAAATGGTTCCAACAAATTTAGACATGACTAAAACTTTCCAACTGGTAACTCACCACTCATGTGGAAACTAACACAAGTTTGAAATTTAGGCATCTTCCCTTGAAAGTTATAATAGTAAATTAGACATAGATGGATTGCTCTAGATTTCCTCGAGCTGCAATTTGGCACATTGTCACTTCCTTGTACTTCCCTCTTATATATGCCAATCTCACAAGGCTTTCGACAACTTTTGAAAGTACCAAGGAACTTATCATGTTGGATACACATGAACTTCAAAAAGACTGGAATCGTAAGTCCCCATCCCAAACTACAAGGGCATAACCTAAGAATCATGGATGTAGAGAATTGTGAGAAACTGATAAATCGTTTTGGAATGCTGACTAGATATGTCCAAGAATAAATACAAATAATGAGAAAACCCCATAATAGAACGGCAACAACTTGAAGCAGTTAGTCAATTAAGCAGATCCCAACTTCCCAGGAGTTCAGTGATATGTCCAGAGAAACAAATTCCAGCTGCAGTTGCTTGTGTGATATGGTTATACAAGTATCAGGATTTTCTGGAATGATTTGTCAACAGACTGCTCTAAATATGCTATACAGTAGAGAGGAAGATAGATTAACAACTACAATATCGTAAGCAAAGGATACCTACTGAAATTCTGAATGTGTAAAATGCAGCAGAATACCATCACCCAGTACTGCATGTTTCTAGTGTTCTAGCATAATTGGAAAAAGGACAGCCCAGTGCACAAAGTTCCTGTGCATGAAGGCTACAGGGAAGGGGTGGACCACAAAGAGCCCATAGTAGGCAGCCTTACCTTGCATTTTGCAAGAGGCTGTTTTGATTGCTCAACTTTTGACCCCAGGTCATATGGCGACAACTCAACCATTGTGCTACGGCTCCCCTTTTTTCTAGCATAATTAAAACCAAATTTCACAAGTGCCAAGCTCATACCAGTGGGGCCAGCATTTTAGATCTTCTTCGGATGGTTTCAGGAGCAAGTCTACAGAAGATTTGCCAGTGTAATCACTAGAGTGGAGACGTGGAGGATCTTCATCAATGGCCCAAATTTTGTTCCTAGCAAACCCATGCTGCTCTAGTGATCCACAATTTCCGAACTTCAAGAGCATTAAGATATGGCCCGTTAGTTGGAGATTATCAATACTTCAATATGAAAAAGATATATAATCATGAGAACAGATACCTGTGGAAAACAAATAGGTATTCCTCCACGTATTGCTTTTGGCGGCTTGAAGATTGCCTGCAGAAGATGAAAAATACTGTATGTCAGCAAAGATCCCTAGAGGACATAAGTAGAGGTCTTATATTTCTGGCATTAGTCTCCAAAACAATAGAGATCACAGAGATCTTACAGTCAATATTCTCAAAACATATAGAAACTTAAGGACGATTTTAGACCACCAACAATGCCTAAGATTTGCAGAAGATAGGTGGAAGAGATGTTACATTCGCACGAACTGCCTATGCATTAGTGTAGAAAAACAGTGTAACATGTAGAATTCAAGTCGAGATTCAAACATCCAATAAATGATACACCCAAGAAGGCATTCCCGAGTATGCAAGCACGCAAACTAAGAAGCAGGCACTAACAACATTAAATAAAAGCATATTTGATAATTGGTAGTATTTTATACATATGAGTGGGTTGAAGAGATGTGACAATGACACGACTTCACACGCATTGGTCTAGAAAAACACGGGGTAATATGCACAATTCAAGTTAAGGTTCAAAAATCCAATAAAAAGAGACAGCAAGGAAGACAAACTCTAGATGCAAGCATGCAAAGTAATAAACAAGCATCAACAGCATTAAATATTTGACAATTGGTAGAATAAAAAAACTTAAAGAGTAACCCATAAATCCAGAACCACTATCGGACTTGTTGACTCATATGTGTCTAGTAATTAGTCATTATATTGACTTTTTGTTAAAAACGTCTAAGCATTTAGACTAACAAAATCCTTGATAAAGCTCCAAAATTGGGAGCACATAACAAGCGGGCAAGTATGTCATGGACAAACAGAGATCTTCTATACGGGAAAGAGGACACAGAATTGCTTCATATTGAACTCCATCAAAACAATGAAAATTCAACCATTTTAAATCCTATTGCAGACTCATAAATTATCACCTTACTACTTGTAAACAGCAATTCTTCTCCTCGATTGTTCCTCCATGAAATAACCTGACCTCCATGCAAACTAACCTGGATTGCTAACAGAAAATTCATTAAGAAGCATACCAGAAGCAGTAATTTCAGCCAAAATGCAATTTGAAGAATCTAAATTTCCCACAATAATCCCAGCCCCCAACAGAGAGAATTCTAGATAAAGCTAATCTGTAATTCATACCAATAAAGAACATAAAGGGCAAGTAATCTAACCCGAGCAGAAGCACCACGTGGGTTTCTGAGAGTGAACTGGTCAATTCCATTCCAGTCCTGTGTGACTTCTGTAGCTATGCTCTGATCCCAAACAGCCGATGCATGACCCATCTCGGCGAAACAAAGAAGAGGGCAAAAGGGCACTCGTATTCTTCTTTCACTTTCCAAACTTCAATCAGATTCTCCAGATCCAGAAAAACAGGCTCTTTTTTTTCTCACACAAAGACCAATATTCACTGTTGCGGTTGGAAATCTGAAGGTTCCAACACCTTTCTTGTGATTGCAAAGTCATATTCTCGTGAACTAAAACTAAAAACCATTACCAGTCTAAATTTGCCCAAGATACTAAATTCCTCTATTAGAAGAGAAAATCCCCACCCACTTATAGCAATAATCCCTGAACACTAAACTAGAAGCAAACCATATCCAAATGTAGAAATGAAAAGAATACCAAAATCTTAGGAAACAGTCCTCTCAAAAACCAGCCTACAGTAATGAAATTCGAGCAAACCCATCAAGCCCTCAAGAAGAAACTCATATCCAAAAGAAACGGTACCCTGAAACTCCAAAACAAACCCCCTTTTTGAGTCCAGATGTCAAAACTTTCCCCACAAAACTCCAAATCCAATTTCCAACAGAACCCACATCCAAAAACCAATAACCATAAGAGCGCAGATCCCTAAAGTCCCATAAACCCCCTAAAATCATAATTACTCTCCTTCACACCAACCCATTCACCAACAAAACCCATTTCCAGAAACAGTTCAAGCATCCCAATGGCAAAAATATTAAAAGAATTAAATGCAGAAAACAAACAAAAAGGGTGGAGCAGGCAAAACTGTTGAAGCAGGAGAAGAAGCTGATAAAAAAACGGTTTCCGTGTTTGCAGAGAGCAACAACAACATGGAGATACGTGAAGTACATGGACGTTGGACAAACGGTCAAAATTCAAATGCTTTGGGATCAAAAATCAGGAATTGTTTATTTTATCTTAAAGAAATTTACCAAAACAGAAACCTGACCAAGGAGCAGATTTACCGTGAGATTTCGAGATCACGAGGAGGGAACATGGAGAGATGGCTCGTCCGCCGATCGGACGGTAGAGAGAGAGAGGGAGCGTTTTCGGGTTTGTTATTGTATTTTTGAGCCCGGAGTTGTGGAGTGTGGCAGACATTGTTTGAATTTTGCTGGGCGGGTCGGGTGGGGACACGTTGGGGAAGTTTTATCAGCGCACGTTAAGTGATTGCTGTACGAATACGTTAATGTGGGACGGGGGAATCCAGTGCTTTGGAGGAAAGACAAGGAAATGAAAGGGAGGCTGGTCGTCGTGTCATGGAGGGATGAAGATGGCTGCCTGAGGTTTGATTGTTTGAATGAGACCTGGTGTGGGTGGATTGCCTAACTTGAGCTTTGTGGATCATGAGCTTCTCCCTCTCTCACTTGAATTCAGTTTGAAATTCATAGGCCCACGTTAGATATTGAGTGAATGGGAGCCTTGGCACAACAATAAACTTGTTGTCGTGTGACTTTGAGGTTTCAAATTCAAGGCGTGAAAACATTTTCTTGTAAAAATATAAGGTAAGGCTATCTTTGCAGTCCCTGCCTTCCTTGGACCCTGCATATGTGAGAATATCAAGTGCTGGGGCTGTCCCTTTTTTACATTAGCTACTGAGCATAAGCACTTTCTAAATTAAACCTAGTGTACCATGAGCCACCACACTACAAGTTGTTGCATGATGGCTCTCACCTCTAGTTAAGGTAAGGCTACATATTATAGGCTCTTGTGGTCTGCCCGTTTCTTGAACCCTGCACACGTGAGAGCTTTGTGCACTAAGGCTGCCCCTGCCCCTTTTTCACGTTAGATGTTGAGTACAGGGACTATCTAAATTAAACCCAGTGAACAATGAGCAAAGAATAGTCCACCACACTACAAGTTGTTGCACCATGACTGCTACCTCTAATTAAGGTAAGGTTACGTATTATAGACTCTTGTGGTCTTCCTCTTTCTTGGACCATGCATACATGAGAGCTTTGTGCAGTAAGACTGCCCCTGCCTCTTTTTTACATTAGATGTTAAGTACAGGGACTATCTAAATTAAACCTAGTGCACAATGAGCAAAGAATAGTCTGCCCCACTACAAGTTGTTGCATGATGGCTCCCATCTCTAGTTGATCAGGCCCGTCCATCTAATTTTTCTAGACGGTGATGATTGGCTCATCCTTGAATACGAAACAATCTACTTTCTATCACAATACGTGGACGGTGAAAAGGATTGTTTAAAGAGCAGTCCATAATTACCAACCAGTAAGAAGCAAGCTGTTGTAGTGTCAGGCACTATGCTATCATTTCTGTTTTATGTTAAACAAATGCTACACTTTTGGGCCGTCGATCAATTAATCTGATTACTCTAGCCTTGGATAACTAGGAATTCAAAAAACTTACAGGCTGGATGACTTTTCATGTAAAAAATTATACTCTTGATCAGAGTGAGGAACTTGCGAATGTAAGATAAGGCTGTGTACTTTAGGCCCTTATGGTCCGCCCCTTCTCCAGACCTTGCATAGGCAGGAGCTTCGTGCACTGGGGCTGCCCTTTATCAGAGTGAGCAACTTTGTCTAAACAATAGTCTAAATTTAACTCCCCAAAGTACTAGTTTTTAGGAGGCAAGAGTCTTTCAATCAGCATGTTTTTTGTTTATGAGATATCTAGAGCTAGAACAATCAGATGAATGGGTTTGATGATCCAAAGGTGGGAAGGAAGCCCTTCATGCAAACTCTGTCAATGTTTTGTTCTTTGTGTTCTTGTTCCTACATGCATCTTCGGTCTTTTTGCTTGGATTTTGGTTTGGCTCTGGCAACATTCATGTAAGCAGGGTATACTTCTTGGTTACTTTCAATGCATCAAAAGGATGAGGGTCGTTTAATAGTATATTGAAATTCAGGAACATACTTATGTCCCATCCCAAACCCTAAAACGCTCATTTGGAGGCTGGAGAAAGTTAATGGTCTAATTTGTGGCAGAAAAAATTTCACCTCTGCCTCAAAGTTTGGTTGTTTTCTCACTTGAGGACTTTAAATTTGCAAATATTATATTTGCGTCTGAAGTATACTTAAAAATTTTCAATGTAGAGCTTCCACCAAGGAGCCTGAGCTTTAATGGACAGAATGATCTAAATTCATTTAAATTATACTCATTGAATTTTTCAACTAGAAAAGTTAGTAGCTAGATGCATTTGATGGACATGAATTTTCGCAACAAGTCTAAAAAGGATAGACCAAACAATATGAAAGGATTAGGTGATCGAACATAGGGCTAGCTAGGTGGCATTCCGATGGACATGAATTTCTCTTTTTTGGACTTTTAATTCTTGCTAATTGAATTTTTCAAGCAAGAAAAACTAGTAAGTAGAAGCATCTAATGGGCATGAATTTTCACTTGTAGCCTAAATGGGATACGCCAAACAAGATGAATAAATCAAATCATCCAAAGATGGGACTTAACTAGGTCGCATCCTATTTTAGATTTTTAAATCTTGCTTATTGAATTTTCAACTAAAAAAACTAATAGGTAGAAGCATATGACAGAGATGAATTTTCACAAGTAGCCTAAATATGGTAAAATAAACAAGAACAAAGAATCAAATCATTTAAGATGCTAAAGTGGAATTTCTTCTTTGTTCTATGATTACCAAATAACTAATATGGTGTTACTGGTTCTTGAGATGAAATGAGCTGACATGTGATGAAATGATATAAGATCTAGTGCGGATGACTTAAGTTGGTTTGAGTTGACCAAATTTGACAAGAGATAAAGTAAAATAACTTAAAATTCAACTTAACTGTGAGCCAAAATGAGATGATTTTTATCTCAACTCATCTCAAGCACTATTAAAGCACTAGCAATGAGATGAGAAGATATTATTTTGCCTTATACTAGCTCAAGCACCACCAACAGTGATATGCTTCTATATCATCTCATCTCATGCACCACTAATATCCTGTAAAGATTTTGGACGTTGTACAAAAGGCACCAAACTTGTTGAATGTGCGATTAATGTATCTGATGTGGTAGCCTTTGAAGCTCTGCCTCCATTTGTCTGTATGAGTGCAACTGTCTTTTTGCAGTTGACCAACAAGAATCAGGTCATAAACTCAAGAAGACTGATCTCTTAGTTCCAACTAACTGTTTCCGAGGATTTGTGCTCTGGCTCCTTCAATACTTTTGGAGGCGAAAACTCTCTCCACTATCCGAAAGACCCCCACTGAAAACTCTCTCCTTGTTGATGAATGTCGTTAAGACATCCATTCGTCCATGGCATGCATCCCACCATGAGTCAATTCACTGGTCAATGAATCTGAAGACTCACCCTGAAGACTAACCCACCCTTTTAAGCACTAATTAGAACCCATTAGCCTCTAACTGCATAATGTCTCCCCTTAGCTTTAATCGTCTCCATTTGGAAGCACAGGGCTTAAGGAAAAGAAGAATCCTCCATTGATCAGCTCTGTATGCAATCAAAGTTTATAGCAACGAAAGCTCGAATGCCTCCGGGACCCAGTTGGCAAGGCGTCATACAATCTGGTTTATGCCATTACAATACTTATGCCGAATCATTCTACATAATCAGCAAGGAACAGACTGCCCGGCGTAATCACACAAACTGAATTATATAGGCCTCGCCATTCCGGGACTATTATCTGCTGGCCTTCTCCTCTTATCATCTTTCTGGTTGGATATACTTCTAACAAGCAGATGTCACTGCTGATGATGGGGATAAGAAGCTTAGAAAGCCACCTAAGGAAGGTTATGTGATCATTTTCATGTTGTCACAATGTTTGGATGATGTGACAACTCTGGCCTATTCTCTGCTTTGTCATTGATTGTTCTTAGAGAACCATCCAAATCCTCTTTTTCCTGACTCCTTTAGAGGCCTTAAGTTGGAGTCTAAAGAATCAAGAAATGAGAAATGAAAAGTGAAAAGTGAAAACCGTGCCAGTGATTCAAGAAACATGCCCAGGGCTGCTGATGGTCACAGGATCCAACACTAGTTGGTGAATAGAATAAATTCTCATCATTAACACTAGGTAAGACACAAAAAGTGTTTTTCTACCAAAATAGAAAGCCACAGAGTGATCAGGTGATCATGAGTCCTAATCCTGGTCCCAGACATGTGATCCATACGATTACCATGAACGTAAATCAAGCTTTACTCTGTAAACAATACTTTAGCTTCTCTACGCCAGTAGGCAGCAGAAACATAAGTTATGCCTGATACATAAGTTAAAAAAAGACGGCCCTGGTGCACAAAATTTCTGCCCATATAGAATCCAGGGAAGAAATCTATAGTATGCAGTTTTACCTTGCATTTTTATAAGAAATTGTTTTCACGCTTTAAACTCATGACCTCAAAATCACACTCCTTAAACCCATGGCACTCCTTGAACCCACGACCTCAAAATGACACGATGAAAACTTACTGTTGCACCAAATCTCCCCTTCTTCACAAATACATATCTGAGATATGATCTGAATTTTTTTTAGTAAACTACGTAATCCCAGGTTTAATGCTAATGAATAGGGCTATTCAACATTAACATAAGGCAAGAAGATAAGCGGTTTCTGACGGTGGGGTCATTTGTGTTTAACTTTCAACAGTCTCCGCCACTAACAATAGAATAAATGGCCGATTTTGCACTAACAACGCTTTAGAACAGGGCTCGGACCACTTCATGCCCACATGTAACATTCGGAGGTACGAAGCTATTTTGATGGGACATCAAAGCAGTCAGGCGATTGCATCCATTACACTTTCTCAATATGAGCCTACTTTTTGGTTGATTTATGTCATGATCTCCAACTTGGGAAATTTAAGAGCTAAGAAATCAAAGCCATCGGATGACTCCATCATCTGCTAGATGTAATTTTGGTTGTTAAATTAGGACCACCACTTTTAACCCACTCCGGCGATCAAAATTACTCTTTTTTGAATGCTGCAGCCAAGGAGTAATCCTCGCCCCTTATTTGTATTTGAACGACAGATGCAAACCTATCCAAGACCCAACTAACCTGATGAATGTTTTGGATCACACTCGTGCTAATGATTTTCAACCAGTAATGGCAACAAATTAATATCCGGGGTAGTTGGTCGCAGATAACTCAATATTTCTCTTAAAATATCCTTTGGTTAGGGATTAGATAGAGGACGGTGGATAAGTGAGAGCGAGGAAATCCAAAGAAAAAACAAAGAAAACTTGCATCGCAAGTATCTCACCCTGACTTGACCTGTTGATGTACCATCCAGAAAAATAACACACCCAGCTCTGCTTGTTTTATGGATGCTTGGCGTAAAACTTATTATGGCAACAGACATGGTAGCTTCAATCACCTAAAGAATACTTATACTGTAGCCACAGGTGAATGATTTGCACCCCTAAAATCATCTTCTAATTCTAGGAGGATAGTTCACAGGCACAACTTTTGTATCTTCACGGTATACCTTAGATTGGCCAATTCTTATTTGAAAGGCTGCAATTTCTTCACCACATTGTTACTATTATGGGATCCTGAAACACAGAGAGATTTTACTTGGTGTCAATTAGGTAGTCTATGGACTTTTGTTGCTCTTTATGGCACTTTTGGACTAATAGGTGTCATGTTACATCGATTCGAACTTGCTTGATCCGTTCAATTGTGACCTTATCATGCAATCGATAGTATAGCACTAGAACGATTCTACAAAACAAACTCCACCTTCTTTAAACTATGTCCAATATACACCAGCTCCAAGGGTTCCTGACCTCCGGCCCCATGAAGGGGGGGGTACCGCCCACACAGTTAGATTACTTACATTATATTTCCAACTTCGCTGCTCAACGGCCTTCGAGAAATGAGAGAGACTTCCCCAAGTTATAATCCTTCAGTTTTCAGCAACTTTGATTGAACCTATTCAGTCACTATCATTAGTTAGTAATTTTGGGCTGATAATTTTGCCAAAATTAAAAATAAAAAATGACTCGCGGAATGCAGATAGTTCATCAGCCTGCAGCCACGGCGTCAGCCCTGGGATTAGATTCCAATAGCTGATGAAGCTTCCCGCTGGAGTTGTCGTGACTTTCACTCTCCTGCTGCCCACTTCTGCCAGAGTTGTTGACTCTGGCTAACAAATTCTTAATACCAATAGGTGCTGCCCCATGAGTTTCAGTCTTGTCAGTAGCCTTCTCTCCCTGTCCTAGGGGTGCATTTTTCAGTTTCTCCTGCAAGCACAAGCAACAAAGTTCGCCATACAGTTCTACCCACTTTGTCTTCTGAGCTAGGAAAATAATCAGATAAACACAAGAAGGAACTGCAGAGGCATAGGAGTACAAAGAGCAATCAACGTAGACAATACCATTAAAGCAGAATTTTCTCGTCTTAGTCTCTCTGAATTCTCTGATAACCTGTTAATTTCAGTTCTAAGAGCCATATTCTCAACATTGAGAGATTCAACTCTAATTGCAAGTTCCTCACTCTCAGCCTGGAAAAACCAAACGACGTTCAAGCGAAGAACTGTGCTTAGGCCACAAGGAGCAAGCAGCCAAGGAAAGTAACCTGGGAAACCATGTAAGAACAGGAAATGATATTTATTTCAATCACCTGTTTTCTTAAACGTGATCTTCTAGCAGATTCTCTATTAGACTGTTTCCTTCTCTCTCGTTTCAGCTCCCGCTCATCCTGAGTATAAAATGGGAGGAATATAGTTAAGACTTCTCAGTCTAAACCTGAGTCCTAAACCATAATCACAGCATGAGAACAATGAAAGAATTTCAAACTAACTTCAGGACAAAGAATTGCATAACTTCAGCACACCCACTTGCTATGTCTCAAACCCGTACGACTTTCATTGCTCTTGTGATCTAAACCGAATAAACACAATGGGACATTCCTACAGTATTTCCCATTGTCTGGTTTTTGTTCATTTTATAGGGCATGCTGCATCTAAAGGATATGTCATTTCAACAATGAAGTTCATGATGATGGAACAAGCATTGCAAAGTCACGACAAACTAATCAGAGTTGTAGTTCACGATCCGTGGTAAGGCACAACTTTGCTTGTTACTTAAAAACCGGAAGGGAACAGGGGAATATCTCATAAACTTGACCACATGAAAAGCATCGTTCGTTCTTGCATGATTGTAAGTTGTTATCTTCAATAGAGATTGCAAAGACTTTATCCCATTCAAACATCAGGTCCATGATAAAATGCTGATAAAAGGTAGGCTAATGCAACAGGCTCATGTGTGCTTCAGAGAAAATAGAAATTAGAGATAATGAAGGGAAAAACAATTACACAACTTGTACCTTTATCCAGAGCTCAGACGACAAACCCTCGCGAGCTGGAACTGCAGCAGGAGGAACATTGACCGCACTGGACTTTGCCTTCCCAGTGGCAGAAGCACTGAAATCCATTCCCGGTGTCATACCAGATGAAGGAACAGATCCCAATGGCTTCCCCACAACACCTGCTTGTGCCATTGTGACCCCTAATGCTGTGGTAGCAGCAGCATTTGTGTCGCCACCATGAGAAGTACTTTTATTTCCAGTGGAATTCACATGCTTCCCTGCCAATTACCCAGAATAGCATAGATGATTAGCTTCGGAGCAATGCAAATACGTAATTCAACTGATTGTTCAGTGTCAATAAAAGGGCTCCCGGGGGATGTGAGAAAAAATCTTTAACCCACAGCCCTACCCAAAATGAAACCAAGTAAAATTATACCCATTTCCAGTCTGACCTCTGGGAGTTGGTCCTACTTTTTTCCAACTAAAATGACAGGTGTACGTATGGTTGATAACCAAATTGAAGATTTCAGTTACTTGGAAATGGGCAGAGAGAAATTTTTGTCCAGAAAGAAATGTTGAGAAACTTCCTGAGTGATAGAAAATAAGAATCCCATAATCATTCCCTTGACAGGGATATCATTCTTGGAGGAGACCATGGTCCTACCTGTAGCTGCCATGTCTTCACAGCTTCTTTTCCTAGATGTTTGGTTTCCCTGATGAAAGATGAAGATCACTATTCAGATATGCAGTTGCCGCACCTATTTGACAAGAATATTACAAACAAAAGAATTGTAATAGAAAATTCTGAAGCATAAATCAACCAAAAGATGAGTTTTCCTTGTACCGCATCCCCATCACTTCCATCACTTGAACCTTCTGTTCCGCCTTCCAAACTGTAAATTAGCCAAACAAATATTAAAGATCTGAATCCAAAGAGAGAGCATGATGTCAGATGGACATACCTTTGGGTCCGATGTGTTGTGCTTCCAGCTGCATTTTCAGTAGTGCCATTGCCTATCGACACTGCAAGGCCATCAAAACTTTTAAGCTTCTTCATTAGCCCTCCGTCTTTGCTCCCTGAAGGTTTAGCTGGTGTGTCTATGGTTAAAGGAGTTGCCATCTGCATCATAGTCACTGTGATGAGGCCCAGAACTAATACAAAATTTGGTACAATTAAGAAAAGAGTAGAGAATGTAATAACTGATGAAAATTGCTTCGTCCTGAATTTCTGACAAGTTGTAACCCCAAAACAGAAAATTACAGTGACAGTCACAAAAGGTTACCATGGAGTCACTTGTAGTGGCAGATGATGCAATTTCATGGCCATGTGGGTGTGCTCCCTGCACAAAAGACAGCATTGTTAAGCTTTACACCATTCATCAACAACTAATGGAAGAAACATTCTGTGATTCTAACTTCTTTGAACAACAGTGAAACTTCTACCAGAAACTCCTAAACCTGTATATATAATAGCAATTTAGATTGACTACCATATTCCTATTTGATCCAAGTAACCCATTAGCAAATGAAAATAGATCACCATTTCCCTTCTACTGTGAACATACCATAGGCACCGAAGGATGGGCATAAACCCCTCCATGTGAATAAATTGCAGCATAAGGAGTCCCATAAGGTGGCATCATCGGCTGTGGCAATTAAGAAGACATCAAATGCATAAGTTCACTCAACTACAATCCCCAGATTTGCTACCGGTATTGGACGAATATAACCATGACAATTGCTGATTCTCTAGGCAAATGATAAAAAACACGCAAATATATTAAACATGGCTTTATAGTGATTATCCAGAAAGTGCAGTTTTGCAGCAGTGAACAGCTAGGAGACCGAAACTGGCCGACATCCTTAGGTTTCTTTTACATTAAGATGGGCCTCTATTTGTGACTAAATGGATGTATAACACCATTGCTTTTTGAAAAAAAAAAAAAAAAAGGACATCACAATGGAAGAATCTAACTTTTTGGTGAAATACTTGGATATGCAATCAAATGCTACCACAAGTTTCTGAAGTGACAAAAACGTGCATAGAAATAAAGGTTTACTGTTCAGCGATGATAGTCTTCATGTGGTCAGAACCTTATGCATACATGTACTTCATGTACAGAAGACCACAGATCTTCACCATTTTGAAGAGGTAAGTATCACTTCCTTCAATCCCAACCATGTTCACCAGTTAACTAAGAAACAACCAGCCATGTGTTACACTTACGCAAAATATGGACACCCATGGGACTATATTCTACCATATCAAGCAATAAAAGAGCCAGCAGAAGATGCCACCCCTTACACAATGCACTGGAGAAACAGAATTCTCAGTTTGTCACATTTCCCATTAATTGTCATCATCCTAGATGGCAAGAACCATTGCCGCTGGTTTCTTGGCTCCTGGGTCATGCAAAACATGGATACCAATGTGACTATGTTCTATCATATTAAGCAATAAAAGAGCCAGCCGAAGCTGCCTTGCCTCCCACAATGCACTGGAAAAACAGAAGCCGGTTCTCAGTTTCTCACATTTCCCATTATTTTTCATCATCCCAGATGGCAAGAATTCCCCCACTGCCACTAGTTTCATGGCTCCGGGCATGTAAGCACTTTGTGCATGTGAATGGAATTCCCACCCATATACTTCCTACCATTTTGGTTGTCTCCAAAAGCACCATTCCAGAGATGCCATGCCAGTCTTGGGCAGAAGATATCAGGATAGTATGTCTCAGCATATTGGCATGTTTACGTTCCTCTTCCTTTATCTACAAATACTGAAAACCACAGTTTGTCAGACTTTGGATAGTTACATCAAGTATTGGTTTGTCTTAAGCCACCACTAACCAAAGCCAACTCTGCATGAACCTTATGAATCTCGTTAAATAGAAGGATTGAGGTCATCTTTACAATAATGAGTTTTAGCTATTTTTCAGTATAGGGTAAACAAAAACTAAAAATACCTGGGGACCCCACATGTATGGGTGAGGTGCATGTCCAGATGCAACAGGAGAGCCAAAATATGGAGGCGGCAGACTGACCCCAGGCCCATAATATGCCTGAAAGTGATATTAATGACATGGTCTGTACCATTATGGTTTAATGAAATTGAACTTATGAACTTAAGAAACAACAAAGAAAGTGGAAGTGAATTACCTGAATCGCTGCCCAATCAGGAAATGCATGAACATTTACCTGTTCCTGCCAACAGGAAGAAATTGTCTAATATTTGAAAACTTGAAGTACAAAAGAGAAATAGGTACCAAGACAAAAGCAAGGTCATTCATGCACTTATGCCTAAAAGCAGAATTATGATAAGAGTGATTAAAAATCCAAATCTAGTATATGTGTCACATATAAGACATCCAGAGTATCTCTCTTAGAGCCAAGAGGAGGTATATCAGATGGTAATATTGTCAATCTGATGCATCATTCAGACACGTCCACACTTGGATTACCAATGACCAAGAAAACTGATCAATAAATCATAATGATTCACTTGATGGCTAGGAAACAGGTCGTCTAAAAATGTTCATTCAATATCCATTCTAAGGCTGACACTTGGAAGGTAAAGATCATCTAAAAGGTGCAATGTGGGTAACAGTATATGCATAACGAGGCCACCTGAAGATGTTCCCGTCAGAATGAGTAGTGAGTCATAGGCAGTCTAACTACACCATCTATCTAATGGAAAACATGAACTATGAGCAGCAAAACACAGGCTTGAAAGCACCCCTCTGCAGAATAGGGCAGGCACTGCGATTCCTGAAGTAACTACAACCTAAGTCACTTTATTTATAGGGATAACGATCTATCTCTCAGTCTCAGAACAGCCTAGCCACTAATGGTTACTTCGACAACTAGAAAAGGTGGAAAGATGGAAGCCATAAGAGTTTGCAACCTCACCTGAATAGGTGAAGATGCTTTCTTGGACTTCGGAGGTGTCCCAGCTTCGTCGTTTCCCATGGCTATGAACCAAATTGCAGTCTATAACCTGTCAGTTGTTTTCTGCAATCCTGGACTGTGTTTATCACAATATGCTTTCCTGTTTCAGGCATTCAAAGTTCAATCAGCTGCTTGTGGACATTGACCAACACAGCGGAGCCTTGAAATGAGAACAAATAAATAAAAGTACAGTTAGAAGTGCCTCCAATAATTTGGTGAACCATCTGACTACAATAAGATTGAGACATGCTGCAATGTGTCTAAGGAGCAAAAGATATGCGGTAAACTTATGCATATAACAGCATATATATGACCACAATCTTGTTTTCCACTTGTCTAATTTATTTAAAGAGATTTTCGACAACACGTTCCTACACAAGTGATATGCCTGTTTAGTAGCTAATTTATCTCTTAAGGACCAATAAGCACCGATCTCAGGCAATATTTGGAAATACGTCTCTGAAATTAACCCCTTAGTTGGCAGTTTGTACCTAGTTTGCCCCCAATTAAATGATTATATGTTTGGTTCATTCTCCTGCCCCTAATTAGGAATGAAAATATTAGAGGAAATATAAGAGTAGTACTAATAGGTAACAAAATAAGGGAGATTAGACTTAGATGGTTTGAACATGCCCAACATAGACCAAAAAGGTCCCCAATTATAAGGAGGGAGGCAATCCAAGTCGAAGATTCTAAAACGACAAGGAGAAGGCCCAAAAGAATGTGGATAGAAGTGGTGAGAAAAGATTTTAAAATTTTGGGACTAAATAAAGCTGTAACACTTAATAAAGGGGAATGGAAGAACAAGATTCATGTGACCAACCCCTAATCAGGATAAGGTCTTGATGATGATTCTCCTGCATAATGTTTTGATTTCCGGCAAACACACCTCTCTCTAGGCCGGCACTTGCTCTTCTATCCCAGTTCTTGTTTGTTCAACACCATTTTATTCTTGTCTATTTTCCTAGGTATTTTCACCTGCTAAGCGCCACTGAAACTGATGAGTTGGTCATGATAATGGAAAATAGGACTGTCACATACACCAATATGGAAACCCAAAAGAAACTTGCTGCCAAGGTGTTTGTCTAATCAAAGTCAAGAATCCAAAAATTGATGTTCAGTAGAGAAGCAAATAATAGTAGAAGTTGAGTTACTTACATAATCTTCCAAATTATTTTGTTCACCACAAATTAATCAGTACATGATATGGAACAGAAGATCACATCTATAGATCTTCATGCCGTGTTGATCCTGGCAATTTACATTGTGCAAAATCTCCAAACCCAATTGTTCTTAGATCCAAAAAAGATCAATATAACAGTGTCATTTTGACAATAATCGACATAGATTGTTTTGACAGTGGAGATTTTCTACAACCTCTAAAGACTGGCTGTTCAATTGGTGAATTCTATAAAAGTTGGCTTGACACAAGACTCCCAGAATGCATCACCAATAAATGATATACTACCAATTTTTAACAGAATTGGATGAAAAATCTTTATTAAAGCAGAAAAAAGATGCACTATAAATGATCTCTGTAGCAGGAAATTGTCGCAGTTAGGGAAAGAGAAAGAGATTTTGCAGGAAAATGAATGGTTGTGTTTGGAGATAAACTAGAATTATTAAATTAGAGGTAGGCTCCCAGTACGCAAAAGGCTACAAAATGGCAGCTAACAGAAGTTAAATTTATGGCATATTACCAATTCTCTTATCATCACTACTGATTGGACATTAAGAGATAATTGACCATTAATGAGGCTATGTTAACCAAAATAGGAATGTGTTGGAAAAAGTATCTAATTTAAAACAAACCTAAAAGATGATAACTACATCTGCCATGCCACCTTGTTACTAGAATCATCTGCTCCAGCTGTAGATCTAAAGCACATGCCTAATTATGAAGAATGCGATCAAAGAGATGATGGGAATGGAAAGAACCATTATAAAACAATTACAAGGTAAAAAATGTAGGGGAGGGAGAAAGAGTTTTCCATGAAAATGACCTAAGAAATGATGTGCTCAAAGCAAACATGTTATTACAAACTAAAATACAATGAGGGCTTCGCAACATGAATAGGGGATAGAAGTTTATAAGTATAGGGAATATAAAAAGACTTCCTAGAGTTATAGGAGAATACGAGAAACAATCTACATGAACCACAAACAGAATAAATAATAATAGTATGCATAGCACTAGCAGGAGCAAGCGTAGATATCGCATCGACAACTGCAAAACATGTTATCAAATATGTTTTCTACAATTCACTTTGCTTCTAGGATGAAATAATAAGAAGAACTTGGCTAGAGGATATTCTCTAGCAGAACCGTATGGCTGTTTGATGGTTTAACAAACGTTCCTAATCAATAAGAAAAATATCTGCTAGAGAATATCAACAATTCCATGGGTATACAGCCTCTTGATCTGATAAGGCAAGTCCAAACACCGAGTCCAAGTTAACTCAAAAAATTGCCAAATACCAACTAAAATTCCCTTTGGCTAACTCTGTTTCTACCAACTGGCATCTGCGAAATCACTCATGCATCACTCACTGCAGTAGGGTACATGTGGAACGCTACTTCACTTTTATAGAACCAAGCTGGGGCCTCTAGAATTCCCTCCCTTTATATGGCCAGAAAAAAAAGGTTGGTAGTTCCCTTGCGCATTTAGAAATCATGCAGGCAAAGCACAGGACCCACAAATAATTTCTGAAACAACAAGGGGTATTGGTGTCATCCTGCCACCCCCAACCAGAAACCTGAACTAATCCCTACGGATCGTGGAGGATTTCTGTATCACGATGCTGCAGATCAGGGATGGAAAAAGACAAAACTACCCCTGTCTGCGGACAAAATTCCGTTAATTTGTTTCAAAAGGCAAAAGGGTAAACTCCTACTATTAGCAGTCTCTTTCCACAACGACGCCGATTTTTCCCATCATTTCCATCCTTGCGATCAAAGACTTACCCCGTTACGATTTCCTTCTACATGTAAGAGAAAAAAAAAATGACCACGAAATTCGTACCGTCCTCTTTTGGGAGTAAATAAACAGCTAAAAAACTCACATTTTTCTATAAATTTCAGCTTTCTTGTTTATATGATCACCTCAGGACTACCCTGCCTTCTCTTTTTTTCTTCGATTCCCCCACCCCCAAAAAAATTCTTTCCTCTCCTGATGTTCCAGACAGTTGGGAACTTTCATTCTTCCTTCTTCATTCAGATGTTTAGGTGGATCTCTGTTTTGTTTTCTGTATTTCTTCGAAATCATTTCAATCAAACAAAACGCTACTTTTGCAGGAAAGAGTAATAATTCTACTTCACGCCTACAAGAACCAGAAACAACAATACCGACCTAAACTCTACCCACAAAACCTCACAAAAGAAGAGAGCTAGAGAGATTATCAATATGCCACAGAGATCACCAAAAGTAGTACAGGAATCGCAAAAACCTGTTCAGGAAACACCAAAAATAATTTTCAGCAATTCAAATCATCTCCAAATTCACAAATCCAACAGAACCGGGATTAAAAAATCCAAGCCGTAAATTCAAATACCTGAAATCTCGAGGCCGAAAATCTCAGGAAAACATCACGGGATCGCCGATTTCTTCCTCCGTAATCACAAGCAAACTCCAATTTATTTAAAAAACTTCCAGAGCTTCGAAATTCCAAGGCGGAAACAGAGAGAAAAAAATCTCAAAGATAACGCCCAAACCAAAACCCTAGCTCCATTTCACTGGAATTTATCTTTCATCCCTGCCGGATGAAGAAAAAACGAGAGGAGGAAAGCAAATATTTCTGAAAGAGGGAAAGGGGCGGGAGGAGGGGAAGAAGAAGGAGAAGAGAGGGCAAGTGCCACGTCATCGAACACGTGTCCTTATATGTGACTCAGTATACAGCATGTATACATGAAGCCTACGGTGACGGTCGAGTTGGCCATGAATACGCGTGCTCGCCCATTAATTTATTCCTCGTCAGCTCCTCCGTACACGTGTCCGGTTGGAGATCGATCTTTCCGTCCAAGTTCTGCGGAGCGCCAGCTAATTCCTCCAGTCATGTGGCTGACGTGGTTTTCACGGCTGAGTTAACCCGATTGAATTAGGTTTTCACGTCCGCGCTGCACCAACGTGGTTTCGTGATCCGTTGGCGTTGTCGTTAAATAAGTGGATGAGTGGGGTTTCCAAAGTGCCCCTCGGATTCAACAAAACTAGGGAAATGTCCCGCCATTGGTAGAAGACAAAATTAGCCCTCGCTCTTTATATATTGACAAAAGCGTGGCGAGATCCGGAAATCGGGAGCAATCAGATGAACGCATGCGATCATCTCCCATCATCTAAACGTGGGGCCGTTTTTAACCAAAGTACATCTCACGGTCTCGCGTGCGACTTCAGTTATCCAAGCCCCCTCGTTTTGGGCAATCAGGGCCCTAAATGTTTGGTGTAAAAAATCCTAACCCTTCTTTATTTTTGGCGGAGGAACAATCCTAGCCCTTCAACTAGTCAATGTCCTTTTCCTTGTTGAGATGTCCATTTTGCACGACAGAATACTGGCGGTAAGTTTAGCACATCGGACTTGACATGAAATTTGTATGACTAAAAATCAACTAGAAAATGAGTTAAGATAAATTTTATCTGAATCGCCGGTAATAATGAGGTGAGAATAGATGACTTCATCTCATCTCAACTACCACTAATGAACAGTGATATAGTCTATCTCAAATCTCAAGTCAGCTCACTCCATCTCAAGCACTACAAACACTTAGAGAAAGCATCAACTAGAGCAACTCGACATTCAACTCTTAGATTAATTCTCCATCTTAGACTCTTAGTACAACACTCTAGTTTTATTTTGATCAAGCAAGCCTCTTAGAAACCTAGCAATCCATGCTACAACGTGTAAGTGGGCCTAAAAAATTGTCCTCGAGAGACTTAATCAGATTGTCAATGATCTATTTATATTATGGTAGGTTTATTATAGAATTCAAGCAGGTTGGAATAAATGGAGATGCTTTTGTGTGATTGACGGGTGCCAATCAAACTAAAAGAAAAAAAATTGTAAAATAACCATAAGGCCAACCATACTCTGTGGATCAAAATGTTAGACAATTAAGTAACATCATGTATATACAATGAACGTATTCAAAATGAAAATATTGAGATGGACGGGTGGCAAGACAAGAAAAGAAAACATCAGAGGAATTAGGAGTAGCAGCAATAGTTAACAGGATGAGAAACATTAGACTTAGATGTTTGAATATGTTTAACGAAGACCGAAAATAACACCATTTAAAAATGAATGAGGCAATGTAAGTTGAAGGTTTTAAAAGGACAAGGAAAAGGGCCAAAAGAATGTGAATAAAAATGATAAAAAATTATTCAAAACTTTGGAACTAATTAAAGCTATGATACTAAGATTCACGTGGCCGCCCCTAATCAGAATAAGGTCTTAACAATGATGATGAGACTTAACTATATTAATTCTCTCTCCCTCTCTCTTTAAGAAAATGACTAATACATTAGCTAAAAACCAAATAAGTCTTGGCATATTCAATAAAACTAATTTATTAGCTAAAACTAAATAATTATTGGCATATTCAAAAAAACTAATATCATCATCGTCATCATCAAGACCTTATCCCAATTAGTTATGGGCTACATGAATTTTATTCTTTCATTCCTCTCTATTAAGTACCTTGGCTTCATTTAGTTCCAAAGTTTTTAAAACTTTTCTCACCACTTACCACTTCTATCCACATTCTTTTTGGCCTTCCCCTTGCCCTTTTAGAACCTTCTACTTATATTGTCTTTTAACCGTTGACGTGTTAGTCTCCTTTGAACATGTCTAAACCTTCAAGTCTAATCTCCCTCATCTTCTAATATTTTCATTTCTAACTCTATATGTTCTTGTCTTACCACTCATCCATTTCAACATCTTCATTTTTGTTACTCTCATCCTATAAGCATGATATTCGTTAACTGCCTAACACTCTGATCTATAGAACATGGCCGGCCTTATGGTCGTCTTATAAAATTTTTCTTTTAATTTGAGTGGCACTCGTCTATCACACAAAACTCCAAATGCATATCTCTATTTGTTCCAACCTACTTGGATTCTCTAGATAAACTCTATCTCAATCTCTCCACTCTCATGAATCATTGATCTTAAGTACCAAAAGTGGTCTTTTAAGGGGACTTCTTGGTTATCAATCTTAACTAGTGTTCTACTCCTACTTTTCTCTTTGTTAAAATTGTATTCCATATATTCTGTCTTAGTTCTGCTAATTTTAAATCATTTATATTCTAATACTTCTCTCCATAACTCTAGTTTTATGTTTACACTCTCCCTTGTCTCATCAAGTAAGATTATATCATCTGCAAATAGCATGCACCAGGGAATCTCCTCTTGCAGATGTTTTGTTAACTCATTCATAATCAATGTGAAAAGTATGAGCTCAATGCTAATCCTTGGTGCAATCCTATAGTGATAGAAAAATCACTAATCTTGCCACTAGTGGTTTTAACATTTATTACTGCTCCCTTATATATATATTTTTAATTATTTCTATATACACGTACAAAACCTCTTTATCGCCTAATACCCATTCTCTAGAGACGCCATATTCAATAAATCTAATATGTTAGCCAAAGTCTAAATAAGTCTTAGCATCCATGCGTCATTAAATTCATCCTTCAGTCAAAATCAAGTGAGGAGGGTCTCCAAATTCACTTTACCACCGTAGAAAATGGAGATGGGCCCATTTTCCTTTCTCAACTTCACCCTCACTAAAGTCTACATACCTCGAGGGTATTTCTGTACTTCTGTCACGCCACTCTCTCTCTCTCTTAACACGTCACCAGGCGCCGTCACATTTTGCCGCTTTCACACGAAGAGCCATGCCCCTCAATCTCTACCGTTGGCTTTACCTTTGCAGTTACTTCAACCCACGTGTAACCAAAGCACGGCAGACCGTGATAAATCCTTCTGCGGGCCCGAAATGACTCGATGCTAATTCTGAGACGATTGCTTGAAATCTACGGCCAATATCACTTCTGCTATGATAGGTGTCGGCATATTCAAGAAAATCCCCCCAGTGGCTGTAGGACAACTCGACACGTGTGAACGGTCCCCGTCTTTTGAAAATGTAGTGTTAGGTGGTCCTGTCGTCCGAAAGACAAAAATGGGGCCCGCCACCAGGATTTCCTGACGATGCATAGCCAACTCCCGCACCACGACCCACAACTTTTCTAGATAAAATATAATGGCCGACGTGGTCTGTCCACGTGAGAGGTGACCACGTGTCGTTCAACTACTGGCGGACTCTGCTTCCTTGTGGAGGTGATATTAAAGGGACATTTGACAGATGGCTGGTGCGAGGTGACGCAAGCACGTGGTTGTCCACGTCATTGAGCAAATACAGCCGTCGGATCGTGTGGTGATGGACGTAGATGCTGATTTCTTGGTGGAGAGGAAAGAGACAAGTGCACGCGTGTCGACGTGGTGGATTATTGGCCTTTTCCGACAAGATGACGCGGCCGAAGGAGGACGGTGTATGCGGAAAAGAGGGTGGGCCCGCAAGACGTGGACTGCCAACAACACGTTGCTGTCGGATCTGTGTTTTGCGATTTTTTCTGCGGGGTGTTCGAAAAGAAAGAAAGTGTAAAAGGAAGACGAGATTTTCAGTGGTCAAAGTCTGTTGGCCGCATTCTCCGCATTCTGTTACCGAAATGCCCTGGTTTTGACCCAAATCAACGACTGTGCCATTACCTTGCCCCATGCCTTCTACGTAAGACGCCAAGAAGGTCAAAAGTGAAGGTTAGGTTCAAGATCAACGATGTGGATCACTACTCAGGGTAAATTTATATTCTCCTTTGCAAAAAATTATAAAGTAAATTATTCATACGCACTCCTAAATTTAATCTATGAGGAAGTAATTACTCGAACCTACAACCAAGCGTATTTTAGAAATATGTTGAGCTATCTGAGACCGCCTTGTGTCATGGACTTACATTGTAAAGCCCGTGACCAAGGTCTACAGCCTCTAAGAAAGGTTCACTTAGGGTGTGGATCTAGCCTGAAAGACTTAGGCTTGCTATTGAAGACCCGTGGAGTTCTACGTGGAGGCCTGCTTAACTCATAGGGTTAGCATGAGGAGCTTAGATCCATCTAAAGGATCCATATTCTAGAAAACCCCAACACTTCATGTAAACATCTAGAACTCTAGAATGGTTCAGGAGCTTCTTGAATGTGGAGGAACCAAAGGCTTATGTAGAGACTTCTAGATAAAGGATTCTATAGTAATCTCAACCGTTGAATAGCTAACATTTGTAAACATCCCCACCATCTATTGAGGAGGTGGAAGGACGCAAGCACCTATAAATAGGGGAGCTTCCTCACTTGTAAGGCATCCAAGGATCCAGTGATTCAAGTAGTGAGCCATCCAAGTGTGTAGGAGTGATCCAGGAGGGATCCAAGAAAGTTGTAAGCATCTCTAAGTAATAGAGCTATAAGTTCCTTCAAAGTGCTCTTTCAGTTGTTCTTCTCATTTGAGCTTAAGTTAGGCTTACTTAGTTGGTTCAGGGTGAGAATCTAATCTAAGTGCAGCACGGGAGTCAGAAAAGCTAAGCCCGTGACACTTGGCTAGACATTGTTAGATGGTTATATATCACTTGGATGTCTTTTGGCCATTTTAACACCCCATTGTTGGTTGTTAAATATGTAAAACTATATTTTACTTATATTTCATTCATCTCTTACATTATTATAGCAATCAGTTAATTATTTTTACAATAACTACATGAAATATCAAACCATTGTCATCAATGGGTAATAAATCAATTTATGGAACGTAAAAGTTCTATTAATGGGAAAGCTATATGTCTTGGAGATTTGAAGATTACTTTATGCAAATTAAAGAATGGACTGAAGGCTTTGATGTTCAAATTTTATGCATAAAGACATCTGGGAGCCATGGCTGATGCATTGGCCTAGTCGATAAGTGATATACTAAGGTTCTTTAATCAAGTCCCTCTTAAGATGACATGTGTCTCGTTTAACTTAAGTAAGTGATTGGTATAGTTTACTGGTGAAAGGGAATTAAACATACTTTAAAGTTAAATGGGACAAATGGCAAGTCGAGAGCCAGCCTCACTTTGAAAACCTGGTTAAATAACCTCATTTTATCATTTCCCTTAGGGATGATGGTGAGATAGATTAAGCTTGTGATCTATTCTCACTCAGGACCTACTTGGCCCAGATAACATATAAATCAATGACTCATACTTGTGATGAGACAAAAGTTTGTGACCTCAGGTGGGTTATTAGTTGGGGTCAGTTGGCAAGGAAATTCCGTAAATCGCATTATTCACATATATATAGATATTCCAAAAGTACCCATAATTTATTATTATCATGTTAATTATAAAAAGGAGACTATTTTTTATGAAAATTAAATATAGTTATTATTTTTTAGCTATAGGTTTCCTCTTACTAGGTCTCTTTAATTTAGAAGTCTTTTCTCTTAACTGTAGTAGCAATTAGAATTTTTCTTTGAATTTTTTTGCACATTTGAAAACAAAAAACAAAAGAAACATCTTAATTCTTATGATATTAACCCACCCTACCTTTCGCAAACCTTACCCATAACAATCGATGAGGTGAAGAAGGTCAAGGTGGGTTTTTCACAGTCTAACTCATCGCACGGTTAGTTGTAAATCTTAGTAACCTATGATAGGTTCTCACCTCATTACCATCCCTAATTTCCCTAATTGAATGGAGTGAATTTGAAGTATTTGTTGCTTGCTATAGATGTTGCATAATGATAGCCCTTTTTATGTTCTTTCTTTTTATATAGACCTCCCCTTACTATCTCATGTAATTTTTTCTATGTCAATAAATTTTAACCTTTCAAAAAAATAAAAAAGAAATAAAATCAAGGATATTGATATCATAATTAAATTTTATATAGTCTTTCTAAGTCTTTAATTATTAAAAAATGATATTATAATTAAAATTTAAAATATTATAAATATCTTATGACATCAAATCTTCCAAGACACGAACACAGGGTATACTTATTGGCATGGGGCATGATGGATAACTTATTTAAAGATCAAAATAAGCTCTTTTTAACTCAAATATCTGGTGCGGAATGAGTTAGCCAGCTTTAATAAGAAAGGACATCACGGGCCTAGTCCACTCCACAGCACTATGGTCAAGTCCCCACGTGAACGTCTTGGCTGCACTCTGAAATTTTCCTATCTTTTTCTCTTTTAGGCTGACATCACAGGCCAATTCTCGCTCGAGTTGTAGCCCTCGTCAAAGACAAGAGCGATCGATCAAAGTTACTGCGCATGGGGTCCACTTAGAAAATGGATAACGGGGCGTGGTAAGGGTGGGCCATGCCCAAGAAACGTGTCCGTAATTGAAGACTCTAGAATTTAGAGGATGAATTTACTAGCCAGGGCATCATCGGGATGCCAACGTGGCTTGGATCAATAGTCCACGTCAGCAGGATTTAGCTGTACATGTGGGGACAATGTACACATCACCTTCCGATCAAAATCCTTCGCAAGTCAAGTTGGAGATCTGATGAAGACTTGCGATCTTTCAATTCGTAGCACATCGGTTGTAGGATCAATTTGAATTGATTTTGGTTCGTTTAAAATACGCAGTTTGACAACTTATATATAGAATAATTAGGCATAAATAACTCCTTAAAATTTGGTAACTACAAGTCTATTACCTCATGAATTAAGTGTGCCAGAAAGCTTCAAAGCAAACCTATCATGAATCCTCGCCATTGTGACTTTATCTCTATTATGGATTGGAGATATTAATATTGTTTTTTTGTTTTTTTCTATTAATTGTTATGATTTTATTTAATATAAAATTTTTAACTATTTATACCAATGTTCTTTGACTTTTTAAAACTTTTGATTTGGATCACCTCAATCCTTTTTTTTTGGGCTTATGCACTCCACTTGCTATCTACTAAATGAGCGTGTGCAAAGCCGTCAATTTAGTTACTTCTTCCCTTTTTTCTCACCCTAAAATGAAATTTTCGCTTAAGTTTTTCAGCTAACCAGTGTCATTTTTGGTTGCCGTTGAACATGTCCAAACTATTTAAATCTATTTTAGGTCATCTTGTCGCCTATTGTTGTTACTCTTATTTTATTTAAAATATTTTTACAGTACTATATTAATTAGTTAGGAAAATATGATGCTAAGCCGGCTAGTATTAGTAATTTCTAACCTGTAGGATTCGGCCCGCTGTTCTTTGCGACAAATAAGATTAATGGCTAGGATTTCCTTTTGCAATGAGATTAGTGGGTAAGAGCAGGTTCATCGAGACACAAACGGTATCATTAATCTTAACTACAATCACGAGTCCATCGTAGGACCCATAGTTTCATTGGTTGAATGCGATCGATCCAGACAATGACCGTGCACCTAATCGGACAGACTTTACCATCTTAATTAATAGATCTTCTGTGGCATCGTGTGGTTAGCTTGTCCTAATCAACGGTTGGTAAGAGAAACAGCGTTGCAGGGTAACTTGACAATGCTCCACTCACTGTCTATTAGAAAATGCTTACTCCTTTAATTAAGTGGCAAAACCTAATTTGGAGAGAATTACTCGTTATAAAAGACAAAAAGTGAGAAATTTATGGGGTTTTGATCATCCAGATTAAGACTCGATGTGTAACATCCCTGATTTTTAAGTCTTAATTTAAGCAAATTAAGAGTTTTAGAAAATAAAATTCTTATAAACATTAGATCAAGTATTTAAACCTTGTTATTCGAATGTACTCGCCAATATGATTCCAACGACCCTAAGTTTACTGAAATCAAAGTTCGGTTGAATAAGTTATGATTTTTCTTATTAAAAGACATTTGATAATTTTAGACCTACTCATGAAAATTCGAAAACCAAAGTTGTCAATGCAAGCACAGGCATATCTTTCACTAAATAATGATGTTTCGTTGATGAGAAACATCATCATAAGTAAGGGTTTATAAATAATGAAATATAAATTAAATAATATAATAAAGCAAAAGCAAAAGCACTACTTCCATAAAGGAGGGGTCATATTTGATATTGGCACCCTTCCCTTAAACCAAAAAAAAAATGAAACGGATCTAATGTCTGTTAAATCCGCAGGAGAGAAACCCGACGAGAGAGAGAGAGGTATAGCAGGAGTGGCGCTTGCATGATAGAAAGCCAGCCATGCCAAAGAAAGAACTCAAGTTGTTGGAGAAGACTGGCACACCGCCGAAGGAGAAAAAAATTGGGAGTTAGGGTTTTTCGGTCCGCCAGACTTATAGGCTATCGTCAGAGACGACGCCAGCTCGGATCATTGATCTGAGCCGACTACGTTTTTCACCTCCATCAAACGAACAAAACCCCCATGGTTATTTGGGAATCCATGGAGATCTTGACTGTCAATTGGAGGAGAGTAGTGTGCACGACATTGATCGAAGGGTTTCACTGAGAACTAAAAGTAATCTAGCTCATCCAGTGGTGGGAAAAGCACAGAGATGCATCCCAGAGGTAAGATCTACAAAACCCAACTCGTGATTTTGAGATTGTGGCTAGATCCACACTGTTCATGCTAGATCTAGGTTTTTATGACGATCTAATTATTCAATTCCTAATCCAAACCTATAGATAGGTAATTTAGGGCATGATGTAGCTCAGATCACACAAAAATTTTAGATCTAGGCAGAAAATCGATTGGACAATCTTAGCCGTCCGATTAGGTACTGTTCACACAGTAATTTTGCGATGTCTGGTCGACAATCAGACACCATAGGTGTGTTCCTTGTCCTTAAAAATGATAGAACAATTAGAATTATATGATTTTGAAGTGAAACAGATCAGATGTTGTAGGCTGTCTGATCTGTCATTATTTAAACAGAGACCTTGTGCTATTGGATCAATGATAAGATGCCAAGGATGGATTCATGAATCCTGAATTGGCTTAGATATAATATAAATTGTGGAATTCGAATAAATATATTAAAAAAAATTGGTTCATATGAACTGTTCATGATGCTCATTATATTAGTTAGGATTATGAATACAATTATATGTTATATTGAGGACTGTAGTATGAAAAATAACATCCAGCATCAACTTAAGAGTTGATTTGGTTAGAAATCAAGGGTAAGGATCACTGAACAGTTAAAGTGACTTGCAATCACTTAAGAAGAGGGGTGGATAGCCAATCTATGGCCAATTGTATGGATTGAGAATCCAGTAATCATTGATCATTCAATTGGCTATCAACCAATAGCTAATGAAACACCCGCGACATAAAAATAAGAACTGTCACTTTGCATTGTGCCGAATAATGTCAAGAGTTAGCTTTGAGGAAACTTCAATGATAGGGAAGCTAACATAAGGCCTAGAATTGTATAACTGAATATGTGTTGTATTATTACAGAGGTGTGACTGATCGGGAGCGCATATGCAACTAAATAGATTATTTGCTTTATAGAACCTGAAGATTTCCATTAAGGTAGGTGGAATTAAGATTGCTAAGATTTTCGGTATATATGTTTTGTATATAAATTTTAAGCATTGAAATAAGTCTTTTTAGTTTATGCGAAAAATAAGATAAATATGCATGCTAAAATTGAATCATATTTAAACTACTTATATATAAGCAATTATTTTATATTATGATGCTTCAGTTCATTTGTTTGTTCATTATAAGACACGTTCTAGACCAGTGATTGTGGGTAGCCCATCTCCTGGCTAGAACAAATCCTTGAGGCATTATTGCGGGTAGCCCATCTCCGCCAAAGAGAACAATATTGTGTCTATTGTGTACTTTGATCATGGAAGGACGCGTTCAGAGGAGGTCGACTGTGGGTAGCCCATCTCCCGAGAAGAGGATAATATTATGATTGTAGCCAATGACTGTGGGTAGCCCATCTCATGGCAAAAACATAAGCCATGACCGGTGACTGTGGGCAGCCCATCTCTCGAATGGTTGATAGTATTCTGACGTGTTCTGAGGAAGACGACTGTGGGTAGCCAATCTCCCTCAGTATGATACAAAGTTGTGACCAGTGACTGTGGGTAACCCATCTCATGGAAAACAGATTATAATGATATGTGTTTGCATACTTTGTGATTTAAGAAAAAGTTATTTTGATATGGTACACTGAGATTGCTTTCTTATTAGTAGTCTGCCGAAATTATGTCTCAAATAGATTTTTGTTATATGGAAGGTATTATGAATTCATTATTGTGGTAAATACTTGACATATTTCAGACTACATTGTAAATGATTCTAGTTTTGCATGATGCAATGTGAACAATTGATTTATATGGTAAATTATGATTTGTTTATGCATAATTACATCTTATTCCACCTACACAAGTAATTGCTTGCTGAGGCATTGCTTTGGTTTGCAATGCCTTAAATACCGAGAATAGAAGCAGGTCTCTTATGTTGACATTATTTCAGAATAGAGAACTCCAAAGGAATAGGGGCAGTTTACTAATGGAGTGCGCCAAACAAAGCTTTGGAAAAGAATAGATAAGAATTAGTTTTTAAAATGAAGTTATGGTATTCGATGAGGAGACTGCATTGTATGTAATTATGGGAATTTGGAAGACTTATGTGACTAGGTTGTGCTGTGGAGGTCCTGAGTATGTTTTGTTTGATGTAATTTGTTTTATTTCATTAGATGTATGAAAAGGAGATAGAGTCTCCAATTATGCTTGAAAAATGTTTAAATGTTTATCAAGTACTTCACAATGACATGCGTTAAGTGTCAGATGTATGAAAAACAAAGGAAACCCTGCCGAATTTTTGGTAGAAATGAGCGCTCATTTCACCGAAAATCCTTGTTTTAAGAAAAGAAAATTGACATTCGGTGTCTTTCAAAGTGAATTTTAAAAGAAAAGATTCTTCCGCTGTTGTTTACTTTTTTAAAAATGATTTTTATTAGAGATCGATCCCATTATGTCATGATGCTTTGTATTTAAAAAGTGTTAGAAAAACCTGGGTTGTCACAGTTGGTATTAGAGCACAATCAATCCTCTCACAGCCAATTCAACATATCGAAAAGTCATATAAAGTTAATCAGTGAATGTCGTTTGATAAGGTATGAGTTATAGAGATAACTCATATAAGCAACGTATATTTATGTGGAAAGTGATGCCACTTGCAAGAGCTGGCATATTTTAAGAAAACAATAAAGTTTTAGTTCGGGCATGAATAAGAGCAGTATTCTCATGAGATTAGTATAGTTCTTAGAGAAAAGAACTAGAGCATAAGACTATGCAAATAATATTTTAATTGAGAATTTAGATAACTTTTGAAAGTTTTGGAAACGTTACTTATCTATGAGCAAAAATAAAAATAATTTTTTTTAATGGGTTATCAAGTAAAGGCAAAATATTAGAGTACGCAACGAAAGTGATTCTTTATTGATTAAATCAAATAGAAAAGTTACGCTAATAAGCGGCATAAATGTTTAGTGTTTGAAGTTGTGAAGCAGGTACATCTTGTGCACTTTTGTTTCATTAAAGGAATACACCAAATTGTGACACATAGAGTTTCAAAAAATACCTTTTGAAAACTAATTTCAAAATTCGGGATATCCCTTGTTTAAAATTCATTTCGCAATCAAAACAAAGAAAATTTTCTTTTTCTTTTACTAAGTTTTTCTGAAAATCCCAAGTGTCATTTTCACACAAAATATAAGGATTTTACGGTGAAATGCGTGTCTCATTTCTACCGAAAATTCGACAAAGTTTCCTCTGTTTTCAGACATATGCGCATTTGACGCATGCGTGAGGACACCTGATAAAACAATACAAATAAAAAATTTTATTCATCGCTTTTGAAAACAAATGCACAAAACTTATCACTTCCCAGAACCTCTAATAACAATCATGTCACAACATGTCCCCTTAAATACAACTAAATCCACAACCCAAAAGTAAACATATACATTCTCAATCTCCATCGAATCAGAATACTAATCTAAAGTTTGAAAGCTCACTATTTTAATGCTGGGAAATCTCCATCATCTGAAATACTGAACTCTACATCTATTTCTCACTTTTGACCTATTCATCTTTCTATTGTAATCCTTCAAATATGAGATATTGTAAACAATTACAATGCCTGAGCAAGCTTGAGCTTGTATAGGTGGAATAAGTAGCTATTTTGTCATGCTATACATGATTTCACATGAATCAATATAATTTGAGAATATATGATACTTAAACAAAACTTCATGCCATTTCCAAGGTGTTCATGCTGAAATTGTAAGTTCTTAGATCATACCAATATGAAATCAGTTTACATGAGCAATTTCATCATGGTTAATGAATCATATCTTTTCCTAAGGATTAGTATTCCAAGCTGTATCATTGCATAAGCATGCAATTGTACTAACGTTATTTTCCATGAATACATGCATAAGCGTTCCATTTTGCTTCATGACATAGTTCTTCAAATTCATTTACATTATATATTCATTCAAGATATTACTTTAAATGTCTAAGTTGTTTGTCAATCGATACTTAAATATACTTATGAGTGGGTTATTTAACATTCTTGTTATCATTGGTAAAGGTAGTCATCTAATATCTTTTTCTTTATGAACACAATGCATTTTCATATGCAGTTACAAATTAGTACACGATCATGCAAAATCGCTCATAATGCTCTATCAATCTAATACCTTAGCAAATATGATTAGGGTAAAGTTGTCGGTTTAGAAGAATCAAGATGTTCTAAAATAGAAATCCATTGATCAATAAATCTAAAATCTGACAAAACCAAAAGCCACGTCATGCTTTTTCAAAAATATAACTAGTCAACTTATAAATGCAAATAGTTCTTTATGCATCAAATAGACCTAAAATCATGACTATGAAAATTGGTCTCATGTAAATGGGGTCCTTCCTTAGGCAAAGCCCTCAAGGTTTTGGTTCCTACGGGTACCTCACCGTTACTGGACTGCCAGCCTCAGGTCTCTCCCTCAGAACTGGTAAATATATAAATCCATGCCCACATCGTTGTGGAAAACTAATCGCTCCAATCGTGGTGACATACAATCCTACCTCCTTGGATGAGCTCTAACGCTCGAGACATGACCCATGTAAATATCACACAAACTAGACACTTGCGCTCATAGGGCCCTACGATCAACCACAGGCGACTACTGTGGCCTCTACGTCTGCTCGTGGATACCTGCATGAACCATAACTTATCGGACCTCATAGGGGCTATCCGGTTACCACTCAAAGCACTTTCCCATGAGAAGATACTCCTACTACCCACCATCTCTATTGCAGGGAGAGAATGCCTTGTTGTATGGAGAGTCACACACCACTCTTATCAACAACCCAGCAACTTTTCCCTTAGTGATGTTGGACTAATTGTCTGTCCATAAGCCGTCTCCCATCTATGGGGTACCTAGGCCTTCACATCTTCCTTCTTTAGGGAACACGTGTCCTCGATTGTTAACCACACACCCATGTGTGGCCAGCCACATACTGGGCCTGGGGTTGGCTCTGATACTATCTGTAATAACTTGGTGGCTCCTAACTACAACCAACCCACCGCACGGTTTTGTTCTTCCCTGGTTTCCCAGGGAAAAGGCCTTGTTGTAAGGAGAGTCACATACCACTCTTATCAACAGCCCAACAACTTTCCCCTTAGCAATGTGGGACTAACTTTTTGTCCCTCAGCCTTATCACATCTACGAGGTACATAGGTCTTCACATCTTTCCTCCTTAGGGAACATGCTTCCCCGCATGTTAACCATGAAACTAGGCACCCACGTGCGGCCAACCACACATCGGGTTAGGGGTTGGCTCTGACACCATCTATAACACCTATGTACCCCCTAGATGAGAGATGGCTAAGGGACAAAGAGTTAATCCCACATCACTAAAGGGAAAGTTTAAAAGTGGTGTATGACTCTCCTGACAATAAGGCATTTTTCGTGGAACACCGGGGAAAAACAAAATCATGCGGTGGGTTGGTTGTATGGGCAACCATTCTGCCAAAAGGGATAATATTGTTGTAGGTGGGAGCCACCGGGCTGTTATAGATGGTATCAGAGCTAGTTCCCCTCGTGGTGTGGTGGCTAGTCGCAAGTGAGCACCTGGTCATGGCTATTACGCGGGGACACGTATTCCCTAAGGGGGGAAGATGTGAAACCCTAGGCCGATGAGGGGGGGCCAAGAGAAGGCTGGCAAGCTTCCAGACTAAGGTAAAGGACAGAGAGTTAGTCTCACATCGCTTGGGGAGAGGAAACTGGGTTGTTTATAAAAGTTCAGGGGGGTGTATGGGTGCCCCAAAGTAAACAATATTGTGACTGTTAGAACCCAGGGGCGTTACAAATGGTATTCCAACTTTTCGGTTTTCTGCACGTTGAACCAACAAGCATGTAAAACATGGAGTGTTTACTTTGATTTAAAGATATTCTGCTGTTTGCATTTGAAAAATAACAAAAATGTGTTATAAAAACTTAGGTCGTCACAGATGGTATCAGAGATAACCCTTGACCTGGTGTGTGACGGGCCGCACGCGGGCGCTTGGTTTCGTGGTTAACACGCAGGGACACGTGTTCCCTAAGGAGGAAAGATGTAAATGTCTAGGTACCCTGTAGATAGGAGACGCTTTATGGACAGAGAGTTAGTCCCACATTATTAAGGGAAAAGTTGCTGTGCTATTGATAAGAGAGGCGTGTGTCTCTCCTTACAACAAGGCCTTTTCCTCGAAAACCAAGGAAGAACAAATCCGTAAAGGGGCTGGTTGTATAGGCAGCTAATTTTTCAGAACAGACAATATTATTGTATGTAATCTTAACCCTTGAATTGCTCGTAATTTTGTGATTCTTGTTTTTAGACATCCTTAACCATCCATACGTACTTGGGTCCATGCAGAAGCACTTAATTGGGACACGTGGTGACATCCAACTAGATGGATTTGTAAATAATCCTAGAAGACTATTATGCATATATTCTTTCTTATGAAGTAAATATAAGAGTGTCATTACTACAATCTTCCATCGAAAATAGCATCTCCTCTAAGAAGAAAAAATGTGGCACCTACCTAGGGACTGGCCCTTACGTGTTATAGCAATGTGCTATTTGGACTATAAAGTGCCATGGTAATCTAAAGCGAACGCACGCGATCCAAGCTGGCATAGTCCACGCTTTTGTGTCAGTACGATCTAGACCATTAATTTAACATATCTCGTCCCATAGTTGACGTATTCAGAAACTCACACGTGGACCGATTCATTTGCAACCACCGACACCAATCGGACGGCCAGAATTGGACGATGAGTCAGAGTAGATGCTTATGAGCGTCTGATATCTAGAGTCTGTTTATGGAATATACAAGCTGTTCATCATGTTCCTAGCACGGAAATTAAATAACAGAACAAAAATCAATGCATTTAGATATCTAACCCACTAATCTTGCGTCTTTAAAAAAAATGATAGTTTTGATTTTCAACTAAGTTAATAGCATCCCAAAGGCTTGGTATGTAACCCATCTAAACTATTTCCAATATAATAAAGGGTTTTGATCTGTAAAATATCACAAGAGTCTACGCTGGTGCTAATGACCATAGTTTAAAAACTTGGAGACTAAACTAAATTTGAAAGTGGACCGAGTTGAGTTACTTCGTAGCAACTCGCGAGCTACTAAGAAAATTTGAGTAAATTTTTTTAACAATTTTTATTTAATTTTAGTTATATTAAAAAAAATTACTCTAGATGAGTTATTAGGTGAGTTGGTTAAGACACGGTTATTATTTTAGAGAAGGAGAAAACAAGGAACATAGTAGAATTGCACTAAAAGGAAGATAACTACATTAATGCAATTTTCATTGTCTTATAAACTATACTAAATTTTGAGGTGTATTTGGTTAATTGGGTAGAAGGGGAGCTTTGATGCAATGGTAAAGTTGTTGTCATGTGACTCTAAGGTCATGGGTTCAAAGCGTGAAAACAGCCTCTTGCAAAGATGCAAGGTAAGGCTGCGTATTATAAACTCTTGTGGTCCTTTCCTGTAATGATCCAAACATTTTATACTCTTTTTACTAAATTTGAAAATTAATATATGAAATTAACTATATCAAATGTTTTATTTTAGTTAAAATATAAAACAAAGGAATTTATCAGAAAAATTAGCACAATTAGATTCTACGCTCAAAATGTAATTTAACGCTTCAAAGAATGCCGAAAACGGAGCTCGTGTGACTAAGTTATGACCTTTTAAAAATAAAGGGTATTTTTGTAAAATGTATTTAAAACAAAACGAGCTGAAAACGTAGGGGGTCGTTTTACTAACGACACCCCCTCCATCATCTCCTTCCTCCAGCTGACCTGCACAGCACCGCCTCTGCAAGGCGGCGCCGGAAAAATGGCAGCACCGCCATCACGGACTATAAAAATCCCTCTTCCCTCCCACTCCAATCACCGTTTCTCCTCCATCTTCTCCGGCTGTTCAAGCAAGGTTTCCGACAGCTAGGGTTTCAGTGTGGAGAAACCACAACCTCCAGCCATGGACTGCCCAGGTAAGACTCTCCTTTCCTCTCATTCCCTCTCTTCTTACCCTTCATTTTCTCCCAGAATCCGGCCGAAGAACACACTGGGGAAGATGGGTTCGTTCCAGAACCCTCAAACCGACGACCAGGGTTCCGGCAGGGGTAGAGGAAGCCGAACCCACTGTCAAGGGAGCCATTTCAGGCTGCCCAGGTCAGTCCTCACCTTCCCCTCTCTTCCCAGCCCAGATTCCCGCCGGATCTGTATTTTTCTGGCCGAAAAACACCGGAAGGAAACCCGACTCGATGGGTTTGTCGACCCATCGAGCCAGACGCGTCCCAGGGACGCCGCGCGTAACGCACGCCTGGCACCTGTTCCCTGGGACGGACTTTGGGCAAGCGATGTGCGGGCACGGCGTGTCGGGGGCGGGTCTTAATTCAATCAGGGCGCGTCCTGAGAGCTGAGACGCTATGCGCCTGCACTGAAGACGCGACCGCACAACACGAGTTCAGAACGTGTGCTGTAGCGTGCTGCTCGGGCGTGTGCCAGTGGGCAACCGTGGTCGCGGCTCTACCAAGATACGCATGTGTCCTGGAAACCGTAGCGCACGGGCCTAAGCGACGATCCTGGTTCGTCCATTTATATAAAATGTTAAAAATGCAAGTACGGAGGCTGTAAGACTCCGATTGACAATCCGAAAGAACAGTTGCATCCGTATTGACATCACGGACCTAATGAGGTTATAAAAGTTAGGATGAGAGGACTATTTAATATGACTATAGCCTAAATACTATAGAGATCGCATAGATCTACAGGATCAAAGATGATCAAACTTTATAGATTGATTTGTTGGGTCTATTAGGAGACCAATATGCTTAGATCCACTCTAAGTTACATATATCCACCTTGAACTTATAGATCTGATTGTCTAAATTAAGTATGGACCTGTTCTAGGCATCTGGACAGGCGACCTAAGAGGTCTAATTAGGAAATCTGACCGTTCAATTACATGATCTTGATAGCATGAAAGAGATTAAAGGCAATCTAATCATTAGATGATTAGTAC
Source organism: Warburgia ugandensis (assembly GCA_035236585.1). Lineage (NCBI taxonomy): Eukaryota > Viridiplantae > Streptophyta > Magnoliopsida > Canellales > Canellaceae > Warburgia > Warburgia ugandensis. The sequence continues at coordinate 70,685,755 of CP141134.1, forward strand.
TATACATAAGATCTAGCTTGGAGACGCCCAAGCAATAACCTAAAAGGCAGATTTAACCATTAAGTTATAATTCTAATTAGTGGATAGAAAATGATATTTGAATCCCTATTATCCATTAATATCTAAGGTTTCACAACAGTGATTCAGGGACGAGTAGTGAAGGACATGACTTTAGAGACATCAATATTAGCTCCATACAAGGGTAGAAGAAGCATTAGGAAAAGTTAGTAAAGCAAGAAGGGACAAGCATTAATTTAAGTAAACAGTTTACCTCTTGGACATGTATCTGTACTTATTTACAGTTGGGCTACGAGCTGTGATTGGATAAACCTAGGAAGACATTTATGATTTCTAAACTTTTCAATACTACTTTAATCATCTCGAAAGCAAATGACACTCGAGGTTTTTTTAATGAATTTAAAATAAAAGATTTTTTACTATATTGTATTGATTTTCTAAAAGTGTTTTCAAATATGGATTGATCCCACCCTAGGAATTAGTTATTGCATTTAAAAATGCATGTGAAAACCCGAGCCGTCACATCCCCTTCCCTGGAGGCCACATAAGTGGGAGCTTCGTGCACCGGGGTTGCCCTTTTGCTTAGTGAATTAGGAACTTCATGTAGTTGATTGCTTTGATCAATTGCAAAGGGAATCTATGCACATGTACCTGAACCGGTGGCTAAGATCATTCTCCTTCCACTGCTTGGGAACTCGTGGTTTCGTGTTCCATTTCACTCCTGGATGGGATTCTTTTCACCTTTCCCTCACAGTACTAGTACTACAAGGAAGCTTAATCAACTAGGGGAGGCAATTATAGTGTAAGTATAGAAGGGGAGCCTTGGCGCAATGGTAGAGTTATTGTTACATATCTTGAGGTCACAGGTTCAAGCCCCTTGCAAAATGCAAGATAAACTGTGTACTATTAGACCCTTGTGGTCTGTCCCTTCCCCGAACCCCACATACAAGGGTGGACTGTTCCATTTTTAATTGTAGTGAAATGCTATACTATTTCATTGAGAAATGAGGTGATTTGAGTAACCCCTTGTGTGCATTTTGCAACTGGTAGTTCCTATCTTCATCCTCTTTGAACTTACAGTGGATAAAGATTTCTACAGTTTCCCTTTTCTTTTACTCGTGAGATTTTCAAGAGAAAACCAAGTCTGATGAACTGTTTTGCAGCAGGACTAGGCATCAGGGTTGCAATGAAGCCTGAATACCAACTAACGCCTCCTGTTAACTTTCAATCTTTCTTGGAAAATGTCTGTAATGCCTGTTGAACTAATTATTGGTAATAGACTTATCATCAGATTGGACGGATTTGTGCCAAAATTTTACTGCTACAACGCTTGACATAGTTGAAGAGAAGGAACAGATTCTGAGAGAAGAAGATGTCTTAGATGCCCGGTTCATGCCACTAAATCTGATTGTTTCTGCAAAGTTCGAACGATGCGTTGAAAGTATCAACGTTTGTAGGCCTGTCGGCTCCTCTTGGGCCTGCTCACTTCTTGGTCTGAATTCTGCTGTTTGCAAGTGTTCTTGTCACCTTGAGAGGGATGTCTGATGAATTTCTTGGATCTGCATATGACCAGTGCATATGCTAAGGTTCCATTCTCGCCCTTGGTGGCTCATTATTTGGTTCAAATAGAGCATCCAGGGTAATTAAGAACCTAGTAATTTGTCTGCTTGAGACCATCCAGCATGCCGTTGATTACAAGAGGCAATAGGAAATGCCACTGGAGGTATTCCAACAAAAAGTACTTGTTGTAATCCATGTCTGCTGTTTAAACGTGCTCTACAGAGGACATATGGAGCTTAATCTAGATCTTTACTCATTTCAGTTGTCCCCGAGTCTGCAGCACTATGGCGCCAGAAGGCTGTTTATCAATGTTCCAAGTATTTGACGTGTTCTCTTGAAATTTCTTTCCATAGAATGCCATCACATAGTTCTTAATCAACCACTGCCAATTATCAGCAACAAAGGACCATAATTCAGGCTTATATTCTACAACTTAGATATTAGGAGGTTGATGAAGAAGCTGATCTTTTCTTTCGGTTATTTAAGCTCCAGCCAGCAGAATATCTCGAGCATCTGCGGCATCACTTTATATGCCTGCTTCACCCATTACCCCCATATATTTTTGTCAGACATGTTACACCTAAACCCCTGCCATGCCACATTGCTTGCAGCTTAGAGGAGTCATCCCAGTCGGACTGAGGTAGATCCGATGATCTCATGCCAGGACTCCCATTCATTTCTCCAACCTGAAAATTTTGCGACTTGAGAACAGTACGGCCCTTGAACTGCTAATATTTCTGGTTTTGATTATTTAGTAATTATGAGGAGAAATATTTGAAATATAAACAATCTTAGACCATGGTATTGGAAGTTACTCTAACAAGCTTAATTTGATATTTTCAGTGCTCAATTATAAGGATTGAATAATTATAGCATTAGAGACAATGTACTATTTATCACAGAAAAAGACGGCTAGATATTTTGTATAGCAATTGTAAAAATTCAATAATGCAAAACATAATTTTATGACACTAAAATTTCTAATCATTTGAGTTTTTGTTTACTATTTATTCAAAGACGAAACAATGAGATGAATGGGTTAAATGATCCAAAGGTAAGCCCTACTAATGCCAAATGTTGGGCACTTTTAGCAAGGTCAATTTAGGCTTTCATCCTAGCATTACTCTTCTTTAATACATATCCATATTCTTGCATGTAAAGAAAACAAAGTTGAAAAGCAAACAAAACGTGGCATGATTAGAAAAGGGAGTGAAAATGCCACCCCCACTTTTGATATAACTACATCTGTAAGATCTCTTGACTAAAAAAAAGATTAGATTATAAAAGAATCTGCTCGCCGTGAAGAAAGAATAATATCCCGCAAGACTTGTGAGGTGAGCCTGCAGCATGATCACGATGTATCTCCCATGGTGAATTCCTCCTAAACCTTTATGAACTCTAGTTGTCACTGCCTGCACTGAATCTGAACGGTCATTGGTTGGAGGTAAATGGTGCCGGAATTTCAAATTAGAGGCGCACTGAGAAAGTGACCAGGCATCAGCTTTGTGTATCCTTTTCAACTTGATCTTGAGAATCATCAATATCTGAGGGACTTGAAGAACCCTTTAAAGCTATCTGTATACACAGTCTGAGGTCTCCTTCTTGTGGATCTTAGAATAGATCAAACAACTGCACATATAGCACCTGAATTTTGAACACAAATAATCAGTCTGTCTCCATTTGATGCTCATTTTCTGTAATTTACAGAATTACTGAATGTGATATCCAACCTAGAGATTATGTCATATTGAGACTTGTGGACAATGTAAAACACTTTGTTTCTCAAAACATGAAAAATGAGAAAGACCATACAATGGATTGAAGAAGAAACATCCGAATGTAGATAACCAAGACATTTAGTGGTTAACTCTACAGAATAATAAACCATCTAAAATAAGTAAATGAAATCTTTTCCGGATTGCATGTGTATTTGTTTTATTTTGACTAAAATGTTAGGGAAGAAGATCACTGATGTTTCAACGTTCTGAAGATTGATGTTGCAGACACCTGAAGACCAAGATGACATGCAGCAGAACTTCCCTTCGTCAACATACTTGACATCCAGCCCAATCAACCATGATCCAACGCTAACGTCGTCATGAGCATACGTACGAAGCATTGACCTGTCAATTTGAAATAGAAAATTTTAAGGTTAAATTTTCTTTTATTTCCTTCTGCTCCAGGTAGAAAAGCTGAGATGGCACCATTAAAGAGCCTTCAGGAGCCAAGAGGCTAACCATAAAAAGATATGGTTATTTAATCCTAGTTGTCCACTGCAGTGAAATATCTAACTTTCTTCATCCAATACAAAACGGAAAACAGAAATTTGAGGAAACTAGAGAAACAAAGGGAGCTTACTTGTTTATAGAGATAAACTGTGCAAGTCCTCTGGATATGACATACAATTCGCCAGAAGCATGACGGAAGTATCTGTTGTAATACGATGATGACAGGAAGAAGGAACTTAAATGAAGGAAATGAAAAGAATGGCAGTAGGAGAGGGAGAGGGAGAGAAGTGCAGCTAGAATAAAGAGGAAAACTACCTGCTAATGCAGCTCTGTAGATGCATATCAACCATGCAGACAATATGAGAAAAGTTGGGGTTTTTCCTACAACTTAACTAGAAAACCGTCGGTTCCTAGAGAAGTTTATGTGTTTTTGGGGCACCACCTACAGCTATCATTCCTCTAGAATGCTAGAAAAAAAGGCAAGTATCATCTTACATGAATGACATGAAAATGCATTTTTCTTAATTGTGCTGCTTCATGTATATTGTTTTGCAGATATGCTGTGTGGAAGATATGCACATAGATCCCCTTGAGCATGTTAAATTTAACATAGCAATTTGATAGTTCACTTGATGTAAGCTACAAGGAATGTACGTTGGCAATGAAAAGCAATTGTTATGTGATGTCATTTTTTAAATCAGCTACAAGAGAAATTAAACATATATATCACTCACGATTTCTTGTCACCAAACCTCCACCAGTCTGGTTCATACCATTTATGGCTTCTGTAGAAGTCCAGCAATGAAAAGTTAGTGACTACAGGAAACATAATGTAATCAAACATCTATGAAGTATGCATTTACTTCTAGGAAATATATGAAACCAAAATTTGGATTGAACTTACGGTTCAGAGAAAACTTCGCCTGATTTCATACACCCAATGTACACACGAGGCTTGTCCCAATGACTTGCTAGAATGGCTCCAAGAGAATCTGCATCATGAACAGTACCTAAATACGATGATACTGCATATTTTTTCTTCCGAAATCATCAGGCCAGCATAATCATCATAGTTAATTTTGTCATCTTTATACTCTATTGAAAAAGTCAATACAAACAAATTTTACACTTTGATACTTGATTAAAACTTTTCTAGAAGTTGGTGAGCAAGTGGACATGTACCTGAACATTTGGTGGGGAACAAGTGTACCATACCACTAGGCCAGTTGTCATGCTCAAAAGAAAAATTTGGGTACATGGTTTATAGTGTAGAAACCATTGAACCAGAATGCAATGATGGTACTTAAACTCACTGGAACTGGCATATGCTTATCAATAATGTATGAGAAATATAGCATAGGTACAAGTATCCTAGGAGCATGTTTAGCAAACTAATCACTTAGACATGATCAAGCCGCCTTTAACAAGAAAGAAAAAAACTCCTTTATAAGCCTTCAAGAGCATATTGATTATGCTAAACCAACTTTAAAGTCAAATAACGGAGAAGGATGGACATGTCCTTTTCATTGACAAAATATGACATTCTCAGAGCTCGTTTTGAAATATATGCACCTCTATCTTAAATTTCACATTGGTTGTTGATAGTTTGATGAGAATTTACAGCCAAATAGAGACGTTTGAAATGACAAATATCATTTCTCAAAGCAGAGAGTTGCAAATATTGGTTGCCTTTATTCAAATAAATCCTGATTATGATAGAGTAATAAGGTTTAATTAGTTTTTACTTATAGTAGTTTTAATTTAACATGACTCTTCTTTTGATAGACCTTCGGCAAAAACATCCACCAACTACCACAGCTTAAAAAATATGGTGGCCCACATATCTGCTCACCCTTTTAACTTAGGGCAAATTAACTCAATTAAGTTCATCCACATAAGATTTTGTACTCATGAAGGATTTTTCTGCTTGTTATCTACTGAAATAGTAAAATCATCTTATTCCAAAGATAATATCATTATAACAATAAGTGTATTGTCCGAGTTAGTCCAACACAGACTATAGGGAAAAAATCAACCATCTCATCAGAATTTGCTAAAAGATAGTTGACTTCATGAGGCAAGAATAGTTGTTTGAGCGATAACATGTTTTAGTGGTAAGGTGTCCTCTTTTTTATTTTACTGATATCCATTGTTTAAATAAAACAATAAGAAGAATGTCAGATATAATTTCAGTTGACTAAGGTAAGGACCAGAAACAGAAAAGAGCCCTTACACACACACACACACAATCCGAGAGAGAGAGAGAGAGAGAGAGAGAGAGAGCATTGCTATATTTGGAAACATAATGAACTGGTGAATGATGTCAAATAATATACTGAACCGACTTTATCGGTGAATGATGTCAAATAATATACTGAAGTGACTTTATTAACTTGCTAAAGATTCTAAGTTGCCAATGGTATCAAACTTCAGCCCAGTCAGATCAAAGGCCCTTCTAGGCTTCTAAGTTCTAACGACCTGGTAATCTGAATCAGTAGTGAGATGCAAGTCAAGAGGTAATATTTTATTCAAATTGAATAAATCGATTGCAGACCAGGGAACATACTTGCCAGATAACACCAACAAGATTCAGAAATAGCATGTGGTTTCTAAACATGCAAGAATACAATGTAAGCAAAAACAAAAAGTAGATTAAGATCCAAGCCCTGATGTCCACTACAAAATAGTTTTCTAACTGACCAAACTGAGACCTGACATAAAGCACCTGTTAGATTTATTCAGTAGTGAACCACAACATATAGGCACTGAGAGATATTTACCTATATTAACATAGACATCATCGTTAACCTTGGCATAGAAATCAGCATCCCATGTTTCTGCAGCATGGACGAAGAACAATTTTGTTTTCTTCGGAAGAAGCTCAGGTGCCTCAACATGATCATTCTGTAACAGTTACAAAATGCAGCCAAAAGTCACTGAACTTGTGACAACAAAAACCGGAAAGCCTAGGCAAGGGATTTAAAATGTTGGTAGTTGCAAAATTGGGAGTTAAAATGTCTCTAGTCACAAAAAAGCCCAAAACAGAATGGCCAGTAATACTTAATGAGAATACAAGTTTAAAATGGCATCATGTCACTAAAATGTGATAAACAGACAAATACAAACATACGATATCCAAAAATACCTGTCAATACTTATCATCAAATGCTGAAATGAATAATAAGAATGTACTGTTTGTTCATTTCTCATTATGCTAACAAACTAAATTGCAGAGAAACATTAAAATATTCTGAGTCTGATGAAAATAGAACCAGTGTTCATGCAGGATTGCAAGTCATATACACTGGCAGGTTTAACAAGTAGTTGTGTACAGACGCTAAGAAAGAACCCTCTGTCTATGTATTCCTATGATACAGTTCAAACTCATGACCATGTAATCAATCAGATATTCATTAACAAACCCTAAGTTTGTGTTTGGGAAACTTGTTCATTTGTTATTATTGATTTTTTTCTATTTCACAGCAGAAAACCAGCACTAATTTGGATAACCTGACATATTTGTTAACAAACATTAATTCAGACAATCCAACAAGATCTTTTCTACAACTAATACCAGATCTCACTTCAAAAGATCCCACATTTCACTGAAAACCTCAGAATCAATTTAGAAACCCTTATTTCCCTGGAGCTTAGTTGGGTTTCACAAACTGGAAGAGCTTAATAGAGATAAAAAGAGCAAAAGGGAAAAGGAGAAAACAAATTCCTAAAGGGAGAGAAAATACTTCATTCCATGGATTTTCCCCCAAATTCTCTGAGAAATTCCTAATATGTAATTTGAAAGATTGCAAACTTTTTCGTTCACATATGATGAAGGGTGCACAAATGGGATAAGTGTTTTCAAATCATATAGAGTTGGTCCCTAAAGCAGTTGCTAATTTGGTTAATCAAATGTAAGTTATCAATAGGAGCATTTGTTGGTTATTACTTTCCGACATTATGAAACAAAAACAAAAATTATGGCTTAACATCTTTAAATTATGGATAAGAGTAGTAATGCATGTTGATGTAATTTATGTTTTCCAATAAAGTTTTGTTCACAACATTGAAATACTGCTAGAGTAACTTCAACTGGTCTGAATTTGAAACATCTAATAACCAAAAATTGCAGAACAAGCTTAGTATTGTAAAAATCATGGCTGCAATTAAAGGTATTCGAAGGAATAGAATAACATACAAGAATAACAAAATCCTTGGTCCTTCTACTTTCAGTATCAATATCCCTGTCCAGACTGTCACCACGATTTGGGCTGCAGATCAATGTTGAAGGCCTTGTTAAAGTTAAAATATCTCAAAATCCAACACATATCTTGCAACTTGTAATAAGTGATAAGGGAAAAAGGATACCTTCTTCCTATGACGAATCGTATAACAATGCCCTTATCTTGTTTCAGTTTTTCCAATGCAGAACCTGCATGAAGTAAAATATCTTTTAGGTTCAGCACAATTGAAAAATAGGTTTTACAGTTACAAGAATCAGTTCATAACACCATCAATCATGAATTAATCAGACTATGTCATGGGCAATGAAAATTGCTCTCAGTTAGTCAGGACTCAGGAACATTGACGACCTGCAATACAAAATTTCGCGAGCAAGGGTGCTATAGGAACACTTAAGAAGGATCTCATATACCCATGCCTCAGCTTTTGAAAAAGATAATTTCATACTAACGTGCAGCTATGGAGTGGAATTTGGTAAGTTTTTACTACCTAAGTGTGCTATGAAATCCCCACAAGGATATGACCAAATAAAGGAAGCAACTCAAAAAGAGAAGAGTATTCTACCAGTTGGCAGCCACGACTTCCGTATTGCAGCTCTATTATTCTTGTGGCCAAACTCCGTCATGATTCCTATAACAGCCAGCAACCTTTTTTTGGTATGAGTCCTATTACCTTCTGACAAGTACTTTCCGACAAACCCTTCCTGTCTGGCTGCTGCCAGCTCCATCTCTAATGCTGTTAGTCTCTTGTGCTGATCCCTAATAAAACCGAAACCCAGAATCAAACGCTGAAAAGGAAACCGAACCAGGCAACATAATCCCCAAGAAACCAACAGAAGCAACTGTTACGCTCAAAAAACTTACTGGCAAGCTACAAGTTTCAGTGTCTCGTCAACTGATACGGCTGATTGCCCCTGAAAATCCGAAATCTTACCTAAATTTAGTTATCAATGCAGAATTACTGAATGCAAGAATATTCATATAAACAAAAAGTATCAAGAAAAAACACAGTTCTGTCCACCCCAAAACGATGACGAACACCGTTTCGCCGTTCGTTCTACCACAACAAGCAATAAAATAGTTAAAATTGAAACTGAAAACACATCAACAACTGATTCCAAACAAAAATTTGGAATTACCTGACCAGTTTTCCTATCAAGCTCTTTAATGAGATAAACCCTATTTTCTGCGTCCTGCCATAGGCTAAACTCCAAATAAGAAAAGAAAAAAAAGAAGCAAAAATAAAACATCGTCAGAAGATCGCAGCAAATCGAGAAGATCCAACCACAATTTAAAATAACCACACGCGAACATTGAATTGACGTTAAGAACCACCCTGGATTCAAGAATTTCCAACGCGGATGTCTCAAAACCCTAGAGAGCAAGAAAAAGAGCAGCAAAATCAAACGAAACTTAGAGAATAAAATCTCACCGTCCTGCAACGTAAATCGAAGCCATCGTCGCTATCATCGCGAGCATTACAGTAGAAATTCGAGATCGGAATCCCGTACCGGAGAGCCGGTAACTTGATCCCCGGCTCTGCATCTTTTCTCGTCTGGAATCAACGGAAAACAACAACAACAAGAAATCCTCAAAACCTCATTTCCTGCTTGGCTTACAGAACTGGATCGAGAGGGAGTGAGAGAGTTTGTTGGGAATGAAGTGACGGTGTAACAACCAACAAATCCGATTTGCTTGCGTTTGAGCTGCTGCAAATGAAATGGCAACGAAGAAAATTAACGGGTTTTTTTGTTGGCTCATAAAACGCAGCGGAAAACTGTTTCTGCTCGAATTCTTCTTAACCATCTTCGTTTTATCGGGTCTCAGTGGAACGGCGGGCCTTGGTTAAACCCTTTGGGCCCTACCAGTTTGATTTGTCTGTCCATTTATACCGGGAAGTTGGTAGCCGACTGATTGCCCGGTCCCAAGTACCAGGGAATAATCCACTCATGGACACTTGGATTAAAGTAGCTTTCTTTCTTCTTTTAAAACTTCTAATATTTCCTATAATAGGGGTCATGGATTTAAGAAGGCGTCGTATTACTTTCTTGTAAAAATAAAAGGTAAGGCCGCGTACTACTATATATTTTTGTGGTCTGCCTCTTTCCCAAACTCCACATAAGAAGGAGCTTTGTACAATCGAGCTGCCCCTTTACTAGCAAAGAGTCCAAGCCATGCCTAAAATAAATGGGATAAGATAGCGTAAGATGGAAGGCCATGAATTAGAAAGGGATAAAGCATTAGGGGTTAATTTGTTTATATATTTAATATATATATATATATATCTTTTGATAGAATGATATGGGTGATAAGTTGCAAATGTCTTTTCTATTAATATTTCTGTATTTATATTAATATAATTAGATGAATAACTTAAATTATTACATGATTTAGACTAATAATATGCAGTTAGTCATATGAGAAATATTTCTTTTCTTTTAGACTTTTTGTTTACATTAAACATAGAGATTTATTTGTTTGTATCATTATACACTATTAGATGGACAAGTTTGATCACTGAGATCAGGTTTAAAATTTTATTTATATTAATAATAAACTATTAGATGTATGACTTTAACGATTAAGATGAGTTTGACTGCTAATTTGAAAAATAATACAATATAAATAGATTTTAGGAAAGGTGCCTAAGAAATAAAAAAAGGACACATTTGACAAAAAGAGACTTAAAGAATTGATGAGAGAAAGAGAGATGTTGCTAGGAATAAATGAAAATTAGATTATATAAATTTAAAAAAGTCTAAATCAATATATACGAGCAATACAAGAGAAAGAAGTAAGTGCCTTATTTTTCATGCATGGTAAAACAATTTTTTTATAAACCTTAACTCTTCAACGTGTTTATAGTATAAAAAATAGCTAAATTATGAGAAATCAATGTATTTGGACAATCCTATCCACCTATTTAAATCTTTGCAAAACTTAACAAAAATGAATGGTTGTAATATTTGATCCAATGAAACATAGGCTACAAGCATCTAATGAGTATAAAATTTCATGTGTAGTGTATCTAAGCTATTCCTAACAGGACGAGTGCATTACATCTAATAAAAGTAATTTTATCAGGCGTGAAAAATAGGAATGTACTCCACTTATTAAGCATGTATACTTACTGGACTTAAATAAAAAGAGAGAGAAAAATATGTAAAAACTAGATAAAAAAAGGATAAAGGTACCTTTAAAAAAAAAAGGAAGATAAAGATAAATGAAAAGTGTTACTTAGCAAAATAAGACTTGGGTAAAAGACTTTATTGCGTTATCATATAATAGATGTCATTATTTAAAAGCTCTTTTGTTTGTTCAGTTAAAAAAGAAAACAAAAAAAAAGAAAAAGAAAAGAAGAAGAAGAAGAAGAAGCTATTCTTACTATATTTAGTTCACTTGTTTATGCATGGATCGCTAGCCATTCCAAAGAGTGTGGCACTTGGGTGATCAGAGTTCGAGGCTATGCTTGGTGTGTGTTTTAAGTTTTTCTTTTCTTTTTTTAAAAATAAAAAAAATAAAGGAGAAAAGGGTTCAACAGTTCCTTAAGGAATAAGCATGTCTTACCAACTGAGGTTGGTGCACGTTGGTGCCGCTAGATCCAAAGGTTCAAGTTAGTGCTTTTTTATTTGGTGATTGAGTTTAGCAAAATATTTGAGTAATTTGCTTTGTAATTCTTTGCTTGTATCTAAAAAAAATTTGATATTATTTGAATAACATGAAATATTCATCCGTTGGATATAATTATCATCAGAGTAAACAGTCTCATATAAAGATCCTGACCAATAAAAACAAAATCATAATTCACTCAGAAAGAAAACAACAAAATACAAAAATGACTTACCGAAGCACACTATTAATTCATCTAATACGTGCAGACTGCACTAATTAGTATCTAATTACGTGAGGCCTTTTCTCATAATGGGGCTTATCAAAGATGATTTGCCATAGAAGGTAATATGACGTGTCCACTTCTACTCATGGGAGAGCACCGAATCATAATGCAGAACCTAGAGAACTCCAATCACACGGATGGTAGATTGACTTAAATGAAAGGGTGGCTTTGATAGACATGAAACTTTCGCGTATGCAGGGTTTGGAGAAGGATAGGACTCCACCGATCGATAATACACAGTTTTACTTAGCTTTGACTCCGTAATCTCAAGTCAAGGCTCCCCTTCATATTGAGTTGAAATGAGAGGACGAGAAATCCCAATCTCATCTTCATATCAAGTCATCTCATCTCATTCTTAAGTAGCCATGCTCCAAAATTCTCATCGGTTCGACTGTTTTTTTAGGTAGAAAATGAACGGTAAATAGCATGGTTCATCCATACCATGGCCCAGGTTAGATGGTTTTGATCAACTCCAACTCATAACGGTAATTACAGTTGTCGATTTCTGACTACGGCCTGGAGGGGTAGAGTTGGAAGAAAGACGGTCTCTTCTGCAAACGGGAAAGACAGTCCTGCGAGGCACCTGACCAGCCCCTTCCTCTTCCAGGCACGAAGTTTCTTCTTCGGGCCCCACCTTTTCTCATTAAACTAATTTATTAATTACAGACACAGCTGTATATATACAAAATTATTCCACAAAAATATATAACCAGTCCTTCGCCGCTCTCAATTCTTCGCACCAGCTATCTTCCAGTAGTCCATTTTCGCCTTCAAATTCCTCGACCTTTCGACCGGTCGTACCCGTCCATCTTCGATCCGATCGAAAATGAACGACGCAGATGTCTCTAGGCAGATCCAGCAGATGGTCAGATTCATCCGCCAGGAGGCGGAGGAGAAGGCCAACGAGATCTCCGTGTCTGCCGAAGAAGTACGTCCACTTTCGATCCTAAATTCCTTGCTTGTTTTCGGTGCTGGTTTGATCTAATTGTGTACTTGATCTGAAGCTCTCAACTCTGGCTCTGTTGAAGTTTGCTTTCCTCAATCTCTTTCGGTTGCTTTCGTGCAGTGTGTTCTAGGTTTTGTGATATCTGCTTGGATTTTTCTGGTTTTGAAGTTTCTTTATTTGGAAAAAATCACCCCAGTTGACCATCGCTGTTGCTCTGCTTCCAATTTCGTGGAATTAAGAAGCCTATGTAATTTCCAGTTCAACTAATCTGCATGATTAGCACAAACGGACGATTGTATTCAGATATAGTAATGCAAGTATTACATAAATTCATCTTAAGTAGACATCATGCACTTTACTAGATGCCTACATGTGATTGAATTCTAGGTTTCGGTATGAGGCCTTGCATTGGTTAGTTTGGATCCTGGTGCTTTGGATCCAAATCTTAATTCAAAATTGGGTGGACTATATAGTTCAAAACTCCATCGATTGTTTCCTGCAGCTACACATGCTTTTCCTTTGGTCTCGAAGTTCGTGGTGGCCTCTTAACACTTACTCTCAGAAAGCCTCATTCACCTCATGTTGTAGTTGATTGCAGCTTGGGATTTATGCCTGGACATAGAAATTAGATCAGCATCTAATCAGATGTCTAACTAATCTATCATAGAAAATTCCGAAACCATTGCCTGCTTTTCGGTTATCTTTAGGATGCATAGCAGCCATTAGTTTCTATATCTAACTGAACATAGAGTTATCTCAATGTGCTGGAGATATACTCTCTGACCAGGCATAATATTATCAATTGATAGGGAGCCTTTGCACAGTATAGAGCAGCCTCTTACAGCTGTTGGTCAACATATTATTGCACAGTCCCAACAAATAACTTCCCAAGGTAATAATAGTTAAACTGATTCACCATCTTCCATATTCATGAACCTTTGAATGAATTTGTGCCTCAGTTCCAAATTATCCTCGAACCCCTCTTGCTGTCTGCAATACTTCTAGAAATCATAATACTTGGCCTTGAAGTGGCTCTAAGCATGCTACGACCTATATCTACCAGAAATACCCCTAAGAGAAACACCTAAAGAGAACGTCTGAGAAACATTCAGAAAATTTCTTGGAAGTAACTAGAAACGCTTGGATAGTGCAAGTGAATGTGCGACTGAGTCTCTCACAGCTTCCCCATTTCTCTTTTCCCATCTTCCTTTTGGATGCATTTCCTGCTTCAGTTTCATATTCTGCTTTCTGCAATGATAATCTCTTCAACCCATTTGTGAAGCCCATGAGATGTATATATTGCTTGTCTTTTCATATTCCTGCTACACAAACAAGTAATGTCAGCTTTCTCTTTCTCAACTTTAAATCTGTCTTGCTTTTTAACTTTATGCTCCATAGAAGACATTTCAGATCAGTGGCTTTTGCAGTCATTTTTCTCATTATTATTTGTGTGAACTTTCTAACTTCCTTTGCTTTACACTGCTTTTGTCATTGTCCTCTTTAGTATACACATCTTATAAACAGGGAATCAGATTCTCTTGTTTTACTCTTCAGTACTGACGGAGCTGCTAGATACTTTGTGTAATTTCTCCAGGTGGTTGCACATAGCTACTTTTCAGCAGCCTCCTTGAAAAAAAACTTGCCTCATTTGCTTTAGTTGCGACTTCTGATGGCCACAATCTCCCTGCAGGAATTTAACATCGAGAAGTTGCAATTGGTTGAAGCTGAGAAAAAGAAGATCAGACAGGAATATGAAAGAAAGGAGAAGCAGGTCGAAATAAGGAAGAAAATGTAAACTACTATTGCTTTTCTTCTTCTATAGCCAATCTGTTGTTGTTTGCATCATAGAGTACTTTATCATGGAATGCTTGAACTCAGAAGTTTGACTTCTTCTAAGAGTTTACCATGAGTTGATCATTTTCCCTGTACAGAAGGATTGATTACTGCAGAGTCCCTTATTCATTTTTAAATTTTGAATAGCCTAGAACCTTATCAAATTTCTGTTTGTTACAGAAGCTTTTTGCTAGTGATGGTCCAATTCACACCAGATAAGTAGCTGCAACTTGTCAGCTACTTATTGCAAATGATTCAATGCAATGTATACTGCCTCAAGCCAGTACATGTTTCTCAATAAACTATTTAAATTTGGTAACCAGGGACTATATATTAGTCTTTAAGTTGCAATCCTCATGCTATATTGTGGGCATGGTTCAGCTCATCTACACATGTATGAAGATTATTGATTTTGGCCTTTGATGTTTCCCTCGAATTTCAAAATTTGAAGTATCGGACAGTCCAAAATAGAAAATTGTCTGAAGGAAATTATTCAGTCTATTGCAGTTTATATGCTTTAAGCCTTAAAGGAGTTCCAAGCTTGTTCTGCCTGGGACATGCGAAAGCTCGATATCCCTCCCAAAAGGAGGTTACACGAGGTTCTTTATCCCAAAAGGAATGAATCCTTAAGTCTTCATTGTGTTTCCAATTGCTTATTGTCTGCTTGGACATGGTAGTGCCTGAGGACATGGAGGTGCTGGAAAATCTGAGCAAGCAACGTTGATTGCTTCACTGAAAGAGAAGTGCCATCTAAAGTTATGAGTTTTAGCATCTAGATGTAGAGTCTGGACATAATACACAGTATTTCTTAAGTTCCTTCTTCAATGACTAGATGAGTGAGTAAGTGAGTCCCCCCAAAATGGGGTTGTTATGAGCTGCAAGGTTTTGGTAGGAGTGTTTGGACTCTTTATCAATGAAGCAGCAAGTTCTATGATAAGAAAAATGTCTGCTAAATTTTCAGATTGTAAGTAATGATAGGTATTGAACTCAATTGCAGAATGAATAGCAAAAGATAAAATTTTAGAGCATAAAAAATGCAATGAAACATACAAGGATCAGAAAAGATTTCTGATGATTAATCTACATTTGCTTAGGAGATGTCCACTATCTGATGTTTTGCTTTAGAACATTTTGGGGATAAACTTTGACCAATAATCCTTTTATCTTTTGTCCAATCTTTATAGCTACAGTCTTACTGCTGTTATTACTTATCATGGTAAAGGCTGTCATTCACTATTTTATAAAATTTTAAACACACAACAGAATGTAGTGGAACAAGTTGTTATAACTGTGAAGAATCCAGCTGGGTTCAATATTAGATGGGAAGAAACATTTTAAATGATTCAACTGTTGTCACTTGTCATTCCTGGTCATAGAGTAGAGGATTTTATCAGTAATGCCAATATGGAAATTTTTGTTTAGTAGAGGATTTTATCAGTAATTCCAAAATGGAAATTTTTGGTTCTATTCTTATTCCTCTTAGCTTACTAGTTATGAACACAGACTTCATTATGAACAAAAAAGAATGTTGCTTATATTTCTTTATGCAGTGAGTATTCTATGCAGCTAAATGCTTCTCGTATCAAAGTTCTTCAAGCTCAGGATGATTTGGTCAGTGCAATGAAGGAGGAAGCAGCAAAAGAGCTCCTCCGCGTCAGCCAGGACCATCATGTCTACAAAGAACTTCTGAAGGCCTTGATTGTTCAGGTAATTGAGAATTAAGCAGATGATATATATATATATATATATATATATATATATATATATATTTCTTAGTGAGAAGCTCTTGCAAATTGGATAAAATGGTTAAGTCAGTGAGTTCAGAAAATAAGGAAGTTATGTTACTAGGTCAATCACTGGTATAAGTGTTGGAGGTTAACAAAGAAATTTCTTTTTTCTTGAGTTCTCCCTGCATTTGTAAAGGAAGTAGTTATTGTAGCCATCCGCTGAAATGGCTGTAGACTGATAGTACTTTCCTCTGAAGCAGAAGACTTTTCCACCTTTCATTTGAATTATATTTCAGGGGCTTTTTTGTTATGATAGGAGCACCTCTGTCTGAACTTTGTAATCTATATTGGCTTTCATTGACTGCGAAATGTCTAGTTTCATTGTTACAATTTGAAGTTATGTGTTTAATGGAAATAATAGGACATCATCACTTGCAGAGCTTGCTCCGACTGAAAGAGCCATCTGTATTGTTGCGTTTTCGGAATGAGGATCACTGGTTGGTGGAATCTGTTCTCCATTCAGCAAAGCATGAGTACGCAGAGATAGCAAAGGTTCATCATCCTGATATCTTGGTAGATCATCAAGTTTATCTGCCTCCTGCTCCTAGCCATCATCATGCACATGGGCTCTTCTGGTAAACTCTACCTTCAGATATGTTAGCAACCACAAAATAGTTGTAAAATCCTATCTCAACTTTCATCACCGAATACTGCCGTTTACTTGGTGCAATTGCATGTTCTTCCTTGAATTTTCTCTAAAGACAGTGTCCTGTTAGATGGACATGTTTTGGTTTTCTTCGAAAGCTGTACTAAATCTGAAATGCATTGATTACTTCTGTGAATGCTTTTACTATTCCAAAATTTGGAAAAAGAAGAGATGAGTATTGCATTTCTTCCTGTTTCAAAAGGAAGAGAAAAATGTCTTAATTTGATATCTCTTCTTGAAACAGTCGTGAACATTTTATTTGATCGTACATGTAAATTACATAGTTACATCAGTATGTAGGGGGAAGAGATATCCCCAAAACAAAGATAATCTCCATGCATCGTGTTTAACTAGAGAGTCCTCCATGTTGTTGGCTAATGACTTCAATTAAAAGAAATCTGCTGTCTATTTAGTTCTCAGATTACCCTGATAACACCATAAATTGCCAATCTTCAGGAATGTTTGACTTTATCTGTGAAATGACATATATAGTTCCCGCAACAATTAATTATCCCCTCAACTTAGTACTTCTAGTTCAAATTGTTCTGATATTGCACTGCTTTAGTTTGATATGAATGCAGCTATACACGAGCTGTGTGCTCATTCACTATTAACTCCTTACATTTGAATGCACAAAGTTACCTTTTATCTTCATCTCAACTCTTGCCTGTTGCATTTTCTTTCTAGTTGACTAGGAGAATGATTAGTCTAGGTGTGCTCATTGACTATTTATTTCTTCAGTTTAAACACAAAAAGTTACATTTTATCTTTGTTGCAGCTACAGCCTGTTGCATTTTCTTTGTAGTTGACTAGGAGAAGGACCATTCTAGGTGATTCCTCTCCAGGGAGCAAACTTGTGGCAATATACCGTTGCATTTTGTCTGCTTTTCTATTAAGGGGAAAGATTTGGCTGATGCCTTAGTTGTTGAGTTCATTGCTCGCTTGTTTAAGAAATCTGAAACTCATGCATTCTTAGCAGCTTTGCCCTTCTTAGGCAAAATACAACTGGTAAAAGATTAACAATAACTGGTGTACCTGGTGATGCAGCTCTGGTGGTGTGGTGTTGGCTTCTCGAGATGGGAAGATCGTATGTGAGAATACGCTTGACGCAAGGTTGGACCTTGTCTTCCGGAAAAAGCTGCCAGAGGTATCTTTCTTTTCTACTCAGAAAGAATCCTTTCTTTTACCTTCTTGGGTAATAGGTTGTGTAGCTTGGGCACAAGTTATTGATGGCTGAGAAAACCTGACAAATATAAGCGTACCCTCTGTAGAGGGCCTGTGGTTATGTGATAATAGCAGAGGACGTATATTGTTAAGCTAAAATTGGTCCTTTCTGTTGAAGCGGGTGCACCTTCTATTTTTCAGTTTGTAGGAAGTTCATAATTTATTTGAGAGACCCATAAAACCCTTGTTGCTTCCATTACATCTTGCTAAAGAACCAAGATGAAAATCTAAGGAAAAAGAAGAACAGGTTCAGGGAGTAGGAGGCAAGTGGAAAGCTAGAAACCATTGCTTTCGGATCCCACTTCAGCTGCAAGGCAGTGGCTAAAGGTTAATGATTCTTGGATAATACTTGCTTGTCTAGGAAGGAGTTTGTTCAGGGGCCAAGATGGAAACAACTTCCTGTTAGGATCATGTGGATGCATACAATCTCAAAGAGGGTTCCAAACTGCAGACAATGTTGAGGCACATAACCATAATCACCTAAGACATGAAGCTGGCAGAGACTGAAACTCTGCCAGGAGCTATAAAAGTTCATAATAGTCCTCCCAAATCTCTTGCATATGCATTTAATCAGAATGCACTTTGCCTATCACATGCAATTCTGGTTCAAAAAGATTATTTTTAAATTTCTGAACGGAGAATCAGAATTGTATCTGAACATGCCCTAAAAGGCATCTGCTTCTTTCCTTTCGTCACCTTATCTTCCTTTTTCCCTCATCTCTCTTCGGCTGCTTCCCTGTTTCCTTTCTTCTTCCATGTTGGCTGTAATGGGTGAGGAAGCAATCAGGCCATTTGATCTTTCAAATAGGTTATTTATCTTTTCAAAACAGCGGATAGAAGGTGTAGCCTTATCCAATGTCTAGAAATGTATTCACAAAAAAGCATAAGATTTGAAACAAATTCTCCAAATAAATTGAAGGACATTGAACTATGGAACAGATTGTAAATCATACAACAGAAAAGCAGAGTGAACAAAATAAGCTGCTTGTCTTTGGTAATAGGCTAGTAGCCACATTAAAACTTCTGAAGCTTCTCCTTAGACAGTAAAATGTTTTCGGTGCTCCAAGAATCTGGTAATAAAATATTAAAGGAAAATTTAAGTGTTTGAAAACTGTTATTTCTTCTGTATTGTCTCTGAATATCTTTCCAGTTGGAAAAGAAGCAATTTTGAAGCTATTATTACTTTTTGGCAATTTATATGCAATTCTTTGTTTTATTCAGACCTTTTAAACTTACTGCTAACTTCACAACCATTACCTTCTTTACAATTCATCTGGGATACTAGAGTTCATAATAGAGAACTTTAGATCTTTTATCAGTTATCTTAACTCGGAGGACAACTTGAATTTAGGAAAGAGTAAATCTTTTTGTACTATTATAATATGTTTTCTCTGCTTTACTGTAAATCCTAAATCTCTCGGTTTCTGTGTTGTTTGGTTTATTGTTCTTACAAATTTAACATTCACCATTTACGCCTAAGCCAAATAATTCTTTTTAACTGCAGATCCGGAAGCTCCTTTTTGGTCAGATTAGTGTATGATTGTTTGGTGTAATCTGTGTGATCATGCATCTCAGATTGTAAGTTAGCCATTACCAATTGGTGAGAAGATCTGTTTTCCTGCACAGAAGGTTATCCTGCTTATTTATGACTTTGTTATTATTGGTTGTGTTGGACATTATTGGTAGTGTTGATGAAATAAGCTTTTCTCTGCTAGATTTTGTCAACCAGGAGAACAATAATGCAATGGAAATAAAAACCAGCTCATGATAAATCTAAATAAAAACAAGGGAAAGGCTCAAAAGAACATGGATAAAAGTGGTGGGGAAAGATTTAAAAACTTTGGAACTAAATGAAGCCATGGTATTTAATAGAGAGGAATGGAGGAATAAGATTCATGTGGCTGACCCCTAATTGGGATAAGGTCTTGATGATGATGACGATGTATGAAATTGCCAGCTCTTGGAACACATTATTTCACAGGGGAATTGGCATCAAATTGCAGTTGCATAATTTTGTGGTAATTCATAACTTCAGGTCTTCTGCTGCCATTTGCCAAATCCAGTGGGTTTCTGTGAAGAGATCTATAACGTTGAAACACATTCCAAAACTCATATGAGGGTTAGCTTCTTGGCTTAGAGCCAAAATTTTCGAAAGTCTGCCGAATTCCTCATTCTGGGTGTTGAGGGATGTAAGAAAATGTTAGTAGTCTACAAGGTAACTCATATGCGCTGGGACGCTCATCGTGATGACTGATGGGTGCAGCAATTCTACCTCAGATAGCAATGGCCTGAAATTTGACGCTGATCACTCCATAATGATCGGAGTGCCAGCACCACCATATTATGATGATCCACTGATAACGATGCTCCTCGCGAGGGATGCCTCCACTTTATAATTCTCCTTTCATTTAGGCTCCGGACACCGTATAAGTTGTCGTCATGTGACCTTGAGGTCACGGGTTCAAGGCGTGGAATCAGCCTCTTGCAAAAATGCAAGGTAAGGCTGCCTACTTTAGGCCATTGTGGCCCGCCCCTTCCCCGGACCCCGCATAGGCGGGAGCTTTGTGCACCGGGGCTGCCCCTTTACACCGTGAGGAGACTGTTCCTGCCACCTTTGGCATGGAAATATTTCTTCGTTTTGGAAAGACAGGAGAAACCCGGTGGAGTAAAACTGAATGATTTGCTCGATGCTCGTCAAAGCTGCTGTAAACGATTTGAAGTGGGTTTAGCGGCAAAGCTAATGTAGTTTCTTTCCTCTGCCAGTATTCTCGTAGGAAGATTACCAAATGTTGTTCGTCACCGGATGGCAACAAACAACTGATAACCGAACTTGACGCTCAAGGTGGACCTTTTGGAAAGATCTAAGCCGTTTATCTTGTCCGCAATGGCATTGCTTGGATGTATACCTAACAAATTTGCAAGATGATTGGATTCTTACATACTATTTTATGCTCACGAAAAATCACAGCCACTGGCTTTTTCTAAATCCTGAACATTCAGATTGAGTTCCTGCAGATGAGTGGTCAAGGAATAATTATTGATACAACTTTTTTCCAAGTGTACGGTTGTACGTAGGATTCCAAGAATTGAAAGTGGGCTACTTTTGGGTTTGTGGAGGGACTTTCTTTTGGTAGTAATTGCAAACGTCTCTACTCATTTTTTTTTTAATGCTTTTTAGCAGTCCAAGCTGTTTATCTGATTTGCCTAATATCAGATGGTTTGCGTACCAATTTCATGTCGATGGAAAGTCTCTATGTGTTCCATTTTTCTGAGCTTTTGAAGTCTATTCCCAATTTTATTTCAATTGGAAGTTTCTCTGTTTTTCATTTTTTTGAGCTTTTGAAGATAAAGGATAGACAGCATTTTGTGTTTAAGAGTTGCAACGGCCATTTTTCTACTTCAATATGTGACCAAAAATAGTAAACCTAGAGACATCCAGAATTAATACCCAAGCCATTTGAGATTGGACGAATCACATGAGCATCTTAAATTGCTGAAAAATAAACAAACAAATAAATAAATATTTAATTTTAGAAATGCCTATGATACAACAGTGGTACAACCGGTTGTAGCATATAATTACTCATGTCCACGTGACCAAATGCTGGCCCTACCCAATTTAAACCTTTGAATTTTATATTGTTTGGGCATACAAATCCCGCTACTTATATTATGCTTCTGCAACTAACAAACAATAGTTTATGCAATCAGCCATTCCATATCTTAGCCCTCCACACTTGGATAGTTATAGTGGCTCATAGGCACGAAATCCCCTAGACATATTCCTTTCATGCAGTGGCCATTTAGTCCATAATCCATTTGATGGTCAGTGCAAGGTGAGAATACCTCATCAAACAAACTAATGAGGCCTTCAGGTAAAGACTGGCGTTAAGCCACCCTACCTCGATGACCTATCAGCCATCTTAGGAAAATATATACCACAATACACCTCTCCTTAGCTAAGTGACCAAAGAGGCATAATTAGACCTTCAGTAAAACATAAACTCCCCTTCCCGCTCTTCTGAAATAGCAGAAAATTAATCACTTAAAACCTTAGTTAACCTTTAATCACTTTTCCCGGTTACAAAGATGAAGATCAAGTTAACATCCCATTTATTACACACTGCAAAAAGCTACTCCCATGTGTCTCCAATCACTCAAATTTCCAAATGAAGAGTTGGTCACCTTCCATCTTTTCCCTACTCTGATCATATCAGCTTTCCTTCCATCTTTCAGTTCCCTTCCAATCCTCCTTACCTTATAAGACAAAACCATTACCAAAGTTTAAGAATTCTCTCCTGATTATGCAGGTCTAAAGCAACTCAAAATTTCTATATAAAGAGTAGTCACCCTTCATTCTTTCCTCTCTTACTCTGATCCTAACCTCTCCTTCCACCTTTTCTGTCCTTCGCCTTTCTCTTTCAACAGTCTCTACTTTGTTTAAGGCAACATAGACTTCCATAAACTCTTCTAGGAAAGCTCTTTTGATGCTCGCACCATTATGGGTGTTCGGGTGCCGGAATCGTCTGCCGGAATCCGGCGGATATCCTTCATGTGGGTCATTTGCGGAGCTGTCTTTGCAATGCTCGCGCCTCCCGTGTCACCGGCATGCGAATTCAAGGCGATCTTCAACTTTGGCGACTCGAACTCCGACACCGGCGGATTCTTCTCCGCTTTTCCGGCCCAGGCCGGTCCTTACGGTATGACATATTTCAAAAGGCCGACGGGTCGAGCTTCCGACGGGAGGCTTGTCATTGATTTCTTGGGTAAGTCTCAGACCAGAATGATAGAGATTAACGTTGATATCGGCATGTTTTGATAAGTTCATACTCTTCTTCTGCCTCTAATTCCTGTATGAGCACTCTAGTTACAGTAAAAACTAGTTTTTCGTATTGGAAGATTGATTGGGCAAGTCAAATTTGACATTAAAGAATGCCTACGAGGACAAAAGTGTCGGTGTTATTGGCGACGATAATGGAGTAAAAACACAAGGGATGTTACGTTGAAATGGCAGATAGGGAGAGAATTGCTAGTTGTCTCTAGTTGCTTCTGTCATTCTCAGCAACCCACATGGAGATTTCTGGAGGTTTCTTTTCTTCCATTTCTGACTTTCAGGATGCTGGAGGACAAATCACAATCAATTATCTGGTTTGATTTGCCTCGGTAATGGTCTCAGCCTTCACAGCCTTATCAGCTGCATGATCGGATCTACTTATTTTCTGAGACAGAAAATGGGTTGCCATGCATGGCCTATCTGTTAGTAGCACCAGAAGGTGAAATGAACGGTTTGGATCCCCATCAATTGGGTCCCACTTGTACCTTTGCCACAAGTTTGCAGTTGCGGATTTACATGGGCAAGGCAAAATCATAGCATGAAGGAAGAGGACTTTCATGTAGCTCCAATCATGCAAGGTGGTTGTGAAGTCCCATTCCATCTCAATGGCCTTGTGATTAGCTTTTGACGGGTTTGTGGACCTCCAAAGTGCGTTCCACATGGGGGATCAAAGATATTGGATCTTGGGGTCCACCACTTTCATCAATACCTTAGGCGGACCACTATGCCTTTTCTATATAGTTTCCTTATTTCTAAGTTTTGATTCTAATCCTAACGCAAGCATCCTGCTACATGGTGTTTGCGCCTGGAAGGAATGCTAAATCAAAGCGCTCTTACTTTTTACATGATAGAGTTCACGTATAGGTGATCTGCCTAAGCTTTGGATGTCTAATAATCTTAAGAAGTATGCAGATTGGATGATTCTAACGTCTAAAGAAATATTCTTTTCATGGATGTCTAGAAACTTTCCAAACAGCAGTTTATGTTAAAAAACTTAAAATAAAAAGAAGATCTTGTAACGTGCCGATCAACAATGATTTTTGGACAAAGAGACATAAAAGCCAAAAGAATAAGATGAACTAGGTAGATCATCTATAGATGAACCCCATCGTACAGAAAAATAAGAGCGCTTTGATGCAAAGCTTTTGATTTAACATTCCACAAATTTTCAAAATTTAGCAACCAAATATTATAGTTTTTTATGCTCTTTGGTTTAGCACTCCTTGTGTATAATAGCCACCAAGGAAAACGCAAGTCAGTTTGTAAATGACATGTTTCATGGCAGTGATCTCTAATTTTCCTTTTTTTTTATTGGGAAATTTGCAACAGCCCAAGCTCTTGGTTTGCCTTTTATAAGCCCTTATCTGGATTCAATGGGGGGAGATTTCAAACATGGTGCAAACTATGCAACATTGGCATCAACAGTGTTAATGCCAAATACTTCCCTCTTTGTGACCGGCATCAGCCCATTTTTTCTAGCTATTCAGCTCAACCAGATGAAGACTTTCAAGGCCAGAGCTCTTGAACTTCACCCTACCGGTATAATATATTTTCCATCGAGTCTGTAGTACCCTTTATAGTTCTAATCTGATTGTGGCCAATATGCTCCTCAATTTTGGACAATGGCTTAGGTAATCTTCCTCTGCCGGACAACTTCGGGAGAGCACTCTACACAATAAACATTGGCCAGAATGACTTCACCTCTAAATTAGCAGAAATTGGTATAGACGGAGTGAAGCAGTATCTTCCTCAAGTGGCTTCTCAGATTGCAGAGACAGTTAAGGTAAGAGTTCTTTGCTTAGTAGTAATTAGTAAAGTTTGATGAGTTGACTCGTTACTTCCACATGAGTTCTCAAATAAACTAGGTGATAATTTATAACGAAATTCATATAAAATATGATTCTTGGAAAAATCTGCCAAGTTTTAATTACACCTATCGCGATTTGACCAAAGGGGAGCCTTGGCGCAAAGGTAAAAGTTGTGGTCATGTGACCTTGAGGTCACAGGTTCCAGGTGTGGAATCAGCCTCTTACAAAAATATAAGGTAAGACTGCCTACTTTAGGCCATTGTGGCCCGCCCCTTTCCAGGACCCCACATAGGCGGGAGCTTCATGCACCGGGACTGCCCTTTTTATCATGATTTGACCAAGTTGCTCCACTGAGTTGAAGTTGCCCCAGAACTCAATCTAGCCAAAGCAAATGTCTTAGATATTTTACTCTCTTGCATCGGGTTGATATATCCTGTACCAAGCACTCCTCTTCTAAGCGTGGTTTGACTCAAATAATATTTGTTTTGACTAACAAAAGGGCAGCTTAGTGCACGAAGCTTCTGTGTATGCAAGGTCCGGGAAAGAGACTAACTGACCTTTAACAAGCACTTGAACTTAATTGCAGGTTCTCTATGCTGAAGGGGGGCGTACGTTTTTGGTGCAAAATCTTTCACCTGTTGGATGCTTCCCAGCATTCCTAACGGAACTTCCTCGCAACAAATCCGACTTAGACATATATGGATGTATGATCTCCTACAACAATGCAGTTGTGGACTATAACAGTATGCTGAAGGAGACGCTTCGCCAGACTCGAGCAGTCCTCCCTGAGGCCAATGTCATATATGTTGATACTCATTCTGTTATGCAGGAACTCTTCAGGCATCCCACTTTCCATGGTAAGGTTCTCCACTATCATACAGTTTTGGCATAACAGCAGAAAGTGCAGCCCCAGTGCACGAAGCTCCTGTCTATGTGGGGTTTAGGAAAGGAGTGGACCACAAGGATCTATAGTATGCAGCCTCACTTTGCATTTTTCCAAGAGACTGTTTCCACGCCTTAAACCTGTGACCTCAAGGTCATACGACGACAACTTTACCAATGCGCTAAGGCTCCCCTTCTAGCTGTGGTATAGCACCCCAACAAAAAATATTAGTAAGCCAGAAAATTATGAACGAAAGAATGTGGGTAGACTTAATTATCGATCCCCATCCCCTCAATTGTCAACTATCATAGAGCTTCTATGTGGTGGACATGGGTTTATGCTAAATTATGTGTGAGCTCTACTTTGGTTTGTGATTAATTTGCTTGAGTCTGACTTAGATACACCATGCCTATAATCTTCTCCACCACCACCACCACCATCAAGACCTTATCCCAATTAGGGTTTGGCCACATGAATCTTGTTCCTCCATTCCCCTCTATTAAGTACCATGGCCTTATTTAGTCTCAATGTTTTTAAATCTTTTGTCACCACTTCTATCCACATTTCTCGGGTCTTGGCCTTTTAGAACTTTCTACTTGTATTGCCTCACTCCTTCTAACCGGTGCCATTTTGGGTCTCCTTTGGACATGTTCAAACCATCTAAGTCTAAATATAATCTCCTCCATCAAATTATTCTAATTACGACTGCTATTTTGGGCTCTACTCACAATAATAAAACTACTGAAGTAAATCTTATATTCTTGATGAAATATGAAAAATATCCAAAATTGTGATTGAATTATTCTCACTACTCTTATGCTTCGTCTTGATCTTAGTTCCGGTTTTCTTTCAGGGCTCATGTATGGAAGTAAAGCTTGTTGTGGATACGGGGGTGGAGCTTACAATTTTGATCCACGAGTTTATTGTGGGAATAGCAAGGAAATTAATGGAAGCAAGGTAACAGCAGCAGCTTGCTCTGATCCACAAAACTACGTGAGCTGGGACGGAATACATGCTACAGAAGCTGCAAACAAGCTCATAACATGGGCTATCCTCAATGGCTCCTACTTCGACCCTCCTTTTCCTCTCTCCAAACTTTGTGACTTGAAACCAATAGGCTAATTTGTTCTCTAATTCTTAAGCTAATAAAGTGCAGTCTCAGAGTGCATGAAGCTTCCATCTATGCAGGGTCCGGGGAAGGGGCGCACACTTTGCATTTTGCAAAAGGCTGTTTCTAAGCCTTGAACCCATCACCTTAATAAGACTTCTAATGATGGGTTATAAACGTTTCGTTGCTAAATATTAAATTTTGATTGTCCCATTTAACATTTCTTGAGCATAGAGTTGGTTCAATCCATTTGCGGCAAAGAACTTCATGCGGCTGTCATTGCATGAGGCCGGTCAATTGAGTCGCCATTTTTATGGATATGGGCACATTTTTGTAAAGGGCTTAATGTTTATAGACTAAGTTCTATAGTGATGGGCATTTGATGATATTGCCTAAAGAGGATGTTTCTGTTGGGTGTGACGACATTGCAGCACAGGAAGACTCACTTTTACGTGCTAGGATTTACATATGATTAATCTGAACTGTCCACCTGATAGCATCCACTTAATATCTCTTAGGACAAATATCCGAGCCAATTAGACCATCCTAAACGGCAAACAGAAGGGTTTACGGTCCATGAATATGGATGGTAAGAAACTGGCTAGAAGCAAAGGTCCACACTCGACAATCAGACCTACATCTGCCTAGAAATAAGGTTGGTAGATAGCGTAATTTTAAAAGAAGGGGAGCTTTATTGCAATGTTAGAATTGTCATCGTGTGACTTTAGGGTCACAGGTTAAGGCATGGAAACAACCTCATACAAAATATAAGGTAAAGCTGTGTACTATTGACTCTTGTACTCCACTCCTTTCCTAGACTTAGAACTTCTCTTTTTTTATAGCGTAATTTTGAAGCCATTAGAGATGAAAAGGAGACCACAACAGAGTAGCCCCACTGACACTGATCTGCTACTTGCCTTCTCAGAAGAGTAACTCCAGTTCTTGACGAGTATAATGTCGCTTGGAAATGACCAGTCCTGGGATTGAAGCGAAATGTCATATCAAACCAATCTTTAAGGAAACTCATTTGGGGGAAGCTCCTATGTAATGACATACTTGAAGACACAGGCTGGTGATGCATCTGATGGAAGACTACTGCCAACGTTCAATGTGTTTAGTAAAAAATTTATTCGATCAAAAAGGATAATAAATTTGGTTTCGAGAAATGATAAATTCATCCCATGATGAGGCAAATAATGGATGGGCCAGTTACGTTGCATAGTTTCTCAGATATGCACTTTCTAAATTAAGGAAGAAGTACACTTTTTGGCCCACATGAAGAAATCTATGTAAGAACTAAACTACGTGGCTCTGGCTCTACAACAAATTGATACTTCATATGCATTACTATAGTTCACCAAAAGCCAACAGTTCACATTTTTCTGGCAAAACCCTAAACAAGCTTTTTGGATGAAGGGTCTAAGTATGTACAATCAAGACCAAATTTGTAGATCCCCCAAAAATATACTTCTTCCTTAGCAAGCAAGTGCACTTCCTGAAAGTATTCGAATGTGAAATACTTAGAAGCTGTCTAATTGTAAATGTAAAAGATTTGCCGGTTAACTACTAGAAAAGAAGCATGTCCCTAGAGAAAGCCAAAGCCATTGTTCATGGATTATTTTCTCCCATCTTTGTTCCAAGATGAATCCGACTAACATTCCTTAGCTATTTTAGGACTAATTCTTAGAGCATCAGTTAGATACTCCATCGTTCAAAAAGATCTTCCCCACTGAATTCTCTTATCCAATGTTTGGTTACGAAAATTAAGACTGTCTTATCTGTAAGAATTTTGTGTACACCCATATAGAATGGTGTCTAGCATCTGCACATGCTTAGCAAGCTATGAGGTTCAGTCCTTCTTTTCCTTTCTTTTTCCTTTTTTTTTCCTTCTCTGTGTTATGGCAAATGCCTTAGTTCAGGAAAGGAAAAATTAAAACCATTTTAAGAAGGAACAGATATTATAGGGAGTGATATGAGAAATGCTTCGTACTCGCTAATAATATATCTAGCACTTGTTCTATAAAAAAAATTAGGAAAGAACCTCTAACAAAATCTTCACCAACAAGTTCATCATCTGGAGTCTTTGCGTTTTGGCCAAATTAATGAGATACTTTACTATATTTCAGATGGTATCGAACTTTATTGTTTCTTCTACCATAAAAATGTCTTGATGAAGCATTTCTAAAAGAATTTTGCCCACTCTTGCTTTGTGATACCCTTGATCTTTCTTTCTGAGAGCTGTCAATTGGAACTTGTTGGGCTAATATAGTGTACATTACAAAAGCTGAAAATGATTATTAGGTTAACCATTTATAGAAAATAATGTGTAAGAATAAAAGAAAAAAGAAATATAAAAACACTTGAACTCTACTGGGATCTTGATGAATTTGCTCAATGGAAGTAACCCCACTAATAAGTAGTGATATTGGAGTCAATTTTTTATATTCATTGATTTTCTAACAATCTTGTAGAGGAGGGTGCTCATCTTACCTCACTTCACGTTCAATGACCGGGTTAGGTCTAATCCTGTTTTATTTTATTGTTACTATGCAACCAAATGGAGCAATCATCTAGATCTTTTTGTAGGACCGTGGGCTATTCTCCACCAATAAATAAGATTTATCTTTCTGTAGAGAAAAATAGTGATATGGGGGATGAATTTGCTTAATAATAGTAACCAAAAATGATAAGTAGTCATATTGGGGGAGCTAGAAAATGAGTGTACTAGTATGCAAAAGGGTCAAATCTTGTAAAGATGAATCAAAATATAAAAGACATTATGGTGAGACTATAAGATTAATCAAGGAACAAAAAGATTGATCCACGTGTACTTTTAACTTAACATCTTACTAAGCAGGTTTTTTATGAGCAAACAATATATGATATTTCATTTACAATAAAAGGAAGTAATAATGTACATGAATTCAAAATATT
Organism: Warburgia ugandensis; assembly: GCA_035236585.1. Classification (NCBI taxonomy): domain Eukaryota; kingdom Viridiplantae; phylum Streptophyta; class Magnoliopsida; order Canellales; family Canellaceae; genus Warburgia; species Warburgia ugandensis. The sequence continues at coordinate 70,715,697 of CP141134.1, forward strand.
ACAAGTACCTTATCTTGTAATTTAGGAGGGTAAAGAATGCATATAAGACAAATTATCATGTTGTGCAACTAGCCAACCATTTTTGTTGTCCTTGTCCAATATTAATACTTATGTGAAAGCATACAAGTTAAGTCATTAAATCTTCAAGAAAATATATTAATGTGGAATAGCTAAACTAGGAGACTTACTTTATTTTGCATATACAGATAGCATTGAGAGGGGAATGAGAAAGGCTTCATATCGACCGATAATATCTAACGCCTAATATCTGTATAATTCAGAAAAGAACCTCCAACAAAATCTTCACCAACAGATTTTCATCTTTAATCTTTGTTGCCTTCGTCAAATTAATGAGATGCTTTATTATATCTAGGATGATACCGAACTTTGTTATTTCTTCTGCTGTTGATTTTTGCACAAGTGCACGGTTGTTGTAGCATAGCTAGTGCAAGTACGGGTTGATTCCACAGGAACTCGACTTAAAAGGGAGCAGTTTATGCAAACTTTAACTATATAAAGTTAAAAGAAATAGCATTGCAAAAATAAACTAACAATAAGATAAAAATACAAATTTAATGAGATTGTGCCAATTACAAAATTCTGAGTTCCAAAAGTCAGAATATCAAAACTAAATAACATTATTGGATTGCACTGTCCTTAAATAAACAAAATATGGATAAAATAGAGCTAAAATAAGAACATGATACAACGGTAATTAAAGTGGGGATACAACTGTAATTATTTTTAAGGCCTAAAGGATATAAATGAAATTCATCCATTTTTCTGTTATTAACTAAGGAGGAATGCGAGGAAGAAAACAAAGCCAAGAAGAAGAAGAAGATGGGGGAAGAAGAGAAGGAGAGGAAGAAGATGGGAGAGAAGGGAAATCAGAGTCGACTGCTAGAGCTGGGAGAAGTGGTTGATGACGGGGTCTGGGTTTTTGTCAGAGCAGTGGATAGGATGAGGAATATGTGGGTGAAGAGAGAAGAAGAACTGGGCTGTGAAGAGAGAGCTGGGTGAACACTAGAGTGCGGAGAGAAGAATAGTGGCGTCAGGTCTGTTTGTCGATGCTGAGCAGACGACACCGGTAAGTTTTGTTTATGGGCAAGCTTGCTAAGAAGTGCGTCAACCTACACAAGCGCAAGCTTGCTAATATATTGTATTCAAAGCTGAGGATTATAGAGAAATAGTAGTTGTTTATGGGCAAGAAGTGCGTCAATAGAGGCTCTTGACAAAGACAGGTAAGAATGGGCTTTGAAATGAAGTTATTGTATCAAAATGAGAAAGAGGCTATAATGTTTGTGGTTTTGTAGAGTTTTAATAACTTATGTGACTGGATTGTGATGTGGAGGTCTCAAGTATGTTTTGCTTAATGTAAGTTGTTTTTATTTCATTATATGTATGAAAAGGAGACATGGTCTCCAATTTATGTTCGAAAAACATAGAAAACTTTGTCATATTTTCTGTAGAAATGAGCACTCATTTCATCGAGAATCCTTGTTTTAAGAAAAAAATAATTGACACTCGAGGTTTTTCAAAGTGAATTTAAAAGAAAAGATTCTTTCACTGTTGTTTACTCTTTAAAAATAATTTTATTAGAGATTGAGCTCGCTAAGTCAATGTCTTTTTGTATTTAAAAAGTGTTATGAAAGCTCGGGTCGTCACACTTAGCTTTCATGAAACACCTTAGAAAAAGAGTAAATTAATAAATTAATCATGTACAATTCTATTAATAAGCTAAAGATGGCGATTAAAGGTTAGACTTTCAGAAATTTCAATTCTCACCATTATATACAAATTGTGCCTTCTTTTTTTCTCCTTTTTTTTTACAAAGAATAACGAAAAAATACTACCACAAAGACTAGAATTCACAAAAATTCTATACCCCCAACCTAAGAGAAACATTGTCCTCAATATTTAAAAACGTGGGACCCTATATGATGATGGAATGATGTAGAGTAAAGGATTTTCTTAAAATGTTTTGATCATGAAAAACTTTCATCTTTTCCTTAGAGATCATATTACTCTTATATGCTTCCTATCAAATCTCCTCCAACTCATTGAGTTGAAGCTTACAATGCGAGCTTGCTTTACCCATATCGAAATTTAATATTTAAATTGCCTATTAGGCTCTATGTTCCAATTCTACAGGCAAGTGATAAGCTTTACCATAAATGATACAGTAAGGGAACATGCCAATTGAGGTTTTAAATGCAGTCCAATATGCCCAAAGAGCATCCATCAGTTGAATAGACCAATCCTTGCGGTCTAGGTTAACAATCTTCTGCAAAATCTATTTAAGTGCCCGATTTGACACTTCTGCTTGTCCACTTGTTTGTGGGTGGTATGGGATTGCAACTTTATGTGTGATGTTATATTTTTTCATTAATACTTCAAAATTTTTGTTGCAAAAATGAGTCCCGTTGTCACTAATGATGGCTTGAGGTGTTCTAAATTGGGAAAATATATTTTCGTTTAAGAACTCAATGATTGTTTTATGATCATTAACTCGACATGGAATAGCATCAATCCATTTGGAAACATAGTCTACTGTAATTAAAATATATAGGTATCCAAAAGAAGGTGGAAATGGCCTCATGAAATTGACGCCCCAACAATCAAAGACCTCCACTATGAGAATGGGGTTTAAAGGCATCATATTCCTACGAGTTATTTCTCCTAACTTTTGGTAGCGCTAACATGCCTTACAGAAGCAATAGGTGTCTTTGCAAAGAGTTGGCTAGTAAAAACCACATTGCAAGATTTTTGTAGCTGTTTTCTTGGTAAATAAATATCCACGACATGCTTCTGAGTGATAAAAAGAGATGATGCTGGATTGTTCAATATCAGGCACACACCTTCTAATTATTTAATTTGAGAATTATTTAAATAAATACGGATCATCCCAAAAATAATGTTTGACATTGGAGAAGAATTTGGTCTTATCATTTTTGGTCCAACGTTCTCCCTTTGTTAGATAATTTGCAATGTTGGCGTACCAAGGGAGATGGGAGACATTAAAAAGTTGTTCATCAAGGAAGGTATCCTTGATTGACAATAAATCCAAAGGCTCAGTTAGGACCAATCTAGAAAGGTGGTTTGCCACTAAGTTTTCTACTCCTTTCTTATCTTTAATCTCTAAATCAAATTCTTAGAGTAGAAGGATTCATCTAAGAAGTTGTGGCTTAGCATCCTTCTTTGAAAGAAGGTACTTTAGTTCTGAATAATCAATGAAAATGACTATCTTAGAGCCTATCAAGTAAGACCTGAACTTATCCAGTGCAACGACTACTGCAAGGAGTTCCTTCTCCATGGTAGAATAATTCATTTGTGCACTGTTAAGTGTCTTGCTTGCATAATAGATGACATAGGGCTTCTGTCCTTCCTTTGTCCTAAGACTGCCCCCACAGCATAGTCACTTGCATCACACATGATTTCAAAGGGTACTTTCCAATCAGGTGGTTGCATGATGGGTGCAGTAGTTAACTTCTCCTTCAATTTAGTAAAGGCTTGGTGACAGTCAGCTGTCCATTCGAATGGAGTATCCTTAACTAGGAGGTTACACAATGGTAGAGATATTGCACTAAAATCTTTTATAAACCTCTTGTAAAATCCTGCATGTCCTAAGAAGGAGCGAATCTCTTTAATTGTTTGAGGGGTGGACAGATTAGAAATGAGATCAATTTTTGCTTTGTCTACCTCTATTTCTTTTGATGAGAAAACGTGGCCAAGTACAATTCCCTGAGGAACCATGAAATAACACGTCTCCCAATTTAGTACTAGGTTTTTCTCTTCACAATGACAGATGACTTTTCTCAAATTTTCTAGACACATATTAAATGAATCCCAAAAATTGAGAAATCATCCGTGAAAACGTCTAGAAAGCGCTCTACCATATCACCGAAAATACTCAACATGCATCTTTGAAATGTTGCAAGAACATTACATAATCCAAATAGTATTCTTTTATAAGCAAAAGTGCTAAAAGGACATGTAAATGTGGTCATTTCTTAATCCTCGAGTGCAATTTCTATTTGGTTATATCCATAATACTCATCTAGAAAATTGTAATACTAGTGTCTTGCAACCCTTTCTGACATTTGATCAACAAAAGGCAAAGGATAATGGTCTTTGTTAGTGACAGTATTCAATTTTCTATAGTCAATGCACATACACCAACCAGTGATAACTCTAGTTGGAATTAATTCATTGTTAGCATTATCGATTACCGTTACTCCAAACTTCTTTGGGATTACTTGAGTAGGACTCACCCATTTGCTATCACTTATGGGATAAATGATTCCCACATCAAGCAATTTGAGGACTTCTGCTTTAACCACATCTTTCATATTAGGATTTAACCTTCTTTGTAATTGATGACATGGTTTAGCATCATCCTTTAAGAAAATTCTATGGGTGCATATTAAAGGACTAATACCTTTAATGTCTGCTATAATCCATCCTATTGTACTTTTGTGTTCCCTAAGAATTTTGATCAATTGTTCCTCTTGAGTTTTTTTCCAATTTGAGGCAATTATAACAGGAAAAGTTTCCTCTTCTCTAAGATAGACATATTTGAGTTCAAAAGGTAGAGGTTTCAACTGAAGATGGAATGAGAGTGGATTTCCTAGGTGGCAATTCCTTGAATTGGGGTTGCCATTTTGCTATATCCATGATAAAAATAGTATTAAGAAGGGCATTAACTTCCTCTATTAATGCATCCTCATTAAACTCATTAAAATGGGCCAGACATGCCTCAAGTGGGTCCGATAAGGAAGATGATTGAAAATGATCTTGCACGACTGAATTTATCATGTTGACACTGTGCAAGTCATTAGTAGATTCACCATGATGCTTATAAATGTTGAAGATGTTTAGCTCCAATGTCATATTACCAAAAAACAATTTCATGACACCATTTCTGCAATTAATTAAGCATTGGATGTGGCCAAAATTGTCATTCAAGAATAACTGGTATTTCATTCTTCTCACTCACCACCGGTTGCATATCTAGAACTAGAAATCTACAAGAAAGCAAAATTGTTCCACCTAGACAAGCACATCTTCTATTACCCCTCTTGGTATTTTCACAGATTGATCAGCTAGCTGGAGTGTAGTAGAAGTAGGTTTTAATTCTCCTAGACCTAACTGTTCATATATTGAGTATGGTAATAGGTTCACACTAGATCTCAGATCAAGCAAATCTTGATTGATCTTATGGTTGCCAATAATGCAAGTAAGAGTGGGGCAACCTAGATCCTTGTATTTTGGTGGTGTATGATGTTGAAGAATAGAACTCACTTGTTCAATAAAAAATGCCTTCTTTTGTACATCAAGTTTTCTTTGTATGGTGCATATGTCTTTTAAGAATTTGGCATATGATGGGATCTGTTTTATAATGTCTAAGATCGATATGTTGATCTTGACCTGCTTGAAAATCTCTAAGATCTCATCATTGGAGGCAGACTTTGAAGTTTGATGCAACCCTTGAGGAAATGGAGTAGGGATAGGATGTGGGTTAACAAGTAAGGTGGGGTCCATCTGTTTAGAATTTTCTGTAACCTTAGTGGATTTTTCTACGTATTCAATCTTTTGCAGCTCATCTTTGTCAATCCTTTTACCACTCCTAAGAATGGTGACAGCCTTGGTTTATTTTATGGTAGAGCTGGATGATGCTTCAAAGACATTAGTGCTAACTGCATGCACTCTCTTAATATTTGCTTGTGGTTGAGCTAGAAGCTTTCCTTTTTCCATGTTTTGCATCATCTAACTCATCATATTTTTTATTTCATCCATAGACTGGTTGGTTTGTCTCAATTGAGCTTCTAATTGAGAAATTTTTCTGTCCTGGTTTTGGAAGGTTTGATTATCCTCCCTAGGCCTTTTGGATGGGGACACATAAGGTCTAGGAGCAGGAGGTTGATGAGTTTAGTATGGTAGGGTAAGGAGTCCTTAGTTTTGTTGGTGAGGTTAGTGTTAGTTTTGTTGGTGAGGTTAGTGCGAAACATTGGCAGTGAGTTCATTTCTCTAACAAAAGTTGGGGTGATTTCTCCAGTTGGGATTGTATGTTTCAGAATAAGGGGAAAATGGTCATTTATAAGAATTCAAGGCATTTGCTTATTAATGGAGCACATCTTGAAATGTCGGGATTGTTGGACATTCCTGAGTAGGGTGTGCAGTACTTTCACAAATACCACACACTTGTTCGACCTTCTTTGAGGCAATTTTTCCCATTTCTATGGCCTCTATCTTTCTCGCTAAGGAAGTTATCTTTGCATTCATGTTATCCTTTTCATTCATGGCATAGATGCCTCCCTTAGAAGATGTGGTGGGCTTTGTCTTATCAGAGTAATCAACTTTCTCTAAATCTGTCCAGGTTCGAGTGCTTTTAGCTAACCATTCTAAATACTCTTATGCCTCTTCTGGTTGATTATTCAAAAAGTTACCATTGTACATCATTTCCACAAATTGGCACATATTAGAGTTGAGTCCTTCATAAAAGAAGCTGATAATGCGACAGGGTTCATATCCATGATGTGGGTACATCAATAACAAATCTTTGAATCTTTCCCATAATTAATAGAAAGTCTCTTTGTTCTTATAAGTAAAGTTCATGATCTTTTTGCAAAGAGTATTAGTTTTATGAGTCAGGAAGAACTTTTTTAAGAAATCCCTTGTCATATCTTGCTAGGTTCGTATTGAACCACATCTTAGCCTTTTCCTTTAAAGAAAAAGAAAATAACTTGAGCCTTACCGTATCTAATCTGACATTTTGTGTGCACTGTGTTGTGCACACTTCATCGAATTCTTTTAAATGCAGGTAAAGACTTTCACTGTCCAACCCATGAAATTTAAGAAGTAATTGAATTACTCTTGTCTTCAACTCTTCTGTATTGGCATTTTGTGGTAGAATGACGCATGATGGTGTGCTAGTACGAGTTGGCTGAAGGTAGTCTCTTAATGTTCTCCCATGAGGGTTCTGATAAAAATTATTGTTCCTGTGGTCACTCTGTTGGTCTCACTCTATGTTTTCATTTCTTCTCCAATGTCCTTGGATGGGTGGATCATTACATCTCCTTAGTGGAGGTTGATGTTCATCATCCACTAGAGGTGGTGGGTCCTCATTCATGATGAGTGTAGGGCCCTGACTACCTCTAATACTTCTAGGGGTGAGTTACCCTTTAACTTTGTTCAATCATTGATGGTGACTGATGTTGCCGTATGTTGTTCTTGACTAAACATCTAGTTTTGTCGTGTATCCACAAGTGCATACAACAACAGTTTTTTTTTTTGGTTGCGAACACTACCCTAACTAATGCAGCCTAACTGATGATAGAGCACAAAAGTCAAAACAACCCTAAGGCTAGCAAGCAAACAATTTGTTAGTCTTAAAATTATGAGGATGAGAAGCTTTTAGATTAACCTAATCTAATGTTCATCTTCTCTTTTAGACTTACCCCATCGCTTACCAATTAGATCCTATCTAACCAACTACTTCATACCCTCCTCAGCTAATTGTAGGTAGTCTGAGTCATAGAATGTGCTGGTAGAACTAGTTGTTAAAATACCATTGCAGTTGGTCAAATAAGAGCCACTGGAGTGGCAATGGGTCGCCTCCTTCCAAGAGGGTCCTATGAGCATGTGATGGTCCCTATAAGTCTCTTCTAATTAATTTTAATTAGCTTTGGAAGGTTAGGTTACGTGCTTGTGATGATTATCCTAAGTGGGCTAAAAGCGGTGATGAAATATACCCTTGATCTTATGAGGTCAGGTGTCCATACTAGTTATTGTTTCCATTCCATGGCAATTCGGTCAACATATAATAACCTTAAAATAGTTAAACGTACCCTAAAAATGTAATAAAAATAACAAACTAATGCAAACCCTAAAAATGCAACATATATCAAATGTGTTCTACATGCTTTTACACTAACAACCAATGTAGTTTTAATCTAATAATGCACAACCTAAACTAATAATTTCAAGGAGTTAGAATTTTCTCATAGTGGGGTCATGGACAAAGTCTTCTCATACAAGGGTGGGACCATTTACATTCCATCTTCACTTCCAGGATACGATGGCCCACCCTTGACTTGTACTATTATAACCTTTTAAATGAATTGCAAAAATAAAAAGATATTACATTAAATCCTCACTACAATTCACTCAAAATAAAATGAGATTATCTTAATTAAAATCCTCCTCAAATTTCTCCTTTCTTTTCCAATCTCCCATGCAAAATAAACAATTATCAATAAGTACCAAAATTCAAGAGAAATTGAATTTATGCACTAACAAAATTTTAAAATGCACCTAAAAATGCCTAAATTACAATAACAATGCAGTTCCTAAAAAAACATTATTTTCTATAATTTTTTAAGTTTTTAATTAAATTTTATGAAAACTCCATTGCGGGTCCCCGACAACGATGTCAAAAACTTGTTGAGTTTTTCACAAGTGCACGGCTATTGTAGTATAGCTAGTGCAAGTATGGTTGATTCCAAGGGGACTCAACTTGAAAGGGAGGAGTTCACACAAAATTTAACTATTTAAAGTTAAAATAAATAACATTGCAGAAATAAACTAACAATAAAATAAAAATGCAAATTTAATGAGATGGTGCAAATTACAAAATTCTAAGTTCCTAAAGTAAGAATATCAAAACTAAATAACATTATTGGATTACACTGTTTTCAGATAAACAAAATATGGTTAAAATAGAATTGAAATAAGAACAGGATACAATGGCAATTAAAGTGGGGATATAATTGTATTTATTTTTAAGGCCTAGAGGATATAAGGAGAAGCTATGGATCTTCCCTGCTGCTGCCTTCGGTGCAGAGAACCCACCTCCACTGCCTAGCCTCCTCGTGGGACTATTTTTTGGCTCCTTTTATAGGCCTTTTTTTTGCATTTTTTTCTTCATCCAGTGCTGGGTCTTCTGTGCACATGCAGCCCACCATTTTAGAAAACAAACTCCCATCATTTACACTTTCCTCGCGCTCAAGATCTACTAAATTCCATGTGCATATCCATCTTTTAAAGTGGGTCCTACATATCCCTTTGTTCCTTGATTATGATCTAGTCCATTGATTCAATCCAAGCAACTTAGAGCTCAATTTGTTTCATCTGCACCAAAAGATTCATCTTGATCATACTTTAATCTCCTGATTAGTTCCTAATGATCATTAACCGTTAAATTTTACATGAATAGTTAGATGATTAAAAAGAACTAAAATGCTAATTTAAGCCAAAATTTACAAAATTGATTGATTTCATGATCTAATTAAAATCTAAACTAGGGGTATTTTATCCAAAATTAAGCACTCAATATCTACCATCAAAATGCATTCATGGAGCATTTATACAATAAATTTTCCAATTCTTTTTTCATGATACCTATGTTGAGCATCATTTGCCTCATTAAATTCTTGTACCATAACAACTAGTTGTTTAATATGATATTTCCTCTCCTTAATCTCTTTGAGTCTTCATTTCAATTTTGAAAACTTCATCTCTCTCTTTAGAATCTTTGTAAACTCCTTGAGGCTTTTGAACTTTCTTTCTATGACCTATCAATTTAAACTGTTTTGGGCTTTGTTGTATACTCTACAAAGATTAAAAATGATTATCAAGTTAATCACAATGTTGACAATAATGTTTGAGAAAGAAAAACAAAAGAAAGAATGAAATATAAACAAATTTGAGCGCTACTAGCATCTTGAGAAATTTACTTAAATGTAGTAACGCCATTGACAGATAGTGATATCATCATCATCATCATCATCAAGACCTTATCCCAATTAGGGGTTGGCCACATGAATCTTGTTTTCAATTGCCCTTTATTAAGTACTATAGCTTCATTTAATCCCAAAATTTTAAATGTTTATCACCACTTCTATCCATGTTCTTTTAGGCCTTTTCCTTACCCTTTTATAACCTTTTACTTGCATTACCTCACTCATTCTAACCGGTGTCATTTTGGGTCTCTTTTGGATATGTCCAACCCATCTAAGTCTAATCTCTCTCATCTTATTGCCTACTGGGGGGATGAATTTTCTTAATTATAGTAACCCTAATGATAGGTAATGAAATGGGGGTACTAATCTAGAAAATGGGAGTGTACTAGTAGGCAAAAGTGTCGTATCTGCGTAATATTGAATAAAAAAAAGCTTGATGACACTACAAGATTAGTCAAAGTAGTAGATAGATAAAAAGATTGAACCATGTGTACTCTTATCTTAACAACTAAGTGATTAGAGTTTTCTCAAGCAAACACCATACGATATCACATTCAATGTAAAATAAAAGCAGCAACATACATAAATGTAAAATATTATAAGTACCTTATCTTGCATTTTAGGAAGGCATAAAGAACATATAAGATCAAATTATCTGATTGTGCAATCATCCAGGGATGTTTTTTTTTTTTGGAGGCTAACTTTAGATGGTCAGACAACATTTGGAGTGTTATGAGAAATGTTTAGTTTGGGCTGATAATACCTTACAACTATTCTAAATAATTTAGGAAAGAACCTCTAACAACATCTTTACGAATAAGTTCTTCATCTTAAATATTTATTGTTTGAGTCAAATTAGTGAGATACTTTACTGGATGGTATTGAACTTTGTTGTTTCTTTTAATATCAAAATGGCATCATGAAGTATTTCTAGAAGAATTTTGCCCATTCTTTCTTCAAGATACTTACGCTGAGTATCATTTCCCTCTAGAATAAAGCTTCGGCCCAAATTTGCTATTGGCAATAACAAAAAAGTACATAGGGTATCATTTACTTTATAGTATGAGATACTTTACTCCATCTGAGATGAGCTTCAACCCAAATTCTCTTATCAAGTTCTAATTGGCTGATAAGTATTTTAAAAGTTTCTTAGCTCTGGAGTTTGGGAAAAGCTTGAAGATCTATTATAACTGAAGGTAGGGATTCATTAGCAATCTATGAGGTAAATGGTTTACATTGATTTAGTTTTGATTAGTTCATTTTAGTTAAGTTTTTGTTTACTTTATTTAGTTTAGTTAGTTTTATTTCAATTTCTTTTACGTAGGTTAGTTTAGTTTTAAAGTATATATTTTCATTTTTATTTTATTTATGTCTCAATTTTAGAGTCTAGTCATATGAACTTTGTGCAATTCTTCTTTGAGAGAATTAGCACTATGCTAATGTATTGGACTGCTAGAATTGACTTTCTTTATATTTTATATATTTTTTTAATCTTCAATCCTTAAAGCTAGTATAATAGCCTTCGTATGGACTTAATTGATCCATTGTGAAGAGAATAAGGACCAAGAAATCTGGTTGTTAATTTTGACAAGATGTCTTGTGGCATTTATTCCCACAAGTGGCAACCCCATATTAGACATTCTTTGTGCTGACAGATAAAGTTTTCCACTATGAAATAACAGTGCCTATATTATTAAACAAAGATCCATAGCATGTTTTCATATTATAATCGTTATTTCTAGGAAATTCCACGTAAATTTCTATGATCTTTTTAAATGAACCTAAAAAGGCATACACATGGACAATTATACCATGGAACACTAGCACAAGTTTCAATGATGAAAGTTAATGGTTCCTAATTTAGTGAGAGCATTTCCTTTCTTAATTGACCCTTGTGGTTTGCCTTTTCCCTAGACTCTGCATATGCGAGAGCTTCGTGCACCAGGCTGTCAGATGCGAGCAAAACAATGGCTAAACGGTTGCCATCCACACAAATTCAGCCCCACATTTCATCGTTCTTTGGTCTGCTCATCTGCATCGCAAAGGAGAAGAGGGAAAACAAACAAGAAAAGAGTGATTTTTCAGAATCGATTGACAAAGAAGAAATTATTATTATGCCACTTTATTGTTATTTCACCTTTGTTCTTGGCATTGCTTTTGGTTTACCATTGTTGCTAATTCCTTTGTTCTGCTTAAAACAATTAATTTTAAATTGGGTAGACATATTTAAAATGGGAATTGATTTCTATATTTCTATGATTTTCCTTGCATACTAAGAGTTGATAAGAAGAACACAATATCTACTAAGAACTCATCCGAATACTTACCATCATGGATACAAACAAAGTATTGCAATGAAAAACTATCCAGGAGAGAAAAGCAACCATGGCTTCAAGAACCAATGCCAACACTTATAAAAAATAAATAAAAAACCAAAGTATTGAAAGACATAAAGTACGTACTTTTGGAATGACTAACAAAAGAAGTATGAGAGTACTTGCTTCTTCCTTTCACGACTTTCAGTGAACAGTACTGAAAACAAACAAAGATTAACAATGTCAATAACAAAGACATTGATTAAACAATAGAAAGATGTCTATATTGTAATTGGCGAAGAAATCAGTGAAGATCAACTATTAATCAATAGCTATATATACTTGGAGAAAGAAAGAAATGAAGGGGAAGAGAAGGAGAGGAAGAAGCAACTTAACAAAAGAAATTTGGTCGTGTTGTGAGTGCGGAGTATGATTGGCTTGATCATGTTGTGCTCGTATTGAATTATGTTGCACTATAATTTCAGGTTCGAGGGCAGGTTGAGTTGCTCGGTCAGCTTGTTGAGGGTGTGGAAAGGGCAGCCCACTCTTCGCAGGGGTTTAGGGCTAGAGCCCCTAAAAAAGGTTGATTTATGTGTTTGCACAATACTAGCGTTTTGTAGAGTGGATAATATTGTGTATCTTGTGGTGACTATTTTTCAGCCGTAGAGATAATAAAATTGGTGTGAACAATGGACGTACTTCAATTCAAAGGGAACCATGTAAATATGTGTGTTTCTTGTTTTTCATCTTTTTGCATTTTCATAATAGTTTGTTGTGTACTCTGGGCATAAGAGAAAAGAAAGTACTCCATTTATGAAAGGTGGTTAAAAGAAGAAAAAGACGATATAGATTACCTAGAGCTCTTGTCATAGGGGGAGAGTTGGGACTTTCCCATCCTTATCCAATGGCAATAATTATGTAAAAGCAAACAAATTAAAATTTTAAAAATTTTAAAAACTATATTTATGCAGAAGAATTGAACTTAGAGAGAGTTACCTACTCTAAGAAGGTCGAAGAGCATGAGGAGTGTTGCTAGAAAGGCTACATAATACTTGATGGTATTTAACACCTTTTTTTTAAACAAAAAAGAGACCTTTAGGAATGGAAATATGGAGCATGACACAACTCAACAAGTATATTGAAAGACTTAATTTGCACTAATATATAATGATACAAAATTATACATTAAGCTTTGGTAACAAAAAAAAGGGCAGTCCTGGTGCACGAAGCTCCCGCCTATGTGGGATCTGGGGAAGGGGAGGACCACAAGGGCCTATAGTATATAGCCTTACCTTGTATTTTTACAAGAGGCTGTTTTTACACCTTAAACCCGTGACCTCAAAGTCACACGACGACAACTTTGGAAACAAAGAAGTGTAAATGTTTAATAGATTTGTGTTCATCTTTTTTTCTATGCTATCTAATACATAGTAGTGATTTGAAATTTCTATATAAATAAAACACTTTCAAAACTCATAGAGAGTTTTAAGATCCCTTTAGCATAACCCAAAATCTTAACATCAAATCAAATCCAATCTTTCCATATGCACCATTGATAAATGTCAAATTATTGTGAAACCCACTTCTCACAAGTTCTAAAAGGAGCCTTCTAGAGAATGTGAATTTGTTGTGGCTTAGTTTCATGGAGTCATATAGTTCATGAGCTGTTATGTAATACTACTTGAAAAATGTATTTTCCCTTCCTTATTCTATAAACATATATGCTTTTCATCCACATAAATATATTGGCAAAAATAAAGTATAGATAGGATTGGCTTCCACAACGATCCCAACTCTAATGGGTACCTTCCCATGAGTGAGGATTCACTGTCCCTCATTTTACTTGGAAAACTTTTCGACCAACTACAAGATGACTCACTCTTAGTCTTCCTTTTGATTCATTTTCAAATTGCTGCATCCATCATGCCTATTTGATGTAATTTAGGTCACCACCCAATCTGCAATACCTAACTCTCTCTCTCTCTCTCTCTCTCTCTCTCTCTCTCTCTCTCTCTCTCTATATATATATATATATATATATATATATATATAATATGATTTTTTATTTATATTTATAGATAGAAATAAAAAATGAGACATCATATTTTCAGGTCCTCAACAAGGTGAGGAAGGGAACCAATTCAGTTGAGTTCACATAAGTCATGATATAGTAAGAATGAGTACGAGCTCTTCTTGACCTGGATTCTTTATCAATGTAAATGATCAAATTGTAAACAAAGTTTTGGCGCCTAACCCGCTCTTGTCGCTATCATCCCCGGTTCGCTCTATCCACTATCTCTTTTTTGGTCACCAATCTCTGTCTTTCTCCTCAGGTCATCACTAAGCTTCTTTAGCCTAAAAACTCTAACCTGAAAGTGGATTTCCTCACCTGTCAGAAGGAAGACAAACAAGGAACCTGCACCTAGGCATTCGCTTGCCATTGGATGAAGCCTTAAAAACAATGATAACAACTAGAAGGCATTGGAGCATCTTTCATTAGTTGAGAAAAATATATAACCAATGGAGGCATTTCTGAGGTTCCCTCTCCATTTACAACTATAATGGAGGTTGGGGAGCATGGGAGGGTAATTTCTCACTTTAAAACTAATTATACCATATACGTCCTATATCGGTAAGTGAGGAAAGAAATTTGATATTATTATTATTATCTAAACGTCCAGTTGCATTACTTTATCCACTTGTTGCCTTTCTTGGGCTCTTTTTTTGCCGTGTTGGTGAAGAAAACGATCGGAACATGAAAGGTGAACGAATGAGAGAGAGAGAGAGAGGCCATGAGAGAGAAAGGATTATAGAGACTGGTTATCTCATAGTGGGCATAAAATGTCTATTGGGCCACATGTGTGAGAATAGAGGAGAAGGGAAGATTAATATGGTCTCCATAGTCAATGATGTAATTAATATTTTTCATTAGAATAAAAACAATTAAGGGTTAACTTTAGGAACCTCTTAATAATTAATTTTAGAATAGCCTCTAAAAAATTATTTAAAAAAAAAATCAATCTTCTTGGGAAATATGAAATAATTGAAAATTAACTGAATAAAATATTTAATTTAAAAACATTTGGTGAAAATCCCTAACATGTAGATAGTGTTCTTTGAGATGACATGAGATGGGATCTAGCTTTGGACGATTTTAGTTGGGCTAAGGTGACCTAAATTTGGCATGAGAGCCAACAGGGTGATTGAAAATATCACTTAAGCTAGGTTGAGAAGAGTTAAAGTGAATGATTTGAGATGAGTTGGGAGAGATGGCTTAGATGTATTGAGATGATATGATATGACGCATTTTCATCTCAAGCAAAATATAGTGGCGGGGCTGAATTTTTGGGATGCAAAAGAAATTGACTCTCTTTTGCACTAGGAGTTAGATGAGATGGCTTGAGATGAAAGTGATATGCAAACTACTAATAGTAAGTTGGGATAATATGCTTTTTATCTCGTCTCACCTCAAATACCACTAACACCGAGATGAGAAGAAATTACTTCATCTCATCTAAGCTCAAGCACCACTAATAGTGAAATGACCCATATCATCTATCCAATCTCAAGCACCAGTAACACCTAGCTAAAGATTTAGTGAAGGATTAGTTAAAGAAGATCAAAGATAACGTTCCATATAAAAAAGGACAGCCCTAGTGCACAAAGCTCTTGTGTATGAAGGTTCTGGAGAAGGGGTAGACCACAAGGGTTAATTATACGCAATCTTATCTTATATTTTGCAAGAGGCTATTTTCATGTCTTGAACCGGTAAAAGTATTTATAAATATTTATCAAGTTCATATTGACAATTAAAATGGTGTATCGAGTAGATTTTCTGCCAATCCTCATAGATATAGATGAAAGACCATACATTAATGGAAATATTTCATGCATTGGGTTATAGGAGAAACTTCAGCATTTATTGGACCAAGAGATGGGCCACTCCAGCAAATGATTTGGACCCCACTTACTCGTCCTCCATATTTCTAGACCTTGCGAGAGGATGTGTGGCATTAAGAATCTGCTTCCCACATCCAAAAGCGTAGCAAAACTTCTGCTTACTCACTTTTAGTTTCTTACTAAATACCTTTAAGTTTGTTGGATCAAGATATGGGACCCAGGCAGCGTGTGATATGGGCCCCATCTCCTCATCATCCGTAGCCATAGGCTAGATCTTTCAAACGCGCGAGTAGCATTCGGATTGGGGAGGGTAAGCTTCTTATCACCCCCGCGCACAATAGTAAAAACTCTTTTGTATAAAATATTTCGCGAGTTCTGCCAGAGTGTTTACACGGAGGAGGCCGGTCTTATTTCGCTGTTTCCGGTTTCTGTTTTTTGTGACAATCACTACTCTCTCTCTCTCTCTCTCTCTCTCTGTCTCTCTCTGAACGAATTTCCATATTTCATTTCATCTTCAAATCAAATTCCCAAATTCAAATCGTCTTGAATCGAGAATCGCTCATCGATGCAGTCTTCAGTTTCAAATACGATCTAAGCAATCTTCAGAGCAAAGAAATTTGAGAAATCGAAGTAGAAGTTGTTGGAAAGGCTTGAGAGTTTCTGGACATGGTGGAGAAAGTCACGGATTCTGCCGTGTGATCCGTAAATTTTGATGAATTCGCGTTGTGATCCTGGGACTGTTGGATTTGACGAGAGGAACGATCGAAAAACCCTAAGGTTTTGAGGTTTTTGATTGATTGTGGGTTAAGTAGCTGAAATTTGGAGTCGAAGAAATTTTGATGTGAAGCAGTGGGTCGAAAACGGCCCTAGAGTTTTGAGGCATCTGACTGTGTTCTCCTCAATCTGGATAAAGTCAGAGTAATATTGATCAACTGGAATTTTGGTGTGAAGAAGTGGCTGGTAGACAAACCCTAACGCTTTTTATTGTTTCTGCAACAATCTGGTAAAGTGCAGTGATTTCTGTTTGATTAAGTGAAATTTTAATGAATTTGTGCTTCTTTATGGTGAGTATCTTTTGATCAAGACTTGAGGCATTTGATAAAGCTGAAGATTTTGGCTTTCTCGAGGAAAGGTTTGATTTTTGGAAAGGAATTCAGTTCATTGATCCGGATTTTGAATTGGAGGTGGAAAGATCTGAAGGAATAAGATAAGTTTGGAAGCGCTGGGGGCGAATCAGTCTC
This sequence comes from Warburgia ugandensis, assembly GCA_035236585.1. Taxonomy (NCBI): domain Eukaryota; kingdom Viridiplantae; phylum Streptophyta; class Magnoliopsida; order Canellales; family Canellaceae; genus Warburgia; species Warburgia ugandensis. Next base: position 70,732,893 of record CP141134.1, read on the forward strand.
GTCAAAGCCCGGGGGCCGCAAAGGCGGGCTTGGGATTCTGGTTCTTCCTTCGCCCTAATGCGCGTCAAACACACTACCTTGAATTTCTTCCTCAGATGGATTTTGTAAGCCGACATGCCTCTTCGAATACTGATCATCAGCCGCCATCTTCAAGTGGATCTTCTTCTGCTCCTCCACCTATTGAAGAACCCGAGTACTTGGCACGGTATATGGTCGTGAAGCACTCATGGCGGGGGCGGTATAAGCGATTTCTCTGCATTTCAAATGTGGCAATCATCACTTTGGATCCATCTACATTATCTACTACGAATTCGTATGATGTTGGGAATGATTATGAAGGCTCGACTCCAGTGTTGGGGCGGGATGAGAACTCGCAGGAGTTTACGATAAGTTTACGGACTGATGGAAAGGGAAAGTTCAAAGCTATCAAGTTTTCGTCCAAGTATAGGGCAAGCATTTTAACTGAATTGCATAGGATTAGAGGGAGTAAGATTGGTCCTGTTGTGGAGTTTAGTGTACTTCACCTACGGCGGCGGAGTTTGGAGTGGATTCCTTATGTAAGTTACCTACTCAGTTGGCATGCTCAGATTATCCAGATGAGTTTTTATATTGAAATTACATGCATTTGTTGGAAGTTGGGGCTGGACTAAGTCTTTCCTATTCTTTTTTCTTTCCTATTGCTATAATGCGATTGGTGAAATGTTCTCTTTTTACATTACATATATTTAAGCATAAACTTCCTTAGCTTCTTTATTTAAGAGCAAGCACCAAAGCAGGATCAAGTAATCTTGCACCAATGCCGATGTACCAATTTCCAGCAAAGCACTTTTCTGGTCTCCAAAATTATCCTTTTTCTACCAAACTGCACTAAAGTTCCATTAATGGGCAGACAGGAAACAAAAAGACCAATTTGGAATGCTGTTTTTGATGGGTACTAACAATAAATAATGCTGAGCAGTACAACCCTCCTGAAACCTGACTTTTGCGATCCTGCGTCTTAGCTGAATCTGAATCACGTACTTGGCTTCAGTCTGTCTTCTAGGTCATACTCTGCAGAAGCTCAGTGAAGTGTAATTTTATGGAAAACTGTGTTGGCAATTTTTGCATTAATTTATCTTGTATCTTCTTTCTGACCTCGATGTAGACCAATTTCAAACTTTATTTCATCTCTGGTCAAGCAGGCTTGTGGATCTCCTGTCTTCTTACTAATTTCGTTATCACTACATGCGTGAAAACTTTATTTCATCTCTATTCATCCTCTGGATCTGAGTCATGCCTCATTAGCATATGCCAAGTACAAATATGGACCTTCTGTTAACCAACCATATCTTGACTGTATATGCGTTTTATCTTGAGGCTAAATCTGTTTGACTGTATTTTCTAGTGGTGTGAGTTTACACTTTGAGAAAAATTGATCACAAATGGTGGTGTGCAGAAACTGAAAATCACTGCTGTAGGAGTTGAACTTCATGATACGAAGTCCGGAGAGCCGCGCTGGTGCTTGGATTTTAGAGACATGGATTCCCCTGCCATTGTGCTCCTGTCTGATAGTTATGGGAGGAAAAATACTGAACACGGAGGATTTGTTCTTTGCCCCTTATATGGAAGAAAATCTAAAGCTTTTGCTGCAGCTTCAGGGACGACAAACACTATCATCATATCAACTTTGGTATTGTGGCATCATTTTCTTGTTTCTTTTTTGCAATTTGAGCAACCTTTATTTCTTTGTAAGGGTATTACGTGGGTCTTTCACAATTGTTTGAGTTTATATGTTGTTTTATGTTGCTTACACAATCTTTTGCGCTTTGCTTCTTACCTTCTATGCAGACTAAAACTGCAAAATCCATGTTGGGTTTATCCTTATCTGTGGACAGCTCTCAATCGTTGACCAGTTCAGAGTTCATTAAGCGAAGGGGTAAGTACTTGCAAGCAGGCTTGATTTATTTGCCAGAACACTTTATACTTTTCTTGTCATTGATAATACATGAATCAATAATTTCCAGCCACTTACTACCTTCTTTTTTTATTTTGAGTCAGTAAGAATCCTAGTTCTTACTCTTCATATGTTTTGGTGTGAACATACCATGAATTGTTATCATAATTGATGTGGTTCCACTCTTTTACCTAATTGATCTTAGTTTAAGGTCTTGTCTTTAAGCTCTAGTAGCATGAAATACAGAACACTTGGTTGAAGTGTACTCACCATCGTCTAGGCCTTATCCTGATTAGGGGTTGGTCAAAATATAGAAAATGTGAGGAATATCTTATGTATAAAGATCTTTTGGAGAAACAACCACTGGAGTCTAGAGTATTCTTGGAACCTGATGGCAGAATAAATATATGTCCTGTGCCTCTCAGTTTTTTGGTTCAGAATCTGACCTCTAAATAGAGACCAAGAAGCCATCTCGTACTGTAGAGATTTGTGCTGAGTACTGAGAATAAATATTTAATATGCCTCCTTCAAAATATCCTTGAGAAAGGATACAGAGGTGCTGCTATGGAAGGGCACATAAATATGTGTGAGTATACCAAACAGAAATATGTGCCATATCTTCTTTATAGTTTGAAGAGTAAACATTTGTCAAACATGTTAGCCCTCATGCATGCACATTTTTTGAGTGTCTAAGTAACAGTTGCTGCTATGGCTGGATGGAATGAAATTTTTAGCGTGGCTATTTTAGAAGGAGACACCCCTATCTACTGAAGAAACTGAGGTGGTTTACTAATTCTAAGACTCATTATGTCGTGCTGCAACTCCTTCATAATGATCTTTTTGCAAGATTCCCTGCTTGGCACTGATCCTTAAGTTCTCTTTGTCCAATCATTTAGTAAACATTCAACAGCTGTTCAAACTTCAAACTTAAGTCCTCTTGAAAAGATGGATTGCTGTGGCCCAGGCTGTTCTTAGCATTGTTGCCAATGATTTTTGCAGAATAACCCCTGCATATTCTGGAGGGCTTGAAAATGCAATTATTATTGAAGCCAAGCTGGTCACATTATGAGCAGACAAAGCATTTGATGATATGTTGATACTTGGACCATTTCAAGTATCATGTGATGGTTAATAAGAATATTCTATCACCTTGGTTGTTCATGCTATATTTTAAGAGATTGATTAGATCCTAGAATCTTCTGCTGACAAACTAGCAAATAAGACGGCTACTAATTTGGGTGTATAAGCTGGATCCCTGACCTGTTTTAGGCGCTCTTAAATCCCTTCCTTGATCCCTTCCAGTTTGCAAGTTTATTTCAAAGTTATCAAGAACACTAGTATAAAAAACAAAAGAAATCGAAGGGTATGAAATGTGCTTGAGGTACAGAGCTGATAATACTTTTTGAAAATTTTGCTTTGTTTTGGAGGTAGCTGCTCTAGGTCTTTCATTCCTTGCTGCTCCAATACTTCACTTTTGGACATACTGGATTGTGGGACTCCATCTGTTTACAAAACATGCAAGAAGCTCCTGTTTAAGTGTGCAACTAGCACAGTTTCCTCCTACACTGTGGAATCAATAAGCCCTTTGGTTAAGCATATGATGCACTGATTATGTCATGGTCAAAAGTGGTAGCAATTGCGTCTCTTTAGCAAGCTAGTCCTAAATTTTAAGTAACCAGTTAGCCTGCTGCAGAAACCTTTTATGAGAAGGCATATATATTCTTGCACTAACAATAGGAAATCAATTGGAAAGAATCTTGTTATGACTTTCTCCTTCTTGTATATTAGATTGATGATGTTAAGGATACTGTCTCTGTTGGTTTAGCTTCTATCCGTAACATGCCTTTGCTTTTCAGAAATATCCTAGGACCAGCCTTACCTTGTGTTCCTCAGTAGTTTATCATTTTGGTGCAGCCAAGGAAGCCGTTGGGGCAGAAGAAAATCCATGTGGAGGATGGTCTGTAACAAGGTTGAGATCTGCTGCTCATGGAACGGCTAACGTTTTGGGATTGAGTTTAGGAATTGGGCCTAAAGGAGGACTTGGTGATCAAGGTGATGCTGTTTCTCGTCAGCTTATCCTTACAAAGTTCTCACTTGTTGAAAGACGTCCAGAGAACTATGAGGTAAAGAGTTTTTTCTGTAGTTCTTTTTGTCATTTAATGCGTTTGTATGCTTACCTAGCTGTAAAATTGGTTTGCAATTTGTCAAATTTATTTCTTTTGAATGCTTCCTGAATATTTTCTTTATTGAATTCTGTTTCCAATTCACATGCTTTTACTAGTGGTGATCATAACTTCTGACCTACTTTAGGGTGTCAAAGACAATCATTTAAGGATGTCTGAAGTTCAAAATTATTTTCTTCCCTTGCTTTTTATACCCAGCATGTAGCAATTAACAATAATGCTTTTGATGCTGTTTTCCTCCTAACATAGATCAACTTTATGAGGAAACTGATTTTTCATCCCTTTTTCAAGCATTATTCAGAAGAATAGCATGTACAGATGCTTTATTGGACAGTGGAAGATTACAACTTCTGCCGTTACCTTGAAATACTAGATCAAAGGAGTTATATGTCATAATGTACTGGAGGGACTCACACAATTTTTATCTTTTGGGAGAACTGCACTGTCCATGTATACAGTGTTGTGATCGGGACAGTTCTGGCTGGCCACATTCTTGCAGTCTTTTGATGGTGGCCCATGACCATGATTGAACAACTTTTGACTCCTTGATGGGATGACCTTTTGGTCCTCACCATGTGCTAGACGAGTAACTAGCATTTACTTCAAACAGTAAAGTTTGAACCTTCAGAGCTCTTATCTTACCTTATTTCTCTTATTTATGTTTGCAAGTCTGGGCCATTTTTCACTATCTGATTTAGTTGTACTTTTCCTTTGCAAATTGTTTCTTCTGCCAGTGGGTTACATGTAGCTAGTAGATTAAAAGAATTCTTTGAAGTTCTGTAACCTAGAACTTGTTGTGGAGATATCCAGGCCGTCATTGTTCGTCCTTTATCTGCTGTAAGTTCTCTGGTTCGATTTGCTGAGGAGCCACAGATGTTTGCCATTGAATTCAATGATGGCTGTCCTATTCATGTAAGCATTTGATATTTAATAAGAATTTGAATCTTATTAATTATGGTGACAAGCACATAAATATGTTTTGTTTGCATTTCAGGTTTATGCTAGCACCTCTCGTGATGGCTTGCTTGCAGCAGTTCGGGATGTTCTGCAAACGGAAGTAGGTAGACGTGTTCTGATGTCTACATTGATGTGGATTGTTACCTATGCATTGGTTTTGGGCTCCTTTGTCATGATTCATCATCTTCACAGTTGTCTCTAACATGTACTTGTTTTCTAATGGATGAATTTGATTGTCACCTTCCATAACAGCTGAAATATCTAGTTTTAACTCGTGCAGGGCCAGTGTCCTGTTCCCTTATTGCCGAGGCTGACTATGCCAGGTCACCAAATTGATCCTCCTTGTGGAAGAGTTCATTTGCAAATTCAACAATTGCCAGGTGGACAACAGCGCCCTGTTGCTGATATGGAGAGTGCATCCATGCATTTGAAACATCTAGCTGCAGCTGCAAAAGATGCTGTAGCTGAAGGGGGTTCCATTCCTGGGTCAAGAGCTAGATTATGGCGTAGAATAAAGGAATTTAATGCATGTATACCTTATACTGGAGTTCCTCCCAATATAGAAGTTCCTGAGGTGGCCTTAATGGCTTTAATCACAATGCTTCCTGCAACACCAAACCTTCCTCCAGAATCACCTCCTCCTCCATCGCCATCTCCTAAGGCAGCTGCAACAATTATGGGCTTCATTGCATGCTTGCGCAGATTACTTGCATCGAGAAGTGCGGCATCTCATGTTCTGTCATTTCCTGCTGCTGTTGGGAGAATAATGGGGCTACTTAGAAATGGTTCAGAGGGCATTGCAGCTGAGGCCGCTGAGCTTGTTGCTGTTCTTATAGGCGGTGGTCCTGGAGATTCAAATATGCTGATGGATACAAAGGGAGAGCGTCATGCAACCTTTATGCATGCCAAATCTGTGTTATTTGCACATCAAAATTATGCTACTGTTCTTGTCAACAGGTTGAAACCCATGTCAGTGTCACCTTTACTTTCGATGTCTGTTGTGGAAGTTCTTGAGGCTATGCTATGTGAACCGCATGGTGAAACTACTCAATATACTACATTTGTTGAATTATTGCGACAAGTAGCTGGTTTGCGTCGTCGTTTATTCACATTATTTGGACATCCTGCTGAAAGTGTGAGGGAAATTGTTGCTGTTATAATGCGTACTATTGCAGAAGAAGATGCAATTGCAGCAGAGTCTATGCGTGATGCTGCATTGCGAGATGGTGCTCTTTTGAGGCACTTATTGCATGCCTTTTTCCTCCCTGCTGGGGAGCGGCGGGATGTTAGTCGGCAGCTTGTAGCCCTTTGGGCAGATTCTTACCAGCCAGCTCTTGATTTGCTGTCAAGGGTTCTTCCTCCTGGGCTTGTTGCTTATTTGCACACACGCTCTGATGGGGTTTCTGAAGACGCACAGTCTAATCAAGAGGCACCTTTAAATAGGAGAAGGCAGAGATGTCTACTTCAGCAGAGGAAGGGTCGGTTGGTGAGAGGCACACCAAGTCATGAACATATTTTACCTTCTAATAATGGTGAAGTTGGTGATTTGACTAAGCAGATAGGTGGTTCCAGAGTAGCAGAAAACAATCAAAATTCTGCTGTTGATTCAAATATGGGACAGTTTGCAGCCTCTCACTCTGTTCCTTCTGGAGGAAACGTACCTGATGGATCTTCCTCCGTGGGGATAAATTTTCATGCTGACACTTTGGGTGTTGTTGGTTCTGCTGGTGCTCTTTTAACGAGTACGTCGGAGGATCTGGAACCAAGTGGTTCACTTTTGGTTGATTCTGATGACAATACTGTTACTTCCTTGAATTCAGGATTGCCTGCTCCTGCACAGGTTGTGGTGGAGAACACACCTGTGGGATCTGGAAGACTTTTGTGTAACTGGCCAGAGTTTTGGCGAGCATTTGGGCTAGATCACAACCGTGCAGATCTGATATGGAATGAGCGTACCAGGCAAGAACTGCGAGAGTCGCTGAAAACTGAGGTTCACAAATTAGACATTGAGAAAGAACGGACTGAAGATATTGTCCCTGGGGCTGCAGTAATTACTGCTACAGCAGGGCTGGAGAATACTCCTCAGATATCATGGAACTACACTGAATTTTCAGTTAGATATCCTAGCTTATCCAAAGAAGTTTGTGTCGGTCAATATTATTTGCGTTTGTTGCTTGACAGTGGAAGCAGTGGCCGTGCCCAAGATTTTCCACTTCGTGATCCACCTGCATTCTTTAGGGCATTGTATCATCGGTTCTTATGTGATGCAGATATAGGACTTACTGTAGATGGTGCAGTTCCTGATGAATTGGGTTCATCTGATGATTGGTGTGATATGGGACGGTTGGATGGTTTTGGGGGTGGTGGGGGATCCTCAGTCAGAGAACTGTGTGCAAGGGCAATGGCAATTGTTTATGAGCAACATTATACAACTATAGGCCCCTTTGATGGTACAGCTCATATTACAGTGTTGTTGGACAGAAGTGATGACCGAGCTTTAAGACACCGTTTACTTCTTTTGCTAAAGGTAGCTTAACAGAAAAGACAATTCTAAACAGTTCATCTTGTTTCATTGTGGTGCCGCAGCTCTTTTCTTTCTTCATGATCTTACAGCTTTTGTTATGCTTTCAGAAATGCTCCAGAATATAGCTTCCTATTTTGAAACACTTAGGGGAAGTAATTTTGTGCATAAGCCCAAGACAAGGCCCTACATTTTTCAGTAGTTGCTATGCTTAACCAGGCCATTAACTCCAGTTCTAATCTCTATATAAAGATCTGCCTAATGATTCCATTGCAATCCAGAAGACTATGACTTCAGACCAGGCTTTTATCTGCTCAAATCTTCCACCATTGCACTAGTAAATCTGTTGCTTGTAAAATTCCAAATAATACACCTTTTTTCGGTAGGCACTTCTTTCTTGAAAGTGGTCATTTAATTAAATAGTTGCAGGATGTTAATGTCAGTGAACTACCCTATGAGGGATATGTTTACTAGATCAGATTAGTGAATTGAAACTCTGGGAGGACTAATATAATACCATAAGTGGGCTTTTTCTGTTGCTCTTCTTGCTAGCTAAGCTGAGATCAGACCAATGATCTCAGGGTTGTAATTTCTCAGTTGGTATTTTTTACTTGAAAGTAATGAATCAACCTAGTGCATGCTGGTAATTGTCAGCAGATGAGCATACGAGGGATATTGTATCATCATCATCATCATCATCATCATCATCAAGACCTTATCCCAATTAGGGGTCGGCCACATGAATCTTATTCCTCCATTCCACTCTATTAAATACCATGGTTTCATTTAGTCCCAAAGTTTTTAAATCTTTCCTCACCACTTCTATCCACGTTCTTTTGGGCCTTCCCCTTGCCCTTTTAGAACCTTCAACTTGTATTGCCTCACTCCTTCTAACTATTGCCGTTGGTGGCCTCCTTTGAACATGTCCAAACCATCTAAGTCTAATCTCCCTCATCTTGTTACCTATTGGCGCTATCCCTAAATTTCCTCTAATATTTTCATTTCTAATTCTATCCTTTCTTGTCTTACCACTCATCCATCTCAACATCCTCATTTTGTGCGACACTCAGCTTATGAGTATGATGTTCCTTAACTGCCCAACACTCTGATCCATAAAGCATGGCCAGCCTTATAGCCATCCTATAGAATTTTCCCTTTAGTTTGAGTGGCACCCGCCAATCACATAAAACACCCGATGCACATTTCCATTTGTTCCAACCCGCTTGGATTCTTTGGGTAACCTCCCTCTCAATCTCTCCACTCTCATGGATCAATGATCCTAAGTATCGAAAGTGGTCTCTCATGGGGACCTCTTGGTTATCAATCTTGACTAGTGCTCCACTCCTACTCTCCTTACTAAAATTACATTCCATATATTGTCTTAGTTCCGCTAATTTTAAATCCTTCCGATTCTAATGCTTCTCTCCATAACTCTAGCTTTATGTTTACACCCTCCCTTGTCTCATCAAGTAGGACTATATCGTCTGCAAATAGCATGCACCAGGGAATCTCCTCATGCAGATGTTTTGTTAACTCATCCATAACTAATGTGAAAAGGTATGGACTCAGTGCCGATCCTTGGTGCAATCCGACAGTGACAGGAAAATCACTAGTCACGCTGCTAGTGGTTTTAACATTTGTTACTGCTCCCTCATACATATCTTTAATTATGTCTATATACCCCTGAGAAACCCCTTTAACACCCAACACCCTCCATATTAACTCTCTAGGGACTCTATCATAAGCTTTCTCTAAGTCAATAAAGACCATGTGTAAGTCTTTTCTCCTCTCCCTATATTTCTCTACTAATTGTCTTAGTAAGAAAATAGCTTCCATGGTAGACCTCCCAGGCATGAAACCAAACTGATTCTCCGATACACTTGTTTCATGTCGTAGCCTCTTCTCAATCACTCTTTCAAAAAGTTTCATGGTGTGGCTCATAAGTTTGATCCCTCGATAATTAGTGTAGCTCTGAATGTCTCCTTTATTCTTATAGATTGGTACAATAGAGCTTTTCCTCCACTCATCAGGCATTTTCTTTGATTTTATAATCTTGTTAAACAACTTGGTCAACCAAACTACCCCACTATCTCCCATATGCTTCCAAACCTCTATTGGTATACTATCAGGCCCCATGGCCTTTCCTGATTTCATCTTTCTCAAGGCCTCTTTTACTTCAAGCATTCTAATCCTACGTTCATATCTATAATATCTAGTGTTATTTAGATTTATAGTATTTTCAATCGCTATATTCTCAGGGCCATTGTCATTTAACAATTTTTGAAAGTATATTTCCCACCTTTGTTTGATCTCATCATCTTTGACTAATACCCTTTGATCATCGCTTCTAATGCACCTAACATGCTCTAAGTCCATACCCTTCTGTTCTCTTACTTTTGCAAGTTTAAACACATCTTTCTCACCTAGAATCATTTTTATTATTATAATTCTATCACTGATTCTTTTAACGTCCACAACTTTATCCTTTAATTCCTTATCCACTATTATTCCTACGCCATTTCTATTATTTTCCTTTCCTACGTACCATAATTTATACCCATCTATTTTTCTAGCTTTAGCCCCTTTCCCCTTGGTTTCTTGGATACAAGCGATGTTGACTCTCCTACGTTTCATCGTGTCGACTAACTCCAAACTCTTACCTGTCAGTGTCCCTTTATTCCATGTAGTGATGCGAATCTTATGTTTTGGAGATACCCTATTTACTATCGCCTTTCTCGACCTCCATGGTATGAACCCATGTCTACTTTTCACTGCAACTGAGTTCTGATGCAGCGCGTTGCTTCTGAGGGGATGCTCTAACAGCCCTTGCCCATTTTTCACCACACTCGGGATCTGATGTAGCGCGTCGCTTCTGGGAGAACGTCCTAGCAACCCTTGCTTATTTTTCACCGCATCCGGGATCCGATGCAGCGCGTCGCTTATGAGGAACGCCCTAGCTTGAGCGAATTTCAGTTTTCGATTCATGTCATGTTGGGGTTGCCATAGTTTTTAAAAGCTGAAGATGATTTTCATTGAAATCATGAAAATCATCTTTAGCTTCACCCTTGCTGGTTGGCTACCTGACGCAAGGGTGGTCATATTTTAAGAAGCTGAAGATGATTTTCATTTCTTCCTCACAAACTAATATACAAATGCATATTTATTTGTAAGAAAGAAATAATAGAATCATCTTCAACTTCCCCCTTGGCGGCTGGCTACCTGACACAAGGGTTGCCATCTTTTAAGAAGCTGGAGATGATTTTCATTTCTTCCTCACAAACTAATATACAAATGCATATTCATTTGTAAGAAAGAAATAATAGAATCATCTTCAACTTCTCCCTTGCCGGCTGGCACCTGATGCAAGACCCTCCTCCTTTTTTATCCGGGCTTGGGACCCTTGTGTCAGGTAGCCAGCCGGCTGTTTCCCAATATTATGATATAGTATACAATACGAGGGATATTGTATACTATATCATAATATTGGGAAACAGCCTTGGCATAATGGTTGAGTTGTCATCTTGTGACCTGGATGTCACGGGTTTGAGGCGTGTAAGCAGCCTCTTGCAAAAATGCAAGGTGAGGCTGCATACTATAGACCCTTTGTGGTTCACCCCTTCCTTGGACCCCGCATAAGTGGGAGCTTCATGCACAGGGCTGGCCTTTTTTTCACATCAGAATATAGACTTGAAACTTAGGGAGGTCTGATATATCTTAGTGGCACATGTCTGTTATCTTCTTGCTCGCTAAGCTGGCATCAAACCCATGATCTTAAGGCTGTAACATGTAGTGTCATGTAATGTCACAAGGTTCAAGCTGCTAGACATTAGCTAGTCGGTTGTCTCCTAAGAATACATGTTTCTCTATTTTTCTGGATTAACTCCTAGTTTTAGTGAATGGAGACCCTACTCATTTGAGGAAGACGATAGAAATATACCACTGGACTTCATATCGATCTTCCAAGTCCATGTGGTGTTGGCATGCCATGTGGTTGGACCCCCCTTTTAAGTTTTAACCTTAAGTTATTTGAAAGGTACAGTTAGCCTTCACTTAAACCCCTACTATAACATGAACCAGCAAGGTGGAAAAAAATCATATGAACTTGAATAAAAGATGAAGTTACTCATAGGTTGCTGCAGGCCCATTTTGTGGGCCTAGTTCTGTGAAATGAATCCTTGGGGCCCAATGGCTCACTCATGCATCAAAGGATTGTCTTTTATGATTTCTTGTAGTCTATTCTTTGCTTGCTTGGTTCTTTTCTATTTGACATCATTGAGTGCACTGTTTCCTGAATTTGAGGAGTGCTCATTCTTGCTTTGCTTTTGGTGCAGGTCCTAATGAAAGTTTTGTTGAATGTTGAGGCTTGTATTTTGGTTGGTGGGTGTGTCTTGGCTGTAGATATGCTGACAGTAGCTCATGAAGCCTCTGAGAGGACATCAATTCCTTTGCAGTCTAATTTAATAGCTGCAACTGCTTTTATGGAGCCACTGAAGGAATGGATGTTTGTTGACAAAGATGGTGTACAAGTTGGACCTGTGGAGAAGGATGCAATTAGAAGGTTTTGGTCAAAGAAGGCTATTGATTGGACAACCAAGTGCTGGTCTTCTGGAATGTCTGACTGGAAGAGATTGCGGGACATACGTGAATTGCGTTGGGCACTGGCAGTTCGTGTTCCTGTTCTTAATCCAACTCAGGTATCTTTGTACTCGATTCAGTAGTGAATTTCTCACGACAAACATTATTTCTTGACAGAGTAGAGCACATCTTGTTTTCAGAATAAGAGCTCCTTTAACCTCTGGTAGGTATAATTTGTATTTGGTTATCAAACTGTTGGGTGTTAATCTGGGAACTGTTTGTAAATGTTCAAATGCTTGCTATAAAACAACATGCTCTCGATTTCTAAATTTGGATAAATAAATTATTAAGTTGCTAATGGTTATAATACTTAGAATTATTGTTCCCGGCTAATGTCCATGTGATATTTGTATGAAATAGGAAAACTATTGTAAGATGGGGGGTTTTTCTCATTTAAGTCATGCACTTTTGCTTTGAGCAGTCATGGTGCTCCATGGTTTAGACTAGTAGCATGTCATAAAACATTTAAACAGGCAAAGCTTCAAAGTTTCAAAGTATTATGTTATGGCTGAGTGCATATTGAGTGATATTGAAATGCAATGTACCGGAAATGAGCAGTTTTCCTTATTTATTTAGTTTTATTTTTCCTCACCTTAAGGGGAGCCTTGGTGCAACGGTAGAAGTTGTCGTCATGTGACCTTGAGGTCATGGGTTCAAGGCATGGAATCAGCCTCTTGCAAAATGCAAGGTAAGGCTGCCTACTATAGGCCCTTGTGGTCCGCCCTTGGCGGGAGCTTCGTGCACCGGGGCTGCCCTATTTTCCTCACCTTATGCTTTTAATCCATTTTAAAGTAGAATTGTTTTAAACATTCTCTGCATTTAGGTAGGGGAGGCTGCATTGGCTATACTACATAGCATGGTATCTGCCCATTCTGATCTAGATGATGCTGGGGAGATAGTAACGCCGACACCAAGAGTCAAAAGAATTCTGTCAAGTCCACGATGCCTTCCACATCTTGCACAGGTAATTCTGAATGTTTTTATTTAATTCATTATAATAACTGGGTCGGACAGGTGTCATTGTTTCTCTGTTTTCTGTTATTTGAAATTGTCTAATTATTCTGAACAGAACATATCGCCAACTTTGGTTACACTTAGGTTAGTGCATGAAGTCTATAGCCTCCTGTCTTATTGGTTTCATAGGTGAACAATAACTGAATTATACATTCATCAATGGGAGAATATCAATAATTTGGACCAAGATAGGGCACTTTGCTTAAGTTTTACAAACAAAGCTTTGCATGATCGGGCTGCCTGAATCTTGATTAACAACACCATTAACTAGATATGCGAATCAATCGGCAGTTTTCCAAGTTGACTAGATTTTGGTTGGTTGTGTTCTTGGCTGAGTTCAAGTGTTTCCGTTTTGTATCAAACTCTCCCAAGTCCACCCAGTTTTTCCAGGCTAAATTTGTCTTTCATGTCTGGGTTTGGAACACTGGTTAAGAACAGTTTACCGAGAGATAGGATTGCATAGTATCTACCTATACAAAAATAAAAGAAAAATCCACAGTGATGACACAAAGGATGAGGAAAACATTGAATGGAGAAAATTAAATGAACGACGAGCCTAACAAAGAAAACCACCATGGGAAGGATGTCAATGTGCAATTATCACAACAATTGAAGCATCACCCTTTCTATTATGTTCACTTATCCTTTTCAAGGGCAGACTGTTATGCTGTTCTTTGTTTTCGTTGGATATGGAAGGAGTTATGTGATAGTTTCAGTTCAAAATAGTCAAATTTGAAGCATTTGAAGGGCAGCCCAGTGCACGAAGCTCCTGTGTATGCGGGGTTTGGGGAAGGAACAGACCACAAAAGGTTTATATTATGCAGCCTTACCTTGCATTTTTACAAGAGGCTATTTCCATGCCTCGAATATGTGACCTCAAGATCACATATTGACAAACTATATTGTTGCTCCAAGGTTTCCCTTCCATTCAGTGGCAGTTTATAAAGGAATTTAGAGAAGCACTAAATTCTTGATTGCCCTTCAAATGAGATGATTGAAAATGACAATAAAGAGTAAGAGCTTTTATTTGTTGTGCTCAGGCATGGATGATTCTAACTTGGTGATGTAGAAGGTGGATTTGTTTGAACCACAGGGTGTGATTGTGATAGTGTTTTTCGTCCATTTTGGGAACATCCAATAAAATTGGGAAGCCCTCATAACATACACATCAAATTTTAAGGTTTCAAAGTCAAATTTGGAGTTTTTCAAGAATTTAGTTTTATGGAATTCAATTTCAATAGAATTCAATTCCTCATTCTATTTCCAATAGTATATGGGAGATATTTGGGTAGTTTGGTTGACAAAATTGTTTAACAAGATTGTGAATCGAAGAAAATGTCAGGTGAATGGAGGAAAAGCTCCATTTTACCAATTTACAAGAATAAAGGAGACATACAAAGTTGCATTAATTATCGAGAGATCAAACTTATGAGCCCTACTATGAAACTTTTTGAAAGAGTGATAGAGAAAAGGCTACAACATGAGACAAGTGTATCGGAGAACCAGTTTGGTTTCATGCCTAGGAGGTCTACCATGGAAGCTACTTTCTTGCTTTGACAATTGATAGAGAAATATGGGGAGATGAGGAAGGACCTCCACACAATCTTTATTGACTGAGAAAAAGCTTATGATAGGGTTCCTAGAGAGTTAATATGGGGGGTGTTAGGTGAGAAAGGGGTTTCACAGGGTATATACACATAATTGAGGATATGTATGAGGGAGTGGTAACAAACATTAAGACCACTAGTGGAGAGACTGGCGATTTTCCTATCTCTATAGGATTGCACCAATGATTGGTATTGAGCCCATACTTTTTCACATCGCTTGTGGATGAGTTAACAAAACATCTGCATGTGGAGATTCCATGGTGCATGTTATTTGTAGATGATATAGTTTTGGTTGATGAGACAAGGGAGAGTGTAAACACAAAGCTAGAGTTATGGAGAGATGTATTAGAATCTAAAGGATTTAAAATTAGTCGAATTAAGACAGAGTATATGGAATGCAATTTTAGCAAGGAGTGGAGCACCAGTAAAGATTGATAACAAAGAAGTTCCCCTAAAAAATCATTTTTGATATTTGGGGTTGATAATTCATGAGAGTGGAGAGGTTGAGAGGGAGAGTATCCAAATAATCGAAGTGGGTTGGAACAAATGGAGATGCGCCTTTTGGAGTTTTGTGTGATTGGAGGTTGTCATTTAAACTGAAAGGAAAATTATATAAAATGGCTGTAAGGCTGGCCGTGCTCTATGGATTAGAGTGTTGGGCAATTAAGGAACGACATCTACATAGGATGAGGATTGCTGAAATGCGGATGTTGAGTTGTATGAGTGGTAAGACAAGAAAGGATAGAATTATAAATGAAAACATTATAGGAAACCCAGGAGTAGCACCAATAGGTAACAAGATGAGGGAGATTAGACTTAGATGGTTTGGACATGTCCAACGTAGACCAAAAAGGGCATCAGTTAGAAGGAGTGAGGCAATCTAAGTCGAAGGTTCTAAAATGGTAAGGGGAAAGCCCAAAAGAGCGTGGATAGAAGTGGTGAGAAAAGATTTAAAAACTTTGGGACTAAATGAAGCCATGACACCTAATAGAGGCGAATGGAGGAACATGATTATGCGACCTACCCCTAATTGGGATAAGGTCTTGATGATGATAATGATTCTATTTCCAATTATAAATGTGATAAAAATACATGAAATGGAATTAAAAATTAGGGTTATTACATCTCGAAGGTTCTACCTAAGTAGAGGCTTTAGCTGTTTTTTAGAGTTATTGCACTATGACCTTATTTGAAGATTGATACTAGGATGCTGTTTGCTTGATCTAGGAGGTGTATGGTTTATAAAGGTTGGAGCACCTTGTGACTTAGGGATTGTGTCACTTTTGTATAGTTTTCTTTTGTTCATACAGCCACGAGGTTGATGAGTTGGTGGAACTCTTTAACTAAGGCTTATGAAAATATTGTTATTGTTTTTGTGAAATGCAGTTTTAGTCATTTAGAAAATGAACATAGGAAATTGTAATGAAAATTGGCAAGTACTCCATAATTCCATGGAAGTTCTCTTTTGAAAAGCAATGTTTCTTTGTAATAACTCCATTTATTGTACTTACAAATGTATTTTAGTAATGTGATTAAGTTGCCGCTTTTATTTATGGGGATGCATGACACACACACACACACACACACACACACACACACAAGGGGAGCCTTGGCGCAACGGTAGAGTTGTCGTTGTGTGACCTTGAGGTCACGGGTTCAAGGTATGGAAGCAACCTGTTGCAAAATGCAAGGTAAGGCTGCATACAATTGACACTTGTTGTATTTGGTCTTCGTTGGAAATGTCCATATCATCTATTTCTAGGGCCCCTCATCTTGTTACCTAATGGTACTACTCCTAAGTTTCCTATAATTATTTTATTCTTAATTCTATCATTTCTTGTCTTGCGCTCATCCATCTTGATATCCTCATTTTGGCTACATTCATTCTATCTACTTGATGTTCCTTAACTGTCCAACACTCTGATCTGTAGAGCATAGTTGGCCTTATAGCCATCCTATAGAATTTTTCTTTTAGTTTAGGTGGCACCCACCAATCACACAAAACTCCATAGGCATTTTCATTTATTCAAACTCGTTTGGATTCTCTAGGCAACCTCCCTCTCAATCTCTCCACACTTGTGGATCATCAATTATAAGTATTGAAAGTTGTCTTTTAGGGGGACTTCTTGATTATCAATCTTTATTGGTGCTCCAATCCTGCTCTTCTCCTTGCTAAAATTACATTCCATATACTCTGTCTTAGTTTGGCTAGTTTTAAATCTTTTAGATTCTAATGCTCTCTCCATAACTCTTGCCTTGTGTTTACACCCTCCCTTGTCTCATTAGTTAAAACCATATAATCTACAAATAACATGCATCATGGAATCTCTTCATGCAGATGTTTTGTTAACTTATCCATAACCAACATGAAAAGGTATGGGCTCAGTGCTGATCCTTGGTACAATCCTAAAGTGATAAGAAAATTACTAGTCTCTCTGCTAGTGGTCCTAACATTTGTTTCCGCTCCCTCATATATGTCTCTAATTGTATCTATATAGCCCTGCAAAATCCCTTTCTCGCCCAACACCCACCATATTAACTCTTTAGAGACCCTATCATAAGCTTTTTCTAAGTCAATGAAGACCATATGGAGGTCTTTCCTCCTCTCCCTATATTTTTCTACCAATTGTCCAAGTAGGGAAATAGCTTCCATGATAGACCTCCTAGGCATGAAACCAAACTGGTTCTCTGATAAACTTGTCTCATGCTGTAGCCTATTCTCAATTACTCTTTCAAAAAATTTCATAGTGTGGCTCATTAATTTGATTCCCCAATAATTAGTGCAGCTCTATATGTCTCCTTTATTCTTATAAATTGGCACAATAGAGCTCTTCCTCCATTCATATGATATTTTCTTTGATTTTATAATGTTGTTAAACAACGTTGTGAACCGAACTACTCAAGTATCTCCCATATGCTTGCAAACCTCTATTGTCATGCACAATATACATACATACATACATACATACATATATATATATATATATATATATTGTATGTGTACAAAACTGTGGTCGATTGTATAAGCTCTTGACAATTATTCATTATTTTTTCTTTCCTTTTCTTTACTATTTTTATTTTTGGATGTTGTTCTTGTTTGTTTCCTGCTACTTATATGAAAAATTTGTAGGCCATGCTTACCGGTGAACCAAGTATAGTTGAGGGTATATGCACACACACAAAAGACTCTGGTCGATTGTATCACTCTTGACAATTATTCATCCTTATATCTTTACTTTTCTTTTCTTGTTTCTATTTTTGGATTCGTGACTGATGATCCTGCTACTTATGTGAAAATTTTGTAGGCTATGCTTACTGGTGAACCAAGTATAGTTGAGGGTGCTGCTGCTTTGTTAAAATTCATTGTAACCAGGAACCCGAAGGCAATGATAAAATTGTATAGTACTGGTGCATTTTACTTTGCCTTGGCATATCCTGGATCTAATCTCCATTCAATTGCGAATCTTTTCGCTGTGACCCATGTCCATCAAGCCTTCCATGGTGGAGAAGAGGCAGCAGTATCATCCTCATTGCCTTTGGCAAAGCGTAGCGTCTTGGGTGGACTTCTTCCTGAATCCTTATTGTATGTGCTGGAGCGTAGTGGACCAGGTGCCTTTGCAGCAGCAATGGTTTCTGATTCTGACACTCCAGAGATCATATGGACGCACAAGATGCGAGCTGAACATTTGATCCGTCAGGTATTTCTACTAAAACCAGTAGTCATGTTTGTTTTGCCATTACTACGTTATAATCTTTCTTCTCTTTGCTTTATATGTCATCCTTGATGAGATCAGAAGCACTAAGACTTGCACCCCCTGCTTGCCATGTTGTTTTCTTTGCAGGTTTTGCAGCATCTTGGTGATTTTCCGCAGAAACTATCACAGCATTGTCATTCATTGTATGATTATGCTCCCATGCCACCAGTGACATATCCGGAGCTAAGAGATGAAATGTGGTGTCACCGCTATTATCTTCGAAACCTATGTGATGAGATACGGTTTCCTAATTGGCCAATTGTTGAACATGTTGAGTTTCTACAATCATTGTTGGCAATGTGGCGTGAAGAACTAACTCGTAAGCCCATGGATCTTTCAGAAGAAGATGCTTGCAAAATATTAGAAATATCCATTGAAGATGTATATGGTCACAATGGTGATAGTAGGCAGGCTGCTGAGGTGGATGAAGGGAACTATAACACGTCCAGGCAGATAGTGAACATTGATGAAGAAAAGCTTAAACGGCAGTATAGGAAACTTGCAATGAGATACCATCCTGACAAAAATCCTGAAGGGAGGGAAAAGTTTGTTGCTGTACAGAAGGCTTATGAACGCTTACAGGTATAGGTTACTTCTGTTTGTTCTAAATGAGTGCAATGCTCCTTGTGAGTGTTTTTATGATTTCCTTTTACTTTTAGACAGATACCATAATTTCCAGCAGATCTAAAAATCTTGCTGGATGTATTAATAAGATCAGTTGTTTCTTGCATACATTGATGCATAAGCTTGCAAATATATGCTTATCGATAATTGCATCTGGAATGAACTAGATTGCTAGGTATCTCTTGTCCAAAACATATAATTAAAAGTTTTAGTCTTTATCCAAAAGACATCATCATCATCATTGTCCAAGCCTTGTCCCGATAGGGTTTGGCCTCATGAATCTTATTCCTCCATTCTCCTACATCAAGTGTCATGGCCTCATTTAGTCCAAAAGTTATTTTTGATCTTTTCTCACCACTTCTATCCACTTACTTTTGGGCCTCTCCCTTGCCCTTTTAGACCTTTGACTTGGATCGACTCACTCCTTGTAAATAGTGCCGTTCTCGATCTCCTTTGGACATATCCAAACTATTAAGTCTACCCTCTCTCATCTTGTTATCTATTGGCGCTACTTCTAAGTTTCATCTAATGTTTTCATTTCTAATTCTATCATTTCTTGTCTTGCCACTTATCCATATCAATATCCTCATTTAGCTATGCTTATCAATGTATATGCTGTTCCTTAACTACTCAAGACTCTAATCCGTAAGCATAGTTGGCCTTAGAGCCGTCCTATAGAATTTTCCTTTCAATTCAAGTGGCACCTGTCGATCACAAAATCTAAAGGCACATCTCCATTTGTTCCAACCCGTCAGGATTATTTGGGTAACATCTCTATCAATCTCTCCACTCTTATGAATTATTGATCTCAAACATCGAAAGTGGTCTTTCTGAGGTACTTATTGGTTATTAATCTTTACTGGTGCTTCCCTTGCTAAAATTGCATTATATGTACTCTGTCTTAGTATGGCTAATTTTAAATCCTTTAGACTCTATAACAACTCTAGCTTTATGTTTATACCCTTATATTATCAATCAAAACTATGTTATATGCAAATAACATGCATCATAGAATTTCCTCATGTAGATTTTTTGTTAATTCATGCATAATCAATGTGAAGAGTATGGGCTCAATGTCAATCCTTGGTGCAATCCTATGGTGATGGGGAAATAATTGGTCTCTCCGCTAGTGATCCTAACATTTGTTATTGCTGCCTTATACATATCCGTAATTATGTCAATGTATCCCCATGAAGCACTTTTCTTGCCCAACACTCACCATATTAACTATCTATTGACCCTATCATAATCTTTTTCTAAGTCAATAAGACCATTGATGGAGAAATTTATTTAGAGAAGGAAGGACAGGAAAAAAATGGTTTCCATGGTAGACCTCCTAGGCATGAAACCGAGTTGGTTTTCTAATACACACATCTCATGTCGTGACCTCTTCTCAATTACTCTTTTCTAAAGTTTCATGGTATGGCTTACAAGTTTGATCTGACGACAATTAGTGTAACTTTGTATATCTCCTTTATTCTTATAAATTGGTATGATAGATTTTTTCCTCCATTCATCTAGAATTTTCTTTGATTATACAATCTTATTAAACAATTTTGCCAGCCAGCTACTCCAATATCTCCCATATACTTCCAAACTTCTATTGGTATACCATTGTGTCCCAAGGTCTTTCCAATTTCATCTTTTTCAAGGCCTCTTTCACTTTAGGTATCTTGATCCTATGGTCGTATCTATATAGTTCAATGTTATTTGGGTTTACTATTCTTTCAATCTCTATACTCTCAGTACAATTTTCATTTAGCAATTTTTTAAAGTAACTTTCTCACCTTATTGATCTCGTTATCTTTGACGAGTACTCTTTGGCCAACACTTATAATGCATTTAACATGGTCTAAGCTCTTACTCTTCTCTTACTTTTGCAAGTTTGAACACGTTTTTCTCACATTCTCTTGACCCTAATTTATTATAGAGATCATCATATGCCTTGAGTTTAGACTCACTCACTACTCTCTTAGCAACCTTTTTAGCATTCTTGTACTACTCAAAGTTCTTTGTTACTTATAGTCTCTTCCATGCTTTAAAACACGCATGTTTCTCTTTAATAACTTTTTGCACTTTTTTCACTACACCACCAAGTTTCATTTGCTGGTTGCCTTTTACCTTTAGGTACTCTTAAAACAATTTTTTGCCACTTTCTTAATGAACTTGGCCATGATTTTACATGGTTTTACTTTTGTTTCATTGATCCACTTTCCCTCTACCATTAACTTGCTTGCGAATGATGTTATCCTCTCTTATTTTAAGTTCCACCACTTAATTTTTGGACACCTATTAAGTTTATTTCCATTCTTCCATCTCTTATTGTAAATATCCATAACCATTAACCTATGTTGTGTGGTTAAACTCTCATCGAGTATCACTTTACAATCCTTATACATTGATCTCTCAATATTCCTGAGTAGAAAAAATATTTGGCTTTTATGTGATCCACTTTAAAAGGTTAGTAAGTGTTCACACCTCTTCTTGAAGTATGTGTTTGCTAGATCTAGGTTATATGACAAAACAAAATTGAGGATAGCTTCCCCCATCTCATTTCTTTTTCTAATACCATACGCTTTATGTACCCTATCATATCCGTCCTTTTCTTTTCCTATATGACCATTTAAGTCAGCTCTTATAAATATCCCCTCCGTGTTGGGAATTTCTTGCATTACTTCCCTCATATCTTCCTATAATTGTCTCTTGATTCTATCTTCCAACCTTACCTATAGGGCTTATGCACTTATAACATTTATCATCTTCTGTCCTAGAGCAAGTTTTATTAGTAAAATTTATTCACTGGTTCTTCTAATGTCAACAAATTTATCCTTTAATTCTATATCCACCATTATCCCAGTACCATTTTTGTCATTGTCTTTTCCTAAATATCAGAGTTTATACCCATCAATTTCTCGAGTTGTAGCTCCTTTCCACTTAGTTTCTTGGACATAAGCTATGTTGACTCTCCTAAGCTTCATTGCATTGACTAACTCCATACTCTTACTTGTCAATGTGCCTATATCACGTGGCGATATGAATCTTATTTTCCTGAGTTAGTCTCTTTATCCGCGCATATCTAGAATGATACGGAAACCCCTTTCTACTTTTGACTGCATTTGGGATCCGATGCAGCATATTGCTTGTGAGGTAACGCCTTAGCAGCGCTTGCCCATTTTCTACTGTATCTGGGATTTGATGTAGTGTGCCGCTCATGAGGAAATGCCCTAGCAGTCCTTGCTCACTTCTCACTGCATGTGAGCTTAGGAGGAACACCCTATCCTGAGGAAATGCCTTATGCTTTAGATTCACGTTAAGGATTTGTTGAAGAATTTTACGCCAATTGTTACTTGACGCAACCCCTCTCCTTTGTCCAGGCTTGGAACTAGCTGCAAGATCATAAAACCATGTAGGACTAGAAGCACACAGATGGAGTTTTCCAAAAGACATGTAAATTGAAATTGAAATATCTGGTCGGCCGGTGTCTCTGTGAATGATTTCATGCAATACTTATTTAAGGAGCAATATTTACTAGTTGTTACCAGGAATTACCTTTGATGTTTTGTGTTATGCTTTGGGTTGTCCTTTGTTTTCCCTTGGCAATATCTAAAGGTTTGAGTTTTGGCCCTATAGGTGAAAGGCTTTATAGTGAAGGCCTTAATGAGTACTAGTTTTTTCTCTCTGAGAGCAATACACTAATGCATGTAGTGTATAATCAACTTCAGACATTTATATAACATCTTATTGTTGAATATTAGCAATCTAAATATGGTACAGATGTTTTTATCAAGGTAATGTTCCTCATTCAAAGTTAAACTTCATAATCTTTTCTGTTATGAATCATGGTATAACTAAGAACAAAAGCAATCACATAGAAAAACACAGAGAACATAACCTTGGCAGTGTTCCTACAGCTGCAGTGGAGCCCCAGTAAAGATTCTGCTATAATCACTAAAGGGGGAGAATAATACAGGTTTTCTCCAAGAGAAAAGCTCCTCTCTTGCTATCCTAATCTGATTCCCTAGATGTTATATACAACAGTACATGAAATGTCTGGAATACTAATTCAATTTTGCCATTGGCTCTGGACAGTGGCCTCTCCTGGTGCCAACTCACCTCCCACCCAAATAAACTAAATGTATGCACTATATGCGAACTCTGCGAAACATTACTTCTCTTTGAATATGAGACATGTGACCAAAAATCATCTAATTTGTATCCATATTATCTTGATTCACATCTCACATCGTCATATTCCTGCCCCTATTGCTTTTTCCATATGTAACCAATGAAAAGGTTCTCATAGTTTTATCTTCTATAGAAATTTAAGACCTGAATACTTACGACAATACACTGCATGCCGATAGATGGGTAGAATTTTTGTATAAGAAGAAAACTAGACTTATAGACTATGGTTAACTTTTTGCAGTGTCATCCATGTGTTTATTGGATACTCTTGTTCCCCACACCATCTGAACTGCTGACCGTCTGACTTCTGTAGCGCTTTATGTAATGGTAATATGCTTCTTAGTTAACAAATGGTCTATTGGTATTACATGAATACATGCATATGACCAGTAGAAATTATGCATATTTCCTTCATTTAAATAGGGCTGTGTGTATTTACGTACATTCTTTTTTTAATTGTAAATGGATTCAAACCCACAACTCTTGGTTGTGTGATGGGGCACTTAATCAACTTGGGTAGGTATTTGACCGTACACATTTTATGTACATTGATAGGTGGTTTTTACATTTTATGGTCGTACAATGAATGCTTTTCACCAATATATGAGGCTAATGAAATTTTTTAAGAGGAAAGGAAGAAGGAACTGCTCAAGGAGAAATTTCTTTCTCCAAATTGAAGAACACTACATTGCACATTCTTTATCTAACCTGAGAGTCACATTATCAGCTTCTTCCCCAATTCTATGAAATATAGATTCAATCCCTTTCCAAAAGTCCAATGTCAACCCACAATGGAAGAATGTGTGGACTAAAAATATGCTCACCTCAAAATTCACTAGAAGCTAACTAGAAATTTAGTATGTAAGATGAAAGACCTGGGACGTCCAACACGTTGGTTTGTGTGGGATCTGGAAACTATCTTTTTATGTATCAGTTTTTCCTTCCTTTCAGGCAATGTTTGACACTATCTAATATATAATCGTATATCTTGTGTTTCCAGGCTACCATGCAAGGTTTGCAAGGTCCACAAACTTGGAGATTGTTGCTTTTGTTGAAGGGACAGTGTATACTATACAGGCGATATGGGACTGTCTTGGAGCCTTTTAAGTATGCTGGCTATCCAATGTTGCTCAATGCAGTCACTGTGGACAAGGACGATAACAATTTTCTCCACTCCGATAGAGTGCCTCTCCTTCTTGCAGCATCAGAGCTTATTTGGCTGACGTAAATATCCTAGTCATTTTGAATTTTTAGTTTCTTACTTCTTCTTTTTTCTTTTTTTTTAATAAAAAGGTAGAGTTGTCGTTGTGTGACCTAGGTCACGGGTTTGAGGTATGGAAATAGCCTCTTGCAAAATGCAAGGTAAGGCTGCGTACCTTAGACCCTTTGAGGTCTGCCTCGTCCCCTGACCCTGCATGCATCGGAGCTTTATGCACCAGGCTGCTTTTTATTTATAAAACGGTAAAAGTTGTCGTCATGTGACCTTGAGGTCACGGGTTCAAGACGTGGAAACAGCCTCTTGCAAAAATACAAGGTAAGACTGCGTACTATAGGTACTATAGGCCCTTGTGGTCCGCCCCTTCCCTAGAACCTGTATAGGTGGGAGCTTCATGCACGGGAGCTGCCCTTTATTTTAAAAAGGTCTTGGTTCATAATGTTATATTAAGACGTGATTACCGCTGCTTGGATAATCCGGTTTATTGGATTATGCCAATTATTCATATGGATTTACATTGGACTAGTCCGGCATAATCCCATAAACCGGATTATATAAGCTTTGCAATTGGCCCCTTGCTCTTCTATTGGTAATTTGAAGTTGGGACGTTTTCTCAAATTTTCCTTTTCCCCTATCTCAGGTGTGAATCTTCATCACTTAATGGTGAAGAGCTTGTTAGAGATGGTGGAATACCACTGCTGGCAACTCTTCTTTCCCGCTGCATGTGTGTAGTCCAGCCAACAACTCCAGCAAATGAGCCAGCTGCTGTAATTGTCACAAATGTTGTCCACACATTTTCCGTGTTGAGTCAGTTTGACAGCGCAAGAGCTGAACTGCTCAAGTTTGGGGGACTGGTTGAGGATATTGTCCATTGCACAGAACTAGACCTTGTACCTGCAGCTGTTGATTCTGCTCTTCAAACTGTTGCTCACATTTCTGTATCACCTGAATTACAAGATGCTTTACTGAAGGCCGGAGCATTGTGGTATGTGCTGACTTTTTTAATTACATTTACTGCAGAGGATGCATGTTGGATACAGTAGCTCAACAAAATTGGGTTGTTTCATGCTGCTAATTCCATGGCACTTTGTGGATATCTTTTATTTACTTACATCTTGTTTATCTTTTGGGTCTTTGACGAAGAAGTTTTCCCTAGCGGGATATAAATGACAAGTTTCAGATTTTGAAAATTAGATTAAATTGTTTAAATCTAATGGCTACCCCACAAGTGTTCTATAGTTTACAAAACAGGAAGAAATTTCCAGTAGCTGAATTTACTTTAGGTCTGGAAGTTGAACTCTAGAAGATAAGAAACTCAGCTTTGCCTCACTAATTCTTATAGAATATTCAGGTAGCGATTCGTTAGATTCTTATAAAAAGGCAGCCCGGTGAATGAAGCTCCCATGTATGCAGGGTCCGGGGAAGGGGCAGACCATATGCAGCCTTACCTTGCATTTTGCAAGAGGCTTCCCATATTCGTTAAATTCTTATGATAAGTTCAAATGCAAACTTGCGAAGTTTATCAATGCTTTTGGATTTAATATTATAGATCATGAAAAACACAAAGCTGTGTGCTTTCCAGGCGAGTGGTCTTAACCAGAATCAAATAAAGGAAACAGAGGATAGAAAAATAAGTCATATCTATATTTCTTTGAATGAATAAGAAGAATTTCTTCACCATCCTTAGAGTCTTCACCTGAGTCTAAAAGCCTATACAAAATCTGTTTTACATTAGCAAGCCTGTCTTTTCCTTTATCCGGATATATAGATGAGCATATGGGTATTCTCTTTATCTTAAACACCGTTCCTTATCCTAGTATAAATAGGAAAATAAAGGATGCAAGGGCTCCTAATCCTTCCTGGACTACACAAAAACCCCAAGGTTAGATTAGAAAAAAGAAAAGAAAAGAAAAGAAAAGAAGTACTAACTGAAATAAGACTCTTAAGAAACATTTTGATGGTTGTATGTCATGGATTCTCCAAACCCCAAGGTTAGATAGAAAAGAAAAGAAAAGAAAAGAAGTACTAACTGAAATAAGACTCTTAAGAAACATTTTAATGTTTATATGTCATGGATTCTCCAAACCATTTCAACCAAGTGGTCCTGATCATTCTGGTTGCACCATCTTGGCTCAGTGGTGTGCTTCAAGCTGAGAGAACACCTCAAGGCATATGCATAATTATCAGATGTCCCGGTATTTATAACTCTTTGTAGGCGTGTGTTTAAGCTGAACAATAAGACAATCCTGGCCTAGTGGGTGACAGAGAAAAGGCGTGGTTTTGAGTTTGGCATCTCCATCCAATAGGGATGTGAAGGTTGATGCCAAATGGCAGAATTGACATGTGCATTAGTGTCGGATGGTGTGAGTGAATGTAGAAATTACCAATAGTGCAAAATAAGCTGATAGTCCCCATGAGTATTAGTCTTTTTAGCTCTTTGCTTTCAGAAAGTCTTGCAACTTGTTGACTATGTTGCTTTTATCAGTCATATCATTGTACAGATATACTATAGATAGCTGGAGATTTCTTGTATACTAGTAATTGGAGTCTTGTAATGTTTTTTTTTCTGTTTAATGTATAACCTATTTTTTTTCAGGTATCTTTTACCCCTGTTACTTCAGTATGATTCCACTGCCGAAGAAAGTGATGTTACAGAGGCCCATGGAGTGGGTGCTAGAGTGCAAATTGCAAAAAATCAGCATGCCGTACGAGCATCTCAGGCGCTCTCTAGGCTTAGTGGTGATGGAGTCTCTACTCCCTACAATCAGGCTGCCACTGATGCTCTCCAAGCTTTGCTTACTCCTAAGCTTGCCAATATGCTCAAGAAAGATCAGCCAAAGGATCTTTTATCTAGTCTTAACACGAATTTGGAGTCCCCAGAGGTACCTGCCTGGCTCTTTTTCCTTTTTCATTTGGATCATGGCCATCATATGATAATTCTTTTGGCTTCTGGTCCCAGATTATTTGGAACTCTTCTACTCGGGCAGAACTACTGAAATTTGTGGATCAGCAGCGTGCATCTCAAGGTCCTGATGGTTCTTATGACTTGAAAGAGTCACATGCCTTTATGTACGAAGCACTATCTAAAGAACTTCATATTGGCAGTGTTTACTTGAGAGTATACAATGATCAACCTGATTTTGAGATAAGTGAACCAGAGGTTTTCTGTATTGCCCTTATTGAGTTTATATCAGTGTTAGTACGCAATCAGTCTTCTACAGATACTGGTGTTCAGAATAGATCTACTGTTGATGGTTCATCTCCCGACTCATCTGCACTTCAAAATGGTAGGGTTGATGGAACAGTAGATGAACATAAAGCTGTTGGTGTGTCCTCATCTATCTCAGATGGCGAAGGAACACTCAAAGCAGATTTTGAATTGGTTAAGAATCTCCAAGTTGGATTAACATCTCTTAAGGTATAGATACTTCATTGAGTTGTTCATTTTCAACTTCTGTTTTTTTAGTATCTAACCATTTTTTTTTTTTATGTTGTTGCAGAATCTACTGACAAGCAGTCCAAGTCTGGCTTCTGTTTTCTCTACAAAAGAACAGCTGGTCCCTCTTTTTGAATGCTTTTCTGTATCAGCTGCATCTGAAAGCAGCATTTCCCAACTTTGCCTTGGGGTTCTTTCACTCTTAACTGCATATGCTCCATGCTTGGAGGCTATGGTTGCAGACAGGACAAGCCTTCTTGTTTTATTACAAATGCTGCACTCAGCACCTTCTTGTCGTGAAGGAGTTCTGCATGTTCTCTATGCCTTGGCAAGCACGCCTGAACTTGCTTGGGCTGCGGCCAAGCATGGTGGTGTTGTATACATTCTTGAACTTCTCTTACCTTTGCAAGGTACCTCTTTCCTTACTTTAGATGCAACTCATTTCCAGCAACTAAGTTGTTCTTGGGCATGTGCTTAACTCTGTTGTTGGTTCTCTATCCAACTATATGGCCTATGCTGGGTGTTTGTGTCTCTATTTGTGTGTGTGCTCGCTTTCTCTTGTTTAATAATGCATCTCTCTCTCTCTCTCTCTCTCTCTCTCTCTCTCTCTCTCTCTCTCTTATATGTATGCATCTCTATGCAACTTAAAAAGGTACTTTATTAATTCTCCGAGAAGAGTCAATGAAAGAATTGTCTCAAAAGTCAAGGAGTTCAGTGTGTGTATCCCAGACATAGGTCTCTATCTCAATATATGTGCTTGTGATGTGAAATGAATTACTATTGTGATGCTGCCATATTCAACTTGTATCCTGTTAGTGAGCTTGCTTTATTTTCATTTTTGGTTTAGTTGTGTGCTCTTGGATTAGTTTGATTTTTCTGGTTTTTTGGGCAGCTTGCCATGCATCTCTTCTCCTTATCTTCCTTCAATAAAGTTTGTTTTTCATATGCACACTGACACACCCCCTTCACTATTTCATCTATGTTATGCAGTGTGTTCAATAAATATGAGAATCACCATTCTAAGAGTCAAACAGAAACATAGATAAATGATAAGAACAGGATATGCCACCTTATAGAAACTTCATTAGAGATTCATGTAGCCTAAGAAGTTATTCTTTTTGGCAGCCTGTTCCAACTTGAGCTTAGGAAGCCACCTCTGGCAAGGACTTCAGGATCATGCTATTAAATTACCATTTGGTGGGTGCATCTGAATTAGATCAAGGTCGGCTGTGGTTTTGAAATTATATACACTAAGCCCATTACTCAGTAATCTTCCCCTTTTGGATGCTCCCGATCACAACCACCTGGATGAATGAAATTAATGCATTGGAAGTTTGAAGATGTGGGTAGTAAGATCTTAACAATTCAGATGGATAGGCTATTAGATGTAGGAGATTATGGCAATAAGATAGGTTCCAACAGACAGTGACCATCACTAGATGTTGCTTCCTGTTTATTTCTTGGATGGACCCTTGGTTTACATGCACCGGCACCAGAATATTTCTTATTTTTTATTAATGTACTATATATGAACTATATTTTATTAAAAATGGCCAGGGAAAGCCATAACTTGCCTAGACATATGGACTATTTCATTAGTCATCCCGAGGGTGAATGTTAATGTTGCTGATTGTAGTATTTTTTCTATGCAGAAGAAATCCCTCTACAGCAAAGAGCTGCAGCCGCATCCTTGTTGGGAAAGCTTGTGGGACAACCAATGCATGGTCCAAGGGTGGCTATCACACTAGCTAGATTTCTTCCTGATGGTTTAGTATCTGCTATCAGAGATGGACCAGGTGAAACTGTTGTTGCAGCTCTCGAACAGACAACAGAAACACCAGAACTTGTCTGGACACCAGCAATGGCAACTTCCCTTTCTGCACAAATTTCAACTATGGCATCAGACCTCTACCGTGAACAGATGAAAGGCCGTGTCACTGATTGGGACATACCTGAGCAGACTACAGGCCAACAGGAAATGAGGGATGAGCCGCAGGTAAAGGATGGTGCTTTTTACAAGGTTTACTGCTTTAGCATGAAATAATTTTACTGAGAGACATGTCAACATGCAGGTTGGTGGGATTTATGTGAGACTATTCCTCAAAGATCCTAAATTTCCCCTAAGAAATCCAAAGAGATTCTTAGAAGGACTATTGGATCAGTATGTTTCATCCATCGCGGCTACACATTATGACACACAAATTGTTGATCCTGAGCTCCCATTGCTATTGTCAGCTGCATTGGTATCCTTGTTACGAGTACACCCTGCACTTGCCGACCATGTTGGCTATCTTGGATATGTTCCCAAACTGGTTGCTGCAATGGCCTATGAAGGAAGACGTGAAACAATGGCGTCTGGGGAGATGAAAAATGGACATGTTATCCCCGATGAGCTTTATGAAACTGAGGATGGGCATTCATCTAATACACAAACGCCACAAGAACGTGTTCGTCTTAGTTGTTTGCGTGTTCTACATCAACTTGCAGCAAGTACTGCCTGTGCTGAAGCTATGGCAGCAACTAGTGTTGGAAGTCCTCAGGTAACAATTTCTCAGGATATTTTTTAATGTGGAATCTTGCAAGTCAAGTATGATTATTCCTTGTATTTGTTACATGGTTTCTGTTTTCACCATGTTGCACCTATTGGTTTGGTTCCAGGTTGTTCCTTTGCTGATGAAAGCAATTGGATGGCAAGGTGGAAGTATCCTAGCTCTTGAGACACTAAAGCGTGTTGTTGTTGCTGGAAATCGAGCTAGAGATGCACTTGTTGCACAAGGTTTGAAGTAAGTATTAGTATATCATGAAAAGTAGCTCTGCAGTTGATCTTATGCCCCATTCAGGGAGTACATGGCTGTAGCTTGAGATATTTCATTCAACATTTCAAACTCCACATTCTTGTCTGAACTTTTCTCCTTGATTGCTGTCATAAGATACTTATGCAACAAAGAAGAATGGTCTTTTCTTTATTATGGAGTATAGCTTTGGCTAATTATGAAATGTAAGGTCCTAAATAGTGGTTAAAGGAGTACAGGCCTTATCACACAATAACATTTCTAACAAAATCAGTTTCTCTTTTGGGAACTGATCGGTAACCCTTCTAGAAAAAATGCATTGGGGCTTACGACTTACCTGAACTGGCTTTCCAAAACTTGTCACCCTGGTGCTGTCATATAACCACCCCACCAACAGAATTCATTTCACTTACTGAGAAGGGCCGACTTAAATGCTCGGTTGGCGTGTTGGAAACCTGGTAGTTTTCCACTTTATTTGTTCTTTTCTTTTCACATCCTTTTTGTGTAACCTTGGCTCTTTCAAATGGGAAAGGATCGAAGCTCGCAGGTGGATAGATTTTGACCTAGGTGACTTTTTTCCTTTGTCCATATCAGCAGAATCTAAATTATATGCCTGTGTTTCCTCTAGATGAGCTTTCTTATAATGATGGATTCTAGTCTAAATACTTCTACCCTAAAACTAAGGACTTCGAATTTAAATCATATTTCTTTCTGAACTTAGTAGGAACTTCCAGAAACAAAAGAAGCATCTAGAACCAACTTAATGGGCATCCAGATGCAGAATACATAGCAACAGTTGGGCTTCCCTGAACTTTTAACCCATCAAATGCACCAGTCTTTGTTGAATGTCACTACGGTGATTGGCATGACAGATTCTTCACCCTATTCTCTTTAGGCCCTCATGTGCAAATACTCCTCAACAATACTTAGTAGAATGGAAAAATTGTCATCTCCTGGAAGTTGCTTGAGGACTTCTACTGGGAAAACCCTATTGCCAGAAAAAACTTGCTTCTTTTTCTTGTTTGTGGTTGCTTAGGATGGCAGTGATTTTCCTGATTGTGGATAGTTGGGATACACTGTTCGACATGCCTTTGGAGGATAGTCTTGTATGGTTTCTGCTTTTTGAAACACTAAAGCTTCAGTGCTATAATTGGGATACACTGCTCGACTTGCCTTTGGAGCGTAGTCTTGTCTGGTTTCTGCTTTTTGAAATACTGAAGCTTCAGGGTGCCTCTTGTTCGTCCATAGATTGAGTTTTGACTACCTTCCACGCTTCAAATTTTTTTACCATTTATTTTTCATGACAGTTGTTCTGGCTGTTTTTCAAATTCTGCACCATTCATCATTATTATCTCCAACAAAATCATGAAAATCAATCTTCTCAAAGATGGGACTAGCATGAGATACTGTAATTCGAAGACTCTTGCAAACAACTTATTATATACCACCTCTTTGATAAATAAATCCACCACGGAGAAACATGCTTTCAGAGATGTGACAAAGTAAGCCATCTTTAGAGACCCATTCACCATTCAAAGTGTAGAACTGTTACCTTGTTAGACCCATGATGACTCAACATTGATGCTTCCATGGTGAACAAGGCACAGGAAATGATGTGTACATCTATGATGTCGTTTTCCTTATTGTTCCTTTTGCATGTTGACAAATGCAGTAGCATTTGATTAGTTCTCCCATTGTCCTTAATTTTGGAAATTGTCTTATTTGTGACTCAATGCCTCCTAAAGTTTATCCAACTTTAACTCCAATGCATTAATCTGTTATGCGATTTTATCTTAAACCAATAACTAAAAATGTATTTAGGATTTTTGAGTTTCTTAAGTATGAACCACCTATAATGGCATATTGCCCAGGTATAGCAGGGCAATACTAAGAAATTAGTTTAGGATTAAGTTTGCCGACTGGTGCCTAGAAAGTACCTTGTCTGAAGCAGCTTGATTCTTCTGGCTTTCGTTCAATAATGATATTTGGACAGGATTATTTTGAAAACAAAAAATAGAAAAACTGGGCAAGATCCAAGGCTGGCCCTTCATCTATGGCTTCTCAAAATCAAATAATAACAGCTAACAAAGTGTAATCTGCATTGGGAAATCTGGACACGATTACCATTCAAAAGAAAATTTAAAAAATGTGGACAAGGTCCAAGGTTGGCCCTTCACCTTTGGCTTCTCAAAGTCAAATAATTCCAGTTAACAAAGGGTAACCTGTGTTAGGAATTATTTTGAACTTAAAACTGAAGTTCTTTGCCAGAGAGTCTATGGGTAATGTTTTGTATGTGTCTTTCTTGAACTTGTTGCTGCACTTCTGTATTATCCACTCTTAAAATGTCAGCAAATAGTTTTAGAATAACTTTGCAAACTATTAACAAGAATAGAGGTGATGTATATTTTTCTGCCATCCAAACTATTTAAAAACCAAAGTAATATGGATCTCTCTGAGACAGTGGGAAGGACCTCCTCCTGGTCGGTTTTACCGGTCCCATCTGATCAATGTGGGATAGGACCTTATTTTCTCTCATTATTATTGAACTACTGTGCTTTGCAGCTGAAATACAGAGATTTGCTACTGAATCATATTAATTTGTTAATAAATCCTAAAGATCATCACTCGATCCTACTGAATGTACTGGATCTTATTACTTTTGTACTGAATCCCACTGAACTGTCTCAAATTTCACCGATTTGTTTCCGAAATCTTTGTTAAAGTATGAAAACTTGTGTTTGAAGCTCTTTTAGGGGAACATAGTGTTTAAATGGTAGAAATGCTGTATTTATGCATTTTTAAATTTTGTCATGGAAAATTCCTCTACCTGCAGCAACTATTACCTAATTGTGTTTTAAGGTGCTGAGTCAGAGAATTTGGGAAGGGGAGCCTTGGTGCAACAGTAAAAGTTGTCGTCATGTGACCTTGAGGTCACGGGTTTAAGGCGTGGAATCAGCCTCGTGCAAAATGCAAGTAAGGCTGTCTACCATAGGCCCTTGTGGTCTGCCCCTTCCCTAGACCTCACATAGGCGGGAGCTTTGTGCACCAGGGCTGCCCTTTTAGTCAAAGAATTTGGGATCATAACAGTGCACAATCATTATGGGCTGTGAGATCATTACATGATTGATCTTCAATTTGGTAGCCATGTTTATAACCCTCCATTATAGGGTTACAAACTTTTTTATGTTGGATTGTTCTCACTCAGAGGTCCTACAATGTATCTGAAATAAAGTTGCTATGCCCACTAGCTTTCCATCTCAGTTGAAATGTTTCCTAAAGGAGTTGCAAATGGCAAATGGTCCCAGGATTAGACCCTTCACTAATATAGGTTTTTCTTTTTTCTTTTGCAGACAATGCAAGAGCTTTAGGGTCAGTGAAAACTGTGATAGATAAGAAAAGTAACAGATAGCCTAGTTAGCTTCTCAGATGTTATGTCATGCTAAAAGTGGCACTAGAGACATCTTCTGCAGTTATCTTTGGTCTTTTGACACCCAAAAGCTCTTTATTGAGTTGTAAACAAATAAGCTAAGTACGCATCATGTTGGCCATATTTTGATCATAATGGACTAATTGTGAAAGAATATCCATGCTCTTAAACAGTTTATATTGGAGTTTCTATGTGAATTGTTCTGTCTTCTTCTATTATTAAGTTGTTGTTGTACATCATTGAGTAGCTTATTTTATATCTTAAGTCGTAAGTAACTCATCATCATCATCAAGACCTTATCCCAATTAGGGGTCGGCCACATGAATCTTATTCCTCCATTCTACTCTATTAAATACCATGGCTTCATTTAGTCCCAAAGTTTTTAAATCTTTCCTCGCCACTTCTATTCATGTTCTTTTGGGCCTTCCCCTTGCCCTTTTAGAACCTTCTACTTGTATTGCCTCACTCCTTCTAACTGGTGCCGTTGTTGATCTCCTTTGAACATGTCCAAGCCATCTAATCTAATCTCCCTCTTCTTGTTACCTATTGGTGCTACCCCTAAATTTCCCCTCATATATTCATTTCTAATTCTATCCTTTCTTGTTTTACCACTCATCCATCTCAACATCCTCATTTCTGCGATGCTCATCTTATGAGTATGATGTTCCTTAACTGCCCAACACTCTGATCCATAGAGCATATTTGGCGTTATAGCCATCCTATAGAATTTTCCCTTTAGTTAGAGTGGCACCCACCAATCACATAAAACACTTGATGCACATCTCCATTTGTTCCAACTCGCTTGGATTCTCTGGGTAACCTCCCTCTCAATCTCTCCACTCTCATGGATCAATGATTTAAGTATCGAAAGTGGTCTTCACGAGGACCTCTTGGTTATCAATCTTGATTGGTGTTCCACTCCTACTCTCCTTGCTAAAATTACATTCTGTCTTAGTTTGGCTAATTTTAAATCCTTCAGATTCTAATGCTTCTCTCCATAACTCTAGCTTTATGTTTACACCCTCCCTTGTCTCATCAAGTAGGACTATATCGTCTACAAATAGCATGCACCAGGGAATCTCCTCATGCAGATGTTTTGTTAACTCATCCATAACTAATGTGAAAAGGTATGGACTCGATGCTGATCCTTGGTGCAATCAGACAGTGAAAAGAAAATCACCAGTCACGCCACTAGTGGTCTTAACATTTGTTACCGCTCCCTCATACATATCTTTAATTATGTCTATGTACCCCTGAGAAACCCCTTTATCACCCAACACCCTCCATCGTAACTTTCTAGGGACTCTATCATAAGCTTTCTCTAAATTGATAAAGACCATGTGGAGGTCTTTTCTCCTCTCCCTATATTTCTCTACTAATTGTCTTAGTAAGAAAATAGCTTTCATGGTAGACCTCTTAGGCATGAAACCAAACTGATTCTCTGATACACTTGTTTCATGTCGTAGCCTCTTCCCAATCACTCTTTCAAAAAGTTTTATGGTGTGGCTCATAAGTTTGATCCCTGAATAATTAGTGCAGCTCTGAATGTCTCCTTTATTCTTATAGATTGGTACAATAGAGCTTTTCCTCCACTCATCAGGCATTTTCTTTGATTTTATAATCTTGTTAAACAACTTGGTCAACCAAACTACCCCAATATCTCCCATATGCTTCCAAATCTCTATTGGTATACCTTCAGGCATTCTAATCCTATGTTCATATTTATAATATCCAATGTTATTTAGATTTATAGTATTTTCAATCCCTATATTCTCAGGGCCATTGTTATTTAACAATTTTTGAAAGTATATTTTCCACCTTTGTTTGATCTCATCATCATTGACTAATACCATTTGATCATCACCTCTAATGCATCTAACATGCTCCAAGTCCTTACTGTTCTGTTCTCTTACTTTTGCAAGTTTAAACACATTTTTCTCACCTTCTCTTATTCCTAGTCTATTATAGAGCTCATCATATGCTTTAAGTTGAGCCTCACATACTATTATTTTAGCAACGTTTTTAGCATTCTTATATTGTTCATAGTTTTCATTATTTCTAATCTTCTGTCATGCTTTAAAACGCACTCGTTTTTCTTTAATAGCTTTTTGCACTGTTTCATTTCACCACGATGTTTCCTTTGTTAATAACCTTTTACTTTTAGATACTCCTAAGACATCTTTTGCCACTTTCTTAATGGACTCAGCCATATTAGTCCACATGGTATTTACTTTTGTTTCATAGTTCCAATTTCCTTCTACCATCAACTAATTTTTGAATAAGGTTATTTTCTCTCCTTTTAAGTTCCACCACTTAGTTTTTGGATGTGTATTAAGTTCAGTTCTTTTACTCCATTTTTTAATATGAATATTCATGACCATTAACCTATGTTGTGAGGTTAAACTCTCACCGGGTATCACCTTACAATCCTTACATATAGATCGTTCATTATTCCTAAGTAGAAAAAAGTCTATTTGGCTTTTATGAAGTCCACTTTTAAAGGTTATTAAGTGTTCATCCCTCTTCTTAAAGAGTGTATTTGCAATGGATAGGTTATATGACAAAGCAAAATCGAGGATATTCTCCCCCATCTCGTTTCGTTCACCTATACCATACCCTCCGTGTATTCTATCATATCCTTCCTTATCTTTTCCTACATGGCCATTTAAGTCTGCTCCTATAAATATCCCCTCAGTGTTGTGAATTTCCTGCATGACCCCCTCCATATCTTCCCAAAACTGTCTCTTAATTTTATCTTGTAACCCTACTTGTGGTGCATATATACTTATAATATTTATAATCTGCTCTCCTAGAATCATTTTTATTATTATAATTCTATCACTGATTCTTTTAACGTCCACAACTTTATCCTTTAATTCCTTATCCACTATTATTATTACTTCATTTCTGTTATTTTCCTTTCCTTCGTACCATAATTTATACCCATCTATTTCTCTAGCTTTAGCCCCTTTCCACTTGGTTTCTTGGATACAAGCGATGATGACTCTCCTACATTTCATCGTGTCTACTAACTCCAACCTCTTACCTGTCAGTGTCCCTATATTCTATGTAGCGATGCAAATTTTATGTTTTGGAGATACCCTATTTACTATCACCTTTTTTGACCTCCATGGTATGAACCCGTGTCCACTTTTTATTGCACCTGGGTTCTGATGCAGCGTGTTGCTTTCAAGAGGACGCTCTAGCGGCCCTTGCCCATTTTTTACTACACCTGGGATCCGATGTATTGTGTCGCTTCTGGGAGAACGCCCTAGCAACCCTTGTCTATTTTTCACCGCACTCGAGATCCGATGCAGCGCATCGCTTATGGGGAACACTCTAGCTTGAGCGAATGTCAATTTTTGATTCATGTCATGTTGGGAAAACAAGAAGGTAAATTCTTTTATAATATAGCTGGATTATGGAGTAAATACAGAAATTGGGGGCTCCAACAACTTTAGAAGTTTGAATGATAAAATGGTAGCTTGCATCAGAAGTCAACTTGAAATTCATGATACTTTTGGCAATCTAGCATTGCAGGAGGATTGTGTTGACATAGTTACACGTGAGCTCTTAAGGATAAAGGATGTTAACTATGAAGTTAAATTTTCTTGTATTTAATATGGAAGCAGATTATTTCCTTTATTAAAGGATGCTTCTATCTGAACCTTCAAGAATAGCAACATTTACATCTTTTTCTAACTATTCTGCTGTAAATTATTTGAATGATGTAGGGTTGGTCTTGTTGAAGTCCTTCTTGGCCTTCTTGATTGGAGGGCTGGTGGAAAGAATGGACTTTGCTCCCAAATGAAGTGGAATGAATCTGAAGCTTCTATTGGTCGTGTACTTGCAGTAGAGGTTTGAATCATGACCCTTCTTATAGTGCTGTATGCAGTTGTTTTATAAATCCAAGTTGACATGCCTCTAGTTCAACTTGTAAGCTTTTCTGTCATAAAATGTGACTTGTCATGGAGCTTTACTTTACCTTTCTTTTAGTTAATATCTTAACCTCACATACTCGCATTCTAATCTATCTTCAGGTAAGTCACAGTTTAACTTTAGGCTACACCTGCTAGATGTGTCACAGTTTCAGATTATTTTGCGAAGATGTCTAAAGAGATGTGTTAGATGGAAAGTCTAAAACTGCAAAGAAGAATCAAAATGAAAAAGGAGAACCTAGATAGAAGTCAACCATTGAGGAAAAGGAAAAGGGTGAAAAGATGAGAAATAAAATAGAGAAACAGATGAGTGGGAAATGGAAGTTAGAAATTTTCAAAGAAATCTCAAGACATGAACATGCAATCATCCATAGTTAGAGAGATCAATGAATGATAAGTGCAAGTTAGATTAACAGATGTGACTATGTTCCCTTCCTAGGCAAAAGAAACAAAGCTTAATGCATGTATTAGTGAACATTTTTCAATCGTGCTATAGACCCTTGTGGTCCGCTCCTTCCCTGGACCCTGCATACACAGGAGCTTAGTGCCCCAGGTCTGCCTTTTTTTTTTAACAAATCCCTGTTGGATAAACTGTTATGAAAAACTCTGGTGCTACATTCATGCTATCATAAATTTACAAAAAGCAGCATCCATTATAATTTATGAAGTATATTTTATACTTGTCTGTTGATATAGTTTGATATCATCCCTGATGGAGAAAGTCAGGAAACTGATATCCAAATATCCCTTACAGTGATATAGTGAGAAAGTAATTTGCATGATTAAACCAACTGAATAAATGGAAAAATAGAAGTAATAATAAGTAAGTCAGAGATAAGATGTCCTGTGAGCAGCAGTGCATGTCTATGCAAAAGGTTTTTTTGGACATCAATGATTTATTAAATTGGTTGAAGATGCAACAAATATGGATTTTTACACGTACAAGTTGAGTTGGTCTTCATCACATTTTATATAGATATCTGTCGCACAAGAATATTAAACATTGTAGTAGCGTTTGAATCCATTGTTGTTGATCCAGGTCCTGCATGCATTTGCAACAGAAGGAGCTCATTGTTCCAAAGTGCGTGACATATTGGATGCTTCTGAAGTAAGTGCTGTGTAATGGTTTTATTTTCTAACCATCCCATACCTGTAAACTAAATCTTGAGTTGCCATCTATTTTTCACTTAGTGTTATGTTTCTGACCCTTCTAGAAATTTCAACAGTTCTCAAGCCAAGGGTTTTCCATGTTGGATTGGATGCAATCATTTTCTGTTCAGTAAACTTGGTACTAAAACCATGTATTTTACATACTCCCTTAGAGTGGACAATATATTACATTCTAAAGATTGCATTGAATGTTTTTGTCGTGAGTGATGATTCTGATTTTAGCTCTTAAGACCATTCTTCACTGTCTCTTACCTAATGTGGCTTGGTTAGTTGTCTGGATGCTCTGTGTACTTGAAGTGATCCTCTCCATCAACATTCAGTTTTTCATTCTTTCTTGTTAACTTTATTCATCATCAGATCTAAACGTGGTGCCTAATGTTGGTCAAGAAACCAAGTCTTCAATGAAGGCATTCTTAACTTGCTTCTTTTATAGTTTCTGTGGTTTCAACAAGATTCCGGCTTCTTCAGATAAAGTTCTTGCATGTTTTTCCTTGGTTCTCTTCCTGATGAATCTCATAGTGTCCAAGATGAAAGCCTCAGTCCCATTACAGTTATTTCTTTGATGTCATCTCCTTATAACATTGTTCACCAACCATTCGAGACCTTCACATAATAATGTCTCCTTATAACATTGAAGTACACTAGTTTCTTATTGCTATTGAAGGCTTTGAACACAGGAAAATAAGATAAAAAGTTGACATTTCATTTAGAAGATGTAGTCACAGAATTTGGTGCACTGACCCCTAATCAGGATAAGGCCTAGATGATGATGATGATGATGAGTCACAAAATGTGGTGCACAAGATCTCTCACTCACTCACTCACTCACTCACTCACTCTCTAGATGTATTTTAGAGTAGCCAGATCTTCTATATAGGTTGCACTTCTGTTTCTTTATCTTTGGTTCCTATCCTAGACATTCTGGAGCAAAAATTTGTTTAGAGATTATTTGAGTTGCATGCTACTCATGTCTAATGCTGCCCTAAGTAATTCATTGACACCTAATGCATAGCTTTTGTCTGAAATTCTATGTAAAGGATGCTTGGCATGGGGATAGTAAACCATGGATAAAACTATCCATGGATATTATCTTATCTCACGCTACCAGCACTACCTCTTCAAAGTATAAGTATTTAGACATAGATCAAACAACTTTGACACAGTGGACTGTTTGATCTTCAATATTTTTCTTATCTGTTTCTGGGTTGCCAAAGGCAGGAGTAAAATAACTGTCCATGAATACTCTCCTCCATCGTTTGTTGTCCATTGCATTTTTCTTATCTGTTTCTGGGTTGCCAAAGGCAGGAGTAAAATAACTGTCCATGAATACTCTCCTCCATCGTTTGTTGTCCATTGCCAATAGCCCCAAAATAATGAATCATGCAGTTAATAGCTTTCTTTACATCCTGATAAAATGCTATACAAGATGTTGAAATATTCAATTTAGAACTTTATTAATTTAGCTTTTGACTTGGAAGGAAAGATTCTGCTTCCCAGCTCAAACTGTCCCAAAAGATAACATGTTTCTTGTAGTCAGTTCCTTTTTTATTATTTATTTCTACAGCCCAAACAAAGTTGAGTACAAGAGTATATGATTGACACTGGAAGTTCTTATGGATTGAATTAGTGGAACTACTTTGATACATTATTATAGCACCCAGTGAAATTCAGATGCTCAAGATTATACTGCAAATGTCAATGGTGCATATATTTGATGCATCCCTGCAAAAATGCAGTATGGTTATTCATGTTGTATCGTGTTGGACATGTTACGTGTTTCTTTTAATAGTGCCACTTATTACAGCCTTACCAGCCTAACTCTGTTAAGGTGGTAAACTTGCTGTTAGTCCACAGATCTAGCTTTTCTCAAGAAACATCTTGTCACTGGCTAGAATATAATTGAAACCTCTCTAGAACACGTGCGATCCATGTATTACATATTTGGAATGTTTTCTCTGACATTGTTTGACAATGTTTACTGCAAACTGCACGTAGTTATACTTGTTGCATACAAGTATTACTTACAGCAATTATTTGAGCTTCAAAAGTACAGGTGATTATGTCATAAAATGTTTCCATTTCATATATGGGGCCTGTTTGGAATGATGATACACCAGAATCTCTTGGATATTTCTATGCTGACCTCTGTGGTCTGCATGGATGTTGTGGAAGAGGACAGGTGAGGGTCCCTCTCCAGTGGAAAATCTCCACAAAGTGGAGTATATGATAATTTCTGGTAGGAGTGATCTGCAGATTAGTGGTTTGGCTTATTGTGTGGTTGTTTGGGCCTTTCTTGATGGTATTGCTCCAATGGATAACATATTTGCAATTGCAGCAGCAAGGACTTTAGCTGCTTGTTCTTCCATTTTTGCGTCTTATACGTCCTTGTGACAAACATCTGAAATTCAGTTTTTTGCTTCAAACTTGTGAATTAGCCTGAGACAGCATCCCCGGCCAAAAGTTTCTGCATTAAATCCTGCTATCTGGGACAATGGCATCCATCTGAATTCAAATATCTTCTCAAAACATAAAATGTTCCCTTGCCTTTTTCAATCTTCAAAACACAGATTCTGTTGATCCTCTATTGTTTAGCAATCTCCTTCTGTGGGTTGTCGTGCTTGTCATTTTCAAGTTGGAGAATATTGATAACTTCGGAAACTAAATTTACCAACTGATTGATTTCATCAGTCCAAAAGATGAAACTGCCAGATGGTTATGTGATTCTTTTAATCAACGCATCTCTATTTGGAGTAACTGCTAGCTGATCCTATGTTTCAGGTTTTCTTATATTAATTTTTTGTTTTTGAGGAGGTTTTCTTATTTTTCTCATCATAGTCCAAAATTTGAGCAGTGGGGTGCATTCTCCCATTATTGTGCACGGGCACCAACTTGAAATCTCATTTTCAATCAGCAACTTTGTGATTTCTTTCACCATGGGATATGTTTTCCTAATGAATATAAATTGGGACTTTTGCTAAATGTGTTGGATGCTTTGATGGCAGGTTTGGAGTGCGTATAAAGATCAGAAGCATGATCTTTTCCTACCGTCTAATGCTCAATCTGCTGCTGCTGGAGTTGCTGGCCTTATTGAGAATTCTTCATCTAGGCTTGCATATGCACTCCCGGCTCCGCAGCCTCAGCCAGCTCTTGCAAAGCTTCCTTCAGCTATTGCTGACCCAAGTGGCAAACATGATGTGCATACCCACTAATGAAAGACTAAAGAAAGCGTGAAGGCCTTATGTATTGTGTTTCTATGGTTATTGGAGCTTCATTCCGATATCCACTGTACAATAATAATGTACAGTTTTATATTTCTTCTTCCCTTTGTTCACAGGCGTCCTATATAAAATCTGAGAGAGAAATCCGCAGTCCATTCATTGTGTATATAGACTGAAGGTTTTTTCGCATCATAGTTTCTGTTGTGAAAATGAGTGAAGAGGTTTTGTTTTTTATTTTGTTTCTATTTAAATCTTGAATGGTAAGTGCATTCGAATTCTTGTTTTTGAGATGGCTCTGAATCTCATTCTGGATCACTTTCTTCGTGCAATGCTTTCTTTTGTATCTTTATTTATTTATTTGCTTTCTTTCGTATTATAGACCCTTCTTCAGACCTTGCATATGCCGGAGCTTTGTACATTGGGATGTCTTTTTTTTATTTATTAACTATTTACCGTTTTTGGATTCCTAAGAGGTCTGTTCACTTGATAGACGACTTAATCCCCATTGTCTGTGGTGCACGTATCTACTGTAAATTATTTGTCCATATTCTACACCGGGCGGATCCATTCTGAATACTGTGATCGAAGAATATCAATGCCATACCAAAAGAGGAACTTAGAGGTTTTTGTGACCATAGATCTGGGTGCCTGCATCATCTGATGATAGTGTAGAGCGAAACGACAACCACACGTATGGAAGTGGGGTCACGCGATGGCAATCCCTCTTAATGAAAACGATGGGTTTTGGGGCTTTTCGTGAAAGATTACTGTTACAAGAAATAAGAGATTCGTTATGATACATCCAGCTTCTGTCATGGTAAATGGCCTTCATTCTGTTCCGGAGTCAGTCAGGAAGGACGAGCAGTCCATTTCACTTCACCGTTTTAAGGGAAAAGATACGAAGTTAAGATGGTTTTTATTATTTATTTATTTTCCGAGAGACACAAGCACAAATGAGTGGCTCCTTGAGCTACTGCACTATAAGGGCCTCTGCTCCCCAGAACACTGATTTTAGGATGCTAGAATCATTCAATCACCAATGATCCCTGTTTACGAGATATTTAAAGCAGTTCAATTTGGATGAACTAGCCAGCCATGTACATGTGGGAGCCTTTTAAGGACCTGTCTTTAAAAGGTTTATTCCTCCGGTACATCGAGTTATTGATTGGCTGCTTGGAGGCAAACCTCCCGGCTGTCTCTGTACCCATACCACCTTTATCATTGAGCAGTCATTTAAGGGCCTTAGCTGGTGATCTGCAACATTGAACCCTGTTATTTTGAAGTCATATCTAGTATTCAGAGTAAGCATCTTTTAATTGGACCCTATCGTCCATTTCCACCAAACTATTTTGCTAAGCATGACCGTCACTGAAGAAGAGATTTTGTCCTTCTAGCCTCTTATCCTGGTCACTATGAACCAGTAAATGAGTTTCTGATCACAAGTATCTTTCAATCGAACTCTACCTTCGTATGTTTCCACCAAAACTACTTCGCTAAGCACGGCCATTGCTTTAAAAGAGATTTTGTCTTTATATCCTTTTTCTCCAGCCTCCAATCCTGTCACCTAGGAGAGGATCCTTGCGCCGCTGCGCTAGAAGATATCACAAAATTCATTTGAAGGAAACTACCTACACTTTTTTCTTTTTCTGTATAGAAGTGCAAGACTTACACCTCATATCATTTTGCAACGTGAAAAGTGTACTCTAATCTGTGAGCTTCTGGGCCATTGACTTGCCTAATTGAAGGAAACTACCAGTTCAACCTTGTCCTTGTGGGCTTCTGCCACTGTGATCATCCAAGAACTTACTTATTGCATGATCTCTGATTTTTAATGGCCTAAGTGAATGATAGATACGTTTACTCTTAAAAAGGGCAGC
Organism: Warburgia ugandensis; assembly: GCA_035236585.1. Lineage (NCBI taxonomy): Eukaryota > Viridiplantae > Streptophyta > Magnoliopsida > Canellales > Canellaceae > Warburgia > Warburgia ugandensis. Next base: position 70,777,381 of record CP141134.1, read on the forward strand.
CCGAAGCACAGAGCTCCCGCATATGCGGGGTTTGGGGAAGGAGAGGACTACAAGGGTCAATAGTCCATACTCTTCTTTTGTCATAATTTATCACACTCTGAGAACATGACGCGCTTTCCCTTTTCTTGTTTACGTAGCCTTCTGCTCCTGCCCATCTTAGTGCCGGAAGCTGTTTGTTTGTTCACCAATTGCCTATTTCTTGTCTGTAGCAGCACTCACTGAGTTACTTACAGAATCTCAAATCCACGAACTAAGAAATGTTTTAGTAGAATTTTGGATATATAGCCGCCCAAAATTTTTATGAACTGGACAATATTAATATTCAATAATGCATATTTTGGTGGTTGAATGAGCACTAAGTCCTTTCACTGTCCATGCTGAACCAAGAAAATGTACATTAATCTCGATGCTAGGATCCTCTAATGCGGGTCACTGAAAATGCACCGTGCAGCATACAAAGACTTAGGTCCTCGAAATAGGTTGGCAAATTGTGTTAGCTACAGTGAAGCCATATCTTGCTAGAGGGTCCCCTCCCCTTCTTGTTTATTTTCAGAATTATCAAGAAAGGGAAAGAGACTGCTGCCTATGACATGTGGATTGATCAGCTCCAACGCTCTAATGGGTGACCACAAGTCTGTCTTTACACCCGTTGACATCAAGTGGATCGCATGATTCTATCACTTTATCCATCAACATTCTTTTACAGAAGCCAAACCCAATTCAATGGCCATTATTGTGCTGTATTAGGGAATGGGCAGCTTAATAAATTCAAGAAAGAAGGTAAAAAGATCTCATCAAATCAAAAGGTTAAGATCTTCATGTTGTGGAGAAGATTTTTGGCATGGCATATCTAAGGTGGGACCGAGAGTATGTCACAGCCGATCTGGACCCTGCCTGTACCTTTCCATCCATGCACTAGTCTACACGCTCAAACACCATGCGAGAGCCCTTTCACATCTTACATAACCAACATCTTTCCATAATTCTGAAACACATCGCCTTCTCGGAAGACTTACTCGCTTGCTACATACGAGAAATGCCGTCGGAGATGTCCTCCGGATTCCGGCGAGTCTTGGTTATTATAATGTGCGTGCTACAGCGAAGCCCTTGTGGAATGGCTTACTTCAAGAGACTCGAATCCTGATACGGGTCCATTCTGGGCAGCGTTTCAGCCACAGCGAAGTCCTTATGGAATGGCTTACTTCAAGAGACCGTCTGGTTGTGGATCTGATGGAAGGAATGCCATAGATTTCTTAGATACTATTGAAACTCTCATTTTTTAATTTTCTTAAGGCACTTTTCTTTCTGTCTTGTGCTTTGACCATCTATTATTATTCTTCTCAAATGCGATTAACAGCTCATTGTGAAAATGGGAACATTTTCTTGTTTTTCTTGGATAATGGAAGCCTCCATTCAAGCATAAGAGATGGGAGTAAAGTTCCTCACAAGGTATACTGGGGCCTCTATGGGAGTCTACGGATAATTAAGAGCCAGTCATCTTGTGGACTATATGAGGCAATCCACTTGATCCTAGTCCAATAAATGAATGAAAATACCTATAAGTAAACAAAAGGGATAAAGAAACTAGAGGAATTATGAATCCAAGTGCGCACTTAGATTTAAGATAAATCCAAATTGCTTTTTATAGAGAGGAATGATAAATCCAAGTGCCCTTGTCTCTTTTGTAGATTTAAGTCATGTTTCTTTGAGTTGAAAATGACAGCCCAACTTACATAGTTCTCTATATTGCAGTGAATTTGGAATATGTATTCATATTTCCTTTTTATTATGTTCTTTGACACAGCACAAGCTCTTGGATTCCAATTTCTTAGACCATACCTGCTATCAATTGGGTCCAATTTCAAGCACGGTGCGAACTTTGCAACAGCGCCGTCGACTGTGCTGCTACCGAGATCTTCTCTCTTTGTTTCAGGGTCAGCCCTTTTCCGCTGGGAATTCAGCACCAAATGAAGGAATTCCCAGCTAGAGCTGCTGAATATCAACCCAATGGTATATTTATGGATAAACCGTTTCTTCGTTAGATTACTAGTGTAGAGATTAGACCATGTAAGGACTGGAATTGCCCAGTCTTTCACGTCTTTGCGGCACGGCTCATGTAGGATGTGTCAATGTGACGAATGATTCTGGATCATCTAACAATCTAACCAAGAACTATTTCTGTCTGGTCAACAATCCAAGCTATCAGAGGATGGGAGCCATTAGATTTTCTATAACCTGCCTGTTCATACTGAGCCCATTAGAAGGAAGCTTCTGACCAATGCTCTCACAGTTCAGCCAATACCGGATACATAATACACAAGATATAGCATAGAATATAATATACCCTAGTTGAACTTGATCAAATTACTAACCAATATCTAATATTTGCTTGAATTGTATGCCTTAGGTGGGTGCTTGTGGTGTTTAATCTTGCACCCAGCGGTTGATTCCCAATGTTCCTTACGGAGCTTGCTCACAACAGCTTCGATTTAGATGAGTATGGCTGCATGATCCCATAAAACAATGCAGTATCTAACTACAACAGTATACTAAAGTAGCAGCTTGATCAAACTAGAGATCTCCTCGCAGATGCCTCTGTCATATACGTGGACAGTTACTCCGTTAAGCTCCAGCTCCATGAAGTGGTCGCTGTATGGGATCAACCATCGATCTCTTCTTTATAATGGATCTAGTCCCATTATAAACAAGATGATCATGTAAGTTCGCGCACAGGTGAATGTGTATGTGAATCCAGTGTTGGTGGGTCGTGACAGGGGCTTCAAATGCCAACTTCACCTGCCAACGGAGATGATAAAGTAAGGGCTCGAGCCCTCTACTCTCCATCGATCATTCATGTAATAAGATTGTAATTATTTCACTCCTCGTTACTACATTAACCTGGCAATAATCTAAGGATTCTAAACTATTAGACACGATTCCCTGAATTGGTGGGCAGTCTGACAGATCTATCCAAGTCCTCGTGCTAGTAGCCATGTGTTAGTGTATGGTTTTTTCTGTTGGGTGGGGGTGAAGATGGAATATCACAACTAACACATCATAAGTGAGTTGCCCTTAGTGAAGAAATTATTATTGGATGATCCGCTCATCACATTTTCCCTTATTCTTCAAAAGAATTCAATTTCACCATAATAGTAATGTTCTGATCTAATATCTACTAAATCAAAGGAAGCAAAATTATTCCACTATTATAAATTGCCCTGTGTATGAGAGAGCGGTAACAAATGTTAAGACTACTACTTACGAGATGGGTGATTTTTCTGTCACTATGGGATTGCACCGAAGATCGGCATTGAGTTCATATATTTTCACGCTGGTTATGGACGAGTTAACAAAACATCTGTACAAGGAGATTTCATGGTGTATGCTATTTGCATATGATAATCTTAATTGATGAGTATGCAAAAACATAGATTAATAAACTTAGAGATGGTGATTTTATTCCCTACTACTTGCTGCCCCCAAGTTTAAGAGCTGCATTATATGGTTGAATCATTTTATCTACCTTTAGGGACTGATAAATAACAAGGTAAAAGATCACTATCCATGAATAATTTTAGTTTCTTATAATTAGCGTCCCAAACAGACCAATTAAGTCGTTGTAATAATGTTTTTATGCTCATTTTTAGTTTCTTGATGAAGTATTTCTAATTCGTTACAGAATTAGATGCATACTCATGGTGGATTGATTGTTACATGATCTCTTTGCAATCAGCAACGAAGATAACAGCAATGGGAAATGATCCAAATTGTCGCAGCGGATTGTAAGCATAAGTGCAAATTGCAGAGGTAAGATACTTGCCTTCAACATGTTTTGCTGGTCCAGAATGCTGCCATTGCAGATTTTCCCATTTATGACTCAAGCTAATGTTGTCATCTTAGCCTTTATGCGTTTGGGAATTGTTGAAGTTAGGTGCTTGATACTGAAATAAGAATAAGACATGCTAACACTAGCATCTATTTCTTCAACGAGATTCTATTCCTAATTGTGACCTGAGTAGCGTGGGTATGGTTGAGTTGGTGTGAAGGGGAGTCTTGGCGCAATGGTAGAGTTGTCGTTGTGTGACATTGAAGTTACGGGTTCAAGGCATGGAAACAGCCTCTTGCAAAATGCAAGACAAGTTTAAGCACTAATGACCCTTGTGGTCAAAAAGGTTTTAGCAGGGATGCGATGGAGTGAGTCTAGCTACTGTTGATAAGTGAACTCTTACTTCGTTTGTGTTTGTGTCTGTTGTCTGGATACTGGTTAACGTCAATTTTGTAATTTGGTTCTATTAATAAATTTTAGCTTCCAACAAAAAGGAGAAGATTAGTGTGGATATCTATATGTCATGGGTTGGGCCATATATTAGTATATTTTGCATATTTTTTCGCTGATCCAAGCTGTTGATATCATTAGACCTGCCCCACACGGCTTAGATGCAAAACCACTCAGACGTTGTGTTTGTGGACATTTGAGTAAAATAGACGATAGTGCTTATTTGGTGTTACACTGTCAATTTTACAAGAACAAAAGGTTCAAGAAACAAGATCTTATAAGTATGCATTAGATAACCTTGGCCATTTAGAATGGGTTTGAATCAGATGAACGACTTGGATTATTGAAAAATATGCAAAGTGGCCTAGCAAGTATTTTCTTTCAAGAGGAATGATAGCACAGTGCATAACACTACAACAGCTTACTATAGTGCACCCCACTTGAGAAGTGGATCCCCACAAAAATTTGATCAGACCCTTCCATCTAATTTCTGTGATTATAGATTACTTGTATGCCAAATATCATGGTGATTGGAAGAATATAACTGCAAATCTCACTTGTTGAATACAAACCATTCTTTAAACAAGATTTCCCAATTTCCATTCTGGTGATAAAAGGAATGTTAGTCATGCAAAGTTGGAAATACCAGATGGATGGGACTGATCAACCATTTGTGTGGTCCATCATGCAAAAGTAAGGCGCACTGTTATAGCACACTCACTATGCTATCATTCTTCTTCTTTCACTATAAAAACTATGGTTCCTATGACAACAAATGTCTAGCATAGTTGCGCACATACAACTTGGCATCTCTTCCAGAATATATCCTTGGTCAGGGATTAGATTTATAAAAATGCGCTAGTAAGATTGTATGAATAATTTGCTTTGTAATTCTTTGTTTGTAACCAACAACAACAATGGATTCCTTTGTGATGGATGCAGATAACATGTGACTCAGATCTCAAGTGGGATGCATGGCTCTGTTCATCCATTTTCTAAGTAATCCATTCCATTCATCCCATCTGCTATATAGCAAGATGGGAGGACAAGAAAATCTCATCCAGCAGGTACTACTTCTATGGTAGGCCCCGTCTCCTTGAAGTGTAGATTTATATTGTTATCATAAAAGGCAATTTTGCCGAGTACCGTGGACACTTGAACTGGAAGGCCTCCTTGGAGTGTGTCCAGTGTTAACATAAAATGTAACTTTGTCGAGTACCTTCCACACCTCAGTGAGAAGGGCTAGCCGTCGCATGAGATTTTTGTAGCCCTCCATCATGGGAGAGGGTAAAATCCAACAAATAAATGGATCGCTCAAAATAGAGGTTTGTTTGCTTGATCCACTTTGGTACCTGTCAGATGAGATTTTCGGTAGCCCTCTGCGCATATTATGCGCCTGCATCAATCTGTTGTGTTCTTGTGAGGCCAGCGATGACTCAGTAGGAGATGTAGGAAAAACAGGTCAAAAAATACGCATCCCACTTGTCTTTGGACCTGAGATTTTCCACCACAGGAGGTAGTATATATAGAAAGAAAAATGCAAAAAGAGAGATTGCGATTGCAGCTGATATTTAGAGTGATCTATCGTTGTACCAAGACAATGAGCATTCGGGTAAAAAGATGGAAACTCCATGTGGTCAGTTGTCTAAGTTCAGATATTAAAATGATATTAACAGACAGATAGGATGCTAAAAAAGGCAAGGTTAGATGCTGAAAGGTCACGCCTGATCAAAGATTTAGTTAAAGTTTAATTTACTCCAAAATAAACTTAGAAGGTCTTTCCGATTAAGCAACAAGTACCCTTGTTAGGCCCAATAAACATCCACTGAAATAACGGGCCTAATTCTTACCTTTTTCTTTCATTAAATAATACCTTACTTGTGAATCCGCCAATATTTTCTGGCTTAAATGATTGCATCCATTGCAAACAGACGACCACCATATGCAAGCCCCAAACGGAGAATCCAGCCACGTAAATAGTAGGAAAAGCTATTTACGTAGAGAGAGGAATAAATGAAACCAATGCATGTGTCTGTGTGAAGCAATCATATCATGTACCTCCTCAATGTTATAAATGAAAACGACAAAGATATCCATCGACTTGTCCTTCCCTTGGCCCACCTTTCTTCTTCCACTAGAAACCTGAACGATAATTATTTTAATCTCAAGTTCCTGAAAGTGGAGACGGTTTCCTCCTACTCAAACAACTTCGAGTAATCCGGTTAGTTTTCTCCAGAATGGTTTTTACGTTTCTATGTCCTGGGAATTGATTCTTAATATTGCCCAAGTAATGGCTTCGGGTATGAAGGGCATTTTTTAGTTTTTTCCAGCCTTTCTGCAACTGTTTGCCTGTTTTGGAGGTATTTTCCAGCTTGGAATGATATAACGGACCGAACTCTTCCTTCGTTTAGAGACGAGTGCTTCAACGTACTTTAAATGCTTGCTGTGTTTCTTGGGTTCTTGGGTCGCTGATTCTGTTTGCTGCTAAGTTAAGATTTCAACTTGCTAGATTGAATGTGTTGGATATAAAAAAGAGCTGGCGGAGAGCGTTGCTATTAGAGATATTCGAATTTTCGAATTCGGATTGATTTAATTTTGATGATGATTCGGCAGGCGTTTTTGTATATTGCTGTGTAGATTCTTGGAGTTGGAATGCAAGGAAGAAACCATGTTGTTCTTTGCTAAGGCGTAGGTATTTGCTCTGTCAAAGATCGATGAATTCCAATCATCTTTCTCTGCTTTAACCAATAAGTTCTGCAAACTGTTCAGGATGTCAGTTCCTGTGACATCTCATGAGATCTCGTTCTGAAACAAAGAGAGGGAAGGGGTGGTCTCCTGCCATTGCTGAAGTGGGAGAGGTATGGGGTTCCTAGCTTCTGTCCTGGTCTCTGTTTTTGGCTTATGCAAATTAATCAGGAAAAGCATATCTATTTGCACCATTAGAATTACTGAGTTGCACTTATAAAAACAAGTTCTTACTGCATTAGCTTGAGAAGAAAAAGTGCGAGATCCTGCAAGTAGTCGATTTCGGATGGTTTCAGATATGTGTTTCTGCTTCACAAAATAAAATTGGATTATTGTTTTATTTCCAAGCTTGTAACGATAGTTTGTTGAGAGGGTTCTGATAGCATGATCTCTTCTTCAAAGTTTCAAAAATGCAGTAGCTGAGATTTTAGATTACGGAGTACATTGCCTCTTATTGTAGTTCCTTTCTTATAAATTATTTCAGGATTGAAGGAGAAAGATAAAGCATGATGAGGGCTCTCGGATGTACATTCGAAGATGCGATGGGCGCTCTCGCAGGTGCATTTGAACTCGTATCTACGGCTTGCCTGTTGCTGTTACTAATATATATTTTCAATATTGTTTAGTCCCAACCTTTGTTTTGTGCATTTGAACTTTGGAACCTAAAGTATTTTAACTTGGTTAGGTACATGGACTGCTTTCTGTGGGGAGTCTGATTATTCACATAACGATGAGAAAGCTTGTGGTCTTGGCTTTCTGGCAGTCTTCGATTCTTTCTCATGTATCAACCACTTCTTGGTCATTTTGGTTGATATGATGCTCTTGCTTATGCTGTTCTTTCACTTAATTCACATAACTGGATCAAGAGCCACCCAGATGCCCAGACACTATCAAGGAATTCCACCCTTGCAGATATTTTCCGCCCTTTTCAATGGAAGTTTAGGATTGGTTTACATGATTCTAGGAATCTGGATGCTGGAGGAGAAACCAAGGACGGGACAGGCTACTTTACATGTGCACCAGTGGCTGGCGATGTTGTTTCAGGGACTCACTTGGGTGTTGCTGAGTTTAACTGTGATTCGGGGGTTAGGCCAGTTTCAGAAAGCCTTCCTGCGGCGTTTGATGACAATTGCATGCATGTTTGGGGGTTTCCTCTGCTCTTCATCTCTTTGGGTAGTAGTGACAGAGAGAGAAATATCAGCAAAGACTGTTCTAGATGTTTTATCTTTGCCAGGAGCGATTCTATTGGTAGTCTGTGCTGTTAAAATTTCTAAGCGTCTGAACATTGGTGAAATCAGTAATGAAGCTCTTTATGAGCCTTTGAGTGGTGGGACTAATGGAGATAAGACTGATTCAGGCAGTTATGTGACATCATTTTCTAATGCTGGTTTACTTGGTCGTATGTCTTTTTGGTGGTTGAATTCTTTGATGAAAATGGGTTCAGAGAGAACCCTTGAGGAGAAGGATGTACCCGAATTGCGTGAGGTAGATCGGGCAGAAAGTTGTTACTCGTTGTTTGTGGAAGAACTCGGTAAACAGAAACAGGACGAACAATCTAGCCCATCTGTTCTGTGGACAATAGTTTCCTGCCAATCGAGAGAAATTTTAGTTACTGGTTTTTTTGCATTTCTCAAAACAGTGACTTTATCTACCGGTCCTCTTCTTCTTAATGCCTTTATTAAGGTTGCTGAAGGAGAAGGGGGTCTTGAATATGAGGCTTACCTCTTGGCTGGAGGATTGTTCTTTGTGAAATGCATAGAATCTGTATCACAAAGGCAGTGGTTTTTTCGGACTAGACTGATTGGTGTCCAAGTAAGGTCCTTGCTGTCGGCAGCTATATACCGGAAACAATTGAGGCTGTCAAATGCAGCTAAGTTGACACACTCGGCTGGAGAGATAATGAACTACGTCACCGTGGACACTTATCGAATAGGGGAATTCCCGTTTTGGTTTCACCACATCTGGACCACAAGTCTCCAGCTCTGTTTTGCTATAGCAATTCTCTTCCATGCAGTTGGACTCGCAACTTTTTCGGCCCTTGTTGTCATAGTACTCACTGTGCTTGTGAATGCTCCCCTGGCCAAATTACAGCATAAATATCAAACAAAACTCATGGGGGCACAAGATGAAAGGCTGAAGGCTACAACGGAAGCTCTTGTGAATATGAAGGTACTGAAGCTCTATGCATGGGAAACCCATTTCAAGGGAGTTATAGAGGGGTTGAGGAAAGTGGAATATAAGTGGTTGAAAGCATTTCAGCTACGACGAGCATACAATACATTTTTCTTCTGGGGTTCTCCCGTGTTAGTCTCAGCTGCTACTTTTGGATCATGCTACCTCCTTGGGGTTCCTCTCTATCCGAGTAATGTGTTCACGTTTGTAGCAACTTTACGTCTTGTTCAGGACCCAATCAGAGCAATCCCTGATCTTATTGGAATTGTGATCCAAGCAAAGGTTGCATATACACGAATAGTGAAATTCCTGGAGGCACCTGAGCTGCAGAATGGACATTTCAGGGAGAAGTTTAACCGGGAGCTGAAACACTCAATTGAGATAAAGTCAGCCAATTTTTCCTGGGAAGGAAATTATTTGAAACCCACGCTCAAACATATAAATTTAGTAGTTAGACCTGGTGAGAAGGTGGCAATTTGTGGAGAGGTAGGCTCGGGAAAATCAACACTTCTAGCAGCAATTCTTGGAGAGGTTCCAAACACCGATGGCAAAGTAAGTTTTTATACATCATCTTTTCTTCTGTTAATTCATTAAGAAGGAAAATATCTCAGCTCTTCAACAACTTTGTACACTGATATTTTCTCTTTTTTCTTAATAGTATCCTCTGCCATTTTCCCTTTTCCCTTTTCATTCTGATATTGAACATTGTTGTCTAGTATGCCATGTCTTGTCCCAGGCAAAGAACATTTTCCCAGTTTCATCTATAAAAGCAAACTCGTGAGAAAATCTTTTTTGCTTAACATCACAGATTCTAGTTCGTGGAAAGGTAGCATATGTCTCTCAGGCCGCATGGATCCAGACTGGGTCCATACGAGAAAACATTTTATTTGGGTGTCCAATGGATAAGGAAAGATACCAAGAAGTGTTGGAGAAGTGTTCCTTGGTAAAAGACTTTGAGATGTTACCTTTTGGTGATCTTACTGAAATAGGAGAAAGAGGAGTGAACCTAAGTGGTGGTCAGAAGCAGCGAATTCAACTTGCTCGTGCAGTGTATCAGGTTGCAGATATATATCTCTTGGATGATCCGTTCAGCGCGGTTGATGCTCAAACGGCTTCAACCCTATATAAAGTAATAGCTTATTTTGAAAATGCTGTTAATTAGCTCATCAAATGGTTTGCGTTTAACATAAACCTCATCTCTGCACAGGAATGCATCATAGGAGCTCTATCAGGGAAGACAGTCTTGCTAGTGACACACCAAGTAGATTTCCTTCCGGGATTTGATTCAGTTTTGGTTAGTTGGCATCACATTTTAAGTTCCTTTGTCCTTCTCTTTTCCAAGAATTATTTTTCATTTTTTTTATCCTTCACTTATCTTGGTGCTTGTTAGTAATTCATAGTGATTAGCCATTACGAGTTGTGAGTTGCTCTGCGTCATGCCCTTACAGTGCCAGCCTGAAATATTCCATTTTATATGCAGTTCTTCTGCAAATCACGGAACCATTTCTGAATAATAGAAACTATATTAAGTTTCTAGCTTTTCTAAATGTACCAAAAAGTGAAGAGGTGCCTAATCTAGTAAGGACTTGAAACAACTAGAATTGGGGACAAGTTTATTCTTGCTGATCAATCAGAAAAATCTGCTTTTACATTGCTGATTTTCTCATTAATTGGAAGTTGAGATAATCGTCAAATATACGATAGTTATGCTGCAAGGAAACAGCATTTTGATATAATTCTGTTTGTTGACAGTTAATGTCAGATGGGGCAATCACGTGTGCTGCTCCTTATCCCGAGTTATTGGCATCTAGTAGAGAATTCCAGGACCTCGTCAATGCACACAAAGAAACTGCAGGTTCTGAAAGGCTTTCGAATGTTGTTCCTCCTAAAAGGCCTGAAAAATCCATGACACAGATCCAGAAGGCCTTTTCTGAGAAACAGCAAAACACAGTGAAATCATCAGTAGGAGAGCAGTTGATTCAGAAAGAGGAGACAGAGACTGGAGATACGGGTCTGAAACCTTACCTGCAGTACCTGAACCAGAATAAGGGGTACTTGTACTACTCCTTGGCAGCCCTTACACATCTCATATTCGTTGGTGGGCAGGTCTTACAGAACTCTTGGATGGCTGCAAATGTTCAGAATCCTCAAGTCAGCAAATTGCGGCTTATCATAGTTTACATCGCAATCGGGGGTGGTTCAACAATTTTTCTATTTGTTAGATCTCTGTTGATAGTTGTTTTGGGTATGCAGACGTCAAAATCTTTATTTTCTCAGCTACTGAACTCTCTATTCCATGCACCGATGGCTTTCTTTGATTCAACGCCTCTGGGAAGGATACTGAGTCGGGTAAGCATGTCAATGGTGAAACTTGACCATAAGTTGCTCTTAAAGAAACTTCTTGAAATATTTCCTCTTGAAATGAATTAAAGTTCTGACATTTTCTTTTCTCATATAGGTCTCTTCTGATTTGAGCATTCTCGACCTTGACTTGCCATTCAGTTTTGTCTTGGCAACGGGTGCTACTGTAAACTTATACAGCAATCTTGGAGTATTGGCTGTTGTTACCTGGCAAATATTATTTATGTCCATACCGATGTTATATCTATCAATTCGGCTACAGGTAATGGGCACATAACTCCAGAGTATGATTGTCATCATATGTTGTGTTTTACCTTCATAAATAACTCTGATGGATTTCATTTTCAATCAATAGAGCTACTATTTTGCTTCTGCAAAAGAGTTTATGCGAATCAACGGCACGACGAAATCTTTAATAGCAAATCATCTAGGCGAATCCATATCAGGAGCAATGACAATCAGAGCTTTCAAGGAAGAACATCGGTTCTTTGCAAAAAATCTTGACCTCATTGACAAGAATGCTAGTCCATTCTTCCATAATTTTGCAGCAAATGAATGGTTGATCCAGCGGCTGGAGACTATGGGTTCTGTTGTTCTCTGCTCCTCAGCACTCGTCATGGCTTTGCTTCCACCTGGAACTTTCAGCTCTGGTGAGTCTATGGAGTTCTCATTAGGCCTTAAGGTATTATGGTAGGTATACTACAAAGTTTGTCATCCTCTGATTATATTACATGATTCGGTACATGTACATCTGCAGCATTTCATAACAGCAAACAAGTAATCTTAATTATCCTGTATATGCCTATAACTGAAATCGAATCGACTCTATGGAATCTTGTACTAAGAGAACTAAGCAAACTTGACAATCCTCTGAGAGATCTCCAGTAGTATCCGACTCAAAAGAATAATTATAAACCTCCTTACTCGGATCCCATATGAATCCTTCAAAATTTAGTAATTGATCTGAGACAACCTTTTGGAAGTGATCGAATATTTCTCTTTCCGAAATTTTATTGGTAGCAGAACTAGTTTACTAGTTTTTTTATTATAAGATTAGCTAAAGATCCTATTGGCACGTTCTTCTGATGCAGGATTTATCGGCATGGCATTATCTTATGGCCTTTCATTAAACTTGGGCCTTGTTTGGTACTTTCAAAATCAATGTACAGTTGCAAATCACATAATCTCTGTTGAAAGACTGAATCAGTACATGTACATTCCTAGTGAGGCCCCAGAGGTCTTAGAAGGCAACCGACCCACGCCCACTTGGCCAACTATTGGTAAAGTGGAGCTCCAAAATTTGAAAGTAAGTTCCACGTAGTAAAGAAAGTACATTTTGTTCTTCACTTTCATTTAGAAAACCTAGTATATGTCAACAACTTTAAACATATCACCATCACTATGCTGAAAAAAGTCATTGTCAAGCAGATCAGATACAGACCCGACACGCAATTGGTTCTCCGAGGGATCAGTTGCACATTTGAAGGAGGTCACAAGATTGGGATAGTGGGCCGAACCGGCAGTGGGAAGACGACACTCATCGGTGCATTATTTCGCTTGGTAGAGCCAGCAGACGGGAAAATAATCATAGACGACGTTGATATCTCCACCATTGGACTACATGATCTGAGATCACGTCTCGGGATCATTCCTCAAGATCCAACCCTTTTCCAGGGAACTGTCAGATTCAACTTGGATCCCTTGGAACAACATACCGATGCGGAAATTTGGGAGGTAATGTTGCTAGTGATTTCTCTATTTTTTGGTTGTGGGGTGGGGGAGAAGTTGCCTGAAATGGTAGTCTTTTTGTTCTTATATAGAATCACAACCAGTTGTTAATTTCTAACAAATAACTTTCTTGCTTTGTTCAAAAGGTTCTTGGAAAGTGTCAGGTTCGGGAGGCTGTTCAAGATAAAGAAGAGGGTCTTGACTCTTTGGGTAAGGTCTTAAACTAAATCATTTTCGCTTTCCACTGTAGTTGAGTCTAACATTCTGATACTGCAGTAGTACAAGATGGATCAAATTGGAGTATGGGGCAGCGGCAATTATTTTGCTTGGGCCGTGCTTTGCTGAGAAGAAGCCGGATTCTGGTTCTCGATGAAGCAACTGCATCAATCGACAATGCAACAGATCTGATCCTTCAGAAAACAATAAGGACAGAATTTGCTGAGTGCACTGTAATCACAGTTGCCCACAGGATACCAACTGTGATGGACTGCACTAAGGTGCTAGCTTTAAGCGACGGTGAGTTCCTTCATCCTACCAAAGCTTATAAATGACCTGTTAGATGCAATGGGAGCGAAAATGAACTATAGTTTCAAGTCGTAGAGCAGATGATGGATGGTTAGTTTTCTGTGTACTATACCAAAGTGATCTTTATGTGCTAACGTTTCTTTTATTCTCAGGCAAAATAGTCGAGTATGATGAACCAATGAGGCTGATGAAGCAAGAGGGATCGCTTTTCGCTGAGCTTGTCAAAGAATACTGGTCTCACAGTGCAAACGCCAGTATCCACTACGGATCGTACGAGAAAGTCTTACGATAACAACTTCCAAGATCTATGCGACCTGTCTTCTTGTGGTTCACAAAAGAAAATATAAGACAAGAAGCAGCAACATTACGGCTTTCCATATCGATGTTGCAGTCGCTTTCCCTCCATGAATGGATGTCACCCCAAGGCTTCTCTCCTGAGGGCGCACCTAGTACTCTACAAGTTTTGCAGGTCCAGGCCACGAAGATTACCAGACACAAGAAAAGGAGCTCCGAAGCTGCAGAATATTTCAGCTCGACAAAGCATGGGAGTTCAGAAATTCTGGACCTACAGCAACTAGGATCACAATTCTAGCTACCATTTCGCATCGAGAATGGGATTCTGGTTAAGTTGTAATCTACCATTTCTTATCAATACAAAGCCACAGTTTTCAACCATCGGTAAATTATCAAAAAACAAATTCCATATATAAGGCCACAAGATCTTGTATCATTCGTTTGGCAATCTCATAATTGAACCCATAGCATGTTGTGAGTGCCGAGCCAGAATGGCTTGATAATGTTGCACCTATATGGAATTTGCACAACAAACCTATGTCTGGAGCTGGGCCCCAGTATGGGTTAAGCCGCATGGTCAGCTTGACGAGGGCACATGGGCAGAGCTCCCAAAACAAAAAATAATAATTCCTATTTTGTTAATATATATATAGTCCTAGGGTTCCGTAACGGATGGAGAAATTTTTTGAACTTTGTGGTAACTATTTTTTGCTGTGGAGATACTGAATCTTAGAAGGAGAGCCTTGGCGCAACGGTAGAGTTGTTATCGTGTGACCTTGAGAGCACAGATTTAAGGCATGAAAATAGCATTTTACAAAATGCAAGGTAAAGCTGCGTACTATTAACCCTTATGATTTGCTCCTTCCCCGAATCCTGCGAATCCCTCGTATGCAGGAGCTTCATGCACCAGGGCTGCCCTTTTTAGATAATGAAAATGGTGTGAGCCTGTATTCATATCTCCATTGAGGAAGAACACACCGTCAATTTGCATATTTCTTATTTTTCATCTCCTTTTTTTATTTTTGTTGCATCTTCGTAAAACCCACTGCAATCTCCACATGGAAGTTACCCACTTGTTTCCGAGGACGCCTCTTGGTTCTACAACTTCCGCAGGTCCAGACGGCCACGTCTTTCCATCAGGTTATAACATAAAAGCTCCAAATGTTGTAGCATACTAAGATCAACCACGCTGGGAATTCAGACATGCTGGACCTATAGCAATCCAAATTCTAGCTACAAGGGTCTCAAGACTCCCATCACGGTCAATTTGTAAGTACTTATAAATCGAAAACCAGAGTTTTAACCGGCAAAAATACAAGAATCTGACAATAATTGAATAAGTGTATCCTTTGCAGAAATCATACATTCGCTGAATGGAGCTCCAAGTTTTTTCTAGTTCAAAAGTATAGAACACCTTTCTAAGCTTCACATACAATGTCAAATCCCAAAATCTATGTGATCTTAGATCACCTGTGCGAACTCCACTGTGCGAACTCCAAAAGAGAGGACAAGCAGAATGGTTGTAAACCAGGTAGATCTTCTGTTGAGAATCTGCAACAACATCAATTAAGTGTACCTGCAAACATAAAGATTTTCAGTGATTTTCAGAAAGGGAATGTGAACAACACAACTACTAGCCCCGTCATGGAGCAGCTGAAATTCACCAGCAAATACATAATGCAGCAGTGTTTGCATTCAAATACATCAAAAGCTGGTGCTTTTGTATCGAAGAAGAGACGTGCACATGAGCTGGGATGCCCCTAGAAGTGGCAAGTGATCGACATCAATATCTTGGTCCATATCAGTTTCATAGTGCACTTCCCACATAATTTAAAGATCCAAAGATAAGAAAGGTAGCCTCAAGCAAACAGTAAATTACAATTCTCATCCAAGTACACAAACCCTGGCTTGACTGTTGATTACATTTATGGTCCTCCAAGTATGGCATTCTCGATATCTTCTCTGCTCAATGCATAACTGAATCTTCTCTCAACATCCTTGTCAAGATTCCCTGGACCAATCTTCAGGTATCTGCATATCAATTCCAATCTACGAGTACATGTCAAAAGCACACAACTACAAAACAATGCCCATAGAACCATTATTGTTTAATGTATGGAAAAAGCTTGGAATGCCCAAGAATATAGGGCTATCATTGGATGCAGATAGCCAATCTTTTCTATGTATAATTAATCAAAAGAACCAAAAGATACCACTAAATGGAGGAAAAGAAAAAACACACGCAAGAAAGACATGATGGATCAGGTCAAACCATATCAAAAAGAGTATGAAGAAACACATTCATGACTGATGAGCAAAAAGTGTTCCCCAACCAGGAAGACACAAAAACTAACTGAATCACTAATCTCCAGGCAATGACCACAATTTTCTAAACATTTCAGCAAACGATGTACTATTCCATTCTTTGTCAGGTTTGACAGGGTAGCTAAAGATTCAAATATTCACTCTCCAGAAAGTTCTAGTCAGACAGTTTCAAGATATCTCGATGTAGTATGTCCAGTTCAAAACATTCTCCAAATTACTACACTGAAATGTTTATACATATATGCATAAGTAAGGTGCTGCTTGCTAAACCACAGCAACATATCATATATGGAATTGAACAAAACCTTGATGCAAATATGAATCACACTGTCTAATTGGCAATGCAGCACATCATCATTACAATATATACAATACCAATCTAAAAGCTTCTATGGAATTGATATTTTTCACAAATCAAATTTTGAAGTTAGAAGTTTCTTCTCGTCAAGAACGTTAGTTTGTTTTGATGATCATCTATTAGTTTCAGTTACTCTCAAAAAATAGAACGCCAAGTCACCCAAGAACTGAACAACCTGAAAATGCACATGGCAGATACACAGAGACTCTTCTACTTTGAATTCGCTCTCCAAACAGGGCTTCATGGTGTAGCATCAGCTCATAGACAATGGAGTCTTTAATCAAGCATTTCCCTCAACATCTGAATTTCGGATCCAGCTATTTCATACTCTCCAAGCCATTCATAAATTGGTAAGATTAAGTGAACAACACCTTAAGGATGCAAAAGCCTGACAGCTTGTCAGTTTCCATTCATAGCAGCCCCTCGCCTCACTCCAATCCATTTCAGTGAAGACAATGGTCATAGACTCCAAAGCGTCAATTATCATATAAACTTGGAACAACCACTACACCAGTCCTCTAAGAGCAAATGAAACAACAACCAAAAAAATTGTATCTTCCATCATCTCAAACTAGCAAATCGACGGTACCGAAACCCAAACAACCTCCAGCAAATGTAATAATAATAATAATAATAATAATAATAATAATAATAATAATAATAATAATAATAATAACTTTTAAATCTGCAACTGAAAAGTCAATAAAACAACTCAGTTCAGAGAGATCAAATAAATAAATAAAAGATTCTACATAAGCTCACAGCAACTACAACTGCAAAACTCCATCAACGCAAAAATTCCAATAACCAAAACTAGAAAACCCAATTGAAACCATCAAGCGAGTGCAACTCTTTCGCCAAGCCACAAATTGGTCCCAACTTTTCACATTTAGTCCAATCTACACGAAAACAGAATCTCCAAACCCTGACAATTGCAACAACCAAAAACAAAGAGAAATTGGAAACAGAATTCTTCAAGACCTTATACAGAGATCGGTGACATCTAGCGAGAGCTGGGCGTGCCAATCGCGCTTTTCGACAAACCAAACGGCCCGATCCTCTCTGCTTTGATAAAACCCCAAATTCTTCAACCAAGCTTCTATACAGGGAAGACTGTGAGAGTACAAGGGTTTCTTCTTCTCCGGAAGCTTTTCAAGCCATTCCTTATCTGCAGTGGTTAATTCTGCCTTGCAGAAAATTAGGGTTTTTCTTCTGCTACTGGAAAGGCGAGCTACGGTTTGAGTACACGGATGGAATTTACTGCAATGAGAAGTTGGGAAGGAGAGAAATTGCAGGGTAGTTAGAGAAGTGGAAGAAGGCAGGAATGGGAGAGAGTGTTTGGTGGTAGGATTGATGGATTCGAACGCACAAATGGCGGGCATTTTGTACTTTCAATTGCCTCAGAGAGAGAGAGAGAGAGCTGTAATGTCCTACCGATTTAGAGGAAGGGTGGAAACCTGGACCTTACACTCTGCTCGGATCAACTACAAGCTTATTCTTCGGGGACCCACCTATGCCAATTTCCAAAATGGACATGATCAGATCCGTTAATATGACAGGGAAAAACAAGTACATCGTTGGTGCAGAGTATATGATACGAACAAGATTGTGAACGTTCGGATCTACCAAAAAATGCGCACACTCGGAGCAATTACTTGTCAGACATGGCTGAGCAATAGAGCCCAAAAAGGACCAAATCTAACCCTATATCAGCCCACTGGCTGACACATAGCAAAGTCCATTTCATCACCGCTTTGAAAAAAATAAAATAAAAACTCACGAAGGCTCCATTAGACATATAATACTGGTCGTGCGTTTATGCTGGATTTGTCCCATGTAAAAGGCAGCTTTGGTACGAAGCTTTTATGTATGCGAACTTGCAGGAAAAGGCAGATTACAAGAGTTAATAATATACAGTCTTATTTTATATTTTTGCAAGAAGTTATTTTTATTCTCTGAACCTTAAGGTCACACGACAACTTTTGTTGCGCCAAGGCTTCCTTCACGTGTGACCTGTATAATCTGCGCTGGACTATTCCTTGAATGGCTTGTATGATTTTGTCTATGTGATTATTGTGCCGAACATGGAATAATCTGGTGGTGTAGTCACTTAAGCCCGATTATATAAGCCTTTGCAACTCGGACCCTTGCCTCCTGGTTTATCCATAAACCAAATGCAATTGTAGATGTGCAGGCTGAGGTGTAGCACTTCTGCAAGTTGCTAATTGATATAGTGGGCTTCTTGTCACCAAGATCAATTAAACTAGTGGGCTTCTCCACATCCGATTTTTCCTTCTTTTTTTTCCTTGATTGTGGTAAGCATCACTCTCAGAAGATCAGATGGAGGGGATCTCGAATTACCTACAAAACTACTATTCAGCAGACTCTCTCAGAGGCAACCAACCAGTGTTTGAGCAATGTCCCTTCTGCTGTTCGTAGTCTACGTACAAGGTAATTACAAATCAAAATGTGCAGGTTATTGAACTAATCCATCTTATAAAAGTGCACCGTTACACAATATTGCACTTAGAGAGTGATGTCCTACATTATGGTAGAGTTGTCGTCGTGTGACCTTAAGGCCACATGTTTAAGACATGGAAACAGCTTTTTGAAAAATGCAAGGTAAGGTTGTGTATTATTGACCCTTGTGGTCCCCTCCTTTCTCAGACCTGGCATATGCGAGAATTTCGTGCATCGGGCTGCCTTTTTAGCGTGAGGCCTGGCGGCTGTAGGTGATCTAACCACTAAATGCAAAAGTAATTTTAAGTTAAGCAAATTAAGCCCTTTTCATTTGTTTAGTTATTATCGAACCAATTAGGCCTCAACTTTCTTGGATCCAACTCGATGAACAAGACTCCACCATCCCACATCCCCTATGACCAATAGTTTGCAAGTGTCCCATGTATCTGTTCTTGCTTTAAAAGGACACAGTCGTTTGCTCATGGAGCATTGAGGAAGTTCCTGCTTGTTCTATAACCATGGCTGGTTGCAGATGCCTCGTAATGTTATTAGCTATGTTTTCATTCTTACCTTATATTTGTCATGCACAACTCTCTGTCTCATTCTACGACAAAACATGTCCCACCGTCACCGATATTGTAAAATCCACCGTCCGATCGGCGATTAACAGGGAAAAGAGGATGGGGGCTTCTCTTCTTCGCTTGTTATTCCATGATTGTTTTGTTGCTGTTAGTAGATTTTCCACCGATCTGATTTAGATGATACAGTTCGATTCATGCATGCTTTACTTGAATGATGGATTTCCATGCTTTTAACTTTGATATCCACATGATCGAAGATACATGGATAGGAAAGTGTCTTCGGTTTTTCGCCTCCTTTTATGTACTTTCAGTATTTTCACCTGATTTCCTACAGGGTTGTGATGCTGGAGTTTTGCTGGATGACAATCTTCCGAGCATCGATAGCGAGAAGAAGGCACGACCGAATGCAAATTCTCTCAGAGGATTTGAGTTGATCGATAAGGTTAAGGATGCAGTAGATAACGCATGCCCCGGACCCGTAGTCTCGTGTGCGGACATTCTAGCAATCGCTGCTCGTGATTCAGTGGTGGAGGTAAGGGCAAGATTTGTTACATGTCTAGTTGGTCAAGTGCAAGAAGCAACTGGGCTCTAACTTACAAAATTTCACAGTTGGCAGGTCCTTCATGGTCTGTACCCTTGGGAAGGAGGGATGCAAGGACAGCAAACAGAAAGCTAGCAGAAACCGATCTCCCACCTCCATTTGCAAACCTTACAGATATCATCAACCAGTTCAATGCTAAGGGCTTCACACCCAGGGAGATGGTTGCACTATCCGGAGCCCATTCAATCGGCATGGCCCGCTGTGTCCTATTTCGCAATCACCTATACAACGGGACCAGTCTAGAGACTTTGGTAGCCAATGATAGAAAATCGATTTGCCCCTTAACTGGTGGGGATGACAACTTGTCCTCATTGGATCAGCAGAGTCCGAATCGCTTCGGCAATAACTACTACCAAGCACTTGTCAAGAGGAGAGGGTTGCTTCATTCCGATCAAGAGCTTTTCAATGGCGTATCTACAGATGACC
Organism: Warburgia ugandensis; assembly: GCA_035236585.1. Taxonomy (NCBI): domain Eukaryota; kingdom Viridiplantae; phylum Streptophyta; class Magnoliopsida; order Canellales; family Canellaceae; genus Warburgia; species Warburgia ugandensis. Next base: position 70,798,233 of record CP141134.1, read on the forward strand.
TTGTCACGACCTATAGTCAAGATTCACAGACATTCTACACTGACTTTGCTAATGCCATGGTCAAGATGGGGAACATGAATCCCCTCACAGGGAATCAAGGGGAGGTCAGGAAAAATTGTAGGAAAAGCAATTAAAAAAGAAGAAGAGGCAGTACGTTTAGCAGTTTATATCTATATCGTTTTCTCATTAGATGTAATCTTGGGAAGCTCCATGTATTATAATATTTCGAATATTATCATGTTCCTCGAAGTTAATCTTGCTTAGGAGTGATACAGTTCACTAATCTAAGTAATGGAGAAGAGGAACCGACCTGGTTTTGATGCCACAGTGGTCTACAATATCAGTAACACAATCAGTCGTCATTATGACAAATAAGATAAGAAGGAAGATCAATTAAAACGTTGAGACTTCTTTTGGTCCAGAAGAAGGGAAAAAGGAACTTATTTCTCCTCAGTGATCAAGAGAGAGAGGAATCAGTGTGATCTTGGTCATGCAACGAAATGAAGGAAAGAAAGTGGAAACGAACTCGTCAACAAGTAAACAATTTGGGTTCTCATTCAATGAACCCCGAGGAATATAAAATTATAAACTGAATGATAAACATCAAAATTTGGGGAAATCTCCAATTGAATTCTTTTTTTGTGAAATGTATGCGACACCCATTAACTTATCTTCAACAAAAGGCAAAGAAGACTTATGGGGCACTGTCATTCTCTAGTACCGGTTGGGTCCTAATTGCTGGTGCCGAGGGCATTTTACTCGTCCCAATCCAAACACTCCCCAAAGCCTCTCCCTGATACGATTCATTTTCCATTGCTTTCATCTTCTTCTTCTTCACAAGTTTGAATGTTGCGAATCCTAGCAAACTTAGCAAAACCAACCCACCAAATCCACACCCAAATGCAGTCACCCACACCTTCCAATCTCTCCCATTCTCCTTCGAGTTCTCCGGTGCCGGGGCAGGAAGCGAGGATTCAACTGACGGAACTGCTAACGAGAAGTGGCCTTGATTCCTTGTTAAGCATACATTTGGATATACAATGTCGGTGAGGTTCACCGACCCTCCCGGCTCAAATCTAACACATTTAACCGTTGAGTTTGTTCCTATTGGCAGTTCAACATTTGCAAACCTAATGGAAATCGGATTTGCAGTCAAACTGAGGTCAAGCATGGCACTTCGATTTGCTGCATCATAAGTATGGAAACCAACAACTGGGGTCACAAAAGTATAGCCTGGAACGTTGTAATAAGAAGAAGACCAGTTGCCCAAATTTTGATACGCTATAGCTAATCTTGTCACAAAGGGCACTGGAATGACTCTCGGCGGAATATCCACAGCCGTAAAATTCACTCCCCTGGTCCAAAAGCTCCCGCTCCTGAGCCTCGCAACATAAGCTTCCATGCCTGAGAAATTAGCCGGAAGTGGAATCCGAAACAAAACACCGGTCCGATGTCGACGGTCTAATTCTTTGAAACCATAATCCCGAAGAAGATCATCTAGCAAGCTGCTAGAGAAGTCACCTGAGCTTTCGACAACAGAAGAAAGAGCGAAAGAGAGGAGAGCCAAGCTGAGAATCCATCTTCTTCTTGGCTCCATCAAATTGATCAACTGGACTCAACTCCGTTGATCATTATATCAATAATCACGTCGAGCTGACAATGTAAGGAATAAAACTCCCGAAATCATTTTTGCCCGTTTCGAATCGTCTAATGACACCCAGAGGCCATTGGAAATCTACACCATGCATGTTCTTCCTTGGACTTTGGGTGAGAAAATTTCAAGCAAAGAATGGATGGGCAAAAGAATCAATCATTAACTCGATTATCATTGTCCCAATAAACCGCTTCCTCCCCTCATATTCGATTACGCAAAAGCCTGCAAGTCCAAATACAAATATAAATTTCTTCGAAATACCTTACCAATCACTTTCCCAGCACCGGATTATCGATAGCTGGATTGATCCTTGAACGTTGAAGAACTATTTGGAAAATTAGAGGGGTTCTCGGGGAACCCAGAGAGCAGAGTCCGTGTAGAGATGGAAGATGGTTGTAGAGAGAGCTTCGATAGTCTTCCCCTCCATGGCTGGAGAGAGGCCACATGAAAAAGGCTTGTCCTGAAAGGGGCCCTTTTAGTTGGTTGACGGCATATTTTAATTTCCAATACTCCGTCAACATGGTAGGTCGGACCTTCAAAGGGAGAATGTCTAAAATAAATGATGCCAACGAGGACTGGCACCGGAAAACTAGAGACCGATAGAAAACCCTAAATGAAGCCTTCCAAGATCTAACTATTTCTATATTTTTCAGTGTGGTGGTTGGCCGGAGCCGGTTTCTGTGGACGGCTTCTTGTCTGCTCGCCACCTGGACTGGCAGACAGGGTGTCCGGTTCTCTCTTATTACTCGGCAAAGGGCGGAGAAAGATGGGGTCTTATAGATGGATTCAGACCATCCATCTATTTGGATTTCAAGATTGTTCGATCGGTATGATCGCTTGGTTGTTACCTTCAACTATCTGTTGGGGGCCATTCAGAATGATGTAAATGGACGATCGCGTCCGTTGATGAAACATCCACTATCCTCCTGGATTGCACCGGTGTGATTGGAAAGCCATGTTTCACCGTAGCCACCCGATGGACTCTCCAAAGGTCATCAAGTAGAGATCAACCGTTGATGTGGCTAGCTCTTTTCCTGAATAAATTGTCAGTATGGAAGAGTGTTGACCTACCACTTTGACTAATGGTTTTGGTGATCTTGTAGGCTGCAGTTGATGTGGTCTAATTATCTAATACCTGCACGGAGCCTGTGGGGCCGGACCTGGTAGTATAACATAAGGTGGCATATACCTACTGACCCAGATGGCTCGGCAACTGGGACCCAGGGAAAATGCATGATTAGCGGAGTGTTTGGTGGGATTACGGCCCGTTTAACTTGTGAAGCGTTCTAATGACCCGTCACTCCCTCTCCGTTAACTCTTTTTTTCTTATTAAGGGCAGCCCAATGCATGAATCTTTTATGTGCGTAGAATCTGAAGAAGAGCGGACCATAAAGAGTCTATAGTACGCAACTCTATCTTATATATTTGCAAGAAACTGTTTTTACACTTCAAATCTATAACCTCTAAATTATACGATGACAACTCTAGGAGCAACCACTTTTCTCAGTCCCCATGTAGCATGTCGATCTGAGCAAGAAGCACAAGTTCGGTCCAGACTGATTGCCAATTACTAACAACAAATTTTCCAGTCCCCCATGCCCCACATGGATATGATTACGAGCTTGATCTGACCATTAATCACAAATCCGGCCAATTGTCAATTCGATTACCACCTAGCCAACTGATACACTAAACCTTTCTAATACTTTAATTATACTGGGGGAAAAGGTAAAGCTTTTTGATCTTTGGAGGACTTAATCAAATTAATGAATGCCTTTCGCATGTCTCTAGGACCATGGAGGTCTCTGGATGATGCTCTATGATTAATTCCAATCCCATGTGGATCCAAAGGTTGACAGAGAGAATGATTTCTACTATATTTTTGTGCAGTGGTTGAATTGAAGAAAGTTGATAATTAAGAAATGGATAAAGAAATAGATAAATACTACGATGTTTGTGCAGGCATGCTAAAAAGTGTACGTTTTGTTTGGTGATCTAACTCATTCATTTGCTAGACGGAATCTAGCCCACTATTATTGGTTCTATCTGATGAGATGAGATGAAATAATATATTCTTATTTTATTTTTTATATATTCAATTTGCCACTCGAGACTAACTTAATTTATATATTTTTTATTCTCATTACAAACAGAAGTAAAAAATTACAAAGCAAATAGGATGCATTTTTAATTCTAATCCTCAACCAAAAGAGAAAATGCCAATTCAAACTTGCAATCGACTATATTTCAAGCAAGATGTCAAAGTTGTTTGCTATCAACTATATTAAATATTTGTTTTTAGAATCTATAACTTATGAACGATCTCCTAAATAGTTGTTCCACTTAAAGCTCCTTAACCACCACCCCCCCCCCCCCCCCCGGCCCCGCGCACGTTAGCAAAACCTTCCGCCAACGTCATTTTCCCCCCGGTTCAATCTTCCCTCCATTTCTGCACGACATCAAATTCAAAGCAAACTCCAGAACCCTCAACCCCGCCACCTCCCTCCCTCTCTCTCTTTCTCTCTCTAAACCCGCCATTACCCTTCGCTCTCCTCTCTCTCTCTCTCTCTCTCTCTCTCTCTCTCTCTCTCTCTCTACTCAGATCGGGAAATGGACAGGCTAGATCTATCCCAAACCCGGCGCGTCGTCTTCCTTGTCGATCTCCATCCTCTCCTCCTCCATCCAGACCCCACTCCTTACGTATCCACCGTCCTTGCCACCGCCTGCCACTTCCTCTCCTTCTCTCCCCTCTCTTCCTCCCTCTTTGCCTTTAAACTCTTCTTCTCCTCTCTCTCTCCCCTTCTCTCAGCATCCAAAATTCACCACCTGCTCGGCAAATCTGCCACCTCATTCTCCTTCGATCATCCCTCGCAAACCCTACTCTCCCTCTCCAAAACCCTAAATTCACTCTCCTCCACCATCGATCCGACCGATATGGGACCGTCTCGTGCATCTGTCACCGTCAGATCCCTCTGCCAGATCTTGCATGATTATGCCTGGGAGCCTAGAATTCAAGATCCGGAAAAAGGTATTCAGACTAACATCGATATTCGACCCAATTTGTTTATTCTTTTTTCTCTGTTTCCTCGCTCATTAAAGTCCTTGTCTGAGTTCATTGACTACAATGAAGACGAATCTTTGCTAACTGAAGATGTTTTCTGTGAGAAGTTTTGTCAAATATTGGGTTCCGTAAAGGAGGGCTTTATCCGAAGAGACATACAATTCGGTTGGCTTGATGTTAATTTGGATGAGCAATTTATTAGGGACAAGAGTAATTTAGGGTTAGGATTTCTTGAGAAGGGAATTAAGAACTTAGGTTGGGGAAATTATTCCTCGTATAAAATTGTGTTGGGTTCTGCTGTTGTTCCATTCGGCTTGATTTATCCCTATATTGCGTGTTCGACGCCGTATAAGCGTAGTAATAGCTCTGTGGCCGGTCGTGTGGAGCTGAGTCTTGAGATTGTAGATGTTAAAGGTAGACCCTTAGAATGCAAGTGCTGTGATCTTGAATTCATGGATTTAAAGCTGAATAGAGGAATATCTGCCAATCTTTCATCGATTTTGGAGCATCAGAATTCAGTGAATGAAGATTTTGATGGAGGGAAATGTTTCTGGAGAGGTGGGGTTGATTGTACAATGAAGATTCATGTTAAGAAGGTGTGGAGAAACGATAAAGAGGCGAAGATCAAGGATGAAAACATGTCTGATTTAGTTCTAGTACGTTCCATCTCAACTGAAGTTAAGACAGAGCAGAAGAGAGAGGTGTTTAGTGATTTTTTTGCAGATAAGGTTCTTGAAATGCTTCGGATGGAGACAAGCGAGTTTACTGCTGGGAAACCTGCTTGGCAAATTCTCCTGAATTTTCTCTACAAGAGAAGCTATTTGGCATTGGTGTTAGTTTCCAATGATCATGGCAATTCTGCAGTGGGAATCCTAAGGCCATTCACTGTGCACTATGCCATTCTTTGTATATTTGATAGTATGGTCTGTTATAAAGATCTGGAACTTGATTTTGGTGACAATTTTTCTGCTTTATTTTGCAAGCAACTCTGTAGGGTTGATAATGAGGTATCTGAAGCTTATGCTAATTTTAACAGCTCAAATTTGTCTGCTAATTCCCGATTGCCAGATTCTCAATATACCAGTGGTTCCAAACCTGTTGAGTGTAGAAGTAAGCGAAACAAAAAGAGTCGCAGTTTGCTTCAGAATGTAACCTGGAGGTCCTTTTGTAAAACAATTCTTAGCCATTCTTCTGAGGCAACACCTGTTGAATTATGTTATGAAATAGAGTTGGAAGCAATTTACTTCACTAGGGAATATAGTAGGTCGAAGAAGTTGCGGTTTCTGCAATGCTGGATGAAACAGATAAATAAATGGAGTGATTCAGTTCAAGTTAAACTAAATGATCAGAAAGGGCAGACTGATGTTGAAGAGGAATGTTCTCTTTCAGTTGGAGAGACTACTTCCAGTGGTTCTATGACTCCTGCTCCTCCTCCTTTAGAAGCTTGTGAAGCTTTCCTTGAGAGCATTCCTCAGAAGATTCAGCAGATTCTCGATGCCAAAGAAATGGACATAGGATCTTTAGCAAAGCATCTCGTCGACTCATCCATCCATTGGTTGTGTTTAAGACTTGAATTGACTAGTGCAGGCAGCTTGGTTACTGAAGAAACCAAAGAAATTAATGATGCAGCACTCGCCTCTGAAGTTGAAAAACGTCTGTTCAGGAAGCCTAAGGATTTAGATACAAAATACAAGGGCTGCAATTCATCATCTCTTGCATCTGAGTTGAGCTTGTCAGGTTACACTTCAGAAGACAAAGTCAGAGAGTATCCTGAATGAGTCTGGTTCTTTGCTTTGTTTAAAATGGAAATTTCTTTGCTTTGTAAAATTTTATCCTCATGTGTTCCTTAATTTACATAAGGCATGAGTTGCAGATTTTACTTCGAATGGAAATGCTCCAGTCAAGGCTTGGTGTGAGTATTAAAGAGGCTTCAAAGCAGAAAATGGTAAAGGAAATTTGCTCTCTTTTGTGGAACATTGATCCGCAAGGAGGAATCTTTGGTGGAGAGAGCCTTGTGGAGTTTGCGGGAAGGACCATACAAACCAGGTATGATGAGAAATGTTACATTTAAGCATAATTACCAGGGAAAGATTATAGGTTCTCTATTTCCTTTTTGAAATATTGTAGTTCATATCTTCCTTCCCAGTATCATATGATGAGTTTTGATCTTTTGTAATTAGTATCTTCATATAGCATTTATATTCAATTATTATTTACTTGACGCATGTTTTCAAGGTTTTTTTTGTTTTTTTTTTGGTATATTGTTGTGACTTGCTCCGGTTCATTACGGAGAGTGGCTGAAAATTGAAATGAGGTTTAGGAAGCAAATCTGAAGGGATAGTGCTCACTTTTGAAAGGTCTCTCACTACATGATATCTGACAATTACTAAAGTGGTACAATCTAGAAGCTATGTAGTTAGAGGCGCACCTAGGCACTAAGCGCACGTACTGTGCTTGGATTTTGTAAAGTTGCAAGGTTTCAGGCTCCAGTGCCTATGCGCACCTCGGTGCGCCTAGAGCCTATGTTTAGGCCTGCCTCCAATGCCTAGGTGCAGGTGACAAGTTGTTAAAACCCCAAACTTCAATTTTTTTCATCTTCCAACCCTATTTTCTCCTTTTGAGAGCTTTTACTGTAGAAACAACCATTCCTCTTCATGCTTTTACAGATCTAAGCAAAGAAAATGTATGGATTCATGAATCTTCCACCTAAAACCCTATTTTTCTGTAAATAAATGTAAAGTTTAGTATCATTTTTTTTATTTTTGGCTTGCTTATTTTATTTTATTTTTGTGTGTAAATCTTGATGGTTTCTCATTTTATAGGTAGAAACAAACATTCTATTTGATTTTCTTGATTGTTTGCTATAGATTTAACTTCTTTTTAGTTTTTTTTTAAAAAAGAAAGAAAGAAAAAGTTATAGAATTTTGAAATAACTTCCATTTTTTACATTTATTTCTTGAAACATAATTTCATTCACATATATAGCTTCCATAGAAATTAGCATGCTTGGTAATATTTCATTATAGAATTATGTTTCTATGTCTTTCTTACTTTTTTGGGATTTTTATAATTTATAATATTTATTTTTGTATCTTGCGATTCAGGCATGCTCCTAGGCCATCCAGGCTCCAGGCTCACCCCTTGTGCCTAGTTGCGCCTTGCGCCTCTAAATACATAGCCTAGGAGTGCAAGATTAATCCATACAATTGCATTTTATATATCTACTTACATGAAGGAGTTATAGAAATGCTAGAGTCCACTTTGACTCACTAGATACTTGGGGAAACGTAGTAAGAAGAGAGCACTTACTTGGAAAGGAAAATTTAAATTGTTCCTCAGTTTGAGTTTATAAGTAGGGGCAAAACTCTACTAGATCAACTACCCTAAGCGGGCAAATCTATGTTCATATTGTTTGATGGGTAAATGTGCTGGAAATAACAATTGATGATTCCCAAGTCCTTATTTAGTCATGGTTAATAGCATCAATAGATCTCTACATTAGGCCTCATTGGATTGCAACATAAGATCAACATCTTAGGAATGCTGCTAGTGCTATCTCTAGTTCAAAGGGAAGCTGGTAGAATTCCCAATAGAATTGAATTTCAACAAGACAATTACAGAGTTACAATTACAACCACACCTCAGATTCAGAACTATACAAGTACTGGATTTGCATACATGTTCTTCTATATTACATCATCTAGCTTTTGAAGAGCTAGATCCTCCCACTTATCTTCCTCTCAAATTTTCTTCTCTTCTCCTTTTTCCCTCCTTCCTCTTATATCCCCTTTTCCATATGTAACTGCCTTTAACAGATGTAATTGAATGTTGTTTACTCTTTGTCCTTACTTCTTCTTGTATAAGACTTGCCAAATCTATCATTTTTTGGCTCATTTGATGTAACAATACCCCCATTGCCACCTTGTCCTCAAGGTGGAAGTCAGGGAATTGCATGTGAATGTCTTCCATTGGTTCCCAAGTGTTTTCATGTTCTGGAGGATTTTACCATTGTATGAGGACTTCTAATTGCCCATTCTGCCTAATGTGTTTGATAGCTGCTGGGTATGTTGTAAGTTCTAGATCTTCAGCTAAGGCCTGTGGTAATGGTTGAGGTGTCAATGTTGGTTCACTAGCTGGCTTGAGTTGAGAGACATGAAAAACGGGATGTAACTTAACATGTGGTGGTAGCTCCAACTTATGAGCTACTTGTCTAATCCTTTCTAGAATAGCATAGGGCTCGTACTAGCGGGGACGTAATTTCTCATTGAGACTTGTTGAGAGTGACTTGAAGCGACAAGGTTGAAGTTTCAAATAAACATAATCCCCCGGTTGGAAAGTGAGAGGATGGAGGTGTGCATTCGCCTGTCTTTTCATCTTCGTTTGTGCTGCCTCCAAATTTTTCTTCAGGTCGTCTAAAAGTGAATCATGGGTAGCCAGTTATTGGTTAACTTCCTCCACCATGGACTCTCCCCTCGTAAAGGTTAGCAACGTGGGCGGGTCTCTTCCATATAAAGCTTTGAAAGGTGTCATTCCTGCCAAACTTTGGTAAGTAGTATTGTACCAATATTCTGCCCAATAGATCCACTTGGGCCAAGACTTCGGTTTGTTGCCAATGAAACATCATAAATATGTTTCCAAGCATCTATTGACCACTTTTGTTTGCCCATCAGTTTGAGGATGATAGGCCGAACTCATCTTGAGGGATGTACTTGCCTGCTTAAACAATTCAACCTAGAAATGGCTGACGAATACCCTATCTCTATTTGATACAATGGATTGGGGACAACCATGTAGTCTAACAACTTCTTTGGTAAAGATGTGTGCTACTTCCTTGGCCGTGTACGGGTGACTGAGGGAAATGAAGTGGTTGTACTTGGTTAAGCGATCAACAACAACTAATATTGTGTCAAAACCATTGGCCTTAGGTAAGCCACTGATGAAATCCATGGATAACTCACTCCAAACCACCTTAGGAATGGGAAGAGGCTGAAGAGGACCTGCTAGTTTAGTAGTTGTGTACTTGTTTCTTTGGCAAACATCACAAGTGGATATCAAATTTTGAATATCCTGTCGCATTCCCTCCCAATGAAGCACCTGAGATATGCGTTTATGAGTGTGTGTGACCCTTGAATTCGTCCCTCCTGATGTGGAATGGAATTCTTGTAAGAAGGTTGGAATGCGAGGTGAAGACTTTGGAATAACCAGTCTTCCATGAAATAGTAAAAGACCCTGTTTGAGTGTGTAACCCGGTTGACTATTTGGATTTACCAAAAGGTCCTGAATAATACGACGAATGTGAGGATCTTCTTGTATTTCATCTGCTAAGGAATCCAAATCGGCACATCAAACCACTGATAGAGCAAGGTGATGTAATAGAAGGTCGCCCTCTTCTATAGGCTGTGAACCACTATCTGTCGGTTCCTCATCCCTTGTTTTACTGTTATTAGGGTTGAGGGTGGGATACTCCTGACGCTTAGACAAAGCATCAGCCACTCTATTATTAGATCCTGGCTTATACTAAATGACGAAGTCATATCCAATGAGTTTGATTAACCACTTTTGTTGCTCTTCATTCAGCATATGTTGTTCCATGAAGAATTTGAGACTTTTTTGGTCCATATGAATGATGAAACGCCTTCCCATGAGATAATATCTCCACTTTTGTACAGCAAGAATTATGGCCATCAGTTTCCTTTCATAAACTGATTTAGATTGTAATCGAAGGGAGAGGGATTGATTGAAGAAAGTAACAGGTCTACCCTCTTGCATTAGGACAGCACCAATTCCTTTTCCTGATGCATCTGTTTCCAGCGCAAAGGTTTTTGAAAATTCTGGTATGGCTAATGCAGGAATGGTTGTCATGGCTTTTTTCAATGTGTCAAACGCCTCTTGACCTTCCTTAGTCCATATGAATCCATCTTTCTTAAGTAGTTTGGTTAAGGGAGCAGCAATGATTCCATAACTTCTGACAAACCTTCTGTAATAGCCAGTAAGACCCAAAAATCCCCGAAGTGCCTTGTCTTTAAGGTTAGCCATGATAACATATAGTCTATCTTGGAATTATCAGCTTCTACTCCCTTTTCAGATATAATATGTCCCAAGTACTCCAACGAAGGTTGTGCAAATGAACACTTCTTTTTGTTAGCAATGAGCTGGTTTTCTTCAAGCAATTTCAGGACAATGTTAATATTCTCCAAGTGAAGAGAAAGGTTACCGCTATAGATTAAAATATCATCAAAGAAGACAAGGATAGACTTGTGTAGATGGGGTTGAAATACCTCATTCATGAGGGCTTGAAAGGTAGTTGGTGCATTGGTTAACCCAAAAGGCATAACCAAAAATTCGTAGTGCCCGTCATGAGTTTGAAAGGCTGTTTTGACTATGTCCTCATCCTTGATTCGAATTTGATAATATCCTGATTTCAAGTCTAGCTTTGAGAAGATGGTGGCTCCACCCAATTCGTCCAGCAGTTTATCTATTGTTGGAATTAGAAACTTGTCAGGTACTGTCACCTTATTTAGTGCCCTATAATCCACACAAAATCTCCAACTCCCATCCTTCTTTTTGACCAGTAGCATTGGGCTAGAAAAAGGGCTTTTACTGGGTAGAATGATTCCTGATTTCAATAACTCTTTTATAATTTTCTCAATTTCATCTTTCTGTGAATGCGGATACCTATATGGCCTATTGTGAGGAGGTTGTATTCCTTCTACTAGCCTAATGGCATTATCATGAGAACGAGCAACTGGAAGTCCTAAAGGTTGATCAAATATATGTGAAAATTGATGTAGGAAAGAGTCTATGGCTGATAGGCAATCTTCCTGAGGCTGGCATTTACCCACTTCCATACCCCTATATTCAATCATACAACCAAATTCAGCCTTAGGAATGACTTGAAGAATCGATTTGAAGGAGATTAGAGAACAAGATGAGTCGGATCCCCTTTCAAGATGATCTGATGCCTGTCTACTTTGAAATGCATGGTCAGATCATGGAAGTTCGCTGAACTATCTCTCAAGGTTTTTAGCCATTTTACCCCCAAAACTGTTTGCTCCTCCAAGATCGAAAGGGTGGAAGTCGTGAACCACCATTATACCTGGTAGACTCAATTGTATCTTTCGACATATGCCTTCTCCTCAGATGCAATGGCTGTCCCCAACTTTTACTCCAAATCAGCGTGACCGATCTACCGATAACGGAAGTTCCTTGACTAATTGGGTGGAGATGAAGTTGTGGGAAGTTCCACTGTCTATCAGCACTATCACCTCCCTTCCATCAACCCTGCCTTTCATTTTCATAGTCCCGCCGGACGTAAACCCGAAATAGAGTTCAAGGATAACTCTAGATCTTTGTTATCTATTCCTCGAGGGTTGTCCATCTCTGCTAGAGAAAAAGGAAGGGTTTCCATATCCTCTTCATCATTGGTGGCGAGGAGAAGCACTTGTAATAGTCAGTTTTTACACCAGTGCCTTGGATGATACTTTTTATCGCATCTGTAGCATAATCCTTGGGATCTCCGTTGCTGTAGTTCGACATCGGTGAGTTTCCATAGGGATCCCTTTTTTTCGGTCATTTGGTTGCCAGCCATTCTCTCACCCTCGGTTTCCGTGCAAAAACCCTAGTTGTGATCAGATTTGGGGACGATGAGGGGCAAATGACAATTTTGCCCTTGCCAAACCGATTCCATCGAACCCTTCTTCCATTGTACAGTAATGGGCTCTGAGCTTCTTGGCCCAACATCGTTTCTAAGTGGGTGGGCTCGTATTTGGTCCAGGGCTCGATTTTTTTCTTCCATCTTGTGGGCTAACTCCATAAGCCTAGATAGAGAAGCAAGCCTGAATAGTTTGATCGCTGCTTTGATGTTGTCCCAGAGCCCATTCAAGAAGGCTCCCCCAGGACGTCGTCGGAGAGTTCGAGCAGGTGGCTGGAGAGTAGCTTGAAGGCTCGGGGGTAATCAGCTACACTATTCGTCTGCTTCAAGGCCATCAATGTTTCATAGTCATTGTCCTATTGGGAAGATCAGAATCTTCGGAGTAGAGCTGACTGGAATGATCCCCAAGATTGGAAGGGAGTGCGAGATTTTGCCCACAAGAACCAGTGGAGGGCATCTCTCTCTAGGCAAATGGAAGCTGTCGGAATTGTCTCGTTGTCGGTGATCCCGTTGACATGGAAATAATGCTCCGCCCTGCACAGCCACCAATAGGGTTCTTGGCCATCGAACACTGGTAAATCCAGTCTCCGGCCTTGCCATTTTGGCCGGTGATGGTCCCCCGACAGAAAAAGACTTCTTTTGGGGTTGTTGGAGGGTTCCCCCACTTTTGGGTTCCGATGACTACTCCGACCTTCGTCCGGTGAATCCTTGTTCTTGATCCACTAGCGAATTTCTACTAAGTACTCCCCAATTGCATTAACATTAGTTTGTAATCTCCCAAGATGTTCCCTCACATCTCCTATTTCCTCTCTGGATCCCTCGATCTCCTTCTCCATACTTTTTGCTCTTTCCATCTTGGTCCTAACCATTCCCTCGGTTCGAACCAGCTTTGATACCACTTGGTAGAATTCTCAGTAGAATTGAATTTCAACAAGACAATTACAGAGTTACAATTACAACCACATCTTATATTCAGAACTATACAAGTACTTGATTTGTATACATGTTCTTCTATGTTACATCATCTAGCTTTTGAGGAGCTAGATCCTCCCACTTATTTTCCTCTCAATTTTTCCTCCCTTCTCCTTTTTCCCACCTTCCTCTTATATCCCCTTTTCCATACATAACTGCCTTTAACAGATGTAACTGAATTCTGTTTACTCTTTGTCCTTACTTCTTCTTGTATAAGACTTGCCAAATCTACCATTTTTTGGCTCATTTGATGTAACATAAGCCTGTGGTGTACTATCCCAAGCATGCTTCAAAACTCAGCTTTGTTAAAGTCATTCTTATCACTCAACTCGGAATAAGCCAGTCTAAATAATATAAATAATAACCCCATAGCTCACACTGGATTTATTGAATTGCATTCGCAGCCCTGATTGGAGGGGGTTGTCTTCATATGTCGTTATCTCTCATAGAGCCTGCCAGATAGATGTCCTGTGACTTTTGGCATGCTGGAAACTGGAATACCTCCAAAACTACCTTCTTAAATGAAACTGCTGAAAATCATATTAGGTAGCTTCCAAATGTCTTGGATGGTGTTCAAAAATCTTCTAAACTATCCACAGGAAAGGAGATTCATGGGTATCACAGCTCCTTCCTCCTAGCCAGCTGATGGTGAAAAAGTCCATGCTGGAAGAATTCAAAGATCAACCCAGGCATAACAATGATACACCAAGATAAAGGGCAGCCTAGAGCACAAAGCTCCTCCATATGTGGGGTCCATGGAAGGGGCGGACCACAATGGTCTATAGTACATAGCCTTACCTTGCATTTTATAAGAGGCTGTTTCCACGCCTCAAACCCATGACCTCAAGGTCACATGACAACAACTCTATTGTTGTGCCAAGTTTCCCCTTCTAACAATGATACACCAAGATGCAGCATGAGAACCAAAGATTTGAGGAATCCTAGTGGATCTTGGGTTAATCAACAATATCTTAACAAATCGTGCGATGGTTAATAATGGATCACCTATGAAAAATGAGAAGATCCATCGTGTGGATCTTATCCAAACTAGCTGTATAATGGAATCCTGATGCAACAAAGTGCTAGAGAGGAGTTTATTCATGGATATATGATTTTTCCTAAATGGAGATGGTTGTAGAAATGTTTCACCAAAGGATTGCTCCACTTCCATATGCATTTATCTTTGCCATGTTGCCAAATTTAAGTTTTGCCCAACCAATTTAGACAAGATGCCATTCAGCCAATGCATCTTCAAGGAACATAATAATCCTGAATGATTAATAGTTTGGTCTTTTGGGAAGAATCAATATCATTTATGTCATTGTCTACCATAACTCTTGAAAACCTTAGGGTTGTTACTGTTTGACACGTTGCACCAAATCTTGTGCCATAAAATAACATTTTTCCCTATTCCAACTCTGGTCCCGATGCTGTTCCACTTCCACAACTCTGCTGATGTGCAAACAAATACATCCCGAGATTGGATACCAATTAACTGTTTTTTCCCACTATCATGTGGACTGCACTCTCCATTGACCTTTTGCTCCTCCTATTCTCCAAAATGCTAAAGCCATTGGTGTAGAGGAGTTCTAGTTATCTTTCTTATCCTTCTAGTTCTGAGCCCCTTCTTTTCTTGATCTCACACTTATGATTCTGCAAAAGATCCTTTAATAAATTAGTCACTATCAACTTTATCAAAGCAATATTTTTGCCAATGAAGGCTACCTTTTTCCCAAGGAGATAGATTTCTTCAAAACCTTCCAGGTACAAGATTTTAGATGGTTTGCAGCAAGACGAGTTTGGCAGATCAATGATGCTACATCCATTGACATGGGCAATCTCATCGTTAGGGAATAAGCCCCTCAACCACATAGGCCACTAGTACTGACTTAGATCCTTTGGCCATAAATTACCTATGTAGCCATAGGTGCAAGGCACACCTAGGCGCAAGGGGGTGCGACTTGCACTTAGAGGGACTAGGCGTGCCTCGTCGCACGACTAGGAGTCAAGGGGCAAAATTAAGTAATTTAAATTAAAAATTCAAAAAAATCTCTAAATTTACAAAAAATATATAGAAATATAAAGATATGAATAAATACTTGTCAAATAGTGAAGTGGAATTCTTAAGTAGTAAATAAACATGTCAAGTGTCAACAACAACAACAACAACAACCTAAACTTAAATCAAACAATCAAACATAAATAACTTTAGAAACATACAAATACAATGATAGTGATCTCCTTGCTAATGCTACTCCTTCAATCCCTTGTGACCTCGTCATCATTATCGCCATTATCTTCCTGTAAATGTAAATCCAAGAACAATAAACAATTAAACAATATTACATAAATAAAGTGAAGCAAATGTTAGAGTTAACTACTAAGACTTAAGAGTCATTTTCTTGTACCTCTTTTTCATCAAGAAGATCAATATCGTCATCAGAATCATCTCCAGAGAGATGTAGACATCCTCCTCCTTAGTCTCCTCATCGTCTTGCTCCTGCACTTCTCCAACATCTTCATCTGGTTCTTGATGAGCTTGAGATTAAGAAATATGGATCCTCCTATGTCCCCTCCATTGCCTTTGGTATTGTCTAGTAGATGGAGCATTAAATTCACTTGATCCTCTATTGAGCTCAACATCTAACCAGATGAGATCATTAACTGGATGCACCAGATCATCTCTAGCATTTTCTTGAATAATTCATTCATCACTTTCATCGATTTCTCGTAACAGAATAGGATCGGTATACGTTTGCATTTTCAAACGATCCTCATGTCGACAACGAAGGCGTTGATTGTATTGAACGTATACTAGATCGTTCTATGTCTCAGCGTGCAATCTATTCCTCTTCTTCGTGTGGATCTGAAAAGAAAAAAATACTTATAAATTTAAAGTGTAATGAATGTATACTACATAACTAATAACTAATAAGTATTAAATTTGAATATTTAAGTAGCTTATGTATAAGTATTAAATTTGAATATTTAAGTAGCTTATGTTCTCAAAGACACTTCAGTTACGCTCGTAAGGAGATGCACTGCATATTTAGGAGAGGACCTTAATGGCGAATGTTTGAAGATGTGAGGCTTTAGCTCCAAAGTTTATCCACTAATCGCCTGCAAAAGTTGAAGAAAATTAAAGTTAGAAAAATAAACAAAATTAGAATATTGTAAAATAAAAATTAGAAGTTAAATCTTAAAATATAGAACAACATAAAACACTTATAAGGGGCTAGGGTTTTTCTCTTGCCTATTGCCAAGTTATTGCTAAACAAACCTCTAGCATGTCTTTAAATGGATATCTCATCTACCACCACATCAACCTCCTCTCCATCATATAGTCTACTGATGGCATGCATTAGACCATTCTTGATGTCACTATTGCACTTAATTTCAATGTCGTGGTCGTAGTAGAAGGATGGGTTGAGGTAATATCTAGTTGCGTGCAAAAGCTAGTGAAGCTGAGAACTCCATCTATTGTTTATGTTTCCCCAATTATGAGTGGCCTGATGCTCATCCCCTATTAAATTGGCTTGAATTTTTTCTTTGACCCTAACTATAGCCTCAAAGATGTATACCATTGTCGACTTCTTCTCACTATTCACCACTCTCAAAACCTCTACAAGTGGAGCCATGAGCTTCAAACAAAAGAGGATGTGGTTACAAAAGTTGGTATAGGATAGAATTCTTTTAGCTCTTTTACCTTCAAGCTTTTTTGGCCATTTACTGTTCATCCACTCTCCAACAATGGAACATTGCTCTCAACTATGTTTTTAAGTTGTGATTGCTTTCTAAGTTCAAGAAGTTGGTGCAAAGCGTGTCAGTGCAGGTCTGACCAATTCTTTTTTTCTTTGTAAATCTTATCATAAGATGAATGATATGTGTGTGGATATATATAAAAACTATCATCACCCTAGCTTCTGTCACAGTTTTCTTTACAATTGGCAATTTGCCTATGTTCCTTTAACATTAGATCTATGCAGTGAGCCATACAAGAGGTCCAATATAAGTGTGGCCTCCTCACCATCAACTCCCTTCCCGTAGCTATATAGTTGGAGGCATTGTTAGTTATTACCTAAAATAGAAAAAAAGGTAAAATTATATAGCGTGACCTTGCATTATATGATTATAAATAATTTAAAATACTTAACAGCTTATAAAATTAACCAATTACCTAAACTACGTTGTTCTTTCCAACTTCATCAATCACCTTCTTTAGCATGCTAAGTATTAAGTTTGCACTTTTTGACGTGTGTAGACCTATCAATAGATTTCAAACAAACTGTCCTAGTTGGATAGTTCATAAAAAAGTTGATAAAGGTGCGACCCTTGCCATCGATCCACTAATTTGACATGATGGAGCACCCATACTTCTAAAAGCATAATGCCATGGAACACTCTTGTAGTTAGTGTCATTGTCACCTTGATACTTGAAAGGAATATATAATAATACAAGGATGCGAAAAAGGATACTTAACACATACCTAATCCAATTAGCTCTATGCTGATCTATGTGCTCTTTTGTCTTCTCTACTTACTTCTGAAGAAAACTCACCGTCAACTCGTGATATGAGGGTGCCTTGAAACCTTAGTTATATAAGATTATACAATGTAAGATTAGGTAAAAGGTTAAAACAATTATAAACTATTTATGATTAAAAATATAAGATATATACCTGAACCACGTTGCATAATTGCCTTTAACATTGTTTGAAATGAACAACTACGAGCAGCATTGAATGCAATGTTATGTTCATAGAACTAAGAGGCGATGTAATTACATGCTTTTGTTCTAAACTCCTTGTATGCTTTGTTCATTGTTGTTTGTTGCATGGGTGCCTTCCCCTTATCCTGAGCCTTAGGGTTGGGAGCAAAGAGATAGTCATTAAGCCACTTTGTTTGTTGCGTGGGTATCTTACACCTCTTGCCCCCGATGGAAATACTAGCAACCTTAGTATTGTTAAACTCTTGCACTTCGGCCTCATCATCATCATCTTCATCATGCAAGTTAAACAAATTTTTTGGCCGTTCCATCTCCTTTGTTATTCTCTCTCTAGTCTCTTTCTTCTTCTTTGTTTCATTCATATATATTTAAAATTTGCTTAGATATCTCGGGAGTGACTTGAGAGCATTTTTTGGCATTCCTATGCCTAATCGTCAAATGTTGTTTTAATCTGAATATTCCACCACTATACCTTTTTCCACAAAGCTTGCACCATACCAAATTTTTGTCCTTTGGATCTCGTGCCTCTCCATATTCCCACCCTAGATCCATTAATCTAGGGTGGAGCCCCTTGATGATGACATATTGTAGTATATAGGAACCTATTAGAGTGGAATGGAAACAGATCAAGAAATAAGAAGAGGAACTCTTCAAACAAATAGAACAAAATAAATAACAGTAAAAAATTACGAAATAGAAAAGTAAAAGGTTATGGAAACAAGACTTAAGAAAAATAAAAAGAAACATGCAAAATATGAAACAAAGTTATGGATCAGTTGTTTAAGCATTATAATGGTCCCATTTATTCATTTATTACAAAAACAAATTAATAAGAAAAAAATTACTGCTTTTAACTGTTTTTAGTGAAAAATAACAAAAAAAAAGGAAAAGAAACATCTTAGGAGTCCATCCATGAATAAGTTATTTTTAACATTATAATGGTGACATTTACACATGCTGCAAAACAAATTACTAAATTAAAAAATTACTGTTTTTAGTAAAAAAAGAAAATACAGGAAGAAAAAACATTAAAAGATTCTATTAATAAGTTGTTTTTAGCATTCCTATGGTGGCATTTACACATTTGCTACAAAAATATCAAATAAATAAACCAGTCCTGTTTTTAGTAAAAAATAACGAAAAAAAACAATAGCAAAAACAGTTGATGAAGTTCATGGGTTAGTCGTTTTTAGTATTATAATGGTGAGAATATGGATATTTGCTTTAAAAAAAACCAAAAATACAAATTATTGATGTATTTTACATTTTCGGTAAAAAAATACTAAACTATCACAAGAGTGCATAATACACTAAATCAGTGAAAACAGATGGAAAGAATGAAATGGAGTTTTCATCTTTAGCTTTAAAGTATAGATATGTTGAGTTTTCAAAGAAAAATGAAGCATTATGCATGAAAATTTAAAAAAAAGGAAATATTTTTACTGTATTTTTTACAGAAAAAAAGGAAATAAATAAAAGTTACAATCTTACCTTAATCACTTGAAATGGGTTTTAAACAAGGATGGAAGATCACTCGTTCAGAAAGGAAGCAATGGAATGGGGAAGAAGAAGAAGAATGCAAAAAAAAAATATTTTTTTTTGAAAAGTAGGATTTTAAGTCACTTATGCTGCCCTAGAAGCTGGGGTACATTAGGCGTAAGGCGCACCCAGGTGCGTGACTAGTTGCAATGCGACTTATGTTGCTTTCGCTTACCCAAAGTCGACCTGCAAGCCAGTCCTTTTTGTGCCTAGCGACAAGTTGCGCCTGCAACTACATGGGAAATTACTTATCAGACCTATAAATCACCTTTAAGTTCCATGTTTGCTCCTCAGAGCCATAGAAGATGAGAGTATAGTCCGCCTATTGCAATTGGATAATCTCCAAATAGTACCCACCCTATATCCCTATATAGTTGAACTATTATTTCTTATTTTACATGGATAGACACCATAACTAATAAAATATACTCATTCTCCATAAGTATTTTCTTCTCTAGAAGTGCACTTAAAAATCTATATGTTGTGGTCTGTATATAAACTCAATGCTTTATTTGGTAGTGAATCTGATTTTTGAAGTTCAGTTTTCATCTTTGCTAATCAAATAGTTAGAAGCACAAATGTTTTAGTTTCATGCCGCCAGTTATCTAGATTCCAGAACTGGTATCCATTTTGATGGTGCTTTTGGGAAGCTTTTGTTCTTATTTCTCTTAGATCAATTATTACCACCCAAAAGTACTAGAAGGTATGTTATTGGAGCCATTGCCTCTAGATACCTGTCTGAACTGCTGCCTCTGTTTTACTCTTTAGAGTGAGCTTTGAAGCTTCTTTTGTTGCTGCCATGAAAATCAATGTAGCTGGTGAGAATATTCTAGTTATAATGTAACATGGCTTACTCCCTTGCATTTTGGAAAAAATAGAATTGCTCTCCCATGGATCAATAGTCAAGTCTACAAGTTTTTAAGCTGAAGCTGAATGATGTAAAGTATTCCTTTTGGCCATTTTCTCATAAAAGTGAACTAGAAGAGATTTTGGAAGTAGAAGCCGCATTCATCTTTGTGATAGGAGAGAGAATGAAGGTTGCTTGCACAGAAGACAAGGAAAAGGATGCCATATGGAGCACAAATTGCAACAGAGGTATAGATCAATTGGAAATGATTTGGCTCCTGTGTGTTGAATGTGTTGTTGCCATCATGATCTTATTTCACATGAGATTTGAATGCTCTCCTTCATCTGTTGGAGATGTGGATCATGCAAGACTAGTATCGCACCTTCTTCCCGCGGCCTCTTGCTGCAAATGTCTCACTAAAGGATCCTCAAATGTCACTTTAGCTATATCAGGTGTGTCCCTTCAAGCAGTGGCTGCAGATAGTGTAGTTCTGCTACTGCCGCTGGTTCAGTGTTGTTTTGCTAGTTCACAATTTCCCGCTGCCACTTCAGCTACTATAATCATATTCAAGATCCTAATCTTAACGTACCACCGCTCTGAAGAAACTTCATCCTTATTGGCATATCTTGGTGATAGTGGTGCTGTCCTCCCTGCTTTTTCCAGCTTACTACATTCACGATGTTTACTGCAGGTTGATTTTTCTTTTTGGGCCTATTATATCAAATTTAGATCTCTGTGTCATTGTTGCTAGTCTCTGTCAGCTAAGTTCGGTTGCTAAGTTTGGTCCTCTGATTTGATTGTTACATTTTAGGGTTAAATTCCTTGGAGAATTTGCCCTCTAATTTTCATGGCTCTTTATTACCTAATTTTTATTGCAGCATTCCCTGTTGGTTTGATATCTTAATTATTCATTTGATAAGCATGGAATTAACTTATGAAGAAACTCCCATGGTCTACCTAAAAGGATTGATTCACCAATATATTACTTGAGGAGCAGTCTATAAAGAAAGGAAACTGTTCGTCCCTGAGAAATATAGGATGTTAACACGAGATCCACTCCTCCATCGGGTCTCCTCCTAATATTGTCTTCTTATGAAGCTCTCTTTTGAGTTTTACTCTCTTACGCATGTTTCTCTCTGCAACTCACACACAATTATTATGCTATCTTAGCCCCATTCCCTCCCTGGTTTGTTCGTTTGCATTGCCAGATGCCCTCTTACTAGTTACTACCTTTAATTTATGGTTATAATGTAATAAGAAGCATTGTTTTCTAGATAATTCTTCTTCTTCTTCATGCAGTCTTAATGCTAGCATTTTGTAGGAAGCTGATATTTATACTCATTGTTGATATACAGCCTCCTTTTTTTATTGCTTATATTGGCTCTTGCAATTGCCAATCGGCATATTATCACTACAAGGGAGGGTGCTACCACTTCTAATATTTGCCTATGTATTCAAATAAAGATGACTTTGTAATCTGAAATAAAAAGACAGGGTATTTTGTGTTAGTGATATGATGTTCCAGTATGAATCAAGTGTCATGAGGATGAAAGTTCTGTTGATCTGAAAAAAGAAAAGGAAATGGTTGGATTAAACTGTTTAACAAACTGTGATGCAGGTATGCTCGCTCACTAGGAGATGTCATTCGCAAAATATACATGCAAATGGACTTTTTATTGGGTGACGAAGAGGATGAAGAAGCCTCTGTCTCGTCAATCAAAGGCGATGAATGTGAAGAACAGAAAGCCAAAGAAGAAAATGATTTTGTTGGAGGATGCATGTGGATTTCCAGTGATAAAAATTTGTCTGAGAAGACCAATCCTGTGGAGGATGATGACTTGAGAAGGCGACTTGAAGTGAAGGCCACTTTGCATGATTGCAAGCTAATAGAGGCTCGGGAGAGGAGAGAGAGGGCTCGGAGGTTTTCTTCTTTCACAAGTTGGATGCCTGATTTGCAAAGAGTATGGGCTCTAAAACAGCCAAGTGCAGGGAAAGTAAAATTGGATCTGGTTCGTAAACCATTGGGGAAAAGTAAACGGCGACGCAGCCATAATGTTGTGGTTTGCGAGACTCCAATGGCGGGGACAAAATGTATGTATGCACCGAGAGATGGAAACCTTGGGAATTGTGAGACCATGTCATCCCACTCTATTTCGAAGGCATTGTTTCAAAGTGAAGATGATGTTACAACAAGATCATGGCCAGACCCAAACAGCAGAGATGGATATGTTCCTAGGGAAGCCGTCCTGGATGAAGTGTGTGTGAATTATGAGATGAACTGATCTTGGCTGTTCCAAGGCTTTGTTTCAGGACGATTGCCATTGTTATAACAAGCTCGTTAATAGTTGCTTGAAGGGCTAGAGATGAATCTTGGCAGGTGCATATGGGCACAGATATGAACATGTACAGGCAGTGGTTGGTTTCGTGTTACTGACTTACAAGATAACTCGATGACACAGCCACATAAGTTGACCTGGTCTGGGACTTGGGTATTGAGGTCAGGATATGGTTTGCTATATGGTTCCATCCAATCGATCCACTCCAGGATAGTGTATTGATATTCTGGGTAAGCCTTGTCGACCTATCAACTGGAAACAAAGAAAACCAACCCATACAAGTGGTCCACACACTGGCCCAATGAGAGACAGGTTCCGAACAAGGCAGCGAAACTTATTTCATTCAAGTTTGCCATTGAGTTCTTCATGTGGGGAAAAGCATATGTATTTGGTAATATGAGAAAGTTGCATCGGTTATTGTTGTCACGAGACAAGCATAAGCGAAGGAAACAAGAAAATTTCCTACTGCATGAATTGTGGCAGCATCCATGAACGATGTAAGTTTACCAAAGAAATAAATTATCCTGAACTACTACCCCAGATAATTCTTGAACTTCGTGTGCCTTTGATTTTCATGATCTAGTGAACTGTTCGTTTCATGAGAATCTATTCCGATTGTTGCTTAACTTCTTCGCCGTACTGCTATGGTTGGTCATCCAAAAGAGAGAAATGCCACATGTCAGATATTTTGTGGCACTGTTCATGGCGGAGTCTTGGTACTACGTGTCCTTATCTGGCTGAAAAGAAGCTTGAAGTGGACTCTAGAATCTTTATCACCAAGGTAAAGCCGAATTGGCACCTGTTTGCTGTACAAATTCTGATAACCACTGTGCCAAGAACCGGCCCCCAATGTGTTTCATGATGGTTGGAAGAAAAGAAATGATACAATGCATTCCTGTTCGTGGTCTAATAGCCATATACATACACCTGCCTGTCTTTTTCTTATCTCTAGGCTTGGGTGTTTTCGTCGTTTTAAAAAGTTTCCCATGACTTCTATATGATCGTGGCTGCCCTCGCTTTGTTGTTTTGTGGAAATGTTTAACCAGAGAGTGAACTTAGCCTTTTGTCATCATAAAAGGCGGTTGTTTAGGCTTAAGGACGTGGATCACTTTGATTTCTTCCGAGTCCAAAGCTTAATATATTTCATTTGATTAATGCGTTATGTATATTATCATGATGTGGTAGACTTATTTCCCCATCACTTTTGCTTTTCTTAATTTGATGTTCTTCACCTCTCTTTCTTTCTACAGAGGTGTTTGCACTCGGCGAGTGCAGCTAAGATACTCATTTTGTTTGTCCTCAACCAGATGTGCTAATACGAAAAATTCACAAGTATTGGATACGTAGGCTTTCCTCGAATCATTCCCGAAGAGATTGAGGCACCGAATGCGAGCTACTCTCTAGTATAGCTTCACAGAAGGTTCATTCCAGTCTTCCAGAATGCGAAACTCAGATGGTGCATGCGCACGGACCACATATTCTTAGATTCCAAAGGTTCGTCTTCAGATCCACATCTAGATAGTCCACACCCCACAGATTTTCTTACTTGATCATCATCTAATAATGAAGCCTTTTGGTGCTACCAAACCCAAGGCGTCCCCATTCATGATCTCGAAGCATCCATGCTCCGAATGGACTTTCAAGTTCTATTAAATGTCTTTGCACCAACCTAACCTTGGCACCAATGTAAAATTGTTGTCGTGTGATCCTGAGATCACGAATTTAAGATATGAAAACACTGTTGTAAAAATACAAAGTAAAACTACATACTATAGACCTTACATATCGTGTACTAGGCGTCACCGACTTAACCTTAGAATGTTGCACGTGAACACCTTGCGAGAAGTGTATGTATAAATGCCCAGGCTTTTGTATAGAAGGGCCCCACTTGTGGATGATCCATCACCGTTAATTCATTGCTCCAGATTATTTACAAAAAATAAGATGATTGGACAGCATCCTTCGTCCATTTCTTGTGGTGCAAACTACAAGGATCAGTTGCTCTAATCATCCAAAAGGTGGACCCAATTCGTGTGCCCCAAGTAAAGAGCCTTCTCGTCCCTTCACTCGGAATAAAATCCAAACACGCCCTCTACGTAGCTTCAACGCAGACTCTCTTTACCAAGTGCGGAAGAAAATCTACAGATATAAGAAAGAAACAAGCCCAACACCGTCCCAGGAGGATCGAGCCCTCTTTCTCATCGAACCAATACCAAACATAAAAGTTGCAGACCCAAACCAGAGAAAACAAGGGTTAGGGTCTCAAGGAAGCTATGCCGAAGAACAAGGGAAAGGGAGGAAAGAACCGGAAGAGGGGAAAGAACGAAGCCGATGACGAGAAGAGAGAGCTCGTCTTCAAAGAAGACGGCCAGGAATATGCCCAGGTGCTGCGAATGCTCGGGAACGGCAGATGCGAGGCCATGTGCATCGACGGCGTGAAACGGCTCTGCCACATCAGGGGGAAGATGCATAAGAAGGTTTGGATCGCGGCTGGCGATATCATTTTGGTGGGGCTTCGCGATTATCAGGATGATAAGGCGGATGTCATCCTGAAATACATGCCTGATGAGGCGCGGCTGTTGAAGGCGTACGGAGAGCTGCCGGAGAACACGCGTCTGAATGAGGGTATTGCTGCTGGGCTTGATGAGGAAGATGATGGAGCTGGAGATGATTATATTGAGTTCGAGGATGAGGATATTGACAAGATCTAGGGTTTGCAAGGATTGTTCTTTTTTCCTTGCTGCTTTATTCATCTGTTGCTGTTTTTTCTTTTCCCTTTTTTCTCATAAGAATCTTATGTGATGGTAATACAAGTTATGTTGTGATTTCGGCTTTCAATTCGATGATAATATATGACATGATCGAATTAGGGTTTTATTTCTTCGATGAATGGAAAATTTGATAGTTGTTGACTGGCACTATGTTCTGTTTTTTTCATGAGTTAGGGTTTGTTTGGATATGGATCTTTGGGTTAAATTTTATGTTATTTTGACGTTTGAATGTCATTGATGATTGAAAAATGATGAATTTACGATGAGTCAGTACCTGAAAACACGCTTTTACTGGGTCAATTGTTTTCTTAGATGGCGGTGGTTATTGTAGTATTGGCGTGCGTTATCGATGGCTATTTCAGACTCCAGTTGAGTGCAATTTTGATTTGTGCACTTCGATAAACGGAGCTGCTTTATTTATTTTCTTTTCTTCAGATGAATGGTGTGTATCTGCTTACACAGTGATGTTAGATTTTGAGGTGTAAACTGTTGTTGGGATTCTGTGGGTTAATGTGCCGGTGGCCCTCTTTAGCTTCTATGTGCAGTTGTATCTATGTGCTCTGATCTTGATGAGGAATTTCATCTTTGGAAAGAGCTCTTATTGTACTAAATCTAGGGCCAACGTAATCTTCTTCCAGGACCTTTTAATCTCTCTCCATTGAACAATGACTCTAAAGTCTTTTACTTGTCACAAATTTTCTACCGCAGTTGGAATTGATAGTGGTCGTTTATATTTGAGATTTTCCAAATTAGTTTGGTTGACCGCTATCCCATTTCAGGTTATTAGATTAAGATTTCCTTTTCATCAATGGTCTATAGATATGGAAATCAGTGTTTCCTTGTCGGCTCTTTGTACTTTGTGAGGCTTGTTCTGCCTGATCTTGAGTATGTACAGCTCACCGGTCCTGTGGTGGATGGCTTCTGTCTTGTTCCTTAGTATTTGATTTTTGTGGTTCAAGTTTAGTAATTGTATCCTCCAATGGAGTTGGGCGATATTTAGGGGCTGATGGTGTGGTCATATGGTATTTTTCCCGGGCCTGCTGGAATCAACGATGCAGTAAAGAGGGTGACCTTGCAGTCACCCTTTTCTTTTTGGGCCATGGACTGATGAATGTGATCCTCTCAATTGCAATCCCTAAGTTGAAGGTAAGAAAGGACTGTGTTGAGATTCTTTTATGCTATGTACGAAGTTGGAAATGTGTTAGGATGTTATAGGGTTTTCTGAGCTCATTTTTAACTTTTCCAGTCACTGTTTTGAAATGCCGTTTGCCAGATAGTACCAAACGTTTTCTAGCATATTTCACAATTTGCATGAATGTTGGTGAGTGCTTGGCTTAGTTGAGCCCAGTCTGCCTCCTGCTTGGTGCATTGGTTCTAAAGTGACTTGCTTGCTTATGGCGATTCTTCTATAGGATGCTACTTCGGTTGTCAGTTAAACATTTTTCCCTGGATCAGGGTAAGTGCCTGTGGACAGCTTGATCTCAGGTTCTGTATGTAGTTTCCTTTTCCCTACTTCTATCATATATGCCCATCGTTCTGATATAACAAAGACATTGAATGTGTATATGCGTGCTTGGCGCTTGCTTATTTGTTTCTTGCCCTGTGATGGTTGTTTTGGAAGCTTCTCATTTGTTATTTGGTCTTTGATTATAAGTCACTTGTTTCGGAGTTGTCTTAGTCTTTTTTCATCTATTTTTAGGCTCGGTGAAAGAGATGGGTGTGATGTTTCTCCTTCCTTTTTCCTTCTGTTTTCCTTTGTTTTCTTCCTTTTGTTTGAGCTGTATCAAAATCTTTATTCTTACAGACAGGGAACTTTAAGATGTTAGAAAAGAGGGGTCCGGCAGAGCAGTTTCTACCTGATATGGGAAGGTGAGGAATTTCTCAGTAGTTTGATTTTTGTTTAGTTTACGTTAACTTAATTTGCTTTATATCCTATATACTTTTTACTCTTCTTGTACCTAATTCGGGTAGTGCATGAGATGATAGTCTCCAGGGCTTGCTTGCTACTTAGATGCTAAGAATTGTGGACTAGGATATTCATATTGTCTCTTAATTTGCTTGCGATTTTAATCCAGGTAGTGTTATATGATTATCTAATCTTCTCCAGGGTTGCTTGCTACTTGGATGCGAAGAACTGTGAGTGCTATTTGTGTATTGGCTCCTGATTTGCTTGTCACTTTTGTCTTTGATCTGTGTATCGGCTCTTGATTTGCTTGTCAGTTTTGCCCTTCTGGTGGATATTTTGCTGTTTAATTTCCTTAATTTTTAGATTGCCATAGTTCATTAGCATTTTTTAGCTAAAATGAGGATGTTGAGATGGATGAGTAGCAAGACAAGAAAGGATATAATTTATAATGAAAACATTAGAGGAAACTTAGGAGTAGCACCAATAGATAAAAAGATGAGGGAGATTAGACTTAGATGGTTTAAACATGTCCATTAGAGACCAAAAACTACATCAGTTAGGAACGAGGCAATGCCAAGTTGAAGGTTCTAAAAGGGCAAGGGGAAGGCCCAAAAGAACATGGATTAGAAGTGGTGAGAAAAGATTTTAAAACTTTGGGACTAAATGAAGCCAATACTCAATAGAGGGGAATGTTGGAACAAGATTTATGTGGCTGACCCCTAATCGGGATAAGGTTTTAATGATGATGACGATGATTTCATTAGCTTTTTAATATAGTTCAGCTCATCTTTGTGCTGCAGTAATGTTGTTAGTGGTCTTCGTTTAGTACTAGCATGCTGAAGAAATGAGATGAAAGTTGTTACCAATGGATGAGGGAGTAAAGATGAAGAAAAATTTCACAAGGAGATTGGGGACAATTGATGAATGCCAAGTAATAGGAAAGGGAGTTTGAGACTGTTTGATGGTCAGGTAATCTTACTTTCTGTTTGAATATTCACTGTGGTAATTGGATGTTTGGATCGTCTCTTAATTTGCTTGCAAGTTTAATCCAGGTAGTGTTATGTGAAGCACTGTGGGAGTATGATTCTCTTAATTTGCTTGCGAGTTTAATCCAGGTAGTGTTATATGAAGCACTGTGGGAGTATGATTGTTGTATCGGCTCTTAATTTGCTGGTCAGTTTTGCCTATTTGGTGAATAATTTGACGTGCAATTTCCTTGATCTTTATACTAACACAGTTTAATGGTAATTTAATAACTTCAGCTCATCTTATGTGCTGCAGTTACGTTGTTAGTGGTCTTCGTTTAGTACTAGCTTGCTGAAGAAATGAGATGAAAGTTGTTACCATTGGATGAGGGAACAAAGATGAAGAAAATTTTCACGGGGAGATTGGGGACAATTGATGAATGGCAAGTAGCAAGTCTGAGAGACTATTGATGGCAAGGTAATCATAGTTGCTGGTTGAATATTCACTTGAAACATTTCACCAATTGATACGGGAATTTGTGTGAACTGGTCTGTTAAGTTATGATACTGTTTTGGAGTGGGAAAATGCGGATTGTGGATGATGTTAACAGTGGAATATCTTGACGCAGATGTTACTCTAATCCCAAACCGAAGGGTGAGATCAAGAGATGAGTAGCAAATGAGTGTGTCTGAGTTGCTTTTATTATTCCTTCATTTGAAGATATGAGATCAAGATATAAACAACAAATTGAGTGTCTGAGTTGCTTCTATTATTCTTACCTCAGAAGATGCAGATGTTTTGACTCACTGTATTCTCTCTCTATAGTGGACGAAGACGCGATGAGTGACTGACCTGACCACATAAGGAACTTGCTGTGAAGGATCCGTCCTTTCTAAAAGATCTATTCAGGGAAGTTGGTCTAAGAGTCTACAGTGTACATGCGTTCCTCTTGCCACTTTTACACTCCTCCAACATTTAGATAAAAGGCCACTGGTGGTGCTCCTGTCAGGTAAAAACTGTTGAAGATGCTTCTGGTCCCCTCTAGACATGCATGGTAGTACGTCTGTCGAAGATTGCATCAGTGTTTGGATATTGATGTTTCTGCACCATTTGTACATTCCAATGCAGTTGGAACTCAGTCACGGTTGAAGCTTAATGTCCATTATACTAGCTCCGGCCATCATTTCTCCACCATTTGCAAGTTCCTAGTTCCTCTAGTCTAATGGTCATGTAGAATTACCGATGGCCATAGCTTTTTCATTGTCCATTTGTTTGGTAGGATGGATTTCTCATTTTATCTGCTTCATTTGGTTCGTAAAAGAGTGCGTAATGTTAGAGTTGTTATTGTGTAACCTTGAGGTCATGGTTTCAAGGCATGGAAATAGTTTCTTGCAAAAATATAAGGTAAGACTGCATACTATAGACCCTTTGCGGCCTGTCCCTTTTACGGACCCTACATACGGGGGAGCATTGTGCACTGGGCTGCCCTTTTAAGAAGAGTGCTAAGTTCCTGGTTGAGCTTTTGTTGCACTTGGTCGTGCTGAGGCCCTGTATTAGTCAAATTACTTGCATACAGATTCAAATATTACTTTGTCATGGATAAATGCATCAGTTACCAACGTACTTCACATGTAAATGGCGACGGTAGCTGGTCAAATTATTCAATTCTTCTTTCAGGATCCCATCAAGTGGGTGGAATGAAATTTAGCATATGGGATAGAGCTTCCCATGTTAGAATAGATTCTTGACCTTAATGCGGATTTGTAGATTCCCCATGTTTGTGGAGGCTGATGCGGCTGGCAGTAGAGCCGAGACGGTGTTTCCTTGTTTGTGAGACCTATGTGCATTTAATGAGCTCACTTTGGTCTCCTCTTGTATGCCACAAGTTCTCGCCACATTGTTTTGATTGTTGGTAATTAGATCTCCAAAGTGTCGGATGCCCACTAAAATCAAACTTATGAGAGCTTGCCTGACCCCGATAGCTCTGTATATGTTTGTTCTTTGTCTGGCTGATGCTTAACGAGCTTATTCTCTTCCGTTAAAGATGCTACTTCCTTAATCCAGCGGAAACCTTGGTATCTGAATCCAGAAAAGAAAGAAAAAAAATAAACATCAATGAATTACTAGAGTAAAAATTGTCCAAATCTAACAATGAAAGTACCTAGCAACAACTGAAAGACATGACTACAAATAACACTAAGCTAGATGAGCAAATGCCTTGTACCGTAAAGGAGCCTCTCCCTATGGTACCTAAGGAGGTCATGGGTGGAGACGCTCACGAGTGTCTGGGTTTAGCATTCAAAAAATAAAAGGAACTAACCTCGATGGTGCAGAGCAATAGAACCCCGTTAGTCACAACCAACACTAAACATAAGGCTATTAATGTGAACATAGTGTGATTCTAAAGTTGATTCCAGGTAATGCGTAGGGGTGGCAATTCGGGTTGGCGGGTCGTGTTTGTGGCGACACGAACACGACACGAATAGTGTTACGGGTCGACACGAACACGACACGCTTAATAGTCGTGTCAAAAACCTATGACTCGTACACGACCCGGTTCTTAAAAAAATGACACGACACGACCTGTGTAACACGATTAATTAATTGAGTCGTGTTGGATACACGACACGAAATGACACGACACGACCCGACATATTAAAAAAACTGCCCTCTCAAGTCAAGTCCCAACTCCCAAGTGAATAGAAGTTATAGAACGGCTGCCAAGGCCCGAACGGGCCAAATCCCAAAACAACCACAATAAAATAAACTAACATATAGGACGGTTATTTCACAACCGTTCTATAAAACCCTAACATATAGGACGGTTGTAACATAACCGTCCTATATATCATTGGTTTTATACGACGACTGTGAAATAACTGTCATATATATATATATATATATATATTACAGATTTTATAGAACGGTTGTGAAATAACCGTCCTATATGTTAGGGTTTTATAGAACGGTTGTGAAATAACCGTCCTATAGTTTACTTTTTATAATTTTATTCCACTCCACCGTTATGACTGATCTTCTGATTACCGAATCGTATCTTGAATCTTTGATCACCTGAAGCAATGACAATGAGGTTCTCGGGAGCGTAAAATCGAATTGAATAGCATGGGTCTTTCGGTTATGAAGAACTAGACTTTCAACTCAAGTTACCAAGTACCAACCCCACATAAATTGTTAGGAGGGAATTCATTTCTCCAACTCCTTTCATGCTCATTGTCACTGGTCATTGCTATATCCATTGAATTACTGGTGACTGATCCACCACACCACACGACAAGTACATAGACAACCAAATTACCAATAATGTTCCTGTAATATTTTGTTATTTTATTTAGAAGCAACACGCTTCTTTATAGTTTAGTATTACACCACTCGGTCACTCACCGACTCACTTCACAAGTTCACAATTCACATGATATGTGAAAAAAAGAGACCGAAATGAATCAAATAACCACAATAGTAGTAAATAAATATGGATTAAGTAGCACATGATGGAAATATACTTCCATCAATGTATTATGTATCAAACACAACAAATTAAAATAAGTCATGAAAATTATACAAATTAATCAAAATGAATTGATCCAGAGTCTTCGGTTGGTTGAAGTGATCTGCAGTTGCTACTTATGCTTATAATGTCCTCGGTAAGCTCATCCACGGCAAGAATCGTAATGGTAGAGTCTACAATCATATAGAATAAACAAGCATTAGTTATTACTAAGCTCATATAAAATATAATGTAAATATAGAATTATAAACTATTACCTTTCAATCCATATAGCCAATCTCTCACACAAATCAATGCTTGCACGGTTTATGGTTTTAAAGTAGATCTATATTGGTCAAGAACCCGACCACCAACACTAAAAGCAGACTCGATGCAATCGTAGATATAGGAATGCTCAAGACATCACGAGCCATGGCGACAAGTTCGGGATACCTAAAATCAACATTTGAATCAAATATAAATGTAAATAAGATTACGTAAAATAGTGTTTACATGAGATTATTAGTCAAACAACCTGTATTGATTGCCTTTCCTGAATGCAAGAATGTCTAGCTTTGACTCTTGCAATCTTGGTTCATCTAAATAAAGCTCCAATTGTGATTTTTGCATAGCCAAAGTACCTCCTTCACCTTCAAATGAATCAAATTCCTAATGCAAATGCAATTATATTATTCAACGTACGATAAGACAATTCATACTTCATAGCAAATTTTAATATGCTAAGTAGTAGCGACATATAATGAAAGATACAATTATAAATAAAATCACCTTCATGACATCTAAAACCTCTTGACTATATGACATGTTCTGTCTATCATCAGCACCTGCACCTCTAGTCACTTGTGTAGATGAGGAGGAAGGAATAGGATAAATCTTAACCTTATATTCATTGAAGAGAGAGAATAACTTTTCCCTAACTTGAGCAAACTCCAAGCAGCCACCGCCAAACAATTTCTTGTACGAGAATTCCACAAAGGAGAGCTTATACCGAGGATCCAACACACATGCAATTGCCAAAATGGTGCTTTGAATTCAGACCGATTACTTTGAAAACTTGGCAAACATTTGGGTGGACATACGCTTCATATAGTCATCATCACTTCTCATGTATTGTGTTAAACTCAAATAAATTACAAATGCTGCACGAAAGTAGAGATTTGCAGTGGAATATTTGGATCCAGAGAACATGCGGTGGCATCATAAAAAAGCGCCAAAAACTTGAAATTTTTGTAGCCTTTTCCCATTCAATGAAAGAAGGACAATGCTTATAATTTGAGTCACTTAGTTCTAAGTGACAAAATGCACGTTGGTAACAAAGAGCACTTTCAAGCATCAAATACGTTGAATTCCATCTTGTAGGACAATCTTGTCTTAAGCCCTTTTTTGTCTCAATTGACATGTGATTCACACACTCTAAAAATTTTTGTTTTCTACTTTGTGATGCTTTGACATACTTGATACTCTCTCTAATTTTTTGAATAGCATCATCAATTTCTTTCAAACCATCTTGCACAATCAAATTCAAAACATGACAACAACAACGTAGATGAAGGAACTCTCCACCACAAACAAGAGTGTTCACGATGTTTAATTGATGCCTTAACACTCAACGGAAGAATCATTAGAAGAAGCATTGTCTAAAGTGATTGAAAAAATCTTTTTCTCAATCCCCATTCTACCAATAATGAGTATAACTTTTCGCTAATGATATTCCATTATGTAGAGGTGGTAGGAAACAAAAATTTAATATCCTCTTTTGTAAGACCCACCGACTATCTAGAAAATGTCTTTGTGAGACTTATATAACCATCGATGTACAAGAAGTCCACAAATCCAATGTCAAACTTATCCTGCTAGGTGCCAATTCTAACATCTCTTTTATCTTTCCTTTTTCTGTTTTATACATTCTCGTAACATACGCTTTTCTTGTATTTCTACTAATCAAGTGCAAATCTGCACGCAAATATTTCAAGAGAGTTCTAATTCCATCATACTCAACAAATTGGAAAGGCAAATCATGCATAACAACCGCATTTGCTACTAACTCACGATAAACTTCGGGATCAAACTTATTATCCGAAGTCGCACTTAGTGACACCGACATACTCCGACTTTGAGATAAAAGCAAGCTGGCCTATATCACGAGAAGAGCTTCGTTGACAAGTCTTTATATGACGATTTAAGTTACCGATTACCAAATTTGCTATCGCAAATGTATATTGCGTAGCATTTCTTGCATTTACACCTTTGCCTTCCATCTTCCGATAGAGGAAGGTGTTCAAAAATTCCAAACCTGAGACATTAGTTTCCTATGCTTTTTACCTCTATTGGATTTTGAAACTAACTCCACGTTCTCCAAATCGGTAAACTCATCATCATCGTTGTTGTGGTGTAGCATATTCAAGTTATCGAAACATCGGTGCTCCCAACTTCAACTTGTGCCTATATTGCAAAATGCAAATGACAAAAAATTAGTTCACACCGACGGTAAACTAAACACTTCGTAGTTCACCAACAATTACTAATAAGTAATAAGTAATAAGGGAAGGGAGTGAGTGAGTGAGACACTGAGACTTGAGAGTTGAGACTCGAGAGTGAGGAAATTGAGAGGAATGAAAAGAGTCAGACTCATAATTTCATAGAGAAATAACAAAAAACAAACACATGACATACCTGTGGTGCTATAGTAGGGTGCTGCTGCTCATCGTGTTAGAACTTAGAAGGGTTGATGTTTGAACTTGAAGAAGATATCTGGATTACGGTCCTCTGAGTCTGGAAAGGGAAATCAAAACGGATGTAAAATTGTAAATTATAAAAGCAAACAGCAAACTCGCAAGCCTTCAACTTCAACCTTGGGTTGGTAACGTTGGTTATGTTACTTATGTATTACAGTATTAACGGTCCTATATATATATTTATAAAATATAGTACGGTTATGTATTAACCGTCCTATATTTTAAAAATATAGAACGGTTACTTACTAACCGTCTTATTTTTTGTAAGCTTTAACATATAGGACGGTTACGGACTAACTGTCCTATTTTACATAATAATATAGGACGGTTACGGACTAACCGTCCTATTTTACACATGGTTTATTCCTTCATTACCAATCTGTGAGTGTGACTGTGAGTCTGTGAGACTGTGACTGTGAAGTCTGTGATGTGCCAGATTTTCGCTTTTCAAGTGACCAGTCTGCCTGACAAAGACTGATAGCCTTCTTTCCTCCAATTCCAAACTAGCAAGTGGCAAGTGGAGTTAATGAAAGTTGAAACTTACACTTCAATCATTTGTCAAATATTTTGATGCCCCTAGTTATTGTCCTTAATGTTACTTAACTAAGTTAACTTACTTGTTAGATAACTTAGATAGTTAGATGTCATGAATCATGATAGATGATCCTAGGTGGGTGCGGGGGCCCCCTTGTAGACTTGTAGTGGCGGGAAAACAAAATGAAAGTTGAAAACTGAAAAGAACATAAAGGTTTAACTTTAACTAATTAATAATTATCTAGGTATACTAACTACTAAGTCAATCTAGAGTCTAATCTAACTGTCTAAGGCAATTGTTTTGTCTTTTTGTATAATTGTATTGTATCATGTAAGTTAAGTAAGCCCAAATCCAATTATCCAACTATAAGCCTATAACTATAAGTTATAAATAAGCGTATAACCAATTTCTTATCAACCATTTTCAGTTTAGCTACACATTGTCACATGTTAATTGTTACAACTTACAAGTTACACTTAGTAGATAAGTTAACCAAGTTTTGTAAGTTGTACAAGTAAAAGTGAAGTGAGAGAGAGACTAACTAACTGTCATATATTGTTGTATAAAATTATAAATGCTAATGAATAATGATTTTCTTATGTTAATTTCACATGTCTCACCAACCAATTGATCTAATATATCTCTTTTCAATCAAATTCATGAATATCATGTATCCAACTCATATAACTCAATATTTGTTTCTCATTTCTAACTCCCAATTGATGATAATAGATTAGGAATAACTCATTCATGATTCATCCATGATCCTTTGATCCATCATTCATGTAGATATTGTAGAGTAAAATTTAGTAACTCCTTTAGTAATATCATTCAACATTTGTGTTAATTCAACACACAACTCCTATTCTCTGTTCACATTCTCACCTCACCTAATGAGTTAATTACAATGTTACATAACTAAATAACTAATAACTATTCCCTTGGGACCCTTCCTAGTTCCTATACTATACTCATTATCCTCTAATGAGATAATTACACAACTCTTTCTATACTCATTCTCAAGCTACTGAGTTAATTACATAACTGTTTCTATTCTAGTTCAGTTCAGTCATTCTTACCTAATGAGTTAATTACATGATTCTTTCTCTTTCTTTACTTATTATCATTTATCAATGTTATCATCAACATTCAACAACTTTTGAATTGAGTATGAGTTACTTACATAACTTTGCTTCTTTAAGATGATCCTCAAGTGAGATCATCAGACATCAGATGAGTTAAATACATTATATACATAATTAACACCAACTTTAGTCATCCTCCCCTGACCTCAACCTCAACAACTATGTTGAATTGAATATGATAGTATGAGTTACTTACATAAGTAACATAACTTTGCTTTTAAGCTGATAGATACTCAAGTAACTCAACTCAACCGAGAAGTCTCGAGCATGAGATAGTGAGATGAACATAATACATATATGATATATGCCTATATGCTATTGCTCTGTCTTTTTAAGCTCATCCAGTCATCCTTAACTTAAGGAAATTAAGATGAGTTAATTACATAACTCTTTCTCCACTCTACACTTAATGACTAGTTTTATTTAAGGACATCATCAACTAAGATTAATTAAATACATAACTCTTATAGCTTATACAACTCCTATATTTCAATATATAGATGGTTATAAACAAACCATCCTATATTTAAATATATTATAGAACGGTTATTTTAAAACCGTCCTATATTTAAATATATTATAGAACGGTTATTTTGAAACCGTCCTATATTTAATATATTATAGAACGGTTATTTGAAAACCGTCCTATATTTGATTATGTTATAGAACGGTTATTTGAAAACCGTCCTATATTTAAGTATATTATAGAACGGTTATTTGAAAACCGTCCTATATTTAATTATAATTATAGAACGGTTATTGAAAAACCGTCTTATATTTAAGTATATTATAGAACGGTTATTGAATAACCGTCCTATATTAGTATATTATATAGAACGGTTATTTTAAAACCGTCCTATATGGTTCTATACATATAATATATCGTTTTCACTTTTCACTTTTCACCTTGGTCATTCTCACTCTAATTTCAATCTTCCAAGTTCCAACCCAACGATCCAATCCAACCTATACTGAGAAGTGAGAAGGTGAAAACGACCATTCCTCTTCGATCTTTCACAGATCTAAGCAAAGAAAGGTATGTATTTACGATTTTTTGCATCTTTAATGTAATTTCGTATACAGTTCTGTTATACATGTAGTAAAAAGTAATAAAAGAACACAATCTGATAAAAAAAAAAAAACCTCTATCTGGTTTCTCTGATCCTTGCCTTGAACTTGTTCTGTCATTTCGTTGTCAAACACCTATTTCTCAGATTTTGATTTATGTTGTCTTTCATTTGAGTCCTGGAAACAGGGTTTGTTGGGAAAAAGATGGATGAGCAAAAAAACGGACACTGAAGCCTGGAAGTGGAATGGGATTATGGGAGATATCAGATATGTATGTTCCTCTGACGGAAAAACCAAACATATAAATTATAAAGGTTCTGAGTCTTCTGACTTTGCCCATAGTTCATTAGTCTTTGAATCGGTGAATCCCGATAGATAGGTTCTCGAGAGAACCGCATCTACCGAAATAGTCTCCACTCTCCACCGAAATGTAGAGCGGTGAGCGAGAAGAAGCAGACGGATGTCGAAGATTGAGGGAGAGAGACATTAAACTAGTTCTTTCTTTTACAAAATGGAAAAAAACATTACCTTTATCTAATTTATCACAAACTAGCTACGACTTATATCCCAATTTCTTCTTGCCTTAAGGGAGCCCTAGAAAAAAGAACCAAATCAAGAAAAATCTCTCAAAAACTAAATTAACATATCTCATATACGCATCAAACAATGTCGGATTTTCAACATTTTTGATGTGTTGGAACCGTTGAAACAAGAGGAATGATTAAGTGATAGTTGTCCAAAATAAAAAATAAAGGATGAAGGAACATAACAGATTTATTAAATTATTATTAGACGGGTATGAATGTTTAGGGATAGGAAACTTAATGAAATGGCCAAATCAAGCTACAAATAATGAATGTTATACAAAAACAAAATATCACATTTTTTTTCCACTCTGCATACTGGAATGGCATACTTCTAGGGCTATGACACTATGCCAACATCACAAAAAATGGGAACATGCATAATTGCTTGTTTGAAGAGATAGAGGGAGCAACAATCTGACCTTGTAGGAGGCTTCCAGTATAGTCTCCACTGTCAAATGAAAAATTTGTGATGGTTTTCAAGGGTGCTACTGCTTATTATCCCTGTATAATTGTATTCCTCTTTTCTTGTCTAACTGTAGTCATTTTTATTTTGAAGCAAACATGGAGCAAGTAGAAGAGGTAGGAGAGGTACAAGTAGAACAATTACAACACACAGAAGCAGAACAATCAAGGCTATCAAGAACATGTCCATCAGTAACACCACCGGTGGTCAGTGTCAAGAGAAAGGTCAGGGGGAGGGGCCCAACGCAAATGGAACATATAAATAAGAGAACCTCAGTTGGAATAAAAGAAACAGTACAATTCAACACTAAAGGCCAACCGATTGGTGGTGTTGCACATGCCTATGCTAGCTTCATATGTTGCACTGTTAGAAGACTTGTGCCGATGTCGATGGTGATTGGAGACATGTATCTCCACAAGTCAAAGATTCAGTATGGGAAATGGTCAAGGTATGTAAATTCTTCCTACATATAACATAATATGTCCTTTATATTTATATGTTTTGTTTTTGTTTGCATATGAATCACGATAAGATACACAAAGTTGCTGCAATACTCACTAGTTAGTCACTTTAACATGCTTCTTCTTTTGTTTTGTAGTCTGCCTTTGACGTATCTGATGAGTGCAAGAAGCAAGCCTTGCTAGGAGCTAGTGAAGCTTGGAGGAAATGGAAGAGTGAGCTTGCAAGGAAGTACATACTTCCAAATTCTCATGATCCTTCTACGCTTCACATGGTCCCTCAGTTGTATTCTGCTTCATTAACCAGAAGCATGGAATCAATTTGTACAAGATAGGCTATCTCCCGATTTTGAGGTAATCACAACTTGAACTAGCCAAGCTAAATTTTGAGTCTTGTAATTATTATAATTTATTGTATTTTGAATCTTTGATCACATTACTTTGATGTCCAGGCAAAGCGTATAAAAGGACAAAAGGCTCGTGCACAAAACCACACGCCGCACCACCTTTCAAAGGTTGGCTATGCACGATTAGAGGCAGATGTAGTAAGTATATCATGTCACATTCCATTTTTCTAATCATATTAGATTATTATTTTTATTAACTATGACTTAGTGTCTCTTATAATCTTATTACAGCAAAAGAAGGCCGGGACAACGGATCCCATCGACCGTGCTATTCTATGGAAAATGGCACATTCGAAAGGGCGTAACTCCCAGACCTTTGCCAACGAGACAACTGCAACAATTGCTTCAAGAATTGTAAGTGGTTTAAGACTTTAAGTTTTATACTTTTACTTTATTTGCATACTGCCTAGTTAAATACTTTTATACTTTTATACCCTTGCATAGTATATTATTTAAATATTACATATATAATAGTGATTTTATCATGTTATGATCTTTATGTGTGCAGGAAGAGTTGACCCAAGAACAAGAAGAAAGTGCAACTACAGGGACTCTTAGCAGCACTGCTGCAAAGGGGGACATCCTGTATAGGGCAATGGGCAACAAGAATGAGCACCCTGGTCGGGTAAGGGGCCAAGGTCGGGGTATTGTTCCTTCCAAATTTTTCCCCAAACAAAAGGCTCCTACGCTACAAGAATTGGAAGAACGGAAGAAGCAAACAGTTGTGGAGATATATAGCATGGTCAAAGATCAACTATTGAAGGAACTCCAAGGTGGCCGAAGAACCTCATGTGAGGATGTTGGCGGCCCTCAAGCTGAAGCTCAACCTCAAGTTCAACCAGCAAGAAATAATAATAGCTGCACTCCTACTCCTACTCCTCTATCAGATGAAGAGGTGGCAGAACAAGTACTCCCAATCAGTGAGGTATGTATATTCACTTGTTTAGTTTTACAATGTTACTTATTTACTTTTGTTTTTAGTTTACACTTTACATTACATCACTAATTATTATATATATGTCATTTCTCAAATGCAGTGGGTCGGTGCATGTTGCGGCTACATACATTTGAGAACCATGTGGCTGTGGCAACACTGTACGAGGTTCGGCCCATGACTTCCGCCACCTTGCATGGTAAGTTGATGCTTCCACACACTAAGCGTGTGTGCATCACTACTGCCATTCAACCAGATGCTCCCCTTCCATTTCCAGTCGAAGGGGATGATGTTGAAACTGTTGGGGATGCAATTGGATATCATGTGTGTTGGCCAGAGAAACACATAAAACCAATGATATCCAATTCCAAGGTACATATATACTAACTGTAGTCATGGCTTCATTTTCTCCTACCTTTTTTTAAGTCCTCCTAAACTGTTCATTGATTAATATTGTCTGCAACATGTCGGACAGTCGGATCATGAAAAGCAGCACAAGGGGCAATTGAAGCAAACCTTG
Source organism: Warburgia ugandensis (assembly GCA_035236585.1). Lineage (NCBI taxonomy): Eukaryota > Viridiplantae > Streptophyta > Magnoliopsida > Canellales > Canellaceae > Warburgia > Warburgia ugandensis. Next base: position 70,839,040 of record CP141134.1, read on the forward strand.
CCGTCAGGCAAATTACGGCATAGTGGCAAGTGTAGCCACATCCCAGCCTTCTCAGGTAGTACTAGTTCTATGTTTTTCCATAGTCACTACTCACAAGTCATAAGTCAGTAGTACTAGTTCTTTAGTTCAAAACACTTGTAAGGTGCTCACTAGTCACTACTCACAAGTCACAAGTCAGTAGTCACAATGTTATTATTGTTATATTATAAAATATTCTAATTTTACCTCACTGGGTTTCTTCTTTTATATCTGCTAGTATATCAGTATATGCTGTATATATTCATTACTAATTTCTAAAATGTTACATGATTACATTTACAGTGTAGGTATCAGGTGGAGGTTCCACCTAACACACCTCCATTCCTAAGGGTACTGTACAGACTGGCCAATGAAGGCAACACAAATACAATGAACCCTGTAAGGATAGAGGCAGGTGTGCTTTCAAACGATGTGGTTGAGGTTCCACTCTTCAAGGAAGACCTCATAGGCATATGTAATATGGATCAATTGGAGTACATGCACATCATAGTCTATATAGGGTACGTCGTGTAACTGCTCTATTAGAGTTAAGACTTACCAATCAATGTAACATTACTTAATACTTGCTTTTTAAATAAAACTTAATAATTATTTGACATTAACCCAAATTTCAAATGCAGGTATTTGCATGATAGCTTGCATAGACTAGAGGTCAAGGACATTTACAAGTTCCTTGACCCTTCTCTTGTCTTTCAATTGGCCCATTTGCCTAAGGACAAACAAAGTGAAGATATCATTCCTGGTCTCATGACTTGTGCGAAGGGGCAAGCATTACTGATTCCCTACAATAGCGGGTACGTTGTAACATAGGTTGCTTAATTATGCCATTTTAATTTCACAATTCATAGTTTCATACACATGAATACTACATCAATTAAGATTAGAGAAAATTCAATTGAACTATTATTTTTATAGGTCCCATTGGATGTTGCTAGCTTTGGATGTGCATGGTGGCCATGCAATTTTTTTTGATTCATGTGGAGCACACATTCGGGAACACCTTATGGAAATTATAAACAAGTAAGTCTTTATTATTCTTTTTATTATAATATAACTACTCACCTGGCAACTATAATAATATTCATAATCTAATGCTTTTCAATTATATGTGTGTAGAGCATGGTATAAATGGGTTGAGAGGGAAGGCATTCACCACCCACCAAAACTCAACTGGAAGAAGGCCAAGGTACGGTTTACTAATTCTTGCTCTTTAGACTCTTTCATATAATTTTAAACCCGAACTTGTTGGAAATTATATTTTGAAACTTTTATGTTGTCTTTGGTGGCATTGTTTTGCAAAGGCCCTCAACAAAAATCAGATTGGGAGTGTGGATATTATGTTCTTAGATACATGAGAACCCTCATTCGCAATGGAGTTTCGATCTCACAATTGAGAAAGGTAACACTTAGACTTCTTGACCAAAGTTGCACTTTTGATTTGTATATTTCCTGACTTAATTCAAGATTACATGTCTAATCTCCGAACTAAGTTATTATATGTTTCTTGTAGGTGGATTTTGGAACCAAGAGTTACTCCCAGTTGGATCTAGATGATATTAGAATGGAATGGACAGATCATATTATGATTTTTAATTTGTAGTTCAGTGATGTAAAATTGTAAATGAATGTATATTATCATTCATGTATATACATTTTACTCAAATATAATACAAAGATCAGTTCATTTCAATGAATGTGTTCTATTTTTATTTTTATTGAAGTACAACTGTATCAATGTATGTGCTTTCTTTGTTTCAAACTTTCAAATTTCAATGATGTGATTGTGAAGTTGGTGTTTTGATCAATGAGATGGGTTAATCATCAATTTTCAATGATGGCTTAGATCAGCAGATGGGTTGTATTGTATCATGTATGTACATACAATCTACAAATACAGTATGGGTGGTTGATATCATATCATGTATTGTATCATGTATTGGAGAAGGAGTCATATATGGAATGGAGGTTGATGATTGAAATTACCGATATATACCGAAGTTGTAGATATGATTCATATGAATATGATACCAAAAAACTTTCAAATTTCAATGATGTGATTGTGAAGTTGGTGTTTTGAATGGAGACCTGATGGACATCCACCTATACGGGCAATTTCATTCATTCTTTGAGGAATGAGGATAAAATTAAAAATGCCAAAGTTCGTAATGATTGTCTCGCATTGGTGCCTGCTGGGCCTATTGACAATTGAAATGATATAGTCATGGAGATGGTGCTAAGTGATTGATATGTTGGGCAATTGTGATGATTGGAGCCCATGATTCTAAGCTACCAAGTTTCTGACAATCGGAACACAATTATTTGTGTGAATAGAAAGAGGGATGAGGAAGTTCCACTAGTTGTAATTATATCATGTTTGCAAGCTTTCACTTATCTCATTGCCAATCAAATGTGTTTTATCGAAGCTTGCAAACCGGAAGGTCAAGTTGCTTCGGCTTACATTTCAGAAATCCTGCTTCATTCGGATCTTGAATCATGATTTACGGATTATATTTTGTGAATTCCTGTTTATAGTTTGTCACTCTCATGTCTTTGCTTTCTTTTCATATTCTCTAAGATGCACCCGAACGAGAACCTGGAAGAAGTCAGTTCCTCTGAGAATTTCTTTATAGTATATGTGTGAGAATAACTCATTAACTCTTAACAGTGGCTCTAGAAGAACCCTCCATTCTCCAATATAACTTAGTAATATAGAACGGTTAGTGAATAGCCGTCCTATATAAATAGTAATATAGGACGGTTTGTGAATAGCCGTCCTATATAACTAGTAATATAGGACGGTTTGTTAATAGCCGTCCTATATATATATATATATATATATATATAACTAGTAATATAGGACGGTTTGTGAATAGCCGTCCTATATATAAGTTATATTATATTTATAACTACTAATATAGGACGGTTTGTAAGTAACCGTCCTATATAATATAAATACTAATATAGGACGGTTACTCATGAACCGTCCTATATTTTCAAGTGTTAAGGTAATAAGGTCATGAGTGGGTCGCGTGTCAAACAGGTAGACACGACGGGTCAAATTCATTGACTCGAACACGACACGATTTTTGGCGTGTCATTTTCGGGTCACCCGAAAATGACACGAACACGATAAGACTCGACCCGAACCCGCTAAATTCGTGTCGGGTTCGAGTCGTGTTATCGTGTCGTGTCATATTTTGCCGCCCCTAGTAATGCGGCCCACTCTCGCAGTTAGTAGTGACCTTCATCCTCTGCGTCTGCATGAGACATATGAATACAAATGGTGTATCGTTTCAACGATTATTGCTTTATCATTTCGCGGAACTTCAATTGGATACATATTTTCTCCTGCTTGTTAATTGTGCATTCCTTAATCCAAACTGCATTTCTTTTGTCCATTTACCCTTAGTGGTCGTACAAATGTCATATATCAATAATGGACACCCTCCCATCTCAAGCAAAGAGTGAAAGCATTCAACACCATTTGGGAACTCTTATCTTCTGAAAACTTTCATGACGAACTTCCATTGATACAATGTACTGCTTGCAAGGACATGACCTGAAAGAGCTCCACCAACAGAAATAGGGCAACGATGGATGTATTTTACATCTCAACCCGTCGCCCCGAATCTGAGCCTATAGTATCTTGCATCTGATGCTCCGGTCTTTTGCATATACGCGTACCCCTTTATATTCCTTAGGCTGTGAACAAATGCCAAACTACACGAAATCTACTTAGCTCCTTTATGAGGATTTGTATTAGGTTGAGGAAGCTCTAACCATTACTTGGTGGGATTTACAACTTGATGAGTGTGTGCCTATTCGTTTTCTAAAAGGAGTAAGCCATAGCAAGATGCCCTGATCCATATCCGGCTTTCAGCTCATTTGATAGGTTTAGGTAAATGTCTAATGATGTTTCCTCCATGATTAGTCTCCAGAAAGAACACACTTCTTGTTTGGAATATAAGACCAGGTTTAGATGGGGAAGGTGGTTCTTGATTGATAAAATGTTGGTCATGAATTATACTATACCATGACTTGCAGACTAGCCTCAATCCGTGAAGGGTTTCAGCTGGTACCAAAAGCAGGATATGGTGAGGATCTCTTGTCGGAGGCAATCTATGCTAAAAGCAGTGCTTTGGCTCTTCTTCTCCCTTACCATGATTCCCTCTTCTCCTCTACACCATTGCCATAAAGTTTTTTTTGAAAGGGCAACTAGTTACAAATCCTTGGTGAGTCTCTCTTTGATAGATATGACATCAGTTCTACCTTTGATTTTGATAATTTCAAACTTAAAGAAAAAGGACAAATACCTCCATAAGGAGGAGATCAACTCACAGAAGATGGATGAGTGCTATATCTGAATAACAACTGATCAAGGTCTAAGCAGCTGCATCTGGTTGTAACAATTCAAGGGCTAAGCAGGAAACCAATGTTTGCCAGTGGCAAAATATCATTGCTGGTTGGGAAGAGGGAGGATGGAGATTGGGAGCCGCAACAAATGTGAAGAATGCAACACAGATTGTGTGGCTGCCGTGACTCACATTATATAGAATTCTTGTACAAAGAGATACCGTACAATAAATGAAACTCTTGGGCACCAAGAATAGTTAATTAGGGAACTCTTGTGCACACACAAGAGTCCCAAAACAAATAATTGCTGAGCTCTATGTTTCGACAAGTGAATAATTGTAAAGCAAATCACTTACAGGCGCTCTTAACCTATCCCATATCTAATCCTCTGAACAAAGAGAAAGGGCAACTCGAACCTTCAATCAAGTATATTCCAGGATATTTGTGAGTTGACTATGACTGCTTTACTAGACATCGTTCCAAAAAAAACATAAGAGCAAAATGGTTTGTGACTAACATAAAGCCCGTCTTAATGCAGGAGATGTTTTCTTTTTCTGAGCTTACATGGCTTCCGTTTTATAATATAGAGTAGCAGCAGGGAGGATCATCAGATAAAGTAAGGCGCACAAGCGGCCCATGAAATCCTTCAGGGTCCGATATGTACTTTTAGCACATGTAATACAACATGTGGGTTGCCCGACAATAGTTTGGCCATCTATTGGGCCTCACCTTATAGGCTAGCATTGAATGTTACTAAACCAAGCTGTTCTGCTGATATAGATGGTGAATGAGAGACTCGATGACAAACAGGGAACATACTAAGGCTCTTTAACCAAGCCTCAAAGTGTGGTTCCTTTTCAAGAAGACGTGTCTCATTCAACCTAAGTAAATGGTTAGTGCACTCATACAAATCATTCATTTCCTAAATAAATTCAAGAGAAATGCTAAATCCATCCACTCATACAAATCATTCGTTCCCTAAATATGTCCATCCGCTAGAAAAGGAATGCATGTCCATACGTTGCTTCACAGAATCCGTGTGATCCGTAGGGACTTTTACTGCAGGATGCTGATTACAACTACGCTAGAAGAATAATATGCTAAAGACATTGAAAAGGGTGAACCACCAATCTCTTGAGAAAATTCCTCAAGTGCTCCAATACTGAGCCAAAGACCCAAAAGACACATAATTTGGAAGTTAGGATGTTGGAATCGGCATAATCGTTGGCCTGGTAGAGTGAAGCCAGTGGGGGGACAATGCACATGCTACATTCACAGCCGCAGTATCTATGACGACTTCACAATCGCAGTCGCATCTATGACTACATTCACAGACTGCCGTGATTACCATTTCAACACAAAGGGAAGACAATACAGAAACTGCACAGTTCTTCACCGTAAACATATGTTCATTTGGGGATTTAGTAACCCAACGGAAATCTTCATTGTAAAAATATAAGATCTTTTACAGTCCCAAATATCTTGCTCAGAAATGGATAAACAACTTCCATAGTTTTCAGGGATTGGTCAAATCCTTTGATCGACCCAACAGAACCATCCTAATCTGTTTGAAATCCTAAGCAATTCCACATAAAAAGCCACGGGAGAGAACTCAAAAGCTTTACAAATTTCTGTTGTACTGACAGAGTAAGACATCTGAAACGAACTAAACAGAACTCAATATTTCGGGATCTCAACTGTTGTACCAGATTTGCCACAAATGGCAGATCTGATTATCAAGATCTTAGATCGCACCATAAGCACATATACAATAGAAAAAAGATTTACGTGATTCATCTATCGTGCCCACATCCATGGGATATGAGGAATAATCATCTGATCAGGTTACATGAAAGAGGAGGAGGCGGCGGCTTGACACTCGATCTCTCACTCACTCACAGAAGCCCTAACATTATACACAAATACACATAATTCTTCTCACATGGGTATGGACCACATGTAAGTCTACTCCAATAATCTCCCCCTCTATACTCATGGGAGGAGGATGTACAAAATCCTTTCCGTTTGATTCAACTCTACTAAATTACAAGCATATCTTTGATTCAATTCCTAATAGTCTTCTACGTTTTCCAACAGCTCCATTAACCATATGCACATATCTATGACTTCTTCCAGAAGGGTTGCTGCTCTTCTGCTCAATACTATTTGCAAAATCTAAATGCTAATCAGTCATTGAGTAATACAGTATATTCCTAGAAGTTTAGGCCTAGAAACCTGCTACCTAGAAGCCTGCTAGTGCCTCTTGCACCAACCCTCATCGGCCGCCCATATAAGTTGCTTTAGTTACATGCTCACAAATATCACTCGGAATGGTCATGTCTACTCAAAATGATCACCGAGTCTACTCAAAATTGCTCGCACTTTTTACCGAATCATCTTACCATTATTCCCCGGTTACCCCACCACTACTCTGCAAGACATACTACTACTATTCCTGAGTCAACCCCACTTGAGATCAAGTTGATTTGGCTTTGATAGACAATCCGATCAATAACCTCGCTCTGATACCACTTGTTGTGCCAGATCTACCACAGATTCACAGATCTTACAACCAAGATCTTATAACTATAAGGACACTATAAGCACACACACAAAACAAAAGAGAGGTTTACGTGGTTCGATGTTATGAAAGGGAGAGATTTCACACGTATTAGATCTAGTTCTGACTTGGATTGCTTGGGCTTTTGCTTTTGAGAGGAAGACTGTGAGATTTTCTAACTTGACTTTGGTGTTTTTCCGTTTGGAATGTAGAGGAAACGAGAGCGTAGAAAGGATGAGAATAAGGAAAGTTAAGGGGTCTTAAAGGTGGCATTTGCGATTCCAAAATCAGGGGCTTTTGGATCAAGTGAACTTAGGATGAGCAAAAGACTAAAAACCCAGATTATATAAGTTGAAGACTTACACATCTCCGACTGGTATTTCATGTCCAGCATATTTTTGACGCCGATAACCTATGCAATATACCCACAACGTGGTGTAGGTGATCAACCCATGTATATAGAGAGAGACCTATATATGTGTATATATAGATAGGGAAGATGGAAGTTATTTGGCACAATTGACAATATCGATGGGTACCCTCTTTCATGTGTGTGGGCTAATTTTTGTCTATTTTTTTGAATGATCTTATGATATTCTATTCATCAGATTTTCTGCCCTCAAAGATCTGTAGATGCTAAAACTCTTTTGGAGACCTCTAAATAACACTTGTTAATTTTTTTACAGTATTTAAGTAAAGAGTTATTCTATTTTAATAATATATTTTTAATCACAAAAGGCTGTTTCAGAAATCTCTAAGAGATGAGATTTTTGGCACTCACCAAAATTTGAGGGTAGGGAATTTAATGAACCGAATAGATCATTTTAAAAATGAGAAAAGATAGGGCCGTACACATAAGAGAGAGGGTACCCATTGGTACCCTCAATAATATATAAACGAGGAACGGTAATTTCAGCAAGGAGTTGCAGGTGTAAAGTGTATGGATATTTGATTGGCCGGAAAAAAGTTTCTAACTGTTATTTTCTCTAATATTTTTGTTTTCTACTTTTTTCCATCCAATCAAAAGTCACATGCTCCTTGCACCAACTGAAATTAACGCACTCCTGTATATATATAGCTAGCTGGAGAGAGAGAGAGTATAATTGTTTGCTGATTCTATCCATCTTTGCTCCACTGTTTTTCATTTGTTTTGTTTTTCACTCGATTAAGCCTAAGTGATCCATGTCCTCTATGGTTTCTTCTACTCTTCAGAATCAATTGAAAAGGCAAAAACGACATTCTCGATAGAAATAGAAGCGGAAGAGAGAGAGAGAGAGAGAGAGAGAGAGAGAGAGAGAGAGAGAGAGAGAGCGGGGTAGGAGGTGGTGGTGTTCCGGTGTAAAAGTTGCTGTCTCCTATTCCGCATATATTGTCCACTTTCAAGTTGATGTCCTGAATCTATAAACAGCTACCTGTTTTAATCAACAAACTGTCCAATTATGTACCACCTAACCAAATGACATTGCAAAATATTACCTCCATTAGTAAAGGAGTGCTATAAATGAAACAACCTTCAAATTTATTTAGCTGCGGTTTGAAGATTTAATTGGAAACAGTAGATAAGCACTAGTGGCAGAAAAGAGGAGAATAGAGAGAGTTCAGCATCTAATAAGGGCCTAATTGAAGGCTACCAGGCAGAGAAGGTCTAGCAATGAAGACAAGTCAAAATAATATCCTACACTTCGTACGGCGGTGGGTGTGTTAGACAGAGGCAAGAAGTATCATGTGTGTTTTTAAGTAATTCACAGGCAAGATTCTTTTCCTCTGAAAATCCAATAAATGTCTGTGTGTGTGTGTTTATATATAATTGGATTGTCTCTCTGAAGAATTTTTTGATTTCATCTTCACGGAGAATTGCTTGCTTTTTTTCTTATTACATTTTGTTGTCTATATCCATCTCACAAATTAGTTCCTTCCACAGTTATCACCGTTTCCTAATTGAATATGAGTTAGATTTTGGTTTGCTTTTCACTTGATCACAACCTATTGTTAACCCTCGTAGAGCTCAAATTTAATAGCACTGCTAACAGAATTAATCTCTTGACCTGCAATCTGCTCGGTTAATCTATAGGTAATTCCTTCACATCCAGTTTAAGAAAAACCAAAACAAAACAAAACCGAAACTCCAGAACAATGCACAGCATTTGACAAACATGAGTTGATCACCTTTGAAATATGGTTCTCTGTTTTTGTCATATGCAAATGCGTTTTTACCAGAAAAAAGCCACCGAGTGTGTGGTTGTAGGGTGGTTCATATTTTCTAACTTGACCAAAAACATCATCTGGAGCTCATAGTCTAACTCACCCTTCATGATAATATGTTGTGTAGCTAGTTGACCTTTTTATTTTGCTTCCTTGAGGATCTCGAATGACAACTTCTCAGGATTAATAAATCTTAATGTCTGGTAAGTCTCAGATTTAAGCTGTTTCAAGTCTCACTTTTGGTGCTTATCAATTCTGCTCCATCTGATGTAGCATGACATGTTTTTCAGGCAACATATTTTGAACTTGAGAAGTTTACTTTCTATAACATCAAAACGAGCAACATTGCAGCAGGACTTGGAGAAGATTGGTTCTGCTTTTAGGAACTGATGTTACCGACCCTTTAACCAACCGAACTTATGGCTCACTTTTCAGGACTCAAATTTGTCAAAAGACACAGAAAACTTGCCTCTAGATTTCTTCCTGTATATCCTCAAGAATTATATTAATCTGTATTTGCTGCCGAAGTTGTATTTTGGATGCTTATAAAGAAGGGCAACAATTACCGTCTGTCCAGTAGCTTTACATTTATCTTTACTGACAATAATGGCTACTAAATTGGCTACGTAGTAAATAGAGGACAATCTTGAGATTTCCTATAGGTTACAAGTTCAGAGAAATCACCACTAGAATCAGGCTCAAAAGAATTGATAAATAGATATCTTCATATGTTTAAGATATTATTGCATAGGAGCAGTGCATATTCTATGGGGAGGGGAATAAATCTAGCCAAACATAACGATTATTCACAGCGAGACTCAGACAGATGACAATTCAAACATCATTCTTGATAGATGAGCTATATCCAGTCTGATCGTCATAATATTTGGACCAAAGCTTCCTCCCTCCATACTTGCTTGAATCCTTGATAGATGGAAGGACTTTGAGATGTTAGAGCATCCGCTGGGATAAAGCGGCCGCCAGCTGCATCAGGCTGCAGGTAGACCTAAGAAGATCGTCGTTGCAGGAACGGGTGTAGTCGATTGCTTTCATGAATCTTCTAGCTTACCAACAACACCAGAGGTGTATTGGCAAGGAGAGTGGTTGTAGAATTGAACCCACACGTAATCCAATAGACCAGTGTTGAGTGCCTCACCGATCCATGCATCAAGGGCAGGCACTGCGGGGTTGCAGTCAAGTAGACCTTACCTCTTTTGCTACCTTACCTCTTGCTACGGAGAGGTACCTGGCAAGGCCATCCCAATGTTGGCCTGGGTCGCCCTCAATGTCAAGGTCGATACCATCTAGAACACCATCACCATGTGGCCATGATGAAGAATTAATGTCCACCTAGGAAGTTAATTCACAGGCAGATAGCCACTTAACTTATATAGGCTAGTGAGTAGTCTCCGGCTGCATCTGCAATCGATAAAATTACCTTGACGCCTTGGCTCTGGAAGGATTTATAACATCACTCAAGCTAGTGCACCCACCAGAATAAGTGTCACAGTAGCCCGCAAGATTGATCATTGGTGTCTGACCATTACTGTTGAAAAACTAATGCATAGATATTGTTCTCTGCACAAATGACTTGCACTCTGTTCTTATCAGTTAAGGTAAATTGCTGTGATGGTAATCTTCTTTTCATCCTAATCCTTATCTTGTAAAGTCAACTGGGATACAGCCCATGTAAACTCTATATATTGGTGCATTTGAAACGCACCAAGGCATCTAAGGAAAGTCTTCTTTCAGAAACTGTTCACGGTATCAGAACTACTCTCTGGGCGTCTCTAATTCTTCTGTTCCTCAATTATTTTATTTCTAATATCAAAATGTCTTCACCCACCGATTCATATCCATCATTTCTTCTTCTTCAACACCTATTGTTCTTACTCAATCATTGATTTCCATTCCCTCCATCGCTAGCGTTGTCTCCATGAAACTTAATCGGATCAACTATCTTATCGTTGGTAAACTGGAAGATTCACGGGAGCGATTGACTACAGCCATACCTGCCACCGAGATCTTCCTAGGACTACTTACAGCCCCTGGTGCAGCTGGCAGCGCCTTCATTCGGGGCGACACCCTGGCTTCTCAAGCGATTCTTTAGTCCAAATATTGTGACGATCAGACTGGTTATAGTTTATCCATCAAGAATGATGTTTGAATGGCCGTCTACTCGTGGTTTCCTGTTAATAGTTCTGTTGTTTGGTATGTATCACACACATACATATATCCATGAAATAATATCATAAACAAATGAATATATCTAGTCTATCATTTCTCTAGCCGCATGTTTGTAGTCGAAATATCTTTTGATTTATAATCTGTAGTAGTTCAGGAAAAAAAGAAAAATCCGAAATACGAGTGAGGTTCATTCCTTCAATAAACCTAACAACTTATCTGGCAAGCAATTTTATGGATGAGGGCAGCCCGGTGCGAAGCTCCTGTGTGTGCAGGGTCCAGGGAAGGGGTAGTCCACAGGCCTATTTTATAGATGAGACAAATATAAAAGTTGGTCCAGGAGACGCCCATGAGCATTTGAAGAAGCAGGGTGCTTCTGACTTATTTGCCATTTTAGAAGATCTGAGCTGTTCATCATATTTTGTTCATTGCTAATAGCAGCATAGCCTATAAGATTGATAGTTTGAATTACTGAAAAGAGTGAGGCCTAATTATACTTATGGTAGCTGACATTTCCAGTCAAAGTATAAGTTCTGTAAATGCCGATAATAATAATTTATTTGTTTTTTTTATGCGACTTCTTAAGTTGTTACAGTCCGGCTGCGTATATCTGAAAGACTATGGGCGAATTGAAACAATTGGATAATTGGAAAATGAAATGAAAATAGAAATCCCAGCTGTCATAGATCTTAAAGATCCCAACCATTTGGTTCATGTCCTTAAATATCATCATTGGATAATCCTAACGTATAATGGGCGCAGTGAAAGAATTTACTATTCATTTTGAAACTAGGAAACAGTGCCTAGGATAATCCAGAGAACAACAGATTCAAGGGGTAGCCCACCTAAGGGATGTGCAAGATTTGAATTGTTGAATCTCCCGACAACTAGGCCCTCATGTCCAAAGGAAACCAACGAAAGATTTGCTGTGAAGTCGCTCAATTCCTAATTTATGATATTATTTCTTCATTAGTACATGATATTACATGTAAAAAGCACGTCGGTGATGACACCAAACTTATTCATGTGAGAGTGCAAGTAGGAAAACCCAAATCTCAAACAGCACTCTTGACTGCAGAGCTATACCCCTTATCAAAAAACTTAGACCAAATCATGATCCCTCCATACTTAGGAGAACCTTTAATCGCAGGAATCACCTTAGAACTGAGCGTCTCCGCAGGAATAAACCCACCACTAGGAGCTGCAGCAGCAGACGCAGGGACACCTAAGAATACCTGCCCAGCCTGAACGGTAGTCCACTGTTTCCAAAACCTAACAAGATTATCAATACTTCCCGAAGCATATTGGCATTGAGGATTATTGTAAAACTGAACCCAAACATAATCAAACAGCCCCGTCTTAATCGCTGGCTGGAGGCGTTCATCAGGAAAAGGACACATAGGAGCAGCAGCCAAGTGCACTTTTTTCCCTTGCTGACTATATGCAGATAGTAACCTGGCGAGCTCATCATAATGTTGTGAACCACCTTTTTCGATGTCGAAATCTACACCGTCAAGAACAGCATCGCCGAGTGGTCGAGAATCCGATTTACCACCAAGGAAGTTGTTCCATAGGTACTCCGCAAGTTGCTTGGCATCGTTTGCCGAAGCGAGCGAGTACCCTTCTGAGTCACCTCCGAGTGAAAGGAGAACTTTAATGTTTTGGCTTTGACACGCTTTTATTTCTTCGCTTAAGCTCTTGCAAGTGTTTGCAGCCTGGTTGCAGTGGCCAGCAAGGTTTAGTGCGGGGGTTTTGCCATTGCCAAAGGTGGTGAGGAATGCTAAGTTTACGAAGTTGTAGTTCTTCGTGGAGCATGTGTCTCTTAGTGTTCCTTCCCCTCCGTTTTGGCCCCAGTAGACGGCGATTCCGGCAGCATGCGAGCCTCCGACCAGGGTGAGTAGCAGTAGAGAGATAAGTGTATGTAGTTCGGGCGCCATGGCTAGGAAGGGATAGGTTTTGGAGAGGACACTGTGTTTCTGTGCTGAGTAGAATTGAGGTAGGTTCTTCCTCTTATAGAGGAGGATGGGCCCCACTGATTCTCATGGTTGTGATCAGATTTCTACAGGAGGACCACGTTGCGAGAAAATGATGTCCTTAGGTCAAGTCAAGGTGGAGAAGATCAACATTTTCACGTACATTTCCATTTGGCACAACGTCAGCGGCTGCATACGAGTGAGGCCCATGTATTTAATGATCAAGACCATTGATCTATCATCTAGTAGGCCTCCTTATTGATCAGCCGTTTCCCGAATTTCAACCTTATCCAAAGAATGCCCTCAATTTTCTTTTCTTCTGATTGGATAGTCATCGTTTCTAACAGGTAATACTTAGTTCCCCGTCTAAGTAGTTCTCTGACTAAATGAATTAGTTGTTTGATTCAATCAAGTGGGACCGGCGGAAATGGGCTTTCTAATGCTGGCTGATTATAAAATTGCCACCTGTCCCCACGACCCACCGGAACTAAGATTGACCGTAGTAGCTATCATAAAGTTTGGAACTCTCAGGATGGACCGTTCAGATGGATTTAGAGCGTATATGGTCGGCAGAATAAGAGGCTATACGTAGCTGCGTAATCGGGTCTTGGTTATGAATTTGTTCGGACTTCCCATTGTCTCTATGCACAAGTGTTTGTCCTTTTATAGAGCTACCTTCCAAATCTCTATGCCAGCTAAATCACGGCATGGACTTGTCAAATGCCAATCCGACGGTGTGCTATAGTCCGATGTTTGTCAATCAGTTAATGACCAATGAAAACGTTCTGCATTCTTTTCCTTTTGTTAGGTCTAATATTTGTTTCTTTTAAGAGGATACTTAAGCGGGGCTTCCACCATATGTTGTTTTTAACTCTTATCATCTTAGACCCCATGTCGGTACTCCGATCCCAAAAGTCATGCTACTCGACAGTCTTAATATCCAATAATATCTTTTTTTCCTTCTTTAGTGCATAGTTTTGATTCATCATGGTAAGATTTCTCAGATTGGGACATGAACCTTCTTAGGTGAGACTTAGCAGCTACACTCCTTGAACTCTTAACCACATGTCTTGAACCTCTTGAGTCTTGGTCGGATTTGGTCCGGTCCACCACGTGTATCCCGAATATGCAATTTAGGTCACGATCATGAGGGAGAAAACGGGGCAGAATTCCTCCGATAATGATGGCCTAGGTTGGATCTACCTTGATTGAATGTCCCTAGATCCATGAATTCTCGTCCAGGCCCCCCGGCCAAATGTGGAATGTTGATTCTTTTCGCACTTGATCTTCTTAAGAAAATAAACAGTAAACTTAGAGGAAAAAAATAGAGAATTGGCTGAATGTTTTTAATATTAACAAAGTACGAAATATATCTACATGTACATCAATTAATTCTACCTATTTCTAAGGCTTAGAAGTCGTGATCCACTTTTAGTGGGATTTGATTTATACTAACTTAGGAAAGCAAATATAAAAAGAATGTAGTAATATATATTACATTGATATTTCTTAACACTTCCTCTCAAGTTGAAAAATGAATATCATGAAATCCCAACTTGTTGCGTAATGTGCAACGACCCGAGGGCCCTACACACAACCATATTGTCCGCTCTGGAGACTAGGGCTCATAACACCCAGCCCCCGCACAGTTTTGTTCTTCCCCCGTGGGGAAAAGGCCTGGTTGTATGGAAAGTCCTCTGGACTTTTATCAATAGCCCAGTTACTTTTTCCTTAATGATGTGGGACTAACTCTTAACGCCTCACCTTGCCTAGAAGCCTGAGAGTTAGTCCCACATCGTTAAAGGGAAAGTAACTGGGCTGTTGATAAAGGTCAAGAGGACTTTCCATACAACCAGGCCTTTTTTCCACGGGGGAAGAACAAAACAGTGCAGGGGCTAGGTGTTATGGGCCCTAGTCTCCCTAGCGGACAATATGGTTGTGTGTGGGGCCCTCGGGTCGTTACAGTGGTATCAGAGCCAGTCCCTGACCTGGTGTGGGTAGCTAATCGCACACGGGCCCGTCGCATGTGCCACGCGGGGATGCGTGTCCCCTAAGGAGGGGAGAGGTGAACCCTTGGCTGATGAGGGCAGGCTTATGAGGGCGGGCCAAAAGGCGCAGTCGCTGAGGCTGGCAAGCTTCTAGGCAAGGTGAAGGACTGAGTGTTTAGTCCCACATTGTTAGGGAGAAAGTTCTTAGCCTGCTGATAATAGTGCTGATGACTTCCCTTGCAACGACTGGTCTTCTCCTACGGGGGAAAAACAAAACCATGGGTGGACTGGGTGATATGGGCCCCAGTCCGTTGACACGGACAATATCGTTGCTGGGTGTGGGCCCTTGGGTTATTATATAATGTCACAAATTGATTCTTTCCAAAGACTTGTGAAAACATCTGCTAACTAGAAGTGAGTATGTACATATGAAGAACTAATCATAATGACTTGCAGTTTTTCTTGAATTACGTGATAATGTATTTCAATATGCATTGTACACTCATGAAAAATAGGATTTGCTATAATATACAAAGTTGCCTGATTGTCGTAGAATAATGGTATAGCAGCTACCTGTGGGACCTTTAAATCCTGTAATATATAGCGCAACCAAATCAACTCTAAACATGTTTTAGTCATAGCTTGATATTTGGCTTTTGGTGATGATCTAGAAACATTGGTTTGTTTCTTGGACTTCTATGAAATGAGAGAATTTCCAAGAAAAACATAGTATCTCACAACTAACCTCCTTGTGGCACGACAACCTCCCCAATTTGAATCACAAAAAGCTTTCAAGGCAGACTATTTTGTGAAAGAAAATAGTAAACCTTGACCAAGAGTACCTTTGATGTATTCACGAAAGAATCCCAAGGAGGCTAATGCATGAATTGACTTCATATTCGGATAGAATAGACTATGTAAATCCTTGTGATGGTAAGGTAAATTAATCTGCCAACCAATCCTATGTATTTAGTTGGATCATTCAGTAATATTCCATCTGTGGGAGTGAGCTTTAAAGTGTCTTTCATTGGAAACTTGTCTGGGCATACACCTAGAAGTTCTAAATCTTGTAAAATGTCCAGTGCATATTTCCTTTGAGACATGAAAATACCTTTCTTGGAATGGGAGAATTTGATACCCAAAAAATATTTCAAGTCTCCAAGATCATTGATATAGAAGTGTTTGAGAAGAAACTTTTTGAGATGTTCAATTTCTTAAAGATCATTTCCTATGAGAAATATGCTATCAACATAGATAAGGATTGTAGTAAATGAAGTATCTTAAGCCTTGGTGAAAAGAGACTAATTAACCTTTGATTGTTGATAAGCAGCTTTTTGAATGGTGTCTGGAAAAGTGAAGAACCAATTTCTTGATGCCTATTTAAGTCCATAGAGGGATTTGTTGAGCCGACGTACAATGTTCTCCCCCTGTTGGGGAAGACTAGGTGGAGGCTCCATGTACACTTCTTCATGCAAGTCTCTATGAAGAAAAGCATTATGGACGTCTAATTGGTGGATGAACCAATGTCGAGCAACGACAATAGTAAGAAGACAATGGAGTTAGTGAGTTGATTGTAGGAGAAAAGGTTTCCTGATAATTGGTGTCCTTGACTTGAGTGTATCCCTCAGCAAGATAAGCCTTATAGTGCTCAATGGTACCATTAAACCTATATTTGATTTTTTAGACCTATTTGCAGCCAATAGGTTTATGACCAATAAGAAGGGGAACCAAACTCTAATTGTTATTTTGCTATAGTGCTTCTAATTCTGTATTCATGGCTGACTGCCAATGTGGATCAAGGATAGCCTACGCATAGGAGTGAGGTTCAATGTGACCTATAATGTTAGCTAAAAAAGTATAATGAGTAAAAGAGATACAAGAGTATGAAAGAAAATGGGAAAGAGGATATCGAATACCTAATTCAGAACCTAGTCTTGAGGTAGGGGTGATTGACTTGTGCTAATAGTATATAATCTCTATGCAGTGCTGGATGTTGCTTAGGACAAAGGGACTGTCATATAGGGGGAATGGAAGGAGCTAGAGGGTTTGAAGAGTTTTGAAACAGGTGCAGTGGGTTTTGCTAGAGGTGAGGGAGCAGAAGATGGGGCAAGACTAAGAGAAATGTCAGGTACGGTAGGTGAGTGTATGGAGAGGTGGGCTCATGTAGATGGAATGTTGTTAGAGAAAGATAGTGTAGAGTGCCAGTTGTTTGTGATGTTAGGAGAAAAATGGGGCAACACAAAATTTGGATTTGGTGGAGTAGAAATAAAAGGAAAGGTGGTTTCACAAACTTTGGCATCACCACTTGCAAAAAAATAATAATTTAGTCTCCAAGTTATAAAGTTTGTAACCTTTTTTTACCAACAAGAAATCCAACAAAGATGTAACATTTGACACAGGGGTCAAATTTATAAGTAGGATGAAAGACATTTGCGTAATACAGACAATTAAAAACTTTCAAGTGATCAAGTGATGGTGGACAATTGTATAATAATTTAAAAGTTGAATTAAGATAACAATGGTAATGGTAGTTAGTTAATAAGGTAGATAACAGTCAATATACATTCACCCCAAAAAGTGAAGGCAAGCTAAATTGGAAGAGTAATGCTCATGCTATAATTAGAATATGGTGATATTTGCATTCAAATACCCCATTTTGCTGTGAAGTATAAACACAAGTGCATTGATATTTGATGCCATGAAATTGAATGAAACCCATGCCATGCTAAGCTTGTTGTGGGAAGAGTATAAATCAGAATACTCTAAGACATAATATAGAAGAAATGAAAGTTGGATGGTTTCAGTGCCCAAACTTGCAGTGGCATACCATATAATAGAGGGATAAACCTACAAATATGTTGATAACTCTCTCATGGTTTGTGTAATAAACATATATATGATATAGTGGAAACATTACTTTAAAAAATTGCTAAATGACAATTACCTTAAGAATTACCTTGAGAATATAGGAATTGAAAATATCGTAAACCCAAATAATGTTAGACATTATAAATATGAACATAGGATTAGAATACTTGAAGTTAAAAAGGCCTTAAAAAAGATAAAATCTAGAAAGGTCCTAAAGATCAATGATATGCCAATAGAGGTTTGAAAGTATATGGGAGATACTGAAGTAGTTTAGTTAACAAAGTTGTTCAACAAGGTTGTAAAATTAAAGAAAATGCTAGATCAATAGAGGAAGAGCTCTATTGTACCAATTTATAAGAATAAAAAAGAGTTGCACTAAGAATAGATGAGTTAACAAAACATCTGTACGAGGAGATTCTATGGTGTATGCTATATGCAGATAATATAATTTTGATTGATAAGACAAAGGAAGGTGCAAACATAAAGCTGAAGATATGGGAAGATGCATTAGAATATAAAAAGATTTAAAATTAACGAAACTAAGACAGAGTATATGGTTGCAATTTTAACAAAGAGGGGAACGAGAATGGAGTACTAGTAATGATTGATAACTAAGACGTACCCTTAAAAAAATACTTATGATTTATAATTTTTGAGAGTAGAGGGATTGAGAGAGAGGTTACCCAGAGAATACAAGTGGATTGGAACAAATAGAAATACATCTCTAGGATTTGTATAATTGGGGGATGTCACTCAAACTAAAAGAAAAATTTTATAAGATGTCTGTAAGACGGGCTATGCTTTACAGATCAGAGTATTGGATAATTAAGGAACAACATACACACAAGCATCGCTGAAATGTGAATGTTGAGATGGATGAGGGGCAAGAAAAGAAAGAATATACTTTAAAATAAAAATATTAGAAAAAACTGAAGTATTACCAATATGTAACAAGATGAGATAAATTAGATTTAGTGTCCATGCTCATGATTTCCAAATTTATTTCTCCTAGCCTTGTGTAGGGCACTATTTAATGTTTGAGAAGCGTAATGCGGGGTCTACCTATGGATCCTATCTATCTTAAATATGATCTACAACAATTTAGCTGCCCTCAAAATGGACAAGGAATCACAAGATGATCGAGACATGGAAACTTCCGTTTGTGCAGTCAATGATTTACAGATCCGGGGGTCAAGAAAAAGGAAAATCGTTCACTTTCAAGTTTTACGATCCTAATTGTTAAAATTAATTTCTGGATTAACTCACACACAAATCATGGGAGAAATGATGAAAATATTTTAAAAAAAATTGAGGTACCACCCCAATTGGATGCAGCCTGAACAAGCTTCTCATTTAAGTCATCACAGTGTTCAAATTGGTATTTTATCTGCAACCATCATCATATGCCATTAATTCTGCTTAGAAACTAAGAAGAGGCCCGTCTTGAGATGATCCATCCCGTTCATCTGTTTACCCTAGCTTTGCTTTTTGGACTAAACTACATCCAAAGCCAAAGCAATTTGACGAACAGGGTAGATCATCTCAAGGTGGGTTCCCTTCATACAAAAAAAATTGGACGCCTTGACTTGATTTGATTTAGCACTAATTCTTTATCGTGGTGATGCAAGAGGCATTCATGATAGCTTCCAGTCACAAACTACTTCTAGCTCACATATTCCATTCTTATCAAAATCCAATTTGCCTTGAATGATTTGTGTCGTTTACCTTAATTGCAGCTGAGAATTGTTCCCTAATGACAATTGAATGGCGAATGCAACATGTCATAGAATTTGGAATTGGATTGGCAAGCGATCAAAATGACTATCAGACTTTGGGTTGAGGACAGCAAGGGACGAGTGAAATTACTAAATCGGATATTAGCATGCTATTATGGAAAATGCCGTTCACCTTGCAACAAAATCAATCTACAAACAATAGCAGTAAATCGGAGATTGGAGAGCAGATGAGTGATTAAGTTACCCGTAAGCAACGCACGTTGATGCTTATTTTAACTAGCTTAAGAAGAAGTATGAATGAAACCAAAATGGGTCCTGACTTTTCCTATAAAGGGACAGTCTCTTCCCTTTCTTGAGCAGAGAAATCCCTCATCTAGCATTTGCTTCCTGTCAAACGTACAAGCTGTGGGACTTGTGACTTCGCTCAACATGGTAGGTCAAAATTTTATATCACTATTAGTCCTCTCCTTCCTCGTGCTAGCGCCGGTTGAATGGTTGAAGGGTCATATGCAGGAGGGATTGCAATCTATTGGGGTCAAAATGAAAATGAGAGCATCTTAGCAGAAACCTGTGCCACTGGAATCTATGCCTTTGTAAACCTAGCCGCTTGCTACATTTGGAGGTGGTTAAACTCCAATGATCAACCTCGCTGACCACTGTGATCCATATTCTCGTGGCTTTACTCCATTGAGTTATGATATAAAATCGTGCTAAAGGAAAGGTGTCGGTGGTTCTTTCTTTTGAGGGTGGACTTGAAAGCTACTTGCTAGCGTCCTCTGGTGATGCCAGACAAGTGGCTAAGTACCCATGGAGTAACTTTCTAGGTGGACACACCTCCTCTCGTCCACTTGGTGACGCTTTTCTAGATGGTATCAACATTGACGTAGAAGGTGGGGGGAACTGGGATGATCTAGCTAGGTACCTCTCTAGATATATAGCAAGAGAGGCAAGAAGGTGTACTTGACGGCAGCCTTGTAATGCCCATTCCCTGATGCATGGCTTGGGACGACCCTGAAGATAGGTCTCTTTGATTCTATCTGGGTCCAAATCCACCTTGCCAGTATAGCTCAAGCAATTTTGGAAATCTAAAATATGCGCAAAGCCAGTGTAACACAACAATTCCTGCCACCAAGATCCTCTTGGGACTGCCTGCGGCCCCTTTTCTGCAGCTGACAGCGGTTTTATTCCTGTCAATGATCTGACATCTCAAGTCCTAGCAATAAAGAATTCCAGGAAGTATGGAGGAGTTATGCTATGTTCCAAATATTATGATGATCAGAGTGGATATAGCTCTTCCATCAAGAATGAAGTTTGAATTCCTCCCTACTTGGGTGGCTTCCTATTAGTAATTTGTGATGTTTGGCGTAGTTTCATCCAGTTAGTGATTTGTGATGTTTGGCATAGTTTCATCCCTGTCCCACTTATATGTATTCTTTCCGTGCTTGTTATTAGTTAAAACGTCTTTTAATTTATTATACATAATAGTTCAATATATAAAATTTGAGCAGGCAAAACTCGAACGTGCTAGTTGGTTTTTCTTTTTCTTTCTTGAGAAATGCTATATAGACTGAGTTTTGGGATTAGCTCTGAAACCCTCCCTTAGATACGCTAGACATCATAATTCATGACCATTAGATAATTTTAGAAGGGGTTTTGAGTTTTTGAATCATGACGGACAAATTTTCCCATGAAGAAACTAGTAGCTAAAAGCATCAGTGGACATGGTATCAGATGTATGTTGGATCATTTAGAGTTGAGGCTTTTTTCTTTTCTTTTCTTTTTTTGAACTCCAAAGACTAGGCTTAGCTATGTGGGTTTTGGAGTCAGTCCCCAAACTATTCTCTCTCTCTCTCTCTCTCTCTCTCTCTCTCATAGGTAGTGGAGAATTTTACTGATACGTTTCTAGTTTAGCAATAAGCCTCAACTAGCTATAAGTAACTCAAAATGATGAGTAAGTGCCTATTTTCATCAGATTTCTTAAAATTTTATATAAGTATCCAATTTTAAAACCTTGATTAACAATCCTAATTGTAAGGCTTTTTCTCAACTCTTTTTTTTTTTCCGAACTTTTTTCGTGAGCACCTCTTCTTTTAGTGGTCCACTGCAACAGCATGTCAATGCAGTGCCATGTTCACGACCAAGGGTTAACCTATTTTTGAAGAAAGTTGGTTTCGAGACTGACAATACCCAAATAGTTGTGCAACTCCAACTTGGTTTAGTGGCCCCATATGCCATTGATCCACATCGTTCATTTGAGTCCCATAATTTTAGATATTTCATGGTGCAAAATTCACACCAAAAGGGCCCCTCTAGCATCCAAGAAACATGCTTTTATCTTGCTAACCATGGATTGTTAGAAGCTCTCCATAAGCAGTAGTTTACATTCAATAAAATAAAACACAATTTATTAGATGTAACTTGCTCAAATTTAGGAGATCCAAATCAATGATGGGGATAAATGCCATGTGAGGGCCCACCTTACGAAAGTTGAGGACTTGCATAGCTGATAGAGTGTTGTTGCTTTCTAGTCATTGTCTTTTCGCTTTCAAAATGAAAAAGAGTCCTAATGTAACATTCTTAATTTTTAAATCTCAATTTAAATTTATTAAAATATATTAAAATAAAATAAAAAATTAGTGAATTTTATAATTTTAGAGTTTTATGAGTAGAATATTCGAAAGAGATTGAACCAAGTATTGAAATCTTGATATTTGGATTGCACTCGAAAAATGAAATCAAACGACACTAAGAACGCCCAAATTAGAGTTTGGACAAATAAATTGAAAATTTTCTTATAAAAAAGTATTTTAATAATTTTATTATGTATGACTCACTAGAAATTTAGAAAACCCAAGTGGGCCATACACTCATTATCATATAGGAACACAATCATTTAATTAAAACATATTACTAAAGGTTAAAAGATTAAATAAGGAATTAAAGAAAAGGAGGTGCCATGTTGATATTGGCACCCTCCCCCCTTCTCTTAAAAGAAAATCAAGACAGACCGTATGGTCTCTGTTGCCTGATGAGAGAGAGAGAGAGAGAGAGAGAGAGAGAGAGAGAGAAGAGCTGATTTGGAGAGTGCGATATCTCGGAACAAAGATCCAAACTGTTCATCATCTCCAAATAAGTAAAAAGATCAAACCGTTGAAAAATCTTTTTGATCGGATGTCAGTTGATTAGTTAAAATTGCATAGTGAGAAAAATGTACGATGATTGACATTTTAAAGAAAATGAATTTTAAAAATCTAAGCTGTTTATCTTGCTCACCATCTCAAGAGGAGAAAAACGGTGCAAAAACAGTCAAATTCTGACTTCGTTTGGTCACGAAATCGATGTCGAAAAAGGATATCTGCAGTCTGAAGTGACCGTCTAATCAGATTCACTGTTACACACATGGGTGGATGTGTCCTGGGCAGTGCTTCCTTTTGAAGCCTATCAAAATAACTGTTTTGTCTCAGAATAGTGATCCGGACTGTTGAACAGTGACCAGAGATAGTATTTTTTCATTTTGGAGGTTGTAGAAGCCCGATTCTAGATCCAAAACGACCATTTGAATTGTCTCAATGATGTGGACATGAATTTATCATCAAAACCTTGATCTGCGCATATCTAATTAGATCAAACCTATAAAATATTATCCAATAACTTAGATTGGGCTGATCAATGGACAATCAGGCCCTAGAACTTGAACAATTAGATGATCTAAGAGATGGATTAATGTATCTAATGATCAAATCATATATATTGATCCTATAAATTGATCTAGACTATTGATCTGACTCAGAAATTTAGATTTGGTTGATTTGAGAATGATTGGACCATCAAATCAAGACATAAATCATAAATATACATTGGAATGATTAGATGAACATCAAATTGAACTGATTTGTGATAAAGAAGTTGGAATTAATGATCTAATCATGAATAGAGACTTTAAAGAACGATCCAATGGTTGGATCGCCTCAAATTCCATCGAGATGGAATAAATTGATTCTTTGGTGATCATGAGATCTTAAAATAACAAATCTCAATTTGATTGATGATTAGATCAAGTAGATGAGTGTAGGATGTCATGGAAATTGATTAATAAAGATAAATCAAGCAATCTAGACCATTGATCTAGATGAAAAGCTAGACAAGAAGATCATTGGACAAATTGACTTATGAATTGACACAAGTAAGGAGTAAAAATTTATAATGGGGTATATAGATGGAAATGAATGACACGAAAAAGTACCGTGGTACTAACAAGTACATCAGAGCTCGCAGTTTGAAAGGAGTACGCACCTGATCTGATGATTTTTCCTTATCAAGGTAGGTAACGACATTTAATGTTTCATATATTTTTCTAAAATCTCACCATATCATAACATCTTGCCTTATTCGGATTATGGTAGCATGATTTCTTTATTATTTTTATTCAATAGGGTTTTATGGTATTGTTACTTATGGATCTTGTATATATATTTTGAATATCTCTTCTTTTG
Organism: Warburgia ugandensis; assembly: GCA_035236585.1. NCBI lineage: Eukaryota > Viridiplantae > Streptophyta > Magnoliopsida > Canellales > Canellaceae > Warburgia > Warburgia ugandensis. The sequence goes on from CP141134.1 coordinate 70,863,436, forward strand.
TTGCATTACTGAAATCGAATGATTTCCATAGAATTGATCATGGACGCTTGGTGGCTAGTGTTTGATAGGCTAACTCTAGGATGAAGTGTGTGCCTTGGGATTATGAGCCATGAGTACTCTTGAGTTTTTTTTGAGATTTATGATTTTCGTGTTTGTGATTTATGACGGATGCTCTCACCCAGTAGATGTCATGCTAAGATGAATTAGGGCCGACCACCTACCCTCTGAATTTATGAGATGATAGACCTGCCCACAAATGACATTAGGTAGGAGTTGGTAACATGGGTAGTCCACACTACCAATCCGAGCTTACCCATGGGGACGGACGATGAGTATCCTGTTATAGTGTCGACAGGGAGCGACAATGGTTGAGACCATAATGCGGTTGCCACTACAGCATGGCGATCCATACTCTTATTATGTATGTATGCATGATGAGCATTGGAATGTGATAGTGTGCCTGAGTGTGACGACACTCGAAGGATTGGTATAAGTATTCATAACTTGTTGTACGAGGGTATGAGACACTCATGGGACTCACGTATCTTGGGATACCCTGCCTATTTATTGTATGCTCATTGAGATTGTATCATATCATGTCTTACATTCATGTGATTCCTGTTTTATTGCACATGACTTTTTGCCACTTGTATTGATATGATTTATAGCATTGGTAACCTATAACTATCATGCTTTACGCTCGTATTAGTTCTCACTATTTGAGTTATTTTTTGTATACTATTATTTTATTATATTAAATGTCTATGTACCTACCAAGAATTGCTTGTTGAGGCATTGCGTTATTGTTGCAATGCCTCAAATATTGAGAAAAAGACATGACTGATGAGGAGTTCGATAAATAATGATCGAGATATTTCATTTGGAGCTATATTTTAATTCCACATGAACTGTATATATATATATATATATATATTATTGGACTTGATTATATTGTCGTTGGGAATGTGGTTGTTAACTGAATGGGTCATGAAGTAGTAAACTTGTTTTGAAAAGGTTTACTTGGTTAATTCAAAATTTTATTGAGTTATAAAAGTGAAAGGTTGTGTGATGAGTTAATGGTTAACACTCAGAATTTTTCTTAAAATGAATCTTATTTAAAATTGGTTTTCGCTGTTTTGGTTTAAAAATTGGGGCCCCACCTTTCAAAAAATTTTATTAAAAAGTGTTGAAATTTTTGGGTTATCACACCTATAAGAGTCAATGCTCTAAGGTGTGCAAAGAAGTTGATGCCTCATTTGAATTGCAATTTCTTTTGGTAGATCTAAGTTGTTTATCTTGTTTGGCATAATAAAAAACAAAATGTGCAAGTCATAAGTTAAGGTTAGGGAGCCGCGGGGCAGGTTAAACTCCTGGCCCATCCCACCCCACACCTACTTAAGGTAAGTTAAGGCAGTAAATCAATGGCCCACACCGAGATGGGCAAAAGTCTGTGACCTGAGGTTGGGGAAGGTCGGCGAGCAAATTCTTTAGGTCAACTCCATTATTTAACTATAGCCGCAACCAAAAATTTTCTAACACTTAAAAGATGAAAAAAAAAGATGAAAAAAAAAGAGAAAAAAAAAAATCTCAATTCTCATGTAAAAATGATAATATTAACCCACGCACACTACATACAATAATTGATGGGACAAGGCCAGTTGAAGTTGGTGTTTTTACAACCTGTCCCGCCGAATAGTGGGTTACAAATTCTAGTACACCTAGTTCGGAGAAGACAACAGGAAAGGACAAGAAAAATAAATCATAGGATAGGGCAAGGAAGGTAAAAACCCGCCGCGCCACATTGGCATTCCTAGTCCCTGGACTCTTGAATCAATCGGAGAGGTCCTAGCTACATGACTCAATGGAGGGCCTAATGCACTGTCAAGTAGGCACCACTCTTTGACTGGGAATAGTTGCGTGCTAGACTTGGGCGTCTGGCATTGCTTTCTAGAAAATTAGCTAAACAGACAATGACCACTTGCTGTTTCCTAAGAACAACAATTCTTGGGGTCGAAATGCTTCAGTCCGTTAGTCCATCAAGCCAACAACTGATCGCCAGTTGGTGCAACTGCTTTTGATTCTACCTTGATTGAATGGTAGACACTGGATCGATGAGCCTCTTTAACCCCTGATAGAAATAGTTTTTTTCCGATTTTCCCTCACGAGATCTTCCCTAATTCGTACCAACAGCTATAACTTTAGGTAGACTCAGATTTGTGAAAATCCGAATAGTTCGAAATGTTGCCCGTTGCTTAGATCGGCCATGCTCCAAAAATCTTCATCCACTGAAGATTATAAGCCTTCTATACGAATATACTTTAGTGAGTAAAATCAAAATCAAATCCTTGTCAACTAGATGAGATTTAACAGAGATATAGTGACCGCTAAATTTGGTTCGCTGAACCCAAATATAGTCGAAAAGACAGACGGTGTTGATGCATTGTGAAGCCACGCACCAAGCAAAGAGCACTGTGGAGCAGCTGCGAAGTAGACATATTGCCCCCGAATACTATCCTTAGATGGTGAAAAAATTAAAATTTATGCCATTGAGAGCTGTATCCAAGGGTGGTCGCGCGAGAAGGCGATCGAGTGCCGGGGTAGCTCTTCCGTTGGTTTTCCCACAACATATATAGCATCTTTCTTCTGGAGTGAGGGAATAACTGTCGCTGCCACCTTCAATTGAGAGTAAGAGTTCAATAAGTTGGCTTTTACAGGCTTTTGTTCTTTCGTTTAAGCTGGTGCAAGCTAGTGGTTGCAGATGGATCAAAGGAGTTGGCTAGGCTGAGCTGTGATATATGCCTTTGTTAATCTAGCTTTTTCTTGCCACATTTGGCAATGATTAAACCCCAATGAATCATAGACCTTCCTAGCCCCTGCGGCCAATAGATTAATGGTTCCCTGGCCCCAGAGCCAAGGTATCCGGGTTATTCTATCAACATTATGATTGTGCTCTATGCCGTCGATTGAGACTTTGATGACTACAGCAAGATTCATTGATTCAGCTTTAAAGATGGCTTATATTTCCCCTTCCTTTGGAGGCTGTGAGATCATTGTTGAGCCGCCCCCATCATGTCTTACTGGTATTTCTTCGGCTTCCATTGATATTCAAAATCCTAGATCAATTTTCGTATTTGCCAACTTAATGAATGTGTAATCGTATCCTTTACCTAAATAATGTTCAACTACAACTAAATCGAGATCAAGTATAAAGAAAGGATAGTAAAATAGGCAACTACGGGATTCTAGACAAGTACTATGTGCTAATGCATTGCGTGTTGGTTGTAACTCCATGGGAGCACGATCGGCTTTCTGTTCTGAGACTAAAATCGTCTGCATTCACACAAAAGGTGATTCAACCTTTAAAATCATCAAAAAGAAACAAGCACTAAAATATGTTATACTTGAACTTCTGTCTATCAATCATTTACAACGAAAGAATTTGTTTCAATTACAATGATGCATGTTTGCAAAGGATTCATCTTCAAAGTCTCCATTCAACACCCCTCTGCAATTCTCATGAATTCTAGATTGAAACTGCTGTACAAACTGCAAATTTTTGGTAATAGAAGAGGGGGGGGGCAGCCCCTGTGGACGAAGCTCCTGCCTATGTGGGGGGAAGGGGCTGACCACAAGGGCTTATAGTAGGCAGCCTTACCTTGCATTTTTTGCAAGAGGCTATTTCCACGCCTTGAACCCGTGACTTCAAAGTCACATGATGACAAATTTTTGGTAATAGAAGTGATTGTTAATAATGGATATACAAACCAGTCATTCTTTCCCTCCTCCGAACCTTGGTGTTGTGGAGTTCAGCTTTCCAATTACTCCCGGGACTGTTTCATCATCAATTTGTGTGTTTTTTGCCACTGTGTATATATTTTGTTACCTACTCGTCTTTGTCGTCATCCTCTGTGTAGTTGAATGGAAGTGGCACAGATTTGAATGCTCGATACTTGCCTACATTGTTCAAGTGCTCGTTCTCCAATCTGATCAATGAAACAGAACATGTTACTTGTCAAGGATGAAATTGTTAAAGCACAATTAAAACTAGCATTGCTAGGACAAAGTACATTATGTTCATTTTCTTCCCCATAAAGATGGTAAGAGAAGGTGTTTCAAGACTTCAAAGCCCTTATCAGAGCAGATGAAATGTTGAAATATAACAATTAGAAGAGCCTTCCTCTTCTTTTCCTCTGATCTCAAGATCTCCATTCTATTTTCCATATCCTACTAGCTTTTAAATGTCTTTCCTTGTGATTTTTGAAACAGATCTTGAAGTTTAATCCTCTTGCTACTCTTAATAAAAACTCAAGCTTGACTTGAAAATTCGTTTTCCAATTTCCTGGAAATAATTTTGCTACCTTAATGCCAACTTGCTGTAGATAGAACTCTTGCTGGGAAACCAGTGGATGAAGAGGTAGAAGAACATCAAGATAACTGACCTCAAGAAATTCCAAACCCCACGTCTAATAATCTCCAGACATGCAATAATTGAAACCAAGGCATTATTGTGTAGGAAAGACACATTAAAATCCACTACTGACTGTAGCCAAGCTAATCTTAGTAGCACATTGAATACCTGCATTTTTCATGAAAATGTCAAGACATGGAGAACTAGAATATCAAGAATCAGTATTGGATTTCCATCTTACCATGGCTGCAAAGTAGACAGAATTGTGAGAAACTAAGAGCTTGTCTCTCAACCAGCGATTTTTGGAATGTCGCTGCAGTAATCCCCAGTCCTTAACTATGTCCCAGTATGTACCGATAATTGTAGAAATGGCTGATGTAATACCAGCCAAAACCTTCAAACCCATTCCCTTATTCAAACTATAAGCTGTCCTCATTACAACAGCAATGATTGTTGAAAAGTATTTCAGCGCGTTATAACCCTGTGTTACATCTTTCTCTTCGAACAGGCGCCGCATACACTAGATTACCAGAGAGATCATCTCAGGGACAGTCATTGATACAGAATCATAAAGAAGAGAAAGCACAAGCATTATAAAGTGAAGTAGTCCTTGATTTCTTTTAGAGACTAGCAAAACAGTTATGGGTTCTAGGTGGATATTACAAATTAAATATTTTTTTAATGTTTTCTGATATTTCAAGACCCCATTCACGTTGGAACCCATATACATGTCTACAGGAAAATATGGGAAGGATGGTTAGGATATCAAATTGCAGATAATTACATATACATATCTACAAGCATGTAATTTTTGTGTATAAGTATGTAAATATGCATACGTACACCTAGTCTCGCGCCCATATAAATAGACATGCAACACAGCTCTAACATGATTGGAATTTTTGGCTCGACTAAACTGTAGATCCAAAATAACAGGTCCTTCATTAAAGAAATTCATGGCCTTGAAATGTTAACAGATAGATCCCAGAACGAGATCGAAACATGTTTTTGAGAGACGAGTCTCTTTCACAGGGAATTGCAAATTAATATGAAGATCCATGGAGGTTATGATTCAAAAACTTTATCTAAAATATAAGCATAAGCTGTCTGGGCAAGTGGAAGTCATCAGAAACCAAATTAATAGATCTTCAGTCCAAATCATATAAGATTTTATCATAGCCACACTAATGTTAAGACTTGGAATTTACGTGCCTGATTTTAAATTTTTATATCATGGGTCAGAGATGGTTATTTCTCTACTCATCTTCTCCATTGATATCAAGAGTTTGTTGGCCTAAATCAAGCGTGTTTTGTAGGCAAGAAAGGTTGGTAAAGAGTTCTATGAGGTCATTACTAGGTAGAGTTACCTGCAAGAAGCGAGACCAATATGGAATCAACGCAACAATGAAATAGAAGATTTGGTAAACACTACTGTTGCTGCAATTTTGCTCTCTGTGTCTGAAGTTTCCCCAGCCATAGTAGCAGATATAGAATTCCAGACTCCTAACGGCTTGCACCTGAATAGAGATTGGTTATTAGTTCATGTGAAAGTTTCGAAAGCAAGTCCTCAAACTATCTGTGATCATTATGACATAGGTGCCTGTCTTACCACATCTCTCTATTTCTAGTTTCCCAAATATACACTTGTGTCTGTGCACTTGTGCATGTGTATTGTAATTTGTAGGGTTTGAACATGCAAACAAGGGTTTTTGGTCAAAAAAGGAGCAGGATGTGTCCTACTAATATAAGTTGACTTTCGTTTGAGTACATAATATTAAAATAGTAAGCTAATTGAGATGAATTGTCCTGAAACCTGGATGATCTAAAAAGTCTTGCCTCCACATTTGCCATTCGAAAAAAAGGAAGTCTTACCTCCACATTTTTGTGTGTGCTCTCAACCCATTTGATTTTACTGGTAAACTTCTAATGTTCATATATCTGTTTATCATGTCCGCAGACGGACATACAGACATAGACAAAAGTACATATGTACGTAAAATATGTATATGGTATGGCAATATACCTGGCTTGTTAGCTGGTCTGCCAAGAAAAAGTCAGGGAGGGTAACCTGCAACAGAAAAGAAAGGAACAGAAGTTTCAGCATACCCTCTTTTTCCTTCTTGTTAATGGCAGTTAATTTCAACCTTACTTTGTAGAGGGGAGCACAAATACAGCGAAATGCACATCGAAGTAGGAAGAAGCGACTCGAACGATATACTATGTTGAAAGGGCAAATTGTTATGAGAAGCACACACTGCATTTATTGATCAGTAAAAAAGGAAATTAGTATTCAATTATTTTATGCATCAAAGGAGAAACTATTCTTAACTAAATGCTTCAGGAACAAACCATTCCTCTAAACATGATATTCCAAAATTTCATGGTCCATATTATGTACACCCGACATAGAATATTAGGTTAGGTGGCATAATGTGTCTACTTGCAGACACATAGGCATTCTTAATCCTATTATGTTTTACGTAAGACAGTAATGCCTTTTCGCCTTATGCTCTTTTGAGATTTCTGCTCAGTGTGAAGCAGCAAGGACCAAGCAAGGGAGTGCCAAATTGGGCCAAGTAACTAAATCAATAAAAGTGTCTATGTAACTATCAGTAACTATCAGTTCATAGAGCATAAGTTGTAGAAATATTTTATAGATAAATATAAATAACACCTCTGGCATTAATAGAACTTTCGACAAATATTACTGCACTGCTATCCATTATTTGTATAATATAGCATCTAGGAAGTAAGCCAGTAAAAGAATGGTAAAAATTTTAAAACATCCTTACAATAACTAAGAGCAGAGGGATTAATTCTGAGAATATCCTGTAGTCTTTTGTGTTTGGATCAATCTCCATATCCATGTTGGAGAGGATAGCAGCTAATGCCAGTATTGCAAGACTCGAACTGACAAGGCAGACCTCTCTATAACCTAACTCAGTCCCTTCCTTGAAGCCGAATATAAAAGGATAATTGACACGATAGCGTCTCCAAAGGTAGATATTGCCCGCATACATAAGCATATGTAGGATGATGAATCCAAATATGCTGCAACAAAATGGGCAAACTTGTTACATAATGGAACTAAATTTAGAATCAAGAGAGTTTTAGAAATGCCACCAATATGTGAAGTTAACTACTGACATAATTGCAATGGTAAAGAGTGAAGACATTTTTTTAGCTACATGTGTCGTGGGCCTTGTGGCATAAGTTTATGGAATTTTTTTGAAAATTAAATCAGAGATTTTACAAGACTGTATAATCAATTGAATTGTGAAGCTTTTAGATGTTTTTCCCTAATTCTGGTTCTTGCTAAGATGTTTTTGTGCATCTTTAGGAGCCACAGTTTCTTAGTTTTTTATTCCTACCTCAAGTCACTCTCTTGTAAAAGAAAACAAGCTTGCGTGTTTCCAAATCTCTCCCTATACCCCTATGGAGTCTTATAATGATTTCTTGCTTGCCTGTAAAGTGGAAACATGTTGTCCATGTACTTTGATGCCCCTTCTTTAGAAAGGATCTTCTGGTGACGAATTATTAAAACAAGGGCTACCACAAGTGCTATTGAGAAGCCAACAGTAAATCCTGCAAAGGAAAACAAGAAAGATCAAATAATTCCTATTAATAGGTAAATAAGAGTAGACAAATTTTTCCGTATTTTAGCAAAATGGAAATCAATCGAAACCGGAGCCTGACAAACTCTCTTGCAGAGAGAATCTATTCCAATTGCTGGTCCTCTATAAAATTTGAGAATACTATTCAGTTTTTGGCAGTGAATTCCATTACATACATGTAAGGCACTTATCTACATAATGATTGATAATCTTCCGAAAGCATTTAAATGAATTCATAAGACATGGTTGCAGACTATATCTTATTACCCAGGAAAAATGTTATTCTGTGCCTCTCTCTTTTCGCTTTTGGTCTCAAGAACATTATGCCTTTACTGCGGTTGGAGTTATAGAAATGCTTGATGAAGGTAGCTTCTACCCTCTCCATTAGCCGGGTAACCTGTGAGGGAAATAAGGATCATGCAGCTAAGTTATTGGATAACTATGGGACATCTGAGTATAGTGATGATATAATCAATGAGAACTAACACCGATCATGTTCAACTTGGACATGGCACAGCCACGTCTCTTTCCAACATGCTATGTGACATTAGCAGATAACATTGAAAGATTATTATTATCCCAATATTACTTGATAATAGTATTACATTATCTCGATCTTAGAAGGGGTTAATTATGAAACCAAACCTCATCAGAAGTACCAAGGTAAGATTTGTCTACCATCCTCAAATAAGATCGTGATACATTCCTTGAAGTGATCTGCATGCAGTAGAGGACCAAATATCTCATATCAGAGAACTGATATAAGCTACAGCCTTACAGAAACTAAAACACTGATTCATTCTGAACCACTTCTTCAATAATGTGTCTACTTGCAGACACATAGGCATCCTTAATCCTGTTATGGAGATTATGCTGTTAGAAACAAAATAAGTGTGCTGATTCATTCTTTGTCCAGGCCCTTTTTTCTCTTTTTCCTTCCAATAGAAGAGGTACCTTATCATACTTCTTCATGATCTTGGAGAAGGCCAGCAGATTCAAGAAGCTGCAGAAATTTCAGGCACTAACATAAATTAGGTTATCATGAACCAAGCATTTGTTATCTAATGGATGAAAATAATACATGAAATTAGATTTTCAACTAAAGCTATGTAATTAATTAACCCAATCTGCGAATGAAATTTATGCTCTCATCGTAACTTACCTGTAGCTCTTGAGGAGACGAAGCTTTTGGTCGAATTCAATGAATGCCTGTTTCAACTGCTCTTCGGCTTTTTCAAGCTCCAACTTGCTGAAAGTCGGATCTTTAGATTTAGAATCCATAAGCATGCCTTTCAAAGTTGAAACGGGAGTTTTGGGCTCAAAATTGATCTTTACGTGATCAAGGAGTTCTAGTGAGGCTGGTTGGGGAATTAGAACGTTCAACTTGTTCACTTGACTTCTTCGAGAGTTGGTGATGGTTTCATTAACTCCGCCTCCATCATTGGATCCTTCCTGCTCCTCTGTAAGATCTTTTCTGCTTATCTCATCTTCTTGTACTGGGTTCATATGGGTAACACCCTTCCCTGAGAGCATTTGTATTGAGTAATTATAAGGATCATCAACTACTTTTTAGAATTGTCACAGAAGAATACAATTAGACATAGTTTTTTTTATCTTAGCTTTAGAGTGTCTCCCCCTCTTTGTTCTTCCATTAAATAATCTGAATCCTTCATCTTACCCATCTCACCTTAGGTGGGCCATGCACCAAAATCTACAAGCATACTCCGGATGATCTAGCCATTGTTTCCCTGAGCTATTTTGAATACTATAAATGCCGGTATTCAGAACAACTTAGGAAATCAAAGAAAAATCACATTAAAGTATGGCATTTTTGGTAAACGCATGGTCCATTTATTTTGAGGTAGTTAAGATGAACGGTTCAAGTACGGTACCACAAAACACCAAACAAACGTGTAGGAATATCATTTGCCTCATATAAATATATAAGCATAGATAGTGCCTAGTGGGTCTAGTAGGCCCACATGGATAATCTAAAAGTACCCGACATAGAAGTTCCGGCGGTGCCATTGGCTCTGAACGGGAAGAGAGCTCGAATACTATCTTCGGAATTATCAACTTTGATCCGAAAGGCAATGAGAGCATTCATTTGCTTGTTCAGTGCAGCTGCTTCATCCAGGACTATCTCAACTTTGTTCTTGTAGAAGGAATTCACCTTGTTGAGTTCACCATCCAGCCTCTTGAAAAAAAGACGCTCGTATTCCCCAGTTTCATCTGAAGGCATGAGAAACACGTTTCTATACTCGCGCTCTGATCCCTCCTCACCGTGACTGTCTAGTTTAACTTTATCCTCTACTGCATCCCATTGATGATGATGGTTGGCCGAATTGCTCAACGGTCTGGTTAGCCCGCTGAATGCCCGATACATTGTCATTCTTCTTTTCAATCCCACTCCCGAAGTTGATGATGTATTTGGACTCAGAATGGTTTGCTTGTCGAATTTTTGGATTTCTTTCAGTTGGCTCTTTAGAAGGTTGTAATCCATGTATGCTTCTTGCCACTCCGGCACCATCTGTGCAACGAATTCCTTCCCAAACTTCATGATTAATTATGGTTTTCAACTAACTGTACTATTTCAGATAGAGGTAATAGAGATAGACCCCGAAACAGACTGATCGACGATGAACACAGAGAGAAAGACAGACCCTGTTCAGTCTATTTGGGATGTCTCAGCTCTTCTTTCCGATAATCAACTAACAGGTACTACTTCAGAGAGAGGTGTATCATTTTAGGGGCTAAGAACTTATAACATGTATTGTTGTATTAGGTTATCACGTCCGCAAAATTCAGTTTGATTCGAATTATCCTTTCACCGAAATCTTAAGCTGGTTCTTTTGTCTTTTAACATATAAAGTTTTTGCAGGTGAAGAACTGTCATTGTAAAATATCCCTATATCAACGTTTGACCTACAATGATCAGCGATCGGGTATCTCCGTCCTTTCTCTCTATCCCGTGTCCCAAGACTGCTAATATGTTGCAATGGTGTTGGCTTGCAATTCTATGAGACCGGTCCCCGGTTAAACCACCGATTGAGAGAGGCGAGAAGGGTCCATTACCCATCCGAGAAACTCATAATTCAAAATTTCAAAGGGGTCTCATAATCCCATGATGCATGTAGTAGTGGCTCCCGTCTTCTTTCCAGATCTTGAATTATTGTTTAAATCCTCGTACATTCCATTCCCTCGACAAAAATATGGTTTCTGACGTATAATGGTTTCAAGCTCATAATTAAGAGACCGGGAAGGGATACAACAATTGGAAAAAATTGAGATGTTTGAACAGAAAAGGAGAGCAATCCGTAACACCAACGGAGATCTACCATAAAAAAATAGAAAAAGGCAAGACATATAAGGCACGATTCATGGCCTAGTTGCTTTACTTATCTCTTTTGGGATATTGGCGGTCTCGTCATCTAGAACTTCTCTTGGCAATGCACTTTGGCTTTGCCCTTTTATTTCATAGTTTCCGCTCTAGTTACATCTCCCAGCAAGGATTTAGATCTGTTCTTTATTCGCTAATCCTTCAACGATACAGAGCCAGCGACACATAGTTGAAAATCTAGAGGCAATGAGGAACGCCACATTTTGGCCTCTCATCAAAATCAACCATCATGTTCATCGAGAGCAGCAAGAGGGGCAGAAACTTATTACCAAAAGAAAGATGAACAAAGAAAGGAGATGCAGAAACTAGAAAGGGGCGACGAAACCCAATGAGAAAGATAGAGAAGAAAAAATAGTGTTAAATGGGTTTCAAGCTTTGATTTTAAAGTGTAGAATTGGGAGAAAAAGTGATGGCAATTTGTCTCCAAACATGCAACCAAACGTATCTCAGGAGAGATTCGAGTGGTTGTGGGCAATGATAATACAACATGTTGTAGACATGATAACCTACAGCATGATGGAAAATCCATAATGCCAAAAGTAACCCTGGATTAAGTCTCGGCCGAAAATCACGGCAAAATACTGGTGAAAATGACTCGGACAGAGATGAGGTCCACGAACACACACCGGCAAATCAGCAAACAAATCTCGCCAGAATTACGGATCGTCTTCTTCCTGTAGCCACGACTGGAAGTAGAGTTCTGGAGAATCTAAGTCAATATCTCAGCCACCCCTAGTGTTCGAGGAACCCATCTCCAAACCGAAGCATGGTCAGAAACTCCAAGGTGGTCCGCAGCAAACCTACAACACTTCTCTTGGATACTTGCTTGTCTTTAATGCCTAAAGCTTATCTTATCAACATTCCATACAAGCTCGACTTTAGATGATGAAGGTCAACAAAGCTAATGAAGAAATAGGACCAGTCAGGGCTAAGTCATATCCACAGAGAAGGCAACCCAATAGCCGCTGGTTTTGCTAATGAGAATTGCCTGGCTGAAGGCCTTCGCTAAAGTCTAGGAGTGCCCCCACATGTTTTTCAACTGCGTGCCTCACATTTTAAATGAAGGGTATCACCATAGAATAATATAATGCTTAGAAATGCTGTTATAGAGCGCGATAACTCCTAAAGTATCCAACTCCCCCACTTTTGTATAATGGGCTTCATTATATCATTGATTTATACCGGTCATTTGACCCTCCTGACCTTAGATATCTATTCGTACAAAAGCTATGCCAAAAGGGAACGAGTAATATCCGAGAAACTCCAATTTACTTCATTGAATCTAGACTCTTGCTTATTAAGAGTCTTCAACCATCTATGTTTAGCAACATAAAAGTACAATTCTTTGGTGTTAGATGTGTTCTTTTGGCACAGCTTTTGCACCGGTAGATATACAAGGTTAGAGGATGAATAGTATGAATCAACGGTATAATGGGGCCACTGGACAAAAGTGGAACGTTTGGGTGTTATCATGCTCTATACTATCATTCCCCCTAATCCTTTAATCTGATTTCTCGAGCTTTGGATATCTCATAAACAAAATTGCAATAATTTGACGATATTTTAGCATCCTAAAAACCATATTTGAGTTGAAGTCAGACCACTATTTATACGAAGTTTCTTATTTCCGGCGATCAAAAGTATAACATCTGAGATGCTATCATTTTCTGGTATACAAGCTTTTCTAACTACTAGTCACCCAGAGCCGGAGCAATCAATGAACAAAGTGGATCATCCAGTTTCATGCTATATGTGGGGGCGCTCCTTGAGGTGGGCCTGTGTCCTTTTCCTGATGCATGGACTGGCGGTGTCCAAAAGCCGTCTCTTTGATTATGTGTGGGTCCAGTTCTACAAAAACCCTCAATACATTCTGCCTCTATTGCGAATTTAGAGGATGCACAGAAGCAGTGAACTAAAGCCATTCTTGCCACCAAGATGTTCTTGAGGCTACTTTGTTGGATTAGAAGTCAACCTTTATCCTCATCATAACTACGTTTGCTTATCTAGAGGATTCTGATGCTGTATCTTATCTCACTGCTGTACTATTTTTATCGGTTGATTTGTGTAGATATAGTAACATTATCAAAGGATATATCAGTCTTGTGAGTGATCTTATCATGTAAACCTTGTATATGGATGAGACAACAGACGGCTAGTCACCCTGTATTTTATTCAATCTCTAGAATCTTATACGGTATCAACCTAACTCGACCTAACCCAATGGCCCATTCTCTTCCAACTTCCTTCAACATTTATCATCATTTATGTATACCCGTGGACTGAAATACCTATTCAAACTCAAAATTATAGTTTGCGAGTGTGTTAGACATCTCTGGTTTCTGTTCCTACGTTGATGGATCTGCCGCTTCTCCCCCTGCCACCCTTCCTCACAAAGTCACACCAATTCTCCCTATATCGCTAGTTCAAAATTGATCGTCTTGTACTAATTTGGATTAAAGCTACAGTCTCTACTTCTATTTAAACTCCTCCTTCCCTGCCAAAATTCTCTTGAAGCTTGGGCGCTACTTGAGAAGCATCTCTTCTCTCTCTGCATTCACACTGGGACATTAAGCAAACAAATGCATTCTCTACGCAAAAGTACTGATCAGTCTGTAACAGATTACCTATTGCAAGTTAAATCTCTGTCTGACTCGTCAGCATTTGCCGATGAGTCTTTAAGCATTTTGGATGGACTAGATCACACATACAGAGAGTATCACAGCCATCCATCTGCATCCCTCTCTCTCAATTTGATGAATTCTATTATCTTCTTGATGAAGTGATTCTTCTAAAAAACTTAAGTCGCTACAACAGCCACAAATACTTCTGCATGGCCCCTCATCGATCTTATTCCCTTCATTGTCCTCACAACAAAAATAAAAGGGAAAGGGCAAAGTACCAAGGCAAGCGGCGTTCTTATACTGGGCCCTTTTCTGATAGTTGATCTGCTCTTCTGCCAACCCCATCACCTTCTATGTTTTAACTGACAGTCAACTCTGTACTAAACCAGATCATCTTGTCCGTGTATGTCCTAGCGCTTTAACTGTGCAGTCGTGGCCATTACACTCAGTAATTCTCTCATCTCCACTCATATCTCCGAAGCTCTACTGATTGCAATTGGTGCTTGGATTCTGAAGCAACTCACCGTATGACCTCTTCTCTCTCCAACATGTCCAATGCTACACCCTCTGAAGTTACGGATTTGATAACTATGGGTAACAATTCCAAACTAAATCTCACACCTCAGGCAGTCATCTTTTTCAACTTGTAATGGATAATTACATATACAAAATGTTCCGTGTTTACCAAAAATCACAAAAAACTTTCTATCTGACAAAATTCTGAAGACAATCATTGTTACTTTGAACTTAACTCGAGTGGTTTTCGTGTTAAGGATCAGACTACCCCATCAGATGCTTCATAGATTTAGTTCTCCTGGGCTCTTCTTACATCAAGATCATGGTCCTCGACAGTCAACTCCTCGTCAAGCTCTACTCACGACATTTGGCACTCTAGACTAGGCCATCCTTCTAATGCTATTCTCCATCATGTTGCTCGTCAAAGTTACTAAATTATCAGCCTCTAAGCATATCTTTTCATATGCTATGCTTTTTTCATCTGTAAAACATTTAAAATTGGAGCAATTAGATGAGCAAGTCAGATCATTCAAAGGGTTGGCTCCAGAAAATATAAAAAATTAAAAATATAGCCGCTAGAATGCACATGGAGTGCTGTCACTCCGGCATTACTCTAAGTGCAGAGTTTTGATTCTCATTGTTCATCAACCAAAAGATGCACTTAATCTGAAGTTAGCAGTCTGATTTACGAGATTTTGCGCTAGTACAATTAACCCATCAAATGGATGGTTTTAGATCCGCAAATATGGGGCCCAAGATGTAACGAAACCTACGTTTTTATAACATTGAGGTAATTCTCCTTTGAAGCACTAAAGTCACGATGAGTCACATAGCTAATTGTGCAACAACAAGATAGCTGATTTGGGATGTCTAGTTGTACAAAAACTGTGCTGATTAGATGATATAGTATCTGAAATTGTTTACTTTTCAAGAGAATCGCTATAAAATAGCTGGTTTGGGATGTCTAGTTGTACAAAAACTGTGCTGATTAGATGATATGGCATCTGAAATTGTTTATTTTTCAAGAGGAAGGCTATGCTGAGGCCCTCCAGGGCTCTCTCCTAGAAGCGGCCCTCATTTTCCCATGACGGGTCTCACCTTTGAATGCATGGACACTCTCATCTGATTGATCTAGCCCTGATATCTCATAAACAAAAAATTACAGTGGCTGCTTGTGCTTACCATTGTAAAAGCCATGTTTTAGGATTTGAATTTGGACTTGTTTATGTTAAGTTTCTAAGTGATCATTACTGAGTGATAAAAAGGTTCACTTCTTCATATGCTAGTATTACACTATCTGTTTGTTTGCGGTTTAAAAGATTAGATATCCCGAGCCAATGCAATCATATGAGCGGGTCATGTGATTCATTCAAAGGATGGCCTCTATCTGGAAAAGTGAGTTGCATTTTCAAGAAGTGCCTTATAGGGCCTTCAGCCTAGCATTGCTCTTACACGAAGGATAATCTGAAAACTTTGATAATAGTATAAATTCAACTCCCAAAAACATTGTTTTTAGGTTTTTATAATCATCCAATCAACGTGATTCTTTAGTACTAGTGGAATACAGATAGGCGGGGTAATCAGAGGAGATCATCCATAAGGTGAAGCCACTTCATGAAAGCCTGGGCGTTTTAATGATGAATGCCCTATTTCCTAGAGGAAATATGATGGGGCAATGCTCTCTGTGGGGCATGGCTTCAAGATTCAAAAAAGAGACAAAAACTCTAGGCCCAAGACGATATACAAGGGCATACAAACACTGCTTAAGAACTTCAGTTTCATTAGCTAGGGGTCCAATGACGAAATTTTTGGTGCAAATTCATTCATTTACTTTATGATAATACTGGAAATAAGTTGCTGGTGATTTTATACCCAAACTATTTATTTTGTATGACAATAATTGATAGTAACTAAAATAAGTCTCAGACGACATTCTCGATGGCAGTGCTATATTCATTGTCAAAAAACTTGAACCAGATCATTAGCCCTCCGTACTTCGATGATTCTTGATGGCTGGGATCACCTGAGAAGTAAGTGTCTCTGCCGGAATAAACCCGCTGCCTGCTGCCCCTCTAGATACAGGCACTCCCAAGAAAACCTGTCCCGCTTGAACAGTAGTCCACTGATTCCAAGCGCTAATGAGATTATCAATACTACCAACGTTGTATTGGCAAGCCTGGTTATTATTGAACTGAACCCAATCATAATCGAAGAGCCCCGTGTTGATTGTAGTACTGAGATGTGCGTCCGGAAAGGGACAATGTGGAGCAGCAGCCAAGTAAACATTTGTCCCTTGCTGACTATACCCAAATAGTAACCTGGCTAGTTCATCGTAATGTTCTACCTGCCTTTTTTTATATTGAAATTTATACCGTCGTGAACTGCATCACCGAGGGGGCGAGAAGCCGATTGACCGCGGAGGAAGTTGTTCTATGGGTATTCAGCTAGCTTAGCGACATCGGCGGAAGCGAGTGTGCAGCCATCTGCGTCGCTTCGGATCGACAGTAGACTTTGATGCCTTGGCCTTTGACAAGCTTTTCTTTCTTCGCTTAGCCCAACGCAATTGTTTATAGCTGAGTTGCAATGGCCAGCGAGGTTGACTGCTGGGCTTCCGCTGCTGCCAGAGGAGGAGAGGAACTCTATGTTCACAAAGTTGTGATTCCCCGTTAAGCGAGTCTCTCAATATTCCTTCGCCTCCACTTTGGCCCCAGTAGAAGGCGTTTCAGCTGCGTGTGAGCCTCCGATGAATGCAAGTAGCAGTAGGGAGAGAAGCTCTCAGGCAAGTAAGGAGGAGGTAGAGGAAGGACGTGTCGGAGTGTTTCTTTGCCCTGCATGTTTGAGGGAGCAACCACCTCAAGAAGATCTTTGTTGAAAATGATATCGGCTAGGCCGAGTAAAAAGTCTCAGGACGGATATTCGTCGATGTGTGCCCTGGAATTCGTTTCTGATTTCCATTTCTGAATGGATTTTATTTTTGAAAGGCAATACTAAGGTCCCCGTCTAAGTCCTCCGGCCACTAGATTTGGTTGTTTGCTTCAATGAAGTGGGACCGGCGACAGCGGACCTTATGCCGCCTAGCTAGATCAAAGGTTCAAATAACCATGTTACCTCTGCATCCTGACCAAAGGGCGTCAGTTAGTCAAGAAGGAATTGAATTCTGTAGTGATATCAATCGTTTGTGAAATGCACTCTTGAATTCGCATCTAACAGAAATCCACCGCATAAAAGGTGAAATCTAATATATAACAATTAAAATCCAGCTACAGGTGATGCATCCACGAATTCACCTATAACTGAATTTTACCTGTTATATATTAGATTTCACCTATTATGAAGGGGAGCTTTGGTGCAACGGTAGAATTGTCGTCATATAGTGATTTTGAAGTCACGGGTTCAAGGCATGAAAATAGCCTCTTGCAAAATGCAAAATAAGACTCCATGCTATTGACCCTCGTGGTTCACCCCTTGCTCAGACCTCCCACATATAAGTGAACTTCATGCACCGGGACTGCCTTTATTCTACGAATGGTGGAATCCACTATTGAATTCAACCCCATCTTGAATGGGGGCAGACTGACCTATTGAAGAAGCACTGCCCCATATAGCAAGCAAGACGACCTGGCTAAGGAGGACGTAGATCATCCTAGACGTAGTTGACGCGTCAAGATATTATTGGCTGACTGTAGAGCTCCAAAACTGTCAAAATCCCCAACAGAGGCAAACAAAACACGGAGACTGATGGGAGCTTCTAGGACCCACTACGTCCTCTTATCGTTTCCAAAATCACCATACCCTCTTAAATCATGGCAATTGCTCGTCAAAATGAGTTCGACAGTGTACGGGCAGTATGTTCATGAACCAATTAAAGTCTACTTTACGTTAAGAGGATAGTTAAGCAAGTTTGATTTGGAATGTACATCCTCTGGGCCAGGCCCTTGTTAGATCCACTCTCAAGAGTCATGCTAGCCGAAAATCTTTAAATTTGATTATACCAGCAGTTGGATTATTGGATATCCACCATAAAACTCTCAAATGGATGGATGACATCAGATCAAAGAATGAGCGGCATCAACACTGTCTTGATGCAGAAGGCTTCCTTGAAAGTTTCGAGCTGTCAATTGTCAAAAGAGGAGATCTCCTAATCCGGGCTTGGGTTCTATACCGTTTGGTTGCCTAACGATGGCAAAATACAGCAACAGACCGATGCAAGTTGTCTTCGTTTTCGAAGCAAGGTTTTCTTAATCAGGACGAGCGGTAGTATTTTTTCCGACATTCTCAAATGGAAGACGTGTTTCCCCTTGGAAAATCAATCTAACCAGAGAAACCTTATCAAACTCCTATTTTAAGGGATTTGTTGGATGCTAAACTGTGTGCATGCATGCTTGACTTTACCATCCAATGCTAGCTCTTGATTACCCCTATTAAAACCCTTTGATTAGTATATAAACCTTCCAAGATAGGACCCAATATTTGCCCTGGTCTCAAGAGCAATCCTAGAGTGCGATCTTGTCATGTGATTTATCTTGGTGTACGCCCTACTGATTTCCTGCCCTGGAAGTCTGGCGATACAAATGTTTTCTTTAACAAGAATGCTACCACCTCTAGAATATTTAAAAGAATATGCGATTTGAGTCACTGATCGTAAGGGCTAGTAAGGCCCCAGGGTGTGCTACTGATGAGTCTCGCAAGGGAACGAATGTAACTGCAAAGATTAAACTGAGAATTTCAATTTCGGGAATCCATTCGGCGTGGTATCTGGTGAACTTATTTCGCTATTAAACCAAGGATTATCTTGAACAATTACGGGTTATTAAGCCAAAAGGAATTTCGATCAGAAGCAGGCACAAGAGGAAAGGTGATAGACTTGATTGATTCATGCATCAACATACAACTGGGGATCGTGGTGGAACTATGCCAAACATCATAATTCGTAACAGGGAGTCACGATTACAGAGCAGTTCAAGCATTGATCTGGATGTGTGAACCATATCCAGTCTGAGCGTCGTAATACTAGGACCAAAGCCATCTCCCTTTACCACACTTGCTAGAATCCTTTATTGCTGAAGTACTTGAGACTTTAGAGCATCGTTGGAATGAATCCGCTGCCAGGTGAGTCAAGGGCTGCCGGTAGTCCCAAGAAGATTTTTGTTTCTGGGATTGCGTCCATTCATCTTCTAGGTTACCAACATCGCAGATGTGCATTGGCAAGGAGGGTTGTTGTAGAAAACGGAGCCGCACATAATGAAAGAGGCTTGCCTTGAGGGCCTCCCCATCCATGCATCAGACAAGGGGCATTGTGGGGCTGCACTCGTAGATCTTCTTAGCTCTTTTGCTATATCCGGAGAGGTACATAACAAGGTCATCCCTGTGTTGGCCTGTTCCCCCTTCAATATCGAAGTCGATACCAACTAAAGCAGCGTCACCAAGTGGCCTTGACGAAGAATGTCCACCCAGGAAGTTATTTATGGGTAAATCGCCACTTGCTTGCGTCATATGAGGAGTCCAGGAAGTAGCTTCCGTCCGCAGCTCTGCTTGATAAAATCACCTTGACGCATGGCTCTAGCAGGACTTTACGTCGTCACTCAAGCCTGTGTAACCATTAGAATAAGGATCACAGTGGCGAGCAAGATTGATCATTGTATCTGAACATTGCCAAATGTAGCAAAGAAAGCTGGGTTTACAAAAGCAGTCTCCTGTGGCACAAGTTTATGTTAAGGTCCCTTCATTTCCATTTTGACCACAGTAAATTGCATTTCCAACTGCACGTGGGACCAGTAAGGAGAATAGTAGTGGTTGGTCTGCCATGTTCAAACAGGTGTGCTGACTGTAAATCACACAACTCTGTCTATACAGTAACAAGCGAGGAAGACCTGCGGTATTTCTCTACTGCAAACCCTCTTATAGGACAGTGCCCACTCAGATAATGTTCCTACTTGTACTTATGCCTAAGCTTGTGAAAGCAGGCAACTGAAGGCATTCGTACCTTGTGGGTCAATTAGTTCCTCTTGTTTTGTGATCCCTGATTAATTCTGCAGTGACCTTGTCTCAACATCAACGGGGAATTACATAATAATAACATGTTAATTTCCATGGCCGTCTAAAACATTTTAGTATGTGCAACACCATGTCTCTAATCTGTTGTCCGTGACTCTTAAGTCTTATTTCAATGTCCATAAGTTGCAAATGCAATTCCAAATCCTGATACGTGGGATTTCAACATTCAGATGTCATATATGTGGGCACAGTTCTGCTATAAGATGGGTATATTCAAACATCACTAGCGCCAAGTCATTAACAACAATAATGAAGAAAATCTGTACTTCTAAAGGGCTTCTCTACCATAAACCCCAACCAAATTAAGGGTCAGAAGCCACATAATGTTGAGGATAGGCCTCTCCATAATCCCTTATTTTAGAGTCACGAGGAAACTACATACAGCCATCTAATATCGAAGACTTATGTCATAGGGAGGAAACTCATTAGAAAGCCCATACAAAATTACACTAAGGATGTGGAAACTTGGCTTCTTGTGACGAATACTACGCTAATGCATCAACAAAAAAAGGTAGAGTAACCCGTAAACCTCACAGAATGTTGCTTGTTTCTGGAGTCTAGACTCATAAGCCCAAGTACTGAACTGATCATTCTCTGGCAAATTTTCTCTTATAAAAAGGATGTACCACTCCAACAGCAGGGTTGAGCAGAAAGCCCTAAGCTAGCTTTTGCAATGACGTACCACACCAACAACAGTGTTGAGCAGAAAGCCCAAAGTTGTGTGGGTCAGACTTGTCACACTTACACTAACGTGGCAGGCCAAACATTAGCACCACCATTATTGCTCTCCTTACAGATGCTTGCGCTAATTAGAGGATCATATGAAGGAGGAATTGCAATATATTGGGGTCAAGATGGAACTGAAGGGACCTTAGCAGAAACTTGTGCCACTGGCAACTACGCCTTTGTAAACCTAGCTTTCCCAGCTGCATTTAGCAATGGTGAGACCCCAACGATCAACCTCGCTGCCCACTGTGACCTTATTCCAATGGTGCACCGGCTTACGTGGTGACATAAAATCCTGCCACACCCATGACATCAAGGTGATTTTATATATCGAAGGTTCTGTAGGAGCTACTCACTAGCCTCTTCAGATGATGCAAGGCAAGTGGCTACTTACCTATGGAATAACTTCCTAGGTGGATATTCTTCATCACGGTCACTTGGTGATCCTGTTCTAGACGGTTACGACTTCGACATTGAGGGTGGCACAGGCCAATACTGGGATGACCTTGCTAGGTACTCATATAGCAAAAGAGGTAAAGTCTACTTGACTGCACCCCCGGAATGCCCCTTCCCTGATGCATGGATTGGTGATGCCTCAAGACTGGTGTATTCGACTATGCGTAGTTCCAGTTCTACAAAAACCTTCCTCGCCAATACACCTAAAGTGATGTTGGTAAACTAGAAGATGCATGGAAGCAATGGAACATTGCAATCCCAGCAACAAAGATCTTCTTCGGACCACCTGCAGCTCCTGACGCAGCAGGCAGCTGCTTCATTCCTACCATTGCCTTAACGTGCCATGTCCTCCCAGCTATCAAGGATTCTAGCAAGTATGGAGGAGTGATGCTTTGGTCCAAATATTATGATTATCAGACTGGATATAGTTCATCTATCAAGAATGATGTTTGAACTTCTCCTTTTATGGGCTTCATGTTAATAAAGACCATGACTATGCTTCCATTCTATCTATGTTAGCTTCCATGTTACTTTATATAAATGAAGGCCTTTTTCATGAGTACCTCTGTTTCTCCCAATTCATGTCGGATTGAAGGTTCCAGTTTTGCTAAAAGGGCGAGTCTTCAACATAGAACCAAATACACAATAGCTTAGGGCCTCCGTTTAAGAGTTGCAGCTCTAGTGGTAATCTAGAAACCAAAATTCTGAGATCCGGCATGAAATGAAAAAGCCGGAAATTTATCTTGCCTCAGGCAATGATCTCCAAGCGTCATTAAAGTTGTATCAACGATCCGACGCTAAATCAGGATCGTAGCCAGTATTCATATTTGAAAATTCTCCTTATGGCGCCTCGACCTCGTTATACTTTTCCTCTGCATTTTGACCTGTTTGATTATAGCACTAGATTCCACCGACATCAGCCCTCGGATTAAACACAACATAACCTAATCCTTGACCAGAGTGTTTTGGTAAAGATAATACATAAGAGTAGTCTAGCCTGAAACAACGCTGGTTGATGGATCTAGAAGGTACAAGGAACGCTGCCGGCGCAGATTGTCAAGCTTTTCCGCAGAGAAGGATGCGCTAAGCCGCTAGTCGTTCAGTTTGAAAGCATTTATTTGCCACTCACAATGGGTGTCCCAGGCACAGCTTCTACTAATCTGCGATTCTGAGCATCCACATTCTGCCCCAAATACGAGAGAGAGAGAAGCATCAGACGGATACATCTGGCCAGACGAACCACACTGGTATACAAGAATTTGCCACAATAATGGAGGGCTTTGCTCTTTCTCAAGATTTCCGCCGTCCTCTGCGGTGTTTGCCTCTTGTTATCATTTTGCAAAACAAAAATGTCGAGTTCTACTTAAAATAATTGCACAACATGTATCCCTTTCCAGTCGGTAAATGAGTAAAAATACACTTCCCCTCTAGGGCTCGTGAGAATCCCATTACTTGCTCCGCCTGAGTTATAACATTCTCAGGAATAAGTAGTTCTGGACGAAATACAATGAAGATTTCTTTCCGATGCCGGGACGTTCTCCCAATTTCTCCTTAGATGTATATAGAATAAAGACAGTTGAAGAACATGCCTTAGCTGCTCACCACATCTTTACAATTTGAGAATTTTCTCAACGGCACAACATATTTGTGGGCACAGGGACGTATCGTCCTCAGCCTGGGTCATAAGAAGTAAAAAAAATATCCAAGCAAATAAAAGCAATATATCAAAAGCTCATCCATACGGTCACAACTTCTAGTGCTGTTTGATGGTGAGCTCTGCCCTAAGATGAAGCATGCCATTGATGAAGTATAGACTATCCTCAGCCATGAACGACGTCCATGGGATAGCAAACAGATTCCGGTACCCAACTGCCTTCCCACCAGTGAAAGTGTAGTTCCCCTTGTACTTGCTGACAAACTCCCCGTTAGGGTTTGTCCTTGCTGCAAACTCGTAGTCCACGGCAAAACTTACAGACCCTTTCTCCTGCATTCCTAAAAAGAGCCCAAAGCAATGGAATGAGCTCTGCTGATCCATGTTGCAGTGAGCTGAGAGGAAGAATCCCTGACCCCCGAGATGGAACGCTTGGGAATAGACACGGCCTGATGGGAACAAGTTTGTACACTCCTCTCGCTTGAGGTCAAGGTATACAATGCACTGCTGATGAGGTAGCTCAAACTCCACAACCTTCACAGGCCGGTACTTGTATGCCCTTTCCACAAATCTCTTGTTGTTTGTAGACTCCTCAGAGGCAAGAGTACGCTGGCGGTGAGGCGTTTCAGCTTTGAAGAAGAGGGCCTCAAGAACAACTTTTGAGGCAAGCTCATGATCGAAGTCATTGCATGTTAAGACTTTCCTCAGCTTCCGGCAGGTCATATATGGGAACCTAATAAGGCGACCAAGGCTTGACCCCAAAATCAGACGTCGATCCTCCAACCTCGAGAACTGATTCCGGGCCCACTTCAGGACAAAGTCATATACAGCATCCTCTGATGCTACTTGGAGTTCATCACTCGACAAGATTGCCTCAATTCCTGCAAGGGGCAAGTTCAGCACCTCGTCTTGGTACCTGCGAAGACGATCATCATCAAACCTTAATTAGAATATAGTAAACACAACATTTTAATTGAAGGTCATCAAAAGGATTTCTAACTCCACATATCAACTGCTTTATCTCAGTCTTTTCAAGTATTTAATTGAAGAGTCCTGATAACAGTAAATGCAAGTGATAAGACCACTTAGAAGGCACACGCTTAGGGATTTTTTTGGGAGATATAGGAAGTTGATCATGATTGGCATGTCAAAATTTGGCAACATGACAAAAATTACAACCATAGGATGATTCCAACCATTAGGCTTAAATCATCCAATGGGAATGAAATTTGGAAAGTAGCCTATTTTAAGCCATTCAAAAATGAGATTCGGCTCACATCTACAAAATACTAAGCCACTTGACAAAAGAAAAAAAAAAAGATAAAAGGTGCGCCTAATATTACCAAGACTCAATTGAATCTACAGTTCGCATACATTCAAGTCTTTGAACAAGCACAAAATGAAAGAATTTGATGGCTCACTTGGTTATGTCCTTGTAACGTGAAGCAAGGTACTGCTTGGCTGCATCTGTCAATGGTTGAACTGCTTCGGCCATTAAAACACTGGAAGGAAGCTCCAGATAAAGTAATGCAGATTCTGGCGTCATAGGCAAGTTTCTTAACAACTTGCTGCAGTATCTCATACATGAAGCGACCTCGAACTTGTCTGCAGCCATTAGCACATCCAACAAAGCAGGAGCAGTAGTTGTTGATAATGTTTCACTGTACATAAAATTTAGAAGCTCCATGAGGGCAGTTTCCTCTGTACAACAAATAAAGAGATATCAGTTAGTGAATGGCAGAGGATGGGTATGGAGAGGATTAATCCACTGGGCTAAAGCAAATCAAGAATTGAAACTTGATAATTACCAGTACCTCGCAATCCTCCAAAAGAGAAATGGCATATACATATGAAGGGAAAAGGAAATCAAACACTAAGGCAAATTAAGATTTTAGAAAGGAAACAACTCAAGTAACAGAAGGGACAAATAATCAGAACAAATGTGAAGCACATGTACTTGCATTTGCTGATGAGATGCATAAGCCCAGTGGTCATTTTGATAAAGCACAGTGGTCAACTCCCTCCTTCCTGGACACATTGCATTATGATGATCCTTAAACACAGCAACTGGAGGGAATTTGTCAATCCCACTGACAAAGAGATGATCCAGAACCCTTCATACAGAGAATTAGGGCCATTGATGACTGCAGACTTTTAAATAGACTAGACCGCGATTCAGTATGGCCTTTCTTTTACTGTTTGTTTGTCTGCTCAACCAATGAATAGCACAAATTTTGCATCACCAAATGCTAGCGACACAAAAGGCATCAATCCCCGGGGAAAGCCAACAAAATTGGAAGCATGGAAAGAAATTTCTAATTTAGAACAGCACAAGCTCACAACTTTTCTTTTGGCACAGTAATAGCTAAAAAGAAAATAAACAAAGCAACAGAAGGAGACAGAATTAACAAACTGAGGTGGATTCTAATGACATGTCATACAGTAAAAAAAGAAAGAGTTCCAGATATGTCTCCCAATATGCTCGTAGGACATGGAAAGACAAACTCAACATCCAACACAGCTTCCAAAACATCAGGCCTCTAAGGAACCTCATTGCAGTGCATCCAGACAATGACATTCAGGGTCTGTCCTTTGACAATCAAAGGGCCCTCAATGATAAGGCAGACAGCACTAGGCCTCATCTTTATGGAAAGCCTTGAAAAGTACAGTGGACCAAGAATACCACCAACTGACCTCTAATTATCCTCTACCTAGAGGACCAGGGTCAGTCCATACTACATCCATCGAAGTTTAGTTCAAGCACCCAATCAAATTACCACTCAACTGCTGCATGAATCCAACAATCACGCAATCCAACAGATCTTCACTGACTAGTGAGTAGACCCAACAAGGCTTACTTTAGTGTCACAATTGAACAAGGTTTTACTTGAATGTCAATACATGCAAGCCCAAAACAGCTTAAATAAAAAGGTTAGCTCCACCTCTAAAAGTAACCCAAATTTGAATAAGTGTTCTACCTCTTACGTCCTAAAAGTGCATTCATTTGTTGTTTGATAGTAAGCAAGATAATGTATTGAAACAAAAACTTGCGATCCTAAAAGTGCATTCATTGGTTGTTTGAAAGTAACCCAAGATAATGTATTAAAACAAAACTTACTAAAATGGTAATCCAAAAAAATAACGACAACCACCAATAATATAACAAATTGAAATTTGTAGTCCATGACATTGGTAGCATAGAACTTGGTAGTCCTAACACTGGCACGGGTATAATGATGATTCAGATGCTCTTCAGCCAACTTCAGGTCCTCTCCTCTGACAGAATTATTGATGAGTTACAGATTGGTTGTGAACTTTTACTTCCTCAATTCCTTAAATTCAAAACTAAACAAGTCCCAAACCTGCAACTTCTAGTACTGAAAACATTGTAATCAAATTCCCAGAGGAGTTTACTTGAAGACAGCAAGACATTGACTACGGGATGATCTTTTATCTTTGACCTTGAAATTGATGCTCATCATCTCCACTAAAAGTTGCGAGTAATACTATTGCCTATTCTCAGGTTATATGGGCCCAAGTACAATCTTTTTGAACTTCCTATCAACTTTACTTCATGAACAATAGAAAATCAAGTTCATTGCTTTCCTTTACAAATCTAGGATGCTTTTGCTTCTCAATTGTAATTTTTCTATCATCTTTTACAATGATGTTTCTCTTCTAGTGTACTAAAGGTTTCCCCTGTATCAGCTAAGTTCAACCTTGACGGCACATTTCGTTCTTGGACAAATCTATTCAAATGATAGCTTTTCCTTGATATTCATCAATGCAATGTCGATTAAATTTCACATGCTGAAGCCCAACACCGATGTGGGTTGATTCTAACATGTACACCATCAGTCAGCTGTGGTCACCAGTGTATTTGTTTCTCAGCTCTACTCCACATGGTGAACCCACAAGCTTTGAGAGTCAATCAGCCTATGCGGCAACTTCTGGAGATCTTATTTGAATTAGGCAACCATATATGGAACCATAACCTTCTTTTGATATTGTGAATATCAAAAAATGTGTGCACCTATAAGAGAGAGAGAGAGAGAGAGAGAGAGAGAGAGAGAGCAAGGTGATTGGTGCACCACAATGCAAGAGTAGAGTGGGCAGCTAATTGGTGATCCAAACAAACAACTAAGGTTATGACCTTGTCTGGAAAGCTTGCCAGCTTTGAAATCTAGGGTTATGATCTTTACTGAATTATGCACTTACATGCATATATCCAGTCATGCCAGAACTTATGAATTATCATAAACAAAAACCATGACTTGTTGCCTGATTATTTTTCTTTTCTTTTCTTTTCTTTTATTATTTTGGGGTCAGTTTTACATTGCCAACTCTTTTCGTCCATTCCTTAATGATTTCTTCAAGATAGGTGCAATGATGATTTTATTTCTAGTCATAAGATGCTGCAGAAATGAAACCTATTAGTTTCAAACAGGTTTAAAATGGTCCACTTTCCAGAAGAAGAAATGCAACAATTATGACTTTCAGTTGGCTTGCCATTTCTCAAGCTGGGAATCCTATGTTAGAACTTCTCTCTGAAAGCTCTACTGAAATTAATGCCTCAAAAGCACCCAAAGAAAAACAATTTGTTGTCCTCGTCAAAGAAAACATAAAGAGGGACAAGACAACGCAGAGAGCTCCTTTCAGTTTACCTGAGGCATTTATTCTCAGAGTAACATGTCGCTGGTCTGATTCTCGCATCCCATTTGAGAAAAGCTTCAAAAGAATAGAAAGGAATTTAGTAACTTCTGACAGCACAGTAGAAACTTTCTGCAATTTAAGTTAGCATCGGACAGCAAAGCAAAAGCTTTCTGCAATCTATGTTAGCATCTTACTTTATAGAAAAATGGGCTTTTCGCAGCTAAAATTGGAGAACTTATGTGTATTGTTTTAACTCTCAACACTGTCGAGCACTCCATTGAAG
Organism: Warburgia ugandensis; assembly: GCA_035236585.1. NCBI lineage: Eukaryota > Viridiplantae > Streptophyta > Magnoliopsida > Canellales > Canellaceae > Warburgia > Warburgia ugandensis. Next base: position 70,891,818 of record CP141134.1, read on the forward strand.
AATCATTGTTTTGAGCTCCCTCATCACCTATATAGTAAAAACCACAGAAATCAGAGACAACAAAGAAATGGAAGATAACCATAGATAGAGATGGGATCATTGACCTTAAGTTCAATTGATTAACATCTTGACATCTCTTGTTGACATAAAGAACAGTATCTTTCAGAAATATGCTATTTAATACAAGTTATGAGCAACCACACTCCAAACAAAAAAAAAAAAAACCAAGCAATAAAAGAATGTCTTGCGATGTGAATTCCATAGCCTCAACAACAACTGGAAGTCCTTCAGGCCATGATTATCCCATTTCTCCTGGTCACCCACTCATGGTCCCAAAAGTTCAGTCTCTAGCAAAAATACAAATTCCTTGGGACTGACCCTACCAAGAACTCCACTTCCAAAAGGGCAGCCCCGGTGCACGAAGCCCCCGCCTATGCAGGGTCCGGGGAAGGGGCAGACCACAAGGGCCTAAAGAACTCCACTTCCACAGAATTAATATCTGACAACATTGTCATGTTCCTCTCTGAGGTTTGCCATTATGGCCTAGATAATTTAGCTGTGTTATAGAATCACATTCCTTCATCCTTATCAACTCAACCAAAAAGTACATGCTCATGAGTTAATTTTAATTTATCCGGTATTGGTCTGAAATCTGAGTCACATCTAGGTAAAAGACAGATACCCCTTTCCAGTGTAGGTGGTTGTAAACCAACCAACAAACAGCAAGCATCCAAGATTACACAGCAATGAAAGGCTTGACACTCTGAACTAATATAATGCATTAAACATGACAGCACAAATAAATAATATCACTATTAAATCCATCCTTCAGCCACAAAAAAGAAGAAGCCACTGTTAATTATTCTTATTAGAATCCATAAACTCATGGATAAATATCAACTCAAATTAATTATAACAAAAAGTTCGCATGACTTCTGACAAAAATCCAGTAAAGTACATACAGGGAAAGAACTGCAGCAAATAACATGAACAGCAGAAAAGAGTCATATGGTGGGTTCAGAATAAATCCACATGTAGTCATATCCAAAGTGGCAGACTTTACTTTGAGTCAACTGCAGAGATTAGTTGCCAGAGATTGGCACCGAGTTATGTACAAAACAAAATGCAAGACACAAGATTCAACACAAACATATTATTTGCTATTTTAAATACAAATTTCATTCTCGTATTGTTTGAATAAATAATCTGACCCATTAGTATGAAAAAACTTTAATATGAAGCCAATTTCATTAACCTAGCTATTTGTTCACCTTACAGGAAGCCCTGGTGCACGAAGCTCTAACCTATGCAGGGTCCAAGGAAGGGGCGGACCACAAGGGCCTATAGTACGCAGCCTTACCTTGTATTTTTACAAGAGGCTGTTTCCACACTTTGAACCTGTGACCTCAAGGTCACATGACAACAACTTTTACCGTTGCACCAAGGCTCCCCTTCAGCTATTTGTTCACCCACAAAAATAAAATAGAAAAAACAAATATAAAGTGTACCAACTCGACTGGAACTCATTCCAACACCTGAAGGACTTTCTTCAATCATTGCTTCAGCTTCCTCATCTTGATTTTCATAAGCCACACCATCTTCAGTGTCAGGTTGGGTACAGTTCAAAACATTCTCCTCATGGCATCCAGCAAGCTCTGCAACTGAGTTAAAGAGGAAAAGTGTGCTATGAGTCAGCAAACAGTGTTCATGTCGCACTAGAATACTACAAAAGCTAATGCTGCAGAATATTAGTGCATGCTAAAGACAGGAATGTAATAATAAAAGATGCATTAAATTAGAAGTTGGCTCTATGTAATGATTGTTCAAAGTTTAAGATTATTACTAGTAAAAATTAGTATTAATACAACTTGATTTTAGTAATAACGCTTAGGTACAAGTAGCTTATTCCTCACTACAAATCAGAATAAAATATTTATAATTGTAAGACAACGTATTATTATACTACAAGATGGTATTGCCATGTCGAAAGAGAGCCAGCAAGGCGTTGTGTTTCTGCTTACTATTCCTTGGAATTGTTGTAGCAAACAATAATTTCTTCTCTCACTATACTAGCAAGGTTAAATGTAAACATATGAACTGTTACTGCTTACCAGCACAAGCAAGCAAAAGAAATGGACACCAGAAGATAATTAATGAGAGTACAGCTTTTAAGAATTACAATCATAATTAAATCTGAAGAGTAAAGAAAATATACAGGCATCATCAGCATCACCATCAAGACCTTATCCCAATTAGGGGTCGGCCACATGAATCTTATTCCTCCATTCCACTCTATTAAATACCATGTCTTCATTTAGTCCCAAAGTTTTTAAATCTTTCCTCAACACTTCTATCCACGTTCTTTTGGGCCTTCCCCTTGCCCTTTTAAAACTTTCTACTTGTGGGATTAACTTAAATATGCCTGCAATGACAAGAATTATTAAACCACATTTATTGCTTACCTACAGGGAATGAGGATCCACAGCCATGCAGACCTATACAACATAAGACAAGATGGCTACTATTAACACAAGCTCACTAATCAAAATGGACAACCAAAGGTGTCAACGTTAAATTACAGCCAATGTCAGAGAGGCATGCAGAAATTTCCTGATTAGGACAACTAACTTGTAACACTTACAATTAGACATCCCTAGCTATAGATCACTCTTCTAAAGCTTCTCCACTACAGAAGTTGAAGTTTAAAGAACCAACCAAGATCTTTTATCCCAGACAACTAGAGAAAGTAAAGCTAACCAGTAAGCAAAAAAGGTTAGACCGTTAGATGAAGTCTTAAATTGCTCTCCATCCCCTAACACTTCCATTAGTATTCTTGAAAAATTCATCCAGATTTATAAGAAAGATAAAAGAACTGAGCCAGTGATTAGTTAAATTTTTTTGAAAAGCTTTGCCCAGCTGGAAACTCAAATTTGGTTTTCTGATGCATAAATTGCATCCATTTTGCGGAAGGTGGGAGTCTCAACCCAGTCATTGTAGACTAGAGGGGAAGTTTGGGAAAGTGCTACAGCAAAACTGGACATGCAAGACATGTTAGCTAGACGTGAGATGGAGGGCATAGAAGCCAGCCCAAGAAGTACTAAAGCATGAACAAGAATAGGAACTGATTATGAAAAAAATGATCTTATTTCATGGTAATAGGAATTACAAACCAGTCATTGGGGATTCCAGTAAAAGGACAAGAAATGGTAAAGGTAAGCAAAAGGAAAAATGACCAAGCAAGGAGACCAGAAGGATCCCCAGCAATGAGATGATATGCAACAGTTTAGAACCGAGGCCGAGAAGTAACAATGCAAGACACTATCACTGCATGACTCACTCTCGATTGAAATCAGCAAATACACTACACTTCTTTGTTCTTCGTATTCTGGTTTTGGAGAAATAGTTTCCAGAGTCATCGAGACATAAATTACCACCGAACCAGACTATACACCAACTTCCTTGCCTCATCTCCACATTAAAGCTTATTTTCTCCTTGTTCTCCTTCCACCTTAGTTAATATCTGTGATACAGCTGAACGTAAACGTCCGAATCGCAGGGTTTTATAAATGCATTGAGAAGCAAATATGAGTTATGGCTAGCACTGAAACTCATGGATCTCAGCTTCCCCAAAAAACACGACAATCTACCATAATACCACTCCCAGTGAATGTTCTCTCTTTCTAGCTGTACACAACCCTAATCTCAAAACCTTATCAAAACTCTACAAACAAACGCAAAACTCCACATCGAAAATCAACCTCACAGAAACGAAACCATTACAAAACCCTAGCTCAACAAATTAACAGATCAACAAACCAAAAATCTACCAGAGATGCTCAAAACCAAAATTAAAGACAAGAAAATCGAATCTACCAGGATCCTTCTTGGCATCCTCCCTCCTCCGCTTCCGATTCCTAGCCCAATCAGCAATACTTTGCATATCAATATCGTGTTTGCTCTCCGGCAATCCAGCCACGATCTCGATCCGAAGAACACGGTCAGAGAAATTATTGTTGTTGAAAGCGAACGCGAAATCCCTGTCTTTCGTACCGGGAGAGAAATCTGAATCCATGACTATTCTCGGATCGAAAAGATCAGCTCCTGAATCTTTCATTTCTAGATGTCGCGCATCAGACGAAGAAGAAGAAAATCCGCCAAGAAGGAAACCCTAGACCCAACCTTAGCTGCTAACCCTACCCTAATGGCCTAAGACGGTTTTGCAGGCGAGTGAAGAAACGGAGAAGAAGAATAAAAGGCTGGGCCAAAGCGAGCGTTTAATAGTGCCGGGACACGTTAAACACGGAAATCTTACAACCCAGGAAAAAACAAAATTATTTATTAATTCAAATAAACGCTGTGTCTAACTAATCATCTAGTTGGAGCTAGAAATTGTGGGATAACGGGAGAAAATGGAGATGGAATGACTATTATACCCTTGTGGATTCTTAATGGTTTCACCGTTAACGCCACTAGTAAATTATTTTGGTGCCCGGGCGTGTAATGCGGAACCGCATACAAAAAAAGTGTGGTCCCGAAGGTTTTTATCTGATAAAAGGCAGATCATTGGCTGCACTTTACATAATGGGGCCCACTTTTGGATTATTGTCCGCTTGCCCTTTATTTGTACGTAACAAAGGTCTTTGGTGCACCATAGAATTGTTGTTGTATGACTTTGAAGTTATGGGTTCAACGTGTAAAAATAGCCTTTTACAAAATATATTATAAGGCTTCGTATTATTAACCCTTACAGTCTACTTGGACTCTAGTTGTTTATGAATAACCCATTGGACCCATAACAGAGGCTTGAGCACAAAATAGGTCCTTACCGGCCAGCACGACTATACTAGAAGGCCATTTGTTTGCTTAAAAAGAAGTTTACTAGGAACATTAAATCTTTTTAATCCCGCGACGACGGGGCAAGAAAAGTTTCGCACCAAAATAACTAGGGTTGAGGCTATGCAACTTTCATTGTAATATATTTGCATTCATAGGCCTTTTTTGGCCTCTTGGAAAAGTATGATGAATTTGCACTCTTCCTCCTTTTTTTTCTTTTTACTTTATAATATAATTTTTTATTCAATTTTGCACTTTAAGGGCTGCCGGGTGTTGACCACCATTAATAACGATTTGTCTGTCTCTTCTAGAACACATTAGCCAATACGCTTGAGTTAACCCTTTTCACTTTGGGTGGGATTAAAACTTAATATTAGATTTTTCTTCCATCTAGGCCATTCATCTTGATCAACACTTTTCCCCTCCCCTCCTCACCCCTCAACACAAAAGAAAAAAAAAAAAAAAAATTAACCTCTTTGAGGTTAATGTGAAAATTAACACCAACTGGATGAGTCTAATCTTTGTTTTTAAACAATTCAAGGTCGAGATTTAAAGGTAAAAACCCAAAAATGATCACTAAATTTAACGTGTTTTTAGGTCGGTGGGTAAACCAAGGAGGCAGAATACCTTATAAGGTGCTGCCGTGGAAGCACCTTATTTTTGCACGAAGGAGGCCACATTTGAATGATCAGACCCGTTCGTCTAACTTCTAATAACTTGAAGGTCCCTAGTTCAGAAGTTGCAGATGTTTTCCATGAAAGAAATTTGGGTTAAAACGTTGCATGAGAACTTTCGTAATTAAACTCTAAGAAACTCGTCGGATCATTGTTTGAAAGCTAGGGTGCTCGGATGAGTGGTCTGGATCATTCAAAGATGGCCCCCTTCTCATGCAAAACTGACGTGCTTCTATAGCAGACCCTTAGTGAGTGCTTGGCCTTATAATCCTTCCTGTGCGGTCAATTTAATTTAAGATGAGAAGACCCGTCTCCTTTCAGTGCCCGCGTATCAGCCGTAGTCAAAATCGTACCTATTCACATGACGACTGTCTGAGAAAGGACCCACACTGTTTCGGGCCGGTAACATGGATGTGGCTTCCTTAAAGACTTTTCAATTTTTGTTGACTTTCTCTCGGTGTATTTCAATTTCGCTTGGATCCAGACTAGGCAGACACAAAGAGCGGATGACTAATTTATTTGGACATTTTCAGCCGTTTGATCAATAGATCTTGAGATGAGAGCCTTTACTTCGTCCGTTGGCGGGCCATAACCTTCCAAACCAAGGGTCGCGATCATATTTTGAAATCATATGAAAGGACTCCAACTTAGGATCCTCATGGTAGGTATGTCAAGGTTTCCAGGTCACGATTCCCTTCCAATTTTTAATTGAAAATTTACACTTGAAACATTGGATCACGAAGTAGAATTGCAGTCGGCAAGCTAATAGGTATAAGCGGGGGCCATTTATTGTATATCTCATGGCCCACCTGCGAAGTGCGTGCGTAATCATGACCATCTATCTTGATTTATCCTGAAACAACAGATAATCAAAGTTCCCATGGAATGAACTTTCCATCCACGCGATTTCCTAATGGAAAATCAATACGGATCAGGTGGTTAGGATCGTTTGATTCGATGTTCACAATAGGCGAAACCTATGCATGTAGGTCAGATCAACGGCTTATAAGGCACGGGAAGAATGAAAGATATAGAAAATGGTTGGTAGAAACGCGGAAGATAACGACCACCTTAGCTTTTTCCTATTTGGATCATTGAATTGGTAGGTACCGACTATAACTATTCAATATCTTAGGAAAATTACATCCATGAGGGAATTCTAATCCAACCGACCGACGCCCTTCAATGGGTAGTTGGAGCATAAAAGAGCAACCTGCACCAAACTGCATGTGGGAAAAGCCTTCCCATTTCTAGTCCAAGGATTGCGATGCTTGATGGTAGATATGTTTAGGACAAGGCACTTTATATGGGACCATTAGATGAATGGTTTAGATTGTATCGATATAGTGAGTCCTACCTACCTTAGTTTTAAAACTTGTAAGTCACTCAACAAGTTAGCGTGCTACGTAACAAAAATATTGTGTTTCAGTTCTGGAGATTTCGAAACCAATACAATATTCTAAGAACCCACCTATATTTTGTTTGCGCAATTGAAGTGAAAATTTTATATATAGCCCAGTATCAATAAAATATTATTTGATATCCTACTTGAATATTTAACCACTAGACTCAATCACAAGTCGCTTTGAGTTAACTCAACGAGCCTCACTTTCAAGTCGAATCAAACTTCTTAAAATACTTAGCTGCTTCCATGTATCTTGTTAACAAAAGAGGACCATCAGAGCCAGAACCACAATCATGGACTGACTAAAATGTTGTTAATTTCTACCTTGACCCCTCCCTCTCTCTCCAACTCACAAGTGCACTTGCATGTGTACGTGACTACGTAGTTTGTTTGATACATTTGCATATAACTAATAGTAGGGCAGACCACGGCCATGAATGTGTCGACCAAATGAAGAGGAAAGAAATCACCAACTTATATACTTCATAAAACATATAAAGAATGCATCCATTATTTACATAATTGTCCCAACGTACACATTGCACGTTTCTAGTAATAGATCAAGTTGTTGATGGGCTAGCTATTTGGCAAGGTTTAGCCATCCCATTGTATGTCTCAAATAGGAATAAACCATAAAACCTCTGATAATTTCTACCAAAAGCTTATTCCGTACGTAGATAAGCTAACCCATGAATAGCTACCTCTTGCCAAACAGCCCAACAAAGGAACCTTTTTTCTTTGATCACCCACGATTGAACGGTTAGGATCATCTACGAAGTGGTTGATGGGCAACAGGCTCCTCCTGTGATGTGCCAGAAGAAAAACCAGCAAACAAGAACCTTATTAATCAATGTAGTAAGGTATATATTCATGAGAGAGAGAGAGAGAGAGAGAGAGAGAGAGAGAGAGAGAGAGAGAGAGAGAGAGAGAGAGAGAGAGAGAGAGAGAGAGAGAGAGAGAGAGTTTTAGAGCTCCCTTCACTCCAAGTAAGAACAGCAGGAGGCTACCTCGGCTCCTGGTTCATGCGCACCCTTAAACTGCGCAAACACTCGTAAACTGGGCAGCCAAGGGTATTCATGAATCAGCAGCAGGGAAGACCTCCCTACTTCCTAAGTTGGAGTAAAGAGAGCTCCAAAAAGCGAGTTACTTCACCGAAAGAACCAGCCAACCCTCGCACAATAAGAAACCAGGCCACAAAAAGATTTGCATGCAAAACCAGAGGAGAAGAACATCGATCCCTACATTGCTACACAGAAGCAAGCAAACCGATGAAGAAATGAGAAGGGAAGGCTCCCTTAAATAGGCTCGAGACATGGGCAACACTGCATCAGGACCGTCGGATGAGATTGACACTTGGAAAGACAGACTCCTATTCAGAGATTTTCTCGTTATCCAGCGTGATGCAGATGCAGGCTGCAAGTTCTAAATAAGGCCTAGCATTTAAGAAGAAGGAGAGAGCGCCCACAGCTGTCATGGGCGTGTCCATTAATGGAGGATCCTCCTGACCCTTCGCTTTCTCTTTCTCTCTCTCTCTAAAGAAATGCACGACAGAACGAGACACCACGGCAGGGTGAAGTCTTACTGCAGCTCCGGTTGAAAATAAAAACACATAACTCCAATAAATGCGTTGTTTTCCTTTTTCTTTCCTTAACGGTTGAAAACAAAGACTAGATTGTTACGCTTTTTCTGTTCTTCTCTTTTTCTGTTACAAGTGAAGAATTATAAAGCTTAATATAATACCTCTAACTAAAAGCCCAAGATAATGTGAAGTTTCAGGAATGATAGAGAAAAATTCAAATATGACTAGATCAAATGAAGGGCTGTGATATACTTGCACCAAGTTTTTCCTCATCTGCCTTTAACTAAATGTTATGAAATGCTACAAATCCAGGTGGGCCTAGATTTCTCAATATCTGAACCATTCAAAATCTTTGTTTAAAACACTCATGTCCATTAGATGATCATAACCATTGTTTTCTTAAGTTATAAAATGGATAGTGAAAAACTTTTTACAACTAAAAGAAGCTGCAATCATCCAATGATCTTGGAAAATCTAGGTCCACTTGGAATTGTAACTGCTTATACCATTTAGAGAGAGACTCGTGAGGAAAAATAAGGGAAGCATATATCACTGCCTTAAAATAAATTTGTATAACACACTCTAATTTTGGTTCATTAATATAAGTTTTATTTTATGAATCTAAGAAACTGAAATTTTAAATAATTTCTTTATGTGATTAAACAACTAATTAATATATTGGTACATAACCAACAATTCAATGAAAAGAAACAACCTAAAGGTAAAAAAAGAAAAAAGAAAGACATATTTTAAATGGTCATATTATTTTTTTAAAAGAAATATGATCTTCTTCTACAGTTTATATGATCAATACTGCTAACAAAGTGAAATGAGTTTAGCATGGGATTGGAATGGGAAGCGTGAGTTAGAGTCATTAGGGGGACTAAACCCAGACCGTTAACGCATTTATTGGCGTTATTTATTTCCCTTCTTTATACTAGCATTCCTTCTCTCTTAAAGAGGGTGCTGGTCATGGACCCTTTTGACTGCTTTTCTGCAGAGGTATGGCCATTTATAACCTGAGAAAATGAATGAATCTTGTATCGTTATGGAAATTATTGGGGCTTTCTACTAAAGGAGTTGCTTATTTTAACCCATGGAGTGCGATGGAACAAAGTTTTAAGTCTTTTGCCTCCAATGTGTTAGGTCATTGCACAGCATAATTTAGATGCTTTAGCATAAATTTATGTTTTATGTTAACTTTTAGTTAAATAATAGGATTAGGGCTTGTATGTTGGTCCTAGGACATATATTCGATGCCCTTGCAACTCGAGCTTTTTGGAGATTCAGAACTTAGAGCGTCTGAGCAGGGGCATGACATCATGGGAACCTCTTAATCTAGTCAGAGTTACATTGTGATACCTGTATGCTATCACAAAAGAAAAAGCATTGTGATATCTACAGCAAAGCTGACGTCTAATCCGGTGCCGGATAATTCCATATAATCATATGAGGAGATAGTATGGTATCAGCATAATCACATAAATCGAATTATATAATGGAGCCTTGGGCGAGGAAGGGGAGCCTTAGTGCAACACTAAAATTATTGTTACATGACCTTGAGGTCATAGGTTTAAGGTGTGAAAACAGCTTCTTACAAAGATAAAAGGTAAGGCTGCGAATTATAGACCCTTGTGGCATGCCACTTCCCTAAACGTGATATAAGTGGGAACTTCATGCACCAAGGCCGCCCTTTAGCCTTGGGTGATCTATATATTAGCCTTGCAACTAGCTGGCAGAGAAAGCTCTAAGAGCTTGCCTTCGTTCACTTTGCATGACCCCTGCAGATTTGACCGATGTTAAGAAGAACTACTATATTAAGCTGGTCTATTGTCTTAGTGGACAAGTCCGGGCAGGTGTGGACGTTCAAGGGCGTGGGAAGAAGTCACGCCCAAGTTTATGATGGATGGTGATTTTCCTTTTGTAGATCATTCATTACATCAATTAATTTGCAAAGGCGAATTAGACAGGCTGATGCCAAATTTGATGCCCAATGGATATTTTAAGCCAATCTTTCTTTTAGTTTAAACTCATAACCACTGATTTTTATGCATATTCTCAAAGACCCAATGGAAGTGGTCTGATGGTCCAACTGCATTGATTTCTAATGTTTTCTTATTAACATCTACTAAAAAAATCAACAGCTCAAATCTTTCAAAAAATCTCATGCACTATAAAATTGCATGTGCCTTCTTATACTCTTCAAACTCCTTCACCGAGCTCCTTTTCCTTCCGGGACTCCAGTGGACAAGTAATACAATATTTATCTTTTGTATTTGGTGCTACTCACATTTCACAAAAGAGATGCTTACTTTATAAATCTAGTCATATTAGAGCAGCTCAAGAAGTAGTTAGTACTGTAATTATTAAATAAAGAACACCTAATTAACCCTAAGGGTACTCCATAATTGTTTCCACTACTCATTCTAGAATTACGATCTTCTTGCCAGAAAAAATCGTCCAAATGCATTAGTTTTTCATGGGTTACCTATTTTTTATATTGTGAACATGATGAACTGAAGAAAAAAAGAAGAAGTGGCATGTACTCACACTCCTCTTGACCATCTACTCTTAGCAAGATTCAATGAAACATCATGTGCACTATGGCAATTCATTTGTTTCTTTTGTTAAGGATAACAATGCATTTGAAATCAATATGTTAAATACTTTCTTCAAGAATTTAACTAGACACTTCAATAATGAAGGGACCAACATGATGTAATTCCTATTTTTTTTAAATTATATATACGTGAGTCAAGGAAAAAGTTTATAGAGCAAAAGGTATGGACGCTTCCTAACTACCACTTTATATCACTTTGACCCTTGTATGTTTTTGGTCATTTACTATGTTACTATAACCACCACTTTTTTTATAAGATGAAAATCTTCTGTATTGAAAAAAAAAGGTACACTTTGGAGCTCACAAATTATTAACTTATGAGTTTTTAAGTATTTTTTATAGTTTTATACTTTGAAGCTCACATATTATTAACTTATTAGTCTTTAAGTATTTTTATTGAAAATATAAGAAATAAAAGGCTTAAAAAAGAAAAGACAAAACATTTGTTGCCTCCCAAGTTTGTAGCACCAGACGAGAAAAGGAGGAGAGGACAAATGGAGGTGTGTAGTTGGAGAAGAATGCATAGTATAGAAGAAAAACATGCCCAAAAACGACACCTCTAGATCCAAAATATTAAACAACACCCCTATCCTATGGTTGTTCTTGTTATACTACTGCTCCTTATTTATTTTCTGCATTAATTCCTACTTCACATTGCCTGATAACCTCTATCCTACAATTGTTGTGTTTATGCTAATGTTCTTGATTGTATGCTTCCAACCATTGAAGCATTGTTTTGTAGTTTTGAGTTAGATGGAAATTGGTGTCACTCAAGAACCAAGTTTTGATATGCTGTGCAAATTCCAACCATCTAGAAATAGAATGAAGAATCTGATAGTTGAAGCATTATTTTGTAGTTTTGAGTTAGATGGAAATTGGTGTCACTCAAGAACCAAATTTTGATTTGCTGTGCAAATTCCAACCATCTAGAAATTGAATGAAGAATCTGATAATCTCTCTCTCTCTCTCTCTCTCTCTCAGCCAATGCCCTGTAAATTTGGCTGACAGCAAAGGTAATTGGGGATTCTTTTATTTTACTGTAATGCCTGTTGTTGTTGGATTGGCATTTTGGGGTAACTTGGGATCCTTCTATTTGATTGTAATGCCTACAGCTGTTGTAATGGGATCCTTCTATTAAAAACTAATACACTAATAGCTTGTAAGTACCAAAGTGTAATTCTATTATTGGATGGTAGTGTAATAAAATGAGTCCATCCGATGAAAAAGTGGTAGTTATGGTTGGGTTGCTAATTACTGAAAAGATAGAGAGATTTGATATGAAGCAGTAGTTGAGGGTGTGTCAGTACCTTTTACTCAAAATTCTGAGCTCAAAGCCTTAAACCCTAGTTTTGTTCACTTATACATAAGGAAAGAGTATAGGGCACCTCTCCAACTACCATTTCAAAATAAACACACCGTTCTACTATAAAATTGCGGCCTAATTTGTATGCAATTGATGTTATTGCTAACCTTCTGAATTGATCATTCGCTCCAACTCTCTGGAAGATTAAGATCTTGGGTTGAAAAAGATATTTACTGTACGAATCAACTGAAAAGTATGCAACCATTCTAGAGGTCCCCTCTAATCTTTACTTCCTCACTCAAAATAGCTCAAACCTTCTTCTCTACACTTTTTTTCCTCAACTTTCCTAAGCACCCACCTAAAAAAATGTCCTCCCGTCACCCTCCTCCACCCACAGATTCCTTCTAGACTGCAATGGGTACTCCGACTATTGAAATTGAAATGCAAGCATCATTCAACCCCAAGGAGATCATGAGATTGAAGAGGAGCACCCAACAACCCCTTCTAACCGCAAGGAGCAAGGAGATGTTGGGAGTGAAGAGGAAGGCATCTAATAATTCGTTCAAGTCCAAGGACCAGCCTGCCTCTTTGTGATTTGCATCTCAACACTTTGCCTCCCCATGAGAGCCCTAGGCTGTACTCTCCTACACAGCACAATTGGTTAGAGTCTATTTCACAACCGCAAAGGGTCCATAAAACAAAGGTCTTATAGGCATTCAATAAAGAAAACCTTTGATACCTTTGCAATCTAGAATAGGCCGAATCAGATGAACAACATACTTTTCTTGAACACGGTGCTGTGTTTCACTTGCTTGCAACCTTTTCCCTCTTTAAGAATGACTGGTTAAGGACCAAAGGCTGAAAGGCCAGCTGGATTATTATGCTTACCCGCCGTTTATCCTTCTTATTTAAATTTCAATACTAGCATCATCTGCATCATGCTTTTCAATGTGATTAATATGCTCTTCGAGGTACACAAGCCCACATAATATATATACTAGACACCTTAATTCCCCTACATCATTTGCATCAGGTATAAATTTTGTAAATTTATCTTTTTTATGGAGGCCTTACCTACGGCCTAGTTGATTGATGGACTACTAACCTTCCCATTATTTTCTAGAGTCCATTCAATTTAGAACACCTGGTTAAAGACTTCTACCTTAGAACACTAATAATAGGATAAAGAAGGCCACGAAGGGTATGCAACTATGGGCAAATAGACTTACGTATTAATAAAGATTAAACTAATAAATAGGACCTAAAATCAACTCTTGGAACCTCGTGAGCCTAGTTTAACACCCTAGCCTAGACAAAAGAGAGGTTGACTCCAAAACACCCCTTTCATCTTTAATGGAATGGCCGACCACTTTCAGGTATAGGCCTTGTGGATCCAAAATCCACATTCTGTGTACCTACAGCCACTATATTGGCATGTAATAGTAGCAAGTAGCTATTAGCACGATGAATTTATCGTGATTTCTTATCTAGTCCTCTTCTGCCTTTTAACCTGACAAAAGTTTCCTTAAACAGTAAAGAGCTCCAAGCAACTCTACGCTCAAATTATACAGAGCATGTTTTCCATCTTTGTGGAAAAACTAGTGGGATATTTCTTTCCAAATTGTGCACAATTTCATTTCTGGTAACTTCGCCAAGATTCAACGCCGAATCCAACTGTAAGAAATAACTTTTCACAGCGAAACTCAGGCAAGAGCTTTTCGTAGCAAATGCCATACAGATGCCGAAAATGACGCTGCTGACCAGGGCTTGATAATGGGCCCTCAAGACTTTGTAATTGCAGTCTCGGGCTCAGCATTCCTCATGGCATACTTCAATTTTGGTCCTAATGGATCGGTAAGACATTACTCATTATGGGGCTGTTTGACAAGAGGAGCTATAGCAATTTGCAAGTCCTAATGAATGGTGTGTCCCACTGGAAGTCTTAAAAAGGAAGCAGGAAATATTAAAAAAATTGTGTATAATTTCTAGGAAAAAAATATCTCCCAAATAGACAAATTTTTGGAAAAGCTTATCCAAGGTCTTACCGAATATTCCTATTTCCTTTAGAGTTTGTATATTTTTGGTGAAACGTAAGCGGAAAGAAACAGGTAATGTTTCTCTATTATGGAGAGAAATTCATTTTCTTTCGTCTATATACGTGACTAATAATAACATTGATGAGAGCTTAATAAAACACAGTGCTGGACTAAATAAAGAAGAAAACATCTACATATTTCATTTACATATGTAGACAATTTATTCTCTTCCCGATCAACTGACTTCACCCAAGGGGTTCACTGGCTTTCTGACTGAAACACCTGCCTCTGATTTGAGTTTTCTGATTGGAACGCCTTGAACAATCATTGATCTCCAAAGAAACAGCCCAGCTACCTGAGACAAAACACAAAATACATAAAGAAACTGATATTTGTTTTACATTGTTGGCATCTTAATTATCATTGGGCCAAGTTGGGATTTATGGAGAAAATGCCTCATTTTCTCCCGAAGTTGTCAGAATTATTTGTAATAAGATATTGGCTACAATTGAAGAAGTCTTGTCAATAGAATTTTCATGTATCCGAGATCTAGGCATGGTTAAAATGGATCTTAGGATTAATGAAAAGGCCCCCAAAATGAAGTGGATATATTGTCAATTCATGGAACTGGAATGACTTTCAAATAAACCATGGACAACTAAGTTTCCAAATATGTCACAGGTAACGTATTTTCATTTTTGCTGTCATACATATATACCCTTAAAATAAACTCTCGTTTTGGAATGGAAGACATATATTTACTTAAATAAAAGAAGTTAGATATTACGAGAGATTGCCCTATATACAAGGACGACTTATCGATATACCCTCTTTAATCTGTAGTAAGGGAATCCACCAAGTCATTTATTGACCTAATAACTTGAAATAAAAATGAGAATTACATGAAAAAATGTCTCTTATCTCATTGAAACTATGACTCAATCTCCATGCTGAATAACTAAGCTTACACCAATAGACAACCCATCTCTCCATTCTAAACGTTTACACCTATAAGAAGGTTCAAGGTTTCTGCCTCAAT
Source organism: Warburgia ugandensis (assembly GCA_035236585.1). Taxonomy (NCBI): domain Eukaryota; kingdom Viridiplantae; phylum Streptophyta; class Magnoliopsida; order Canellales; family Canellaceae; genus Warburgia; species Warburgia ugandensis. The sequence continues at coordinate 70,907,307 of CP141134.1, forward strand.
CGAATTCCTGAAACTAGCATTCATCAAAATAAACTTTAATTGTAAAAAAATTGTTATCATTAATTTTACTTAGTTTATTTTGTTTCTTATGAATGTTTAACATATACACCTTAGAGCCGCGAACCTGTGATCTACCAAGGAGAGGCCTATGATAATCTTTCATTAACATGGCGACATGAAACCAAAAAGGAACAGAATGATGAAAAACAAAATGTAGAATTCCCTGCCCATTTAAGCTGAGAGAGAGAGAGAGACCACTGAAGCTCCCTTCACTCCAATAAAGCAAGAAAAAGCAAAAGGCAACGTCGGCTCCTGGTTCATGCGCACCCTTAAACTACGCATACCAATCCAACTTGCGAACCCAAGGGTATTCATGAACCAGCAGCCGGGAAAACCTTCTTTGCATACTTAATTGGATCAAAGAGAGCTCCAACAAGCCAGTTACTCCCTTCAGAATTAAGGACTACCCAGCACCAATCCAACATATCTACAGGAAGACCCACATCTCTAGCTGTTGCAAGAATAGAGAGAGAAAATCCTACATTGCTACGCAGAAGAAGAAAGCTGATGAAGAAATGACTAGGGAAGGCTGCCTTAAATAGGGTCGAGGCATGGCCAACAATCAATCAGGACCCTCAAATGAGATTGACAGTGGGAAAGGACAAATCCTAAAATGAGATTTTCTCGCCATTCAGAATGATACAAATGCATGCTACAAGGTCTAAATAAGGCGAAGTATACAGAGAGTCCACAGTTGTCGTGGGCATCTCTTGAAGAGGTTGACTGCCTTTTCTGCTTAGTTATAGCATTTTGTAACCTTTAAAGAAAAATGCCATATTATTATGGAAACTATTGGGGCTTTCTTGTAAAAAAGTTTCTTATTTTAACTCATGAAGCGTGATTTGGAGAATGCTTTAGATGTGCCTCCATCAAAATGAATCATTGAAATACATGATTTAGCATAAATCTGGTTTTGTATGTTAACTTTTTTGGTATACTAATAGGATTAGAGGTTTTTGTAGGTTATGATATTCTCGGTGCCCTTTCCTATTCGAGCTTACATCTTGAAGATCCGAACCATTGAGAGTGTATATAAACGATGGTATAATGCAGAAGAGTCAAGGCTCCGTTAAAGTTGGCATTCCACTGAACTACAAGAGGAGATTTCAAAAACTAGGGGCGGTAAATGGTTTATCCAAGATCGAATAAAAAACTTGGGTATGCTTGTTCAATAGGATTTGATGGGAATATCTTGGCTGCCATTTCAAAGAATAAATCACGCTGTTCTGCTTTCAATTTCATACCCAAATACTCAAGTCTTGAACCCAAAAATTGTTTATAGGTGGCTAAAATAGTAATTAAATGGATTTTATTTTTTATTTAGATCTATTTTTATTTTGTTCAATTTGACCTAGTTTTGGGGATTATTTGTGAACAACTCTTTGTGATCTACCCGCAAATAATATAACATCCCAGTGGATAAGGATATGGATGAAGAAAAGAGAAACAACTAAGGAAATCAAAAAGAAAAAATGCGTACTTCTTCACAAATGCATAGAATTTTTTCTATTGTAAATTCCTGCCGACAATAACTTCTTTATACTATAATTACCAGCATGATATGTAGTTTCAGGTATTGAGTAGTTTCTTATGGTGTGTTCTTAAATCCTCATATACTAGGTAACCAGTAAATTCAAGGTTAACTAGTATATTAACACTTAGCCTTTGGCCTTTTAAATTGTTTGTCTTCTTTTTTCTTCTTTGTTTTTCCTTTTTCATTAATGCATTAGAGATGATAAATATCAAGAACCGGACTTGAACTGAAGTACAAAACCCCAACATAGTTGCAACTCTTCTATTTTGTATGATATGACCCACATAATATTGATCTATGCTGTTCATCTGAGTTCTTTATTTTCGATAGCTCATGCCCAAAAATCATAGCAAAAGGTAGTTACTAGCATACAACAACTTGTGTTTTAGTTAATTTGTTGAGCTTCTGACCTCGGTGTCTAGAAGATGAAAGAATCATTTCATTGACATTATACCATCAGTCCTCTTTTAACAATATTTCCAAATTAAATGGCGAAACTACAGGCCTTTGCTAACATGCATGGGTAATTCACCAGAATCCAAAGTCGGAGCCATTAATTTGACAATATTCTTACAAATCTTAGCAAAGACTTTTACCGGACGGATTGTTTTTTCTTTTATAGGCTCAAAAGTGGTGGAAAGATTTTCACCTTATGGATGGTTGGAAGGAAGAAAAAAAAAAAGCAACGATGTTCGTTTATCATATTACTGCCTGCAAATCAAAGGTTTAAAATCATCCATCAGAGAGTGCTTTTGTATGTTGATAGATCCATTGGACAGCGTACAAGGTCTTGCAGAATTCTTCGAAATTCCAATTTCGTAAGCATTATATTTCACTTACGAATTAGAACACGCAGAAGTTAAAAGCACTTACAGCGCACAAATTTAATTTTGGTTTAATTTCTAAATGGTCTATCCATTTAAAATGCTGCTAAGTGCTAACAAGTATACGTGGAGCACATGTAGTTTGGCAAATCAAATCGCTTTTCTTCGGAGCCACATCCTAGATAGTCCATACGATTATATTCAGAGCTTCGATTGTCCAAAGCACCCAAAATCTTCCCTGTTTGATGATCTGAACCGCTAGTATTCCGTAAAGCAGAAATAGACAGAACCAGAGGTCGAAAAACAAGGTCAACTAATATAACAGTTCAGGAATGCGTACACTCTCTTAGCGTGAGAAGAAGTCTACATTCTTTTCTTTTTTTTTCATACATGATTTTTTTTTCTTGGTAGAACTAAGTTATTCATCATGTTCTTAGCATTAAAAATAGGTAACCCATTAAAAATTAATGCATTTGAATGATCAGAAGTACTTGTTTTAGTCTTTTGAAAAAATTATAAAAATGGTGCATGGTCACTATTTTCTGCTCAAGAAAACGCAAGTTAAAAGAATCCAATGGATATGAAATTTGATTTATAACTTATCCAGCCTAATTTAAATATGATGAATAGCTTAGATCTGATGTACAGAACAAAGTTTTAGCCCTTAAAGTTCTTTTAGTTTCATGAATATTGCAGGCCTTGTAATAATTTCTCGTTCTAAGGTAATTTATAATTTAGTGCAGTGCCACCTTTTGATACCAAAATATATCTCACATGTTCCAGATATGGCATTGAAATCTAGCTCACTGTTTGGTACAGTATATAGATTGAATTTCGAAGAAAAATAAAAAAAGAGGAAAAAACAGGTATATCAGTTGCTTACAATCGTTTTACATATCTTTAGTCTACTGCTCATTTTTTAAGAGCCTTGAAATTACAAACTTCTTCATAAGCAGAATTTCCGCAGATCCATTAAATGGTGCCCTTCCGCACGCTTATTTCACCAGAAAATCTACTGCATGTGCTCATATTTCATAACACCTGGGGTTCCCTCGACCAAAACCTGAGCCAAACAGAAAACGAGCAGAAGAAATAAAGATGGTCTGATCAAGCAGTTATCACGTAAAATACGTACATAATCTGACATACAGAGAAAACCAAGATTTTCAAGTCACAGTGATGAAGTTGGGGGCCATCTGGGTCCCATGTTCCAGCAGATTATATAGTCTATCTGCCTACCAACATGGACGACTCAGGGTGTAAGGGTGCTACTTTTGTCCATGGCTCCCTGAGTTAATCAAATGGTTAACAGAAATACTTTGTTTGCTAACGGAGAATTCCTACTAAGATTATAGAACTGAAACCGAGGGAGATTTAGTGAAAGAAAGAGATGGAAGGTGCCATTGGAGCTCCCTTCAATCCAAGTAAGAGAAGAAGACGGCAATCTCGTCTCCTGGGTCATGCACACCCTTAAAACTGCGCGTGCCTACTTTTTCCTGCGCACCCAAAGGCATTCATGAACCAGCAGTCGCATATACCATCTTTCCACCCATAGTTGGAATGAAGGGAGCTCTATCAGCTCAAACCTCTAACCAAAAACCACCTTCAAATCCTCTTCCCAACGCCGAAAAGCCACCGAATTGCGCCCGAGAACCACCAAGCGTTTTCCAAAGGAGACAGAGAAGGAAGACCCACCCAACCAACCAACTACTTGACGAAGAGAAACTACTGCTAATGATGGTTGATAGAGAAGGAGAGGACCTACTTATATAGGCTAACAGGCAGGGAAAGGCTAGCAAATGCAAACCCTAGATTGAATGTGGGCCGTTGAATGTGTGGACTATTTTGAGATAGGAAATCTTAAGAGAGATTTTTTCGCAGAGGGAGCATTGTCACGTGCAGACAGGAAAACGAAGCATTTCTTTAATGAGGAATTGCAGATGGACGCATTGGTTTGTGGAAAGGCATGGCCGATAATGGCGCCCATGGGCATCTTCATCTTTAACAGAGAATCCAACCTCGTAGACAGGTGTGCTTACCAACGTTCAGATTTTTGGCATCTCACGTATATCTGATACCATATTTTAGCTTTCCTTTTGGTAACAACACGCCTAATGGGGCTTCCAAAGGTTTGGGTTTTTCATTTGTTTTGTACTACCTTCCTTGATGTCTATTAAGCTAATGCTACTTAAGATCAGTGCAGAATCATAGGCTTTAAGTACACTAAAGAAAGGAAATTGTGGGGCTGCATATGCAACATTTTGAGCCACAATACCATGCCTGATTGTCGGTATGAGTCACAGATTCCTTTGATTGGACAACCTTAACAAGGTTTTATAACACGGATCAAGGACGTATTCAAGCACCTCCGAAGTTTCCGAGGAAATTAAAAATGGCATTGTTGAGGCATTGGTCCGTATTGTTTGTTGACGTGCTGTCGGATGTAGCACTCTAGCAGATATTCTGTCTGCTACAAATTATATAAGAACATTATTGACCTGATCGTCTGGCAAAGGATTAAGATCATGCTAAGACCACTAGATCAACTTTTACCATAGCAGAACACTATTGAGTCAGTAATAGGATTCAAGATAATGCTAGATATAATTATGAAAAAGTCTTGGTAGTAAATAAACATATAAGAATGCTTAGTTGTAGTTATTACTAGGTACCTAGCTCAGACAGAATAAAACATACCTACATATAGTGCAAAGACGTATAGAAGTTAAAGAATTGGAGAACTACTATTCATAAAATTCAAGATAATGTTAGACATAGAGATAGAGAAATGATATATGGACTGATTCTTATTGACTTATTTTGGGCCCTCCCACCAAGCTTTGTATGATCTGACACATTCATCTAGTTCCAAATCTATTTAGGCTATCCCAAAAGAGTAAAAAACTCAAGCTACATGATGATCTAATTACTTTTCTTTCTTTTTTTTAATAGTTTAACATTTCAAAATCTCAACTCTACAGAAAGTGGGATGAGTCAAGTCAAATTGAAGTGACTCACAAATACTTGAGTAGGATTTAAAAAAATAATTTATTGACTTATAGTTATATGTATTATTGTATTTAGTATTCAAAATTTTATAATTATATATATATATATAGTTGCTGTAATTTTAGCTATTTCATACAAGTGCAATGAGTAGGTGATATTTGATTGGTTAGCAAAAAGTATAAAACAAAAAAAGTTAAAGGAAATGGCAATTAGAATTTTTTTTCCAGTCAATCAAATATCACATGCTATTTACACCTGCAACTTCTTGCTGAAATTACCAATATATATATATATATATATATATATATTCGTCACTGTAAATAAGAAAAAAAAAGTGAGTCAAGTGACTTGATTTATTTCAGAGTTGAGTGACTAAGACGAGTTGTTTAAGTTGAAATTTCCTATGGTTATGACTGAAAAGCTGAATATGGCATCGCCAGAATTATTCAAAGATCACGAATTAAAAAAAAAGTCATCCAATCATCATGAATTTTTGTATCTGGCCAAAGGAGGGACACCAAAAAGGTGACCGAAGCCTTCCAAGGATCCAAAAATCAGTCGGAAAAATCTGTCAAGATAGGATCCTTTTGTTACTTTTTGACAAATGAGGTGGGAACATCAACTTGTATTGGAATGTAGGTTATGAACGTACTTATAATCTACTACATAATATGGCTGAAACGGTTTAAAAGAGGCCCATCCAACTTGGATTTGGGCTGTTAAGAAAATGGGCTAGGCTTAGAGGAGACCAATAGTGGACTTGGCTTTAGGGAGACCCATAATCACTAGCCTCGATTTGTAAGCCATCTCTCTCTCTCTCTCTCTCTCTCTCCAAGTAAGGTGACTCAATTCCACATAACGACAACAAGACGATCTGAAGAAATTCATATGCAAGGAAAAAGAGGAGATCGCATGGCCTACATGTTGATATACCCGGTTCCACCCAATAACAATCCACAAAAGCCACTGATCATTGCTTTGTTTTCTTATATAAAATTCAACTTTGATTAATAATTAATGCTCTACTTAGCTTAATGACATGATGACTGTCACTTTCCACGTGAAGTCTTCTTCTATTATGGGTCGATCATGTTTTTGAATGGATTCTTTGTTTCACAAATCATGAATCGCCTCTATGCCAGCATAACTTTTTACATTAGGTGGGAAAGTGTTTCAAATAATGAAGTAAACTAATCTGTGGGATCCCATAGTGTCTCGTGAAAAGGAAAAGCATGGTGTAAAGGTAAGATCTGGAACTGTTAGATGGAGATAATAAAAAAACAAACTAGGGATTCTTGTGAGAATATGTACAATACCTGCAGTTAGGAAATTGCTAATTTATGGTGGAACTATATAAATGAGGAAACCAAATTCTCAACATTTATTTACAACTTTGTTCTAAGGAAAGCTTAAGAAATAAAAGCAGAAGCAAAAAGTCTTCTAGAACGGTAGCACAAGGAGCCTCAGCCATCGTAGGTCACGGGTTGGAGGCCTGCTCATAGGTGTGTATTCTCAACTTTTAAATAAAAAAAATTTCTATGAAGAAAAACAAAACATTTCAGAAAATATTTTAGAAAAAAATATAGAACAATATAGGTGATGATACATGCTTAAGAAGTGTTACATTCAGCTCTTTCACATACTATTAAACAAAAGAGATACAGTCCACAAACCCCAAATTTGACCCTACATCTATTGTACGATTTTCAGTATACCAGCATTCTCCACAATTCATGTACTTGTTACATATTCTCTATGAGACTCGAAGTAGGATTTTGATAGAGGGAGTTTTCCTTCCTTTCCTTTTTTCTTTTTTCTTTCTGTGTGTGTTGTGGGGGCAAGTGGTACAGTGGGGACGCTTTTAGTTTATTCTCTGTTATCTTGCTCGGCCTAGTGTCATGGACTGCAAGGTCCATGACCAATATGCCGCAAACCTGCCCAACTCATGAGTCCAACTTGGGGACTTGGATCCATCCATGGGATCCATGATCTAGAAGGCCCAAGCACATGTAGACTCTAGAACACTTCAGGAGCATCTTGAAAATGCTGGAGTCCTAGACTTGTGTAGAAACTTCTAGAGAGAGTTCTAGAAAAGTCCTTAACCATTGGATGTTTAACACATGTAAAGATCCCCACCGTCCATCAAGGAGGTGGAAGGAGGTGAGCACCTATAAATAGATGAGCTCCCTCCCTTGTAAGGTATCCAAGAAAGTTGTAAGCATCTTCAAGCAATAAAGCTATAAGTTCCTTCAAAGTGTTCTTTCAGTTGTTCTTCTCCTTTGAGCTTTAGTCAGGCTTACTTAGTTGGTTCGGGGTGAGAAGCCAATCTAAGTGCCGCACGGGTGCCTGAAAAGCTAAGCCCGTGACAGTTGGTATCAGAGCAAAGGTTCGGCAAGTTAGGAGCGACAGTTCGTGTCCTAGCTAGGAGAAGATGGCGGATGGTTCTCATGTGTCAAACGTGGAGCTTGTTGGTGAAGATGCCCGGAGGAACAACAAGAGAGGTAAGTCCAAGGACTTAGTCTCTTCTTTAGAATCCAGACTTGTGAAGATGGAGTCTGCCGTTGCGGATATCTCCACTCGGCTTGAGGTAGAGCACCCAATGTTTGGGTCCCTTGAAGCTATGGGGGAAGAGCTTAAGGGAGAGTTGGAGAGCGGTTTGAACTCCATGAGGGATGCAAGTCAAGTGGGGTTCCAGACCCAACTGGATAAGCTATTCGCGGAGTTAGTTACACTTCGTGATGAGATGAGGGTGATGCGCGAGGATGTATCCTTGTGCAAAGCAACTGTGGCTAGTAGGACTCACGCGGTTCGTGAGGTCCCTAAGATTGACGTCCCAAAGCCAAAAATCTATGGTGGGACACGGGATGCAAAGGAGATCGACACATTCCTTTGGAACGTTGAGAGGTACTTCCGTCACTTACAAATGGAGGAGGATGAGCAAAAGATAGCTACTGCCTCACTATACCTCACGGACAATGCTCTCTTATGGTGGCGAAGGAGAAGCATGGAGATTGAAAGAGGTACGTTAACTATCACCACTTGGCATGAATTTAAGGAAGACCTTAAGGTGCATTTCTATCCAGAAAATGCACGTATAGAAGCTAAGGAGAAGCTAAGGTGGTTGAGGCATACGGGGACTATTCGAGATTACATTTCAGAATACTCAAACTTATTGTTTGAGATCCCCGACATGTCTGAAGAAGACAAGTTCGTGTACTTCTTCAGTGGGTTGAAGGATTGGGCAAAGCAAGAGTTACGTCGGCGAAACGTCTCTACTTTGTCTGCTGCCATCACCGCAGCCGAATCCTTAGTTGAAATAAGAAGAGATGATGGAAAGGTTAAGGGCCAAAAGGGTACCTATGTTAAAGGTGGGGGAGACAAGGGCACTCTTAAGAGCAAGCCTGAGTCATCTAAACCACCCAGCTGGAGGGGAAAGAGCAAGGAGCAAGCCACTCCATCAAGGGCTTGCTACTTTTGTGATGGACCGCACCTTATGCGTGATTGCCCTAAGAGAAAGGCCTTAAACTCTATAATTTCACACCAAGAGGAAGGGAGTACCACAGAAGATTACAAACTATCTTCCTTACAAAATCTTAATGCTGTCAAGTCAGAAATCCCTAAAACATCTACCAAAGGCTTGATGTATGTGGAGGCCAAGGTCAATGGCACATCCACTTGTGGGTTGGTGGACACAGGAGCTACTCACAACTTTGTGTCTACGGAAGAAGCTAAGAGACTAGGATTGAAAGTCTCAAAGGTTGGTGGAAGAGTGAAGACAGTGAATGCGGAGGCCAAGCCTATCATCGGAATTGCTCAAGGCGTATCAGTGCACATGGGTAAGTGGAAAGGACAAGTAGACTTCTCCATCATACCCATGGATGATTTTAAGTTGGTCTTTGGGATGGAGTTCTTCGACAAGGTCAAGGCGCTTCCACTCCCACACTACAATACAATGTGCATAGCAGAAGGGGACTTGATATGCACCATCCCTCTCTCAAGACAGGCAAAGGTGGAGAGCATGACTTTATCTGCCATGCAGCTGGCCAAAGGACTAAAGAGGTATGAGACGACCTTCCTTGCTACCTTAAAGGAGGAAGCTTATGATCTTCACATGGAAACACCCAAGGCTATTGAGGGAGTCCTAGAGGAGTTCAAGGACGTGATGCCTAAAGAACTCCCAAAGAAACTACCACCAAGGAGAGAGGTGGATCATGAGATCGAGATGGAACCTGGGGCTAAACCACCTGCGAAGGCCCCTTATCGCATGGCACCACTAGAGTTGGAAGAATTGAAGAAGCAACTCAAGGAGCTACTAGATGCTGGATTCATCCAACCATCAAAAGCACCCTATGGAGCACCGATATTGTTCCAAAAGAAGAAGGACGGTTCCCTTCGATTGTGCATTGACTATCGGGCACTTAATAAGGTAACTGTAAAGAACAAGTATCCCATTCCACTCATAGCAGACTTGTTTGATCAACTCGGAGGAGCTAGGATCTTCACCAAGCTTGACCTTCGATCGGGATACTACCAAGTTCGAATAGCTAAAGGAGATGAGCCTAAGACTACTTGTGTAACCAGGTATGGTTCATATGAATTCCTGGTTATGCCATTTGGTCTCACAAATGCACCAGCAACGTTTTGCACCCTAATGAACAAGATATTTCACCCTTACTTGGACAAGTTTGTGGTGGTCTATCTTGATGACATTGTGGTCTATAGTAAGACACTAGAAGACCATGTGCACCACTTGAGAAAAGTCTTCCAACTATTGAGAGAGAACGAGTTATATGTCAAGAAGGAAAAATGCTCGTTTGCGCAAAGGGAAGTCTCCTTCTTAGGACACAAGATCAAGGATGGAAGACTCATGATGGAAGAGGCTAAGATAAAGGCTATTCAATGTTGGAATGCCCCAACAAAAGTGCCAGAATTGAGATCGTTCTTGGGGTTAGTCAACTACTATCGGCGCTTCATAAAAGGATACTCTTCAATAGCTGCACCCCTAACAGATCTATTGAAGAAGGATAAGGCTTGGGAATGGACTACCAAGTGTCAGGTTGCTTTTGAAGAGCTAAAGGAAGTGATCTCTAAGGAGCCAGTGATGAGTCTACCCGACCCCAGTAAGACATTTGAGTTGCACACCGATGCGTCTGACTTTGCAATTGGAGGCGTCCTAATGCAAGAAAGACATCCCATTGCCTATGAGAGTCGAAAACTCAATGACACAGAAAGGAGGTATACTACTCAGGAAAAGGAGATGACGGCTGTGATCCATTGCCTGCGCACATGGAGGCACTATTTACTCGGAACCAGGTTTGTCATCAAAACTGACAACATTGCCACTAGTTATTTCCAAACTCAAAAGAAGCTTAGCCCCAAACAAGCTAGATGGCAAGATTTCCTAGCTGAATTTGACTATGACTTAGAATACAAACCTGGCAAGACCAATTCAGTGGCAGATGCTCTAAGTCGAAAAGCAGAACTTGCAGCCATCATCCAGCCAAGTAGTACTCTCCTTACTCAGATAAGGGATGGAGTAAAGTGCGACTCGACAGCACAAAATGTCATTAGTGCTGCCAAAGAGGGACGGACAAGGCAATTTTGGCTAGATGATGGACTCCTCTACACTAGAGGAAAGCGTATCTATGTGCCCAAGTGGGGAGGTATACGGAGAGAATTAATAAAGGAGTGCCATGATAGCAAGTGGGCGGGTCATCCTGGAACCCATCGCACCTTAGCATTACTGGGAGAATGCTACTATTGGCCTTGCATGAGGGAAGATGTGGAGACTTACATAAAGACTTGTCTTGTGTGCCAACAAGACAAGATAGAACAAAGTGCACCAGGAGGACTACTTGAACCACTCCCAATTCCAGAAAGACCATGGGAAAGTATTTCCTTGGACTTTATAACGTGCTTGCCAAAATCTAAAGGATTTGGCACAATACTTGTAGTGGTTGATAGATTCACCAAGTATGCCACGTTCATTGCGGCACCTGCAGACTGCACAGCAGAAGAGGCAGCCCGACTATTCCTAAAGAATGTGGTGAAATATTGGGGTATTCCCAAAACCATCATAAGCGATAGGGACAAACGCTTCACAGGGAGGTTCTGGTCAGAACTCTTCAAACTCCTTGGCTCGGAGTTAAACTTCTCCACGAGCTTCCACCCACAAAGTGATGGTCAGACAGAGCGGGTGAATGTTTTGCTGGAGTTATATCTAAGGCACTATGTGAGTGCCAATCAAAGAGATTGGGCCAAGCTGCTAGACATTGCCCAATTCTCCTATAACTTGCAAAGGTCTGAGGCCACAGGACGCAGCCCCTTTGAGCTAGCCACAGGGCAACAACCTCTAACACCAAATACTCTAGCAGGAGGATATGCAGGGAGTAGTCTAGCAGCTTACAAGTTCGCTAGGGGATGGCATGAACAGCAAGACTTAGCTCGTGCTTCACTTGAGAAAGCCTCCAAGAAGATGAAAAAGTGGGCTGACAAGAAGAGACGACCACGGGAGTTCCAAGAAGGTGACCTCGTCATGCTGAAACTTCTACCAACCCAGCATAAGGCTACAAGACCCTTGCACAAGGGACTGCTGAGAAAGTACGAAGGGCCATTCCCCATACTAAAGAAGGTAGGAAAGGCTTCTTATCGCTTGAAGCTACTGCCAAGGCTGACGATTCATCTAGTCTTCCATGTGAGCAACTTGAAACCTTACCGAGCAGACGACGAAGATCCAAGCAGGAATGAATCACATCGGGCACCACCCATTGTAACCACTTCCTTTGATAAGGACGTGGAGGAAGTGCTTGCTGAACGGAAGGTACAGGGAAGAGGTAAACCTTCACACTACGAATATTTCATCAAATGGAAGGGGTTGCCAGAAGCTGAAGCTAGCTGGGAAACGGAAGAATCCTTATGGCAATTCAAGGATCAAATCAAGCAATTTCACAAGCAACGCGCCGAGGACGTCGCTGCATCCGGTGGGGGAGAATGTCATGGACTGCAAGGTCCATGACCAATATGCCGCAGACCTGCCCAACTCATGAGTCCAACTTGGGGACTTGGATCCATCCATGGGATCCATGATCTAGAAGGCCCAAGCACATGTAGACTCTAGAACACTCCAGGAGCATCTTGAAAATGCTGGAGTCCTAGACTTGTGTAGAAACTTCTAGAGAGAGTTCTAGAAAAGTCCTTAACCATTGGATGTTTAACACATGTAAAGATCCCCACCGTCCATCAAGGAGGTGGAAGGAGGTGAGCACCTATAAATAGATGAGCTCCCTCCCTTGTAAGGTATCCAAGAAAGTTGTAAGCATCTTCAAGCAATAAAGCTATAAGTTCCTTCAAAGTGTTCTTTCAGTTGTTCTTCTCCTTTGAGCTTTAGTCAGGCTTACTTAGTTGGTTCGGGGTGAGAAGCCAATCTAAGTGCCGCACGGGAGTCAGAAAAGCTAAGCCCGTGACACTAGGCACAACACCACCAATTGTACCTTTTTCTTGAAATTAATACTAGCCAATTCTTCCTGCCTTATGTGATACTTATGTAAATGAAGCAATTCAATTCTTTGGGTCATTATTGGCTTTGTTATCATCATCATCATCATCATCATCAATAACAGTAAGGAACATGTGACATATCTAATGTATATTGGGCATGTTTTGCCCTCAATGTACTATTTTGTGATTACTTTGCTATTAAATCACACTACATGACACTTGCTTTTTAATCGGTAGCTCACACATCACCTATAAGTCTTTATATATACATCCCTTAAGAATGAATCTTCAGAGACTCCCTCGTTGTAGGGACAGCTTTTCCTAATTCCTTTAAAAGATTCGACGCACTACCTCAAACCGGGGACCTGCTTATGGAAGAGGTTCCTCGTTCTAACCACTGGGCTATATTAGATTTTGTGCCCTAAATAACATTATTGCAAGAGAAGATTTACTTATATATTAAGAGATTGTTAGAAGAGGAGCTGTAGTAACTAGCAAGGGTGTTTCTAATGATTCAATTAGCACAAAAAGAAAGGTAATCTGATTTTAAGCATAACAACATTTATTGCTTCCTAGGCTCCCTGCCCAAGCCCTTGCACCAAGAGATCCAAGCAACCACGAACATATTTTGTAGTCACTGTTAACTGTTTCCACTGTTCCTAGGTGTTTCGACCTCATGGTATATTGGAAGTTGACTCCAATTTTGTTCTTGTTTGATGTCAGTTTGTAGACCCTTGCGGTTCCGCCAATGAAAGCAGATGAACTACAATTTCCAAGGTCCCATAAGGTTCCACAAATGAGAAATTGGGCCAGTGGACAGCGGTTTGTAAGAATTTTAGTGGACCACTAGACCAGTCGCATTCAAATTTGTTGAATTTCTTTCGATTAGTGCATGTGGAAATCTAGTCTGATGTGGTAATGTTAGAAGCCACATCTTACAGTGGTTGGTGGTTGGACAATGCCTGATATACATCCAATATGTGCTGTCTCTGAGTGACTTTGCTGGACCTCACAATGGAATGATCATACCCCATTCGTGACGCAACAAGTGTTACTTATTACTATTGTCAATTGAATTGAATTATACCTAGTTAATGTGGGATTTTTTTATCTTTTCTATGAATAGCGAGATGGAAGTTTATTGAAGGAGAAACAAGCTCATACAAGAACAAGGTATATCAAATGAGCGAAGCACAAGAGGCTCAAAAGCCGGGATTACAAGTTAACCGATTCCTCGACTGTCAAACACATCGCATTCCCAATGGAGGAAGGAGAAGACCTTCTTAAAAAGGTATATTTGCTTTCCCATCAGCAGATCTTAAGACATGCCTAAGCTGCACCCTTCCATTGGCGGAAATTTGTTGAGGTTTATCTATGACCTGAAGAAGCTTCCAAGAAGCAAGCGATATGTGGGATTATATCATGTAATAAGTGAGGAGCAATCCCATGACATCACGGAAACATGATTGTATAACCCTTGCCAATCGGTCTCTTCAATTTTTTTGAAATGGTGGTTGTTTTTTACAGGATGAAAATACTTACAGATGTGATCGAGGTGAACAACATGCCACCAAACAACAATAACAACCAACAAAACTGTGGAGCAGCTACATTGAAAAGAGAAATTATGTGTTGGTAACTTGGTCCTGACAAGAAGCACGCGTGTGATTCAGGCTTCCAGATTTTCATAGTCCACTGAATCCAACCTCTGGCATCGAAAATCACCGAATCGATGTAGAATTTGTCCGAGTCTACGCGGTTTTAGATTTTCCGCAATTTGCGTCTTTGATTCGTTGAGTTTTGTGAAGTCCAAGATTTTTTGAAAGTAAATATGCATTGCTAACCTTTGTCAAAAATCATGAGATACCACTCCTAAAAATTATGGGATAAAATATGTTGAAATTGAGGAGCGGTGATTTCAGCAAGAAGTTGCAGAGGTAAAATGCAAGTGACATATGATTGGTTGGAAAAAAGTTTTTAACTGTCATTTTCTCTAACTTTTTTCTGTTTTCTATTTTTTTTAACTAATTAAATGTCACTTATTCCTTGCACCTGCATAAAACAGCTGAAATTAATATACCCCGTTAAAATTATTATAATAAAATATGTTGAAACTATTATTTTTTAAGTTAAGAGGTACAATGGTTTCACATTGGTTTCAAGTTTCAAAGAGGAGAAGAGGTTCCCGAAGGTAAGGGCTTGCCTCTCCTAAATTTTAATAACAATAAGAAAATCATGTGAGTGAATGGGCCTATACATGTGCTAGTACGAGTGATTCAAATGCTTAGGCCTGTCATTGCAAGACGGTCTAGTGCTACAAGACCTAACACTCTCTAATAGGGTCTACTACCGTGAGTGGCTGCTATGGCAGTTTTGGTTGGTAAACCTACTCGATGCCAAAGCACAGCTACACTCCTCTTCTCTCTCTAAAACTTTCAAGTATTTTGGTTTCATATCCTCTTAGAGTCATGGTCGTTTTGATTAGGCTCTATTCTATTTCTTTAGGAGTTTGCTTGCTTGGTACATATTTCAAGGGCTTTTCTATTTGTTGATTTAGAGTTATAGCTAGAAGATGAGATTAAAGCACATCGTTCTTATAGTACTCAAGTTTCTACAATTTTTTTATCTTGTGAAGTTCTTCTTGTTCTTTATTAGAGTCATCCTGATCTTAACATTCACCTTTATTCTATTTCCTTCTAAGATTTTTGTTTTTTTCTCTCGATTAATCGTAGATTTCTTATATCTTGCCATTGTTTTTAAAGATATTTGGATTCTGAATATTTTTATCATACTTTGATATTTTGAATCAAATTTTTTAATTGATCAAATATTTTAAGAAAGATTGAAAACTAATTGTGCTAGTTATTATTTTTGACATTTTACACACTAAAACGGACAAGTTTGATGGTTTTCAAGAATAGATTTTGATAGATTTATTTTTTTGGTTTAAGACACTCATTATTAGAGAAAAAAGTACTACTAAACTCGAGAGCGCTACTCAATTTATAAATAGATTGAATCTAGCTTGATTGAATCACTGAAACAAAGCTACCATCAAATCCTTTATAATGGAATATGCTTCGATTATTTTCAAGAAGCATATTTTACACATAGGGCCCTAAGCTGGTTAATTTCATTATAATGCAAGTATTATACCGTACATGGAAAATATTTCCAACAAAAAACTCCAGATTTTTGTCAATGTTAGAGTACTAACTCATGTTAAGTTCGCTTGAGTCATTTTGGAAATGTTTGCATTATGTCCAACATTTTGAGATTGACCATCATGGAGCTACAATTTTCAAGGCCTTGACTAAGCTGTGCCATGCAGTAAATAAAGCATCTATGAGATGATTCTAGCTCTCTGATTTTTTCTCTTTTCACTTATATTTTTCATACGAGGACTCTCTCTCTCTCTATATATATATCTTCACGGCCTTGCATAAATTGAACCATGGACTGATATAGCAACTATGAGATTATTCTATATAGCAACTATGAGACTATTCTACCTCTCCGATCTTTTTCTTTTCATTTTTATTTTACATGTCATCTCTCTCTCTCTTCAAGGCCCTAACTAAGTTGAGCCATGCACTAAATATAGCATCTATGAGACGATTCTAGCTCTCGGATCTTTTCTCTTTTATTTTCCATATCAGGACTCTTTCTCTCTCTAGGTTGAAAAAGGAAACACCCTCGGAGTAAACGAGCTCATGTATGCATCAACAGAACATTTGAAAACCACAATCCAACCAAGAACAATCCAAAGCTCAACGTGAGAAGCACCAGAGTCACTTCCAACTGCTAAGAAAGCAAGACAAACCTAAACTCCAAACCAAGTAGTCCCACTAAGTTCGGCTTGAAGAATCTTACTTACATCATGCAAATCCCCACCTCCAAAGAGACCAAGATCTCCTTTAGAAATATACACAAGACCCACCTGCTAAAATTGCAAAGGAATTCTATCCTTTTCCTAAAAAATGGCATGGGTGTAAGTCTTGGCTGCAATGACTATGAAAGCTCAAAAGGTTTTTTAGAACATCCAGATCGTAAAATTCCCTCAAATTTAACACCATGAAATGTTCATTTTGCTCCACAGAAGCACTGAGGGTAGATAGTTGTAAGCCCTGTTTTTTTAGAACATCTCGAGCAGTATGACTGATACAAAAATATTTATATTCTTTAATTTTTTTGAGAAAAATAATTCAATACTTCTCCATCTGGGGATAACAGTCTTGACTGTATTTTTTGCACCGCTTTTCTGTATATCGACCAGAACGGCACCAGGGGATAGGGCAGATCACACAGGAATGACTAATATACAATGGCGGTAGAATCATCTAAAGGTAAACGTTGAACTTACTTCTTCTTCTTCTCTCTCTCTCTCTTGAAGGTTATGTTGAGGTCACATATTTGTGGCGCAAATTATTCATGTTCGATGTCTGAGACAGGCCTATATTTCAAAAATAAAAATCCCCACGATCATCCCTAGTCCCTTGTGTTTCGAAGCTTCTCTTCTTCGTAAAACAGCTAACGGAATACTCTTAAGTATTGTCTAACCGCTAAGATGTATTGGCAAAAACTACGAAGTGTAAAACTTTTTTTTTTATACTGAATCTCTAATTTTAATATTTTTATGGAAAAAGTTTCTAGCCTTTCAGTAAATTTTTATGGAAGATATGAGACAATCCTAAACACTAGACTCAATGTTTCCTTACAAACTAAATGCTTTTCAAAGGACTTTTTGTCTTTATATTCGTGTAGCGAGGAACACTGAGAACATGTCACATTACATTATAAATAAGACCAATAAAAATAAAATACTTTAACCAGTTATTTTTTTAGTACTACTTTAATTTATTATTTGCAATCAAGTGTAACAACCCCTCTGGCTCTAGTGGGACAATCACTGAACCGACACAGCAGCTGAAAGTCCGTGGAAAACGCGGAGAGAATCCAGCAAAATGTAAAGTTGAAAACTATGAAGATCATTTGCTAGTTTTATTCGAATTTGGGCCACATTGTTGGTCTGATTTTCTAGTGAACTGCAATGGGCCTGCCTTTCCCGTGAGCCGTACGGCTATAAATTTGGTTTGTAGCGGGTTTGTGCCAACGGAGTCGAGCAACCATCCCCTTTTATTATTGCTAAGGACTCGGAGTTTGACCCTTGTTGAGCAGTAGTAGAAGGTACGCTAGTGCGAGCTAGCAGCTAGCTAATGTTTTAGAGTGTGGACTTTTGATCTTCTAGGTTATAGATGTAGGGTTTTGGAGTGTTTTTCAGAACTGAGAAGAGGTACGGCCCTGTAATGACCATCGTATTTGCCTCCACTTCCAACTAGAGTTAAATGGCCAGCAAATGTCATTTGTTTTGGTTTTGGGTTTTCCAAGATGAGTACTGCCGCTTGAAATTCGGATCAATATTTTTCCCTTAAAAGGGCAGCCCTTGTTCACAAAGTTTCTACCCATGCGGAGTCCGTGGAAGAGACAGGCTACGATGACTGACAGAATCCAATCTTATTTTGTATTTTTGTAAGCAGTTATTTTTATTTTATGAATTCATAATTTTAAGGTTACACTATAACAATTTTATCATTACGCCAAGACTTGCTTTTATTGTGATTCATTCTCTTTAAAAAAAAAAAAAGGCAGGATCAATACAGATTTCCTTTTCAATTCATCCACCGGGTTAGTACCTCGTTCAAGAACTGTTTCGATGTTGTGTTTTTGGGCCTGCTAATTATCTTGCTGATTCACTCTCTAATGCAGGCGTTGATAGATCACTTAAGTGTGCCCGGAATCTCTGGCCAACGAGGTTCTCTTTCTCTGAATTTCAATAAAGTAATCTGTTCTTCTTAATGAATATTTAACAATTTCGAAAGGATAAAAAGCAAATTTAGGAATAAAAATGATCCCTTAGTTGCAATATTTGCCTTCTCAATTTATTACCGAGTTCTCTATCAATGCGGTGGTCCATCTCGGAGATTGTGAACATGTAGCTCTTGGACGTACTATTTAATAAACAGATGGTTAAGATAAAATCAAATTCCTCTTGTTGGAGGACAAGTGACCTCCAGTGCTTGGGTTCGAGGACCACCATGTAGAAAGTCATCTCATCAATGGTCCCTGCACATGTTTTGCGCGGGTTTCAAAGTTGATTATTGGGATACAATAAAACACTAATCTTGATTGTTTATAATAGAGCTGACAGCCAGTACAAATCATCGTATCATTTTCATACTTTGTTGTGTTTGTCATTGCTATCTCGCTAATCATTTTTGTCCCCATTTCTTCCCGTGGTTGGTGGCACACGGCTGTATTTGTCCTCTAAAGTAAAAAACAATCTTCCAGAATAATTATTCCTTAAAGTAGGTTAGTTGGGTTTGCGGAAGGGTGAGTTTTCCGCCCCATTATATATTTTTCTTGCCGGATCCCACACCTATTTCACAACTGGTCACCAAGATTTGCAACTCAGTGCAGTACAAGGCAAATTATGAAAAACCCATCTTGATCTATCTTGCTCTATTAACCACTATGAGCAAGGTGGGCAGCGTGGGACAGATAAATATCACCAATTTTGCATAAGAATTGATTATGTTTTTTTATTATTCTTTTTTTAAGTATACAAACAGATTTTTAGTTACTGCTATAATTAAGAGAAGAGACTCTCAAATTAAAAATACTTAATAAAAAGAAACTTATAGTCAAGAGTTTCTGTATCAAAATTTATAAAAATTACTTTCTTTTATGCCTAAAGTATAATAATAAATTATGAGTAGAGTCTATCCTTGAAATTTTTTCGGCAACTTAACTTATCTTAACTCATGACCTACCTCCGGTTACAAACTTTTGCCCCATAGTAAGTGAAAATCACTGAGTTGCTATCCCAACCAGCCTCTAAGCAGGTGGATGAAGCCCGTAACGAGTTTAACCCACACCACCGCCATTCGCGTAGGTTAAGAACACCATGGTATTATCTTGTATGACGTAGCTATTCCATGCCTACGTGATATTTTGAGCCAGAAATCTGAATTGCCTACAATACAAGCTAAAACGCTTGATAAATATAAACCATTCATGTTTATCTGGTCCGGCTGGCGGTGTGCGATGACTGACTGATATATACAACTTCCCACAGTGATATGATTGAATATCAGCCCCATGATCCTATTAAAATAATGGTTATTAGCCTTAAGACGTATGAGTACGTGATTGATTATAACCTTTGATATGCGTCTGGAAGTTTCGCTGACGAGCACAACACAAAAACTTGCACCGATTTGATTATTCTAGGCACCTCTGAGTTGTGGCCTGAAGTGAATACTTAGCAGCAACTTTTGTTCATATATACAACATTTTCATCCTTAGTCATTGCCCTAATTTTCCCACGAATATAGAGCCTCGCTGTGTGCTACTAGTGATTTGTGTAAATTGTCACTGGCTTCCATAGCTTGTCCACTTATTCTCAATGATCGCAGCTAATTGGTCACACTACTCCAGCCATCATATCAAGGTTTTCTATGAAGATGTTTGATAAAAGACAATGACAAGCTGCAGATTAACTTGCAAATTGTTCGCTGCCCTCCCTTTCTATCTTTTGATGATAAAAAGCGGGGCATATATATCAATGGGAATTGAAATCAACTAATATTTTAATCCAGACACAAACATCCCTTAAAGCAAATTCTTTAAAGTAAGGGGAATAATGCTGTAAGAACAAAATGAGAAGTTTAATTATATCCCGTTACATGACTTGTTCAATCAATGGTTCCTATGAACACTACGGGCACAACCCCAACCATGGAGCTAGAAAATGAGAAAGAGTTTGAATCTTTCTATAATAGTATCGATCATTTGAGGGCCCTAATCAAGGGAGAAGGTGAGACTGGAAGGCATATGGGCCCGTAGTGAATAGATTCTAGCTAGCAATTAAGGGACAAGGGCTTAAAAGAGAGAGACAAGACAAAGAAATAGGAAAACCAGCTGTGAAGGAAAAGGTTCTTTGTTGCACAAGCCCATTAGTCTAAGCCGGCTAAGTGCTTGCATCGGTACTTGTTTCAGTAAGCACGACGATTCGTTCCTTTTGTAAAAGAGAGACCAGGATCGGCATTTTGCACCGCCTTCATAATCAATTATTTAATCACAACAAGACAAAACCATGTTTACTCGGTTAGCAGATCTTCCCATATACCTACTAATTTCCCTTTTTTTGGTAGAATATACCTACTAAGTTTGGGAGAACACCTGATGCTTTCCTTCTTAATTTTGTTTTTCCTTTTTGTGCACGGTCGAACATTTGAGATTGGTATCGTCCGGGTCTACATTTTTGGCTGATTGGGATTAAATTAATACAAGTGGAAAGAAGAAAAATTGCACTGCTTCCTGCTTGTCTCACACATATCTACGATTCATTTAGGCCGTTGATCGCGAAGACCATCACTCCACCATCTACATATTTCAACCTTTAATAAATGCCAAGTTCAAACGTTTGGTGATCCAACCGTTCCATCTTGTTTAAAGAGATGATACGACGAATCCTTCAATTGCTTATGATTTTACTGCATCGTTTCGATCCATTTTCACTTCCGAGTTGTTGTAGTTAGGATGCAGAGCATGGTGTAGTTTAGATATCGTAGGGAAGATGGTTTGAACTGCCAAACATCGTAGGGCCTGCATGATAGTCTTCCTTCTTAGAGACTGACTCTCTTGGTATCTTTGTGCAGTAGAATTAGTTTCTTAGTTTTGACCTCGTAGATAGATCGTAGAGTTATTTGTAGCAGCTGAAATAATTTTCAAGACTACGAATACGCATCAGAGGATATACGGTAATTTCGTTTGTATTAGCATGTAATATAAGAGAGTAAACTGATCCGTCGACAGTCGTATCCTCGCTTCCTAATGGTAGACACCTGTAAGGGTTGGGTTATAATACATATTCTATTTCCCTGAAAACTGAGTGCTATTTTGTCCATTTTCTCGGGCCGCTAACAGCAGGAAGAAGAAGTCCCCGACCATGAGCAGAAGAACAGAGACGTTGAGAGTTTTAATCCAATGTCTTGTCCTACAGGTCGCCTACTGGGAAAGAAAAGTAAGGGCATAGAAAAGATGATTGGACGTGGATGATGTGAAAGCTGGCGTAGAGTACCTCTTGTAGCCGGCCTTTTTTTGGCTTTTCTTTTCTTTTGACATGACATTCCTCAGTGCAGGCATTTGCAGCACCGGAGAATCTGATGTGATCGCCTCCCATTTTCCCTTATTATTTCCTGTCCACTATCATTTTTTTTCCTGAAAGTTTGCTTCTCTCCTTGTTCCTCCTTCCTTCCTTGCACCACTTTCATTATTTTTCTTGCTCATTCGCCATTATATGCTGATCACCTATGGTTGCTCGTGTTTCTGCAGTAGATCCGCAGGTTTTAAATTGGATGATAAAGTTGTACTTTTTCTGTGGTTTGGACAGAAATGAGGGCTCATGGAGTGGTCTGTGGTATTGTCATTCTATGAAAGTTTATGCAGCCCCACGCATCGGGTTCCTTGTGGGACCATTGCTTATTTAACTTCCATGATGAACGGTCAGATTTTTCAA
Source organism: Warburgia ugandensis (assembly GCA_035236585.1). Taxonomy (NCBI): domain Eukaryota; kingdom Viridiplantae; phylum Streptophyta; class Magnoliopsida; order Canellales; family Canellaceae; genus Warburgia; species Warburgia ugandensis. The sequence goes on from CP141134.1 coordinate 70,929,811, forward strand.
AAGAATACTCTACAAGCAGCATCTACTCTACCGGGACTCTTTTGGCTATATTAACTGGCCACAGTTTGATTGGACAATTGCTACTGTGCGGAATATGCAGTTTTCATGCATATCTGCGGTAGGACCTACCAAGATGAAGAATCCTTGTTACAGTTACCGGATGAGATGGGTGTTAGTGGCTTCGTACGCGCTTCGTTTTAACTTTCTCAACGCATTAAGCTTTTTTTTTTCCTTATTTTGGAAAATTCTAACCTTCTCCTGAGGAAGATATCTTTAGAAATGGAACCTGGCATACATATCCGATGATAAAAGCAATTTAAGCCTTTTCTTTTGAGTTTTTTGCAAAAATAACATTATATGTTAGCATTTTTGCAAAAAAGTCTAACTTTTTCTGACTTTTGCAAATTTATTATTAAATTTTAATGAGCTTCGTGAAATTATCATTTTTGTTAGTTTTTCATCCTCCTTTGTATTAGTTTTTTCAAAATTTTGATATTAACTTTATCTATTTCTCTCTCTTAAGACTTTTTAATAAATTTTAGTATGACAAGAAAACTTAACATTAACTTGTCTATTTCTTTCTTCTACTCCCTTGCAACAGGTTTAAGGAAGAGGAATGTGTCTCCAAATGATGATTTCGTCAAAAAACAAAATTTGTGCTATTTTTAAAACAATCAAAATTTAGTCTCTAAATCATCAAATTACAATTTTCTTTTCTTGCAAGCGTAGAAGTAATTAATAAATTGTAATTACGAGAGAGAGCCGGACGGTACCCTAGGTGCCACGAACGTTATAATTCTCCTGTTGTGAATACATTTTTGTTTAGTAAAAATAAAAAACTCTAGAGGCTAAGTGTTATTTTCCCATTTCTCTTGGAAACAACAATTTAGACGTGCCTTTATTGTATGCATTATATGAAATTCATGAAATGTCGGTAATAACTACTTGGTTTTTGATATTTTATCAACTGTAACATCTTTCGCAAACTTGGCAACAAGACTGAAGACTGGATAGGGGGATACGAACATAAAATTTGTTTGCACACTGTAATATCCTTAATTTTTAGGATAAAATAAGAAATTTTTAAATAAATAAAAATAAAAATTTATAGATGGAAATTTTTCCTGAAAACATAAGAATTAGAAAGTACTCGTCGATACGACTCTAACGCCATCAAGAACGCGAAAAACAGAGCTCAAACGAGGGAATTATGAGCCGTCAAAGTGGAAAGGGGCAAATTGGTCATTTGATAGAGACGTGTTAGATAGGGGTCCAAATTAATAATGGCACCCCCGTCTTCCACACGTCTCTACCAGTGCCGGCAAAATTGCCGGAGAGATGTGGGAAGTGACGTGTGAGGAAGAGTTTCTCTTCCCCAAGACTCTAAACCCTATATCTGATCATCCTCAAGAGCCAAAACGCTCCACTTTGAGCGTTTCTCTGGGATTTTTAGCTCAGAACCCTAGCTTTGCAAGGTCTGAGTTTTCTGGCGAGTAGAACCCCGGCAACACGAGTAACCCCGGCCAGGCGCAAGGTAAGCCTCAAATCTATATTTTTCTGTATTTATTAATTAGAAAAATAATTAGGAAAGCATTTAAAAATTAGGAAAAAAATCAGATATTTTTAGGAACCTGTGTGCATGCTACTGTTGGAGCATGATTTCACGGATCAAACCTAGTCCGTTTGGAAATCGCACTGTCCAACTAGTGCACAAGAGACCCAAGAGCAAACTCTTTAAATTTGGGAGGGATCCAACGGTGGATTTTTCAAAAAAACGCAAAAACCAGTACCTAGGGATGATTTTAGGAACTTGGGAAAATTAGTTTAAAAACCATGGTTTTTGACAAAATCAGTGCAAAAGAAGGGCATAAATGGATTCTAGAGAGAATTCTTAAGAAAATGGGGCAAAAATCACGCAAAACAGAGCTCTGTAGCTCCGCCGGAGACGACTGGAATCCGGTCATCTTCTCCGGCGTCATCAATGGCGTCGACGCCCTGGCACTGACGCCAAGACGCACGAGGGATGATGTCACATGATGTCATCATCGCGCGCGTGCGGGAAGGCACTGCCTGGCAGTCGCGGTGGGGCCGGGATGCTGTGCATCCCGTGCGGCGTCTGCGTGTTGGTGCATCTTCGTGGCGCCGGTATAAGCGGGTGTAAACCGGTGGAAAAGGGTGCCGCCGGTATAAACCACCTTATGGTGGTCCGGCAAGCCCCATTTGAGGGTAGTTTTCACAAAAACTTAATTTCTGGGAGCTAGAGAGGTCCAAATCACGATACGAAAGAGGCGTTGTGACCGTATTGACGATGCGGACCTAGTTTTAACATAAAATTTTATAAATGGCAACTTTTTCTTTAGAAAAATATTAAAATAGTGATGTGACATGTACAGGTGCACTTGAATATACCAGTTAAAGGGAGTTATTAGCAAGCTAGTTGTCTCACACTGTAACACTCCGGATTTTTAAGACAAATTTTTTTTTATTTTTTTATAATGGCATTTTAAATAAGAGCATTTGGGATCCCATGAGAAAAGATTTATTTAACATTTTACTAAACCTATCTTAAAACTCCAGGTGTTAATTTTTCCTTTCTCAAAATGGCGTACATGTAATTTAAACATAAATAAATAATCCGTGTAGAAATCAACGTCAAATAAATAGGCGCCTTTATTTTAAATCAAATATACGTCCAAAAGACAATAATAATATGGCCCAGGGTCTATCCATCATAACATCCCATATAAATGTCCAACATATGCCCAAAGATCTAAATCACATCCCAATATAAAATATACAGTCCATAATAAAAATCCAAATGATAATCCTGTTTAATGACTCACATCACTGTCTAATACTATAGAAAAATGGTCTTCAGCAGCTCTCACGGCTTCTCAACAGCCTTGCCTTTCCTGTTATCGCGCTCGAGATCTAAGGCATTGCAAAACAAAGCAATGCCTCAGCAAGCTATCGCTTGTGTAAGTACATAGACAATTAATGTAATAAATGCAAGAAATAATGAACAATACTGAAGAAAAATCTAACATTTATGAAGATAGTGATATCATAATGCCATGTTCAATAAATGCCAATTTATTCCATATGCTAAAACATGAAATTCACGGAGTTAAAACATGACATGAATCAATAAAATGGAGCATACATCCAGAATAAGGGCACCCTAAGGTAATGGGTCCCACCACATCGCACTAACATCCCTGATCAGGAGTACACGTAGTCAACCTCTGAGTGTCGTCACACCCAGGCATATCATCCATAACCATGCTCATCATACATGCACACATAATAAGAATATGGGCCATCATGCTGCAGTGGCAACTCTCCATAGGTATCAACCACCGCCGCTCCCCGTCGACACCATAACGGGAGACTTAGCGTCTGTCCCCATGGAAAGGCTCAGACCGGTAGTGTGGACTATCCATGTTACCAAACCCCTACCGAATGTCATCTATGGGCAGGTGTCTATCATATCACAAACTCATCACATCATAATCTCGGAAGGTGGGTGGCCGGCCCTATCCCTCCTAGCATGACGCCCACGGGGCGAGAGCACCCGTCATCAAATATAAAACACGGAAATCATATGTATATGCTAAAAATCAAGAGCACTTATAGCTTGCAATCCCCAAGACATGCCCATCATCCTGGGGTTAGCCTATCAAAGGACCAGCTAATAAGCCTCTATTCTCATTTCTATGTAAATCCATGCATTTTCTATATATATAATAAGAAATAAGTCTCTAATTAAGCATAACAATTAACATCATGCTTGTAAAAGCATTTGAAATAAGTTTATTCAGTAAAAGATTTCAATTTGGAATAACCATGCTGTACGCAATGTAGCATGAAATCCACGGTAACTAATAATTGCATTTTAAAACACAATCACACATGATGCTATGTTTAAACATGGTTTAAAAATCAAGGCAAAACATTAGTTGTCGTCACCTACATCAGTGTGAGACCACTAGCTTGCTAATAACCTCATTTAACTGGTATATTCACGTGCACCTGTACATGTCACTTCACTATTTTAAAATTTTTCTAAAGAAAAAGTTGTCATTTATAAGCTTTTAAGTTAAAACTAGGTCCGCGTCGTCAATACGGTCACAACGCCTCTTTCAGATCCTGATTTGGACCTCTCTAGCTCCCAAAAATCAAGTTTAGTGAAAACTACGCTAAAATGGGGCCTGCCGGACCACCAAAAGGTGGTTTAAACCGGCGGCGCCCCTTTTCCGCCAGTTTACACTGGCGTACACTGGCGCACGAAGACGCACGCCGACGCAAACGCCGAACGGGACGCGCGCGTGCGTCACGGTCGCCAGGACGCACCGCGTCCCGGCCCCACCGCGACCGTCAACCTGCGCGCTCCCCACACGCGCGCGGCGCCGCGCACGCGTGTGACGACAACGTCGTGTGACGTCGTCCTGGGTGCGTCTCAGCGCGCGTCCTAGCGTCCGCGCCAGGGCGCCGACGCCAGAGAAGACGACCGGATTCCGGTCGCCTCCGGTGGAGCTACAGAGCTCCGTTTTGCGTGATTTTTGCGCCATTTTCTTCAGAATTCTCTCTAGAATCCATTTATGCCCTCCTTTTGCACTGATTTTTCCAAAAGCCATGGTTTTTAAATGATTTTTTCAAAGTTCCTAAAATCCTCCATAGGTACTTGTTTTTGGGTTTTTTGGAGAAATCCACCATTGGATCACTCCCAAATTTAAAGGGTATGCTCTTGGGTCTCTTGTGCACTAGTTGGACGGTGTGATTTCCAAACGGAAAAGGTTTGGTCCATGAAATCACGCTCCAACAGTAGCGTGCCTAATGTTCCTAAAAAAATCTGATTTTTTTTTAAAAATTTTAAATGGTTTTCTTATTATTTTCTCTATTTAATAAATACTAAAAAAATAGAGTTTTAAGGCTTACCTTGCACCTAGCCGTGGTTGCTCGTGTTGCCGGGGTTCCACTCGCCGGAAAAATGAAATCTTTTCAAGCTAGGGTTCTGCGTAAAACTCAGAGAAAACGCTCAAAGTGGAGCGTTTTGGCTCCTTGAGGAGCATAGATATAGGGTTTTAGAGTCTTGGGGAAGAGAAACTCTTCCCCACACGCCTCTTTCCACGTCTCTCCGGCGATTTTTCCGGCACTGGTAGAGACGTGTGGAAGACAGGTGTGCCAGTATCAATTTGGACCCCTGTCTAATACGTCTCTATCAAATGACCAATTTGCCCTTCCAACTTTGACGGCTCATAACTCCCTAGTTTGAGCTCCGTTTCTCGCGTTCTTGGTGGCGTTGGATTCGTATCGACGAGAACTTTCTAATTCTTATGTTTTTAGGAAAAGAATTTCATCCATAAATTTTTATTTTTTTTTATTTTAATTTATTTAATAATTTCCTATTTTATCCTAAAAATTAAGGATATTACATTCTTCCCTCCTTATAAAAATTTCGTCGTCAAAATTTAGCTACATACCTCTATGTAAATAACTCTGGATGGATCTTTCGCATCTCCTCCTTAGTCTCCCAGGTAGCCTCCTGTAGTGAATGATGCTGCCAAAGGACTTTGTCTAAGGCAATGGTCTTATTCCTTAACTCCTTGACTCTTGTATCTAGGATGCGCACTGGTCTCTCCTCAAACGTCATGTCAGACTGTAGCTCTCCTGGAATCTGCTCCAATACGTGTGAGGGATCTGGCACGTATTTCCTCAGCATAGACACGTCAAAGACGTCATGTACATTTGCTAGCTGTGGTGGTAAGGCTAGCTGATATGCCACTGACCCAACTCGGCGTAAGATCTCGAAAGGTCCAATATACCTGGGACTAAGCTTCCCTTTATTTCCAAACCTCAACACCCCTTTCATGGGAGAAACCTTCAAGAACACATGCTCACCCTCGAAGAACTCTAAGTCTTTTCGCCTCTTGTCTGCATAACTTTTCTGTCGACTGTGAGCTGTCAGTAACCTCTTCCGAATGAGTTGGACTTTCTCTACACATTCTTCTACTAACTCAGATTTCACCACGCGTCTTTCTCCTACATCACTCCAACATAAAGGTGACCGACAAGGTCTGCCATAAAGTGCCTCATATGGAGCCATGCCAATACTAGCGTGATGACTATTATTATAAGCAAATTCCACCAAAGGTAAATGATCTTCCCAGCTATCCTTCCAATCTATAACACAGGCTCGTAGCATATCCTCAATAGTCTGGATGGTCCTCTCGCTCTGTCCGTCTGTCTGAGGATGGAATGTTGTGCTGAATTTTAGTCTCGACCCTAATGCCTCTTGCACGCTCTTCCAGTATTTTGAGGTAAATCGCGTATCTCGATCCGATATAATTGTCAAGGGGACGCCATGTAGACTGACGATCTCCTTAACATATAATTTCGCTAAGCTATCCACGGTCTGATTTTGTCTAATAGGAAGAAAATGAGCGGACTTGGTCAACCTGTCCACAACGACCCATATCATGTCGTGGCCGCTAGTGGTCCTCGAAAGACCCAGAACGAAGTCCATGGTAATATGGTCCCACTTCCACTCTGGAAGGTCCAGTGTCTGAAGTAGTCCTGATGGACGCTGATGCTCAGCCTTGACCTGCTGACAGGTCAAACATCGTGCAACGCACTCTCTAACATCCTTTTTCATACCATTCCACCAGAAATGCCTCTTGAGATCCTGATACATCTTCGTACCCCCAGGATGAATTGTATAAGGGGATTGGTGTGCTTCTTGAAGTAACTCGCGCTTCAATTCGTCATCTGCTGGTACTACTAACCTTCCCTTAAATCTAACTCCTCCATCTTGTCCCCTCGAAAAATCTGTCTTATCTGTCAGATCCTGTGTTTCCTTGTCTTTGCCCTGTGCCTCTAAGATCCTGTCAAAGAACTTAGACCGAGTCGTCAAATTGGCAATCATCACACCCGCCTTCCTGCTCAGGGCATCTGCAACAACGGTAGCCTTCCCAGGATGGTACTGTATGATGAAGTCGAAGTCCTTGAAATACTCCATCCATCTGCGCTGCCTCATATTCAATTCACTCTGAGTAAAGAAGTACTTGAGGCTCTTGTGATCAGTGAATACCTCAAATCTCTCACCATAAAGATAATGTCTCCAGGACTTCAACGCAAATACCACGGCTGCTAATTCCAGGTCATGTGTTGGGTAATTTACCTCATGTGTCTTCAGCTGTCTAGACGCATAAGCAATTACCTTCCCATGTTGCATCAACACTGCTCCTAATCCCTTGCCAGAGGCGTCACAATAAACTACATAACTGCCTGTACCTGATGGTAAGGTCAATACTGGAGCAGTAGTAAGTCTCCTCTTGAGCTCTTGGAAGCTCTCCTCACAAGCCTCGGTCCACACAAATTGAGTGTCTTTCCTGGTTAGGGTGGTCAATGGTAACGCGATCTTAGAGAATCCCTCTATGAAGCGACGATAATACCCTGCCAAACCGAGAAAACTGCGTATCTCAGTCACTGTCTTGGGCCTCTCCCAGTGTAGTACTGCCTCTACTTTTGTTGAATCCACGGCCACTCCATCTTTAGATATGACGTGGCCTAAGAAATGCACCTGGTCTAACCAAAAATCACACTTACTGAACTTGGCATACAACTGATGTCGACGAAGTGTGTCCAATACCGTGTGGAGATGCTCCCTATGTGTATCATGACCATGCGAATAAATCAAGATGTCATCCACGAATACGATCACGAACTTATCCAAATAAGCTCGAAAGACACGGTTCATTAGATCCATGAACACTGCAGGTGCGTTCGTCAATCCGAACGGCATCACTAGGAACTCATAATGACCATAACGACTCCTAAAGGCAGTCTTCGAGATATCCTCTTCTCTAACCCTCAGCTGATGATACCCTGACCTCAGATCTATCTTAGAGAACACTTGTGCCGATTGGAGCTGATCAAATAAATCATCTATGCGTGGCAAAGGGTATCGGTTCTTTATAGTAACACCATTCAACAAGCGATAATCAATGCATAGTCTCAGTGATCCATCCTTTTTCTTCACGAAAAGGACTGGTGCTCCCCATGGTGATCCACTCGGCCTGATGAAGCCCTTATCTAGTAACTCTTGCAATTGTACCTGAAGTTCTCTCAACTCTGCTGGAGCCATCCTGTATGGTGCCTTAGAGATAGGCGATGTACCCGGCACCAAGTCAATGGTGAAGTCAATCTCCCTACTTGGCGGCAATCCTGGTAATTCCTCAGGAAATACATTAGTAAAATCACGGACAACATCAATCTCGTCAAGCTATGGCTGCTCCTTTTCCTCAACAGTCACATATGCGAGGAATGCGTTACACCCTCGTGCATAAAATCGTGCCGCCTTCATAGCAGAAATGATGCATGTACCTGTCTGCTCTTTCCTACCCTGGAATACTATTTCTGGTTGCCCAGGTATAAGAAAAGTGACTCGCTTCTTTCGGCAGTCTACCATAGCACCATAGTTGGCTAACCAATCCATCCCAAGAATAACATCATAGTCTACCATGTCTAGTAAGATGAAGTCTGTGTCCATACTCACGCCTGATATCTCTACGGGTATATCTCTAAGATATTCTGTAGTCTCTCCCACAGGTGTCATAATATCTAATCCAAATGCTAGTTTGTGTATACATACATCAAGGCAAGATGCAAAAATACATGATATAAAAGAATGTGTAGACCCTGTGTCAAAAAGAACTTTGGCATGTCTATCTGAGACTAGAAGAGTACCTTCTACGACCTGATGTGATGCCTGTGCCTGTCCTGATGAGATGGCAAATACTCGTCCCTGGCTACGTGGCGCGTTAGCTGCCTCTGCTCCCATCTCTGTCTGCCTCTGCCTCTTAGGGCAGTCCTTAATGAAATGGCCAACGTCTCCACAGTTGAAACACCTGTATGGCTGTCTCTGGTAAGGTGTATAGGACTGTCTCTGTGGTTGTGGCTGCCTCTGCTGCTGTGGTCGGTCGAATTTATTGCACCCTCGCCCAGGGTGCCAACCCTTGCACCTATCACATCTCTTCCTCTCAGTGTCTCTCTTAAATTTGGCCTGTGGTGGATGACCTGATGCCCCGTGTGTCTGCATAGCACCAAATGGCCGCTTGCCCTTAAAGGGCTGGAACACACTCCCTCTATTCCTGAGAGAGTTCTTCTCATGCATAGACGCCATATCAGCAGCATCTCGCACAGAAGTGGGTCGAGAAGAAATCACGCGATCTCTCAGCCAAGGAGTCAACCCATCCACAAATCTGTCAGTTGCCTCTGTGTCTGAGGCTAGTGCGTGAGGTGCAAATCTCCTCAGTCGTGTAAATCGGTTCAGGTACTGCTGAACCGTCATATCTCTCTGCTCCAGGGTGGCAAACTCCTTCTTCATGGACTGCAATGCATGAGGTGGAAAATACTGAGTGTCGAAAGCCTGTTTAAAAGCTGCCCATGTCATCGTCTCAGTCGGATCTGGTCAAGTGAGTGTGAAAGTCTGCCACCAGAAGCCAGCCTCACCTTTCAGTAGGTAGGAGGCTACTCTAACTTGATCATCTGGTGAGATCTTCATAGCGTCGAATGTCCTCTCAGCCTCAGATAACCATCGCTTCGCCTCCTCCTTGTTACCATCGCCATAAAAGGGTTTTACCATCTTTTGAAACCTCTCTAGTAATTTGTCAGTCTTCCTAGAGTCACTCGTAGCATCGCCCTCCGTAGCTCTAGGTATTGATGTTTCCTGTACTGGTTGTGAGGATTGAACTGACGAAACCATGGGTGCCACTTTAGGTGGTGGAATAGGGCTAGGGTTAGCTGCGTCAACAGCTGTCCTAACCTGCTGCTGTATAAGTGGTACGAGTCCTGACATTAAACGATTCAATAACTTAGCATCTCGATCCCCTTGATCAGAGGACTCAGCAGGTGGAGCCACGGGTGTAGTAGGGGTAGACCTTATCCTTCTCCGAGGAGCCATCTGTCAAAATTTTACATGTCACTAAGTGTAAGTTCCTCTCTCATAGTTTCTCTCTCTACAACTATTATGGACTGATATTCACATATAAATGGACATTCACAAGGATTATGATGGACTAAACTGGGCTCTGATACCAACTTTGTAACACCCCGGATTTTTAAGACAAATTTTTTTTTATTTTTTATAATGGCATTTTAAATAAGAGCATTTGGGATCCCATGAGAAAAGATTTATTTAACATTTTACTAAACCTATCTTAAAACTCCGGGTGTTAATTTTTCCTTTCTCAAAATGGCGTACATGTAATTTAAACATAAATATATAATCCGTGTAGAAATCAACGTCAAATAAATAGGCGCCTTTATTTTAAATCAAATATACGTCCAAAAGACAATAATAATATGGCCCAGGGTCTATCCATCATAACATCCCATATAAATGTCCAACATATGTCTAAAGATCTAAATCACATCCCAATATAAAATATGCAGTCCATAATAAAAATCCAAATGATAATCCTGTTTAATGACTCACATCACTGTCTAGCATTATAGAAAAATGGTCTTCAGCAGCTCTCACGGCTTCTCAACAGCCTTGCCTTTCCTGTTATCACGCTCGAGATCTAAGGCATTGCAAAACAAAGCAATGCCTCAACAAGCTATCGCTTGTGTAAGTACATAGACAATTAATGTAATAAATGCAAGAAATAATGAACAATACTGATGAAAAATCTAACATTTATGAAGATAGTGATATCATAATGCCATGTTCAATAAATGCCAATTTATTCCATATGCTAAAACATGAAATTCACGGAGTTAAAACATGACATGAATCAATAAAATGGAGCATACATCCAGAATAAGGGCACCCTAAGGTAATGGGTCCCACCACATCGCATTAACATCCCTGATCAGGAGTACACGTAGTCAACCTCTGAGTGTCGTCACACCCAAGCATATCATCCATAACCATGCTCATCATACATGCACACATAATAAGAATATGGGCCATCATGCTGCAGTGGCAACTCTCCATGGGTATCAACCACCGCCGCTCCCCGTCGACACCATAACGGGAGACTTAACGTCTGTCCCCATGGAAAGGCTCAGACCGGTAGTGTGGACTATCCATGTTACCAAACCCCTACCGAATGCCATCTATGGGCAGGTGTCTATCATATCACAAACTCATCACATCATAATCTCGGAAGGTAGGTGGCCGGCCCTATCCCTCCTAGCATGACGCCCACCGAGCGAGAGCACCCGTCATCAAATATAAAACACGGAAATCATATGTATATGCTAAAACTCAAGAGCACTTATAGCTTGCAATCCCCAAGACATGCCCCTCATCCTGGGGTTAGCCTATCAAAGGACCAAATTTAATAAGCCTCTATTCTCATTTCTATGTAAATCCATGCATTTTCTATATATATAATAAGAAATAAGTCTCTAATTAAGCATAACAATTAACATCATGCTTGTAAAAGCATTTGAAATAAGTTTATTCAGTAAAAGATTTCAATTTGGAATAATCATGCTGTACGCAATGTAGCATGAAATCCACGGTAAATAATAATTGCATTTTAAAACACAATCACACATGATGCTATGTTTAAACATGGTTTAAAAATCAAGGCAAAACATTAGTTGTTGTCACCTACCTCAGTGTGAGACCACTAGCTTGCTAATAACTCCATTTAATCGGTATATTCACGTGCACCTGTACATGTTACATCACTATTTTAAAATTTTTCTAAAGAAAAAATTGTCATTTATAAGTTTTTAAGTTAAAACTAGGTCCGCGTCGTCAATACGGTCACAACGCCTCTTTCGGATCCTGATTTGGACCTCTCTAGCTCCCAAAAATCAAGTTTTAGTGAAAACTACGCTAAAATGGGGCCTGCCGGACCACCACAAGGTGGTTTAAACCGGCGGCGCCCCTTTTCCGCCAGTTTACACGGGCGTACACTAGCGCACGAAGACGCACGCCGAAGCAAACGCCGAACGGGACGCGCGCGTGCGTCACGGTCGCCAGGACGCGCCGCGTCCCGGCCCCACCGCGACCGTCAACCTGCGCGCTCCCCACACGCGCGCGGCGCCGCACACGCATGTGACGACAACGTCGTGTGACGTCGTCCTGGGTGCGTCTCAGCGCGCGTCCTGGCGTCAACGCCAGGGCGCCGACGCCGGAGAAGACGACCGGATTCCGGTCGCCTCCGGTGGAGCTACAGAGCTCCGTTTTGCGTGATTTTTGCGCCATTTTCTTCAGAATTCTCTCTAGAATCCATTGATGCCCTCCTTTTGCACTGATTTTTCCAAAATCCATGGTTTTTAAATGATTTTTCCCAAGTTCCTAAAATCCTCCATAGGTATTGGTTTTTGGGTTTTTTTGGAGAAATCCACCGTTGGATCACTCCCAAATTTAAAGGGTATGCTCTTGGGTCTCTTGTGCACTAGTTGGACGGTGCGATTTCCAAACGGAAAGGTTTGGTCCGTGAAATCACGCTCCAACAGTAGCGTGCCTAAAGTTCCTAAAAAAATCTGATTTTTTTTAAAATTTTAAATGGTTTTCTTATTATTTTCTCTATTTAATAAATACTAAAAAATAGAGTTTTAAGGCTTACCTTGCACCTAGCCGTGGTTGCTTGTGTTGCCGGGGTTCCACTCACCGGAAAAATGAAATCTTTTCAAGCTAGGGTTTTGCGTAAAACTCAGAGAAAACGCTCAAAGTGGAGCGTTTTGGCTCCTAGAGGGGCATAGATATAGGGTTTTAGAGTCTTGGGGAAGAGAAACTCTTCCCCACAAGCCTTTTTCCATGTCTCTCCGGCGATTTTTCCGGCACTAGTAGAGACGTGTGGAAGACGGGGGTGCCAGTATCAATTTGGACCCCTGTCTAATACGTCTCTATCAAATGACCAATTTGCCCTTCCAACTTTGACGGCTCATAACTCCCTCGTTTGAGCTCCGTTTCTCGCGTTCTTAGTGGCGTTGGATTCGTATCGATGAGCACTTTCTAATTCTTATGTTTTCAGGATCATCCATAAATTTTTATTTTTTTATTTTAATTTATTTAATAATTTCCTATTTTATCCTAAAAATTAAGGATATTACACACACTGAGGTAAGTGACGACAACTAATGTTTTGCCTTACTTTTTAAATCATGTTTAAACATAGCATCATGTGTGATCGTGTTTTAAATTTGAAATTCTTAATTACCGTGTATTTCACGCGATATTGAATACAGGATAGTTATTCCAAAATGAAATCTTTTACTGAATAAACTTATTTAAAATGCTTTTACAAGTATGATGTTAATTAGTTATGCTTAATTAGAGACTTATTTCTTATTATATATATAGAAAATGCATAGATTACATGGAAATGAGAATAGAGGCTTATTAGCTGGTCCTTTTATAGGATAACCCCAGGATGAAGGGCATGTCTTGAGGATTTCAAGCTATAAGTGCTCTTGAGTTTTAGCATATACATATGATTTCTGTGTTTTATATATGATGACAGGTGCTCTCACCCGGTGGGCGTCATGCTAGGAGGGATAGGGCCGGCCACCCACCTTCTGAGATTATGATGTGATGATTTTGTGATATGATAGACACCTACTCATAGATGGCATTCGGTAGGGGTTTGGTAACATGGATAGTCCACACTATCGGTCTGAGCCTTTCTATGGGGACAGACGCTAAGTCTCCCGTTATGGTGTCAACGGAAAGCGGCGATGGTTGATACCCATGGAGGGTTGCCACTACAGCATGATGACCCATATTCTTATTATGTGTGCATGTATGATGAGTATGTTTATGGATGGTATGTCTGGGTGTGACGACACTCAGAGGTTGACTACATGTACTCCTGATCATGGATGTTAGTGCGATGTGGTGGGACCCATTACCTTAGGGTGCCCTTATTCTTGTTGTATGCTCCATTTTATTGATTCATGTCATGTTCTAACTCCGTGAATTTCATGTTTTAGCATATGGAATAAATTGGCATTTATTTGAACATGGCCTTATGATATCACTATTTTCATAAATGTTGGACTTTTAATCAGTGTTGTTCATTATTTCTTTCATTTATTACATTAATTGTCTATGTACCTACACAAGTGATAGCTTGCTGAGGCATTACTTTGTTTTGCAATGCCTTAGATCTCGAGCGCGACACCAGGAAAGGAAAAGCGGTTGATAAACCTTGAGAGCTGCTGAAGACTAGTTTTCCCTATAGTTTTAGACAGTAATGTGAGTCATTAGAGAGGATTATCATTTGAATTTTATTATGGACTGCATACTTTATATTTGGATGTGATTTGGATTTTTAGACATATGTTGGACATTTATATGGGATGTTATGATGGATAGACCCTGGGCCATATTATTATTGTGTTTTGGACATTTATTTAATTTAAAATAAAGGCGCCGATTTATTTAACATTGATTGATACGCGTATTGTTTTATTTATATGTATGTCGTTTTGAGAAAGGAAAAATAACACCCGGAGTTTTTAAGATATGTTTTGGTAAAATGTCAAATAAAACCTTTTCCATGAGATCTCAAACGCTCTTATAAAAAAAAAAAAAAAGTCTTAAAAATCCGGAGTGTTACACACACTAAGAAGTACAAATTGGGGTAGCAGATATTCTTGCAAAAAAAGCGCTAATGGCCAGCAGTTAACTATGCACTGATATCAACCTCCTGCGCTAAATATTGACTTTTAAATTCTGTAATCTGCTGTATGTATGCATCAATCAAAGTAAAGAGTAAAGAGTGTAGCCAATTAGGACGCCTTGTCCTTATTTCATTTTCCTTCTGTACTCTCTCTTCTTATCGATTAATCTACGTTTTCAAAAACAAAAAACAAAAAAAAACTATAACATCTTGTAATAGTGTCTAACCTTAGTTCTTTCTTGTGAATAAGTTGTTTCTTATGTGAACACTTCTAACAGCTGTGTGGTTGGACATGTACTTGATCAAGAGACCATGATATTAAATTCTGTTGCAGCTAGATCTTGATTTAGTAAGTTTGATCTCCTTGACCGCATTTTGCAAAACTTGTCCACTTCCGAGGACAAATCTCATTGCTATAGTAGCGGAGGTGGGTTGTGCCTGCAACATTAGAAGCAGTTTCGGAGCGAAACTCGGAAGAGATGCGAGAATCTCACCAATTGTATAGGAGATTAGTTGAAGAAATTGACTTGACTTGTTCCATCAATCCGCTTTTAGCGTATTGGTTAATTTCTATCACATTTCATGTTGGGTCCACCATGTCCGCCAATGGGTACGGGGAATTCGTACTTCGGTGTTAAAAATCACTCTCTATTAATCACAGTGGCATGTCAATCATGCCTTCGCCAAAATGCTACCAACAGGGGGAATTTGTACTTCAGGGTTGTAAATCACTCTCTATTAATCACAGGGACATGCCTACCATGCCTTTACCAAAATGCTACCAACTTGGTCTGTTGTTCACATATACCTTCCGAGCTCTTTATCAAATCCAAAAGTATTCAGTAGAAGGTATAATTAAACTCATTGAAAGTGGTAGGAAGCATGGATCATTAAAGGGCAAATCCCAAATCTTTTACGAATTTAGAAGATTAATAGGTTATTCAATTGAGTTTTCCCCTGACTTTCAAGCAAAATCTACATCTGTGATATTTACTTACTTATTTGGGAAAGCTGAAATTCATTTAGGAAAGAAAGGAAATGGCAAATTCTTGCAATAACATAAACTATATCAACCACCTTGAAAAGCACAGCAAATAGAACTACAAAACAAAGTACATGCCACCATAATATCCAACTGCCCGGTGACTTGGATAGAAAAAAACCACGGGCATCCTTCCTAAGCGCAGCTGAAATTAAACTAGGAGGGGACCTAGTCTAACTGTAGCTGTCTGAGATCGAGATGCTTGATTAGCAAGATGGTCAGCCACAATTTACCTCTTTGTTAGCATGCTTGAAATTTAAAATCCCAAACTTATTTAACATCTTCATAAGTTCTTTCTTATTTAGTTGCACACAAGTGTAAAGCACTATTCTTCTTAAGATTTTCCAATAGAAATGGGAGCTTTGAAACCTTATGGTTGTGCAATAGAAACAATCTCCCTTTTTTTGATATTCTTCTTCTTCTTCTTCTTAGGGTTCATGTACAATGGTTTTCGATTAGGAAAAATTCCCTCAAATGGGTTCGGCTCTAGAGATTGAGAGAGGAGAGATATGGCACCAATGTCTTCTAACGAAGTGGTGCAAGGAGGAGTCTCTCACTAAGGTGACCAAAGTTTGAGCCCGTGAATGGGTGGTTATATTTGCCTAAAGAGATTTCTTCCTCTTAAGGTTTGCTAACAAGGAGTTTCCAAAAGAGTAAAACAACATTCAAATAAGTTATGTCAAATACCTGATGTACCTTAAAAAAAAAAGTTATGTGAGTGATACATAAATGCTTTTAATCAAGTAATTTAAACTTAGTTGTAATTACTAATTTTTGTCCTATACTAGTATGTGGGCTGATGTATACTAAAAACATATGGCAAACCAACTAGTATGGGTAGTATCTATAATTAAAAATAACTAAAATATAGTTCTTGTATCAATTTGAGAGCCTATAGTACTAAAAAATATTGTTTTAAAGATGGTTCTTTAGGCTTTATGTTGAATGCCTTTTTGAATAAAAAGTGAAAATCTAAGACTTGAGTCTTTTTGTTTTCAATGTTCTCTATCTACCAGGATAAATTTACAAATTTTATTAATTAACAAATCAAAAAATCATGCACAAAGTGCTCTTGAATATAAGCAAAGTAGTGTTATTGTTCACATGAATAACAATAAGCAACATAATTTAAGCTCTATTTTAGATGCCTTTTTGAAAGAAAATTGAAATTCTAATACTTAGGTCTTCTTATTCTCAATGCCCTCTATTTAGCACAATTAATTTTATAGATTTTCATTAATTAACAAATAAAAAAATCATGCATAAAGTGCTCTTGAACATAAACAAAATGTTGTTGTTGTTCACAATAATAATGATAAGTAGCAAAATTTAAGCTCTACGTTTAATGCATTTTTTAATGAAAATTAAAAATCTAAGACTTGAGTCATCTTATTTTCAATATCCTCTATCTAGTAAGATCAATTTTAGGAATTTTTATTGCGTAAAGAAATGAAAAATCAATGCTTTTGAACATAAGAAAAATTCTTTACTGTTCAAGAGAAAACAAACAAGTAGCAAATTTTAAGCTATTAGTTGGATGTCCTTTTAAATGGAAACTGAAAATTTAAGGCTTGGGTCTTCTTATTTTGAATGTCCCCTATCTAGCATGATCAATTTTAGATATTTACATAGATTAACGAAGCATAAAATCATACACAAAAGTGCTCTACAAAAACAAAAGCATGCACATAAGAAAATCAAGATCTGTGTGTATGTGTGCGCGCGTGCGCGCATGTGTGTGTGTCAGGTAGCAAAGGTGGAGTGTGAACATTTTCTTTCCTTCTATCCTTCTTCTTCTCCTCTTTGGTTATGATCTGGTGAGTGAGGTTTTTTTGTTTTCTTTTTTTCAAGTGAGGGGTGGGGTTTTATATGTAGTAATATAGGACGGTTCATTGAAGATTTTCATATATTATTCATAAAATTTCCCCCCACAATCTCTTCCCTTTAATTTTATTTGACTAGTATAAGATGATTTTAGAAAAACAACTTATAATGCCACGCAGAATATAAGATTGCTTTCAAAAACCATCTTATAAACTTTTTTTTATATTTTATTTTAATAATACGGTTTCTGATAGCTATTTTATAATATCACAAAGAATATGAGATGATTTTCAAGAACCATCTTATAAACATTTTATATAATGTCATATTTTATAAGATAGTAGAACTGTCTTTTTCTTTTATATTTTTAATATGACAACTGTGTTTAAATTGCCTTTTTTCTATCGCTTGATAAAACTTCAAATTTATTAGTGCTAATTGGTACATAATATTGGTATAGGATTTCCTCTGTATGGCATTTGAAGAAAAACAAAGGCAAATGCACTATAGTCTACAAGGGTGTGAATCTAAATGAGTTAGTTTAGATTTATAAGCAAATTTATAAATAATAATTCAGAATTTGACAAATCATTGGCCAAATTTATTTAAAATTTTATGCATCTGAGTATAACTAGGTAAATTATGTAAAGCCTACACATCACTTCTTTCTACCATTTAAAAAAAAGAAAAGCTTCCAAATGTTTGCTAGGTGATCCTCTATGCCACAAGATTTTGAGCCTCAAAACGTAAAAATCCTATAAAATAGAATGAAACAATTGGAGAATAAGTAAAAAATTGCCCTGTTTTTTGTTCTTTTGAAAACCAATAAGAGCTCTACTCTCAATCAAAATGTAAACATTCAAAAGAAATGAAGAGATGTAAAAGAAAAAAGGCACACGTGACCTAAAAAGGAAAAGCCAAATCAATTGTAAAAGAAGAGCTCTACCTCATTCTTTTATCTTGAAATCCCAAAGAACCCAACCAATTGTGATTCTTGAAATATCTTCCTGTATTGAAAAGCCTCTTCTTATATAGAAAAACCAAAATTGGTTATGTTGTTTTTCAACATTGTTCTTGATTGTTCTTAAATCTTGATGGTTCTTGAAATCTAAAAAGCCCAATCTATTTAGGTTCTTGACATCCCTACTTGTATAAAATTCAAATAATTGTGTTGTTCTTTTATCTCATGACAATCCTTACTAAATCTTGATGGTTTTTCAAATCCAAAAAAGTTGGCATGCAAAATGGGTTTTTAATTAGTCTTTCATGATGCTCTTGTCATCACTTGTAATTAGAACTTTGTTCTAGGATTTTTGAAAGGATAGAAGAAAGAATTTTGACATGTGTTCCCTAAGGGGGGATATGGGGCAGAGGTTGAGTCTCGGGCAAGTGGCTTGAGGTGGGCCTGAAGGAGAAGGATTTGGGTTGTTACAGCAAGGGTGTATGGGCACCTAAAATAAACAATATTATGACTGTTGGAGTCCTGGTTGGTACAGTAGTATGAGAGCCATGATCCCCTCGTGGTGCGGGGCTAGCCGTATGTAGTTTGCCACTAGGGGACACGTGTTCTTTAAGGGGGGATATGGGGATGAGTGTGAGTCTTGGGTAAGCTACTTGAAGTGGGCATGAAGAGCCTAAAAGTTAGTCTCACATCGCCCGAGGAGAGGGATTAGGGCTAGTGATAAGTGTTTAGGAAACTAATGGTCATAACACATTTTTATATGAGCACCAAAAGTGGACAATATTGTAACTGTTGGACCACCAGCTGTTATAGAATTTTTTTGAGAAAGAGAAAAAATAAGGATTTTCTTGTTATATTTTTGTTAATAAAGAAAAGAAGAAAAGTGAAACATGAATCTTTCTGAAAGTAAAATTAAAATTTTACCAATTGTTGGAGAGAGATTAATTTAACTTACCATGCGTAGAAGAAAAACATACATTCTCTGCAATTTCATTGTTAGTGCTTGTTTCATCCCCTAAGGCTAATCTTGGCCAGTACGAGTAGTAAGGCCATGTTTTGATCTGTTTAAGATGGAAGTGGAAAGGCGCTTGTTTTCTACCATTTTTCTAGCTGGAACCAATATTACTGGCTATACTAGTTAGTACGGTACAGGATTGATAGCGAAGAATTTTACTAGTTAATTTTTTATACACAGAGGTGCATTTTCCAACTTAGGGCCTTAATGACAACTTTATGAAAATAAAATGAAATCCATAACATGTTAGGATGATCATTGTCCTTTGTAGATGGTCTTTTAACTTCTGGATGACATAACATGAACATCACAATAAAGTAAAATCCACTAGCAATTGTATTTGAACCCAAACACGTGTTATCCTGTCTCTATTATATCTGCCATTGAATTGGAATATAAACGCTACAATTGGGATTATTTCTTAAGGCCAACCACCTTTATGCAAGTGAAGTGAGTCGAGCATCTTATTATCATGATCCTTTGGTTATTACTCGTGCAAAAGAGGAAAGAGATAATATCGTGAGTGCGCATATTATGAAGTCTAGAAAAATGGAAAGGAGGTTAAGTTAATATCGTAACATAGGCATGATATTTACATTGAAGGTGCCCCTTAGGACTCAAGGACGCACGCGATTGTGATCTTTACAAGGTGATTCTAAAGTAGTGATAGGGTGGCCAAAAATTCCAGAGGATGTTGGGTCGTGTTTTGCGAATACAATTGATGAAATTATGGGGACTATTGCTATATTAATGCTTGCGTGCAGCATTTTCCTAAAGAGGCGATTGAGTCTGCAGATAATCTCCCCAAAGAAGAGAGTCTTGCCTCAGGGTTAGTAATAGTTACGACTCCAAAAGGGATGCAAAGACTTGGTTTATAAGATATAATATCTCTCGTTTGGGTGTTCATTATTATGTTTCCTCATCACATCCGATTTTTTTTATTGAATGGTTTTCTTAATAAAAGATTTTTTGTATCTTTCAAAAAAATATCATAATAGAAAGTATATATAAAAGGAAAAGGATTTAGAAAGGGAGAAGGATGACGATAAGTTGAGAGAGAAGAAGACATTAGGAAGCGGTGGAGAAAGAAAAGAGAGAATAGGAATGCAATAGAGAAAAAACAGGAGACATGGATACTAAGAAAGAGAGAGGAGCATTTCATGCTGACTTGATTTCTTTGTGGTTCCCTGCAACAATGATTAGAAGTCTGCAGTAACAAAGGATAAGATTAGGTGGTCACTAAAAGAAGATTAAGAGACTTAATGGTTGCAAATGGCAAGAAAATGACACATAAATACGTTGCCAAAGTATATTGAAATGCAGTAGAGAGAGACAGGTTAAGAGAAAAAATGAGATAAAGGAGACAGGAAGAGTTAATTCATCTCATTACGTGATTAAATGAGAGAAAAATCTTTATTACAGATTTTTTTCTTTTTTTAACAAGCCAGGAATAATAAAGCAAATCACTTACGCACACTCCTAAATATAATCTCCAGCCAAAGGGAGAAGCAGTGACTCAAATTCACCATAAAATATATTTCAAAAGAGATGCCAAATTGTTTGTAAAGAACAATAATAGACGTTTGGTCATGGGTTATTGTTTCTTTCTTTGTAGAAACGATATAAGCCTTAAATGTAGGAAAAATGATCTTTTAATACAAAAATTGAAATGTTAAAGAAAAATTATGATTATGCCATACCTCCAAACCGTCTATCCGTTTCGGAAGTAATTTAGGACAATTAGACTTTAAATAAATTTTTTTAGAAAAGATTAATTTTTGAGCTGTCCTTAAAAGTAGAAGGGAAATT
Source organism: Warburgia ugandensis (assembly GCA_035236585.1). NCBI lineage: Eukaryota > Viridiplantae > Streptophyta > Magnoliopsida > Canellales > Canellaceae > Warburgia > Warburgia ugandensis. The sequence continues at coordinate 70,951,113 of CP141134.1, forward strand.
CGATAAACTGAACTTTTTAATATTATCATGTAGAAATTTTTTCTCAGAAAATAGGAGAGGGCAAAACCAAATGGGTCCATTTCTTCATTAATTCAAACGATAAAATCGTGCTGTGCATGAGCTTTACATAAAAAATTTCCTGCGTTCAAGAATCACTAACCTTTGATTTTCCAAGAGTCAATTGGAGAGTGAAGAGCCTAGCCTTTTGTTTGCACGTCATTTATTTAAAGCCCAAAATTCAGAATCTTACAAGGCTGGAGGGACCCAGGAAACATAATAAGGTGAAACCAAATATCAAGATAAATTTTCTTTTGAACTAGAGAATTAAGTTAATTTGGATGAACAAACAAAGTAAAGGAAAAAGAAAAGAAAACAATGTTGGATTGTTTGACGTGCAGGCAAGACTCAAGAATCCAGGAATGACAAGAACTGCCGGATTCCCGCTCCCATCCGATGTTTGGTAGTGAAAAGAAAAGAAAAGTTGGAATGTGATTGCGCACCTGATTTTCCATTTACCTGTATAAATTTTATAACACTGAGTTTCACTCAATTTCCTTTTCTGGGAGCAAGCGGGATTCGTGGGTGAATTTCTCACTCCCTGACTCGAACTAGACATTTTCACAGCCAAAAATTTTATAACCAAGTTTAGTTGGCATATGAATAAACTCTGCTAATCCCTTAATAAAATATAAGCAGTAAAGTATTATCATAATCTTAATATGTTGTCTATATTTTCCATGATACTGTTCAAGCTTGTGCTCATTAGTCAGATAACATGCACCAATTAGTATCATCAAACAGCACTAAAGATCATCTGTTTGCAATATGGTTGGGCCTTATATGACATTCCTTTGCTGAACGTTCCTGCTAATTTCCAACTCAATTTATGCAAGGATGATGTCTTCTTTGTAGCACTGATAAACTGGTTTGATCCATGGTTCATATATTAAGATTTCATGGGCACGATTTTGTTTCTTACACCCTTAATTTAAAAATACTTAAATAAGCATAAGCTTACTATTAGATTTCAATATTAAATCAGGCATATTTTGATAGAAATTGTACCTACTTAGCAAAAGAGTAGGGTTTGAGAGGACTGACGGATTATATAAAGGAAAGGAGAGGGGAACATGGAATACAGAAGGAAGAATATGAACAATACCCTTAATGATGTACTTTTTTTTTTCTTTGGGATCAAATGTTGTCTGATCTCAGTCTATCTCTTAGCTATTTAAGGGCAGGTTTCCAACCACAGATCTATGAGTCTGCTTGGTAGTGCTTGTATAAACAGAAGCACCCCTTTCATGAGGCCTTTGTAAGATTGTGTTCTCCGCTTCAGTCACTTTATTCACTCCCTCTTGCCATCCATTTGTGTACGCTTCCTTTACCTGGAATACTGATCTTGCAACTGAGAGTTCATCTGCTTTTCATCTTTTGTTTTTCACCTGTTAACTTATTTCTCTCCTGTTTGCTTGCCGAATGCCGGGATATTGGTTAGAGAGGCATAAGCATCTAATTATTGAAAAATTGTTGTCCTATTCATGACGAAATTTTGGGTCTTTGGGGGTTTTCTATCAGCAAAAAGCACAAACCACGTTCTAGTTCCTTTCTTTTTGTGCTTTTTATGTGTTTCTTGGTTTCTAAAGTGTCTTCAATTCCATGTTTTGAATGTATCGGAATTGTTATGTAGCTTGATTCAGTCTACGGATCGTTGTTTTGCTTTGGTGTCGATCGATAACAGATCTATAAGAGAGCTTTCTTCAGTCCACTCATGGGAGGTTGTAGGGTTGAATTAGCTGCTGACTCATTCATCCAAATACCTAGCGAGAAATCGGTTTAAGAGCTCGGTAAATGAGTGAATGATGCGGGAGATAAGTTGAATCTTATGCTTCCCGTTCTTGGACTGAAGGGAGCTCCCTTCTCCAGTATGTTATCCCAACTTTCTTCTTCATTTTCTGTTGAGATCTGTTTATGTTTTTTGCTGGCAAAAGTGGTTTCATCTTGATTCGTGGTTAAGAAATGATGCTGATGGATGTGCCTAAACGTAATTTCCGCTATCGAGATCTTAATTTCTGATCAAGATAAATCCGTCGTACTGGGTTCTTGACAGTATTGTTGCTCACATGGCAGGTAGGTGGTCTGGATGAAATAATGGCTGAGTTTGAAAATTATTGCTGCATGCATCCATCCAGCAGTCTGATCTTAGGGAGGAAGAAGGTGGTTCCTTGTCTTTCATTCATATTTTAAATGTCTTTCTGTGCAGACTGCAATCATGGGTCTCTGACAGCCTTACCATTATTCTGTATTTGGGCGTTTAAACTAAAACGAAATACTTTCCACTTGTGGTTGTAAGTGGTGAACCTGAGCCTTCCAGGCCTCGCACTCTCTTTCACTCTGCGTCCGTGCGCCATATCAAAGCATGCTTGGAGACAGACGTTGCCCATCAAAATCCAGGGAGTGCAATTTAGCCCAAACCCTAAGTCTCTATCCGCTGTTTTCCCTAACCTTTCTACTGGGCCAATCAGAAGTCGTTTTGCCCTCCATACACTCTCCCGCTCTCGCACGCTCGCTCTCGGAGAAAGGGTCAATACCCAATGTCTAATATCGGTGAATGCGGTATGATTTCTTCAGAAATAACCATGTTTGGAAATGTTTTGCGTTTTTCTCTTCTTTGTTTTTGCCAATCTCAGAGGCAATACACGTGGGAAGTGCCTGCATCTTAGTCTTCCACGGTAACTCCTTGGGGCTTGCTCTCTCTGCTTTGACGAGTTCCTAGACATGTTCCCTTGGGAACACTTGCCGAAGTGCCCGCTTCTTGAGGAACTGAACTGAATGAGGCTGGAAGATAGTCTCTAGTTTCTATAAGAGCAGCTTGAGATAACTGCTTTGTTCTCCTCTTATTGAGTTTGCTCTATAGCAGGTTCACCTTGATCCGTAGATCTGTAAGACTGTAAATTGTCAGACAGCACAAATCGTTTCCATTTCTCTTTGAACGGCCTGATTGGAGACATAGTCCCTCTTGTTTAGTTTCGCATTTCTAGTGGTATAAAATCATCAGCTTGCATTATTTAGCCTAGTTTGGATCTATACATCTTTAAACCTCATCTTGGATCTTTACATCTTTAAACCTCATCTTGGAGCTTGACCATACGCTCTCTCTCTCCTCCCCCACCCTATTTATCCTAGTTTGGAGAAGTAGTATGCTACTTGTTGATTTTGCTCCTCTATGAGAAAAACACCCATATAGTTTTCTTAATGGAATCTTCACCACCATTCTGACGAAAAAGCAGAACAAAAGAAAAAGAAACGCTGTATTAAACATCAGCTTCGAGCTTGAAAATATGTTCTCTCTCTCTCTCTCTCTCTCTCTCTCTCTCTCTCTCTCTCTACATAAAATCTCATCTTAAAAGAGGATAACCTTGTGGAGGAAGTGGTATTATTAGCTAAGTTTTAGGACGTTTTACCCGAGTCGTTGCTGAAATAGATGAAATAAATTCGGTTCAAATGAGAAAGAAACCTAAGTTTTGTATAGTTCCGTCAGTAGGGGTGTGAGTGACAACTGCCAAATAGGTCTTGTGGTTCTCCTTGTTTCCATGTGAGTCTCTGTAGAAATGTTTACCCCATCTGACCACAGATCATCTTGTACGAGGCATTTTTTTCTTCTTTTCGGTTATTAAACCGAGCTTGGCAGCCATGCCAAATAAGGGCACGGCCTTTTCTCTTTTCCCCTTCCTGATTTCCGACGGGCTCTTTACCATTCTATGATTGATTACTGCCCCTTCTCCACCAAACCAAAGTTCTACTGCTTTCCTCTTTAAAGTTTACACCTCTCCTCGTGTATTACTATTTACATGTTACCCACAGGGTTAATCCAAATGTATACACCCTAATGGTTCCACGTGTGCCATTTCGACCTGGGATGCCCAACAGCTTGAGATTCTACCCCATTTTTTGTCATGTGGTTTTCACATTGCATGGAAATGCTTGATTTCCCTTTATTCGTTGGGGTCCTTGTGTTCCCAGCCATTTGGAAAGGTTTCTCATTATTTTGACCTGTTGCACTGGTTTTGTGAGGTTGAACGGAAACAAAGAATCAAGCGCAGAGATCTTTGGTGGTTGCGACATTTTGAAGTTGAACACTGATTAAAGGCATACAAAAGTAAACACTTAGAGCCTGATTCTCTTTTCAAAATAGAGCCATATTAGAACACTGTTTAGTGACGATTACAAGTGTATGACTTTGTTTGGTTTTACCTCTTGGTGCATGACACATAATGTACCAGACTATCTTATGGGCATTTTTAGTCAAAAAGTGTTAGATTGCTTGTGGTAAACGTATATAAAAGCTAACACTTGGAGCCTGATTCTTTCAAAATAGAGCACCATCAGAACACTGGCCAATGATGATCACAATCTCTTGACATTGTCTGGTCTCCCTTACTGCTCTATGCGACAAATTAATTATAGCAAATGCTAGCTAAAGTAAACACGTAAGACTGATTCTTTGTTCAGAATAGAGCACTGTTGAGTATTGATTTTTTCTTTTTCGAAAATGGAATAGAGCACTAGCTAGCGATGCAAAGCTTTGTTTGATTGCCCTCGTAGTGTATGACACAGCATTTTATGGACATATTCTAGGACAAATGGTTAAAGTAATCACAGTAAATGTATACGAAAAGTAAACTCTAAAAGTCAAATTCTGAGTTCAAAATTAAGCATTATTAAAACACTGACCAATGGTGATTGCACTTGTGTGGCTTTATTTGGCGTCCCTCCGTGGTGTATAATTCACTGGTGTGTTTTGGATCGTTTTTAGGCATAAATGTCATATTACTAAACTTTTATAGAAAGAAATGCTACCCTCATATTCAACCACATAATGGCATGTAGGACTTTGTTGAACTATGATCAGGTCTTGAGAACTTTTTAAAGAATTTCAATAAACACGTTATATGCTCAATTAGAGAGCACAAAGAAACAGAGGAACTCCAAAAACTAAAGTTTGGGTACGAATTGATGTGATTTTAATTGTTAGCTGGCTTCCAGCCGCTTATTATTTGCTTTATTTGATGTATTCACATTACTCTTGATTTTGATGTAAAGAACATAGTTTAATTATCATTGAAAGAAGCCCTCTACTACACTAATAAGATGGAGATCATTCAGCATCAGCTTGCATCGGATGATGAGTGGATTGGAAACCCACAAACGTCTTGGTTGCGAGTCGAGGAACTTACCCAACTCAGTTGTCTGCTCCAAGATACTAAACCATTCTTTGCCAACGAATTGGCTAGGCTATCAGCAGATCAAAGGAGTAGAAAATGAGAAAATGAATGTAAATCAAAACCAAAACACTGTACAGCTTATATATCATTGACACTTTAGCTTATACATATAACACATAAGAATAGCCCCTTAACCAATGAACAGAAGCATTAGAGATCGCAGTGCAACAGCCTCACAGTTCTGGAGGTGCCTGATAGCGGGGACTTTGTCTGAGATCTGCTACACACCGTGAAACTTTATGTATAAAACATGGCCTAGCTGTAAATCATGCATGCAGCAGTAGAAATAAAATCTCTTTTCTTTACTGGAGGATGGTCATTTGGCATGACTCAGTGCATTGTCATGGTTCCAAGCCGTTTCTTTGATACTATAGACATACCTTCATGTAATTCTTTTTCCTTTATGTTGTACTTAGTTGGCAAATGATTTTGGTAGATTCCATCCCTAAAGACGGGTACGTGTCTGTCTTTATACATAGGCGGGGCCCATAAGTCATCTTTGTATATAGGGCAGTCCCTGCCCTTTCTACAAGTTCTGCACTTTTGGAGAGTATGTATAGACTGTTTCTGAAAAAGATCTGAACCATCTGGTTGTCGGCCTCCCATAATTGTACGCAAAACTTGACCGACACAGGTTCGTTGACTGTACGTCTGTATTTTTGGTGGCCTTTTGGTCAAAGTGTTATGCTCCTTCGATATTCTAACCATTGATTTGAGTGCTACGGATCTAAGCCTCAAAGTTACGGGCTGATATATGGCTTGGATAAAGAAAAGCTTGGAAGGGGTGAATTACACACCCTTATTTTGTATTTTGTAAGAGTATTTTTATATTTTTAAAAAAAATAATTTTTACTGGGAGACTAATTGAGAGTTAGCGCACCACCCATCATGAAGTATAATACTTCGGAAAATTTGAATGTGAAGCTATATCACTACAAAGTAATATATGTTCATACGGTTTCCTATATGTAGGGCACATAACATTGTATGGAAATCATAAGAATGATTGTGGGCATGCGCACATTTTATGAAATTATCCATTCGCCTCCCAAAATTGGTAGCACTAAAAAAGTCATCTAACGGGTGGATCCCTTGTACTTACAAAGTAGAGAGTGTTAGTATAACATGAAATCTTGTTGAGTACCATCCATACTTCAAAGGTAGGGGCTCAACTTAGATGTACTCGTTGGAATAGAATGAATTCGATGAATAGAATAGATCAAATGAAAGATATAGAGAAAAGCGCACATATGTCAAAAAATGCCCCGTTTACACTTTATATGTACTTTATTGGGATGGGATGAATTTGATGCATGAAACTGTAATAATCCTTAATTTTGATTTATTTGTTATGTAATTATATTATATTTTAATTAAAAATAAATTTAATAACTTAATTATGTGAAAATTTTAATTTAACAAATGTAACCCTTTTAAAACTTAAGATTTAAAATTGAAATTACAAAAATAAAATGTATGCATTGATAAGATTTCAACGACATTAATTTTTTGAGAAACGAAAGCCATGGTGAAAAAAAAATTCAAAATTTTTATTAAATGAAAAGAGGCCTAAATATTGATAATGGCTCTCCTATATTTGTTGTTTTGTGGACTGGAGGTGCCATGGCGAGGAGTGGGCACAACACGTAGATGACCAACTGTCAGGTTTTCGCCGGAAAAAAGCCCTGGCGGCTGCACCCTTTCCCTCCGTTCAATCTCCTTCATCCCTGGCATCGGCTTCTAACCCCCATTTAGCCCGAATTTTTCCTGCACTGGCGACCCAGAAAACTCATTCCTTCCGGCGAAGTGCACATGGGATTTTACCTTTTTCTATTCACGGTCCCGGTCTCAGGCGGCAACCGTGTCAGGGACGCGGACCGCCACTGGAACTCCCTTTTCCTCTTTGTTTTCTTTCCCTATTTCCCCTCTATTCGGTGCAGCCAACTGATGCGATGCCGAATTTGGTCGGCTTCGCCGGATTTCTACTCCCTTCCCCCTCTTTTCCCTTTCTAGTTTTGCGCTTGCGCAGCCTATCTGACACGCCTGCGCACACAAGTCGGCTGCACGGGACTCCCTCCCTCCTCTCCTTTCACTAGCACAGCTTGGTTGTTGAGCAGGGCAGCATGCCTGGATTTCCCCCTTGACCTCTATTTTCCTACGTAAATGGGCTTAGGGGGGTGACCGTGTCACAGCCGCCACCGTCACCCGCCCCACTCTCCTCTACTTTGCTGAGTTGGCACCGGTGGACCCCATTACCAGTACCCACTCTTACACTTTGAACTCTTCTTGTGCACAATTTATAAGTATTTAATTCTTATTATGTACAAAATATAATAAATTCACAATTTACAAAATTTTAATTTTTACAAATAAGTCAAGTAAATTCCTTAATCTTCTTTTTTTGGCACATCAAGAACCACAAGCCCAATGGTGCAAATTTGAGATGCCTTTGTAAATGGAGTTGATTTGGAAGAGGTTGGGGATGGCAGTTTTCATTCAAGAGCCCAACCTAGAAATGTATTTGTTTAGAATTTGTGCAGAAGAGCAACTACAATCCTGAGAGTTGAATAAGCTGGTGGAGAAAAAAAGTAGAATTTTCAAAAGCCATATAATATGGGCTTCATTTTACTATTAAATCTTATATCAATATAAAAGGCAGGCTTGGTGCATGAAGCTCCCGCCTATGCAGGGTCTAGGGAAGGGGCAAATCAAGTACATAGTCTTACCTTGCAAGAGACTATTTTCATGCATTGAACTTGTGACCTCAAAGTCACATGACGACAACTTTTACTGTTGTGCCAAGGTTCCCCTTCAAATCTTATATTAATATACTCATAATTAATTTTAAATTTTCTTGTTTTGACCTTGCTACTATTCTATTAGAGTTTGAGACTTTTTCATTTAACTTGGAAAATTATGTCTAATATTTTTATTTATTAGAGAGAGAGGGAGGATAATTTCCATGGTGCAAAATATGACATTGTTTTCTAGACCTTTTGTGTTTGCAAAATAGACTATAACACAAAATAAGCTCAAAATTGTGTATTTTACAGCCACAAAAGGTCCAAGAAACAATGACTTACAGATATCCAACAGAGAAGATATTTGGTATCTTATCTTGGCTATTTGAGACATGCTGAATAAGATGACCAGGTTGAATTACTGAAGAATATGCAATATGGGCCCAGCATAACTTTTTTTCAATGCAAAACAATGACATGTTTTGTATCATAGAAATATCTTGACCCGAATTGAGGGTAAGATGGACTCATGATGTATTAGAAATCTAGGGCCTACCTAAGGTGAAAAATTATACACAATGGTATGGATGGCTGTAACTCAGTTTGGAGGCAGATTTGAAAGATCTAGACTGTTTAAAATGTTGTCAATTCCTTAGTTTGGAATGGTCTGAAAATCGATGATCCCACCGCATGCAACTTTTTGGATGATCTCTAGCCTATTTAAGCTATCATTATTGCTTCGATCGACAGAATGTTATCACCGTGAATGCAGAAAAGTAGCGCTTACAGGGTAGACACTCTTGCTGAGAACAGTTTTTATTTTTTCAGTTTTTAAAATTATCACTCGTGATGCTTCTTAGGCTATGATCATGCAATGGACTTGTTTTTGGTATCCTATATAAGGGCCGATGAACAAAATGAATGCCATAGAGCCTCCATAAAACGTGCATAGATTGGAGCCTCCATGGCAACCTCTGTCAACCTCCAACACATCAATTAAAACAGTGCTAATCATGATTTTGCTGATCCGATAACACAAATGTAAATCAATGATGCCCATCAACTTCCAAAAGGAAACATAACAGAGAAGTAGATGCCCATGCACCACAATTTTGCTTTTATAATGACTAGTTAAATCCACGTGCCTCGCATATAATGCCAACAAATTTTGTTTTAAAAATGGCCAAAATGGAGTTTCTCACTTGGGTGATCAGGATTGAAAGCAGTGCATAGGTACTTGGGTCAAACTCTTAAAAGAAGAAATAAGGACAGCCCCAGTGCATGAAGCTCTTGCCTATGCAGGGTCTGGGGAAGGGGCAAGCCACAAGGACCTAAAGTACACAGCCTTACCTTGCATTTGCAAGATGCTGTTTTCACCCCTTGAACCCATGACTTCAAGGTCACATGACGACTTTTACCATTGTGCCACGGCTCCCCTTTCTCAAAAGAAGAAATACAACCAAATAATGTTATGAACTTTAGCTTATTTGACTGAATAAGCCTCTACGCCATGCACCGGCCTAAGAGTTTAATGATACATGGCAAATCAATAGTTAGCTAAATGATCATTTAGGATTATCAACATCACCGAGGAAATAACATTGATGCCCAGACCCTAGGGGAAGGGGATGATAACATTGGCACCTTTTGATCCTGTTCGATAGACAAAATTGCCACTGCAAGAATCTAATCGGACATCATAATCTGCATTCATCTTTTAGCTTAAGGCTTTTTCTCAAATTTTAGAAGCAAGGTGTTAGAATGTGACCTTGTCATATAGATAAAATTAAGATGCTAAAAACGAATAGTCCCCACTAATCTTTTAAATGGCTAGAATTCTATGTGGGCCTAGTATTGTGAATATCCAAGTAGTTTAGAATGTTGCCCCTGACTTAGATGGGCTATGGTAAAAAATTCTCGTCCATTTGATGATCATAGCAATTGCAGTTTTCAGTTAGAAAATGGATGGTAAAACTTTTGACCATTCACTTTACAACCAAACAAAAAACAGTGCCTAAAATTATACTTTAGATGAGCATTTTGGTTTATAATCCATTTAAGTAAAACGCAATAATTTGAACAACTTGGATCTTCACAAAACTGGACCTACAAAGAGTTATAGCCATCTAAAAGATTAATAGGGAGCTAATGCATAAAAAATATAGGCGATTATGTCACTTCGCAAAAGAAGAGGTGAGACAAATTTTAGAGCAAAAAATGAAATGCTATATTTTTTTGCGGTAAGAATAAAGGATGATTTTGTATTGGAATATCACACGGTAATTTTTCATGGGTAATTTTATCATTTTAGAGGCAAACAGGGGCACCTAACAGGATGGGCACCGGTATTGTTATATAAAAAGATCACAGAAGGGCAGCTCCGGAGCACGAAGCTCCTGTCTATGTTGGGGCCAGGGAAAGGGCGGACCACGACGGCTTATATTATGCAGCCTTACCTTGCATTTTGCAAGAGGCTGTTTCCATGCCTTGAACCCGTAACTTCAAGGTCACAGGACAACACCTTTGACCGTTGCGCAAAGGCTTCCCTTCACAAAAGGATGAGGGAAATAAGGGCTAATTCCTCGTCATGCAGCAGTGAATAAATGGATGATACAGAAATTTACACAGAAAAAAAAGGATGTCAAAATGTTAAAAGATTGAATGGTTAGCAACTTAGTTTGATTCACTAGAGAAGATTTTTAAGGTCTACTGTTGTTAAGCTATGGCCTCAAGGATGGATATGGTCTAGATCAACAATTGGAGGGTAGCAACTTAGCATCTACATTGTGTCAATCCAGCGATGTTCTACATCAAGGACGTGTGGAAGAGTAGAGTCCAACTTTGTTTCATGTATGATGGTAGTTTTTTTGTAGATCTGATCCATTCATCATGATCGTAATGACTTAACTAGGCTACATACCAAATCTTTATGCCCATTGAATGGTTTTAGCCTCTTTTAGTTGAAAACCTGACCGTCAATTATTTGATTTTCTAAAGACAAGATATGTGGTTGCATCATCGAAATGGTTTGATTTTTGTCGCATGTTATCTAATTTTTGTCAGCCAAATAGTGATGAGAGGGCATAGATCTTCGGTAAAACTAGTCTATGGTGGAGTCTGTTTCTCTAAAGGTCCCTCGAGTGCCTATTCCAAGTGGGACATTGGGACTGCAATATGTATTTTTACCTGTAAAGCATGCCAGATAAATGTGTCGGTCCCTACTATTTCATTGACCCGATGAACCGATCAAGTAATAACCAATACTCATACAGACCAATGAATCTGAGTTTCAGCAAGCCGAAGCAAGAAGATGTTTTAATGGATGCCAAAGACGAAATAAACTGCACCAGTGTGAAAGAAGAATGTTCGAACATTTCTGGGTAATGGAACCTCAGCTCAGACAGACTAGATTCGTGGTCAATCTGCACGAACTTCTTGAGGTTTTTAGGAAATCATCCATTAAGATATCTATTCAAAACAGAATTTTGGATAGGTGAAACTCAAGAAAAAATGTTGAAAAGTATGGCTAAGGTTGTCATTTATTATCCCAAAACAGAGAGAAATCGAAGTCCTGTTCATATGAATCCTGACAAGCCATAACAAGTTCTTGAAATGGAAAATTGCCTCACCTTCCATTGAAGCATCCAATTATATCTGAGACAATTTCACTCCATCTGCTCTTCCTCTATTGAGTCTCAAGGCATCACTAGAGACCAATCCTACACTAGGCAGTAAGCTGCTCTGAAGAACAGTAACAGTAATAACAATGTCGGGGCAGAACTAGCCTCTCCCATGGTAAACCACAGGTTTGAGGCTCGTTGTTGATGTACGTTCAAAACAAAGAACAGTGATAACAATGAGGCGGCTTCATGTTCTACGATCTTCTGGGTCCAGTCTTAGCTTAGCATCCATCAAACTATCGATATGACTAGAAGTACATAGAAATGGGCATAAGATCTAGCAATAGCATTGCTCTAGATACACTGAAACAAATGAAAAACTACAACTATAATTGTAATTTCTGGTGTATATTCATCTCAAACTTGAACAATTGATGTGACTTGCTCCTCATTGGAAGATTATAAACCTTGACATGCTAAATGACAAGTGAAGTCTACTTATGCTCTATGAAAGGGAAAGACAACAGGAAACACCTCTATTTGCCAGATTTTTTTTATGGTTATTTACCTAAAATTTGTCTAACAAAAAATAGAATAAGGTTACATGTCTGAGAACAGTGAAATGAATTCTATTGATACGATAGAGAGAAGTATATGAAAACTTCACTTGCCCACGCATCAACATTAGTCATGCTGATTGGCGCATCAGAGGTCAAAGCAACTGTTGTTAGGTAACGACAGTTGAAACTGAAATTTCTCCAACAGGTAGGTTTCTGTTCGGCACTGCTTGGGAAAATTGGAAATGTTTTGGAGAAATTTTAGTAGAAGTCACCTTCTAGAAGAGATAGAAGAACAGAAAAGAAGCGAATGGAACTTTTTCTGCACCTCATCCCAAGTTTTTCTCAGTAAATCGAGAGAGAAGTGTTTCCTACAAGGCTCCAACATTCTGTTATTGGTCTACATCCATAGACTAAAAGATCCACTTGGGAAAACCTATGATCTGTGTATACAGACATGATACATGTAAGTGTATCCCGCACAGAGAGGTCTCACAACTCCAACATGGGAAAGCGGCAAATAAATGAATAATTAATTAATTAAATATATAAGTAATGCAAAAACATCTAATAAGCTTGCAAATGGTCGAAGACTAGACGTAAAGAAATATTGCAGCCGTGAGCTTCACAGAGAGGTATAATGTAGTGGCCAGCTTCTTCACGGCACAGAAAAAGGAAGTTGCAGACATATGCTGCAGCTTGCAGCCGCATATGCTGCAGAGACAAGTTACTTCATGGCAGAAAAACGGGATGCAGAGATATCAGTGCAGCTTAAAGTGAGATAGGTTGAAGAACATGGAAGAAGTTGGGGGCAAATGGGAAGCTTCCTGCCAGTGTGATGTTCCTTTCTGTCAGAAGCTTCTTGCCGGTGATTTTCGTCACTGCAGAAGACAGCAGAGATGGTGGAGGAAATGGAAATAAGGAGAAATAGCATTTTTGTCCAAAACATGTAGAAAACACAAACATTAAAAATTTACAAAATATTGAAAATATGTTAGAAAACTGAACCATGTCTGATCACTTGTCGTACAGTGTTGACACACATGTCCACGTTAATACGTACCAACATGCGTGTCGGCCCAAAACATGTGTCCGCTAATCAGAGTTGGGAACACAAATTCCACGAGTCAATCTAGGAATTGAAAATACAGAGAACAGTCACGCTGATTCAGTGCGTAAGGTGAAAGCAGTTGTTGCATAGCTACCAACTGTTGAACTTAAATTTCTCCAACAGCTATAAGATCAGAGTGCAAATTTTTGCAGAAACAAGAAAACAAATAGAAGAGGATAAAGAAGCAAAATGATTTCTGCTGCATTTATCTCAAGTAAAACTGTGTAATCATTTAACAAAAAAAAAAAAAAAAAGGGCAAATAGATGAGATTCCACCATTTACGATTTCACATTTTCATACATGGAAGTAAATCCAAAATTGCAGCCAAGAAGATACCAGACAGAGAAAAAAAGATTGCACCACCTCCTGTTGTAGAAAAGTACCTTGGCCATTCATAAACTATGAAGTCCAACATGGTCTGGTATCTGTTAAAGGGAACAGCAAACATTTATATTTCCTCCATCCCTTACCCACAGATCTAAGATTTTGAAGTTTTAAAGCGAGCATGCTGTCCCTCTAGCCTTGCTTCAAGCAATTTTGCCTTCAATGTTTTTTCCTTCAAGTTACGTGGCAGCTTTGAAGAAGCTTCAGATCGCTCAAAATCTGGGGAAGTACGACGGTAGTTCCACTGCCGTACTGGACTAGATAGACTGAGACCATCACCTTTGTCTCTTGAACCAGAATGACCCATCCATGACAGGTGGCCGTAGGAATCTTCCATGTGATCAGTCTCAGGGCGAGCCCTACCACCTTCAGAAAATGATGAGTGGTTCGTGATTAAGTTAGCAATGGTGTGATCCAATGCAACGGTTCCGTTCCTTTTACCCTTTCTGTCATAACTGCCCTCTTGCGCCTCACAATTTTCAAACTTCTGGGAGATACTGATTTCAGTCTCATTTACATACTCTCCTCCAGCATCAAGTGCAGCAGTCATAGGGCTTCCTTGAACTGTTTCTATAGGCTTTGCCCTGTTTCCATTGCATAGGTTGGCCCCATCCATTTGGTCTTCAAACAGTACTTGCAAACTAGATGAATTACAGCTCTTGATCCTTTCACGGGACCCCAGCTTTTTCTTTGAGGAATTAGATTTCTTCACTTCATCCACAGAACTTGATTTCTTCATCCCCTCCAAATCCTCTATGCTTTTTTCTCTATATTGCCTCGAGCAATCATTTCTTTCATTGTCATTAGCATTCCTATTCAGATCAAAGCAGTGTGAGTCACTAGCTATAGAATCTTCATCCCCAGCATCTTGAGGTGCACTTACAGCCCCATTAAGAGGGAGAGACTCAAGGGAGTGTCGACGCAAGGAACCATCCCTCATGGCATCATTCTGTGACAAAATATTGTTCTTAGAACCACTGGATTGTTTAGCTTGAAGTAATGTCTCTATCTCACATCTTAACCTATCTACTATTGTGTCCTTTTCAGCCCTATCGCATCGAGCTTCTGCAAGTCTCATCTGAACTCGTTCATCAAGCCATGCTTCAGATATATGGAGTATCAACCGATCATCTCTACTATCACAATCTTTCCCTGACTTCTGTTTTAGAGCCCGCACCTCCTGTTCATAGTCTCCTACTCCCCTTGCAAACTCATCACAGAGCTTTTCCAACAGAATCCGTGTTTTTCTTTCTTTCTCCAATTCTCTCAGCGATTTTGAGAAGGCAGACTTCACCTCTGACAACTCTCTAACTAGCTTCCTATGCAGGCTCTCTGATCGTCTCCTCACCTTCCTCTCATCTTCAAGCTCATCCCTCACGGACTGAACTGCTGCTTTAATCTTATCTTGCTCCTTGCTTTTCCTAATTAATTTGTCCTCCATAACTTGCTTTATCAGGTCATCTATTTCACGTCGATCTGAGTGCCGCTCTTGCATCAGCTGCTGAATCCGTGCCCGAGCATGTTCTAGCTCCATTTTCAAAGCTTTGACCAATGACATATTGGACGCATGCTGTTCTTCTAGGCTCCAGATACGGTTCAATACTTTTAGTAACTCTGTAGACGTTTTAAGACTATAACCCGTCTCCGCATGCCTTCCATTAAAATCCAACGAACTAGTTGGAGTGATGGGCTGGTTATAAGCTGCTATCTAAAAAGAACAGAAATGAACATTCGCAAACTCAATGAATGTTGACAGATGAACTACTTACAGACTATGGAGGTTTATTCAACATGACAAAAAATGTCTTAATCAGATTATTAAGTAACTATAACCCCCAATCAAGCCTTCAATATTTTATTCTTCTTATAAAACCAAATGATATACTTTTTAATTACCAAAGGAATGCTGGAAGTAGAGAAGAATTGCAATCAAAGGATGGCCTGCTCATGTTAGAACCCACAGCAACTAACAAGAATGAGGAAAAGAATATGTTCTTACCTCCATTGAGCTACTACAACTAGCTGGAGACACTGGCTGCATAGCTCGACCACTGCTCCTTTCTGTTGCTTTATGGTGTTGTATCAATGACGTCAAAACATGCCTCCTCAAACTACTAGCACTTTCTGGCTGGAATAGAAAAGAAGAAAAAAATTAACAGAAGAAGAAGAAAAAAAAAAAAACCCAACTCCTATAGGTTCAGGGTTTCCAACCCCATAGAATTAATCATGCTATGGGAAATAGTTGGATAAAGTGAAAAATATAATCTCAGAAACCAGCGGTCAGAAGTGCAACTGGGAGCTGATAAATATTGTTAGAAAAGATGCAGAAAAAACCTTGTCACTCTAGCATAACGTAATTGAGAACTAACTTAAAGAAACACAGTAGATATAACAAACAATCACCACAAATCATCATCTGAATGATGTAAGAACATTTTAGGAAAAATTTAAATCATTATGCATGTAGATAATGGCCTGCCAATGGTATAGGCCCAGATGAACATTCAATGTCGGGTACTGGATTGAACAGTGAACATTTATCCCAAAGTCAGAGTTTCATTCATATATTTCAAAGACCTAATATGTCACAGCAAAGCTACATTCTCGAAGTGAAGTTTTAAGATGTCTGCAAAGCTAAATATAATCTTAGGCAAAGTGATAAGATACGAATTGCAAACATTGAAGCTCCAACTCTAGCAGAACAGACTAATGAGGGCTGGTGCAAACATACCATCGCAAACCAATTAGAAAAACAGATAGAAGTTCTATCATCAATAATCGACATCATAAACGTGTCTTGCACCAAACGACCATCAAAGAAGTAAAGACCAAAGGAAGAAATTTCAGAAATCATCCCATAAATCCTTAATGGATTAGCAAAGAAAACTTAGCAAGAGTAAAGCTACAATTTCCATCAACACCCAGACACAGTATCGTAACAGAATCCAATGAAAGTTGACATGATGTAGAGTAATTTATAGTAAGAATTAAAACATCTTGGGGGACAGATAAAAGGGCAGCCGGTGCACGAAGCTCCCATGAATGCAGGGTCTGGAGAAGGGGCAGACCACAGAGGGTCTATAGTACCAGCCTTGCCTTGCATTTTGGGGGACAGATGAAACGGAAAATATAGCTAAATGCCTAAATCTCAAATTAACTAATAAATAAATTTTCAATCAAAAGAAAATGCTGAACATACGGAAAACATATAACGGAAAGGACCAGCTAAATATTTAGAATAATCAAGCAAGGATAAAATCTACAAAAGCAACAATGCAAGTCCATATATGAAAAATTTGTGGACGTTAAAATAAAACGGTCATTAAGTACCAATCAGCTAGATAGCAAATAAATCAAGAAACGAATCAACCAAAGAACCACCGATCAATCATGATTCCAAAGAGAGCGATAAATATCCTATTCAGATCCAAAACCCCATCAAGCAAAAAGAAAAAGGCAGAAACAAACGGTAGAATTGTAGAAAATACATGTTCAGCAGCACGCGGTACACACATTGTTCAGAGACACACAAATGACAGTCAAATAAGCAGTAAAAATTAGAACCCCAGATAAACCCATCAACAAATTAACCCATAACAATACCAAAAGCAATAGACTCATTCTCAAACAGAGTCCAGATAAATCCCATCATCAAAAGAGCCCAAAAACTCATCAAAACCGTAGTCAAATCAATTCAAGATCTTCCTTTACCTGATCAGGGGGACTATGAGGTGGATCAGCCAAATTCCCATGAAGCTCAAGACCCTTGTCCTTGTGTGGACGAACCCTGACACCCCGGCTCATTTTACCAACAGGAAGCCTCTGAATCTCCCAAAGGTTTGCTCCTAGCTTTCTGGCAGAAAGAGCTGGAATTGTTAGACCCCCTTTTTTATTATCATGAGCACCCCCCAATTTCCATGTGGGCTCTGGAGTACAAGGGCCCCCCTTTTTCCCTACCAAAATCCCGCGTTTCAACTTTATGCCCAAGAATTCCTGCTTTTCTGCCGCACCATCACCCCTTCCTCTCTCCATTCCCTTCAACTCTTCCTCCAACCTCTTCCTCTCTCCATTCTCTCTCTCTCTGTGACTCTACTCTTTCTTCCGTGAATTTCTTCCTCCCACCCGCAATGGGTTCTGTCCAAACACCGTACGCTGAATTGAGTATCTGTCAATTTCTTGTTGGAGTCGAGAATTACTGGGGAATGCTAGAAATCTTTCCCTCTCTCTCTATAACTTTTCCATCAAAATCAACGTTAAGCTTTCTAAAGAGAGTAAAAAAATAAAATACCAAGGGTCGATATGATTGATTGGACCTTTTTATAATTAAGCTACCAAAGTTGTCCTTCTTTATGCTAGATTTACGGGTTTATCCTAAAGCAGTAAAAATTGACAAACTCATCCCTTGGGTGCTTCCTGCTGAACTGAAAGCAGCACTGTTGAGGCCAATCGGGACGTAAGAAGAAAGAGAAGTTAAACGAGGTCTAACCCTGTGTGGTAGCCATCATGCTAAGTGGGTAGACCAAGCGTCGAGCCAATCACACCTTCAACGCTGGTAGAGGTGCAGGAACAATCAATGAAAGCCTGCATTCAAGGTTGAGATTTGCGACGCCGAATTTAGAGGGTTTATGCAATCATGGGAACTTCTGTATGATCTTTGTTTCTGATGGCTGTTGCATGCTCGTGTCTTCTTTTAAAGCAAGCAATGGCTTCAGAGCGCTATTAGTAAGGACGTAGTGAACTGTCGTTAGAAGCACACGAGCAAATGCCTTCTAGCACAGTGGCATTGAGGGCCTGCCTAGGTTACGGGTTCGAGGTGATCGATCATCTTTGTGTGTAGCTAGATGCACGCATGAGTAGTCCGGAGCCCGTGACCTACTAAGAGAGAGGCCTCTTCTTCTGTCACTAGGCTAGAAATTTGTTTTATCTTAGTTGTCAAGGATGAGATCTATAGTATGTTTGTTCAAATAATGATACTCTTTGCTTTGCTGAACACTTGTTTGATTGATTTATGGCTTTTTAGGAATCATCACAGCCTGTAAATATCAATGAGGGAGAAATGGAATATAATATATGTGTGTGTGTGTATAGAGAGAGAGAGAGAGAGAGAGAGAGAGAGAGAGAGAGAGACTGTGTGTGATGTTATTTGCCATCTCTAGTGTTAGCACACATCTAAGTAGGGTTCAATAACTTGCAAATATAAACATGGTGGTAAATAAGGGCAAGACTATCATCTTCCTCTATAAATAAACTGCAAGTGAGGAAGGCTTAAGTTTGTAACTTGACTTTGCACCCAAATGTATTCTCAATGAACTTTTGGCTGCAGTAAAAGCATAGCATGAAAACTCCTTTCCAAATGAAAATCATTGAGGAAGACTTTCCTCAATGTGAGAAGGTAAACCAATGGCTACAAAAATCAAGGT
Organism: Warburgia ugandensis; assembly: GCA_035236585.1. Taxonomy (NCBI): domain Eukaryota; kingdom Viridiplantae; phylum Streptophyta; class Magnoliopsida; order Canellales; family Canellaceae; genus Warburgia; species Warburgia ugandensis. Next base: position 70,970,232 of record CP141134.1, read on the forward strand.
TTTCTTCAGTTTTTCCTGCTAAAATTTCACCTAAGAAAGAGTTAGAGAATGGGGGCAAAATAAATGGTAAATATATGCAATAACTTTTCAGAATAACCAAAGGATAGTGGCTCTTCTAGGCTTTTCAAATGGTATGATATTCATCCTCTATCTTCATATCCCTATCACATAGTACATGGACCCACTAGTCGTCCAATGATGTTCCTCCAAATCAGTGGTCCAATCATCCATTGTACGCTTATGACGCATTACAATTTACAACTATTTTTGACGTTAGGTTGGGTGCCATAGTGCTCCTCAAAGTCATGGATACATAAGTCTTTGCCCTTTATGTGATTAAGGTCTCAAGTTTAGCACAAAGACCACAAGGTATGGGCAATTATAACTTGGGAACGTGATAACAAACACAAAGATTGAATTTGCTCATTGGGAACAAGCAGGTTATGAGTTGCTACGTCGTTGCATATCAGCCACACATGTAATCACACACATCTTGACTAGGATTAATAAAATTTAGTATGAGATCTGCGGCACTGCTCCAAATATCACACTGTTCATGTTATGCGTTTTGGTTACGGTCGATCCATAGGAAGGCCAAGAGCCAGATGCGTCTTGTTGTTGTTTCTCTTTACTGATGATAGAAAAGAACTCCTTTAGGTCACTTTTTAATAGATAAATGACAAAATGAAAGATCTTAAATCTTTGTAAAAGTAAATATTTGATTAAGAAAAATATTACAGTGATACAATAGAGAAGTGGGTCTCTCTCTCGGAATTATATGGTGCTCCCGAGAGAATTAAGGAGCATACGTTGGATATCAATCTTGCCGTTCAAATTTTATCGTGCGGTGCAGGTTTTGAGCCTAAAATATTATTTCTTATTAAGCTGAAAAATAAAATAATAGACACGGGTAATTTTCATTTTAAACATCTCACTTCTTCCCATAAGATTGTACCGTTTCTTGGAAAGGAGTAGAGACAAAACTGGGCTTTCTTCATCCTCCAGCCCAGCTCCTCCCATGAAACCAGAAAACCCTTTTCCTCAAAAGATGCTGCAAACCAAAAACCCAATTCCTTTAGAAAGTTCTAAATAACTCACTTTCCTCCTTTTTATGGTTTCAAGCATGAATATGTACTATTGGAGAGTTGCTAGTTCTTCTTTCCATATGAACAAACCACAGGTATCGGCGAGCTTTAGAGGGACCACTGTTGATCAGACAAAACTAGTTCTGCTAGAAGCGTGGTTGGAGCAAGATTCCCATGGACGAGAACTAGAGAGCGTCAAGAGAGAAGACTCATTGGATCATCAACATTTTTTTTTTCTGATTGTTTTTACTCTTGCATCATGAATGTACAGAAATTAGATATTTGCATTTGCATGGCGTCTTCACAGGGTTAGCTGTGATCCTTGGCACATTCTTTCAAGAACATGGTGCTTTTGGGATATCAATTAATTAGTTTTTTAAGATATAATCTGTTCATTTGAAGATGATTACGGCATTATGGCTGCTGACATCTCTCCGCCTTACGGCATTGCACTTCGATCTTCTACTTCCCTCGAGTCATCTGCCCTTCCATCTTCTTCGAGTTCCCCTTCTTTCAACAGCAAATAGGATCTTTTGGGTTTGTGTTATGTAAGAGAATAGGTTTTTTGGTTTCATTGAAGGAGTTGCTAGCCTAACCTTGGAAGTGACGCGCTGCATCATAATCCAAGTGCAGTAAAAAGTGGACATGGTTTATGCTACGGAGGTCGAGAAAGATGACAGTAAATAGGATATTTTTAGAGCATAAGATTCGTATCGCCTCATGGAATATAAATACATTGATAGGTAAGATTTTGGAGTTAGTAGATGCTATGAAACATAGAAGAGTCAACATTGCTTGTATCTAAAAAACCAAGTAGAAAGGGGCTAAAGCTAGAGAAATAGATGGATATAAATTAAGGTATGTAGAAAAGATAATAACGGAAATGGCGTAGGAATAATAGTGTATAAGAATTAAAGAATAAACTTGTGGATGTTAAAAGAATCAGTGACAGATTTATAATAATAAAACTTATTCTAGGAGAGCAGATTATAAATATTATAAGTGCATACGCACCACAAGTAGGGTTACAAGATATAGTCAAGAGGCCGTTTTGGGAAGATATGGAGAGAGTCGTGCAAGAAATTCCCAACACTGAGGGGATATTTATAGGAGCAAACTTAAATGGCCATGTAGGAAAAGAAAAGGAAGAATATGATAAAATACACAGAGGGTATGGTATATGTCAACAAAATGAGATGGGGGAGAATATCCTCGATTTTGCTTTGTCATATAACTTGGCCATTGCAAATACACTCTTTAAGAAGAGGGATGAACACTTAATAATCTTTAAAAGTGGACTTCATAAAAGCCAAATAGACTTTTTTCTACTTAGGAATAATGAACGATATATATGTAAAGATTGTAAGGTGATACATGATGAGAGTTTAATCTCACAACATAGGTTAATGGTTATGGATATCCATAGCAAAAGATGGAAGAAAAGAAATGAATTTAATGGGTATCCAAAAATTAAGTGATGAAACTTAAAAGGAGAGAAAATAATCTCTTTCACAAATAAGTTGATGGTAGAAGGAAATTGGAACTATGAAACAGAAGTAAATACCATGTGGATTAATATTGCTGAGTCCATTAAGAAAGTGGCAAAAGATGTTTTAAAAGTATTTAAAGGTAAAAGGCAATTAGTAAAGGAAACATGGCGGTGGAGTGAAACAGTGCAAAAAGTTATTAAAGAAAAATAGATGTATTTTAAAACATAGTAGAAGACTAGAAATAATGAAAACTATGAACAATATAAGAATGCTAAAAAGGTTGCTAAGAAAATAGTAAGTAAGGCTAAATTTAAAGCATATGATGAGCTTTATAATAGACTAGGAACAAGAGAAAGTGAGAAGGATGTGTTTAAATTTGCAAAAGTAAGAGAGCAGAAGGGTAATGACTTAGATCATGTTTGGTGTATTAGAAGCGATGATCGAAAGGTATTAGTCAAAGGTGATGAGATCAAACAAAGGTGAGAAACATACTTTCAAAAATTGTTAAATGACAATGGCTCTGAGAATATATGAATTGAAAATACTATAAATTTAAATAACATTGGATATTATATATATGAACATAGGATTAGAATACATTGAGTAAAAGAGGCATTGAAAAAGATGAAATCAGGAAAGGCCACGGGGCCCGATGATATACTAATAGAGGTTTGGAAGCATATAAGAGGTATTGGGGTAGTTTGGTTAACCAATTTGTTTAGTAAGATTATAAAATTAAAGAAAATACTTGATGAGTGGAAGAAAAACTCTATTATACCAATCTATGAGAATAAAGGAGACATACAGAGCTGCACTAATTATTGATGGATCAAACTTATGAGCCACATTATGAAACTTTTTTAAATAGTGATTGAGAAGAGACTATTACGACATGCAACAAGTATATCAGAGAATTAGTTTGTTTTTATGCCTGGGAGGTCTACCATGAAAGCTATTTTCTTACTTAAACAATTAGTAGAGAAATATAATGAGAGGAGGAAAGACCTCCACATGGTCTTTATCGACTTAGAGAAAGCTTATGATAGAGTTCGTAAAGAGTTAATATGGACGGTGTTGGGCAATAAAAGGGTTTTGCAGGGGTATATAGACATAATTAAAGATATGTATGAGGGAGTGGTAATAAATGTTAAGACCACTAATGGTGAGAGTGGTGATTTTCCTGTCACTATAGGATTGCACCAAGGATCGGCATTGAGCCTATACCTTTTCACATTGGTTATGGATGAGTTAACAAAACATCTGCACGAGGAGATTCCCTAGTGCATGCTATTTGCAGATAATATAATCTTACTTGATGAAACAAGAGAGGGTGTAAATATAAAGTTAGAGTTATGGAGAGAAGCATTAGAATCTAAAGGATTTAAAATTAGCATAACTAAGATAAAATATATGGAATGCAATTTTAATAAGGAGAGGAGTATGAGTGGAACACCAGTCAAGATTAATAACCAAGAAGTCCCCATAAAAGACCACTTTGGGTACTTAGGATCAATGATTTGTGAGAGTGTAGAGATTGAGAGGGAGGCTATCCAGAGAATCTAAGCAGGTTGGAACAAATGGAGATGTGCATCTGGAGTTTTGCGTGATTGGTGAGTGCCACTCAAACTAAAAGGAAAATTCTATAAGATAGCCATAAGGGCGGCCATGCTCTATGAATTAGAGTATTGGGCAGTTACGGAACATCATGCTCATAGGATGAGTGTCACAAAAATGAGGATGTTGAGATGGATGAATGGTAAGACAAGAAAGGATAGAATTAGAAATACAAATATTAGAGAAAATTTAGGAGTAGCACCAATAAGTAATAAGATGATAGAGATTAGACTTAGATGGTTTGGACATATTTAAAGGAGACTAATAACGGCACCGATTAGAAGGAGTGAGGTAATACAAGTAGAAGGTTCTAAAAGGGAAAGGGAAAGGAGCAAAAGAACTTAGATAGAAGTTGTGAGAAAAGATTTAAAAACTTTGAAACTAAATGAAGCCATGATACTTAATAGAGAGGAATGAAGGAATAAGATTCATGTGGCCAACCCCTAATTGGGATAAGGTCTTGACGATGACGATGATATTATTTTATTCTACAACCTAATAAAATATAAAATTTTATTCTCAAATTTGCATTGTATGATAAATTCAAAAGACAAAATTGATCCCCAACACACGCTCCTCCTAATGCCCGGAGCACCATATAATAATTCTTCCTCTCCCCACACACACAGAATACATACATTAGACAAGACCGTGGACAAGAAATGCAGTATAACGTGGCAATGATGTTGGCTGTTCGACATGCAACATAGAATATAGAATCAAGTAAGACAATTTCACATGCAGCAAAATGCTACCAATTCCTCTCTATTAGTTTTGCTCATGCGAGTGACAAATATAATTCTTAAAAGACCATCCGTAGCCAAGGGGAAAGTATTACACAGTAAGTATATATATCCTTTCAGAATTCCAAAAGACTGTCGATAACTAATAAGTATTGCCAAGCGAGTATCACAATAAAATGAACGCCTATACGACAACACATCGTAGCGACCCGTGTGTCTTATCTTGAATTTTGCAAAAGGCTATTTCTATAAACCTGTGCCCTCAAGGTCACATCACGACAATTCTACTATTCCGCCAAGGCTCACCTTCAACCCGATTAGTAAATGTATAATATAATTTTCAAATGACTAAACAGCCTTACCTGGTGGTCTAACTTCACCATTCAAAGTTCATTTTCACATTGAAAACTTCCTCGTGTTTCTTGTATCTAGGAACTGATTTCTAAGAGAAGCATTGTTTTGTTGCTTTCATTTCTCATTGTTTCTAACAAGGTTATGCAGTTGAAAAATCACCAAAAGAAGGGGGGTGTTTCCCAGTTAATTGATATTATATGAAGTGTCAAAACAAATTAAGAAAGAAAGCATAGGTCCTTGTCGACCTCCACGGGCTTCTGTAGCACCTTTCCAGACCCTTGTCGGCCTACAGTTTCTGTCTCCATGCAACATCCTCTAAAAGCAGTTTCTTTCCCATCCCATTTAATAAGCATCCATATAACATGAATAAAAGTAGGATCAAAATTGTCTTTCATTGGTCTTCTTCTTTTGCCCATATAGCAACCTAATTGGCATTGTTCCAAGTCACTCAAGCAACAACTGCACATGTTGGCACATGATGCAAGGTTACAATCTATTGACTGGAAGTCGGTTTTAGCTTCAGAGAATTCATCTCCATCACATGTAGATCGTAGAATTTCAAAGATCTTCGTGCGAAACCATATTGACTGACTGGCTTATACGTTTTGCAATAAATACTTGCTACATCAGTGATTGAGATATTGAAACTGTGAAACGATCAACGAACTGCAATAGTCAATGTGATGATGATTGAGAGTTTGAGATGAACAACTAATTAGAACTTTGTGGACTCACAAAATTCAGATTCATTTAGGTACTAAGGAGATGAGGACTTGTGGGGCATTTGGGTCAACTTCCACATGTGGTATTTGACTATTGACTTTGGCAGGATCTCCTCTCGAGAAAGGTGAGGTGGGAAGTCTAGACCTAATTTCGGATTAATAATATTATTTAAGTAAGGGAAAATGATACACTGATTATACCCACCGACTACACTTTACATATCTCGGCTCCGTCATGGTTTTTTTGGTCTCTAGTTTAAAATGGCTTAATATTAAGGGTAAAAAACATCTAAAAGCAAATCAAATCATAAATATTGAAAGAATTATGAAAGTGGGGAACCATGATAAGATATTGCAATTAAATAAACCTGATATCTTCCAAACACTGAATATATTGCCGTTAAATATACCTGATATCTCACATATGCATAATATATCACTGTTAAATAAGCTGCACATTTGATATAATATCTCGGAAACACCCAATATATGATGTTAAATAAAACCCCCTTAATAGGTTCTAAGAGAGAAACAAACATGCAAAGATGGTACCAAGCAAAGCCCCAGCCCCAAAGATGATGTGAAATAAATGAAGTAGGAGCAACTTTGGTATTTTCTACAAAAGGAAGTGCTTTTTCATTGAAAAAAAAATTGCACGTACCAATCCTCTTCTATTTCTTTCCTTTACCCCCCCCTCTTTGGTGAATGCTTTCAACATTTCTTAACTTCATGGGGAGTTAATTTCTCCTGCAATCAGCAGGTTCTATGTTCAAGCCTACTTACCATTAACGGAAGAAACAGGAGAGAGGAAGGGGGGGAGGGGGACCTTTGGTTCGGTCTTGGTCCTGTAGTATAAAATTGACTATATCAGCCAGTGGAAAATAGTAAAATAGAAAACCAAAACAAGGGAGTGTAATTCATCTCCCACTCATATACACCATACTTGTAACATAGACAAGAAAAGTGTGCTTTACATAAGTATCATGCCAAACACATTTATAGTTGTCCTCATAGTGGATATAGGATGGAGTAGAGCAAAAATCAACACTTTTATACACATATAAGAGCTCAAGATAACTCCCTGTTTTGATCAACTCAATAGTAGCTCAGCTTTCCTACAAACTTCTGGAACTTCCATACTGTTGAATTTCATAGGTTCTGTTATGTTGTAAAGAGGTTCTCCAAGAAAGCCACCATCAGCGGATAAATAAAATTACACCATTCAGACAACAACGGTTTCACCCTAAATCGTCATGTCTGTTGCAGGAAATACTTTGCGGATAAAATCTTGAAACCGAGTTGAATAAACTTTGGGGCTTACAGCTGAGATTGACTGACGATTGTATTGCAGAGACTTACATACATGCTCAATGCGCTTGACTATGTTGTATCCCTGGAGAACATCAATTATTCCCAAGTATAATATCACATTGTAAGCTTCATTTGTCAATATTCTTCTGTTAAATGATTGGCTTCTGCATTCACTTTTATGGGCTCTGACTGCTCGTGCTGGCATCCTCACACCAACTCTTTGGTCAGTTGACCTGAAGTAAACCATATTGGCAAATTTATAGAGAGATATCATAGGATGCTTCAAGGTGAAAATCAATTGAAAGAAGAGGTACATATATGAAGCGTGCTTGCATAGTGGAAATGCAAATGCACAGACAAAGTTCCAAATATATGCAAGTCAAACACATTATACCAGCAAAAAGTACACATATCCATTATAAAGATAGAAATGCATTATCTAAGTTTTGAAAAATTTTCCTGGAGCAATTTGATCCTGGCCCTGCACTGCGTGCTGTCATTTTTCCAAAGAAGCAGATATTCTCACAATCTAGAACCTATGTTTCCGAAGTAAACTAAAGCATTATTTCCTGCGGAAGAAAATGAATTGATCTTACCCCAACAGCCAGGACAACTGTGAATTATCATTGGGACCTGGCCCTCTGTTCTTGTGGCTATCCATCAAGTTGTTAGGAAGAGATGGCATGCTAGTGAGAGTTTTGCCACTAGCATCTCCTGTACTACATAGAAATTGAAGTTAGATCTCATCTTTATCCTGAATCAATTAAGCAAGGTAAATAAATGGGTATTTTGATTAAGATTAAAGATTAAGAAGGATAATAAAGCAAAACACAAGTGTACCCAAGTTTTCAAACTTCGACACTTGGGCATAGTAAACAAGAAAGATTATATACTAATCAAGTGAATAACAATTTGATCCTTCCTTTCACTTTGAAAATGCCATATTTCCATTCTCATGTACATGGATACATTCTTTATTTACTTTCTGTTGATAAGTTTTTGTAGTATATTTTTCAATAACATATAAAGAACTATATGCTTAACTTCTAACACCCACAAATGAATCTGATTAGCTTAGTGTTGGACTCATGCGGACCTTTATATGCAGACTGAAAGTGCAATCCCATCAAAAGACTGTAATCCATGATGCCCTCTTCTTCCAAAAAGTTACAGTCATGCTTGATTTGCCTGAAAGCAAAAGAATAAGATAAATATCTATTCATGGAAACCACAGAATATCAAAGATGGCACTATTTTGTCAAGGCAGGAGACTGTATACTTGATGACACATTGTCGTTATTGCTAAAGTGTGAAACAGATATTCCTTGTCAAGATATGAAATTTGATCCTACAGATAGTTAAACTTCATTGCCATGTTATTTGATGGAATGATGATTCGTGACATCTGATTAAAGGTACCACATGGTTCAAGTATCTACATACATGCTTTCCATGATTGCGTGAAATGTACTAATATAGGTACGAATCGTACGATTCTGCAGAGCTTGTCACAAAATTATCATGAATCTACAGAAAAGCTTTCCATGGTTGTGTGAATGTATTATATGGTACCATTCAACGGAGCCTGTCACAGAATTAGCACTTTCTTCCTCTGATGCAAACTTTGTAGCTTAATCATGACCAACAGGGGTGAAGATGACAAAACATAAGTGGTTAATAAGAAAATCTACTCACCAAGGTGATGGAGTACCTTCTAAGCGTTAGAGACTTGCTAGCAGAGGATGGTCTCTTATCCTTCAGGAGGTTCAATCAGCCCAAATGAAGAATTACTGTCATACTAACTGCCTATCCAAGGGTGTAAAAGTCCAAACAAGTTGATCCAGGTCTCATACAGTAATGCCCAGTACCTTTAACAATTTACTTTCATGCCATGATTTTCTATGATTCATTGTTTTCCTCTATTTTTGGTTCTGTCAACAATGAAACTTACCCTTACATGTTGTTTAAAGAATCACCGAGTTAAATGGAAAATTTTAACTGACCAGTTTACATGGACTGGTTGAATGTAGAACAACAGATTATCAAATGCAAAGATGATTAGCATTACCACTCTCACTGTTTATAGGAAATATTGGTTAATCAATTGTGGCTTTTGGCTTCAGAATTTTTTTTAAAAACTGATTAAAAAGATTTTTCCAACTTTTTCAAGAAACAGGAATGCTAGCTGCACATGCAACCTCCACATAAATGGCCTTCACTTGCAGACATGTAGGCAAGTGTACAGCTAGCATGCCTCTTGAATCATATTGTTTACTGAAATTAGAACATGCTCGCTATATACTTGCATGTGTCTGTAAGGGCCACATGTGTGGAGGCTGGGTGTGCAGCTAGCATTCCTCTTCAAGAAAAAATTGTTTTTGGTGCATCTCTATTTGTAGTACATCTGAGTATCTAATCACTTAACTGACATAAGAAATGTTCAAAAGTATTCATCACCAAAATTTAATTGCATGCACTTTTTGTCAGAGTTTATGAAGCATACGTCAGAAGCTGATGGCGCATCATTGGATCAAGGTGAAAAACAAAATCCAGATCCAGATCCTTGAATGTGGTGCTGTCATCAACTTGTACTTTGTTGACAAAACGACCTTGTGATGAACCTTTGAGATCATAACGCCTATGAATGAGTAGATCTGTACGAAATATGTTGCCCATCACAACAAAGTGAACCTATCCATAGAAAAAGTTACTTAACCAATCTATAAGAAAGTAATTCAAGGACTGAAAAGCATCAGGACAAGACGAGGAAAAAGCACCTCAACTAAACATCAGAAGTACTATCATGTGCACAAGCTAAAAGTAGACTCTTGCACATTATCTAGTGCAATATATTTTTGGGAAGTACCTTTAACTAAAGTGTCTAAAGATAAGTGTGAGTAGAACACTGCAAGATGTAGCACTGCCACTAATATCTTTGTTGTTAAGAGAGTTGTCCTTTAATTTCTTTGTTCATTAAGAGGGTCGTAATATTGTATCAGAATGAATTAACATGAATCCCAAAGCAGCTCCACTTCTACAAAAGCAATCACACCTCTTTAATTTGTGATGGAAGGTTCTACTGCTACCAGTTACAGAAGTACAGGAACGTGGAAATTTGAAATACCAAGACAACATCAGCAATGCCTTTGTTTCAAAAAAGTAAACAAATTGAGCCTAAACAACAATGCACTTTGTATGGTAGAAGATGAGAATATCTACATTCGGATATTCAATAGCGAAGCCATAGGAATAAATTATTCATGACAATTCAAGACCATGAGGCCAGGAAGAACAAGAAACACAGCCTTCAGACTAACTAGGAGATATAAAGAAGACCTCATTTTCCAACTCAGAAATACCAAATAACAAATGACTACAGATAAGGTAGACAAATTAAGCTACAAGCCTACAAATACAGTATATTATGATAAAAGTGGTCTGTTTTAGATCATACATCAGCATGAATTGAGGTTGAGTTCCATGTTGGGTGTGTGAGTGTGGTGGAGTGGCCCAAGTGTCGATCTGCATGTCATGAGTTCGAGTCTACTCAAGACTGTGAGTATTTATCTAGCAATGTCACAGTTAAAAAACAACAACAACAATAATAACAATAACCATTAGAAATATGTCATAACTCTTTGTCCCATTTCTGGACTAGCAAACATTTTGTTCAAATTAATATGCAATGGAAGCTTTTTTATTTCAAAAAGATATGACAAGAAGCTACATCTGTAAAATACAGCCGAAAATTACAGATCAATAATCACTGCATCAGTATAATATTACCAGCTAGCCCAGCATCCCCAGCATCATTGTGGAAGGACACTTCTAAAAGTTGTTTAAGAGGAATTATAAAATGAGACCTTTCGGTGATGGTTCATGGCCATCAACCAGAAAACAGTCATAATTGAGTTGAGAAACTGCATTGAAACATGTGGTCTGGCTCAAACTATGGTTATTTAATGGAAATGGTTATTGGTGAAAGTAGGGATAATGAACTTTAAGTAGTCCTGCTTGTTAGACCTTCATATCATTTCCCCCAGCAACAAGTTTATCCTATAGTCATCATCAGTAAATCACATCTTAGTATCACCATGGTTGACCAATTTATAATTCCCACTTCGTAATATCTTTGTAAGATCTAGATTTCTCTAAATTTCCACTGATAGCAGGACAGTTCCAAGGCCATGATGGATAAATCTGGTCAACAAATAAAGAAGCACAAAATACAAGAGGATGATGTAGCCCGTGTTTTCAAGCAAAGAGGCAGCAGAACAGTCACCAAGATGTTATCTTTGGTCAATTTTCAGAAGTTGTGTGTTTATTTATAACTTAAAATATACGGGAATGGGTTGAGGAAAAAAACTACTATCAGAATTTCCCTTGCCATGTGATGCTAAAATATAATTCAACTCTTTTACATATGAGAAACTATTCTACCTTCTGACCTCCAATTGGCTTCAATACATGAAGTCCATAAAATTTGGTCAACAGAGTGCTTCCATATCTCTTAACATGCCGATAGTAATTTGGTAGCATTTCCAAGAGTACCTGCATAAAAATGCCAACAAAAACAGTATATGAAATGCTAAAAAATTAGCAGTAGAAAAGATTGCATTATCTTAGATGAGATATCCTAGAAAACTACAAATGGTGTGTGGTGCATGGTGAAATCACTTTATGAGAACACTGGCATAATTTAATAGGTTACTACCAAAATTTTCATCAAGAACAACTTTCTGAACTCACTTGATTAAGCTGGAAAACATCACAGATGCAGACAAAATGCAGTAAGTTTGGTTTTATGGTTTATGAGTAGTTACATTTGATCTAAGTATTACTCTTGTATCAGTACCCTTTGTTATTTCTACCTCTTCCAAGTGGGAACTTTAGTTTGAGATTGCTGAAAACTCTATTATTCACCAATATTTCCTTCTAAATTCAGGCAGCATCCTTTGTGATTCCTGTTTTTATTCTCACCTTCCCCTAAAAGCAGTTTGAATGTTTGCCATTCTTGAAAATGAATGGTAGGAATGGGGCATTGCATTGGAGAATAATACGTACTGGCTGTATTGTACTGTTCCATTTTGTATTTGGATACCTTCTACCTTTTGCAAAATCAATTGATCTTTCTGCTGAGTGACTTCAAAATCTTAGATATGTAGTGATTGTAGTGCCCAGCAGCTCATGCTCCAGACTATCCTTTCAAAATTGAAGATCAACTTTCTTTACATTTACTCTCCTCTCTGTTAATGAATAGAATTTTATTTCACAAAGATTGTTTCTTGCCAATGGAGCACAATATGTATACTGACAATTTCAATACTTTGAATCAGTTGATTATTAATAATAGAAGAAGAGTTGACCAGTAAATTAAAAATTGCTAAAGAAATACTGAATGAATATGCATATGAACTTCTGTATCAGGTACCAACGGCTTGAATGGTAAAATAGATTTAGTACACAGAAAAGAGGATATACAACATTGATAGATAAAGACCAGACTCACATATGCTCACACCACAAATGTAAAAGCCCATTGATGATGCTATCTTTCTCTGTTATGAATGCTAGATATCTACTCAAAAGACATTTGTTGAGAGACCAAATGACTTGTCACAGTGCCTAAAAACATTGAAAGCCTCTTCTTCAACTAAAGGCACATCAATAACAACAGATGGCATCTATGCTCAATATGAAGGCCTCAAGCTGATGGTATTAACCGCTTCACGACGACATCATACGCAAAAGCAACCACATTCTTCATCATGTTCCAAATCCACTAAATTTTCATGCTGCTATTCATTCTTCCCATAGAAATTTGACAATAAAATCATGACAAGGCAGGGTAGTTCACATTGGGGCTGATAATCAATACATTTATTGCAAACCCCAATCTGTTCCAAGAAAAGGTATTCCCACTAAAGCATAAGATGAGGTTGTTGGGCTTTAGATCATTTAATTATGCTTTAAGAAATTGCCTTCTTTTTAAAGATTATGTTTGAACTCGCATCGCAGTACTTATAGCTTCTAGGTCACTAGTTGGAATCGGAATCCATTAAGCCACATTTTTTAGCTGTTTCATGATCTTTTACACTGTTTATACAGTTCCATGCAAAAGCTTACATATTTGAAGTAGAGAACATTTCAGCTATTATCTTATGTAGGGTGGCTACTTTCATGCTTGACACTCTGAAGAAAGAGAACTGGTAATATATCCAATATAAAAGACCCACTCACAAAATTATAAAACAGAAGTTAATATGCAAATGAAAATCTGTATACTTTGAACATTTCAAGAATTGGTAGCTACCATGAATTGACGTCTCAAGTAGAAATCCAAGAACCTGGAGAAAGAGCATTTCAATACCTTCATTTCAGATTTTTTCATGGTCTTTATTACAAATCTATCATCATGGGACATGTAGAGACGAGAACCGCTTTTCCCTGGTGAAGTCAACTCCCTCAGGGTTTCAGTAGCACAAATTGAAAGCATGTAGTCGTTTGCGTCTATCTTGTCAAGCTTTAGAAGATGCCTAAAATTCATTGTTTTAGTAAATAAATCAGCTTGCAGCATATAGCATGCGCATCCTAGCAAAAAATATGGAAGCTCGAACAGTGTAGCTTCATTTTACAAATGTAGTGGATAATCAATTTTCACACCATTCTCAATATCTTGTGATGATTGGATTTGGCACATTCATATTCATAAAAACGAAACAGTAATTAGAAGGTAAATACTCAGCCATTTCCATACAGAAAGAATTGGAACAACATCACAGGATTACATAGATAATTGGTTTCTCCAAAAGAGTATTTAAAAACAAAATCCTCTCCAAGTATTCATGAATATTTAAATTTCATTGATCCTCAATTTCAGGTCATCTAATGGTGAACAGATTATGTCAAATGGCTATGTCAAATGCAGTCCTACTCATCTACGACAATGGTAAGCAGCTTCGACCTCATCAAGAGGCTGATGCATGTGAACCAAATACATTTAGCGACTCAATGTTACTTCTCAAAAGATAAGAAAAAATAGAAAGAAAAGTGCTCCTGATTTATAAGGACAAAGTACCAAATTAAGAAAAAGCATGAGGAATTAAAAAATACACGTGTCATAGAAGTATTGAAGCCTTTACAGGCAGGAATAAACTGCTGTACTTATAAACAAGCTATCTGCCAGGACAAAACATGTAGATTTGGAACATATTCCTATTCAGAAATACATCTAACAAACCAAATGAAGCTTAAATAACACCACAAACACTATTATGAATATTTTTATTAACCAGCCAAGATAGATTCCCAGTATGGATGATGACCAACAATAAGATACTGGCAGTAAAAATTATGAGAACTGGGATATTATCTGCTTTGCAATACTCTTTTCAAAAATAATTTTTTTGCTAATTATTAGTTAGTTTGATCTTTTGTAGATAAGCCACAACTATAGGTTACTTAATCAATATCTTATAGAACTTATGTCTGGGAACTTACCTTTCTAGACTTTCAGCAGTGCAAGTTCCATTTAAACCTTTTATTCATTTTTATTGTTGTTATTATTATTATTATTTTTGCAAAGTTTAAGACTCATTGTTATAATTGATTCCCATTTTAAGTGCTCTTTACAAACTTTCACCTAAGGTTATCAGCTGAACTATTTAACAAATAACACAGTTCCAGAGAATGAATATGAGTCATGGGTTGTTTCTGTTGCATAGTTCATTCATGAGATGCTTTAACCACAAATCAACAAGAATTATAACAAATTGGTAATAACATAAGATAATGGTTGTTACATAAAAAGAAATCACTAAAAAGTTATTGAGACCTGAAAACTGCTGGGCAGTAATCTTTCCATTCAAAATCAGTAATTGTGTTGCGAGATGATCTTTGACTATCTGTAGGAAACCGTATACGAGTACTTCCACTAAATCTGAAATCAAAAGATGAAAGTTCCTGTTTTGGTACAGCCATGTTATGCCCAAAGAGGTACCTACAAAAGCATCAAATTAGCTGCATATTGGAAATATGTCAAGTAACAGAAAGTAGACCTTTGGACAACCTTCAAGTTGTTGATAAGATAAATTAAATTGCAAAGATACCTAAAGTGTGTGAGCATAAGCCAAACAGGGTAGATAGAAGAAGTCATTAATCTACCCAATAAAATATTAATTACCCAAAGCAATAAAGTGAAAATTTCTTCTGTATTAATGCAAAATAAATCTTTCCAACAATAGAATATCCATCTCCAGTGAAATTTAGCTGAACATACAAATAATCAAGAAATTAAAGGAATTTCCTAATTAATCATCTCAATAGGTTGACAGGAAGAGTGCTATTCATAATTGAAGTAGACGCAAAACTTGCAAATAAGAATGCATATATTATTAAAAAGGGCAGCCCGGTGCATGAAGCTCCCGCATATGCGGGCTTTGGGGAAGGGGCAGACCACAAAGGGTCTATAGTTCTTTCTTGAAAATGGCATTACCAATAAAACTGACAAGGCATAATACCAACTAAATTTGGTTGCTCTATTTTAGTGAAATTTGTTTATATTTCCGTTCATTTTGTTGCAGGTTTATCCCACATTGTCCCAGAAAGCCACACCAGTCACCTATCTATATTTTCCTTTTCTATTACATTTAACATGGTATTACAGTGTCTTAGATCTTTTCACTTTGATCTTTCTCACTGTTGTTAGATCTTTGCATATTTAGAAATCGAAGTTCATGTTTCTGTGCTTTATTTGCAATATCAAGCAAGACTAAGTTCCCTGTTTGACTCATGTTGCCACTTGTTCTCATGGTTTACAACTATGTTCCAAGTCCAATCTTGATCTATACTAGATATTGCATCCATACCTGTTTTGCACACCGATTATATCATAGCCACCATGCTACTCAACTCTTTACTAACCATATAATAGTTTTTACCATTCTCTTAGTACTAGTTCTTTAACAGCACCCAAAATTTGGCCCTGAAATATGTTCTCCATCCATCTGGATTATATTTCTCAAGAAGATTCAACTGAAGATCTGTTGGGTGATATGGTTAGCTCCTCACCCACTCAATGGTCAATATAACCCATCTTCCTCAGTACTGAATTCAACAGAAGGCTTGATCTTAAGGAGAATCAAGAGAAGAAACAGATGTTACTAAGTGATGCAAGAAAGACATATGGAAGAGAGAAGGCAAAGAGTCCTAAGAAGTCAAAAGGTAAAATTGAATTAGAGGCTCTAGAGGTAGAGGATGACAACAATGAAAGAAAAGCCAGCATAGAGACCGGGATGGTGACAGACAAAATCGTCCTTTATATCTCTAACCAGTATTAGATGTAGGTGGTAAGAAAACCACATAACTTGTCTCTCATTTATCCTGAAAAACTGTTGACTGATCTGCATCGAAAGATACTATCATTCTCGACTTCAATTTAAGATGCTCTTACTCTGATAAACAAAATTTTTATAATTACTATTTCATACAATAACTTGACACATCCACAAGTTGGGTCTAAATGACTGCACTTATATCCCATATAAATCTTAAACACAGCTTATATTACCATAACAAGAGAAACATATCCATGTCTTCTTAGATTCCAAATAAAAGATGGCTGAGACTACAGGAAGAGAGAGATATACATACCTGATTCCAAGCTGCAAAACACATATAAGTTCATAACTCTCATGTCCCTTACAGATTACTTCTCCTAGCTTCTTACATTCATCCACATCTCCATCATGACACACCAATGATTCAGATGTCAAATTCCAATCTCCACGATTGGCCGAAAGAATCTCAGCTTTATCCTCAAACTTGCAAGCAAAATTGTCCAAGAAAGACCCAAAATACTTACAAAACATAAAACCCATGTTTATTATCAGCCAATTTCACAAGCTTACGCCATCAACTGACCAAAGATACCAGTTTCAACGTGCAATTCCGAGATTCAAGTAAGAATCCTCTTTTCTTACATAACTACGCAGAAAATGCTGCTTATTTAAGCTTAGAGTAGCTCAAGCATGACTCTAACCCATTAAACAATTGTCCACCACAGAAACCACGACGGACGCCCACATCAGAAATCTCTCAGACCACATTACAGCTCTTCTCCATTTTCCAACAGAAACTTATTTTCTCCACAAGCTCTCTCAAACATCTTGGTTCTTCCAATATGGTTTCCTTCCAAACCCATGCTTCTGATTCATATCGCACTGCCGTGTTGGCCCTGTCAATCGCCCACGACATAAGATTATCACAGAAGTTGCCCATGTGGGTCATTCAATCTTAGCCTTTTCAGATATTTCCCCTTTTAACTACAAACCTTGATAGAGACACCCCTCAGACCAGGCATGTTCTCTAACCTTTCAGGTCAATTCCCATTTCTAAACACAGGTTACCTTTGCCTACAAACTTCTAACTACAGTGTTCATCATTCTCCATTAGTAACATTTCCTAAGTAGAATTACAACCCCTTCTAGTCATCAACTTTATCTCTATCCTACGCACCTCATTGGATTCAGAAGAATGTGATAAGAGTTACAAAAGATTGCTCAATAGATAAGCAAATAAGATGGTAAATTAACAAATGTAGTCAAAATGTGGTATCAATTTCTGACGAGAGAAGCATAGAAGGTGGTAAAAGATTGACAAAATTCACATATATAGTCAAACCCACCATTCTTTATGCATTAATGTTAGTTTCCAGAAATCAGAAAGAGGATAAAAAGGAGTAGGCCCCATACCAATAAGGAAAGAAAAGCAAATTCCCCCAAGTTCAAGATGTAAACATCTCCACCATTCCTTTTTTATTTCAGGTTTCATTCTACTTCAGCGGACTTGTGGAATATCAAAAAGATCAAACAAAGAATGAGGCCTTTTTGCACCGTCTTTTAGCTGAAAGTATCCAAGACCTTTTGATGTTTCATACCGTTGTGGAAAAACTTATGTGTGAACATTTATCAGCTGATCTATTGCCAGCCACCTATGGTACGTTAATTTGAAGAAGGCCCCCACCCCCTCTTTGTAGGTGAGGGAGGTCCTGCAATCTAGGCTGCTGGATTAGATCATAGGAATGAAACAGATTAGCCCCAAATAAAAGGAGGAGAGAAAAGGAAAGAAAAGGAATAATTGGCAGACAGAAGAAGACATCATAATCTTGTTTCTTCTTTCATAATCATCCTCTTTTCTGACTTTTGACATCTTATCCATAAAAGGAAAATTTCTAGCATTTTCCTGAACAGTAAATTATCTCTTTAGGCTAATGGGAAAATCAGCCCCAGAGCACCTCGATTTCATCATTTTTAGGGGGGAAAATTGCTGCCATTTTCAATAAAAGTCGAGGGGGAAATTAATATTCATACAAATGCGGTAATCCTGACTGTTGGGTCGTCAATAAATCGGATTTTCTGATGCACGTCATTATCATATCAAATAATTCACCATTAATTCGCCTAAATCATAAAATCTTCCACTTCTAGAAGCTGTAAAAATCTTGGCAAATTCTGGACAAAAAATCCCGGCTGGGTATTGTCGGCAGGAACATCTTCAATACCGCAAAAGTCCAACAACAATTACAGTCTATCTTAAATGAGTAATTGAAATTCCAATTAAATGGGCCTGTAGATTTCAGAGCAGAGAGCTGAAAATGAAAAAGACCCACATTAAGGGACTAATTAATCTAGAATAGATATACCTGGCTGGTTACCTTTGAATTTCCAGAAACTCAGTTGCACAGGGACAGAGAGAAGAGAAGGAAAATGATTATTTTTTTCTCAGGGGAAAGATCCGGAAAAGGGGTGGTTGCTTCTTTACAAGAACATTTCGCGCCAAAATTAGTACGTTGGTTAAAAATAACCAACCCAGGCTGGTCAGTCATATAATTTTGTCGAGTTGTACATAATGCGGAGTCTGCACGTGTAACTCAGCAAAGGAATTTACATGCAACAGAAGTGTAAAGGTCCCACATATCAGCACAAACTGGACGGTTGAGATCATCCAGTGCCACAAAGATCTTACCGACCGGTGGAACCCAATATCTTGGGAACCAGTGCTAAATGTAAGTCACCAATCATAAAGCTGAAAAGAAGATCTGTGGAGGTGGAAAATAAATCCTGAGGCAGGTCTTATATTATGGATCCAAACTCAAAAGAATAGACAGATGATCTAACAAGAGGTGACGGCTACTAATCGGTGGTGGCATAGGGAGTCTCTTCCTTTGAATGACAAGGAATGCTGGTGGGTGTGTCTATGACTAACATTCACAAGAAGAATCCCTTTTCTCATGCACAGTGATAAAAAAAAATTTATCTAAACTATTCAACATGTTAGTAATGGCCTATCTAAAAATGTAAATTTGCATGCCCTTTGAATGTTTTGAGCTTATATTTATTTGAACTGATAAACATAATAAATTTTTTTAATTAAACAGATAAAATAAATGGTTAGAATCATCTAAACTCGTCATTTTATCTAGAGTTAGCTAAAATTCGTACTCTGAATATGATGAATGATTTAGATCTTCCAAATAAAAGAGAAAAATGATAATATGAACTCCTTTCACCCTTTTGACCCTTCATCGCAACTCTTCCAAAAAAGAATCACAATTTCCTTCGCTTCATATTCTGTGATGACAAAGTTCCAAAGAGTAGAGAGCCTTGCAAACTTTAGAAGCAATGCTGTTATATGATTCATGTTAGTGCTTAGTTATACAAGTGAACTTGTTACACCTTCCATTTAGAACTCATAACTAGAAGAATTATGATAATACATTGGGAGACATCCTTGTCCTTTCCTTTTGTCTCGCAGGAGAGCTTGTCTTTTAAAATGCCCTATACAAGGGCTTAAATTTGCAATTTTGTTTCACGGTCTTTTATTATGTCAACTACTATTAGAATCATATCTAAGATAGTAGTCACATGTATTTTACTTGCTTTTTTAAGACGTTAACGAGGTAGAATAGAATGGATATCTAAAACATTTGTATAAGGAGGAAATACTTAAATGCACATGAAAAATATGTGACCACAATCCCGTGCGCAATTCTAACGGCAGTTAAAAATTGCGGTGGAGCAAAATTGCAAATTTAGGTCTTTCTACGGGACGTTTAAAAGACAGGCCTTTCAATGGGATAAAAAACAACTGTAAGGTACTAATGCTAAATATTTTCATACTAATTTTTCTTTTTTATTAGGAAAAAAATCTGATACATGCAATATTTAAACTAAACTTCTCAATTCGGAATTAGCAATGGCCTTTTGTTTGGACTCTCGGATATCTGTTTCATGTATCTTGGCAACAAGAGGTGGGTTTAAATTTGGTGCATTAATCCATAGCAATGCCAACACGTTAATCTCGCTTTTCATTCATTTCTGCCACACCATACTAAGAAGCAGCTATAGGCACTCGCTTTGTGCCCTTGAATTCTTATTCACGACTGAATTGAGAAAGCCAATAGAAAGATTCAATTCTAAATTACTTTCGTTAGTTGTGTAAAAACTCCCCAAATCCTATATATGTAGGAGCTTCATGCACCGAACTGTTCTTTTTTAATTTTATAAAAGCTGGAGGTTAAATTGCTCTTCTACAGTTTAAGCCATTGAAACTACGCTACAATGTCTGTTTTATCACACATGTTTTCGTTGGTATTCTATGTCAACCGTCTGATGAGGCTTCCAACGTGGGAATTAATCATGAAAATGTCATGATTCTGGTTGCCATTGTCTTTCCCTAATGGAACAATTGAGGGCACTGACTGACTGCATGAATCATCACTAAGTCAGCTTTTTGTTTCTGCCAATTGCGTGCAAGGTGGCAAAATGCACCAGGTAGTCTGCAAGGACCCTCCTCCCCTATTAGTCTTTAAATGAACAAGTAGAATGGGGCAAGGAGTCCCACTAATAGAGAAATATAATAAATCATTGCTTTATAACGGTAAGGCCGGAGAGAGTTTTGGAGCATGGTAAATCCACAGTGAGGCCTGCAAGATGAATGGCTAGGATAATTGAATGAGGTGGGCTCTCCTCCATGGAAAGGGAATGATTAGAGGGATGCCCAATAATGTATGTCCAAGGTAATGCAGACGTGGTCGTAAACCAGCATTGTGAACAGGAGGCCCAGTGACATCACACTGGAAACAACTACTAGGACTAAAAGTGGGTTCTTTTTTAATGCATGTCATATGCATAGATTTGGTTTCCTACTCTCCTTTCTCATGTTTATAACGGTTCTTTTCCTTAGAAAAAATAGCGAACCGAAGTTCAACTTTCGAGACCCACATGTGCTACTTAAGCATAATGCAATCTGTTAATCTACAGATAATAACAAGCCCAACCCTTAGCCACCGATTATATCTTGATTAGATATTCAAAGAGACCATTCATCCAATAAGTGCTGTATAGTGTTTTCGTCAACCATTGGAAAATATCCGCTTAGCATCGGACTGAAGCCATGTGGATCTGTTCTTAATAAAATGCAAGTTTAATGGGACAGATGAACAAAAAAATTTCATATAAGCCAACAAGTGCACTTTTTGCTTGATCAAGAAAGTACCTTTTTTTATTAGTCAGACGCAAACAGTAGAGTTGTTGTCGTGTGACCTTGAGGTCATGAATTCAAGACATGGAAACAACCTTTTGCAAAATGCAAAGTAAAGTTGCATATTGTTGACTTTATGATCTGGCCCTTTCCTAGACCCCGCATATATAGGTTTGTTTCCCATTGTCCGTGGATAAGACTGCAAACGTTACCAGGTTTCTCATCTTTGCAAGTTTAACAGTACGGATGAACACAAAATTTTCCTATAAGCCTAAAAAGTTAATGTTTTACCTTCACCACGAAAGTGCCTGTTTTAGTGGTCCGACTCTTGCAGAGAATTTGTTCCCCGTTGTTCGCCAATTAGACTGCAAATGTTACCACATTTCCATCTTTGAGTTAGCTACGACGGTTGTCATCTAAGTAGAAGAGTCATTGTTTTAACAAATTGTTGTATGGATGAGATGCACAACAAAGGAAAAGATAACGTTCCATGAGCCGTTTGGCACGACGGTAACAATCCATGAATTAAGTTGTTCATGAACAGTGACATGTTTCCCCATGGATGAAATTCGAATTCGACCCAATAAAGACTTGCAAGAATTTTAACTCTCTTAAATGGATTGGTTAGGCAACTTAAAAGAAACTGCCAACATCCAACAACCGGATCATTCAATGACAGAGAGTCCTATCCATAGAAAGCTAGCAAATCAATGTTTCGGATCATCGTAAAGTGGGCCGCACTTAGCTTCTGACACATCATATATCTCCATCCATTACATAAATGGCCTAATCTAGATCCCCCAGTCATACACAAAAGAAAGGTAATTAAAGCCTACTACATTAGAAACATGCACCATCTTATCCCCTTTGAGCACTTTCAGTTTGGGTAAGCAATTCAGTTGCAAACTCCAGGTCATATTCATGTATACTGCAAATAAGATTGCATCCAAACTGCAATCTGGATCCGAGTCAAACACACTAGTCTGCACCAATGGAGTCTTGAGTATTTTGAACGCATGAAAACCATGCCAGTACAGTACGCCCTTGAGAGATTACTTCAACTGCATCACCATGGTCTAGGCCGAATTACATGTGTTCCAAGGCATCTGATTATTTGGCAAATCAATAAGTGCAGCACCAAATCTTATACGGGAAGGCAACATGACTTGTTTAACATGAGAAGTACTTCATTTCTTCCCTTAACCAACATATAAAAGCAATGCTCTTTATTGAGGCCTCTTGCAGAAGAATCCTTTTCTTTTGTGTTTGGATACAAGCACACTTCTATCAGAAATCCGATACAACAGCTTTTGGAACAAGTAGACTGCAACAAAAAATTCTCCCTTACTCCGGGAGCACTCATTTAAAAGATCTCCATGATAACATTCTTGCAGTGGAAGAACAACTTTCAACAATTCTTAGCAACCTCTGGTTGCGCATGACAAAGCTGACTAAGATAGAATTTTCAATTACATTCACGTAAGCAAGACTATTTGTTAGAAATTGTTTCCCATAGAACAAAGAGAATAAAATTAAAGCAAATGAAATGAGAAAGATAGCCCTTATTACAAGGATAAACAGGAACAGAACAGTAGAGAAACAAAAAAGGGACTCCTCTTAATAAAATTCCACTGTTGAACTCATCAAATCAAATGAAACCACACGGGAACAAAACTTTGTAATCCAAAATGTAAGGTTGAATCTCATTTGGTTCTCTTAGATAAAATAACCCAATGGCATAACAGACAGCTTAAACAAACTCTCTCATACATCACTTTAGTCCTATCTCCACGCCAGAAGGAACAGCAACGAGTAATATATATCCCTCAGTTTCATAAATGAGTTGCCTTGTAACTGGAATAATAAATTCTATGAACTTCTCCATTTGTGGTTCGAATTTCAAAACAATTAACCAAAATATCCATCATTTTGTTGAATAAATGTAAAAGAAAAAGCTGGTTAAGGAGAGATTTCAAGCCTGGGTTCAAAGCAAAAACCAGTGAATAACTGAAGTGGGAACCTTTTGGTAACAGGGGATTTCTGCGACCACCTCCATTGCTTCTGGTTCATGTCAAACAGAAGCAATGCAGGGGCACCATAGCTCTGAATGTAGATGAGATCACCAGCACCAGCACTAGCAAAAACATCGTCAAACTCTCCAAATCCTTGAAAAAATTTGTGAGGCATCCTAGACACTTCCTGCCACTCTTTCCCGCGAAGGACCCAAACACCAATTCCTTTGATTATATCGGGTCGATCCTGCTTCCCAATGCCACCGACCATCACCAGCCTATTCTTGAGGTTCATCAACCGACCACATGTGAGAGAGCAAGGTACTGGAATAGAAGTTCGTACCAAAGAAGTATGAGAATTCCTTGCAGAGAGATCATGCATGATTAAGCAATGCCGATTCTCAGTAGCACCAACTACTCCAGTTGAGTAAATCAAGCAATAGAATACTCCATCACATATCACACTCTCATCGCCTCCTCTCCATCCTGTTAACACCTCCGTCATGGAGGTAACCCACGACTTCGTTTCTGAATCATAGACATGGATTGAGAGATCCCATTGAAGGAAATCATCGGGAACTTGCTTAGATTTCGCAATAGCAACAGTATAACCATGAGATTTCCGGTCTACAGATATAGCAAGTGCACTGTAGTCTGTGAACTTCAGACCTGGGGGTTCCTCAAGCCTCTTACATTCTTTTGTAATGGGATTACAGACATAGATCTCACTCCTACTGTTACTATCCATGAAACAAACCAACCCACGAGAAGAAGCTACAAACCAATTAGGCGCTTCGATGCAAGGAAGTTCGAAACTATACCATTTTCGAAGGATGGGATCGTACGCATAACCACTAGGATCTCCGCTACTTGTAAACATGAAGTACCATGGTTTCTGCGATACAACACTGGAGAAGTTCCACAAAAACCTTCTCGAACTGACAATTTCGTTCCACCTCTTACAGACAGACCCAGCACGAAATATGCTTGCAACAGGCAAATACGCTAGAATCCGCTCTAACAGATCATCGGGTAATATAAAATCCAATGAAACCAATGAGTCTTTACTACTCTCATTACTGACCTCTGAAAGGGTTTCATATGCCACACCTTCTCCAGATGTGTCGTTAAAGCAATGAGTGACCCATGATGGTTCGCCCCCCATGTTCATGATAAATCTCTAGCCAAAGAGGATACAAAACCTAAGAAAGGGAAACATCAGAAGCCTCGTTAGCAGACCAAGATAAATTCAAATCCGGATGCAGAGAATCAACGAAACATCTCTAATTGGGGGAAGCAAAAGCAGAAAAAGACATACAGGAGAAACCCAAATCCCCAAACGCTGGTAACTGATCCCAAATCCTCTTCCAATAATCCAGACAATGGAAAAGTAAAAAGAAACACAAATCACATTCAGATGCACCGGTTCAAAAAGAAATAAGAGAAAACAGAAAAGTTGAGAGAAAGAGGAAGGAACCCAGATGGATGGACACAAATCCTGAATCACCAAACCCCAAGAAAGAAGATCAGAATCCTGATCACTGAAGACAAACAATCTCTGACTATACTACAGTGAAAGATCTCAAAGAAAAAGCAGAAACAGATCAAAATCTTTAAAACCCATCAGCCCAAACACACAGAACAAGGAACCCAGGAAGGAAACTGCCTAAAAAACGTCCAAGTAATGAACCAGACACTGAATCCACATGGTTGAACAACCCCAAAAAAAAACCAACAAATGCAGGTTTCTCATGTCCAGGAATCATACAATAGAGAGAGAGGGAGCAAACAACCTAGAAATAAAGAACAGAGAAGCGGATGAAAGACAACCAGATCCAGCAAGAAGAGGGGAAAATAATAATAATAATAATAATAGGTTGGGAACTTGAAAAAGAATTGAAAGACCAGAACCCAATGACGATCATACCTTAAAAATGGGATTTCTGGTTGACGATAGATTACAATGATGACAACACCTTCCCTTTTCTCCAAATCTCAAATGGATTTTCAATATCTTCCTCAAACCTTAAGACTTAGCAGTGCAATGGCGGAAGAAACAGAGTGCAAGAACTAAGATGAACGGTAAGCCTTCTTCTGACAAGAAAGAACTCTGGAGAGAGGGGGATGATGTGAGTCATTCTATATTTATCCAATATCAAAGATTTAGCACTGCAATGGCAGGAAAAGATGGCTACAGCCGCGACACATTTACAGAAAGAAAGAGATGAAACAGTGGTTGGAAGAAACAAAACGACAGGAAGGAATTAAAGCTGAGGGCGGTTTTGTTTAGGTCGGATTTGTGTGGGTGGAGAGGCTTGCGGCCTCTTCCTCTTATATGGTGCGATTTAGCCTATGCCTTTTAACGAGGCCACTATTTTGACTCTCTCTCTAACTCATCACCCAAAATATAATGCTCTCTTCCTCACCATTCCCCATACACTCCACCCTCTTTTGCTTTTCTTCTTTTCTCTTCCTTTTCTTTCTTGCTTAGGCCCCCCCTCTCTCTCTAGACTTGTGGTTTATAAGCCCCAACAGAGACGGATAGGAATGGAGCAAGGTCATTTCTGTACGTGCCTTTCTCCTAGGCAGAGAAGGGAAAGTGTGTTTGGGGTGTTGAACCGCAAGTTCCTTTCGTGGTTGGTAAAAGGCTCTATAAGCCTCCTTTACCTAACCCTACGACTCTTACACAGTGTGTCTAGTTTGTTTGTACTATTTTGCCACAATAAATAGACGTGGGATGAGGGAAAAAGAGGGCGGGAGATTGCTGCAGTTTTTATGCACCTTACTTTCATGAGTAATGATCTAGGCTTCATTATTATAACATAACGACATGGCGCCTTTATTGTGAGAAGGTGGTGTCCGCACAGCGGCAGGCTCCACCTTGCTTGTCCACTGGCTTGAGGATGGCCTAGCTGGAAATCCCAACTATCAGGCATCAAGTCACGACTCAAAAGCCTGCAAATAGGATGATCAATGTTTAATGTTCAATGTTTAATGGCTAATGTAATTACTTAAAAGGGGTAACTCCTCTGCACAAAGCTCCCACGTATGCAGAATTTGGGAGGCAAATCATAAGAGTCAATAGTATACAACCTTATCTTGCATTTTGCAAGTGGCTATTTTTGCACCTTGAACCCGTAACCTCAAAGTCACACCCCGATAACTCTACCATTGCACCAAGGCTCCCCTTGCTTTAATATAATTACCTAAGGTAGGTTATTCAGTTGAATTTTACCTCGTAGCTTTGCCCCGCAACATGCACTCTATAGAGATGCCTATTATTGGACGTAGATGTTGGGAGGATTCAAGTTTGCAGCTTCCAGATTATAAGCTTTTGGTTTTGCGAAGCTTCAAGACTAGGTCTATATGGGGCATGTTACAAGTTCTAGTCACCTCAAGGGTGTCTTGAGTGTTTATCTAGCAATGTCACAGTTCTAGGGAGAGAAAAAAAAAAAGAAAGATGCAATGAGATTTTGAAATTATCCGGATGAAACCCGTGCATGATGGAATCCTTTTTTATCTATTAACAAGGTGTTAGTACCCAAATGCACCTTCCCACAGCTAATATATCAACAACAGATACAGTAAGACTTTGAAATTTACTACAGCCCCTCGCAATTAGTCAAATAAAAACCATGTACGATGAGATTCTGAAATTTATTGGTTGGAATCCAGGTTGTTCAAATGATGCTCTCACAGAAGGTATATATTACCTTACAAACAAGGTAAGACTTTGAAATCTACTGGCAAAGCATGAACAACAGACACAGTAAGTAAGATATTTGAAATTTACTTCCTGAAATAAGGCCTCCCACAACTATAATTTAATAAAGAGGAATGCTAGGCCGAACGGCCTAAATGGACCTTAGCTAGAAGCGCCCTGCATTTGCCATGAAATGGGCTTACATTTGGATGACCCGACCTATTCGTCTCCCTAACTTTCGATGAATGGTAGCTCAAACATCGTGTCAATTGGATAATTCTAGCATCTAAAAAATTTACTTTTTATCACAAGAAATAAACCATTAAATTATTTTGCATAAACGTCCATCTAAATTTAACTCCCAAGGACATGGTCGTTATTGCATCTTGTTTGATGGTAATCTAAATCAGTGGCCACAGTCATCCCAATAATTGCAGCTACTTGTTTGATAGTCATCCAGAGCTGTAGCAATGGTCATTCAAATGTTTGCCCTTCTATGGCAAATGCAGGTGCTTCTAGCTAAGGTCCATTTAGGCCCAGCTTTTACACAATCTACTAGTCGGATGTCTGTGTGTGTTTCATTCATTAATTCGGCTGACCATATATTGTCCGAATTAAGCCCTCGCATGAATAACTCATCCATTACAGATACGGTAAGATTTTGAAATGGATTGGCCGTCCACGTACAACTTTGCATAGTTAATGCATCTAACACATACAATAAGATTTTCAGATTTACCAGCTAGATGCACTGGACATGGAAATGTATTAAAATGGTACAGGAAGATTTTGAAACTTATTAGCCGGATTTCTGAGCATCGAATGCAATGTATTAACAGCATATACAGTAATGTTTTCAAGTCTAATACCGAATGAGCTAGGTATTTAGCTGCATCCATGCACAACATTGAATCTTGGTCACCTAGGCAAGAGACTCATAAGGACTTCAAGATCTACTATTTAGATGTTGGGCGTTCGAATACAGCCTTGCACGAGAAATGTATTAATAAATGGTTAATTCTTGAAAATCTTACGAGATTAATTCGTTCTTTTTTCTCTGATAGCTGAACTAAACTTCATTGGCACCTAAATTCAACCTTGCAGAAGAAATGTTTTAACAATGGTAAAATTTTGACGTATCAAGAGTAGTTGCTATCTGGATGTTGATAGCCTTACACAGGCAACACGTAAAACACGGGCCTAGAACAAATACCTAGCATAGTTAGTCGTAGACAACTCAACTATCTCCTTAAAGATTTATAGGAGAATAAGTAAAGTGAATTGCTTTGAATAATGAAAAAGAAGAATAAAAACGCTCGCACATATACTTTTCGTAAGTTATGAGTCAAATGAAAAAGACCAGATAATACCTTGGATAAAAACTTCCAAAACCAGCACTAGGCGGCAGGCTAAGAGATCCCTAGATTTCCCACCATGTTTTTCTTTAACCTTTTCAAATTCAATCGTCCATTTTCTCTTACAAGAACAAGAGTGGTTAGGATCAATCACTCAGTCAGATGGTTTTTAGTGCATGACATCGCAGATACTGCTCAAGAGATGAACATACATAAGGATCAGATCTTAAAGATCAGTTTTATGGGTCCGGCTGGTGCAAGTATGTTCATTCTTGACCATTGATTTGGTGGGTTATCATGACACAGCCTTAAAATCCTGGTCCCATCAAACGGGCATTTTATTTGCAAAATTTACATAAGCAAAGATCCACGGTTCAGAACTACGTCCAAATGTTTTCTTACAGATAAGGGGTTAGATCATCTAATCTATGACTAATGGGAATTGTCATTGCCCAATTTATTGGAATGGAGTAGAAACAAGTTGTGTGTTGATTGCTGATGACATATTATTGATTAAAGAATTAGGGTTAGTGCTCCCAACATCTTTGTAATGGCTTCAACCTTGAAAAGCATACACTCGACATCGTTGCAGGCTGATTGAGTCCAATCAAATTGTAGGGTCCAGTATGAATTGACCACAACCTGAAAATTGCCAAGGCAAGATGATCTTAACAATCTAGTTTATTAATTATTTGCTTTTCACTGCTAACCGTCCCTTTGTGTGTCAATGATCGGACGATTATCTCCCATAAGATCTTTTCAGCAAGGATCTTTCGGAGTGGGGCCCAAGGTTGGTCGGTCTAGATCAAAGAACGTGCATCTTGTGTGTCTCGTGGGATGGTTGTGTTTGCCGGGGACTGTGTCGTTGTCCCTTGATTTGAACACTTAAAATATTTACAATAATGCTTTGCATTCGTTGGATCAATTTGTATTTTAACGGTCCTTTTGGCTGACTTGAAAGGGCTGTTTTCTTAGTTTATTGAGATCACTTCCAGTTTCATTTGCTGGCTTGGTTGCTTCCGACACTTGGAGAGGCAGTTGTTTGGTCACCTCCGTTGGTTGAGCTGTATTCTTTGTCATCGTACGTATTAGGAAAAAATATACAGGTTTCAGCTATTTGCACTTATACAAAACTAGAGAGAGAGATGCTTGTAGCCACAAACAAATTATTCACTGAGGATAAGACTTGTACAAGGCAGCCCCGGTGCACAAAGCTTTAGTGTATGCAGGATTCGAAAAAAGGGTAGATCGCAAGGGTCAATAGTATGAGACCTTACCTTGCATTTTACGAGAGGCTGTTTTCACACGTTAAATTGGTGACCTCAAGGTCACACGATGACAACTCTATCATTACGCCAAAGCTCCCCTTTATATTATTGCTAGCCCTAAGTATAGATAAATGATTCAGATACACATAACCAGCTTTAAATCAGTGACTATTTTCGATTAATAATTTTATCTACTTTTATGGGTGTGGGCATGGACAATTATCGTAACTTCTGCCATCTTTGTAGGTAAGACACTATATATTACTGTCGCTCAAGCACAATTAACTGCAGACTTCTCTGGTTGGAATCCAAACTTTGAAACGTCAAAACAACAGGACTGGGAACCTAGACCTCCACCCTGCAGGAGAAAGTGACACCACGCTCACCTAATCCTCCAATTAACAACTAGTAAATTGAAGATTAAGAAGAACGAGGAAGAGTCCACATCAATTGTTATGGTCATGTTATTGTTAGAAATGTTTGAACACAAAGATTTGTGCATTAGGTCAGCTATAGATTGAGGGGCCTTCCACGAAGAATCTAGACCGATGAAATGTGAAAACCAAGGTCGAGCTTCTCACGTCAAGAGCTCCAAACTGTCCTCTTATCGTCCTTGCCTTGATTTCAAATGAGGCAGAGAATTTGCTGAATGTGAACGGTGAACTATGGACGCATATTTAAACAATACGCAGAGGTGGTCCTGATTAAGAGGCCTGCATGTGTTAGATGAACCACGGAAGAGAAGTATTTTATGGCAAAAACGTCTTGTCTCTTGGCAAGACGATGTAGCTTGCGTTGTGGGCGCCGAAGTGTGCTCGTGTTCCTACTTTGTAACGCACATCGTCATTAGGAAGCTGGTGTGGATCTAAACAAATATGCTCGTGTTGTTGTCAGAATGGATGATTCAAGGTCGGGCTTTGTGGGCTCCGGCTTGGTCTTTGTTATTTGTTTATACTTATGTTTTGAAGGTAAAGGGGAGCCTGACGCAACGGTATAGTTGTTGTGTGACCTTTGAAAGTGAAGGGGAGTCTGATGCAACGGTAGAGTTGTTGTGTGACTTTTGGAAGTGAAGGGGAGCCTGACACAACGATAGAGTTGTCACAGAATCAAGAAATAGAAACAAGTTCTTACAAAATACAATATAAAATTGCATACTATTAACCTTTGTGGTCTGCCCCTTCCTCAAATCCTGCATACCGAGAAGGCTACATATACTTTGAAGGTATCATTACACGTACCATAAATAATGTAAATTAATACATAAACCAAGATTTTCAATGATTGAAACTATTCATCCAATTTGGCCTGTTCCAAGTGGTGAGTTACCAAAAATATCATCTCTTTGCGCCTTGTAAGACCGATCTTCTTACATCGGGTTGGAAGATAGAAGGTGTAATAACAATGCCAACGAGCCTAGCATTCAATTTTCCAATGAAAGACCTCTTTTCTCACTCACACACAACTTTTCCCCAGTTGTGAGGAGAAATTAAGGGTAGAAGACTGTGTTTGAGAAACCATGATTGTTAGTCTTTAACCTTAGTTGTTTATATGTATTTATTCATGGACTTCGCATTTTCCAGTGGTTGATCAATGTGGTTGAACCAAGAGAAACATTTGTCAAACACGAAGTTCAAGGTGCACGTAGATATGCTTGTGCTATCGCAGACTAAATTTGCTTCCACTGTCAACCATAGTGTGTACCAGCTCAAGACGTTATGAGGCAATTGTCAATGGTGTCCAACTGCCTCTGGACGGATCATAAACACCTTTGTCTCCGACCATGACTTAACCGTCACATCTTGAACTGTTAAATCTCCCTCAACCAAACTGCTTATAAGTGCTTGCCCTCAAAGCACTCTTAATTTTTTTCAAGAAAGGTCACCTTTGGATCATACGACTTGTCTGTCAAACTGCTATTGCTTCAGATATCATGTCGACAAAAAATGAGAGGGATTGGCATCATAAACTTAACATCCACTTAGGCCTCTTTAGTTGTCAAGAACTAGAGCACTTAGCCAAGCTGATCAAATGCCTTGTCTCACAACTCAGAGGCTGAGGTTGTCAGATCAGGTCCACCACTTGCGATCAACAAAATAAAGGCACCTCCCTCTAAGATGCATTTCTTAGGATATTTATATTCATTTTTTCCATTTTCAACACTTCTTTTATTCCATTATGCATGACATCTAGAGCTGCCTAATATGGTTAAGATAACATAATTTTCTATTTATTTCAATAAATTATATTAGTTGGGATTTAGATAGTAGTTTGAATTTTCATATTCTATTATGCATCTATTTCATTTGGTTCAAATAGTAGATTATTCATTCTGTTCAGGGTCACTACTTTTTCAAAGCAATACAATTATTTGAATTTCTTTGTACTGGTACCCAATTCATGAGGAAGTCAAAGAAATTTAGTTATATTCATTTCCATTGGTTATTCAGGTTTTGTTTGTTTAAAGATCTTTTAGTCTTCCTATTAAAATTTTGAATACAAATGTTTGTAAATTTCTATTATTCCTTTTTGCTCAAAGTTGTATATTGATGGATATAACTTTTAGTTATATACTATAATGATTATTAATATATCTTAATAGAAACATTAAGTATTTGTTTAAACTGCAAACAACAATTTTATAATGATGAATGCAAGTGGCTTGTAAAAGGATCTAAATGTGTTGAACTATCCAATCATCTACTTGTGGAAGTCAAAAAAATATGTTAGAATCCCAAGATAAATATAACAAACGCAACAATTTTTTTTTGAAAGAGAAGGTCAAGCGAATAGTATATAGGGTTTCTGAATATGGTTTTTGCAAATCAAGCATGCAAATTCAAACCCTTTCTAACTATGGTTGCTAACTTACTATGCATTGAGATTTTGAGAACTATTACAAATTGGCAGCCTTGTTAAAAATTAAAGAAAAATAGTTTATAATAGAGTTAAAACTTATAATAAATTTCTAAGAATGATTGATATGAAAATATGTCTATAATATATATATATATAACTTGACTTATTTGACCTCATTAGATATAGTTTTATAATTTTTTAGATCTATTTTAGTCCTATAAAGAATTGCATTTCTGATTAGACCTCAACAAATATTAATTTCAAAAAACTGTGGATATTCAAATCAATTCTATATCAGTCAATAAATAAGATTTTCCATTCAATGTTCTATTTGTTCGGATAGATTAGACTTGAATAGCTAATAATTAGTTTTGATTGGTGGCTCCTGTGCCGTCTATACATATATGCTACGTGAATAAACCAGACATTTAGCAACATGATGTCATATCTGCTATTTTTAAATTCTGAAAATGCATGAATGGTGGAATTTACAAAAAATTGAGGTAATTGTGGAATTGAGAATTTTAGAGATTAAATCATGAGTTAAAACTTCAATAATTAAAATGTACTTGAAAAATGGAATCCAATGCCACTAAGAACGCTTAAATTGAAGATCGGAGGAAGAATGACTAATTAATTTAATTTTTGTATCTAATAAAACAAGCATGAAGGGTAGATTGGTAATTTCACATAGGGGCCCGCAAAACCAGACACAAAGGGAGTATTTATGGGGTGCCTTAATTGCACCACTCCTATCAAATTCCCTCATCTCTTCCCCCCTTGCACATTGTTAGGCACGCTACAAACGGCTACAACCCTGCTATGGTTAACAGAACACACCTTCGGTCAGCCTGATTTGAGGTAAGCCTCATCCTCTTTCCCACATTCTCCATTTCCAATATGTGTGTGGAGTTTTGAGTGTGTTTTTTTATGCCGAAAAACGACTTGGAATGTCATTTTTCCAGTGACTACTTTTAACTTACTATTTTGCAAAAATAACCCGATGAAACGGTATTAGATGGATGATCGAACCATTCATCTTGCGTATAATGAAAAAGGAACAAACCCATGAAATTTCATGGAGATCCGACAACTAGGGACACCGAAAAACTAAGAAAAATAGTAAGAGGGAGATTTTTAGAAACGTAATAAAAATTGTGTAAAAGCACGAGGCATTGACAAAATTTGTTAAAGGAGAGCTTAAAAATGGAATGTATGCGAAAAATGGAGTAAAACAGTGCGAAAATCGTACCATTTGGACACTAGGGGGTCGCCGGTGGCAACCGGAGTCTGGTTGTTGTCTCTGCTGATGGTGGCCAGCCCAGTCGTTGTTCCCGGCGATGATACCCAGCGGCGTTAGCTCGGGTGGTGCGTGCATGCTGGCAAAGCTTGGACGGTGAGCACACACGGCATGACGACACGGGACATGACATGCATGGTGACACGAGGCATGAGAGGTGCAGTGACAAGCGGTGACGTGTGAGCGGCACGTGCACTCCGCACCCACGTCACTTGCAGTTAGATTTAAAATCCATTTTTTTATATTAGTTTTGGTATTTCTAAACTGTTCATTCACAAAAAAAATGAAATTTTAGGAGTTATAGAGGTCCAAATCACAATCCGAAAGATGCATTGCAATCATCTTGATGACGCGGACCTAGATTCAAGATGAAAATTTAGATTTGAACACCTTTTAAATAGTTAAATTATCAAATAACATTAGTGACCTAGATTAGGTCGCTCAATGGATGATCAGGCCTTAGAACCTGATTGTATACATCGAATGTAAGATGATCTAGAAGATTAGAAGAACATATCTCATTAAATCATCAAGAAAAGTAATCTTGACCATTGATTTGATCAAGTGCCTTAGGGTTGGCTGATCAAAGAGTGATTTGACCATCAAATTGAGGTATAATTATGGAAACATGTTTAAATAACTAAATAAACATTGAAATGAGAAGGATCATAATAAGAATAGTTAGAATTGATGATTAGATGCAATTATGAATTTATGGAGCCATCCAACAGTTGGATCATCTCCAAATCTCACGAGACGTTAGGGACTAACCCTTCATTGGATAAGGGGCATAAACTAAGTAGATCATGACATAAATTGATGATCAAAGACCACAAATGTTCATTTAGATGTTAGAAAAACTTACGTCTAGTACAGGATTGACCCGATAAAGGGTTAACCAGACGATCTGGGCCGTTGATCTAGGATTAAAGGTTAGATCAATGAAGTTATCACTTGAATTTGTTTACTTTTAAATGTAGGAACGCTAAGTGATAGATGACTTATGATGTGACAGGTACGTCAGAGCGCATGGCGTGACATTGCCTACGTGCCCGATTGGAGTATTCTCATTTATCAAGGTAGGTGATTACATTCGAGAATTTTTCTTGATTTTATAATCATGACTTCTCAATTGAAATTCTTGAGGCAAGTGTTTTACGCCCTATCGTGTTTATTACTTTACTTTTGATAGTATGACATTAATAATACGATTATCCATGTTTTCATATGTGATGGTTTATACATTATCATGTATTTTGATTCAGCCTATTGATGTTTATTTCACTTGGGAGTTTTTCATAATTTATAACATGTTTTGTTGCTTTATGACGGGTGCTTCTACCTGGGAGGTACTATGCTAGGAGGGTTGTAGGGTTGGCCACCTGCCCTCTGACTTTGTGATGATGATAATTAGACACTGCCCTTGAGTGGTACAGGGCCAGGTACGTAGGTGGTGGTATCATGGATAGTCCTCTCTATGAGGACAGAGAAAGTCTCCCGTTTAGGTGTCGATGGGGAGCGACAATGGTTAAGATTTTGGTGGGGTTGCCACAGCAGCATAGTAACCCATACTGTTATTCTTTAGGCTCATGTGGATTTATATGTGGGGTGAACTGGGGTAAGCCAGCCTAGGCCGTGAGTGACTTCGGTGGCTGACACAGGCTGCATGGGAGAGACCTAAGGATTTGGTATGAGTACTCATTATCGGTGATTCATCATCATCATCATCATCATCATCATCATCATCATCATCATCATCATCATCAAGACCTTATCCCAATTAGGGGTCGGTCACATGAATCTTATTCCTCCATTCTACTCTATTAAATACCGTGTCTTCATTTAGTCCCAAAGTTTTTAAATCTTTCTTTACCACTTCTATCCACGTTCTTTTGGGCCTTCCCCTTGCCCTTTTAAAACTTTCTACTTGTATTGCCTCACTTCTTCTAACCGGTGCCGTTGTTGGTCTCCTTTGAACATGTCCAAACCATCTAAGTCTAGTCTCCCTCATCTTATTACCTATTGGTGCTATCCCTAAATTTCCTCGAATATTTTCATTTTGAATTCTATCTTTTCTTGTCTTACCACTCATCTATCTCAACATCCTCATTTCTGCGACGCTCATCCTATGAGTATGATGTTCCTTAAC
This sequence comes from Warburgia ugandensis, assembly GCA_035236585.1. Classification (NCBI taxonomy): domain Eukaryota; kingdom Viridiplantae; phylum Streptophyta; class Magnoliopsida; order Canellales; family Canellaceae; genus Warburgia; species Warburgia ugandensis. Next base: position 71,006,735 of record CP141134.1, read on the forward strand.
TGCCCAACATTCTGATCCATAGAGCATGGCCGGCCTTATGGCCATCTTATAGAATTTTCCTTTTAGTTTGACTGGCACCCGTCGATTACACAAAACTCCAGATGCACATCTCCATTTGTTCCAACCTGCTTGAATTCTCTGAATAACCTCCCTTTGAATCTCTCCACTCTCATGAATTATTGATCATAAGTACCGAAAGTGGTCTTTGACGGGGACTTCTTGGTTATCAATCTTAACTGGTATTCTACTCCTACTCTCCTTGCTAAAATTACATTCCATATATTCTGTCTTAGTTCGACTAATTTTAAATCCTTCAAATTCTAATGCTTCTCTCCATAATCCTAGCTTTATGTTTACACCCTCCCTTGTCTCATCAAGTAAGACTATATCATCTACAAATAACATGCACCAGGGAATCTCCTCATGCAAATGTTTTGTTAACTCATTCATAACCATTGTGAAAAGGTATGGACTCAATGCCGATCCTTGGTGCAATCCTATAGTGACAGGAAAATCACCAGTCACACCACTAGTGGTTTTAACATTTGTTACCGCTCTCTCATACATATCTTTAATTATGTCTATATATCATTGCGAAACCCCTTTACCACCCAACACTCTCTATATTAACTCTCTAGGGACTCTATCATAAGCTTTCTCTAAATCAATAAAGACCATGTGGAGGTCTTTCCTCCTTTCCCTATATTTCTCTACTAATTGCCTTAGTAAGAAAATAGCCTCCATGGTAGACCTCCCAGGCATGAAACCAAACTGATTCTCTGATACACTTGTTTCATGACTCAGCCTCTTCTCAATCACTCTTTCAAAAAGTTTCATAATGTGGCTCATAAGTTTGATCCCTCGATAATTAGTGCAGCTCTGTATGTCTCTTTTATTCTTATAAATTGGTACAATAGAACTTATCCTCCACTCATCAGGCATTTTCTTTGATTTTATAATCTTGTTAAACAACTTGGTCAACCAAATTACTCCAATGTCTCCCATATGCTTCCAAACCTCTATTGGTATACCATCAGGCCCCATGGCCTTTCCTGATTTCATCTTTTTCAAGGCCTCTTTTACTTCAGGTATTCTAATTCTATGTTCATACCTATAATATCCAATGTTATTTTGATTTATAGTATTTTCAATCCCTATATTCTCAGGGCCATTGTCATTCAACAATTTTTGAAAGTATGTTTCCCACGTTTGTTTGATCTCATCATCTTTGACTAATACCCTTTGATCATTGCTTCTAATACACCTAACATGATCTAAGTCCTTACCCTTCTGTTCTCTTACTTTTGCAAGTTTAAACACATCTTTCTCACCTTCTCTTGTTCCTAGTCTATTGTAGAGCTCATCATATGCTTTAAGTTTAGCCTCACTTACTATTCTTTTAGCAACGTTTTTAGCATTCTTATATTGCTCATAGTTTTTATTATTTCTAATCTTCTGCCATGCTTTAAAACACATCCATTTTTCTTTAATAACTTTTTGAACTGTTTCACTCCACCACCATGTTTCCTTTGCTAATACCCCTTTGCCTTTATATACTCCTAAGACATCTTTTGCCACTTTCTTAATGCACTCAGCCATATTAATCCACATAGTATTTACTTCTGTTTCATAGGTCCACTTTCCTTCTACCATCAACTGATTTTTGAAGGAGGTTATTTTCTCTCCTTTTAAGTTCCACCACTTAATTTTTGGGTGTGTATTAAGTTTAGTTCTTTTACTCCATCTTTTGATATGGATATCCATAACCATTAACCTATGTTGTGAGGTCAAACTCTCACCAGGTATCACCTTACAATCCTTACATGTAGATTGTTCATTATTCCTAAGTAGAAAAAAGTCTATTTGGCTTTTATGAAGTCCACTTTTAAAGGTTATTAAATGTTCATCCCTCTTCTTAAAGAGTGTATTTGCAATGGATAGGTTATATGACAAAGCAAAATCGAGGATATTCTCCCCCATCTCATTTCGTTCACCTATACCATATTCACCGTGTATTCTATCATATCCTTCCTTATCTTTTCCTACATGGCCATTTAAGTCTGCACCTATAAATATCCGCTCAGTGTTGGGAATTTCTTGCATGACTCCCTTCATATCTTCCCAAAACTGTTTCTTGATTATCTCTTGTAACCCTACTTGTGGTGCGTATGCACTTATAACATTTATAATTCTATCGCTGATTCTTTTAACATCCACAACTTTATCCTTTAATTCCTTATCCACTATTATTCCTACGCCATTTCTGTTATTTTCCTTTCTTACGTACCATAATTTATACCCATCTATTTCTCTTGCTTTAGCCCCTTTCCACTTGGTTTCTTGGATACAAGCGATGTTGACTCTCCTACGTTTCATTGCATCTACTAACTCCAAACTCTTGCAAGTTAGTGTCCCTATATTCCATGTGGCGATACGAATCTTATGTTCTGGTGATACCCTATTTACTATTGCCTTTCTTGACCACCATGGTATGAACCCATGTCCACTTTTCATTGCACACAGTTCTCGATGCACAAGGCCGCTTCCGAGGGGACGCTCTAGCAGCCCTTGCTCATTTTTTACTACACCCGGGATCCGATGTAGCGCGTCGCTTCTGGGAGAACGCCCTAGCAGCCCTTGCCTATTTTTCACTGCACCCGGGATCCGATACAGCTCGTCGCTTATGGGGAACGCCCTAGCTTGAGGGAATGTCTGTTTTCGATTCATGTCATATTTGGGGTGCCGTATTTCTTAAAAGCTGAAGATGATTTTCATTTCTTCCTTACAAACTAATATACATTCATTTGCAAGCAAAAAAGAAATAACAAAACCATCTTTAGCTTCACCCTTGCCGGCTGGCTACCTAACACAAGGGTTGCCATATTTAAGAAGAGGGAGAGGATTTTCATTTCTTCCTCACAAACTAATATATCAATGCATATTCATTTGTAAGAAAGAAATAACAAAATCATCTTCAACTTCTCCCCTGCCGGCTGGCACCTGACACAGGACCCTCCTCCTTTTTCATCCGGGCTTGGGACTGTCATTGGCGGAGTTACTCATTATCGGTGATTGAGTGTCGTGAAACACTCTTATGGCTTGTTTTTGTACAGTGTCCTATTTTATCATGACATGCATTATATTTCGATGTGGACACGGATTCTTATTGCATTTGATGAATGCTCGTCCATGTTTTGATCATGCTTTGCATGCCATGATGTTTTGTTTTGATATTGCATTGCTTCAAATGAAAAGCATGTTTTGATCCTAATTGTTTTGTTCAAATTTACGAGATTCATGAGGTTTACATTCTGAATGCTTGATGATTTCATTTGCCTTATAAATGATTTACTCTATTGATACTCGACATGATATTGGACCTCTTCGCAAGTGTTTATTGTATGCTTTATTTCTTGTAATCACCTACATAAGCCTAGTTTGTTGAGGCATTGCTTTGTTTGCAATGCCTCAGATACAGAGAGTGACAATAGGTTGACGGGCTGATAGAGCAGGTAAAAGTGATGACAGTTTTCTAGTAAAGCATTGAGGATGTTCAAAGATGACAAGGTCTGTTCAGGACCTTACTTAGGATTTTGAGTATAGATTGTACTTTAATTAAAATTGTAATGTGACATGGAGGTAAGAATATGAATTCATGTTGGATATGATGGATGTATGGAGGGACCCTGGGTATTTTGTCATGACTTGATTTTCTTATCCATTGTTGGAGTATGTATTTTATTAAAAATAGTATTTGATTGTGTGAATGGGGGTGGAGATTGAATCTCCTATATACTATGTCTTATAATATGTTTATCAGATTATTTTGTATTGCACTGGTCATGTGCAATGGTCCAAAATACAAAGGAAACTCTACCGGATTTTTGGTAGAAATGATATTTTATTTCATCGTTAAATTCATAGTTTTGTGGTTGTATGACTCTCCGGATTTTGAAAGAAATGCTTTTATTTAAGTTTTTTTGTTTTGGTTACTTTAAAAATCAAAGTTTTTAAAACAAGGATCCCAACTGTTTTTATAAATTGTTATTATATTATTGGTAAATTCCAGGGCGTCACACATGAACAAATGCAAAGGTGCACCACCATGCATGCATGCATGCAATTTAGAATAATGGTATTACTTAAATACGATTGAAGTTCATATAAAGTATAAAATCTGCCGTTAACAACACAGAAATGGTACGTTGAGGATCCACACAAAGGAACCTGCTTTTTTGTCTCTTTTCTTTCTTCTCTTCATCGAGGAGGGACACCTCCAAGGTAAAAACAAGATAAGGAAAAGGAATAGAAGATTTCCAAACGGATATGCATCTGCAGCTGCCATGGAATCAAAGCCAATACTACACACACATACTTCTGTGAACATAAAAATAAATTTCCTAGTGCAACCACCCACTTGTTTCGCTGCTTTCCATCCATCACTTTCTTCTATTGCCACTTGTACTGCTTCTCTTTCTCTTCCACTTGAAGAAGCGGGAAGAATGTGGGCTTCCATCAGCGTGTGATCTTGGCACCAAGACCACATGCTTCCCAGCAAAGATTTTGAAGGGTTTTATCACCAAAAAGAAAGAAGATGCGAGGGTTTTGCTGCTTTCCATCCGTCACTTTCTTCTATTGCCACTTGTACTGCTTCTCTTTCTCTTCCACTTGAAGAAGCGCGAAGAATGTGGGCTTCCATCAGCGTGTGATCTTGGCACCAAGACCACATGCTTCCCAGCAAAGATTTTGAAGGGTTTTATCGCCAAAAAGAAAGAAGATGCTAGGGTTTTGACCTTAAGATGAGACGTCACAAGGTCTCTAGGAAGCTGTTTGTTGGATAGACAACATCAAAAGTATGGTGGAAATCCCACTAGACCTACTCTTTCCAGCCAAGACTGTTGCCACTCCGTCATGTTTCACTCCTAATAGTTTATACCAGACAATTCAGTAGTGATGATCCTGAGTGCATGGAAGGCAAGTCTTTGCATCCAAAAAGGATGGGGTGAAAACAGTATTAAGGAGCTAGAGACGTCTAACGACTAACATGGTGGTTGAATATCAGAAGGAGAATCATTAGAGCCATTTGTGCATATGGGAAAAGGTCCTAAAGAATGTGGAATGGAAGGTGGATCTGCAGAACTCAGAACGGGATACCGAAAGGAGCCCAACTTGGTGGAAAGTTGGAATCAAATAAAATAGCACTTTAATATTTATGTTGGAATACCTACCAAATGATATTGTAGCTCGAGCTATATTATATTTGGAGTCTCACTTACGGATGCCCGGATTCTCTGTCTGGTAGGACCCCTTTGGATTTTTAGTCAAAATCTCTCTTTCATCGTCGGAAGCATTGGTTTGTGCGTATTCTTTATGGACACCTTTAATTGGCTTCTAGAATTGCTCTGTTGGCGCATTTCTAGGTCATTGGAGATCCAACAAAAGTGCCATTCTTGAAGGACTCAGATAAATCGAAGTTGAGAGCCACATTGCAAAAGTGGACGAGATTCATTTGTGCGAGAATGATGCCACCTTTTACTCAAAAAATTACTAGTTATTATGTAATGAATTGTTAATTACCTATGTGAAGAAATGTCAATTAATAGATGGTCACTCGGTGAAGATCTACCTAACCAAGAAGATCACTGTGCCCTCAAACGGTTCCTGGATGATCCTCCTCAGATGACACGGGCCGGGCATCTTGATCGAGGCACATGCTGGCTAACTAGCCATTGTAATTGGCAACCTAATTTAAACAAGATCAAAAGCATGTTCGAAACTTAAATGACTCCGAATCACCACACCATGGCAGCTCAATCGAAGTTGCTTTCCACCATCCATACTGTTGATTGTATAGGACTGAAAATGAGGAGTGGATTTTGTTAGAAGGCATATATATCTCTATAACCCGATTCCAGACTTGTTAGCTTTGCAGATACAGCCGAATCGATCACAAACTTCAAATTCTAAGTATAATTGGCCAAATCCAACTTGTTTACTAGCATAACCTTGAGGATAATTCAGTTTAGCTGTAAAGTAAAGGAGCTCAAACAAGTAAAAACTATATATAATCTGGTTTATGAGATTAATCCCCATAATTAGTGAGCAATAATCTTACATAATTTGACAAACTGAACTATATAAGCCATGATCTCTGGTGATCTAAGCTCATGTCATAGACTATGTTTATGAAAGTACATATAGCAAAATAGAGTCCTGGTAAGAAATGGCGAAGCTTTCTTCTGTATATCTAAGCCGTTCACTATATTTAGAATGACTTACAAATGGAGAAGCTTTCTTCTATATATCCAAGTCGTTCCCCATATTTGAAATGACTTAACATAGGTTAGAGATCAAATTTCAGATTCTATATTTTCAGGATAAAAAATAGTGTTCACCCATTTTTGTTAAAACTTTTCAAACACCCAAAACAAGTATTTAAGATCATGTGAATGCATTAATTTTTATTGGGTTGCCTAGTTTTAGTAAGACACTTGGTTAGTGATGCAAATAGGAGATATCCTAAAGATCTTTTTGTGGATGATGTTGTCCTTGCTAATTATGATTAGTCAACATCATCCTGCAGAGAAGATCTTTAGGATATCCCTTGATTAGATCACTAACCATCTTCTCCACAGCCCCTCACCCCCCAAACTAAGTGGTGGCCTATTAGTCAGCGCTATTAGTAAGAGCAACATTTACATTATAAAGGAGATGTATTGCTAGAGGAGTATCAAAGACATTTGGTGAGTGCTAGTCAAAATAATTGAGTAAAGTTGTTGCCCTTATTAATATAGAGAAAAAATTCTGCTATAACTTGTAGAAAAGCTCTGCATCCTCCCGTTTGAGCTAGTAATTGGCCAACAACCTTTGACTCTCCACACGATTGTAACTCGCCATGCTGGTAGAAGTCTCTGTCCTAGCAAAATAAAAAGCTATAAAATAATCATATTTAGCAAGGTTAACATCAACCTACGGAGAAGATCCTTAGGATATTTCCTAATTGGATCACTAACCATCTGTGCGCCCCACGTCTAATCTGCAGGTGCAAAGGACAACCGAAGGGACGCTTTATGTTGCCCGTGTAGGAGCCCATTTTATGTTTACGAGTTACTGAACAGAGTGACACACGCCCATTGGCGAATTTTATATGGCGAGCGGTTATAAAAGGAGAGCATTAACTATTGTGCGTCAGAAGCAACCGGCTTAAAGTTCGGACTGTATCCGACTGTTTTCGTTCCGAAGAGTTTGGCGGTTTCGAACCGTCCTTTTTCCTGATTACTTCCGTCTTTGACGGATGTAAAATTTACTTTGAGTATCTGTAATTTTTTTAGAATGAATGCGGAATTAGGTTATCCACAGATTATCTAATTTAAATATAAAATTTATATAACTAAAATATTTTAGATAATTTTTTATTTATGTACCGTTAATTTCAGTTATTTTATGCAAGTGCAAGATGCAAGTAATAGAACAAAAGTAAAAAATAAATTTTTTTAGAAGAAATAATAGCTAGAAACTTTTTCTTAACTAATCATGTCACTATTTCTTTATTCTAAGGTTTATGATGAAATTATTGCTCCTAATTAAATATTTATATTATAAAAATAAGTAAAATATATTTAAAATTAACTTTACTAAAATCTTTCTCTTCATTTTAAGTTTCTAATGCACTTGATTTTTCCATAGTACCTTATCCAAACTCAACCCCCTCAATGCATAACAGCACTGCTTGATTTGAATGATCAATTTTCAAAAGAAAAAAAAAAAACATTTTCATTTTGATATGCAAGCTTGATTAAGGGAAAGGGTTTTGATTTGCAGAAAGTATAGTTGGAAACCCAACATACAGATTTGATTTGCAAGTTGGATTTGCATACCTTTTTTATTCTCCAATTCAACTAGCTCTCTCTCAACAGTGGTAGAATGTACATACATACATACATACATATGTGAATAATAGCAGACATCATGGTGTACAAAGCTATTTTTCATACATTTTTTTTAAAGATATGAGCTATTTATACTAGATAACCCAATATAAATTAATCCATTTGAATGTACTAACTACTTGTTTACAGCCTTTGAAAACTAGTAAAAATAGATGAAATTCTTTATATAAAAATAGGGTGTGGCTTCCTCTTATGCTCAAGAGTATATACGTGCCCAATTAAGACTTTTTCATGTACTATTAAGATAGAAATTTGAAATTGATGTTAAGATGGTTTAAGACTTTGAAGAATTATCTACATCTTTTTTTTTCTTTATTTCAAAGAAAAAACATTATCTATTTTTAACTGTGGTATCTGAAAGAAGTCTTAGTTTATATCCGACAAAAGTCTATTGTTAAATTTCCTAGTTTACTATTGGAGATACTTGAAAGCTAAGTCTCTTTATGGACAAAGAGCCATATGTTTTTTGTTTTTGTTTTTTTGGAGAAAAGTTGAAGCTTATACAACTCTTGCAGTCCAATCTATTGCTCGCTTGACACAAAATTTTAGGTCCGCCCCCATTTGTGACCATCTTGCATTTTGGGATAGAGTTGAGAGGAATGGGATGGTATAATCCTTTTGGTTGCAAGCAAAGGCTTTTCTTTCTTTTGAGGAACACAGAATTTTGGAAAAATGATTTGTAGACGTGGTAAGCACGCTGCCTACTTAGGGCTTTCCTTTGCATGATTGGATCCATTAATCATGTTCATCCTGTTTTAGATTGGCTATTTACCAAATTACATAACAATCTGATGATTTCAGACACGTCTGTTTTTACTTTCAAATCTTGTCCATTGAAAATTTTAATTTGAAAAGGTACTATCCAGAAGCCTCCATTGGGCAAGAGTTTTGATATACGGCTTAAATACGGCAGGGAGAATATGAGGAACGATTCAGATTACCCAAATCTGGTTCTATCTTAGTTGTATCATTTTCCACTGCCTGAGTAAAAGAACTAAGAATTTTGATGGTAAGATCAGAAGTTATCTTTCAGAAAGTGTTTGCAATGGATGCAGGAGCACGAAAGTTGCTGAACGAAGACTTGGACAAACGGTGACAAAGTTGGTTGTTGAATCCAACCTCTTTTAGGTTACAACGACGAAAGGAGAGAATTTAAAACTAAAAGGAATTTTTTTGCTTATTTTAATCTTCGTGACGAGACCTGTGTGTGTATTTGTTTGTTTCTGGGTGAAGTAAAGAAGTTAACCTTGGTTTTGCGTCCAGTTAATGAAGTCATTAGAATTCAACTTTCTCTAGCCTTCCAACTGGATGTTGAAAGTAAGTCCAGTTTACTAAGTACACGTCTGTCATTGATTGGTGGCGTCCCTTCTTTGTAGAGGAGAGAGCCAGGGTGTTGGTCGTCAAGTTATAATCTGTAGACTGCAAACAAAAGAAAAGATGGCGCCCAGTTGTGGTCCGTGTGCAGACTCCATATCCAACCTATCTTCAAAGTAAAACAAAACAGTCTATAGAAATTATATATAGAGATTCTTCTGCAGATCCATCTACCATAAAAATGATGACCTAGGCCTTCAAACCTGGGCTCCTTTGGCAAAAGAATTACCTGGATTGTTTAACCTAACAATTCAAGTTCATGAACATTTTCCTGTTCAATGTGCACACAGCGACCTATGCTTTTCTAACCATCACCAAGAAGATGCTCAATCAAGTTTTGGTGATTGGTAAGACCAGGATTTAACCCAACCAAAATGGCCTCTAACTTTGGTGGAACTGTTTGATCACTTCAATGTTCGACTCATACCGCTAGGTCTATCATGACAGTTACGAATTCTGCCAACCATGAACCAGATCTCATTCTTTTAGCAGGTTGTGGTAACCAGGTCCAGCCTCCCATCACCAGCCAATCTATGTTGACTCTCAAACCATATTACTTCCACAAGCCAAAGTGAGACACCAAGGGTTGGGTCCGCAAAGTTAACAAGTGCAATTAATTCTGAGTCTTGTATTGGAGAATTCAGATTTTGCATAAATCCGCAATGTCATTTCGAACATAATTCGAATTAGCCGTGATTTGAGATTTTATCTTCTTCACCTGATAAAATATTAAATGGAAGCATTGCATAATCATCTGGTTAGGATCGATTTAAACCAGCCCATTCTGTATACGATTTAGTACGCCAATTGTTAAACAACTTATTAGAAATACAAGATAGCCAATCAGGAATGTTGCAAAATCCACAACCCTTCAAGGATAAGATGTCTAGGCAGATCACCTTATCAAGTTCCCATTGAAATAGGATCTACACAAGCTAAAACACTTGCCATTCTTTGGTTATATTAGAGGCATCCCGAAAACGTTCGAGTCGAAATATGACTATAAATTAAGTTCGGAATGTATAGATGCTGCCAAAGGTAGTGGCAATGCCATAAACAAAAAGGAAGAGGCTCGTAGAATGGCAGAGGCAAATGAAGCTTTTGTACATTTTCGTTAATTCATGGACATAGGCAAATGGGTTGTGCCATGAAGTTGGTTACCTGACTATAATGCCATCCTTAAACCATGCTTTCATGTTATCATTGACTTTAGTATATTCATAGGCACGTGGGTACTGTTTCTTGCTGTTTTCATGGCAGGATCTTGAATAAATTGGAGTGGAGAAGTTGGGCCTAGAGCTCTCTCAGGCAGTGGCGCTGTTACAGCGGATAAATGTTCAACCCCAATGAAGGCGACATCAAATGGGTCATTCAAGGGGATAATCCTCTTCACTATGCTCTACCTTTGGCCATCTAGCAGATATGCCTTGTGTTTGTCGTCACACACTGTCTTGCTTTTTTTCTCAGGCCTCTAAGGCAACCTCGAGTGACAGCCGAGATCATTATAAGTACCTATCCAGTCTCTTTGCTGCCTACTTTATAGATTAATTTTCGTATTAAGTATTCTTAATGTCTTACATGATTTCATTACTTTATGGCTAGGAGAGAGAAATTTCAGGACTCATTGTTGAAATGCATTGCGTTTCTGTATGTTTGTGTGTCTCGAGATTTCAATCCTTTGTTTAAGATTTTCGTTAAGTAACATTCAGTTGTATTATGCAATCCTGTCGACTAAGGGAAAATGAGGACATGATGTAATGGTTGCAGTTTGACCCTCTCAGTTAGTCTGCAAAATTTCCTTATCCAATAAACAAAATGAGGATGTAATCGTTCTCTCTGCTGGCACTGGTTCTTGGAACTAAGTAGCTTGCCTTGTAGCTCATAATGGAAATAAAGAAGCGTTATTATTGATAAAATGAATAGCTTTGTAGAAACAGATTTCCTTGAAACAAGATTTTCCATGCTCGAGACTAAACTGTAAAACCGTTTCAGTGAAATTTCAGGGGCTAAGTCCATAGAGCTTGAAAATTACTCTTAGTTATACAATGATTGGGCTGGTTAATATTTCCTCGTTTATCGTTTCCGAAGTCACAAGTCAAGTTCTGTTGGAAGTGAGTCTAGGCGACCAATATCTGTCGCAGCATGGATCCTGCTTCCCCTTGCCATCGCCCTCTCTGGTGCTGGAAACTCTTCCTTGTTTCACTTTGGTTCCTTCTCTGTGGGGCTTTATTCATTTTATTTGCTCTATTTGTTGTACGCCCAATCTTTTCTTGGATGGCCCGTTTTTCTCCCGAAGGAGCCTATAGAGGAGATCTACATATGTGCAACACTGGCTGCTGTGTCGGAGCTGGCTTTGTCACATATACTATAAATGTTAAGATGAAAAAAATAAGAAACACATTTATTTGGTTTCCTCCAAATTGAGGTACGTCCACAGCTTGCACCAGTTTCATTATCTTTATGGCAAAAAAAAAAAATCGACGCGAGATAGAGAAAATTTCTCTCCCTTACAGAATTCTAGGGTCCTGCAAATACACATTCTAATAGAAGACCCAATTGCACCCGCTCGCCCCATATTACATAATGAAAAACCTTATGCCTTCTTTTTCTTTATTATAGGCTCTGTCTCTAAACCCTCAACATGCCAACCACATAGCTTCACTCGTCGCTAAGGCGATGAGTAACTAAGCATCTGGCTGATTATAGATAAATCAATATGGATTGATAACTGAATTGATACCTCAGTTACCTTTACTGAGGCCCCACGATTAGCTAAGCTTTCTCTAGTGAGGTATTTGATGAGTGCCTAGCCTAAAGGGCAGCCATGGTGCATGAAGCTCCCGCCTATGCAGGGTTCCGGAAAGGAAAGAGGTGGACCACAAGGGCCTATAGTAGGCAGCCTTATCTTGCATTTTGCAAGAGACTGATTCCACAAGCCGGACCTCTTAAGATGCTCGTGGCCCTATCCTCAAACTATACAACCTTCATCCTTAAATTATTGAAGTCAGCCACATGACAAACTGTAAGTCAATAACCCAAACATTTCAATGTCTCAAATATATGGTGTCTTGCAGAAAAACCTAATTGATCTGGATCATTTTCTGTACAAAGATACCGATCTAGGCATTTTTGGAGTCTGCCCGTTAAGAATCCTACATTTGATCGTTTGCTTCATAAAACAGTTCAAACTGTATCAGAGATGACCATTAGTACAAAATATGGGAGAACTGATACTTACCAAGTGCCATGGATATTAGAGAGGAAAAGATATATAGGACTCGACACTTTGACTTGCAAATACATCGATTCAACCCTTGTAAAACATTTTACATAGCACAAACTAAGGAAAGACTAACAGATTACATTGCAGAAGCTGCCTGTCTTTCCTTAGTTGGGTTGTTTATCACTTTGTTACAGAATCCACAGCTCGACGTCTGTTCACCTTCAATTTTTTCTTCTTTGATAAACGCCTCTCCAAATATCTCACTCTGTCATTGAGATCAGACATGGCTGTCAACTGCTGTTTCCCTGCTTCAATAAGCTTCTCCAACATCATCTTCAGGTTTTCATTCTCTTCCACCAAGTCTCTCTCTTTTCTCAATTTGACATCAAAAGATGAGTCAATTGGAGGAACCGGTGGCTGGACTTCATTTGCATCATGTTTCTTCACGGTCACAGACCTAACTTTGTCTTCAGTCGGAGCATCCGTAGTCTCTACCTTCATTTCTGATCCAGGCTTTGTTTCTTCTTTCTCATTTAGCAAATCTCTTGGAACATCCAGAGAAGTTTTTATCTCTCCTGGCGGCAATTCACAGTCACCGCTCTCAGCTGAACTCAGCACCACCATAGACTCCACCATTGTCTTGATGTTTTCACCTCCCTCACTATTTACTACATCGCTCTCTTGGGCAGCATGAATCATTGATTCAGAGCTTTGGTTACTTTCTGTACGGCAAGTGGAGCCAACAGCACAGAAACCCGTTTCAGGTGAGGACAGCACTGGAAGCTCTTCCAATTCAGACTTAGTCAGTTCATCTTTCTCTAGAGTTGGCTTATTAGGCCTCTCAATAGTTGGTTCCACAACTCCAGATTCAGTCTCTTCAACCACCTTTGCACATTTTTCTTCTTCCCGAGGCAGCACTACTGACAAAGCATCAGCCTCTTCATCTTGAGGTGATGACAGTTCTAACCGTGGTGCACCCAGATCTTCAACTGATGGTTGCTCTCCAGACACCTTTTCAGAAGTTTCTGCAATTCCAGATTCCAATATTGCTGCTGGAAGCACTTGGGATATAGAGGTAACTTCTTCCTGAATGGATGGTAGATCTCCAGTCTGCTTCTCAGAATCTTCTACAACTCCAGACTCTGAAGGTTTCATTGGAAGCTCCATTGATTTAGGGATAGTCTCTTCTACTTGAACTGATGGTAGATCTCCAATCAATTTTTCAGAAGCTTCTGCAATTCCAGTCTCTGACACTGTTATTGTCCTTGGAAGGTCCATGTACTCCACATTACTAGGTTCTTCAGGCTTCTTTGGTAGTGGTTCTTCAACCAGTTTATCCATTGCAGAACCTCCTATTTCCTTTTCTGCAACTGGAAGTTGGACCAATTTGCGGACACCAGAATCTGCCTCCCCATTTGTGGTTCCTGATTCACTAGATACATCAGCTTCGGTATCTGACCTCTGGTCCTTCACCGGAAGCATCTGCACAAGTTCCTGATATCCAGAACACGGCATTTCATCCACCACAGAAGGAACTTTGTACTCCACATTACTCGGTTGTTCAGGCTTCTTTGGTAGTGGTTCTTCAACCAGTTTATCTATTGCAGAACCTCCTATTTCCTGTTCCGCAACTGGAAGTTGGACCAATTTGCTGACACCAGAATCTGCCTCCCCATTTGTGGTTGATTCACTACATACATCAGCATCGGTATCTGAGCTCTGGTCCTTCACCGGAAGCATCTGCACAAGTTCCTGATATCCAGAACACGGCATTTCATCCACCACAGAAGGAACTTGATTGACCAATTTCTTTGCTTCAACATCTGCCACTTTCCCTTCTACAATTTCACCCAGTTTAATTTCCCGTTGCTGTATATCATCCAGGTGTGGCTCTATGACATCCTCTTGTTTCAGGTCAGATAGCACGTCACTCGGCAGCTGTGGTTCTGGTGGTTTCTGATCAGACACCATATCACTCAGAGTTGGTGGCGTTACCAACTCTTCCTGCTGCAGAGTACGTTCCTTCTGATCATGGGTACTCTCATTATGGCCCTCAGAACTCCTATGTTCAGCAGATTCTTCACCAACAGCTGGCTTGTCTACGGCTAACTGATCAAGCTTCTCCTGAAGGCAAACAAGCTCTCTTGCTACCGATTTTCGGATCTCTCTCACGCATGGATGAAGTCCCTGTTGACATTTTGGGCATTGACAAATTTCAGTAATAGAAGGTACTGACAGACAAAGAATGCAATCACTGCTGAAACATGCACTTTTGGCGGAAGTTCAGAATGCAATATCTTAACAGACTAAATGTAACTCCCACGGAATCGATTAAGATGTACATACCTGAATGGTGTCCAGCTGAAGAAGAAGGCTCATTATGGTTTCATTCATCACAATCCTTTGCTTCTCATGCTGTTGCAGCCTAGCAGAATTCTCGAGTGCACAGAGCTTCCCTCTAACATCATTTGCCTGTTCACGAACTCTTGCTATCTGCTTCAGTTTCTTCAAGGGCTCCCATTTTCTTACCTCAAAGCCACGATAAGCAGACTGACTAAGGATAGCTGCATCTGTGCTGGATAGTTCTCTTTTTGGCTTCTTTTGTTCCTCTCCTTTACTTCCCACTGCCTTTGCAGCTAGTTCCCCCCATTCTTCTTTTCCATGTTGTCTTTGGTCTGCTTTTACTTCATCAGCAACTCTATCAGTTGATGTATCTGCAGCAGAAACTTCAGGCACCTTGACCTGTGGTGGAGCTTGATCTAGTTTGCCTGTGTTTTCCTTCTCATGATAGCTTATGTCCTTTGATACGACATCAACAGCTTTACGCTCCTTTTCTGTTTGGTTCTTTGCTTCATCCTGAACCTCAACAACCTTGATCTCCTTTCTCTTTGGTTGCTCTTCCTTCTTGTTATCTTCCTTCTTCTTATCCTGGATTGAATCTTGTTGTTTGGAATCCTGTTGACGTCTCTCCTTTGCAGCAGGTGGACTAGGGGACCTTGAATTGCCATTTCCATTCTTCTTCTTTGGCAATGGTTCAACTCTTAAACAAACGGGAGGCAATTTGGATGATTTCACAGGAGATGAAGGCGACTCCTTTCGGCTACTATCTGACTCCTTGCTGGCTTCCAACTGCTTCACAGTAGTGCTGTTAGGTTTAGTGTCCTCTTCAATTCCCAACAGCTTCACGGGAGTCATTTTAGGCTTAGTTTTTTTTTCTTCTACTGCTGCTTGAATCCCATTGCCAGTAGCTTCTTCTGCAGCCTCAGCTTTCTCCCCACCATTCTCATTTTCAAGAAATTTCACAGGAAATATTTTGAATTTTGGTTGTGGCTCTTCCATAACTTTTGGATTTGCATTTACCTCTTTCAGATCCTTCTTTTCAACTTCCTGTGGGTTTTCAAAACCAGGCAACCAGATTATGGGATACGGTAACCTAGTTTTCTTATCTTCATTCATCTGATTTTTATTTCCTTTATCATCACGCTGAATTTGATTTCTGTCATCTTCTTCAGCCTGCTTCAAAGACCTGAGGCCGTTCAAATCAAATGGAAGCCACCCATTCCAGACCTTCGGATCCATTTCAAAATGTTTGCTTGTCTCTTTATCCTTCACAGGATATAACTCAATAGGCTTGCTCGTCTCCTTGTCCTTGACATAACCAGGTGGAATCCAAACTATTGGATAAGGGTAATTTTGATTTTTAACCAAACTGCTGGGGAATTTATGCTTTTGCTCATCTTCAATACTTCCTTCGTCAATCTTCACATTAGTATCATGCTTGCGTTTACAAGCATGGTTCAGACAGCCACAGCAATGGTCTTTGGACATGCTCTTTTCATATTCATGTCCCGGCTGCTCTGAAGGATAATAGGGAGGAGGAACAAAGTAAGGAGGGTAGGCATTGCTATAGGGAGAGTAATGTCCATGAGAATAAACGGGAGGACATGGTGGGAGGTGACAAGGATGTGGTTGTCTGAAACTGTAGTAACCAGGGGGATGGCTATATTTGCAGCATCCGTTGCAATCAGTTGAATTTGGGTAGTTGAAGATGTGACCGTAAGACCAAGGCTCAAAATCAATGACAGGTTTATCTTGGTCTACTTTAAATTGACTTGGACTGAATCCCCAACTTGGATAATAATGGGGATAGGGGATATGATTAGCTTGATGAGATAAAGTTTGGGGGTATGAATCCATGCATCTGTAGACGGGATACATCTTCTGTTTTACTATGAAACCAACCTGCTAGGACAGGTCCTTAAGTAGTGAAGCCCTAAATATGAATATTTTGCTCTTTCTCGAGAACTAAGAGAGACCGATCTTAATGCCAAACCAAAAGCTGTGCTGAAAGCTGCAAAATAGAGCAGGACGTGTGTGAATGAAAACCATCAATCATGCTCATCTCAATATCCATGAAACAAGCTATTAAAATGGAGAACTTGCAGATTTAAAATCCCAACAGAAAAGCATTAACACCCAAATAAAGGCTTGATTATATTGTCATCAACAACCATAGTTGAAAGCTATCATTCATCAAAATTGAAATCGACGCAAAGAAACAAATGTGATGACATACAACAGGGGTGAGAAGGACAGAATCTAATCAAAACTGAATCAGATCATCGCTAACAAAGTTGGCAATTTAAGGTATCACGAATTTAAGAAAGGGATCGAGAAACCCTCATTATTGAATTCATTCAGAAAAGAGAAATGTAGTTGGACATGCTTCTAATCAGTTAAAGATCTGAATGGACATTCAAATTAAGCAAATATACTAATCTAGAATTAGAAACAATACACAAAACATCAAGCATGGGATATACTGGGAATTTTTGCTGAAAAACCATAATTTACAGTGTGTGTGACGATTAAAAGGATGTCTTAAGATTGATGGAATGCGCAACGATCAAGAGAAGCAACAGAACTAGGGAAGCCAAAAGCCCAATCCAATTAATCCAACTCAACAATGTGAAGGACATACTAGATGGTTTGACAAGCCTTATTGTGCCCCTTCTAGTGAATTGGTAAGCACTGCTTCTCGTGCTCCCTATGCATTAGCAAGCTGCCTCAGGTGACCAGCATCTCAGAAGAAAGGAACTATAAACAGAATTCTGAGTGAGCAATCTTGACTCCAATTTGTCTAAGCTGAATCAAACTGATTCACGGCCTAATAAAAGAGGAATTGGATAATACAATTTCAAGCAGATTCAAAAAGAGAAAATTTCCATCTCCTTAAATTCCCATAAACCAGCACAAGGTATACCATCTACAGAAAATATAAAGAAGAGAACCCCACAAAAATGCATGTCATGGACAAGCCAATTCCGACAAGAGACGATTAACCCATTCAGAAACTCAGAAGAACAGATAATTGCAGGATCACATCCAACGAAGCCATGAAAAACCAATAAATCAGAGAAGAGAGAAAGTTACTTAAAAATTTTCTGTTTTTTCCGAAACCTTCCCAACGATTCCACGATCCGAATGACTCAGTTTCCGGCGCAAGGCGGTCCGCAATACCCAAACTAGCTAATGGTTTTTGTTTCTCTGTACGTCGCTTGTTCTGTCGATCTTCTGAAGAAGGAGACGGTGGAGAAGCGGCTTTTATAGTGGGAGTTGAAGAAGGAGAGAACGATCTCGAGATCTTTCTTCCGTCCGCGTGGAAATCTCTGGATTTTTCTGCCCGCAACCTGTCTCCCACGTAGGATTCCACTTCTTTCTTGAGGCTCCTTTGGCCAGTCATAATATCGGAAGAATATGTAGGCCCAGTAGTTTGTGATCTGACCGTTGATTTGGTAAATAAAACGTTAGATAGCATCTGGGAGAGTAATTGTTTGCAAATAAATTTGATTGCAAATGATTAGGTTAAGATGTCCTTTTGCTTCTTCTGTAGTCGAGAAATTATAAGGTGGAGTGGGGTCAGGTGTTTCTGATTAGTGGACATAATTTGGGTATTATGTATTATCTGAAGTCCGAACCATCCATTTTTCTATCCAAGCAAATCAGGATTGGTTACAATCATCCAATTAAAAAGATTCTTGGAGCATGGCAGTATAAGATTTAATACGGAAGATGAGCAGTCTGGATCACTCGCCATGATCCGGATTGATTGACAAAACTCTTTGAACGTTCACCGAGTAGGTAGATCGTATCTCATTTTTGGGACATTTTTAATGGCCTTCTCAATAAACAAAATTCAAAGCTGCTTGTAAGACCGAGTATTGGTTTTACACCCTATAAAGATTAAGATCCAAATTGGACGGAAACGATGTCATGATCATATAGCAATGGCTATGGTAATATAAAGAGGCAAAGCTCCATATTATGTGGCACCTCTAAGGTGATCCTGGAACACCAGCGTGGGGCCAACATAACATGCATAATGTCATCGAGACCATTGAGCTTCTAGACTACTGTTAGGATACCCACATGGTTCTGGTTCCATGCAGAAAGACTCGGACATCTCGTCCAATTTAGCGAAATGATCAAGGCTTGATGGACCAAAGCATCACTCCTCCATGCTAGAATCCTTCGTTGCTGGAAGGACTTGAGAAGTCTAGAAACGCCCAAGTTGATTTTGCTTGCACCCATACACTGTAATGAAATATATAACGAGGGCAACTTTGAAGGTCATATTTGTTCTCCAATTTCATTTATTGGTGGGAAGTCAGCTATGGTACAGCAGTAGAATTGTCTTCGTGTGATCTTGAAGTCACGAGTTCAAGGTGTTAAATTTTTTTGCAAAATACAAGATAATGCTACATACTATTGACTCTTGTAGTCTGCCCTTTTCTTGAACTCTGTATACGCAGAAGCTTCGTGCACCGGGGCACCGTTTAGCCAATAATAGTGTGAGCAGAAAGCCTTAAGAGAGAAGGGACTGAAAAAGAAGCAAGCCTAAGACCCCATTAATTAATAGGGATCCAAAAGTCATAACCAACAAACCGGATTATACTGGCTTTGCCAGTCGGGATCTTCTGTTCAATGAGTGACAAAGCCCTCTGATTGGAAAATCTGTATGTGTGCATGTCTGTGTTGTTTTGAGATGATGGAGATCAGGCTTGACTCTTACAACCTGAGAACCCTCTTAACCTTCTTCGTTCGCTTTGGATAACAAAATGTATACCACCTTGGATCATCTTTGACGCTGCAGCTAAACCAAAAGATATCCTCGGTTTTTCTTTTGTAAAAACTGTAATTTTATTGAAAGTAAGAACAGTACACAAAGATGGATGTGATATGATATATATGGAAGCAGTTACACGGGTGGGAAGAAAGCACAGAGAACTGAGATGGTCTTTATATATTTACAAGAAGCATGCCATGGTGACTTTAAACATCATTCTTGATGGATGAACTATAGCCAGACTGATCGTCATAGTATTTGGACCAAAGCATCACCCCTCCATACTTGCTAGAATCCTTGATTGCTGGAAGGACTTGAGACTTCAGGGCATCGGCAGGAATGAAGCCACTGCCAGCCGCATCAGCCGCTGCAGGTAGTCCTAAGAAGATCTTGTTGGCAGGTATGGACGTAGTCCATTGCTTCCATGAATCTTCCAGATTACCAACGTC
Organism: Warburgia ugandensis; assembly: GCA_035236585.1. Taxonomy (NCBI): domain Eukaryota; kingdom Viridiplantae; phylum Streptophyta; class Magnoliopsida; order Canellales; family Canellaceae; genus Warburgia; species Warburgia ugandensis. The sequence goes on from CP141134.1 coordinate 71,026,856, forward strand.
GCCAGAGGTGTATTGGCAAGGAGGATTATTGTAGAACTGAACCCAAACATAATCAAAGAGTCCAGTCTTGAGGGCCTCACCGATCCATGCATCAGGGAAGGGGCACTGGGGGGCTGCAGTCAAGTAAACCTTCTTACCTCTTTTGCTATATCCGGAGAGGTACCTAGCAAGGTCATCCCAATGTTGGCCGGTGCCGCCCTCAATGTCGAAGTCGATGCCATCTAGCACAGCGTCACCAAGTGGCCTTGACGAAGATTGTCCACCCAGGAAGTTATTCCATAGGTAAATAGCCACTTGCCTTGCATCATCGGCGGAGGCTAGTGAGTAGCTTCCGGCCGCACCTCCGATGGATAAAATCACCTTGACGCCCTTGCTCTGGCACGATTTTATGTCATCACTCAAGCCGGTGCAACCATTAGAATATGGGTCACAGTGGCCTGCAAGGTTGATCATTGGAGTCTGACCATTGCCGAATGTTGCAAGAAAAGCTAGGTTTACAAAGGCATAGTTCCCTGTGCCGCAAGTTTCTTCCAAGGTTCCTTCATTTCCATTTTGACCCCAATAAATGGCAATTCCTCCTGAATGTGACCTCACAGCCAGTGAAAGCATCAGTAAGGAGAGCAGTAATGGTGATGCTAGTGTTTGGTCGGCCATGAGGAGTGAACTTCGATGAATCTGAAATCACACAACTTGCAACTTTGGAGCTGGTCTGGTTAAGGTGCTTGTGGAGCATCTCTTTTATAAACGAATATTGGCCCCCCACTCGCTTCTGTCTTAACTTATGCTTCTGAAAGCAATTAAGCATTAATCTGCGTGGTTTACGGGTTGCTCTATCGTATTTTGTTTTGTTATAAGTAGTTTATTATAATGGTTTTTTTTCGACGTTTACGGCATTTAGCCTGCTATATGCTTCTCATAGTAAGCCAAGTTTCCGCATCATTTTCTGTCAATTTTATGTGACCTGTACCATATCTATCCTTTATCCTCACCATCAATCTTGCTGTCTTTCCAATGGTTGCCAATGTAGGTTTCTTCCACCGGCTCAGTTTATACTTTGTGATACAGGACTTTCAAACTAAGCGAATATGCCTTAGATGAACGTTTAAGATCACTTTCTAGTCACTTATTTACGGGTGATAATTCATACATGATAGAGACAAACCACAAGTTCTCTCTAGGACACATATTTGGTTTATTATTCTAAACACGTCGATCCTATTAACTATTATTTGAAATCTACCCAAACTGGAATTGAGAATTGTTCCCACAGGACATTTGAATCATGCAAAGACAGCTTGGAGAAATTGAATTTGCATTAGCAAGTTATGAAATGGAAACGAGACTTAGGATTAAGGTCAATGAATTAGAGTAATGGGGTACAAATACTAAATATGGTACACATGGATGTGGAAATTAGAATGTTGCATATAAAATGCAGTGAAAGTTGAAACTATATCAGTAAAAATAAAAATAAAAATTGTAAATCATGTGTTAGGTGGAACTTTCCTCTTGGTGGGAAGATTTCAAGTGTATTTAGGAATTAGGATAATAGATTCTAGGTAGTTGTTTCATAAATTTTTGGTGTATTAAAAGTCATAAATCGAGGAAGGGGTTATGCTACAACAAGCCACGCAGATCAACTGCCAAATCACTTAAGCACAAGTGCAAGTAGGATTATCATTCAAATAGCCCAATCCTTCTCCTATAAAAATGTAACAACCAAGGTCCAACAGTCACGACATTATTCGCTTTGGCCATTCATATGGCCTCCCTATAGGAAAAACGCGTCACAATAGCTAGACCACTACGAACTCTTATAATTGGCCCAGTTCTCTCTCCTCCAGCGACGTGGGACTATCTCTTAAGGTCACTCATAGTAGATACCCTTGAGCGATGTCCCTCATTGGACTACTCAACAAGGCCAACAGGTCCCCTGTTCCTCCCTTGGGGAACATGCTTCCTCACATGTGCATGTGCCCACGTGCGGCTAGTCACCACACAACAAGAAAAACTGGCTCGAATACCAATTATAATAGCTAGGGTCCAACAGTCCCGATATTATTTGCTTTGGCTGCCCATACATCCTTACAACTTTGCTTTTTCTAATAGAAAAATGCATCATGATAGTTAGAGTTTCACGAACTCTTATAATCGGCCAAGTTCTGTAATATTCGTAAATTTTCATACACATATGTGTAATATTCTTCGAGAAATTCATGAAAATTAGGAAATTGGGTTTTCAGGAAATTGATAATTATATAGACCAAATTGAGACTTTAAATATAGATGATTAGATACTGTTAGAAAAATAAAATCTAACAACACTAAGAATACTTTAAACGGAGTTCAAATAAAAAAGTTACGAGTGTTTGATGTTTAGGGGCATTTTGATAATTTTCTAAGTGGAACCCGTTTACCTGATTTTTGTTTAAATAGAAAAGACCAGAAACTTAAGAGGCATTTTTGTAATGACACCCCCCTTCGTTATACTATGTGTATGACATGCAATGGGTGGCACAGCTTTGTTGCAGCCGTCCCTGTAGCTATTTATGGGTTTTAACACCCCCCTGCCGACCGATTTCGTTTCATTTCATTGGCAAACCCTCCCTCTCTCTTCTCCTTCTTTGGCAAAGGCTTTTCCTGGACCAAAACCCCTCATCGGCCCAGACATGTATCTCTCTTGCCCCTTTTCTCTTTTTTTTCCTTCTTTCCTCCTATTTTTTCTCCTCTCCACGCCGACCAGACTAGTTTTTTTGGCCAACAAAGTTTCGTCAAAGAAGACCGTGTCACAGTAGAAAACCCAAGCCAATGGCATCTTGGATGGATGATCTGAGCTGTTCATTGAATTTCTGGATACTCAAAACCTTAGGAATGGTAAAAATAGCAAAACTTTAGGACCATCTGTACTGTAGATCAAAGGAAAAATGAACAAATGGTTTGAGCACTTTGTTCTTGGTGGATGTTGTGCCCAGGATGCACCTTGGGGGACGCACACAAGAATGCGCATATAGGACACGATTGTAAATGTGTGGGCACCAGGTGCGCCCTTGTGCATCTAGCAACAGAGATGCACCCGCATGAGTCCTGAATGCGGGTCATAGATGCGGTGTGTCCTGGTGATACCGTTTTATACTATTTAATCCATATTTTTTATTTGGACCATTTTATTTTTATCTGAAACAAAAAAAAATTCAATCATGGAGGCAATATAAACCTGATTTTTTTATCTAAGACATTTGTTAGATTCATCTCGATAATGCATACCTAATTTTGAGGTGAAAACTTAGATTTGTCCACATTTTGGTTTGATTAAAACCTAAAAATCATAGGATGAGCTAGATCGATCAAATCAAAGGGTAATCAAGCCTTGGAAATTGATTTACTAAATGATCTTATAAGTGGATTGAGGGATTTAAAGCTCAAATCACATAAATCAACCTAGATTATTATCCAAACCATTGAATAAGGTAACAACCATAGATCTAACTGATTAGAGATTGATCTAACTATTAGATCATCATGGTGACTACTAGTACACCTACAGATCTTAGAAAACACTATGAATATGATGGATTGAGATATGTAAAATACCCAAAAGAATATTTAGAATGATCCAATGGTTGGACTGTCCTAGAAATTATAGATTAAGTAAAAAATTAGACCCTAGAAGTCATCAAGACTCTTGACCTAATCGATCATGATCAAATATGACCATCCGATGGTTAGATTGACTATGTAGATGGGAGAAAGGCTAGTGATAGACATTGGTCATGGTGGATTGAGATAAATTGAATGATATGGACTGTTGAATTATAACTTATGGTCAAGATTAGCAATCAAACCAAAGATTAAGGAAAATTAGACTTTAATAAGTGATGAATGTTGAGTAGTAAGTGATGGATTGTGTTTGTGGTTTGTACAGGTGCATCAGACCGTATTAATTTGAGAGGCAACACGCCTGAGAGAGTTGGCTCTTTCTGAGGCAATTAATGATATTTAATATTGATACATTTTGCATAAAAAGCCGCGGATGTTCATTTCATGATTTCTCGTATATTGATGATTAGATACATGTCTATTTAACCTTATAACTTTGAGATTTTTACTGCGCATGTATGGTTTAATATTTATGCACAATCATTTTAATTTATATGTTTTCTATGGACTCACATTATTTGGGTATCATGGTCCTTTGATTTATTTGTTTTACTAGAATTACTTATCTGTGGGTTTAATGAGGAGACTTGATGGCTAGTCCTTTAGTGACTAACCCTATGGTAAGGGCAGTGCTCGGGGATGGTGAGCTATAGGTGCTCCTATATTTCATGCATCAGATATGGCTTGTTATAGCTTGTTTTAGGATAATGAGCAGATTTCACATTTTTGTGAATTTATGATTGATGTTTTCACCTAGTGGATGGCGTGCTAGAAGGATTGTAGGGTTGGCCACCCGTCCTCTGCCTTGATGAAATGACTAGACACCTATAATATCCCTAATTTTTAAATCTTAATTTAAGTAAATGTAGGAGTTAGGTTAAAGAGGGATGAAAAGTGAATATTGAATTTCCTCTTTTAGAGTTCTAGAAGTGAAATTTTTGTAAACATCAAATCAAGTATTGAGACCTCCATATTTGGATTGTACTAAAAAAGATGATTCCAATGACACAAAATTAGAGTTCAGATAAAGAAGTTATGACACTTTAAATATAAATGGAATTATAGTAAAAATAAGATAAGGAAGAAGAAGAAGAAGAAATGCCTAAAATAGAGGGTCCGTATTTGATGTTGGCACTCCTTCCCCACTTAAGAAAAATGAAAACAGACTGAATAGTTTGTTCTTCCCGAGCTGATAGAGGGAAAGAAGAAATCCGATGGGAAAGCAAGAAGGAGAAAGAAGAGGGGAGAAGGACGGAGAGGAGAAGAGAGAGGAAAGAGAGAAGGGGAGAGAAACCCTACTCATCGAAGAAGCTTGTCACGCCGATGAATAGGAAAAACCTTGGTTATGGGTGTCAGAATTATAGTAATTGTCGGAGAAGACAGTGGCTCAAATCGATGATACAAGCCGATCATTCCACTCAATGTAAGGAGACGACCAAAAACCCCAAGATTATTAGGGGATCTATGATAATCTTGATCGTTGATCAAAGCGGTGAACAGTGCGCGACGTGATCATAGGATTTCACTACAAAACAATGATAATCTACACATCAAAGAGAGAAAAAAAACATGAAAATATATCCAAGAGGTATGATCCATGAAACCCAACTTGTGAATTCCATTATTTTTTTGCTAAATTCGTACTGTTCATCCTAGATTTAAGTTCCTTTTTATTATCTAACTATTGATTTTTAGATCCATGCTTAGATAAACTTAAAGCACATTATTTAACTTAGATCTAGCTAGGACTTGTCAATATAGGCTGGAAACCAATTGGACAATCTTAGTCGTCCGATTAGGTACTATTGATAAAGTGACCCTGTGACAATTGATCGATGATTAGGTGCCATAGATGACTTCTTTGACCTTAAATTGAGTATAATATGAGAAAATTTATATAATTTGGATAGAGATTGACTAGGCAATCTTAGCTGTCCGATCTATCACTATTCAAATAGTGAATGTGTGATGTCCAATCAGACACCATAGATGAGTTTTGGTACACTAAATTAACTGGTTTATGATTGAAATTAAAACATATAAATGGAAATTGATAGAATAATCTCAATCATCCTATTGGACAATAAAGGAATAAGGATTTGGCAATGATTAATTGGTAATCAAATGCTACCATTATATACATTGACCTTTTCTTAAGTAAACATACTCTGAAATTTTTAAGATCAGGGCACTAATTATTAGGAAACTGATGGATTGAATAAGGATTGTTGATTTACCACTATACACATTGTTTAGTCAGTGATTAGAACTCTAGTAGCCTTTCCAGGGTTCTAATTAATGAGCATTAACCCTTAACAACCAACCCAAACACTAAAAAAATGTGGATCGTGAAAGAAATCATTAAATCAAGGTCCTTAATTATATGATCATGACCCTAAGTTTATAGTTAAATATTGAGAACTTGGGATTAGACCTTGAGACACTAAGTCAGATCACATGACTTATTGGACTAAACTTTTAGATCTGGATCATTCATCAATGGAGTTATTTGAATGGTAAATTCAAATCTAAACCGTGGACCACTGATTGGTGAATGGATAGTAGATTTGGGATTGAATTGATCATATATTGCTCGATGTAATCTATGCTCCAGTGGAAAATATATGGTTTGTGATGATCTAAATCGTCAGGCTTTAATTAAAACATATGTTTTATGTACTTATTAATCTATGATTCAACATTGATAAAAACTCTGGAACATCAACAGAGAAGGTTGATCAATAAGTGAGTGGAAGAAAAGATATAACTAAATTGAGGAGCACGTCAAAGGTGGTAGGTAATCTGATACTACCAACTTTCACATGAACTTTAAAATGAGAAAATAGTCTATGAATTATTACCAAGTTAGAATGGTTTGATTATACCAATGATTGATGCATAAGTATGTTATTTGAGCATATATGATTTTCATGAAAGTCCATGATTTATCAAATGTTCCTTGTCTGACACTTCTTATAAATGATGTATGTAAATTACTATATGATTTTAAATTGGTTTAGTATTGTAACATCCAACAATTAAAATAATAATAATAATAATAATAATAATAATAATGTGGAAACACACGTGTATATATATAATATAAGATAATAATAAACATTAAACAAATAAAAAAGGGAAAGAGAAAATAGACCTTATGGTTTGTTTCTCAAACCTGATAGAAAGAAAGAGAGAAACTAGAAGAGAGAAGAAGAAAAGAAGATGAGAAGGAGAAAGAAGAAGGAACAAGGAGAAGAAGAGGAAGGGAAAGGAGGAGAAGGGAGAGAGGAGAAGGGAGAGAAGGAGAAGGGGCTTTGTGCGCTGGAGAAATCTTGCCATGCCAGAGAAGAAAGAAGGGCGGTTTGGGGGTTTTGTACCGCCAGAGTTGCAGGAGCTCGTCAGAGATGATGCCGGCTCTGATTTGTGATCTAAGCTGATCACTTTGCCCAGCATGGTGAAATAATGAAAACCCCTTTGATTTCATCATGATTGGACAAGAAACAACATCGGATAGGAGGGAAAATAGTATGTCTGCAGAAATAGTTGCCGAAATTTGCCGAACGTGGCCAAAGACGACGACAGCTAAGATCATTGATCTAAGCCGATCATCTTGCACGGCTTGCCTAGAAGAATAAAAGCCCCAAGGTTATTGGGAGATCTGAGATCATTTTGACCATAGATCGGAGGGGAACAATGCACGCGTCGTGGATCAGAGGATTTCATTTGAAATCAGTATTGACCTAGACCATCCAAGGGTGTAAGAAGCATGGAAGCATGCTTTGAGGTAAAATCTATGAAGCCATATTCCTGATTTGTTGTATTTTGCTAAATTCGTACAATTTTATCTGAAATCTAGGTTTTAAGGATAATCTGACCGGTGAATTGTTAATCTATGATTAGTAATGGATAGAACTATACTTGATATAGGTTAGATTTGACAGAATTTGTGTTATGTGCTAGAAAGCAGATAGGACAATTTGGACCGTCCGATCTATCACTGTGTAAACAGTGACTTCCTGATGTTTGATTGATGATTAAACACTATAGATGGGTTATGAAACACTAAATGTCACGACCCAGGTTTTTATATGATGCAATGTTGATAAAAAGGTGAGATCTCTTGTTTTATAAACATGAAATGCATGAAAATCTTTTTCATTTGGAAAACAACCTTTCATAAAAACCCCGAGTGTTCAAACACATTCTCAATCTATTTAGCCATGACAAAGTTTTAAATCAATATTGTTCCCAAGAAAGTGTTAGTCACATCCCCAGCTATTAGAGAGTAACTACAATCAAGTAACATTGAAAGATAAGATAGGGGTTTACTTACTTGTACTTAGTCTGTGTCTCCTAGTACAAACATTCCTTGCCCTTAAGTATTTATTTGAAAAATGTTGAGGATTGGGTGAGTATATAATATACTCAGTAGGAGCCTATCACTACTAGTTTTATAAATGCATGAAATGTTTCAAAATCATATGCTCATTCAAAACATGCGTATGTTTGAATACTGGAGTTCAATATCAGTATAAGAATCCATAATCAACTGAAATTCTCTTGACTTAAAAGATCACATAATCCAAAACTAAAAGTATCATATATATATATATATATATGATGACATCATGATATGCAATAGATGCTTCATGGAGTCCAACTCATGGACCTCTAGTATGGTATGGTTGACCAACCTCATATCATGCTATATGAAATGCACATAACTCATCAAACCATAGGGTCCACTATGCCCACGACCTCCTCGCCGTGTGGTCCCCGGGTACCTGAGGACACTCGGTCATAGCCTTCACGGGGCCTATGACACGTCGACCTAGTGCCGTGACACTAGTGGTAGCTCCCTGTACCACATGCAGTCGACATAGGGACTTGCTTCTTTTTGGGCATGGTACCCATCCACCTATTAGTGGTAGAGGCCGGGTGGCCAACCCAGACCCCTTGGCATAGCACCCACAGGCTTACTTGCCCAAATCACATAAGATTAAAGAAGTCAAAACCTCTTGTTAAAACTTGTCCTCTTGGGTCCCTCACAACTGCCCGGCCCTCGGCACTCCAGCATCTTTTAACAACCCTCAAGGACATGCAATCTTTGCAAGTACTTAAATCATGCAATGTATGCACTTGTTTGCAACCTATATATGTGCATAATGTATATGCAATCATTTCAAAACATGGCTATGTACAAAACGTCTATCATATGCATGTTGAATCAAATCATGCTAAACAAGTCACATACTTATAACATATGTTCTCAAAACAATAATAGATCTTTTAAAAGAATCTAATAGTGATAGAGCACCTACCTGGCTAGGTCGCGTTAACCCTCTTGTCCTCGTACGCTCCTGAACATGGTTTGGGGACTCAAGGTTAATTTAGCCTATCTTTTATGGGTTTAGAGCAGTTGGGTCTTATTACTTAGGCATTAGGGGTCCATCACTATGCATATGGGTTCCTAAGGTCCTAATTGGGCCTTGGTATTCTCAGTTTTCCAAAGTTTTGGTGGTCACGCGCCACCATCCTATTCTAAGGGTCATGCCCTCCTTTTATTGGGCCTTGATCAGGGATTTTATGGTTTGAATGTGTCCGCGTCGTCGATACGGACACAAAGCCTTTTGTGGCGCCTCAATCGGAGCTCTAGATCTCAAGTTATAAGCGTTTTAGTATTGTATGTACATAGAGTCTTAAAGACAAAAACGGAATGCTAGGGCGCTGCGTGTCTGCGACGTGCGCCCTGCTTCCTTAAGTAACAGAAAAGACGACGTGCTAGCGCGCTGTGCGTCTGCAAACGCGCGTGACTTCTCCGCCCATCTGTCCCTTTAGTGGGCGCGTCCCTGGACGCCCCTGTTTGGTTTTTCAAACGGACTTCGATGCAGGTCGACGTGGGACATTCCTATTGGATCGTCCCGCCCGTTAGAGACCTGGGTCATCCTCAGGTCACCCTGGTTTGACCCTGTCGAACCAGTGCGGCCCTGGGGACGTCCCAGGGTCCTTGGTGGCTCTCCCAGGCTCCGTTTTGCATGGTTTTTCATGCAAAAACTTAGGGGAATTGAGCTTAGGACTATGGGTGAGATGGGTTTGGGGAGTTTTTGAGCATACCTGCTTTGTGGCTAGTTTTCTCTCCACGTTTTCCCCTCTTGGTCACTGCTCCGCGATGGGTTTTCTCCAAGGTTTTGGGCTACCATTAGAGGCACCCAAGAGCTCTATTTATAGGGCTTTTAAAGAGGGTTCTGGAGGGGTTCCAACCGCCTTTGAATGGCGGTGGGGAAACCTCCAGAATGGCAGTGGTTTCTCCTTGAAACACCGCCGTTCCAGAAGCCTCTAGGAGCTTGAAGACGACGGGGTGCGTGTATCAAAACGGGCACCTGTGTTTTTCAAGTTAAGTCGTTTTTGTAAAATTTATAGTTTTGCCCCTAAACTTCAAATGGCCATATCTTGCTCATTTTAACTCCGTTTTGGGTGATTTTGGTCTCGTTGGATTCCTTTTTCTGAGACGCATCTAATGGTACTACTTTTAGGACCAAATTCTTGGGTTTAGTTAAGGCAACTAGTGAAATGACCAAAATGCCCTTATCTTTAAAAACTGAACTTTTCATTGCTAAACTTGGAATTTCAATATTACAAAATTGGAGTCATTACACTAAAATTGGAAGGGTCATGATGAGTATGACTAGAATTAACGATTAGATGTCAATTATAAGTGTTATGGAGTGATCTAACAGTATGATCGTCTCCAAACTCCACGAGATATTAGGGACTAACCTTTCATTGATTAAGGGACATAAATTAAGTGGATCATGACATGGATTGATTATCAGAGACCATGAATGCTGTCTAAATATTGGAAAAAGCTACATCTAGTACAGGATTGACCCAATAGAGGGTTAATCAAACGATCTAGGCCGGTGATCAAGGATTAACGGCCAGATCAATGAAGTTATCACTTCCTAATTGGAGTATTGCAATTGTTGAGGTAGGTGATCACATTTGAGATTTTTCTTTTGATTTCATTGATCATGATTTATCAAAAATTCTTGAGGCATGTGTCTTATGCATTATTGTGATTTATTGAAATGCATTTAGTACTTCATATTTGTTATCGTGACATTTGATTTCATGATCATCCATGTTTGATATGTGACAGATTACACCTTGTCATGAATCTTGACTGAGACCATTGGGTGAAACGGGATAAGTCGGGTCTTGTACCTATTTGAGGGTGGCCCAGTAGTTTTGGGCTGATAGGCTTCTGTTAGGAAATAAACTGATGTAGGCTGCACGTGAGGGACCTAAGGTCAGATTGTATTGAGTGAAGCAGGGTAAGCCGGGTCTTGTACCATTTCGAGGGCGAGCCGGTAGTTTTAGCTGATAGACTTTTGTTCAAAAATAGACTGATGTGGGATGCATGTGAGGGACCCAGGGTCGGAATGAGTACTCATTGCCATCACCATGAGTGTAGTTGAGGCACTCATAGGACTTATTTGTGCATGAATTTTTATGATTACGACATGCATTATTTGTTCTATGGATATAGACTTTTGGTTATAATGATTGATGAGTATCCATGAGTTTCATGCATTGCACGCTAGATATTCAAATTTAATGATGATTTGCTTAGCACATGATTTCTTGATTTGTCCATCATGGATGGTTGATGTAACAGCTTGGCTCCAACAGTAACAATATTGTCCGCTTTAGGCGCATCCCGCACAGTTTTGTTCTTCCTCGGTTTCCTAGGGAAAACACATTGTTACCATTAGAGTTCTCCAAACTCTTATAAGTAGCCCAGATCTCCCTCCCTAGGCGATGTGGGATTAACTCTCAGTACCTCCCCGCCTTCGTTACCTCAGCCTATCTTGGGCATGACCTCAGACTATCTCAGGGCATTCCCCTCAAGCCATCTTGGCCTACTCTCAAGGCATCTTGGCCAATGTTTGCAAGTTCACATTTTCCCCTTTAAGGACACGCGTCTCTGTGTGTTGCCACGTGAGCGTCCACGTGTGGCTAGCCCACCCCATCACGAGGGAACTAGCTTTGATACCATTTGTAACAGCCTGGCTCCAACAGTAACAATATTGTTCGCTTTGGGTGCAGCTCACATGATTTTGTTGTGAACTTGCAGGGGTTGGCCAAGATTCCTTGAGGGTGGGCCAAGATGGCTTGAGGGGGATGTCCCGAGATAGTCTGAGGTCAGGCCCAAGATAGGTTGAGGTAATGAGGAGGGGAGGTACTGAAAATTAGTCCCACATCGCTTGGGGAGGGAGATCTGGGCTGGTTATAAGAGTTCAGAGAACTCCAACGGTAACAACGCGTCTTGGGGCCAGGAGTAAATCCTTGCGGGTGACTAAGATACTTTGAGGGCTGCCAAGATGCCTTGAGGAGGATGCCCCAAGATGGGTTAAGGGACCCAAAGAGGACAATATTGTATCCGCTGCGTCACTCTGATACACAGTACAATGCGTTTTCCCTGGGAAACTGGGGAAGAACAAAACCGTGCGTGCTACACCCAAAGCGGACAATATTGTTACTATTGGAGCCGGGCTATTACAAATGGTATCAAAGCCAGTTCCCTTGTGATGGGACGGGCTAGCCGCACGTGGGTGTTCTCATAGCAACACCCGTGGACACGTGTTCCTAAAGGGGGAAAGGTGAACCTACAAGCGTTGCCCAAAATGCCTTGAGGGTGGACCAAGATGGCTTGAGGGGGATGCCCCGAGATAATCTAAGGTCAGGCCCAAGATAGGCTGAGGTAACGAGGGCGGGGAGGTACTGGGAGTTAGTCCCACATCGCTTGGGGAGGGAGATCTGGGTTGGTTATAAGAGTTCGGAGAACTCTAACGGTAATAATGTGTCCTAGGGCCAGGAGCAAATCCTTGAGGGTAACCAAGATACCTTGAGGGGGATGCCCCAAGATAGGCTGAGGGACCCAAAGAGGGCAATATTGTATCAGCTGCATCACTCTAATACACGGTATAATGCGTTTTCTTCGGAAACTGAGGAAGAACAAAACCGTGTGTGCTGCGCCCAAAGCGAACAATATTGTTACTGTTGGAGCTGGGCTATTACAAATGGTGTCAGATCCAGTTCCCTCGTGATGGGGTAGGCTAGCCGCACATGGACACTCGTGTGGCAACAAGCGGGACGCGTGTCCCTAAAGGGGGAAAGGTGAACCTGTAGGCGTTGGCCAAGATGCCTTGAGGGTGGGCCAAGATGGCTTGAGGGGGATGCTCCGAGATAGTCTGAGGTCAGGCCCAAGATAGGCTGAGATAACGAGGGTAGGGAGGTACTGAGAATTAGTCTCACATCACCTGGGGAGGGAGATCTGAGCTGGTTATAAGAATTTGAAGAGCTCTAAAGGTAACAACGTGTTTTCCTTGGAAAATCGGCGAAGAACAAAACTGTGCGAGCTGCGCCCAAAGCGGACAATATTGTTACTGTTGGAGCCAGGCTGTTACAGTTGATGTTTCATATGCCTTGTATACTTTTGTCTTATGAGATTTTGCTATGATTACAATACTTCATGCCATTTGATTTTGTTTGTATTTATTATTAAATGTAAATCACCTATACAAGCATAGCTTGTTGAGGCATTGCTTTGTTTTGCAATGCCTCAAATTTTGGAACACAATAGCACTAAGGGAAAGCAGGTGGAATAATATTGATTGAGTGAGGACCTCGAGGATCATCTACCTTTTTGTACATCAAAGACTGATTTATTATACGTCTCTTGGACTTGTATTTAGATAGGTTGGGTTGTACATGGATGTTGAGATTTTGGATAGATTGAACCCACACTACTCATATAGTGTACCTTTACTTGCCGATGGGTATATGATGAGGTGATCATGGATGGACCCTGAGGGAATTTATACATATTATTCTTATTATTGTCTTTTCATGACTATGTATGATTTGTCATGGGTTTTACTTTGAGCATGCTTAGTGTATTGACTATTTGACTTTTGTTTGTTATTGTGGTTTTGGATATGGGATGACCCTCAGAGATTTCTTTTAAACGTTATGTTATTTATGTTAATTGCAAGTTTTACTTTCAGGGATCTTGCCTATTTTATAAAATATATTATTATTACTATTTATGAATTTGAAAAAAGGTTTAGAAAAACCCGGGGTGTCACACATACTAAATTTGAGAAAATAATGAATCATTCAATTTAAAGTATTCAAATGTCTGCTTTACTTGTGAGATATGAGAAAGATTGTGATTTGTATATTCAAGATTTCCATACTTTGAAAGGAATTAAGATTGTTATGATTTTTAATATATATATATATATATATACGAATTTTGATTGTTAAAATGAGTTTCTTTAAGTTATGTGATGAATGAAGTAAATATGTATGCTGTATTGAATTATGATTAAACTGCTCATGTATAAGCACATGTCATTTATCGTGAAGTGTCAGACAGTCTTTTTGTATGTGACACGACCGATCTTGAGCTAGAGTATTATGGGTTGCCCATTTGCTCTAAGTGTATGGAACAAAACTGTGAGGGAGTATTGTGGGTAGCCCATATGCTCCAAAACAAACAATATCATGACCAAAATTTAGTCATTCAATCTATCTGCAGCATAATGCATCTTGAACCAGATTATTGTGGGAAGCCCATCTTCTCTGAGTGTATGAAACAAAACCATGAAGTAGTACTATGGGTAGCCCATTTGCTCCAAACGGACAATATTGTAACTGGTGACTGTGGGTGGCCGATCTCCTAAAAAGCTGACAGTATTTTGTCTGTCTGTTTGCAGCAAAATGCATCTTGAACCAAAGTATTGTGGGAAGTCCATCTGCTCTGAGTGTATGAAACAAAATCGTGAAGGAGTACTGTGGGTAGCCCATCTACTCCAAATGGACAATATTGTAACTGGTGACTCTGGGTACCCCATCTCTAGGAAGGCTCATGGTATTGTGTTTGTCTATCTATGTAACATCCCTAATTTTTAAATCTCAATTTGAGTGAATTTTAAAAATTATTAAATTGGGATAAAAAGAAAATAATGAAATTTCTTATTTTTGGAGTTTTATGAGTGAAAAACTTAATAGACATCAAAACAAGTATCAAGACCTCCATTATTGGATTGCACTTGATGAGACGATTCTAACGATTCAAATTTTGCTAAAATTGGAGTTCAGATGGAAAAGATATAAAAATCCAAACATTAAGTAAAAAAATATTACAAAAAATGAGGTGTTGTTTTGATAACGTCACCCCCCTTTGGTTAAGTGACAGTCGTTGATTGTCACCCGATGCCACAAGAGAGAGAGAGAGAGAGAGAGAGAGAGAGAGAGAGAGAGAGAGAGAGAGAGAGAGAGAGAGAGAGAGAGAGAGAGAGAGAGAGGCAGTCGTCAGTAATGGCGTGGACATTGGCGACTACGTAAAAATTAGTGAAGAAAGGGGGAAAATGCAGTTTTCATTTGACCGATTTGCAGAGAGCTGCCCTAAAAAAATGACAGCTTGATTGGTAATCCAAGCTGATCATTCTCTTCTCCATGATTTCACAATCAAAATGCCTTAGGAATCACTGCAGTAAGGAGAATTGAGCCGTTGAAGATGACGTTAGGGAGAGAGAGAGAGAGAGAGAGAGAGAGAGAGAGAGAGAGAGAGAGAGAGAGAGAGAGAGAGAGAGGCAGTCGTTAGTAATGGCGTGGACATTGGCGACTGCGTAAAAATCAGTGAAGAAAGGGGGAAAATGCAGTTTTCATATGACTGATTTGCAGAGAGCTGCCCTAAAAAAATGACAGCTTGATTGGTAATCCAAGCTGATCATTCTCTTCTCCATGATTTCACAATCAAAATGCCTTAGGAATCACTACAATAAGGAGAATTGGGCCGTTGAAGATGACGTTAGGGAGTGGTAGAAATCCGGCGACTAGCAATCAATTTTTATGTTTTTTAGCATCAAACGAGTTAGATCGCCACCAAATTTTAGGAGAGTGAAGATGAGACACTGATCTACAACTCCTTTTGAGGAATTTTAGATCTAATTAGAAATGAGCCGCCGACAGTGATGGCGTCGGTCACCTTTTTCGATGATGGCCAATCAATGTTAGTAACTTAGTGAAATACAGTGAAAATCATGCCTTAACGGTATTTTGGCATGATCTACACCATGGTAAGGTCAGATCTTTGATCGGGGATCATGTAACCATCCAATTTAGACATGTGTCAAATTAAGAATCTATGAGATGAGATCATCAAGATTTGAACCATCCATCGCGATCCTTGTAACTTGATCTATGTGAGGTATACTAGATCTAAGATTTTTGTAAGATGATCTAGGTGATCTTGATCAACAGTTGAGATCAATTGATGATTATTGTGTGGAATTGGATTGAGTTTGATAATCCATCATGTTGAAATGAGTTATTGAGATTGTGTGAATAGAGTTATTGATATATTCATTGATTTGTGATTGATCAAGCAGAGAAATGTCATTGTATTGTCATGGACATCTTTGATCGGGCACATTTGAGGTGATCAATTGATAAACCAGTGATGTTGATAGCTGGATGACCTTCAGATGGACCTGCATGAGGTAGGATTATCATTCTAACCTCTTGATTTTATTGATTTAGCTATAATTATATAAGATTATGCATGAATTGCATGTAACAGTGCCCTAATTGGTCAATTTATCAATAAAATTCTTGATGGTTGATATGATATGTGCATGATAGCTCTAGAATGAGTAATGATGTAATTACGAAAGGAGCTTGATGGTTATAGGCATGCCTAGATCATCATGGTTTGGATTATTAGCCAAATGAGGCAAGCCCCACCTTGAGATCTCATGGCTAGGAGCCATTGGATTGTATTGAAATACCATGTATTGAGATATAGAGATATAATGTGTTTTATAATTAAGAATCCAATTTAGGTCTGTTGGATTCTAAGTGTGACTTGGATATGATGTTTATTTAGGTGGTGGGACCGAGGTAGATTGAGCTAGACTGAAGTCCAATTGACTTGAGAGGTACAGACGAATGATTCTTTGTCTAAGGTAGGTGACTACATTTAGTATTCCTATGATTTTATAAATCATTATGGTTCACTTAACGGCCTTATTCACATGGACAATTTGATGCATTGATATGTATGCCAACCTTATGATTCTCCTAAGATTATCATTATGCATGTCATGCAGATGTTATACTATCTTTTTTTATTTATATGATTCATGCAATGTTCTTGATACATTGTATATTACATCAATTTGGATTATTTGAGGATGTTACACACAGATTTTTGATGCATGATTATAGATACATTAAAATACCTTATTGACTTAATTTTATCGAGGATGATTATGTATGGATTTCTGATACTCAATTTTGGGTTTTCACTTATTTATGATAGGTGTTTTTGCTCGGTGGCTGCTATGCTAGGAGGGTCATAGGGTTGACCACCTCCCTTCTGAGTTTACATATTATAGACACCCACCCTGATATGTGGGCAAACTGCATGTGGTTTGTGGTAATCATGGGCAGGCCACCCACGCACGTCTCACACACTCCCATGTCTTGGTGGATAGTAGTCTCCCATTTCGATGTTGACGATGAGTGGCAGTGGTTTATACCCCAGAGTGGTTGCCACTACAACATAGCGATACATGCACTTATTCTTTGTGCACATGTAGTTACAAACATATCTAGATGGTTATACCTAAATACACCCACAGTGTGAAGATGCATCCTCAGGGTAAAGCCTATGTAGGTAAGCCTACGGGCTGAGCGAGCTACTTGGTGTGCAAGCTATATGTGAAGAACTCAGAGGGTTGGTATGAGTACTCATTACTAGATATGAGGGTGTGGTAGGACACTCAAGGGACATGGTTGACTTGCATGCTTTGTTAGTTAGGATATGCATTCATGCTTTGTTATAATGGATTTGATTGAAATTGGCTTTACCAGTTGCATGAGCATGCATTGTTCATTGTTCTACATGTTGTGGTATTTGGATATTACATTTTTATATTTATGAGCGAAACCATATCCTCATTGGTTTTTGTAAGCGATTTTGACTCATTATTTATGCATCGTTTCATTCTTGATATCTGAGGATTCAGCTTTTTATATGAATGTTTTATATCCATGAACTTTATTAGAAACTCATATTTTTATACGTCACACTACATATTCTTTAAGTGGATATTAAATGTGGTCATCTACACAAGCAATGGCTTGTTGAGGCATTGCTTTGGTTTGCAAGGCCTCAAATACAGCGAGTGGTAGCAGGTATGACATACAGATAGAGCAGCGAGGGCATTGGTAACTTTCAGCTTGGCAACCTTTTGCGAGGTATAAAGGATAAAATCCAAAGATGAATAAGCTTTATTCAGAACCTTACTTTGGTTATTATTTATGGATTGTAGATGTGTATGATTTACATTGTGATTGGAATGTATTTATGTTGGATGTGATGGTTGTGCATGGGCACATCTTGGGCAATATTGTTATTTCTTTGATTTTCTTATCTACCATGGGCGTATATGTTTTTATCGAGGTATTTAATCTGGATGGATGGTCATGAAGATTGAGTCTCCTAGGTGTCATGTCATTGTATTTATTAGGTGGTTGTTGTATCGCATGTGTTATGTACTATGATCCAAAATACACACGAGACTGTTGGATTTTCGGTTGAAATGGAGATATCATTTCATCGTTAAATCCATAATTTTGTGATTTATGATTCCCATGATTTTAAAAGAAATTCTTTTTATTCGGGTCTTATTTTTGGTTGATTTAAAAATCAAAGTTTTAAAACAGGGATCCTGACATATTTTATGAAATTGTCATTATATTGTTGTGAAAAACCTAGGGTGTCACAGTGTAGTATCAGAGCCCGTTCTAATCTATCACAGCCATTCCAATAAATTCATAAGTCACATATAGTCCATTGAGTGAGGCAAATTTTTAATTATGAGTTATAAAGATAACTTATATAGGGGATGTTGATGATTGCCAAATAGTCTATGCCATGAGGATTGATAAAGTTTCTTTAGTAAATACATTGTCAGGGAAAGTGTGTGATTCTTATAGTATAAAATCTAATGTAAAGTATAATTGATAATTTCTAATGAGAACTTTATTATATAATAGAAGATCCATTCATATGAACTATCCTATGAGAATTCAAGTCATAAATTGGATGATATGTATAAACATGTGAAGAGTCATAACAACTATTATACGACAATAGTGAGATAATAATGAAAAAGGGTCAAGAATGACAACAATTAAAGAGAACTTAGGGAAATTCAAAGAATTTTAATGTTAGTCAAATGGTAGTTGAATGAGTTAAAGAACAAAACTATAGTAAAAAAAAAAATTGAAAGTGTGATAGAATAAGATTTTTAATGTTTTATGGGAAAAATATTTGATCTGAGGTGAAAACTAATGAATTTTTGTATATATAGAAATATTGATAGCCGATCGTCAATGAGAAGTGAATGCTCATGAATTATTTTGAGGATTTTATTTATAATTTGGACACATATAACACTTCGAGGATATAATAATTATTTTACGATAATAGTCAGTAGTAATGATGTAAATCAAGCTGGGACACCCAGGGTTTTTCTAAACCTTTTTTTTTTTTTTTCAAATTCATAAATAGTAATAATACTACGTTTTATAAAATAGGAGGGATCTCTAAAAATAAAACTTGCAATTAACATAAATAACGTAGCATTCAAAAGAAATCCTCGAGGGTCATCCCATATCTAAAACCATGATAACAAACAGAAGTCAAATTGTCGATACACTAAGCATGTTCAAAGTAAAAACACGACAAATCATATACAGTCGTGAAAAGACAATAATAAGAATAATATGTATAAATTCTCCCCAAGGTTCCTCCATGGTCATCACTTCATATACTCATCAGCAAGTAAAGGTACACTATACAAGTAGTGTGGGTTCAATCTATCCAAAATATCAACATCCATATACAACCCAACCAATCTAAACACAATTCCAAGAGATGTCCACTAAATCAGTCTTTGATGTACAAAAAAACAGATGATCCTCAAGATCCTTGCTCAGTCAATGCTGCTCCACTTGCTTATCTTAGAGCTATCGCCCTCCAAAATATGAGACATTGCAAAACAAAGTAATGCCTCAACAAGCTATGCTTGTGTAGGTGATTCACATTTAATAATAAATACAAATAAAATCAAATGACACAAAGTATCATAATCATGGAAAAATATCATAAGACAAAAGTATACAAGGCATGTGAAACATTAACCATCCATGATGGTTAAATCACGAAATCATGCTCTAAGCAAATTATTATCAAATCTAAATATCATAACGTGCAATGAATGAAACTCATGGATACTCATTAATCACTATAACCAAAAGTCCGTATCCACAGAACAAATAATGCATGTCATGATCATAGAAAGCTGTGCACAAATAAATCCTATGAGTGCCTCAACTACACTTACGGCGATGACAATGAGTACTCATTCCAACCCTAAGTCCCTCATGTGCAGCCCGCATCTGTCTATTTCCCAATAGAAGTCTGTCAGCCAAAACGACCGGCATGCCCTCAAATCGGTACAAGACCCGACTTACCCTGCTTCACCCCTATAACAATCCAACCCTGGGTCCCTTATGTGTAGCCCATATCAGTCTATTTTCTAATGGAAGCCTGTCATCCCAAAACTACCAACCCACCCTCAAATCGGTATAAGACTCGGCTTACCCCGCAATGGTTTCAATCAAGATTCATGATAAGGTGTAATTCATCATATATCAAAACATGGATCATTATGAAATCAAATGTCACGATATCAAACACAAAGTACTAAACACATTTCAATAAATCACAATAGTGCATGAGACACATGCTTTAAGAAGTTTTTGATAAGTCATGATCGATGAAATCAAAAGAAAAATCTCAAATGTGATCACCTACTTTAACAATCACGATACTTCAATCAGGCGCATAGATAATGTCACGTCGTGCGCTTTGACATACCTGTCACATCACAAGTCATCAAACAGCCCAACAAGTTCTCCTTTGGTTCTTACGAAACTTTCAATTAAATCATATTATGCTCTACTTCATACGTTCACGCAGGAACAACAGAAATAACATTTCCATGGACCTTTCCAGCAGCACCACGAATGCTACGATTCCTTTGGCTCTCATTGTTGCCAGAACTTGGACTCGAGATTTGATACACAGAAATGGTTGGAATGTCGCACCATTCTGCTATATCTCCGCAACAAACGAGCAGAATCACGTCTTCACATCATTTAGGATTGTGGATACTCCAGAGCCAGTTGGATTCAATAGTTGAATTTATTCACAGTTTGCTGGGCATTCCGGAACAGCATTGAGGATTACATCGATCTGTGGAAAATAACCAAATGCTCGAAGAAATCCAAATTCTTATGGAAGGGCCTCCTACCAATATTATCGTGGGAATTCCATGTGGAAGGAGACAAATCTAAGAATCTTTGAAGAAAAGATCATTTAAGACAGTTTTTTCATCAAGATAATAATTCAGTGGCTTGGTGGGCTTCTATAACGACCTCTTCAAAACGTATTCAGTTGAGCAAATTATTTCTAATTAGAAAGAGATCCCATAATGTCAATGATCCCAGACAAAATAAATCGCCCATGTGAAATCCATAACCAACGAGGTCCTAAAGCTGAACTTTGATGGGTCTGGCCATGGGCCTTAAGGACCTTCTGGTATTGGTGGCCTCGACGAATAATATAGGAGAGAAAATCATGGAATTTCATGGACCGGCTGGAGAATCAAATGCCAACATGAGCAAAATCATGGCCGCGTCTTACAGGAATCATATTGAAAAATCACTTCATGATCTTGAGCATTATCATCGAAGGTAATTCCTCCAATGCGATAAGATGGTTAACAAAACTTTCGAAGTCTCCTTGGAGTTTCTCCATCACAATCGTTGAAACACTCTTCTCATGCAACTATTCACTCGCACCTGGAGATCAGGCAACGAGGCAGCGGACACATTGGCCACGCAAGGAGTTCAGCAAGGGGGATCTACATTATAAGTAATAAAACATCATCTTTTCACCCGCCTTTGATAGGCCATAACCCAAATCTCAGCTGTTGCCTTACGGTGAGACTTTTTGGGGCTGTTTGCGATGGGAATAAAAATCATGGACTAAGCTGTTAACCCAATCGATTGATCTGCTTACCAAGGGTATTTTCTCCGAATATGACTACAAGGTAAACCTCATCTCATCTACTTACCCATAGCTGATCGGTAGCCCGTCCTGGTGCCATTTTTGTCTTGATCGGATGACCCTACGTGCGTACGTTTCGGGAATCCATGTTCAGGGTTCCCCAGACAATGTGAGCCGTTGAGTTTAATTTGGAGTTCCCTAGATGGATAAGCTTACTTCTTGAGGAAAAATATGAGCCGTTGCAAGTACTGGTGGGGCCTGCTTTTAATTATCGATCTCAACCATTTATCTGCTAATTCATGTTCATAATTTTGGCCAACAATGATGTAAGATAACTAAAAAGGACTAAATACACGAGTCATGTCGGCCCTAGTTCATGTTCAATCAGGGACTAAAATACACCTATCTTCTCCATGACCATACGATCAACCGTCTCCAATATATACATAAAATTTTGGATCTTAATCGCAAGTAGTTATTGTTTATAACCAAATAGACTTGATCTAGCCGTCTCTAGCTAATCGTATGGGGTCTTGGCACAGGAACCATTCTGCATTTCTGTTACTACCTTATTGAATTGCTAATGGGATGGTCTATGTTGGGACATTCTATCTTACCTATTGTAGCTTCCATTTTACATCCATATATAACTATTTTCCAATTAAGATCATGTTTTTAAGACAGCCTTACCATATGGAGTACCATAAATTCTTGGAAGAAATTTAAATGTCCTTGGCTGTGAGGTTTCCATATTTCGAGATTTGGGTTGGTCTTGTCTATATATGCCATATTCTTTGGGCACGTTTTCCTACCTTTTCTAGCAATCTTTTTAAGTCCATGTATAGACAAATTTTCCTATTAAGATCCTAACATGTGACTTTCAGTGCTAAACTAATATCTAACTTGATGGCCAAACAAATGGATGTGCCATTGTGCCTATATCCATACTACTGTGAGTTTTAAACAATACGAAGTTTTAATGCATGGCTCACCCACAAGCTAGCCTAACAATTAGAAGAAAGCCACGATCACGTTATATTGTTAAGATGGAGAAAGTAGATGTTGGAAATATAAAAATAAAAATAAAAATCACAAAGTCAATATGATAAACCTTATCTTAGAGGCATGTATTAAAATGTGCTTCTTGAAGATAGTCAAACCCCCAATAATCGTAAGAGACATGAAAGCTTTATTCCTAGGGTTTATCCAAGCCAGACTCAATCTGTACCTAAGCTAATTTGCAAATCAAAATCACTCTATAGTTTTCTTCCCTGAATTTGAATGCCTTATAAATCACAAATGTATTGCAAAGCCCGATAGATATAAAGTGTAGGGCCAATGCTGAAGAGAGATTATAAATATGGATGACAAATATTCACCTAGGAAATATCCAATATCTTGCAAAAAAGCTAAAGAGGTGTTAAAGTCAGGTTGCAAAATGTGAAGCTAATAAACCTCTAAAGCCTAACACTTACAAGAGATTAGAAATGCTAAAATATTCGCACCAATAAATATTCAATAACCATTAAATAAGCTAAAGAGGTGCCGAATTTGGGCCGCAAAATGCGCACCCAATAAACATCAAAAGCCTAACAACCAAAAGAGAATTAAAAAGACATCAATCTCAGGCTGCAAAATGCTTACCTAATAAGCCTCTAAAGCTTAGTGCTTAGAATATAATAGAGTAATGCACATAGCTGGGAAACTCGATAGAGAGAGAGAATGTTTGAGCTGGGAAGAAAGAATTTGGTACAATGAATAGACTGGGAATCACCCCAGCTAGAGGTGGGAATAAGCATGGAACGAGCAAGTGCGCGGTAACTAAAGAGTAGCAAGACTGATTGCAATTGTGGGATACAAGAGTTCCTCTCCTCTAGTCCCTCTTTCATAAATAATGTGATACTATTAGAGTATGTCTCTGATACCACTCTATATCTCTTATTAAAAAGGTTACGTGGGAGCTCTTTATCTGAAGAACCAAAATGAACAATTTCCCCCTTGTTTTTAAGTTAAAACTCAAAATAACATTAGATAATGTACGAGACTTGTTTAACAACTATAAAAGTCCGAGCTCGCTTACACAGGAAATAGAAATGAAAACAGACAAGTTTCGAGTAAATGGATACTCCGAGATAAAATGAGAAAAACAGAATTCAGTCCAAGCCACTTTTGACAACTTCGGAAAGGCTAGAAATCCATATCATCATCGTAATTGTACGTCACAATATCTGTGCACTAATATCATGATTTGTTTTTCTAAATTACAAAATATAATAAATGCTCAAGATAGCAAAGAAGAATGTGACAAAAATATGATCGCATTAATATTTGCATCCTAAGTTTCAAGTATAAATACATCCTTCGCCAGCTCTCATATCACAAAAATGTTTCAACTCAACTCTAATCCTGCAGAGGAAGGGCTGATAGGATCGTTGGCTGCAAACGGTAAGTATTTTTGCCCTTTCTTTGGTATGTTCCTTTGAAATTTGTTGGTTGCGTCTTAGTCAAAAACATTTGCTCATGTGCCGAGAAATTGTGGCCGGCCTTGGAGCGCAGTCTTCTCTCTCTCTCTCTCTCTCTCTCTTACACACAGAGAGCTGACTACAGCCGTGGTAAAGAACGTATCTTTTGGGCCTCAAATATTATGATCGGTAACAAACAGAAGCCATCTCTCCCTCTCACACATGCCCACACCTTTGGTTGCGTTCTTGACCAAAATGGTTATTTTACAGTGCTGACAATCATGGTTTGTCATACACGGCAGTAATCTCTATCTCTCAATTATATGGTGCTCCCGGGAGTCATAGAGAGCACCTATCAGGCGGAATGAACATGGCTAGCTTGCCCATTATTATGCACTTTTTCAAAGATCCAAGCCATTTATTAGATTTGGCTTGGCCTAAATATTTAACTGACCAAAACCAAAATCTAAAGGGTTCTGCAACATGGATGGTGTTCTCTGGAGGGAGGAGTTTACCGTCCATTTTCCAACACAAAAAGACTTATGAA
Source organism: Warburgia ugandensis (assembly GCA_035236585.1). Classification (NCBI taxonomy): domain Eukaryota; kingdom Viridiplantae; phylum Streptophyta; class Magnoliopsida; order Canellales; family Canellaceae; genus Warburgia; species Warburgia ugandensis. Next base: position 71,051,739 of record CP141134.1, read on the forward strand.
AGTGAGTTTTGTTAGAATCTTTTGTATCTGAGTTTTGATCAGTTTGACATCAAGGCTAGACTAAATCTAGTAAGCGGTTAGATCTTTGAAAAAGTACAAGAGTCGCAATTATAAACAGACTCTGCTCTGCTCTCTTACTCTCTCACGACCACCACTCTTTGATCTTGTACTAAGGTAAAAGGAACATCAACCCACCTGATCCATCGTTTGATTCCTGCTTCTAGTCATCAATGAAAAGCAGCATTTCCATTTTCGTTTGCAAAGGCAACTATCCTAACATCAAGATCGGATGAGGTCAAAATTGAAGATAAGAGAAGATATAGGAACATATAGGTAGGAAAAACTACGCCTTCCTTTTATAAACATGATTAACTAGTCCAAGAACTCCCCAATGCTCCCGGCGCACCAAATGATTCCTCTTTCTCACTTTTATGCGTGCACGAAGTTGTATTTAGATAGCCATCATGAGTTGCATGCGTGTGTATAATAGCTGCATGTGTAGTCAGATATTTGTTCTTGTTTTGTATGCGTAGCCTTGAGCTCCCTGTACAGAACTCCGTTGTACTTGCAAAAAAAGACCGTCTAATACTATTTATTTGAGAGTATGTTCAGCCCCACATTTCCTATCATCCAAACCGTTCATTAATTTACTGATTAAAACTTAGTCGGTTTATATTTGAAAAATCACTGTTGTTTTTTGTGATAAAATCATTATATTGGGCCTTTAATCTAACCGTTGGGATGATCATGGTATTTAGGTTCCTTACAGATACCTTTATTTCTTGGATGATTGGTAGCTTCTAGCTTTAGGCTAGGGTTCTTTTTCAGGTTTTGAAAGGAGAGAGAAGGATATACAAGGAATTTTAAAGTTTGAGTTTTAGGGATTTGATCCAATACATGTTCTAAATTGTAATATGAAAAGGATCGGATCACGCCCAATACATGTAGGCTACAGACCTGCACCACGTAACTCTGTTGCTAGTTTGCGTACTTTGATTATCTTTCTAATCTTGCCCACCTGTACTTGTAGCCATCCATAAGATCAACTCCTACTGATCCAAAAGCGAAATATGAGTATCCCATGTTGCATTCATTTTACTGTTTTATTTTTTTCTTCTTCTTCTTCTTCGTTTTTCCATTTCCTTCTTGTTTTTAATCTCAAATACTGAATCATTTCTTCAACGGTATCTTCACTGCAACAGGGTGCACTTTGAGGAATGGCAGTATTGATAAAGGAACGCCTCTAGGCAGTTGTGTACAAGTTGAAGTGCTCATAAGATTTACAGAATCTGCCGAAGTACACGAATCGACACATGAGCAGGTTAGATTGGATCACTTCACTGGGTTTCCCCTATTAAGGAATCACTCAAATGCGGTTTGAACGACGAGGATCTGTCCTTGTACGAAGTATCTCCAGTTCCACAGTAGTGGCTGGGATGAGGAGGCAGATTCAGATCAGCGGTGGTGAAGTTCATCGATAGGAAGATAAAATAAAGATCGGCTTGTGGTTCATTGCCGGCAAGGGCAGGAGATGCTGCAACGTGGGCTTGCAAGTTCTGCTGAGTTGGACTAATGGTCATTTTTGTTCTTTTTAATTTTCCTTAATATCTGTATCTGTTGATCAAACAAGAAATGAATATGGAAATTTTGAACTTCAGAACTTAGAGAGAGACAGAGAGAGAATTGTGCGTGATATATGATCCTACCCGTGACCATATGAATACCGACACTGATTTTGTTATAAGTGAATAGATTGGCGTTAAGGTATGGATGCCTGAGAGCTAGTGTTAGCATTTTTTATTCTCCTATACAGGTGAAGAATTACAAGGCAAATCTGACATATACTTTCCTAATCTAGTCCCCAGCAAAAGGGTGAAAGCGCTAAGTCAACCTGCGATCAAGCTTCGTCTAGGAGAGATGCCCGATTTGTATGCCACCAACTGCGGTAGACGTTGCTGGCTTTGTTAATCTTGCTTCCGCCTGTTGAGAAAAACACACACACACACACACACACACGCACACACACACACACACACACACACACACACACACACACACACACACACTTCAAACCTACTCGAACCCATCACTGTCTGCACTGAATTTACAAAAATACCGATCTGGATTTGCCACATTTTGAACTTTCCTAGTTAAAACCTGCGTTAGTATTTCTGCACTTCTCACAAGACGCTGCGCTACACTTATCCAACGGAAAAGTTTCTTCCACTGTCTTTGTCTACGGTATACCGTCACTATCACCTACCCACTGTCCCTGTTATCTTCTTCGCTAATAGCACAGAGTTCATGTAACATTCAACTATGATTACTCATTTAATATGGTAATGAAAGAAAAATAGATGATTAAGAAACTATTGGGTGTGTTTGGCACTGGAATACGAAATTAAAGATAAAGGTTTTTATGGACAGTGATCTTTTACCGTTCATTTTTCAGCTCTTAAACATGGATAATGCACGCCTTGAACATGGACAGTGATCTTTTACCCTGCATTTTTCGGTTCTTAAAATTATTCAACCATGGATAATGTACGATTTAGAAATATGCTGCAAGGTAAAGTAGCATACTATTGATCCTTTGTGGTCTTCTCCTTCCCTAAACCCTGCATACGCTGGAGTTTCTGGGCTGCCCTATTTTTAGATAATGCACGCCATAACTCTTTATCTTAGCTCGAAAGCTGTAAATAGCAAGGATAAGAGCAGTATCCTAGAAAAGCTCGTTCATCTAATTGTTGCTTTCTTGAACTACCAAGAGATAGAAATCAAAACTATAGAAAATTTGTAATATCAAATAATCTGCCAAATCTTCCTCACACTCATGGGCAACAGGAAATGCTTAGTGTTGCCAATTTATCTTTAGCATTGATACTTTGGCCACTGGCGTCCAGCATGTCTAGATGAACTATTAAGCGGAGCCCACGGCAACCTTCAGGTCTATGGTGTACTGCATTCTATTACCTTGTGATCACCACCATGGAAGCGTTTTGAATGAAATAACAAATTTTAGATTCCTTACCAATGGAAAAGACAACCAGAACTACAAAAACCATCTGGAAGGTGAAGATGAGCTTCTACATGTTTGCTTTCTCTGCAGTTTCGGAAGTTGGTTGCAAGAAAAATCACACTGACAAATTCACTGAAACGGGACCAATTTATCAACTACCGGAACGGTTTTGTTCCCTTTGATTTCGTAGACTTCAGATCAGAACACAGCGATAGTAGTGAAATTGAACTCTGTTGGCTGTTTGTTTGTGCAGAATAAGCAGAAGACTGATGACATGGAAAGAACTATGCAGACCGTTTAAAATAATAATAATAATAATAAGGATAAAACTACTTCAACGGCTATTATGTCTTTGTTTCGCGCGGTAATAGGAAATCAGAGTTAAACTTATTCATGGATACTGATCTTTACGTTGCTAATACAGCCGTTATCTGTTTATCTTTGTTTTGGGCTGCAATTAGCAGGTCATAAGATCACTAATCCTAATTAAGCTCATCCATCTAATAGTTGCTTAACTTCTACCGCAGTGGAGTCCAACATTGGGCTCTATATGGTCTAGATGAAATATTGAGTGGAGCCCACATGAATTTTCAGGCGTACCTCATTGTACTACGATGTGATCACGCTCTCCCAAGCATTTCTCATCGCCTAAGCTGCTAATAAACGATGAAAGGAGAAAATTTGAGAATTTTCACCAAGAGAAAAGATTATCAGAACTACAAAAACCATCCAAATAGCGAACGCGAGCTTCTTCATGTTTGCTTTTTATGCGGTTTCAGAAAGTGATTGCAAGAAGAAGCACACAGACAAATTCACTGAAGCATAAAGCAACTTCCTTTGATTTCATAGTGATCAGATCACTACAAAATTATTGTGGAGAAATTGAATTGTTTCGACCGGTTATTAATGCAGAATAAATGGAAGATTTGATGACAACGAAAGAACCAGATGAACATGTTGACTGGTCATTACTAGGATAGGACTGGCCTCTGTAAATCATTTTTAGATTTTCTTTTCCTTTTTCATTTTATATGCAAAATTGGTTCATCTACAGCCTCTTTAATACCTATAAAAAAAGAAATTGAAAAATAAATAAATAAAAGAAATTTGACGAGGGGTTGGCAGAAAATGTTCGGTGCTCCAATGGTCCCATCACCAACAATTGAACAGTTAAGATCATCGATAGATGCTGACGATGTAAATGGCTAGATTGTAGAAGTGCCACTTGTGTTGGGCTAAAGTCATTGACAAGAAGAAAAGGAAAAAGAGTTTCATGCAGTGTAGACTGCATATTAACTGATCAAAGGGATAATAATCCTTTACAATCCACTGCTCCCGTTGTCATGATTCTTAATGTTAAACTAATGGAAAATGACTACAAGAACTCATGTCAGACGAGCGGATAAAAGCCTTTTGTAGATTAGAAACTCAATACAGAAGCAAAATTCCGAAATAGTGAAACACTTAATAGTTTCATATAAAGAGAACTAACAGAGTTTTGATCTAACAAAACACAGTTAACTTACCTTCGCTTAAAAACAATGAGAGTAGTAGTGAAGATAGGATCAGTTATTCTCTTCTTCCTCCTAATTCATACTAGTTTGGCTCATAAAAGGCCCCTCAAAGGGCCTATGCCTTGCAAGAGACTCGACATGGCAAATGCTACCTCTATTGTAGTTGCATATTACTGATCTCGGGCACTCAATTTCGGCGAACTAGTGTTTAATGATCCAATGATCAAAGATCAACGACTTCTCCCTCCTCCCCTCGTACGTGCACAAGGGTTCTATTTCTACGATATAAAAACCAGGTGCAATGCGTGGTTCGCGTACAAATTAATTTTCACTTCAACCAAGTGCAAGTGCTCCCTAAACCCTATGGGAGCAGACATGATGGATAAAGAGACGAGATATCTCAGTGGCAGGTGGTACTAGAGATTTCTTCGTGGCCAAAAGGGATGGCAACGTTTCGAACTGACAAGTTTCAAGAGGCCGGCTACTTACGTCTTCAGGGCATCAAGTTGTATGAATGCTATTAGATGCCTGAGTTATCACCGTGCAGTTTGAATAGGTTAACCGTATGTTATTTGCATATATGAAGCGTCTTGGAGTGTACTTGTGATGTAGATAAAAGAGATGGCAAAGGGATGTTGTCTTAACTCTTAAGCTAGACCTACACTGCAAATTTATGTTTGTTTATGCAAGAGTGAGGATTCAATCAATTGCCTGGAGCTTGTGTTGGGTAATACTCATGGTTAGATACACACCCATGGAGAGAGAGAGAGAGAGAGAGAGAGAGAGAGAGAGAGAGAGAGAGAGAGAGAGAGAGAGAGAGAGAGAGAGAGAGAGAGCATGTTTTAAGATAGTGCAAGCTTTTGCATCCGTATATGCAAGTGGTGATTCAATAAGCAAAATTTAAAAAGAAAAAAGAAAAGAAAAAGGAAAGCTTTGCCCAGAGCTCAAGTTGGATAAGACTTGTGGTGCTTAAAAGCTTAGAAGGAGGTGAGTGAACCCGCAACCTTCTAGCAGGGACCCATTTTACCTTCTTAATTAGCTAGCATATATAGGTGGACAGTATCCCACGTCCCGGGAAATGTAACAGAGATTGTAAATTCAACGGCTGGCGTATCTTTTTATAACTCAGAAGAACAATTGTTCTAATAATGGAACGGATTTGAGTGCTTGAATTGAAGTTGGAGGCGTGGACAATCTAGGACATGACCCTGAAGAAGAATGATTCTGTCATAGAAAGCTAAGCTGCGGGGCATTTGTACCTTAATCCATAGCATCCCATAAACTCTGGTAGACGGCTAGACAAATCGAGAAAGAGGAGAAACTACATGGCCCTCGCTAAAAAGTACAAATGTGATCCTGATTTGATGAACGCAAAATGCTACAATGGCAAGTTGCTGTGTGGCACTTTACTTTTTACATACAGGCCCTAACTTTTGATGATCTGAACTGTTCACTTGATTAAAATGGCTCGGATTTCGCTATTCCAAAAATCGCAGCCATTGGAGGATTCTAGCACTGGAAAGTGTGCTTTAACTCACTATATATGGACGTTGTTAATGTTTTAACCATCCCTTCCACTGATCAAATTAGAGTTTTCAGATGCTAAAATCATTCAATCCACACAATTTTTAGGACTAGTAGATATAAAAAATCTGAGAGATCAGATGAAAAAAAGGTGGGGCCGACCTATCAAGGCAACCTAGCATTCGAACGTTCAAAAGAAAAGAAAAAAAACAGTCAATTTAGTATTCGCAACTTATTCTTTTATTCCATTCAAATTTATGGTAAATAAGCTTTATTGGAGATAGGAAAGATCTATATAAAAGCAAGAAGAGACATGGAGAAGAAGACCCCTGAAAAAAAAATCAATTCAAGTCTTTTGAATAAAAGTCAAAAAAGAAATGGAGGAGGAAAAGAAGAAATAAGGTGTATGAACTCTAAAATTTTGAAAAGCTCTAGTCTTAAGTTGGATTATCATTTAAGGGGAAGGAGGTGGAGCAAGATGGTTACTTGAAAACTTCAAAATTAAGGCCCTGCCTCTTTTGTCCCCGGAAACCACTTTGATGGGTGTTGATTATTTTGCAGCAAGTGCATGAGCTGTTATAGTACAGCTTATGCAAGTACGGGTTAATCCCATGGGGACTGGACTTAAAATTTTGGAGTTTAAATAAAATTTAATTGACTAAAAATTAAGATCACCCATAACATTCTCTAATGTGTCATGCATCATATTCTATTTATGAATTTTTTGAATTTATTTTTAAATTAAAATACTAGGGCAACACCTCTTATTGCATCTGCTAGTAAGAGAGTGTTACTAGAAAAGAAGAAAATAACTAAGACAGGCATAAGCGGCCGAACATGTGTGACACTAACTAAGTAGTTATCTTATCTTTATTAACAATCTAGGATTAATCCAGTCTCTATTTGCAATTCAAGAACAGTCAGAATTCACAAAGATTTTACTAAATTTAGCCACCAATTTCTTCTACTTTCTAACAGAAATTTTCAATGAATCTAAGTACCTAAAACAATTTGATATCAATAATTTAATTGTATGGTTAGATTTTAAATCAAGGTAATAGAAATTCATATATTTAATCACAAATAGAGGCTATTTACCAACCTACACAATAGTACCTCTCAAGATTATTTCATAAAATTAAACAAATTCAGCCATTAAATTTTAAAAAAAATTATATGAAACTCTTTCTAACTCAAATAAGAATATAAGAAAAGGATTAGATCATTTAAAACTCATCAAATAGAGCAAACTATAGACGCAAACCTTTAAGTAACTCACTATTATTGTTCATCGAACTGTAGCAAGTAGCTAAATTTAATCTATTAAAACTACAATAGTTGAATGAAAATTGAAAATCAAATACCTGAGACTTCTTCTCTTTGATGTCTTCTATCCAATAAATCAAATTTTATAGATTTTTGTCAGGTATCGCAGCAGAAATTGATGTGCAAAGTACCCATGTTCACCAGCTTGTGCGTGCACTATTCATCTTCTTCAACCTCCGTTTTTCTCTAAATTTTCAAGCCTCCTTTTACTTCATCTTCGACCTGGTATTTATAGATGATGGGAGGTCAGTTTAAATTTAATTTTTAGTAATTTTCTCCTCCATTCTCTTTCCTTTTCTTTCAAGAACTCTAAATCAACTGAATTTTCTACTCCATTCTCTTTCCTTTTCTCTTCATCCTTTTCACTTTAATCATTAACTTCTAGCATTTTCAATTCTCTTGTGCTCATGGTTTGGATTTGATGCTTGAGGATTGAATTGGAGTCCTTGATTTTGATCTAGATAATCTGGATTGATCTTAGCTATCCATTTTAATCTAAGCTTAATCGAAGATTTAGGATGTTAATTGGCTTGATCTGAGTTCATTGATGTTGATCTACCACCTATAAAAAATAAAATAAAATAACCTAATCAGTATTATACAATATTTGATTTTATACATACTTATCTCGGATCATCATCTAACTTTGAAAATTTACCAAGTTAAGGTTAAATTATAAAATCTTCAAATGACATATTTTTCATATAAATTTCTAAACAATATATTATAAATATATTAAAAGTCTTGCTGAATGAGGGTAATTTATGCAATAATGGACTCTTAACAACAGGTCCCATGAAGTCAAAGCATCTTATGAAGTTAGTGACCTGGAATTTGAGAGGAGCTTACTACCCCACAAAAAACATCCAGCTTTAAATAAGCAATAATGAAAATGATACCAATGGTGGTAATGCTTCATGAAACAAAACTAGCTAATCTTAATAAAAGATTTCTCTCCACTTTGTGATTTGGTGACTTGTGATGCAATTGGTGCTTCAAGGGGACAATTGGTGGTGTAGGATGAAAATGTGGTTCATGGTTATAGAAAACAGACAAGAGTTTCTAGTAGTTAATAGGCTAAATTGAAAATTGAGCTTTGAAGTAGCTGTGGTGTCAATTTATGCGCCCAATGATGACAGACGTAGAGAGAAAACATTTTTCAAGTTTACTGAATCTCTTTGCTAGTTGGAAGTTCCCTTTATGTTTAGATGGAGATTTCAATATAGTCAAATTCCCTATGGAGAGATGGTTTGCTATGAGAATAACAAGGTTGATGAGGGTGCTCTTGAGGTTCATTTCAAAAGTGGAATTAGTTGATCTACCATAGGCATTGATAGAATTGAGGATTTTCAACAACTTGGGGATTCAGAAATCCATGAAAAAGAGGCTACATCGCTTCAGGAAAGTGATGAAAGTGCCAAATTTTTTACCAAATGAAAAACTTTAGAGCAAAAAAGAATTGACTTTTTTGACTTATGACTGATGGTAAGATATCTAAGGGCCTTGATCACATTTTGGAGGCTGTGGTAAATCGCTTGTGAACTTTTTTCAAGTCCAGTAAGCAATCGAAACCTTTGCCCACAGGTATAAACTTCAACTCTATCACAAATGAGGATGCAAAGAATTTTGAAAATTTGTTTTCCATTGAGGAAATTGAAGTAGCCTTATTTCAGTGGCACAAAGATAGAACTTGTGCCCAAATGGGCTTAACTTCAATTTCTTCTATGCATGTTGGTGATTTCTTAAACTTGATATCCTTCATTTTTGCTTCATCTTCCTAAGAAGGATTTAGCTTGAAATGTGAGACCACTAATTCATCTATCTCTTGTCTAGCATCTCAAAAATTATTTCAAAAGCACTTGCTAAAAGGATAGCTAAGTGTATGCAAAAGATCATCTCAAATAATTAGTTACCCTTTGTTAGATCAAGGCAAATCATGGCTGGTGTCCTGATAGCACTTGAGGTTACAGATAAGTTAAGATTCTCAACTAATGGAGAATGTTCATAAAATTAGATCTTTAGAAGCATATGACTAGGTAGATTGGGGGTCCTCAACTATTTGATGAAGAGAATGGGTTTGGGGAGGTTATTTATTGACTAGATTCAAGCTATACTTCAGAAATCTTGGATTTCGCTTTTGATAAATGGGACTCCCAAAGGCTTCTTTCATACTAAGAGGGGATTGAAATAGGGTGATCCCATCTCTCTACAGCTTTTCAATATTTTAAGATATATGCTTTCTAGAACAATCAATTTTGTTTGTAGAATGATATGTTTAAAGGAGTTAAAATTGATAAGTAGGTCTCAAGTACACACTTGTATGCTTATCACAAGTTATTATTTTGTCAACCTTGTGAGATGCAGATATCTAATTTTAGTTGGTTATTCAAGCTTGGTAGTGGGCATTAGGTTAAAAAATTAAGTGGAAGAAGTCTAAAATTTCTTGTATCAAAGTTCCTTTAGAGAATTTGGATTAGATGGCCTCTATATTACAATGAAAGACTGAGGAGTTGCCTTTTTTCCTTATCTTGGCTGGAACTATCAAGAAAAACCATTGTGATGTAGTTACACATCACAAAGCTTCAAAAGAAATTAGCAACATGGAAGAAGACATACTTGTCATTGATGGGGAGGATGACCCATATCGAAACTACACTTGCCAATATTCCCATCTATTTCCTATCCATTTTTAAGGCATAAGATGCACATGGAAAATATTCAAAATCAATTCTTCTGAAATGAGGAGGAGGTGAAGGAAAGAAATTACATTTTGTTGAATGGGATCATGTTGTGAACATAAGAAATATGATATCTTGGGTATTAGAAGAGTGAATGAATTCAATAAATCTTTATTTGAGTAGCGGAGTTAGAGGTTTCGGTGTGAGAGAAAAAGTTTATGGACGGAGGTGATATCTTACAAGTATGCTCATGAAAAGGAATGCCAGTTCCCTAAAATGCTAAATATGTGAGAATGTCTTTGCTTTGGAGTTCTATTTACTCAATTACTAAAAGGGTAGCCCGGAGCACAAAGCTCTTGTGTATGTGTGGTCCGGTGATGGGGTGGACCACAAGGGTCTATAGTAGGCAACCATACCTTGTATTTTTGCAAGATGCTGTTTTCACGCATCAAATCCATAACCTCAAGGTCACACGCCGGGTACTCAATTACAAAAGAAGAAAAAAAATTGTCCAAATTCCTGGTTAGGAATGATTAGAAAACCAAGTTTTGACATGATCAATTCAAATTTCTAATGAATTGGTGACTTGGATGATTAGAACTAGAAGAACAATCTCTGATAGAGAAAGAAGGGAGTGGGAAAGCGTAAAGGATCTACTGTCTAGATGTCTTCAATTCCCAAATAGCAAGATGAATGAGTATGGATGTCATCATCCTCTGGGTTATTCACAGTTAAGTCATTCCATTTTGTGTCTTCTTACCAAGACCTTCAACTCTTTCCTCTATCTAGACTTTGGAATTTCTCAGCCGCACCTAGAGTCCTCTCCTTCTCCTATTTAGTGGCTTATGAAAAAATTATAATTGTTGAGAACCTCCAAAAGAGAGGATGAGCCCTTCGAAGTTAATGTTTTATGCTACGAGCAATAAAAAACTTTGAATCATCTTCTTCTCCATTGCAGCATCTCTACGAAAGTTTGTTTTGCTTTCCTCCATCTTTTTCAAATCAATTGGGCGGCCTCAATCTATCCATGACTTGAGCATCCAATGGTCTTTTGCTAGGGTTCCAATCTTAAGAAGTTCAGTAGGAGAGCTGCTATTCCACCGATTCTTTGGAATCTATGGAAAGAAAGAAATGATAGATGCTTCTCCCAATCTTGCTCTCCACTGCAGTATCTCATTTTTAAAGTCAGATCTCAGCTCATTCATTGCTCTCATACTCATGATATTGGTATCAAATACTCCTCTCAGTTCCTATCCTAACTGGTTTGAAATTTTGTCTGAAAAACACCATTCTTTTAAATCGTCTCCTGTTTGAATTCCACCTCTATCGTCTTCATTCAACCTCAACTTTGATGGAGCTAGTGCGGGTAACCCTAGGATGTCTGGTTATGGTGATGTCCTAAGAAATCATCTGTGGTAGAAGATTTTGAGGTGGCATGTCCTCTTGACTTGACTAATTCCACTTTGATACAGGTGGCTGATACTTTTTATGCTCTTAAACTGTGGATACGACAACCCATTCTTCCATTGTGTTGAAAATGACACTTCAACCAACAAATTTTGTATAATTAAATTGTGAAGATCTGTGGCTGCTCATGTCCAAAGATTTGGCCGATGTTTTTATCAAACTTATTGCTTTGCAATGAATCCAAAGAAGATCGACTTAGATTTTGCAAGTCTGTTGCTGGGCCACCTGCATTTATTTTATTTCATTGTCAAGTTGTATTTGTCAACTTCATTTTAAAGGCATGATCTTCACACAGCCATATAAATAATTTAGGCTGGTGGATGCAAGATGTGCGTACAAGGGCAAATAATAAAAAGTTTCCTTTACTTTTCTTCACTTCCATATCTCTCTCATTTTCCATACTTCCACGTCCATTTTTTATGCTCAACTCTTATGCTTCTTCATTATCATAAGTTAAACATAGCTTAATGCTATGAGAATGCACCAATAATCCAACAAGTGGTATCAGAGCACAAGTCGATCACAATGGGCATGATTCTGGCACGATGCTAGCGCAATTCCAGCACTAGTCTAGCACTACTTCGGCATTGCTCCGGCAAAGAGCAATACCGATTTTTGGAGCATAAAAATCAAGACAATCTTACGAGCCTATGACTTGTGGGATGTAGTCGAGAACGGAGTTCCAAAAACCATAGAACCGTAAAAAACAAAAACAGAAACTACAGAGCCTCGCCTGCTACACCCGCATCGTCCGAGAGTTCAATAATGTCGTCGTCGACAGTTTCAATGAAGGAATGGTTTAAAAAGATGTTGACACACTAGCCAAAATTCACCAAGCTACTCCGATTCCATTTTTCCAAGAATCATGAATTCGACTTCAGCAAAACAGGCATGGGACACGTTGCGAGATGAATTTCAAGGCACCATCAAAGTCCGGGCCATAAAACTTCAAACTCTTCGAAGAGATTTCAAGAATCTCCGAGTGAAAGACGGAGAGTCCATAGAAGACTTCTCTTCCTGAGTTATTGAAGTTGTCAATCAAATAAAGGCCTATGGCGAAATTTTATTTTTCTCTCACTGAAAAATTTGATTCCATGGTGAGCATCGTCGAAGAATCGGACCTCTCCCAGCTCTCAATCACCGAACTTGTGGGTTCATTACAAGCTCATGAGCAGCGGATTCTGCGATGGAACGGGTCTTCGACCAAAGGCGCTTTTTAGTGGTAGCACAAGAATCAATTTCCATCTAAGGGTGGAAAAATAAGAAGGGCAAAGGCACCGTAAACAGTTCCAAGGAAGGTGAAAAGAAAGGAAAATACCCTCCTTGCGGTGTTCGTAAAGAACCAATCACCTCGAGAAGGATTGCTGGTACAAAGGAAAACCTCATTGCAAAATTTGTAAGAGATTTGGTCACACCGACCAGACTTGCAAATTGAAGCAAAACCAGCAAGCTAGTGTGACCGAGACTAAGGAGGAGGACGAACTTTTCTATGTTTGTCAAGCTTCCACGACAAAGAAGGATGATGTGTGGCTGATTGACAATGGTTGTACCAAAGGAAAAGGCACCGTTCATGTCCAAACAAACAAAGGCACCAAACTCATAAAGGATGTTTTTTACGTCCTTGGCTTGGATCAAAATTTGCTAAGTGTTCCTCAAATGATGATGAATGGTTACACATTGTTGTTTGAAGGCAGTGCATGTGCAATTTTTAACCCACAAAAGAAGCACATTGCACGTGTCAACATGGTGAATAAATTTTTTCCAATCAAGTGGAGTTATCCCACTGAAAAATTACTGATTTCAAAAGTTGGAGCAAATAGTTCACTTTGGCACAAAAGGTTTGGGCACTACAGTATTCAAAGTTTGAAACTGCTTTCCCAGAAAGCCATGGTGAAAGATTTGCCCACCATCAGTGATTTGAATAGCGTCTATGAAGGCTGCCAACTTGGAAATATGCACCGACAACCGTTTCCAACTGGCGAAGCATGGCGAGCCAAGCGAAAACTTCAGTTAGTGCACACCGACGCCTGTGGACCGATGAGAACTCCATCATTGGACAACAATCGATACTTCTTGCTCTTCATCGATGACTACTCCCGAATGACTTGGGTATACTTTCTCAAAGAAAAATTCGAGGTATTTCGGACATCCAAAAGTAAAAAAAATTGGTGAAAAATCAAAGTGGCTGTCAGATTGCGACACTTCGCAGCGATCGAGGCACGGAGTACCCCTCGATAAAATTTAATAAATTATGTGACGAAGAAGGCATACACGGACAACTCACCATTGCGTACACACCGGAACAGAATGGTGTTTCTGAAAGGAAGAACAGAACAGTCATGGAAATGGCAAGATCCATGATTAAAGATAAACGGATGCCATACAAATTCTGGGCTGAAGCAGTTTATACAGCTATTTATCTCCAAAATAGAAGTACCACTAAAGTTATTCTAGACATGACTCCACTGGAAGCATGGACAGGACACAAGCCATCAGTCAGACACCTTAAGGTATTTGGTTGTGTTTGTTACACGCATGTTCCTGCAGAAAAAACGCACAAGCTGGAAGCAAAAGCAAAAAAAGGAATTTTCTTGGGTTATAGCTCTCAATCCAAGGGCTATAGAGTGTTCAATTTGCAAACTGAAAAAATTCTAGTAAGCAGAGATGTAACATTCGATGAAGAAGCTTTATGGAATTGGGAGGAAAACAAGCAAGATCCAAAACTGACATTATTTCCAACATTTGATCAAAATGATGGACTGTCTCAACTGTCACGTGTCGATCCAATGACCCAAGAGACTCCAAAATCAGATTCGGAATTTGAACCACATCTGAGTTCAACTGAGTCAACATAAAAAATTCACCAAGGAGCAGTGAAACCTCAACTCCTAAATCTCCACCACTAAGGACAAGATTATTAACTGACATTTATGAAAACTGTCCACAAATGGAGCTTTGTGAAACTTGTTTTTTTGCAGTTCATGAACCAAGCAGTTATGATGAGGCAGCTCAACACAAAGAATGGCAACTTGCAATGGAGGAGATCTTGATGATAGAGAAAAATCAAACTTGGGAATTGGTTGAAAAACCAGTTCACAAAGATGTTGAAGGGGTCAAATGGATTTACAAGACCAAAGTAAATCCAGATGGCTTAGTGCAGAAACACAAAGCCAGACTCGTTGCAAAAGGCTTCACACAACAATTTGGAGTAGACTACAACGAGACATTTGCTCCAGTTTCTAGACAAGACCTGGGAGAACCATTCTTGCACTTGCAGCTCATAAAAGATGGAAACTTTATCAGCTTAATGTTAAATATGCTTTCCTCAATGGTTATCTCCAAGAGGAAATTTACATTGAGCAACAGCCGGGCTTTGTGGTAAAAGGTGAAGAAGAGAAAGTCCTAAAGTTCAAAAAGGCATTGTATTGTCTAAAACAAGCTCCATGAGTTTGGTGCAGCAGAATTGACACATAATTTACAGATTGTGGCTTTAGGAGTCCTACTGAACCTACACTATATATCAAGGCTCAAGGATCTGATATTTTGATTATATCTTTGTGTGTTGATGATTTTATTGTCACAGGAAGCAATTCCACTCTGATCACGATGTTCAAGGGAGATATGAAAAAAGAATTCGAGATGACAGATCTTGGCTTAATGAACTATCTTTTGGGCATGGAGATCACTCAAACTAATAAAGGCATCTTCATCTGCCAAGAATTTGCTGAAAAAATTCAAGATGGAAGGATGCACGGCTGTCACCACACCATTGGTTTCAAATCAGAAATTGAACAAGGATAATGGTGCACCTAATGCTGATGAGAGGTAATACAGAAGCATCATCGGCAGCTTGTTGAATTTGACAGCAACCAGACCGGACATCATGTTTATAACAAGCTTACTGTCCAGGTTTATGCAAACTCCTAGCCAAGTACACCTCACTGCAGCAAAGAGACTGCTCAATGATTGGGCCGGTTCAGTGGATGACATGAAAAGTACATCAGGTTATACATTTTCTTTCAATAGTGGCGTATTTTCATGGCTCTCACAAAAGCAAGATATAGTAGCTCAATCCACCATGAAGGCCGAGTACATTGCAGCTTGGCTGCCCCAAATCAAGCATTTTGGCTCAGGAGAATTTTAAAAGAAACGGGTGAAACCCAGCAGAATGCTACCAAACTCTATTGTGATAACAAATCTGCTATTGCAATAACAAAAAATCCAGTACAACACCGGACGACAAAGTATATCAAAATTAAAAATCATTTTCTCAGAGAAGCTAAAAGTGACGGTGAAATCAGTCTAGTACATTGTGGGACTGATGAACAAGTTGCTGACATTTTTACCAAGGCATTACCAAAGGCTAAATTTGAATACCTACGAAACAAGCTTGGAGTGCATGGTAAGAGTTTCAAGGAGGAGTGTTGAAAATGACACTTCAAGCAGCAAAATCTGCATAATTGAATTGTGAAGATCTGAGGCTGCTTATGTCCAAAGATTTGGCTGATGTTTTCATCAAACTTATTGCTTTGCAATGAACGCAAAGAAGATCAATTTAGATTTTGCAAGTCTGCTGCTGGGCCACCTGCATTTACTACATTACATTGTCAAGTTGTATTTGTCAACTTCATTTTAAAGGCCATGATCTTCAAACAGCCATATAAACAATTTTAGGCTGGTGGATGCAAGATGTGTGTACGAGGGCAAATAATAAAAAGTTTCCTTTACTTTTCTTCACTTCCATCTCTCTCTCATTTTCCATACTTCCACGTCCATTTTTTATGCTCAACTCTTGTGCTTCTTCATTATCATAAGCTAAACATAGCTTAATGCTATGAGAATTCACCAATAATCCAACAAATTGATTATGGAAGGAGACTAAAAATACTGTCAAGTAGCTATCAGGACAACTCACACCTCCATGGAGAGTAGTTCAGTGAAATCAGGGAATGGGTGGATCAGAAGGATGTCACTTTCAATCAAGTCTATGGGTCAGTATCCACAGTACCCAGTTCAATGCTAAGGTTAGCTTGGAGGAAAACTGGAGACTTCTTTCATCTTTCATCTATCACCTATCAGCTCCCAGAGGAATCTGTGAAAGACAATATGTTCTCAGATCTTGAAGTGGATCAAACAAAATTGAAGGATGATAGATCTCCTTCTCTCCTTTTCATAATTTGGGCCAATAATGATGTAAAACAACTAACAAGGACTGAAATACACGAGTCATATCAGCCCTAGTTCATGTTCAATCCGGGACTAGAATACGCCTGTCTTCTCCATCTTCAAAATATACATAAAATTTTGGATCCTAATCGTAAATACTGATTTTTGATAACCAATAGCTAATAGTATGGCGTCTTGGCACAGGACCCATTCTACGTTTCTGTTACTACCTTATTGAATTGGTAATGGGATGGTCTATGTTGAGGCATTCTATCTTACCTTTTCTAGCTTCCATTTTACATCCATATATAACAGTTTTCCAATTAAGATCATGTTTTTAAGCCAGCCTTACCATATGGAGTACCATAAATTCTTGGTAGAAAACTAAATGTCCTTAGCTGTGAGGTTTCCATATTTCGAGACTTGGGTTGGTCTTGTCTATGTATGCCAAATTCGTGGGGCTCGTTTTTCTACCTTTCCTAGCAACCTTAGTAACTCCATCTATAGCCAAATTTTCCTAATAAGATCCTAACATGTGATTTTCAGTGCTAAACTAAAATCTAACTTGATGGCCAAACAAATGGATATGCCATTATGCCAGTATCCATACTACTGTGAGCTTTAAACATACGAAATATTTTCACTTGGAAAATGTCATGTGGGTCCGAGTGTTTCAAATGGCCATGCTGCGGGATGCGTCATATGTAAAAGTTTCCTTGATCATTAGATAAATCCAAGCGATTGAGTTGTGAAGCATGGGCCGATGGATACAGGCAGGCACTTTTCTATTTTCAAATCGTCTATTGCAAGTGCACAAGATTATAGGCTTAGGATTGTCAGCCGGGTTTGAATTTTGATACATGGCTCACCCACAAGCTAGGCTAACAATTAGAAGAAAGATGAGATTATGTCATATTGTTAGGAAGGAGTAATTAGACGTTGAAAATATAATTTAAAAAAATCACGAAGTCAATATGATGAAATTTAGCTTAGAGGCGCATGTCAAAATGTGCTTAGTGAAGATAGTTGAAACCCCCTAATACGTGTAAAGGGTATGATAGCTCTATCTGCAGGGCTTTAACTAAGCCAAACTCAATTTGTAACTCAATTAATTTGCAAGATCAGAATCTGTCTATACTTCTATCTCCTAAAATTGAATGCTTATAAATTACAAATATCCAATGCTTAATATAGGTTATAGGTATGGGTTGCAAGCATTGTAAATATCCAATATCTTTCAAATAAGTTAAAGAGGTGTCAAAGTTAGATTGCAAAATGTGCAGCCAATAGAGAGAGAGAGAGAGAGAGAGAGAGAGAGAGAGAGAGAGAGAGAGAGAGAGAGAGAATGTCATAGTTGGAGAGGCTCTAGAAACCCAGAAACTTCAAAGTTTTATTGCAATAGAGAATTCGGTGCAAGGAATTGACAAGGGAGATACCCCAGTGATCGGAGTGCATAAGCATGGAGTGAGTCATGAGGGAATATGACAAGAGGTGGCAACTAAAGAGGTAGCGACACTGACCTCAATTATAGGATATAAGTTTCTTTCCTCTAGTCTCTTTTCCATAAATAATATGGTAATATTAGTTCATATCACTTGTATAGATATACTATTCTATATCTCTTATGAAAAAGTGATGTGGGATCAATAGTCTCTTTAACTTAAAAGACCAAAATCAACAATTTTCTACTTGTCTTTAAGTTGAAACTCAAAATAACACTAAAAGGCTGCCCTTGCTTACAAAGAAAGTAGACAATTTTCGAGTAAATGGATACTCTGAAATAGAACTAGAAAAACAGAATTCAGGTACTACCACTTGTTATAACTTGGAAAGTTTTGTACGTCACAATACCTGTGCACTAATATCATGCTTTTTTTTTTCCAAATTATAAAATATAATAAATTAGTTGCTCAAGATAGCCAAGAAGAATGTGGCAAAATTTTCTCGCATTAATATTTGCATCCTAAGTTTCAAGTATAAATACATCCTTCGCTAGATCTCCTATAACAAAATGTATCAGCTCAACCCTTCACAGGAAGGGCTGATAGGATTGTTAGCTGCAAATGGTAAGTACTTTTGTCATTTTTTTGGCATGTTCCTTTGAAATTTGTTGCTTGTATCTTGAGCAAAGACGTTTGCTTATGTGCCGAGAAATTGTGGCCGATCTTGAGTGCTGTCATCACTCTTTCTTACACACACAGAAAGTTGGTTGCAGCTGCGTTCAAGGACGTTTCTTTTGGTCCTTAAATATTATGGTCCGTCACGAACAGCAGCCATCTCTCCCTCTCACACATGTACACACCGTTGGTTGCGTTCTTGATCAAAGAGGCTTTCTTACAGTGCTCACAAATTATGGTTTGTTGCCGCAGACATCTCTGTCTCTCAATTATATAGTGCTGCCGGAAGTACTAGGGAGCACCTATCAGGCGGAATGAAAATGGGCTAGCAGGCCCACTATTTTGCACTTTTTCAAAGGTCTAACTCATTTATTAGATTCGGCTTGGCTTTCATGTCAAACTGACCAAAACCAAGATCTAAAGGGTTCTGCAACATGAATGGTATTCTCTGGAAAGAGAGTTTACCGTCCATTTTGCAACTCAAAGAGGCCTATGAAAGTGGTTTTGTAGGAATCCTTACATCTGAGTTTGGGCCAGTTTGACATCCTGGCTAGGCTGAATCTAGTGACTGGTTTAAATCTTCAAAAAAATTGGATCCACATTTTCATTCCACCTGATAGACGCTCCCAGATACCAGGGAGCGCCATATAATTCCTCTCTCGCTCTCCTATGCGTGCACAAATGTGCATTTAGATAGCCATGTACATGTGTATGACAGCTGCATGTATAGTCAGATTGATGTTCTTGTTTTGTATGTGTAGCCTTGACCTCCCGACCAGAACTACGTTGTTCTTGGACAGAAAGACTGTCGGTACTATTTATTTGAAAGTATGTGCAGCCCCACATGTCCTGTAATCCAAACTGTTTATTAATTTGCTGAACAAAACTTGTTTATATTTGAAAAATCACCGTTGTATTTTGGTGATATAACCATTAGATTGGACCTTTAATCTAACCGTTGGGATGACCCAAGGCTATTTAGGTTTCTTATTAATACCTTTATTTCTTGGATGCTTTGATGGGTTTTTCATCGGGTTTTGAAAGTGAAGGAGAGAGGTGTGTATAAGGAATATTAGGGTTTGATTTTGATCCAATCAGATACTGTACATGTTGCTTATTTGTCACATTGAAAAAGATTGGATCACGCCCATAGACGTAGGCTGATCAGACCTGAATCACCTAACTATGTTGCGAGCTTGCTTATTTTGATTATCTTTCTTTACAATCTTGAAACTCTGGTTCTGATGCCAAAACATTTATCCCAATAATGGGTGAGACTTTTGCGGCAAAGCTTAATTTAAGATCTGACCCACATGAATGGTTTGAATCGCTGAAAAACTTGTCCCACCGGTACATGTAGCCATCCATAAGATCCACTCCTACAGATCCAAAAGCGAAACACGAGTATCCCATGTTGTTTTCCATTTCAATGTCTTCTATTTCTTATACTTCGTTTTTTCCATTTCCTTCTCACTTTTTAATCTCAAATACTGAACAATTTCTTCCACGGTATCTTAAATGAAACAGGGTGCATTTCTTTGAGGGATGAAAGTGTTGATAATGGGACTCCTCCAGGCAATTGTGTACAAGTTGAAGTGCTCATAAGATGTATAGAATCTGCCGAAGCACACGAATTGACTCACGAGCAGGTTAGATTGGATCACTTCACTGGGTTTCCCCCACTAAGGAAGCATTCGAATGCGGACTGAACTACCAGAATCTGCCCTTCTACGAAGTATCTCCAGTTCCATAGTGGTAACTGGGTTGACGAGGCAGATTTAGATGAGCAGTGGTGAAGTGCATAGTGAGGCAGATGCATAAAGATCGGGTGGTGGTTCATTGCCGGCAAGGGCAGGAGATGCTGCAATATGAGCTTGCAAATCCTGCTCAGTTGGACTAATAATGGTCATTTTTATTTGTTTTAATTTTCTTCAATATCTGTATCTGTTGATCAAACAAGAAATGAATATGGAAATTTTCGACTTCAGAGCTTAGAAAGAGAGTGTGAGTATTGTGCGTGATATTTGATACGGAGAATTGTGCATGATAAATAATCCAACCCATGACCATATACATACCGACACTGATTTGGTTATAATTGTGAATAGATTGTCGTTGAAGGTATGGATGCCTGCTAGCTAGTGTTAGCTTTTTATCTTTTCCTGATATAAGCGAAGAATTGCGAGGCAAATCAGACACATACTTTCCTAAATCTAGTCCCCTACCAAAATGTGAAAGCGTAAACTCAACCTGCAATCAAGCTTCGTCTAGGAGAGACTCCTGAGTTGTATGCCACCAACGTCTGTAGACGTTGTTGGCTTTCTTATTCTTACTTCTGCCTCTTGAGAAAAATATACCTTCAACCCTCCTCGAGCCCATCACTGGCTTCACTCAATTTATAAAAACACTGATCTGGACATGCACATTTTGAACTTTCCTATTTTACACCAGAGTAAGTATTTCTGCACTTCTCACAAGACGCTGGGGTACACAGCCAATGAAAAAGTTTCATCCGCTGTCTTTGTCCATGGTATCCCTGCACTATCACAGACGTCTGTCGCTGTTATCTTCTTCGCTAATAGGAAAGAGTTTATGTAACATTCAACTATGAGTATTCGTCTAATTTGGTAATGATAGAGGAATACTTAACTAAGAAACTATTGGAAGTGTCTGGCACTGGAATGCGAACTTATAGATAAAGGTTTTCATGGACAGTGATCTTTTACGCTTCTTTTTTCAGCTCTTAAACATGGACATTGCACGTCTTAAACATGGACAATGATCTTTTACCCTGCATTTTTCACGTCTTAAAAATTTTCAACCATTAGATAATGCACGCCTTAACTTTATCTTAGTACGGGAGCTGCAAATAGCATAGGATAAGATCAGTATCCCAGAAAGGTCTTAAAAATTTTCAACCATTAGATAGTGCACGCCTTAACTTTATCTTAGTACGGGAGCTGCAAATAGCTTAGGATAAGATCAGTATCCCAGAAAAGTTTGTTCATCTATTTGTTGAACTACCAAGAGACAGAAATCAAAACGATTGCAAATTCGTAATATCAAATAATTTGCCAAATTTTCCTTTTTCAATGTTGAACACACATTCATGAGCAACAGGAAATGCTCATATAGTGTTGCCAATTTATCTTTAGCATTGATACTTTGGCTACTGCCGTCCAGCGTGTCTAGATGAACTATTAGGGTGTTAGAAATCACACTATAAATTACCATCAACAATCATGACCAAATTCGGTGATTGACGGTTATTAGTGAAGAGCTGATATGTAATTATCAGATCTTGAATGAAAAGTCAAGTATGTAATGTCTATAAATACCAATATGTAATTCTCAATCTATCAATCGAATACTACATTCAATCTTAATCTCAATTTCTTAATATGGTATCGAGGAGGTTTTGTAGTCGGAAAGATCTATTGCCATATGACACAGATCCAACGACAAGATCTTGAAGAACAAAATAGTTGCTCGTCATCTAGTTCACAGATCAATCGATCTGTTATACTGTAGCAGAAACACAACATCTGCGTCGGTATATAAGATCCATCGGATGTGCAGAAAATACCTATTTCTCACCTGCTTTCTCTTCTTGTACTACTCCGGCACCGGTATCTACGTCCCGCACTGCCTTTTCTCATCTTCCTTGATCTTTCTTGCAAGCTCTTCTCCTACCCAAATTTCTCTATCTGGAAACTATTCCTCATTGTGTTTCTCCCAATTACAGTGCTAGCCCAGATCATTGATCTCACCTCTTTTACCACTGTCACAGATCGTGCGCATCGCCGACCTCATGCTTCACAAATCCAGTTTCTCTCCAACTTCATTTGAATATCTTCAACACATCTGGTCGGTAACTCACAAGAGCTAAGGTTCCTTTTAGATCTATCATCTGGATCTATTTCTTCACCATCGCTGGATCTGGATTGGTTTCAAATCTTTACAACTGTTATAATGCTTCTGACCTTCTAATGGTTGTCCTTTAGCATTGTTTACCTTCTGCATCTCGTTTCTGATTCCGCATCTCCTTGACCAAGGGAAGCGACACCACAATAACAACAAACACCTCTTCTGGATGAGAAGGATTCGGTTTTGGTTCCTGCACATAGGAACTGGTCCTTTTGCCGTAACAACACGGGCAAGGATCACCGTCCCACTAGGCATTTCCGGTCGCCCTCCTGGAGCGTTTCTTGTTGTTCTCCATTTGTATGACATGGCAGTAGCGTCAGCTTCTTCGAACTTCTGATCTTCCCATTCTCCGAACACTTGCCTCATATTCTTAAATCATGAGATCTGAGATTTGATCGAGAATCTGGTCTGTGAAAAATGATTGGAAGAGAGAAGATCATCCCAGAGTTTTTAGTTGAAAACTCGTTCATCGAGCATCGACCAAAGAATTTGCGTTAATCAGATCACAACATTCCACCCATCACAAGCCCACTGTCACATGCTGGAGATTATTTCGATGAGCTTCAAAATCTTCTCTAAAATCGCAACTCATCCCTCACACAACATCTCTCTCATCTCCTTTACTCTCTTCGTTCTTTCTCTCTCTCTAGACGCAGAAAGGAATTGATCCAGAAGCCCAAAAATTCTATACCCATATCAATTGTCTTGTACAAGATGGTGTCTAGATAGCGGACCAATCTGCTCAATTTGGTTTCCAGCAAGGATTTGACCAACCCCATCTGTACCATCAACCGGCTTCCTCGAGTCATGACGGTTCTGAGAATTAACTCTGATCTCCACGATGAGGTGTCTATTTCAAGGATATTTGGCAAACCACTGAAGAAATTGCAGGGGTTGTTGAATCCAGCATGTTGCCTGATATATTCAAGACCACTTACGAGGCAATTACCAAAGGCAACCAAATGTGGAACCAGCTATCAATGCCAGCCACTATGCTTTACTCATGGGACCCAAAGTCAATTCACATTTTTAACAGGGAAAAACTCATTGTATAATGAAGTCAAAGAGACATATACTTTTAAAAATAATAATAATAAAATCATCGAAAGTAGTGATCATGATGTTGGTGAACAGTGTCAATGTCATGATACCAAGTCACTACAATGACCTAATCACAACAGAACTGATTTGCTGCAATACATTTCAATAACGAGTTACTACGGTACCGGGTTAACCTCAGTACGAGGTAACAAAAGTGTTGATTCACTACAATTCTGTCACAAACAGTACTGAGTTGGCATAATGCGAGTTACAACGGTATTGTCCTAATGAATATTACTATGACTCAATGAATAGTTCTTTTGACCTATTGAATAGTAGGTCTACCCCTATCAACGATACATACTGTAACATCAGCAAACTGAAACATGGAGCATCATTCGGCCAAGCATCCACGATCAAGACAACTCAAGTACAGTAGCATCATTGCAAGTTGTGAATGATAAAATGCCCATTCTACAACTTGAGGGGGAGAATAGCAGTATTCGGCCCAAGTGCCTCAATCAAAGAAAGCCTCAAGTGATGCAATCAAAGAACGACCCAAGTGCCGTAGTTAAAGCCAACCCAAGCGTCGCATCTCAATGAAGACCCAAGTGCCATAGTCAAAGCTGATCCCAAGTGTCGAATCTCAAAGACGGCCAAGTGTTGTAGTCAAAACCAACCAAAGCGTCGCATCTCGAAGATGGCTCAAGCACTATATCACAAGCTAGCCCAAGCGCCACATTCAAAGAAGGCATAGCACCGCAATTTTTGCACCGTATATAGGTGCAATTTCAATCACATGTTTAAACAAAAGCAAGATCAAGTATACATCCAAAGTAGGCACACAGACTAATACGCACTCAAAACAAGTATAAAAATTAGTACGCAGCTAATGCAGTCACAGAAAACAAGCAAAAGACAATTGGATCATGCTACTTAGCATTTTATTATAGCGTTTCAAACTAACAAGCTTGAAATGCAAATTATCTTTGCATTTTCAACTTAAGAGAGAGTGTTAGAAATCACGCTGTAAATCACCGTTAACAATCACGACTAAATTCGGTAATTGACAATTATTAGTCAACAGCCAATTTGTAATTATCAAATCTTGAATGAAAAATCAAATATGTAATGTCTATAAATACCAATCTGAAATTCTCAATCTATCAATCAAATACTACATTCAATCTCAATTTCTCAACATAAGGGGAGCCCACGTCAACTTCAGGTCTACGGTGTAGTTCATTCTATGACCTTGCGATCACTCTCAAGGAAGCATTTTGAATGAAATAAAGAAAATTTTAGATTCCTTACCAAGGGAAAAGATGACCAGAACTACAAAAGTGAAGATGAGCTTCCTCATCTTTGCTTTCTCTGCAGTTTTGGAAGTTGATTGCAAGAAAAATCACACTGACAAATTCATTGAAACAGGACCAATTTATCTATCCAGAATGGTTTTGTTTCCTTTGATTTCATAGACTTCAGATCAGAACACAACGATTGTGGTGAAATGGATTTCTTTTGACCGTTCGTTTATGTAGAAGCGGAAGATGTGATGACATGGACAGAACCAAACCAACCGGCCCACTGGTTATTAGGAGTTCGCGGGTGTTGCTCCTTCCTCCTAATTACTATTATTGGAGTAGAAAATGAAGGGCTACGAAAGTTCAAAAATGTAAAAGAAAAGGTAAATAATGTTAAAAGTTTAGAAGGCTTATGTCAGCTCAGTGGAGAAGATTAAAACTTCTTTATTCAATTCCCCATAAACTGTTAATTGTGGAGGTTGATTCAAAGAATGTAGTGACATGGGCCCCATCTTGTTACAGATCTACGGAGTATGAAAAAGCCAACTCCATCAGAGAATCAGACTTGGACAAAGACCCAACATAGAATCACAAAAGAAGCTAGGACTCCCAGCGTTGCTTTTCACAACTAGACGCATCCTTGAGATGACTTGGAAGTATAAAAATCAGAAGCAACATCCATCCACAATTTATTCCATCTATGTGACTGCACAAAAGTAACCAAATTGCTCTCCAACTCCATTAGCCTCCCAAAAAGACATGTCTAAACGACATCAACTAGAATAGACAAGCAAGCCATTACATCCTCTTCTTGTTAGAAATCTTGAACAAACTATATTTGATAAAATTTAGCTTAGAAGTGTATTTATAGTAGCTTCTTGAAAATAGTTGAAGTCTCCTAAATTGTATAAGAAATATAGTAACTGTATTTTTGGAATTCAATCAAATCATACTCAATTTGTACAATCCAAATTGGTCCATACTTTAGTCTCACGTATTTTAATGCCATTAAATAATATTAAAATCATAACTTTCTTTCCTTATAAAATTAAGAAATCAGTTCTACCTTTGAAAAGTTCTTCGGATAAAAGCATCCAAAGCACGATATATACGAAGTATATACTACAAAGGCATCCCAACAAATACTCAAATGAGTATCTGAATAGAAACTACCAATATGGGCTGTGAATAAGCCCACTCAAAACCTAGAAGAATTTATTCATATGGGCTACAAAAGCATATCCAGTAAATATCCAATATCCTCTAAATAAAGTTAAAGAAGCCTAACACTTAGGCTGTTAAAAGTACACTCAATAAACCTCAAGCTTAATATTCAAGGCCCAACGAGTACTCAAAGTCCATTAAAATAAGTGATGCAAAAGGTGCAACCACTGATATAGACCTAATAAGCACGAAAAGGCTATTGAGTCTCGCGAACCTGCTAACACAAGGGCTACAAAGAATGGATCTATGAACGAGCCTTAATGGAAACTACGACCACAAAATATAAGTATAAAAGCTCACTCAAATTTTCAAAAAATTCTCTAATTAACTTCAGAATTGCAGAGAGAAATAATCTTGATCTCTAGAAATCCAAGAGAATAAGTCTCAGAACCATAAAGACAAAAGAGAGAATGAGACTGGTGTAAATGGAAACTTTGAGAATGATTTTTTTAGAGGAAACCCATGTATGTATTTAGACGCTAAAGTGTCGAGGTGGGAAATCAACGTGTTTGATCAATAAGGAATTCCGGTTGAAACCAATGCATATTATCGAGTCCAAGTGACAGAAGGAAGTCTAAGCGGAAAGCTTCTATGTTGTAGCAGTCCCCAATGACTACTCGAATGACTGATCTCACTCCGGCGATACCTTAACAGTACGACAGGCTGCACGTAATGCATCCCCAGGATAAACAGAAGAATTTCATCTTCATCGGCTCGCTTAACAGGATAGGTTCGTCACAATACCGGACAATGTGAAGATCCCTGATTATGACATACTGTTAGAATTACGGTGGAGATACATATTGCGCTACTTCCCTGGCGCTTTTAAGAAGGAGAAATGCTATTCGGCCTGAACATCCGGGACTGATTTCGGGACTCCTCTAGGTTTGTATGTATTATTAATCCATAACAGAACAAGTTAGGATTGCCAAACAGGTTCGAATTTAATGGACCGCTCATCCACAACATAGTTTACCAATTAGACGGTCTCGATGGTAAAAACTACTGGCTGTTAGTGTTGTGCAAGATCTGCCACGGATATTGAATCAGGATCTATGATCTGAGGGAGAGAAAACACATAAAATACAAGAACACAAAGGATTACGTGGTTCGACCAAACTTAGCCTACGTCTAGGGAAGAAGAGGAAACACTATTACACAATCTGATAAGATAACAATCAAGGAAGCCTCCCCATCCTCAAACTCTCTCACTCACTCACACCTTAACCCTAACATGAAAACATACATATATAAGATTTACACACGTTCAGAATATTAAGATTTGCAGGACGTTTATCCAATGGGTGCGGGCATTCTAGAAGTCGGCTGCTATCTCACATGGGCATGGACCTTATGTGGGTCCATCCCAACAGTTAGGAGGTGGCCTGATTATATTGTATTGTTAAGACTAGTACCTAGAGAACGTAGTACTTGAGTGTTGCTTTTGCAAGCTGTCAAATTGCATTATCAAGCTAGCTATTAAAGCAACTAAAGATCTCATTTTGCTTGATTATCATAATTGTGCGTCAGGGTGACCCCCCCTAATTTTGTGCATTTATTATTATAAAAAAAAAACTCGAGCTTAGTGTATAATAGACCTGCTGCAGGTGCAGGCCGCATATGATCTAGAACGCCGACCAATTCTTCTTCAATGTTATCTTGACGCAATCGGGGAACATTTCATTGAGGCGCACGTCAATGTCGATAATGGGAGCCGTTCCATCGATTGTGCATGTATGAGTTGAAGTACTCGCAAAAGCTGTAGAGCCCGAGGAAGCATGCGGATTGACATATGAACGGGTTAGATTTGCTTTCTTCCATTGGTTGCACCCACTCAGAAAGGCACTCCTATGCGGTTTGATCTACTCTAATCGGCCTATTTATCAAGTATCTCCAGTTCCATGGCGTTATTAAAGAAAGCAAAGATCTCATTTTGTGCGATCAGCATAATTGTGCGTCAGGGTGATCACGCCCTAATTTTGTGCATTATTTATAAATTTAAAAAGAAAAACTCGAGCTTAATATATAATAGACCTGCCTGCACCTACTCAGAAACGCTCTCCGATGGGGTTTGATCTACCATAAGCGGCCCTTTTATCAAGTATCTCCAGTTCCATGGTGGTGCCGGGCTGAGGTCGCAAATTCGGATGAGCAGCAGTGAAGTACTATATTAGGCAGACAAATAAGATCGGGTGGAGGTCAATTCGGTGCTGGCGGGAGATGCTACGGAAAGTTTGGAATTCGGACTTTCGTGGGAGACAATTGTGTTGGGGGGCAAGTAATGTATGACACGACCAATGACCATATACATACCCACGCTAATCTCATCATACTTATGAAGGGATTGTGGCTGAAGAAATAGATGCTACTGTTGACATTTCACATTCTTATTTGAGACCAAACATGACTTCAAGATATCTTAACTGCATCAACGGCTAAGATGATACCATCATTTGCTTGATTCATCCTTTCTAATATTTACAATTACAAAAATCTGGGCCAAAACATTCTGAACCTTCGAATTTATATTCATGGTTCATCATGTTTACTCTCTCTCTCTCTCGTATGCAACACCACACAGAGGAAGTGATTATACCATCGTACATGTTGAAATGATTATGGAAGGGAAATAAAGATTTTCTTTTTTGGAAGAATTTCTCGTTGCTTTGAGCAAACGTATCAGTATCCTTTGTTTGAGTAATTCTTTAATTTTTCTTTCTTTCAGGCGAAGTTTAGTGGCATCGTCCATTTTACAATCACAAGAGGGCGGTCCTGAAATGAAGCCTCACAGGTGTATAAAATAATGGGCTGGCGTTCCAATTCTGTCACGGTATCTGTCAGCACTTCCGAGTGCGCCAAATACGAACCAGGAACCAATACATGACCCAAACCACCACATACACAAATGGCTAGTGAGCTATACAGTCTCAGCCAGTGGATACTAATCTGGTCATCACCAACAATTGAACAGTTAAGATCATCCGCTAGATGCTGGCGAACGTAAATGACTAGAACCTGTGGACGTGCCACTTGTGGCGCTAAATTCATTGACAAGAAGAAAAGAAAAGGGGGTTTCATGTAGTGTAGATTGCATATTAACTGATCAAAGGGATATAATGCTCCTTTAAAATCAACTGCTCTCATTGTCTTAATTGTTTACGTTAAACTAATGGAAAATAACTACTACAACTCAAGTCAGCCGAGTATATGAGAGCTTCGTGTAGATTGGGAACTCCGTACGGAAGAAAATTTCCAAAATACTAAAACACATAATAGCTTCATATAAATAGAACTGACAGAGTTTTAAGGTTAAATGGGCCAAAGTCATTTCCGATTGGCGATGTGCCCAGGACGCTGCATGCGGAACGCACTAACAGCAACATCAAGAGTGGACGCTCCATCGCACGTGCACAACACACACTCGCGGAAGAGCGCTGCTGCACTATGCAGACCGTGCAGGATGGCGTGCATCCTGGAATCCAGGATGCATGCGGGAGTGTCCTGGGGACCAGAAAGCACGTGGCACGTCCAGAATGCGCGTCCCGAACATGTGCGTCTCGACGCCGCCAGTAAAAAATTTCCATTCCATCCCGGATTTTGATCCAGGCCATTGACCAGTGAACTGAAACTGAAAAACCCAAATTTTGGGAGTTATAGAAACCCAATTTAAGATCTGGAATGTCCATTGAAATTGTCTTAACGAAGAGGACATGATTTTGGCACTAAAACCTTCATCTGATAACACCTAGTTAGGTTAAATTCATAAAATAGTGCCTAGTTACTTGGATCGGGCCTATCAAAGGGCGATCAGACCCTAGAAATGAAATATTTGATAATGAAAAAGGAAAAAATTAAATTCAAATCTTGGTACAAGTTCTTTTAAATGTATAATGTTTCAAAATAAGCTGATTGAAACAATATGCTACTAAAATAGCCTCTCTTGCGTAAATCGATTTATTTTAGAATATCAAGATGGTTGTAGGTATGTAATTCATGTGGATATTGACCAGCCCAAAGGACGGTCAATATTTGGCCGAATTATATGCACACCTGTGGTAATAAATATGTAACAATTATTAGGTATCTCATATGAACTATAAGCTGGTCCAAAGAAAGGCTTATTATTTAATAGGATTTCTTGTTAATATTTGATTACTACCCCAAGAGTATCACTTACAAGTTAATATTTCTGTCAAAAGACTAAATATTAATGTTGTCCTAGGTACCTTGTGATGGGCCCTATCATTATTTGAATTTAATTTTATTCAAGTATGATATAGAACTTATGTGAACATGTTGTTTTGTTCTATTTTCAGTTAATGCATCTACTTCTATCATATCTCGCAACATCAGTTCTATTCCTATGTTGAATAAGACCAACTTTAAGGAATGGAAAGAGAACATCATGATCATTCTTGGCTGTATAGATCTAGACCTTACGCTAAGGATTGAACAACCTACTGCTCTTATGAACAAAAGTTCTATTGAGGAAAAATGGGACTTTAAGAAGTAGGATCATTCAAATTGCATGAGTCTTATGATCATGAAGTGTGGAATTCCAGAAACTTTCATGGGTGCTGTGTCCGAAAAGGTAACTGCTGCCAAGGAGTTCATTAAGGAAATTGAAAAGGATTTTACTAAAAGTGATAAGGCCAAAACAAGTACGATTCTGTCAAACTTAATTACAATGAAGTATAAAGGAAAAGGAAATATTGGGGAGTACATCATGGAGATGTCTCATCTTGCTTTGAAACTAAAGGCACTAAAGCCAGAGCTGTTTGAGGATTTGCTTGTGTATTTAGTTTTGATTTATCTTCCTACATAATTCAGTCAATTTAAGGTCAGCTACAAGTGTCAAAAGGACAAATGGTCTCTTAACGAGCTCATTTCTCATTATGTGTAAGAAGAGAAAAGGCTGAAGCAAGAGAAGACAAAAAGTGCTCACTTAGGAAGTACCTCTAAGGACAAGAATAAGGAAAGAAAGAAGGATAAAGAAGCTGCAAGTTGTCCACCTCAAAAGAAATAGCAACAGAAATAAAATAAGGAATTTGACTATTACTTTTGTCGGAATCCTGGACACATGAAGGACTGTACCAAATATCATGCTTGGTGTGCAAAGAAAGGTACAGTTCTTACTTTGGTTTGTTCTAAGGTTAATTTAGCTTCAATACCTAGACACACTTCGTGGATAGATTCTGGTGCTACTACTCACATAAGTGTGTCTATGCAGGGTTGATTGAGTTGTCGAAAGTCAAATGATGTTGAAAGACTCATCTATGTGAGTGATGGCAAATTAGTGGAGGTTTAGGCTATAGGGACATTTAGGTTATTGTTAAAGACTAGTTATTATTTGGATTTAAAAGAGGCATTTGTTGTGCCGTCTTTTAGATAGAATTTGGTTTCTATTTTTCTTTTGGATAAATTTGGTTATTATTGTTCATTTGAAAATAATCAATTTAGTCTCTTTCTGAATTTAAATATTGTTGGTACCAGTTCATTACCTTTTTATGATAACCTTTATTTACTTGATACTATTGCCTCTTTTAATGAAACATTGTATGTGAGTTCACATGGTATAAAACGCAAATTAACCAATGAGAATTATGTTTCACTCTGGTACAAGCGTTTAGGGTATATATCTAAACAAAGGCTTGAAAGACTTGTGTCAGATGGAATTCTTGATCCCCTTGATTTGTCAGACTTTCAAGTCTGTGTTGAGTGCATTAAGGGGAAGCAAATAAACATAAGGAGATTAGGGGCCAACAAATATTCAGATGTCTTATAACTAATACATACAGATATTTGTGGGTCATTCCCTATGGCTTCATGGAATGGTCAACAATATTTTATTACGTTTATATATGATTTGTCGTGTTATGACTACCTTTATCTCATTCAAGAGTAGTCTCAATCACTAGATGTGTTTAAGGCATTTAAGGCGAAAGTTGAGAACCAACTTAGCAAAAGCATTAAGGCTATCAGATTTGACCGCGGTGGTGAACAACGTCCAGTGCCATTTGTCAAATTCCTAGAAGAGTGCAGTATCATCGCATAGTACACCATGCTAGGAATCCTAGAATGAATGGTGTTGCTGAGAGATGAAATAGAATATTAAAGGATATGGTGAGGAGGATGATTAATCATACTACCTTACTAGATTCACTCTGGGGAGAGGTACTGAAAACTACAACTTACATCCTTAACAGAGTTTCAACTAAGGTAGCGACTAAAACTCCTTATGAATTATAGACGGGCAAAAGGTCCAGTATAAAGCATTTACACATTTGGGGTTGTCCAGCTAAGGCAAGACCTTATAGGCCAAATGAAAAGAAACTGGACTCAAGAATGGTTAGCATCTATTTTGTTGGGTACTCTGAATGGTCTCGGGAGTACAAATTTTATGATCCCACTACCAGGTCCTTTTTTTAGACTGAAAATGATTGATTCTTTGAGGATATTGAGTTTGGGGGAGAGATAAGGTTAAAGACTTTATCTTTGAAGAGGAATATATTTCTCTTCCTATTATTATTATTATTATTATTATTATTATTGACAATGCTCAAGCTCCTATTCTTAATGTTGCTCAAAAAGCAATACTAGAACCACAAGACAATATTAAAAATCTCCCTAATCAAGTCAACATGTTATTCCTGGAGAACAAACTCAACAACCTCATGAATAGATGCCATTAAGGAGATTCACGAGAGAAAGGAGAAGTGCAGTTTCTGATGATTATATTGTATTTCTCCAAGAACATGAGGATGACATTGGATTTGTGGAAGATGATCTGATCAACTTTCATCAGTCATGCAAAGTACTAATTCTCATAAATGGATTGAGGGCATGAATGAAGAGATTAAGTCCATGAAAGACAATGATGTTTGGGAACTCGTCCCATTACCTAAAGGCACGAAGCCCATTGGTTACAAATGGATATTTAAAATCAAGAGGTATTCAAAGGATGATGTGGAGAAATATAAGGCGTATCTTGTTGCAAAGGGCTTCACTCAAAAAGAAGGCATTGATTATAATGAAACTTTCTCTCTGGTTTCATCGAAAGACTCTTTCAGGACAATAATAACATTAGTGGTACATTTTGACCTTGAGTTACATCAAATGGATGTAAAGGCTGCGTTTCTCAAAGGTGACATTGATAAGACAATTTATATGTTGCAACCAGAAAACTTTATGTTAGGAGATGTAAAGAATATGGTTTGCAAATTAAAAAAATCCATCTATGGACTTAAGCAAGCTTCTCGTCAATGGTATTAAAATTTCCATCAAGTTGTTATCTTGTTCGGTTTTGAGATAAATGTGGTTGATGATTGTGTATACCACAAGTTCAGTGAGAGAAAACACATATTCCTATTTTTATATGTCTATGATATATTGCTTGTCAGCAATGATATAGCCTTGTAGCACAAAACGAGGAGATTCTATCAAAGAAATTTGAGACTAAAGATCTTGGAGATGCATTTTTTGTATTGGAAATTCAGATACATCGGGATCACTCTCAATGTATTCTTGGATTATCATAAAACAACTATATTGAAAAGGTACTTAAGAGATTTGGCATGCAATATTGCAAATTAGGAGACACCCCTGTTGCTAAGGGAGACAAGTTCAATCTCGACCAATGCCCAAAGAATGATTTAAAACTAAGTAAATGCAGAAGATTCCCTATCCTTTAGTAGTGGGAAGTCTAATATATGCTCAAGTTTGTATGCATCTCGATATTGCGTACATTGTTGGGATGTTAGGCATATATTTGAGCAATCTGAGAATGGATCATTGGAAAGCAACCAAATAGGTCATATGGTATCTTCATATAACAAAACATTACATGCTCACATACAGGAGGTCGGATAAGTTAGAGATCATTGGGTATTCCAATTTCAACTTTATTGGATGTCAAGACAGTCATAAATCCACTTTAGACTATATCTATCTACTTATTGTAGGAGCTATCTCCTGGAAGAGTGCTAAGCATATGCTCATTGCTTCTTCCACCATGGAATCTGAGTTTATAGCATGTTATGAGGCATCCAATCATGGAATATGACTGCGGAATTTTGTCACAAGGCTGCAAATTGTGGATGGAATTGAAAGACCACTTAAGTTATTTTGTGACAATAAGTTAGCAGTTTTATATTCCAATAACAACAGGAGCTTGACGAAGTCAAAGCATATAGACATCAAGTTCCTAGTTGTTAAGGAAAGAGTTTACAGTGGTCAAGTATCTATATAACATATTTGCACAAACTCCATGATTACAGATCTACTTATTAAGAGGCTACCACCCAAGGTCTTTCATTGGCATACTACTCATATGGGTGTTGTATTATTTGATGATATACTATATTAGTAGGCGTTTGTATTTATATGCTTTTCCATTTCAGACACATCTTGTATTTATGGATATTTTTTGCAGAAATAAAGTATTCAGTTTTATTTTTCACTCTGATTTGGTTTTAATATGATCTCATAAAGCATAAAGTTGGACTAGTTGGAAATAGGCATGCTTAGATTGCATTGCATTTAATTTCCATGTTACACATCCATACTTGATCTAGGCCGTTTGGTTATATTGATATATGTGACCATGGATGGATTTAGTTACGATAGATGTAATGAAGATTGCCTTGATCCTATATTAACATAATTAATGGACGAGATTATTAGATTTTGGTCGTGTGTGTGTCTATATATATATATATATATATATATTTATATTGCATATTATATGCTATCATATGTGTTTAGCCTAAATTAAAGTGATCTAATAAGTTTTAAGGTTAAATGGGTCAAAGTCATCTCAAAAGGTATGTGCTTTATTATGTATAAATACCTAATCTCTAATTTCTATTTTATGTTGGGCTAAAATAAGAAATAAAGAAAGGAGATACAGTTATAAATGGTTATGATCCCCAAATTATATGTATGATTCTTTTCTAACATCCCATAATCAGAAAAGAGAGAACACAATTCTCCAAAAAATTCATACGCATCAATTTGGAAGATCTAGAACTGCAAGACTCAAGAATTACATCCAGTCTCCTGGATTCAGGTACACTTTCACATTTAGTCTCTCATTCTTGATGATTTTTGTGGAGGATCTTTGTATGATGAAAGTATTTATCAATAAAGTAATAATACAACACAGTTTACTTACCATCCCTTAAACAATGAGAGTAGCATTGAAGACAGGATCAGTTCTTCTCTTCTTTCTCGTAATTCCTGATAGTTTGGCCCATGAGAGGCCCCTCAAAAAGCCTGTGCCTTGGTAGAGACAAGTGCTCTACTACCATGACATCCCGCACAATGGCACAAATATGGCAAATGCTACCTCAAGTGTAGTTGCAAATTACACTGACCTCGGGCATTTCAATTTCGGCAAACTGGTAGTCTTTGATGATCCAGTGACCAAAGATCAACAACTTCTCTCTCCGCCCCTGGCTCGTGCTCAAGGGTTCTATTCTACGACATGAAAACCAGGTATAATGCGGGGTTCGCGTACAAATTAATTTTCAATTCAACCTAGTACAAGGGCACTCTAAGCCTTTTGGGGGCAGACATGACGGATGAAGAGACGAGATATCTCAGTGGTGGGTGTTACTAGCGACTTCTTCGCTGCCAACGGGATGGCAACGTTCCGAACTGAAACGTTGCAAGGGGCCGGCTACTTCCGTCTTCAAATGGACATCAAGTTGTATGAATGCTATTAGATGCCCGAGTTACCATCGTGCAGTTTGAATATGTTAACTGTATGTTATTTGCGTATATGAAGCGTCTTGGAGTGTACTTGTAATGTATATAAAAGAGTAGCAAAGCGATGTTGTCTTAACTCTTCAGGTAGATGTACACTGCAACGTTAATTTATGTTTGTTTATGCAAGAGTGAGGATTCAATCAATAAAGAAATTATGCCCGGAGCTTGTGTTGGTTAATACTCATGGTAAGTTTGAGTGTGCAATCTGATTATGGGAAGACACACGCCGCGCACACACGCGCACACAGAGATGGCAAGTGATCTTGTCTTCAGACAGCGAGAAAAAGATGGCAAATGATCATCTTAAGACACTGCAAGCTTTTTATGCAAGTGAAGATTCAATTAGTAAGAGAAAAATGCTTTGCCCAGAGCTTAAGTTGCTTATGATTTGTGGGGCCCAAAAGAAGTTAGGAGGTGAGTGAACCTCCAATCTTCTAGCAGGGACGTTCTCAATTAGCTAGCATGGGTGCTCACCCTCCCACGTTCAGGGAAATGTATCAGTCGGATGATTCTAGCCTTCGCTGTTCTGAGATTGTAAATTCAATGGCGAGTATATCTTTTTATAACTCAGAACAACAGTTGGTTCTGATTATCGAACGGATTTGAGTGTGTGAATTGAAATTGGAGGCGTGGGCAATCTAGGACGAGACCCAGAAGAAGAATGATTTTGCCATCGAAAACTAAGCTGCGGAGCACTTGTACCTTAATCCATAGCATCGAATAAACTCTGGTAGACGACGACAAGTCTAGAAAGAGGAGAAACTATCTGGTCCACTAAGAAGTACAAATGTGAGCCAGATTTGATGAATGCAATATGCTGCGATGGAGTGCAAGCAAATGGCAAGTTGCTGTGTGGCACTTTACTTTTACACTACAGGCCTCATCTTTTGATGATCTAAATCTTTCACTTGATTAAAATGGCTCAGATTTCCTCTAGTCCAAAAATCACAGTGACTGGTTGATTCAAGCATGGGAAAGAGTGTACTTTAACTTAAATAAATATGGACTGTTGTTAACGTTTTAACCATCCTTTCCTCTGATCAAATTAGATTTTTCAGATGCCAAAACCATCCAATCCACACAATTTTTGGGAATAGTAGATCTGAAAAATCTGAGAGAACAGATGAACAAGTCAGATTAACAAAAGGTGGAGCCGACTTATCAAGGCAACCTAGCATTCGAACATTCAAAAAGGAACAAGGCATGTTAGCATTCGAAATCTGTTATTTTTCCATTCAAATTAATGGTTAATAAGCTTTATTGAAGATAGAGAAGATCTATATCAAAGTAAGAAAAGAAAGGGACAAGAAGCGCCCAAAGGTCGCATAAGAAACGGAGAAGAAAACCAGGTGGTTGAACTCTGAAATTTGAAAAGGTAGTCTCTACTTGGACTATCATTCGAAGGAAGAAGAAGGCAAGAAGGTTATTTGAAACCTTCAGAGTTAGGGCCTCATCTTTTTCATCCTAGGAAACCCCTATCATTAGAATAGATGGGTCCGATGAAGTCAAATCATCCTATGAAGGTCATCATCAGGACTTTATCTTGATTAAGGGTCAAATACATTAATCTTGTTCTTCCATGCCTCTCTATTAAGTGTTATGGCTTTATTTCATCACAAAGTTTTTAAATATTTTCTCACCACTTCTATATATGTTCTTTTGGGCCTTCTCCTTACCTTTTTAGAACCTTCAACTTGGATTGCCTCATTTTTTCCAGCAAGTACCATTTTCGAACTCCATCAAACCATTTAAGTCTAATCTCACTCATCTTATTACCTATTAGTGCTACTCCTAAGTTTCCTCTAATGTTTTCATTTCTGATTCTACCCTTTCTAACTTAGAATATAAGAGGAGCTTACTGTTAGAAAAAAAGGTTCAGCTTTAAATAAGCAATTTTGAAAATGATATCAATGGTGGTAATGCTTCATGAAGCAAAACTAGCTATTGTTAATAGAGGCTTGCTCTCCACTTTGTGATTTGGGAGTCAATATCAATGGTGGCTTGTGAGTAAATTGGTGGTGTGGGATGAAAATGAAGTTCATGCAACAATTCTAGAAAACACAATAAGTTTCAAGAAGTTAATAGGGCGATTTCAAGGTTGAACATTGAAGAAGTTGTTGTGTTAATTTATAGGTCCAATGATGAAAAGCATAGAGAGGAAATGTTTTCAAGTTTACTGAATCTATTTGCTGGCAGGAAGCCCTTGTTATGTTTGGATGGAGATTCCAATAAAACCAAATTCTATAGCGAGATGGTCTGCTATGAGAATAACAAGGTTGATGAAGGTGTTCTTGAGTTCATTTCAAAGCCAGAATTAGCTAATCTAACTCTATCTGGTGGCAAATTTACATGGTCTAACATACAGGAACTTGGAATCATGAGTAGAATTGGTAGATTCTTGTTTTTTCATCACTGGTTGGACAATTTCCCAATGATGAATCAAATTCTGCTACATAATGATACTTCAAACCACAAACCAGTATTGATTGAGATAAGAAGGTCTACCATTGCTCCTTGTTGATTGTTTTACCGCAAGTGCACGGGCTATTGTAGTGTAGCTTATGCAAGTACGGGTCGATCCCACGAGGACTTGATTTAAAATGAAGTTTTCAATAAAATCTAATTATTTAAAATTAAAAATAAATCACTCGCAATTACTGGAATTATTAAAATGAGAATCAATATTCAGATCTAATAAACTTCTCAAAAATACAGAATTTCCAGTTCTTAAAGAAAACAAGCAAACTCAAATAATGAGAAAAAACTACTTCTCTAGATCAATTTTCATCAAAATCTTCACTTTTGGTCTTCTAAAATCTGATCCTCCTTTACAGATATCTTCAACCCATTCTTGATTAGTGATCCACTAGTCGGTTTTGACATATTCTTCAAAATGGTCAAGATCTAGGCTAAATTGTGATTTCAGGATTTGGACGGATCAGATTGATTTCTGAATTTCAGATCTAAGATCAGAAGCGTTGGTTATCTCTAGGGATGTCCTAAGAATGAACCTGTAAAATTAATTTGAGTTTCGTTAAGAAACAAAGGAGAAATCAAGGATTTTGTTTTGATTAAGGCTAAACCGTTAAGAGGTTAGGCCTTAATTGATCTGTCTCAGATTAGGCAGTTCCTGGATAAGAAAAACGCAGATAAAACAAAACCGGAATAAAGAAGGACACAGATAGAATTAAACTGGGGACACAGATGGAATTAACAGAAAAGGCCAGAATTGTAATTTCGTTTAAAGAAAGAGGGCAAAATTGGAATTTTGTGAAAATCTGGTTTTTAAGAGAAAAAACCAGGAAACCCCAACGAATGAAGATGGGGAAGAAGGAAGAAGGGAGAAGAAGGAGGGAGAAGAGGGGAAAGGAGGGAAAAAGAATGGAAACCCAGTTCGGGTTTCCTTCTCCGGTCCGACTGAAAACTGGGAGAGCGTCGTTTTCCGATGTTTGAACCAGAACCCGACGAAACTAGGGAAGATGAGAGAGAGAGAACTGAAGAGGGGAGAGAGCAGAGGGGTTGGCCAGCTGGACGATCTGGGCGTCGTCTGGTGATGCTATGGAAGCCTGGGTCGTCCGGTGCTAGTGCGTGGACGGTCTTTGGTCTAACCGCCGGGGCTGGTGCCGGTACTGGAAGAGATGGCCGGTGGCATCATGCGGTGGTTTGTGGAGGAGATCTAGGTAGAGGAAGATGATACCGCCGAGGGAACCGGCGGTGATGATGGCGTGGAGCATATGGGAGTAGGGCTTATATGGGTTTTAATCTAGCCGGTGAAGACGATGGGAAGCAGGGAGGAGAGGGCGTTCGGTAATGGGCTGGGCGGCCCGGCCTTGCGGTGATGAAGAAAAACGACGCCTTTCGAGCATCGTCTAGTTCGGGTAGTGGAGAAGAACGAGAATAGAGAGAATAGGACTATGCGACGGTGATGTGGAAGAGGTGATCGTGCTGGGCTGTTGAAGACGCTACCTGGGCACGCGATCCTACCGGTGAAGGATGAGATGGGGATGAGCAACTGGGCTGCCCGGTGGAGCGGTGGAAGAGAAGGGAACCGGGTGGTGAGGTTTGGCTTGGTTTGGAGGTGGCGCGAGAGAGAGAAGGGAGAGGGGAATAGGTCTGGGGCTGGGGCGGGGGAGTGAGAGAAGGGAGTAGAGAGAGAGAGAGAGAGAGAGCGAGAGAGCTTGGGATGAGAAGAGAGAAAGAGGAGGAGCTAGGTACGTTTGGGAAAGAGAGGAAGATGGGAAGAGAGAGAGAGAGAGAAGTAGAAGGAGAGGAAGAAAAGAATATAAGAAGAGAGAGTTGGGTACGTGAGAATGAGGAAGGGAAAAAGAAAAAGGAAAGAAGAAAAAAGAAAGAGAAGGAAAAGGAAAAGGAAAGAAAGAAAAGAGGAAATGGAAGGGAAAAAGAAAAGAAAGAAAAGGAAAAAGAAAAAGAAAGAAAAAAGAAAAGGAAGGAAAAAGAAAAGGAGTGGGAAAGTGTTAAGTGTTTAATTTTGGTCAAAATTTCCCTAATTTAGCGTTCAATTAGATCATCTA
The DNA here is from genome assembly GCA_035236585.1 of Warburgia ugandensis. Taxonomy (NCBI): domain Eukaryota; kingdom Viridiplantae; phylum Streptophyta; class Magnoliopsida; order Canellales; family Canellaceae; genus Warburgia; species Warburgia ugandensis. The sequence goes on from CP141134.1 coordinate 71,092,346, forward strand.
ACCGTTCAATTTTACAAAACTTAGCTTGATTTTGAATATAAATTCAATTGACCATCCAAACCTTAATTTGTCAAAATCAACGGTCAGATGATCATTAGAGTTCATTAGATGACTAATGTGCGGTTCAGATGATTCTAATTTAGTCTTTTCTTTTGCAGATCAACCAAAGGACACACGGATGGATACGAGTAAAAGATAACGGTGCAGATTAGCTTAAAGGGCGATGGATGGACCAGATCACCCATGGAGATGGATGGAATAAAAATAATGGACAAAATGGAAAGAACAACTCCTTTCCCCACTTCTTTCTTTCCTTTTCTTCCTCTTTCTTTTTCTTCCTTTTTCCTTTTCCTTTTCCTCTTTCCCTTCCTTTTTCTCTTTTCCTTTTCTTTCTTTCCTTTTCTTTTTCCTTTTCCTCTTTTCTTTCTTTCCTTTTCTTTTTCCTTTTCCTCTTTTCTTTCTTTCCTTTTCCTTTTCCTTTTCCTTTTCCTTCTCTTTCTTTTTCCTTCTTTCCTTTTTTTCTTTTTCCTTTCCTCATTCTCACGTACCCAACTCTCCCTCTTATTCTCCTCACTTCCCATTCTTCCTGGACTCTTCTTTCCCAAGCAGACCCGTCAACCCCACTTCTTTTCTTCTCAAAGTCCTCTCCCCTCCTATCTGCTCTCTCTCTCGTTCTTCTTTCCCCCGCACCAAACCCATCACCGGACTCTCCTCTTTGCCTTACATTCTTCTCTCTACCTAGCACCCTTCTCATCTTTTCTGACACCATCTCAACTTCATCACCATCGCCCAGCACTACCCAGCCAATCACCGATTTTTCCTTGCATCCTCAGCCCAACATGCAGCAGTTTCCCAGACCAACCCAGCACCGCACCACCGGCTCTGTACTAGCCCAGATCGCCCTAGCCGGTCAGGTTCCCCTTCCTCCATCTTCACCATCCAGGTCGTCTCTCCAAGTTCTCCCCAATATCTGGCTTCTTCCATCATCTTCGGTCGGCCCGGGAAAGTAAACCTAGATCCGGGTTTCCTCCTTTCTTTTCCTCAGTTTCTCCTCCTCCGTCTATCTCTCTCTCTCAACCATCGTCTCCTTCTCTTCAACCCAACACGCCCAGACCCATCCGGGTCGTCTAAATGTGAAACCCAAGATTGGGTTTTTCCTCTTTCCCCCACCATCTCCGGTGGCTCCATCACCTTCTTCGTAGGGTTCTGGTTCAGACGCTGGAAAACGGCGTCTTTGTGTCGCCACACAGTACAGAGCAGGAAACCCAAGTTGGGTTTCCACTCCCGAGTTTTTTCCTCCTTCTCCCTCTTCTTCCTCTTCTTCCCCATCTCCTCCGGTTTTCACCTCAACGAGTTTTCCTGGTTTTTCGTTTAAAACCAGAACCTTGAAGAATTCCAAGTCTGCCCCTGGCAGATCTCAGAAATCCCATTTGTGTCCCCTGTTTAATTCCATTTGGGTCCCTGTTCTATTTACATCTATATCCCTGCCTGCTTTTATCCTCATTTTGACTATCCAGGAGACAAAGCGTATCCAGGACGGCTTTTAGTTTTATTTTCTGTGTTTTTGGAATAAATAATTGTGTATATTGCAATAGTTGAATAAATTTGAATTTTATTTTATTGTTAGTTTAATTCTAGTATAGTTTTTGTTTTGGTTCTTTTATTAATTAGATTTTATTGAAAACTCCATTTTAAATCAAGTCCTCGTGGGATCGACCCGTACTTGCATAAGCTACCCTACAATAGCCCGTGCACTTGCGGTAAAACAATCAACAAGTTTTTGGCGCCGTTGCCGGGGACTTGCAAAAGAGTTTTCATAAAATTTAATTAAAAAATCCAAAAAAATCAGAAAATTTTAAAAAAATCAGAAAAATCCAAAAAAAATACATAAAATTAGGAATTGCAATTTTAGCATTTTAGGAAATTTTAGGTGCATTTTTCAATTTTTTTAGGGCATAATTACCTTGTTTCCTGAATTTGGTACTAATTTCTAATTTTATTTTTCAGGAAATAGGAAAGTGGAGGAATTTGGCAAGTGGATCTTCACCAAATTGGAAACTTCCCTGCTTTCTTAGAATAGGACTTTCTTTTTCCTTTTGAGTGAATCTTGTAGTGAGGATCCTTGTAAATTGCAATTTCCATTTTAAAATTTAAAGGGTTGTATAATACAGGGCAAGTGTGGGATAAGGTGGCCCACACTTGATCTTCATCAGAAACCCCACTGTGAGTTTCCTCACTCATTTATTTCCTAGATTAGGGTTTGCATTTAGAATAATTTGCATTGTTTGGTAGTGTAACTCATATAGAATCATTTTTTTTTTATAATTGTTGCATTTTAGGATTTTGCATTAGTTTACTGCTTTTAATTGCATTCTTAGGGCATGTTTAAAGTTTTAAGGTGATTTATATGCTGATCGAATTGCCATGGTGTGTGAAATTAATTAGTAAGGGCACCCTACCCCCATAAGATCAAGGGTGGATTTCATCACCACCTCTTGGCCCACTTAGGATAATCACCTCAAGCGCGCAAACCGTCCTTTCACGTTAATTTAAAATCAATCAGAAGAGACCTATAGGGCCATCACATGCTCGTAGGACCCTCTTAATAGGACGCGAGTTACTGTCAATCCAGTGGCTTTTGATCACTGTGGTTATTGGGGGTTACTTAATAGAGCCTCGCTCTTCCCCCACCTCCTATTGACGTTTGTTGAGGTCTAAACGCCTCCTTACACGAGGGTTGTATTAACCACTTTGGACATAACCCAACTAGTAAGCAGTAATCAACTTCTAAAAAGAGGAGGAGCGCTAGTCTAGGCTAATAAAAGCATCGTCCCCACAGATAATCAAGAAAATCAAATATATTCTTTGCTTATTAGCTTTAGGATTATTTGAGTGTGCTCTTTTGTTTGTGCATCATTCTAGAAGTTAGGTTGCATCATTTAGGTTAGTTTTCTCAAAGAAAAAAAAAAAAACAAAAAACAAAAAAACAAAAAAACAAAAAAATAAAAAAAACGAAAAAGAAGCTCTCCTTGTATGCACTTTTGGAGACGCGACAAACCTAAGGTTAGTCAAGTACGACCAAAAGACATCTTGCAAGATCAGGCCACATCTATGGCTGATCAACGCTCAAGGGGTAATTCACCCCATGGAAGTCAAGGGGCTCCATTCATCATGAATGAGGACCCACCACCCTTGATAGAAGATGAATATCAACCTCCACCAAGGAGGAATAATCATCAACCAAATAGAGATTGGAGAAGAAACAATAGGGAGTGGGACCAACAAAGTGAACATGGGGATAATAATAATGAGGGTCATCAAAACTTTCGTGGTAGAACTTTAAAAGACTACCTTCAGCCTACACGCACCAAAGACACCATCCCGTGTAATTCTTCCTCAAAATGCTGGTGCGTTAGAATTAAAAACGGGAGTAATCCAATTACTTCCCAAATTCCATGGTTTAGATAGTGAGAGTCCTTATTTGCACCTTAAAGAATTTGATGAGGTATGTAGTACCCAAAGAACACAAAATATAGGTCTAGATCTTGTCGAGCTTAAACTTTTTCCTTTCTCTTTAAAGGAAAAAGCAAAAATGTGGTTTAATGCACTGCCATCGTGTTCCATAAGAACACGGAATGAAATGACTAGGGAATTCTTAAAGAAGTTTTTCCCTACCCATAAAACCAATACACTTCGCCGCAAAATAATGAACTTTACTCAGAAGGATAAAGAATCATTCTATCAATGCTTTGGGAAAGGTTCAAAGAACTACAACTCACTTGCCCACATCATGGCTATGAACCATGGCGCATCATCAGCTTCTTTTATGAAGGACTAAATTCTGACATGCGCCAGTTTGTAGAGATGATGTGTAATGGCAACTTTCTCAACAAACAACCAGATGAGGCGGAGGAGTATTTGGAATGGCTAGCTGAAAGTGCACGGACACTGGCCGACTCGGAAAGAATAGAACATACGGATAGACCTAAGCCCAATAACACCCATGCTAGGGAGGCATGTATGCTATGTCTGAAAAAGATGATATCAATGCTAAAGTAGCATCCCTAGCAAGAAAAGTAGAAGCCATAGAAATGGGAAAGAAAAACTCAAATAAAGAAGAACAAGTGTGTAGTATTTGTGAAAGTACGTCACATCTTACTCAGAATGTCCTACAATCCACCTTTTCAAGATGTACTTCATGATCAAGCTAATGCACTTAACACATATAAAAGACCTTTCTCCCCATATTCTGACACTTATAACCCCAACTGAGAAACCATCCAAATTTTAGTTGGAAAAATGGACCCTCTGCTAATGTTCCACAATCAGGACCATATCAACCTCATCAACAAAACCAAGGACTTCTTACCTTACCTTATCAAACTCATCAACCTCCTTCTGGACCTTACTTGCCTCCACCTAAAAGGCATGTTGAGGATAATCAAAACATTCAAAACCAGGAAAGGAAAATTTCTCAATTAGAAAGTCAAATAAAACAAACCAACCAGTCCATGAATGAATTAAAAAACATGATGAGTCAAATGATGCAAAGCATGGAAAAAGGAAAGTTCCCAGCTCAACCACAAGCAAACCCTAAGGGAGTGCATGCGGTTAGCATTAATGCATCTGATGAAACATCTAGCTCTACCATGGAACAAACTAAGGCTGTTACTATTCTTAGGAGTGGTAAAAGAATTGAGAAAGATGAGCCTCAAAAGACTGAAAAGGTAGAAAAATCAAAGAAAGTTAAAGAAAACTCTAAACAAAAGGACCCTGTTTCACCTGTTGATCCATGTCCTATACCTGCTCCATTTCCTCAAAGGTTGCGTCAAGCCCCAAAGTCTGCTTCTAATGATGAGATTTTAGAGATTTTCAAGCAAGTCAAGATCAACATACCGATCTTAGATGCTATAAAACAAATCCCATCGTATGCCAAATTCTTAAAAGACTTATGCACCATAAAGCGAAAGTTGAATGTCCAGAAGAAGGCATTTTTGGCAGAACAAGTTAGTTCTATTCTTCAACACCATACACCACCAAAGTACAAAGATCCTGGTTGCCCCACTCTTACTTGCATTATTGGCAGCTACAAGATTAACCAAGCTCTTCTTGATTTAGGATCTAGTGTAAATCTATTACCATACTCGGTATATGAACGATTAGGTCCGGGTGAACTAAAACCTACATCTACTACGTTCCAACTAGCTGACCGTTCTGTAAAAATACCGAGAGGGGTAATAGAGGATGTGTTAGTCCAGGTAGAACAATTTTGTTTCCCTGTCGATTTTCTAGTTCTAGATACACAACCGGTGGTGAATGAGAAGAATGAAATACCAGTCATCTTGGGACGACCATTTTTGGCTACGTCCAATGCCTTAATCAACTGTAGAAATGGTGTCATGAAACTGTCCTTTGGCAATATGACATTAGAGCTAAACATCTTTAACATTTGTAAGCAACCTGGTGAAACTACTGATGATTTGCACAGTGTTAACATGATCAATTCAGTTGTGCAAGATCAGTTTCAATCCTCTTCCTTGTCGGACCCACTAGAGGCCTGTTTGGCCCATTTTAATGAGTTTAATGAGGATGCATTGATAGAGGAAGTTAATGCCCTCCTTAATTCTGTTCCTATCATGGAAACAGAAAAATGGAAACCTCCTTTTGAGGACCTTCCAATGAGGGAGTCCACTCCCCTTCCATCATTCATAGAACCTCCTAAGCTAGAACTGAAATCTCTACCCTCAGATTTAAAATATGCCTTTTTAGGAGACAAAGAGACTTTTCCTGTAATAATTTCCTCCCAATTAGAAACATCTCAGGAGGAAAAGTTAATAGACACTTTAAAAGAACACAAAGGTGCTATAGGATGGACCATAGCTGATATAAAGGGCATTAACCCTTTAATATGCACCCATAGGATCTATCTAGAGGATGAAGCTAAGCCATGTCGTCAAATGCAAAGAAGGTTAAATCCTAATATGAAAGATGTGGTTAGAGCAGAAGTCCTAAAGTTGCTTGATGTGGGAATCATCTATCCCATAAGTGATAGCAAATGGGTAAGTCCTACTCAAGTGGTTCCAAAAAAGTCTGGAGTGACAGTAATAACTAACGCCAACAATGAATTGATCCCTACCAGGTTACTCTTGGTTGGCGTATGTGTATCGACTATCGAAAGTTGAATCTTTGTTACAAGGAAGGACCATTTTCCTTTGCCCTTCGTGGATCAAATGTTAGAAAGGGTTGCGGGACATCGGTACTATTGTTTCTTAGATGGTTATTCAGTGGTATAACCAAATAGAAATTGCACCCGAGGATCGGGAAAAACCACATTTACATGTCCTTTTGGCACTTTTGCTTACAAAAGAATGCCATTTGGATTATGTAATGCTCCCATACATTTCAACGTTGCATGTTAAGCATTTTCGGTGACATGGTGGAGAGAATTTTAGAGGTTTTCATGGACGACTTTTCTGTTTTCGGTAATTCATTTGAAATATGTCTTGAAAATCTAAGAAAAGTCTTAACTCGTTGTAAAGAGAAGAACCTAGTGCTTAATTGGGAAAAATGTCATTTCATGGTTCCTAAGGGAATTGTCTTAGGTCACATTGTGTCATCTAAAGGTATAGAGGTAGATCGAGCTAAAGTTGATCTAATTTCCAATCTACCCATTCCAAAATCTATTAGGGACATTCGCTCTTTCCTAGGTCATGCAGATTCTATAGGAGGTTCATTAAGGATTTTAGTGCAATATCTAGACCACTATGTCACCTCCTCACAAAGGATACTCCTTTTGAGTGGACCGAGGATTGTCAAGAAGCTTTTATAAAGTTGAAAGACAAGTTGACCACCGCACCTATCATGCAGCCACCTAATTGGAGTCTACCCTTTGAAATCATGTGTGATGCCAGTGACTATCTTTGTAGGAGCCGTACTAGGACGAGAGAAAAGAAAAGAAGCCATACGTCATCTACTATGCCAGTAGGACCTTAAATAGTACCCAAATGAACTATTCTACTACGGAGAAAGAACTCTTAGCAGTTGTCTTCGCATTGGATAAATTCGGGTCTTACTTGGTTGGATCTAAAATAGTCATATTCACCGACCATGCGGCCCTCAAGTATCTTCTTTCTAAGAAAGATGCTAAGCCACGACTAATTAGATGGATTCTCTTACTCCAAGAGTTTGACATTGAAATAAAAGATAAAAAGGGAGTAGAGAATGTGGTAGCTGACCATTTGTCTCGCCTAGTCCTAACAGAGCCTTTAGATGAGTTGCCAATTAAAGACACTTTTCCTGATGAGCAACTTTTTCATGTTTCCCATCCTCCCGGTTTCTTTGATATTGCAAATTATTTAGTCACGGGAAAATTCCTGAACATTGGACTACACAAGAAAAGAAAAAATTCTTTTCCAATGTTAAGCACTATTTCTGGGATGATCCATACCTGTTTAAATATTGCCCAGATCAAATCATTAGGAGATGTGTCCACGACTTAGAACAACATAGTGTTATCTCCTTTTGTCATTCGAAGCATGTGGTGGACATTTTTACGCCCGTAAAACAATGGCAAAGATTTTACAATGCGGTTTTTATTGGCCGTCGTTGTTCAAAGACACACATGTGTTATGTAAATTATGTGAGCAATGTCAAAAGTTAGGAGGACTAACCCGTAGGAATATGATGCCTCTAAACCCTATTCTTATCATAGAAATTTTTGATTGTTGGGGTATCGATTTCATGGGTCCATTCCCACCTTCTTTTGGCTACATTTATATCTTATTAGCCGTAGACTATGTTTCAAAATGGATTGAGGCTATCCCGTGTAGGAATAATGATCACAAAATAGTTCTTAAATTTTTAAAAGAAAATATTTTTTCTAGATTCGGGACCCCTCGAGCCATTATAAGTGATAACGGTACACATTTTTGCAACAAACCATTTGAAGCACTAATGAAAAAATATAATATTACACATAAAGTTGCAACACCGTATCACCCACAAACAAGTGGACAAGTAGAAGTATCTAATCGGGCCATCAAACAAATCCTTCAAAAGACCGTTAATCCAGATCGTAAAGATTGGTCTCTTCGACCGACCGATGCGCTTTGGGCTTACAGATCGCACATCGCACCCCGATTGGTATGTCTCCCTATCGTATTGTATACGGTAAGGCTTGTCATTTGCCAGTGGAATTGGAACATAGAGCTTATTGGGCAATAAAGACATTCAATTTCAATATGAATAAAGCGAGGCTCACATCGCAAACTCCAACTTAATGAGTTGGAAGAGATCAGGCAAGAAGCATATGAGAGTAATAGGATATATAAAGAAAAGATGAAAGTTTTTCATGATAAGAAGATAATGAGAAAATCCTTTACTCCAAGCCAAAAGGTTCTACTTTACAATTCTAAGCTTCACTTATTTCCAGGTAAGCTTAGATCTCGATGGACCGGTCCATATATAGTAAAAGAAGTTTTTCCATATGGGACTGTCGAGATTGAGAATACTAGGACTGGTCATTCTTTTAAAGTAAATGGTCAACGTTTAAAGCCTTTCCTAGATTATGAGAATCCAGAAGTTGAGTCCACAACTCTGGAGGATCCTGTTTATCAGGATTGAGTGGATTTGATCCCTCTGTACCATATTTTGTATTTTTGTTGTTTTCTACATCACTCATATTCATTTTAGGTCCTAATTTTTCAACATTGAGGACAATGTTTCTGTCAGGTTGGGGGGTGTAGAATTCTAACAAATTCTAGTTTTTATTAGATTTTTAGGTGTTTTCCTTAGTTTTTTTCAAAAAAAAAAAAAAAAAAATTTTGAAAAATTGAAAAAATTGAAAAGTTTTAGGTCATTTCCTACACTATGATGAGAATTGGATTTTCTGAAGTATAATCTAAATAACGTTAGCTTATTAATGGAATTGAATATGATTAATTCATCTTTTTACTCATTTGCTAAAGTATTCTATGAAAGCACAGTCTCAGATCACATCTGTACACGCAGTTGCATATAGATAGTCTAGATTGATAAGTGGCTATAACTTAGAAATTCTGAAGAAATTCGGTGGAGATCTATAACCTAAGTGAGTTTTAGAGCCATTCATTTTTTGAGAGGTTATAAATGTTCACAATTTTCTTCAATGAGCTTAAAGAAAATTGATCCCAAACTCTTAATTTGGCTAATTACCTGGATAATTAGAATATTACCTTTAAAATTCTAGAAGTTCATTGAATTTGATAGATTATAGGAAACCTTGAAAATGATTTAGGCCATCCTTGTTATAACCTAGAGACATAAAGCCTACCCATAAAGTATTGTTACCACTAGTTAGCCAACTTGAGCTTTTAATATAAGCCTTTTCTTTTGTCACCCAAATTATCCTTTACCCATATTAACCTAGTATAAATTATCCATTACCCATTTTCTTTGAAAAATGAGTTAGAGAAGAATGAAGAAATATCTTTTAGTTGTAATGAAAAGTGGATATCAAGAAAAGAAATATTCTTCAAAATGATTCAAAAGTATTGAAATAGTCTGAAAAAAAAAAAAAAAAAAAAGTTTGAAGAATACAAAGAAAAATGGAAACAAAAATATTCACTTTAGAAAAAATCAAAGAAAGAAAGAAAGAATTATCAACTTTAGTAGAAGACCTCTACTTATTTTTTTAAAGAAACTTTGAATATCCTTATACCTTTTCTTTGGTACCCTGTCCTAAGCCTACATTTCGTCCCAGTTAAAGACCTATTGATTCTAGGAGAAATATAGTCTTGATGAGGAAATGAATGGACAGGATATAAAAGAGTAGTATTTCTAAATATTCAAAGGTAATGGCATCTATTCTAAAGGGATCAAAACAATGAAATTCCTTAGTAACTCCCAATTTTCATGAGTACATGTGAGAAAATTTTGCTTTTATTGACTCAACTCACATAATTAAAAGAGAGATATGATTTGACCCCTTTATCTGAGAGATTTTGTTTCTGAGTGTATGTCATTAGTGAGGCTTGAGGTCAAAACATATTTCGGATGGAGTTCAAAAGTTAGAAGTTTATTTAGAGATCAAGATGATTCCATATGTAAACTGTACATGCACACACTCACTCTGAGATTTGAGCTTAATTAGAATTATTTTGGCATATGGGTAGGGTTTTGGATTTTTCAGTCATCTTTATTATTATGATAAAGTTGATGTGATTTATTGAAGATAATTCTTTGAGGAAAAAGAGGAGTTGACTTAAAAATAAAATTTGAAATCTTGAAATTTGGTTTTTCGCATGTTTTGCTCGGGACTAGCAAAATGCTGGTTGGGGGGTGTGTTAAGTGTTTAATTTTGGTCAAAATTTCCCTAATTTAGCGTTCAATTAGATCATCTAACCGTTCAATTTTACAAAACTTAGCTTGATTTTGAATATAAATTCAATTGACCATCCAAACCTTAATTTGTCAAAATCAACGGTCAGATGATCATTAGAGTTCATTAGATGACTAATGTGCGGTTCAGATGATTCTAATTTAGTCTTTTCTTTTGCAGATCAACCAAAGGACACACGGATGGATACGAGTAAAAGATAACGGTGCAGATTAGCTTAAAGGGCGATGGATGGACCAGATCACCCATGGAGATGGATGGAATAAAAATAATGGACAAAATGGAAAGAACAACTCCTTTCCCCACTTCTTTCTTTCCTTTTCTTCCTCTTTCTTTTTCTTCCTTTTTCCTTTTCCTTTTCCTCTTTCCCTTCCTTTTTCTCTTTTCCTTTTCTTTCTTTCCTTTTCTTTTTCCTTTTCCTCTTTTCTTTCTTTCCTTTTCCTTTTCCTTTCCCTTTTCCTTTTCCTTTTCCTTCTCTTTCTTTTTCCTTCTTTCCTTTTTTTCTTTTTCCTTTCCTCATTCTCACGTACCCAACTCTCCCTCTTATTCTCCTCACTTCCCATTCTTCCTGGACTCTTCTTTCCCAAGCAGACCCGTCAACCCCACTTCTTTTCTTCTCAAAGTCCTCTCCCCTCCTATCTGCTCTCTCTCTCGTTCTTCTTTCCCCCGCACCAAACCCATCACTGGACTCTCCTCTTTGCCTTACATTCTTCTCTCTACCTAGCACCCTTCTCATCTTTTCTGACACCATCTCAACTTCATCACCATCGCCCAGCACTACCCAGCCAATCACCGATTTTTCCTTGCATCCTCAGCCCAACATGCAGCAGTTTCCCAGACCAACCCAGCACCGCACCAGCCTGTCTGTACTAGCCCAGATCGCCCTAGCCGGTCAGGTTCCCCTTCCTCCATCTTCACCATCCAGGTCGTCTCTCCAAGTTCTCCCCAATATCTGGCTTCTTCCATCATCTTCGGTCGGCCCGGGAAAGTAAACCTAGATCCGGGTTTCCTCCTTTCTTTTCCTCAGTTTCTCCTCCTCCGTCTATCTCTCTCTCTCAACCATCGTCTCCTTCTCTTCAACCCAACACGCCCAGACCCATCCGGGTCGTCTAAACAGCGGAAACCCAAGATTGGGTTTTTCCTCTTTCCCCCACCATCTCCGGTGGCTCCATCACCTTCTTCGTAGGGTTCTGGTTCAGACGCTGGAAAACGGCGTCTTTGTGTCGCCACACAGTACAGAGCAGGAAACCCAAGTTGGGTTTCCACTCCCGAGTTTTTTCCTCCTTCTCCCTCTTCTTCCTCTTCTTCCCCATCTCCTCCGGTTTTCACCTCAACGAGTTTTCCTGGTTTTTCGTTTAAAACCAGAACCTTGAAGAATTCCAAGTACGCCCCTGGCGCATCTCGTAAATCCCATTTGTGTCCCCTGTTTAATTCCATTTGGGTCCCTGTTCTATTTACATCTATATCCCGGTTCTGTTTTATCCTCATTTTGACTATCCAGGGACAGGCGTATCCAGGACGGCTTTTAGTTTTATTTTCTGTGTTTTTGGAATAAATAATTGTGTATATTGCAATAGTTGAATAAATTTGAATTTTATTTTATTGTTAGTTTAATTCTAGTATAGTTTTTGTTTTGGTTCTTTTATTAATTAGATTTTATTGAAAACTCCATTTTAAATCAAGTCCTCGTGGGATCGACCCGTACTTGCATAAGCTACCCTACAATAGCCCGTGCACTTGCGGTAAAACAATCAACAGAAAGGAAAGAGAGAATGAAGGAAAGAAAAAGAGAATGAGGAGGGAAAGAGGAAGAAAAGGAAAGAGAAGTGGGGGAAAGAGTTGCCCTTTACATGTTCTTTCCATTTTGTCCATGATTTCTATTTCATCTATCTCCATGGGTGATCTGGTCCATCCATCGCCCTTTAAGATGATCTGCACCGTTATCTTTTACTCGTATCCATCCGTGCGTCCTTTGGTTGATCTGCAAAAGAAAAGACTAAATTAGAATCATCTGAACCGTACATTAGTCATCTAATGAACTCTAATGATCATCTGACCGTTGATTTTGACAAATTAAGGTTTGGATGGTCAATTGGATTTATATTCAAAATCAAGCTAAGTTTTGTAAAATTGAACGGTTAGATGATCTAATTGAACGCTAAATTAGGGGAATTTTGACCAAAATTAAACACTTAACACACCCCCAACTTGACATTTTGCTAGTCCCTAGCAAAACATGCGAAAAACCAAATTTCAAGATTTCAAATTTTATTTTTAAGTCAACTCCTCTTTTTTCTCAGAGAATTATCTTCAATAAATCACATCAACTTTATCATACTAATAAAAATGACTGAAAAATTCAAAACCCTACCCATATGCCAAAATAATTCCAATTAAGCTCAAATCTCAGAGTGAGTGTGTGCATGTACAGTTTACATATAGAATCATCTTGATCTCTAAATAAACTTCTAACTTTTGAACTCCATCCGAAATATGTTTTGACCTCAAGCCTCACTAATGACATACACTCAGAAACAAAATCTCTCAGATAAAGGGGTCAAATCATATCTCTCTTTTAATTATGTGAGTTGAGTCAATAAAAGCAAAATTTTCTCACATGTACTCATGAAAATTGGGAGTTACTAAGGAATTTCATTGTTTTGATCCCTTTAGAATAGATGTCATTACCTTTGAATATTTAGAAATACCACTCTTTTATATTCTATCCATTCATTTCCTCATCAAGACTATGTTTCTCCTAGAATCAATAGGTCTTTAACTGGGACGAAACGTAAGCTTAGGACAGGGTACCAAAGAAAGGGTATAAGGATATTCAAAGTTTCTTTTAAAAAAAATAAGTAGAGGTCTTCTACTAAAGTTGATAATTCTTCCTTTTTTTTATTTTTTCTGAAGTGAATATTTTTGTTTCCATTTTTCTTTATATTCTTCAAACTTTTTTTTTTTTCAGAATCTTTTCTTTCTTTTTCAGTACTTTTGACTCACTTTGAAGAATATTTCTTTTCTTGATATCCACTTTTCATTACAACTAAAAGATATTTCTTCATTCTTCTCTTACTTATTTTTCAAAGAAAATGGGTAATGGATAATTTATACTGGGTTAATATGGGTAAAGGATAATTTGGGTGACAAAAGAAAAGGCTTATATTAAAGGCTTAAGTTGGCTAACTAGTGGTAACAATACTTTATGGGTAGGCTTTATGTCTCTAGGTTAACAACAAGGATGGCCTAAATCATTTTCTAGGTTTGCTATAATCCATCAAATTCAATGAACTTCTAAAATTTTTAAAGGTAATATTCTAACTATTCAGGTAATTAGCCAAAATTAAGAGTATGGGATCAATTTTCTTTAAGCATGCTGAAGAAAATTAGGAATATTTATAACCTCTAAAAAAATGAATGGCTCTAAAACTCACTTAGGTTATAGATCTCCACTGAATTTCTTCAGAATCTCTAAGTTATAGCTACTTATCAATCTAGACTATCTATATGCAACTGCGTGTACAGATGTGATCTGAGACTTTGCTTTCATAGAATACTTTAGAAAATGAGTAAAAAGATGAATTAATCATATTCAATTCCATTAATAAGCTAAAGTTATCTAGATTATACTTCAGAAAATCCAATTCTCATCATAGTGTAGGAAATGACCTAAAATTTTTCAATTTTTCAAAATTTTTTTTTTTTTTTGAAAAACAAGGAAAGCACCTAAAAATCTAAAAAAAAACTAGAATTTGCTAGAATTCTACACCCCCCAACCTGCCAGAAACATTGTCCTCAATGTTTAAAAATTAGGACCTAAAATGAATATGAGTGATGCAGAAAACAACAAAAATACAAAATATGGTACAAAGGGATCAAATCCACTCAATCCTGATAAACAGGATCCTCCAGAGTTGTGGACTCAACTTCTGGATTCTCATAATCTAGGAAAGGCTTTAAACGTTGACCATTTACTTTAAAAGAATGACCAGTCCTAGTATTCTCAATCTCGACAGTCCCATATGGAAAAACTTCTTTTACTATATATGGACCAGTCCATCGAGATCTAAGCTTACCTGGAAATAAGTGAAGCTTAGAATTGTAAAGTAGAACCTTTTGGCTTGGAGTAAAGGATTTTCTCATTATCTTCTTATCATGAAAAACTTTCATCTTTTCTTTATATATCCTATTACTCTCATATGCTTCTTTCTTGATCTCTTCCAACTCATTAAGTTGGAGTTTGCGATGTGAGCCTGCTTTATTCATATTGAAATTGAATGTCTTTATTGCCCAATAGGCTCTATGTTCCAATTCCACAGGCAAATGACAAGCCTTACCGTATACAATACGATAGGGAGACATACCAATCGGGGTGCGATGTGCAGTCCTGTAAGCCCAAAGCGCATCGGTCAGTCGAAGAGACCAATCTTTACGATCTGGATTAATAGTCTTTTGAAGGATTTGTTTGATGGCCCGATTAGATACTTCTACTTGTCCACTTGTTTGTGGGTGATACGGTGTTGCAACTTTATGTGTAATATTATATTTTTTCATTAGTGCTTCAAATGGTTTGTTGCAAAAATGTGTACCGTTATCACTTATAATGGCTCGAGGGGTCCCGAATCTAGAAAAAATGTTTTCTTTTAAAAATTTAAGAACTATTTTGTGATCATTATTCCTACATGGGATAGCCTCAATCCATTTTGAAACATAGTCTACGGCTAATAAGATATAAATGTAGCCAAAAGAAGGTGGGAATGGACCCATGAAATCAATGCCCCAACAATAAAAAATTTCTATGATAAGAATAGGGTTTAGAGGCATCATATTCCTACGGGTTAGTCCTCCTAACTTTTGACATTGCTCACATAATTCTGAGTAACACATGTGTGTCTTTGAACAACGACGGCCAATAAAAACCGCACCGCAAAATCTTTCTGCTGTTTTACGGGCGTAAAAATGTCCCCACATGCTTCGAATGACAAAAGGAGATAACACTATGTTGTTCTAAGTCAGGGACACATCTCCTAATGATTTGATCTGGGCAATATTTAAACAGGTATGGATCATCCCAGAAATAGTGCTTAATATTGGAAAAGAATTTTTTCTTTTCTTGTGTAGTCCAATGTTCAGGAATTTTCCCCGTGACTAAATAATTTGCAATATCAGCAAACCAGGGAGGATGGGAAACATGAAAAAGTTGCTCATCAGGAAAAGTGTCTTTAATTGGCAACTCATCTAAAGGCTCTGTTAGGACTAAGCGAGACAAATGGTCAGCTACCACATTCTCTACTCCCTTTTTATCTTTTATTTCAATGTCAAACTCTTGGAGTAGGAGAATCCATCTAATTAGTCTAGGCTTAGCATCTTTCTTAGAAAGAAGATACTTGAGGGCCGAATGGTCAGTGAATATGACTATTTTAGATCCAACCAAGTAAGACCTGAATTTATCCAATGCGAAGACAACTGCTAAGAGTTCTTTCTCCGTAGTAGAATAGTTCATTTGGGTGCTATTTAAGGTCCTACTGGCATAGTAGATGACGTATGGCTTCTTTTCTTTTCTTTGTCCTAGTACAGCGCCTACAGCATAGTCACTGGCATCACACATGATTTCAAAGGGTAGACTCCAATCAGGTGGCTGCATGATAGGTGCGGTGGTCAACTTGTCTTTCAACTTTATAAAAGCTTCTTGACAATCCTCAGTCCACTCAAAAGGAGTATCCTTTGTGAGGAGGTAACATAATGGTCTAGATATTGCACTAAAATCTTTAATGAACCTCCTATAGAATCCTGCATGACCTAGAAAAGAGCGAATGTCCCTAATAGATTTTGGAATGGGTAGATTGGAAATTAGATCAACTTTAGCTCGATCTACCTCTATACCTTTAGATGACACAATGTGACCTAAGACAATTCCCTTAGGAACCATGAAATGACATTTTTCCCAATTAAGCACTAGGTTCTTCTCTTTACAACGAGTTAAGACTTTTTTTAGATTTTCAAGACATGTTTCAAATGAATTACCCAAAACAGAAAAGTCGTCCATGAAAACCTCTAAAATTCTCTCCACCATGTCACTGAAAATGCTTAACATGCAACGTTGAAATGTGGCGGGAGCATTACATAATCCAAATGGCATTCTTTTGTAAGCAAAAGTGCCAAAAGGACATGTAAATGTGGTCTTTTCCTGATCCTCGGGTGCAATTTCTATTTGGTTATACCCTGAATAACCATCTAAGAAACAATAGTACTGATGTCCTGCAACCCTTTCTAACATTTGATCAACGAAGGGCAAAGGAAAATGGTCCTTCCTTATGTAACATTCAACTTTCGATAGTCGATACACATACGCCAACCGGTAGTAACCCTGGTAGGGATCAATTCATTGTTGGCGTTAGTTATTCTTGTCACTCCGGACTTCTTTGGAACCACTTGAGTAGGACTTACGCATTTGCTATCACTTATGGGATAGATGATTCCCACATCAAGCAACTTTAGGACTTACGCTCTAACCACATCTTTCATATTAGGATTTAACCTTCTTTGCATTTGACGACATGGCTTAGCTTCATCCTCTAGATAGATCCTATGGGTGCATTAAAGGGTTAATGCCCTTTATATCAGCTATGGTCCATCCTATAGCACCCTTGTGTTCTTTTAAAGTGTCTATTAACTTTTCCTCCTGAGATGTTTCTAATTGGGAGGAAATTATTACAGGAAAAGTCTCTTTGTCTCCTAAAAAGGCATATTTTAAATCTGAGGGTAGAGATTTCAATTCTAGCTTAGGAGGTTCTATGAATGATGGAAGGGGAGTGGACTCCCTCATTGGAAGGTCCTCAAAAGGAGGTTTCCATTTTTCTGTTTCCATGATAGGAACAGAATCAAGGAGGGCATTAACTTCCTCTATTAATGTATCCTCATTAAACTCATTAAAATGGGCCAAACAGGCCTCTAGTGGGTCCGACAAGGAAGAGGATTGAAACTGATCTTGCACAACTGAATTGATCATGTTAACACAGTGCAAATCATCAGTAGTTTCACCAGGTTGCTTACAAATGTTAAAGATGTTTAGCTCTAATGTCATATTGCCAAAGGACAGTTTCATGACACCATTTCTACAGTTGATTAAGGCATTGGACGTAGCCAAAAATGGTCGTCCCAAGATGACTGTATTTCATTCTTCTCATTCACCACGGGTTGTGTATCTAGAACTAGAAAATCGACAGAAAACAAAATTGTTCTACCTGGACTAACACATCCTCTATTACCCCTCTCGGTATTTTTACGTAACGATCGCCTAGGCGGAGCGTAGTATATGTAGGTTTTAGTTCACCCAGACCTAACTGTTCATATACCGAGTATGGTAATAGATTTACACTAGATCCTAAA
Source organism: Warburgia ugandensis (assembly GCA_035236585.1). NCBI lineage: Eukaryota > Viridiplantae > Streptophyta > Magnoliopsida > Canellales > Canellaceae > Warburgia > Warburgia ugandensis. The sequence goes on from CP141134.1 coordinate 71,110,110, forward strand.
TCAAGAAGAGCTTGGTTAATCTTGTAGCTGCCAATAATGCAAGTAAGAGTGGGGCAACCAGGATCTTTGTACTTTGGTGGTGTATGGTGTTGAAGAATAGAACCGACCTTTTCGACCAAAAATGCCTTCTTCTGGACATTCAATTTTCTCTTTATGGTGCATAAGTCTTTTAAGAATTTGGCATATGATGGGATTTGTTTTATAGCATCTAAGATCGGTATGTTGATCTTGACTTGCTTGAAAATCTCTAAAATCTCATCATTAGATGCAAACTTTGGGGCTTGACGCAACCTTTGAGGAAATGGAGCAGGTATAGGACATGGATCAACAGGTGAAACAGGGTCCTTTTGTTTAGAGTTTTCTTTAACTTTCGTGGATTTTTCTACCTTTTCAGTCTTTTGAGGCTCATCTTTCTCAATTCTTTTACCACTCCTAAGAATAGTAACAGCCTTAGTTTGTTCCATGGTAGAGCTAGATGTGTTATCAGATGCATTAATGCTAACCGCATGCATTCCCTTAGGGTTTGCTTGTGGTTGAGCTGGGAACTTTCCTTTTTCCATACTTTGCATCATTTGACTCATCATGTTTTTTAATTCATTCATGGACTGGTTGGTTTGTTTTATTTGACTCTCTAATTGAGAAATTCTCCTTTCCTGGTTTTGAACATTTTGATTATCCTCAACATGACTTTTAGGTGGAGGCAAGTAAGGTCCAGAAGGAGGTTGATGAGTTTGATAAGGTAAGGTAAGAAGTCCTTGGTTTTGTTGATGAGGTTGATATTGTCCTGATTGTGGAACATTAGCAGTAGGTCCATTTTTCCAACTAAAATTTGGATGGTTTCTCCAGTTGGGGTTATAAGTGTCTGAATATGGGGAGAAAGGTCTTTTATATGTGTTAAGTGCATTAGCTTGATCATGAAGTACATCTTGAAAAGCAGGGATTGTAGGACATTCCTGAGTAAGATGTGACGTACTTTCACAAATACTACACACTTGTTCTTCTTTATTTGAGTTTTTCTTTCCCATTTCTATGGCTTCTACTTTTCTCGCTAGGGATGCTACTTTGGCATTGATATCATCTTTTTCAGACATAGCATACATGCCTCCCCTAGCATGGGTGTTATTAGGCTTAGGTCTATCTGTATGTTCTATTCTTTTCTCGAGTCACCCAAGTCCGTGCACTTTCGCCTAGCCATTCCAAATACTCCTCCGCCTCATCTGGTTGTTTGTTGAGAAAGTTGCCATTACACATCATCTCTACAAACTGGCGCATGTCAGAATTTAGTCCTTCATAAAAGAAGCTGATGATGCGCCATGGTTCATAGCCATGATGTGGGCAAGTGAGTTGTAGTTCTTTGAACCTTTCCCAACATTGATAGAATGATTCTTTATCCTTTTGGGTAAAGTTCATTATCTTGCGACGAAGTGTATTGGTTTTATGGGTAGGGAAAAACTTCTTTAAGAATTCCCTAGTCATTTCATTCCAGGTTCTTATGGAACCTGATGGCAGTGCATTAAACCACATTTTTGCTTTTTCCTTTAAAGAGAAAGGAAAAAGTTTAAGCCTGACAGTATCTAGACCTATATTTTGTGTTCTCTGGGTACTACATACCTCATCAAATTCTTTAAGGTGCAAATAAGGACTCTCACTATCTAGACCATGGAATTTGGGAAGTAATTGGATTACTCCCGTTTTTAATTCTAACGCACCAGCATTTTGAGGAAGAATTACACAGGATGGTGTGCTGGTGCGTGTAGGCTGAAGGTAGTCTTTTAAAGTTCTACTACGAAAGTTTTGATGACCCTCAATATTATCATCCCCATGTTCACTTTGTTGGTCCCACTCCCTATTGTTTCTTCTCCAATCTCTATTTGGTTGATGATTATTCCTCCTTGGTGGAGGTTGATATTCATCTTCTATCAAGGGTGGTGGGTCCTCATTCATGATGAGTGGAGCCCCTTGACTTCCATGGGGTGAATTACCCCTTGAGCGTTGATCAGCCATAGATGTGGCCTGATCTTGCAGTATGTCTTTTTAGTCGTACTTGACTAACCTTCCGGTTTTGTCGCGTCTCCAAAAGTGCATACAAGGGAAGCTTCTTTTCGTTTTTTGTTTTTTTTCTTTGAGAAAGCTAACCTAAATGATGCAACCTAACTTCTAGAATGATGCGCAAACAAAAGGGCACACTCAAATAATCCTAAGGCTAATAAGCAGCAATATATTTGGGTTTCTTGATTTTCTGTGGGGACGTTGCTTTTATTAGCCTAGACTAGCGCTCATCCTCTCTTTAGGAGTTGATTACTGCTTACCAATTAGGTTCTAACCAAGGTGGTTAATGCAACCCTCGTGTAAGGAGGCGTTTAGACCTCAACAAACGTCAATAGGAGGTGGGGGAAGAGCGATGCTCTATTAGATAACCCCCAATAACCACAGTGATCAAAAGCCACTGGACTGACAGTAAATCGCGTCCTATTAAGAGGGTCCTACGAGCATGTGATGGCTCTATTGGTCTCTTCTGATTGATTTTAAATTATCGTGAAAGGAAGGTTTGCGCGCTTGAGGTGATTATCCTAAGTGGGCCAAGAGGTGGTGATGAAATCCACCCTTGATCTTATGGGGGTAGGGTGCCCTTGCTAATTAATTTTCATACACCATAACAATTCGATCAGCATATAAGTCACCTTAAAACACTAAACATGCCCTAAGAATGCAATTAAAAGCAGTAAACTAATGCAAAATCCTAAAATGCAACAATTATAAAAGATGATTCTATATGAGTTACACTACCAAACAATGCAAATTATTCTAAATGCAAACCCTAATCTAGGAAATAAATGAGTGAGGAAACTCACAGTGGGGTTTCTGATGAAGATCAAGTGTGGGCCACCTTATCCCACACTTGCCCTGTATTATACAACCCTTTAAATTTTAAAATGAAAATTGCAATTTACAAGGATCCTCACTACAAGATTCACTCAAAAGGAAAAAGAAAGTCCTATTCTAGGAAAGCAGGGAAGTTTCCAATTTGGTGAAGATCCACTTGCCAAATTCCTCCACTTTCTTATTTCCTGAAAAATAAAATTAGAAATTAGTACCAAATTCAGGAAACAAGGTGATTATGCCCTAAAAAAAATTAAAAAAATGCATCTAAAATTTCCTAAAATGCTAAAAATTGCAATTCCTAATTTTATGTATTTTCTGGATTTTTCTGATTTTTTTTTAAATTTTTGATTTTTTTGGATTTTTTAATTAAATTTTATGAAAACTCTTTTGCAAGTCCCCGGCAACGGCGCCAAAAACTTGTTGATTGTTTTACCGCAAGTGCACGGGCTATTGTAGTGTAGCTTATGCAAGTACGAGTCGATCCCACGAGGACTTGATTTAAAATGGAGTTTTCAATAAAATCTAATTATTTAAAATTAAAAATAAATCACTCGCAATTACTGGAATTATTAAAATGAGAATCAATATTCAGATCTAATAAACTTCTCAAAAATACAGAATTTCCAGTTCTTAAAGAAAACAAGCAAACTCAAATAATGAGAAAAAACTACTTCTCTAGATCAATTTTCATCAAAATCTTCACTTTTGGTCTTCTAAAATCTGATCCTCCTTTACAGATATCTTCAACCCATTCTTGATTAGTGATCCACTAGTCGGTTTTGACATATTCTTCAAAATGGTCAAGATCTAGGCTAAATTGTGATTTCAGGATTTGGACGGATCAGATTGATTTCTGAATTTCAGATCTAAGATCAGAAGCGTTGGTTATCTCTAGGGATGTCCTAAGAATGAACCTGTAAAATTAATTTGAGTTCCGTTAAGAAACAAAGGAGAAATCAAGGATTTTGTTTTGACTAAGGCTAAACCGTTAAGAGGTTAGGCCTTAATTGATCTGTCTCAGATTAGGCAGTTCCTGGATAAGAAAAACGCAGATAAAACAAAACCGGAATAAAGAAGGACACAGATGGAATTAAACTGGGGACACAGATGGAATTAACAGAAAAGGCTAGAATTGTAATTTCGTTTAAAGAAAGAGGGCAAAATTGGAATTTTGTGAAAATCTGGTTTTTAAGAGAAAAAACCAGGAAACCCCAACGAATGAAGATGGGGAAGAAGGAAGAAGGGAGAAGAAGGAGGGAGAAGAGGGGAAAGGAGGGAAAAAGAATGGAAACCCAGTTCGGGTTTCCTTCTCCGGTCCGACTGAAAACTGGGAGAGCGTCGTTTTCCGGCGTTTGAACCAGAACCCGACGAAACTAGGGAAGATGAGAGAGAGAGAGAGAACTGGAGAGGGGAGAGAGCAGAGGGGTTGGCCAGCTGGACGATCTGGGCGTCGTCTGGTGATGCTATGGAAGCCTGGGTCGTCCGGTGCTAGTGCGTGGACGGTGCTGGTCTAACCGCTGGGGCTGGTGCTGGTATTGGAAGAGATGGCCAGTGGCATCATGCAGTGGTTTGTGGAGGAGATCTAGGTAGAGGAAGATGATACCTGCTAAGGGAACCGGGTGGTGAGGTTTGGCTTGGTTTGGAGGTGGCGCAGAGAGAGAAGGGAGAGGGGAAGAGGTCTGGGGCTGAGGCTGGGGAGTGAGAGAAGGGAGTAGAGAGAGAGAGAGAGCGAGAGAGCTTGGGATGAGAAGAGAGAAAGAGGAGGAGCTAGGTACGTTTGGGAAAGAGAGGAAGATGGGAAGAGAGAGAGAGAGAGAAGTAGAAGGAGAGGAAGAAAAAAATAAGAAGAGAGAGGTGGGTACGTGAGAATGAGGAAGGGAAAAAGAAAAAGGAAAGAAGGAAAAAGAAAGAGAAGGAAAAGGAAAAGGAAAGAAAGAAAAGAGGAAAAGGAAGGAAAAAAGAAAAGAAAGAAAAGGAAAAAGAAAAAGAAAAAGAAAGAAAAAAGAAAAAAGAAAAGGAAGGAAAAAGAAAAGAAAGAAAAGGAGTGGGAAAGGAAAGAGAGAATGAAGGAAAGAAAAAGAGAATAAGGAGGGAAAGAGGAAGAAAAGGAAAGAGAAGTGGGGGAAAGAGTTGCCCTTTACATGTTCTTTCCATTTTGTCCATGATTTCTATTTCATCTATCTCCATGGGTGATCTGGTCCATCCATCGCCCTTTAAGATGATCTGCACCGTTATCTTTTACTCGTATCCATCCGTGCGTCCTTTGGTTGATCTGCAAAAGAAAAGACTAAATTAGAATCATCTGAACCGCACATTAGTCATCTAATGAACTCTAATGATCATCTGACCGTTGATTTTGACAAATTAAGGTTTGGATGGTCAATTGGATTTATATTCAAAATCAAGCTAAGTTTTGTAAAATTGAACGGTTAGATGATCTAATTGAATGCTAAATTAGGGGAATTTTGACCAAAATTAAACACTTAACACTCCTCTTGTCGTATTTAGTTATTCGAGGTTGTACTCTCCCCATACATCTGGTTTCTTGTCATCTTTCATGATGTAAGTAACTATGATTGCCCATGATTTGTGTGTGCAGGGACTAGTAGCTTTTAAGTTTGAGAACTTCTAGTTCAAGAAGATGGGTTCTTGAAAATGGCTGAGAGATGGCGAAAGGAGGCACTGTTTCTAGCACATGCTCATTCCAAACTCCTAAAAAAATGGATTTTTTAAAAATAAATTGAAGTCATGGAGCAAACAATTGGAACATTAGAAAATTGAGAAAATGTCTGTGACAAAATACTACAGATGTTGATAGAATAGAGGATTTTCAATAGCTTAGGGATTCAAAAGTTCATGAAAGAGAGGCTACATCAGTTGAACTTAAACATTAGGAGTGGATCAATAAAATGGATTGGAGGAAGAAGTCTTGAATCAATTGGCTTCAAGAAAGGGATCAAAATATCAGATTTTTTACCAAATGAAAAACTTCAAAGCAAAGAAGAATTGGCCTTCTTCACTCATGACTGAAGGTAAGTTCTCTAATCACATTTTGGAGGCTCTGATGAATCACTTCTCAACTTTTTTCAAGTCCAATAAGCAATGGAAACCTTTGCTCATAGGTACAAACTTCGACTCTATCACAAATGAGGATGCAAATAATTTGAAATTTTTATTTTCCATGGAGGAAATTGAAGTGGCCTTATTTCAGTGCCACAAAGAGAGAGCTTGTGGCCTAGATGGGATTAACTTCAATTTCTTCCATGCTTGTTGGGGTTTCTTAAAATGATATCCTTGATTATCTCATTTAATTTTAGAGAAGTAAATTGATAGATGGAAGAGTAGAATCTTCATTTTTGCTTCTGATTCCAAAGAAGGATTCAGCTCAAGATGTTAGAGATGACAAACCCATCTGTCTCTTGTCTTGCATTTCAAAAGCACTTGCTAAGAGGATGGCTAAGTGTATCCTAAAGACCATCTCAAATAATTAGTCAAACATATGTTAGAATAAAGCAAAGCATGGATGGTGTCCTCATAGCACTCGAGGTTGAAGTTAAGTTTCTTGACTAAAGGGGAGTGTTCATAAAATTATATCTTAGAAGCATGTGACCATGTAGATTGTGGGTCCCCAGCTATTTGATGAAAACAATGGGTTTTGGGAGGTTATTTATTGACTAGATTCAAGCTATACTTTAACAATCTTGGATGTTCCTTTTGCTAAATGGGATTGCCAATGCTTTGATCAGATGGAGAGGGGATTGAAACAGGGTGATCCCTTCTCTTTACTAGCTTTCACTATTTTAAGAGAGATGCTTCCTAGCATGATCAACCTTGTTGTATAGATATGTTTAGAGGAGTTAAAATTGATAAGGAGATCTCAATCGCACACTTGTTGTATGCTGATGACACTTTATTATTTTGTCAACCTTGTGAGAAGCAAGTATCTAAGTTGAGTTCGTTATTCGAGCTTATTAGTGACATCAGGTTCAAAATTTTAATTGGAAGAAGTTTGCAATTTCTTGTATGAAAGTTCCTTTAGAGAATTTGGATTAGATGGCCTTTATATTTCAATGTAAGGTTAAGGAATTGCTTTTTTCCTATTTTGGTATTCGTATCTTCACTGGTACTATTAAGAAACACCATTGGGATCTAGTTATAGAGAAGCTTCAAAGAAATTGACAACATGGGAAAAGACATACTTGTCATTGGTGGAGAGGATGACCCTTATCAAAGCTGCACCTGCCAATATTCCAATCTACTTCCTATCCATTTTTAAGGCACATGATGTTGTGAAGAAGCACATGGAAGTATTCAAAATCAATTCTTATGGAATGATAAGGAGGGAAAGACATTACATTGGGTTAAATGGAATCGTGTCGGTAAACACAAGAAATATGATGGCTTGGGTATTCGAAGAGCGAATGAATTCAATAAAGCTCCATCGAACAAGTGGAGTTGGGAGTTTTGGGTGTGAGAGAAAAAGTTCATGGAGGGCTGTGATATCTCACAAGTACGCTTTTGAAAAGGAATCTCGGTTCCCTAAAATGCTAAACAGGTGGGAATGTCTTCACTTTGGAGTTCCATCTACACAATTACTAAACAAGTATTATCGAAATTCTTGGTCAGGAATGGTGAGAAAATTAAGTTTTGGCATGATCAATGGCTGAATGCTAATTAGTTTCTGATGAACACGTGACTTGGAGGGTTAGAACTAGAAGAATAATCTTTGACTGAGAAAGTAGAGACTGGGAAAGCCTAAAGGATCTACCTGGACGTCTTATATTCGCAAATAAACAAGATGAAAGAGTGTGGATGCCATCACCATCAGGGTTATTCATACGTAAGTCATTCCATTTTGCTTCATCTCACAGAAACCTTCATCTCTTTCCTCTGACTAGACTTAGGAATTTCTCAGCAGCACCTAGAGTCCTCTCCTTCTCCTAGCTAGTTAGTGGGTCATGAAAAAATTCTAATTGTTAGGAACCTCCAAAAGGGAGGATGAGCCCTTCCAAGTCAATGTGTTCCTGCCACAAGCAATCTAAAACTTTGATGTATCTTCTTCCCCATTGCAACTTCTCCGTGAAGGTCTGTTCTGCACTCCTCCATCTTTTTTCAAATCAATTGGGCGTGGCCTCAATCTATCCATGACTTGATCATCCAATGGTCTTTTGCTTGGGTTCCAATCTTAAGAAATTTATTCGGAGAGCTGCTATTCCACCGATTCTTTGGAATCTATGGAAGGAGAGAAATCACAGATGCTTCTCCCAATCTTGCACTTCAGTTCAGTATCTCATTTTTCAAGTCAAATCTCAGGTCATTCATTGGTCTCATACTCACGGTATTGGTACCAAATACTCTCTCAGTTCCCATCCAACTGGTTTGAAATTTTGTCTGAAAAACACCACTCATTTAAACCTTCGCCAGTTCGAATTCCACATCTTCTGTCTTCATTCAACCTCAACTTTGATGGAGCTAGTGCAGGTAACCCTAGGATGTCTAGTTATATATGGTGATATCCTAAGAAATCATCTGAGGTAGAAGATTTTAAGGTGGCAGGTCCTCTTGACTTGACTAATTCCACTTTGGTAGAGGTGGCTGCAACTTTTCATGCTCTTGAACTGTGGAAATTACAACCTATTCTTCCACTAATTATGGAAAGAGACTCTCAAAATAGTGTCAAACAGCTATCAGGAAAACATAGGCCTCAATGGAGAGTAACTCAGTGGAATCAGGGAATGGGTGGATCCGAAGGATGTCACCTTCAATAAAGTCTATGGGTCCGCTAATGAAGATATAGACAAATTGGCTAAACAAGGCTGCATTAGGAGTGGGTTTCATGGGAAGATATGGTCGGTATCCACAATACACACAGGAATCTGAGGAAGACGATATGTTTTCAGATCTTAAAGTGGATCAAACAAAATTGAAGGATGATGGGGCCTTACTGGAGTTGATTTTGATTTGGAGATGCTCTCTGTGGTTATCTGGTTCATTGTTCAGAGGTGTTGGTCGCTTGGAGTCAATGGAGGTCCTCTCCTCACTTCTCGAGGTTGATTTATAGTGTAAACATGTACTGCAACACGGAGGACCATCTTGTTCCCCTGTACTCTTCATTTCCTTAATCAAATACCTTACCATTTCCAAAAAAAAAAGAAAGGAAGACCCTTTAGCACGAGAAAGCATCTCGATCTGAGTTCCAAAAGTCAAAATTTTTTAGTAGTAGTGGAAAAAAAGTTCACAGAAACGATGGCCATACATCAACGATCGTCTCAATCACTGATGTAAGGCCACGGTGAGGGTTATTCTCCCATCAATAAAAATACTTTTTAAAAAAATAATTATATAAGTTGTACAAAAATGGCAAACCTATAGAACAACTTCTTGAATTAGAAGTTATATTATTGTAGACAAAATAAAACATCGTATTCTACAAAAGATTTTATTATTGTAGACAGACTAAAACTTAGGAGAAATGTTGAAAATAAAAAAGAAAAACACAGAAAATCGAAGGTTAAAGAAAAGAAAGAAAACCAGTCCAAAAAGACGAGTTTTGTTGAAAAGAACGGTCTTTTTAGAATATGATATAACGCAGAAAAAGGCATGATTTTTTAAACAAAAAATGGGAAAAAAAAAATTGTAACTATGAGAACAATTACAAGGAGGATATAATTTTCCAGAGGAAAAGCAGTATTTTACGCTATGTTACTTTAACGTACTTTCCAAGGCCCCGTCTTTAGCTGTTCCGGGCCGTTAAAATGGGCTTACCTTTTGCCGTGATATACCGTACTTTTACACGAACCCCATTTAAATGCTAGAACGCATTAAAATGGACAAGAAGGGCCACATCCATCAACAGAAACCTACACAAATCAAAGGCTCAGAAACTCGAGTGAATATTATAGTATGATTCATCTACGTTGCGGCGTGATACATCAACGGTTTAGATTATTGAGCAAGTGAGCTTCGCTTTTATTTTCACCTGTACATATTTTTTTCTGGAAAATATATTTATCCAGCAAACCATTTTCTCTCCGAGCCGTGCACTTTAAATCTGACAAGACGAGGATAATAGTCTTACTAAACTAAGAAGTTAAGTGCAATTACTTAATCATCATAATGAACAAATGTTCAACTTCTATAACTTATTCTCTAATTCTAATGAATTATAACTCATTCTGCAGGGTTTTCTTACAAATATAAAAAAGTTCATTTATTTCTATTCTCCGCTGAAAAATAAAGACTAAGACTGGAATTTCGTATAAAAAGCCCTTTATTGGAATTGAACTGGGGCCACCCTTTTACCCTTGAGTGGCCTTGAACTCATGACCTCACGAGAAGTCCACTGTTGCACCACACTTACACGCCATGCATGGCCTATTTTAAACAGGATCCAAATGATTAGTTTTACTGCCCCAATAGTTTTGCATCCAAATGCACATACCCATAATTGTGGCCACCTAATTATCCAACCACTTTACGATGTCCTTTGGACTTTTTCTTATCTGTATCTATCTACTTTTTCCCTTGATAAGCTGTAATGATCATGGAAACCATCTATGCTCAAGTGTATAACCATGAATCTTCCAAAAGCAAAATTTTCTAAAATTAGGAATGCTCTGGTACAAAATAAAGTTTCACCCACTTACTCGATATCCAGACAAAACCATTACCCGCATAGTATATAATAAAATTAGAATTTTTGTACAAAACTTATAAATTTAAGTCTCTCTGAGTTGTAAAGGTTTAAGATTACTCTAACGATGAAGATTCATTTATGCCATCTAATTAGCATCTTTGTTCAATTATTTGGCATCATCGATGATCATATTTGTGTCCAGGATGAGCAAGGAGAGGTGTATGTCATGGAGGGTCCTACAAGTGAATAAAGCTAAAATCTTTGCACAAAGCATGTAGTTATCCACTGGCTTGGAAAGGTTTAAGATTACGTAACTGATGAAGATGTAATCACACCATTCATAGAAGCTTTTTCTTCAATTATTTGGCTTTGTCGACGATTTTGTTTGTAATCAAGATGAATGCTCATGGCATCGCGTGGAAGGATATATGTCGTTGAGTCGTAGTAAAAGTGATTATATTTTTTGTATGCCCAATGGCATTGATGGGGTGGCAAGTTAGATGACAGAAGCAGTTAAGGACCTGTAATGATCTGCGTTGACCATATTTAGCAAATTGAATGGACTGGGAAAGTAATTAAAGCATGGGCCTTAGTTTAGTAATGTCAGACAGACAACCACTCCCACTGACCTTGCTTGGAACGGATGGAGGGAAAAGGAAATTAATAATTAAAGGGCTGGTGGGACGCGCGATGCCACTATGCCATTGTATAAGAAAACTGGTTTCGTGGTGCACTAAAAATTGAGGTCCTTTACTCTGATTGGTGGAAGTGGTAGGTCCAGATGATTTTCTAGACATTGGAGTTGGCCTCCCATTTCTTGGTGTAACGGAAACCTACTCATAGATCGTACGGCGGTTATTTTATTTCTGTTTCTACCCAAAGCGACAGTATAAAGAGTTTCCTGTAGTACTCTCACTTGCTTAATGATGCCAGCTTAACTAGTTATTACTTCTTACCTGATTTGCTATAAGCCCATATCTTCTATTCTGCTAATCCAAGGCCAATCCACAACATGGTAAAAGATCATTTATCGATCTATAAGCAGTGCTCGAGTTGGTTGATGAGAAAACATCGAAGTGATTATAAACCGCCATAAAAATGGTGTTATGATCTACTCCTGACTTTACAGATTGTGGTCCTTTTACCACGATTGGCGGAACAAATAAATTGATATAATTTTATTGGCACGCCGGCGAGCCATCTGTTTGTTCCTTTCGTATAGCAGACACCCACCTATAGATCGTAGGGGCAACGGTGTACTTCGATAATATCCGTGTCCATAATGTGAGGGGAACAAAAAAAAAACTATAAATATTATCTAACTTGCTTAAGGATGATGACTGCCTAATACTAATTTGTTAAGATCCCATATCATACATTCTGAAATTTTCTCCAATCCAAGCTTCAGAGATAATCCCCAACAAGATTCTGGAATGGCAAAGTTCCAATGAAGACATCAAAGTAGTTATACTTAGTCAAGGTTCATAAAGATAAAAACTGAAAGATGCACAATCTCTACAGTGGGCAATAGCTATGTATCTTTTGGGCTTTTACCTTAGTTCTATATGGTGCTTGGCAGCTACAGGTAAAAGTGCTCCCACTAGTGAGTGCATATTACATCAGGCATGTGAAGAAGACTTACGTCCCTTTAGCCAGGTCAGAAGAAGACTTCAAGTGCACTCATGAGATGGAAAAGGAATGCAGAAGGAAGTTAACAAACGTTTGATAGTTGTTGGGACTATGTTAGAAATGATAGGAGCAAAACCCAGGACCTAGTTGTTGTGATTCCTTTTGTATGTGATGATGCGATTCTTGATTTAAGAGTAGTTAGCAAGGAAACACGGAGAAAAAGCTATATAAGAAGAGATGGTATGCTATCTTTACGAAGGGCAGTGAGAGATACCTTGAAAGTCAAGATTAGTAAATATTTCTTCTTAATAGTTTATTACACCATGGTGATTAAGAATTCCTATATAATGAGGCAAGGAGAACACATGTTCTCGTTCATAGCTTAGAGTTTTCAAGTTCTTGCAGTGTATTCTTTGCTCCTTCCTCATCTTCTTTTTATCAAGAAATGGAAGGCAAAAGGCTTCTTTCTGTTCTTCTCTTCTTCTTCCTCTTCCTTTCGGGGTCTACCGCCATGCGTCCCAAGAAGAGGATGCCACTTAAGCCATGTAAGAACTTGGTGCTCTATTTCCATGATATCGTCTACAATGGCAAGAATGCGGGGAATGCTACTTCAGCTATAGTAGCGGCACCGGCTTGGGGTAACCTAACCATCTTAGCTGGGCAGAACCATTTCGGTAACATGGTCATTTTTGATGACCCCATTACTCTCGACAACAAGCTACACTCACCGCCCGTAGGCCGTGCTCAGGGGTTCTACTTCTATGACAAGAAGGAGATCTACACTGCTTGGTTAGGATTCACATTTGTGCTCAACAGCACTGATCATGTGGGTACCATCAATCTCGCCGGTGCTGATCCATTGATGAACAAGACCAGGGATATTTCGGTGATCGGTGGGACGGGAGACTTCTTCATGACGCGGGGAATTGCTACGATAATGACGGATGCTTTCGAAGGCGAGGTGTATTTCCGCCTTCGAGCTGACATCAAGTTGTATGAATGCTATTGAGGAATGAGTTCAAGGAAAGTAAGCGATTAGGAGTTGGAGAAGGTTGTAACAGCATTTGCTTATAGTAATAAAAAAGAGATTAAAGTAATTGCGGAAGTTTCTGAGACAACGCTCGTGCAGTTCATGGTTTGTGTGGAAGGGACAAAGGTCTCTTTATGGTTGAGAAATTTCTACCAGCGGTAGCTTTAGAGGTGAATAATACCCTGAGTGTATCAATATCATCTCCTCAATTGTTTTCCTTGATATATTTAATGTATTCATGACCCATAAGCTCTCTCTCTCTCTCTCTCATTATTTATGGAAGTTGACGTTGCATTCACGTAAGAGGACTATTGGGGGATTTCCCTCTTGCTTGTGAAACGAGCTAATTTTACTTAGACAAGTAAGCAAGAAGAAAGGGGGCTTTGCGCAATGGCAGAATAGTGATCATGGCACTTTTCAGCTAGGCTTTCTATAGCCTTTTGTGGAAATTTTCAGCCTTTAGCAGCTAGGGACTAGTAAATGAGTAATCACAAAAGCGCTAAATAAATAATAAGAAGAACAACAATGATAATTATATCATTATTATTGTTACTGTTATTGTCATTATCATTGTTATCAATATTTTACTTTTTGTGTGGAATGGCTAAGAGCAGCCCCTGTGCACAAAGCTCCCCCTTATGCAGGGTCTCAAGAAGGAGCGGGCCACAATGGCCTAAAGTAAAGGGGACATATATTTTGTGTGGAATGGCTCCTCGGGAAAATGTCTCTAACTTATATCTATACTCCTTTGTCTTCAATGTGGACTCTATCCTTTCGGTTGTTAACTAAGTTACACTATGGTTGGTGAGATTATTTTTCTTGAGCACGAGAACAATGGTAGTCTTTGAAGCTCTTTAGATCAATTCAAGTTACAACCTTTTCTTACATGTGCCACTCCTTTTCTCTCCCTAGCTGTCTGTTTTTCTCTGCAAAAGAAAGGTGTCCAGGGTTAAAAAAAGGGGACATATATTTCAGCGACCAAAAAATATTTTTTAAAAATACTTATTTGATGGGCCATAGAGGCTAACAATCAGTCAAATCTGACAATCCTAACCATATCACGAATGGATCAAAATATGATTGATCGAGAAAAGGTTGAACCACGCACGGTCTGTGAAGACCAAATTACATGTCTGCCTGTTCTTTGCGACAAGGACTAGACCCTCCCTGTCGGAGGTTGGAGGAGGCACCTCCTCTTATTGGAGAGTAGATTTAGGAATTAAGACTGTTTGCTCTGCCGAACAAAGAAAAAAATGGACATCTTAGTTGACATTTGTCCAAGGGCAACCAAGCCCTATGTTTTAGGTGAGCTACCCATGTCATGTCGACTAACCCCTCTACTACTAGTCCAAGTAGCTTTCTTTCTACCTTCGGATGCCAACCGACGGGATATAGACCTCGGCCATGCGTGCCACTTTTTATAGATTCAGTGGAAGAATAAGGATCTTTACTTACTAAATTATTTGTTAATTAGCCACTAATCGCTTGTTATTTGTCAGGAAGTTAGAATGTTAAAGATTTCTTGCCAAAAGGTTTCTGAAAGCAAAAGGACGCTAATTTTCATTTTTTATTTCGGAGTAAAGATGGTAATGTAATCATCACCTGTGGAAGTGATCAAATAATTACAAGCATAAAGACACTAGTTGCCGTTTGGATGATTTCAACCATTCATATTATTTGGTCTATTCTTTTTAGGTACTTACAAAACTCATGCCCATTCAAGTTTTTTCTGAGAAGAAGAACAATGCTTGTGATTTAAAAACTCCAAAGATCATAGCTATCATGAATTCTAGTGTCTAACTAAGCTAGGGAAAGCCAAACAAGATGAATGGGTTGGATCATCTAAAAGTAGGGCTAGCTATGGGATTTGGAATGAGTCAAAAATTTCAATCTAGATAGAATTTATCTTTTACATATTCTTTAAAACTTCATAGGTATGGTAAAATTGTACATTTTACATG
Organism: Warburgia ugandensis; assembly: GCA_035236585.1. Lineage (NCBI taxonomy): Eukaryota > Viridiplantae > Streptophyta > Magnoliopsida > Canellales > Canellaceae > Warburgia > Warburgia ugandensis. The sequence continues at coordinate 71,125,249 of CP141134.1, forward strand.
AACTACATATGGCTTCAATTTATTTATTTGTTTTAACTTTGGGCACTATCATCCCAACTTGTTGGCAAATAATAAGTGATTGGTGAGCAAATAATTTAGCATTTATCTAATGCAAATGAAGGAATTATATTGTATACGCGGTGCATGAAAGCATATATCGGCCCTGTTATTTGGTTATCCAATCATTTCCTAAGACCCTTCTCGTGTAGGTTAAACCCCAAAAATGTTTTACCATTAATACTCCTTATGATATTTGTTCTGTAACAATTGCAATGAAATATTTGACCGTTCAGATTATCAACCTGATGTATGATATCTTTTAGATATGACCTTATCTATGATACGGCTTTCCCCCGAATGGTTAAGATCGCAAAAGGGCAAGCCCAAGCATGCTAATTGTCACGGAGTCGCAGTTTTACGTATGCTAAACCCGTATGGTACTTTGTGCACAATTCCTTTGCAAAGCAAAAGTCAGCCTTCAACTCCCACTCTCACTTGCTAAGGCTATACTCACTCACCAACAAAAGTAATGAGAAAAACTGAAGAGCACTAAGAAGGGAAACTCTCCAATATATTGACTTATAGTGAATTGAGCTAAGTTGAGTTACAGATGAGGAGCTAACCTCTATGTATACTTGCTATCCTTTATCCACCTCCTCAATGGATGGCTAGGATTAATACATATGTTTACTATCTAATAGTTGACGACCATTCTAAAACTTTCTCTAAAAGTTTTTACAAATATCTAAGTTTCTCTCTTTTTAGATATTTATAAGAAAACTTCTAGAAACCAGGTCTTCTAAAATTAAGCCTTGATCCATAAAACTTCAACAACGAGCCTTCATCTCTTACGCCAAATTCATGAGCTAAACAGGCCTTTTTCAAAACTTGTACACTATGGTCACGGCCTTCGCGGCTTAAGCTCGTGACATAACTCTTGGTAAATTATGGCCGGTTACTGGACGTGTACTTCATGTTCATGTTCATTGTCTTATGGTAACGAGAAGAAATCTAAGATCAACCACCGACAATTTACTTAAGGGTAAAGCCAGGCCACCGAACTCTTGGTCGCCGACTAATAAAGAAGGTCAGGTTCTAAGCGAGCTTGGGACCCATTTTCACCAACAAAGGAAGGTCTGCTTAACCAGTGGGTCCATTGTTCCTACCAATGCCAACTGAGAACTACTCAAAAGTGAAGGGGTCATAGTCAATAGACGTTGAAGTACTTGTTCTTTGATAGTTTACTAACACCGAAGATAACAAATTAAATATACGGAAATCGTTTCCTGCTTGTGGAATTTAAAGCATTGACCATCATTTAATTGCTTGTATTATGGCGAGTATCACCTAATTGAAGACGCGATGAGATGAACTGCTTCAATCAATGTAGCCGGGTACAGCTAAGATTCTCGTTGTACCTAGCATATAGTTTCATGGCGGCCGCAACCAGAGTCAATGGAGCATTGAACTAAGGGGTAGTGCAATAGCCTTAAGCATATAGTTTTTTACTTTTAGGAATGCTATGACGGAGAGCAACCACAAGGTAAGTTGGACGGTGGCACGACGCCGTCCATCCGAGTTCTTCACTTTGGACGCTTTATCTATCTCGAATCACAAGAATTGATGATTCTAGTGCCCAAAAAACTTGACTTTTGGTCGTCTTCCATGATACCATTCCTCTTCTTTCTTTCAATATATATATATATATATAATCACAAGAATTGATGATTCTAGTGCCCAAAAAACTTGATTTTTGGTCGTCTTCCATGATACCATTCCTCTTCTTTCTTTCAATATATATATATATATATATATATTTCTATTATGCAGAGACGCGTGTCGGCTGCACTAACAAATTAAGTAAATTCCAGTGATCTAATTTATATCTAGAATAGAAGCCAACTCACCCACGTTTTAAGTGACGTACTTGGTGTCAACTTGATGCATTTTTTTTTTCAGTGTGTTTGGTTACCTAAATCCTAGTTGGGTCCTCTCAAGGCATGTCATCCTAAGGCCGGCTGTTCAGCAGGGGAATAACAGACTGTGGACACAACTATCCATCAATAATCAGTCTTTCTCAGTCTAATATTTTGATTATTAAATAATAAAATCATCGTGTTTCATATATATATGGTGTGTTAATTTAAGCTGCTACAGACAAGGAGCATGTGACATTTGATTTCCTAGAAAAAAGAGAAAAACAGAAAAAGTTAGAGGAAATGGTGGATAGAAAACTTTTCTCTAACCAATCAAATGTCACCTGCAACTCCTGCTAAGATTATCTGTTCTGCAACACCTGCAAACAGAGTTGAATGGCACAAAAACATGCACTCATTGTCTGTACTTAAATGGGTCTATGGACTGGGGTTCCAATAGCAGGGTGTTCATTTTTCCTGTTCTTGTGCCAACCAGATGGTGCCCAACTGATCTCAGAAAACCACTCTCATGGAGCAAGCCCAAAGATTCCACCAGTCAAATTTGTTAAGCTAATTGTCTGACTGGGGGTTGGGGGATGGTTCATGTCTTTGGCATTTTTCTCCGTTTATTTTGGGCTACTGATATGATTTTACGCATATATTTTTTTCGAAAGGCATGCAATGGAGAGCAACTATTCAGTAAAACATCCATTAATCGACTTACTAGTTGTTGCCTTGGGATGGTGGGCGGGCCAAACTATGTATTTTTGTGGAAGCCTTGTTGATGAATCTAGACTATTGCTTTTTCATTTTTCCTAACTGATCGGCTTCGGTGTCAAATGAGATTGAATTTGGCGTGCTCCAGCCTAGAAATAGATGTTTTGGAGCACGAAGAAAATGATTAAGATTCCTTTTCCCAGTGGTAATAAAATAATAAAGTGGGTATAATTATGTTTATAATTAATGTTGATGGTATAAACGGGAACTTTGATGCAATGGTAGAGTTATCGTTGTGTGATCTTGAGGTCATGGGTTTAAGGCGTGGAAACAGCCTCCTGCAAAATACAAAGTCAGACTGCATACTATTGACCCTTGTGGTATGCCCCTTCCCCAAACCTTGCATACACAGGAGCATCATGCATTGGGGCTGCCCTTTAATTAATATTGATGATATAATCATCCTCTATTTTTGGTTCATTATCCCCTTGCTACATGGTAGCGACTGGCAAGATGAAAAAACACAAAATGCAAACACGATGCAGCCGTCAAAAAAATAAGTCAACTTGGAATTAATGTGGTGGAGAACTAAGATAATGTGCAAAATGCAAAAAGTCTAAAACCATGTCGACTATCCCAAGCTTTGAGTTGACGCAATGTATTTTTATATTATGGAAATAGCTATAATTTGAAGCAAACCCAAATTTATGAAGATCTAAATCATTCATAACATTAGCGTAAACCCTTAACTCAAGTGAGCCATGTTCTAAAATTCTCATATAATGACCGATCCTAGCCAGTGCTGCTTTTGGTTATAAAATAAGCATGACTCGCATGCATATTTCTTTAAAAACAATGGAGGCTAGTTATTAGTCCTTGCCATGGATGGCAGCACACCAAAATTCTCCCTCGTTTAATGATTCTATGCCTTTGTATTTTGGAGGACTTTCTGGCGAATCTAGATCGTGGTTCTCTTCTATTTTAAGCAATTATGTAAAACCCGCACCATCAATGATTTCACTCATCTTAAGGGATTGAATTCGGTGGATGCTCATCCATAATACAGCCTAGCACATACGTAACTCGGAATAAAATTATTAAATTTATCTTCATAATTAATGAATCCACCAGATACGCCCGAATCTCAATCTCAGTGGATCATGGCAGCTGGCGCACTTTACCATTTACAATAAAAAAGGCAGCCCTGGCCACCAAGCTCCCACTTATTTAAGGAGTAGACCACGATGGCCTATATTAGGCAGCCTTACTTTGTATTTTTGCAAAAGGTTCTTTTCATGCCTTAAACTCATGACCTCAAGGTCACGCAATGATAATTTTTACTGTTGCGCCATGGCTCCCCTTCATAAAATTAATTGATCTCTACCTCCTCGGAGGAAAAATAAAATAATAATAACATTAAAGTCAATCTTATATATCGAGTAGAAACCGTACAATGCAGGACCAGGTAAGTTTATGGTCTCTTTCATTTATTTAAAAAATTTGTTGGATCCTTTGGCAAAGACAGTTCATGGAAAGCACATTTAGACATGGTAAAGAGCAATTATATTACGTTTTGTACTCCATTATCACTCCGATTTTGGTCAGTAGGGAAGACAACTGAATCTAGAATTACCATTGCAGTAATCAAGATGTTGTTAGCCCACGCAAAAGTAAAGCGATCACTGCATATTGTTTTGGTCTGAATTCGATCTGAAAGCTGCCACCACCTACCACCACCTACTATGAAAACTTCGCCAGTTCACCCGTTCAAAATTCTACACACGCCAAGAAGAATATATCTTAATATATTTGAGAGATTGAGAAGATTTAGATGTTGTTGTCTGGATAGTAACATCTTTATGTATGCTTCCCTTCTTTGACATTCCTCACGTTTTGAGATAGTGACAAAAATTAGATATGGAGTTGCCCTCAATCAAGAGTTCTGCATTTTGTGTTGTATGTGGTTCTTATTGTCAACCCCGCCCCTTGAGGCTCCCACATGATCAACCAAGTTTTTTTGAGTTTGTTGGTGGTTGGGATTCACTACTAAATTTGAGATTTTATAAGATGCCAAAAACAAAAAACAAAAAGATGATTCAAACATAACCGTCTTATTAAAAATGAAAAAAGATAGTTTCTAAAAATCGTCTTATGAAATATGCCATTATAAGATGTTTTTAATAAGATTGTCTTATAAAAATGTTTATAAGATGATTCCTAAAGAGATTGTAACATTATTTGTTGAAAATCATCTTATAAAATATGACATTATAAGACTATTTAATAGAATCGTCTTATATTCTTTATGACATTATAAGATGGTTGTCAGAAAACTGTCTTATATAAAAAGTTTATAAGATGATTTTTGAAAATCATCTTATTTTGTCACATATAAAACCGTCTTATATTCTTTGTGACATTATACTACGGTTTTCAAAAATTACCTTATATCATTCAAATAAAACTGAGGAGAAATTGAGCAAAAAAGATTCACAGATAATATACGACGGTTTTGAATTACTATATATAAAACCCTACACCCCACCCACTTGAAAAAAAAAAAAAAAAAACCCTCCCTCACCATATCAAAACTCAAGAGGAGAGAGAGAGAGAGAGAGAGAGTATGTGTGTGTGTGCACACGCCCCACCTCTGCTATTTGATACAAGGAAAGAGAAAGAGAAGATAGAAGAAGGAGAAGAAGAGAAGAGAGAGAGAATGTACAAGCGTCCCCACCTTACTCATCACTATTTTTCTCCCTTTAGGTAGGCTCTCTCTCTTAATTTTCTTATGTGCGTGCTTTTGTTTTTCTAAAGTACTTTGTGTACAATTTTTTGCTTTGTTAGTCAATGGAAATCTCTAAAATTGATCGTGTTATATATGAGATATTGAGAATAAGAAGACCCAATTCTTAGATTTTCAATTTTCATTCACAAAAGGCATCCAACTAATAGCTTAAAGTCTGTCACTTGTTGTTGTTCGCATGAACAATAATATATAGTATTTTACTTATATTTAAGAGCACTTTGTGCATGATTTTTCATTTCATTAAGCAATGAAAATCTCTAAAATTGATAGTACTAGATAGAGAACATTGAGAATAAAAAGACACAAGTCTTAGATTTTCAATTTTCATTCAAAAAGGCATCCAATATAGAGCCTAAATTCTGCTACTTGTCATTGTTTGCATGAATAGTAATAGTATTTTACTTATGTTTAAGGGCATCCTTGGGGTGATCTCGTAGTTCCTACGGGGTGGAGACGATGGGGTCGATCCATGGATTTTCCTTTTGCGACATTTCGCTCAAAGGGTTGAAGGGAGATAGTGCATCAAGCTGTTCGCAAGGGCCAACTTGATCCTCTCCCCCAGGAATCCCAGATGACGGAACCCTAGGAAAATTGATTATGCTAGATAGAGAACATTGAGAATATGAAGACCCAAGATTAGATTTTTTTTATTTTTATCCAAAAAGGTATCAAACGTAGAGTTGAAGGTCTGCTATTTATTGTTATTCGTGTGACCAATAACAATATTTTGCTTATGTTTAAGAGCACTTTACGCATGATTTCTTGCTTCATTATTTAGTCAAATTTTGCAAAATTGATTGTGCTAGATAGAAGACATCAAGAATAAGAAGTCCCAAGTCTTAGATTTTCAATTTTCATTTAAAAAGGTATCCAATGTAGAGCTTAAAGTCTACTACTTATTATTTGTGTGAACAATAACGGTATTTTGCTTATATTCAATATCACTTTGTAAATGATTTCTCACTTTGTTAATCAAAGAAAATCTATAAAATTTACTGTGCTAGACAGAGAACATTGAGAACAAAAGGATTCAAGTCTTATATTTTAAATTTTCATTCAAAAAGGCATCCAACGTAAAGCCTAAAGTCTTATATTTTTACAATTTTATAAGATGGTTTTTTTTTTAAACAATCTTATATTTTACGGTTTTATAGGAAGTTTTTAAAAAATTGTCTTATATTTTACAATTTTAGAAGATGGTTTTTCAAAATTCGTATTATAGTTTTATAAGATAGTTTTTTAAAAATCATATTATATTTTTACAGTTTTATAAGGCAGTTTTTCAAAAACCTTCTTAGATTTGACAATTTTATACTGTCTTATATTTGACAGTGTTATAAGACGATATTTTTGAAAAACTGTCTTATAATACTTTTAATATAAGATGGTTTCCGATATTAATATAAGACAATTTCAGCAACATCTAATATTAGTAGTATTAAAAACCATGGTATAAGACATTTTTTGAATCATTATATATATATGTCTTTAATCGTCTTAAAAATTGCTCGTTGTAGTAGTGATTCATAAAGGGTATCAAAAAAACTGCAAGTTACAGAGAGGTACTCACTTTGCAGTATGGTGACACCTTTTCTCAACTATGGATATTTGGGAGGCAAAAAGATCACGATAGCGACTCGATGAGTTTATCATCTTCAAAGAGTACTTTTGATCATCAACGCAAACTCTAACTTCTTGCGATCAATAGCCTCATGTAAACTATGAAACACATACTAAAATAATTTTTTAATCCTTAAAAATAAATAAAAGTATAAAACATCTAGAAAAACATTGTTTGAGTTGTTTATGTGACGACCCGGGTTTTTGAAACACATTTTATAATATATTTTTCAAAGGCAAGGGCATCCCCTCAGTAAAAAAAATTCGCAAAACAAAGCAGCGAAAATTCTTTTATTTTAAAACTTTTTTTGAAAACCCAAGTCATCACTTCATACATAACATAAGTACAATTTGTGTACAAAATAAAATTCCATTGAAGGAATATGATTTTATTAAACTTCCAGGATCCATCCAGTGGTTCACAGTACACAACCCATTGTATCCTTACAATACTTGTTCAAATACATAATTCAAATTACAAAGTTATAAATACAATACATGCTCTCTATACAATGTTTCAAGGGATATACCCTTATTACTTATTCTTCACTAGTTCTTCAAGTCTTGAGCTCCTAAGTCTCCTTCTCTGTATCTAAGATATTGTAAACATTTGAACATTTACAATATCTCAGCAAGTTATGCTTGGTAGGGGATAAGAATGTAAGTTATTGACAGTAAAATCTCAATATTCAACTATCCCATAATTCATTCTATCATAAACACATTCACAGACCACTATTATTTATATGAACATCTCATTTCCTTATCATTTGTGTTCACCTTTATACATACATAGTATATAAGAACAAATCCGTTAAAATTGTAAAAATAATCAATAATCATTTCCATACAAAACTAATCAACTCCTTTCATTATAGGAGATTTGTATTTCAGCCAGTTACTATACTGAGATTTTCCCTTCTTGGGAAAAATATTGGTAATATACAATTACCTGGCATTTCATCATGCCATCCCTTCAGGCATTTCACTATGCCAATTTCATATGCATCATAATACAAAATAATCAAAGACTACTATGCTTGCAGTCTGATCCGTACAGCGCGCCCGGATAACTGTTCAATAATCCACTTATACCATTCTCAGTGGAAATTACAATATCCATGTACCTATGGGAGGACCATGGCTGTCACAATGGTGGCCTTCCCATAATTGCCCCACTCGACTTTTAGCCTTTCTTAGGCTTGGTATTCAATATCATCAAGTTTCAGAGAGTGGGTGGCCAAACCCTCTTAACTCTCCTAGCATAGCATCCCCAGGCCTATGCTTGTTTAAAACAAAACTACAAGCCTCCAAGCTTGTATATAAAATAATACTTATACATATCAGACTATCTATCTGTTTATCTAGGGCTGGAATATTTTCTACTTTCCTATTTACTTAGGGTTGTTCTCAATTCTCAACTTGACCATTTAATACTTATTTTTCTCATCGTTTGGTTGGATCACATTTCAATTTGAGGTATTTACCTTAATATATTGGTATTATACATGTCAATACTTCAAAATATAAGATCATGTATTAGACATGTATCTTCATGTAAAGGCATTCTTAATAATCCACCTACCTCAATAAGGTATTCTTACTCCTTGAAATCTGTCATAGTCTCGATTAACGTATATCTATCAAATCATATTTATAATGTCATTTTTCTAATCAATGGTACATACTACATGGTCTTTTGATCATCCTTATGTAGGATGATCTGAATCTTTCTTCCTTGAATATCATATATCCATGGGTTTAATATCATCTATACAAATATTATCTATATCATACATAATAATCTAATTTACATTGATGCTTCTTTTTCCTTAATGTTTTTGATCATACAAGATCTCATCTTGTTTGATCATTGTAGATTGTTTAACCGCAAGTGCACGAACTATTGTAGTATAGCTATGCAAATACGGGTCGATCCCACGAGGACTTGATTTAAAATGATAGAGTTTTAAATAAAATTCAACTAAAAGAATAAAAACACAAAATAAACTAAAATCCAAATGTATTCAATTGTTCCAATGTTCACAAATATTTATTCCAAGGAAAACAGAAAATAAAACTAAAATGCTTCCTGGATAAGCTTGTCCTTGGATTGCACTGTCCCTGGATTAGTCTGTCCTTGAATAGTCTGTCCTGGATTGCACTGTCCCTGAATAGTTAGAATGAAGATAAGGTAAAACCAGAATAACACAGGGACACAGTTAGAATTAAATCGGGGACACAGATAGTATTAAACAGGGGACCCAAATGGTATTTCTCAGATTTGCAAGGGGACACAAATGTAATTCCTGAGATCTGCCAGGGGCAGATCCAAAATTTCTTCAGGGATTTTGGTTTTTCACAAAAAAACCAGGAAAACACGGTGGGAACCGAAGAAGGGGGGAAGAAAGGAAGAAGGGAAGAGGAAGGAGGGAAGAAGAGGAACTTGAGGGTGGAAACCCGACTTAGGTTTCCTTCCCCGGAACGTGTGGTGATGCAGAGAAAGACCGCCGGAGAAGGAGAAGAAGAAGAAAAGGAGGAAAAGCCGCTTGGGAGGAAAACCTGATTCTGGGTTTTCTTCTCCCTGGGTCATGCGACTACAGGAGAAGGAGAGCAGAGGTGGTGAAGGCCGGCTGGTAGAGGCTGGCCAGAGGATGAGATGGGGAAGAAGATGGGAGAAAACCCGAATAGACTCTCCCTGAGCCGACCGGAGTAGATGTCTGGGATGATGACGCCTGGGCCGTGGTGAAGAAGCAGAGAAAGTAAGGTGAATTAAATAGATGGGAGAGGGCAATGACGTCCAGGCTTCTGGACGTCTGTGCTGGTTGTTTTGGAGAGGAATAGGTGATGTGCGATGCTGGAGCAGAGGAAGGAGAAAGTTATTGAGAGGGAGAGAAGGAATGAGGGATAGAGGAGGAAACAAAGAAAGATCTGTGCGGTGAAGGATAGAGGACCCAAGAGAACAAGGGAGAGAGAGGAAGCAGGGAAAGAGAAGGAAGTCGGAGAAATAGAAAGTGGTTGTTGGTGAACAGAGATGGGCGCTGGTAATAAAGAAAGGAAACAGAGGATGGAGATTTGGGTGGTGATAAGAGAAGAGCTGTTGGGTTGTGTGGACAGAACTGAGAGTGGCGTGGAGATAGAGTAGAGGTGAGAGAAACGAGGTGGTGAAGAAGACTAGATCTTGATTTTCAACAAGAAACTGAGAGAAGAAAACAGAAGAGGTAAGGAGAAAGAGAGGAGCGTGGAAAAGAGAAATTGCGTGGGGAGGAGAATGTGCAGGCTGGCCCCCCTTCCCAAGAGAAAAAATGTTTTCGGAAAGAGAGGGGAAGAGGTATAAAAAGGAGAGTGAGAGATAGAGACATGAAAGAGAGGGAAAGGGAGATTGAAGAGAGATAGGAGAGATGAGAGATGAGAGATGAGAGATGGGAGAGAGTGGGGTCCACTAGAAGTTTAGACTTGCTAGAACTCTGCAAGTCTTAAACTTTGTTCTGTCTTAGGACTCTTCAAAGTCCACTTTTTTCCATGAAACTTCATCTGATCTCCATCTTGTTTCCTTGATTCAATTTGGAGCGTCCACGCCTGAGTTGACCGATCTGCAATGCATAGGACCCAATTAGCGCAATCTAAACCGTCCATTAGCTTTAATAGTCATCTAACTACTAAATTTTACAATTCAATGGTTGGATGGCCAATTAAAGTTAAAATGAAATATTTGATGTAAAATCTTAAAATTAATGGTCTAGATGCTCTAATCAAATACTAAATTAGGGGTATTTTGACCAAAATTGAACACTTAACAATCATCCTTATCTTACTTACTCTTTTTATTAGGATTAGATAATTTGCTATCTTTTTATGTTCTTATTATTATTCAACCAGTTAGCGTCTTACTTGGTTGAAGATAATTTATTTCTTCATATTACTAGATAACTCCTCCTTATTTCAGGATGACTAGTACTTACCAGTTAAAGTCTGCTCAAAAAGTGATTAATACAACCCTCATGTAAGAAGGTGTTTAGACCTCTCTTACGTCAATGGGAGGTGAGGGAAAAGCACTTGCCTCTTGTATACCCCTATAACCACAATGTTCAGAGTCCACTCGAGTGGTACTAGCTCAACCTTTAACAAGGTTCCTATGAGCTCTTTACCTTAAGTCTCTTCTCTAATTGATTTTAATTAATTTCCATGTATATGCATAATGTCATCCATGGATGTTCATTATTTTCCTACTTTGGGCCAAGGAATTGGTAAACCATTCCTTATATTGTCCTACTAACTATAGCCCTTATTAAGTTAAAATCATTCATCCATCTTAGTTGTCTATGAATCTCTATATTTCATTAGTTTACATTTTTGGTGATTTATGCTCCTTATATCTTAACAACTACTTAACAATTGAATAAAATTTGACAATAAGTAAATCATAAACTTGAAAGCATAAATCAAATATAAGTTTAACAACTATATACTAACATTCTTCCTATGAATGTAACTTAAGCTAGTGAAATAAAACTAACATGATCCTAAGTTATGAAATACATAAAATTGTACTTCTATCTTAATGGAATCATGTTTAAATATCTAATTTACACTAACATGATCCTAAGATAATCAAATATACTAACAAATTACTCATTTAGAGCATATCATACTAAAATTTAAAGATTACACTATCATGCTTTCTAACTTAGAACATAAATCACATTTACACCTTTATGTCTAATAAAAGACAATTAAAACTTAGAACATAAATCACATTTACACTTCTATATCCAATAAAAGACAATTAAAGTAATTATATTAAAATTATTATAAGCCTTTAAATATGATCCAACCATTAGATCTTAGGTGTTTTCCTTTAGATTAAGGGTTTTAATTACCTTTAAGCCTTTTAATCCATTAAGATCCAAAAACCATATCCACTTGATTTTGTCATATATCATCCATGATCTAACTTGATTTCATGATAATATCATCCATTTAATCCATCCCAAGGATCTGATCATACTTGATCTCATTGATCAATGGGTCCCTTTGTATTTTATTTTATTTTTTAGGGTTTTTCTACCATAAAGGGCAGATCCCCTAATTTATCCAAGATCTATCCAAATTAGCTATAGATATTACTTTATTACATTATTATATCATCATTAAAATAAATTTCCAAGATATGATCACCTTATATCTTGAAGATCTTAGAAATTGGACACTTATTTCCAAAATACAGAAAAATACAGAAATAATTTTTAGAAATATTATGACTTAATTATAAACTAGACATTACACGCTTTCCATAGCTTCTTTTCGATCTCAATTTGGAGTCCATATGACTCCACAATCTTAAATTGAATTTTACAGCCGTTCCTATGGTCCAGATTTGATCTGGGCCCGGCAGAACTAATCTCTCTCAATTGAGGGTCTAAACATTGTTAGATTTTCTTGAAAATTGTATCCTAAGAGTTTTTGACCCTTCTGGATCGATTGAAAAGCTCAGAATTTTCATCTAAGCTCTCTATCACCATGAATTGAAGGCTCTGGTTTTTACTTTATTTTTACCATTTTTCATTCAAATTAAATTACAGAAAAATAAAAATTACACTAAACCATAATAAATATGTATATAAAGTAGGTCCACCTACCTGATTGGAGAAAAACAATATAATTGATGCCCAATTTGAGAGAATTATCGGTTGATGATAATATAGCCCGATTGTCCACCTTTTTGTGATTTTCTGTTGTTGGAACCGTTGGATCTTGAAATTGATTTGGGGATTTTGTATATACTATAGTATAGGAGGTTATGGATGGTGAAATTTATTAGATTATACCTGGAACAAAGTGCCTAATTGAATTTAGGTCTCTTATTCCACTTAGAAAGAGGAGAGAGAAATAAGAAAAATAGAGATTGGGGAGAGATGAATGAGAATTTGGGGCTGAAACTCTAGGGAAGATTTGGAAATTTCGTGGTTAAGGTTATGAAAATTTTTGAAAATTTTTGGGACATATTTATAGCCAAATTTGAATTTTTTATTATTTCTTTTTATAGGATATTTTATTACTATATAAATTTTTTATTACTAGTGCATTCTCTATTCTCCACTACATTCTCCACTACCAGAAATAATTCACTGAGCAATTATTGTTGTTTCTAGAACGTTGGCTCACTTTGTGGGTCCATCTTTTATGTGAAAAGACGTTTTTGCCCTTTGAACTCCAAAATTGGAGAATAATAGGCAATATTTGTCCAAACTCGGAATCGAGCGTACTTAGTGGCATTGGAATCGTATTTCTAAATACTTCATGAATATTGAGGTCTTATTTCTTAGATATGAAAATATGGGTAAAATTATCATTTTACCCCCAAATGGAGAAAATTAAGGAATTTTCATTTTAACTCAGAATTGAACGTACTTAATGTTATTTCGATCAGTTTTCCAAGTACATCTATAATTTCTATGTTTTAATTCATGATATAATCTCCATAAAAAGAGAATTTTCAATAACCTAATATTCCAGCCCAAATTTCTAAAAATTCAAATTTTATTAATTTGCCTTAATAAGTTACAAAAATTCAGGGTCATTATAGTTTAAAATCTGTGATTTTTGAGACATGGTCGATCCATAACAAGATGCTTAAGATGAATGGTTTGATTACTCAATAAAGTAGAATACACATGTACTTTTACTATAAAATCCCAAAAGATAGTTAGCATTACTACCAAAGGGGTATGGGAATATGAGTTTTCCTTTTTATTGCAAAGGACGGAGAAGCAAACTATTTGCTAACCTAAAATCCTACTGTCTAAATCTACTTGAAATCTTTCTAACGAAGGAAAGCAAACTTAAGGTGGAAAGGTGCCTCGTTGTTTTGAGACCATTTGTGCTAGATGGCTTTTCTATGTAACCAAGCATAACAAGGGGTGCCTTGTAGTCAGTGACCAGCAACGCTAGAAGGTCTTGGTTCTGATGATATTGTTATGATGCATGCCCTAGCTAAGATGTAGCTGCAACAATCACCACACATCTGATCCCTATATGTACTTCTACTGCAAAGTTGTCCGGATTACTTCCTACTCCAAGAGATGATAGAAGAGAGACCGGCAGTGACAAAATGGAGTCGGAATCGAGTGTAGATACCATGAAACCAAACATGAACCAAGCAGATCAATGAACCAAGTAACATAGATAATGACTACTGGCCAATTGGCAACGCTTGCACCATCTGGATTACGGGATTATGTCGGATCATTATATAGAAATATGTGCCTGGCATAATTCCATCAATGGGATTACATTAGCCTTGCCAATCGAGCCCTTGGCAGGTGTAAATTGCCATTGTTGGATCTCCATGGGCCGAAGGGAGTTGATTAGACCTGGGTTATCTATAATTATAGGCTTCTGGTGTCAGACAAACTATATGATCCATGTCATGCATGCACAGCAAAAGAAATTCATTCTTCAACCACCCACATTTAGTGGGCCAAAGCTGCTTATGAGTGTCTTGGTGAGCCTCTGCTGCTCGAACTGAGTAATGAGTGGCGTGCGCAAAAAATGTGGGCCTTGGCCGTCATAGAATACTGATAGGAAAGCCCTAGTGCATGTAGCTCTTGTACATGCAGGGTTCAAGGAAAGGACAGATCACAAGGATTCATGATACACAGACTTATCTTATATTTTTGCAGAATGCTGTTTTCATGCCTTGAATCCATAATTTCAAGGTCACACAACAACAACTTTACAGTTGCGCCAAGGCACCCCTTCTACATATAACACTGATGTTCACGGTAAATGGTAAATTACAGTGAAGGGTCACTTCTACATGATGTCTTCGCGGAAACTGGGCCACAGTTAAAGGATATCCCGGTACGTGAGGACCCGATTGGAGAGGCCCAAGACATTGTTTAAGGAGAAGATACAGAGCAATTCCAAGCAAGAACTAACCAGGCCGAGATTGTGGAGATCTTAAAGTGCCGTTGATGTGGAAACGAAAGAATTTGCTTACGAACTTCGAGTACAAAATGAAAAGGAAGCCTTATTGCAATAGTAGAGTTGTCGTCTTGTGACTTTGAGGTCATGAGTTCAAGGAACAAAAAAAATAGCATCTTACAAAATACAAGGTAATGCTACGTACTATTGACTCTTGTGATCTGCCCCTTCCCCAGACTCTGCATACATAGCAGCTTTGTGCACCAAGTGCCCTTTTTATGGGAACAAAATAAAAAAGGAAGCCTTAGTACAATGGTAGAGTTGTCGTCGTGTGAACTTGAGATCAGGGGTTTAAAGAGCAAAAATAGCCTCTTGCAAAATACAAGATAATGCTACGAACTATTGACTCTTGTAATCCGCCCCTTCCCTTGACTCTGCATACAAGGAAGCTGTGCGCGCCAAATGCCCTTTTTATGGGAACAAAATCAGCGAGCAAAATCAGGATACTGTTGGTCTATCCTACATCCCACTGGGCTTAACCAAATATCATCTCCAGTAAACAAGTGCGGCACATGTATGATGATTGATCGGGACTGTCTTTTGAACGCCAGGCACCGCGCCATCCACAGCAAGCACAAAATCATTAAACAATGCAGTTCTCTCCATGTCAGAGAGATAAAGATGAACACTGGCTAAATAAACTGTGTACGGTTCCGATTATGAGATAAAGACTCTGGCACACTAATCTAAAGATGGTGTTAGTGGTGTTTGAGATGAGATGAAAATCTAGCTTGAGATTATTTAAGCTGTGTTTATCTGGCAAAAATTTGGCATGAAATGAAGTTAGGTTGGCTGAAAATATTACTTAAGTTGGATTAAGATGACTTAAGAGGAGATGGTTGAGATGAGTTGGAGGAGATGGCTTAGATGGGTTGAGATTAATTGGAGAAATGGTTGAGATGACGTGATATGGCTCATTTCCTTTTCAAGCAAAATAGAAGGGGGGCGCTAGATTTTAGATGGGAAGAATTGGCTCTTTATCAGCACTTGCTAGGAATGAGATGAGATGGAAACCATACGCAAAACAATAAAAATGAGCTGAGATGATTATGGGATTTCTCATCTCAGCTCCAACAAGCACCAGGGACAATAATATGGCCCATATCATCTCATCTCTAGCGAGATTAGACACGTGTTGCCTTAAGATGAAGCCTCTCTGAGACTTGGTTAATGAACCTCGTTAGACGACTTCTCAAATCAAAACATCTATTTAAACCAAAAAATAAATCAATCAATGAATCATCGGCCAAATTACTCATCCGATGGCTATGTTCCCCTTGATCTGAACCTTTTGAACTATAACCTGAAAAATAGATGATGGGGCAAGGCAAAGGAGCCATTTCGATCATCTGATGGAACAAAATATCCATGTGATGTGCTAGATGCTCTAACAAGAGTACATATGGCCCCAGATGGCTTGTGATCCAACCGTTCATCTTATAAGCAACCTTCTACATACGTTGGATGATATTAACCTTGAATCATTCATCTTGTACGACATTTCTGGGCAATCTATGATACCCAATCGATTCAAGGGCTAAAAAATAGTGGCTAAAGTCGTCTTTGCAAAGGAGATCAAGGCGCGACGACCGTTCGATCATTGTGGGACCAGATTTAATGCTACACATCAGTTCATATTTTGTTCCACGTAACACAAAATGGATACCTCAAATATCTCTCCATTATGATCTCAGCCGTCCAATTGTTTAATACTTTAACAGTGGTTAGGATCAACTAATCTACCAGATCTTTGATGCATGACCTGTCTGATGTACAGCCTCTAGGTCACCAAACTTCTAGGGCCACAAATTTGATTTAATTGCTTGCAGATCAAATATTACGTGATCAAAACCATTCAACTTTTGAGCCTCCCCAAAATGTTTTCTCGTCTGTATAGTATGATCTCAGCGCTCCAAATGGTTAGTATTTCACTGGATTGTGTTAACCTTTATGGGCCCTCAATCATCCAATGGAGAAGATTTTCGGTGCACTCCTGGACGGTCTCTCAGAGATGTGGCCAAGGAATTGAACGGTCTGGATCACCAAACCTCTGAGACCCAAATGTGATCTAATTGCTTACAAATCCGTGTCTTGGTCTGCACGCTCAGACTCCGTACAACCGCTGTTTATTGGACAGTTGAAGTTTCTGTCTGCGCCTTTTCTTCCATCTTAACGAGTTTAAGAGCGAGCTGAGCTTAGCTTTTAAACGTGAGGCGGAGAGAGAGGGAAGGGCGAAATGCACACCCTATCGCTCTGCAAGAGCATTCCAAGGGAAAATTTGCAGCTTTCGATTCGCAATCTCTGCGAACATGGTACCTCTTCTTCTTCCTTCCCTTGCTTCCGGCCAAAATGGAAACTCCGTCACCGGAAATTCTCTCCGGCTGCATCGACGAGGTGAGATCGATTTTCCAATTCTCTTTCTTCTTTCTGAATTTTTTCGTAATTTCTACTTTAAATTAGGAAGAACAGAGAATGCGTCATTGAGTGTTTTCTTCCTAAATTTACTGCTGCAGTTGGAATTTTCGGTTCCTTTTATTGTGGAAGAACTTTCAGTAGTTACTGAATCTGTGAAGATGTTTCTAAAACTGGTTTAACTGTTGGTTTTCCTTTTTCTTTTGCTGTTTTTTCGGTGTTTTCTTTTTCCCTTGCATAAATTTTAGAATAAATTGTGGAAGTAGCTGGAACTGATGAAGCTTCTCTTTACACTCGATTTAGTGCCTTGTGATTTTATATGTTATTTATTTCGTGCTGCTGTTTGACTAGGATTTTCACAATAACAAATTTCATGAAATTTTTTTGTACATAGATGTGTTGAGTTGAATAGTTTCTGTTCATCTTGTACTTTGGTTTTGGAAGAGTTCGTAGATCTTTTGTATTTTTTACTTTTCGAGTTCTTTGGTTGGCTAGCAGCTTATTTTGCTTCAAGGGAAGTCTTATTTCTTGCTATATCTCACATTCTTTAATTCTTGAGAGAATTGTTCGACAAACGGCAGTTCATTTTCCTGAATGGAAATCAAATTTTGTGCAGGCATTCCAGAAAGTGGTCTAAGTATGCAAACACGGATGAAGGGTGGTTAGGGCGGTTATCACAAGCTTCTTCGACTCATACGTGTGACGTTGTAAGTTTTCTATGAAAACTACCCAAGATTTTGGGCTCTTCACTATCTTGTTATACATTTCGAAGGAGCTGGCCATTTCATTTGACATTGGACAAAGCAGTAATGAACACGAGCATTTAGTTTCTCTATAGTGCAATTGCATGTTATATGCCTAAATTGCACAGTTATACCAAATTTCTTGGTCGGTATCTCTACTTGTGTCTCCAATGCGAACTCCTAAAACTTGATTGTTACTATCTTGTTTCTAGTAATACATGTATCTTTTCCAAGAAGAACTGCTTATAAGAGGAAACTGTGTATCTTACTATGTGTAGAGATAAACAAACAGAGGACGCTTTGACCATTAAGAGAAAGACAGTGCAATAACCCAAGATGAGCCAGCATGAGACCTCATCTCAAATTTTGGCACAGAGTGGGAATCATGACACAACTGCTGCTACTGTCAGTATCTCATTGAGCAGAGCTCCTATCAAAAACCATGCTGAGAGCCACCTTCTCAACCTGCGGTGCTTCTTACAAGACAGGAGCTCAAATTAATTTTTACTCAATGTAGAGGGAATTTCATCATGCATTGTGTGTGGGGCACTTAATGTTTTCTCAAGAAATCTGGTGACTGTCCTTTATTATTTCCATTAGAAAGAAAAGAAAAAAAGCAAGGTCTCTCTATTATCCCCAATATGTTCTCTGACCATGCTTAGAGCCTCCTCTACAAGGCTTGAAGCTAACAAGCATCAGAACTTTTGAGCCATAACAACTTTCAAAGAAGTGAAGTACCATTATATGAGACCGTCATTTGATGACTGCTTTATTTCTGATTCAGAATATTGTGATAATCTGATGCAGTAATCTATTCAGGCATGGTCTACTGATTTACATCGCTTCCGGTTTTAAGATATCACAGTTTTGACTGCAGGAGCTCAGATTTCCTGGTGATAAGCTTATGGATGCAACTTCAAGATCGGGACAAATTCAACATCATTCTTGTGAGATGGATGAATCTCCTGCAGAAATTGAGCTAATGAATGAAGACTGCATATTGCAATCTTTTAAACATGATGGTGCTCCATTTTCTCACATATCAATTAAGAGTGCACTGAAATTTGCAGTTCTCTTTGGATTGGTCACTTTTCAAGGCTCCCAACAGGCCGCAACAGCTTCAGAGTCTCCTAGCACTATTCAGTCTATTGCTTATTTAGGAGATCTGGGTGATATTACCACAGGTTTTGCTTCGGTTAGAAAAACTTCTCTTTGTATTTGACTTTGTATAGTAGCAATAATCTCATTCATTTCTTGTATCTGTGCTATGCGTTACAAAACTGCAAGAGAACAAAACTTGAAACTTCTCACCCATTTTCTTTCCTTGTATGAAAACTAATAAGACTTAGCATGCTATCATCAAATTAGTCAAGTCGCTCACATCATTTACCTCATATATTTTATTGTAGGCCTTCTTGCTGATATTTTTTTCTGAGCTTGGGGACAAAACATTCTTCATAGCAGTAAGATTGTGTTTATCCTTTTCTAGGCAAACCTCTTTCAGTATTCACATTCAAGAAAAAGCTTATGTAGCATTTCTAATCCAACATTTCTAGTATTTTTATGTTCAAGGTGAAAATTTTGTTCCCAATTGTTTGAACAGGCACTTTTAGCAGCTCGGAATTCTGGAACTGTTGTCTTCATTGGGACATTTGGAGCTCTTGCGTGAGTTACTATGCAAAATGCATCCTAGCTTGGATCTTCTTTTCCTTACAAGCTTGTCTTAAAATTTTCCCTCTAGCATCAATATCCCATACATGAGTTTCTGGGGCATTACTAAGGGAGAAAAATCTTTCCCAGGACACAATTTAGTTGTATTTTATGGAGCAGTAGATATGTGGCATTGAGAAACTCATAGTCCTTCATAAATTGAAACTCAAATTCCACTAATCATAGTCATATATACTTAGTACTCATATAAGATGTAGCTACTGATTCTCACTAAGTCTTAAGCTGGTGATGTTATAAACTATATGGAAACTCGTGCTAGTAACATCATCTCAATACTGTTATAAACATTACAATCTCTCTTTACATGTTTTTCAGTGAAGAAGCTGAAACCTTGTTCATTGAAACCCTCTTTGAAAAATTTCAGTTCAAATGTTATGCGCATGTAGCTTGTTCCCTGATAAAATTTTGATCGAAGCCAATATGTTAAAAGGCCAGGTTGTATGAATCATATTAAAATTTAAATGCAACTCAGTAGGAATGACAGACTCTCCAACCAGTTCACTAGCTCTAGCAAAAGACTATTATTCTGTTTTGGTTCTCAATATAAAAACTATCTTATCTTCTTACTTTTCCAGGGCATCAAATTCCCTCAACAAAAAAGATAATACCCTTGATGTACCTCTTACAATTTGGGTTGATTGGCTTAATCAGCACCACCATCAAAGAGATTGATTCGGGATAATGACAAGAAATTCTTATGACCCAACCCAACTTGAGGCATGGAGGTCGTCAGAGTGTTTCTTTCTGTGACTTCTCATGGAAACAATGAAGAGTAAAGGATGTCTAACCTAATGCATAGACAAGTAATTAGGCTTCCCACCAATTGCCAATGTCTAGTTCCATCAAAGGGTATATCTCCAAAATTGAAAGAATTTACAATTTTGCTTTAGAAGAAGATATAAATTCTGATGTAGCACCAATACAAGCTAGAACAAAATAGTTACTTTAATTTTCCTAAGTTCTTGGTGTAAAAATATTTTGTAGAAAAGTAGTTGTTCTGTGCCCATAAGATCTCTATACAAAAGAATGAAGGTGTTCTTCTTCAAGGACGATGCACATCCTTTTCATCTCACTTAATTGGGCTAATAATTAATTTCTTAGATTCTGGCTCGAATGGTTCGAAATCTCATATCATGTGGTAGTAAAAAGCTGGTTTCCTTGATAGCTAGCAGGAGTTTCAAGAACAGGTTATCCCAGAATTTGTAATAATCATCTCTGTATCGTGCACAGGGCAATGACTATCATTTCTGTTGTTCTTGGTCGTACCTTTCATTATGTTGATGATATCCTTCCTTTCAGGTATTTACCTCATACTTCTAGTAGATTAGAAGTCTAGGATCCAGTTAATGTTTGTCAACATCTCCCTTTTTCTCTAAAACTAAATCTCTCTCAGCTAATAGAAAACTCTGCCCAATCTATTGTTCACAGGTTAGGTGAGACAGATTTGCCCATTGATGATATTGCAGCAGTTTGCCTTCTGGTAACTCCAGTGATGCCATTGTTAAAATGAAAATGACTAATAAGGATCAGCTAAAAATATACTTGTGCACACTAATATCATGAACATGCAAGTCCACTATTCATGCCACACTCACGCACAAGCTTGGGCACATCAACTGTTATTGATCGAAAGATAAATCTCAAGAGTACTTATTTAGATAATTTCAGGTCTATTTTGGAGTTACCACTTTACTTGATGCTTCTTCAAGTGATGGTTTGAAAGCACAAGAAGAACAAAAGGAGGTGAAGTACCATTATGTCATACTAATGCTGCTTTTCAGAGAATTTAGTTTCTGTGCAAAATAATTGTGTTTTTTATGTACGCTAAAGCTCATACATTGTCTTAAACCTTGAATCAGGCAGAGTTAGCAGTTTCAGAGCTTTCAGGAAATGGTTCTGGGATACTAGCTGCTGCTAATACTGTTATTAGCACTTTCTTACTGGTTTTTGTTGCTGAATGGGGCGATAAATCATTTTTCTCTACAATAGGTAAACCTTGAAACGTCTGAATCTATTTGGTCTCAATTATCTAGCTCTAAAACTAATCTCCTCTTATGCAGCTCTTGCTGCAGCTTCCTCACCTCTAGGAGTCATTGGGGGAGCACTGGCTGGCCATGCTGTTGCCACTTTGGTAATGCCATATTTCTTTTCTTTTCTTTTCTCTCCTTTTTTATTTTTGGTGGGGGGGAGAGGGTTACACATGCACAATGTCGCAGCCTGGTCACTCGGGTGACAGACTCCTCCTTGCAACACTGCACTAGAAGGCCTTGGTGCAATGCCAAATTTCTTATTGCCATTCAGATTCCCTAGGAACCGGAAGTTAAGTCTCTTTCTCATGCTTGTTCTGACGGTCATGAAAACATGTCACCATTTCTTTTCTGCAGCTTGCTGTTGTGGGTGGTTCTTTGTTTGGAACATTCTTCTCTGAGAAGGTGAGCTTCACACATCAGCTTGTGGTTATGAGTTTCAAAAAAATTGATTTTTATGTAATATAAAGTGCCATCTCTAGAGAACTGACAGTACATATAACAATATATCTTTCATATGATAAAATCTTGCTCTTAAAAAGAAAACTAGGAGCATAAAAGGGACGATTTCTGTTATGCATAAATCAGAAAGACAGAAAGAATCCATTACTGTTATACCTGAATCTCTAGAAAGGTGGAATATCTGAAAGCACTAAAGTATGCTTTTCTATGGATAATTCATTATCATTTTTTATTTTTTTTTCAAATGTATTCCATATTTCTGGATTAAAGAGATTCTTGCAAGGTCGTAGTTGAATCCTCAAATTGTTTGGCATATTATCTGTTGGCTTTTGCAGTATTTAGTTTAATTGCATCATGAATGACTACTGAGTGGTTTTTTATCTCCCTAACTTCAGTGAAGCTTCCAATATGATCTTCCTTTCAGAGACTGTTAAAACTAAACTGTTTCCATCTGTTTGCATTGTACAGGTTATTGCATATGTGGGGGGAACTCTTTTCCTAGTTTTTGCTGCAGTGACATTGGTCGACATAGTGAGTTAGCTCAGTTTTTAAGTGAGCAGAGGAGCAAACGATCCCTAGAATTTGGAATAGGTTAGGCCAGAAACATTTTTTCATCACTACATGCATGTCTCTCAATTTTAGAAAGTTATACAGAGTTGTACCACTTGTCATTACTAAACTTAGCGGTGCAAGGATTAACTTTAGCCCTATCGTTGGATTTGTTGGATTTTCTCTTCTATTCTTGTAAAATTTATCATATACTGAATACCTCTTTACTTGCGTCATGCAGTGATGCACATTGATTAAATGACTTGCAACTAGATTTTACTTCCAGTAAGGAACCAGTGTGAAGGTTCTAGCTGTTGAGTTCAATACGGCAGGAAACAAGCTCCTACTCAAAAGGAAACAAACAAGGAAAAGAGATTGTCTGCAAGATATGAGAAACATACAGGTCTCTCTCTTTTCCCGACCATCATCTCTAAGCACTGGTCCACAAAAGCACTACAGAAATATGAGTCTCCTGCATGAAAATGTCCTCATCTATTTAAACTAAAATGCAACGTGTAAGTTCAAGCATCTAGGTTCTGGATTCAGGTCAAACACTCGAGGCACAATGGGCAAGGCCTATATAATCCAATTTATGCTATTGTGCCGGATAAACCATCTGTAAATTCAAGCATCGAGGTTGTGGATTCTGGTCGAACATTCAAGGCATGTTTAGCAAGGGTTATACAATCCGGTTTATGAGATTATGCCGGAAAAAACATATTGACATGGATGGAACTATTCCATCATAACTGCATCAACCGGATTGTGTAAGCCTTACAAATCGGGCCCCTTAGTTTCTAGTTTCACCAATTCAAACCAAAACAGTAAGTGCATCAGTAACTGTTATACTCTTAAGTCTGGTCCAACACTAAAATTTCAGTTTTGCCCACAAGCCAACCTTGCTAAGGTCTGACAGAAACTCCTTATTTGGAGCTCGTCAAAGAAAGCTGAGACACATTTGGAAGAGGAGATACAAGGTCTTCCGACAAGCTCATCCAGTTGAGATTAGATGAGGAGAGCAGAATGCTTATAAGATCTCAAAATATGTAGTCTTATCAAGGAGAATGTTGGCACTTAGATGCTTGGACTGAAGATAGGAACCAAGAGGAGACTACTGCACGCCTAACCATCTAAGCATCAGAAGTAATGGTTTTCAGACTTAGCTAGACTGACTCTGGTTAATGGGAGCTTTTGTGCAACAGTAAAGTTGTTGTCAGGTGATCTTGAGGTTACGAGTTCAAGACATGAAAACAGACTCTTGTTGCAAAGTCAGGCTGCATATTATAAACCATTGTGGTCCACCCCTTCCCTGGACCCTACGTGCGTGAAGCTTCATGCATGGGGATATCCTTTATTGTGTCT
Source organism: Warburgia ugandensis (assembly GCA_035236585.1). NCBI lineage: Eukaryota > Viridiplantae > Streptophyta > Magnoliopsida > Canellales > Canellaceae > Warburgia > Warburgia ugandensis. Next base: position 71,149,580 of record CP141134.1, read on the forward strand.
ATCTGATTAGCTGCCCTTTAGAGAAGACCAAGTGGATAGCCTAGCATCAGCAGGTCAGGGGGGTGTTTGGGGTATTGCTCATCAAAGATGGAGCACAGAAATGCAGGCTCGATCTTTCTGTTTGATTACGTGAGGTGAACCAGTGGTTGGCATGAAGTGATGCTACTTCAGGAAGGCTGAGTGGCTTAGGCAAGTCATCGGTAAATTTATACCCCTCTGTGCAGCTGACCGTTAGATTTCATTGGATTGTCTATCGTATCTTGTATATCAAGATCGAATAAGCTCTGCCTCAGTTTAGCATGGATTTGCTGTTCTGTTTACAATAGGCCTTCTTTCTTTTTTCTTTTTCTTTAGGATGTGGAAGACACACCCATGAGCACATCGAACCCATGACCTACTAGGTACTACCAGATAGGCCCTTCATGCGCCAGTGTTCTAGAAGGCATTTGCTATGGTAACCTCGATGTTATGGTCTAGCCTTGGACTATATATTGACATTATAATAATTGGATAAGAGTGAATATATAAAACAGAAGGGAGCCTTGGCACAACGGTCAAAGTTGTCGTTGCCATGGGTTCAAGACGTGAAAATATTCTCTTGCAAAATGCAAGGCAAAGCTGTGTACTTTAGGCCCTTATGGTCCGCCCCTTTCCCTGACCCTGCATAGGCCGGAGCTTTGTGCACTCGGGCTGCCCCTTTAGTGAATATCTAAACACGATTAGTAAAAAGCGAGCACTAGGAATAAAACAAAGAAATCCAAAATCCATTTGCAACAAATTTAACCATTTGCTAGCGTGAATAATATATAAACCGAGTGTTAAAAGTCAAAATACAGACACAACGCGGACTTGGAAAAAACAAGTTGCTCTGAGTTAATGCAATGGAGAACTCAAATATCCAAACAATGTGGAGATATAATTTAATATAAATTGCAGCAAAAGACCGTCGGAAAAGTAATTCCATATTACCGACAGTAAAATTCACTGATAAAAGTATTTTGCCTTAACTCAAGGAAATATAATCGAATCGAAGATGCAAAATACGAAAACTTAAAATTACATAGACTCGGCCGAGTTCTGAGTCGATGCAAGGCACTTTGATAGTATGATACAAACCCCAAAGACATACACGTTTACCTAAATTGCACTCCACTGAACCTAGATGAGATGTTTGGTAATCCAAGCAGCTCATCTATTATGGATACTATAATTGTAGAGTATGTAGTTCAAACGAGCTGATTGCGAAATGAATAAAATCTTGGATTAAGCTGTTCTGAAATAGTAGTTAACAGTTTAGTTTTCAAAGGAAAATTTTTACTTTTTCAAAGACGCTTGCTCCATAATTTTTATTCCCATCACAAACAGCTCCAAAGAGTTTCAGAGCAAGGTAGTGAAATCTTGGCCATCTGGGGTTAGGCTAGCATATGAGTTTTAGGGCCTAGATTATCTAGAATAGCTTCCGTGAGCCCTAGTATTTGGAACATCGAATAGCCGAGCCTCAAACTTTCAGTACACACTATTTTCCCATTATACATGAGTGCAGCGCAATGGTGCAAGCGTAGATCTCAATCCAGTAGGTCACAGTTCAAGTCCACTACTATTTTTTTAATTATTAGTTACAGTTAAAATATATTAAAAAAAGACAAAAAAAACTAGTAGAAGCACTTTAATGGTATTGTTAACTTACCAATCATATAGTCATGAAATTTATGATTCCTAATAACAACAACTATGAGTCCCAAGGCAACTCTAGTATGAACTTGAAAGTAATGAATCCTAATGCAACCCTAACATGAATCAATTAAAATGAGTGGAATGCTTCAACCCTTGCAGTAGTTCCAATCATGGAGAATATCTATAGAGTTGTGGTTCAAAGTGTCTTCATTTGACCTACCTTAAAGAGGACCAGAGAGAAAAGGAAACTAGGATATAGCATCTACATAAGTATTATTTGGGAAAATGGGCTGAAAAAAATTTGGATTTATCTATGCTCATTTGGTTTCCTCCAGTCTCTTAATCTTGCTACAGTCTTTAGTGGTTTTGTTGATTTCTAGCAAAAAGAAAAGAGCATAACATTATTAACATCTCAACTTAGCCATCTTTCTCTTATTACAAGAAGAAATTAATACAAGTCTAATTTTCCAATCTCTTCTAAACTTCAACATAAACAGAAAAGTATTGACAAATTCTACATGAAACCCATGCTAAAGCCATGACTATACTTGCCTCTTGATTCCCAATTAGAAATGCATAGTTGTCAATTGAAATACATTATAACTAAGTATTAAATCCGAAACAACATTTCCCTCAGTCCTCTCAAAACCACACTCTTTCTTAGCTGTTTTTTCTTCATATAATGTAATCATTTTATATGTTGCATAGACGATAAAATAATAATAGTATAAACAATGTTGTCTAACGCAATTGGTTGAATGTTCAAGGCGGCACTCTCCCTTGTTTGTGAGATTTACAGCAGATTTAAAAATTAGAAAAATGGGTTGCTACTAGTTTGCTTTGTAGTTCTTTGTTTCAAATAATAATAATAATAATAATAATAATAATAATAATAATAATAATAATAATAATATACTAGTTTCTCCTCCAATAGGCAAGTTACTAGCACTGGTTATTTCAGCAACAGCTCTTACTATAAGAGAATTAGGACCGTCAACTCTAACTATAGTGGTGGGAATGTCTTCACCACCATATATTGCATTAAGAGCTTCTACTTCGACTGCATCAATGGTGATTTATTGAACAAAAGTCTTCCTCTACATTACTCTCAACAGCGGCGGATGTGTGATGGGACTTGCAGCTACAAGGAGAAGAGATGTAGCGAGCACTCTAACAGTCACAGCTCCTTCTCCAATAGCATATTTGGGACAATACAAAGGAAGATAAAAAGAAAGAACAGTGGATATGAGACTGACCATCCTAAGAGTATTTTTACATGAAATATTTTCCTGTTACTAAAAGATACAGGAAGAATGCAACCGTGGCTATATTCTGTAAGTAACATATTTTATTTGTATTCCTATGGATGGAGAAAATCGAGACATAAAAACAAGTAAAATGTCAATCCAATTAGGCCCTACAAATCCATACTATTATACTAGAAATTCTATCATCCATCAAATTCTTCCGGCATCATTATTCTTTGAAGAACCTCTGATCAGTTTGGATGGCAATTGTGCAGCCAATGACAGTCTATAATAATTAGGGGAATGACACTTGACAAGGCACTACAAGAAGGGGCCTCGCATTGCCACTATGGTTGGCTCAAAATAACCAACGTGACTCCACTGTGATCTTAGAAATTGAAGGGCCATGATCGACATGATATTGGCACAATCTAGATCTATTATCAATCTGAGCCCACTATACACATGCCAATCTTAAAAGGAAGAGAAGAAGGAATATAAATATATATATGTTAGTATGAGAATTTACCCGATGAACTTACCTACCACGTGATCTGGGCCCTTCATCACTAACGATTATATGTTAACTTATCTTGTGCAGTAAGCATTTGGGGCCCATCACGTGCTTTAATACTGTGATAATCTCGCCTAACCATCAGCTCAGACTGTCATGAGAATCCGAACGGACAAAAATCCAAAGGTTAGATTTTGATGGTGAACAAAAATTGATGGAACCAATGAAGAAGATCATCTGATTATGGCAGAATAAACGACGTTTTAGCCATATCCCAATCACATCTAGATTGGTACACTGGGCCTGAAATCACTTTTGGTAACCCACCCATTTTCAGCATTTCAAAGAAATTTAACGGCGAGGAGGATCGTCCGGTCCCACCGATGATCTCAACCATCCATTCCATGGACGCCAAAATCTGACACTTGCACAGAAGCTTAAACTTGAAACCTGCTCCCTTATTCTACTAAATAAAGTCAATTTCACGAGAACTTTCACGCTCGTCCGAGAAATCACTCTCAACTTACGAACCTAGCCCAAACCAGGAGGATAATTTTCAAATTATCGCGATAAATTGCATCAAAGAACATTTCTTAGGGAATAATTCGTGTCCTACGATTCCCATGTCGCGTCCGAAACCGAACCAGCTTCAATTTTACGCGTTCCCTGCCTTTATTTTCTCTTTTCGTCCATCCCAGAAAGAGTTCAAACCTTGTGGATGCGCATATTTTCGTAAGCAAAATATCATAAGTGGGACCCAACCAATTCGGGTCAGATCACCCAAAAAATTCGACCCGTTCCAATGGTAGATAATATTTGTATCGGACTCATCCACAGCAAGCCTACCAGATATGTGGCTGGGATGATTCAAAGAAACCGTCCCACTTGCACTTTTATGGGCTGGTATAAATTCATACACACGTACGACTTTTATACATAAGAAACCGTCTCCCTCAAGCTAATAGAGGAAAGAGAAAGAAATCTGCCAAGAAATCCTGTTCGAGAAGGAAAGATAGATCTTAGGTGGGTCCTACATTTACATGTCAGGATGTCGCCATTGGGCCCATAACTATTTGTTCTTTCAGCATCGAAGTCGCCGGCCCCGATTTTGTGGTGGAAATACTTTGCGGTGCCCGTTCCCCACCGTCCGAGGAAGCGGTGGAAGTCGTGGCTCTCCGATTACCAGACACGTGTCAACTGTCCCTTGCGAAATGGGAGAAAGGTAATTACACAATGGAGAAGATAAGATTCATGAACGTGTAAAGCAGAAGATAAAACGCAACTCCGACTTGTATGTGGAAAGGCCAAGACCGACGTGTACGATCTCAGCTGAAGCCAGTTTTCTCCCCTTTCATGGAAAATGAGACCATACCAGCCTTTCCCAATCCACAAATTTTGACTTCCTGCTCTAACAGAGGCTGTTTGGCATCCATTGAGCCTCTTCCTCTTGCTTAACTTTCTACGGTTGAGATAATTCTAGAATTCTAAGATCTTATAATCTCCGTTGACACTCCTCTTAGACGTTCAAAAAGAAATCATAGCCGCAGGATGCTAGAAACCATAAAAAGAAAATCAGGTATTCCATATTTGTTTTAAATGGAAGGAGAATCTTGGTTGTCATCATGTGACCTTAAAGTCATGATTTTAAGACGTAGAAATAGCTTCTTGCAAAAATACAAAGTAAGACTACTTATTATGATTCCTTGTGATTTGCTCTTTACTCGAACCCTGCATAAGCAAGAGCTCTATGCAACCGAAGATGAGTAATTCTGCAGTATGGAATCTAGCTTATCTGTCGTAATAATGCATCCAAAAGTTGAACAATCATTAAGCATGTTTATTTACATTTCTTACTAAATTCCAATGCATTATTCATGATCAAATGATAATGATAGTCATAGCACGACAGAGTTACAGGTCAATTTATGCATACTATTTCACCAACAAATGTCTAGCACAATTGGTAGCGCCATTTTTCCTTTACATGAGAATTTGGTGAGTAATTTGTTTTGCCATTCTTTGCTCGTGTATAACAGTAGTAGCAGTAGTTACTCGTTAGTATCAATAAATTAATGTGAAAGCGTGGGAACTAATCCACATTCCTTGAATCGAATCAAGGGACTGTTTCATTTTTGTTATTTGGAGGGTTCTAATTGGGTGAGTCAACGGTCTAAATCATGCCAACGTCACATGATAAAGCTCTTAGTAGTCCGTACATGACTCTCCATAAAACACTTGGATTATAAAAATTCATGCTCATTGGAGGCTTCTAATTTTTATTATTTTTAAATGAAATTTTTAGTGATTTTGATTTAAGAATCACAAACAAAATAGCTCAATCTCTTCTAACATGATTTTAGGCCAATAGTTAGTCCAAGTCAGACCGAACACGATGAATTGATCAGATTATCCAAAGGAAGGGCCTAATTAGGTTGTATCCTTTCTCAACATTCTCTTCCGCAGCCGAAATGAAAAGCATTTCTCAAAAAATGTTCTTCTTTCTTTTGTTTAAATATGAAATATCGACATCACAAAGACAAAAATATGTCACTCATGTTCTTGTAGTTATTTTAATTAGTGAAAGGATCCTTTATGAGTTGTTCTATAGGTCTTTGTGGTCCACCTCTTCCTCGAAACCCCGGCATGGGTGGGTGTTTCATGCACTGAGACTACCCTTTTTATCTTTTATAAGTTGTTCTAATTTAAGTATAAAACTGAAAATGAAAGAGAAGTCTTGCTGAGGCTGTTTGTAAGAAAAACAAGGATCACAAGAGTCCATGGCATACAGTCTTCCCTTGCCTGTGACCTCAAGTTGATGCTGTGTCAAGTGTCACGGACTTACATTGTAAAGCCCGTGACCAAGGTCTACAGCTTTTAAGGAGAGCTCACTTAGGATGTGGACCTGGCCTGAAGGACTTAGGTCTAGTGTGGAAGGACCCAATAGAGGCCTGCTGTGCTCACAAGTTTGGCCTGAAGGACTTGGATCCATCTAAAGGATCCATATTCTAGAAAGACCCCAACACTTCTAGACTCTAGAATGGTCGAGGAACTTCTTGAGCGTAGAGGAACCAAGGGCTTGTGTAGAGACTTCTAGAGAGAGTTCTAGAGTAATCTTTAACCGTTGGATAGCTAACATTTGTAAAGATCCCCACCATCCATTAAGGAGGTGGAAGGAGGCAAGCACCTATAAATAGGGGAGCTTCCTCACTTGTAAGGCATCCAGTGGTTGATCCAGTAAGCCATCCAAGAGTGTGATCAAGGAGTGATCCAGTAAGGATCAAAGAAAGTTGTAAGCATCTTCAAGCAATAAAGCTACAAGTTGCTTGAAAATTCCCTTTCAGTTGTTCTTCTTCTTCAAGCTTAAGTCAAGCTTACTTAGTTGGTTTGAGATAACTAGCCAATCTAAGTGCCGCACGAGAGTTTGAAAAGCTAAGTCCGTGACACAAGTCTATTCTTTATTAGCTCATCTTGGTGGCCTCAACAGGATGGTGTAAGTATTTGGCGGCCTTTCCAATCCTAATTAACAGCTAGTATGAAATGATGGGGAGACTTCAACCTTACGCTCTCCACGAAGTCAAACGTGCATGCATGAACCAACAGAAAGGCTCGTACTGATGGAGCATCAGCCAGGTAAATGCGCCAAGGAATAGAAAAAGATTGACAACGCTGCGGATTCCCCATCGCCACCTCTCAAAGTCTTGGTTATTTGCCGATAAGAAGAGAGTGTAGAACAAGGAACGCATGCGGCGTAATGTTGACCTTCGTGGCTCAAATACTAGAGATGTCCGTGACGACAATGCCAACTACCATAGGACCAACCAATGACTACAAGTCAGTGTTTCATGCTGTTCGGTTAACTGGTTCAAGACTAAAAGCGTCAGTATTCGGACCACTTAAAGAGAATACGGAGGCGGCATATTAGGTAATAATGATGTACGAGGAACTTCTTCCCTCGGATAATCTGATTCGTTCATCTAATTTTCTATTATATCTCGTAAACGAAAAGTTGAGATGATTCAATGATTATGAATCAGAAAAACTCCAATTTTGAAGGTTGATTTTAAGTTAGACCATTGATTATAGAATGTTGCTCAAAAGTATAAATTTTGAGATACTAGAATGGTCCAAATTTATATACTTTTTGAACCAGTAGACATCCAAATCCGAGCATTTAGAGGACGCAAAATGAAGGAGCCTCAACTTGACCATGGGCTTTTTGGCTTTTAATAATTGTATTTCTATTTTATGAAAATAATAAGAACACCCGTTTCAAAGAGCATGCACACCCGTACAGGTGCTATTTGATGGTTTTTTCGGAGTGTTAAATTGGTGTTCTTGTTATTTGAAATGGGTGTTCCTGTCAATTCCTTTATTTTAAAGCTTTAAATATATAACAGGTATAAGATAATTATTCATGAGTAATTTTGTTCCCGGTTTGTTATTCTCTTGTCAAACAGCTCCTTGAGTTAAGAAGGCTCCTTTTACTGATCATTGAACGCCATGGATACTAAAAGGTGGGTAGATAATGATGGACAGGAAAGGCTTCCTGAATAGTTACGAGGGGCCATTTTGTTTCTAGATCCTGACTGTTTATTTATGGATCCCACTCTTAAATAATATGATCCTGCATTTCCCGGTGCAGGATAGTAGTAGTTTATATCATCTAATGGGGAGGATTTTTGCGGCATTTCCCTATTTCACTTCGGCCCAGGACCCAAATCTACCCACAAATAGTTATCACTGCTACTGTTTCAGGGCAGCCATGACTGTTTCCTCTCTGTTTGTATAATGATCAGGGTTTACCTTTCCAGGATAACTTTGTCCGCGTTTGTTATCCTCAGTGCCAGACAGCCCCAGAATATTGCTCTTGCATATGTGGAGTCTAGGGAAGGGACACATCACAAGAGTCTATAAAACACAGCTTTGCCTTGTATTTTTGTAAGAAACTATTTTCACACCTCAAGGTCACACAACGACAACTTAGCCTATTTAACCTAGCTTAAAATGGAATGAGCAAAGAAATAGCATCCTCTAAACTAGATTGCTAGACCATCAGGAGAATATTTGGTAAGGGCATTCTCAACCTTGGCGCAATGATAAAAGTTGTTGTCATGTGACCTTGAGGTCACGATTTCAAGGCATGGAATCAGCCTTTTGCAAAATGCAAGGTAAGGCTCCCTACTATAGACCCTTGTGGTCTGCCCTTTCCCCGAACCCCACATAAGAGGGAGCTTCGTGCACCAGGACTGCCCTTTTTTTATTCTCAGCTCTCTGAAGCATTTCCTAGCGTGCCTGTTTTACCTACTTGCAAAAGTGTGTAAAAGAATATGCCAAAGACATCTAAATGGCTTTCTCAGATCATGGAAGAGGGTGTCTTAAGATAAACAAAGCCATCTAAACAGCCCTGACCTTATGTGTGTAGTGGTCCTCCTGCTTTCTCAGACAACTAGTTAATATAATGGCTGACTAAGTGAAGGCTAACAGCATCTGATAACCCAAGATCTACCCAAATAAATCAATTAATAGATCTATAATTGTCCGTAGGTTCTGATCTCGAGATCACATGCCATTTTTAAATATATCATATTATATATTATTAGTTGTAAAATTGTATTATTATCACTACCACAAAACTGATTAGAAGCCCATGAGTGCAACTTGCCCGACAACAACAAAAATAAATAAGATCTTAACCAGAAAATCAGAAATTTGTACCTATTTATTGATATATAAAAAAAAAAACACGTGGTCCTATGAATTACGGTGCAGGGGTTAGGGTTTAGGGTTTGCGAAAACCTAAACTATTGCTTACAACTTTGAAATCTGTTTGCTTTCCTTTCTTTTTTAATACTTAATTTAACGATGCATGACAACATTAAGGTAGTGACGACACTGTTAGAATCCACTAGCCAGAGACTATTAGTTTGCTAATTAAATGTTAGAAATTTATTCGAATATTCTCATCAAGACATTTATTTTTTATTAAACATACTTGTCGATCAGGAAATGAGAAAGATGGTCAAGCATTGGGTGCGAGGATTACTTTCACTGAAAGAAGCTGGTCTCTTGTCCATGTAATGACTGCTTGCAATTCCTGATCCATAACTATTATTCTTCGTACAAAAAAATCGATCGCTCTAATCACGATGGCATCCAATCCTATCACCTTGGATGAGGTCTAATGCTCAAGACATGATTGACGTAAATATCATACAGACTTAACATTTATGCTTGTAGGTGACTACCATGACCTCTACGTCTGCTCGTTAATCTCTAAAGATTATGCAGTACTTGTTAGAGGCATAGTTTGAAAGTTCGGATTTGAGAATAAATTACGGGAGCAAATATATTTTGAAAAACTCGGGCAAGCACAATTGCGAAAAGTCTAGGAAATAATCAGGAAAAAAAGCATTGGCATTGTATGAATTTCAACTTTTTATCTAAATTTTAAACAAAAAATATAAATAATATTTGAGAATTTAACTAATTGTTGTGAAATTTGAGTTTTATTTGTTAAATTCACGCTGATCCTAAATTTCCAATAATCTTGCATGAATTTTAGAAATGGAGCGAGCATCAAAAGAGTGGGGAATTTTTTTGCAAAAATCTCAAGGCCAGCTGACACAGCATAATCTTTGCGGCGTGGGATCGTTACAGATCGATCATTCGTGGGCCCACCTAACAAATCATCAGGCACATTATCGTAGGAAGAAGAAGGTAATGGGATGAACAGATTCCGGTTTTCACGTGCATTGCTCTGTCAAACCAATGAAAGGAGTACCCCAAAAAGGCATATGCTTTGGAACAAATGAAAGGTCAATCCCTATTTGGAAGCCCACTACCCTTGCTAGACTGGAAAGAAGCTCTCTGTCTCAGCGCGCAGGCTTAGTGGGCTCGAATCTTCTCCTTCAGGTTCGCATTTCCTTCCACCAAAATCTCTTTCTTTTGGCAACCATACGTTGTATAACTTTGAGGTCATCGGTAAAAGACATAAAAATAGCCTCTTGCAAAAACTCAAGATAAGGCTACGTAGTATAGATTCTCGTAGCCTGATTCTTTTCTGAACTCTATATATGTAGAAGCTTCGTGCACCGAACTGCTCCTATTAACACTTCCAGTCATACAAGAAACTCAACAGGACTTGTCTTAAGAAGGAAGCAACATGAAAAACTAATTACGGAAAATAGTAGAATGGGGCACACTATCTCAATCATCCAAACCATTTATCTGCTAGAGCTTTGCTACGATGAAGCGTTGATAATAGTTCTTACACATAGGATATATGATTTGGAGGCAGGGTTTGTTAAAGGTTTAATCGTTAAGAGGCCATGAATCAGAGTTGTAGGATATGAAATGAGTTCAGATCTGGGTGGCAAATCCATAGAATGACCACAAGATAGACGGTTCGGATCATTTAAAAGATTGAGCCCCACTTGTGCCCTTGTCTGCTACTATTTCAGATGAAAATATGTGCTTCCACTACATATATGACAACACACACACAAAAAAAAAGACGATTTGATACGGTGCATCTTTCTCTACAATTTTTTTTTTTTTTTTTGCTTTTTCCTTCGTAGGAAAGATAAGCTTTTCATTTGCTTTTACCTTCCTAACGAGACCCAGCAAAAAGGGAAGACCATGTGCTGAAGAAAAAGACGAGGATGGAGATATTTCCTATGTCCCTTTTCTAATATAAAAAATGCAAATATTTTAAATCTGAATAAAATACATAAAAATTAGCCAAATTGCTAGCTTAATGATCCAAACTGTTTATTGTTGGACCAAACTGTCTACTGCCATTCAACTTAAAATCTTAAGAATATAACGAGTGGGTCAATAATATTTATCTGTCTAACACACCTCCTCGTATGAAAGCCTTCATTTTAGGCTCTTGCATGCAGACCCAAGTACAGGCCATCATGCCATAAGGTTTCCAAAATTCAAACTCACAAATTTTCAATTAATAAAGTGCCAATACTATGTTAGATTATCATTCAACCTAAAAACTTGAGCTGATAAAAAGTTGTCATACCTTAAAATTTTGCAGTACCAATAATCAAGGCTATATATCACAATCTTTTCTGGGAATCATCGTAGTGTCACAGCTATTTGGAATTTGGATGGTTAGGATAGTCCAATGCGAGAACTTTCTATACATCGACATACTTTGTCAGGCTAAGAGGCTGATGTAAGTGTTTTGATCAACCAGAAAAGAAATTCATGCCTATGGCTTTAAGTTTATGCATCGAGCTTTACCGATAGATGGAGATGGACCGTCTAATTTGCGGGCATCTTTGGACCGTTGAGAACCGTTCATTTCTTAGTTAAAAGTAGAGATTACCATCACAAAAGGGGACGTGTGGATTAGTAGGCCCCAAGGATTAATGGTTTAGATCACTATGCAACCGCTCTTAACCAACAATTTCTCAAGACCTTTAACCCTAGTCAAAGAGAGGGTGCACCATTTCAAGGCTTCCAGCTCTATAGTGCAGGACTACCATTCCTTTCCATTTCTCCTTTTGACTTTTCAGTATAAATCTATACAAAAATATCATTTCTCTCTTATGGCTAAAACTGAAAGTACAGGTAGGACCAAGCTAATCAGAATAATATATAATTCTGTCCCATGTTTTGCACAGCCCACACCTTGTACTAGCCCCTGTTATTCTAAATTGTAAAATCAATCAACCACCCAAAATGAAAAAAAAAAAAAAGAAGAGAGAGAGAGAGAGAGAGAGAGAGAGAGAGAGAGAGAGAGAGAGAGAGATCATATTGATACATGCATGAAATATTGGGGCTTGCCTAGACCAAGATGGCCCATGAAGGATAGGTGTTTGGATCACTAAAAGACTGCACCTCCAAGTACTTTAGCTGCAGCCAAATTCTGAAGGGATGGGATCTTCATTTTACCTTGTTTTGATCATGTTTAGTCCCTCCTCACAGTTGATAAAATCAAGGGGTAAACTCTTATAAGTACAAATTATGAACAAATATGGTCTGATTGGTAAGGCTTAATTAAATCTAATTGATGCCATTATAATAGTTCTCTCTTTTTTTCTTGTAATTCTATATGATGGTTTCAAGGAATTTCCATCCATTTTCATGCAAAGCAAATTACAAAGAAAAGCATCGACCTACAATTTAATAGCATAGATAATCAGCTAATAAATATTAAACAAATTGAGATTCAAGTATATGTAAATTTTATGTCCGTCGACCAATGGAGTTTTCTCTCGAGAATTCTTTCAGGCAATCAACAATCTCTAACATGAACCTAGAGATCCAAGCATAAGAAAGAATATAGAAAACTTTCGCAGAATTTCTTCTTCGTCAACTTGACTAGCATGCACAAGAATCACCAAGCTTTGCATCAAGTTTGCATAATTGATTATTAAACTCTCCAAAGAATCATATGAGAGAGGAACCAAATACCTTATTAAAGAGGCGAACAAAAAATCACACGATAGATATAAATCTAGCAATTTGTGGGGTTTCTCACAAGGGGAGCCTTGGCGCAACAGTAACAGTTGTTGTCAGGTGACTTTGAGGTCATAGGTTCAAGGCGTAGAAACAGCTTCTTGCAAAATGCAAAGTAAGGCTGTGTACTTTAGGCCCTTGTAGTCTGTCCCTTCCCCAGACCCCGCATAGGCAAGAGCTTCGTGCACCAGAGCTGCCCTTAATTTGCAAGGTTTCTCCTATATATATATATATAGTGCATAAGAGTTTTATGTTGATATTAAATATGGAGAAATGATAAAAATAAGGGGGCCAGTCATTAATTAACATGAACATTTTCTCTTTAATTTTAGCCCTCCAAATCATCAAATAGGTGGATCAATCCATCTAGACGATCAAATCCTTGATCTAGCTTATTTATGTCAGCCACAATCCAATCCTATGCTTGACCACTACGACCAACACTGTGAACTGCCAACAAAGGTTATTGTTTACCAAAAGCAATAACTATTAAGTGCATGTTATAAACCAAAGGCTTGATTGGCAAGGGTTATATAATCCTTTTTTGTGGATTTACACGAATGCAAAATGCACATAAAACAAAAATGCTTCTAGTTTTAAAATTCAAGGAATGATAAATCCAAGTGCAACTTTACTTAATTTGTATTTAACTTTTGTAATTCTAAACCCCTCGCCATATTGGAAATAAATTAGATGGTGTAAGTACCAATTTATCTGCTTGTTATATACTCTATTTTATGTTTTCTTTTGCTCAAGAAACATAGAATAAATTTTGGCTGTAATTTTCAACATAAAAGCACAAGATGAATTATTTTATTGCATGAAATTTGGTACTTAGACCATCTAAGCCGTTATTGACATTGCGAACGACTTAGTACAAAGTAAGTAAAGCAACACTTGTACTAAATTAAGTCCAAGTCTATCTCTATTTTAATATAAGAAATCATTTTATACAACTAAAATTACAGAAATAAACAAGAGAATTGAATCATCAAAAACAAATTTCTACATGAAAATGAATTTCAATACTGAATTCGACTCTGGGTTCACATATGAAATTAAATGAGCATGCTTACATTTCCTAGCAAAGTTACAAAGTTAAAATTTAGGAACAAATGGGCAAAGCGAGTAAAAGTTGTCGTCGTGCGACTTTGAGGTCATGGGTTCAAGACATGGAAATAGTCTTTTGCAAAATGAAAGGTAAGACCATGTACTTTAGGCCCTTCTTGTCCGCCCTTTTCTTGGACCCTGCATAGGAGGGAGCTTCGTGTACTCGGGCTTCCCATTTAACAAAATGGGCAAAGCAAATATTCATAAAATTCAACAAGCATTTGTGAAAAGATTGAAAAAATATAGGAGAGAAGCCTTATTAGAATGCAAACTATAACTAGATTTAGTGATTTACACCTGATATTTGATAATTTACCAGCCAAATAAGGAAAAAAACAAAAATAATTAATACAGTTGACGGGTGCGAGTGTAAGAAAATTAACACATCCATCTAATCTCCCCATGGAAAAGGATTGGCTCTCTCTTAATATGATTTGGACTTCCTGTTTCTGCTCAATCGTCTCCACTTTCCACGTATAATTCTTCATATAGAGATTTGTAGATTTTCCATAATTAATTGACGAGTTTATGATTTTAGGCTGGATTTTCCAAAGATTTAGCCTGTTCATGTAGTCCACAAACCATTACACTACTTGTGCACCAAAACTCACTTTTATTGAATGCTCGCAGCCTCATATTTCTATGTACTTTTAAGTCTCAACCGTTAAAATAAAAATTGAAACAAAAACAGAGATTTCGATCATCTAATTGACATGATTTAAAAATAGGAGTTCAAACGAGATGAACGTTTGAGATTTAAAAAGATAAAAAATAAAGGCCGTGATTGAGACTAAGATTTGGAGAACGTGCCTAGCTTATGTCTGTGGAACCGAGAAGCCGATCCAAACCAGATTTTTTCCACGAATATCGTGAAAGCAGCAGCTGCCAAAATGGTTGCCTTTTTTCTAATTTACCAAAATAGCCTTAGTCTTTTACAAAATGCCCATCTGCAATAGACCTACTACCCAGGTCATACCGTCAGGATCTAGCGGAACAGTCAACTTTCTTGGAACATACTTAAGAAATCAAGACCGTTGATCATGAAAGACTGATCCAAATATCCTTTGGACAAGATAATGTCCCAGAAAATAATCGGGTATTACCTTTTGCCAATCCGAACTAAAATAGGTCTATGGTCAAGATCTATGTTCAAATTTTGCTGTCGGATTTGTTCTATGTACTTAGTTTGTGGGTCATTTTGTAGATGGGGTGGGGCCACCCAGAGATATTTGAAAAGGGGAAACGTGGTTGTTACGAAGGAGCACGACAGCCATTGTCTCTCTAGCAAAAGAGGCAAGCCGACATTTGTCGTGTCTCAATTTGGCAGAAACTAATATATAATCAACATAAAACCCGCCGCTGTGAAGGAGAGAAGCAAAGAAATCAGACCCAATGAAGGGCAAAGCGGGCCCCATTATCGGAGCACCATGGACGGTGACGAGACTCTGCTGACGTGGATTCTGACGCAATGGATGACGTGTCCGTGGTCTTTACTGGGATCCGTCGGGCTAAGCGTCCGATCGGAATGCACGGTCCAAAGAACTTTACGCTTTTACCCCGTGACACAGAAACCCTTAGCGCCTTATCCTACGCCTCTACCCCTAGCGTGCGCGTTTCGTCCTTATTTGTCCCTCGCCGCTCCCACTATATCACTTTCGTTGTACCATTTGCTCTATTTCTCGCTCGCGCGCTCTCGGTTATTCCGCGTCCGAAACCCTAGCCTCCTCGTCTCCGTCGCCTGGTTTTCCACTCTTTTCAACTGAAATTGAAGGTTTTAGGTGATTTTCCTTTTGCAACTCTAGATTTTTTGCTCGTTTTTGTATCAAATCTGATGTTCTGGATGTTTTCTAGTTGAGTTTATATTTGATGGTTTGAGGTCTTTTCCTGTTAAAATAAGAAAGTTTTTGCTTATTTTCATCTCTAATACCATGTTTCTGCTTGAGGATTGACTACTTGAGGTGCTTTTTTCTGCTTATATTGTCTCAAATCTGATGTTTTTGAATGTTCTCTGCTTGAATATCTGTTTTGTGTGAAAATAATTTGTTTTTATTCAATTTTCTGAACAAAGCTTTCAAGATTTGAGGTTGTAGTTGTTGTTCAGAACTGTGTTTCTGAAGAGTTAATGTTTTGTTTATGGCTGTCTATACGATTTCGTTTTGGTAATCTGTTGAATTTCCAGGCAAGTGGTGTTGCAACTGTGTAGGTTTAGTGATTTTCTTTAATTTTGGCAGCGTTTTTCTGATTTTCTGCTCAGAGATTTCGGGTTTTAGTGTGTTTTAGCTTGAAATGTGGATTAGATCCATGAGATCGGATTCAGATATGATTTTGCTTTGAAATATGTTTGAGATTTGTATGCGCAATATATTGAATCCATGAATCCATGGATAGAAAATTAAAAATGCATTTTAGATTATATTAGATGATGTGAAAGCGTAGTAGTGGGATTTGAGTATTCAGTCATATTTATTGGTAAATTTATTACGCTAGGGTTTGCTTTTGAGTAAACGGAAGTTAGGTATTTCGCATCCCCATTTATCTGATCTGCAAGATCATTTGCTTGATTTCAGTTTCTTACTTGTTTAGATTAGTAGGTTTATCATTAAAAATGGAAAAACAGTATATGTTGAGCAGTTACTTCTGATTTCCATTGCTGAACCACGCATAAATACATTGAACCTGAACGCAGGATTATTTGATATTCGTGTATGTGGTGAAGAGGATTCAGCTAATTGGCATGTCATCCCTGTTATTGTTATCCAGCTAATTGGCATGTTCACCATTTCGGCTATCTGACTGCTTGTCAAGTGATGTTTGTACGTCTAGGCACTACTTGCCTGATTCTTTTGCTTGCGGTATCACAGTTCTTGTACATCTCTTCATGGTCTTATTTGGATAAAGTGGTTTGCAACTTTCAGTCGCAGTTCTCTGATTCCTTTGCATGGGGTATCACAGTTCCTTATGATCTTTCATTTTTCTTATGTCTGGCTAAGTGATTTTAGCAACTATGGACAGTGGCTATGTGGTACTTTGATTGGAAATGGATATTTTTTTAGAAATTAAAAGTTGCAAAATAGCTTATTTCATCACTGTTTCCACTTTCAGCTACTAAAATCTATGTTTGTATATTATGTGGCCATTTTCTTAGTTTGAAACAATTACTTGTGTGGATCTAATATGGCATTAGTGGTAAATATTATTTAGGAATATCCAGTTGTGTATTAAATTTTCTTATAGTAACTTTGCGAAGGCCTTTTCTCGTATGAAAATTGAACTAGTGTAGTGTAATTTTTCTCTGATTTTCCAACAGTGCCATCCAACATCTTACCTAAATCTCTCTGTCTCGTTTGTGTAGTCTGTTGTGTTTCCAGTTTGATTGTTGTACTTTCCATAGGCATTTTGGACAGCAAAAAGAGAAACTTTCTCTTTTGTTGCAGTTTTCTTCGACACTAGGTCCTAACTGCCATTTTCCAAATTCATGTTTATCATCATCATAAAGCCTTATATCGAATAGGGGTTGGCTACATGAATCTTGTTCCTTTATTCCCCTCTATCAAAGTTCATGGCCTCATTTAGTCCAAAAGTTTTCAGATCTTTTCTCACCACTTCTATCCACATCTTTTTTGGGCCTTCCACATGCCCTTTTAGAGCCTTCGACTTGGATCGAATCATTCGTTCTAAGTCGTGCCATTTTTGGTGTCTGTTGGACATGTTCAAACCATCTAAGTCTACCCTCTCTTATCTTGTTGCCTATTGATACTAAAATGTAAACTGGCAAAAAAGTTTGTGATTTCTTAAGGAATTCAATGAAATTTAGTTACAAACATAGAATGTGCCAGAATAGTTGGTTGTTACAAGTCTCATTTCTTCTACATATGATCAGGGTTTATAGCACTATACTTATGTTCATTATCATGAATACTAATATAATGTGGAGTCAATTTAATAAGTTGTTTGCTCATTGATACTATTATTTTTTTTGCATATTCGTCACAAAAGGGAGTTTAGTTTTTGGTCAGATATGGGTCATTCTTACTTATTTTTTGAGAATTCTGCAACTCTGAGCTTACATCCCATTTAAAGCATTAAAAGAAGACAAACAAAATTCTTGCTCATTCTATATCAGATTGGAGGTGGCTATGTCTCCAAACGAGAATAATTTTCTACCCTTGGACTACTGTTTGTCTTAGGATTGTAGCATAACAGTTCCATCATCTAATTATTATTTGGTTTATTGTGCAGCTGGAATGATTAGCCATGTTGCTCTGATAGTGCATGTCATGGGTTCTTGTTAATTACATATGATCTGGTTTATCGTCTGCAACTACTATTGAGTGGTAGAAGTTTCAGTTCTCAAGAAATGGATCGTTGCGATACATCAGGGTTTGTCAGTGGAGGTGGGATATATTCTTCTGTTGAGAACTTTTAACACTCATTTTGTTCTTGTTTTCTTAATCCCGGAAGTTAAGGTGACTGGTTTTACATCAAGATTTGGTTTGGTTAAGGGGATTCTTTCTCAGCTGATACTCAAGATGGACAAAGGGTTTCATCACTTGGGTTTTGCTGCCAACAATTCCTCCATGAATGCATTTAAGGGTTTTAGCCAGGTTGTTCAGGTTGGAGCTGATTATTGCGCAGATACCACGTTACGACTGGATTCTCCAGGTGCTTCCCTGTATCAGCCCGCAGCAAAGGGCATCAAGAGGAAATGGAGTGCCATTGATGGAACCAGGGATCTGAAAGATGGCTCTTCCCTGGTTCTGGGGTTAGGGCATTCGCCTAGTTCCTCTGACAGCAAGGGGAGTTCAGCAACTGCTTGCACCCTCTCTTCAGTCAAAGAGACGGATGAGGAATCTTCTATGGATCTGGGTTTGAATTTTCATCTTCACCTTGGCAGTGACAAGACACCCAGCCCAAAGAAACCCACTGTTGTTGCCGTGGAGGCTTTTGGAATGGACCCTAAGTTTGACCTTCAACTGAGTCTTTCTACAGGACCATCTGAATCGGAAATCACAAGTGTCACGCCAAGTTCAAATCCTCTACAGAACAACAGCAGTGCATCATTGGTGATGGGAAAAGTGCCTGTGAGAGATGAAGGATCAACATCATCTCGGTGGAACTTCGGCAGTATTGTTCCACCTGTCCATGCTGCAGAGACTAGCTTCAACCCGAGCCCAATTTCCAGCAAAGACAATTTGTTATCAGCTGTTCCAAACCTCTCGTCAACCATAATATCAATGCCAAAAAGCTCAGTCACCTGTACTTCCGCGCTTACTCAGCAAACGCGTAGCTCTAATACAAAGACTTGTCAGTTCAAGGGATGTGGAAAGGGAGCAAGAGGTGCTTCTGGCCTGTGCATTGCCCATGGTGGGGGCAGGAGATGTCAGAAAGCAGGCTGCCATAAGGGGGCTGAGGGCCGAACAGTATACTGCAAGGCTCATGGCGGCGGCCGAAGATGTCAATTTCTTGGTTGCACAAAGAGTGCTGAAGGCCGAACAGATAACTGTATAGCACATGGTGGTGGCCGAAGGTGTAGCCACGAGGGTTGCACCAGAGCTGCAAGAGGCAAATCTGGTTTGTGCATTAGGCACGGTGGAGGTAAGAGGTGCCAGAAAGAGAATTGCACAAAAAGCGCAGAAGGTTTTTCTGGGCTCTGCATCTCCCATGGAGGTGGACGGCGATGCCAGTTCCCGGCTTGCACAAAGGGTGCTCAAGGAAGCACAATGTACTGCAAGGCACATGGCGGGGGAAAGAGGTGCACAGTTTTGGGGTGCACCAAAGGCGCAGAAGGGAGCACACCATTCTGTAAAGGCCATGGTGGTGGAAAGCGTTGCTCTTTCCAAGGAGGCAATGTGTGCCCCAAGAGCGTGCATGGTGGTACCCGATTCTGTGTTGCTCATGGAGGCGGGAAGAGATGCGCTATACCAGAGTGCACTAAAAGTGCTAGGGGTCGGACCAATTATTGTGTTCGTCATGGTGGGGGCAAGAGATGCAGGTATGAGGGATGTGGGAAGAGTGCGCAAGGCAGCACAGATTTCTGCAAGGCACATGGTGGAGGCAAGCGTTGTTCATGGGGTCAACCAGGTTCAGATTTTGGTGGTCAAGCCCCCTGTGATCGCTTTGCTAGGGGAAAAACAGGCCTTTGTGCTGCTCACAGTGCCCTGGTGCAAGATAAGCGAGTGCATGGTGGTGGCACTCTTGGACCCACAGGGCAGGACCCAAAACCTAGCCAACCTGAGAAGTTGAAAGAGGTTACAACAGAAGAAATGGTTGTTGATGTAGTCAAAGTAGGGAATGATGGAGAGAATTTTGTGGGTTGGAGTAGTTTGGATACGAAGATGTACACACATCCAGCAGTTCCCCTGCAGCCGAAGCCACCTGTTCATTTCCCAACGGGGAAGCAAGTCCCACCGTCCAGTTCTGTTTCCCTTCCAGAAGGAAGGGTGCATGGAGGGAGTCTGATGGCAATGCTGGTGAGCGGTGCTGGTAATTGTGTGGAGTCTGGTCCGCCTGAGCAGGGAAGGTCTCATATGATGCCTCACAACTGGATGTAAACCAACCGAGTAAGCAGACTTCCTTTCTTTGTCTGTGTGTTTCATTTGCTTCTAGCAGTCTCTCTGTTTGTCTGGGTCCTATGTCTTGGTGGTTTTGGCGTTGGGATGTGAGGAAAGGTAAAGTTTCCTCATTCATTTGATTATGTGATTAAACTCAAGTGATTCATTTGACGCCCTTGTGAAATAATGAGAAAATGGTATAAGGTGGTCTAGCGTCTTAGTATAGGGTCGTTTATTGGTCTTTCTCATTTTGTAAATACATGGTCAAAGGTCTTGTAAATACATGTTAGCTTCTAGAGTCTGTGCTCATATTAAGTGTTTCCCGCAACCATATGGTTCTTGACATTTCTTTCAGTGCTCCTCTGAAACAATGAGGAAATTGGTGAAGCTGGTTAGAGTTTTGGTCAAGTTTTTCTCGTTTCTGTAAACGCATGATACATGGTTAGCTTAATCTGAGGTTTGTATTTATTCAAGTGTTCCCTGCAACAATATCTGCCATCTGTCACTCCATTTGACAACTGGTAACTCGCTACTGGATAATCATCCAGACTCATTGCTTGCACACATATATAGAGGTGTGTTAATTTCAGCTGTTTCATACAGATGACGTTTGATTGGCTGGGAAAAAGGAGAAAATAGAAAAAGTTAGAGATGGCAGTTAGAAACTTTTTCTTAGCCAATCAAACGGCACCTGCAGGTAATATTACAGATGACATTTCATGATATTGGTATTGCAGAAGGTGCTTTCTAGGTTAAACACCATCGTACCATTCCGCATGACGGTGATTATAAGAACCTTTTTTACGGGAAATGCTACTGTGTGTATATTTATATGGTCGTAGGTGGCCATGAGCCTGGGAGTCCAGCCTTTTCCATCTTATCTCATCTCATGGTTGGATCCCTTGATCCTAACCGCTAGATGTAAGGGTAAACTCGATCTTTCCGATGTGATTCTGTACCATATGCTACCCCCCTGTTCACTGACCATGTTGCCAGTGTGCTTATGGAACTGAACTGTTTGTTTCTAGGTTGATAATAACAGTAGTGTTTTCTGAAACCATCAAGACGATTAGTAGCTTAATTAATTACAGTTGTAACTCCTAGGATCTTCTAGTCTCTCAGCAGATGAATGGTTTGGGTCGTCAAATGAAGACGACTTTGGTCTGAATTATCTGACGTAGTAGCAGTAGATGCATGGTTTTAGGACACCATACCGCTAAGTCACCGTGCTCTTCACTGCATATTTTTCCTCAGATTTACACTTGCACAAACCATGTAGTCACGCGTAAGAAAACTTGCCTTATGTGGAAAGCCAGCTGCTTTATGTGCGCTTTTGGTGGTTCTGTGGATCTGAAACCAGAAGAAATTCGTTGCTACCTGTGTAGTGAGCACATCCATAAAATTGCCGCTTATTCAGTTTCCCATGCTTCTGTTGGGTCGGTGTTACCTTTGACGGAGTATTACCGTGAGCTTCAGAAGCTTGGATTTGGGTCCGAAAATTAGTGAAGGGGAGCTTTCAGTGTCTGCTTGACCAGAGACTTGGTTAAGATCGAAGAATTCCCAGTATACACGGACTCTGGTTGAAGTCAAGTTGAGGAAGAAGCTTCCAACTTTTTGCTGGAATATTTTGACAGAAGTATTGACTATTATGAATATGACTGATAACGGTCCAAACTGGAAGCCGATTCTCTTCTTTGCCCGATTTACTTTCTTTTAGTATTTTCAGCTACTTCTTGTCGAAGCTTTCTGAGATGCTCAGGATCTTCGATGCTGTTTTCATGGTCAAATCAACGGCAATTCTAAATGCGTGCGAGTGCTGTGTCGTGTCAACACCACCAAATGAACTTTCGGTAATTAGATGCGAACTTTTAAGTCCCGTTGCATCGTCTGCCCCGTGTCCATCTCTGGTGGACAGATGAGTGGTTGCGCTTTTTACGGCTTGTCCACCTGGTATTGAGCCTGGCCGACACTATCCGGGCGTTCGAATGGATGTTCGATTATGGTTCCTGAGACGGAACACGTTGTTATTTTCCTGAAGATCTAAACCCTTACTTTGCTGGATCCATTTTAGTTTGCCGTACCTTGAAGATGTACATCAGATATTCCCTACCACCAAAATAGTTAACATTATTGGTGCTTGTTCTGAACTTTTTCAGCCATTTATTTTAAGAAAAAGTACAATTTATTACCCTGAACAATCGCTTTATGACACTGTAGTTCTTAATTTTTCTTTTACATATCGTTCCCTCAATTATCGAGTAATGTCATGGTAAACCCTTTCATCCTACTTCAGTTGACAGATGCTAATGGACATTTTATGTGGTTCTTACAGTGTATATTATAATATTTTGAACAAAAGTATAATAAACATTCAGAGACAAAAGTAAAAAAATTATAATAATTTAGGCACAATAAGTTGTTCTTACATATAGTTCTGTGTCTCTCTCTTCCCTTTCTTAAGTTGGCCAACCATGAATTCTGGCAACCATTTTTTATTAAAAAATAAATTTAATTTTCTCACACAATCTTTCTCAAATACAATGGTTCAACTAAAATCATCATCATCATCAAAACCTTATGCTAATTAGGGGTCGGCCACATGAATCTTATTTCTCCATTACACTCTATTAAATACCATGGCTTCATTTAGTCTCAAAGTTTTTAAGTCTTTCCTCACCACTTCTATCCATGTTCTTTTGGACATTTCCCTTGCCCTTTTAGAGCCTTCTACTTGTATTGCTTCACTTCTTCTAATTGGTGCTGTTGTTGGTCTCCTTTGGATATGTCCAAACCATCTAAGTCTAATCTCTCTCATCTTATTACCTATTGGTGCTACCCCTAAATGTCCTATAATATTTTCATGTCTAATTTTGTTCTTTCTTGTCTTACCATTCATCCATCTCAACATCCTCATTTCTGCGACGCTCATTCTATGAGTATCATGTTCCTTAACTGGCCAACACTCTGATCTATAGAGCATGGCCGGCCTTATAGTCATCTTATAGAACTTTCCTTTTAGTTTGAGTGGCACCAGCCGATCACATAAAACTCCAAATGCACATCTCCATTTGTTCCAACTCACTTGGATTCTTTGGGTAACCTCCCTCTCAATCTCTCCACTCTCATGAATCAATGATCCTAAGTACCGAAAGAGGTCTTTCACAGGGACTTCTTAGTTATCAATCTTGACTGGTGTTCCACTCCTACTTTCTTTGCTAAAATTACATTCCATATATTCTGTCTTAGTTCGGCTAATTTTAAATCCTTCCGATTCTAATGCTTCTCTCCATAACTCTACCTTTATATTTACACCCTCCATTGTCTCATCAAGTAAGACTATATCATCTGCAAATAGCATGCACCAGGGGATCTCCTCGTGCAAATATTTTGTTAACTCATCTATAACCAATGTGAAGAGGTATGGACTCAATGCCGATCCTTGATGCAATCTTACAGTGACAGGAAAATCATCAGTTACGCTACTAGTGGTTTTGACATTTGTTACCGCTCCCTCATACATATCTTTAATTATGTCTATGCACTAGGGGTTCAACTAAAATCAAAATCTAAAATTTGTTTTCAAAGAATGAAAGAAAAAAGCATATAATTAAGATTTTCAAAGTTGTAGGTCATAAAATTTGGCAACTATATTTGGGCAAATTTTAAGAGCTCGTAGATTAAGATTTTAGGAATCTAAATCTGAAAACTAATTTTTAAAATTCCAATAAAAGATCATTATGTAAATATTTTAAATCTCGCTGAAAATGTTCTAGTCATGTTTTCCAACGAGATGCAAAAGTATTCGCTAACAACAATTAGTGCCTAAACTATTATGCTTTTTACTTTTATTCTTGAATTATTCAAAAAAAGGTTCTTCCATAATAGCTTAATTGAAGGATTAATCTGCAAAGAAAATAGTCAACGGGTCAAGAAGTTGGACACTATCTATCTTTTTTGAGAAGACTCCTAGTGCAGTGGTCCAAGGAGGAGTCTGTCACTTGAGTGACTAGAGTTCAAGGCTACATGCGTGTGTGTGTCTAAATTTCATGAAAAGTAGACAATAAAAAACCTTTTATGAGAAAATTGCTACAATAAAAAGCCTTTTAAGGCTACATGTGTGTGTCTAACTTTCATGAAAAGTAGACAATAAAAAACCTTTTATGTGAAAATTGCTTGAGTATACACCTTACGGTCCTAGCCCATTGAAGGCGATCTCTATGCGTAGGGGGACGAGGTTGTTTTATCATGTGGGCAATTATGACCTTATCCGCATTGGTTAGAGAGATTTTGGCTACAGGCTTCAGTGAACGATAAAAGTTTTTATTTATTTATTTTGAACTCTTGCTCGCATCTTTGGATGATAGATGTTATCCCTGGGCATGAGTTTTTAGCTATTCGATAGCCAAAGTCGGATTTAGGATAGTGTAGAGTACCATTCCTCAAACTCTTATGTTTGGGATTAATCAGGGAAGAGAGAATAAGGCCAGTAATTAAGCCAATAATACAAGATAATAAGAGGATAGAAATTTAGAACGTAAAAGTATAGATACCCTGGTTTTGTTAGGTTCCTATTCTTTCCTTTTCATGCTGTTACTTTCCCCTGAGATTGATTTAAAAGAAAATCATCCAAATTAAGCTATCCACAAAATCACAATCAAAGAAAGAACTCCAGAGATGTATTACCCGGCGTTTCCTTTGGTCTTCTCCTTGTCCATGCGTCCATCCAAAAGTGTTAGAGATCACGATGCCATGCCATGGTTCTTGCATCTATTCCAGACTTCTATGCTAATCCGCATGATGATTAACAGAAGCTTGTTGCATAAGATTACAGTCGATTCATCAAAGTCAAAAGCATTGCGCCATTGACAATCCAAAACTCTCCTTTATGCCGGATTGTGCATAAATTTGTTGCATAAGATTACAGTCGATTCATCAAAGTCAAAGCATTGCGCCATTGATAATCCAAAACTCTTCTTTATGCCGGATTGTGCCATTTCTTGAAGACAATTGGAGTTCAAAGCGCTTGAATCAAATTTGTTTTGCACAGAAACTACTCCAAAAGTATATGCTTGGCTTTTAGTTGGATGTCTTACAAAAAATATAAGGTAAGACTGCATACTATGGACCCTTCTGGTCCTTGGTACACTAAACCCTGAATTCAGAATTTGATACTCTAAAACCAGCTTACTAGCTCGAATGAGCAAACTCTGAGAGAGAGAGAGAGAGAGAGAGAGAGAGAGAGAGAGAGAGAGAGAGAGAGAGAGTGTTGTGGACTGACACTACGAGGAAGACAAGCTAAAAGGTACAACAAAGGAAGAAGGAGAGAGAATATTGTGGATTGACACTACAAACTAAAACGTACAACAAAGGAAGAAGGCCAAGGGCCCAAGAATAGGACATCTTACCTTATTCCATAAGCCGGGATTTGAACCCGGGTCGCCTAGTTGTATCCTAACCGGACGAGACGGTCAGAAGTTGGAAAGGAAAATAATTTATTCCATGATTTTTATCTTGACAAACAAGTACAATCTGACAGTACCAAATTAGTCTAACAAATGACCACAACCCTATACTTAGCGAAACTCAAAATGCAGATACAAAGAGCTGAAGAAAAACTGCGAGTTAACTGATGCGGACAAGAAGTGGTTTCAGTGTGGCACTTTCTGGACATTCCGGCGGTTTTATCTTCCATTATTGACTCGGTAAAACTCAGCAAGCCCCAAAAGAAAATATGCGGAAAACCCAAAACCATATCGTAACTACACATCCCAATGGGCTTCCATCCTTCTATGATCTCTCTGAAATGCTGATAACTCAAGAGAGATGCTCGTCTACATTTCCAAAAAACAGAGTAAGTGGGCTGCACTTTTCACTTTTAAAGGGCGAGGGCGTGGCAAATCCAACAGCTCTACTCAATTTCCAAAACAAACAACAAACTCGGACTACCTACGAAGCTGGTCGTGGTGGTTATGCTGCCTCTGACTCGTAACAAAGACGGTCAGCCCCATCTGTCAGATCTGTGGAAAAAGGGACCATCCTACAGTGACATGCCAAAATCAATTTAATCACAATTATCAAGCCGATGATTTGCACAATCGTTTGCAGCTACAAGCATGGTTGATCATGTTTGGTACCCGGAAATAAGTGCCACAACTTATATCACATCCGATGCATCTAGCCTTTCCAATCAGTTAGATTATACTATTCTGATCAAATCATGATTGGCAACGGCTTGGGTTTTCTCATTCACAGTACTGGTAATCTTTCTCTACATGCATATAATCACAACTTTCATCTTGCCAACGTGCGAATGTGCCAGACATTAGTTTGTGAAAGAGAACGCTAGTACTTTCGAATTTAATCCCGATGGTTTTTGCATTAAAGACTATCAGAACCGTAGGGTGCTTCTCTTCGGAAGGAGTAGAGGTGTATTCTATCGGATTCGGTCGTCATCGGCCACCATCCTATCTTGCTTCTAATGGGAACGTACTACCATGGATCGTTGGCACGATTGTTTGGGACATCCAAACAGAAAATTCTTAGATATGCATCAGAAACGCATTCTAGTAAAACTTGTCCGGAATAAGTGTTTCAATAATGTGTGTGCAAATTGTCTCTATCGCAAAGCAAATTAACTCCTATTTTCTACTTCATTATCCGAAGCTACATCTCCATTGGAGGTTGTTTATGCGAACCTATGGGGGCCAGCACCAGTACCATCTAGAACCGGTCATAAAGTTTATCTTTTACTAGTTGATGAACTTACCATATTTGCTTGGATGTTTCCATTATTTAATAAGAGGGATGCATTTGAATGCTTTCAAAGTTTATTTTTCTTGGCTCAAAATGCTTTGCTACTTCAATAAAATATTTTTCAGTGGTGGTGGCACTAGGTTCACAAACAGACATTCTTCAACATTTGTGCGACAAAATCGTATTGTACATCGTCGCTCTTGCTAGTACATACCGGAACAAAATAGAATGGTAGAGGGAAAATGATGAGAACATAATGTTCCATGAGTCTCTAGACGTAATGGCCCATGAACCTCTATAAGAATTCTGGCCCATGAGCTCAGAAGTTGAGTCCAAATCAAGAAGGTTTAGAGGGTAGATCATTTTAGAAATAATTGAAATATAAAAATATGAGAAAAGTCTAGGATTGGTTGAATATATAGAGTGTTCTAATTTATAGTAAAAAAGTAGTAGATGGTTCTAGGTCATAGATAATTCTAGTTATGTACTAGAGTATTCTTTCTAGTTTTATAAATCTGCATGTAAACCTATGGGTGAGACATCAAAGTTTGAATCATATTCTCTATCTTTTAAGTAGAATTCCTTCCTCTCTCTGAGTAAGTTTTCTTTTACTACACCCACCGCATCAAAAAACATCGTCACATTAAAGCTGGAATGTCTTAGGAATTGAGGCTCCATGTGTTCCAAACAGCCGTGTATCTTATCAACCGGCTTCCTACGTTAGACAAAAAGTCTCCCTTGAAAAGCATTTTAAAAAATCATGAGATTATGGGCATCTGTGGTTGTCGCGGTTATACATATTTGGGATCATAATACAGTGATAAACTTGATCTTAAACCAAAGATTGTATGTTTATTGGCTGTACCACTCAATTCAAAGGAAATCAGTGCTTACATCCTATCACTGGGCATGTTTACACATCCAGACATGTTCTATTTGACGTACTCTCTTTATCCTTTATAGGCCAAGCCACTTCTATCTGGCACACTGATGCGCCTAATTGGATTTCTTCGCACAAATCTGAGCGGATCAACTCGTCTCCTTTGGTCTTGCCACCTTCATTTATTAACCACTCAGCTCCACAAATTCCAGAATCATCTCCTCATCCCTCAAGTTTTGCCTAGCTCTTCTCCTGGTCCATTAAATGAATCATCATCGCCTCCCAATTTGTCTGCGTCATCTCATTCTACTTCCTTCTCATCCTCACCTGGTTCCAATTCGTCTACAAATACTAACAAATCACCCATTTTCGAACCATCTGCCAAAATTTCTATACCAGCCTCATCTATTCAATCGACGCATCATATGATGACTAGGTCCAAAACTGGTCACACCAAATCAAAGGTTCGTATTTCCACCCGTCGCATTTCTGCACCCTTGTCAAATGAAGGAGAGCCTCGGTTCTACAAAGAAGCCAGCTTGGATCCACGCTGGCTGCAGCTATGGATGAGGAGAAGCATGCATTAGATGTTAATCAAACTTGTCCATTACCTCCTGGACATAAAATTATAAGATGCAAATGGGTTTTCAAATTCAAGCATCGGGCCGATGGTACAGTTGAGAGACCCAAATGTCACGGGCTCGCAGTTTCATCTTTGCTAAACCCGTGCGGCACTTGTACACAACTCCTTTTCTTGGCACAAGTCAGCCTTCAACCCCCAGTATTCTTACTTGCTAGGGCTACACTCACTCACCCTTGGAAGCAATGAGAGGAACTCAAGAGAACTTAGAAAGGAAACATCCCAATGTATTGACCTTAGTTGAGTTGAACTAACCTAAGCTGATTACAAGTGAGCAGCTTTTACCTATTTATACTTGTTCTCGCCCATCCACCTCCTCAATGGATGGTCCAGATTATTACAAATGTCAACCATCTAACAGTTAATGTTGATGTTTAACCGTAAGTGCACGGGCTATTGTAGTGTATCTTATGCAAGTACGGGTAGATCCCACAGAGACTTGACTTAAAAAGTTGGAATTTCAATAAAATTTAATTATCTAAAATTAAAAAAAAATCACTCAAAATTATTGGAATTATTGAAATTATAATCAGAGTTTAGATCTAATCAACTTCTCAAAAGTACAAAATTTTTAATTATTAAATAAAACAAATAAAATCAAATAACAAGAAAAAACTACTTTCCTAGAATAATCACTATCAAAATCTTCAAATATAATAAATGATCAGCTTTCATATATGTCTTTATCACGTCCTTGATTAGAGATTCATCGGTCGGATTTGTCAAATTTATCAAAATCAAAGAGATCTAGGCTAAATTATAATTTTTAAATTTGGACGGATCAGATTAATTTATGAATTTCAGATCGAAGATCAGAAATGTTAATTAGATCTAAGGACATCTTAAGAATGAATCTGTAAAATTAATTTGAAATCTAATAAGAAAATAAGGAGAAATTACAGATTCTTATTTGATTAAGGTTAACCCGTTGATTGGGTTAGACCTTAATTGATCTGTCTTGGATTAATCTGTTCCTGGATAAGAAAAATATGGATAAAACAAGAATAATCAGGACACGGATGTAATTAAAGGAAAGGATAGAAATGAAATTTCTTTAAATAACTAAGAGCAGAAATGGAATTTCATTAAAAATCTAGTTTTTAAGAAAAAAAACCAGACGAAGAAGAAAGCCGGTGGAGGAATAAGAATGAAAGGGAAGAGAGGAGGAAGGAGGAGAGGGGAAAGGAAAAAACTTGGAAACTTGTTTAGGGTTTCCATCTCCGGGCCGTCCGAGGACGACGCCTGGGCCGCTGGAAGCGTGGATGGTGAACTGGGCGTCTGGTCTGGACTCAGTCCGTTTTTGGAAAGAGAGTTATCAGAGAGGGAGAACAAAATAGAGAAGGGAGAAGAGAGAGTGCAGTCAGGCTGGGGTGCTGGGAAGAAGACTATTTGAAGAGGTGAAAGTTTGGAGAAGGAGGAACCGGAGAGAACGAGGGAGAGAGAGAAGGATGCGGGTGAACATGGGAGTGGGAGTGAGAGTGAGAGAGAGAACAAGATTGAGAGAAAGGGGAAAAAAGGGCGTGGTAGGGGTTGGTGCGATGAAGGGAAGAAGAGAACTTGTGAGAGAATATAGGAGATCGGAGAAAGAAGAAGAGAGTATGGGAAGAAATAGGAAGAATTGAGAGAGGAGAAGAAGAGAACATGAGAGGAGAGTTGTGAGAGATAGGAGATGGGAAAGAGAAGAGGAAGGAGGGGGAGAAAGACGTGAGAGAGAATGAGAAAGAGGAGAGAATGGAGAGAGGAGAAGAAGAGAAGAGAGAATGAGAAGAGGGCAGAGAAGGAGAAGGAGAAAAAGGTGTGGTAAGGTACGGGGTGCGATGATGGGAAGAAGAGACCTTGGGAGAGAATAGAGGAGATAGGAGAAGGGGGAAGCAGGGTAAGAGAGGAGGGACGTGAGGAAAATTAGAACGTGGGAGAGAGGTGTGTAGAAAGGAGAAGAGGAGAAGGAGGGGAAGGAGGGGAAGAGGAGAATAGAATGAGGAGTATTGTTTTTGCGTTTTTTATGGGTTAGCTCCCCTTCTATGATTTTAGGAAGTGGTTTAGAAGAGGAGAATAAGGGGAGAAGAGGAAGGTGGTTAAGAGAGAAAGGCAAGGGGATGGGAAAGGAAAGAGAGAGTTGTGCATGTGATATGGAAAGTGAGTAGAAGAGAGGAGAAAAGGAGGAAAGAAAACGTGGGATAGAATGGGAAAGGAAAGAGGGAAGGAGGAAAGACAGTGGGGGATGGGTTGCTAAAGTTGCATGCCTCTTTTTCTTTTATTCATTTTTCCTTGCTAATTTGGGTAACCCCTTTTGGAAACTCCTCTAAAATTTAAAGTTGAATTTCCTTTTTTTTATAATTCCAAATTAAGTTCTCTTATCTTCTAGGAAACTATCTTATCTTTTTTTATGAGTGATCTGCACCATTTAACTTTTGATCTTAGTTATTCGTGCGTCTTTTGGTTGATCTGCAAAAGAAAAGACTAAATCAGAATCATTTGAACCATACATTAATAATCTAATAAGCTCTAATGATCATCTGACCATTAATTTTGACAAATTAAGGTTTAGATGGTCAATTGAAGTTAAATTCAAAATCAGGCTAAATTTTGCAAATTTGAACGGTTAGACAAACTAATTGAATGCTAAATTAAGGGTATTTTGACCAAAATTAAATACTTAATAATTGAAGACTAATCTAGAACTCACTATAGAAAACTATATACTACTCTCTAGCCTTCCCACATTCTAGATATTTACGAAGAATCTACTAGATACCGGGCCTCCTAGATTCAGGCCAAGTTCCATGGACCTTCTTTGATAGGCTTGAGTCCCTGAGGTTAGGTCCACGTCCCAAGTGAGCCTTCTTTAGAGACTGTAAGCCCTGGTCACGGGCCTTGCAATACAAGTTCTTGACACAAAGCTCGCTTAGCTGCATTTGGATGTAATCAAACTCCAGATCTTGATTTCTCGGAAACCTTTATTTCGATGTCCAACCCATCAACCATACGGACTGTTTTATCTATTGCTAGCAATTTGGGTTGGGGTATTTAGCAACTTGACGGCAAAATGCATTCCTACACAGAGTTCTTGACAAAGTCGTCTACATGCGCCAACAAACAACATCCTAATTATATTTGTCATCTCAAGCACACGATCTATGGCCTTGGACAGGGTCCAAGAGCTTGGTTTACTAGACTTACGGACTATTTGGGAACTCCTGGGTTCAAGTGTAGTGCAGCAAAAACATCCATTTTCACGTTGTATTCCACTCAAGGTTCTCATGTGCTTCTCCTACATAGAGGGGCAGCTCTAGTGCACAAAGCTCCTGCCTATGCAGGGTCTGGGGAAGGAGCAGACCACAAGGGCCTATAGTACACAGTCTTACTTTGCATTTTTGCAAAAGGCTGTTTCCACGCCTTGAACCTATAACCTCAAGGTCACATGATGACAACTTTTACCGTTGTGCCAAGACTCCCCTTCATGCTTCTCCTATATGTTGAGACATAATATTTACCGGCTCATCTTCCATTTTAATTCAGCAACTTATCAAGAAGTTGGCCACTGAGTTTGCAATGAAGGATCTCGGCTCACTTATTTATTTTCTTGGCATGCAAGATCTCGTGATTCACATTGAATTATGTTTTGTCAATCCAAATACATTCATGACTTACTAAACAGATTTGATATGGAAAACTCTAAGCCCTTGTCAACCCCAGTTGTTTCCGGTCCAAAGCTTTCACTCTATGATGGAGATCTGATTTCCAACACTTTTGAATATCGCCAAATAGTCAGAGTACTTGCAGTATGCTTGTAATCTGGGGGTGGGTGATTCCAGAAATCTGATCGAGTGGCTTTTTAAGATCATAGCCCCTCCTTGGATGATAAAATTCAGAACTTCTGTGACAAGTCGACAACCTTCTTTTCAGCGTCTACAAATAGGTGTAAAGTCATAATTTAGAATGTATTTTAAAGCCATTAGTTGTGAAAATCAACATTAGGATGTTTTATTACTGATTTATTAACACCATAAATTTGAGATATTAACCGATTTTCAAGGGTTTATCAGTCTAGCTAATCTAAGGTATGGGTGTTTAAGCACAAATCTCTATTTTTTTGTTAAATTAATGGAACTGCAATGGAAACTAAGCTCCAAGACATCAAACCTAACTAATGCAAAGATTAGTTAGTATATGATGCCATGAATGAATTATGTAACAAATTTCAAACCCCCATTTCACAATTCTAAGTTTCAATTTACAACTACGTATGTTTTGCATGCAATGTGCATGCAGAGTTCATAGATTCAATCAAAGCTACAACTGGTGCTCATATATTTGGTGATCTAAACCGTTCACCAAATTAAGAGTTTTATTATGAGTACACACTCGAGAGGAGTGTAACAAATATAAGCCCTTTTTGATGCATGATAAAACATTTTTTTGTCAATCTAACACATTCACATGTTAGGAATGGCTTAGATAGGTTGGATAGTAAATTTCATGTCCATTGGAAGTTTGTAGCTTAAGTTTCTTTAAGTAAAAAAAAAAGACAGAACCTTCTATTTTTATTTATTATATTTTTTAAAGACGTAAAACAAGGGGTTAAGATCACCCAAATGCATTGATTTCTGAGGACTCATCCACTTTTGGTATTTTGCGAGTGATGAAAAGCTTGGATCTAAAAAAAATAGTTTTACATGTGTAAAAAAGTGCTGATAGTCTCTTTAGTCTTTCCACTCTTCTTCGGCGTGTACTTTTACTGGAATTCCCGAATTAAAGATCTTATTAATCAGATGATACGAAAGCGAGGTACAAGGGAGCCAGTTTGAACCCAAAACCTCTCCGTTGGGAAGAGTGGATGTCGTTCTCTACTCGTTAGGAGGTGCTGGTTTTTCTTTTTCTTTCTGCTGAAAGCCAAGATTTCACTAATAGAAGCAATAATAACGGAAAGCTGGCACGTTCTCTACGTGCTGGGTGCTGGTTGCTGGTTGCTCATAGCCATACATATCACTTTTGAAGACCAAAATAAATGACAAAGAGTTAAACGTCGAAATTAGGCAACAAAATATACCTTTCCATGGGTTAGGAAAGTTTGAAATTATAGAGGTTTAATTTTGGGGCACGACCTTTCCTAGATGAGGTACAACAAATAAACGGTTTAGATTATCATACAGTAGATTGATTAATAATGCATTTTGCACAGTTTATAATCTTGATACATTGATAGATCCTGCACGAATCAACGGCTTAGAATTGAAGAGAGAATTCTCACTTGGGCTTGAACTTCTTGTTTTTCTTTGGAAAAACATGCAGATGCACGATAAAAGCTGGTATCCAGAGTGATAATCATCTTTTTCAGCAGTTTAATTGCTGGAAGTGAAAGCTTAAGAAAGAAGAAAGAGACATGTTCCTTTCAACTTGCTTGTTCATTTGGTCTCTCTCCTTTCTCCATGCCTCCGATCTTGACTGCCTTTCTTTATCCTCTATGGATTTGTGAATGCATGGCGGATGTCAT
This sequence comes from Warburgia ugandensis, assembly GCA_035236585.1. Classification (NCBI taxonomy): domain Eukaryota; kingdom Viridiplantae; phylum Streptophyta; class Magnoliopsida; order Canellales; family Canellaceae; genus Warburgia; species Warburgia ugandensis. The sequence continues at coordinate 71,183,920 of CP141134.1, forward strand.
GGCAAGCGTCACGTCGCATATCTGCAAGGGCCATTGCAGAACTTCTTCTATTGTCCTTGTCACTTTCCGAGGCCAAGGAGGAAAACTTTGCTGCCTTGCAGCTTCTCCACGCGGCATCTTGAACATCCTTTTGTTTCTTTCCTCGATGGTGATTAAAGAGAGTCTTGCAGTTTGAAAACTCAACACTCGACTCCACTCGAAAATGGGGCGAGTTGCGATGCAACTCGTTGGGACTCAAAACTCACCAGGTGAGACTTTTAATAAAAAATTTAATTTATGCAAACAGTAACTGTACTGGTTAGGATATGTTTATTGGGTTTCAGATGTTCTTGTGTTTAGATTTCAGCCGGTAATTATCTTGTCATGAAGCGAGTCGACAACTTCTTAACTCGGCTGAGTTTCCAGTTCAACCTTACTTGTATGGCTGCTACATGATGGATAGCATAGTCTTCGTTGCGTTGTGGGTCCATTTCTTTGATCATCCAAACCATTTATCAAGTAAATTAACCATGCTATGATATGCCCTTCATAAAACTTTTTGATAGCGCTCTGCCTTTTATTTGTGGTAGGTTCGTTGATTAATATAGTCTCGGTTACATTTTTATTCCCTAATTGTCTATTTAAAGGGTCAAAATCAGATGCTTAGAATAGTCATCCATATCTTGGGGTTCACTAGATGACGGCTGCGATCAATAGATCAGGTGGGCTCGACTTGTACTTTCGTCCTATCTTATCTTCCAATTTAAAATATGCGCTTCTATAACGTTCCTAATTATTTTAATTAAATGAAATTTCCATAACCTTTCCAGCCAACCTCCTGCTTGTCGTTTCCTGAAAATGACTTTCCGTCTGTCTTGGAGCGTACAAAAAGAGGAGGAAATGTAGTCAATTTAGTTCAGGAAAAAAACAGGATAAAAGGGGTGCAAATATCATTTTCACATACAACATGTGAACCTTTTCCAGTGTACCTCTCGTACGGCTTGATATAAGGTGGTCGGCCAAATCCGATAAATCTGTGGCTTTTAGATGTATGGCTAGCAAAAGCTTCAACAAATTGAAGGATTATGATCAACGAACAAGGACAGTTTGGTAGAAAACCGTCTGACCAAAGATGGCAAATTAATGGTCCCGATCGTTGAACTTCTGGCTCCATTAGTTTTTTCCGGTAGGTCGTGGAAAGTAAGTGCATCTCTCATAAAACAACACCTTACCAAAATAATTAATTTCCATGGCAAGCAAATATGGCCACACATTTCTTAGATTCAAGTTCAGAATACGATGGCTCTCGGCCAAGTGTATCGTGATGTTATTAGTGTAAAAGGGCTCTATTTTGGATGATCTGACCTGTTCATCTGGTTATTCTCGCCTTGCAGAGGTTCAGATTGTGTGTGGAAGGATGATTCTAAGATATGCAAAGTTGTACTATTAATTGCAGGAAATGGATGGCTGGAAGCTCTGTTTATGCAGGCAGCGGTTAATATTCCACGATCGAAAATGCAATTTTTAGGACCAGATCATAAACCATTGGGCATGAGTTTTGGATTACAAGACATCTAAAGGCAGAGGAATCTAAGTAAAGGGGACAGATCATCTAATGGTGGGCCCTTTCATACGAAAGTGGCAATAATATGAAATATTTTGAAAGAATGATTAAGAAACATTAGAATCTAAAGGATTTAAAATTAGCCAAACTAAGAAAGAGTATATGAAATGTAATTTTAACAAGGAGAGGAGTAGGAGTGGAACATCAATTAAGATTGACAACTAAGAAGTCCCTATAAAAGACTACTTTCGGTACTGAGGATTAATGATTCATGAGAGTGGAGAGATTGAGAGGGAGGTTACCCAGAGAATCCAAATTGGTTAGAATAAAAGGAGATGTACATTTGAAATTTTGTGTGATTGGCGGGTGTCACTGAAACTATAAAAAAAAATTCTATAGGATGGCCATAAGGACAGCCATGCTCTGTGGATTAGAGTGTTGGGTAATTAAGGAACATCATGTTCAAATGATGAGCATTATAGAAATGAGGATGTTAAGATGGATGAGTGGCAAGATAAGAAAGGATAGAATTAGGAATAAAAATATTGGAGAAAACTTAGGAGTAGCACTAATATATAACAAGATGAGAGAAATTAGACTAAAATAGTTGACATTTCAAAGGATATTGAAAACAACATTGGTTAGGAGTGAGGCAATGTAAGTAGAAGGTTCTATAGGGCAAGGGGAAGGCCCAAAAGAATGTGGATATAAGTGGTGAGAAAAGATTTAAAAACTTTGGGACTAAATAAAGCCACGGTACTTAATAGAGGGGTATGAAGGATCAAGATTCATGTTGCCAACCTCTAATCGGGATAAAGTCTTGATGACGATAATGATACTTGAAAGAGGAAACATTGATTTTGTCAGCATAAGATTTTAACATGACCCGCCAACTCAAAGATTCTATCTTTAAAAATGTGGTATGTTTGTAGGTGCAGCTTTATCTTTTCTCACTTTATAAAAGTTTAGTACAAAACCATTCACAATATCTCGTATTGCTCACATTTCTCTCTAGTGGCATGTATTCTACTTCTGTGTAATTTCTTACTTTATATATACCATGTACAAGCCTAGTTTACCTCTCCACTAATACATCATTATAAGTAAAATTGCTCTGCCACATTGTAGTTCTGCACTTAGATGGTGTCATCTACCATGTTTTGTGTGTGCGCGTGTGTAGAGCAACTTTAACTTAGGTTGCACAGTGACATTATATAGAGAAATCTAATCAGTAACATGATTTACAACTAAAATTTCCCCCTGACAGTGTATGTTCCACTTTAGCTTAAAATTAATTATTCCACATTAGTGTAAGATTTATCTGCATCTCCATTTCTCCTATTTCACTTAATACAATTCTGCATGATGAGATAGAATCAACACTTACTCTACAAGTTACAGCCAGGAAACAGAACTCACGTGGCACCCACAACTTGCTACCATCTTAGTGTTTCATGTGCACATAAATTTGTATAAACCAGTTCAATTTGAGCTTGGGCTGCCTTTTCTATAAGCTAAAAATTCATTCAATTCAGTGTCTTCAACTTCAAGCCTCAACACAAAACTTTGGTATACAGTTGTAATGTCCCTGAACATTGGCTTATAAAGGATTACACGTAATCATAAGATGGACATATTTACTTTGCTAATGAGACCGTCATCAGTTACCGAGCTGCTTAATTTCCTGAATAGCCCAAATAAAGCTGCAACTTTCTCTGCACTAATTGAGACAATATGCACAACCAAAACAAAAGTAACTGTAAAGAAGGAATGAAAAAGAAGAAGCAAATGAACTGAAAGATGTTGAAGTGAAGGGCCATACGAGCTTACAACTTGTTTGGGTTGCGAGAATGGCAGGATCTTTGCTATTCCGCTCAAGTTTTGTCCAAATGAAGTCCATCGGAGTAATAAAAAGTGTTTCTATAGTTTCCATCTTCAGTTGTTCTTGTTCGGAATGCTGGCAATGTTTTAATAGGGCTGTGGTAGAGAGCTTGAACAAAAAGAAAAGCGGTATGACCAGACAATTATGTCATCTACAGACGGGGCCCTAATGATGAACGAGGCACTGAATGAGTAGTTATACTATGACTGGGCACATTTTTACTTGAAAAATATGAGCGGGGGTGAAAGTATAGTACAATAAATATGGATAAGTGCTTACGACTAAATGATTGGTGATCTCCCCTTTGACTGGGAATTATATTTAGGACTGATGTGAGCTATCTCCTTTGTAATTCTTAGCTTGTACCAAAAAAAAAAAAATTCATTATTTCTGGACAACATTTTAGATACTCACACAGCCTTACAACATTCTCCATTAGATGATCTCAACCCTCCAAGTGGTAAGATTTTTTAGAATCTTTTGTATAACTTTCCTGAGTCTATTTTTCATATATAGAGTAACAATGGCTAAGATTCTCTCCAAATAAAGGATGTTTTTGAGTCCACAATCTTAAGCCTCCGATCAGTAAAATTTTCCTTTTTCCTTTTTGTAACTTTTTCTTAGCCTATTTTTTCGATATAGAGTCAAAATGGTAAAGATAACTTACTGAGGGTGTTTTTGAATCTATGGGATGACTTAAGTCTTAACCCTCCAATAGTAAGACTCTTCAACATTTCTTTGTTTTGTAAAATTTTGTGGGTCTATTTTTTGAAATACAGTTATAATGGTTAGGATCATCTACTAACTATTTTTTGGTGCATAAAAGGTGCCATCCTCATGATCCAGTTTCTATCACTATCTGTGTATGTCTCACAATTATCAACTATATCTGCATCATTAATCCACATCAATCACAGCCATTTTGCTCATCCAACCCTATTCACAATGCTCATCTCTACTATGTTTCACATGAATTCAATTCAGTTGAAATTTTGGTCGTCTCATTCTTATGCCAAATTTGATGATCTCAAACTTGATCTCATATCATCTCATCTCATCTCACGTCAGGTCATTTTATCTAAAGAATTGCTAACGTATGGCTTTGGTTTTGAACTTAGACTATAGAATGAAAGATTCTCAAATGATTGGAAGACTTTAATAAGGGAGACAATAAATCCAAATTACAGTGGTCATTAGGTGTTCGCACCTGCATCACTAGTAAAGGGAGGCACAAGGGAGAGAAAGAAGAACATATTGTGAAGAATCTAGAATAGCGCTTATCTGTTAATGGAAGGTAGAAAAAATGTCAAGATTGAAACAAATCCTTTGCCACTTCGAAGACGAAATTCTACTGCAGAAATTATCTCAACCCACTTTGTCTCTCGATTCCTATAAGCATGAATAATACTGGCACTCTAGAGTCCAGAGTCTAGGGTCTTATGCTTGGGAGAAACCACATGGCATGGCTATGAATTGTAAGACATGTACAATCTTTTTGCATGCTGGTTGCTTTGAAAAGTTCTTCTCTAACTATAGTTGGTCCAGAACTCAAAGAGTTTGTTTTGTCTAGTTCAACAATTACTTGAACTAGTTTTCCACTTCAATGCTTTCGAATGAGCAATTACAAGTTCTCCATGAATTCCACACCCCATGTTACAGGGGATTTTTTAAGTAATTGAGTTTTGAGCATTAAGTGCTTGGATTATTATTATTAATATTTTCTATTGAATTAGTGGGCTTCTAAACTATGAGAAGATTTAATTATTTCTTCTATGCAAAATATAACAAAGATGTATGCAATGAAGGGCACTCTGTTGCCAAGCTTTGCAGAATCAATGGGCTTTCTTCATTGCCGTCAAGCGACAATTTGCAAAAACAGATTGTGGCCGCTTGCTCATCTCGCATTAATTTGGAAGGTATGTTGAATCACTATTTCAAAAATAAAACAAGGATCTCTCTGCAAAGAATGCAACTTCATTGGTTTTATGTACAATTTCCCCTTTTTATTTCTATCAACAATGAGACACATTAAATAGTACACATTTAAGTTCCTTTGAGACACATTAAATAGTACACATTTCAAGTTCCTTGTATCAGAGAGAGTACCCATTGGTCATGACTAATAAGAAATCGAGAAGAACACAAGCAAATTACACAAGACACAAAGAAATCTTTACACCTAGAATAGATCAATTTGATAGGTGGCCGACAAAGAAATTAAAAACCTGATGACTCTTGACCCAACTAAAGCACAGTAGAAGAAAAGTTACAAGTGAGAACACAAACCCATGCTAAGATACTCTCAACTCAATCTGAAGCAATGACACCCAATAGGCAGAATCAAAGGGTCATAACATATAGTGCTAGGCACAACCACAACATCATTATTATTTTTTCAGCATTTAGTAACATTTATTGAAAGGTGGTCGAGGAGATTGTGAATGTACAAGAACTCTTCGAAACTGAAGGGTAACAAGTAGAGGATAACTCAGAATCAGGAAGAGGTCCAATGGACGTTACTGATCACTAGAGAACCCCAGTTACTTGAAAACTCCAAACAGTTAAGAGGGAGATGGTAAGGTAGTCGAGCCAAGGTATTCCCTACAATTAATTGTCTGAAATAAGGTAATCGAGTCCAAAGGAGATGGCAATGACAAGCAACGAGCAGAAAGCTCCCAAGATACTTGCTGCATGGTTGGTCGTGCGCCAGGGTCACTACATACACATGCTAGTGCAACAGCCACAGAACAGACAATTTGATCCGCGACTGAGATGGTGGGGCTCGAGAGGCGTCGATCTAACACATCCTTCAGCAATATGTTTTGGTTGGTTGATGATAGGAAAGAGGCAATTAATTCTCCAGGATGTGTTCCCATAATCACTTCAAGTGCCAGAACCCCAAAGCTATACACATCGCATTTTTTAGTAACCTGCATGGTGAAAGCAAGTTCTGCAAAACACAAGCTAAATTGAGTTGTTGAATATGAAATGCCTATAAAAATACAAGTAGAGTCCAATATCTTTAATGATCCAAACCCTCCATTTCTAGTTCATTCAAGAATAACCCATGCACTAAAACTACAACCAATTTAGTAAACATAGTCCTCTTATTTCAGCCCTTCAAAATGATAGTTCGAGTAACAACAAAGTTCATAGTTATATATCTTTGATCCATAACATACCTAGCTAAATGAATGGTTGGGATTATTGATATTGTTGGTTTTTATTTGGATTTTAACCCTCTCATATTTACCATTTTACAAGGAGAAAACATTGGTCTACACCTTTGGTATGTATCTTATCATAGAAAGTCATTTTGAACATAATGAATGGATTAGATATGAGCAAAAATTTCGGTGTCGCCTTCTATCTTAAATGTCGATGTAATAGAGTTGATTATTTAAATTGGGAATATAATTAACCAAATTGGAAGTTCATAATAAAAACGAAAATATGCAATTGATGCAGGATTAATTTATACCTTATAGCATGATTTTTCCATAAACAAAATGCATTTTCTAGCAAGTTCTACACAACACAAGGCTGAATTGAGTTGTTGAATAAGAAATGTTTATAAAAATATAAGTAGGGTCCAACATATTCAATCATCCAAATCCTCTATTTCTTGTTCATTCAAGAATAAGCCATGCCCCACTCATCAAGGGCACAACATCTGTTTCCTAAATGGTTGATGAGGATAAAACATATGAAATGTAAGAGAGGATAGGAAAGCAATGTAAATATTATCAAATTTACGTACCTGGAGCAACATATCCATAAGTGCCTGCAAGCGTAGTCCAGTTGGATGAATCGGGCTTTAGTAGTCTGGCAGTGCCAAAATCAGAGATGCGAGCCTCAAACTCTATATCTAACAAAATGTTACTACTAGAGATGTCACGATGAACAATTGGCGGGACCCGATCATGGTGCATGTATGATATAGCACATGCCACGTCTTTAATAACCTTCAATCTCTTCAACCAATCGAAATCCTGAACTGCTTCATCATTTTGCAAAAGATTAGCTAAACTTCCCCCTTCCATATACTCATAAATCAGAAACTTACATTGTGGATGAGAATAGAACCCATAGAACTTGACAATGTTGTGGTGGCGAACTTCTGTTAATGCATGGATCTCATCTAGAAATTCACCATCCTCTGACAAGTAAAACTTCTTAATGGCAACAACTTTCCCACTTGACAGATTTGCTTGATACACTTTACCGTATCCACCCACGCCAATGCAATGCCGATCAGCGAAATTGTCTGTCACTTGGATGATCTCTTCATAGCTGATCTTCCCTTTGTAATTCCAAATTGAAAATAAGCCTCCATTATCACTCCCATCTAACTTCACGTTTCTCACCACTCTTTGATGCCAAATACAAATAATACTAGTGAATGTAAATGCAAGAACTATGGCACTACCAATTGAAATAATGATGATCAACACTATCTTCTTTCTTCTTTTCTTGTGATCTTCATTAATAGAAACTTGATTACAATGAGGTAGACCTTTTGCATCACCACATAACCCTTTGTTATTCATAAAGGCACCCTGGAGGAAGACATTGCCATCTGGAAGACTACCCTCTAATTCATTGTAGGACAGATCGATAGTTGATAAACTTTGCAGTCCTTCAAAGGAAGATGGAATCGAACCCGAGAGATTGTTGTGGCTAAGATTCAAATTTTCCAAGTTTTTCAATTTCCCGAGTTGAGGTGAAATTTCACCGGAAAGTAAGTTATGGCTAAGATCCAATGTCTCCTGCAGTCCCATAAGATTACCAAATTCAAATGGGATGCTTCCATTCAAGTAATTTTTGCTTAATTTCAAGAAATTAAGCGAAAAACAATTGCCCAATTGTCTAGGAATCGGCCCACTAAGATTATTTGATGAAAGATCAAGGATCTCCAAACTAGACAAAGTTCCGAATTCCATAGGTATCAAACCAGAAATATGGTTATCATTTAAGCTGATATTATACAAGGAGGTTGACCTTAGTAACTCTTTCGGAATTTTTCCTTGCAGATTGTTTGAAGATAACCCAAGTATCTGTAATTGGGTCAACTGTCCGAACTCAACCGGTATATGACCAGTAATCATGTTCCCTGCAATTTTGAACACCATCAATTTTTGACATTTACCCCATCTCGGAGAGAGTTCACCATAGAATTTGTTGTAGCTTAAGTCAACATATGTTAGATTTGGGTAAACACCAAAATCCTCATATATATTGCCTGTCAAGTAGTTTCCATCAAGCCGAATCCTTATCAGGGTAGAACAGTTTCTCAAGTTTGTCAAAATCAAACCAGTGAAACGATTGTTACTTATACTGATGTTTACTAGCGATCTTCCTTCACAAATTTGTGTTGGCAAATTACCAGATAGATTGTTAGCAAACAGCTGTAGAGATTGCAAATTTTTGAGGCTTGGCATTTCTTGGGGTAGGGGACCAGAAAGTTGATTTTCGTAGAGACGCAAGAATGTTAGATTTGACAACTTCCCAATTTCACGGGGAATGGGCCCCTCAAGCTGGTTCTTGTGCAGAGACAAGTCAAACATCTTTACTAAATTTCCAATCTGAGTAGGTATTGAGCCAGAAAGCTGATTTTTGAATAGGTGTAGTACATGAAGGTTGACCAAGTTTCCGATATTGGAAGGGATGGGACCTGTGAGACAGTTAGTTGATAGATCCAAATCAATCATATTTAGTAAATTTCCAAGTTCTTTGGGGATTGGACCGGAGATCAGATTATTGTAGAGATACAATACTGTAAGATTTGACAACTTCCCAATTTTGCGGGGAATGGGCCCCTCAAGCTGGTTTTTGTATAGAGACAAGTCAAACATCTTTACTAAATTTCCAATCTTATGAGGTATTGTGCCAGAAAGCTGATTTTCGAATAGGTGTAGCACATGAAGGTTGACCAAGTTCCCGATATTGGAAGGGATGGGACCTGTGAGACGGTTAGTTGATAGATCCAAATCAATTATATTTAGTAAATTTCCAAGTTCTTCAGGGATTGGACCCGAGATCAGATTATTGTAAAGATACAATACTGTAAGATTTGACAACTTTCCAATTTCACGAGGAATGGGCCCCTCGAGCTGGTTCTTATACAGAGACAAGTCAAACATCTTTACTAAATTTCCAATCTGAAGAGGTATTGAGCCAGAAAGCTGATTTTCAAATAGGTATAGAATATGAAGGTTAACTAACTTCCCAATACTGGAAGGAATAGGACCAGTTAAATGGTTCTTGTATAGCTTCAAATTGATAAGCTTGCTCAAGTTACCGATCGAGGGTGGAATGGAACCACTGAGCTGGTTTTTGAACATGTACAATAAGGTCAGCTCGTTCAAGTTGCCAATAGACCATGGGATTTCATTGCTGAGTTTGTTGTCGGACAAACTTAGCAAATATAGATTTGTTAGATTGCCAATTTCTTTAGGAATGGATCCACTTATCCGGTTCCCATGAAAAGCCAAACTTTCAATCTTTTCAAGCAACCCAATTTCAGATGGAATACTTCCACTTAGTTGATTGAAGCGCATCCGTAGAGTGGCAAGTTTAGACCAACCCCGAAAGAAATCTGGAGCTATTCTTCCAGTGATTAAGTTATTAGAAACGTCAATCCCCACAAGTTGACTCAAATTTGCCAGTGAAAGAGGTAAAGTGCTGGACAGATTATTCAGTGACAGATCGAGATAGGAGAGTTTTGAGAGACTACCGATTTCATCTGGGATGGGTCCGGTGAGAGAGTTGCCGGCGAGATTGAGATTGATCAGATTCGGAAATGAGGAGAAGTTGAAACGGTCGAGGTTTCCATTCAGGCCCAAATTTGGTAGACGTATTTCCGTCACGCCTCTGCTGGCTTTGCATGTGATTCCGGTCCAGTTGCATGGGGAGTCGGTGACGCTTGAAAGTGACCACGAACGGAGAGGATCTGGCTTGAGGAGGCTGGATTTCCATTGGAGAAGCGCTCGTGCTTGCTGCGTTGGGTTGGATAATGGTATTGTCAATGCAGGGAATGATAGCAGGAAGAGGCAGAAATGCATGAAGCGGAGGGAGAACATGTTGGCTGGCTGGAGTACTTTGTGGATTTTCTTGTGCTTAGAGGCTGAATTTATAATGCTCCAACACGGTAATAATCTATCGTTTTTGGACGATTCTCACCATTATCTTTAGAGGAATGCCAAATTCACATATCGATTGACTTAGAAGTCCAAAAGAAAAAAAGGGGTAGAAAGGCAGGATGACTTAGAAATCTAGCTATTCAACGCATGGAAAGTGGTTAGAAATTCACTAATCGATTAAAAAGAAAAACATGTGGAAGGGTGGGAAGACTTGGAAGCCTAGCTATTTAACGTGTTGCCAATCTTTTGTCATGAATCATGATCTACGGAGCGAAGGTCACGGAAACAGCGCCTACGTAAGGTAAACGGGTTCATACTTTGAATGATCTTAACCCTTCATTTTAAAGATATGCCGTCGTCGATTAGGCATGCAACCAAAATCTTGTATTTGATTTGGACGATCCTTGCTAGTCTCCTTAAGATAAAGATATCTATTCAATACATTCAACCTCTTTCCTAGAAAGAAATGAAGGAGGAAAAAGTTAATATTCTAACCAATCACACGCATGTTAGGGTTTCCAGTTAGGCCTTGGGCCAGAATATGGAGTGACTTGGAAATCCCTTAAATTCCAGCTATTTAACGTGTGAAATGGTGGGATAAGGAAGCATAGCATAGGTGAGGTGAGGTGAGGTGTATACTTTGGCTAATCCACACCATTCATTTTGAGGACAAAAATCTATTCTTTTGGACGATCCTAGCCTTTATCCTTTCGAGCATTGCTAAACTAAAGGGCCTTAAATTCGCTTTTGGACGGCCAGGATTTTCCCGTGAGTGGAATACTGAGGCACATATGTTCAGATAAGAAGCGGCTCCCTTGATTGTAACAGTTTGTAGCGTGTTGGGGCATTGGGGCCCAGCCGATGTTTATCCGCGTGAGAGGTACTTGTGAGACGCTTCATCTACGGGAATATCCAAACATGATAGAGCCAGAGTTTTCCCTCTTGAGTCTCGTGGGCCATGGATGATCGTGACCACTACTATTCTAGCCTAGCGAGACGAGTGGCAGCTGAAGAATTGATTATGTGCCAAGTCAAGGAAATACAGCCAAGATTATGTACGAGAAGACCCACCTTTAGATCACAAAATCATAGACATTGAAGGAGAAATGAGGGGCGGGGCCTTTAATTCACGTCATGTTGTATGTTGTTGTAGATGCGATGAATGATGGCAAGAATGGGAGAAAAAAGAGGAAGCGGAGAAATAACATGTTGGTTGGCTGCTACTCTCTAATTCAACTGCAAATGAAGCCAATTCAACTGCTATTGCATGACGAATTCCTAACGTTCATTATAACTCCAAAAATGCTAGAAGATAGCGTGATTCATGCTTTGGGCAATTTCGCGGGGAAGACAACCGAGTTGCAAATCAAATGATTTGACTGATCTTGATGTATGTTTAGTTGGCATGGTTGGAAATTAATTTCCACGAAAGAAGGAATTCTTGCGCCTGTGGTGGCTGTAAAATTGGAGATGGCGAAGAGTCGCGTCAATTAGTGACCATACCCTAATTGACCTAAAGGGGTAAGGTAAGGGTTAAGAAATTTGTGTTAGACTTGAAATTGGTGACCTATTGTCATATTAAAGGTATTAGGGGCCAAACATTTTTATATGCTTTGATATATTAATTAAAATTCCTCTGTAAATATTTTGTTGGAACTTTAAATACAAAGGTATTTTGATAATCAAAATTATTGTAATTTGGTATGGATACAATGGCCCTTGTTCTTTGGTAGAAATGTTTTGATTTGTTTATATGAGTTATAAATTATTAATAAAAAAGATACAATTACTCTATAATTGTTACCAAACAATCTTTCAATGCTAAAGTATTTTAGGTGCAAAGGTCAACATGGGGTCCCAATTCAAATTGATCTTTATAAGTTAGGGGTAGGGCCGGCTATTTTTTGACTAGAACGTTGTTAGGGTTAGAAAACTATGACCTGAGTAGCATTAGGGTCAAGGTTTGGGTCAGCTTAAATTAGGGCTGACCCGCTACCATCCCTACGTAAAATAGAAGGTTTTGAGTTTATTTTGTGATAGACCATTTATTTCACAACCATAACAAGTCCAAAAAACAACATCTTGCAAATATTAAATAAAAGGAGATATTTGGAACTTGGCTCTCTAGGATACGCCGAATAAGGTAAATGGCTTGGATTATTAAAGAGGCATGCAAATGGGCCCAATCAAAGTCATGGACTACATCATTTTGTAGAAGATTAGCTAAGCTTCCCCTTTCCATGTACTCATAAACCAGAAACTTGCATTGTGGATGTGAATAAAACCCATAGAACTTGACAATATTACGGTGGTGAACTTCTATTAATACTCGAATCTCATTTCTGAAGCCTGTCTCATCTAGAAATTCACCGTCCTTCGATAGGTAAAGCTTCTTAATAGCTATTACTTTCCCACTTATAGATCTGCTCGATACACTTTATCATATCCACCCATGCCGACGCAATGCTGATCATTAAAATCATTTGTCACTTGGATGATCTCTTCGTAACTAATCTTTCCTTTATAGTTCTAAATTGAAAATAAGTCACCGTTCTTACTTCCATATGACTTCATATTTCTCACTACTCTTTGATACCAACTGTAGATAAAAAGGGCAGCCCCGATACACAAAGCTCCCGCCTATGAGGGGTCTGGGGAAGGGGTGGACCACAAGGGCCTATAGTAAGCAGCCTTACCTTGCATTTTGCAAGAGGTTGATTCCACGCATTGAATCCGTGACCTTAATATCACAGGATGACAACTTTTACCGTTGCTCCAAGGCTCCCCTTCTTGATACCAAATGTAGATAATACTAGCAAATCAAATGCAAAAACTATGGCACTACTAATTAAAATAATGAGGATTAACATGATCTTCTTTCTTCTCTTCTTGTGATCTTCATCAATGAGAATTTGATTACAATAAGGTAGACCTTCTACATCACCACATAGCCATTTGTTATTCATAAAAGAACCACATCAAAAGACATTGTCATCTAGAAGACTACCATCTAATTCATTGTAGGACAAATTGATAATTGATAAACTTTACATTCCTTCAAAGGAAAATGGAACTGAACATGATCGTTGTGGGAGAGATTGAGATTTTCCTAGTTTTCCAATTGTAATGAAATTTCACCGGAAAGTAAGTTATGGCTAAGATCCAATATCTCCTGTAGTCCCACCATATTACAAATTTCAAATGGGATGCTTCCATTCAAGTAATTTTTGCTTAATTTCAAGTAATAAAGTTTAAAACAATTGCCCAATTGTCCAGGAATTGGCCCACTAAATTTATTTGATGATAAATCAAGGATATCCAAATTGGACAGATTTTCGATTTGTAAAGGTATCCAACCAACAATGTGGTTATCCTCTAAGGCAATGTTAAACATGGAGGTGAATCTTAATAATTCCTTTGGAATTTCTACTCGCAAGTACTTATAACTGGGTTAATTGTCCGAACTCAACTGGTATCTGACCAATAATCATCTTCCTAGTAATCTAAAACCTTGTCAATTTTTGACATTTACCCCATCATGGAGAGAGTTTGTCATAAAATTTATTGTAGCTTAAATCAACATATGTCAGATTTGGGTAAACACCGAATCCTCAAATATATTTCCTGTTAAATAGTTTCTTTCAAGCCAAATCCTCGCCAAGGTAGAACAGTTTCTCAAGCTTGTGGGAATCAAACCTATAAATTGATTGTCTTGTATAGTGATGTGAATTAGATTTCTTCCTTCGCAAACTTGTGATAGCAAATTACCAGAAAGATTGTTGTAACCTACTTCAAGAAACTGCAAATTTCTAAGGCTTGGCATTTCTTGGGGTAGCGAACCAGAAATTGATTTCACTTAGGGTTAAGTAAGCAAGGGCAATCAAGTTCCTAATACTAGAAGGGATAGGACCTATGAGAAGGTTTAATGATAGATCCAAACCAGTCATATTAGGACCTATGAGATGGTTTAATGATAGATCCAAACCAGTCATATTAACTAAATTTTCAATTTGAGGAGGTATTAAGCTAGAAGGCTGATTTAAAAATAGGTGTAGTATATGAAGGTTAACCAAGTTTCCAATACTAGAAGAAATGGGACTGGTGAGATGGTTAGTTGATAGATCCAATTAAGTCATATTTACTAAAATTCCCTATTCTTCAGGGATTGGACCGGAGATATGATTATTGTAGAGATAAAAGAGTGTAAATTTTGACACCTTCTCAATTTTGCGGGGAATGGGCCCGGCAAGGAGGTTCTCAATCACTTCCAAATTGATAAGCTTGTTCAAGTTACCAATTGAGGGTGGAATGGAACTAGTGAGCTGGTTTCCGAACATATACAATAAGGCAAGCTTGTTCAAGTTGCCAATAGACCAGGGGATTTCCTTGCTGAGTTTGTTGTCGGACAAACTTATCTAGATTTGTTAAATTGCCAATTTCACAAGGTATGGATCCACTAATCATGTTCCCATGAAAAGCCAAAATATAGATCTTTTCAAGCAACCCAATTTCAGTTGGAATACTTCCAGTTAGTTGATTGAAGCTGATCCATAGAATGACAAGTTTAGACCAACCCCGAAAGAAATCTGGAGCTATTCTTCCAGTGATCAAGTTATTAGAAACGCGAATCCCCATTGAGTCAAATTTGCTAGTGAAAGTGGCAAAGTGATTGAGAGATTATTCAGTGACACATCAAGGTTAGGACCAGCTAAGATTCTGCCCAACCTGACTTCCAAATCTCTTAGTATGAAATGTAAGAAGAATAGTTTGAGGATGTGCAAAGTTGTGCTTCTGATTCCCAGAAAGCCAACGGCTAAAAGCTTTTTATATATTTTTTGTAGAAATCTATGACCAAACGCTTATTAGAAGAAAATGAGATGTGCTATAAAAGGCTTACTAATCTTGTCGCTAGCCCAAAATGCACAACCGAAAGAGCACTTCCCAAGAACTCCTCCAACTTTATGCACGAAGATGTCCATATTTGGATGATCGGATACGTTCATCTCATTTTTCTGACCTTAGATATCTTGAATGATCTTATAAGGTGGTTGGCCAAATCCGACCATCTCAAAATCCGATAAATCTGAGGCTTTTAGATGTATGGCTATCAAAAGCTTCAACAAATTAAAGGATTGTGATCAACTAACAAGGACAATTTCGTAGAAAACCATCTGGCCAAAGATGGCAAATTAATGGTCCCGATCACTGAACTTCTGGCTCCACTAGTTTTTTCTGGTAGCTCGTGGAAAGTAAGTGCATCTCTCATGCAACAACACCTTACCAAAATAATTAATTTCCATGGCAAACAAATACGGCCACACATTTCTTAGCTTCAAGTTCAGAATACGATGGCTCCTTGTCAAGTGTATTGTGATGTTGTTAGTGTAAAAGGGTTTTTTGGATGATCTGACCCGTTCATCTGGTTACTCTTGCCTTACAGAGGTTCAGATTTTGTGTGGAAGGATGATTCTAAGATCTGCAAAGTCGTACTATTAATTGCAGGAAATGGACGGCTAGAAGCCCTATTTATACGGGCAGCAGTTAATATTCCACGATTGAAAATGCAGTTTTTAGGACCAGATCATAAACCATTTGGCATGAGTTTTGGATTACAAGACATCTAAAGGCAGAGGAATCTAAGTAAAGTGGTCAGATCATGCCCTTTCATACAAAAGGGACAATTACTGTATCAAATCTGTTGATTGTAGCTTCACGTGAACCTCTTATGCACTCCAGTGGCTTAAGGTCACATGAGCAAGAAGGTGGGGGGTTCGAGGTTTGTGGTTGGGGGAGGGAAAATGCAGTTAGGAAAAAGGGAAGAGGTATTGACAGATTAGATCAGTGGAATTGGTTTGTTTTGGAGGAAGATCTAGGAACCCCTACGGAGGATACCTTACAATGATGGTTCAGGATCATTACGTTTAATGTGGGACCGGCAAAGCACTCAAACATCTAGACGTTCCCACCTCCGCATCCTAGGCAAATTGACCTATGGCGAAGAAGAAGCTTAATTAGGAGACTTGAAAATCGAGGGCTTATGGTCATCTCACTCAGTGTGGGATTGTGCCCCACACTGACTAATATGCTCAAAGAAAGTAAACTTGCAATTGAATGACTAGATGAACGGGTCAGATCAACCAAAAGTCGGACCCACGAGCTAAAAGTATGGCCCTGGATGGCAAGTTCACATCCTGCGCCTCTCCTTGTTATGCTTATTTATAGGTTAAAGGTGTTGGAAAGATTTTAAGTATATTTATAGGTTATAGGTTTCTATAATTGGTTTTAGGTAATTTATATCCAATCACTATAATGTTTTTATTCATAACATATCTAAAGTTGGAGAGATCAAATCAACGGCTCATATCAACAAAAGTGGGGCACTGCCCAACTTGTCTTGTCGTGGTGCCCACTGTTGCATTTCATACTTGTCCACCTTTTAAGTTTTGAAATGTATAAAGAAGTTTAAAACAGGACAGTTAGAATCCTTCATTACCAAGATAGGGCCCACAATCTCAATAGTGCTGGATAGAGATGGCACAAGGTTGGGCTAATATGAGACCTAACACTAATTTGACCTATAAGGATCTAGTTAGGGGCATGCATAAAAAAATTATGACCTAAATTTATATTAGGGTCAGGTTAAGACAAATGAGTAAAATATTTGGGACTCTTAACATTATTTTGTGTATTTAAATGCTCTTTGCTATTCAATTATCATGTGTCAAATTTTTTTATCTACTAAATGACAAGCTCAAACTATATTATCTTTCACCTGCGTATTTCACATCAGATGAAAATTTTTCACCAGACAAAGGTATAATTACATTATAATTTTTATAAATTAAATTCTTAAATATGAAAATTTTTAGGTGGTGGGTAAATTAGAGGAACTAAATCGAATTGATTGGGATACAAATTAGGGTTATGGGAGACAAATTTTTAAACTGAACCCATCCATGTAAAAAATCAGATAATTTGATAAGCCATTTTTTTTTTTTGTTTTTTTTTTTTTTTTGTTTCAGAATACGATTAACCAACATGTTAACTAATCGATTACAATAAATTTGATCGGATTCTGCAGTTTTTAACCTAAAATTAGTAAGGGTGGCATTATAGTCGAGGTTAGGACCAAATAAAATTCTACTCATCATTTACTCCCAAACCTCTTTAGATATCTTTTAGTTGAAAACACGTGTGGAAGGATGGTTTGTAGATATGCAAAGTTGTACTTTTGATTCCCAGAAAGTGGACTGCTAAAAGAGAGAGCGGTTTACATTCAATGATCGTAAACATAGCTTCTATGATCATAAAAATGATCCTTTTGGTATGTGTTTTGGATTAAAAGACATCCAAATGCAGTCGAGCCGGGTAAAGAGGGTAGTAGACCACCTGATTGCAAGGCATGCGGAAAGTAGAATTGTTTACACTAACCAACACCAACCTCTTGCCCACTCTAGTGGCTCAAGGTTACATCCACAGAGAGGTGTAAGGTTCAAGGTTGGTGAGAGAGTGGAAGAGAGAGAATAAAGATTAGGTATTCTTAAAATCCCTTTATATATATATATATATGTTTACAATAACTCAAATTTAACCATTAAAGAAATAGACCTGTATTTGCATAACGATACTGCAATGCTCCATGCACTTGCGGTAAAACATCAATAATAACATATAGTGTTGGGCACAACCACAACATCAATTTTTTACATTTATTTTTTAAACATTCAATAAAATTTATTGCAAGGCAGTAGAGGAGATTGCGAATCTACAAGGACTCTTCGAAACCGAAGGGTAACAAGTAGATGAGAACTCAGAATCAGGAAGAGGTCCAATGGACGTTACTGATCGCTAGAGAACTCCAGTTACTTGAAAACACCAAACAGTTAAGAGGGAGATGGCAAGGTAGTTGAGCCAAGGTATTCCCTATGATTAATTGTCTGAAATAAGGTAATCGAGTCGAAAGGGGATGGCAAAGACAAGCAACGAGCAGAAAGCTCCCAGGATACTTGTTGCATGGTTGGTCGTGAGCTAGGTTCACTACATACACATGCTAGTGCAACAGCCACAGAACAGACAATTTGATCCTCGACTGAGATGGTGGGGCTGGAGAGGCGTCGATCTAATACATCCTTCAGCAATATGTTTTGGTTGGTTGATGATAGGAAAGAGGCAATTAATTCTCAGGATATGTTCCCATAATTACTTCAAGTGCCAGAACCCCAAAGCTATACACATCGCATTTTTCAATAACCTGCATGGTGAAAGCAAGTTCTGCAAAACACAAGCTAAATTGAGTTGCTGAATATGAAATGCCTGTAAAAATACAAGTAGGGTCCAATATCTTTAATGAGCCAAACCCTCCATTTCTAGTTCATTCAAGAATAACCCATGCACCAAAACTACAACCTATTTAGTCAACATAGTCCTCTTATTTCAGGCCTTCAAAATGACAGCTCGAGTAACAGCAAAGTTCATAGTTATATATCTTTGATCCATAACATACCTAGCTAGATGAATAGTTAGGATTATTGATATTGTAGGTTTTCATTTGGATTTTACCCCACTCATATTTACCATTTTACAAAGAGCAAACATTAGTCTACACCTTTGGTATGTATCCTATCATAGAAAGTCATTCTGAACATAATGAATGGATTAGATATGAGCAAAAATTTTGGTGTCGCCTTCTATCTCAAATGTCGGTGTAATAGAGTTGATTATTTAAATTGGGAATATAATTAACCAATTTGGAAGTTCATAATAAAAATGAAAAAATGCAATTGATGCAGGATTAATTTATTCCTTATAGCATGATTTTTCCAAAAACAAAATGCATTTTCTGGCAAGTTCTACACAACACAAGGCTGAATTAAGTTGTTAAATAAGAAATGTTTATAAAAATATAAGTAGGGTCCAACAAATTCAATGATCCAAATCCTCCATTTCTTGTTCATTCAAGAATAAGCCATGCCTCACTCATCAAGGGCACAACATCTGTTTCCTAAATGGTTGATGAGGAGAAAACATATGAAATGTAAGAGAGAATAGGAAAGCAATGTAAATATCATCAAATTTACGTACCTGGAGCAACATATCCGTAATTGCCTGCAAGCGTAGTCCAGTTGGATGAATCGGGCTTCAATAGTCCGGCAGTGCCAAAATCAGAGATGCGAGCCTCAAACTCTAGATCCAACAAAATATTGTTACTAGAGATGTCACGATGAACAATCAGCGGGACCCGATCATGGTGCATGTACGATATAGCACATGACACGTCTTTAATAACCTTCAATCTCTTCAACCAATCAAAATCCTGGACTGCTTCATCATTTTGCAAAAGATTAGCTAAGCTTCCCCCTTCCATATACTCATAAATTAGAAACTTACATTGTGGATGAGAATACAACCTATAGAACTTGACAATGTTGTTGTGGCGAACTTCTGTTAATGCACGAATCTCATTTCTAAAGCTTATCTCATTTAAAAATTCACCATCCTCTGATAGGCAAAGCTTCTTAACGGCAACTACTTTTCCACTCGACATATTTGCTTGATACACTTCACCGCATCCACCCACACCGATGCAATGCCGATCAGTGAAATTGTCTGTTATTTGGATGATCTCTTCATAGCTGATCTTTCCTTTGTAATTCCAAATTGAAAAATAAGCCTCCATTATCACTCCCATCTAACTTCATGTTTCTCACCACTCTTTGATGCCAAATACAGATAATACTAGTGAATACAAATGCAAGAACTACGGCGCTACCAATTGAAATAATGATGATCAACACCATCTTCTTTCTTCTTTTCTTGTGATTTTCATTAATAGGAACTTGATTACAATGAGGTAGACCTTTTGCATCACCACATAACCCTTTGTTATTCATAAAGGCACCCTGGAGGAAGACATTGCCATCTGGAAGACTACCCTCTAATTCATTGTAGGACAGATCGATAGTTGATAAACTTTGTAGTCCTTCAAAGGAAGATGGAATCGAACCCGAGAGATTGTTGTGGCTAAGATTCAAAATTTCCAAGTTTTTCAATTTCCCGAGTTGGGGTGAAATTTCACCGGAAAGTAAGTTATGGCTAAGATCCAATGTCTCCTGTAGTCCCATAAGATTACCAATTTCAAATGGGATGCTTCCATTCAAGTGATTTTTGCTTAATTTCAAGAAATGAAGCAAAAAACAATTGCCCAATTGTCTAGGAATCGGCCCACTAAGATTATTTGATGAAAGATCAAGGATCTCCAAACTAGACAAAGTTCCGATATCCATAGGTATCAAACCAGAAATATGGTTATCATTTAAGCTGATATTATACAAGGAGGTTGACCTTAATAACTCTTTCGGAATTTTTCCTTGCAGATTGTTTGAAGATAACCCAAGTATCTGTAATTGGGTCAACTGTCCGAACTCAACCGGTATCTGACCAGTAATCATGTTCCCTGCAATTTTGAACACCATCAATTTTTGACATTTACCCCATCTCGGAGAGAGTTCACCATAGAATTTGTTGTAGCTTAAGTCAACATATGTTAGATTTGGGTAAACACCAAAATCCTCATATATATTGCCTGTCAAGTAGTTTCCATCAAGCCGAATCCTTATAAGGGTAGAACAGTTTCTCAAGTTTGTAGGAATCAAACCTGTGAAATGGTTGTTACTTATACTGATCTTTACTAGCGATCTTCCTTCGCAAATATCTGTTGGCAAATTACCAAATAGATTGTTATCACTCAGCTGTAGAGATTGCAAATTTCTGAGGCTTAGAATTTCTTGGGGTAGGGGACCAGAGAGTTGATTTTCGTAAAGATGCAAGAATGTTAGATTTGACAACTTCCCAATTTCACGGGGAATGGGCCCCTCAAGCTGGTTCTTGGATAGAGACAATTCAGACATCTTAACTAAATTTCCAATCTGAGGAGGTATTGAGCTAGAAAGCTGATTTTCAAATAGGTATAGTACACAAAGGTTAACCAAGTTCCCGATACTTGAAGGAATTGGACTAGTGAGACGGTTAGTTGACAGAGCCAATTCATTCATATTTACTAAATTTCCCAATTCTTCAGGGATTGTCCCCAAAATCTGATTGTCGAAGAGATACAAGAGTGTAAGATTTGACAACTTTCCAATTTCGTGAGGAATGGACCCCTCAAGCTGGTTCTTGAACAGTTCCAAATGGATAAGCTTGGTCAAGTTACCGATCGAGGGTGGAATGTGACCACTGAGTTGGTTTTCGAACATATACAATGAGGTCAGCTTGTTCAAGTTGCCAATAGACCGTGGGATTTCATTGCTGAGTTTGTTTTCGGACAAACTTAGCAAATGTAGATTTGTTAGATTGCCAATTTCTTTGGGTATGGATTCACTAATCATGTTCCCACGAAAAGACAACTTCGATCTTTTCAAGCAACCCAATTTCAGATGGAATACTTCCACTTAGTTGATTGAAGCGCATCCGTAGAGTGGCAAGTTTGGACCAACCCCGAAAGAAATCTGGAGCTATTCTTCCAGTGATCGAGTTATTACAAATGTCAATCCCCACAAGTTGACTCAAATTTGACAGCGAAAGAGGTAAAGTGCTTGAGAGATTATTCATTGACAGATCAAGATAGGAGAGTTTTGAGAGACTACCGATTTCATATGGGATGGGTCCACTGAGAGAGTTGCCGGTGAGATTGAGATTGATCAGATTCGGAAATGATGAGAAGTTGAAATGGTTGAGGTTTCCTTCCAGACCCAAATTTGGTAGATGTATTTCCGTCACGCCTCTGCTGGCTTTGCATGTGATTCCGGTCCAGTTGCATGGGGAGTTGGTGACGCTTGAAAGTGACCACGAACGAAGAGGATCTGGCTGGAGGAGGCTGGATTTCCATTGGAGAAGCGCTCGTGCTTGCTGCGTGGGGTTGGATAATGGTATTGTCAATGCAGGGAATGATAGCAGGAAAAGGCAGAAATGCATGAAGCGGAGAGACAACATGTTGGTTGGCTGGTACAGCATGGAGTATTTTATGGATTTTCTTTTGTTTAGGAGCTGAATTTATAAACCTCCAACAGGTACTACAGGCCAGACTATGCGTGAGGTATGCGCTTGTTAATCCAAATCGTTGATTTTAAGGATAACGTCGTCGATTGGGCGGACAGCAATAATCTTCCTCTTTTGGACGATTCTGACCATTATCTTCAGAGGAATGACAAATTCACTTATGGATTGACTTGGAAGTCAAGCCATATTTAACGTGTGGAAAGGTAGGGCAAGGGCCTACCACAACGGTTGGGAAGGTCATGGAAGCACAGCCTAGATTAGGCTCGGGTACTTACTTTGAATGATCTTAACCGTTCATATGCTAAATCACAGCGCCTGTGGCTTTTGCATGTAGGGCTTCAAATTGGGCGAGGGCCAAAATATGGTGTGACTTGGAAATCCCTTGAAGTCAAGTTATTTAACGTGTGAAATGGTGGGATAAGGACCTACCTTGTCCGGGAGTCTTGTGTCTAATCTTTGTCCACAAACGACCCTTTCCCTCCTTAATTAGCCTGTCTCCATCTTTCCTTGTCTTGGCCACCCCTCGTCTTTCAGTCCGGAGAAGCTACATCAAGAATCCTGACCATTCATTACCGGGACCCACGGGCACTGAACATGGAAAGTTTCCAACTTTTGAATAATCAGCCCTATTGTTTAGGTAGATGCATGTGCGTTATTACACGTATAAAACATCGGCTTAATTAGCTTATCTTCTTATTGGAAAAGGATAATATTTGTCGTGTAAAACTCAAGAAATCGTGGTCTAGACTATGCATAACGTACTCTTGTTAATCCAAACCGTTCATTTTAAGGACACCGTCATCAATCCGGCGTAGCACAGCAATTTTCTCTTTTGGACGATTCTGACCATTATATAAATAGGAATGCTAAATTCACATGTCGATTGACTTAGAATTCCACTGAAGTCAAGCTGTTTAACGTGTGGAGAAATCCGAGAACAAAACAGAAAATGATTGTCAAGCTATTAAGATGTGTACCTACTTCTTATCATCAACCTCAATCTACACCTTATATTGTTTTTGGAGACATAATCGACAGCTAAGAAGGGAAGCTTTGGCGCTTGTCATTGTGTGATCTTGAAGTCACGGGTTTAAAGTATCAAAAATCTCTTAAAAAATACAAGATAAAACTGCATACTATTTAACATCTGTGGTCTGTCCTTCCTTAAACCCCATATACACAGAAACTTTGTGTAAAGGGCTGCCCTTCTTTCCATAAAACTGCTAGGCTGTTGCTGTGCATTACGGCCCACCTTTTTGATAAAAGAGTGGTCACGTAGATGCTCGGCAGGAAGAGGTTTACTTAATGATGGGTAGCTGTTAACTGATTTAAAGGTCACCACAGGGGTTGATAATTGATTTAGGGGTCACGCGAGATGTCCAGTTGTAAGAGAAATGCTATTAAGACTGAGTTTAGTTTTCTAAACCAACTAGATGACACCAATTAGTTTTCACCTTTCAATGATCCGACTAAACGATCATCTTGTTTGGCGTCCTTAGTTTACACATCCATAAAACTCTGCCCATTGGATACTTCTAGTTTCTAGTTTTTTTTTTTCAGTTTAAAAATCCATTAAAAATTATTTCAAACTGAAACGGCATAACTGAGATCATATCTAACTTATTTAAGGGAGACCTAATAAGATGATTGGGTCTGATCAAACAAAGATGGAGGCCTAGATAGGAAAGTCCGGGAGATCAGTCCACAATACAGTTGGATAGCGTTTGTCACTTATAATTGAGGGGTCACTTAATTTTGGGTGGTTGTTCTGTAGTTAATAGAGTCGTGGATAAGATGACAACTGGCCCACTAAGATTATTTGATGATAGATCAAGGATCTCCAAAGTGAACAGAGTTCAAATTTCCTAAGTATCAAACTAGAAATGTGGTTATCTTTTAAGCTGATATTAAACACGGAGGCAGACCTTAATAAATCTTCCTAAATTTCTCCTTGAAAATTGTTTGAAGACAACCCAAGTACCGGTAATTGGGTCAAATGTCTGAACTCAACTAGTATCTAACCAGTATTCATGTTCTCTATAATCTAGAACCTCATCAAATTTTGACATTTATCCGATCGTGGAAAGAGTTCACCATAGAATTTATTGTAGTTTAAATCAACATATGTTAGATTTGGGTAAACTCCAAAATCCTCAAATATATTTCTTGTTAGATAGTTTCTTTCAAGCCTAATCCTCACTAGGGTAGAACAGTTTCTCAAGTTTGTGGGAATCAAACCTGTAAAATGATTGTTATGCATAGATATGTGAGTTAGTGATCCTCCTTCGCAAAGCCATGATGGCAAATTTTTGGATAGATTGTTATCACCCACCTCTAGAAATTGCAAATTTCCAAGGCTTGATATTTCTTGGAGAAGGGGACCAGATAGTTGATTTTGGAACACACTTAAATTGGTAAACAATGTCAAATAAGCCAAGGGAAGAGGAATAGAGCTTCTAAGATTGTTGGTTTGCAATTGTAAACCAATACGATTGGTTAGATTCCCAATTTGAGGAGATATTGAACCTGAAAGCTGATTATCCGAGAGAAGCAATAGTGTGAAATTTAACAACTTCCCAATTTTACGTGGAATGAGCCCCTCAAGCTAGTTCCTAAACAAAGAAGCTAGTTCTTGAACAAAGACAATTGAAGTAACTTTACTAAATTTCTAAGTTCTTCAAGGATTGGACCCAAGATTTGATTATTGTAGATGGGCCCCTCAAGCTTATTCATGTACAGAGACCATTATTTTTTGAACGATTCTGACCATTATCTTTGAGAGGAATGACAAATTCACGCATAGAGGAAGTCGAGCTATATTTAACGTGTGGAGAGGATGGATAAAGGCCTACCACAGCGGTAGTCTTGCTGCGAATCTTTG
This sequence comes from Warburgia ugandensis, assembly GCA_035236585.1. Taxonomy (NCBI): domain Eukaryota; kingdom Viridiplantae; phylum Streptophyta; class Magnoliopsida; order Canellales; family Canellaceae; genus Warburgia; species Warburgia ugandensis. The sequence continues at coordinate 71,209,422 of CP141134.1, forward strand.
TAATGGTCTACGGATTGAAGGCGAAGGAAACACAGCCCATATTAGGCTCCGGCACATACTTTGAATGATCTTAACCGTTCATTTTAAAGATGTTGCCGTCGTTGACCAGGCATACGACTAAAAAATCTTGTATTTGATTTGGACGATGGATCATGACTATTATCTCCAAGTGGAATATGGTAAATCACAACGCCTTGGCCGTTGCATATGGTGCTTCCAATTGGGCCTACCTTGTCTGGGTGTCTTGTCTCTAATTTTTGTCAACCGACTACCCTTTTCATCCTTAATTAGCTTGACTTGGCGATTCCTTGCCTTCGCCACCCATTCTCTTTAGTCCAGACAAAAGCGTCACATAGGATGGGATCGATGAAAGAATCCTGGCCATTCATTACCGGGACCAACGGGCACTGCCCATTCTCTTCAGTCCAGACAAAAGCGTCACATAGGATGGGATCGATGAAAGAATCCTGACCATTCATTACCGGGACCAACGGGCACTGAACATGGAAAGTTTCCAGTGAAGTTTCCAACTTTAGAATTATCAGTCTTGTTTCTAATCTTTGTCATCATCTACATTGTACAAGTCAAGGAAACCCAGCCTAGGTAAGGTGTATACTTTGGCTAATCCACACCATTCATTTTGACGATTGGGCATACAACAAAAATCTACTCTTTTAGACGACCTTAGCCTTTGTCAGTCGAGCATTGCTAAACTAAAGGACCTTCGCTTTGGGACGGCCAGGATTTTCATGTGAGCGGGCTATTGAGGCACAGATGTTTAGATAAGAAGCGGGTCCCCCGATGGTAACAGTTTGTAGCGTCTTGGGACATAGGGCCCAGCTGTCATTTATTGATGGGAGAGGTAATTGTGAGACAGTTCATCGTCATTATCAAAACCTTATCCCAATTAGGAGTCGGCCACATAAATCTTATTTCTCCACTTGAATATTCAAACATGGGACCACTGGACAGAGCCAGAATGTTCTCTCTCGAGTCTTGTAGCCATGCACAAAAATCTTCTCCCCAGGTTGATCGTGACCGCTACTATTCTTGACTAGAGAGAAGAATGGCAGCTGAATCTCAACCAACTGCAGTGAAGAACTGAACAGCCGAAAAATCACTTCCCTCGTCGATTGACCTCAACCATAATCATCTAGACTAAGGATTGGACGGTTAATAAAGTTGGCAAAACAATGGTAGGTAGTTAAATCTTTGCCAATTCGATGGTTCAGATCTTCAAATGGAGACGACTTTTGGCAGATTGACCATCTAGATTGCGCCGCGGAAGAATCTGGACTTGGGATCACCGATCATCCGCCCACATGCTTTGGAGTCCTCATTCTATTTATTATTTATTTAGGAAAAATAATAGCAGGCAGCAGAGATGTTTACTGAAAAATAAACACCAAACAAATCAAAGACTTAGAATCATCCATCAGTGAAACGCATTTCTGCGATTCGTCTAGTCGTACGTAGATAGCTGTTTGAGATCAATGGTTGGGATCACTTAAATAGTAGGTCCCGGGTATGCAACACAAATCTTCACTGTGTAAAAGTCAAGGAAACTCAGCCTAGATTATGTGCGGAGGTCTATAACCATTCACTTTTACACGAAGGGAACCACCCTTGGATGATCCTATCTGTTCAGCTGGTTCGTCACAAAATCACAACGATTGGACGATTCTAGCTCCTAAAACATCTGAGCCTTTAATGTTGATGCTATGAATGTTAGCAAGAATGCTAGAAAAAACAGGAAGTGGCGAAATAACATGTTGGTTGGCTGATGGTCTCGAGTGGGTATTTTTTCTTGTGTTTAGTTTAGAAAGGGAGTCTTGGAGCAAGGTAGAGTAGTCTCAGTGTGACCTGGTGATCGGTTTGAGGCCCGGAAATAGCATCTTATGGCATATTTTAGACATTTTTTGGTCTACCCCTTCTCCGGACCTTGTATGTGTGAATATGTGGGAACTTTATGCACCAAGACTGCCCATGTTTAGAGAGTGTCATTATCACTTTCACATTCAAGAACCTTATACATGCAAAGTGGCAAATTAATTTCTCATACCTCTATCTCACCAGCCTATAAATCTTCACATTGAATCCATGAAAGCATAACAAAATCCACATATTTTCATCATCACTCCATCCAAAACACCAAGCATAAAATTAATTTTCCTAAAAACAGGAATTCTTGAACTTACTGTGGCTCTAAAATAAGGGACGGCAAAGGGTTGGATAAATTAGGGGGGCCAAACCTTAATTTACATATAAGCGTTAGATTAGGGTCAAGAAATTTATATTAAGGTTAGAGCCAGGGTTAAGATTGGTGACTCGATGTCCTATTAGAGTATTAGGGGTTCAAACAATTTTCCATACTCTGATATATTAACTAAAATGCATTCTTTTATGAAAATATAAATACAAAGGTATTTTGGCAATTAAAATTGTTCCAATTTTGGTATAAATTTAATGCCCCTTGCTCTTTAGTAGAAATGTTCTGATTTATTTAGAGAATTGAAAATTGTTAATATAGAAACATAGAAATCTCCTCCCTCGTCGTTGATCCTCGACCATAATTATCTAGAGTAAGCATTGGCCGGCTAAGAAAGTTTGCAAAAGAACGGTAGTTAAATCTTTACCAATTCGATAGTTAAGATCTTCAGATGGTGATGACTTTTGGCAGATTGACCATCTAGATTGCACCCAGAAGAATCTGGACTCGGGATCCCCGATCATCCAGCCACATGCGTTGTATTAAACGGACGGTTACGAAATCAAAGTCAATGCAGGGATGTGTACCACTGAACAATAACCCGAAACAAATCAAAGACTTAGATTCATCCGACAGTGAAGCTCATTTCTATGACTCATATAGTCATGTGTAGCTAGAAGGAATTCTTGGTGCAACAATAGAGTTCTTGTTGTGTGACCTTGAGATCAAGGGTTCGAGGTGTGAAAACAGGCTCTTATAATGCAAGAGAAGAGTGCGTACTATAGACCCTTTATGGTCTGTCATTTTCCTGACCCTGCATACACAGGACTTTGAGCACCGGGCTGCCCTCTTGTTCAATGATCCAAACCGTATTGTGTTTTAGGTTGTGTTAATCATTCAACGCCATATAATTGACCATTCTAAGCTTCCATTAGTGAATCTTGCTATCCTCTTCTTGGCTCATATTGTACATTAGAAGAATATTTGCATATCGATCGAAGTATTCCCAATAATATCCTAGGAGTTTCAAAAATCTTCCAAGATATTCACATACGCCAAGTTATGGAATATTTTTGGACTTCGGCAATAATGCACCGAAACCTTCTAACAGCAATGGCACGAGTAATTTTTCACTTGTTTAACCAGGGTTTGAGGCTGTCCGAGGGTCTGCATGTATCTAACTTTCAGAGAAACAAAAGTAAAAAAAGAAGTTCCTATCTAGATGATCAGATACGTTCATCTCATTTTTCTGACCTTACATGTACTGGATGATGCTATATTCTTAAAAGAAAATACGTATCCTAATATCAGGTTGTAGAATTATTATTCAATACGTATATATATATATATATATATATATATATATATTTTAACCTTACAGATATTCAAGGCAAGAGAAATGAGTTGAACGGCTCCGATCATCCAAAAGTGGGCTCATTTTATTAGAAACGAGTGCTTGTAGGGAACTGCTCGTTGTGGAGAATGGTGTTCACAGAGCGTATGGGGTTGTGAGATTATCATAACAGAGTAGGGCAGTCAATCTGCTGATTGATCTAGATCGTCCATTAGAGACCGCCCAATATGGTGGGATCATTGGGGAATACCCCCAATCGAACAGAGAATTCTGGCAAGGACTATTGGCCAGAGACAAACAGCGAACAAGTACCACTTCATGAGGTTTTACCCTACTTGTAGCCTCTTCCCAAGTAACTAGGATATAAGTTACCGGTTTGGGTTCAATAGAGATATTAAGCTTGCTGCGTGGGGTTGGATAATGGTATTGTCAATGCAGGGAATGAGAGCAGGAAAAGGCAGAAATGCATGAAGCGGAGAGACATCATGTTGGTTGGCTGGAGTACTTGATGGATTTTCTTGTGCTTAGAAGCTGAATTTATAATGCTCCAACACAGTAATAATCTATCTTTCTTGGACGATTCTGACCATTATCTTTAGAGGAATGCCAAATTCACGTATCGATTGACTTAGAAGTAAAAAATGACTTAGAAATCTAGCTATTTAACGCGTGGAAAGGGAGAATAAGGGCCTAACACAGAGGAATCCAAATTCACTACTCGATTAAAGAAAAACGGTGTGGAAAGGTGGGAGGACTTAGAAGTCCAGCTATTTAACGTGTTGCCAATCTTTTGTCATGAATCATGATCTTAGAAAAAACGGGTAGAAAGGTAGGATGACTTGGAAATCTAGCTATTTAACGTGGGGGAAGGAGGATGAAGACCTACCCTAGCGGTAGTCTTCTTGCCAATGTCACGGAAACAGCGCCTGCGTAAGGTAAACGGGTTCATACTTTGAATGATCTTAACCCTTCATTTTCAAGATATGCCGTCGTCGACTAGGCATGCAACCCAAATCTTGCATTTGATTTGGTGGATCCTTGCTATCGTCTCCTTGCATGTTAGGGTTTCCAGTTGGGCCTTGGGCCAGAATATGGAGTGACTTGCAAAACCCTTCAAGTCCAGCTATTTAACGCGTGAAATGGTGCATGCATCATATCTCAAGAAAAAAGGAAAGAGCAGAAGTAATAATTCAACTACATTTAAGTCATCCCCTGACAAACAACTTCAAACCAAAATGACACAAATTGTAAACCAAAGAAAGATGGAACTCCGTTTTCCTAGAGGGTCGGGCCTCTCTACTGCCCAACAAGAAAGCTAAAAGGGCAGTCCGGTGCACAAAGCGTTGGTGAATACAAAGTCTAAAGGGTGGACTATAAGAGTTTATACTATGCAGTTTTATTTTCTAATTTTGTAAGAAACTATTACTATTCTAGTTAATAACCTTAACATAACATAATGACAACTCTACTATTGCGCCAAGTCTTTTCTTCAAGAAAACTATAAATGTATAATATAATATAATACTCTTCAAAACTAGTCTAAAATCTACTCTAGGCACGGGGCGCGGCGCAGGGAGATGTTTCCGCTTAACTCCCAATGCATCTGAGTATGGCTTGCAGCACGGACTCATTATTCAGTGCACTTACACTTTCCTGACCTGGATATTGTGTGTCGATGGGGTCAGGGTTTGGTCGGCTTAAATTAGGGCTGACCCGCTACCATCCCTATGTAAAATAGAAGGCTTTGAGTTTATTTTGTGCTAGACCATTTATTTCACAACCATAACAAGTCTAAAAAACAACACCTTGCCAATATTAAATAAAAGGAGATATTTGGTAAATTGGCTCTCCAGGATACGCCGAATAAATTATAATAAATGAAAACGAATAAAATTGGAGACATGCACTTGACATCTATGGTATGGAGAATCAAGAAATAATCCTTGTCCTTGAAGATTGAAGGCTACATATTGGGCATGAATATACTAAGTCGTCGAGCATTAAACCACCTCTATCATCTCACTATACGATCTAAATGATTCATCTGACCTTCCATCTCTACACAAGCCTGAAATCAATGCTGTGTGCATAATGACATTTGGAGCTACCCCTTTCTTGGGCATTTGTTGAACAAGTCAATTGCATTGTCTACCTTCCCAAATACACAATCAAATTAACCAACCATGCATTTTCTGGGAACTTTTCTGCTGAAATTCTGCAAAAAAATAACGTAGTCTTAACCATGATTTTCAGGGCATCAAAATTCACAATCTTCAAAGAGAAGCCAGATAAACCTCTCTTCCACTTTCAATCACAAGCATCTAACTGGTAATCCATCACGGTCATTACAAGGTTTTAACCAACCATGCATTCTTAACAATACATCGGTAGGCAAAAGTTCAAAACAACTTATATAATCTGTTATCCAGTATTCATCTGATAGCGTCAATAGGAAGAGGTCCTGTGGCTAAAAAGTCTTCCCCGTCAGACACCTAAACATCTAGTTTTTCAAGATTTTCCAAATGAATGGAGTAAGGCTCTGTGTCCACTTCTAAGTTTAAACAGCTCAAATCTGTAACAGTCGGGAGATCCACCCAGTAACAATATTATCCACTTTTTATTGACGGTGCTCATACATCACCAGTGGTTATGGATTTGTTCTTACCCAGTTGCCCAGGTAAAACGCGTTATTAATAGTAGAGTCGCTCCAGACTCTTATCAACCGCTCACAACTCTTCCCCTAGCGATGTGTGACTAACTCTCAATACCTCCCCTGCCTTCGTCCCTTAACCTATCTTGAAAGAGGAATAGAAACCCAGGTATTTGAATGGGAAGATCTGAAAAAATAACGCTTAAATTTTGAATTTTAGGATACTTTGGTGGCCAACACCAATGAGAAAATTCCAAGCTGTTGTATCTGCAACTACTAACGCCCACACCTCGACTTTTCTGAGGACTTCTTCGCCCCCCATTTTTTTCCTTGGATTTTATAGGGTTAAGTTAACCCAGGGTTGACGACAGATTAACTGGGGTTGGACCAACGACTTTGTCTGGTTAATCTGAACCGTTGGATTTTCCGGTTGTCTTTTTGAGTTGGAATTGGGGGGGTCTTACATAAATGGTAGGCGCCCAAGTAAACGTGTCAATTTAGGCTGGCAGGTAAACGTGCAAATGTGGCTTAGAATTTTGTGATCTAAACCGTTCACTGTATGGACGTATCTTAATTTCTTAGATTTTGTCCTTTAGATTTAGTCAGTTAGCAGGAAGGGAGCCTCGACGTAACGGTAAAGTTGTCTCACATGCCACAAAAACAGGTGAAGTTGTAGTCTGAGTGACCATAAGGTAACGGATTCAAGCACAAAAACAGCCTCTCTTGATGCAAAGTAAAACTACATATTATTAATTCTTTGTGGTCCGGCCCTTCTTCCAATCCTACATGAGAGCTTCACGCGCCAGGCTGCCCCTTTTTTAGGTTTAGTCAGTCACCACTAATATTTGATATAAACCATGTCATCTCATCTCAAGTAAGCTCAGTCCATCCCAAGCACCACTACTAGCAACCTAACGTCCGCAGAAAAGTGCCTTCTTATGCCAGCTGCCAAGCTTGTAGGCCTTTGGCTCTTTTGATCTTGTCCGCCGCATGGCAGTTATTTCATTGATCGTTGGACCGAGGCCTTCTAGCCAGCAGCGCAAGAAGGAATTTGTTCTAAGACAAGGGTTCGAGGTTGTGCATCCCATATTTAAAGCAATGACGATTGATTTATAGTTTTTCTATGCAATTGTACATGCAAATCAGTCTCAGGGACCTCAGGTTTTTTCAACCCTTGGTGTCTAACTCCTCTTCACTACAAATACTTTATGTTAAAATAAGTATTTTCAATGTTTCTATTTTGTTGTCTAAAACAATTTTTTAACTACAGAGATATGAGAATTGAGTATCCAACAACTTGACATCATACTTGCTCATGGATTGGAGTTGCCACGATTTTATTAAATAGGAATTAAATTTAGAAATTTGAGTGAGCGAGACTATTCAAGTGATTTGCTTCGTAATTCTTTCATATCAAATTTTAGGCCCCAAATATTACAAAACGCTGTATAGAAACTCAACTATTGTAAGTTGCAAGCTAGGGAACTCAAAATTACTAACATAAAAAATTATAATCAGTCAAATCAAATGGCTAATATTATCTAATGCATGACCGATACAATTCTTCTAAAACGAGGCCCACAAGATTGACGGCTAAAATCGCTCAAAACTAGGCCTTGTGCTTTTTACCTGTCCGACTAAACTTATAACCCTTGTAGTCGGTCGACTACAGTAGAAATTCTTCAGTCCGCAAGGGTTGAAGAAAAGAGTACGGAATGCAGAATCGACCAGAATTAAGGTTTTAATTACGTCACCTTTAGAGTTCCCACGAGCCCCAAAGGACTAGGTCCATTAACGAACCGGATCTATAATCGAGATCGGAATATATTTTTTTATTAATAAAAGAAGGGCATGATTCATGATCGATAACATGGATGATTAAAATAAGAAAGGCGTGGCCCAATACGAGGATAATATCTATACGAATTATTTTCTTTTATTGCAAACGGGTTGCGTTAAATTGCAAATGGGTCCCATTCTGTTATAGAAATTCTTGTTGCAAGGTGTGAATTGGGCAATCATATGGTTAGATAAACATTTGGGCCCACCAATTTTCACGTTAGGATTTTCTTATGTACGAGATTTCTTTATTTACGAGTTTATTCTCATGTTGGTGGCAATTTGAAAACTCATTTGTTAAGTAGTTTCCTTTACAATTCTTTTATTTAAAAAAAAATCTAATTCTTCATATGTCATTATAAAAGGTTTGAGATGGCATTTTTTTTCCTTTTTTGTTGAAATGAGTTTAAGTATATTTAGAAATTAAAATAATAAATTCTAAGAGGTTTGCTTTACAATTTTTCCCTACAAAAAATAATATAACTCTTGATGGGTCATCGATAGAAGGTTGGAGATGGCATTTTTTCCTTTTTGTTGAAAAGATTTTAAGTGACTGGAAATTTAAATAACAAATTCCAAGTAGTTTGCTTTATAAAAATCTCCTTAAAAAAAAATCTAATTCTTGATGTGTCACTATAGAAGGTTTGAGATGGCATTTTTTTATTTTTGTTGAAAAGATTTTAAGTAGATTTAGAAATTAAAGTAATAAATTCTAAGCAGTTTGCTTTACAATTCTTCTCCAAAAAATAATCTAATTCTTGATGTGTCGTTGATAGAAGTTAGTTTTTAATTTTTGTAGTCCGTTTCTTCTTTGGACCCTGCATATCAAGAATTTTGTGTACTTGAGCTGCCTTTTTTAATTTTTGTTGGTCCGAGCAAAGAATTACAAGAAAAATCACTCACATACACTCTTAGATCTATTTATATCCCTTCCATGATAGGATGAATGTCACCGACGTGACCTAAAATTCAAAACCTGTGATCTAGTATCATGAAGAAAGTGGACTCTCTTTGCCAAACCACTGGCCTAGTAGACTTTTGACTAAGACTCTTTATTGAGTTTTAGTGGTTCTCGTTAATTTGAAATTATTATTTTTTGCAGAAGTCCTGACTTTTTAATGCTCAAAATTTCCTCCAAATTATTACATGTTTTTTAATTAAAAATAATATTTAGCAAATTAAACTTAAATTACTAAATCAATTTCTAAATTTTAAGGTATAATTTTAAACATAATTTGTAGTAATGGTGTTACATATCCAAATTGAAAAATTAATTAACATACCCAAAATGCTTGTTTTATTTCCAGACCAGAAAAATGTAAATAGCTGCCATGAACATTCTAGTCGTCTCTATAAACTCTTTTCGACCATCCGTTTGGAAGATCCGACTGGGCCCACCAGTGGTTGATTGTGGGTCCTACTAGATGACTTTTAATTAGCAGACTGCAGATTCAGATGGTGACCTAGTCGGGCGGAGCTCTTATTTCTTTATTCTCTATTAATTAATGCCTTGATGAGACGAGATCAGTGGCATCCACTTAATTAAGAATGGTCATAATATAAGGATTGCTCCATTTTCTATTAATTCCTAGTCAATTACTTAGGTAAAATTGAAGCTTAGTGGAAACCAGTTAAAAGGGTAGCCCCAGTACATGAAGCTCCTGCCTATGCGGGGCCTGGAGAAAGGCCAGACTACAAAAGCCTAAAGTACACGACCTTACCTTGTATTTTGCAAGAGTATGTTTTCACACCTTGACCCTGGACCTCAAAGTCACATGACGACCACTTTTACCATGGCTCCAAGGCTTCCCTTAGTGAAAGCCAGTTAAGATTGGCAAATGGTCATGGGCTTAGAATTGCTTTCTTGGAAATCTTTGCATAAAGTAGCTGGATTTCTATTAGAAAATTGACCTTAACTATTATGGGTGTATGTACTCCAAGACTTCTGCATATAAAATATTCAATAAATTGTAAAAGTGCATCTCAATTTTCTAGTCATATGGGGCTTCTTTTTTTTTGTTTTTCTCTCAAAAAGTAGGAGATATATCAACTCATAATCAGGAGTAAGTTCTTGATGATGATGAAGAAAGTCAAAGAAACACTCGCATGCAAAACTTAAAAACCTAGTCATCCAGGTGAGACTGAGAGACTCTTCTTGTGCCACTACACTAGAAGGCTTTACTACTATTTATTTCTTTATTCTTTTTTTTCTTCTAAAACACCATCAAATAACAAATGAGAATAAAAAACCAAAACATAGACAAATAATTCAAACACTAAGCTTATGTTTTTTGTGAATTTAGACAAAAGTTTAAGAAGATCTAACGCATGCAATTTCTTGGACTCTATTATTATATACTTGCAAAAAATACTCTCATTGTATATTTGTAGTTTTTTCTCTCTTTAATTTAGGACTATTTATAAATATAAATAAAAGAATAAAAAAAGAGGTTAGAAATATCATATGAGTGTGATTTCTACATATAAGCTTAAATGTAAGGGGCAGAACAAGTACACTGCTTCAATCTAGCTAGAAAAGAGAGAGGGAGGTAGGTCTGTTTGGAAAATATTATTTTTAGCATCTACACTTATCTAAAATATATGAAGGAAGCACGGAGAAAATAAAAAAGCAATAGAGAGAAAATAGGACATTGGAAAAAAAAAAAAAAAAAGTGTTGCAGAGTTGCATAAGTTTATCAAGTTTTATCATCAATTCACAATACAAACCTTGTATGCATGTATACTTTTATTTGTGTAGTGCAGATCAGATTTCTCCACACATAGTATAGTATTTGTCTTCATATGGTGTTGGGTTTTGAGTATTTATGTGTATATCTCCCTACTTTTCATATTCTGCTATGTACACTTAAGCTTTCCCCTCCGTTTAATATGCAACATTTTTTTTTTTTTTCCCGCTCTTTCATTTTCTAGCTGACTAAGTGATATTTACGCATTCGTGGGTGCCCTGAGTATGGCATTTTCTAACCTATTGTCGGGAGGAATGATAAGAGCATTTGCGTACCATTTTTTGTGGAGCTCACTTTTGCATGATTCAACTTGTTCATATAATTGGTAGAGTGGATGTGTAATTGAGGAAAAAAACACGTGATAGGATAATTGTAGCACCGCCGTTGATTGTCGAAGTTTGTAATAGTAGATGCTAGAACCTTTGAATCAACATGCCTTTTGATCCCTTACACATGCAAAGTAGGACCAATCACGAGAATGAATTAGATCACAAAATCATAGACATTGAACGATTCTAACTCCTAGAAATGAGGGGCAGGGCCTTTAATTCACATCATGTTGTTGTAGATGCGACGAACGATGGCAAGAATGGGAGAAAAAAGAGGAAGCGGAGAAATAACATGTTGGTTGGCTGCTAGTCAAGTCCAGCAAATGAAGCCAATTCAACTGCTATTGCATGACGAATTCCTAACGTTCATTATAACTCCAAAAAAGCTAGAAGATAGCGTGATTCATGCTTTGGACAATTTCGCGGGGAAGACAACCGAGTTGCAAGTCAAATGATTTGACTGATCTTGATGCATGTTTAGTTGGCATGGTTGGAAATTAATTTCCACCAAAGAAGGAATTCTTGAGGCTGTGGTGGTTGTAAAATTGGAGATGGCGAAGAGTCACGTCAATTAGGGACCAAACCCTAATTGGTGCTATAAGGGTAAGGTTAGGGTTAAGAAATTTGTGTTAGACTTAAAATTGGTGACCTGTTGTCATATTAAAGGTATTAGGGGCCAAACATTTTTATGTGCTTTGATATATTAATTAAGATTCCTCTGTAAGTATTTTTATGAAACTTTAAATACAAAGGTATTTTGACAATCACAATTGTTGTAATTTGGTATGGATACAATGGCCCTTGTTCTTTGGTAGAAATGTTTTAATTTGTTTATATGAGTTATAAATTATTAATAAAAAAGATACAATTACTCTATAATTGCCACCAAACAATCTTTTAAACATATACAATAAGGTTTTCGAACCAGTGAGCTGGTTTTTGAACATATACAATAAGGCAAGCTTGTTCAAGTTGCCAACAGACCAGAGGATTTCATTGCTGAGTTTGTTGTCAGACAAACTTATCTAGATTTGTTAGACTGCCAATTTCACAAAGTATGGATCCACAAATCATGTTCCCACGAAAAGCCAAAATATCGATCTTTTTAAGCAACCCAATTTAAGATGGAATACTTCCCAATTTCAAGCAACCCACTAATCAAGTTTGTTAAATTAATGGAACTGCAATGGAAACTAAGCTTCAAGACATCAAACATAACTAATGCAAAGATTAGTTAGTATATGATGCCATGGATGAATTATGTAACAAATTTCAAACCCCCATTTCACAATTCTAAGCTTCAATTTACAACTACGTATGTTTTGCATGCAATGTGCATGCAGAGTTCATAGATTCAATCAAAGCTGCAACTGGTGCTCATATATTTGGTGATCTAAACTGTTCATCTCTTAGATTCTCATTTGGATAGACCATGCCCAAATTAAGAGTTTTATTATGAGTACACACTCAAGAGGAGTGTAACGAATATAAGCCCCTTTTGATGCATGATAAAACATTTTTTTGTCAATCTAATACATTCACATGTTAGGAATGGCTTAGATAGGTTGGACAGTAAATTTCATGTCCATTGGAAGTTTGCAGCTTAAGTTTCTTTAAGTACAAAAATAAAATAAAAAATAGAACCTTCTATTTTTTTTAATATTTTTTAAAGATCCAAAACAAGTGGTCAAGATCACCCAAATGCATTAATTTTGGGGCATGACCTTTCCTAGATGAGGTACAACAAAAAAATTATTTAGATTATCATACAATGGAGTTTTTTAACTGCATGACTATTGAGTGTTTTCCGCAAGTGCATGGCTGTTGTAGTCTAACTAGTGCAAGTCCGGGTTGATTTCCACGGGGACTTGACTTAAATGTGGAGTTTACACAAATTTCAATTATAAATTAACAAACTAAAATTCAAGTTTATTAAGCATTTCATGAGTAAACAAAACTCTAGATTTAAGTAAGCAAGAAATGACAATAAATTGCAAATAAAGAAAACTTCCCTGTTTGACTGCTGGGTCACGCAACTAGCCACAACAGGTTCTAATTAATAACAAAATAACTGTCTTAGATTACACAATCCTTGGACTAACAAAATAAGAATAAAACAGAGTGAAGATAAGACAGGATACAAACGTAATTAAACTGGGACACAAATGTAATTAAATTAGAAGTTAAGGGTCAAGAACGGAATTTCTCCATTTTCCATTTCTTTAAGGGATGAAAAGAAGGCATGTGTGGTGCTTGTCGGGTGAGAAATGTATTGAAGAAAAAGACAAGAAAAAGTAGAATAGAATAATAAGAAAAAGATGATGGGAGAGAATAGAATAAGAAGAAAGCAGAGAATAGAATAAGAAGAAAAGAGATGGAAAGAGGGATGGCTGCGATAGAGGAACCGATGCAGAGAGAAGAAGTGTAACACCCCGGATTTTTAAGACAATTTTTTTTTTTGACAATTTAAATAAGAGCATTTGGGATCCCATGAGAAAAGATTTATTTAACATTTTACTAAACCTATCTTAAAACTCCGGGTGTTAATTTTTCCTTTCTCAAAATGGCGTACATGTAATTTAAACACAAATAAATGATCCGCGTATAAATCAACGTCAAATAAATAGGCGCCTTTATTTTAAATCAAATAAACGTTCAAAAGACAGTAATAATATGGCCCAGGGTCTATCCATCATAACATCCCATATAAATGTCCAATATATGTCCAAAGATCTAAATCACATCCAAATATAAAGTATGCAGTCCATAATAAAATTCAAATAATAATCCACTCTAATGACTCACATTACTTTCTAAAACTATAGGAAACTAGTCTTCACAGCTCTCTCAACGTTTATCACCCGCTTTTCCTTTCCTAGTGTGGCGCTCGAGATCTAAGGCATTGCAAAACAAAGCAATGCCTCAAAGAAGCTATCGCTTGTGTAGGTACATAGACAATTAATGTAATAAATGCGAGAAATAATGAACAAAGATTGATGAAAAGTCTAACATTTATGGAAATAGTGATATCATAATGCCATGTTCAAATAAATGCCAATTTATTCCATATGCTAAAACATGAAATTCACGGAGTTAAAACATGACATGAATCAATAAATGGAGCATACAACAAGAATAAGGGCACCCTAAGGTAATGGGTCCCACCACATCGCATGAACATCCCTGATCAGGAGTACACATAGTCAACCTCGAGTGTCGTCACACCCGGGCATACCATCTATAACCATGCTCATCATACATGCACACATAACAAGAATATGGGCCATCATGTTTGCCGGTGGCAACCCTCCATGGGTATCAACCACCGCCTCTCCCCGTCGACACCATAACGGGAGACTTAGCGTCTGTCCCCATGGAAAGGCTCAGGCCGGTAGTGTGGACTATCCATGTTACCAAACCCCTACCGAATGCCATCTATGGGCGGTGTCTATCATATCACAAACTCATCACATCATAATCTCGGAAGGTGGGTGGCCTACTCTATCCCTCCTAAGCATGACGCCCACCGGGCGAGAGCACCCATCATCAAATATAAAACACGGAAATCATATGTATATGCTAAAACTCAAGAGCACTTATAGCTTGCAATCCCCAAGACATGCCCCTCATCCCGGGTTAGCCTATCAAAGGACCAAATTTAATAAGCCTCTATTCTCATTTCCATGTAAATCCATGCATTTTCTATATATATAATAAGAAATAAGTCTCTAAGTAAGCATAACAAATTAACGTCATACTTGTAAAAGCATTTGAAATAAGTTTATTCAGTAAAAGATTTCAATTTGGAATAACCATCCTGTACGCAATGTAGCATGAAATCCACGGTAAATAATAATTGCATTTTAAAACACAATCACACATGATGCTATGTTTAAACATGGTTTAAAAATCAAGGCAAAACATTAGTTGTCGTCACCTACCTCAGTGTGAGATCACTAGCTTGCCAATAACTCCCTTTAATTGGTATATTCAAGTGCACCTGTACATGTCACATCACTATTTTAAAATTTTTCTAAATAAAAAGTGGTCATTTCTAAGTTTTTAAGTTAAAACTAGGTCCGCGACGTCAATACGGTCACAACGCCTCTTTCGGATCGTGATTTGGACCTCTCTAGCTCCCAAAAATCAAGTTTTAGTGAAAACTACCCTCAAATGGGGCCTGCCGGACCTCCATAAGGTGGTTTAAACCGGCGGCGCCTCTTTCCCGCCGGTTTACACCGGCGTACTCTGGCGCACGAAGACGCACGGCGTCGCAGACGCCGCACGGGACGCGCGCGTGCGTCACGGTCGCCAGGACGCGCCGCGTCCCGGTCCCACCGCGACAGCCCACCGAGGCCGTCCCGCACGCGCGCGGCACCGCGCACGCATGCGACGACGACGTCACATGACGTCGTCCCTCGGGCGTCATGGAGTGCGTCCTGGCGTCGGCGCCCCCGTTGACGACGCCGGAGAAGACGACCGGATTCCGGTCGCCTCGGCGAGCTCTGCAGCTCCGTTTTGCGTGATTTTTGCGCCATTTTCTTCAGAATTCTCTCTAGAATCCATTTATGCCCTCCTTTTGCACTAATTTTCTCAAAAACCATGGTTTTTAAATGATTTTTCCCAAGTTCCTAAAAACCTACCTAGGTACTGGTTTTTGAGTTTTGTGGGCAATTCCACCGTTGGATCACTCCCAAATTTAAAGGGTTTTCTCTTGGGTGTCTTTTGCACTAGTTGGACGGTGCGATTTCCAAACAGACAACGTTTGGTCTATGAAATCACGCTCCAACAGTAGCGTGCACAAAGCCCCCAAAAATCCGATTTTTTTCCTAATTTTTAAATGGTTTTCTAATTAATTTTCTAATTAATAAATACAGAAAAACATGGATTTGAGGCTTACCTTGCACCTGGCCGGAGTTGCTCGTGTTGCCGGGGCTCCACTCGCCGGAAACTTCAGATTTTTGCAGGTCTAGGGTTTTGTGTATCATTCATGGAAAACGCTCAAAGTGGAGCGTTTTGGCTCCTAGAGGAGCATAGATATAGGGTTTTAGAGTCTTGGGGAAGAGAAACTCTTCCCCACACGGCTCTTCCCACGTCTCTCCGGCGATTTCGCCGGACTGGTAGAGACGTGTGTAGACAGGGGTGCCGTTATCAATTTGGACCCCTGTGTAACACGTTTCTGTCAAAAGACCATTTTGCCCTTACAACTTTGACGGCTCATAACTCCCTCGTTTGAGCTCCGTTTTTCGCGTTCTTGGTGGCGTTGGATTCGTATCGACGAGCACTTTCTAATTATTATGTTTTCAGGAAATAATTTCATCCATAAATTTTTTATTTTAATTTATTTAATAATTTTCTATTTTTATCTTTAAAATTAAGGATATTACAAGAAGATAGAAGAAAAAGAAGAAATGAGAGGAAGAAAATGGACGAGAAGAAGAAGAGATGGTGCTCTGGTTGGTGCTGGATCAGATGATGATAGCAAACGAGGCAGACCGGGGATGAGAAGGAGACGAGGGCTGGTTTTCAGTTGGATGCGGACAGAAATAAGGGGAATGGCTATTGGGATGGAGGATTAGGGCAGACTAGAAATGGGCCGGTCTGGGTTTTGCCGGAAGAGAGGTACGAAACTGAAAACGCAAGAGAGAGAGAGAGAGAGAGAGAGAGAGAGAGAGAGAGAGAGAGAGAGAGAGAGAGAGAGAGAGAGAGAGAGAGAGAGAGAGAGCGGCTTGGTGTGTCACGCACCTATGGTCGGCTTGCCATTGGGTCTGATTGGAGGCAGAGGTGGGGAGGTAACCAGGAGAGAAAAATGGGAGTGGAGAACAGACGGTCTGTGAGAAAATAAAGAGAAAGCAATAGGAAGCAGAGGGAGAGAGAGAGGAAAGGGGATGATGCTGGCCGGCTTGGTGTGTCACGCACCTATGGTTGGCCTGCCATTGGGTCTGATTGGAGGCAGAGGTGGGGAGGTAACCAGGAGAGAAAAATGGGAGTGGAGAACAAGCGGTCTGTGAGAAAATAAAGAGAAAGCAATATGAAGCAGAGGGTGTGTGAGAAAATAAAGAGAAGGGTAAGTGAGAAGGAGAAACAAAGAGGAGGGAAAAAGGAAGAAGGAGGCAGGGAGCTAGTGTGGTGGTGCTAACAGAGATGAGGGAGAGAAAAGAAAGAGTGCAGCAAGAGGGAGATGGGAAACGAGAATAACGAGTAAGGGAGTTGAGAGAGAGGTTTGTGGGTTTGGTAAAGAGAGGAGGTGATAGAGAGGGTAGAGAAGGAAAGGGAGGTTGGAGAACGGGAAAGTGCATGCGAGAGGGAAAGTGAGAGAGAGAAGAGAGGGACACTGTGAGAGTGGGGAACGAACGGAAGAGATGGAGAGGAACAATCCTTCCGTCTCTGTTCGTGCAAGGGGCAGAAGCCCAGGGAGAAGAGGAGAGCACCAGAGAGAAAAGTGTGTCCGGGCTGAGCTACTTGCTCTTCCTCTTGAAGGAAGCAAAGCCAGCCTGAATATATTATTTTATTGTAAAACGTGCAGCTTGCCCATGCTTCGCCCATGCCTTGCCCATCATATCTTGCAGCATGCCCATGTAATGTTGCCTACCATGCGATAATGTCATATGCATCATTGGTCAGCTTTGCCCAAATTTGTGGCTTGGGACCCATTTAGCAAATCTGAATTGTCCAATCTATTCTGGCTTACCTGCAAAAACAAAATATAAAATTAAAATTATTTTATGTGAATAATTAGCTATAATGATCATCCGATCATTAACCTTTCAAATTAATAGTTGGATAATTGATTATAGCTAAAATTGATTTAAAATCACAAAATTACCTATTTAAATGATCTAATAAAATGGTAATCTAAGTTATTTTTGGCAAAATTAAGGACTCAACAATGACTCTCTTTAATCACCATCAAGGAAAAAAAACAAAAGGATGTTCAAGATGCCGTGTGGAGAAGCTGCAAGGCAGCAAAGTTTTCCTCCTTGGATATTGTTTGTCAACAAGGATTCAAATATCATTTTCTTTCCATTTATAGATCACTATTTAGATTTCTAGATTAACGGATAGATCTGCCCTTTTTGATCATCTTTGATCTGGTAGATCTAGAAGATATCTATAGTTTTTAAGCTATAGTTATACTAAATAGTTCTCAGATCCTAACTTTTATAGTCTCATTAAGTCCGCATCATGAATACGGACGCAACAGTTCTATCGGATCATCAATCAGAGTCCTACAGCCCCAGTAATTGCATTTTTAGTGTCGCAACGTCACGAACTAACCAAATTCATTCATACCGGGCCCACGTGTCATGGTTCCCAGGACGCGTGCGCGTCCTAGTCGAATCAGGACCGCGTTCATGAGTGCACATGCCTGCGCGGCCCACCAAGGCGCGTGTCTTGGACTGCGTCGCACTGACGCTTCTTTGGCGCGATTGTGACCTGTCCCGGTTTACACTGGTGGCACCAATTTATAATGGTGGCACGGTTTACACCAATTTTTATTAGCGTAAACTGCCATTCCCAGGACGCCTCGCTTCTAGAATGCATTGCAGGATGCACTGCGCGTGTCCTGGTTGTTGGAACGCACCCCAGCATGTGACTTAGTTGCCAAGACATAGGTGTCCAGGTTTTTTGTGATAGTACGTGGGTGTGACAGTGCGTGCCCATGCACCGTCTATGCTTGGGAATCCTGCTCAGAGTCCTCGCATCAGTGACAGGGTGCCAACGCAATCGTCGTCGCCGGACACGACAACTGGAGTCTGGTCGTCGTCGATGACTCCACAGGTGCCCAAATTTTTTTATTTTCACACCCTTTTTCTCAGAATTTCATGTACATTCCATTTTTGACACTTCTTTTGATTGATTTTGTCAAAAACTAAGGTTTTTTCTCGATTTTTCTCGCGTTCTTAAAATTCTCCTACGTACTATTCTTCGTGATTTTTTCGGTCACCAGCCATTAGATCTCCCTCAAATCTAAAGGGTTTGTTCTTAGTTCATTACGCATCAGATGAACGGTTTGATCTTTGTTTTGAATTATTTTATCAACTTATTCCCACACCTACAGTAGGTACCCAGAGCCCCTAGGGGAACGAAGAGCCCTCGTTGTTCTTCGACGTTAACTGAGGCAAACTCATGCCTATGTTGTAAATGGAAGGGGGGGAAGGAGGGATAGGACTTGCCTCGGTTAGTTGAAAGATCATTGACACTACCGGAGAGACTTTTTTCAAGCTTTTTTTTGCATTGCCATTCCACTAGGGATCTCTAGAAAACTCAATCTATAGAGATAAGAGGGCTTGAGATGAAGTGATTGAACGAGAAGGTGGTTGAGTTTAATGCTGGTGATCCATTTTTCTCTATGACTGATCGATTTTTTTGGTAAGGGAGTCGGATCTGATAGGAGCGGGTGCCGTTATAAAAAACAGCCCTTGTATTTCGGGTCTCTCAAATTACTAAAATGACCTTCTATCTTCAACAGTTTATAACTTCTCCATCTGAGCTTCGTTTTCGGCGTTCTTTATACCGTTTGATTCCTCTCGATGTGTACTTTCTAGTTTTTTGTTTTCAAAGCCAATTTTCTGTGCATAAAATTTTTAATTTAATTTATCACTAATTTAAGATTAAAAATTGAGGATATTACACTCAAGAATTGCTAACGTATGGATTTAGTTTTGAACTTGGACTAAAGAATGAAAGATTCTCAAATGACTCGAAGACTTTAATAAGGGAGACAATAAATCCAACTTACAGTGGTCATTAGGTGTTCTCACCTGCATCACTAGTAAAGGGAGGCACAAGGGAGAGAAAGAAGAACATATTGCGAAGAATGTAGAACAAGCGCTTATCTGCTGATGGAAGGTAGAAACAATGTCAGGATTGAAGCAAATCCTTTGCCACTTAGGAGACGAAATATTGTTGCAGAAATTATTCTCAAACCACATTGTCTCTTGATTCCTGTAAGCATGAATAATACTGACACTCTGGAGTCCAGAGTCTAGGATCTTATGCTTGGAAGAAACCACATGGCATGGTTATGAATTGTAAGACATGTAAAATCTTTTTGCTTGCTGGTTGCTTTGAAAAGTTCTTCTGGAACTGTATTTGGTCCAGAACTCAAGGAGTTTGTATTGTCTAGTTCAACAATTACTTGAACTATTTTTCTACTTCAATGCTTTCTGATGAGCAATTACAAGTTCTCCATGAATTACACACCCCACATTATAGGGGATTTTTTAAGTCGTAGAGTTTTGAGCATTAAGTGCTTGGATTATTATTATTTTCTATTGAATTAGTGGGCTTAAAACTATTGGAAGATTTAATTATTTCTTCTATGCAAAATATAACAGAGATGCATGCAATGAAGGGCACTCTGTTGCCAAGCTTTGCAGAAGCAACGTGCTTTCTTCATTGCCATCAAGCGACAATTCGCAAAACTAGACTGTGCCCACCTGCTCATCGCGCATTAATTTGGAAGGTATGTTGAATCACTGTTTCAAAAATAAAACAAGGGTGTCTCTGTAAAGAATGCAAGTTCATTGGTTTTATGTACAATTTTCCCTTTTTATTTCTATCAACCATGAGACACATTAAAGAGTACACATTTCAAATTCCTTGTATCAGGGAGACTACCCTTTCGTCATGACTAATAAGAAATCAAGGTGAACACAAACAAATTACATAAGACACAAAGAAATCTCAGCACTTAGAATAGATCAATTTAATAGGTGGCTGGCAAAGAAATTAAAAACCTGATGACTCCTAACCTAACTAAAGCATAGTCGAAGACAAGCTACATGTGAGAACACAAACCCATGCTAAGATACTCTCAACTCAATTCAAAGCAATAGCAACCAATAAAAAAAATCAAAGGATCATAACATATAGTGCTGGGCACAACCACAACATTGGTTTTTTTTTTCTTTTTTTTAAGCATTTAGTAAAATTTATTGAAAGGCGGTCAAGGAGATTGCGAATGTACAAGAACTCTTCGAAACCAAAGGGTAACAAGTAGAGGAGAACTCAGCATCAGGAAGAGGTCCAATGGACGTTACTGATCGCTAGAGATGTCACGATGAACAATCGGGGGTACTCGATCATGGTGCATGTATGATATAGCACACGCCAAGTCTTTAATAACCTTCAATCTCTTCAACCAATCGAAATCTTGGACTGCTTCATCATTTCGCAAAAGACTAGCTAAGCTTCCCCCTTCCATATACTCATAAATCAGAAACTTACATTGGGGATGAGAATAGAACCCATAGAACTTGACAATGTTGTGGTGGCGAACTTCTGTTAACACATGGATCTCATTTCTAAAGCTTATCTCATCTAGAAATTCACCATCCTCTGACAGGTAAAGCTTTTAATCGGCAACTACTTTCCCACTTGATAGATTTGCCTGATACACTTTACCGTATCCACCCATGCCGATGCATTGCCGATCAGGGAAATTGTCTGTCACTTGGATGATCTCTTCATAGCTGATCTTCCCTTTGTAATTCCAAATTAAAAATAAGCCTCCATTATCACTCCCATCTAACTTCACGTTTCTCACCACTCTTTGATGCCAAATACAGATGATACTAGTGAATGCAAATGCAAAAACTATGGCGCTACCAATTAAAATAATGATGATCAACACCATCTTCTTTCTTCTTTTCTTGTGACCTTCATTAATAGGAACTTGATTACAATGAGGTAAACCTTTTGCCTCACCACATAACCCTTTGTTAGTCATAAAGGCACCCTGTAGGAAGACATTGCCATCTGGAAGACTACCATCTAATTCATTGTAGGATAGATCCGTAGTTGATAAACTTTGCAGTCCTTCAAAGGAAGATGGAATCGAACCAGAGAGATTGTTATGGGTAAGATTTAGATTTTCCAAGCTTTTCAATTTTCCGAGTTGGGGTGAAATTTCACCGAAAAGTAAATTATGGCTAAGATTCAATGTTTCCTGTAGCCCCACAAGATTACCAATTTCAAATGGGATGCTTCCATTCAAGTAATTTTTGCTCAATTTC
The DNA here is from genome assembly GCA_035236585.1 of Warburgia ugandensis. NCBI lineage: Eukaryota > Viridiplantae > Streptophyta > Magnoliopsida > Canellales > Canellaceae > Warburgia > Warburgia ugandensis. The sequence goes on from CP141134.1 coordinate 71,231,571, forward strand.
AAGAAACGGAGCTTAAAACAATTGCCCAATTGTCTAGGAATTGGCCCACTAAGATTATTTGATGAAAGATCTAGGATCTCCAAACTGGACAAAGTTCCGAATTCCATAGGTATCAAACCGGAAATATGGTTACCATTTAAGCTGATATTAAACAGGGAGGTTGACCTTAATAACTCTTTTGAAATTTCTCCTTGCAAATGGTTTGAAGATAACCCAAGAACCTGTAATTGGGTTAACTGTCCGAACTCAACCAGTATCTGACCAGTAATCATGTTCCCTACAATTTGGAACCCCATCAATTTTTGACATTTACCCCATCTCGGAGAGAGTTCACCATATAATTTATTGTAGCTCAAATCAACATATGTTAGATTTGGGTAAACACCAAAATCTTCATATATATTGCCGGTCAAGTAGTTTCCATCAAGCCGAATCCTTATCAGGGTAGAACAGTTTCTCAAGTTTGTGAGAATCAAACCTGTGAAATTGTGACGACCCGGGTTTTCTCATGCATTTTTAAATGCAATACCTAATTTCCTAAGGCAAGATGCATCTTTATTTGAAAACCATTTTATAAAAACCATGCAATGTAGCGGAAAACCTTTTAGTTTTAAACTTATTTTGAAAACCCCGAGTGTCATTTGCCTTCACAACAACCAAAGTGGTTTTTGAAAAACTTCAGAAATCATAAATGTTTTTCCCTAGGTCTATCCAGTCGCAGCACACAGCCTAACTGTAATTAAATACAAATACATGTCCAAAGGGTAGAGAGTTTACTCACATGTATAAGTGTTTCCTTTTTGATTCACTTGCTTGTAGCACTAACATAGATGTCCTCTATTTGTGAATGAAATCATCCTGAAAAATGTTAAGGATAGGGTGAGTATATACTATACTCAGTAGGAGTCTATCACTACTAGTTTTATAATGTATGAGATGTTTTAAAATCATATGCTCTTTCAAAACATGTGCATGTCTGAATACTCAAGTTCAATATTGATATCAAAATCCATTGTCAAACTGAAATACTAATGACTTAAAGGATCACATAATCCAAAATCGAAAGTATCATATACATATATATCATAACATTATGATATGCATAAAATGCTTCATTGAATCCAACTCATGGATCTCTAGTATGGTATGATCGACCAACCTCATATCATGCCATATGCAATACACATAAATTATCAAATCATAGGATCCAACTATGCCCACGACCTCCTTGCTGTGTGGTCTCCGGGTACCTAAGGACACTCGGTCATAGCCTCCACGGGGCCTATGACACATCGACCCAGTGCCGTGACACCAGTGGTAGCCCCCTGTACCACATGCAGTCGACGTAAGGACTTGCCTCTTTTTGGGCGTGGTACCCATCCACCTAATAGTGGTAGAGGCCGGGTGGCCAACCCAGACCTCTTGACATAGTACCCATGGGCTTACTAGCCCAAATCACATAAGATCAAATAAGTCAAAACCTCTTTTCAAAACCTGTCCTCTTTGGGTCCCTCACAACTGCCTGGCCCTCGGCACTCCAGCATCTTTTGGCAACCCTCAAGGACATGCAATCTTTGCAAGAACTTAATGCTTATAGATTATGCAATGTATGCAATAGTTTGCAAAACATATCTATGTATAATGTATATACAAAACATGTCTATGCATAAAGCAATTGTCACATGCATGCTAAAACAAGTCATATACTTAAATCATGTATTTGCAAAACAATCATAGTTCTTTTAAAAGAATCTAGTAGCGATAAAGCACCTACCTGGCTAGGTCGCGGTAACCCTTTTTGTCCTCGTATGCTCCTAAACATGGTTTGGGGACTCAAGGTTAGTTTAGCCCATCTTTTATGGGTTTTAGAGTAGTTAGGTCTTATTACTTAGACATTAGGGGTCCATCCCTATGCCTATGGGTGTCCTAAGGTCCTAATTGGGCCTTGGTATCCTCAGTTTTCTAAAGGTTTAGTGGCGACGCGCCACCATCCTATTCTAAGGGTCATGCCCACCTTTGATTGGGCATTGATCAGGGATTTTATAGTTTGGATGTGTCCACGTCGTCGACACGGACACAACGCCTTTTGCGACGCCTCAATCGGAGCTCTAGATCTCAAGTTATAAGCGTTTTAGTGTCGCACGTACATAAGGGTCTCAAGAATGAAAAGACGGAATGCTAGGACGCTGCGCGTCTGCAGACGCGCCGGGTTTTCCGCCCAACTGTCTCTTTTGCAGGCGCATCCCTGGACGCCCCCGTTTGGTTTTTCAAACGGAAACGACATGGGACGTTTCGACTAGAACGTCCTGTTCATTGGGGAACTGGGGCGTCCTCAGGACACCCTGATTTGACCCTGTTGAACCAATGCGGCCCAGGGAACGTCCCTGGGTCCTTGGTGAGTCTCCAGGGCTCCATTTTGCATGGTTTTTCATGCAAAAACCTAGGAAAATTGATCTTAGAACTACGGTGGAGATGGGTTTACGGTAGAGATGGGTTTTGAGGGATCTTGGGCATACCTGGCTCGTTGCTGGGTTTTTCTCATTGTTTTCCCCTCTAGGTCATTGCTCCTCAACGGGTTTTCTTCAACGTTTTGGGCTGCCATTAGAGGCGCCCAAGAGCTCTATTTATAGAGCTATGAGAGGGTTTTGGAGGGGGCTCTCACTGCCTTTGAATGGCAGTGGAGAAACCTCCAGAATGGCGGTGATTTCTTCTCCAATCACCGCCGTTCTAGAACCCTCTAGAGGTTGAAGATGAAGGGTGCCCGTATCAAAACGGGCCCCCGTGTTTTGTAGCTAAATCCGTTTTTATTAAAATTATAGTTTTGCCTCTGATCTTCAAAGGGCCATAACTTGCTCATTTTAACTCCGTTTTGGGTGATTTTGGTCTTGTTGGATTCCTTTTTTCAAGACGCATCTAATGGTATCATTTTTAGGACCAAGTTTCTAGGTTTAGTTAAGGCAAATAGTGAAATGACCAAAATTCCCTTATCTTCAAAACTGAGCTTTTCATGGGATTTTAATATTGCAAAAATTGGGGTCATTACAGAAATGATTGTTTTTTTATACCTATTTGTGTCAGAGATTTTCCTTCGCTAATTTGCGATGGCAAATTACCAAATAGATTGTTATCACTTAGCTGTAGAGATTGCAAATTTCTGAGGCTTGGCATTTCTTGGGGTAGGGGACCAGAAAGTTGATTATAGGACATGAATAGCCTGATTAACTGTGTCAGATTAGCCAAAGATGGAGGAATCGAACCGCTGAGACTGTTATTTGATAACTGCAAATCAATCATATTTGCCAAATTTCCAAGTTCTTCAGGGATTAGACCCGAGATCTGATTATTGTAGAGATACAACACTGTAAGATTTGACAACTTCCCCATGTTGCGGGGAATGGGCCCTTCAAGCTGATTACTTCGCAGAGACAATTTAGACATCTTAACTAAATTTCCAATCTGAGGAGGTATTGAGCCATAAAGCTGATTTTTGTATAGGTGTAGTACATGAAGGTTGATCAAGTTCCCGATATTGGAAGGGATGGAACCTGTGAGACGGTTAGTTGATAAATCCAAACCAGTCATCTTTTCTAAATTTCCAAGTTCCTCAGGGATTGAACCTGAGATCTGATTATGGTAGAGAGACAAGACTATAAGATTTGACAATTTCCCAATTTCGCGGGGAATAGGCCCCTCAAGCTGGTTCTTAGATAGAAACAATACAGACATCTTAACTAAATTTCCAATCTGTGGAGGTATTGAACCAGAAAGTTGATTTTCGAAGAGGTCTACTAAATGAAGGTTGATCAAGTTCCTGATATTGGAAGGGATGGAACTTGTGAGACGGTTAGCTGATAGATCCAAGCCAGTCATCTTTTTTAAATTTTCAAGTTCTTCAGGGATTGGGCCTGAGATCTGATTATCAAAGAGATACAAAACTATAAGATTTGACAACTTCCCAATTTCACAGGGAATGGGCCCTGCAAGCTGGTTCTTGTTCACTTCCAAATTGATAAGCTTGCTCAAGTTACCGATTGAGGGTGGAATGGAACCAGTGAGCTGGTTTTCGAACAAATACAATAGGGTCAGCTTGTTCAAGTTGCCAATAGACCATGGGAATTCATTGCTGAGCTTGTTGTCGGACAAACTTAGCAAATCTAGATTTATTAGATTGCCAATTTCATTAGGTATGGATCCACTAATCATGTTCCCATGAAAAGCCAAATTTTTTATCTTTTCAAGCAACCCAATTTCAGATGGAATACTTCCAGTTAGTTGATTGAAGCCGATTCATAGAGTGACAAGTTTAGACCAACCCCGAAAGAAATCTGGAGCTGTTCTTCCAGTGATTGAGTTATTAGAAACGTCAATCCCCATAAGTTGACTCAAATTTGCCAGTGAAAGAGGTAAAGTGCCTGAGAGATTATTCAGTGACAGATCAAGAGAGGAGAGTTTTGAGAGACTACCGATTTCATCTGGGATGGGTCCACTGAGAGAGTTGCTGGCGAGATTGAGATTGATCAGATTCGGAAATGAGGAGAAGTTAAATGGTCGAGGTTTCCTTCCAGACCCAAATTTGGTAGACGTATTTCCGTCACGCCTCTGCTGGCTTTGCATGTGATTCCGGTCCAGTTGCATGGGGAGTTAGTGACGCTTGAAAGTGACCACGAACGGAGAGGATGTGGCGTTAGGAGGCTGGATTTCCATTGGAGAAGTGCTTGTGCTTGCTCCGTCGGGTTGGATAATGGTATTGTCAGTGCAGGGAATGATGGTAGGAAAAGGCAGAAATGCATGAAGCGGAGAGAGAACATGTTGGTTGGCTGGAGTACTTGATGGATTTTCTTGTGCTTAGAAGCTGAATTTATAATGCTCCAACACAGTAATAATCTATCTTTTTGGGACGATTCTGACCATTATCTTTAGAGGAATGCCAAATGCACATATCGATTGACGTAGAAGTCAAAAAGAAAAAAACGGGTAGAAAGGCAGGATGACTTAGAAATCTAGCTCTTTAACACGTGGAAAGGACGAATAGGGGCCTACCATAGAGGAATACAAATTCACTAATGGATTGAAAGAAAAAAGGTGTGGAAAGGTGGGATGACTTAGAAGTCTTTTGTGATGAATCATGATCTTAGAAAAAACGGGTAGAAAGGTAGGATGACGTAGAAATCTAGCTATTTAACGTGGGGAAAGGAGGATAAGGGCCTACCATAGCGGTAGTCTTGTTGCGAATCGAATCTTTGTCACGAATCAAGATCTACGGAGTGAAGGTCACGGAAACAGTGCCTACGTAAGGTAAACGGGTTCATACTTTGAATGATCTTAACCCTTCATTTTAAAGATATGCCATCGTCGATCAGGCATGCAACCAAAATCTTGTATTTGATTTGGACGATCCTTGCATGTTAGGGTTTCCAGTTGGGCCTTGGGCCAGAATATGGAGTGACTTGGAAATCCCTTCCAGTCCAGCTATTTAACCTGTGAAATGGTGGGATAAGGAAGCATAGCATAGGTGAGGTGAGGTGTATACTTTGGCTAATCCACATCATTCATTTTGAGGACAAAAATCTTCTCTTTTGGACGATCCTAGCCTTTATCCTTTCGAGCATTGCTGAACTAAGGGCCTTAAATTTGCTTTTGGACGGCCAGGATTTTCACGTGAGTGGAATACTGAGGCACAGATGTTCAGATAAGAAGCCGGTCCCTTGATTGTAACAGTTTGTAGCGTGTTGGGGCATTGGGGCCCAGCCGATAATTATCCACGGGAGAGGTACTTGTGAGACGCTTCATCTGCGTGAATATCCAAACATGATAGAGCCAGAGTTTTCTGTCTTGAGTCTTGTGGGCCATGGATGATCGTGACCACTACTATTCTAGCCTAGAGAGAAGAATGGCAGCTGAATCTCAACCAACTGCAGTGAAGAATTGATTATATGCCAAGTCAAGGAAACACAACCAAGATTATGTACGAGAAGGCCCACCTTTAGATCACAAACTCATAGACATTGAAGGATTCTAACTCCTAGAAATGAGGGGCGGGGCCTTTAATTCACATCATATTGTTGATGATGCGATGAATGATGGCAAGAATGGGAGACAACCGAGTTGCAAATCAAATGATTTGACTGATCTTTATGCATGTTTAGTTGGCATGGTTGGAAATTAATTTCCACGAAAGAAGGAATTCTTGAGCCTGTGGTGGCTGTAAAATTGGAGATGGCGAAGAGTCGCGTCAATTAGGGACCATGCCCTAATTGACCTATAAGGGTAAGGTTAGGGTTAAGAAATTTGTGTTAGACTTGAAATTGGTGACCTATTGTCATATTAAAGGTATTAGGGGCCAAACATTTTTATATGCTTTGATATATTAATTAAAATTCCTCTGTAAATATTTTTATGGAACTTTAAATACAAAGTTATTTTGATAATCAAAATTAGTGTAATTTGGTATGGATACAATGGCCCTTGTTCTTTGGTAGAAATGTTTTAATTTGTTTATATGAGTTATAAATTATTAATAAAAAAGATACAATTACTCTATAATTGTTACCAAACAATCTTTCTATTGCTAAAATATTTTAGGTGCAAAGGTCTACAAGGGGTCCCAATTCAAATTGATCTTTATAAGTTAGGGGTAGGGCAGGCAATTTTTTGACTCGAACATTGTTAAGGTTAGAAAACTATGACCCGAGTAGTATTAGGGTCAGGGTTTGGGTCGGCTTAAATTAGAGCTGACCCGCTACCATCCCTATGTAAAATAGAAGGTTTTGAGTTTATTTTCTGCCAGACCATTTATTTCACAACCATAACAAGTCCAAAAACACAACATCTTGCAAATATTAAATAAAAGGAGATATTTGGTAACTTGGCTCTCCAGGATACGCTGAATAAGGTAAACGGCTTGGATTATTTAAGAGGCAAGCAAATGGGCCCAACATATTTTCTTATTATTGCAAAATAATGCAATATTTTGCCTCATAGAAAATTTTTATATAAAGAAAGAGATGTTAGGAATGGAGATGTTATACACTCCTATGGATCAAAATTTTCTCCAAAAAATTATACTCTTTTGGAATAGTTTCAGCTAAAAGGAATATAGGGATGGTGCACACTTGTTGTGGTGCTCCCCGCTTTTGTAGGATAGGCCCTGCAAATCATTGATAAGCATTGTCCATGTTTTAAGCATTTAGTAGGAGATCTTATAATAAATGAAAACGAATAAAATTGGAGACATGCACTTGACATCTATGCGGCACCCAAAATAAAGGAAAATGTAGAAAATTCTTCTATTGCTTATATTACAATGTACAAAAATGCATGCCACTAATTAGAGCCTCTTTTTGGTATTATTTATGAAAAAAATATACACAACTATGGAGGCTATTTATCATGTTTGGTGTATAAAAATTAGTTAACTCCAAATAATATCAATAAATTTACATGATGCTAACCATTTGCTTTACTTCTTTGAATTTTTAACAGAAATAAACGATCATGATTGTCAACTACAAAAATAAATGAGCAAAAAAACCCAATGGACAAGAAATGTCGTGCCATATTGGATCATCCTCGCCATCCAGCAAACTGCAAGCGAATCCAGAAAGAGGGGTGCCAGCGACGAAACTAGGATACAAAAGCCATTTTCCAGACATAAATGGAGTTGACATCCACGCGCCCATTTTTTAATAAACACTGGGCTTAAGAAGTAAGCAAATACCAACAAAAATCGAGAAAGCAATTGGAATGAGAAAAAGAAAGGAGGAATTTTTCATGCAAAATTTGATATTCGTCAAATTTCAATCACTAGTGGTGGAGGGTCATTGATTGGATGTGATTGGATGGTTGAAAAATAGTGATTTCAGGCCATGGAGGTTCTAAGATCGACTTCATAAGTTTGACCAACACTTGGCTGGTCATATCTTTTAGTTTCTCATGTCTACTGCTATGCAAATTGTTAAGCATATAAGTTGGCAAGAGAGGGTGTTCTCTTGGATGGTTAGAGAATTAGATCTTTAGTAAGCTTCATGCACTTCCTTGATTGATATTTTATTCATTCCAGTAAGGTATTTTACATTTTTAGTATGTATGTGTTGGCTCTTCACCTGCACTGGTTATGATAGTTTTAGATAAACTCAATCTATTGCTCCCATAAATGTATAACCATAGAGAGTTATTTTTCTCCAGTCCAACAAGGGCTAATACATTCTTTAAAGTTAAGTAATATGATAATTGACAAGAAGTTGAAAATTGCAAAATTTCTTCATAGACAAGTCTAAAAACATGAACAAGGTAAAATACTTGAATACCATATTCTAGAGAAATACTCACAATGTTAAAGGTTGACAAAGAGATCCAGAAAGCAAAAGAAATAAAAAAGGAGATATAGAAAAGTAAGAAAAGGAAAAAATGAAATAGAATAAACATTTCACAAAGAAGGAAGTTGTGAAAACATTAATTCATTAGGATGCAGTTTAATCTTTTCCATTCATAGTACCTTTTGCGCATATTTGTTTTAATCAATATTTTGTCATTGCTTTGAATAGGCGCACTAAGATTTTATGCATAAATAGTTAGATTCATAAGCAAAAGTAATTAATATATTTCAACTCAACTTTAATTTATTAGCATGCACTTTAATCTTTTCCATTTATAATACCTAGTACTCATATTTAGTTTAATCAATATATTGTCATTGCTTTGCATAGCCCCTCTAGGATTGTACGGATAAATAGTCAGATTCATAGGCAAAAGTAATTTAATATATTTCAACTCAAAAGTACTTAGAAAACTAATTTTTCATTACAACTCAAGGGTGGGAACAATTTTTGAAGTGAAGATAGAATAAAAAAAATCTTCCCAGTCAATGCCTCCCAATATACATCCATAGTTTCAAAGTATTTATACCACCAACTCTTGTTGAACAATAGGAAGCTAATAATTTCCCAGAATCTTAATTCATATGACATTGCAACAAATGAGTAAAATGCAACAGTATTTCTAAGAACACTAGGATCCTTGCTCTTCCTTTTCGGGACTTCAGAAGAAGTATCAGACAAGCAAATTCTTTTCAGCGGTTCTCCATAGAGTCTTGGATTTCCCTCATAGCTACTCTCATAAAATGTCGAAAAATGATTACTAAAAGGAATTTTGCCCGATAGGTTATATAAGGCCACATTGAAAGTAGTAAGTGTATCAATTCCAGCTATTTCGTAAGGGATCCTCCCAAACAAGTTGTTATGTGAAAGGCCCAAGCTCTCCAAAATTTTAAATTTTTTGAAGGATCGATGAATAGGGCCAGTTAGGAGGTTGAATGATAAGTTTAATGAGTGAAGTTCTTTCAAGTCTCCCAATTCTGGTGGAATACTGCCTGTTAGCTTGTTCATGGGTAAATCAATCCTAGTCATCAAGGATAGCGGTACACCCTCAAAAATATAAAGTCTTCCCTTTGTTGTGAATGGAGTTGAAACCCTAACTAGTGAAATAAATAATTGCCATGGCTTTCTATTAGGATAAAATCCTACATGAATTTGAATTGCAGACTTTCTTTTCCATGATGTAATGTTGTTGAGACAAGAAGGTATATTTCCTATAAGAGAATTGTTGGAGAGGTCTAACAAATGAAGATTACTAACTTGACACAATTGCCTTGAAATATGAGATTGAAAAAAGTTATTCTTTAAAACAAGTGACGCCAAATCGAGAAGTTTGAATATCTAATTTGGAATAGGACTAGATAGGTTATTGTAACTGACATCTAGAATTTTCAGGAATGAACTATTCAACAAGCTTGTTGGAATTGACCCAGTGAAAAAGTTATGTTTAAGGTGTAAAACTCTCACCTTTGTCATATTTGAATCTTTTGGGAGCATAAGCCCTTGCAAACAATTGTGTGAGAGATCCTAGTACAGTAGGGATATGAAACTCATTAGTTTATATGGGATATCTCCTAAAAGACGATTATTAGAAAGATCTAATACCTCTAGAAAATCCATTTGTGCTAATGATGAAGGTAAATTTCCTTGCAAGGCATTTCCAGAGATGTTCAAGTACGTCACCATGGGGAGTAGCATTCCAATGCTTGTAGGAAGTATCCCATATAAATTGTTTGTAGAGTTATCAAGCTATCTGAGGGTTGAGCCATTAGTATTGTTGGAACATTGTGGAAATGAGCCTTCAAACAAATTTTCCCTTATTGACAAGGTCAATAATGCACTTTTACACAATGACCAACCTGGAATGATCCTTTTGAGAAAATTATGACCCAATAATAATTCTTCTAAGCCATTTTGGTTGGAGATGAAAGTAGGAATGCCACGGGTACTGTGTAGGTTGAGATTGCAAATTTTCAAATATAACCTGGACAGGTGAAAAGTAGGAATCCAATGTGGGCACTCTGTTTCAACCTATAGTTTATTGTTTGAGAGGTCAATGGATGAAAGCTTTGAAAGGTTAGCAAATGAATGACGGGACGTTTCCTGTAAGTTGGTTATGAGAGAGTAATAAATTGCTCAAAGAATACATGCCTCTCATGCATGGATGTAGATGACCTTCAATTGTGTTATTCCTAACATCCAAATGTATTAACGTCCTTAATTTGTGAAGCCCTCCAAGTAAGAAATATAATTATGAACTGGTGTAATAGAATAGTGGAACAATTAAGTTAATTGAAGGAAAATGAATACATGACTTGAATCTCTATGCACATGCTCTCTTGAGCAACTAATGAATTGATTATTTAAAGCATTGATCATGCCTCTTATTCTTCCATATATAGTATGCATCTCTTCTACTAACCAAAGATAAAGCAATCTGTATTGGGGAGGTCATTGTGTTTAATAAAATCTCAAATGTCCATTTTAGATATCTAGCATTGGCTAATTGTATAAAGTTAAACTAATTGATAATTCTAATCATTTGATAAAAGGTTTGTTTGGATCCCTCCATTTTTTAAGGACAATGGTTTAGCTAGCTTGAATCATCTAATGAACAAAAGTTTGCAACGTTTTAGATTGTAGGGGGAATGATAAGGGATCACCATAATGTTTTCTAGTGGTTAAATAACAAGTCCTTTTTTTTATTCTTCATTTTTTTACCATAAATAGTCAAATGTTTTTGCACAAATGCCTTCTAGCACAGTGGCACAAGGAGTGTCTTGCTAGGATACCAAAAGTTTGAAAATGTACACGGGTGGTTGGGTGTCTAAATTTGAAAAAAGAAATCAAATATTTGTTAGAGCAAAGTACACTTTAGTCCCTAGAACTATTTGCTTATGATATTTTAGTCCTTAAAAGTTTCAAAAAAACATTTTAGTCCCTAAAACTATTGATTTGGATTGCATTATACTCCTATTAATTGGTTGCCTTCAATGTTTCTAATCCCTTAGATAATTGGTGGTTTTGTTGATGAATGTAGAGCTAGATGACTTCTTCTCCCGACAATGAATCAAAGGTTCACAATAACAATATGCCTTGTGTTGGAGGACAGCTCATCCATGATATGGTCTAGCATATAAACCTTTTTATTATTTATTTTTTCACAACAAAGAACTAGAAAGTAAACTATTCACTAATTTGATAAAACTAATTCTCATATATATGTTAAAGTCTCTCTCGTGACTTGTTGCTACAAAGAAAAGGAAAAAGGAAAAAAGAAACTCTATGTAAGCAATGGATGACATCCAACAAACCAAAACAACATTCCTTAAATGCTTGAGATGCCTCTTAAAATTTTTTTGGACCACCGTGTGCACAAAGATAGGCCAGTCAATTCAACATCATGAATGAATCATATGTGGGGCTCATTATTGTGATATTATTGTATTAACCAAAGAAAAATGTGTTGTTGTTGTCCATCTACTACATTTCTTAAGATTTGATATTTGTTGTGCGTAGAGTGTTGTATTCTCCAAACATGGTCAAGAGATGATTTTTTACATAGTTATCTTGCTTAATTTATTTTCTATTTTAATCCTTTTGATTAGAAGATTCCAATAAATTTTTCATGTTCGACTTTTTAGAATTGCAGAGAGATCAGCATTACTTATAGATAAATGCTATTGGGACTAATTTAAAATTCAAAACTCACCTGGCTAAATCCCACCTTGGAATGATGTGATACAATCATTTTTTTTGGTGTCTACTATTGAGACTATGTGCAAAAATTATGCTCATTGGATCATCCTCGCCATCCAACAAACTGCAAGTGAATCCAGAAAGAGGGGTGCCAGCAACGAAACTAGGCATACAAAAACCATTTTCCAGACATAAATGGAGTTGACATCGACGCGCCCATTTTTTAATAAACACTGGGCTGAAGAAGTAAGCAAATACCAACAAAAATCGTGAAAGCAATTGGAATGAGAAAAAGAAAGGAGGAATTTTTCATGCAAAATTTGATATTCGTCACAATATATTCCGCAGGCTAAATAATCCTTCATGTGAATTTTGAGCAGTGCATGCTTACTTTTACATTTGGATGCAGAACCTTGAGAAGACAAAATGAAGAGAAAGACAATGAAGTAGGCTTTGCAAGTATCGGCGGGGCAAGCCATCTTAAGAGAGTTATTTTGATAGACTTGGAAAAAGTGCATGAAGAACAAGGCATTGAGAAGAATTAGGATTAGGGCCATTGAAGAATAAAGAGTTGAAGCCTATTTCAATTGTTTTTTTGGAAATAAATGGGGCGGTATGTTTTTGTGGAAATAAATGGGGCTTGAAGAATCCAAATTATGCGAGTGCTGTTAAACAACATAAATGCCATAGATCTTTCAAAAAAAATCATGCCTAGCTGGGTAGTTCCTCCCATTGAGAGGAGCCTCATTATCATTTCCTTGATTCTTATTAGATGATCATCAATATTGGGAAAGTTTCTCTAGAGGCATGAATTAAAATAGAACAATTGGCAAAAGAGGCCTGTGGGCATACATGCTCTTGGCATTAGGATAAGTCCACACCCTGTTTTATATGTGTGGTGAGACTTTTTTTTGTAGATCTAATCCGTTCATGATATTTAAAATATCTTAAATAGGTTGAAGATCAAATTTCCTGTTCATTGGATACTTTTAGCCATATTTACATGAGCAAAAAAGTAATGATCATTTATTTTTATTAATTTTTCAATGGGGTAAAACAAGTAACTAAGACCATTCAAATGCATTGACTTGTAATACGTTACCTATTTTTTACATAGAAAACTTGATGAATGGATTGGATCTACAAAAAGAAATTAGCATGTGTAAAAGAGGAAGGATGTAGACTTCTTCTCACGCTCAAGAGCCGGAGCAAAGACCCTTTTGACACAACCATCTGTACCATCCTCTTCAACACACGTACACTCCTATCCCTTGTTTGATTTGCAGGCTTTCATCTTTCTCTCTAGGAGTTCAAAGGCCTAAGCTAGTTTGTTTCTTGAAATTTCAGATTTTCTCTTTTATATTTACCAAAAGTCCTAGCAAATATGCACTCTCCAAAGAAGAGGAAGCATATACGCCTATTTTTTTGTGCAAGGGATTCATCATACTAACCCTTGCGTAGATAGGCTAGAATAAAAGTTGCATGCCTATTAATTAATTTTTGTAGCCTAAGTCTGCGTAAGCATAATCATCTTTTTTTATTTATTTTTTTCAAAGAAGCAAAACAAGTAATTCGATCATCCTAACACATTGATTTCTCATGGGTTCACAGTTAAAACCTTTTTTTTTTATATCAGGAGTGGAATAGCTTTTGCAGTGTTGTGTGAGTTATCAAGGCTGTAGTGCGTGGGTTGAGATTTGAATGCAAGACCTCTAAGCTACAGTGGTACGCCTTAACCAATGGCGATGATTGTGTTCCATCCTGAGGATGTTTAACAATGTTTCCTGGATTTGATGACAATCTGATTTGAGTTTTTCTTGAAGTCCTAAGCTAAAGAGGGAGGAATTTGGAATAATAGCTAACTGGGGCTTCTCCTTTTTTTGGGGGCCGCCAGAAAAAAATGAATTCTTGGGGCTAACAGAGAAAGAATGGGTGGGATATTTCTATTGGCTGCAAACATGGACTTATATTTCTCTTCTTGAAAGCGAATTCAGGCCAAAGGATCAATTGTTTCTTTTCTTCTTATGGCTGTGATTAAGGATTCTGTGGCCAGGGCAAAGGATGGACGTTCCTGTGGTTGCAATCAAGTGCTTTTTTTCTTTTCATGGATGGTGACGACAAATGCAAAACGGCAAATAAGAATATTTGAGATCATGAAACTTTTGGATCTGAACATCATGTCCATGACCACTTGGTCCCTCACGAGCAAAAGGATGGCTATAGCTTCAGGTAGGTTCAGATTTCTCAAAATCGAAATCGTTAGAATGTTAGCCTTGACTTTGATGGCCATGCTTCAAAGTTTTCATTTATTACATACAAAGTGGGAGTAAGCAGGGGAGAAGAAGTAAGATCATCCCATGGTGAGTCGTTTCATCCAAACGTCGACGACAACACTGCTATATGTGGTATTGGTGGGGTTCTACTACAACATTCCAATCTAAACTTTGTCAACACATCTTCAGTGAAGTTAGTCCAGATGAATCCAGAAGGGTTTATTCTAAGGAGACGGAGTTTTCCGTGACTCGGCTGCCACAAAGTTTTGTCCTTTTTTGTTTTTCAAGTCAAATCCGTGACGTAGCACAGTAAAGTCCCTTGTTGCACCACTGTGGTAGAAGGCCAGACTCTGCTTCAGACATTGTTGATTACTAGTTTCGGCCTTCACCGGCCAAAGGATAGATCAGGGGATGGCCTCTTAATTCCTTTCAACAAGCAGGAGGTTGCATATCATGAAATGAACATTCACTACACTCATGAGCCACTTGCGACTGATAAAGCTGTTGTAGACCGAAAGGATCCTACTTGTCCCATTGGGGGTAAAGAAAATGAATGGTTGACATCAAAGGAAAAACAAAGAACGTCAGTCTAAAGAGGAAAGGATTGGATGTACCTGGTGGGGTGCATTTTTGTCTTTGTGAGCCATTATATTAGTGACAGATCACCAAAGCAATTGAATATGGGAGGGTGTGGTTCACGCGTTTAACTTCTTCGATTGGTCCAACAGGGCTACTTTAGGAATACAGACATTGCGAAGTTTCCTTTCATGTTGGTCCTTGTTTATGAAGAAACAATTCTGGAATAATTGAAATTATTAGATTTTTTGAATGATGCGTTTATGTTAATCAGGAAGAAAAACATAAACGAATGAAAAAGATCAAGAGGATTCCTGAAGAACTTCAGAAAAAAAGCACATTTTTCAGATATTAGAATCACCTAATCATGCTCATGTTTAGAATACATTATGTCTAGACTGCGGGAATTGCAAAAATTAAATGACCATATGATCAACCAAAGGTGATACCCACAATATAAATGCCGAGTGCTGTAGGGCAAGTTCCATCCTGAAATATTGTATATAGCATCATTCCTCACCAAAAAACAAAATATGTTATTATTCATACATGCAAATCGAAAGCCACTCATCGCCAACAAATGTCTGGAGCAAACAATTGGGCATCTCCTCCAGTGTACACTTAGTTGCAATTTCTATCACCATTTTAGGAGTGTTTGCGAGTGAGAATGTGCAAGTGAGTAAACAGATCCACATGCCTATAATATCTTCATCTACTAGAACCTAGGCTCATTCATTTTTGAAAATTTCTACTTGACCAGATTTCTACGTCAATGCATGCCCCACTCATCAAAGGGCAGAAGATCCATTTCCTAAATGGCTGATGAAGGGAAAACATATGATATGTAAGAGGGGAAAGGAAAAAAGCTATGTAAACAATGTCAAATTTATGTACCTAGAGTAATATATCCGTAAGTGCTTGCAAGCATAGTCCAATTAGATGAATTAGGCTTTAGTAGTTTGGCAATACCAAAATCAGAGATACGAGCCTCAAACTCTAGATCCAATAGAATGTTGTTACGAGAGACGTCATGATGAACAATCAGCGTGGCCCTATCATGGTGCATGTATGATAGAGCATATGACATGTCTTTAATAACCTTCACCCTCTTAAACCAATCAAAGTTCTTGACTACTTCATCATTTTGCAGAAGATTAGCTAAGCTTCCCCCTTCCATATACTCATAAATTAGAAACTTACATTGTGGATGTGAATAAAACCCATAAACAAGACAATATTACAGTGGTGAACTTCTATTAATGCTTGAATCTCATTTCTAAAGCTTGTCTCATCAAGAAATTCACCGTCCTCCGATAAGTAAAGCTTCTTAATGGCTACTACTTTCCTATTCACATATCTGCTCGATACACTTTACCATATCCTCCCATGCCAATGCAATGCTGATCATTGAAATTGTTTGTTACTTAGATGATCTCTTCATAACTAATCTTTCCTTTAAAGTTCCAAATTGAAAATAAGTCACCGTTCTTACTTCCATCTAACTTCATGTTTCTCATTACTCTTTGATACCAAATGTAGATAAAAAGGCAGCTCTGGTACACAAAGCTCCCGCCTATACGGGGTCCGGGGAAGGGGTGGACCATAAGGGCTTATAGTAAGTAGCCTTACCTTGCATTTTGCAAGAGGTTGATTCCACGCCTTGAACCCATGAGCTCAAGGTCACATGATGACAACTTTTACCACTGCACCGAGGCTCCCCTTCTTGAAACCAAATGTAGATGATACTAGCAAATGCAAATGCAAGAACTATGACACTATCAATTGAAATAATGATGATCAACACCATCTTCTTCTTCTTCTTTTTTCTCTTCTTGTGATCTTTATCAATGCGAATCTGATTATAATGGGGTAGACCTTCTACATCACCACATAGCCATTTGTTATTCATAAAGGAACCACGTTGGAAGACATTGCCATCTAGAAGACTACCCTCTAATTCATTGCAGGACAGATCGATAGTTGATAAACTTTACAGTCCTTCAAAGGAAGATGGAATTGAACCTGAGAGATTGTTGTGGGAGAGATTTAGATTTTTCAAGTTTTTCAATTTTTCGAGTTGTGATAAAATTTCACCAGAAAGTAAGTTATTGTTAAGATCTAGTATATCCTTTAGTCCCACAAGATTACCAATTTCAAATGGTGAGAATTTCTTTTTCTTCTTTTTGCTTGATTATGTGATTTGGAATTTGATTTAGAGTTCTAGAGAACTAATTTGGATTTCTTAGATTCAAAAATTTCAAGAAAATGCATTTTTTCATGTAGTAAAGTCTTGAAATGGATTGCTTAGATCTTTCTTGTTTTCTGCTATGAATTTTAGTTTTATTTTGGTCTGTTTATGGTGATTTTCATTCTAGTTTACAAACTAGAGATGTAAAGTGGCATTAGAGCTTGTAAACTTTATATGGATAATAGATCTGAATTTTTTTTGCTTATTCTCAATTCTTTGTTGAATTCTTTAATCAACCAATTGATAGCCTTTTCATCCTTGAAGAAACAATAAACTGTGGATAAACTTATCCAATGATAGCAAGTTTGTAACCCTGCTATTTGCAAAATTGAAACATCCATAAACTGAACAAAATATACAAATTTTTTATGTTTGAATTATTTTATGCGTGTTTAAGAGCTGCTACTAGTAGCAAGGGATGAGATCAATACCCTTGAACAACTTTATCTAGGGTTAACAAATGTTATTCACTTATTCCCTTAGAAACATGGCATCACCCTCAAAATATGCTTGGTTGTAAGTTCGAATCAAATTGCAAAAATATGAATTGGCAAGACAAAATTACCTCAAGAGATGCCTGTCCCAAGCCCAAATGAAAAAGGAGGAGGGTCTTGCGTCAAGTGCCACTTGACAAGGAAGAAGTTGAAGATGATTCTGTTATTTTTTTTTCCTACTTGCAAATGAATATGTAGTTGCATATTTGTTTGTAAGTAAGAAGAGAAGATAATAAAAATCATTTCCAGCTTCTTTAAAGTATGGCAATCTTAATATGACATGAATTGAAACCTGACATTCCCTCAAGCTAGGACATCCCCCATTAATGACACATTGCATCGAATTTCGAGTGCAATGAAAAATGGGCAAGGGTTATTAGAGCGTCCCCTCAAAAGCGACGACCTACATCAAAACCCAAGAGCAGTGAAAAGTGGCATGGTTCATGCCATAGAGGTCGAGAAATGCGCTGGTAAATAGGCTAACTCAAGATCATAAGGTTTATGTCACCACATAGAATATAGGAACATTGATATATAAGAGTTTGGAGTTAGTGGATAAGATAAAACTTAGGAGAGTCAATATCGCTTGTATCTAAGAAACAAAGTGGAAAGGGATTAAAATTAGAGAAATTGATGTGTATAGACTTTGGCACGTAGGAAAGGATAATAACAAAAATGACTTAGGAATAATAGCGGATAAAGAATTAAAAGACAAAGTTGTGGAGATTAAAAAAATCAATGATAGAATTATAATAATAAAACTGTTCTAGGAGAGCAAATCATAAATGTTATAAGTGCATACATATTGTAAGTAAGGTTACAAGATATAATTAAGAGATAGTTTTGGTTAGATATGAAGGGAGTCATGCAAAAAATTTCCAACATAGAGGGGATAGTTAGAAGAGCAAACTTAAATAGTCATGTAGGAAGCGAAAAAGAAGGATATGATAAGATACATGGAGGGTATAGTATAGGAGAAAGAAATGAGATGGGAGAAATTATCCTCGATTTTGCTTTGGCATATAACCTGGCTATTACAAATACATTCTTTAAGAAGAGGGATGAATACTTCATAAACTTAAAAAGTGGACTCTATAAAAGCCAAATAACTTTTTTCTACTTAAAAATAGTGAAAGATCAATGTGTAAGGATTGTAAGGTGATACCCGGTGAGAGTTTAACCTCACAATATAGGTTAATGGTTTTGAAAATCTATGTTAAAAGATGGAAGAATAGAAATGAACATAATAGGTATCCAAAAACTATGTGGTGGAACTTGGAAGGGAGAGAAAATAACCTCATTTACAAATAAGTTGATGGTAAAAGGAAATTTGAACTATGAAACAGAAGGAAACACCATGTGGACTAATATGACTGAGTCCATAAAGAAAGTGGTAAAAGATGTCTTAGGAGTATCTACAGGTAAAAGGCAATTAGTAAAAGGAAACATGGTGGTGGAGTGAAACAATGCAAAAAGTTATTAAAAAAACTGCTGTATTTTAAGCATCGCAAAATATTAGAAATCATGAAAACTATGAATAGTATAAAAATGCTAAAAAGGTAGATAAGAGAATAGTAAGTGAGGCTAAACTTAAAGCATATGATAACCTTTATAGTAAAATATGATCAAGAGAAAGGTGAAAAAGATGTATTAAAACTTGTAAAAATAAGAGAATAGAAGAGTATGGATTTAAATCATGTTAGATGCATTAGAAGTAATGATCAAAGGGTACTAATCAAAGATGACGAGATCAAACAAAGATATGAAACTTACTTTAAAAAATTGTTAAATGACAATGGCTCTGAGAATATAGAGATTGAAAATATTGTAAACCTAAATAACATTGGACATTATAAATATGAACATAAGATTAAAATACCTAAAATGAAAGAGGCATTGAAAAAGATGAAATCAGGAAAGCCATGGAACTTGTTGGTGTACCAATATAGGTTTAGAAGCATATGGGAGATACTGTAGTTTGGTTGACCAAGTTGTTTAACAAGATTATAAAGTGAAAGAAAATGTTAGACGAATGGAGGAAAAGCTTTATTGTAGTAATTTATAAGAATAAAAGAGACATAATATGAAACATTTTGAAAGAGTGATTAAGAAGAGGTTACGACATGAGACAAGTGTATCAGAAAATCAGTTTGGTTTTATGCCTGGGAGATCTACCATGAAAGTTAGTTTCTTATTAAGACAATTGATAGAGAAATGTAAGGAGAGGATGAAAGACCTCCACATGATCTTTATTAACTTAGAGAAAGCTTATGATAGAGTCCCTAGAGAGATAATATGGAGGGTGTTGGGTGAGAGAGTAATTTTACAGGAATATATGACATAGTTAAAGATATGTATGAGGGAGCAGTAACAAATGTTAAGACCACTAGTGGCGAGACTAGTGATTTTTCTTTCACTATAGGATTACACCAAATATTGGCATTGAGCCCATACCTTTCCACGTTAGTTATGGATGAGTTAAGAAAACATCTGCATAAGGAGATTCCATGGTGCATGCTATTTGCAAATAATATAGTCTTAATTTATCAGATAAAGGAAGGCATAAATACAAAGCTAGAGTTATGGATAAAAGCATTATAATCTAAAGGATTTAAAATCAATTGAATTAAGAGTATATGGAATGCAATTTTAACAAGGAGAGGAGTAAAAGTGGAACATCAGTTAAGATTGATAACCAAAAAGTCCCTGTAAAAGACCACTTTCGGTACTTAGGATCAATGATTCATGAGAGTAGAGAGATTAAGAGAGAGGTTACCTAGAGAATCCAAGTAGATTGGAACAAAAGGAGATATACATTTGGAATTTTGTGTGATTGGTGGGTGCCACTGGAACTAAAAGAAAAATTCTATAGGATGGCCATAAGGACAGCCATGCTCTATGGATTAAAGTGTTGGGCAATTAAGGAACATCATGTTCAAATGATAAGCATTGTGGAAATGATGATGTTAAGATGGATGAGTTGCGAGACAAGAAAGGATAGAATTAGGAATGAAAAAATTAGAAAAAACTTAGGGGTAGCACCAATATGTAACAATATGAGAGAGATTAGACTAAGATGGTTGAACATTTCAAAGTACATTGAAAACAGCATTGGTTAAGAGTGAGGCAATGTAAGTAGAAGGTTCTCTAGGGTAAGGGGAAGGCTCAAAAGAACATGAATATAAGTGGTGAGAAAAGATTTAAAAACTTTGGGATTAAATAAAGCCATGGTACTTAATAGAGGGGAATGGAGGAACAAGATTCATGTTGTCGACCCCTAATTGGGATAAGGTCTTGATGATGATGATGATACTTAAAAGAGGAAACATGAATTTTGTTAACATAAGATTTTAACATGACCTGCCAACTCAAAGATTCTATCTTTAAAAATGTTGTATGTTTGTAGGTGTAGCTTTCTCTTTTCTCACTTTATCAAAGTTTAGTACACAACCATTCACAATATCTAGTATTGCTCACATTTCTCTCTGGTGGCATGTATTCTACTTCTGTGTAATTTCTTACTTTATATATACCATGGACAAGCCTAGTTTGCCTCCCCACTTATACATCATTATATGTAAAATTGCTCTGCCACATTATAGTTCTGCACTCATATGGTGTCATCTGCCATGTTTTGTGTGTGTGTGTGTGTGTGTGTGTATAGCAACTTTATCTTAAGTTGCACAGTGACATTATATAGAGAAATCTAATAAGCAACATGATTTACACTAAAATTTCCCCCTAATAGTGTATGATCCACTTTAGCTTAAAATTAATTATGCCACATTAGTGTAAGATTTCTTTACATCTGCATTTCTCTTGTTTCACTTAATACAATTTTGCATGATGAGATAGAATCAGCCCTTACTCTACAAGTTACAACTAGGAAACAAAACTCGCATGGCACCCACAACTTTCTACCATCTTAGTATTTCATGTGCACATAAATTTGTATAAACCAGTTCAATTTGAGCTTGGGCTGCCTTTTCTATAAGCTAAAAATTCATTCAATTTAGTGTCTTCAACTTCAAGCCTCAACAAAAAACCTTGGAATACAATTGTAATGTCCCTGAACACAGCCACTTTGATCATGTGTTTGGCTTATAAAGGATTACATGTAATCATAAGATGGACATATTTACTTTGCTAATGAGCCCATCATCAGTTATGAGTTGCTTAATTTCCTAAATACCCCAAATAAAGCTGCAACTTCCTATGCACTAATTAAGACAATATGCACAACCAAAACAAAAACAACTGTAATGAAGGAATGAAAAAGAAGAATTGAATAAACTGAAAGATGTTGAAGTGAAGGGCCATAAGAGCTTACAACTTGTTTGGGTTGCGAGAATGGTAGGATCTTTGCTACTCCGCTTAAGTTTTGTCCAAATGAAGTCCATCAGAGTAATAAAAAGTGTTTCTATAGTTTCCATCTTATGTTGTTCTTGTTCGGAATGCTGGCAATGTTTTAATAGGGCTGTGGTAGAGAGCTTGAATGAAAAGAAAAGCGATATGACTAGACGATTATGTCATCTACAGGCGGGGCCCTAATGATGAACGAGGCACCAAATGAGCAGTTATATTGTGATTGGGCGCATTTTCACTCGAAAAATATGAGCAGGGGTGAAAGTATAGTACATTAAATATGGATCGAGTGCTTACGACTAGATGATTGGTGATCTCCCCTTTGGCTGGGAATTATACTCAGGACTGCATGTGAGCTATCTCCTTTGTAATTCTTAGCTGGTACCCAAAAAGAAAAAAAAAAATCATTATTTCTAGACAACATTTTAGGTACTCACACAGCCTTACAACATTTTCCATTAGATGATCTCAACCCTCCAATTGGTAATATTTTTCAGAATCTTTTGTATAACTTTCCTAAGTCTATTTTTCATATATAGTGTAACAATGGCTAAGATTCTCTCTAAATAAAGGATGTTTCTGAGTCTAATCTTAAGCCTCCGATCAGTAAGATTTTCCTTTTTTCTTTTCGTAACTTTTTTCTTAACCTATTCTTTGGATATAGAGTCATAATGGTTAAGATCACTTAATGAGGGTGTTTTTGAATCTATGGGATGACTTTAGTCTTAACCCTCCAATAGTAAGACTTTTCAGCATTTCTTTGTTTTGTAACATTTTGTGGGTCTATTTTTTGAAATACAATTATAATGGTTAGGATTATCCACTAACTATTTTTTGGTGCGTAAAAGGTGCCATCCTCATGATCTAGTTTCTATCACTAGACTTTGGACCCCACATGCTCTGTGTGTGTGTGTCTCACAATTATCAACTATATCTGCATCATTAATCCACATCAATCACAGACATTTTGCCCATCTACTATATTTCAAATGAATTCAATTAAGTTGAAAATTTGGTCATCTCATCCTTATGCCAAATTTGATGGTCTCAAACTTGATCTCATATCATCTCATCTCATCTCACGTCAGGTCATTTTATTCAAAGAATTTGTTGAGTGTTTAATTTTGTCTAAAATAATTTTAGATTAATATTTTATTAGATTATTTAATAAAGTAATTTTGTGATTTTAAATCAATTTTAGCTATAATCGATCATCCAACCATTAATTTGAAAAGTTAATGATCAGATGATCATTATAGATAATTACATACATAAGTTAGTTAATATTAATTTTATATTTTATTTTGTAAATAATTCAAAGTAATTTGGACGATCTAGATGGACTTGATTGGATTAGATCATCAAAGGCTTGAACCCCACCTTACAAGGAAGCTTTGAAGATATTAAATAATGGATCCTATCTTTTAAGAAAGTGGGCTGGTCATAGGTGGACAACACAAAGCCATGTTAAGAGGAGAAGGCAGCTTGAGTGAGAGACAAAGAGTCGGCTGTTATAATCGGCTACTCTTCATATAAGTGTGTTTTCACCCAAAAAGAGGTTTTACCGTTTACTCTCTTTTTCCCCTTGATGAGAGAGGCAGGAGGACCTTTTCTCTCCGCCTCTCAATCCATCCCAACCCGCTCCCTCTCTCTTTATTCTCTTCTCTTCCTTATCTCTCTTTGTTGTCACCATCCCCCTCTTCCTTCTACTGTCCTTTCCTGCTTTCGTTGCATCTCCATCACACCTGACAAGCCCAACAACCCGTTTTCCTTCTTCCTCTCCCTCCGTCTCCTACCTTCTCACTTTTCTTCATCGTGCCCAGATCCACGGATCAACCTCCCCTCTGCTTCACTTCCCTTGTTCCCTCTCGGCTTTCCTATTTGCTTCACCACCTACAGCATCCCATCCCCCACAGGTCAGCATCGATGAGTAACACACTGGTGCAGACCAGATCTCAGTCTTCTCTATGCACAGGCTTCACCCAAGCCACCCCCAAATCTCTATCTCTCTATCTCGCATCATCCCTCTTCACGTCTATCTCTCTCGTCTCTCACCTCATCTTCCTCTTTGTTTCTCCCCCTCTCTATCTCTCATTCACCAGCGACCCCTTTTCTCTCCGGCCCCAATACCCAACACCCGACTAGATTAGAAGGGAAAAAACCCTTTTTCCTTCATCCCCAGCCCTCTCTCTCCCTCATCTCCTCACCTGCGTCATCTCAATCTCCCTCTCTCCCTTCGCTCGCATAGCATCAAGCTTCTAACCATCTTCTGCTCATCGCCAGCTACGCCCAGTGGTCGCTTCACTGCTCCAACGCCACGGGAATCATCTCTGTTTCCTGGCACCTCAAGCACTTCCGGAATCATCAACCCAGTACAAAAAACCTAGCAATGCCAGGCTAGCCAAAGGAAAACCCAGTTCTCCTGTTCTCTTTTCCTCTAATCAGTCAAACCCGCTCCCTGCTCAAATCAACCTTTCCTCCATCTCTGCTGAAGCTCGCACCATACCCACTCTTCTTCGTCACACCCCATCTGCACCCATCACCGTTCTCTCCTCCGATCTCCAAACGGCCTAGGAGTTGAAACCCAACCCGGGTTTCACTTCCCTTCTCTTCTCCTCTCTCTTCCTCCTCTTGTTTCCTCATCTTCATTCTTCCCCGCCTCTAGCCATCCAAGAGTCAAAACCCAAGTCGGGTTTTCCTCTTTCACTCCCTTTTTCCCTTCTTCTCCCTTCTCCCGCTTCTCCTCCGGCTTCATTTTCTTTCCGTCACGTGTCTGATTTTTTCCTTTTCAAACCAGAAATCTAGAAAAATTTCCAAATTTGCCCTCACTACAAAAATTAGAATTCCATTTACATCCCTATTGTGTCTTTTCTTCTATCCTTGTTTTACCTTATCCAGATTATGTTATTTGTGTTCTATCTTATTCCGACAGTAATCCAGGGACACTGCTTATCCAAAGACAATGCTATTCAAGACTGATTATTTAGTTTCATTTTATGTTTTCTAGAATTGGAATATCTATAAATTGCATTAGTGAAATAAATTTGGATTTTTATTTTATTGTTAGTTTAATTCTGTTATATGCCTTTTTTATTCTTTGTTTTTCAATTAAAATTTGTGTAAACTCCAACATTTAAGTCAAGTCCTAGTGGAAATTGACCCGGACTTGCACTAGCTAGATTACAACAGCCGTGCACTTGCGAAAAACATCAACAAAATTGCTAACGTATGGATTTAGTTTTGAACTTGGACTACAGAATGAAAGATTCTCAAATGACTGGAAGTCTTTGATAAGGGAGGCAATAAATCTAACTTATAGTGGTCATTAGATGTTCTCACCTGCATCACTAGTAAAGGGAGGCACAAGAGAGAGAAAGAATAACATATTGTGAAGAATCTAGAACATGCGCTTGTCTGCTAATGGAAGGTAGAAAAAATGTTAGGATTAAAACTGTAACACCCCGGATTTTTAAGACAATTTTTTTTTTTTTTACAATTTAAATAAGAGCATTTGGGATCCCATGAGAAAAGATTTATTTAACATTTTACTAACCTATCTTAAAAACTCCGGGTGTTAATTTTTCCTTTCTCAAAATGGCGTACATGTAATTTAAACATAAATAAATAATCCGCGTATAAATCAACGTCAAATAAATAGGCGCCTTTATTTTAAATCAAATAAATGTCCAAAACACAATAATAATATGGCCCAGGGTCTATCCATCATAACATCCCACATAAATGTCCAACATATGTCCAAAGATCTAAATCACATCTCAATATAAAATATGCAGTCCATAATAAAAATCCAAATGATAATCCTGTTTAATGACTCACATCATCGTCTAATACTATGTAAAAATGGTCTTCGGCTAGCTCTCTCACGGCTTCTCGCTTTCCTTTCCTGTTATCGCGTCGAGATCTAAGGCATCGCAAAACAGCAATGCCTCAAAGAAGCTATCGCCAGGTAGTACATAGACAATTAATGTAATAAATGCAAGAAATAATGAACAATACCGATGAAAAATCTAACATTTATGAAGATAGTGATATCATAATGCCATGTTCAATAAATGCCAATTTATTCCATATGCTAAAACATGAAATTCACGAAGTTAAAACACGCATGAATCAATAAACGGAGCATACAAGAATAAGGGCACCCTAAGGTAATGGGTCCCACCACATCGCACGAACATCCCCGATCGTGAGTACACATAGTCAACCTCCGAGTGTCGTCACACCCAGTGCATACCATCTATAGCCATGCTCATCATACATGCACACATAACAAGAATATGGGCCATCATGTCTTTGCGGTGGCAACCCTCCATGGGTATCAACCACCGCCGCTCCCGTCGACACCATAACGGGAGACTTAGCACCGTCCCCATGGAAAGGCTCAGACCTAGTGTGGACTATCCATGTTACCAAACCCCTACCAATGCCATCTATGGGCGGGTGTCTATCATATCACAAACTCATCACATCATAATCTCAAGGTGGGTGGCAGCTCTCTATCCCTCCTAAGATGACGCCCACCGGCGAGAGCACCCGTCATCAAATATAAAACACGGAAATCATATGTATATGCTAAAACTCAAGAGCACTTATAGCTTGCAATCCCCAAGACATGCCCCTCATCCCTAGGGTTAAATTTCTATCAAAAGGACCAAATTTAATAAGCTCTAATTCTCATTTCCATGTAAATCCATGCATTTTCTATATACATAATAAGAAATAAGTCTCTAAGTAAGCATAACAAATTAACATCATACTTGTAAAAGCATTTGAAATAAGTTTATTCAGCAAAAGATTTCAATTTGGAATAACCATCCCGTACGAATGTAGCATGAAATCCACTAGAATAATAATTTCATTTTAAAACACAATCACACATGATGCTATGTTTAAACATGGTTTAAAAATCAAGTCAAAACATTAGTTGTCGTCACCTACCTCAGTGTGAGATCACTAGCTTGCCAATAACTCCTTTAATTGGTATATCTGGGTGCACCGTACATGTCACATCACTATTTTAAAAATTTTCTAAATAAAAAGTGGTCATTTCTAAGTTTTTAAGTTAAAACTAGGTCCGCGTCGTCAATACGGTCACAACGCCTCTTTCGGATCGTGATTTGAACCTCTCTAGCTCCCAAAAATCAAGTTTTGAGTGAAACTACCCTCAAATGGGGTTCGACCACCATGGTGTGGTTTAAACCGGCGGCACCCTTTTCAGCCGGCTTACACCGACGTACACGGCGCACACGAAGACGCACGGCGCGCATACGCCGCACGGGACGCTGGCCCCGGTCCCACCGCGACAGCCCAAACAACGCACGCCTCCGCACGCGCGCGCGACGACGCCATGACGCCGTCCCGGCTGCGTCTCTCAGTGCGTCTTGGCGTCGCGCCGCCAGCGCCGACGCGTTGACGACGACGCCGGGAGAAGGCGACCGGATTCCTGCGCCTCCGTGCGAGCCCCTGCGAGCTCGTTTTGCGTGATTTTTGCGCCATTTTCTTCAATTCTCTAGAGAATCCATTTATGCCCTCCTTTTGCTAATTTTCTCTCAAAAACCATGGTTTTTAAACCGATTTTTCCCAAGTTCCTAAAAACCTCCCTGTAATCGGTTTTTGAGTTTTCTGGGCAATTACACCGTTGGATCACTCCCAAATTTAAAGGGTATGCTCTTGGGTCTCTTGTACACTAGTTGGACGGTGAGATTTTCAAACGGACAAGGTTTGATCCGTGAAATCACACTCCAACAAAGAGCGGGCACAAAGTTCCTAAAAATCTGATTTTTTTCCAAAATTTTTAAACGTTTTCCTAATTAATAAATACAGAAAAACATAGGTTTTGAGGCTTACCTTGCACTCAAGTCGAGTTGCTCGTGTTGCCTGGCTCCACTCGCCGAAAATTCAAGTTTTTACAGATCTAGGGTTTTGCGTCATTCATGGAAAACGCTCAGTGGAGCGTTTTGCCTCTAGAGGAGCATAGATATAGTGGTTTTAGAAGTCTTGGGAAGAGAAACTCTTCCCCACACGTCTCTTCCCACGTCTCTCCCGGCGATTTCGGCCGATCGTAGAGACGTGTGTAAATTGGGGTGCCGTTATCAATTTGGACCCCCGTGTAACACGTTCACAAAAGACCATTTTGCCCTTACAACTTTGACGGCTCATAACTCCCTTGTTTGAGCTCCGTTTCTCGCGTTCTTGGTGGCGTTGGATTTGTATCGACGAGCACTTTCTAATTATTATGTTTTCAGGAAATAATTTCATCCATAAATTTTTATTTTAATTTATTTAATAATTTCCTATTTTTATCTTAAAAATTAAGGATATTACAAAAACAAATCCTTAGCCACTTAGGAGATGAAATTCTACGGCAGAAATTATTCTCAGACCACTTTGTCTCTTGATTCTTGTAAGCATGAATAATACTAGCACTCTAGAGTCTAGAGTCTAAGGTCTTATGCTTGGGAGAAACCACATGGCATGGCTATGAATTGTAAGACATGTACAATCTTTTTGCTGGCTGGTTGCTTTCAAAAGTTCTCCTCTGACTGTTTTTGGTCCACAACTCAAATAGTTTGTAATGTTTAGTTCAACAATTACTTGAACTAGTTTTCTACTTCAATGCTTTTGGATGAGCAATTACAAGTTTTCCATGAATTACACACCTCATGTAACAGGGGATTTTTTAAGTTGTAGAGTTCTGAGCATGAAGTGCTTGGATTATTATTATTATTTTCTATTGAATTAGTGGGCTTCTAAACTATGGGAAGATTTAATTATTTCTTCTATGCAAAAGATAACAGAGATGTACGCAATGAAAGGTGCTCTATTACCAAGCTTTGCAGAAAAAACGGGCTTTCTTCTTTGCCGTCAAGCGACAATTAGTAAAAATAGACTGTGGCCACCTGCTCGTCTCGCATTAATTTGGAAGGTATGTTGAATCACTATTTCAAAAATAAAACAAGGGTGTCTCTGCAAAGAATGCAAGTTCATTGGTTTTATGTGCAATTTCCCCTTTTTATTTCTATCAACCATAAGACACATTAAACAATACACATTTCAAGTTCCTTGTATGAGGGAGAGTGCCCCTTGGTCATGACAGATAAGAAATTAAGGAGAATACAAGCAAATTACACAAGACACAAAGAAATCTCAACACCTAGAATAGATCAATTTGATAGGTGGCCGACAAAGAAACTAAAAACTTGATGGCTCCTGACCCAACTAAAGCATAGTAGAAGACAAATTACAAGTGAGAACACAAACCCATGCTGAGATACTCTCAACTCAATCCGAAGCAATGGCACCCAATAGACAAAATCAAAGGATCATAACATATAGTGCTGGGCACAACCACAACATTATTTTTTTTTCATTTATTTTTTAAGCATTTAGTAAAATTTATTGAAATGTGGTCGAGGAGATTGTGAATGTACAAGAACTCTTTGAAACTGAAGCGTAACAAGTAGAGGAGACCTCAGAATCAGGAAGAGGTCCAATGGACGTTACTAATCACTAGAGAACCCCAGTTACTTGAAAACACCAAACGGTTAAGAGGGAGATGGCAAGTTAGTCGAGCCAAGGTATTCCCTATGATTAATTGTCTGAAATAAGGTAATCGAGTCGAAAGGGGATGGCAAAGACAAGCAACGAGCTGAAAGCTCCCAAGATACTTGCTGCATGGTTGGTCGTGCGCCAGGTTCACTACATACACATGCCAGTGCAATGGCCACAGAACAGACAATTTGATCCACGACTGAGATGGTGGGGCTCGAGAGGCGTCCATCTAACACATCCTTCAGCAATATGTTTCGGTTGGTTGTTGATAGGAAAGAGGCAATTAATTCTCCAGGATGTGTTCCCATAATCACTTCAAGTGCCAGAACCCCAAAGCTATACACATCGCATTTTTCAGTAACCTGCATGGTGAAAGCAAGTTCTGCAAAACACAAGCTAAATTGAGTTGCTGAATATGAAGTGCCTGTAAAAATACAAGTAGGGTCCAATATCTTTAATGATCCAGACCCTCCATTTCTAGTTCATTCAAGAATAACCCATGCACCAAAACTACAACCTATTTTGTAAACATAGTCCTCTTATTTCAGGCCTTCAAAATGACAGTTCGAGTACCTACAAAGTTCATAATTATACATCTTTGATCCATAACTTACCTAGATAAATGGTTATTATTGATATTGTAGGTTTTCATTTGGATTTTACCCCACTCATATTTACCATTTTACAAAGAGAAAACATTAATCTACACCTTTAGTATGCATCCCATCATAGAAAGGCCATTTTGAACATAATAAATGGATTAGATATGAGGAAAAATTTCAGTGTCACTTTCTATCTCAAATGTCAGTGTAATAGAGTTGATTATTTAAATTGGGAATGTAATTAACCAAATTGGAAGTTCATAATAAAAACGAAAAAAAGCAATTGATGCAGGACTAATTTATACCTTATAGCATGATTTTTTTCAAAAACTAAATGCCTTTTCTAGCAAGTTCTACACAACACAAGGCTGAATTGAGTTGTTGAATAAGAAATGTTTATAAAAATATAACTAGGGTCGAACATATTCAATGATCCAAATCCTCCATTTCTAGTTCATTCAAGAAAAAGCCATGCCTCACTCATCAAGGGCACAACATCTATTTCCTAAATGGTTGATGAGGAGAAAACATATGAAATGTAAGAGAGAATAGGAAAGCTATGTAACTATCATCAAATTTACATACCTGGAGCAACATATCCGTAAGTGCCTGCAAGTGTAGTCCAGTTGGATGAATTGGGCTTGAGTAGTCTGGCAACGCCAAAATCAGAGATGCGAGCCTCAAACTCTAGATCCAACAAAATGTTGTTACTAGAGATGTCACGATGAACAATTGGTGGGACCCGATCATGGTGCATGTATGATATAGCACACGCCAAGTCTTTAATAACCTTCAATCTCTTCAACCAATCAAAATCCTGGATTGCTTCATCATTTCGCAAAAGATTAGCTAAGCTTCCCCCTTCCATATACTCATAAATAAGAAACTTACATTGTGGATGAGAATAGAACCCATAGAACTTGACAATGTTGTGGTGGCGAACTTCTGTTAATGCACAGATCTCATTTCTAAAGCTTATCACATCTAGAAATTCACCATCCTCTGACAAGTAAAGCTTCTTAATGGCAACTACTTTCCTGCTCGATAGATTTGCTTGATACACTTTACCGTATCCACCCACCCCGATGCAATGCTGATCAGCAAAATTGTCTGTCACTTGGACGATCTCTTCATAGCTGATCTTCCCTTTGTAATTCCAAATTGAAAATAAGCCTCCACTATCACTCCCATATAACGTCACGTTTCTCACCACTCTTTCATGCCAAATACAGATAATACTGGTGAATGCAAATGCAAGAACTACGGCGCTACCAATTGAAATAATGATGATCAATACCATCTTCTTTCTTCTTTTCTTGTGATCTTCATTAATAGGAACTTGATTACAATGAGGTAGACCTTTTGCATCACCACATAACCCTTTGTTATTCATAAAGGCACCCTGTAGGAAGACATTGCCATCTGGAAGATTACCCTCTAATTCATTGTAGGACAAATCAATAGTTGATAAACTTTGTAGTCCTTCAAAGGAAGATGGAATCGAACCCGAGAGATTGTTGTGGGTAAGATTTAGATTTTCCAAGCTTTTCAATTTTCCGAGTTGGGGTGAAATTTCACCAGAAAGTAAGTTATGGCTAAGATCCAATGTCTGCTGTAGTCCCACAAGATTACCAATTTCAAATGGGATGCTTTCATTCAAGTAATTTTTGCTCAATTTCAAGAAACGAAGCTTCAAACAATTGCCCAATTGTCTAGGAATCGGCCCACTAAGATTATTTGATGAAAGATCAAGGATCTCTAAACTAGACAAAGTTCCAAATTCCTTAGGTATTAAACCAGAAATATGGTTATCATTTAAGTTGATATTAAACACGGAGGTTGACCTTAATAACTCTTTTGGAATTTCTCCTTGCAGATTGTTTGAAGATAACCCAAGTACTTGTAATTGGGTTAACTGTCCGAACTCAACCGGTATCTGACCAGTAATCATGTTCTCTGCAATTTTGAACCCCATCAAATTTTGACATTTACCCCATTTGGGAGAGAGTTCACCATAGAATTTATTGTAGCTTAAATCAACATATGTTAGATTTGGGTAAACACCAAAATCCTCATATATATTGCCTGTCAAGTAGTTTCCATCAAGCCGAATCCTTATCAGGGTAGAACAGTTTCTCAAGTTTGTGGGAATCAAACCTGTGAAATGATTGTTACTTATGCTGATGTTTACTAGCGATCTTCCTTCGCAAATTTGTGTTGGCAAATTACCGGATAAATTGTTATCACTCAGTTGTAGAGATTGCAAATTTCTGAGGCTTGGCATTTCTTGGGGTAGGGGACCAACAAGTTGATTTTGGGCCATGATTAGCCAGGTTAACTGTGTTAGATTAGCCAAAGACGGAGGAATGGGCCCCTCAAGCTGGTTCTTGTACAGAGACAAGTCAAACAACTTTACTAAATTTCCAATTTGAGGAGGTATTGAGCCAGAAAGCTGATTTTCGAATAGGTGTAGTACATGAAGGTTGATCAAGTTCCCGATATTGGAAGGGATGGGACCTGTGAGACGGTTAACTGATAGATCCAAACTAGTCATCTTTTCTAAATTTCCAAGTTCTTCAGGGATTGAACCCGAGATCTGATTATCGTAGAGATATAAGACTGTAAGATTTGACAACTTTCCAATTTCCTGGGGAATGGGCCCTGCAAGCTGGTTCTTGTTCACTTCCAAATTGATAAGCTTGCTCAAGTTACCGATCGAGGGTGGAATGTGACCACTAAGCTGGTTGTCAGACAAACTTAGCAAATCTAGATTTGTTAGATTGCCAATTTCTTTAGGTATGGATCCGCTTATCCGGTTCCCACGCAAAGCCAAACTTTCGATCTTTTCAAGCAACCCAATTTCAGATGGAATACTTCCACTTAGTTGATTAAAGTGGAACCATAGATTGACAAGTTTGGACCAACCCCGAAAGAAATCTGGAGCTATTCTTCCAGTAATTGAGTTATTAGAAACGTCAATCCCCACAAGTTGACTCAAATTTGCCAGTGAATGAGGTAGAGTGCTTGAGAGATTATTCAGGGACAGATCAAGATGGGAGAGTTTTGAGAGACTACCAATTTCATCTGGGATGGGTCCGGTGAGAGAGTTGCCGGCGAGATCGAGATTGATCAGATTCGGAAATGAGGAGAAGTTGAAATGGTTGAGGTTTCCTTCCAGACCCAAAATTGGCAGACGTATTTCCGTCACGCCTCTGCTGGCTTTGCATGTGATTCCGGTCCAGTTGCATGGGGAGTTGGTGACGCTTGAAAGTGACCACGAACGGAGAGGATCTGGCTTGAGGAGGCTGGATTTCCATTGGAGAAGCGCTCGTGCTTGCTGCGTTGGGTTGGATAATGGTATTGTCAATGCAGGGAATGATAGCAGGAGAAGGCAGAAATGCATGAAGCGGAGAGATAACATGTTGGTTGGCTGGAGTACTTGATGGATTTTCTTGTGATTAGAAGCGGAATTTATAATGCTCCAACACAGTAATAATCTATCTGTTTTGGACGAGTCTGACCATTATCTTTAGAGGAATGCCAAATTCACATATCGATTGACTTCTAAGTCAAAAAGAAAAAAACGGGTAGAAAGACAGGATGACTTAGAAATCTAGCTATTTAACGCGTGGAAAGGTGGGATGACTTAGAAGTCTAGCTATTTAACGTGTTGCCAATCTTTTGTCATGAATGATGATCTATGGAGTGAAGGTCACGGAAATAGCGCCAACGTAAGGTAAACGGGTTCACACTTTGAATGATCTTAACCCTTCATTTTAAAGATATGCCGTCATCGACTACGCCTGCACCGAAAATCTTGTATTTGATTTGGACGATCCTTGCTAGTCTCCTTGCATGTTAAGAACGGAAAGCTGGCACGTTCTCTGCGTGCTGGGTGCTGGTTGCTCATAGCCATACATATCACTTTTGAAGACTAAAATAAATGACAAATAGTTAAACGTCGAAATTAGGCAACAAAATATGCCATTCCATGGGTTAGGAAAGCTTGAAGTTAGAGGTTTAATTTTGGGGCATGACGTTTCCTAGATGAGGTACAACAAATAAACGGTTTAGATTATCATACAGTGGATTGATTAATAATGCATTTCTGCACAGTTTATAATCTTGATGCATTGATAGATCCTGCGCGAATCAACGGCTTAGACTTGAAGAGAGAATTCTCACTTGTGCTTGAACTTCTTGTTTTTCTTTGGAAAAACATGCAGATGCACAATAAAAGCTGCTATATAGAGTGATAATCATCTTTTTCAGCAGTTTAATTGCTGGAAGTGAAAGCTTAAGAAAGAAGAAAGAGACATGTTCCTTTCAACTTGCTTGTTCATTTGGTCTCTCTCCTTTCTCCATGCCTCCAATCTTGACTGCCTTTCTTTTCCTCTTTGGATTTGTGGATGCATGGTGGATGTCATGGCAAGCGTCACGTCGCATATCTGCAAGGGCCATTGCAAAACTTCTTCCATTGTCCTTGTCACTTTCCGTGGCCAAGGAGGAAAACTTTGCTGCCTTGCAGCTTCTCCACGCGCCATCTTGAACATCCTTTTGTTTCTTTCCGTGATGGTGATTAAAGAGAATCATGCAGTTTAAAAACTCAACACTCGACTCCACTCGAAAATGGGGCGAGTTGGGTTAACTCGATGCAACTCGTTGGGACTCAAAACTCATCAGGTGAGACTTTTAATAAAAAATTTAATCTATACAAACAGAGACTGTACTGGTTAGGATATGTTTATTGGGTTTCAGACGTTCTTGTGTTTATATCTCAGCCGGCAATTATCTTGTCATGAAGCGAGTCGGTAACTTCTTAACTCGGCTGAGTTTCCTGTTCAACCTTACTTATATGGCCGCTGCATGATGGATAGCATAGTCTTCATTGTGTTGTGGGTCCATTTCTTTGATCATCCAAACCATTTATCAAGTAAATTAACCATGTTATGACATGCCCTTCGTAAAACTTTTTGATAGCGCTCTGCCTCTTATTTGTGGTAGGTTCGTTGATTAGTATAGACTCGGTTGCATTTTTATTCCCGAGTTGTCTATTTAAAGGGTCAAAATCAGATGCTTAGAATAGTCATCCATCTCTTGGCGTGCACTAGATGATGGCTGTGATCAATAGAGCAGGTGGGCGCCACTTGTACTTTCTTCCCATCTTGTGTAACGTTCCTAATTATTTTAATTAAATGAAATTTCCATGACCTTTCCAGCTAACCTCCTGCTTGTCATATCCTGAAAATGTAATCAATTTAGTTCAGTAAAAGAACAAGATAAAAAGGGGCGCAAATATCATTTTTCCATACAACATACGAACCTTTTCCAGTGTACCTCTCGTACGGCTAGATATAAGGTGGTAGGCCAAATCCGACCATATCAAAATCCGATAAATCTGTGGCTTTTAGATGTATGGCTAGCAAAAGCTTCGACAAATTGAAGGATTATGATCAACGAACAAGGACAATTTGGTAGAAAACCGTCTGACCAAAGATGGCAAATTAATGGTCCCGATCGTTGAACTTCTGGCTCCACTAGTTCTTTCTTGTAGCTCGCGGAAAGTAGTGTATCTCTCATGTAACAACACCTTAACCAGATAATTAATATCCATGGCAAGCAAATACGGCCACACATTTCTTAGCTTCAAGTTCAGAATACGATGGCTCCCTACAAAGTGTATCGCGATGTTATTAGTGTTAAAGGGCCTTGTTTTAGATTATCGGACCCGTTCATCTGGTTACTCTCACCTTGCTGAGGTTCAGATTGTGTGGAAGGATGATTCTAAGATCTGCAAAGACGTACTATTAATTGCAGGAAATGGACGGCTGGAAGCTCTGCTTATACAGGTAGCGGTTAATATTCCACGATCGAAAATGCAGTTTTTAGGACCAGATTATAAAGCATTTGGCATAAGTTTTGGATTACAAGACATCTAAAGGCAGAGGAATCTAAGCAAAGGAGTCAGATCATTCTAATGGTGGACCCTTTCATACAAAAGGGGCAATAACTGTATCAAATCTATTGATTGTGGCATCGCGTGAACCTCCTATGCACTCTAGTGGCTTAAGGTCACATGAGCAAGAAGGTGGGGGATTCAAGGTTTGTGGTTGGTGGAGGAAAAATGTAGTTAGGAAAAAGGGAAGAGGTATTGACAGATTAGATGAGCCGAATTGGATCGTTTTGGAGGAAGATCTAGGAACCCCTGCGGAGGATACCTTACAATGATGGTTCAGGATCATCACGTTTAATGTGGGACCGACAAAGCACTCAAACATCTAGACATTCCCACCTCCGCATCCTAGGCAAATTGACCAATAGCGAAGAAGAAGCTGAATAAGGAGACTTAAAAATTGAGGGCTTATGGTCATCTTATTCAGTGTGGGATTGGCACCTCACACTGACTAATATGCTCAAAGAAAGTAAACTTGCAATTGAATGACTAGATGATGTCAGATCAACCAAAGGTCTGGACCCACGAGCTAAAAGCATGGTGCTGGATGGCAAGTTCACATCCTGCGTCTCTCCTTGTTGTACTTTGTTCAAAGGTTAAAGTTGTTGGAAAGATTTTAAGTACATTTAAGAACTAGGATGATAGTTTATAGGTTCATATACTGGGTTTTAGGTAGTTTATATCCAATCGTTATAATTTGTTTTTAGATCAAATCAACGGCTCATATCAACATAAGTGGGGCACTGCCCAACTTGTCTTGTCGTGGTGCCTACTGTTGCATTTCATAATTGTCTACCTTTTAAGTTTTGAAATGTATAAAGAAGTTCAAAACTGGACAGTTAGAATCCTTCATACCATGATGGGCCCACAATCTCAATAGTGATGGCTAGAGGTGGCACAAGGTTGGGCTAATATGAGACCTGACACTAATTTGACCTATAAGGATCTGGTTAGGGGTATGCATAAAAAAATTATGACCTAAATTTATATTAGGGTCAGGTTAGGACAAATGAGTAAAATATTATGGACTCTAAACATTACTTTGTGTATTAAAATGCTATTTGCTGTTCAATTATCATGTGTCAATTTTTTTTTTTTATCTACTAAATGACATATTCAAACTATATTATCTTTCACCTGCCTATGTCACATGAGATAAAAAAAAATCACGAGACAAAGGTATAATTACTTTATAATTGTTATAAATTAAAATTTTAAATATGAAAATTTTTAGGTGGTGGGTCAATTAGAGGAACCAACTCAAATTGATGGGGATACAAATTGGGGTTATGGGAGACAAGTTTTTAACCCGAACCCATCATGTAAAAAATCAGATAATTTGATAAGCCAATGTTTTTTTTTTTCTGTTTCAAAATACGATTAACCAACATGTTAACTAATCAATTACAATAAATTTGATCAGATTCTACAGTTTTTTACCTAAAATTAGTAAGGGTAGCATTTTAGTCGGACCAAATAAAATTCTACTCATCATTGACTCCCAAATCTCTTTAGATATCTTTTAGTCGAAAACACGTGTGGAAGGATGGTTTGTAGATATGCAAAGTTGTACTTTTGATTCCCAGAAAGTGGACTGCTAAAAGAGATAGCAGTTTACATTCAATGATCGTAAACATAGCTTCTAGGACCTTAAAAATGATCCTTTTGGTATGTGTTTTGGATTAAAAGACATCTAAATGCAGTCAAGTCGGGCAAAGAGGGTAGACCACCTGATTGCAAGGCATGATGTTTATACTAACCAACACCAACCTCTTGTCAACTCTAGTGGCTTAAGGTTACATCCAAAAAGAGGTGCAAGGTTCAAGGTTGGAGTGGAAGAAAGAGAAGAAAGGTTAGGTATTCTTAAAATGCCTTCTTTCACGTCATCTCATCTCACATGCATATTGAAAGATTTTCAAATGACTAAAAGACTTTAATAAGGGAGACAATAAATCCAACTTGGCAACTTACAGTGGTCATTAGATGTTCTCACCTACATCACTAATGAAGGGAGGCACAAGGGAGAGAAAGAAGAATATATTGTGAAGAATCTAGAATAGACGCTTATCTGCTGATGGAAGGTAGAAAAAATGTTAGGATTGAAACAAATCCTTTGCCACCTAGGAGACAAAATTCTGCTGCAGAAATTATTCTCAAACCACTTTGTCTCTTGATTCCTGTAAGCATAAATAATCCTAGCACTCTAGAGTCCAGAGTCTAGGGTCTTAAGCTTGGGAGAAACCACATGGCATGGCTATGAATTATAAGACATGTACAATCTTTTTGCTTGGTGGTTGCTTTGAAAAGTTCTTCTTCAACTATATTTGGTCCAAAACTCAAAGAGTTCGTATTGTCTAGTTCAACAATTACTTGAACTAGTTTTCTACTTCATTGCTTTTGGACGAGCAATTACAAGTTCTCCATGAATTACATACCCCATGTTACACGGAATTTTTTAAGTCGTAGAGTTTTAAGCATTACTTGCTTGAATTATTATTATTATTTTCTATTGATTTAGTAGGCTTCTAAACTATGGGAAGATTGAATTATTTTTTCTATGCAAAATATAATAGAGATGTATGCAATGAAGGGCACTATGTTGCCAAGCTTTGTAGAAGCAACAGGCTTTCTTCATTGCTGTCAAGTGACAATTTGCAAAACCAGCCTGTGGCCCTCTCTTGTGGCACATTAATTTGGAAGGTATGTTGAATCACTGTTTGAAAAATAAAACAAGGTGTCTTTGTAAAAAAATGCAAGTTCATTGGTTTTATGTACAATTTCTCCTTTTTATTTCTATCAACCATGAAACACATTAAACAGTACACATTTCAAATTCCTTGTATCAGGGAGAGTACCTGTCACGCTCGTATCCTAAGTAATAGAGTAAAACGTAAACATCACGAACATTGGAAGTTAACGATGAAAAAGTAATTCATCAGACTGTGCTCGGAGAGAGCTTTCCAACGACACTAAAAACGCGCGAAATGGAAATCGAGAGCGAAAGACCCGGGAGTTTTCCCATCGAGTAGAGGGGGCCCAAATTGATAAGGGCACCCCCCCTAATGTGTGTGTGTGAACCCAGTGCCACGTGGGAGGAGCCCTACACGCGGGCGCGTGGAGCTCTACTACCACGCGTCCGTCTGCAACGATGGGAAGAGGGAACCAAGCCGGCAACCCTCTCCCCTCTCCCCTCGTTTCCCGGCTACTCCCCCTCCCTTTTCACACCCTTCCCCTGGATCACCCTTCCCTTCCGGTCAACCCTGCACAGCCCTCACGCCCTCCCCATCCCTCGTTCACTCCCTCTCCATCCTTGCCTGCCGGACAAGACCCAAGCTTCACCGGTGACGGGGAGTTGGGTCATCATCTTCGGGTCGTGCTAGCTGCAAGTTGGACCCAGGTAAGCCTCCTAACCTCTTCTATTCTTCCCATTTCCCCTTTCTCTTCAACGTGAATACAGAATTTTTGAAGAACTGGAATTGGACGGTGAAAAAAAAAAACACCGTCGGATTCAAAATATACAGGGAACAGAACGGGATTAAATTGAAAATCTAACCGTTCATACTGTTCCTTAGATGCTTCTAGGTGAAACCCCTTTGGTTTCATGGAAATCCGGCAAGAAACGAACCCGGAAACTGCAAAAAACAGCACCTAGGGTTAGTTTCAAAAACCCTTGAAAAATCCGGCGAAAAACGGTAGTTTTAGTAAAAATCAAAAGGGGAAAACACTAGAAAACGAAAATTCGGGAAATTCTAAGCATTCCCATTAAATTTGGCTGAAAAACAATGTCACTTGTGTCGCCGGCGACGACCGGAATCCGATCATCTTCTCCGGCGACGGTGACATTTTCCGGCAACCCCTAAAAAAATGTGAAAAATGAAAATTTTCAGATATGGACGATTCGCGCATGATTTTTTCATCCGCGAAGACGGATCGTCGATCAGGAATCGATTGGTCCATGAAATTGCTTGTAGATGCATAGGGAAATTTTGGAACCTTAACATCCGACCGTTAAAAATGTAATCGGAAAGTAGATTTAGGTCAAATATAACTCCAAGTAACCATTGGTGATGAATTATCCTAGAAATGACTGACTAATTACAGATAAAGTAATGGGAGATCCTATCTGGCCGTCCAATGCTCGATCAGCGAATGTCAGAGGTCAGGAAAGGATATCAGATCATGAGTTATAGCCAAAAGCATTGAATTGTGAAATAACTTACCTAAAATGTTGGAAATTGAAACTTTTAGAGGTACGCGCTTGATCTAGACTATCGATGTAAGACCAATGGCGCTGATCCAATTGGATAGCGACCAATTGGTGTGCAAATCCTTGATCTAGATATGTGAGGTTAGATTAAGAACATGGTGACTGTAGAACTAGAAGTGATTATAGAAAATGACATGAAATTCTATAATTTACTTAGAACTTGTATTTGTTGCAGAGGTTTGAGAACAGTGTGAACGGTTTTACCAGTAGAACTTTGAATTATACGTGGAGAGCAGGTAAGGACCCTGAACCCTTGCATTCTTCAAATTCTTGTTGTTATGTTCTCTTGAAATTAACTTTATGCATGTGTAAAATGTATGTATATGGCCACCTTGGTTTAATGGATGATAGAAATTGTAATCTCTTATTAAAAAGGTCATGTTATAGTGTGATTTGCTATGCTTAACTGTTGTGATGATGCAAACTGTCATAAAATGGTCAAGCCCAAGATAGTAAGCCCTGAGGGCCGCCCGGTAAGCTATGATGACGCTTTCTAAGATGGTAATTCCTGAGGGAAAGGGCTACCTGGTTGCTTGCAACTAAGGTGAAGCCGCCCAAGACGGTAAATCCTGAGGATTGGATTGTTTGGTATTGAGCCTCCCAAGACGGTAAACCCTGCGGGAAAGGGCTGCCTGGTTCTTTGGAATCATGGTGGAGCCGCCTAAGATGGTAAACCCTGAGGGATGAGCTATCAGGTATTGAGCCTCCCAAGATGGTAATTCCTGAGGAAAAGGGCTGCCTGGTCTTTTGGGATCACGGTGGAGCCGCCCAAGATGGTAAACCCTGAGGGACAAGCTGGCATATTGAGTTACCCAAGATGGTAAACCCTGAGGGAAAGGGCTGCCTGGTTGATTTCGACTAAGGTGGAGCCATCCAAGATGGTAAACCCTAAGGGAACCTGACTTTGGCGCTGCCCAAGATGGTAAATCCTGAGGGTCCGGCTGCCTTGATGATGATACACATAGTGGGCCGCCCAAGATGGTAATCCTTGAGGGAAATGACTATTGAATCCTAGTCTAATGCTAGGCAAGTTTAATATTACTGAGAAAATCATCACTGAGTATACAGCTTTGTTGGAAGTAACGCTTATAGTTTGCATTTAACTTTAGAATGAGGTCTATGACTTAGTCACTCATCTATTGAATGTCCTGTGGTTGGACACGAATAGGGAGTCCTTATGGGGTGTGCTTGTTTGCATGCGATGACTGTTGTGTTATATTAGAATTTGGGGAAAAACTGTAATTCTGCTCTAATAAGCATAGGCCTTCTTTGATAGCACATGCTAACTATATTATATATGACTAGTTAAAATGGAAAATGCATGCTCATGTTATAGTGAATGTGTTTTTAAGCGTGGCAATGAGAATGACTGGATATGCATGGGTTTAGTTCTTTTCCCTTACTGGGCTTCGCAGCTCACCTTGTTATTTTGCAGGTACCTGTCAGGCAGAGAAGAGAAAGGTCGTTGAGTGAGTTGAAGAAAGCTTGCTTGAAGCTGTTAAATTTTGAGTTGTATATAAACACATGTATATAAGTGCTAAATGAGTTATGTCTTATTTTGACACTGATTCCTTATGCATCATATATGTCTTGCTATGATAGATAGTATGGAGACTGAGTCTCCCTCCAGTAAATTATGACTGCTATGTTGTCTATCAGGTGAACCGCATAGCATGCGTTAAATGCATAATGTTTGAAAAACAGGGGAGACTCTGCCGAAATTTCTGTAGGACTCGGTTGTTATAGGAGAAAATATATATATATATATATATATATATATATATATATATATATATATATATTACTAGTAAACTGTGACTTGCCCATGACAAGAGCACCTAGCTCTCTCAACACTTCCGCTGTGATATAATTATGAAAAAAAAAAAAGAAGCAAGGACACGTAGGCCTGGCTCGCCCAATCGTTATGCTTGATTAAGCCTAATCGCGGCCCTGGGGATTAGGGTCGTGACAGTACCCCTTGGTCATGACTAATAAAAATCGAGGAGAACACAAGCAAATTACACAAGACACAGAAATCTCAACACATAGAATAGATCAATTTGATAGGTGGCCAGCAAAGAAATTAACAACCTAATGACTCCTAACCCAACTAAAGCATAGCAGCAGATAAGTTACAGGTGAGAACACAAACCCATGAGGTATACGCTTGTTAATCCAAATCGTTGATTTTAAGGATAACGTCGTCGATTGGGCGGACAGCAATAATCTTCCTCTTTTGGACGATTCTGACCATCATCTTCAGAGGAATGACAAATTCGCTTATGGATTGACTTGGAAGTCGAGCTATATTTAACGTGTGGAAAGGTTGGCCAACGGTTGGGAAGGTCATGGAAGCACAGCCTAGATTAGGCTCGGGTACGTACTTTGAATGATCTTAACCGTTCATATGCTAAATCACAGCACCTTGGCTTTTGCATGTAGGGCTTCCAATTGGGCGAGGGCCAAAATATGGTGTGACTTGGAAATCCCTTGAAGTCAAGTTATTTAACGTGTGAAATGGTGGAATAAGGACCTACTCTTTCCTTCCTTAATTAGCCTGTCTCCACCTTTCCTTGTCTTGGCCACCCCTCGTCTTTCAGTCCGGAGAAGCTACATCAAGATTTCTGACTATTCATTACCGGGACCCACGGGCACTGAACATGGAAAGTTTCCAACTTTTGAATAATCAGCCCTATTGTTTAGGTAGATGCATGTGCGTTATTACACGTATAAAACATCCGCTTAATTAGCTTATCTTCTTATTGGAAAAGGATAATATTTGTCGTGTGCAACTCAAGGAATCGTGGTCTAGACTATGCATGACGTACTCTTGTTAATCCAAACCGTTCATTTTAAGACACCGTCATCATCAATCCGGCGTAGCACAGCAATTTTCTCTTTTGGACGATTCTGACGATTATATAAATAGGAATGCTAAATTCACATGTCGATTGACTTAGAATTCCACTGAAGTCAAGCTGTTTAACGTGTGGAGAAATCCGAGAACGAAACAGAAAATGATAG
Organism: Warburgia ugandensis; assembly: GCA_035236585.1. Lineage (NCBI taxonomy): Eukaryota > Viridiplantae > Streptophyta > Magnoliopsida > Canellales > Canellaceae > Warburgia > Warburgia ugandensis. The sequence continues at coordinate 71,275,016 of CP141134.1, forward strand.
TCAAGCTGTTAAGATGTGTACCTACTTCTTATCATCAACCTCAATCTACACCTTATATTATTTTTGGAGACATAATCGATAGCTAAGAAGGGAAGCTTTAGCGCAATAGTAGAATTGTCGTTGTGTGACTTTGAGGTCACGGATTTAAAATGTTAAAATAATCTCTTAAAAAATGTAAGGTAAAATTAGATACTAACTGACCCTCTTGGTCTGACCTTCCTCGGATCCCATATATACAGAAACTTCGTGTAAAAGGCTGCCCTTCTTTATGTAATCAACTGGTAGGCTGTTGCTGTGCGTTACGGCCCACATTTTTGATAAAAGAGTGGTCAGGTAGATGCTCGGCAGGGGAAACATTTATCAGTACAAAATGAAGGAAATTTTGCCACTTGTAACTGCGAAATGGTTACTTCACAGCAAGAAGACGTTTACTTAATGATGGGTAGCTGTTCACTGATCTAAACTGAGTTTAGTTTTGTAAACCGACTAGGTGACCCCAATTAGGTTTCACCTTTCAATGATCCGACTAACCAATAGTCTTGTTTGGCATTCTCAGTTTAAGTATATATAAAACTCTGTCCAGTGGAAACTTCTAGTTACTAGTGTTTTTTTTTTTTTTTTTTTTTTTTTTCAGTTTAAAAATTATTTAAAACTGAGACGGCATAACTAATATCATATCTAGCTTATTTAAGGGAGACCGAATAAGATGATTGGGTCTGATCAAACAAAGACGAAGGCCTAGATAGGAAAGTCCCAGAGATCAGTCCACAATACAGTTGGATAGTATTTCTCACTTATAGAGTTCACTTAATTTTGGGTTGTTGTTCTATGGTTAAAAGAGTCATGGATAAGATAACAACTGATTTAAGGGGTATCACGGTCAAAGTTACTCATAATATCAGTCTCTTGAGATAGTATTTTGTAATATCATTTTCAGAGATCCATTTCAGGTCTTACTTGCACATGCAATTCTTAATTTGCCATTTCTTTTTAGAAGTGGGTGATAACAAGCTATTTAAAGTAGTTGCCCAATTGTCGAGGAACTGGCCCACTAAGATTATTCAATGATAGATCAAGGATGTCCAAACTGGACAGAGTTTAGATTTCCTAAAGTATCAAACCAGAGATGTGGTTATCTTTTAAGCTGATATTAAATACCGAGGCTGACCTTAATAACTCTTCTGAAATTTCTCCTTGAAAATTATTTGAAAACAACCCAAGTACCTGTAATTGGGTCAAATGTCTGAACACAACTGGTATCTAACTAGTAATCATGTTCTCTATAATCTAGAACCTTGTCAATTTTTACATTTATCCCATTATGGAAAGAGTTCGCTGTAGAATTTATTGTAGCTTAAATCAACATATGTTAGATTTGGGTAAACTCCAAAATCTTCAAATATATTTCTTGTTCGATAGTTTCTTTCAAGTTGAATCCTCGCTAGGGTATAACAATTTCTCAAGTTTGTAGGAATCAAACCTGTAAAATAATTGTTATGCATAGAGATGTGAGTTAGCGATCCTCCTTCCCAAAGCTGTGATGGCAAATTTTTGGATAGATTGTTATCACGCACCTCTAGAAATTGCAAAATTCTAAGGCTTGATGTTTCTTGGAGAAGGGGACCAGATAGTTGATTTTGGAACACACTTAAATTGGTTAACAATGTCAAATAAGCCAAGGGAACAGGAATAGAACTGCTGAGATTGTTGGTTTGCAATTGTAAACCAATAAGATTGGTTAGATTCACAATTTGAGGAGATATTGAGCCCAAAAGCTGATTATCAAAGAGAAGCAATAGTGTAAAATTTGACAACTTTCCAATTTTACATGGAATGAGCCCCTCAAGCTAGTTCCTAGACAAAGACAATTGAAATAACTTTACTAAATTTCCAAGTTCTTCAATAATTGAGCTCAAGATTTGATTATCATAGAGATACAACAGCGAATCTTCCTAATATCACAAGGAATGGAGGCCATTATTTTTTGATCGATTCTAACCAGAGGAATGACAAATTCACATATAGAGGAAGTCGAGCTATATTTAACACGTGGAGAGGATGGACAAGGGCCTACCACTGCAGCGGTCTTGTTGCAAATCTTTGTAATGATCTACGGAGTTAAGGCGAACGAAACACACCCTAGATTAGGCTCCAGCACATACTTTGAATGATCTTAACCGTTCATTTTAAAGATACTGCCGTCGTTGACCAGGCATACGACCAAAATCTTGTATTTGATTTGGACGATGGATCCTGACTTTTATCTCCTAGTGGAATATGGTAAATCACAACGCCTTGGCCGTTGCATATAATGCTTCCAATTGGGCCTACCTTGTCTAGGTGTCTTGTCTCTAATCTTTGTCAACGGACTACTCTTTTCATCCTTAATTAGCTTGACTTCACGATTCCTTGCCCTCGCCACCCATTCTCTTTCAGTCCAGAAAAAAGCGTCACATAGGATGGGATTGATGAAAGAATCCTGACCATTCATTACCGGGACCAACGGGCATTGAACATGGGAAAGTTTCCAACTTTAGAATTATCAGTCTTGTTTCTAATATTTGTCATCGTCTACATTGTACAAGTCAAGGAAACCCAGCCTAGGTAAGGTGTACACTTTGTCTAATCCACACCATTCATTTTGAGGGTTGGGCATACAACAAAAATCTACTCTTTTGGACGACATTAGCCTTTGTCTTTCGAGCATTGCTAAACTAAAGGGCCTTCGCTTTTGGACGGCCAGGATTTTCATGTGAGAGGGCTATTGAGGCACAGATGTTTAGATAAGAAGCGGGTCCCCCGATGGTAACAGTTGTAGCGTCTTGGGACATAGGGCCCCAGCCGACGTTTATTGATGGGAGAGGTACTTGTGAGACGGTTCATCTGCTTGAATATTCCAGCATGGGACCACCGGACAGAGCCAGAATGTTCTCTCTCGAGTCTTGTGGGCCATGCACAAAAATCTTCTCCCCAGGTTGATCGTGACCTTTACTGTTCTAGACTAGAGAGAAGGCAGCTGAATCTCAACCAACTGCAGTGAAGAACTGAACAGCCGAGAAATCACCTCCCTCATCGATTCACCTCAACCATAATCATCTAGACTAAGGATTGGACGGTTAATAAAGTTGGCAAAACAATGGTAGGTAGTTAAATCTTTGCCAATTCGATAGTTCAGATCTTCAAATGGAGACTACTTTTGGCAGATTGCGCCGCGGAAGAATCTGGACTTGGGATCACCGATCATCCACCCATATGCTTTGGAGTCCTCATTCTATTTATTACTTATTTAGGAAAAATAATAGCAGGCAGCAGAGATGTTTCATCATCATCATCATCAAGACCTTATCCCAATTAGGGGTCGGCCATATGAATCTTATTTCTCCATTCCACTCTATTAAATATCATGGTTTCATTTAGTCCTAAAGTTTTTAAATCTTTCCTCACCATTTCTATCCACGTTCTTTTGGGCAATTTCCCTTTCCCTTTTAAAGCCTTCTACTTGTATCGCCTTACTCCTTCGAACTTGTACCATTGTTGGTCTCCTTTGGACATGTCCAAACCATCTAAGTCTAATCTCCCTCATCTTATTACCTATTAGTGTTACCCCAAAATTTCCTCTAATATTTTCATTTCTAATTCTGTCATTTCTTGTCTTACCACTCATCCATCTCAACATCCTCATTTCTGCGACGCTCATCCTATTGCAACAAAGCTTCCCTTCTTAGCCATCGAGTATCATATTCCTTAACTGGCCAACACTCTGATTCATAGAGCATGGCTAGCCTTATAGCCATCCTATAGAATTTTTCTTTTAGTTTGAGTGGCACCGGGCCAATCACATAAAACTTCAGATACACATCTCCATTTGTTCCAACCCACTTGAATTCTCTGGGTAACCTCCCTCTCAATATCTCCACTCTCATGGATCAATTATCCTAAGTACTGAAAGAGGTCTTTCACGGGAACTTCTTGGTTATTAATCTTGACTGGTGTTCCACTCCTCTCCTTGCTAAAATTACATTCCATATATTCTGTCTTAGTTCAGCTAATTTTAAATCCTTCATATTCTAATGCTTCTCTCCATAACTCTAGCTTTATGTTTATACCCTCTATTGTCTCATCAAGTCAGACTATATCATCTGCAAATAGCATGCACCAGGAGATCTCCTCATGCAAATGTTTTGTTAACTCGTCCATAACTAATGTGAAGAGGTATGGACTCAATGCCGATCCTTGGTGCAATCCTATAGTGACAGGAAAATCACCAGTCACACTACTAGTAATCTTAACATTTGTTACCACTTCCTCATACATATCTTTAATTGTGTCTATATACCCCTGAGAAACCCCCTTACCACCCAACACCCTCATATTAACTCTCTAGAGACTCTATCATAAGCTTTTTCTAAATCGATAAAGACCATATGCAGGTCTTTTCTCCTCTTCCTATATTTCTCTATTAATTATCTTAGCAAAAAAATAGCTTCTATGATAGACCTCCTAGGCATGAAACCAAACTATTTTTTCAATATACTTGTTTCATGTCGTAGTCTCTTCTCAATCACTCTTTCAAAAAGTTTAATGGTGTGGCTCATAAGTTTGATCCCTCGATAATTAGTGCAGCTCTGAATGTCACCTTTATTCTTATAGATTGGTACAATAGAGCTTTTTCTCCACTCATCAGGCATTTTCTTTGATTTTATAATCTTGTTAAACAACTTGGTCAACCAAACTACCTCAATATCTCTCATATGCTTCCAAACCTCTATTGGTACACCATCAGGCCCTATGGCCTTTCCTGATTTCATCTTTTTCAAGGCTTCTTTTACTTCAGATATTATAATCCTACATTCATATCTATAATATCCAATGTTATTTAGATTTATATTATTTTCAATCCTTATATTCTCAGAGCCATTGTCATTGAATAATTTTTGAAAGTATGTTTCCCACCTTTGTTTGATCTCATCTTCTTTGACTAATACCCTTTGATCATCGCTTCTAATACACCTAACATGCTCTAAGTCCTTACCCTTCTGTTCTCTTACTTTTGCAAGTTTAACACACATTTTTCTCACCTTCTCTTGTTCCTAATTTATTATAGAGCTCATCATATGCTTTAAGTTTAGCTTCACTTACTATTCTCTTAGGCAGCAGGGATGTTTACTGAACAATAATCCCCAAACAAATCAAAGACTTAGAATTATCCAGCAGTGAAACGCATTTCTGTGATTCGTCTAGTTGTACGTTGTGACACCCCAAGTTTTTCTTCACAATATAATAATAATTTCTAAAATAGTCAGGATCTCTGTTAAAAAAAATAATATTGATTTTTAAAATGATCAAAACATAACTTAAGCGAAAGCATTTCTTCCAAAATTCGAGAAGTCATACAACCACAAAACTACGAATTTAACAGTGAAATGAAATATCATTTCTACATAAAATCCAACAGAGTTTCCTCTGTAATTTGGACCATTGCACATGACCAGTGCAATACAAAATTACCTAATAAACAATGTATAATACATATCATAAGGGAGACTCAGTCTCCACACCCATCCACAACCAAATGTTATTTTCAATAAAATACACTCCAACAATGGATAAGAAAATATAGCTACTACCAAATACCCAGGGTCCCTCCATACAACTATCATATCCAACAATAAATGCACATTCTGTAGGGCTAGCCTTGGCTGATGAGGGCGGGCTAAGAAGGCTGGCAGGCTTCTAGGCAAGGTGAGGTGCTGAGAGTCAGTCCCACATCGCCCGAAGAAAAGTTCTTGGGCGGCTGATAAGGGTCTGGGTGGGCTTTACCAGTAACAACATGTTTTACCCCGTCGTGGGTAAGAACAAAGCTGTGCGGGCCCAAGGCCCAAAGCAGACAAAATTGTTACTGAGGGAGCCCAGACCCAGGGGCGTTACAGTGGTATCAGAGCCTAACCCCGACCCGGTGTGGATGGCTAGCCGCACGCGGGTGCTCGTGTGTGACATGTGGGGACGCGTGACCCATAAGGGGGAGAGGTGAAGCCTTAGCCGATGAGGGCGAGCCAAGAAGGCTGGTAGGCTTCTAGGCAAGGTGAGGTACTGAGAGTTAGTCCCACATTGCTAGGGGGAGGAGTTCTGGACTGTTGATAAAGGGTTGGTGGTCTCTCATGGTAACAACACGTCCTGCGTCGACAAGAATAAAACCCTGAGCCGCTCTCGTGGCTGTTGGAGGGATGGTGATGCAAAGGGGACAATATTGCTTCCGCTGTGCTAGAGAGGGAGTTCCTCTTCACATGAACAACGCGTTTTCCCCTACAGGGGAAGAACAAAGTCGTGAGGGGTGTATGGGCACCCCAAAGCGGACAATATTGTTACTGTGGGTAGACCCCGGTTTGTTAAAGACATCTAGGTCACATTACATTTTTAATTAAAGTACAGTCTACACTCAAAACCCAAAGTGAGGTCTTGAGCAAACCTGGTCATCTCTGAACATCGTCCGTAATTCACTGGAAGCTGCCATCACTTTTACCTACTCTGTCAGCTCGTCAACCTGTTGTCACTCAATGTATCTGATCAAAGTAATGCCTCAGTAAGCTATGCTTATGTAGGTGATATACATTCAAAGCAAACTCAATAAAAATAAATCACATGGCACAAGGCATAAAGATCGTAAGATGATCAAACATATATATATATATATATATATATAAAGCCTTAAATTATCTGACAAAGGACATACCAAGTCCATGAAATAAATGAGATATCAGCAACCATGATATCAAGACATGCACAATCCGAGAAAATCTAGAAACACGTGAATGCATGTCAAAAGTATCAAACATCATACACAGTTAAGCCCTATGAGTTTCTCAAGTACACTCACGGCAATGTGGGGTCAGCTCTCTGTACCAGCCACTTTCAACCTTTCACCCTTGCACCCTCACGGGCACTCAGGATCTCACGAAAATAACGCGTTCCACTTTCGCTTTCACCCTTTCACCCTCACGGGCACTCAGGCACTCACGGGGTGAAGAATTGCATCCTACCACAGGATCAATGTCTCAAACACCAAGACAGAGCGACTCCCACATGTCAAATTACCAATAAGCAAGTGAATATCACAAAAATATATATATATATATATATATATAAATAGTGCATGCAAGAACCTCCCGAAAGATAGCATGCACATGAGAAACTACATGTTGAAATCAATCCCATGCATATGGTAAGGCATAAATCACATGCCTCAAAAACTCAAATCACCAAATCATCAAATCATCATTTGAGCATCATGGAAAAATTATGAATGAAATCACCTACCTCGGTACTGCAATATCCCAAACACATGTAAACGATATCAAGATGTATGCCCTAATGTACTTGTCACGCTATAAATCATTTTTAACTGTTAGACCTCTCATTGTCTCTATGATCCTTAAAGTTTCTATTTCATTTAGGAAACCACAGTTATCTTTATGATCATGTGTCGATCTGACGGTCTAATCATTCTTTGATCGACACCTCTCAAGGGACTGCTCAGATCAATCATCGGGATCATTGTTTCTTGACAATTTAGTATGGCATGTTCTTCTAATCTCATAATCATGTTATATTTAACATATACAACCAAAATCTAAAGCATGATAATCCATTAATCGGTTTAATCTAAGTCATTAAATAGACTATTAAAAAGCAGCACCAAATTAGATTTTTATCTTAAATCTACGTCTGCCTTGTTGAGACGATCACAACGTCTATTTCGGATCGTGATTTGGACCTATGTAGCTCATAAAATCACGTTTTTAATGAAAAAAAGGGTCAAAAATACCAAAAATCAAGAAAAAGAACCCGCCGCGCGCGTGTGTGGCGCGTGTCTGGAACCATCGCCCGTTGGCTCGCGCGTCTGTGGACACGCTCTGCATGTGGGGGATGGAAACAGCGCACGTGACGCGCGTTCCTACTGCACCGCGTGGCGCTCTCTCGTCCACTTGTTTTCTTCCTGGTGCCAGTCGCCGTTGCCAGGAACAACGACCGGATTGGTTCGTCATTGCCGGAGACCCCAAGTGCTTTGTTTTTTGCAATTTTTGCACTTATGTGTTCAATTTTTCGCATACATTTCATTTTCACCTTCCATTTTCACAAATCCTACCAAAATCTATCGTTTTTTCACGATTTTTATCACGTTTTCAAAAACTTTCATCATACTGTTTTTTGGGTTCTCTAGCTGTCCGATCGCCACGAAATTTCATGGGTCTGTTTCATGCATCATCACATATAGGATGAACGGCCTAGATCCTCATCTGGCACTGTTCCATCTACTTATTTTGAAAACAATACTAATGCACCTCCTCACCGGAAGACGGCAAAACGGCATGGATTGCCGTTTTCCGGCTCTAAAACAATGAACAAGCACAAAAAAAAAAACATGGGGGTTGGCCTACCTTAGTCTAGTCAGCTACTCCCAATGGCCTTTTGAAGATTTATGCCGTCCTCGCCGTGAATTGGTCCGGGAAAGCATCACTGGTGAGTCAGTTACGGGATAAGAGAGGAAAGGGAGGGAAGTGCATTTGAGCACTCCCCCCTCTTAATGTTTTCCTATTTACATCATTTTTTCCATTTTTCATTTTTTTAAATAGTGGGTATCACATACGTAGATAGCTGTTTGAGATCAATGGTTGGGATCATTTAAATAGTAGGTCCCGGGTATGCAACAAAAATCTTCACTGTGTAAAAAGTCAAGGAAACTCAGGTTAGATGCGTGGAGGCCTATAATAATTCACTTCTATATGAAGGGACCTACGTTGGGATGATTCTATCTTAGCAAGAATGCTAGAAAAAAGGAAGCGGCGAATAACATGTTGGTTGGCTGATGGTCTCGAGTGGGTATTTTTTAACTGTGTTTAGTTTAGAAGGAGAGCCTTGGAGTAATGGTAGAGTAGTCTCTTTGTAACTTGGCGATGGGTTTGAGCCCCGGAAATAACATCTTATGGCATACTATAGACATTTTTCAGTCTGCCCTTTCTCCGGATCTTGTATATGTGTATATGTGGGAGCTTTATGCTCCGAGACTGCCTAATTTTAGAGAGTGTCATTATCATTTTCAATACATTCAAGAACCTTATACATGCAAAGTGGCAAATTAATTTCTCATACCTCTATCTCACCAACCTATAAATCTTCACATTGAAACTATGAAAGCATAACAAAATCCACATATTTTCATCATCACTCCATCCAAAAGACCAAGCATAAAAGGAGCAAGATAAAAACATATTTCTTTTACATAAGACTAGTTTCTATTTTAATGGAGCAAGGATACAAGTGGCTAATCAAACTAGTGGACTACTTTGGTGCATGTTTCGTTGGCATGGTTGAAAATTAATTTTCCTAAAAACAGGAATTCTTGAACTTACTGTGGCTATAAAATATGGGACGGCAATGGCGTTTAAGGGTTAGATTAGGGTCAAGAAATTTATATTATGGTTAGAGCCAGGGTTAAGATTGGTGACTCGATGTCCTATTAGAGTATTAGGGGTTCAAACATTTTTCCATGCTCTGATATATTAACTAAAATGCATTCTTTTATGAAATTATAAATACAAAGGTATTTTGGTAATTAAAATTATTCCAATTTTGATATAAATTTAATGCCCCTTGTTCTTTAGTAGAAATGTTCTAATTTATTTAGAGAGTTGAAAATTGTTAATATAAAAACATAGAAATCTCTTCCCTCGTCGTTGATCCTCGACCATAATTATCTAGAGTAAGCATTGGCCGGCTAAGAAAGTTTGCAAAAGAACGGTAGTTAAATCTTTACCAATTGGATAGTTAAGATCTTCAGATGGTGATGACTTTTGGCAGATTAACCATCTAGATTGCACCCAAAAGAATCTGGACTCAGGATCCCCGATCATCCAGCCACATGCGTTATATTAAACGGACGGTGACGAAATATGGAAGTAGTAATAGTAGTAGTAGTCGGGGCCTGTGGTGGTTTAACTGATCTTGATGCATGTTTAGTTGCCATGGTTGGAAATTAATTTCCACGAAAAAAGGAATTCTTGAGCCTGTGGTGGTTGTAAAATTGGAGACGGCAAAGAGTCGCGTAATTAGGGACCATACCCTAATTGACCTATACGGGTAAGGTTAGGGTTAAGAAATTTGTGTTAAATTCAAAGCCAGACTTAAAATTGGTGACCTGTTGTCATATTAAAGGTATTAGGGGCCAAACATTTTTATATACTTTGATATATTAATTAAAATTCCTCTGTAAATATTTTTATGAAACTTTAAATACAAAGGTATTGTTGTAATTTGGTACGGATACAATGGCCCTTGTTCTTTGGTAGAAATGTTTTAATTTGTTTATATGAGTTATAAATTATTAATAAAAAAGATACAATTACTCCATAATTGTTACCAAACAATCTTTCAATTGCTAAAATATTTTAGGTGCAAAGGTCAACAAGGGGTCCCAATTCAAATTGATTTTTCTAAGTTAGGGGTAGGGCCAGCAATTTTTTGACTCGAACATTGTTAGGGTTAGAAAACTATGACCCGAGTAGTATTAGGGTCAGGGTTTGGGTCGGCTTAAATTAGGCCTGACCTGCTACCATCCCTATGTAAAATAGAAGGTTTTGAGTTTATTTTGTGCCAGACCATTTATTTCACAGCCATAGCAAGTCCAAAAAACAACATCTTGCAAATATTAAATAAAAGGAGATATTTGGTAACTTGGCTCTCCAGGATACGCTGAATAAGGTAAACGGCTTGGATTATTAAAGAGGCAAGCAAATGGGCCCAACATATTTTTTTATTATTGCAAAATAATGCAATATTTTGCCTCATAGAAATTTTTTATATAAAGAAAGAGATGTTAGGAATGGAGATGTTATACACTCCTACGGACCAAAATTTTCTCCAAAATATTATACTCTTTTGAAATAGTTTCAGCTAAGAGGAAGATAGGGATGGTGCACACTTGCTGTGGTGCTCCCTTCTTTTGTATGATAGGCCCTGCAAATCATTGATAAGAATTGTCCATCTTTTAAGCATTTAGCAGGAGATATTGTTTCCCTTTTTTTATGTAAAATACAGTTTTGTGCAATAAATTATAATAAATGAAAACGAATAAAATTAGAGACATGCACTTGACATCTATGCGGCACCCAAAATAAAGGAAAATGTAGAAAATTCTTCTATAGTTTATATTACAATGTACAAAAATGCATGCCACTAATCAGAGCCTCTTTTTGGTATTATTTGTGAAAAAAATATACACAACTATGGAGGCTATTTATCATGTTTGGTGTATAAAAATTAGTTAACTCCTAATAATATCAATAAATTTACATGATGCTAACCATTTGCTTTACTTGTTTGATTTTTTAACAGAAAGAAATGATCATGATTGTCAACTACAAAAGAAATGAGCAAAAAAACCCAATGGACAAGAAATGTCGTGCCATATTGGATCATCCTCGCCATCCAACAAACTGCAAGTGAATCCAGAAAGAGGGGTGCCAGCAACGAAACTAGGGATACAAAAACCATTTTCCAGACATAAATGGAGTTGACATCCACACGCCCATTTTTTAATAAACACTGGGCTGAAGAAGCAAGCAAATACCAACAAAAATGGAGAAAGCAATTGGAATGAGAAAAAGAAAGTAGGAATTTTACATGCAAAATTTGATATTCGTCACAATATATTCCGCAGGCTAAATAATCCTTCATGTGAATTTTGAGCAGTGCATGCTTACTTTTATATTTGGATCCAGAACCTTGAGAAGACAAAATGAAGAGAAAGACAATGAAGTAGGCTTTGCAAGCATCGCCGGAGGCAAGCTATCTTAAGAGAGTTATTTTGATAGACTTGGAAAAAGTGCATGAAGAACAAGGCATTGAGAAGAATTAGGAGTAGGGCCATTGAAGAATCAAGAGTTGAAGCCTATTTCAATTGTTTTTTTGGAAATAAATGGGGCGGTATGTTTTTGTGGAAATAAATGGACTTGAAGAATCCAAATTGTGCGGGTGCTGGTAAACAACATAAATGCCGTATATCTTTCGCAAAAAAAAAAAAATCATGCCTAGCTAGGTAGATCCTTCCATTGAAAGGAGCCTCATTATCATTTCCTTGATTCTTATTAGATGATCATCAATATTGGGAAAGTTTCTCTAGAGGCATGAATTAAAATAGAACAATTGGCAAAAGACGCCTGTGGGCATACATGCTCTTGGCATTAGGAGAAGTCCACACCCTGCTTTATATGTGTGGTGAAACTTTTTTTTGTAGATCTAGTCCGTTCATGATATTTAAAATGTCTTAAATAGGTTGACAATCAAATTTCCTGTTTGTTGGATACTTTTAGCCATATTTACATGAGCAAAAAAGTAATGATCATTTATTTTTATTAATTTTTCAATGGCGTAAAACAAGTACCTAAGAGCATTCAAATGCATTGATTTCTAATACTTTACCTATTTTTGACATAGAAAACTTGATGAATGGATTGGATCTACAAAAGGAAATTAGCATATATAAAAGAGGAAGGATGTAGACTTCTTCTCACTCTCAAGAGCCGGAGCAAAGACCCTTTTAACACAACCATCCGCACCATCCTCTTCAACACACGTACACTCCTCTCCCTTGTTTGATTTGCAGGCTTTCATCTTTCTCTCTACGAGTTAAAAGGCCAAAGCTAGTTTGTTTCTTGAAATTTCAGATTTTCTCTTTTATATTTACCAAGAGTCCTGGTAAATATACTCTCTCAAGAGAAGAGCAAGCATATACGCCCATTTTTTTGTGCAAGGTAGAATTGCTTTTAGCTATCTAAGCCGTTCATCATACTAACCCTTGCGTAGATAGGCTAGAATAAAAGTTGCATTCCTATTAATTAAAATTTGTAGCCACAAAACAAGTAATTCGGTCGTCCCAACACATTGATTTCTCACGGGTTCACAGTTAAAACCTTTTTTTTTTTTTTTTTTTTAATATCAGGAGTGGAATAGCTTTTGCAGTGTTGTGTGAGTTATCAAGGCTGTAGTGCGTGGGTTGAGATTTGAACGCAAGACCTCTAAGCTACAGTGCTACGCCTTAACCAACGGCGATGATTGTGTTCCATCCTGAGGATGTTTGACAATGTTTCCTGGATTTGATGACAATCTGGTTTGAGTTTTTCTTGAAGTCCTAAGCTAAAGAGGGAGGAATTCGGAATAATAGCTAACTGGGGCTTCTCCTTTTTTGGGGCCCGCCAGAAAAAAATGAATTCTTGGGGCTAACAGATAAAGAATGGGTGGGATATTTCTATTGGCTACAAACATGGACTTATATTTCTCTTCTTGAAAGCGAATTCAGGCCAAAGGATTAAGGATTCTGTGGCCAGGGCAAAGGATGGACGTCACGTTTGGACGTTCCTGTGGGTTGCAATCAAGTGCTTTTTATCTTTTCATAGATGGTGATGACAAATGCAAAACGGCAACTAAGAATATATGAGATAATGAAACTTTTGGATCTGAACATCATGTCCATGACCACTTGGTCCCTCATGAGCAAAAGGATGGCTATAGCTTCAGGTAGGTTCAGATTTCTCAAAATCTAAATCGTTAGAATGTTAGCCTTGACTTCGATGGCCATGCTTCAAAGTTTTCATTTATTGCATACAAAGTGGGAGTAAGCAGGGGAGAAGAAGTAAGATCATCCCATGGTGAGTCGTTTCATCCAAAAGTCGACGACAACACCGCTATATGGGGTATTGGTGGCGTTCTACTACAACATTCCAATCTAAACTTTGTCAACACATCTTCAGTGAAGTTAGTCCAATGGATCCGGAAGGGTTTATTCTAAGGAGACAGAGTTTTCAGTGACTCGGCTGCCACAAAGTTTTTTATCCCTTCTGGTTTTTCAAGTCAAATCCGTGACGTAGCACAGTAAAGTCGCTTGTTGCACCACTGTGGTAGAAGCCCAGACTCTGCTTCAGACATTGTTGATTACTAGTTTCGGCCTTCACCGAACAAGGATAGATCAGGGGATGGCCTCTCAATCCCTTTCAACAAGCAGGAGGCTGCATATCATGAAATGAACATTCACTAGATACTCATGAGCCACTTGCGACTGAAAAAGCTGTTGTAGACTGAAAGGATCCTACTTGTCCCATTGGGGGTAAAGAAAATGAATGGTCGACATCAAAGGAAAAACAAAGAACGTCAGTCTAAAGAGGAAAGGATTGGATGTACCTGGTGGGGTGCATTTTTCCAAAGTATTTTTGTCTTTGTGAGTCATTATATTAGTGACAGATCAGCAAAGCAATTGGTCTTAATGTGCACCAGCCAGACCCAAACTGGAGCAACTTCAAAACGGAAATGCACGCAGAGGAGAGGAGGACAACACCACTAGTAACACCATGTATAGTCCCACCAAAAACAAAATTTCCGACGACTTCCACTGCAAATGAGCCAAACCCTATTTTTCATGGCAGATCAACTATCCATCGTCACATTTGAAATTCATCATCAAGTTATTATGTCTTACATCCTATTTTTCCAGGGATATGCATTCGCCGCGTGGACTTAATGGGGTTCGTCTAAAGCAGCGAGAGTTGGTGTCAGTCCCACTTTCATTAGATGATCATAAAACTCAATTAGGTTATTTAGTTGAGATTTTATAAGTTTTAAATCTCTCTTTTTTTCATTTTTTGTGTTTTCTTCATCTTTTGTGTCCCCAGAAAAGAATTACATAATAAAACACTTTCACACTGTCACTCAGACACACTCCTAAACCTAATACTTGGCCAAAGGTGAGAGCAGCTACTCGAACCCATGACTATATACAATCGACACTCTACCAGCTGGACTGGACATTTGTCGGTTAAGGCCTATTGATCTCCGGCTGTTTGCTCTACAATAACTGTATCTATATTTTAAGGCCACAAATAGCAAGGGACAAAGTCACCATCATGGATAATCAAATCCCTTCTCTTGTTATTTCTGTTGGCTGTTTGGCATGGAACAATAGACCATGAACAAAATTGTCCATAGGTCATTTTATGTGAGTGACTGAATGAGAGAGATTGAATGTAGAGAGAGTTGGAGCAGGCTTTGAGCCTCGTCCCACTCCTCATCTTCTATGAAATCTAATAAAATAGTAAATCCTCCTTTTCCATGGATACATGCATGAAAGCCGAACCATGTAATCTCTATTTCGACTTGTGAGCATGCTTATTAATGGCAGATCTATCGATCCTAATTGTCAAATCTGCCAAATCGCAGCAGATCTGCCACAACACATGTCCTGGACCATATGCAAAGATTTCTCAAGATTGAAATTATCATAAAGTTGGCCTTGACTTCAACAAGCCACCCTCAGAAGCTCTTAATAGTCCTAGACATCTAAAGATGGAGTAACCAGGTGAACGTGTATAGTCATCTAATGGTGGCCGCCTCTAGGACGAACTATGAACTTCCAATCTTTTGCACAAACACCTTTCATTTTATTTTCCAAAACAGTGATGCTACCATAAAGTCCAGATTAACATGCCATGCATCCTTCCGCTAGCATTCTGTCCAAAATTATCATCAGGAGCTTTGTTCTTGAGCCTGTCAGATATTATTCTAGTAATTTATTTTTGGTTTTTCTTTTTTCTTTCTTTTTCTTCTCAAAAGAAGTACCGTAAATAGAAAACGGAAAGGGAAACTTTGAAACAAAACGGAAGAAAGTGAAAATAGCAGAGAAGAGATATCATCCGGTTTCTCAAGTGCCCTTGTTGTTGTTAATCCGATGAAAAATGATGAGATTCGATCACTTCAAAGATTTTGAAGCCATGACCTTGAGTAGCATCTGGACTCCAAGTTGGCCTAACTTTGGCAGGACTGAAGAGATCATAATTACTATTTTGGAACTCTTCTTGTCTCAGTTCACTAACGTAATAACCCAAAATTTTAAATTCTGAAAAATACGCAATTTCATAGAATTATAATTTTTTTAAATTAGGAAATTGAGGATTTGGGAAAATAGGAGATGAAATCTCAAGTTAAGACATCAATAATTTGAATGTACTCAAAAAATAAAATCTAACGCCACTAAGAACTCTAAAATCTGAGATCGGAGGATAGCTAATTTATTTAATTTCTGTATTAATTAAATGACAGAAGGGGGTAAAAAATGGTAAATACACTTGAGACCCACAGACTAGGTGCATGAACTCACGAACGAGGCTTTAAAAGCTTGCCCTGTTTTTTCGTACAGCTAAAATTTTCCCCATCAACTTCCGCGTCACCGACGACGGCAACGACGCCAAACGCCCGCAACAACATGGATAGCCCCCTCCTAGGTATACGCGGACGCGAAGCCTCTCATTTCGGCCGGCCTGACTAAGGTAGATCCTCGTTCCCTTTTTTCCTCTCTATGTCTGACTTATCTCCATTTAGTTTACAATTTTTAACGCCGAAAAATGACGTAGAACGTTGTTTTTTCAGTAACTACATGATTTTACTGTTTTTGCAAAAATAACCTAATGAAACGGTGTCATATGGATTATCTGAACCATTCATCTTGTGTATGATAGAACAAAGAACAAACTCATGAATTTTTATGGTAATTGGATGGTACTGAAAAATCAAGAAAACAGTAATGAAGAGATTTTTAGGAACGTGATGAAAATCATGTAAAAACGTGAGATAACAATATAATTTGTTAAAAAGGTACTTAAAAACATGATCTATGCACAAAACTGAGCAAAATGGTGTAAAAATCGCACCATTTGGACACTTAGGAGTCGTCGATGGTGATGACACCCATCGGCGGCAACTTGATGGCGCACATAGGTGAGGACGGGCAGTGAATGCACTTGGGTGCATTGGGCGGCGAGCGCATGTGACAACATGCGCGTGACATGCGGAGTGACATGTGAGCGGCATGCGTGCAGTGCACATGCGGGCTGCACGCGCGCACTTGCGAGCAGCACGTGCGCTCAAGCGGATTGCCTGCCGGCTCATGCGGGCGGAACACGCGCGTCATGTGCAATGCGGCGTTTTCTTGATTTTTGAATCTTTTTGAGCCGTACCTTCACAAAAAGTATAATTTTAGGAGTTACAAAGGTCCAAATCGTGATCAGAAAGAGGCATTGCGACCATGTCAATAACGCAGACCTAGATTTAAGATAAAAACCTAGCTTTGAGCACCTTTTAAATGGTTAAATTACTAAATACTATTAGATGACCTAGATCAAGCCAACTAATGTATGATCAAGCCTTAGACCCTTGATGTTATAGGATGATCTAAGGGATTAGAAGACTAGATCTTATTGAATTGCCAAGAAAAGTGATCTTGACTGTCGATCTGAGTGAGTACCTTAGGATGTTTGATCAAAGAGCGATCTGACTGTCAGATCGATGCGTAATCATAAAGATACATGTGAATCACTAAATGAAATAGAAATTTAACGGATCATGATGAAAAAGAGTAGGATTGAAATTAAAAATGACATATGATGGTTTAGATGTTAGGAAGACAAACATCTAACTCAGGATTGCCCTAATGGAGGGTTAATCAGATGATTTAAGTGTTAGTCTAGGATTAACTATCAGATTATAGAGGTTATCACTTGGAGCTGTTTATTTGAGATGTGAGAAGTTAAGTAATCGATGACTTATGATGTAAGAGGTATATCAGGGCGTATGAAGTGATATAGCTTACGAGCCTAATTGGAGTACCACATTTATCGATGTAGGTGATTTCATTCGAAGTTTCTTCATGATTTTAATAACCATTACCGGTTTTCTAAAATTCTTGAGGTATGTATTTTTGTGTCTTCTCATGATCACATAAATGTGTTCCTATTTCTTACTGGTAGTATGACATTCCATTTTTGCGAATAACTAGGTTTTACACTTGATGTATTGTATTTATCATGGGCTTTGAGCGTACTTATTGAGATTATTTTATGGAGTCTTTCTATGATTTATGACTTGTTGTTGATTTATGACGGGTGCTTCCACCTGGTGGGCACTATGCTAGAAGGATTGTAGAGTTGGCTACCTACCCTTTGACTTTGTGATGATGATGATGATTAGACACTGCTCTTAAGTGGTACAAGGCCAAGTACGTAGGTGGTGGTATCATGGGTTGTCCCCCCTACGGGTCCGTTCCTCCCCATAGGGATAGAGAAAGTCTCCCGTTTGGGTGTTAAGGGGGAGCAGTAGTGGTTTAAATCCTGGTGGGGTTGCTACTGCAGCATAGTAGTCCATACTATTATTCTGTATGTGCATGTGAATTTATATGTGAGATGAATAGGGGCAAGCCGGGCCTAGGCCATGAGAGACTTTGGAGGCTGATGCAGGTTGCACGAGAGGGACCCAGGGTTGATATGAATACTTATCATCGGTGATTTAGCGTCGTGGGACACTCTTGGGGTTGTTTTTTATACAGTGTCTTATTCATCATAACTTGTATGTATATTATTCTATAGACATAGACTCTTATTGTTTTGATGGGCACACATATGTGTTTTTATCATGCCTTGCATGCTATCATGATTTGACTTGATATCTTTTTGTGAAGATTTATAGTTTTTATATGTTACTCCATTATGAGCGTCCGATTATTTGACATGCCTTATATATGATTATTGTATGAGATTCACCACATGAGTTTATTAAGTTTTAATTGAATGTGATCACCTACACAAGCATAGCTTGCTGAGGCATTGCTTTGTTTTACAATACCGCAGATTTGAAGCCCAATAGCCGGAAAGGAAAGCGAGTGGAGTAGCATTGATTTGGGCTAGGACCTGAGGACTATCCACTTTTTGTATTCGAAGAAAGATTAGTGTACATCTCTTAGACTTGTATTAGACCTTTAGAACTTTACTTGGATGTTTACATATTTGGATAGATTGGATCCATACGTGAACATTTAATTACAGATGTAGTTGTTGTGGTAGTCATGGATGGAATCTGGTAGCTTTTTTACTTGATTTATTATTGTCTTTACTCAGCTTGTGTATTTATCATAGTTTTAAATCGAGCATGCTCAGAGTATCTGGATTTGGTTTTATTGATTTTTACAGTTTTGGAATGTGGTTGACCCCTGAGGTTTTCGTTTTCGGTTAATTCTTTCAACACTGCCAAAATTTATAGATTTTGAGTTTTCACAGTCAAGGATCTCATCTATTTTTCTTAAAACATATTATTATTATTATTATAACTTTGGAAAAAAGGTTTATAAAAACTCAGGGTGTCACAATTAGGACATCTGGTCCTCTCACAAATCCAGCAAAAGACTGTATCAACCTATTTCTTGATTCCTGTAATGATGAATACAACTGGCACTCTAATATTTAGAACTGAAACACCATATTCTAGAGTCCGGAGTCTAAAGTCTTATGCTTGGTAGAATGCAAAGCCATTGCTATGAACTATAAGGCAATCCTTTTGCTTGTCGGTTGCTTCGAAAAGCTCTTCTCTAACTAGTCGTTGGAGTCAGAATATTTACAATTTAGGAATCAATGAAAGCTTCCTCGGTTGAACTAGTTTTCCAAAAAGGAAAACATGAGGTGCTAGTTAATGCATCTCGTTGTCTTCAAGCATACTTATTGGCAAGGAAGCCAAGGCTACTTTTTGGGTCCACAATTCGAGAGTTCGTACTATATGGTCCAACAATGACTTGAGCTACTTTTCTTGATCAATGTTTTCAGGTGAGCAATTACAAGTTCTTCATGAATTATTCACCCCATGTTACATGGGATTTTTTGAATTGTAGAGCTTTGAGCATTAAGTGCTTGAATTATATTTTTATTTTTATTTTTTGTTGAATTAGTGGGCTTCAAAAGTGTAAGAAGGGTTAATTGTTTCTTCTATGCAAAAATATGACTAATAGAAATGTATGCTATAAGTGGTGCTATGTTGCCAGGCTTTGTAGAAGCAATGGACTTTCTTCATTGCCATCGAGCAACAATTTGCAAAGCTAAAAGATGGCCACTTGCTCAAGGAGACTAGAGGGTTAGAAGCCATATATTTTATTAGAAGAAGAAGAAAAAATGAAATGAAAAACCAACAAAAATGAATAAAGTATTAGATGGTGGGCCCAAAAATAAAACAGGGGGCGTCTTTGCAAAGAGGGGAAGTTTATGGGTTGTCTGTGCAATTGACCCTTCTTATTTCTATCAACCGTGAGAGACACTAAACAGTAACCACTCCATTTTGAGGTTTGATGGACATTGCTAACCGTTACTTGAAAACACCAAACAGTTAAAAGAGAGATAGCAAGGTCATAGAGGCAAGGTATTTCTTATGATTAATTGTTTGTAATAATGTAATATAGTCGAAAGGGGCTGGCAAAGACAAGCAAGGAGCAAAGAAATCCCAAGATACCTGTCGCATGGTTGGTCGCGAGCCGGGGTCGCCACATACACATGCCAGTGCAACAGCCATATAACGGACAATTTGATCTGCGATTGAGATGGAGGGGGTTGAGAGGCATCAATCTAACACATCCTTCAGTAATATGTTTTTATTGGTTGATGATAAGAAAGAGGCGGTTAGTTCTCTAGGATGTGCTCCCATAATCACAAGGGTCTATAATGCGTGGCCTTCTATCTCAAATGTCAGTGTAATTGAGTTGATTATTTAAATTGAGGATATAGTTAACCAAATTGGAAGTTCATAGTAAAAACGAAAAACTTGATGCAAGATTAATTTATACCTTATAGCATGACTTTTCCAAAAACAAAATGCCTTTTCTAGTGAAAGAAAAAAATGAAAATGAAAATGTAGAGCAATTCATATGTAGTGAGATGGGAAAGTTTATAGCTCCTCACTTTTATGTGGTGGGACCTACCTTCGGTTGCTCGAACCTACTCATCTAATTTATATGACTCTAGACGATTATCAGTCACAAGAGCAATATGAATTGGATGATTCTAGAATCTCAAATTATATTCTCACCCACAAAGGCATCCGCAACTAAAAAGCACATCTCACATCAGGTCATTTTATCTAAAGAATTGCTAACGTATAGATTTAGTTTTGAACTTGGACTACAGAACGGAAGATTCTCAAATGACTGGAAGACTTTAATAAGGGAGACAATAAATCCAACGTACAGTGGTCATTTGATGTTCTCTCCTGCATCATTAGTAAAGGGAGGCACAAGGGAGAGAAAGAAGAACATATTGTGAAGAATCTAGCGCAGGTGCTTATCTGCTGATGGAAGGTAGAAAAACTGTCAGGATTGAAACAAATCCTTTGCCAATTAGGAGATGAAATTCTGCTGCAGAAATTATTCTCAAACAACTTTGTCTCTTGATTCTTGTAAGCATGAATAATACTGGCATTCTAAAGTCCAGAGTCTAGGGTCTTATGCCTGGGAGAAACCACATGGCATGGCTATGAATTGTAAGACTTGTATAATCTTTTTGCTTGCCGGTTGCTTTGAAAAGTTCTTCTCTAACTATATTTGGTCCAGAACTCAAAGAGTTTGTATTGTCTAGTTCAACAATTACTTGAACTAGTTTTCTACTTCAATGCTTTTGGATGAGCAATTACAAGTTCTCCATGAATTACACACCCCATGTTATAGGGGATTTTTTAAGTCGTAGAGTTTTGAGCATTAAGTGCTTGAATTATTATTATTATTATTATTATTATTATTATTATTATTATTATTATTATTATTATTATTATTATTATTATTTTCTATTGAATTAGTGAGCTTCTAAACTATGGGAAGATTTGATTATTTCTTCTATGCAAAATATAACAAAGATGTATGCAATGAAGGGCACTCTATTGTCAAGCTTTGCAAAAGCAATGGGCTTTCTTCATTGCCATCAAGAAACAATTTGCAAAACCAGACTGTGGCCACTTACTCATTGGGCATTAATTTGGAAGGTATATTGAGTCACTATTTCAAAAATAAACCAAGGGTGTCTCTGCAAAGAATGCAAGTTCATTGGTTTTTTGTACAATTTTCCCTTTTTATTTCTATCAACCATGAGACACATTAAACAGTACACATATCAAATTCCTTGTATCAAGGAGAGTGCCCCTTGATCATGACTAATAAGAAATCAAGGAGAACACAAACAAATTACACAAGACACAAAGAAATCTCAACACCTAGAATAGATCAATTTGATAGGTGGCCCGCAAAGAAATCAAAAACCTGATGGCTCTTGACCCAACTAAAGCATAGTAGAAGACAAGTTACAAGTGAGAACACGAACCCATGCTAAGATACTCTCAACTCAATGCGAAGCTGCAATGGCACCCAATAGACAGAATCAAAGGATCATAACATATAGTGATGGGCACAACCATAACATTGTTTTTTTTTTTTTCATTTATTTTTTAAGCATTCAGTCAAATTTATTGAAAGGCGGTCGAGGAGATTGTGAATGTACAAGAACTCTTCAAAACCGAAGGGTCACAAGTACAGGAGAACTCAGAATTAGGAAGAGGTCCAATGGACGTTACTGATCGCTAGAGAACTCCATTTACTTGAAAACACCAAACAGTTGAGAGCGAGATGGCAAGGTAGTCGAGCCAAGGTATTCCCTATGATTAATTGTCTGAAATAAGGTAATCAAGTCGAAAAGGGATGGCAAAGACAAGCAACGAGCAGAAAGCTCCCAAGATACTTGCTGCATGGTTGGTCGTGCGCTAGGTTCACTACATACACATGCTAGTGCAATGGCCATAGAACAGACAATTTGATCCTCGACTGAGATGGTGGGGCTCGAGAGGCATCGATCTAACACATCCTTCAGCAATATGTTTTGGTTGGTTGATGATAGGAAAGAGGCAATTAATTCTCCAGGATGTGTTCCCATAATCACTTCAAGTGCCAGAACCCCAAAGCTATACACATTGCATTTTTCAGTAACCTGCATGGTGAAAGCAAGTTATGCAAAACACAAGCTAAATTGAGTTGCTGAATATGAAATGCCTGTAAAAATACAAGTAGGGTCCAATATCTTTAATGATCCAAACCCTCCGTTTCTAATTCATTAAAGAATAACCCATTCACCAAAACTACAACCTATTTAGTAAACATAGTCCTCTTATTTCAGGCCTTCAAAATGACAATTCGAGTAACAACCAACTTCATAGTTATATATCTTTGATCCATAACATACCTAGCTAGATGAATGGTTAGGATTATTGATATTGTAGGTTTTCATTTGGATTTTACCCCACTCATATTTACCATTTTACAAAGAGAAAATATTAGTCTACACCTTTGGTATGTATCCTATCAAAGAAAGGTCATTCTGAACATAATGAATGGATTAGATATGAGGAAAATTTTGGTGTCGCCTTCTATCTCAAATGTCGGTGTAATAGAGTTGATTATTTAAATTGGGAATATAATTAACCAAATTGGAAGTTCATAATAAAAACAAAAAAAATGCAATTGATGTAGGATTAAATTATACCTTATAGCATGATTTTTCTAAAATCAAAATGCCTTTTCTAGTAAGTTCTACACAAGGCTGAATTGAGTTGTTGAATAAGAAATATTTATAAAAATATAAGTAGGGTCCAACATATTCAATGATCCAAATCCTCCATTTCTAGTTCATTCAAGAATAAGTCATGCCCCACTCATCAAGGGCACAACATCTGTTTCCCAAATGGTTGATGAGGAGAAAACATATGAAATTAAAGAGATGACAGGAAAGCTATGTAAATATCATCAAATTTACATACCTGGAGCAACATATCCCTAAGTGCCTGCAAGTGTAGTCCAGTTGGATGAATCGGGCTTCAGTAGTCTGGCAGTGCCAAAATCAGAGATGCAAGCCTCAAACTCTAGATCCAACAAAATGTTGTTACTGGAGATGTCACGATGAACAATCGGCGGGGACCGATCATGGTGCATGTATGATATAGCACACGCCACATCTTTAATAACCTTCAATCTCTTCAACCAATCAAAATCCTGGACTGCTTCATCATTTCGCAAAAGATTAGCTAAGCTTCCCCCTTTCATGTACTCATAAATCAGAAACTTACATTGTGGATGAGAATAGAACCCATAGAACTTGACAATGTTGTGGTAGCGAACTGCTGTTAATGCACGGATCTCATTTCTAAAGCTTAAATCATCTAGAAATTCACCATCCTCTGATAGGTAAAGTTTCTTAATAGCAACTACTTTCCTACTCGATAGATTTGCTTGATACACTTTATCGTATCCACCCACGCCAATGCAATGTCGATCAGTGAAATTGTTTGTCACATGGATGATCTCTTCATAGCTGATCTTTCCTTTGTAATTCCAAATTGAAAATAAGCCTCCATTATCACCCCCATCTAACTTCACGTTTCTCACCACTCTTTGATGCCAAATACAAATAATACTAGTGAATGCAAATGCAAGAACTACAGTGCTACCAATTGAAATAATGATGATCAACACTATCTTCTTTTTTCTTTTCTTGTGATTTTTATTAACAGAAACTTGATTACAATGAGGTAGACCTTTTGCATCACCACATAACCCTTTGTTATTCATAAAAGCACCCTGCAGGAAGACACTGCCATCTGGAATACTACCCTCTAATTCATTGTAGGACAGATTGATAGTTGATAAACTTTGCAATCCTTCAAAGGAAGATAGAATTGAACCCGAGAGATTGTTGTGGGTAAAATTAAGATTTTCCAAGTTTTTCAATTTTCCGAGTTGGGGTGAATTTTCACTAGAAAGTAAGTTATGGATAAGATCCAATATCTCCCGTAATCCCACAAGATTACCAATTTCAAATGGGATGCTTCCATTCAAGTAATTTTTACTCAATTTCAAGAAACGAAGCTTAAAACAACTGCTCAATTGTCTAGGAATCAGCCCACGAAGATTATTTGATGAAAGATCAAGAATCTCCAAACTGGACAAAGTTCCAAATTCCATAGGTATCAAACTGGAAATATGGTTATCATTTAAGCTGATATTAAACACGGAGGTTGACCTTAATAACTCTTTTGGAATTTCTCCTTGCAAATTGTTTGAAGATAACCCAAGTACTTATAATTGGGTTAACTATCCGAACTCAACCGGTATCTGACCAGTA
The DNA here is from genome assembly GCA_035236585.1 of Warburgia ugandensis. NCBI lineage: Eukaryota > Viridiplantae > Streptophyta > Magnoliopsida > Canellales > Canellaceae > Warburgia > Warburgia ugandensis. Next base: position 71,300,077 of record CP141134.1, read on the forward strand.
ATCATGTTCCCTGCAATTTTGAACCCCATCAATTTTTGACATTTACCCCATCTTAGAGAGAGTTCACTATAGAATTTATTATAGCTTAAATCAACATATGTTAGATTTGGGTAAACACCAAAATCCTCATATATATTGCCTGTCAAGTAGTTTCCATCAAGCCGAATCCCTATCAATGTAGAACAGTTTCTTGAGTTTGAGGGAATCAAACCTGTGAAATGATTGTTGCTTATACTGATGTTTACTAGCGATCTTCCTTCGCAAATTTGTGTTGGCAAATTACCGGATAGTTTGTTATCACTCAACTGTAGAGATTGCAAATTTCTGAGGCTTGGCATTTCTTGTGGTAGGGGGCCAAAAAGTTGATTTTGGGACATGAATAGCCTAGTTAACCGTGTCAGATTAGCCAAAGACGGAGGAATCGAATTGCTGAGATTGTTATTTGATAGCTGCAAATCAGTCGTATTTACTACATTTCCAAGTTCTTCAGGGATTGGACCCGAGATCTGATCATTGTAGAGATACAATACTGTAAGATTTGACAACTTCCCAATTTCACAGGGAATGCGCCTCTCAAGCTGATTCTTGGACAGAGACAAGTCAAACATCTTTACTAAATTTTCAATCTAAGGAGGTATTGAGCCAGAAAGCTGATTTTCATACAGGTATAGAATATGAAGGTTAACTAAGTTCCCAATACTAGAAGGAATAGGACCAGTTATATGGTTAGTCGATAACTGCAAATTGGACACATTAACTAAATTTCCAAGTTCTTCAGAGATTGGACCCGAGATCTGATTATCATTGAGAGACAAGAATGTAAGATTTGTTAGCTTTCCAATTTTGCGGGGAATGGGCCCTGCAAGTAGGTTATGGCCCAAAGACAATTCAGTCATCTTTTCTAAATTTTCAAGTTCTTCAGGGATTGGACCCAAGATCTGATTATCATAGAGACGCAAGAATGTTAGATTTGACAACTTTCCAATTTCGCGGAGAATGGGCCCCTCAAGCTGGTTTTTGTACAGAGACAAGTCAAACATCTTTACTAAATTTCCAATCTGAGGAGGTATAGAGCCAGAAAACTTATTTTCAAATAGGTGTAGTACATGAAGGTTGATCAAGTTCCCGATACTGGAAGGGATGAGACCTGTGAGATGGTTAGCTGATAGATCCAAATTAGTCATCTTTTCTAAATTTCCAAGTTCTCCAGGGATTGGACCCATAATCTGATTATCGTAGAGACGCAAGAATGCTAGATTTGACAACTTCCCAATTTCGCGGGGAATGGGTCCCTCAAGTTGGTTATTGTACAGAGACAAGTCAAACATCTTTACTAAATTTCCAATATAAGGTATTGAGCCAAAAAGCTGATTTTTTACTAGGTATAATACATGAAAGTTGGTCAAGTTCCCAATACTGGAAGGGATGGGACCCGTGAGATGGTTAGCTGATAGATTCAAATCAATCATCTTTTCTAAATTTCCAAGTTCTTTAGGGATTGGACCCGAAATCTGATTATTGTAGAGAGACAAGACTGTAAGATTTGACAACTTTCCAATTTCGCTAGGAATGAGCCCTGCAAGCTGGTTCTTATTCACTTTCAAATTGATAAGCTTGCTCAAGTTACCAATCGAGGGTGGAATGGAACCAGTGAGCTGGTTTTCAAACATGTGCAATAAGGTCAACTTGTTCAAGTTGCCAATAGACCATGGGATTTCATTGCCAAGTTTGTTGTCGGACAAACTTAGCAAATCTAGATTTGTTAGATTGCCAATTTCTTTAGGTATGGATCCACTTATCCGGTTCCCACGAAAAGCCAAACTTTCGATCTTTTCAAGCAACCCAATTTCAGATGGAATACTTCCAGTAAGTTGATTAAAGTGGAATCACTCTATGAAAGAAATCTGAAGCTATTCTTCCAGTGATTGAGTTATTAGAAACGTCAATCCCCACAAGTTGAGTCAAATTTGCCAGTGAAAGAGGTAAAGTGCTTGAGAGATTATCCGTGACAGATCAAGATAGGATAGTTTTGAGAGACTACCGATTTCATCTGGGATGGGTCCACTGAGAGAGTTGCCGGTGAGATTGAGATTGATCAGATTCGGAAATGACGAGAAGTTGAAACAGTGGAGGTTTCCTTCTAGACCGAAATTTGGTAGACGTATTTCCGTCACGCCTCTGCTGGCTTTGCATGTGATTCCGGTCCAGTTGCATGGGGAGTTGGGGACGCTTGAAAGTGACCACGAACGGAGAGGATGTGGGGTTCGGAGGCTGGATTTCCATTGGAGAAGCGCTCGTGCTTGCTGCGTGGGGTTGGATAATGGTATTGTCAATGCAGGGAATGATAGCAGGAAAAGGCAGAAATGCATGAAGCTGAGAGATAACATGTTGGTTGGCAGGTTGGCTGGAGTACTCTATGGATTTTCTTGTTCTTAGAAGCTGAATTTATAATGATCCAACACAGTAATAATCTATCTTTTTAGGACGATTCTGACCGTTATCTTTAGAGGAATGCCAAATTCACATATCTATTGACTTAGAAGTCAAAAAGATAAAAACGGGCAGAAAGGCCGGATGACTTAGAAATCTAGCTATTTAACGCGTGGAAAGGGTGAATAAGGGCCTACCATAGAGGAATCCAAATTCACTAATCGATTAAAGGAAAAACGTGTGGAAAGGTGGGATGACTTAGAAGTCTAGCTATTTAACGGGTTGCCAATCTTTTGTCATGGATCATGATCTACGGAGTGAAGGTCACCGAAACAGAGCCTTCGTAAGGTAAACGGGTTTATACTTTGAATGGTCTTAACCCTTCATTTTAAAGATATGCCGTCGTCGACGAGGCATGCAACCAAACTCTTGTATTTGATTTGGACGATCCTTGCTATTGTCTCCTTGCATGTTCGGGTTTCCAGTTGGGCCTTGGGCCAGAATATGGAGTGACTTGGAAATCCCTTCAAGTCGAGCTATTTAACGTGGGAAATGGTGCATGCATCATATCACAAGAAAAAGGAAAGAGCAGAAGAAATAATTCAACTACATTTAAGTCATCCTCTGACACACAACTTCAAAATAAAATGACACAAATTGTAAGTAGGCGCGTGAAAACCAAAGACAAATGGAACTCCGTTTTCCTAGAGGGTCAGGCCTCTCCACTGTCCAACAAGAAACTATAAGGGCCGATGGGCCTATGCAGTTACTTTGTAATTTTGCAAGAAGCTATTTTCACTCCTCTAGCCTATAACTTTTAAGGTAAAATAATGACAACTCTATCATTGCGCCAAGTCTCTCCTTCACGAAAGATATAAATACATAATATAATAAAATACTCTCCAAAACCTACTCTAAAATCTACTCTAGGGACTGGGCGCAGGGAGATGTTTCCGCTTAACTCCCGAAGCATCTGAGTATGGCTTGCAGCACGGACTCATTATTCAGTACACTTACACTTTCCTGACCTGGATATTGTGTGTTGATCGGAACCGCCAGATGGGCTTCTTCCCGCTCTGAACAAGAGCAACCTCCTCACCTTCCTTTACCATTCCTTGCTTCTGAAACCAGAAATGATATGTGATTTAGAGCAGATTATAATGATTTTCACCTGCTTAGATTCAGGCGGTTAGGAGAATAAGAATTTAAGAGGTTTGCCCTCCATGCTCTGGCGCATTGCTTGGGGCCAATTATAACCACTGCATTGGTAAGGATTTATGGCACCGAATAATTAATCATTCACTTCATCTACGTCATCTAGAGGAAAAAGATAAAGATTGGAATAGAGAAGAAATGAGCTACAAACCTGCAAGTAGGATAAGGCATTCTGGAAGGTTTCCTCGGCATCATTTGAAAATTCCATTTGTATGGGGCATATCCCTTGGTACAAGGCTAGTCTCTGTCTCACTCTCTCCCTACATGCACATCCACGTGGTTAGTCCAAGTATTTTAAAAAAAAGCTTAATGTTGGCAAGACATAAAGGGTATCCCGACAATTTCTGTATTGAAAGATCCATAAATTTGATGTTAAAATCTGCAACAAGCAAGCAACCACACTCAACGCCCAGCTAACTGATCAAAGCTATAATTTCTGATTAATAGTCAAGTGTTTTAACAGAATACTTGTTTTTGAATTGTTCAAAAAGTTTGCGGCTCTTCGTGGCAAAAACAAACAAGCAGAGCTTCCAGACTGCAGCAGAGTACCATGCGTGCTTGACATGTACCAGACAGCAAAAGGGGAAACGGAAAGCAGTTCAAAGATAATAAGCAGAAGACTTACTCATCTGTGAAAGCAAATATGGTGCCAGAAGGTCGGAAGTGGCTTAGTAGGATAGCCATAGATCCAGTTCTAGTGAAGACAACAATAGATGTCCCAAGAGTGTTTGACATCATTGTAGCATGGTAAGCAAACATTTCACTCATGTGATTCTACAGAGTAAAGGAATCTCAAGTTAGAAGAGTGATCTGTGAACAGTAAAGGGAACAATACAAGAATAACAAAAACTATTGAAACATGAAGCACATGATATTATGTAACCTTGAAAGCCCGGCCAAGATTGGAAGGTTTGTCGCCAACCATTGTTGCTTCTGTCCTCAAAGCGACTGAATGCATAACCTTGACAGCTTTCAGCGGGAATCTGCACCAAAAGAGTGATCAGTGACCACTCTTTTCTGTGACGAAATCACCAGAGATAACACGAGTACAACCAGATAATCCATAATTCACCAGCTGACCAAGAATGCAATCAAAACATCTATCTTCTATTAAATGTCAGGGAAAAAAAATTTGATTTGAAACTACTGGTAACTGGTCTATGATTGCTGTATCCTTCCAACCAGCAAAACCCGCAGAAGGCAAAACCTGGAGTTGGCTTCCCAGGTTCCATACAGTGCTTTTTGTATTTTGCTCTTTTCTTTCATTTGCAAAACTTGGCCTATGTGGTTTTAGTTTTATATGGTTTCATCGCAGCCGGTCTCAAGCCCGAATGAAGGAGGAGGGTTCTGCATTAGGTGCCAGCCGTCAAGGAAAAGCCATGGCAAACCCCATGTATGAATCAACTTATGACATTCCCTTAAGCTAGGGCATTTTCCGTAAGCGACGCGTTACATTGGATTCCGGTTGTGGTAGAAAATGGACAAGGGCTGGTAGGGAATTCCCTTGAAAGTGATGCATTGCATCGGGTCCCAGATGTAATGGAAAATAGACAAGGGCTGCTAGAGCATTCCCTCGAAAGTGACGCGCTACATCATAACCCAGGTGTAGTGGAAAGTACGCTTGAGTTTCCATGCCATTCAAGAAGTGCATGGGTAAATAAGCTAAGTCAAGAGAATAAGATTTGTATCGCTATATGGAATATAAGCACATTGACATATAAGAGTTTAGAGTTAGTGGAGACGATGAAACCTAGGAGAGTCAACATCGCTTGTATCCAAGAAACCAAATGGAAACGGGTTAAAACTAGAAAAATCGATAGGTATAAGCTCTGATATGTAGGAAAGGACAATAATAGAAATGAAGTAGGGATAATGGTAGATAAAGAATTAAAGGATAAAGTTGTAGACGTTAAAAGAACCAATCATAGAATTATACTCCTAAAACTTATTCTAGGAAAGAAGATCATAAATGTCATTAGTGCATATGCCCCACAAGGTTAGAAGATAAAATCAAAAGACAGTTTTGGGAAAATATGAAAAGAGTCATGCAAGACATTCCTAATATAGAAAGGATATTTATAGGAGCCGATTTTAATGGTCATGTAGGAAAAGAAAAAGAAGGATATTATAGGGTACATGGGGGGTATGGTATTGGAGAAAGAAATGAGATAAGGAAAAGCTATACTCGATTTTGCCTCAGCATATAACATGCTAAGGTTGCGTACTATAGGCCCTTGTGGTCCGCTCCTTCCTCGAACCCTGCATAGGCAAGAGCTTCGTGCACTGGGGCTGCCCTTATATAACATAGCTATAGTAAACACATACTTTAAAAAGGGGATGAACACTTACTAACTTTAAAAGTGGACAATATCAAAGCCAAATAGACTTTTTTTTTGCTTAGGAATGCTAAAAGATCAATATGTAAGGATTGTAAGGTGATAACCGATGAGAGCCTAACCTCACAACATAGATTAATGGTTATGGGCATCTACATTAAAGTATGTAAGAAAGGAAATGAACTTAATATGTGTTCAAAAACTAAGTGGTAGAACTTAAAAAGAGAGAAGCTAACATTTACAAGCAAGTTGATAGTAGAAGGAAACTAAAATGATAAAACAGAAGTAAACACTGTGGATTAATATGGCCATGTCCATTAAGAAAGTGACAAAAGATGTCCTAAGAGTATCTTAAGGTAGAAGGCAACCAACAATGGAAACTTGGTGGTAAAGTGAAAAAGTGCAAAATGTTAGAAAAGAGAAACATGTGTTTTAAAGCATGACAAAAGACTAAAAATAATGTAAACTTTGAGCAATATAAGAATGCTAAAAAAGTTGCTAAGAGAGTAGTGAGTCTAAACTCAAGGCATATAGTGATCTCTATAATAGATTAAGAATAAAAGAGGGCGAGAAAGATGGTTTAAACTCGCAAAAGCAAGAGAAGGGAAGTGTAAGGACTTAGACCACACTAAGTGTATTAGAAGGGCTGACCAAAGGGTACCAGTCAAAGATGAGAAAGTTACTTTCAAAATTTGCTATATGACAATTGCCTTGAGAATATAGGGATTGAAAGTATTATAAATCCAAATAACATTGGGCATTATAGATATGCCTCTTTTCCCTGTCTGAGAATTAGAATATGCTCACCCGAATTGGTTGATAATATTGTTTAACAAGATTGTGAAATTGAACAAAATGTCGGATGAATGAAGGAAAAGCTCTATTATACCAATTTGCAAGAAAAAAGGCAACGTACAAAGTTGCACTAATTATCGGGGGATCAAACTTAGAAATCATACCATGAAACCTTTTGAAAGAGTGATAGAGAAGAGGCTATGGCATGAGACAAATGTATTAGAGAACCAGTTTGGTTTTATGCCTAAGAGGTCTACCATGGATGCTATTTTCTTGCTTAGACAATTGTAAGAGAAATACAAAGAGATGAGGAAGGACCTTCCTATGTTCTTTATTGACTTAGAAAAGGCTTATGATAGGGTCCCTAAAGAGTTAATATGGTAGGTGTTACACTAGAAAGGGGTTTCACAGGTATATGGACATAATTAAGGATATGTCTGGGGCACGATAACAAACGTTAGGACCACTAGCGGATAGACAGGTGATTTTCTTATCACTATAGGATTGTACCAAGGATCAACATTAAGCCCGTACCTTTTCACATTGGTTATGAATAAAAGGGCAGCCCCGGTACACAAAGCTCCCACCTATGCGGGGTCCGAGGAAGGGGGCGGACCACAAAGGCGTATAGTAGGTAGCCTTACCTTGCATTTTGCAAGAGGCTGATTCCACGCCTTGAACCCGTGACCTCAAGGTCACATGACGACGACTTTTACCGTTACGCTAAGGCTCCCCTTCTATACATTGGTTATGAATGAGTTAACAAAACATCTACACGTGGAGATTCCACGGTGCATGTTATTTGCAATTGATATATTTTTGGTTGATGAGACAATGGAGGATGTAAACATAAAGCTAGAGTTATAAAGAGATGCATTAGAATATAAAGGATTTAAAATTAGTCGAACTAAGACAAAGTATATAGAATGTAATTTTAGCAAGGAGAGGAGTGCGAGTGGAGCACTAGTAAAGATTGATAAGCAAGAAGTCCTGTAACATCTCAAAAGAAAAAAAAAAGGAAGAGGAAATTGCCTTAAATAGGGGGGGCCGTATTTGAGACGGGCACCCCACCCTGTTTAGGTGAAAGGAGAACAAACTGTCCCAAAACAAACAACCACAGAAGAAAAAAAAAAAAAAAAACCCGACAAAGGGAAACCCGGCAGCGAAGGAAGACGACACCGGAGAAACCCTATGCCGAGAAGGAGGGGAGAGAGAGGGAGAGTGAGGGAGAAAGAGGGAGAGAAGAAGAAGAAGAAGAAGAAGAAGAAGAAGAGAAGGAGAAGGAGAGAAGGGGGAAACCCGGCACGCCTAGAAACCCTAGGTCATGCCAGTAACAGAGAACGAACTGAGGGGGAAAAAAGCCAAAGAGAGCTGCGTGCAGGCGTGGAAGGGAAAGCGAGGGTTTTCTTGGGTCGCTGGAGACGACATCAGCTCGGATCGACAATCCGACCGGTCATTTTGTTCAGCACGTTGAGTTGAACAAAACCCCTAAGTTTATTGGAGAATCTGATGAGATAGGGACCGTCAAAGGGACAAATGAATAGTGTGCGCGACACGATCGAAAGGGATTACTACAAAACGATGACCAATCCAACCCATCCAACGGTGGAAAATGCATTTAGAAGGTAAGATCTACAAAACCCTATTCTTGATTTTGAGATTTTAGCTAAATCCACACCATTCATGCTAGATCTAGGTTTTATGAATAATCCAACCATCCATTTTTAAATCAAAGCTTAGGGATAGGTAATTTAAGGCATGATATAGCTCGGATCACACAAAAAACATCAGATCTAGGCTGAAAACCGATAGGACAATCTTAGCCGTCCGATTAGGTATTGTTCACATAGTAACTTTGTGATGTTTGATCGATGATCAGACACCACAGATGAGTTCCTCATCATAAAAAGATGATAGGATGACTAGAAGTATATGAATTTGAAGTGAAACAGATCGGATGATCTAGGCCGTCCGATCTGTCAATATTCAAACAGATACCTTATGATGTTAGATGAATGATTTGAAATCACAGATGGATTCCTGAACCCTGAATTAGCTTAGATATGATATAAAGTATAGAAAATAACATCCAGCTCCAACCCAAGAGTTGATCTAGATAAGAATCATGGGTTCAGACCACTGAACAATGAAAGTGACTTATAGTCACTTAAGAAGAGTAATGGATAGCCAATCCAGGGCTAATGGCGTGGATTGGAAATCCAATAACTGTTTGCCATTAAATTAGCTATCAACCAATAGCTAATGAAATGCCTTTTGCACAGTAATGAACACTGTCACTTTGTCTTATGCCAAATAGTGTTAGGGAAGCTAGGAGAAGTCCTAGAATTGTATAACTGAACATGTGTTTGTATTGTTACAGAGGTGATTGATAGGGAGCACGTACGCGAACTGAATGAAGTACTAGCGTTAGTGAATTAGAAGATCTCCAATTGAGGTAGGTGGAATTAAGATTGCTACAATTTTCGCTATATATGCATATGTATATGAATTTCAAGCATTGAAATGAATCTTTTCGGTTTATATAAAAGATAAGATGAATGTGCATGCTGAATTTGAATTATGATTAAACTATTATGCATAAACTATGCATTATTGTGAACCATGTGAGAGAAATGTAAGACTGATAACAGGAAATTGTGAAATGGCTCGTATGAGCAAGAGGGGTCGTTATGATGTAGGCGGGCCTTCAGGCTGGACTAGTTACCGGTTCCTGGTTGGACGAGCTATCGGTCCTTGGGATTTATCCCTATTTTCTTGGGGAGTTTGACGCGTTCTGAGAGGTCGTTATGATGTGGGCGAGCCACAAAGTCGTTATGATGTGGGTGGGCCTTCGGGCTAGACGAGCTACTAGTCTCTCAGGAGTAAAGCCTTGAGGTGTGTCTTTGAGTTTGGTATATCTTTGGGTTTAACCCATTGCGCCGACTCACAGTGCTAAAGAGGATAATATTGTTTGCTGTGTATTTGATACACACAATAACGCGTTGGTATTTGATATGAGAAATGGCTCGTAACAGCAAAGACTGGTATCAGGAAAATGTAAATGAGTTGTAAGTTTGACATATGACTGCATACTTTGCATTTCAACGAATGTGTTTTGTACTGATGCATTGGTATTTCTTCCTTCTACACATGGATTCATGATTTCAATAAATGTTGAATGATTTCAAGTTAAATGATAATTGAATTGTTGTTTGCATGATTCAGCATGGCTAAATTAATCTATATATAATTATAATGATTTCTATTTATATAAAATATTGAGTCTTATTCTACCTACACAAACAATTGCTTGATGAGGCATTGCTTTAGTTTGCAACGCCTCAGATACAAAGAATAGTAGCAGGTTTGGCATGTTGACAGTATCGCAAAACAAAGGACTCCCAAGGAATAGGAGCTGCTTACTGACAGGAGCGCACCAACAAAAGCTTGAGAAGAGAGGTAAGAATGGGTCTTTGAATCGAAGTGTCATATTAGAAATGAAAAAGAGATTGCACTGTATGTAATTATGGGAATTTGGAAGACTTATGTGACTAGGTTGTGCTGTGGAGGTTCTGGGTGTGTTGTGTTCAGGTAAACTGTCTTTGTTTTATTAGATGTATGAAAAGGAGACAGAGTCTCCATTTATATTTTAAAATTGTCAACAATGTTTATCAGGTACTTCGCAATGACATGCGTTAAATGTCATATGTCCAAAAAATAGAGGAAACTCTGTTGGATTTTTGGTAAAAATGAGCGCTCATTTCACTGAGAATCCTTGTTTTTTATAAAAGAAAAATGACACTAAGAGCTTTCAAAGTGAATTTGAAAGAAAAGATTTTCTGCTGCATTGCACTATTTTACAAAAATTATTTCAAGTTGGATCGATCCTGCATTAGAAATTAATTTGTATTTAAAATTTCATTTGAAAACTCGGGTCGTCACAAGTCCCCCTAAAAGAACACTTTAGATACTTAGGATTGATAATTCATGAGAGTGGAGAGATTGAGAGGGAGGTTATTTACAGAATCTAAGCAAGTTGGAACAAATGGAAATATGCCTCTGGAGTTTTGTGTGATCAGAAAGTGCCATTCAAACTGAAAGGAAAATTCGATAGGATGGCTGGAAGGCCGGACATGCTCTATATATCAAAGTGTTGGGCAGTTAAGGAATAACATGTACATAGGATGAGTGTCGCCGAAATGCAGATGTTGAGACGGATGAGTGGCAAGAGAAGAGAATGAAAACATTATAGGAAAGTTAGGATTAGCACCAATAGGTAACAAGATGAGAGAAATTAGACTTAGATGGTATGGAAGATTAGAATTAGATGGTTTGGTCATGTCCAACGTAGACCAAAAGGGGCACCAGTTAGAAGGAGTGAGGAGATCCAAGTCATAAGTTCTAAAAGGGCAAGGGGAAGGGGAAGGGGAAGGCCCAAAAGAACGTGAATAGAATTGGTGAGAAATTTTTTTAAAACTTTGGGACTAAATGAAGCTATGACACTTAGTAGAGGGGAATGGAGGACCAACCCCTAATCGGGATAAGGTCTTGATGATGATGATGATTCTTTCACTGACTTGGTTCTTTAAATTATAAGCTCTTCCATACTATAATTATATAATACATTTTGTTACCTACTTCTACGTTAATGGTATATACTAAGTTTTCATGCAAGATAGGCACCACATTTGATTGGGCACATACCAAAACACTAAAGTAACCTCAGGAAGATGCATGATCATAGAAATTGGTCTTTTTTTCAATGTGGCTAGATAGTGATGCCAACACTTGAACCCTACTCTGCTGCTTGTGCTGGGTTTATTGCATCAAGCTGAAATAGGAAACAGTGAGATCTATTCAAGAATCTGGTACAAAACTATCATTGAAAATTTTAACTGAATTGACCGTATCTTCTCTATGCCAAGTCAGATTTCTATTATGTAATTGATTTACAGTAACCAAATATGCAAGTTGGTGAGCATCAGGAACATAGTCAAGTTCCTTGAATCCTTCCATTAGCCTAATGATCTCTGATAGAAATTTAAGAGCTTTTGAATTGGAACCTTACTTTCCATGAGCAGTTTCCCCAGAGAGCATTACTGCATCAGTGCCCTCAAGAACTGCAATAGCAATGTCTGAGACCTCCGCTCTGGTGGGTGTTGGATGAACTATCATGCTCTCCAACATGTTTGTAGCTACAATAACAGCTTTTCCCATGCTACGGCAAGTTCTAATAATCTCTTCCTGAATGTACAAGACGAGTAAAATTTTGAGCAAGACTATTCAGTAAATGACTCAACAGTGATAAACTTAGCTTGAATAAAAGTTGATTAAAAATATAAATAAACTCGAATGTAATGAGCATGGCTATGACAAGACCATATGCCTCTAAAATGATACTATTCCCTGCACAGGCCAAGACTGAAAACTTTGTTATGTGCTACAATTTTTTCTCTAGATGCATTACGGCAAGCATCATACATCAGAATGCAGTTTAGTGACTAGGCATATTTTTGGTCAGTAAACTGTATCCAGAAAACCTATATCCATCAAATATAAGTTTATGTATTTCTAGAATAACCTAGACAAATACCATAAATGGCTAATAGCCTCTACTATTTCTCCTATCTGTTGCCATTCTTACAAAGAGCTTCTGCAGATCATAATAAACAATAAAGGAAATGATGATGGTCTGACACTTTGAATAAACATTATGATTGAAAAGTCACAACTGATGATGGTCCAAGGCTTTTGGGCTAAGATGCAATTACAAGTTACGGGAGTTGTAGATAGCCTGAATATGGACCCTAGTGCTTTGACCAATCCATAATTCTAACCAAGATAATGTCCCTCAAAATTATTCTCATTTGGGACTCACCTGAAGATAACTTCTTTTATCATTAAAGAATGTGAATGCTGCTTCAGTTTATATATAAGTCAAGCAACCAAAAGATTGGGCATTTAGAAGGTAAGTTAATAGAAATAACATCAGTAACTTGAAACAACATATAGAAATCAAAGAGCACATTAATGATTAACAGTATGATAGCACCTGCAGCAAAGGAACCTCCTCAATGGGGAGCTCAGCCCCAAGATCACCCCTAGCCACCATAGCCTGTAAAAGAATAAATAAAATCAGAAACATCATAAACTGACATCCACATAACATACTAAATTTTACGTAATAAAAGATACACAAAAGCATCATCCTGCTGCACCATAAGATCACAGGTGAAGGGGATCAAACTGCTAAGATAGACTAATAAGATATCAAAGACTAGGTGTCAGATATGTAATAGATTTAAGAAGCAAATTGAAGATTTACAATACGAGGATTCAGGTGCCATACCCCATCAGATGCAGAAATAATAGAATGGAGATTTGGTATAGAGTCTGCACTTTCAATTTTGACCGTAACATGTATATCTGCACCACAGCCTGCAAAAACAATATAAGGAGGGTTTTAACTCATATTTCATAAGGCAAATCAGAACAAAATGTGCTCTTCTATTGAACATATACAAAGATAAAAGTTTTGTGCAAAATACTTACTTCGGAGGTAATCCTTCAACTCATGGACCACTTTTGCATCTTTAACAAAGGAGACAGCATAATAGTCCACCTTATTCTCAACACCAAACTTAATGTCATCCCAATCTTTTTCTGCAATAATTTAAAACAAATGTTCATATACCTACATATAGCAATAGAAGTTTACCATTAAATAAAGACCTTTTGTTTGAAAGGAAGCACAAAAGTAGGCCAACAAACTCTACAAATCAAGGAAGATTTCTTTTGTGTACTCCAAAAGTCTCACCAGTGATGGATGGCAGTGTAGCACTTTTTCCCCGAACATTCAGATGCCTTCTAGACTTCAGTTCACCTCCATCAACAACTTTGCATTTCACTGAATCTTCAGTCTTGGATTTCACTGCTAATGACATCATTCCTCCTAAAGAAACAAACTGGATATAAGTTTGTAGGCCAAAATGTTTTGGTTTTAGGAGTTCCAATATTAAACATTCATGGATGCCCAACAAAAAGTTACAGGGCTCTTATTTTCAAACAAATATAGTGCTACGATTTATTTACGCATGGACATTAGTTTCTCAGCTAGTCAGGCACATTGACCACATACCGTCAACCAGAAGTATGTCTCCAACTTCCACATCATTGACAAAATCATCATAATTTACACTAACACAATCTTCTGTTCCAATGCCTCTTTTGATAGTGAAAGTGAATTCTCGGCCACTAGTCAGCATGATTGGCTGTGGCAAGTCGCCACTTCTAACCTCAGGGCCCTGAAACATAAGAAAGAAAATGAAAGTCGTACTGAGAGGATGATTTGAAAAATATAAGCCTGACCAAGAAAAAAAATGTTAGAAGAAGAATAAGCATGTTAGGTAGCAGCTCCCAACTGTAAAAGTTGTCGTCATGTGACCTTGAGGTCACAGGTTCAAGGTGTGGAATCAGCCTCTTGGAAAATGCAAGATAAGGCTACCTACTTTAGGCCCTTGTGGTCCGCCCCTTCCCCAGACCTGACATAGGTGAGAGCTTCGTGCACCAGGGCTGCCCCTTTAGGTAGCAGCTCCCAGCCTGGTCAAGTTCATTCAATTAGAGCCTATGCATGCCCCACACAAATACATGGCAACCTAGAAACCTACTCATTAAAATTTAAGGACTAGGCTCCCACATGCAGAGCCATGCAAAAAGACTGGGAGACCTTCATAAAACTGTGAGGACTCAGCTAAACAAAGTTAGAAGCCATGTGGATGAAAAGAAGAGAAGAATTGGAGACTGTTATTTGACCAATATTAGTTTTTCAGGGTAACATATTGAGTTTGCAACCATTCCCCTAGCTTCTTGCCAAGTATTAGGCACCAAGCTTCCAACAGCCATGTGGCCCATTATTCTGGCAAACACAAAGCTACCAAAGCATTTATTTACTGATACTAAGCTTCCAGTTTTGCTTGAGCAACTTTGAGTCAGCTCATGCCTCACCCATCAACTTCCAAAGAAAAGTAAAAAAATAAAAAAAAAATCTATGAGCAACTTTGCCAGTCAAGTTAATAAATGCAAGAAAGAGTATACTATGAAGAAAGAACCTGCCTTAGTATCAAGCATAATTGCAATGGCATTGTCTTTTGATTGAGCATTATACTCTTTAACTAGATCAATGACTTTCTGATGAGATGCATGATCTCCATGAGACATGTTCAGTCGTGCAACATTCATACCAGCCTCAGCTAGCTTCCATATCATTTCCTTCGTGTTAGTTGAAGGACCTATCGTGCAAACAATCTTTGTCTTCCGTCTAACACTTGGCTTAGACCACATGCCAACTGATGTGTCCCCAAGCTGTTGCATGCTCCTGAGATGTTGATATTCCTCTCCTCCCTGACCATCAAATAAGTACCATTAACAAGTGAAGTGAAGGGAATTTTAAAAAGAACTAAGAATGATAAAATGACTTTGTTAAAGTATGAAGACATGTGATGATTAATGCATCTTCAAAAGTACAACAGTATAACAGACATCATTCATCACATAAAAATGTTTATGTGAAACCAAACTGATGATAGTCAGTTACACTCAACAGCTGGATTCCAATGCTACAACATTTTGTTGTTTGATGAATCAAATATCCCTTGAATATGGCCAATGGTTTGCTATCCATATGTATTTGATGTATGCATATCGAATTAGGTTTGTCACAGACTGCATCCTTAATGCAAATTTCAGGAGTCCAAGATCTATTCCATCCTTGCACAAAAGATAAAAGAAAATCCACAGATGAACCAGTTTAACAAATAAGTCTGCTTGTTCTCAAACACATCAGCTCATAACTTCCATCACTGAATAAAGCTCATGCAACAATTTTGGCCATATTCCAAGTTAAATCTTCTTCTAAACGAAGTTGATGTTAAGTTACTAATTCAGAAATTAAGGATTACAGACAGAGTAGTATCTGATGATAAGTGTTATAGGTACATATGTGAAGACTAGCGGAACCTCTTAGCAGTGAAGCCACAGATCGTAAAGATGTTAGCACATGGCATCCACTCTAATCAGACGAAAATGAAAAAAATGTTATCTAAGATGTTTCTCAAGGCTCGTAAGTACCAGATAATAAACAAAATTACAGGTCAGTAGAAAGTTTGAGTGATATTTCTACTCGTAGAAACAAGGAAAAAACTCTTCTAGGGTCTAAACATTCCATATAACCTAGTGCAAGAAGAAGAAAACTAGAAGCAGCGAAAAGGACGTGGAGAAGAACAAATCATGTGAATCTCTTAAAATTCACTCAGTTTCTGTTTCACCGTGGAAACGGATACAAGTATAGAAGAACAGAAAGATCACAACTTTAACAGAACAGAACTAATTAATTAATTAAACAAACGCATTTTCAGTTTCATGCGAAAGAAAAGAGATTCCAAATCTTACAATGTTCGGAACATCTTCCGGAAACACAGGAAGAACCTCCGTTTCAGCACCAACGGATCTCCTCGCTGTCACAGGAACGCAGCGAAAAACGTTCTCATTCTTCCTTTCTTTCCGCTGGTAGAATTTCACCGGAAAATTCGAAGGTTTGAGCTTCTCAGGCTGCTTGTTTCCAGATCCAGAATTAGGGCAAAGCAAAGAGCCAGTAACAGATCCAGCAGTCATTACTTGCGCCATGGCAGAAAATTGTCTTGCTGGAGAAATGCAAGAGATTCGGAGGAGATTTTTCTCTCTGATAAAATGACTTTCTGAAAATCTGTAGCCAGGGTTTGTGCCTGCAGTTCTATTTCTGCTGGTTTCTGAGGGGAAATCGCTAATCAAACAAAGCTGGAGAAATGTAGGCGCAGCTTTGTTCGTATCGAAGGCAAGTAGGTCTATTGTTCGCAATTTGTCTTTAGCTAACTAGTTCAAAACGGTTGGATTTTCCCTTTAATTATAGAGACGTAATTGATATTGACACCCCATATGCATGGCATGAGCCTGACACAAGAGCAACAGAACAATGTGGTAGGCTCACTTTTGGAAACGACCCCACTTGTAGTGATCTGAACCGTTCATCTGAGAGAGTTCCCATTGCATCTTTATTAGCCCCAAAATCCTGCTTACCCCTTAATCTTGTCTCCAAATAATAGATGAGAAATGATATTCTATTTGAAGGTCACGGGTTCGAACCCGTCGAAACAGTTTGGAGAGGAGAAAGGGCGTATACGGTCACCGTCTTCCCTCTTTCGTTCGTTTCCGTTCGATTTGGCGTTTATAGGGTTTTAGAGAAGTGAAGCAGTCTATCTAGGGTTTTAGAGAAATGGGAAGGGCGAAGAAAACCCCAAAATTCGCAGCTACGAAGAAGATTGTCAGCTCGAAGGCTCTGAAGAAGTAAGATTTCCCTCCTCCATCTTCGTTAGTTCTTTTCCTGTTTGAAACCATTTCTGGTTCATTGGTAATTTTTGCTTACAGATTAAAAAAAAAAAAAAAAAAGATGTTCTAAACCCTAACAAGAAAGATGTACGGAAGGAAAAACTTCCCAGAAATGTGTAAGCATCCCCAACCTTTTGGATTTACCGTATCTTCTATTTTCTGTTGCATTTGGGCTTTTATGCTTTGCGGTAATGCACCGCACTTGGGCCCCCCTACCGAGTTATAGTCGATACCAATTTCATCAATTTCTCTATTCAATATAAGGTGTTCTCTTCTTTGCACATTTGATTCCATGAAATTGAGCTTGGAACATCTCGATTTGTTTGTTGAAGACTATACTATACTCACTTGCACTTGATTTGACGTTCATTTTGTTTTGAACGCTTCATTATTTGAAAACCGACAGTTTGTCACTGTTAGCCTGTAGTTGCAGTCAGATGGTAGCTAAGTAGATTCCTTGTATTACTTTGGATTGGTCCATGTTTAACTTGATCTACATTTTTTAAAGCTACTAAGGTTGCCTTGGTATATTTTGCTTAATTAAATAGATTCCTCTTGTTAACCCAGCTCAATGAATCAAATTCCTGACAGAGTAACAACTAAGTTGGATTTGATAATTTTACTCGCATCATATGATTTTGAAAGTTGAAAGCAGAGAGGATAGTGTAGTTCTTACCTTCTGAGAATTGATACTTGATTATATTTTCTTTCCCTTTTCTGCTGGCACATTTGATTTTCATTTTTATTTTTTAGTTAAATAACTAATTATCCTCAAAGTCTCCTTTAACTCTGGTGTATGAACAAGTCCCAAACAATGTTTGGTGTACGTTGTTCTATGGAAAATATATGAGTTGCTAAATTTGACAATGGATCTGCTTAGCTCATCCTGTATGATTTCCGCATGTTAGCTAGGGATCCATTGAGATACGTCACTGCAGTTTAGTTAACCATCCTCTGTAATTGGTATCTTGCATGACTAATCACCCTTGCATTTTCATGTGGTTGGATCTGGAGAAGGGAATCATACTGCTTATGTGCAACATGTAAATTTCAAGCTGCTCAGTTACTGACGGCATTTTGAGTTTGATGTTGTCTAATGTCTTACCTTGCTAGACTTTCTGTCATGTATTACTTTTAACTAATTTAACATGTTTTCCCTTTGGTTCTCAAGGCACTCCTTGTGACACGTATTGCGTGATGGCAGAGCTTGAAAGGTTGGGACAGAAGTACCGTGTGGCTTTGAGGTAGCATCTTATGTAATGCTTGAGTAATTTCCTTTATTTTTTTCTTCAGTTACGTAATCAGCATCTCTATTTCTTTCCACTCCAAATTCTGTATTTCTAGCCATTTGCATGTGGTTACAAACATTTGCAAGCATTTTTTTCTCTTTGCCTTTCCACCAACACAAAGTCACATCCATTCCTGTTGCAGGTTTGCTAAGGATCCTGGCTTTGAGAGATTGCCCTGCACTCATAAAGGAACCTATGCTGATGACTGTATTGTTGATGGGGTAACTCAGGTACAGTGAGCTTTCTGGGTTCTTTCTTGGCTTTGGTTGTTTTAGTATAATTTACATAAACTCAGTGTTACATTTCTTGAGAAAAACCAGAACATTATATTGCTGTTTCATCAAAAGGTCCAAACAGAGCAATGCCGGGGAAGTTCTTCTAGGATTTCGATTTCTCAAACCAATGATGATGGAAAGTGTACGTTAAGGCTGCTATCATACTTTTGCTTTATTTTTGTACTTGAAGAACTATCTGCCGTGTGGATGAGTTTCTAGAGTTGGATGGGATTGTTGATGTCCTTTTGTGCAAATTCGTAGAGATGCTAATCAGTTAGCAGGTTATATAGGTAGCAAGGTGTCTCTGTATTAGAGTCATCTCCATTGACAACTTCTGTTCTTTCCTTATCAGTCAAAGACTTGAATCATGTATAACTCTTCTTGCTGCATGCTTCTGATTTTTGTGTGGTTGGTTGGCTTGGGACTTCACCTGATGATTTGGGTCCAAGACTACATGATAGTTTTTGAAATAATTATCATGAGATTCAGAAAAGCACAAAGCATAGAAAGATCGATTCTATTTGGTTTGGATCTGTTAAAATGCCTCTCAGTATCTCTTCTAAGCTAATTAGCTTTTCTGTGTTTACCCTCCATTGCTTTTTTCCAAGATATTAATGAAGCATATATGTCACAGCATAAGTGCCAAATTGTTGCTACATGTGATAGAGACTTGAAGCAAAGGATTTGCAAGGTAAGGGATCTATCCTTGTTACTCAAGATTTCATCTAACTTCCCTCACAGTAAGATTTATGAAGTGGGTTGTTAATGTACAGATACCTGGTGTTCCTATCATGTATATCACTCAACATAGATACTCAATAGAGCGCCTGCCTGAAGCAACTATTGGTGTAGGTAGGCTAGAAGCTGAAATCTTAATTTTTCTGTCTGCTCATGCGCTGGAATTATTTTCCCGTTAATTTTTGCCGAGATGTATGATGGGGTTTTTTCCGCAGCTCCAAGAATTTGAAACGAGGTCAGTATTCATCAGTGAGAGGGCATCATCGTTTTCAGGTTTACAGCTTTTTTTTATGGGCACTTGTGTTGTTGTGATCCACAAATGATGTATCGGTTGATTTCTTGTCCATGTAACGGATATTAGTTGACATTCGAGTTGCTGTATGAATTTATATTTAACAACCCTGATTGGAGGTACTTGGATTTGTGCTTCTTGAGCCCCTACCTGCACATTGGCAGGTTTCCAGTGTATCAAACTTAAAATGTGAAAGTAAGTTCTAAGTTGAGCTCTTCTATTTGTTTTGTTGTTTTTGTGTATTATGTCTATTCCTTGTTTTTCAATGTACGCTTCAGTGAGCAGCTAAGATCTACGCGTGTATTCGATATCAATCCTAGATCCAACGGTATGTATACCAAAAATGCATGCAAAATGTACGGTGGCTGTACATATAAATATAGTTATGCTGCTACCTGCCTAATTGGCGCTTTCACAAGAAGAAACAACAGCATGATTTCAGTGTCATTATTTATTGGAGAGAATTTGATCGGCAGATGCAATTGCTAAGGGAAATCGTTGTCTGTGTTAGTTTCGGATGGAAGACACAAGCGAGGTCTACTCGGGCGCTTGCTTCGGCTTCAGTTTGGCTAACATGTCCACCGAACTGCAAATTTTTCCTTTGAGAACACGGCTGCCTCAGTGCGTGCAAACGGAAAGGTGTCACTAAGTGCTGTGGCTTGTGCAAGAATTTGGACAGAAGAAGAGGTGACTGGTGAGATTTTTAGCAGCATTAACAGTTGAATCAGAGGAAGGGGAGTCTTGGCGTAATTGTAGAGTTATCGTCATGTGACCTTGAGGTCACGGGTTAAAGGCATGAAAACAGCCTCTTGCTAAATGCACGGTAACACTGCATACAATTGACTCTTGTGGTCTGTCTCTTCCCTGGATACTGCATATGCGGGGCTTCGTGCACTAGGACTGCCCTTTTTATTAACAATTGAATTAGAGAAATGAGAAATCATGACATGTCCATGTTTAATGCAGGCAGAAGTTTCCTTCTTGCATGGTTTGACAGCTGACAGCTGAGTCGACAACAAACCTTGTTTTTCTAGTGGTTAGAAGCTGGATTAAGTGAACTGTTGTGGCTATTGTGCCAGACGCGAACGCAGCCCCAAAATGCAAGAACATCAATTAAGGAGAAACATGTAATAGAAAGATTCAAAACTATGGGATCCATGTTTTATTCGAGGATAACAAACTCAGATAATCCCTCCTCTTACATGGTCTTGCACGTATGATAACTTTCACTTGCATCCGTTACTTCACATCCAGACGCTTGAACTTTGCCATTTTAGCAAGTTCCTCTATAGCCTCCACCAAGTGATCAAGCCGGGCCACGAATTCAATGAGCAACGACGTAAAATTGGCAAGAGACAAAGCTGTGGTACTCTCGAGTGCTCTCATCCTAGGAATCAACTCCATCTCTACACCTCCCTCTTCTTCGAACTCATCGACCTCTTTCGATGGCCACGAGTAAAGCCTCCTCTGTTGCCTCTTCATGGTCTCATGATAAGACTCAGTATGAGTTAGAGTTCCTGGTGGAGTATTTTGAGTTGACTCATTTTGCTGTGGCTCAGGAGTACCACTATTCAGAAGGGCTAATTGGCCAGAGATGTTACTAAGAGTGGCAGAGAGAGAGCTGGAGAGTTTGGTTTGTGGTGGCTTGGAAGAGTACTCGAGGTCATGGCCTGAAGTGAGAAGATAAGAGTGCATGTCGATGGAACGCTGGAGGCGTTCAGTGGCATGATGAACCTTCTTTAGTAGACCAGCTTGAAGGCTATGGGTCATGTTGTTTATGTCCTTGCCCAAGGACCTTACTAGCTCTGCCGCTTGGCTGCTTGCTTCCTGTATCTCTGATTGGAATATGACTCGGAGGTTATACGGCGCCTGAAAAGCAATAACAAATGTCTATTTAAATTTGTTGTCATCCGGTTATTATGATTCTTAGTCTGACTCAAGTCTACGTGAAATTCGCTGTGGTTTTAAGGAACTGATTTACCTGATCAGTGACTCGGTCAATATTTATCTATGCTCGACAGTGTCTGAACCTATTTGTCTGTCTTGTGATTCTTAGTGACTAGCTGACTCTTCATCCTAGGTTGTGTGGTCTTTTCTTTTTTTTACATACCCAAGTGATACAGAGAGAGATATATGAACTGAGAACCTGAGATACATTCTACATACACTAGAAATATAATATTGTTCGCCCACTTACTATCAGCTTAAGCTCCAGATTGAATGGTCTTTGAATTAGAGGTTGTGAGCAGCCATAGGTATATTGTTTGTTCTTGTTTCCACGTTAAGATCAAACATACAGATTAGTACCTTTCTTTTCTCTAAGAGATGATGATAGAATATATAAAAAGTTTAAAACTACACATTTTGTTTTAATATCGGCACTCTTTTTTTTCCAACTTTTCTACTTTGCGAGCTGCTTGTGTATGATAAGTTGACACGGTAACGACCAATTTTGAGTTTCTAAAGTGCAGTTTGTCTAGGTAGTTTTATAATACACTTGAATTCACTTAAGTGGCTGTTCTTTAATACAAATAATTTGTTTTGCCCAACAAATTATGGAACCTACGACGTCAAGGAGAAGAGAAGGAAACTGAATGAAAGGACACCTGTATTTCAGAGTGTATAACTCCGTGCAATGCCATCACCTCATAGGCGCAGTGCCGGAGAACCGCACCAACTTTCACATACTCCGCCCAAGGATAAAAGAAATGACTGAATCTTCCATGCGGTGGTTCCCATTTTGCGGAATTTGCCTACAAGAATGCATAATTATGATTAAAGATTAGAGGAATGTCCAATTTTGATCAATAAACTCTCAAATGATAAAGCCCTAGTACCAAAGTATCAAGCTTTGAGGCTGAGTTCAGTGTTGCTCGGAATCTATGGAAAGCGGGCTCATCAGAAAAATCATCATTAACTTTCTTAGAGAACTCCGGGTGGCCTGAACCATCATCTTGTAAATACTTCCTAACACACTCTGTCGGAAATAAGGTATTTAGATAATAATGTTCCAAAGTGACCGGATTTTTGCCGGAAGTATCTAAGCTCTCAGATTGGCTTACCTTCTAGAGTCTCAGCGACAGAGTTAAAACTATTGACCAGCTCCCTATGTAGTTGTTCCCCAGCCCATATAGGGAAAATAAGAACGTTCACAAGGACTGCTACAAATGCACCGATGGCTATAGAATATAGCCTGTCCATGGCAGTTCTTATAGGATTTCCCATCCGATAACCAGAGACTATGATCAGACAAAATGTGAAGAGTATGACCCTGAAGCCGTACTCGTAAGGAGCGAAGGATGGCCATAGCTTCATGAACGACGTTATGGCTCCTGCATGATAAGGCAATCTTGAATCGTGAAATGATGATAGTGGATCCATAAGGATATACTTCAGTAAACTACTTTACATGCATAAAACAGTAAACTTTTCCCCACAAAAGTTACTGTAAGAGACGTTGTTTTAGTTCTTCGAAGGTTTCAACTGTATCTTTCTTATGCAGACGTACTACAATAATAATGTAAGCGTGACCATTCATAGACTTAGTTGATTTGGAAAACTCTCATAAACTTAGAATTCATAGCATGACCAATCATAGACTTGGTTGATTTACAAAACTCTCATAAACTTATAATTCATTGAGGGGCACTTTCGCTGGAGAAACTAGAAGTTAGGGACCTTCTTAGAAAAAAAAAAAATCAATTAGTTTAAAACATATTGACCATTGATCATATTTGTCAAGTACTACTTGGAACTGAATTGATTCGTAGCGAGAGGAATCTAGTCTGCCAATATACCTATTAGGAAGATGCTGATGCCGATGATCACCGGTTCTGCGACACGGTCAGTGCATATTGCAAATTGGATGACGGCAAGAGCAAAAATTCCAGCAAGTAAGCTTCCAAGTGCCCTATTGAATCCTCGGTTAAATGTGGCCCCTACGCAACAGTAAGAAGTGCTAAGAACAGTAGACTCCAAGATTGAGATATGCTGGGAATAACGTGACAAGCAGGAACACTTACCAACGGTGTATTCGAACATGATAGCAACCGTGAGAATCGACCAGATAATGTTGGCACCAAAGACCTCATAAGGTGCCCGGAAAAGTATGAGCAATGACACAAGAAGAACAGCTAGACCCACCTTAAGTGAGAATTTTACCCTGTTGCTATCTTCTTTGCAAAATTCCCAGATGCTCAAAATCCATCCTCTGCAGGAGAATCCTGGACTGGGAGATTTCTTGCCGGATTCTGGCTGTTCCGTGTTTGATGGTGGACAAATGTCTATCTTAATGCTATCCTCGTTTCCATTCATTCTCCAGCAAAGGAACAATACTATCTAGATCTTACACTCGCCGGCGACCCCGTCCCTTCGGCAAGAGTTAGGAAGAAGTCACGATCAAAACCATATCTAAGAAATTAAACTAGAGATCTAGATAAGGACACTGGCTGTGCTGCCAGCTTTCTCAATCACTTAACCAAGTTCTCACTGCCCAAGGAAGCTAATGAACACTAAGGAGAAGGGAAAATGAGGAACAATAGACTTGTAACACTTTGTGTGAAGTGGAAAGACTGTAAGGAAAGGTTCTTATTTAAAGAGAAGTGTATGGCTAAGGTGGTAGTGCAAGTAGGGGGAAGGAAGCGTATGTTGGATATGGAAACATAATGCTGAAGAATAATACCCCATATAATAGAAGACAAGATGAAATGAAAGACTTGGATGAAATAGATGCTTAGCACCAATAATTGCTACATGGATGGAGAATTAGAATCTAAAGATGCATGCGATTTTCGATTGCTAGGGGAAGATATTTTCATAAATTCTTAGTGAAGAAATATGGTGCTCGTCTCATAATCTCATTTTGTGCTTTTTATTTTCAGAAAAAAAGAGGTCATTTTCAGCAGAAGACAAATAAAAAGGGGTGAAATTGTTAGATATCATCGATGCGGTGGAAATCAAGGTATTATTTGGTTTAATGGGGTTATGGAGATGGAAACATTTATAAACTCAAGACCTTCATTCCTGGGTCTTGTTCGTCCATTCCCCTCTATTAAGTACAATAACTTCATTTAGTCCCAAAGTTTTTAAATCTTTTTTCACCATCTCTATCCTTGTTCTTTTGGGCCTTCCCCTTGCCCTTTTAGAATCTTCTACTTGCATTACCTCATTCCTTCTAAACATTGCCATTCTGTGTCTCCTTTAGACATGTCCAAACATCTAAGTCTAATCTCCCTCGTCTTCTTACCCATTTGATCTACCCCTAAGTTTCCTCTAATGCTTTTATTCCTAATTCTATTCTTTCTTGTCTGGCCACTCATCTATCTCAACATCCTCATTTCCACGATGCTTATCTTATGAACATGATGTTTCTTATCTACCCAACACTCTGATTTCTAGAGCATTGCTAGCCTTATGGCAATCTTATAGAATTTTCCTTTTAGTTTAAGTGGCACCTGTTAGTTACACAAAACTCGAGATACATATCTCCATTTGTTCCAACCCACTTAAAATCTTTGGGTAACCTCCTTCTCAATCTCTCTACTTTCATGAATTATTGATCTTAAGTATCAAAAATGGCCCTTTAAGGGGACTTCTTGGTTATCAATCTTAACTGGTGTTTCACTTCAACTCCTCCTTGCAAAAATGCATTTCATATATTTTTGCTTAGTTCGGCTGATTTTAAATCCTTTAAATTCTAATACTTCTCTCTATAACTCTAACTTTATATTTACACACTCTCGTGTCTCATTAATTAAGATTATATCATTTGCAAATAGCATATATGCATCATAGAATCTCTTTGGGCGGATATTTTGTAACTCATTCATAACTAACATGAAAAGGTATAGGCTCAATGCCGATCCTTAATGTAGTTCTACAATGACAAAAAAATCACCAGTCTTGCCACTAGTGGTCTTCACATTTGTTACCGCTCCCTTGTACATATCTTTAATTATATCTATATGCACCTGCAAAACCCCTTTCTCGTCTAATGACCTTCATATTAACTCTTTAGGGACTCTTCCATAAACTTTCTCTAAGTCAATAAAGACCATGTGGAAGTCTTTTTTCCTCCCCATATATTTCTTTATCAATTATCTTAGTAAGAAAATAGCTTCTATAGTAGAACTCCCATGCATGAAATCAAACTGGTTCTCTGATACACTTGTCTTATGCTATAGCCTTTCATAGTGTGGCTCATAAATTTGATCCCCCGATAATTAGTGCAGCTCTATATGTCTCCTTTATTCTTATAAATTGGTATAATATAGCTTTTCTTCCATTTGTCCGGCATTTTCTTTGACTTCATAATTTTATTAAACAACTTGATCAACCAAACTACTATAGTATCTCCCATATTCTTTCAAACCTCTATTGGTATACCATCAGGCCCAATCGCCTTTCCAAATTTCATTTTTTTCAAGGCCTCTTTCATTTCAGGTATTTTAATCCTACATTCATCTATATAAAATGTCCAATATTATTTAGGTTTATAGTATTTTCAATCCCTATATTCTCATGGCCATTGTCATTTAACAATTTTTGAAAGCAAGTTTTCCACCTTTATTTGATTTCGTCATATTTGACTAGTATCATTTGATCATCACTTCTAATGGACCTAACATTATTAAGGGGCCTGAGGAAAAAAACAAAAGGCACATATATCACTACTATATGTGTGTGTGTGTGTGTGTGTGTGTGTGTGTGTGTGTGTGTGTGTGTGTGTGTGTGTGTGTGTGTGTATCCTATCTTTTTGTCTATCCGAACCATCCATCCATCCAATCCATCTTAGATAGGACATATGCCCTAAATCCCCTATCTCAGTTACGGTTGATCAAGATTGTCGCTGTTACTTAGGAACTTACTTAGCCATCCATTTTACAACTAAGAGAATTAAAGAATGGGATCCAAGATAAGACTCAGCAAATAAACAGTTCGGATCATGAAGGATAGACGCTCTTGAACTCTCTAGGTGTTCTGAGCACTATATGTAAATTCCAATCTCCATCAAGTTCCAAGAAGAAGAAGAATATTCGAATTCTCATTTACCAAAAAATACAAAACCCATAAGTCCGGAAAGGCTAGCAATTTGTGTTTGGCTGCCTTTTTCCTATCGTTTAATAGAATTAAAACCACACCCTCTCAGCTGGGTAAATAATTTTGTTAAGACTTGAGAGGAAAAATGCTACAGACAGAGAGAACCTGTGTCAATGGCATATGATTCTAGTAATCCCCTTCTCATTCACCTGAAGCTGCTTTTGCTAGGAATACTGTCATGACTGAGACATGTAAATCTACAATAATTGCGGTTTTCAAATGCTCAACTTGAAGACCTTCCGCTCGTTGCCTTATAAATCCCCCCGGTTGCACCTGACTGACCTCTTTATCGAGGGTCATAGGAATCAATGTTATTATGCAAAATCTGTGGATGCTTTTACTAACCATTACATGATGTATTATTCCTCATTTCATTTTGTCTAGTCCTTAAGCTTGTGGAAAATATTCCTTTAGAAATATTCTTAATCGAACTGCAGTTTCAACGAGTAAGGGCGTCATTGCAGAGCCCCAACTTTGGTTAATCCGACCGATTTGACCCAAAATCACAATAATCGGACAAATTTATCAACCAAAAAACTGTGTTTTTGGTTGTTGATGATTATTCTTGGCTTATTTTTGTTTAGTTCATTGGTGAAAAAGTTGTTATTACCTGACTTTGAAGTCATGGACTCAAGGCGTAGAAACAGACTCTTACAAAAATACAAAGTAAGGCTGAATACTAAAGACCCTTGCAGTCTGCCCCTTTTCCAAACCCTGCAAGGATCTCCCCTTATGATCAGTGTTGGTGTTGAGTTGTAAGTTGTAACGAGTTGCAACTCCAGGTGCATGAGGATGGACTAGTGGCTTTGTCTCTTGAGAGATGTCATAGGAAGAGGACCACCTTTATCATTCATCTTAGACTATATAATACAGGCAGGTGCTTAGCTCATCTAGGGTCCACCACATTAATAGTTTCCTAGCCAGAGATTCCAAGAACCAAATAATCTTAGCGGGACCACGTCGAGTCTGGCCTATGCTATGGTATGGCCCAGATGGATAGCCACTCAATAGTTTCGTGGGTCCCCCTTAGTTTTTCACGTGAATGAAGAAGATTGTTCGTGTCGATTCCATCTCGTGGGAAGCATATTCTTATCGCATCAGGAAGTGAGGAATCATCAAATCTATTTACATGTCCACATCGGCTGATAATATGGGACCCATAAGAGGAACTGGATACAAGTGAAAAAGGGACCACCAGTGCTTGGGTCCCACCGGTTTAGGTTGTCACAGTGGGTCCATTCACACTTGTCAGAAGTCAGTGGAACCTCGCTGTGGCGCAGGCCCAAGAAGCATGACACTCGTGTACAGCAGAAACGGGTTACCGGATTCGAAGTCCATGATCCCGACCTTGCAACTGATTTTTCTTTTGGATGGTGAGAGCAGAAAATGTGTGCACTTGTGTAAGCATCTAGTTCCATACTTGCAAGATATTAGACACGGGACCATGATCTACAAGCTTATTCATGGACTAAATCATGGGTTTTGTCTAATTAACGCCTGTATGACCTTGAAGATTGCGATGGTAGGTTCTGAAACGTTCAAACCCGACCTCCGTAGGCTCACGGAGCAGGTCATCTGTGAATGCCGCCCGGGTAGGGAGACGATCAGATAGACCGCTTCCACGGCGGTGCGAAACGAATCAAACGTACAGACGATTGACGGACACATTCTCGACTCAAATGTTTGATTGACTTGATCCTATTAATGCCCGTATTGAATTATATTGCTCTACGAACCAGTATCCGGGGTAGAGCCCCGGGAGCCAGTAAAGCTGAGAAGTCAGCTTGCCGTGTTAGAATATATGTGATCCCTAACATTTGTAATTCAATACTTAAACCAGAATACTAGTCGTCGTATTGCTATATTACTGGTGTGTGTTAACCGGAAGGGAGCCTTGGCGCAATAGTAAAAGCTGTTGTCATGTGACCTGGAGGTCATGAGTTCAAGGCGTGGAATCAGCCTCTTGCAAAATGCAAGATAAGGCTGCCTACTATAGGCCCTTATGGTCCGCCCCTTTCCCGGACCCTGCGTAGGCAGGAGCTTCGTGCATGGGGCTGCCCTTTTTTGGATTGTGTGTTAACTGTTCATAGCAATTATTCTTGATGGAAGAATAACTGTTAACTGCTATTAGAATTGTTATTTAAAGGGTTACTGATTCGAGCAGACTGCTCTTTCATTTTTGCTATCATCGAATACTGCTTAAGAATAAGAAGATCTCCTTAAAAGCTGTTTCAAATCTATCTATTTTGTTTTGCTTTTGCTAACTAATCTGATTTACTGTAAACATTTAGAGAATGGTTTACATAGGTGCGCTTCAAGGATTCTGTTGTTGACGATGGTGAAATCTTAAGTATTTTGTGGTGGCTATTTTCTAGCCGTAGAGATAATGAAATTGGGTAAAAGTACCTAAATTTAGAGGGAACCAGCTAAATGTGTTTCTTGTTATTTCTTTGAAGTTTGCATCTACATAACATCAAATGAATGCATCAAAAGAAAAAGAGAGAATCGTTTTATCCTTAGCCAGCTTCAGCTATACTTAACAAGTAGGCACCAAGTTCAACCCAACGACGAAACAAAAAAACATGACAGACCTGGTGCATGAAGGTCCCGTCTATGTGGGGTCTGAGGAAGGGGTGGACCACAAAGGTCTATAGTGCACAATCTTACCTTGCATTTTTGCAATAGGCTATTTTCACGCCTTGAACCTGTGAACTCAAGGTCACACGTCTACAATTTTACTGTTGCACTAAGACTCCACTTCTGACAAACCAAAAAAAAAAGTGATTGCGCAAAAAAAATTCAATGATCCAAACCATTCAATTCTTCGATCCTGCTCTAGATGGCTTGTATTTTTCCTTGCAGTCTATACTTTATAACAGTTCTCATGCCATAGTCATTTCTGGAGCTGGCATTGCTACTATTAGATGCAAGAATATAATCAGGTATTACAGATCATTTTCACTGAGATTGACTGGTCGATGTCCAAGAATCTCAATTATGAGAATCACTTGATGCCCAAAAGAATTGGTGTAGGACCCATCAGTGGCAATGGCGTTCCCCAATTTTCACAGCTCCAATGCATTCACCTGCACTTATCGACCTTCCATGAACAACTATACGGTAAGTACTCTTGTATTTTCTAGGATGTGCATATGGGGAAACTACAGGCGGGCCCATTTGTTAAATGATCCAAACCATTCACCATTTTGTCTCCATATTGGATTCGACAATCCCATATACCAATACTAGTCAGAAGAAAGGATAGAAATCCATGTCCACCGCGACATTTTCACGATCTGACCGGTTAAGAACGAGAGATATACTATCGATGTGGTACATTCAGGGAGGTCTCAGCAAATGAATGGTTCGGATCATCAATTAGTTGAGGTATGTTCTTCATCATTTTGTTCTCTTATTTTCCTTCTTGGTGATGGGAGAACAATGGCGGATTCCCACGAACAAAAGGATCAGAAACCAGGCCCCTGTCACAAGTCAGCCAAAAGAAAGAGATTGTGATGAATTTTTCCGCTTTTAATGGCAAACCCAAATTGTTGCCTAAGGCCAAGTTCTTTAACAAGCCTGTCACTTCTTTAACAAGTCTGTCACTATGCATTCACCAGCAACGTCACGTTCATCATATACAAATTGGTCCCAATAAGATACATGTTGTCCACAAACAATACGTGGATTGAATTATCCATGGGCATGACTCTATCCCTCTTACTTGTAGCCTTTGAGCACAGGTGAAATTACTTAAGAACAAACATGACAAAGTTCAGGGGTTATTCTATCCAAATTTTGGGCGGCAAACAGCAAGATATAATAAGACCATTATCACAGATAAGTAGATCCATGATTATTTGTTCCATGCCGAACCCCCCATATGTATAACTCAACTGAAGGGGAGCCCTGGTGCAATGGTAGAGTTGTCAGTGTGACCTTGAGGTCGTGGGTTTGAGATATGAAGTCTCTTGCAAAGTACAAGGTAAGGCTGTGTACCATAGACCCTTGTGGTCCGTCACTGCTGCAGCCCGCATACATGGGAGCTTCGTGCACCGGGCTGCCCTTTTAGATGGATAGCTAGACATTATGGAGGAACCCGTTCATCATTTGCTAATTGGAATAACTTGGCAGCTATCTGCATCACAAGTTTTGAAATCTGTCCACTGGAAAATCATGGTTTATGGTATAGTCCACTAGAGCCTTGGATCAACCTTGTGGCAGATCTAGAACAGCTTACCTGATTATAAGTTTTCCTTTGTCAGAATTCCAACTATTTTTCTTCCAGTTACTCCAACACAGCCACACACAGGAAAGGAACAAGTTCAATGCAAAACAGGAAACTGAAAAATCAAATTTACATTCTCAGCAACATTCATCTTTATCCCAACTTCAATGACCAGAAGGATGCGGATGTCATAGAAAAATCCCAAAAACAGAATACAATTTTAAATCACATCTATGCATCCTTACTGATTGAAAAAATGAACTAAAAGTGGAAAAAGAAAAAAGAAAAAAAAAGAATTATCGAATCATACACTGAATCAAATAATAATCAGGGGGTTTTTTACAACATTTCAGGCTGAGGCCGTTGTGACTGTGGTGTTTGAACTTAGAGTGTCCTCTGGTGGTGGCTTCACATATTTTCCTAACGTTTTCTGGCGTTGACGCTTCCTTATCCTTTGGATCTTATCCTTGCTCCGCTGTTTCCTCCTTTCCTTCTGTCGATGTCGTTGATTTCTCTCCCTCTCATAAACACCTTGCCAAAAGACTTCACCGGTTGATGGCCATAACCACCTCCGCTTAGGGTGGTCAGAATCGTACTCCTCTGCCAAGTCTTCATCCATGCTCTTTAGTGTGCTGTAGGAGAACCATTTGACCCATATCCTACCTCTCCGACTCTTCAATCTGTGTTGTTCTTGCATCACCCCCGACTCAGGGTTCACATATACCATTCGCCTCGCACTATGATATGCCCAGACATTAATGAGCAACTCTAGAACACGAGAATAGCAATGTCGATCCTGTAATAGCCACTATAATTACAGAAGTTTCAAATAAATGAAGGACAAACAAATTTTGCTTGAATATATTCATTTTTGAAGGACCGCGATTACAAGCTCTTGAACTGCTAAATGAAAAGATAAGCAAGAAACATATCAAATAAGAGGAAAGAGAGACTAGAGACTAAACCGTGACCGAGTTCAAATGCTCCCAATGGAGATTAATAAGCTTTTGCTATAAAGAGCCTGTAAAACATTTATTTTGGGGAGCAACCTTACACGGAAATTGTGCCAAAACCAATTAGATTGGATATCCAGATTATCCCTAGTTAACTGAAGCCATGTAAAATCAAAGTAATAATAAACAAACTGACCGAAAACTTCAAAACAAAGAATTTTAGAAAAACCAATGTTGAAGCTAACAGTCACAGGTAACCTAACTCATTCCAAGAAAATATTACCTTAAACAAACTCAAATAACAGTGCCCACTTTGATGGTGCTCATTGTACATTTGCGCATCCATTGCATCTACAAACATTCTGCAAATAGGGGCACCTCAAGTTATAATGAGAACAAGAAGTAAAAGCAAGTGAAATCTAAAACTGTTGTCTGTTGATGACTCGTGCTTCACCTAGAAATTTTAGTTTGATAAATGTCACTTGGATTATTTTCACTAATAATGGTACATACATTAGTTATAATTTGAAACAATAACTCCCAACATCATAAATTATTTATTTAAAGGTATTTTAGTTTTTCTGAGTTTTAGTTGCAAAACATTGAGACTGAAGTCATCGTTTATCTTTTTTGAGTAATAGTAGCAAAGCTTCAAATAGAGGTCTGGAGTCTGTTTCAAGGAATAATCCTGCTCAGTTTAGGTTTTAAGCTGGTCTGGAGTGATTATGTAATGCATCAAAAATGTGTTTCTCAAGAGAGACTTGGCCACCAAAATGAAGGTATTTTAGTAGGTAAATCGAGTTCAGGTAGACAGAGTTGGCCAATGATAAGCAATTACTTAATTGGGCAGCTTGCTTCTTGGAGAAGACAACTACACAGCCATTGAAGGTGTTTTCAATACCAGATTTCTGTTTGAGAACAGTTCTGCCATCTTAGTTGCCATATCACATAGGTAAAAAAAGATTCAGCAACCAATAGAGGTGGAGGAGAGAGTTCACAGTTCCAAGAGAGGCTAGCGAGAGAAATTTTGTCAAATGATGGAGCAGTCAAATCAGAAGTACGTCCATGTGCACCCACAGCGCTGATTTTTCTTTAAAAAAAAAAAAGGCATATAACAGTACATACATAAACTAATACAAAAACCCCATATTATCCATAAGAAATTAATATAAAGAGCTCAATACACAAGTATAATTGCCGTTTCTATCATGATATATGTTTAGTAAAGCACATCAGCAGAAATGCAAATATGATCATACACGGCGCAAGCATGAATAGTGCAAGCATAAGCAAGCATACCTTGAAAACATGACAAACTCAAGGAATGATCGAGTTGGCAGAGCCCAGCTGTGTATGACAGACCATGAGCCACCATCTGTTGGCATGTATGGTAAAGAATCCAACTCATGCTGTATGCCATACATCCTTCGAAGAGCTTCAGAAACTGCAAACCTAAAACCAATGTTAGGAGTCCAGACAAAAACATTAGTACTGAGTTTCTTTCAGTTTTGGTGACAAGTGAAAAAAATTTCTGTTCCTTCTTTTGATAAGCATAAACTAGAATGTTCCGACAACATACTTTGTTAAACAACTTCTCCTAAACCAAATAAGATCTTTCCAATAGTAACCAAGCAATGGCACAAGGAACATAATTAAGATTTGATGCCAGTGAATGATAACTGTGGATTTAAAACAAAAGAAAGCAAGTAGAATCTAAAATCCATGTTTGCTATAGGCATCCTCATAGAATTTGCCCACCATTTAGGAAGGAAAATCCATGTTGGCAGAAAAGTTCAGGGCCATGTTTTGGTGAAATTGGAAGTCCATAAACATCCACAATAAATTTGTCAGCTGCTAGCAACATGTTAGAATGACCAGGGTTTTCTTCTTTGTTTAAGTAGAAAAAGAAAAAAAACTGAATAAATGAGCCAAATTGATAAATCAAGGGGCTCAATTATCCACTTGATCCAGCTAATCAGGTGAAAATAAATCAGTAATAACCAACTGCCGTTTGGCTTTGTCTCCCTTCTGGACAGCAAATCATATGTCTAATTGGCATCATATCCAGCATGAGAAGAAATGTATCTATAACTCCTTAATTAAGCAAGGATTCTTCTAATTACACCTCAAACCTTCACAAAACACGCTACTTGATTTTGTCCCTCTAATAGCATATGAGAAGTCCCTCTAATATCATATGAGAAGTTGCCAACAGAAAGGGACTCACAAATGATGAACTAAGCAAATTGATCCTGATTCTATGCCATGACTTCTATGTCAAAACCAAGCTAGGCCAAGAAAAGTGGCTCATATGGTAACATCACTAATTTGTAAATCTCAATTTAAATAAATTTTGAGTCATGTTAAATCTGGATGGAAAGAGAATATTAAAATTTTCATTTTGGAGTTCTAAAAAATGAAAATTTTACCGACATCAAATCACGTATTGAAACCTCATTATTTGGATTTTATTAGGAGAAACAATTTCAATGACGTTAAGTATGCTGAAATCATAGTTCAGATGAAAAAGTTGGGTATTTTAGAGTTACGAGCAATTTAATTTCACGTTGTGGGACCCACTCACAAAATCTGAAAAGTAGAGTGGTCCAGGCTACTTTAACCAAGAAAAATCATCATAGTAAAAGAATTATAAATAATGAAATTTAGATTAAAGTGATATAATAAAAAAAAAATCATGATCTATGGATTAGAGTTTTGGCCAATTAAGAAACATCATGTTCATAGGATTAGTGTAGCAAAAATGAGAATGTTGAGATGGATGAGTGGCAAGCCAAGAAAGGATAGAATTAGAAATAAAAACATCAGAGGAAACTTTGGGTTAGCACCAACAGGTAACAACATAAGGGAGATTGGGCTTAGATAGTTTTGGACATAACCAACGAAGACCAAAAATGGTATTGGTTAGAAGGAATGAGACAATGCAAGTAAGATGGTTTTAAAAGAGCAATGGAAAGGCCCAAAAGAATGTGAATAGAAGTCATGAGAAAATATTTAACAACTTTGGGACTAAATGAAGCCATGGTACTTAATAGAGGAACAAGATTCATTTGATGACCCCTAATTGGGATAAGGTCTTGATAATGATGAATACTAAAAAATCATTACTTATATAAATCAAGGGGGCCATTTGATAATGGCACCCCCCTTTTAAGAGCAATAGTTGAATAATAGACTGCTACCCGACAATGAAAAGAAAAAAGAAACGTGAGAGAAAGAAGGAAGAGAACGGAAAGAAAGAATAAAGAAGAAAAAGAAAAAGAAAGGAGAAGGGAAGGAGAAGAAAGAGAAAGAGAAAGAAGAAGAGGGAGAGAGAGAGAGAGAGAGCAATGGCTGCTGGAAAACTATCATTTACGCTGGCAAGAAGGAGAATAGGGGAGAGAACAACGCATAAGGGAGATCGGGCTTGCCAGAGAAATGAGCAGCGGAGAAATTGGCAGCTCAGATAGATGATTCAAGCCAACGATATTGTTCATTGCAATGAGGCAATCAAGATCCATTAGCCCTTTTCTTGATTCGAACGCATTTTGTAGGAGAAAACATTGAAAACAGTACAGACCAGTGACGGGGGTTGACTTTGGGAAGTGAAAATGAGGATAGTTTTTTATGATATGAAACCCTTCATCGCGTTGATCATCACAAGAGTAAAATCCCTAAAAAATAGTTGAAATCAGGACAGATGAGAAATTCTTGGAGCAGAAAAGGTAACACTGGCGATTGGCAAAAATCCAGTGACAGTCACTTTTTTTTGACAATTTTCAACATCAAATGACGCACCAAATTTTAGAGGATTGTAGGTGAGACTCAGTTCTATATTTTTCTCTAAAAAAATTTAAAATCCATTAAGAAATGGGTTACCGACGATGATTGCGCCAGTCATCTTCTCTGACGATGGTCATTCAATGCTAGCAACTTGGTAAAATCTTGAGAAAAACAAGCCCTGTGTGTATTTTAGCCTGATCTATGCAACGAAAAGTAAGATCTTGGATCCAAGATCATCGACCTTTCCATGTCAAATCTGATCTTGATCCAAGATCGATGACCCATGATTTGCGAAATTAGACCATACAATGGCTAGATCTTAATAATTAGAGGCTAATAATTGACAATTAGTGATAAATAAAACCCATCCATTTATAATAGATCTACAGATCATTAGTCCTTGGAGCCAATCAAATCTCAAATTCAGATCTAATTATCATATTGATAATCAATAACGCAATAAGTGGCTGATGAATCCCTTAATCAGCCACCTAGAACCTAAATCAACAACCAATCTAAGATCCGCAACATGAAATCTGCAAGATCTGATCATTCATTTCATAGATCATGATGATTAATG
This sequence comes from Warburgia ugandensis, assembly GCA_035236585.1. Lineage (NCBI taxonomy): Eukaryota > Viridiplantae > Streptophyta > Magnoliopsida > Canellales > Canellaceae > Warburgia > Warburgia ugandensis. The sequence goes on from CP141134.1 coordinate 71,336,505, forward strand.
TCGATCTAAGATACAATCTACCACTTGAAAATAGATCTAAGCAGTCCAATCGGTTGATCTATGATTTGACGGTAGATCTGTGCAACATATAATTTCAATTCCATATCAGAAGCAATCTGTGGCAAGAACGATAAATCGATCATGTATTATTTAAGCAAGATCAAATCCGACTGTTCAAAATTCAATAGGCAGTGGTCAGGGATTATCACGTGTAGTTTGGTCTAGGATCACAGTATACTAAAATTTAAAGTGTTGATACCATTGATAAGAGATCTAATGGTCTATGGCATATTTTTTCAAGATTTTACTAGGTTGCCATCATTGAATGATTATAGTGAGAGAAGATGATCAGAGATAGTTGTTGTTGGTGACCCATTTCTTAACGGATTTCAAAAAAATTTGGAGGAAAATGTGGATCTAAGTCTCACCTACAATCCCCTGAAACTTGGTGAAGATTGACATCATTTAATGTCGAAAATTGCCAAAGAAAGGTGATTATCACCGAATTTTTGCTAATCATCGGCCTCACCTTCTCTGCCGCAATTCTTTCTCGTTTTTTGCCCGATTTTAACTGTTTTTGTTTACCCCTCTCGTGATGATCAAGAAGATGAATGGTTTGGATCATCAAATATGATCCTAATTTTCACTACCCAAAGTCAACCCCCATTCATCCGTCTCTACTGCTTCCAGCATTTTTCTTCTACGAAATGCGATCGGATCAAAAGAAGGGCTGATGGATCTTAATCGCCTCACCACGTTAAACAAGATGGTTGGATCCCTTGCACGTTGTTCTCTCTCTCTATTCTCCTTCTCGCCAGCATTAATGGCTGTTTTCTGGAAGCCATCGGTCTCTCCTGCACTCCCTCTTTTTCTTTTTCTTTCTCTTTCTCCTTTCTCTTTCTTCTCCTTCGCTTCTTGTTCCTTCTTCTTTCTTTCCTTTCTCTTCCTTCTTTCTCTTAGGCTTCCTCTTTCTTTCTTCGTCAGGTGAAGACGATTATTCGACTAGTGCTCTAAAAAGGGGGGGTGCCATTATCAAATTGCACCCTCTTTTATATAAGTAATGATTATTTATTATTATTATATTACTTTAATCTAAATTTCATTATTTATAATTCCCTTGCCCAGATGATTTTTCGTGGTCAAAGAAACCTCATAATTTAGTCAAAGATGTGCTTATGATGGCTTGGACTACTCTGATTTTTGAATTTCTTGAGTAGAGCCTACAAGAAATTATCAAATTGCCCTTTACTCGTAAAATACCTAACTTTTTCATTTGAACTCCGATTTCAACATACTTAATATTGTTGGAATCATTTTCCCAAGTAGAATCCAAATATTGAGGTTTTGATACTTGATATGATGTCTATAAAAAAAATTTATTTTCTAGAACTCTAAAATGAAAATTTTAATATTCTCTTTTCATCCAGATTTAACATAACTCAAAATTTATTTAAATTGAAATTGAAAAATTAGGGATGATACATTCTTCTCCCCTTATAGGAATTTCATCCTCAAAATTCTTTTTATATTATCTTTCAAACAATTCTGGAAACATCCTCATCTCATCGTGAATTCAAGTTCTCACAATTCCTTTAATGAAATAGAAGTCCTCAAGATGAACCTAATTCCTAATTTCAAACTCTAAACATTATGCCATTTATTAGTGTAGCTTTTCTATTTGCTTTAAGCAATAAAGAGCCGCTTTCGCTACACACTCTGATACTCAACCTGTACTTGCTAACACATCAACATTGTTATGTAACTTCTATTGATATAGGCAAGGCCTCTAAATCTTTAAGGTGAATATAACAATCGTCAATTTTCGATCATAAGTAACATAATTTACCTCATGCTTCTTTAATTATCATAATACAAGATCATTTTCTATTTCTTTTATCTAGCTCAATTTTTTTGTTTGTCATCATATTTTCTAACTTAAGGTCAAAATGTTCCATTCAAACAAAAGTTCAAAGGTCAACCAAATTTATTATTAGGTTTATCTAATTATATCACTAAATTCCACACCTTTCATGAGTTATCTAAGTTCTCACTCCAAGATACTATTTATATAGTCTTACACTCTAATTCTTTTCTCTCAGAACTATACTAATCTTATAAGAATACTTTGACTCGTACAAGGACAAAATTCTCCTTGTTTTCTTAAAGTATGCCAATACTTTATATGCGACTATGTTTCTTATTAATCAAAATTTGCCATATGAGTTATCTCTGTAACTCATTATCATCCAACACTCATAGTTGATTGTATATGATAGGGAAGAGCAAAACCATGATGTCATAAGGCCACAACAGACAATATTGTTACTAGTGGAGCCCGAACCATTACAATGTCGAGCTACAAATGGCAAGTTTTAGGTGATCCTAAAAGTTTAGTCCCACATTGCCTAGAGAGGTAATATATGTTGGTTATAGTCATAATAAATGCCCATCCCTAGATAAATCATAGTTCTACAGCCATAAAAATTCAGATTGATAAACATATGAAGAGGAGTCAAAATCCAAGTATTTTTCCCTATGGCTCAGGCATAGTCATAATAAATGCCCATCCCCATGCAATCCATCAGTGAATCTCAAGATAGGCTTCCCTAAAACAAAATGTTATTGGACTTTTTTAGTTTAAAAGAAAAAATGGTCTACATTTAATCCCTTCGTAAAACGTTGGAGCACTCAATGCTAGCAAATTCATAGCCTCATAGGCAACCTTCATGCAGTTATAATAATTAAAAGGAAAATTTCTATAGTAGTAACTCTAGTCGTCCTTCTATCTCATAGGAGGACTTGTCTTTTAAAACATCCATGAAAAGGTCCAATCTTGCAATTTCAATCCATCATAGTCTATTCTATTGACTGCTGTTAGAATCGCATAAGGGAACATGATCATGCATCTTTCACATGCGTTTTTTAAGACATTAAAGGGGTAGAATGGGTATTGAAGACGTCTTGAAGACGTAAACCAAGAAGGAAGTACCCATTCTACCCCGTTAACGTCTTAAAAACACACACAAAAGACATATGACCACATTCCCATGCATAATCCTAATGCTGGTTGATGGAATGGACCATGGTGGAATGAAATTGCGAGGTTGGGCCATTCCAATGGGACATTTTAAAAGACAAGTACTCCTATGGGACAGAAAGACAACTGTAAAGTACTAGTATAGAAATTTTCCTAATTAAAATGGATAAATGAGAGTGCTTTCATACTAGGAGAAAAGTAGTTCAAAGTAAAACAGAGCTTACTTGCAATTTCCAGCATTTATGGCATCACAGAAGGACCAAAAGTTCTGCTGAAGTGGGTTTCTTGGATCCTTGTCCATACGAACCCAAAAGTAAAGAGTGTCCCCATGTCTCCGTGATTGGATGGCCTCTAGAAGAGCACTTTCAGCAATCTTTGATAATGAAGACTGTTTAAGAGTTTTATAATGTCAGTAATGCAACTCATCTAGAAAACAGCCAGATTAACTACCAAAGAAACCCAGGCTGCAATAATGTATAACAAATTAGTGCTGCATATTCTGCTCTCAAGTGTTGCAGAACAGCAAAGAGAGGTATAGCTCTTTCAAATTTCTGCTCAACAATTAGGCATCAAACTACAAATTGCAAAACTACAAATCTTAACAAGCAAACCCAGTAGGAGGGTCAAAATAACCCCTCAAAGATTGATGAGATTCGTATTCTTGATTACTTCAAAGGACTTATGGTTTGTTATTCATTTTATGTGATTAATTGTTAAAAATGCAAAGTTGAAATCCAAATGTCAGGTCCTTTGGCATATAATTCTTCTCTATTTCCCTTGATAGAAGTTAAGAAGCTACTTTCAGTCAATTTTGTGCTCAAAAGAGGACACAATGGATCAGAATTATACCTAAACGATGCAATTAGTCAGTAACCTTAAACAGAGTTTGCATCACCAACATTAACGAGGAAAACAATAAAAGAAATAAACTAAGCATATAGTACAATTATATGTAACATAACCTTTCTTCCTGCCGCTCTCCAAGACTGAAAGCCAATCCATGCATTCCTATGTATATGATCAATCCTGTGCGCTATGGCAAAAAAGGCTCCATATTCCTCAAGGGCATCTCGGTAATACGAATCAGTAAGAAGGGGAAGACGTGATGTTGCATCTATATCATCAGCTCCTGGTCTTTGGCCTCTTCTGGACTGTGATAATCAACCCACGTATAATTAGATGGATTCCTAAGTCTATCGCTTAGTCTACATGCTGTTGTTAGAAGTACAACTAACAGAACTACCAACTAGATATTAAATGCGTGTAGCATAGCCAAGGTCATTGAATCAGAGTTCCATGGGCATTTAATATGATCTGTTTGAAATGGATAACTAGCAGAACTGTTACTGGATGTGGATATTTCTTCTCATAAGGATTTACAGAGGAAAAAAAAAAGACGACAAGGAAGACAAAGCAAGAAACAGAAAGAAGAAGAAAATCAAAGATCTCTTCAACTAGGATCTACATCTTCAATGCCAAAGTTGAAGAAAATTTTAATCTATAATTGTTGAAGCTCTATTTAGAAAGACAAATGGGCCAATCTCATCACCGTGAAGTATCTCTAAATTCCTCATGATCACTCAAAGAAAATTATTAAGCAACTCAGTGTTGACTTGAATTCTTGTTCAAATACTAATGTCTTGCTGTGGCATTCTAGGATCTTGGCAGACAAGTGACTAAGCGGTAAACTCTGCAATGGAAAACATAAGTTAACTGTTTCTTTCACTTAGCAAATCAAAATGGTAGACTCACCAAGCCTATTCCACGATAGAGTGAAGTATGATGCAGAAAAGACCAGGTCCCCTCACCAAAGTAAGGTTCATATATACACAACGGCTGGCCTGTCCTTTCCAGCTCCCTATCATCTCTTTCATGCAATTCATTTCTGGTCCTATCAGCTCTTTTAGCACTCCGGTAGACCGCCTCCCAAGTTCCACGAGGCTGATCTGTACGATCCTTCAACTGCATCAAGTTCCAACAGGGTATAGGATATTTGCTGAGGACAACGAATTATGTAGATAAAGTTATCACCCATTGCTCCACACAATGCTACAAAATAAATTTTCCTTGCATCTCTTACCTCTTCTTCTTCTCGTCTCCTTCTGGAATTTGCCATTACTATAGCTTTTTCTTCTTCCCAATTTATTGGGAAGAATGCTTCATTTATGGCACTGGTATTGTTGGAAGATTTTTGGATACTCCACTGTCCCTCAATCTTGTCTAGAAAGCTCTGGCTTCTAATCGTTCTATTTAAATGCTTCAAATCCTTTACTTCTTCAAATAGATGCCATTGCCATTTCTCTTTTAGTCTAGGAGAGATCTCTGCAACAGCCTTAGGAGCTGCAACTTCTGATGGCAACTTTAGAACATTTTCCAGCAATGACGCATATCCTTCAACAGCTTCTAACGCCATCAGGTTTTTAGCATGCCCTTCTCCAATTGATGCAATATTGTGAGCCAAAAGCGACAGCTTTCCTTGTGAGATTGCTTGAGATAGAATCTGAGTAAGCATGCCTATATTCTCCTTTGGAAAAAGATATCCATTCACCCTATCATCAACCTAAAATTATTGGGAAGCATAGTCAATACTTTGCTTAGGAAAATGTCCATGCTAATTAAATAAAAGAGAGATGAATGGAAGAGCATTGTTCTCTATAACTAATTGCACAGACAGACATACATATTTCTTGATCATGGGAAGATCTGGGGCAATAATGAGTTTCCCAAAGCACATAGCTTGAATCAAAATAGGCGGAAAAGACTGCTCCTCAAGAAATGATCCATAAATAACAACATCAGCAATGCTTAAGAAAGTAGTGGCATGCTCATCAGTGCCAATCTGCCTGACATGGCCCTTTGGAAATCCGAAGCTATGAGACAGTGCCTGCATAATAATGCATTTTATGGTCAATATAAATCAAGAACCAGAACAAACCATAAAATAATTAAACCAGTCCAAGACAGAAGATAAATGACTTAGAATCTAAATATCCTACTTAAACCAATACCTCTAGAGCCAAGTTATAGGTGCTGGTTGAATTCCCACTCAAAATGCCAACTTGTATATGAGAACTGGAACTTTTATTTGCTGAGAAGTCTGCAAGAAGTGGAGCCAATGCCTGCAAAACAAGTGCGTGCCCCAACCATAATCCGCTATAGGACAACTGGCTTCCAACAATAGCAATAATAAAAGCTTCTGATCTGTATCCCATATCAACACGTAAATCATGCCCGTTGTTTGAGGCCATAAACTTATGACCTTCCCAAGCTTCATCTGGAGAACCCGGAATAACAAAGTAGTTTCCAGTATCAAAAGTGGAATACATGATCTGGAGTAACATAAAAAGCTCAAAATTAGAGGATATGACCAGCCTGAGCATTAGACCCAGTACCTATGATCAGATACTAGGGCAAGTTCTAGGCATAACAATCAGAATGAGCATAAACCTAGGAACCATTACCGGTAAAACATAGTTTGGAAAGATAACTACAGTAGCTCGGCCGAAGGCACGTTTCCAATCATTGATTAGCTGTATCTGCTCACTTGGAGCATATCCTCTTAGACGATGGGCAAATAGACCATTATGGATAACCCATATAACAGGGATAGATTTGAAAGGCTCCTGCAAAAGACTGTAAAAGGTATAAACACACTGATTGTCCTGTACACTAGTCAAGAGAACAAAAAGAGGAAGGACAAGGTATAAGCACAATATACTTCTAACAAGAAAAACTGTGAAACAGTTCCTCTCAATTCAATAGGCCCCGAAATGACCAAAAGTACTCAAGACACATGCACTAAATAATGATATAGTCCCAGATGATTCTAACAAATGTATTAATATGAACTTACGTAAGCACCATTCCAAGAACAAAGATAATGTATTTACCGTAACAGGACATCCTTGGCCTCAATTGAATCCACAAGAACACCCTCATAGCTGCAAGAAGCACATGCCTTATTGACTATAGACAAAGGAATGATTCTTTTAGTTAACCAAAGAAGTACACTTTTTTCTCAGCTATCAGGATCATAAGCTGATCCCAAAATCTTCAACATAATAAAGTGAAGAGAAGTAGCATGATTAGCTTACATTAACCAATCTATAGAGCTCTCTGAATCATCTCCAATTCGAAACATGCTGACAGAAAATCCTGCATTACCCCAAATTCCATGAACAGGACCGTCCTCAAGTGCATAGACCTGCACATGAGAGATCAAACCAATACACAATCTTTAAAGGAAACAAAGAAACTTCAATCATTTATCTGACATATGTTTGATTTATACCAACAAATGGCCAGTATCATATGCACATGCCTTTGAGAAAAGAATTATCTCCAACAAAAAACAAGGAACCTAGAAGTTGAGACAAGGGAGATTTAGCTATTCAGGGTTATCACTTTAATGGAAAAGACTGCTCGTCCTGATCTCTCTTTGAATGATCGTAGAGTTAGCTTCTGTAAGGCACTGAGTGGCAGAGACCAAAAGAGCAAGGAAAGAGACAGTTTGCTTCAGTTGCAAAATCTCAAGTTAGAACATGGTCTGCTGCAATGATTTGTTCAAACAATTCCCCTAACTCTAGGATTTAATGGTGCACGAGTTCAGTGAGTAACAGATGATATGATCTCCAAATTTCAAGCCGTTTAATGGGTTTCTGCTGTTAATCGAGTGAAATTGGACAACATTGTCCTAAAAAAACTCGAGAAGCTCCATCACATATCAATCGTATTTGAAGATTCTCATTCATAATTCAGATGGACGAGAATCAAATTCAACAAGAACTACCAACTTCACTACGCAGTTCCATCCAAACTGACAAAAGAAATAACCTTACATATACAAATCAAAGGATTTCCATGTCTCAAGTACCTGAATTGTATATCCAATCTCTCTCAAAGAAACCGCAACACTAATCATCAGCACTTGTGCTGAATCCATTGAGAGATCTGGAAGCACCTGCAAATGAAATTTCCAAAAGCACCCCGAGAAACCATACCATCAAAACGACCACAAACTTAAATAGACAGAAACACAAACTGCTCAATGACCCAACTTACCAGAGCAAGCTGCGGTCTCCTAATGGCAGCTCGAATTTTCGGTCTATACGAAACCAAACTCAAATTGGCCTCTTTAGCCTCTCTCTGAAACTTCTCCAATAGCTTTGGTACAAACCTGATACTTTCACCGAAATCCAACTCTCCAGACTCCCTGATATGCGCCAAATCTCCAGAAAGTGAACCCGAATCTGTAACCGAATTGCTGGATTTCTCCACCGGCAGAAACGCCGTGAAGAGAATGACCACAAAACAGAAGATGGCAACCGTGCAAAGCCATTGAAGGTAATCAACTTTCTCAAGAAGGATAAATCTCGCAAATCTCGACCTGGGTCTGTGTAAAAACAAATGCCTCTCACTTCTGTTTGATGAAGAACGAAGTAATGGGGTCCTCTTCAATGGAACCCCTGCCTCCAGAGAACCCATTTTCTACATGAAATCACTGCATCTGAGAGTACAAGTCCACAGAAGCAGCAGCTGAAAACGATTTGTAAAGTTCTCCTCCCTCATCTATAAGAACCCATGTAAGGAAACGCACTGATTTAGTGAAAAAAGATCTTCAAAGAGCACAAACATCTCCAGATGGAAGGGAAGAAGAAAGAGGAAAAAACTACATATTTTCTACTCTTGTATATAAATGCGGGGATGGGTTTGAAGAAAGGGTGCTAAAGAAAGTGGAAGATGTTATGAACAGAGTAAATGGTGTAAATGCGAAAGACCGCTTTCTGATGTCATCCTCAGAGAGAGGTAGAAAGCAAGAGCTAGAGCAAGAAGGTGGACTACGTAGCATTTGACGGTCTGAGATAAGTAAACTCACATGCGGCGTAGATGGGATTTCTAGATTTGTGAACACGCGTGCTGTTTCCTCAACGTGGTGGTGGAGGTTTCTTGCTCGTTTCAGGGGTAAATGTGTCACTTCAGGTAGATTTTTCCTTTTCCTTTTATTTTTGTTCAGACAAATTCCCGTAATTAACGGAATTATCTCTTTTCCGCTTTGATGCAACACGTATACGGTGAATTTAGTTACAGGAAATTCGTTTTTGATTTACCAAAATAACCCTGAAAAGATATCAAAGTCCCATTTGCCATCACCATTTGTCTAAGTAGAGGAACAGGATGAACCGCCATCACGTAGTTGGTCAATATTGACCGTTCATTGGTGGCCACCAAACATGTATTTAACTGTATAGATAGAAACTGAAGTTGATAAGCTTCCATGTCGTCTCAATCTAAGTCCATCAACTGCGTCGAAGTATATCTTTCTGAGTGGGCTACGCTGAACTGATCAAAACCGCTCATCTTGCAAAACAAGGCGAAAGACTAATGGTCCGGATCACTTAAGCAAGGGCCCTACTGGTATCTATTATCCTAGTAACCGTCTGTTGTCATTTATAATCCAGAAAAACATAGGCTACTATCATCCAATGGTTAAGGATTTTTGGGCATGGCTTATCTAAGATAAGACTACGAAATAAATGGCTTGGATCACTTCAAATGGAGCCTACTTGTACATTTTTCTGCCGGGTAAAAGGTACATGATCCCTGGCTAGTCACCAGGGGAGCCCTACCACAAAACAAATTGTCCACTAACATTCTAAAAATTATCTGAATTGACGGTCTAGATCATCTGTCCGTGCGTCCTCTATCAAAATACATGGCCCACAGGAAGAACAATCATAATCGCCACTTTCGAACTATCACATACTACAAAAACTAAACCTACTCGGGCGATTAGATTTAGCGAAATCGAAGTTCTAATAAGATAAGAAATGGCGGGGGATTTTGGTAATTTCTGCTCCCCGGAAGAATATGCCGAAGAAATCGGCGATTTTCAGCCCGCCGACACCTTCTGTCCGCGATCAGACGGCCAGAATGAGAAAGAGACAGGAAAACCCTCTCTCTCTCTCTCTCTCTCTCTCTCTAAGCAAGAAACCAACTCGGTAACCAGTAGACACTTACTTTGATAGCCGATGAAGAAGACAATTCTTGGGCACAAATCCGGCGGAACTTGCAGATCTTGGTTAACCTTTTCCGGTCACTTTTCCATTTTTTCTTCCCTTTCTTCTTAACTACTCTGGCAGATATTTATGAATGAATCTGAAGCAACGTGAGCTTTTGAAAGGAAGCTTTTCGTGTTTGATGAGCTCAATGGAATCAGGAAAGAAGGATTCCTCAGAACCGGTTCATTTACTGATTTCCCTTTTCTTCCGATTCGCCGACACGGCGGCAGTCCACCGTCTCTGTTAGACGAAATTAATCCCGCAAGCATCCTTAATGCAGAAATAAAACCTTCTGGAATTTCCTGAGAAGTTTTATGACAAAAATACCCTTATTGTAAGAGAATATTTCAATCAGCCCTACCATGGATGATATGGGAGCAATGGATGGGACCCAGTAAAAGTTGCATATGAGTACGCCCCTCAAGGACCATCTTCCAATTCCAACTGCAAACGCACAAAGACTCATTAATTGGACGGTACAAATTGTTGGTATGGCCTTCAAATCATCTGCTTAATAATTATAGCCCAATCAATTGCAATCAACTACCATCTGATCAACTAGTCTTAGTCTTTCGATTTAGTTTGGTCCTTTCCGGGGATTCACCTAGAAGCAGTTTAGCCCAATCTCAAGTGGATAGGACGCCTCTTCTTCGATCTAGTCCGGATGAGGTGGCCCCTAGTTCAACAGATGCTATTATCAACCACATGTACAGAGTGCGTCATGGCCCACCTCAGTTTAATCGAGTGAATCCTCAATAAAACTTAATATTGGTAGCGAAACGTGGGACCCAGGAGGATATTTCGATCATCTCAACCGGATGAATGGATGAGATCATTGAAACAGTGGGTCTCACTTGTATCTTAGCCCGTTGATTTGCTCCTACGTCGACCATCAAACACACGAATCCATTTGGTAGGTGATCGCCTTACAATGATCTGCTCAAGTCCAATCAATTGGCATCAACCCAAAGTAATCAAACAATCCTGGCCCCTCAGATCTAACGTCTCCCTTTCTTGTGGTCTAAAAGGTGAGACTCAGACTTTGAGTAACAATTGGTGGTGGCCCAATAAATCAACGGTTGCCCTACGTCTAATCAGTAGGATCATTATCTTGGTAATTGAATCATTCTACTACGCGAAGGCCACCTTGCATGGCCGTAAGCTTTTCGGAGGCCATGTTAGTTTTAGTAGTCGAAATGTCATTCTCAGTCACATAACGACATCACCATAAAATACTTTCCGTCTGCATCATACCATTGATGCAGCAGTCCATGTTGCATCATATGGTTGGTAAGTGCACTAGCAGGTTGGACCCACCACTGAAGCCAATGATCTCACCGTTCATGACGTCGTTGGAGCTTGCCCACCAATGAAGAATGAACGACACATCGAGGGTGATGAAAGCATGCACCCGGCCATATGCTAGGGCAGACCAACTCCACTTTGAATCAACGACAAAACGCCGGAAATGGTTGATGTGATCTAACGGCTAGGATGCAACTATGGGGCAGTAAGAGACACATTGGACTGTCCATGTGCTACAAAAATGTGAAAGTTAGTCTTTGTCTAATACAGTAACAACAACTAATGGTTAAGAACTTTTAAGAGGTCATAAAGGAATATTTGAAGATTGCCCGTGCATAACAGTTGGGAAATTTTAGTAAGTAGATTTTCTCTTAGAATTGAAGGACTTTTAAGAGGTCACAAAGCTTCCCTTCTTAACATTTTGAAAAAATACAAGGTAAAACTGCGTTTTATAAACCTTTTATAGTATGCGGGTCTCGAAATATGCGGAAGCTTGATGCACCGTGTTGCTCAGCCTTGCGCTAGATCAGCACCTGGTCGCCATAGTCTGAACTTGGACTAACGGACCCTCCGGTCCAGGCAATAGGGGGAAATCGGCCCGAAACAAAGACCCCGTAAAGAGCGCACCCTTTCTTTGTCGGATCTCCGCTGACTCTGAGTACGAAGGCAGAGAAGCACACACAGGGGGCTCGACTTCGCAATCCGGCAATGGGAAATCGCAACGTCTTACCAGCAAATCCCGATCAACTCCAAACCCGTCCAGAAACCACCACCACAACCGGAAGCAGCGCACAACACCCTAATGCTTCTCCTCCCACCAACAATGATACTAACGTGCGCTCTGACAAACCTACGCACCCTTTCCCCACTCCTTCAACTCCTGCTTGCACCATCCGGCTGCCCCTCACCGGAATCGGCCGCGTTCTCGGCCGTCCGATGGAAGATGTAAGATCTACATACATTTTTGGGCGGGAACTCGGCCGAGGCCAATTCGGTGTAACCTACTTAGTTACCCATAAAGAAACCAAGGAGGTTTTCGCCTGCAAATCGATTGCGACTCGGAAGCTCGTAAATCGGGATGATGTAGAGGATATCCGGCGAGAAGTTCAGATCATGCATCATTTGACGGGGCACCGGAATATAGTGGAGTTGAAAGGAGCGTATGAAGATCGGAATTCGGTGAATCTGGTTATGGAGCTCTGTGCTGGTGGAGAGCTTTTCGATCGGATCATTGCCAAGGGGCATTATTCGGAGCGGGCTGCTGCTGCGCTTTGTAGGGAGATTGTTACCGTTGTGCATAATTGTCACTCGATGGGTGTATTCCATCGAGATCTGAAGCCGGAGAATTTCTTGTTCTTGCACCCGGGGGAGGATTCGCCGCTGAAAGCTACTGATTTTGGGTTGTCGGTGTTCTTCAGGCCAGGTAATTTTGCTTTTCTTCTGTTTCTGTTTTTATTTTGGTGGTGGAGAGTGAGTTGGATTAGTTTGGATGAAAGCTTTATGTTGTGTATATAAGGCAAAATCTTCGTTGAGGAATTTTGTTGAATAGCTCGTGTACTGCTATGAAAGAACAATTAAAAAGGTTTTGAGACCAGCAAATTATAACCAAGAAAGTATCGAGAAAAGAAATGATCATGGCAGCCGTTACTGTGCATTGTGAACGAATGAAAATTAATAAGTTAGGGCAGGATTTGACCTAGTGATCTTCTGCTAGAGCTATGGAGATTTGAAGGGGGAGTTTGGACTCCTAAGTCAGAGTCCTGAAAACAGCTAGAATTGTGTAGGTTTATCATGTAATTTGCAGCACGGTCCAGCAAGATGACCCTTTCGTCCAATGCGAGAGCAAATTCTAGAATTGGTCTTCCTCTTCACGGAACATACTGAGGACATACCAACTTAAAATTAGGTGCTCAAGGCCAACCTAGTCAGAAGCTTTTCTGTCTTTGCTGACCACAAGAAGTAGCATTAGGACCTTTGGATGTTATTTTGGGTTATCCTGGACTGGGGTTTAAAGCCTTGTAGTGCTTCAATTCGAGTGTAAGGCCATCAAATAATTGATTCATTATAAATTAGTTTCGATTCGAGGATAAAGATTCTAAGATGTTACGGCTGAACATTAAAATGAATATGCACTGTTTTGAAGTTTCTCTATGATTTGCTTATTGGAACCAAGCTATAAATTGAACTTTGTAGACATTTAGAAGGTTGTGGGATTGTTATGCAGGAGAAGTATTTAGAGATCTTGTTGGCAGCGCATACTATGTGGCTCCTGAAGTACTGCGACGACATTATGGAGCAGAGGCTGATATTTGGAGTGCTGGAGTGATACTTTACGTTCTTCTTAGTGGTGTTCCACCTTTCTGGGCAGGTTTGTATTCATTACAACAAATAAATCGTTTAAAAAGAAACACAGAAATTTCGGATTTTGACATTGGTTAAATCCTCTCTCTTGCAGAAAATGAGCAGGGCATATTTGAAGCTGTTCTCCGTGGGCATATCGATTTTGCATCCGACCCATGGCCTTCCATATCCAGTAGTGCCAAAGATCTGGTCAAGAAGATGCTACGTGCAGATCCTAAAGAAAGGCTTTCTGCAGTTGACGTTCTGAGTAAGCAACTAGCCCAAGCTACTTGACCCCAACACATTAACAATGTTTGAGGAAGACAAACTGATATTCTGTGTAACTTGGCCGAAAAACTGATGTTTGGACAATGCTACTCAAGTTGCATGATATGCCATTACACGCTGGTTATACACGTAGTAAATTGTATACAAACATATTAGATCTCTGTTTATAGAGGAAGTGAAAAAGACTGAGAATCTAAGGAGGAAGTTGATTTGGAAAAATAAAGAGACAGTCCATTATGGCTACATAACTAGCATGTTAAGGTGCTCAGTGAAAAATTGTCCTTTGCAGAAGCATACCACTTAAAGCATGGACTATGCATTTTTAGGTTTATTACTTGGGTTTCATAAATTTTATAATATAAATATTTTCTATTTCCTATTGTTTTACCAAAAGATTTCATAAAGCCATACTTCAAGGCATTATAATCTATATGGATGTCTGAGCATTTGAGTTTGAAACAGCCATTTCAGTGTTCCAATACCAGTAAGCATTTTATTGTCCAAGTGACACATAATCAGGTTTCCAGTTTCTGTATCTTTGGTCTTATGGATTATTTTTTGTCTAAATTTAGTTTTCATTAGGAAATAATATCTTCACTCCCACATTAATAATGGCCCTCATGGTATAACTCTTTGCATATATGTTTTGGGAATTATAACAGCCTTTACTAATTAAGTTCAAAAGGTTAAACCAAGAGAAGATTGATATTAGTGGCCTGGTAATTATAATTGGGAAAATGCTCAGTCCTTCCAGCAGGTTGTTCTCTGCCCTTCATGTTGGAGTTCATGGGAGATCTTACATGATATGGCATCTTCTTTTACTGTTACAAGTACCATCAGTTGCAATGAAGCTATGCTCTCCAAATTAGTGTCATGGTCTCTTATACTATTGGGAATGGTACTATTTCGGCTAGGAGAAATAACTTCGTTAGTTTTATATAAAAAGCTATCCGTTTTTTCTTGCAATTTCTCATGCTTGCTTGTTCATGTGTTTCAGGTTGCAGATGTTCTAGATTGTCTCATATTTTGTTCTTCTCCTTTTTCAATTGGAGAAATCTTGGAATCATTCCACAAATTCCACTAGGAATTATGAAACAAGTTCTTTCTTGGCTTTTGACATATATACATATACATAGATAAATACATGTGTGTGTGTGTCCTTGTTTTTGAGAATGGAGATAACACCCCTGAGTCTGACAATGGAAAAATGCAGATCACAAATGGGTCAGAGAAGATGGTGATGCATCTGACAAACCAATTGATATTGCTGTCTTAAGCAGAATGAAGCAGTTCAGAGCAATGAACAAGCTTAAAAAAGTTGCTTTGAAGGTGAGAAGCAGATCAATGTTGTTTTTTCTTTTGATGCAAGGTTGTCAAACCTTGAAATCTAATAACTTATCTTGTCTTTTTCTTTCTCAGGTAATTGCTGAAAACCTTTCTGAAGAAGAAATCATGGGCTTGAAAGAGATGTTCAAATCTATGGACACAGATAGCAGTGGAACGATCACTTTTGAAGAACTGAAAGCTGGTCTTCCAAAATTGGGTAGCAAGCTTTCTGAATCGGAAGTTAGGCAGTTGATGGAAGCGGTATGATATCTAGTTTTTATTTAAGGTTTAGCAGGGGGACGTGGTACCTCTTGTATCCTTACTGTAGTTTTGACTCCAAACACTTTCATTCTGTTCATATAATCAATGGTAGCTAGAAAACAGTACTTTTGTTGCTTTTTCTTGTTATAAAGCTATACATCCCTTTATAACTTCATGTGGCAACTAAGACCCTTTATAAGAACTTCCTAATGGAGCCATTACGGGGATTTATGTTTGTCAGAAGTTAATAAGAGAAACTAGTTAAGTTGGCATATGATATGTCAGGGTAGTAAGCTTGCAAGTATTTTCTTAAAATTCTTTGTTTGTATGGGTTGGTGCTTGAAAACATGGTCAGGATACCTGATTGAGTAACATAGTTTCAGGAAGTTGTTTTCCTATTTAAAGCCTGCTTCTTAAGTTTGAGTGTGTGATTGAAGGTTTCACTATAATAACCTCGACTGTTACATTTTCAGGCTGATGTGGATGGGAATGGGACTATTGATTATATTGAATTTATAACAGCCACGATGCACATGAACAGAATGGAAAAGGAAGATCATCTCTACAAAGCGTTTGAGTACTTTGACAAGGACAATAGCGGGTATTCTTCCCTTCCCTTCATTCAAGAATTTAACTCCTCAAGTATCTTTATCTGTCAGTGACATTGACTGGTAAGCACTTGCCGATTGCTACCTCTGATCTTCTTTTCCTTTTTGGTTTCCAGGTACATTACAATGGAGGAGTTGGAGCAAGCTCTCAGGAAGTATAACATGGGCGATGAGAAAACAATTAAAGAGATCATTGCAGAAGTGGACACCGATCGTGTATGTTCTTTACTTTCATGAATTTGTTTACTTTTCATTTTGTCCAATTTAATCCTAATTCAGAAAGGAATTTGCTCATATTCCAAAACACTATTTTGCATCTCATGAAATGTCATTTTAGAGCTACTTTAGAACTTCATATTCGAATTGGTGGCGAGTACGAAATGAAGAACAACTAGTTAAGGTTTTCTCGTATTAAGTGATTATGTTGATTGGAATTTTCTGAACGCCTTCCTATATGTATGTCCTCTGCAGGATGGAAGAATAAACTACGATGAGTTTGCAGCGATGATGAAGAAAGGCAACCCAGAGATGGCTCCAAACAGGCGGCGTAAGTAAAAGAGCATGGGAGATATGATCAGATGCAGATTGTAGTTTCTGATTCTACCAAGTCATATGCTGTGAATTAGCCATTTTTGGTTCCAAGCAGGATCATAAATAATGCATTTTCGCTTTCTCCATGTTTGAGCTCCTCCTTTGTTGTTCAAAGGAGGGCATTATCACTAGAAAAAGTTGAGAACAATGTCTGCACATCCCCTTCACTTTTAACTTTCATGATCTTTAACCTCTTTCATGAGTTTGGCACAATGATTTGAGTTCTCTTCATGTGACTTGAAGGTCAGGGGTTCGATATGCAAAAACAATTTCTTACAAAAATGCGAGGTAAGGTTGTGTATTATAGACATTTTGATATCTACCTCTTCGTGGGACCCGCATATGATGCCTTAATCATAAGAAACCCATCCAAAAAACCCTTTTGGGTTATTTTACTTAATATTTATTGTTTTATTAATTTTGATTAGTAAAAGAAGAAGAAAAAAAAAAGGATAGAAATGAAAAAGAAAAAACCAAATCTGAAGCAAAAAAAAAGAATGCCGAACCTTGCCACCAGCCAAATTTACAGCAGTTGGGCGAAGAGATTATATGATCTAAACTCAAATCTCATCTCAACGTGAGCAAAATAGAAAACATGACGTGTTACTATATAAGTGTGGGTGTCCTGCTGGTTATTCCACCATAGCCGTTCATCTGATGTTGCAAAACAAATATCCTTCAATAGTATGAAGTCGCGCACTTCTTTTGTGGCTGCTGAGATTCGAGCCCAGGTCTCTACGGCCACAACGTAGAATTCTTACCACTAAACTACAGCCACTGCTTGATACATGTACATAATCCTGATTAGTTTTTGTAGCTAACCATAGGCTTTATCAATTTCATTTCACTTGATTTCATTCATTTTGTGGAATGATGGTATAGAGAGCAACAACAACGCAACACAGTACAAGTCATCCACTTTTTTATTAAGGTCCTGCCACCACTGATCCAACGCTGTTCATGCTAACTCTCCAAAGTTCGGATATCTACTAGTGCAGAAGTCATGGCAAAAGGGCACCTCTAGCAACCAAGAAGGTACTTTCATGTTACTAGACACAACAGTTGAAAACATTACATGAGCAACTGGCTCTCTTTTAACATGATTACTGGGCTAATAGATATCCAAAGTTAAAGTAGCCAGATGAACGACATGGATCAGTGATATGACAACCCAACATACAGAAGTGGAGGAGTTACACTTTTGTTCAGGACCTTTAGTGTTGTCGGGTTTTATACCAGCATTCCTCTCGAATTTCTTGGTGGATTCCGTGGTCTTCACCCATCCTTGTAGTGCAATCTTGGGTACTCCTATAGCTAAAATCCACTATGTAGATTTCACTTGTCTCGGATACTAACTCGAATCCAAAATTTTTGGTTAGTCCTTTTAATGTGGTTAGTCAAGATGGGATTGGATTTTCCGGTGAATTTGTCTTGCTAACTGGAACCAGGGGTTTTGTTTCCAGGGATACAGAGACATGGATGAAGGAAATAAGAGAAAAGTTGACAAAGGGCTCGTTTGAAACGGGATCTGTGTCTCCTACTTACCTGTTTGGTGGGTAAGAAGTAGAGTAAATTGATTTTTACAGAAAAAGGAATTCCTCCGTTGAAAGTGTTTTACACCTGGAAACTGAGTTATACCAAAGACCCAGAATATTTTCATGGCCTAAGATTCTTGGGTCTTTGATGAAATTTGAGTACAAGACATAAAACACTTTTCACGGAGAATTCCTTCTTCTATAAAAATCAATTTCCATCCATTTCTTGACAACAATAAACAGATACTAAGAAACTGAATTCAGGGATTTAATAGACACCAGACAGATCAATGGAGGAGCAGTTATAATGCCGAGTTCTAGTAGTAGAATTCAGTGGAGTAACAGGCATTCTTCTTGCAGGAACCTTCAGAATTAGTAGAATTTCCAATTATCTTATTCCCAGTGGGATTTGAGGAGGAAAGTTCAATGAGAAGCTACTTAAATGTTATTCCATATGTGGATTGAGTAATCCATGGGTGGTGATCTTCTATCCTGCTATTTACAGCCATGGAATTAACATTTAAGTATTTAAGAACATTAAGCTGAAGGTTTTACCGCTGTCTTTATCGATGCATGAATATTAACCCATGGTCCATAAAACCTATCCTAAACAACCCCTAAATGAAAAAATAAACCAAAACACAGGGAAAATCCAAATTGAAGATCAGAAAATACAAGCAGACCTTATAAAATTTGTACTTAATCATATGTATCTCATGGAGTCTCCTCCAAGCGCAATGAGCATGAGCTTATCCTAAAGAAAGACTAAATTATGCAGGCAAGCTATCAACCAGTAAGTCAACAAATCGTGCTGAAAGTATAGCCAGAAAGTATACAGATATGTCAAATGGATTGGTATCAACAACTTGTGCTCAACTTTTAGGGCAACTACTGCAAAAACAAACTGAATATCCAAAACCAGTATTCTTTGTTCAGTACAAACTCAATTCAGAGCTGCAGAGATTATAGATCTTTCTGATTAACAAAATCGAGGGTGGATATCTTTAAAAGTGGAATCTGCAGATAATGTAAACGGAGAACCAATTTTTGGCGTTATCCTTGTATGAAAATGCAAATTAAGGTGCCAATTTTCCCACTGTCCTGAATAAACCACACGGAAATGCACAAAGAATATGAGTTCAACTGAATTGGTATATTTTATGAATAAAAGATGCTATTTCTCAAGTATTCAGTATCATCTTCCTATGAAATTTAAGCACAGCACAAAATGGTATCAGCCTTTTCGTTTCATCCCTGAGAGTCAGAAAGGGTTAGTTGAAGTATTCTCCTGTACATTTCAGAATACACGTCCCCATTTGCTTTCATATAATGGACCTAATAGCCAGTTAGACTACTTTTAACCATACACCAGCAAGTGTTGGAATAAGAAATCAGAATTTAAATACATTCAGAATAAAATCTTCCTACAATATTGAATAGCATTAATAAATGACCTCCCTATCAACATAAACAAAGAAATCTTGTTTTGAGTTTTCAAAAGTACGGTTCACCTGCCAAACTTCTAGCGAGTTTCCAAATGGAGTTACACTTACTACTATGTATTTTCAGATTAGGTTTTACTTTTCAAACAAGATATTACCAAAACTCAGACTCTAAAGTCTGACAAAGCATTTTTTAGCATTTGACAGTCACCACTGTTATCAGCATCTATTATTAGAGAATGCTACATAAAGTGCAATTGGAAACAATGAGGGTGATACGCAAATTGGACATCAAACACTTTAGCTAGGTATTATAGGTTAAAACCACTTTAACTAGAAAGTAGGACTTGCACAGGAATGGTATTCACTGTTTCCTGCCGCGTGCAAAAATGTGCCATTAGATGATAAGGAATGCGGGAAAACAATGAGCTCCTTTCTGATTATCCTAGGCTATGATTTAGTATATGCAAACTGGGGACAGCTGACATCTGCGGCAAAGATCTTAAACTCACATTTTCTGCAGGAAAAAAATACCACAAAGTAGTCCAGTCGCAGGTAAAACTACTCAGATGCCTTCACTTGGAAATCTAACTGTTGGCGCCTAGAAGATGTCACATCTTGTTTGATCTGTCAATGGAAATTCTATATGCATCATGTTGGCACCCACTACAATTTTCCACTGAAGCACACTTCATGGTTTAAAGCAAAAATATCTGGCTCTTCTCACCACCGTTCTCTTGGTCTTCCATCAGGAAATACAGGTGTAAGAACTTTCTCCAGTTTTTCTTGAACCATTTACTTGCTTAGATGGACTATCTTGTTCAAAAATTGTACTTCCACCACCATCAAAGTCTGGAGGCACCTCATCTTCTTCATCACTCCAATCATCCTCATCATCTTCATCCCCATCCCCATCGTCATCATCATCAAACTCATCAATCAAATCATCAACTAATGCTTTTTCAAAGTCAGACCATTCGTCACCCACTTCTTCTCCATTTCCTTCTTGGAGTCCATTAACACCATTACTCCACACACTGACTGTATCTGTCTTAGGCCCATTTCTTCTTGACAACCGGGGAACTGCAACAACTGCTCGAAGCTTCTCCTTGATGAGCAATAACTGATTCTTCTCCACCAAGTTTGAATCACGATATGCTTCCCTAAGAAAAACAGAATCTCTAACCCCGTTTAAAGACACATAAAACATATCAGGATATCTGATCAGCATTGCCCTTAACTGCTGAGAGAATCTGAATTCTTCTCTAAAATGTGTAAATGATCCACCAAAGTTCTCCTTTCAACAGTTAGACTCAAAATCTCGTGAACCTGCACAGGCATGCTTCTCTTTCTCTGGGGGGGTACCAGCCTTCAACTCCGAGAAATCCGAGTAATTCAGCTCACCCTTGGAAAGATTCAGACCCTTCGGGAGCTTTACTCTATTAAACTTGGGTGGTCAGTCTATTATCAAATTCTCCTCTTCTATTACTTGAATCCGATTCTCTTCCTCACTAATCTCAGCTGCAGAAATTGCTAACTCAGGGTCCCAATGAGTAAGCTCTAGTGCAGAGAAGCATAGAAGTAAAGGAGAAATTTTATGGGGTCAGCCTATAAGAATTTTCGTCTTAAAATACATATATGGGCTAGATGGAGCACATCTTCTAGAGACAGTACACACGAATCTTTCAGGACGTGGTTTCGATTTGGCAACATTGGATCAATTGAAGGGAGCCAATACTTTTATTTCTTTTACTTTGGAGTAGAAAATGATTATACTAGTAATAAGAATAGGCTAAAAAAAGGCGGCCCCGGTGTGCACAGAGCTCCCATGTAAGCAGGGTCTAGGAAAAGGGCAGACCACAAGGGTCAATAGTATGCAGCTTTATCTTGCATTTTGTAAGAGGCTGTTTTCATGCCTTGGACCCGTCACAGATGACAACTCTACTGTTACGCCAAAGGCTCCCTTCCGTAATAAGAATGAGCTGAATGAGAAAAAATCATAATCTTGAACACCTTAGTCCTGTTACGTCCTGCTGCTAATTGGTGCCCATGCACTTAAGCTTCAAAGTGTCTTCTGCTTTATCCTTCCAAACATAACCATAACGCATCGAATTTCATGTCACCGTGTTCTTCTGTGCTTTTGTTCCTTTAAAAAGATTCAAAGCTTTTGTGAACTTGCCATTCCTATCTGGGTTCTCAGAATATGGATGCAGAATTTTCTCTCTCTTCAATTTCTATCAAAATTTTGAAGATTCTCAAAGCTTTTGGCCTGGAACAGTGAAGAAACCTTAGCTTGGGAAGGGGTCATTTGGTCCTAACATTAGGTGGAGTCCTGGTGCACAAGTGGTGCTGGGGTGGAAAAATATATGAAATAGAGACCTGAGGATCAGATGGGTGGGGATCTAAATTTCTTCAATTTCATGTTCTATTTTTCTGTGGCTGAAATTGAACGGGGGATGTCTTTATAGCTAGAACAGGAAAAGAAGTAACAGGAAGAGGAACAGGCATAGCTCAGTACAGAGACCATTGCTTCTTCTGTATTGGTAATTGGATGCACGAGTTTGTGTTTTGGAGGAGCTTGAGAAAGCTAGTACGTAGTGGAGCCAAGGTAGTACAACATACATCTAAAATGGTACTGCGAGAGCCGCAAAATTTTGCCAACGAATGATCTTGACCCTCTGATTGATTTATATTTAGCTACAGCTCTCAGAGAACTACGCAAGCCAATCATTTTTTAATAAGAAATAATAGAAGATGTTGATCTTGGCCCTCCTCTATCTGATGAATCTCTCACATGATTCCATAATCAACACGATCTAACAGTTTCTTCAATGCAGTCTTGATCATTTTTATCAAGAGGATTGCGAAGGCCGACTCTAAAACCAGCAAAATGCTGCTGGCTCGTCATTCCAGTTAGAGAGGGCAACATGTAATCATGACAATTTTACTGGTTCTGAGGGTCCAATTCCCTTCTGTCCACTTACGTCATTCAATTAACAGGCTTCTAATGTGGATACTCCGGATTTGCTGCTTCCACTATTGCATGAGCTGGGTATTAACCAGATGAAGAATCTGGATTTTCACTGATCGGGATGTCCAAGGTGGCCTACCAGGCTTACCATGCCAATGTAGATGTATGCCATGCTACTTCATATGGTAATGCAATAAGAACCAAGTCTTGGAGTGGAGTTGGAACCAGAAGTGCATCCTCTATCACGTTGCCTACGGCATGTCCCATATGATGCTGAGTTGAACTCGCTTGAGTCAACTTGCGTCCTATGGTCATTTCTTTTATGGATTGGAAACTGGATTTGAAACGGCAGGCTCTTGGCTATGAAGGAGGACTTAACCAATTTGGGCAAATGCTCAAATGCTACTGTGCTCCAAGTTAAACTAGAAAAAAACGTGAGTTTAGTTAACCAAATGAGCACTCTGCTGATCCTTATCTAACAGTCAATTCTATAACTCTTGTCAATCCCTTCACAAGAGAAACTGAAACCATAGGAATAAAATATCGTGGCACAGTGCTTGATACAGATACAAGAACGATGAGCTCAGAGAAGCTCAAAAAAATAATCAAGACCTTGTCCAATTTCCCAGATTGAGATGCCTGCTTTCCAAGCTTTAGCTTCCTCAAGCCGCATGGATATTGACATCAATGAAGGATAGAAAACAAGATGCTGGATTTTATTGGCTGAATAGGTGAAGTAATGCTCGGCGCTCTTCTCGTCCCATTGCAAAACAGGCTTCTGCTTCTTTAACAAAGACAGGTAGTCTTCACCAGTGATAGCTTCACCACCACCACCTGCAAGAGCCAAACTAGATCAGTGTAAAAATGAGTAAACATAAATCTTCTTCTGTTACTGAACACAATCACTCAGCATATTGCTTGATTCCAACTTCATGCATTCATATGGCCAGTTAGCATCACACCAATCCTGCTTAAGCACATTTCTGGAGTGGTTGATAAACACTCCTGCTTGGACCCAAAGAAAATTCTTATCATAGATACATGACATTCATTTCTGCAACTGTGTCTCAACACACTATGTTGAAGAAATCGGACTACGATGCATGGTTGTTTTGGGATGCACAAGTCAAGCATGGAGACACAGGATTTCCATTGTTCTTTAGTGCTTAAAATTTTGCTAAGAAGGTAAGAGGGAAAAAATTATATTCTATTCCTGCTTCAAATTCCGGCACACACTAGGTTCAGTAGGAGGAAGCATGGAAACTTTAAGAAAAGTAAAGGTCTCATCCTAGCTGGCTTGTGCTTAAGAGGACAGGTGCTCCTTGGAAATAGTTTTAAAGCCTTTAGGGGGTCATGATTGGGAAAGATCAGGAAGCCTGGACGGGTGTAGAAAGCTAGTTAGAGAAGAAGCTAAGGAAAATATATGGTTGGTTATTCTTTTTAAAGATAAGCTCTTCACAAGAGGTGGTGGTGTAGATAAGTTCCTTTCCAATACAAAGTCCACACAGATAACGAAAAATTTTGTATTCTTGAATTATTATGAGCATGGAATAAGGTAGTCATGCAGCAGATAACTTCTGCATGATTCCAAAAAAATCACCTCTTGCATACCGATCTGCTCAATTTGGATGTTAACTAAATATCCTAAAATAGGTTCTCTTGAAATTTGAGTAGGAAGGAAAAAAAAAAACTCAAGACTTCATTTCACATGAATAATATTGAAAATAATAATGTCCAGACAAGTGTAACTGAAGCGCCTAACCTTGATAATTCTCAGATGTCCAAAGCACATACCTTTTGATAGCACAAAATCATTCCCATAGAAATTGATACCAACAAAGATCTTGTTCCCAAGTCCCTTGTTATAATTAGCGCCAAGAAAGACCAACAGAGAATCGTGAATCCAGCCCAAAGGGGCATTTGGACCAGGGTTATATGGACCTGAGAAATCATAAGTCATAAGGGAGAAACCATCAACTGTATCACTCAAGCTATGAAAATCTCTAGGCCCAAAATCATGGCTTTGAAGATCTTTTGATCTTGGTGCAGGGATGACATAAATCAACTGTAAACTGCTATCAGAATTCCTGTTTGAGCTCACTGAATGAAGGGCTTGTGCTAGTTGTTTGATAAAATGCAATCCCTGTAATTGTGCCAAGAAAAAAGAAAAACATCAAATTGATGAACAATCAGATCCAAGAAGGAGAAAGGTCAAGATACTACAATTAGAAAAATTAGAAGTGCTACAGGATCTTATAGTACTGGAAATGAACATTCCTCAAGGAATCAAGTAAAAATGCAATCCAAATCTTACCACACTGCGTAGATCTCGATTCTGCACAACACCAAACATTGCCCATCTAGACCAGGATTCTAGCACGATACCATCATATCCCATGTCCCTAATACAATTTTGAGAAACAGTTAAAAGCCAATAACAATTGTCTCAAAGGGAGGGTAGGATTACCAGAAGGCTTACTTGCACTCTGTTACTATCAGGTCAATTGCCTTATCCCACTGGTGCTTCTTTTGAAAGAGGTCACCAGGAAATGCTTCCAGAACAACTCTAGGTAACACCTATTAAGCAAAGAAGAATACAGCACAAAACTTCAGATACTTTATATAAAGAGAAGCTAGAGTAAAGCATAACATGAAACTAACATAAAAACTAATACTGAGAGTGCAAATATATAATTTGTTAATTAGAGAAGAATGACAATAGTAACTACTGTAATAGCCTGTCAACAACTCATCCATATTTCTTAAGGATTTAGACATTCAAAATATAATAGCTTCTCAGAATACCAGAGCATTTCCATTTGTCGTAAGTTCAGAAATCCATCTGGTGTCAGCATTATGTCGTCCCTCCAGAACTAAGTCGGACCCTTCACTAAATGGAAAACACAAAAGCATTCACCAACAGTGGCAGTAACATGGCATGCAGAAATATTTAAGTTGCATTAACGCACCTCTTTAGCTCATACCACACAGGTGATAAATGTGTAAACTTGGAAGTGAACCTTTTTGCCATGTCATAACCTTTTGAATTCCTGCAGGATAGAGCATTTTGGAAGACCCCATAAAAGTCACACAGATGATACACGAAGAACCGGCACAAATATGCCACTCTCAGCATGGAAATTTTAAAAGGAAACCATTGCCAACAAAGGAAAACATGTTAACTAGCATAAGAAAGCACAGCTGCAATCTAAGTAACCCCAAATAATGCATAAGACATCCTGAAAGCATTTTTGACTTCTCTGCAGATGAGCAAATCATTCAGGAACATTCTCCTAGCTGCAATATTGGTCATTTTTGTTACACTCCTATTTGAGAGAGTTCCTGGCAAGAATATGTTAACCATGCGTGAGCTGTCAAAAGCTTATTCACTACTCTAAACTCATTAAGAAAATGAAAGTATCAATAAAGCATATCATTATAGGATGCTGTCAAGCTTGGATTTGCCTGAAAGTTGAAATGCAATCAACCTTAATGCATTTGTCGAGTAAACTAAAACGCTTTGGTATCTTCTTCAGAAAGCAACTTTAGATGCAATTTCCTACCGAGTTATCTTTCAAAGGCAAGCCTTTAATTCATCAAACGTTCTTACATTCAGCATACGAGCTTAGCAAGTCCAAACAAAAAATCTCAGTTCTTCCACCTTTCAGAAGATGCATGAAGAGTTGAGTGGCAACCAAAAAATCTTAAAAAAAAAAAAAAAAAGAACCCTTTTTTTGTCATTTAAATTACAAAAAAGTGAAGAAGTCTTATGCTGAAACTTTATCACAAAGCTTTGTTTTCTCCATTGTTCCTGCAAGTCATCACATTTAGGGATTGCCTTGTTGCTGCTATATGTGTTGGACTTTTACAGTGCTAATTAAATAAATTTCACTCTGAATGGTTTTATGAAATCTGAATTTTCAAAACTAAGGAATGTATCTCTAAATTTAAACGTCAGGACACATTAAGAGGTGGAATTAACCACCATGCTCAAGAGATATTTAGCAAAGTAAATATCTACAAAGTCTATAAGAGGAATCATTCTCCTCATCTTCTAAAACAAGTTTTTCTATTTGAGTTCTACCTCACTTCCTCTCCATGTAAAACTTCATTATTTAGTTTTCTGCCAGATTGTTTGCCCAACTAGAGTTCAGCGGTGGGTCTTTGATTGGTTGCTCATACTAGAGTGGTTTGCCAAGTGATCATCAGCAATCTCTTCTAGAGAAAAACAGTTCTACGGTATCACAGGGAGGATCTTAGTGCACCTCACAAGTAACATACAGATGAAATTAAACAAAACTAAAGACGAATCTACTAAGCCATCAAAGTAGGACCAGGTACAGCAAATTCAAACTGTTAGAATTTTTAATTAATAAAAATGAATGTCAAGATCAGGGAATACCAGGGAGTGATGTATGCCAGCAAGGGGTTTGGAAAATACCGGGCAGATGTATTTTCTGAGGCCTTTGAATACTCCTGAATTTCTTGAAAGCAAAACAATAACAGAGAAACACGGATTAAATGAAAAATGGATTTTTTCTAGTGAAAAAACAGGAATGTCAAATGCTTACAGCGAGGATTTCCCGAAATGTGATTTCAGGTTTCACGAGACCACTTTTATGTATGGGAATATTATGGATACTTATATCTGGAGCGTAGTTTATGCGGTATATGATAAGGGATACGATTGGGAGCAGAATGAAGGTAACCCCGATGAAGAAGCGGCGGGTGTTATTGGTCTCAGAAGAGGCATTGAAGGTTTGAGCAGTTCGAGCGGCCGGATTAATCCGATTATTCCTGTCGGATTCGGCCGGAGTTTTCCTTTCTCTCTTTTTGGGCATCTTGCCGTTCGCCGGTGAGCGGGACTTGGTCGGAAAAATTTTACGGGAGGCAAATGGTTGAAGATTGATTTAGTCCCAATGCAGAGTTTGGTAAAGGCCAGGGTAAATGGTCAGTAGATCGCGAGTCAATGGCAATCTTTTGAGTGTCGTTTTACTGTAGGCCCAGCTATGAATGATCAGTACCGTCGAATGGTCTATTTGAATCCACAAAGACTTTATTATCACAAAAGAAAAATCATAGTGATTTTAGGTGCAAATTACATGGACCATGCAAGGGTTTTCCTTTTGTTTTTGGCACAACCTTGCTCGGATTTTTTGGGTACATGTGGGAGCGGCATGGCAGCCTGGCTCATCTAGGACTATGCCTAATGGACCAAAGGTTTTGATCATGATCACCTTAAAGAGAACGCAGCCGGCCCCACCTTATTTAGTCTTATGTTGGTATTTTTACCTGCTTTTATTCATTTCTAGGTATCTTAGTTTTAAATTTTTAATTAAGATTGATAAATAATGAGATGGTGAGCGTTTGCGCAAGGGCAAAGTTGGGTGACTTTAAGGTCACAAGTTTGATGCTTGAAAATAAGCTCTTACAAAATTACAAGATAAGACTATGTAATATAGGCATTTGAGGTACACCCCTCCTCCAGACTCCACGTACACGAGAGCTTCTTGTACCACGCTGTCCTTTTTTATTAATAAATAATGATCATGAAAAAGTATTGTATTATATATGCATAATCTTTATAGGAGAAGGGAGAAATGATTTTATCCTATTTGCTACTTACTCTTTGCATGTCTTGTGCGGATAAATCTTATTCCCGCTAAAAGGAACTAAAATTACACTACTTTGGTTTTGTTGCGTTAGCATTATGAGGGCAATGAAGGGGAGCCTTAACGCAATGATAAAAGTTGTCGTTGTATGACCTTGAGGTCACAGGTTCAAGGTGTGGAAATAGTCTCTTATAAAATACAAGGTAAGACTGTGTACTTTAGGCCCTTTTAGTCTACCCCTTCCTCGAACCCCATATAAGCGGGAGCTTCATGCACCGGGACTGCCCCTTTTAACATTATAAGGCAAATGGGGAAATTTGAAACAAGTTTTCTAAGTCTTTTCTTGATATAAAAGAAAGAGCCAAGTAATTTATATATTAGCTCCTGGACTACTATCTTTGTTTCCATAAATATTTTAAAAAATTTCATTAGAGGAACTCAAAGGAAAAAATCATGTGTTCTATTTTTCCTTTTATCTTGTTTAACCCTGAACTTTAGGTATTTTTTCCAAAAATTTCCAACTTGTCAATATAGTACTCTGGACCTTGGACTTTTAACAAATTTTCAAAACCATCCGGAGCCATCAACAAAAGTAAAGGTGTCAAGTTTTTAGAGACGTGGCAACTATTGGTCGTCTGAACTCTACAATTTTTAGGTCTTGATGGAGGCTTAGGAGATTTGAGAATTTAAGATTTTTTTTTTATATAAGGAGAATCTTGGCGCAACAATAAAAGTTGTCGTCATGGTTACGGGTTTAGGACGTGGAATTAGTTACTTGCAGGTAAGGCTATCTCTATAGGCCCTTGTGGTGCACTCCTTCTTTAGACCCCGCATAGGTGAGAGCTTCATGCACAGGGGCTGCCTTTTTTTTAAGGGGAACAAGGAGATTTTCTGGGTTTTTTTTCTTTTTTTGAGGGGGGAGAACTAACTCATTTTGGTATTCTATTTAGAAAAAGAGAAGAATTGCAAATGTGGAAGGTTAGCCGCCAAGCTGGATGGGCAACAGTTGCCACGTCTACAAAGCCTTCACGCATGGCTTAGATGGTTTTGAAAATTTATTAAAAGTCAAGGTCCAAAGTGCTAACTCTAATTTTTTGTGTGGTTAATCCTCCCCTTTTTTTTTTCTTTTTCTCTTTTAGTCTTTTGAGGAGAGCCTTCGTGCAATGGTAGAACTGTTTTCTTGTAGAAAATGCAAGATAAGACTGCATACTATATACCCTTGTAGTCTGCCTCTTCTACAACTTAACATATATAAGAGTTTTGTGCACTGAGCTGCCTTTTTTTATATTTTAATCTTCTAAAAGTGGCTAAATTTTGATCTTACAAGTTTTCAAAAGTAGTTTTATATGGAATGGTGATGCAGTGAGACATTAGATCGCACTCCGCTTGTTCCTGGTCAATCGAGAAGTATTACTAGTCCATATTGTGTTTTCCTGTGAATTGCATTTTGGGATACCCATGTGTCGTGTGAACTATGCATATGTCTACATCATGTTTTGATTTTGAGTGTCATTGAGAATGGTTTAATCAAAGTCAATTTGGAAGTCCATGGCCCAATATTATCTATATGGATGGATTTGATGATATGTTGGAAGTTTGCTTTTAATTGTCTATATGGACGGAAGAACTCCGCCGATGTCGGTCCCAAGCTCGGATGAAAAAGGAGGTGTCAGGCACCAGCTAATAAGGAAGAAGTTGAAGATGATTTTAATTTTGTTATTTTTTTTCCTATTTACAAATGAATACACATTTATATATTAGTTTGTGAGTAAGAAGAGGATAATGAAAATCATCTCTAGCTTCTTTAAAGTATAGCAACCATAACATGATATGAATAAAAAGCTGACATTCCCTCAAGCTAGGGCGTTTTCCATAAGCGACGTGCTGCATCGGATCTTGGGTGTAGTGAAAAATTGGCAAGGGTTGTTAGGGTGTTCCCCCCAAAGCGACGCCCTACATCAGATCCAGAGTGTAATGGAAAATAGGCAAGGGCTATTAGAGCATCCCATCAGAAGCAACTCATTGCATTAGAACCCAGGTGTAATGAAAAGTGGGTATGAGTTCATGCCATGGAGGTCGAGAAGTGAGCGGGTGACTAGACTATCTCAAGAGCATAAGATTTCCATTGCCATATGGAATATAAGAACATTAACAGGTAAGAGTCTTGAGTTAGTAAATACCATGAAACGTGTGAGAGTTAACATCACTTGTATCCAAAATACCAAGTGAAAAAGTGCTAAAACCAGAGAAATTAATGGGTATAAACTTTAGTATGCAGGAAAGGATAATAACAGAAATGACGTAGGAATAATAGTTGATAAAGATTTAAAGAATAAAGTTGTCAATGTTAAAAGAATCAGTGATAAAATTATAATAATAAAACTTACTTCAAGAGAGCAGATTATAAATGTTAAAGTGCATACGCACCACAATTAGGGTTAAAAGTATAATCAAGAGACAATTTTGGATAGATATGGAGGGAATCATGCAAGAAATTCCCAACACTAAGAGGATAATTATAGGAGTAGACTTAAATGGCTACGTAGGATAGGAGAACGAAATAAGATGGGCAAACTTAATAGGTATAAAAAAAACTAAGTAGTAGAACTTAAAAGGAAAGAAAATGTGACACCTCGAGTTTTCTAAACCTTTTTCCAATTTTATATAATAATTATAATAGTAATTTGTTTTTATAAAATAGGTGAGATCCCTGAAAGAGAAAACTTGTATTTACATAATTAATGTAGTGTTCAAAAGAAATGTCCAAAAGAAAACCTGAGGATCATCTAAGATCCAAAACCACGACAATAAACAGAAATCAAATTGTTGGTACACTGAGCATGCTCAATCTAAAACCACGACAAATTAAACATGGTCGTAAAAAGACAATAATAACAGTAAGTCCAAAATCTCTCAAGGTCCATCCATGATCACCATATCATACACACATCACCAAGTAAAGATACAATATACGAATAGTATGGGTCAAATCTATGCAAAATATCAACATCCATGTACAGCTCAAAAAGTATATCTATAATTTGAAGAGACATACACTAATTGATCTCTAAAGCACAAAAAGGTAGGTAGACCTCGAGATTCTAGCTCAAATCAACGTTGCTCTACCTGCTTTCCCCTGGTGCTATCATGTTAAAATTTTGAGGCATTGGAAAATAAAGCAATATCTCAACAAGCTATGCTTGTGTAGGTGATCACATTCAATAAGAAATACAAAGAAATCATGTTGTCAAAATATCGATGTCATGGCAAATCTTATAAGATAAAACATGTACAAGGCACGTCAAATCATCAGATGTCCATAATGAATAAAACATGAAAATCATAAGTCTAAACAAATCGATATCAAGTCTAATTATCATGGCATGTCAGGCATGAGCAACACATGGATATGTATCTGTGACGACCCGGGTTTTCTCA
The DNA here is from genome assembly GCA_035236585.1 of Warburgia ugandensis. Lineage (NCBI taxonomy): Eukaryota > Viridiplantae > Streptophyta > Magnoliopsida > Canellales > Canellaceae > Warburgia > Warburgia ugandensis. The sequence goes on from CP141134.1 coordinate 71,368,317, forward strand.
TGCATTTTTAAATGCAATACCTAATTTTCTAAGGCGGGATGCATCCCTATTTGAAAACCATTTTATAAAAACCATGCAATACAGTGGAAAACCTTTAGTTTTAAACTCATTTTTGAAAACCCCGAGTGTCATTTGCCTTCACAACAACCAAAGTGGTTTTTTGAAAAACTTCAGAAATCATAAATATTTTTCCCAGTCTTTCCAAATACAAGACACAGCCCAACTATAATTAAATACAACTTCATGTCCAAAGGGTTGAGAGTTTACTTACATGTATAACTTTCTTCTTTTTGATTCACTTGCTCGTAGCACTAATATCTCCTGAGACGTCTTCTATTTATGAGTGGAACTATCCTAAAAAATGTTAAGGATAGGGTGAGTATATACTATACTCAGTAAGAGTCTATCACTACTAGTTTTATAATGCATACGATGTTTTTAAAATCATATGTTCTTTCCAAAACATGTGCATGTCTGAATACTCAAGTTCAATATTGACATCAAAATCCATTGTCAAACTGAAATACTAAAGACTTAAAGGATCATATAATCCAAAATCGAAAGTATCATATACATATATATCATAGCATAAAATGCTTCATGGAATCCAACTCATGGATATCTATCATGGTATGGTCGACCAACCTCATATCATGCCATATGCAATGCACACAAATCATCAAACCATAGGGTCCACTATGCCCACGACCTCATCGTCGTGTGATCCCCGGGTACCTGAGGACACTCGGTCATAGCCTCCACGGGGCCTATGACACGTCGACCCAGTGCCGTGACACCAGTGGTAACCCCCTGTACCACATGCAGTCGACGTAGGGACTTGCCTCTTTTTGGGCATGGTACCCATCCACCTATTAGTGGTAGAGGTCGGGTGGCCAACCCAGACCCTTCGGCATAGCACCCACGAGTTTACTTGCCCAAATCACATAAGATTAAAGAAGCCAAAACCTCTTGTTAAAACTTGTCCTCTTTGGGTCCCTCACAACTGCCTGGCCCTCGGCACTCCAGCGTCTTTTGGCAACCCTCAAGGACATGCAATCTTTACAAGTACTTAAATCATGCAATGTATGCACTTGTTTGCAACCCATATATGTGCATAATGTATATGCAATCATTTCAAAATATGGCTATGTACAAAGCATTTATCATGCATGCTGAATTAAGTCATGCAAATCAAGTCATATATTTAAAACATATGTTCTCAAAATAATAATAGTTCTGTTAAAAGAATCTAATAGTGATAGAGCACCTACCTGGCTAGGTCGCGCTAACTCTTTTGTCCTCGGACGCTCCTGATCATGATTTCGGGAATCAAGGTTAGTTTGACCTATCTTTTATAGGTTTTAGAGTAATTGGTTTTTTTACTTAGGCATCAGGGGTCCATCCCTATGCCTATGGGTATCCTAAGGTCCTACTTGGGCCTTGGTATCCTCAGTTTCCCAATGTTGTAGTGGCCACACGCCACCATCCTATTCTAAGGGTCATGCCCACCTTTGATTGGGCCTTGATCAGGGATTTTATAGTTTGGATGTGTCCGCGTTGTTGACACGGACACAACGCCTTTTGCGGCGCCTCAATCGGAACTCTAGATCTCAAGTTATAAGTGTTTTAGTGTCGCACGTACATAAGACCCTTAAGAATTAAAAGACGGAATGCTTAGGCGCTGCGCGTTAGCGTCATGTGCTCTGGCTTCCTTAACAAACCAAAAACGACGCCTTTGCTAGCGGGCTGCGCGTCTGCAGCTTGCGCCTTAGCAGGCGCATCTGCAGACGTGCGGTACGCTCCGCCCATTTTCCTCTTTAGCAGGTGCGTCCACGGACACGCCCGTTTGGTTCCTCTCAAACGCGTTCGATGCGTCTCGTCTATCTGGGCATCTTAGTCGTTGGGGGACCGGGGCGTCCTTGGGATGCCTTGGTTCGTCCCTGAGGAACCAGTGCGGCCCTGAGTACGTCCCAGGGTCCTTGGTGACTCCCTAGAGACCTATTTCCTATGGATTTTTATGCAAAAACCTAGGGAAACCGAGCCTAGGACTGTGGGTGAGATGGGTTTGGGGATTTTTTTGTGCGTACCTGCTTCGTGATTGGTTTTCTCTCCACGTTTTCTCCTCTAGGTCGCTGCTCCTCAACGGGTTTTCTCCCACATTTTGGGCTGCCATTAGAGGCGCTCAAGAGCTCTATTTATAGGGCTTTTAAAGAGGGTTCTGGAGGGGTTCTAACTGCCTTTGAATAGCGGTGGAGAAACCTCCAGAATGGCGGTGGTTTCTCCTTGAAACACCGCCGTTCCAGAAACCTCTAGAAGGTTGAAGATGAAGGGTGCCCGTATCAAAACGGGCCCCTGTGTTTTGCCGCTAAACCCTTTTTTATAAAAATTACAGTTTTGCCCTTGAACTTCAAAGGGCCATAACTTGCTCATTTTAACTCCGTTTTAGGTGATTTTGGTCTTGTTGGATTCGTTTTTCTGAGATGCATCTAATGGAACCATTTTTAGGACCAAATTCCTGGGTTTAGCCAAGGCAATTAGTGAAATGACCAAAATACCCTTATCTTTAAAACTGAACTTTTCATGGGATTTTAATATTACAAAAATTGGGGTCATTACAGTATCTATCAAAAGAGATAAGAATCTGTGTCCATATCATAATATAAAGACACGTCATAATAAAAAGAACATCATGCACAATCAAGTCTGATGAGTGTCTCAACTACACTCACGGTAATGGCAATGAGTACTCATCCCAGACTTAGGGTTCCTCGCCTGTAGCTCGCTCACCAGGTAGCTCACCCAATCCATAGGCCTGCCCACATTTGGCTACCCACATAGACTTCACCCTACAAACATCGTCACACTGTGGGTATACATACACATATGCACTGCATAGACACACATAATAAATGCATGGGCTATTAGGCTGCAGTAGCAATCACTCCAGGGTCTCAACCACTGCTACTTACCGTCAACATCGAAATAGGAGACTACTGTCCACCATGCATGAGGGATGGTCAGACTCACGTGGGTGGCCTGCCTATGACTACCACAAATCGCATGCAATTGCCCACGTCCAAGGCTGGTGTCTATCATCCACAAGTTCAGAGAGCGGGTTGCCAACCATACAACCTTCTTAGCATAGTACCCATCGGGTAGAAGCACCCGTCATAAATCGTCAATCGATGAATCAAGAATCAAAATCCATGCATAATCATTCTCAGTAAAAACCAAATTGAGAGAGAGAGAGAGAGTAATTCAATATATCAACACCATGCATTAAAAATCAATGTATAACATCCTCAAATAGTCCAATTCAATGCCACATAAAATGTATTAAGAAGTAGTGTATAAATCATGGGCAAAAGGAGTAGCAATGATATGGGCAATAATGCTGAAAAGCAATATCATGTAAACATGGTAGGACATAAAAGTCATGCTTCAAAGCTCCCAAATAATACATCATGATTTAAGAAATCATGAAAATTCTATAGGAGATGAATGGGAGTAGAACATAGTTAAGATGAATAACTAAAAAGTCCTGTAAAAGACCACTTTTGGTACTTAGGATCATAAGAGTGGAGAGATTGAGAGAAACGATACCTAGAGAATCCAAGTTGGTTGGAACAAATGGAGATATGCATATAGAGTTCTGTGTGATCGACGAGTTCCACTCAAACTAAAAGAAAACTCTATAAGATGGCTATAAGGCTAGCCATGCCATATGGATTAGAGTTTTGGGCAGTTAAGGAACATCATGTTCATAGGATAAGCATCGTAGAAATGAGAATGTTGAAATGGATGAATGGCAAGACAAGAAATGATAGAATTAGGAATGAAAACATTAGAGGAAACTTAGGAGTAGCACAAATAGGTAACAAGATGATGGAGATTAGACTTAGATGATTTGGACATGTCGAAAGAAGACTCAAAGTGGCACCGATTAGAAGAAGTAAGGCAATGCAAGTAGAAGCTTCTAAAAAGGCAAGGGGAAGGTGCGTGGATAAAAGTGGTGAGAAAAGATTTAAAAACTTTATGCCTAAATGAAGCCATGGTACACAATAAAGGAGAATGGAGGAACAAGATTCACGTGGTTGACCCCTAATTGGGATTAGGTCTTAATGATGATGATGATGATGATATGGATGGAAGGTTGTTATTTTGTTAACTTCTAATTGATCCACACACATTGGGTAAATCTGTTTCATCAAGAATGTTAAACTTTTTCCTTTTTAGTGAAAGCCCTAATATTATATTAGCAAAGTACTAAATAACCCTTGGCACCTGTGTGCTATTACAGTCATCCTTAATAAAAAAAAAGGGCAACTTGGTACACGAAGCTCTCATATATGCAGGATCTGAGGAAGAGGGACCACATGGGTCTATAGTATGCAATCTTATCTTGCATTTTGCAAGAGATTGTTTCCATGACTCAAATCCGTGACCTCAAGGTCGCACCACAACTTTACCATTGTGTTAAGGTTCCCCTTAAAATAAAGTCTAGAGGGTCTTCAAATTATGCGTCAAAACCTGGGAGTCATCATTTACAATGTTTTCCTTGACTTAGATGAGCCATATTTTGAAATTCTCATCCTTTAGTATGAGAAATGAACATTAAAAGAGTTTCAGGAGTTGCTAGGATCATACTCCAATGGATGAGAATTCTAGAGTATAGCCAAAGTCAAAGGTTACATTTTAAATGTTTTGAATATTAAAAAACCTGACCAATTTAGAGTAGTCATAGGAGCTTATTCACGCAACAATTGAGTTGTCGTTGTGTGACCTAGAGGTCATAGGTATGAGGCGTGTAAATAGCCTTTTGTGAAAATACAAGGTAAGATTGCTTACTATAACCTTTTGTAGTCCACCCTTTCAAAGCCACCCCATAGAAGCTCATTTTCTTGTAGAACATAGAAAGAAATTTTCACACCAAATTGCGGGCCTATTCATGCAAAATTAGTGCAACTCTAAGCTTTCCTCCATCTTAGATGGGCGATGCACACTTATTATGATCTTCTAGATAAAATGATCCTAACCACATGTCCCTAAATGAATATTGAATTGTAAAACATTAATCAATTGGACAATCAAAATTTATGGGCCGTATTTCTAAGCTGTGGCCATGATATGAACAGTCTAAATTCCCCACTCATCTAAGGAAGGTGAAATATGACACAACACGATAATACGACTCGATCTGAAAATAACAAGCCAAAAATTGTGTCGTGCTTGGTTCAACCTATATTGACTCCCATCTTGTTGACCTGTTTGACTCATGATCTGTTAACTTATCGTGTTCACCTATCTAACTCGTCATGTTAACCTATCTAAGTGGCTACTTGTTACCTGTCTGATTCGAAACTTATTAACCCATCTGAACTCGCGGCTTGTTAAACCTGTCATATTACACGAGTCGTGTCACGTAGCATCGACTCGTTTAATAGATAGGTCGTGTTCAAGTGACTTATTCTTGCCACGATTAATCGTGTGTCGTATACTCTAATGGTCAATCTCAACGCAATCCAATCCGACAGTACGATTTGTTACCTAACGCAACCCGCCAACGCGATTTGCTACCTGACTGCCAAACACCTTACGTAGAAGCGCAGACAGCAGGTAATTTTCTCTCGTTTCCATCCTCGTGAAAGACCCCATTTAAGGGAAGAGCTAAAGGAAGAAATTGTTGTCAAAATCATCATTTCTGCAGTCAGTAATGGGGTTCCTGGATTCATTGATCAATCCATCTCGCAACTGGTTCGCCGCCCAGCACTACAAAGCCCTCTCCAAAAGCCTCCGAAAATATGGTGCACCCACTCTCTCTCTCCCTCCCTCTGTGAATTCCTCCATATAGGAATTCTGTTTCTGATGGATCTTTTGGGAAATTTCCAGGGCTCCGATATGATGATTTGTACGACCAAAAGTCCAATCTCGATATTAAGGAAGCCCTTAATCGCCTACCTAGAGAAATTATTGATGCGAGGCATCAGCGTCTCAAGAGAGCCATGGATCTCTCCATGAAACATGAGTATTTGCCCGGGGATTTACAGGTTTGTATCTATACATCCACATTTCCATTTTTAGGGGATTTAGATGGGATTGATTAGCGTTTACTGATCTAATGGTTCGTTGGCTGAGTTTGTTTTATTAGACTTTGATTCATTCGTAAAGTGACATTCTTTGGTTCATAACTGGTTTGAGAATCGAAATGCAGTGGAGAAACTGTAAAATTCCTGTTTTTGCATTATATCATGCTCGTACGTTTGGTTTGTACTCAATTTGAGAATCAAACTATGGTTGAGAAACTGTTTCATTCCTCATTTTAGTTCCTGTGTCATGAAAAGGTTTGGCAAGCTTCTGAAAGGTTATAAGTTTTAGTTAGGATCAGTGATAGAAATTTCTGCACAATTACGCGTATGGACTGTAAGGAATAGACATTTGCTATCTTCTTTCTCAAGATGAATTGCTTTTTTAGTCTACGTAAAACTTTTCATAAGATTAGTTTCCTCACAGCCAAACACCAATAAATTGAACTCTGTACTGTATAGTTTTTATTACGTCATTTAGAGTTCTGGAAGCGTATTTACCAAGCAATCTAGGAACATCATTCATCGAACTATGAATGCACTAACAACTGACCAATTAGAATGGACATGCATGATGCATCATAATCCAAACTTATAAAGTTCAAAAGCAAATGCATTCCAGGTCTGTCTCATGCCTTAATTTCTCAGTTGGGGGATAAACCTGGGTTTCTTCTCACAGATTTGAGAAAAGAATCACAAATCCTTAGGAATGGTCCCCAAGCTACTGAGAAATGTTAGATATGCACATGGTCCAGGATTGGATTATGGAAGACCATATCGGATGATACATGTGAATATTGGATGACAAGCTATTTAAAAGGAAAGGGCTGTAAAAGATACATGGCCATAGCATGTGGGTATCACTTAACATTTGGCAGGTTGATTAATATGCAGGACAATATGTTATTTCCATGACGTATGTAAAATTTGAGTTCACTATGTCATCCTTTTCATTCTTTATGATCATTTCTTTACAATATTGTTCCTAATCTCGATTTTCTAATATCCAGATTATTGTATTGAGTTGATGTATTGCCTCTATAAATATTGGCATCCTTTTCATTCTTTCTGATCATTTCTTTACAATATGGTTCCTTATCTTGATTTTTTAATATCCAGATTATTGCGACCGGTTGATGTACTGCTTCTTCTAATAAATATTGGCAAAATGGATATGAGAGCTCATTCATCCATCTTTTGCACATTTGTTTCGGTTTATTAGAAATATTTTTTCTGAAGAAAAGTAAAGCCTTTTGTAAATCTCTGCATGTTATCCAGTAGGGTATGCAAAAAGTGCAACCAGTTCATTAAATTTTGTCTTTTTTTGCAGGCAAAGCAGACACCATTTAGGTACTATCTTCAGGATATGTTGGCTCTTGTAAGTTCTTGTTGCCTCCTTCATAGTTACTTCAATTATGTAGGGGGAAAGCTTTAGTTTTAGCGCACAGTATTCATATACCTCAGAAACTTATTTCATGCCCATTGGTCTATGGCTCAATAAATAAGATGCGACTTTGTTAGAAACGTGGATGATTTGGCAGTGTGTCAAGCTATATTACTAGAAATTCTTTATTTAAGTTTAATTGCCGTCCATTAGGGCATGGGGCTTGGATTCTTCAACATTTTTCAAACCTTGATACTCTGTATGATGCATTCTTTACACAATATAATGTTATGAAACTCTCTTTAGTCAATAACCATTTGTAAATTAAGAGATGCGGATGTGTTTCTGCTGCAAAATTCCTAGGCTGACTCTCGCAATATATGAACTGCTACAATCAATAGGCATTGCTGACAAAACTAAGTAACTTGATTGACTTGGTCATTCTCGTGATTGAAAAGAAAAGTCACACACAACCTCGAGCTTTTTGTATTGTCCTGCATTAACTTAACTGAAAGAAGAGGGAGAAACTGTATTGGGTACTTGAAAAACTGAATGAGTACATGTAATTTGGTCATCTTCTTCTAACTTCATCAAGTTTTCAATTTCAGTTACATGATCTTACTTCTTAGATTCTTCTCATTGTAGAAGAATATCAAGATGCATTTCATGTATGCATCAAGGAGCCATCAGGGAAGGAGGGAGAGAGACGACAGGTTACGATGGGCTGTGCTGTGCTGGTGTCGCTTATGGCAAACACTTAATAGCAATGGCAAGATATCCAATAATGGAGATATTTGCTTATGGTTAGAGAAGAAATATTCCCTAGTTGGGGTTTGGTTTTGTGATAGAAATTCTGTCGACTGCAGCCCTTCATTCATTTTTTTGCACCGTGGTCTGAAGTTTGGATGGACAAAGTAACTCTGACTAAATTGATCTTCTTTACTCATCAGTGGTAACATGAAGAAAGAGTCTCATCTGGCTGTGATGCTCTAGGCAAAACAAATTCATCATCTAAATTAAATCATATCTTTAGCGTGGGACTAATTTCTCAAAACTTGAATTCTGCTGAGCTCGACCTAGAGAAATCCAAAGTCGACTGGGAGAAGTAAATGATTGAAATGGGCAAAATTTAGGTAATTCATGTAAGTCAAAAGAGTTCTTCCTAGTAGGAAAAAGTGATTACTGGGAGGCTTGAGCACAGATCCTGGATGGAAGTGCTTTCTTCACAACCACTAGGTTGGTGGATCCAAGCCTACTTACTGTTCAAAACCAAAAGTAAATGAAAGAGAGATAAGTTAACTAGGACGTGAATTTAGCAACAAGGTAAAACCTAGTTGACTTTGATGGAAGTGATAGCTGACTCAGGGAGATGTAAACATTGTGTGATAAGTAAGACCATTGGAAACCCGTCTACCATACTTATTCTTGCATTTTCTGTAAAATCCAGTTTTGCCCTTCCGTTGATATTACCGATCTCCTTTTTTGTGGTCGATTTTCCATTGACTGTTACAGCCCCAACAGGTTACTAACTGAATCAGAAGTAGAAATTGTTGGGAGCTTTGTCAGTATGAAACTAGCAGAGTGCAGTCTCATCTTGGGGAATATCAGTAACATTCCTAAACTTTGTGGCTTCCTAGTACTTCAAGTAATCTCTATGTTAATGGGCAGGGGCATAATTCAGCTGACATCCTCTGATGCAAGTTCTGCAAATGAATCAGAGCATCAACAAGTGGGCATTGCTTCTCTATATTTAGTACTTATGATAGCTTACTCATTCTGGAAAACTTTGTGCGGTTTCAATTGCATAATTCAGCTAACGACAATGTTTCAAGGACTAAAACACAAACCAAAAGTCAATGAGTGATCAGATCTTCTTTTTTGATTGTTCACATCTTTAATAATGTGCTCATGAGGAACGAATATACAACACTTGGGTTCTTCATTAGTATTTTTTTCAACTCAGTTTTGCTTCTATTTGTGTTCATTATCAGTTGTTGCTTGTTCACTGGGGTTTTGTTCTATTGGTTCATATGGTATACATGTTAATTACATGCTATTTACTACTGATCTCTTGCATATTTTCTGTATGATAACTCCAGTATAACTGAAAGGCTTAGCCTAGTTAGTGATCTTCCTACAATCTTTTGTTTTCGTTTGTCAATGGGCATGCTATTGGTTTGAACCAAGATCTTAACAGAAACTCGTAAGTCGAAAACAAAACTTTGGTAATTGTTAGGAAGAATCCCGGGTTTACGAACAATTTTCATGTACTGTTGTTGTGCAGGTAAAGAAGGAGAGAGCAGAACGTGAGGTGCTGGGTGCTTTGCCTCTTTATCAGCGCACAATTCCATGATTGTCTTAAACATGGATTCCTGTCTGGTGCCTTAATTCGCAACGGACTAAGGTGCTAGCATTAGTTGTTGTGATGAACTTCTGTGGAGGAGAATCAAAAGCTCAGTTCAGTTAGTGTTTTGCGGAATTGATTTAAAGGGAAGTTTTCATTAAACATTGTTTGCCATCATTTCTTGGTCATCAATAATGTGCATATCAAACTTTGGGTGGCATTGTGTCAGCATGAACAGCCAGTACAGAGTGAGGTTGATTTCTCAGCTTATTTTGTGAAGACTTGATTACTTGCAAATACAGGCACGATTCCGGGAGGCAGTGTGGCTCTCCTCATGACTGTGAAATGTAGAGACTCATATCATTCTACTTCTGGGAATGATGCAAGGGACTTAAGGTGGTTGCGCTTTGATTGCCCGGAATATAAGGGCAAGGGATGCCCACAGTGGATGGCTCGTAATAAAATGAATGGCCCATATTGTACTTCCAGAAACTATGCCGCCCATGCTATGTTAACTATGAGATGGATGAGCCAGAACCAATACCAGAAATTATCTAACAATTCTGCCTCTTATTCAAACAGAGCTAAAGGAGTGAAATATTAACAATCATCCTTGAATCCCAGGCTTACATTCGTCGGATAGTGGAATTTTTTACATATGAAACACCCTCTAGGATGAATGGTTTGAATCGCCAAAAGGATGGCTATCTTGGTCTTTTGCATGCATACCTATCAGTCAAAGAAATATAGGCCTGCCTGCCATCCACACCAGAATAGATGAAGTTTTTCTAAAAAACCTGCTAGTGGAGGAAGACCTCCTAGAGATAAGAGACATAGGGCTAAAGAGAGAGCCAAAAAGGGATCAGATAACAAGTATCTATAGACAGCTAAAAAGACAACGATTGCTAAGCTGCCACTTAGTAGGCTTCAATTTGCTATAAGCAGGACAGGACCTAAACAAGAAATCTGGAGCAAGCGATTAGGAGAGCAGACAGTCAGGGCCTATTAACCCTGTGATCGTCTAATTCGCCTCGTATTTTGTTTCATTAGACTATGGATTTCCATCTAAAGAAGACAAATGTGTGAAAAGAGAAGAGATGCTAAACTATTATGTTTTGATAGGAGGAACTCTAACAGCTTAAACCCCAATTAGTGCAATAGGATGTGTCTATTTATCTATCTCTTGACTTAAAATGGGAGCAGGCCACTAAAGGCACAAAAATAGAGGGTAAGTTGAGATTCTAATGCCCAGTTCAAATCAGCATATTTATGCTTTACTCTGTGTAACTCTTCCTCAGCTAGGCTTTAATAGACTCATTTTCAATGGTTTCTTTGATCAAACTAGAGGTTACCAAGGAACCATGCATGGCACTGAATAGGGAGCTGCGGAATACACCAGCGATCACCTAACATGTGAAATGGATGCATAAGGATATTGTGCTCAGCTTGGAATACAATCATGCACACTACTATATCTTTCAAAAGGGCAAAAGGATTTCTGAGAGTTCTTTCATGAATCTGAAAGAGAGTGCTTGGGTTCTCCCAATAACTAAAGGTGTATCATGCCTGATGATAACAGGGGTTCACGGTGGTGGAGAAATTGAGTATAAAGCTTGACTAGTCCCCGTAGTTACCCTATGGGGTTGTCCTGACAGGTTTGGCGATCATCCACGCAATTAGTAATGGTAAGGATTGATTCATAGAATAACTTTGTATGTGATTGATGATCATGTAAAGTGGAACTGATTTTCGCTATTTGCATTAAGCTCATGCCACACCTCCACTTTGACATGAAAGGGGTCCCACCTCGTGATGATTCTAGCTTATGATCTCACCCGTTCATCTAATTTCTTACAATTTTAAGCGGAAGCATTTGGATGAACAGATCGCATCATTCAAAGGACAGCCCTATAATGCAAAAATCAGGCAATTTGTTTGGTTAGAATTCATAGTTTGGGACAGACAGCCTCTTCCTTATCTTTAACTCTTTCGAGTTCCCACACGGAAACCCAATCAAGCTCCTTAGCCTAGTTCGTTCGCTACGTAGAAGATTGGCTGAGCTTTCACCTTTCATATACTCATAAATTAGAAACTTACAAAGAGGTTTAGAATAGAAGCCGTGAAACTTCATGATGTTACGGTGGCAAACTTCTATTTATGCTCTGCTCTCACTTCTATGGAAAAATCACTATCCTGCAATAAGTAGAGCTTCTTAATGGCTATTATTCCACTTGATAGATTTGCTCAGTACACTTTGCCATATCCGCCCATGCTGGTGGTGTCATCATTGAAATCGTTTGTGGCTCGGATGATCTTTTTTCTAACTGATCTTCTCTTTGTAATTCCAAATTGAAAATAAACCACTGTTTTCACTTCCATCTGACCATCTGTTTGTCATTCTCCATGATAGTAGCAGATACAGATGCAAGAACTGTGGTGTCGTCATGTGACCTACAGGTTACTGATTCAAGATGTGAAAACAGCCTATTGTAAAAATGCAATATAAGGTTGGGTACTATAGACCCTTATGGTCCACCCCTTCCCTGAGCCTTCATAGGTGGGAACTTTGTGCACCAGAACTGACCTTTTAAATATGGGAGTTGAAACTCTCAGACATCTACTGGATCATTTCATCCCGAAGAATGACCAAAATGTATCCTGGAAGAAGCCAAGAACAACAACTAAATAGTTATGAGTTTGATTTTGATTTTAATATCATCCTTTGATTGATAAATTTAGTAATTTATATAGAGAGGTGGACCACGAAATGTATTAGTGAAAGCAGATCGAAATCGATCTTATACTGGACATGCTTTCCGACGGGCTAAACAAATTCACGCGTCAGCCAATCCTACAACTCACAATCCTTAAGAGTTAAATTACTAAAATTAATAATTTTCTATTACTGCACATTTTCCAACTTTCCATGCATGCATGCCCATTAATTTCCCTACGTTTGGTGCCAGCAGATTAACGGTTTTGATCAAAACAAAAACTAGACCCACCTGCCAATTTTGTGACTTTTATTTCCTTTCATGAGTAATTAGAAAAGTAATCCACCTTAGAGGCCAACCGAGTTATTTAAGATGGTAAGAGGGCATTGAACTAACCCCCTAATGGACTTTCTGACCGTGGATTTTCTCCTGTAGAAACAAGTAGTTAGAATTATCCAATAGGAGAAGAAGTGATTAGGATCACTAACTAAATCCTCGGTCCCACATGTATTGCCATCCAGTGACCAGTTTTGGTCAATTCCACCCTCGCCAGCTCCATTGCCTTCATGAACCTTTCAACTTGGTGACACCGAAATCAGTCATCATCAGTGCCATTTTTCATCATGATCAGCACATATTCTCTCTCTCTCTAAGCTCCTTGCATAAACAAGGAGAAACTGCAGCTGCAGCTGCAGAAAATCAACGTAAAATCAATGTGCCTATATATCAACCATGAAAACCAAACTGCTATTAAGAAAGCTCACTTCCTCACCTTCTAATCTCTGTGTTTTCCTGAGACCTCCTCACTCTTCTTCCATTCCCTACCTTCGTCCACTGCTTTCCATACATTCTCACTTTCAGTCCTTACTTTTCTCAGCCCAGCACTCAGCGCCATCCTTGAGCCTAAACCCAGACTTCAACGTCGCCAAAATACTTGCAACGTAGCGTACTCCAAAAGATATCTTGGAGCCTAAACCCAAACAACAGAGACTCAGATAGCCAAGTGAGGTGAAGGGTAAGAAATGAATAAACCTTTGGTGGATAGCCTAAGCAGACTATGGCTGAAGCATGAATATCTTCTCTACCAGCGACCATGCAGCATCGCATTGGCTTTGGTGGGAAAGTCGACGGGTTCGAGTTATTGATTAGGTGTCATCTGATAGCTAATCCATGATGTCAATAGGATCCGTCGTGTGACCTTGAGGTCATGAGTTTTAGGCCTGTAAACAGCCTCTTGCAAAAATGCAAAGAAGGCTACGTACCATTGACCCTTGTGATCCGCCCTTTCCCTGAACTCCACATACATAAGAGCTTTATGCACCAGTGCTGTCCTTTTAGGAGGAGCTTTGCGTTTGTCTCCGGATATGTCTGCCAATCATTCAACCTGCTAGTCTTTGAACACGAGTACTAGTCATGGTACAATTTCATCCACTATAATCTGCAAGTTTTCTTGATTAAGTTTTACCCTGCACTCCGACGTTTCTACAGGTGAATTGAAGAACGCATTCCATGAAAGCATGGAATGTACCACAAATGTCAATTCTGTTCTCGCCAATAGTTGCAGTATTAAACAGTTGTGCCAACTAGCTGTGGTAGATAGTTTGCCTGTAAAATGTTAACTTCAGAAACTTGCTCCAATTCAACCAAATGCCTATTCTTATAGATAATTTTGATAGTGAAAGCTCACAAATTTCATCAAACCAACTCTTCCCTGGAAAAGGAGCCCGAGCCTCAGTTTTCACAAAAGATAGTTTACATGGGCAGAGCTTAGGTTACAATATAAAGGGAAATCAGAGGAATCATTGGTCAGTAAACCAACTGAAATGGGTAATCAAATGTTACCACTTCAACCTCATTAAGGGCATTTCCTAGCATTTCTTTCCACCTACAGAAATATCACCATTTTTAGTTCAATTGGAGAGGTTTCCAATTCATAAAAAATTAACAAGGAGAGCTTTTGAACCCCTCAAGAGAGCTGCAAAAGCCTTCACCTAGGTTTCATATTGCAGACAACAACAACATCTAAAATTTTCAAAAGTTTCAAACTTACTGTTCAACAGGCATTCATCATCCATTAAATCGAGACCAAATATAATGGGGAAGCAGATTAATAAGCAGGATAATGAAGTAATTTCACGATTTCTCAAAGGATAAGCTGTTTGATTTTGGGAAATTTTTACAAAGGGAATGAGAAGAAGAAAACCTCAACCTCCATTGAGAGCTGAAGGAGCTCCGGCGAATCCTTTGACCACCCATCTTCCATCGGATTATCATCATTCTGGTTGAATTGATACATTACATGGAATTTAAAATCTGGCAATGGGAGGTTGGCATAATCACACCACTCCCATTGTCCAATTGTTTTCCAATTAGTCATTGAATGGTTCTAAATTTTACAATGTAACAAAAGAATCAATTCAAACGAAAGAGTATCTAATGATTTTCCATTAGGAATTCGTATATTCTGACAAAATAAGAAGTTATCCTCGGCTCATACCATAACATAATTCAATAGGCATAACAGAATCAAGTCAATCAGACTCCATTGATAACCAAAAATCTAAAATGCAGCTTGTTGTTCTTGGTTTAGACATAATGCAATTCCTTCATGCTTCAATGTGCCATAGATGGGCGCACATTCGGTAGGACGTCCGGGACGCATGAAAGCAATTATAAGATCAAGGTTGGGCACTTGGGCCATGCTACAAAATTAAGCCTGGCCATTATCCAATCATATAAATGGTCGAGATCATGGAAACAATGGGTTCCAGTCATATTTCAGCCTGCTCCAAGTGAAAACATGCGCATGCACCGTATTACTTCATCTGATCCAGATTTGACGATGATTGTTTATAAAGGTTGATGGGCAGGTAGATCTGAGACGTACGTGTTTCCCACTGGAGTACTCCATGTGGATATCTGATTACCTTCTAATGAAGATTCAATAGCATCGATATAACACCCACTATTTTTAAATTCCAAAAACACATAATTGCGTGGAAATTTGAGAATTTGTGAAAAATAGAGTTTGAAAATTTTAGAGATAAAATAATGAGTTAAAACCTCAATATTTGAAGTGTACACAAGAAATAAAATTCAACGATACTAAGAATGCTAAAATTGGAGATCATAAAAAAATTGAAAAATTATTTTAATTTTTATATTTTTTATAAATTAATTAAAGGAGGTAAAATACTAATTACCTTTGTGGATCCCATAAGGACGGTTTCTCAAAACAAGACTCTCAAAGACATTAAATGAGTATAGAGGTAATCATTTTTTTATTTAGGCGGGGGTGGGTAGGGAGCTTTAAATGACCTACATCGTAAATCTCCCTATATTTACTCTCCCTCCCTGTTTCCCGTGCCACCGGCAATAACGCCACCGACGCCAGAGCAATGACAACGACGACGCTATTTCCCTCCTTTGTGTGACGAAACCTTTCCCCCTGGCTGGCCTGACTGAGGTAGGCCCCCATTCTCTTTTCGCCTTTCCATTTCCGGCATGTATGCTGTGTTTTTTTCTTCTATTAATGTCGGAAAAGGGCGTGGATTGCCATTTTTGGTGGCAGTATATACCTTACTATTTTTGTGAAAATAAACCTATGAAAGAGTGTCAGATGGATGATCTAAACCGTTCATCTTGTGTATGATGGAAAAAGGAACAAACTCATGAACTCTCATTAAAATCTAACAGCAAGGGATGCAGCAAAAAGTGAAAAATAGTAAAGGGGGAAATTTTGTAAACGTAAGAAAAATTGAGTAAAAATATTAACAACATATAAAATCAATGAATGAAAATGCCATAAAGTAAGTGTACGTGAAAACCGAATCAAAATGGTATAAAAATCACAAAATTTGGACAATGTGGGCGTTGTAGGCGGCTACCGGAGTTCGGTCATCGTCTTTGGTTATGGTGACCGCACAGGACGTAACATGCACGTATGGGTGGCGCACACATCGTCTCTGAGCGCAGTGGAATGCTCGTGCATCCTGGAGACGGTGACGCACGTGGGATGCGTTCTGTACCTGAGTCATGCGTGCGTGCATCCCGACAATGGTGACGCACACGGGACGCATTCCATACACATGTCATGAGCGCATGTGTCCCATGACGCCGCTTGATTATTTAATTAATTTTAGATTATTTTGACCCATTCATTAATTAAAAGCTCAATTTATGGAGCTATCAAAGACATCTGTTGCTATTGTCTCTACAACCTAGACCTAGATTTGAAAAGAAAACTTTGATTTGACCACTTTTTAATTTGTAAAATTACAAAATACTATTCAATGACATAGGTCAGGCCTTGGAAATTGATTATATACATTAAATATAAGATGATCTAGATGATTAGAAGGACAAATCCCATGTCATTGTCAAGAAAAGTGATCTTAATTGTTGATTTGATCAGGTGCCTTAGGATTGGCGATTAGAGAACAATCTGACCATTAGATCAATGTGTAATCATGGAGATACATGTAAATCACTGAACAAACATTGAAATTTGATAAATCATGATGAAAATAATTGGAATTAACGATTAGATGTTGATTATAAGTGATAAAAAGCGATCTAATGGTTGGATCATCTTCAAACTTCATGAGATGAAAGAGACTAACCCTTTATTTATTAAGGAACATTAATTGAATGAATCATTACATATATTGATGATCAAAGATGAAGAATAATGGTTTGGATGTTAGAAAAACCAACATCTATTTTAGGTTTACTCTAATAGAGGGTTAATCAGATGATCTTAGCCGTTAATATAGGATTAAATGCCATATCAATAAAGTTATCACTTGGATTTGTTTATTTTGAGATGTGAGAATACCAAGTGATCGACGACTTATGATGTGATAGGCATATCAGGATGCATGACGTGATATAACTTACGAGCCTAATTGAAGTACAGCGTTTTGAGGTAGGTAATTATATTTGAGATTTTTCCATGATTTCTTAAATCATGATGTATTACTTGAGAACTTTAAAGCATGAATTTTATGTCCTACTATGTTTGCATGAGATTACTTTTTAGCATGTATTGTCGATATGTTTGCTACTCCTTTTATGCATCATTTATGCACTACTTTGTAATACATTTTATGATGCATCGATTTGATTATTTGAGGATAATATACATTGATTTTTTTATTCATGATGTTAATATAATGAATTACTCTCACGATTTGGTTTTATCGAGAATGATTATGCACGAATTTTTTATTCTTGATTCATGGTTTGTTGATTTATGACAGGTGCTTCTGCTCAATGGATATTATGCTAAGAGGGTTGTAGGGTTGGCTACCCTCCCTCTGAACTTGTAGATGATAGACACAAGCCCTGGTATGTGAGCAACTGCGTGCGGTTTGTGGTAGTCATGGGCAAGCTACCCACTCGAGTTTGACCAGCTCCCATGCATAGCGGATAGTAGCCTCCCGTTTAAGTGTCGACGGTGAGCAGTAGCGGTTGATATATTGAATTACTCTCTCTCTCTCTCTCTCTCTCTCTCTCTCTCTCTCTCTCTCTCTCTCTCTCTCTCTCTCTCTCTCTCTCTCTCGACCGATTTGATTTTTATTGAGAATGATTATGCACGGATTTCGATTCTTGATTTATGGTTTGACGATTTATGACCGGTGCTTTTGCCCGGTGGGTTCTATGCTAAGAGGGTTATAGTGTTGGCCACCCGCCCTTTGAACTTGTGGATGATAGACACCAACCCTGGATGTAGGCAACTGCGTGCTGTTTGTGATAGTCATAGGCAAGCCACCCACGCGAGTCCAACTAGCCCTCATGCATGGTGGACAGTAGTCTCCTGTTTTGGTGTCGACAGTGAGTGGCAATGGTTGGAACCCTGGAGTAGTTGCTACTGCAATATAATAGCCCATGCATTTATTTTGTGTGTCTATACAATGCATATGGGTATGTATACCCACAGTGTGACGATGTATGTAGGGTGAAGTATATGTGGGCGGCCAAATGTAAGCAGGCCAATGGGTTGGGCAAGTTACCTAGTGAGTGAGCTACAGGTGAGGGACCCTAGGTTTGGAATAAATACTCATTACCATTGATATGAGTGTAGTTGAGACACTCTTAGGTTTGATTGTGCACTATGCCCTGTTTATCATAACATGCATTTATATAATGATATGAACACAGATTCTTATTGCTTTTGATGATGCATATTCATGTGTTGCTCATGCCTTGCATGCCATGATAATTAGATTTGATATCAATTTGTTCAGATTTATGATTTTCATGTATTATTCATTATGGACATCTGATGATTTGAAGTGCATTGTACATGTTTTATCTTATGAGATTCACTATGACATTGATATTTCGCGCCACATGATTTCATTGTATTTCTTATTGAATATGATCACCAATACAAGTGATAGCTTATTGAGGTATTGCTTTGTTTTGTAACGCCTTAAATTTGGAGTGTGATAGTGCTAAGGGAAAACAGGTGGAGTAGTATTGATTTGAGCGAGGATCTTGAGGACTATCTACCTTTTTGTACTTTAGAGACTAATTAGTGTATGTCTTATCGACTTGTGGTTAGAGGTTTTGGGCTATACATGAATGTTGATCTTTTGGATAAATTGGAACCACACTTTGTATAATGTACCTTTACTTGCTGATGTGGTAATCATGGATAGACCCTAGGAGATTTTGAGCATGCTATTATTACTATCTTTTTCACGGTTGGTGTTGATTTGTCATGGTTTTAGATTGAGAATGCTTAGCTTATCGATGATTTTTTTTTTTTCATTGTCAGTGGTTTTGAATTTTGGATGACCCTTGGGGTTTTCTTTTTGGACATTTCTCTTGAACATTGCATTAATTATGTTAATTGCAAGTTTTCACTTTCAGGATTCTACCTATTTTATAAAATGTATTATTATTATTATTATTTATGTATTAAAAAAAAGTTTAGAAAAACCTACGTGTTACAATGATATAGAGCTGCTTGCTTCTCTCACCCATTGAAATGTCCTGCAAGTAATTGGACCCATTTTATGCCTCCATCAAACTAGAAGTGATGGTGGTTAGCATTGGCCCACAAGGAAGGGGGCTACATGTCACAAGGTTGCACTTTCACCTATGCTAAACCCTGCGGCACTTGTGCACAACTCCAATTCCTGGGCACAAGTCAGCCTTTAACCCTAAACTCTCACTTGCTAGGGCTACACTCACTCACTCACTCAAGCAATGAGAGGAACTCAAGAGAACTCAGAAAGGAACTCTCCTACTGTATTAACTTTAACTGAACTCTGAGCTGATTACAAGTGAGGAGCTTACACCTATTTATACTTGCTCTCCCCCATCCACCTCCTCAATGGATGGTCCGGATTATTCCAAATGTCTACAATCCAACGGTTATAGACTACTCTAGAACTCTCCCTAGAGAACTCTACACAACTCTACACACTTCTCCAACCTTCTATCTTTCTACGTATTTAGAGAGATTTCCAGAAACCGGGCCTTCTAGATTCAGGCCAAGTTCCATGGACCTTCACAAGCAAGCCTGAGTCCCTAAGGTCAGGTCCATGTCCCAAGTGAGCCTTCTTTAGAGGCTGCAAGCCTTGGTCACGGGCCTTGCAGTGCAAGTCCGTGACATACAGCTGGCCTATAACTTCTAAGAAAGGTAAAGTCACACTCGACCAATTTGGAACCTGCTTCTCTCTCATATACGCCGCATATATCCTACCTTCAGGTGCAATTGAAGTGGTGGAATGTCATTCAACCTACTTGCTGTACTAGTGGATTGCATTGAAGTTCTAGAAGTCAAACCCCAAAGGAAAAACTCAAGAAAATAAATATTATCTTCGTTTCGCTCCAAAGCTCGACAATAAAAGCGATTCTAATCAGGTCGTCAACAGTATCTATTATCTAATCCATAATTCTAATCGAGCTTAACCTAACCTCCAAAGTTAAGTTTTAAAATGATTAATCACGCATTGCGTTCTTTGATTTTTCAAGAAACGCGCCAAATCGGGTCCTTGTTGGGAACTGTAGCGTGTACCACTGTTGGAAACTATAGATCTGTAGATTTGATATCACACACACACAAACACAAGTGGATTTACGTGGTTCAGCCTGATCTGGCCTACATCCACGGGACAAGGGAAAATCAATCACTAGCAAGAATAGGAATACAAAGGAGGAGGAGGAGCATCAGATCCTCACTCTACTCTACACCCTTCTACCTTCAGATCAATAGATCTGATACTTACAGCCCTACACCCCTTTCTTTCTCTCTGTTCTGTCTTCTGCAGAGATCGAATCTCCCCTATTTATAGGGTGAGATGATCACATTTGTCAAGATCTGCAGCGCAGCAGATCTTGACCAATCTCTGTTTCTTGCTAGCCAATGTTGATTTTGACTGATATTTCGGTGCAGAAGTCTGATTTGGCTGCACCGAATTCTGACTTTTGTCTTTTTTTCATTTTTCAGATCTCATGGGTATGGACCCATCAGTCCTGCGACAAATGCTTTCATGTGGGCAATGTTTGGATTTTTCTTCAACTAAGTGTTTTTGAAGATTTCAATTCACGAATCTTATCCATTGAGCGATAAGAGTCATGTTTCAAGTGAACGAAGCGTAAATGATAAAAAAGTTGAAATAGGATTAGCAGATCCATTAGCAACCTGAAAACTGCCCTTGAAACGGTGAAAATCAAACGAATGTCAATGGGAATCCATCCACTTCTCTTTGCTAACAACGATAAGCCTGCCGATGCTCCAAGGGGTAACCTTTCGACTGATCTTGGGACAGGTTTTGGGAATCACTAGGATGTGGTTTCTGCACTAATATCAAGTGGCAAAGATATGACGGTCCACTATACCCAGTCAAGTTTCCTGATGTTACAATTTTTCAGCCTATAAGAAGGATCATAAGTTCAATGCTTAATTAGCACAAGCCAAGGAGGAACTCTCATGTGTGGATCCCCACGGCATTCATTGTTCAGTCTCCCTCAAGTGCTTCTGACCTTGCCATGAAAGGTGGAGGGATTACCACATTGGCTGGGTTGGAAGTTGTTGTGGGGAGCGAACAGATGGTGCTTCGCTTGGGTTAGCTATCTGTGGATTTTCCGGGGCGTTAGTTGTTCACTCCCCCTCAAGGGCTTCGAACCTTGCCATATAGGCTTGACCAAGCTGGTTCCGCCACATAGGACAGTTTGAGGTTCTTGAGAGGGAGAATGAACAAATTCTGTCTCGCCTACATGGATCGTTTCCACTTCTAAGTTTGCCAAGTAGGCATTGCCAGACTTGTCTAGAGCAAAAGGTTATCCATGGCACCCACAGCTCACTCTCCCTCAAGAGCTTCTTGCTTTGCCTCCAAGGCTGGCCTGAAGCACTTGGGGGAGAGTGGATAGTGCGTCTCATGCTTTCACTAAGTTGATCTGGAGGTGCAACACCTATCATCTTTGTTCAAGGTTTGTACCAAATTACATTCGATGTTATCTTTTGAGCTAAAGAAAATGCCCTGCAGTGTCTTTGTCAGCACATAACACATTCTTTTATTGGTGCCTTCAATATTCTGTTGACTTGTGAACGGTGGCTCGAAAACATGGCTTTTGCTGATCCTCATGGCCTTCATCATCATATCGCCCTCGTTCAACCTCCATCAAGCGCTTCTAAGATTGCTAAGGCGATTGTTGGGATCAGATGCTGGGCAGAAAGTGACCGTGGCATTCACTGCTCACTCTACCTCGAGGGCTTCAAGCAATGCCTTTAAGGCCAGCTCCAAGCAACTAGATTGCGTGGACAAGTGTCATGTTTTCATGAAGTTGATCTACTGGTGCACCGTCTATTCATCTTATTTTGTTCTAGGTCTGTCCCATGTCATTATTCTTACAAGTGCTAGATCCCTGTACAATGCTCAGGAAATAATTCAATACCAATAGTATCCAGCATAACTAGTAACTAGTGAGATTAAGCTGTTAATGTAACACTAGTACAATTAAACCTCGGCAAGTAAACAACCAAAAAATAGGACCCCAAATTCCTTCTATGTGGTATCCATCATAAAAACCCAAAATCATAATCTCCCCACATTCCTGTACACTAGAAACCGATAAAAGTAGAAAATTACAAGACCGAAGAGACAACCGCAGAAGCAACCGAGAAGAAATAAATTGACAAGGGTATCCTCCTTGGGGTGCTGATAATTGTAGATGCTTTTACCACGTTTTCTGGGACTGATGTTGTCAGTTAAACATTATTTTCTTGTTGTACTGGAAGAATGATCTCGAATTTAGCATCTTAAAAGATTTTTGTTGGAGCAATTCAAGGAGATCTAATCGTACTGGCTGTACCTTTGGACCTGTCATAACACTGCTCAAATAAAATCCTTTGGTACAAGCATCTCCAATACTTCCTTTTGCTTCGTCCATCATGTAAATCTCGTTTTGTATCTGTAAAATTCCCTTATCGGGATCTCTCTATCCTGAACCCTTTGTATGGTGATCTCGTTGTATCAATGTTCTATTAATACAACTCCATTATATATATACAAAAAAAATGGAATCTAATTGGAAGTATTTCAAATACATCAAATCTCGAATTTATTGAATTCGAGTTATTGATTATTTGTCTCAGAACTTGTTTATTATCTGTGGGCGTAGAAACAATGTTAGGATAAGAGAACGTGAGCAGGCAAAGTTTGGAATTTTCAAAAAACTCAGTAGGAAAAAATGGATTTCAATCTTGATGGGTAGAAGCACTAAGAGAATTGATCAAAATCATGAAAATGACAACCATAGGAACCTTCCACACATTATATCGATCAAGTTTGTCACGGCTGTGTGCACCGGCAAATCCTTGTATCGTCATATTGATAATCTAATATATGCTTCCCAGAAAATGAATGTTGAGCGGATTGCGATATTGTGCTTAATTTGCTTGGGTATATTGGAGTTGTCTGAGATTCTTGTTAAGATTCCACAAGCTGTGATGAACATCAGTATCTTGGAAAACCTTTAGATGCTGGAGTAATGAGAGTGAGACTGCCCCGAATGGCGCAATCACTTGTAAACCACGCGCATCGGAGTAAGTTCAACTTAGGATTTGAACTTGGGTAAATCCATGATTCCAGCCAGCCCACCACAAATCCAGCAGGCTGATGGTGATTATTAATTATGAATTTTAAGGTTGGGTTCATGTCTGAGGACCCTGTTGGCTTTTCGACGTTGGCTCCAGCTGTTAACAAGACGATTGTCTTCAGATAACATAAACTTTCAGGGCGCAAACTCATTGATTGAAAGAAACAGAGGTTAGGACGACAAAAGAGAGAGAGGAGGGTCATTAGCATGACCGGAGGCCTTTTCTCGACACACAGAAAAAGCCTGAGGTATGTATGTATATGCGTTTATGAGAGAGAGAGAGAGAGAGAGAGAGAGAGAGAGAGAGAGAGAGAGAAGGCGATGATTTTAATAACCTAAGGACTCCCAAGAATCAAATGCAAGCAAGCGAAAAAAATTGGCAAAACGAAAAACAGAAACATGCAACCATGACACCGGATTTACTTGGTCCACCCACAATGGCTATATCCACGAGGGGGAGGCAAGTAGCGATCCACCTGTCAAGTTGAAGGTTACAAAAACGAAGTTTTGTTTACTTCTCTGTAACTTGGTACAAACCCACCAACACAATCTCCAACCCAATGCTACAATAAATCCTTACAATAGATTGTTGGGTGGACTCGCATGTGGTTCATACCCGTACGTAAGTGGGTATATCCACGAGTGGGGAGGCAAGTAGCATCCACCTGTCAAGTTAAAGGTTACAAAAACGGAGTTTTGTTTACTTCTCTGGAACTTGGTACAAACCCACCAACACAATCTCCAACCCAATGCTACAATAAATCCTTACAATGGATTGTTGGGGTGGACTCGAATGTGGTTTATACCCATATATGAGTGGGTAAGAGTTTGTACGTAAAAAAATAAAGGGTTGGAGGAGGCTCTTAGACTTCTCTTCCTCCTCTTCCATTATATCTTATAAGATAATAAAATCTCTTCTCCCGTGGACGCAGGCCAAATTTAGACGAACTATGTAAATCTCTGTCTTCTATCGTGTGTGACTTAATTGATCCTAACAAGTTCTATACTAATATGGTCTTCCACATCTTGCTTTAGCTATGTTGCTATAATGGTCAATAACAATGGGATCTTAAACATCCGTAACCTTGCGCCTCTTGGGTTCCAACACAAAGAAAGAGAGAGAATCTCGTAGAGAGATGCTAAGAAAAGGTTTTTACTCTATTGAATGGTTTCTAATGAATATTTCTAGCCCAGCTGATGGCCCAAAGAGGCGCCTCTCTTGTTTGTACAATAGGTCACAGCTTCGAATCAGGCAGCTATCCCAATTGGGGTGATACGTCCATGCCAATCGGGGTCAGAGAGAGAGAGAGAGAGAGACTATAGCTACATATGCAACTGCTTGATGCACTAAGACAAATTTTCGCATATCAGAGACCCCATCAATTAGTTCACATAGCAGACATGACTTTTCCCTTAGCAATTCTTTACTCCAACTTGAAAAGGAAGACGAATGGAGCCAATGCAAGGAAAAGGCTGCTGGGTCTTCCACTAATCCGAGCACAATAATGCACACCATAGCCTCTATGCGGAACTTTTAGATGATTAGGGTAGGCCTCAAACTTTCAAAGAGTACCGTACCATCAATCATGCAAATTACTATGTGCATAATTCAAAGGTCAATCGCAGGACAAGCAACGTAATAGTGCCTCACAGCACTGTAAAATGAATCCGTGTGTCACTTGGCACCATCCCACTTTTTGACTAGTTATATGGTGCTGGCACGTTAAATCGTTAAAAGTTCTTAGTGGTGATCTGAACCGTTTGTCTCTGGATCACATCTCTGACGGTCACATACTGACTAAGAAACAACCTGATTTTGCTGCATACTTTTGTTCAGTAGTGGAAATGGATGGCTCACGAAGAAAAGAATAGAAATTCTTAAGTAAGACATCATCCACAGTGGGGCAGATTTAGAGGCACGGCAATACCAGACATGCGACCCGGAACATGAACAATTTGAATCATCAACCGTCTTGCCCCACCTTTTTATTTCTTTTCAAAGTTAGACAAACATAGCCATTATTATTATTATTACTTCTTCTTTATAGAAATCCCAGCCCATGCATTTTGGTGCATGCAAATCCGGGAGAAAAAACCATATAAAAATGAGAAATGTTATTGGGACTGAGTTCCACATCTCCTTCCCTATCTGTAAAAATCATCCCTATTAGATGCTTCTAGTTATTAGTTTTTTCTTTGCAAAATCTAATAGTTCTGGTTTAAACATTGTAAATGCACAGCTAAAATCATACAATATACATGAATTTTGATACTTAGCTAGCCTATCTAATTGAAGCCGAACATGATGGATGGGTCAGATCATCCAAACGTAGGACTTAGCTAGGTAGGGTTTGGAGTCAGTCCTGGAACTTAGTGGGAATAGCATTTCTCGCAACTTTAGGCCTATTATTAATGAAAACCTTAAGAATTTTCTTTTAAAGGCAAAAAAACCTTTAAGATTTAGATATATATTTGTTATTCCTCCCTACTACGCGGCTTCTAGTTTTAGGATGGATTCCTGTCTGGCTTATTTCTTTCTCCACCTTCTCAT
Organism: Warburgia ugandensis; assembly: GCA_035236585.1. Taxonomy (NCBI): domain Eukaryota; kingdom Viridiplantae; phylum Streptophyta; class Magnoliopsida; order Canellales; family Canellaceae; genus Warburgia; species Warburgia ugandensis. The sequence continues at coordinate 71,394,508 of CP141134.1, forward strand.
ATTTCTCTTTTGCTCAATCCTGCTACTCTTATCCGTGGGTGCATCTCCCTGTATTCATTCCCACTTTTTACCAAATATCATATGATGCTACTTTTCTGTAATTTGTGCCACATATACTCGACATACCTAAGCCACATATATTCTATCCTCAGCTAGATTTGAAGTAGTAGAATGTCAATCAACCCACTTGCTTTACTAGTGGACGGCAGTTATAGAAGTCAGACCCACAGAAAATGCACTAGAAAAGTATTAAGGAACAGAATACCTTCATTTCTCTCCAAGTCACAACTACGTGAGGGTTATATAATCCCGTTAATGTGATTACGTTGAATTGTTCTATAATAATCCGACGTGATTGCGAGGGATTAAGCTTGCCAGTTAGGCACATGTTAGTTTCTAATCCGCAACCCTAATTGACTAGACCTCCATAGTTAAGGTTTTAAAAATCATTAATCAGGAATTGATCTCTTTAGCATTTTAAGAGACGCCAAATCAAGTGCCGTGACAACTTTACACATGCGGCAATGTTTGAATTTGTCTTCAACAAAGTGGTTCCAAAGATTTCAATTTTCTGAATCTTACCCATTGACTAAGCGACACGTTTCAAATGAATGAAGAATACACGATAAAAAAAGGTTCAAACAGGATTAGCTGATCCATACCCAACTTGGAAAATGACTTTGAAAAGATGAAGATCAAACGAATGTCAATGGAACCCATCCACTTTATTCTATGATAACAGCTGTGCACCCCTCCAGAGGCTCGATGGGGCAACCTTTCGATTGTCTTGGTTCCCCTTTGGGAATTATTGGGATCTGGTTTTTGCCACTAATATCAAGTGCCAAAGATATGGAGGTCCCACCATAACCAGTTACGTTTTCTTTTCCTTACCCTTTTCTAGCCTATAAGAAGAATCCCCAGTCCATTATTAAGGTAAGGCATGCCAATGAGAGGCAAGCATTTGCAGATATCCGCGGCATGAGTTGTTCACTCTCCCTCAAGGGCTTCTAACCATGCCATGTAAGGCAGAGGGAGTGCCTCATTGGAGGGGTTCGAAGTCTTTGCGGGGGACGAACCAATGGCGCCTCGCTTACACGGTTGTCTGTGGATTTTCGTGGCATTAGTTGTTCACTCTCCCTCAAGGGCTTCAGACCTCGCCAATTAGGCCAGCCAAGCTGGTTTGGCCACAATGGATAGGTTGGAGGTCCTTGAGGGTGCAGTGAACAAATTGTGTCTCGCCAAGGCCATGCGTGAACTTTCCGTGGCATTAGTTTTTCACTCTCCCTCAAGGGCTTCGGACCTCGCCAAGTAGGCTGGCCTATCTGGTTTTGCCACATTGGATTGGTTGGAGGTCCTTGAGGGTGCAGTGAACAAACTGTGTCTCGTTTACAAGGACGGCATGTTTTGTTTCGGCTTCTATGTATCCATGGCTCCCATTGCTCACTCTCCCTCAAGGGCTTCTAGCATTGCCTCCAAGGCAGGCCCGAGGCACTTGGGGAGAGTGGATAGTGTGTGTCATGCTTTCATTGAGTTGATCTGGTGGTGCACCAACCATAATCTTCTTTGTTCAAGGTTTGTACCATAAATCAAATATTCTTTTATTGATTCCTCCAATATTCTGTTGAAATGTGGTGTGAAGCTAGCTCGCTTACGTAGCATGTTTAGCTCCCTTCATGAGCTTCCTAGCTCGTCAAGTGGGACTAGTTAGATCAAACGCTGAGCAGAGTCAGACCATGGCATCCACTGCTCACTCTCCCTCAAGGGCTTCTAGTGTGTCATGCTTTCATGAATTTGATCTAGTACAGGGTTCGTGATGGCAACTGATAACTCAGACCACGTGGAGCAGAGACAGACCGTGGCATTCGCTGCCCATTCTCCCTCAAGGGCTTCTAGCATTTGCCTCAGAGGAGGGCTGGAGGCACTTAGGGAGAGTGGACAATGTGTGTCATACTTTCATGAAGTTGATGTATTCTTGCGCTGTCCCTTTATCTTATGTGTTCGAGGTTTGTACCTTCTTCTTTACTATATTTTCATTCTGAGTCAAGAAAATGGTACCACAATGCTTTTTTCATAGCTTGCTCAAGGAAGCTACCTACATTGCCTCGTATCTTTTCTCGAGTGATGCATTTTACTATTTTACTCATCTTAGAAGAAGGGCTGTTATGCGATGGATCTGCATATTTTCACTTGGAACATATGAGCAGGCGAAAGTAGAAGCAGAGACTGATCCAAACTATAAGTCTTTTTATGGATGAGATTACAAAATTTTTCCACCCACCGTTGGACTATGCATTTTTGTTGATTCCTCGAATATTTTGTGGACATGTACTGCAAGCTAATAGACGGTTGTGCCTCACTTATATGGCATGCGTGGATCGTCATTGGTTTGTTGCACTTGTGGTAGCTCTTCTATATCACTATCAAGGGCTCTAACCAAGTGGGACTGACCAGATCTTTGGGAGCACCAGAAGCTGCCAATAGCATCCACTGGTCACTCTCCCTCAAGGGCTTCTAACATACAATTCCTCCCAAGGCGTGCTCAAAGCATTTGGGGAGAGTGAATGTGTTTCATGCTTCTATGAAGTTGTTCTGGCAGAGCATTCTGGTAGAGCACTGGCCACTCTTCTTGGTTGAAGGTTCGGTCTCATATCCTCTTTCATATCACCATTTTAGGTAAATGATATCAAGAAGCTCCTCTCAGGCTTCATCTTCCTATTCCCCAATTGTCAAATCTTCTGCCTTGTAATTCACTGAATTGGAAGCATTGGCATTTTGATCATGTAATGTTCATATATTACGTATCTGCAAGACACCTTACTGCAACCGGTCCCATCAAACTGGGCGCATACTGGAGGCCTGTGATGAGAAAGATAACCAACCTTCAGCATCCAGTCAAAAAAGTAGCACAACATACGACACTAGTAACTGGATGGCAATGTTTATGTGGTGGAATCTTCCCTGTTGCTATATGAAGTTATGAACTGCCACCTCAAGGCATACTCAATTTCTTCTCCTTTCTTTACTTTGTGAAAGCAAAGAATTACAAAACAAATCACCACACACTCGCCCAAATCTAATCCCTGGCCAAAAGAGACACCCAAACTTGCGACCAAGCGTACAAGATGCTTCTTGTCTGACACCAGCAGTGGTAGACATTGTTGGCCAAGGCTTACTCAGTAGACATTGAATCAAAGAACGGTTACTGGTCATTGTTTTGTATCAGCTTATGAGTCTTGTTTTCTGGTTTTGTCTATTTTATTTGAGTGGATAGTCATCGCTTGTTTATAACAAGGAGACGTGTGTACGAGGTTTTTGAGTCTGTGGGCGTGACCAGGAGGTTAAAGCAATTGGTGTTAGTGGTTTCATAATCTGTGTTTGGATGGTTGTTTAGGCCAAACTTAAGACATCAGATTTAAAATATATAATAGAATTAGAGGCTAGGGAAGGTAGACCTTAGTGGTATTACTTTAAACGTGTAAACGTGGATTCAAAATTCTTTAAGTATATTGAAAAAGAGGAATTAAGTTTTTCATTAGGAGATAACTAAGGTCTGAGAAGACTAATAAAGGCCGATGCATTAAATTAGCATTATCTAGACCTTAGTTTACTAGCTATCATGGGGATCACAGGACCAAAAGTTCGCAATTATTAGATGACCAGAACTATTCAAGTTCGACATGATAACTCTTATTACTTTGACTCTCAACAACCATATAAATAAAACATACGTTAAAATTCGACAATGATGGTAGGAATTTTGATTTGTTAGGAGGAATTACTTAATATGTCAGGGATGGCGACGGAGCAGTCCACGATGGACAGATTTTTGGCCGGCCTGTCCTTGCCCTGGTGCTTTTATCCTGCCCTTGGCTGATCCTACCTGACTTTGGGTCACAACTCTGTATATTTGTTAGCTTAATGCTGTCCAGGTCAGAATTCATTTTACACGTAACACTGGCTAGTACAGGTTAATTTAGGTTAAATCCCATGAAAACCCTATCTATTGCCGTCCCTATAAATCATATGGCATGTATCCAGGTTTGGGGTGTTGAGTGAAAGACTATCTATTTCCGTCCCTATAAATCATATGGCATATATCCAGGTTTGGGGTGTTGAGTCACGCTGATCTCTCTCTCTCTCTCTTACCCACTAAGTGCTAGGGGTGGCAAAATATGGTACAACAAAATAATGCAACTTAGGGTTGAGTCTTATCATGTTCTTGTCGACATGCCAAAAATCGTGTCTTGTCTAAGTTAACCAATGTTGACCCATTTGACTCATAACCTGTTAACCCATTGTGTTGACTTGTCTAACTCACGATCAGTTAGCCTGATGTGTTGAAAACCATCATATATTATATCTAAATATAAGACAGTTTTTTATAAGCCGTCCTATATTACTACAAGAATATAAGACAATTTTTCAAAAACCGTCTTATATATATTCTTGTATCAATATAGGATGATTTTTTCTATATTATTATAGCAATATAGGACGATTTTTCCTATATTATTATGGCAATATAGGATGTTTTTTCAAAAACTGTCTTATATTAGTTATAATATAAGAAGATTTTTCAAAAACTGTCCTATATGGTACATTCTTCTAATTGTATTACATGAGTAGTGTCATGTCGACTCGGGTTCAAGTCACGGGTTTTTGATACAATTATTAATCAAGTTGTATTTGTGCCGACTCATGTATTCTAATGTGTTAATCTTAACATGACACGAACACAACTTACAGATACGATTTGCCACTCCTACTAAGTATCACGAGAGAGGCCCTTATTGTGCCACTATACTAGAAGGCATTTGCTCATCATGCTGTGAACTTTTGCCTAAATGCTTGGCCAAGATTAACTTCTCTTGTCTTAGCCATTCATTTTACATCCAAATTATATAAGATTATATTAATGGACAAGATATTTTATTTGTAGACAAATAGTAATTATTAAGATTAACTAATAGATGAGATACTTTATACACTACCTAATATGGTGTCACACCCATGTCCTAAAGAGTAGATTAAAATCTAAATTGGCACTTTAATCTTCTCAAATATGGTGAAATAGGACAACCAGTGAAAATTTTATGAAAATTTAAGTAATTAAAAAGTAAAATCAAGAACATTGAAAATTGATGATAAAAGATAGTTCATTAGACTATGCTCGATGAGGGCTTTTCAACGACACTAAGAAAGTGTGAAACAGAGGTCGGGAACCAAAGATCAAAGGGTTTTATCACTAATGTGAAAGGGTTCAGATTGATAATGGTACCCCCTATCCAAACTACTCCAAGATAGCCAATGAGAACTAAGTTGACACATGGGAGTCAGATCCACCACATATGCTCAGTTGCTCCTAGTCCCCCTCATAAACGTCTGCAATCGGGAAAGGAGGAAGCCAAAGCGGGCAACCCTCCTTTCACTCCTCCCTTCCTGGCTGTTCTCCCATTCCCCAGTTCCCCCCCTCTTTTGATCAAGCCCCCACACGCGCACGAACCGACAGTTCTTGTTTTTCTGACAACGTCTTACACCAATAGAGATGAGGTAAGTCCTCTCTTCCACTCTGCTTTTCCCCTTGTTCCTCTCCATTTCCTTTCTAGGCTTACACCTGTTTTCCGACAAACTACGACACTGAAAAAAAACCATCAAATATAGTGAGAACAATAGAAAGAATAATGTTGGATCAATGATTCAAACCATTCATCTTATTCATTAAGCGTTTCTGAGTGAAACTCTTTTGGTTTCATAAAAATCAGTCAAGAAACGGCACCGCAATCTACAGAAAATAGCAACTAGGGTGCAACTAGGGTAAGTTCTAAAAACCCTTAAAAATTCAGCAAAAAGAAACAGTTATTTAGTAGAAATTGAAGAGAAAAGACATTGAAATACAAAAATTCAGCCAATTTTGAATATTCCCATGAAAAATCTCTCAAAAACAAGGTTGCATGTGTCGCCAGCAATGATTGGAATCTAGTCACCTTCTCCAGTGACGGCAAGATTTTCTGGCAACCCCTAAAAATTGTGAAAAATAAAAAAATTTGCACTTTTGATAAATCAAAACTGATATTTTCATCCACGAAGACAGAACATCAATTAGGAATCAATCGGTCCTTGAAATTGTGATCGAAAACCTATTAGTACGTAGACAAAAAACTTAGATCTTAGCATCCGATCATTAAAAATATGATCAGAAGGTAGATCTGGGTAAAATGTAAGTCTAATTACCTATTAGTAAAGAATTATGACTAAAATGATGTGCCAATTATGGATAAATTGATGGGAGATCTTATCTAACTGTCCAATACTTGATCAGTGATGATAGAAGGTCAGGAAAGGAAATTAGACTATGAATTATGGTTAAAAGCAATGAATTATGGAATAACTTACCTACAATGTTGGAAATTAAGACTTCTAGAGATACGTGCTCAATCTGGACCGTCGATTTAAGACCAATGGTGCTGATCGAATTAGATAGCGACTAATTGGTGTACAAATCGTCGATCTAGATACATGTGATTAGATCACTGACATTATGAATAGAGAGCTATAAGTGATTATAGCAAATTGCATGAAATCCTAAAATTTACTTAGAACTCGTATTCATCGCAGAGGTTTGAGTGCGGGGTGAACGACATTGGTAGTTGTATGCACAAATAAGGACCCTAAACCCTTCTTTATCCTTAAATTCTTATTGATCTGTTCACATGAAATTAAGACAATGAATGTTTATAATAAATAGATTGTTATATTAGATGAATGGATGATATAAGTTTCAAGTACTTACTGAAACTGCATTATAATATCCCCATTTACTATGCTTAATTGTTATGATGATATAAATTGTAATAGAATAGCCAATCCCAAGATAATAAGCTTGAGGGTCACCTGGTAAGCTATGATGATGCATTCCAAGATGGTAAACTCTAAGAAAAAGGGCTATATGGTCGTTTGCAACTATGGTGGAGTCGCCCAAGATGGTAAACCCTAAAGAACGGATTGTCAGTTATTGAGCCTCCGAAGATGGTAAACCCTAAGGGAAAGGGCTACTTGGTTCTTTGGAATCACAGGGGAGATGCCCAAGATGGTAAACCCTGCAAAAAAGGGCTGCCTGGTCCTTTAGGATCACGGTGGAGCCACACAAGATGGCAAACCTTGAGGGATGAGCTAACAAACTTGAGTCTTTCAAAATGGTAAACGCTAAGGGAAAGGGTTGCCTGATTGGTTGCAACTATAGTGGAATCACCCAAGATGGTAAACCCTGAGAGAACCTAACTTTGGCACCACCAAGATGGTAAACCTTGAGGGTCTGGCTGCCTTGTTTATGATACTCATAGTGGGCTGACCAAGATGGTAAACCTGGAGGGAAATGACTACTAGATCATGGTGATAATGTCATGCCTGTTTACTATAGCTGAGGAAGCCATTAAATGAATATGCAACTCTATTGAATGTTATGCTTATAGTTTGCATTTTAATTTTAGAAAGAAGTTCATAACTTAGTTACTCATCTATTGAAAAAGAAGTGAATGTCCTGTGGTTGGACATGAATGGGGAATTGATATTGGATGTGCTTGTTTGCATGCTATGGCTATTGCTTCATATCTGAATTTAGAATAAACTACAATTTTGTTCTAATACCCATATGTTTTACTTGATAATACATGCTAGCTACTTTATAGATGATCAATTAAAATGGAAATGAATGCTTCATGGTTGGGTTTGAATGTGCATTTGAGCGTAGCTCGACAAGAATGGTAGGATATGCATGGGTTTAGTTCTTTTCCCTTACTGGGCTTCGTAGGGCGTAACAAGGTAACTGAGTCGTACGACGTGGCCCAGCATCTAAAGGAGATCCCGACTAAAATCTCCTTATTTGATCTGCTCCAGTGGTGATTCGTTTCGTAGACTCACAAAAAGAACTTGTTTTTCAAGAACCGTCTACCCATATATGTTTTGATTGCTAGTTCATACCATATCCAATTGCATTCGATTGGAATTGAGAGAATGACCTTGACTCTTTTGACTCCCGAAGTCACTCTCATCAACTAGGAGTTGAACTACTACAATCGTTGCCTAAAGACCACTAACTCGTGTGAGGGTTTTGAGCTTGTGTTCGGGTCGAGATAGGCCTATCAAAATAGTATATATAATACTAGAAACTCCACTCGCACTCATTGCCTATAGACAGCTCACTAATATTGGGAGATGGGCCATTTACTGAACGAACGAAGTGAGGGCCAAGGGAAGGTTGTTGATTGAAGCTTAATTAAAGATGAAAAATTTTGTACTGTATATGTATGCTAACACTGAGAATGAGTTATGTCTTGTTATTTGACAATTAACATTATGCATTCCATATGTTTTATGTTGATAGGGCATGTATGAGACTCACTCGAACTCTTAGTTAGTAAGCAGGTGTTAGTGATGTATTTTGATAGATAGTATGGAGACTAAGTCTCCCTTAAGGGATTTATAACTATTATATTGTCTATTAGGAAAACCACATTGCATGCGTTAAATACATAAGACCGAAATACAGAGGAGACTCTATTAAAATTTTGGTAGAATTTAGTAGTTAAAGGAGAAAAAGATTTTATCAGTAAACTGTGACTTGCAAAGGACAAGAGCACTTCGCTCTCTCAATGCTTCCGCTGTGGTATAAAAAAAATGAAGGCCACGTAGGCCTTGCTAGGCCCACTTACTACGCATGATTAAGTTAAATTGCGGCCTCAGGGGCTGGGGTTGCAACATTTGGTGCCCAAAAGATGAATAGATTGATCACCCACTAGATGGGTCCCACATGTAGGTATAAACTTGGGCTTTACAACCCATGGGTACCAGGTAAAAACCGCACAAAACATCTCCCATAAAGAAGGAATGCTTGTAAAGATGTTGCATGTGATAGACATAGTATCAACCAAATAAGATGAATGCTCCTGAAATTGTAGCAAGAGATGAAACTAACTCCTAATTCATAAGTCATCCCTGTTACGCTACTTGCTCCAACGTAAAATAACTGAAGTCATTCCCTTACAGCTCCTTGCCTTTTATAGTAGAAGTGTACAACTGAAATTGTAGCAAGAGATGAAACTAACTCCTAATTCATAAGTCATCCCTGTTACGCTACTTGCTCCAACGTAAAATAACTGAAGTCATTCCCTTACAGCTCCTTGCCTTTTATAGTAGAAGTGTACAAGAAGGTTTCTCCATCAGAATTATATGATCTACTCCATGGAAAAACTTGGATGAGAAGGAATCTTTGTACAACTCTACCCACCGGCCCGAGGTGATCAAGTATTGTAAGGAGCCCGATTGGCAAGGGTTATGCAATCCGGTTGCCCTAAGGCTATTCGTAGCGCTGACATCTTCATTGATTTCTCTAAGAGCTTGCTTTACTTTCAGTTTGATTAAGTGGGATTGCTTACTATTGGAAACAACTCCAAAGAAAATTGAGCAAGCAAAGAGATCCGGATCAAAGTTGTCTCTGTCTCTCTCTCTCTCTCTCTCTCTCTCTCTCTCTCTCTCTCTCTCTCTCTCTCTCTCTCTCTCTCTCCAACTGAAACTCCATGTCAAGAGGGAACAGGGACACATCATTGAACTGGAAGAGTATCATTTGGTTTGAAGATATATTCAGAGGCTAGGGTCCCCTACCTCAGCATCAATAGGCCAAATGAATGCTCATAAACTTCAGGCGGGTCACGAGAGTAGTACTGTGGGACCTGATGGCAGCTTTCTTATCCGACCTTTGTGAAAAATAGAACTTCTTTAACTCTCCATCCCCAAACTCTTGTCCACATTAATACATCAAATCAAATGAGGTCATGCATCCAAACAAGAGAAGAAATGAATGTGGTACGCTCCATTCAAGAAAGAAACAAAGTGTATCATTCATATGCATACGCATATATAGAAGCACAGATATTTATAGTGACTTCTACTTCTTCTACACTTTTGTTTTAGCAACAATTTGTTTTTAGAAGAGGATAACATGCATTATGAAATTTCCACTAATCCGAGATGATCGAGGAAGAGGACTGAACTAGATTTTCTTCTGGCAGGGCCATCTAGGGGGAGGAGCAATGGTTATTTTCACATGCCTACTTCGGCCATGGGGACTTGGCACAGTTCAAAGATCAGGTGGGTTATCCCATGAAGCCATAAAACAAGACTACATCCCACAACTAATTGATCCTAGCTCCTCAACAAAGATAGGCTATGTTTCATATTTTGTCAATTGATTTTGACCATTGCCATTGGATGGTCTACTTGAAATTACCATTGACCATTACGACTGATTTTGATCTAATTGTATCTAGCCCAACTGATAGCTACCACATTGGATCTCACCACTGGCATTGTGTCAACATTAAACAAATTTAGTTGAACACTAGAGCTGTTTGATTTGACTGTTGTTGGGCTGCTAGAAATTAATCAACGAGCTCTAAGATGAATGGTTCAAGTCTACCGCATAGGAACCTCCTCCGATCCAATGGTGGTGTTGCAAATATGCAAGAAGGTACTGCATGGCATGCCCCAGCCATTCTTTGGAGACTAAAATTTCAAAGCAAGCACACTTGTGCACCATATTGGCGGGGGCCCTAAAAAGAAAAAAGTATCATATATTATGTGTAGTTTTTTTCATTTTTTTGGTGAAAGATATTATGTGAAGCTTTGATCATATTAAATCAATGCATTAATCTTTCTAATGGTAATGATCCCTTTGACCAAACCAACTCCCTATTGATCAGCCATCCCTTGACCCAAGTACATCCCCCCTTCTCTCTCTCTCTGTCTCTGATACACAGACACATAAAGATATCTAAGATCACATACACACCTACTACCATGTACCTTACTCTGAGATACCCCACCACCAATCGGATCTTCCAAGCACCCGAAAGGAGACGTTAAGAAAACTTACAAAGGAAAATGAACACCATAGTTTCACCAATATTTACAGGCTTTAAAAGATGCAAGCTCCAAACAAAACCTTAAGCATCTTTAAAACATAGTAAGTCAAGCACATCATATACTATAATCACCAAAATAATACAATCTAGTAAACCTTCTCCCTCAAACCATCATCTCAATCTTCACAGATCAAACAAGCTCTTGATTCTTCTCTACAACTCTCACTCCCTTTGCAGATCTAAGCACTTCTGCCTGCTTCAAGATAAAAGGAATAAAATTCCATATATGACCTGTAAAACCTTAAACTTATTTGTAAGCACAGACATTACCTGATCATCAGTTATTTCTACAGAAAACCCATCAACAATAACCCAAGAAAATCTCTTCTTGTAGGTCCCCGGTTCAAACAAGCCGGATAGCAGCTCGTCATGTTTCTTGCTCAGATACAAATCAAGCTCACATGCTCCTTCCTTTGTTCTATCTCAGACCACAAAAACAACACAAGGTTTACCACATCACACTCCTGAGATTCAGACAATTGGTAGAAAGATCACATAAAATGTGGTTAAGAAAATGCAAAGATAAAGATGGAAAAGCAACCAACCGATTGCCTCGAAGACGCTCGTATTCTGGATCGAAGTTCATGAAAACGTAATACATTTGATTTGCACTAGTTCCCATGGCGATTTCCTTCTTCTTCCTCTTCCTCTTTGCCTCTGGAACAGAAACAAGAAGGCCTTGGGTTTTATCTTATGAGGGTTGCCATTTATATGTATGTTGACGTGATGAAATGAAGTCAAGAACCCAAACATTTTGCATAAATTTAAGCATAATCCATGATTCTTTCAAGAGCTGTCAATAAATTTCCTCTTCACCTTAAGTTTAATATTTAGCTTTAAAGCAGTGGCGTTTTCACAATGACATAACTACCCTTCTAGCTTCAGTCATTCACATTATAAGCACTTGAAGGTCGTTCCTAACCTTGTCAAAAAAAGGTTTGATCTAAACCTCATCCAAACAAAAGTAGTAATGTGTATCAGTGAGAGGTACTCTTGGTATTTTGTAGAAAATTAGTGTTTTTTCCATTTTTTATCATGGATAATCAGTTCTGATTATTTTATTTTATTAGGGACATGGTTTGAAAGGGCCTGGGATATTCCTTAACCACATGATTGTTCCTACTAGCTCTCAATTTCAAACCATTCACACTAAGTCAAACTAGTCTTTTCTTTTATTAAATAAGGCCAAATGCTAAAAAAACATAATTTTCCTCGTGAATGAGGATCCTCATATGGTGATCGGATCTGTTGACCTAATTTGGTTGGTTCTCACCTTGATCAGATCATCCCAACTCCTTACCAAAGGACAAGATGGGAGGCCCTTTCAAGAGCACAAATAGTGAAATATTCACTGTTTTAATAATTTCCATTCCTTGATTGAGGGTATCAAATAAATCAACAGTCTTGATCCTTGTGTATGTGTTTGTCTCCGTGCTTGTATCTGAATACCGCTGTATATCATTCTAAAGCCTCATTATTTGAAATTTATTTATTTTTTAAATCCCCTATTACATGTATTGATTAGTAGTTTGATTTAGAAACTTGATAATGGAAACAATTTCTTCCGTAGGTTATTTATTTAATTTTCTAAACGTTGAGCACACACGCGCGCACATAACACTACAGTGAGCACCTTGAAGCCATGTCATACTAGACCCCACGGAAGAGGCCCTTCTTATGCAACTGTGCTAGAAGGCAATTGCTCTTCTCTAGGGTTTTCTTGGATGACCTGAGCACCCAAATTATACCTTCATTAGATAATTGTAAGTCCCACAGCGGCTGTTTATTATCTAACCATCCAACTAGAGAGTTCTTGTGCATGCCTTAACTGGAATATGATCTAGCAGACATTGTGTTGGATTGTCATTGAACACGTAGGAGTCGTTTATAAATCTAACACCCATATTTTTCTGAAGCAAATATTGGCATCCATTGCTACAGCAACTCCTACTGTAATCCCATTCCTTATCTCTCAAAATAACGGTTCAGTAACTTCAGACCCTCCACAACATGGTTCAGACTTTAGGCTTTAGACCTTTCAGAAGATGGTTTGGGTAGTTTGGTAATAGAGAGTTTGTTTTGAAAATGTAAAACCTCGTTGTCTCTGAGATCAAGCAGTAATTGCAGGGGTAGAATGTGGACACGTAATTCCAAGCCGGACATTCGGGTTTTACTTACTATCACATGATCCATCTTGGAGGGTGGGTAGTAGGCAGCGGGACCATTGCCAGTTCTAACTGCTCTTTCACTGGGTCACACTTACTGCAGTTGGGATATATGGGTCAGACCCCAAGCAGAGGAGCTTTCCCTGAAATTCACCATTCTCTGACCCCCCACTCAATCTTCAGGGCCCCCCCCTCTTGCTAGCAGGAGCTTGTTTTCCAGACTTCATGAAAAGTTACAGTTGTCTGCATGTTTAGTGCAGTACAAGTGAGATGGTTGATGAGATGATCTAAACAATCCAATTGCAAGCATATTCTCCACCTGATGATCTTAAGCCTCTGGTTAAGATTTTTTTAAGCTATGATCCATTTCGTTTTCCATTCTGGAACCCAATGAATCCCAGTGATCATAGACTGCCTTGAGACTTAACCATGCCATAGCAATTAGGACGTGACCTAGACCATTCCTATTTTCGTTACTTTCTTACGTAGGTCAAGTTGCAACAACTATATATATCATAAAGAAGATGCTTCCGAAATCTTGACCAATCACACGGTTAGGATGGTTGGATGCACGTGATCTTTGAGGCATGCCAATCTAAGATGGGTTCAGCAGATGAATTGTTTGAATTACGTACAGAAGAATGGCTCAACCTTTTTTCTTTTTCTTTTTTTAGCTCCAGTGCACAAAGCTCCTGTATATGTAGAGTTCGGAGAAGGAGTGAACTACAAGGGTCAATAATATACAGCCTTACCTTATATTTTACAAGAGACTGTTTTCACAAAAGAATGGCTCAACCTGAATATTTAAATGGACACAAACACTTCTATGGCTCCGTGGAAGTACGATCCAATCTACTTTTTCAATGATCCAAACTACAGACATCCCCTGGATGAGCCGCACATCAAAATCAAATCCATCTGATTATTCTAGGCTTTCGATCGTGAAGCAGCACTTTACGTTTATCCACAAAATAACCACGCATTGGACGCTTATAATTAGGAAACAGTTTGGTGGCTAATCACACATTACTCGGCCCACCAATTGAGTAGTGTGGATCATAGAAATGGTGGATCCCCTTATAACTTAGTACGCTAATAATTTCGAAGTAAAACTATGTCTGTCCACCTTATACGGACTGGTCCAGGCAGGAACCGATAAAGCAGTGGCTGGTACGTTAAGATTCCTAAGAGGGAATGACCAGTTACTGAGGGTACGTTGGACTCGGAGGCCGGTCTATTGGCCTGCGCAGCTGTCGATCCGAGGTGGTCCAGCCAAGGGAAGCTAAACACAGAAGCGTCTTTCTTTTATCAATGGTCAGACGCCGCCCGTGAGATACAGCATTCTCTTGAATGAGCTCCTTGGTACACTGCTAATGTATCTTCGCTCTCAGACTCGTATCTTTCTCGTACCAGTACCACGACCCCTCAGAGGTCCTGCCAGAGTTCAAAGGCATCTAGTTAGAGGCGCGCCTAGGTGCACCTGGGTGCACGTGGAGCCTTTGTTGCCTCCGACCCCAGGCACAGCCGACGGTTAGTTAAAGTTTTAACTTTGTTTTTTCTTCTTTTCATTTTTCATCTTCTAACGCTAGTTTCACTTCTCCTAAGAACTCAGAAGGTGAAAACGACTATTTCTCTTCATCTCTAACAGATCTAAGCGAAAAAAAGTGCGGATTCATGAATCTTAACTTTTTTTTACAATTTTTGTTAAAAAAAAGTAAAAAATAGTACTTTTTTTTCTTTTTATTTTTTCAGATAAATCTTGATGAGTTCTTATTCTATATATATAAACAAACATTCCATTGAGTTTTACGTTTCTTTGCTATAGATTTAAGTTTTTTAATGTTTTTTCTTTGTTTTGAAAATATAAGTTATGGAAATTGAAATTTTTTCATTTTTTTTGTATTTCTTCATTGAAATGTATTTCTATCCACTTATATAGCTTTCATATGCTATTGGTTCATGTGTGATATTTTTTTCATGCTTTTTTTGTATTTTAGATTTATTTGTTTTTTTTTTAATTACAGTTACAGAAATTATAAAAAATATATATTTATTCATTGAAACATATTTCCATCCATATATATAACTTCCACTTGCTTGTAAGTACATGTGTGATGTCCTTTTTCATAGTTTTTTGTGATTTAATATAACTTTTTCCAATTTTTTTAAAAATAACAGTTACAAAAATTGAAAAAAAAAATATTTTTTTGTATTTATTAGTTAGAACATATTTTCATCCACGTATGTAGCTTTCCCTTGCTTGTGAGGACATGTGTGACGTCCTTTTTCATGATTTTTTGTGTTTTAATGTTATTTTAAAAATTTTCCAAAAATAACAGTTATAGAA
This sequence comes from Warburgia ugandensis, assembly GCA_035236585.1. Lineage (NCBI taxonomy): Eukaryota > Viridiplantae > Streptophyta > Magnoliopsida > Canellales > Canellaceae > Warburgia > Warburgia ugandensis. The sequence continues at coordinate 71,409,996 of CP141134.1, forward strand.
ATTGAAAAAAAAAATTATTAGTTAATGCTTATATACTATTTTGTTCATAAAAGAATGCATGTTTAGGTAATATTTTATCATAGAATTATGTTTTTATGTTTTCATACTTTTTAAGATTTTTAATGATTTTTAACATTTTTTGTTATTTTTGTAATTATTAAATATGTAATTCTGTGCCTTGTGATTTAGGCACGCCTAGGCCTTCCAGGTTCTAGGCGCACTCCCTTGAGCCTAGGTGTGCCTTGCGCCTTGTGCAAAGAGTAAAAGGAAGTCGTGGTTCAATGGTAGAGCTGTCATTATGTGACCTTGATATCATGAGTTCAAGGTATAAAAACAACCTCTTACAAAATGCAAAGTAAGACTGCATATTATTAACCCTTGTGATTCGCTCCTTTCCCTGGACCGCGCATATGTGGCAGCTTCGTGCACAGTACTACCCTTTTAGTTGTGCAAAGAGTATATGATGGGCCCTACATCTTCAACCGATATCTTACGTTCCTTGAGCGACTCAAATGGTTATGTGTTTTTTTATGGGGTTATTAGATGGTGCAATTTGTAATCAGTATTTGTATTCACATGCATTGGGAGTAGGATGTTTGGATAGAACAACAGCTGCTGAAAATATTACCCACCAAGCCGTTAATTGAAGGAAAGTAGCATCGCGGATGGACATAATCCATCCCAGTAGTTAATTACAAGATGGACTTCTAGCTCAGGACATTAAATTAGATTATGTGTCTAATCATTTAATTAACTTAATCAACTATTAGATGGTCTAGACTGTTTAAATTATAGTGACATGTTCAGATTGGTATGAATTGGCCCTGTATTACCTGATTAACTTAAGAGTAACAGGTAAACTAGTTTTTCGTGTTTGTTTAGAACTTCTAGATCACACTTTGGACCATTAGATGACTAGGATTACAGGTCACTTATCAGTAAAGGAACTAAAAACCAGTCTACATATGTAGAGAAGAGGAGAAAATGTAAATACATTATTCTCTATCTCTTGCATGGTCCAACCTTGAGAAGTTTATGAAGATATTAGTGCATGCTCTATGAGGTGATTGGGAAGGGAGTTCTGTAAAAGATTTCCTCTTGTAATTTAGTCTCTAAATTTATATTCAAAGATTGACGTTTCAAGATAGATTTAAGAGACTCCGTGGGTCAATGTAGATAAGATCTATAAAAAAGGGGCAGCCTGGTACACGAAGTTCTTGCCCGTGCGGGTTTCAGGAAAGGGGAGAACCACAATGGCTTATAGTAGGCAATCTTATCTTATTTTTGCAAGACGCTGTTTTCCATGCCTTGAACCTATGACTTCAAGGTCACACGACGTAAACTTTTACCATTGTGTTAAGGCTCCTCTTCTGGTCCTATAGCTCTAGTTTTAGTTTATATTGGCTGTTATTTAGATTGTGAAAGAATAATTTTCCTTTTTTGTACTTATTGTTTGTTTTGCATGTACTGACACCTAGAGAGTTTGGGACTAACAATATAATCTCCTTGTTACGAGACAAGGCAGTCTGAACGCCTTAATTTGGTGTTCTCACTCCTGATTTCAGCGCTCAGCCAACATTGACCTGATTTAAAAATAAAATAAAATAAAATAGAAAAACTATGCGGGCAAGTAAAGAACCCATCAACGATGAGAAAAAATAAAAATAAAAAACAATTATAGTCTATTTGAGATGGTTTAACAACTTGGAATCCCCTTGATAAGAGAGGCCGAATCTTTGTTGTTGCATAACTCACGTCACCCTAGAATTCCCTCGTTCTAATATGAACTTTTTTGAACTTTCCATTTATACGGTTAAATTCGCCGTCTAGAATTCAATGGACTAACGCTCACTGCAGTAGACGTACTATCAGCAGCACGCCCTTTGGCGTATATTTTTCCAGTCCCAAGGAGATTCAGAAGTATGCTTTTGATGCTCCGGTATCACATCGAGGCCCGGCCTGGCTCACGTCGTTTCAGCAACCAGCAGGGAATACCTCAGTATATGATTGAGTGTAGCAACTGAGAGTCCTATTGCACCTAAAGCTAACGTCACAATTTACCAAACCCAGGTTCATCTCCTGTAGTTCGAGCTCTACGGGCATTTGTTCGGCCGTGAGAAATACTTGGAACTCCACCTAGAAATGCTCCCATGTTCAAAGCGTCAGCGGATTTTACAGATGAAGGGACGGAATGTTTTTTGCGATCGGCATCTCCTTCACCCCGCGCATTCACTCTACTAATCGGGTCGTGGATGGTGGCTTGGGAATCCTACACCTGGGAATAGAGATCCGGTGGCTATTGGAATTCAGGTAATTTCTACTGTTGACAATGGTGTGACACCTCGTAATATCCCAGCCAAAGTCTCTAAACCACACGTAAACCAGGCATATTTATGATTGTGCCACTGGTCGGTGGAGCATACCTTGAATTCTGTAACAGTAGAGTTGTCGTCATGTGACTTTGAGGTAACGAATTTAAGGCATAGAAACAGCCTCTTGCAAAATGTAAGTAAGGCTGCGTACTTTTAACCCTTGTACTCCTCTCCTTCCAGAAACTTTGCATATGTGGGAGCTTTGTGCACCAAGGCGAGTAGAAAGATGAGATGGAAGCACGAACCAACCACATGAAAATCTTTATCCTCCGACGTCTAATTTAAAATGTACAAGTACTAGCTATAACCAGAAGAACCAACAAGAACCGGACCAAAAATTTTGGCTTTGGCTCTTTAGTTGGAAACTATGATCCAGTTCTAATTCTTTACCAGCAAAACTAAATCAAATCTAGCACTAGAGCCGAGAACTAAATCATTAGACTACAATGACCTTAACATTTTCTATGTAGTTTTAGTTTTATTATTCATAAGTCGGTAAGTGCAAATAGATTTTTTAACCAAAAGTAGGGCAGCCCCAGTGCACGAAGCTCCCGCCTACGCAGGGTCTGGGAAAGGAGCGGACCACAAGGGCCTAAAGTATACAGCCTTATCTTGCATTTGCAAGAGGCTGTTTCCACACCTTGAACCTGTGACCTTAAGGTCATACGACAACAACTTTTACCGTTGCGCTAAGGCTCCCCTTCTTAGTTCAAAGGTCTTTTTCCGTCTTAGTTCAAAGGTTGGAGATTCTTTTTGTCTTAACTCATAAGTCAAAATGCTAGTTTTGTTGTTGAAGTTGGTTGCTCACTTTCATTTATTTTTATGTGCAATGCTTAGTAAAATAATGACACTCCTCAGTTTACATATACTTGATTGATTGATAACTTCTTTGGGAAATTGCAATATATATAATCTTTAGCATTTTTTTATTTAAATTTGAAAAAATATTAGTCTATGTTAACAATTAAAAAAGTTTATATTAGAAAGGATGGAAAGGAAAGCAGTAAAACTATGAGTTTTCAATTCCATTTGCAATTAAAGAACTAAATTTGTAACATTCAGATTGTTCTATCTTGAAATTGGTCTATGCATGAATAATATTTGGTCTTCCAAGTAATTATTGGAAAAATAAGAATATAACAAAGTGACTACGCTTGAGAGGTACGGCAAGTGGTGGTTCTTGAGCAATTATCTGGACCAAGATACATTCTGTTTAGCATGTGATACTTTGAATGAGTTTGTAATTGCAGCCCTATGTTTTCATAGTAGTAGTTGTTTTTGGGGAGCCTAAAAGATGGTCTCGAAGAGAAAATATCAAGCTACCAGATAAGAAGCTTCAAGTGATCGTGAGAGTTTCCTTGCATCAGTCTTGACAGATGAAGGCGCCAAGGGCGGGTCTCAAAACTCACGTGGTTTGGATGACCTGAATCACTTGACTTTTGGAACATGGCCATCTAAGGAACAATGGTTAAGATTCACGGTTGAGATTTCTCCTAAAGGGGTGGAAATATCATTCACCGTTCCTTACTAATGTTACCGAATTTTAAAATGCGCCAGATGCGTAACACACTTGCCTGCCTGTTTCATTGCCTTCGGTTCTGCCGCGTGACCGTAAAAGGTCAATAAAGTGCCTTGTAATAAGACCCCAGTTTTCCGTCAGGACACCCCCAACAACCCGCCTCTCTGTCTCGTTTCTCTGCCACATCAATTTTGCTTTTCGTCGCCCTAATTGTGAAGACCAGGAGAAAATTTTCCGTTTTCAGGTACCTTTACCCCAATCTCTCCTGTAAATCTCGTGATTGTCCTGGAATTTTCTGAATTTGATGTTCCTTTGCAATTCCTTTCTGTGATTTTCCGTTGGATTTGTGTGAGTTGATTGCTTTCATTTCTCGATGCGGTTTCGTACATTCTGTTGTTGAAATTTGATACGGGAGACAATTCTGGTAGAGTTATACGCACATCCCTTTGATTCTGAAATTGTTCTGATTTCCTGTCGTCCTCGTAGCCGACCTAAGCCATCATAGAATCCTTAGTATTACATGGTTAAAGGAAAATTATCTATTGACGTTATTTACCTTTTGTAAGCCTAGAAAATCATTTGCTTGGGATGGTTCTCTTGACAAATTTTGGCTGGTGTGCCTGAGTTCTGCATTTTTGTTGTCCATATCTCATTATATTGTCATGTAATTTGCTTTATTTGTTGTGTTACGTCTCGTGAGGTTCGAATATTTCTTCTACTTAATTTGATCTTTTGCATGCTCATGTTGTACAGTCTCATCCCCACTGAGACTTTTAACTTTGTTGTTTCATGATCGGTGTGACCAATTAGGCTCAAGTAGGTGAAGAGAATTTTATATTCTCTCATCTCTAAAGCTGCCACCTATATTCACTACAGGCGGGTTTCTTTGAGATCACCGTCAAAGTTGAAGTTGAATGAATGTTTTAGGAAATTGAGAGTTCCATCAAAACCTCCTGGAGAGCTTGAGTTTGTTGTCTGCTAATATCTATCAATTAATCCTGAAGAACTTGACTTAATATCTTCTATAGAAAGGTATTTGTATGCTATGTGCTTGCTTTGCTGTTGTTAACATGTTCATACATGTCTTTTACAGTGAACTGTATCTGTGTTTCAGGTGCAATGACATCCGTATCTGGTCAGCCCCAGTTTCGTTATACCCAACCACCTTCGAAGGTACTTCATTTGAGAAATTTACCATGGGAATGCACTGAGGAGGAATTGATCGAACTGGGAAAGCCATTTGGTAGAATTGTCAACACAAAATGCAATGTTGGAGCAAATCGCAACCAAGCTTTTGTTGAATTTGTGAGTTCAACAGTTTTGACTCCATGTTGTCAAGTGCATTCTCTTCTTGTTTGATATAAAATCCACCTGGCACTCATCTTTTGATGTACATCTAATTCTTGTAGGCAGATTTAAATCAAGCAATTGCAATGATTTCATATTATGCTTCATCTTCTGAGCCGGCTCAGGTGCGAGGGAAAACAGTCTACCTCCAATATTCCAACAGGCAAGAGATTGTCAATAACAAGACTCCTGGGGATGTCCCTGGCAATGTTTTGCTGGTAACAATTGAGGCTGTTGACGCAGGCGATGTCAGCATTGATGTTTTACACTTGGTAAGAAAATCCCTAACTTTCTCCTCATGAAGGCAAGAGGTATCACTATCCCTATTGTCTCTCTTTCATTTGCAGGAGAGTGGTGTAATGTATATGAATGACTTGTGATTATGTAGGGTTTTTATTTGACATGAATCTAAATGGATTAGCAGGTTTATGTCACAAGGAAACATCTTCGATGACAGCCTACTGCATAAGGAGAAAGCGCATGTGTGTTTGTCTCCTCTCACTTGCTCCTGCTGCCTCTTAACCCTAATCCTTCTCCATTCCTTTACAATCTAAAAGAATTAGGATTTCTCCTTCTTTGTGCTTCCTCTCTATCCCTCACTCTACCTCCCATTAGTATGTCCACCAAATTAAAGTCATGAAACTTCTCTACTTTTTTTTCTTTACTAGTCATTATTGAACTTCTCCATTTGATAGTGGCTGCTGTTTATTTTCTGTACATGCTTTTCTCCTGGACTGTGCTTGTTGCTGATATCTTGAATGGTTTTAATGCACACTAACAGTAATGCCTCTTACATTTCTTATAAATGTAATTCCAGATTGTAAGCTGCGTCTTTGAATTAGGACTTATCCTGCATGTGGCTTGTACCCTTGTAAATGAATATTTTTGTGGGAGTGAGCTGGGGGCTCCAAAAATATTTTGGACCATGAAGTGGTACTGACAAATACAATGCCCATGAGACACAATTGCATGGGGCTTAGATAATGAAACAATGTCCATTATTGAGTCTGTTAGTGCCTGCAAACCATATTGCAACAGGTATTATAGCATTTTGTATAATTTTTTCCTGCAAACATCAGCTCTCTCTTATGGAATTAACTGATTTCCAGGATCCAAATAATGTTCCTGACTAATCAGTTAATTAAAATTTTAACATATGCCAAGATATTGATCAAATCATAGTTTCACATTATTGGTGCTATCTCTTGCACTTGAGATAGTAATGTTGACACCAAAATATAACATTTGTTTATCTTCTAATGAACATATTCATTTTTGGGGTAAAAAACTGCTGAATCAGTTTCAAAGTTTGGTTCCGGTATACAAAGCCAAATTGATTTAATGGGCAAATTGGGTGTTTGCCATCATTTTTCTTGCTGCTGGAGGAACATCCACTATTTGAATGAAGGTTCTTAATCTATTTTGTTGAACTTGAGCATTTGATCTAAAGAAGGTAAGGTTATAAGATTAAGTGCATTTGTGAATCAACAAAATTTTGAGATTGACTGAAAATGTGTATTATGCTATCCCTTCTTCACCATGGAATTGCGTAACTCCTAATATTGACTGGGAGGACCCTTATGGGGAAAATTGTTCCAGATTTCTTCAAGTACAAAAAACATTACAGGTTCGCAGTGCAAGGGGTTTTCCATTTTGGTTCATTCTACCACTTTTAAGAAAACAGTGAATAAAGTTTTTAAGACCTTATCAGATTATGAAGAAGAGAAGCGGAAACTGGGATGTCTATTCACATTTATGCCAATGGGATGGTACATTGTGTTTGAATACTGAGGCACTCTTTAGTTAATTGTCTGCTGATGAATCCAAGGCAAGACTCTTATAGGTGATACGACTACATGATAACACTATGCATTGTTAGGCTTTAGACTTTTGCTCAACAGAAGGTATTCCTAGTTTGATGTTTCTGTAGCTACATTTGGCGTATGTGTTATTGAGTCTTAACTGGCCTTTTCTTTAGGTGTTTGGTTACTCACCATAACAGCATTTTTGGATGTCCACAAACAACGATTAATGGATACTATGTCTTAAATTCTGCCTTCCTTTTTGAGTGATGTTTTCTTTCTTTCTTGTGCAGCATAAGAGCCATCATCGAGCTTGTGTACTCATATTAATGTTCAAATGTGCTGGCCAATTTTCCCAACATGTTAATTGGGACTAATAATCTAGTGCCGCCAAGACTAGATTTTTATTTCTTTCTCAGTTTGAATACTTCAACTTATAATTGAATAAACTACAAATAGACATTTCACAATGTATGATATATACAAAATGTCATTTTGGGATTTATTTGTTGAACTCACAATTTTGTCTTGATGCAGGTCTTTTCAGCTTTTGGATTTGTGCATAAGATTGCTACCTTTGAGAAGACAGCTGGTTTCCAGGTTTCTTGCATGCCTGTATTATTCTCTTCAGTCACTAGAATATCAGATTTCCATGAGATCTTTTTTCTTCTCCTTTTCTTTTCCCATGACATATGTTCCCTTCAGGCCCTGGTTCAATTTTCTGATTCTGAAACTGCATCTGCTGCCAAAAATGCTCTGGATGGGAGAAGTATTCCAAGGTGAAGTTCAATCTGCTATTTCATTCTATTAGGTGCTTTTTCTGAGGGAAGATTGAATGGTGATGTTTATCTTTGCTCCTCCTGTTCTTACAGTTACTTGCTTCCAGAGAATGTTGGGCTGTGTACTCTCAGGATAACTTTTTCTGCACATACAGATCTGAATGTGAAATTTCAAAGCCACCGGAGCCGGTAAGCTAACTCTTTTAACTGTCAGCATGCAATTACAGCTGAGGGATTTAGTGTCTGGAAATATGTGTAATTGGGAGAGACATTTTAGTTGAGAAAAACGACAGGAAGCACAAATTTGTTAGCTAGGATATTTTCTAATTGAATCTGCAACCCATTCGATCTCTGCCTTAACCAATTGTGCTTTATCTCTTGACTATTGATGCATTGCATAGTCAAACAATTAAAGAAGTACGAGAGTACCTTTTGCTTATGATTTTTAATTGAAGTCTTTGATGGATGTTACAAGGGCTTTGAAAATCTCAATTTACCATACTCGACATGGTTTTAGGTTGGAATTTTCTGATTTCTCAAAAACTAGTCAAAGCCTGCTTCTGTGATTCATGCTTCTTTAGTATTTAGCCCTTTAGGTACTAATTCTTACCTCATGCTTAGGGACTATACCAATCCATACCTTCCTGTTGCTTCTTCGGCTATTGATGGCAATGGTCAGGTATGTTAATGGCAATTGGTTTTCTATTGAAATAATATAGTGGAAACTAAAGTTGTTTTTAGTTTCCATCTTATAAAACAACTTCATCATGATCAATGCAGTTTTGCACGGGACTTGATGGTAAAAGACAAGAACCTGAGAGTAATGTCCTTCTTGCATCAATTGAGAACTTGCAGTATGCTTTGAATGTGGATGTTCTATACACGGTATCCACCTGCTACTTTTGTTAGTCCACTTTCTTAGTTAAGAATGCCTAGTCCAACTCCAACTGTGGTTCATTTTTCTTTCTTATGCAAGTTTTGTGTTTTATTTGGTGGCCAGGTTTTTAGTCCTTTTGGTGCTGTGCAGAAGATTGCTATGTTTGAGAAGAATGGAGGACTTCAAGCCCTAGTTCAATACCCTGGTAACCTTCAGAGTTTTTCTTTACTCAGAACAGCTCTACATTATTCTACTTGGTTTTAGTCTGATTTTCTTTCTGATTGATGTGCTGCCAAATGTCTACTTATTTTATGCACTCGATGACTTGAATAAGCTGAGAAAAGATATCCACTTTTTTGGCATTACACTAATAAACCACAACTAGTACGAATGTCTGACAATTTTCAACTTATTCCTGAACCAATTATTCTGATCTCATTCCTTAAGGTGTGCTTAATATACTGACATGGTGTTATCTGAAATGCATGTTCTAAAATAGGGATTTCATGTCATAAGGTTATCAGGTTTATTAGTTGTACAATTTGGTTACTCATAATTCTGTAGTTCGATTAGGGGTTTGGTCCCGCTTTCCCATTCCTGAAGTTGTTTGGTAACATTATGAAATCTGCATTTCATTATGGCAGTTACGCATTTCCAATGATCTGTAGTTTAGGTGGCAGAGTTTTAAGAATTGACAAGAAAAGTGCCAATTTAAAAGACTTGGTATCTAAACAAATAAGATGAGGTGAAGAATTCAATGGCTTCTGGAAAAGAAAAAGAAGAGTCCCCTCTTTGATGCTTTAAAATTTTATATCTCATCAAGACTCTTTATGAAGGGGGGTCTTGATGCAATGGTAGAGTTGTTGTCGTGCAAACTTGAGGTCACGGGCTCAAGGCGTGGAAACAGCCTCTTGCAAAAATGCAAGGTAAGGTTGTGTCCTATAGACCCTTGTGGTCTGCCCCTTACCCGGACCCTACATACGCTGGAGCTTCATGCAACGGGCTGCCCTTTTTATCAAGACTCTTTCTACATGACCTTTGAATAGAAGTAGCTAGTCTCCAAAACCTCATGTCACTTCTTACTAACAAAATTTGAGATATCCAGAATTCTTTCCATGAATGGTGGAAAACACACAAACTGATGTAAGACAGCGTGCAAAATGACTTAATTTATATGCTAAGATCATATGAAAATTAACTTAAATAAGAATACATAAATTAAACTACAACGAGCACTTTGACATGCAAAAAATCAGTATTAATTACTATGAATAACCTACAATGAGTAACAGGATCTGCAGACTGCCTCAGATCTCTATTGATTAAGGTAAGGTCAGAGTTTCAATCTGGATTGTCCCTTTAATTGACAAATGGTCCTGATTAAGCTTCGGATATAGGGTTGAGGAATTTAATGCAGGATAAGAATTCTAGATTATTACCGACGCAAATCACGTAATCACGCGCAGCTTAGATCGCTCGTTAAAAGACAAGGTAGAAAAGTACTGACTTACAGATCAGGATGAAACAATAGTTGTTTGGCCTTGTACTGAATGTGGCTTCAGGAATTTACAAAGTCTAACGAAATTTTCATTCATTGTTTAAAAAAAAAAAAAAAACTACTTACACAAAAGAGAGAAAAATCTGAAGTAGGGGACATCCAACACTAATCTAGAAAAAAGACAAAATTGCCCATGCTTAAGTCACAATATACCAAGAAACATAATACCCTTAGTGATAAATATCCAAAGTAAACTAAACTATAAAATAACATTAAAAAAAAGTGGGATGATGGTCCGCATCACATGGTTAATTAGTAACTCTACAATTTAGTGCTAAGGCCTTCTAGCATAGTGGAGCAAGAAAGAGCTTTTTTTGTAGCAGGTAACCATTATCTTGAAGTTATGTTGGTTAAGATAACCTTGATTGAACCAGCAAGGTCAGTGCACTGTGCTATCTCACAGTAAACATGTTCTCCAGTACAACAGATTAAATAGCTTTAATATAGGTTCGGACCCATTGGGCACCTGGGCATTTTGGCAGGAATATAAGAGAAGGTTCTCTGGCTTCGTGTTTGTATCTGTTGCTTGTTCTTTTTCTTTCTGTTCATATTATTCTATTGTACTACTTATTATCTATACAAATGATATATATCTTGGTTAATGGCTTTAGCCATTACTAGTTAATTTCAAATGAACGCTACATACTTGAAATTGTCCATTTACAGAATTGAAGTTTGGCACATTTTTGCTGCATCATGGTGTTGTTAAGAGTAATGCTTGCTATTTCTTATTAGTTTAGTGATAACAACAAAGCATTAGAACTTTGAGGACTGAAATTTTCACCGCCTTGGACAGTCATGTGGGGTTGTTGCCGGTAAACAGTTAATAGGCTGTAGCCCATAGAAATGCCTAAAGCCCTACGTGCATGTATTTCATTGATAATCACCGAGGTAAAGTATGTGTGTATTCATATGCAGGTAATCATGAATTATGGACCCTGGCCTGATTGCCTTTGCTCCTTAGGTGAATGCCATCCCCAGTGAGTGACACATATTCCTGTTGTACAATGAGTGAGATGTCTAAGTTTCTAACACTAAACAATACCTTGAATTTATAGAACATTGCTCACATAATAAGAATATCCAGGATTGTGCATTGTGCATCTAGTATTTATGTTGGAAAAACGTTCTTTGTCAACTGCCCTTCCCAATAAATAAACTTGGTAACTTGACAAACCAAGAATTAAATGCTTGCCAATTAACAGCTCTTAAAATCAAAGAATCTGTGTGTGGTTCTGACAGAAAGTACCTTCTTTCTTTTTTTCCCTTATCTTCTTGTCTCTGTTTCTCATGTTACAAAGAAACTTTTGGATGAGGTAGGTCAAAATATAAATTTCATATATCTGTTTGACTTGTTCTCACGCCCCTGCATAATTCTGAAAAGAAAAACATTTACCCTGTCTTGTCTGACCCCGAATAATTGAGCACAAAGAGAGGCAATGTAATCATGGAATACGCATTCAAGTAAGATAGGAAAAAAAGTCCACAATTCTCTGTGGATACAGAACTTTGATCACCACTGGATTAAACTGAGATCAGTTTCTTATGGATACTGAATCACCATTGTAAAATTCAAGTTCGTTTAGCTCACCACTCTTGGATATGGAAACACCACCAAGAGATAAAAACTTCGTTTGGGATCTAAATTACCACACAAGGATACAAATCACTCGCTACCTTGAGGATACAAAGCTAAACACGTCTGACCATGCTAGGAATCTACCAATTGATACAGAAATACAATGAACTAAGATGCACCACTCCTATCTCAGTCCAAAGGAAAACATGTCCCAGTCCAACCTGCAAAACACGTAGAATGACGTATAGGAGATGTTTTTTTACTGTTTAAGCTTGGAAACTTTGGCTCGTCACATCAGATATGTCCATCTGGAATTCCACCATCGATCATCAATATTTAATCTGGAATGCGCATCCTTAGATAATTCTATGTGTTTTTCAGTTAGGCTAAAAAATGTCTGTTTTGGAAAATCAAAACCGTTGAAGCTCTCCCGACTAATGACGTCTTCACATCCGTGACCAATTATGCTAATGATATCATGAAAAAAGAGAATTTGAAGTTGATCTTGGCCATCCAAAACAAGATCGCTTAGATCACCCTTGATCTCTCTTGATCCACCATCAATCTCAGAACGTATATAGTTTTGTTTTTTTTTTTAAATCACATTGAGGGTTAGAGTGTTTTCTTAAAGAATTGAACCCACCAAAACAGGTCTTTTTGTCATTTGACTTTCCCTTTTTCCTCATTCAGAACAGGTTTGCACAGGCTTTTAACAGCGAAGTTCATATGCTTCCACTTGATTACAAACTAATCAGCCTAACTATCAAAAACTGGTGTGTGGATATGAGTCCCTTTGTTGTAATATCAAATCATTACTTCATGTCCAAAATCTGGTTTGGTTTTAGAATTGACTATTTAGCTTTCCCAGGTATGGTGTAAATGTTTTCTCTAGCAATTCTCTGACTAATCATGCAACCTCTCAGTAATAGTTTTAGTAGGAACTTGCTCATCCTAATTAGTTTATCTGGTCTTTTTAGTCATACATTAATTGGATTTATGGCATTATAAAATGTTAATATTCAATAATTTCAAGAATCTGCCACTATAGGCGATTAACTCCAATAGTTAACACCTTCTCATCTTCTCAATTGGAACTGCTTCAGATGTGCAGACAGCTATTGTTGCTAAAGAATCCCTAGAGGGTCACTGCATCTATGATGGAGGGTATTGCAAGCTTCACATGTCATATTCACGGCACACTGATCTCAATATAAAGGTAACCATAACCAAATAGAAAATTGTACTACATGGCTTTTCTTCTGTTAAGCTGCATGACTTTAGACCTATATGCCAAACAACATGACATGATGCTATGAAGAGTTCACACCATGATTTTGTGATGATATGGCAGTACGTGAAACCATGATTTGTCACTTGGAATTTTCACTATGTACCATGTGGAAGACATTTCCGGATTATACCTTCTGGAAATGTTCCGGCAGTCTCACATTTATCTTTATACTGGTAACAGCAACTGTCAAGCTATTTAGCTTTTCACTGTGGCTAGTGCATCTGTGCATCTAATTTTGTCAAGGATGTGATTTGTATCCAAAGAGGTTTTCTCATTTGGTCTCAGTATAGACAATGACATTTGACCAGTAACTCTAGCAAGACCAAATTAAAATGTCCTTTGTTTCGCAATTACAACTTCAAAAAGTCCTGCATGATTCAAACTCACGCATTTTTTTGTTTAAACACAAATTTACTGAATCAAATATGAAGACCAAATTGAACACATTGCAAATATATCATCAAATTCACATGTATCATTTTTTTAATTTGTGTACAAATTCAAGTCTTGAAGTCGAATAAGATTTCCTATCATTCCTTTTCCCCAAACTTTTCACAAGTTCTCCTGGGTCTTTCAGAATTTTGCCTTCTGCATTTATTCCCAATTCTAAACTTTGTAACTAAAATTCCCGTTAGAGTGCTTTCTTTTCTTTTCTGTTTTTCTTTTTCTGTTGGTCTCTTTGAAAAGCAACTCCAGTTAAGAGTTTCTAGTAGCGAGTTGGATCTGATTCTGTTCAACTTGAAGATTTACTGATTCTGCTCTAGCTTTCTCTGAGACACAGACTGATACTGCGACATGAGACAGTTCCAAGTTTTTTCTTACTTGTTTTTACAATTTAAGGTGAACAACGACCGAAGCAGAGATTATACAATCCCCAACAACGCAATTTTGAACAACCAGCCTTCAATTTTAGGGCAACAGCCAGCTCCAATGGTCGATTTCAACACATCACAATATAATGGCGTGCCCTTTCCACCGGTAGCCAATGGCTTTATGCAGTCTCACCCCATGGGAAACTGGAATGCTGGTCCTGCAACAATGGCACCTTCCCAACCACAGATGCCCAATCACTTACACCCTCACCCCGGGTCGTTGCCTCTGGATATGGGTACAGGGCAGATGCAGTTACCCGGGCAAGTTGAAGCCATACCGATGCAACAAATGTCGCCTTTTCATTAGAGGTTCGAATGTTTGTTCCATTGTTTCTCCACCACGGAATTATGTACCAAAATAGTATGGCAGATTTTCTGGGACGTCATTTGTATGTTTCCTTCTGGGCCTATACTCCCCTTTAACCGTTGGTCTGTCTTGTTTTACTTCATTTTTCCTTTTTATTGCTGGTTTAATGGATAAGGGCCAAAAATTTCTAGTCGAGCGTTAATGGCCTGCATGGGCTTTTATTGATCCTTCAAAATAAAAGATTTCCCGTTAATCTAAACTTTAGCTTTCCATTGTAAATGTCTTTGTGATGATGCCGTGGGCTGATGCCTTCAGTCAAAGGAAGAAGCGACTCCATTATGCAATTTGGGTTAGTTCCGCTTTCTGCACACAGGACTCAGCTGCTTTTTGCCAAGTTTTCTTGATATTTCTTTATGTTTAGAACGAACCAAAAGTATATTTTGTTTTAATGGGAAAACTGAGAAGAACTTGAGTGCATTTTCGGCATCGTGTTTTTTCCTGTATCAAGCTGAGTCCACTGGTACATATTTTGAGTTCTGGCCCTGCTCGTTGATCTGGATGTTAAAAAAGTTAGTTTATAAAAAAAAATAAAAAAAAATTATGTACGCGGGATTGAAAAATGTCATCTTCTGTGAGAGTTTGACCATTTCTCCACAAACAGGATGGGGAACTGTACGTCTCTGGTTTGTCCATCCTAGAGCGATTGGATCAAGGAATAATAGTTATATTTGGAGAAGTTTGTCTCTTACATCCCCTTTGCTCTGCAACTTCCCTGGTGGAGAAGGCAAACTGCCCTGAGATTAGAGGGTGACACAGTTGCCGGGCAAAATGATATTTTCAC
The DNA here is from genome assembly GCA_035236585.1 of Warburgia ugandensis. Lineage (NCBI taxonomy): Eukaryota > Viridiplantae > Streptophyta > Magnoliopsida > Canellales > Canellaceae > Warburgia > Warburgia ugandensis. The sequence goes on from CP141134.1 coordinate 71,425,140, forward strand.
CCTTGGCTAAAGTATAGATGTGCTTTTCAGAACTTCAGATGGCAGATTTCCACGTTCTTTAGGTCACATCTTATTTGCCATCCAGTAAATCTCCATTGAATGATCTTAACCGCCAATTTGGTTAATTATACAACCGGTACTTTCTACATGAACTTTGGTTGTCTATCCATTTTGCCACCGATGGACAGCTAGGGTCATCCGATGCTGATTTTTTTGGGCACACGTATCTAAATACAGTCTGAAGATGAACAATTTGAGTTAACAATCTTGAATCCTTGGATATACTTTCCTGTATGTTTATCAATTCACATGTATATATACTGGCAACATTTTGAGAACACAGCCTTTTGCTTTCTTGTTAACTGTCCTAACTTTGGCCCTTATAACTCCATGAACACAGCCTTCTGCTTACATAGATAGTTTGTACAAGCACCAAATCCTGCTAGTGCAGTGGTGCAGGGACTCTCTCACTTGGTTGGCCAAGGTTGGGGCTTTGTGTGGACTTGTGTATAGCCTGTGCAATTCACTTTCACATCAAAATATTTCACAAAATATGGACAAGAAAGATCTATTTGGAGTGAATAGTACGACAAACTCAAGCACCCATAATTTTCTTTCATAGAATGGTATGTAAATGGATAAATAGTTAACTATCCAATGCTAAAAACGCCCTTCAGATGTGCCATTATATGATCTACAGAGGGTCTCTTCTCAGGAGATTCATTTCTACAAGCAAATGCCATCTCCAAAACCCGAAAGGCCTGCCTCCTGGCGCTCCCTTCTACCGGAAACTCAAAGAAATCAATTACTCCCTCTTTTATCTCCTCTTTCCTCTTTATTATACAGTCTATATGGGAAGGGGCTCTTGGTCCGCCAAGAATGTCCAACACCATGGCACCGAAGTTATAGATGTCAGTTTTCTGAGACAATTTCCCGGCCAAGTTCTCGTATCCCGGAAGCTTTCGAGGCGAGAACGCCCAGAATTCTGCCCGCTCAGCCAACTGGATGAAGCCGTAATCCGACATGCACGCTGAAAAATCAGTCCTTATGAGGACGTTGGAGGATTTGATGTTGCCGTGTACATTCATTTGGAGGTGTTCATCCTGATTTGGAGATTGCCAGTGGATGAAGGCTATTGCTTTCGCTGTGTGGAGAATGATGAGGAACCGAGTGTTCCAATCCAGCTGGGTGTGCCCCATCGTCCTTGCACCTTGAGAAAAACAAGCAGATTCAGTCCTCAAAATAACATTGTTGACAATATCGTAGTTTTATTGGCTTATGTGAATGGAAATGATTGATTCATCGAGAGAGAGATCGAGAGATCGAGAGAGAGAGAGAGAGACGGTCATCAAATAGGTTTCAAGGCTGCAAATGAAAAAGGAAGCCCGTCCACGAAACCCTTGCATATGCAAGATCGTAGCAAAGGACAGACCACGAAACTCCCGCATATGCAGTCTTGCCTTACATTTTGCAAAAGGCTATTTTTATTTCTCAAATCCGTGATACAACAGCAAGTATAGTAAGCAAAATAATATGTAAAGAAAAATGGAATATGAAATAACCATAGTTGATGCGTTGGATAGACACCAAGTAGTTGATATTACCTCTAGGGCCAGAACTTCTTGTTTTAGAGCTTGGTCAACTATTAATGAGTAATCATAACGTGAGTGAATTTGGTTAGGGAAATGGAGAAATAGTACTTCAATATCCATCACGTATTCAAGGTTTGTTGTTGTTTTTGGCATTTATTATTTTGGCCAAAAAAAATTTAGTTCTTAAAAAGAAATAGTTTGAGAAGGTTCAAATGTCCGAAATGAATTTCTAAATCCACAGATTCATCAAGTTAGTAAAAAAAGGTGAATTAAGGTCACCGGCAATAACTTTACCATTGTACCAAGGCAGCAAATAGGAGGAAATATCACTGTCCATGGATAGCTTACTCGCGTATTGTTATACCCGTGGGAAACAACTTCACACAACAGTTATAGTACTAATACTCACCCTCGAGCAAGTCAGCGAGACTCCCCATAGCGAAGTAGTCGCACAGCACCACTTTGGTGCGCTTCGCGTAACCATAAGCCCGCAGCGGTACCAAGTACTTGCATTTGGCCGTGACCCTCGCCAAAACCTCCAGCCTTCTCCCAAACTCCCCCTTGGGCAGGGACACGCTCCTAAACCGCTTCGCGCAAAACACCGGACTGCCCCACAACACAACCTTCTCCGAAATCCCAAGCTCGCTCTCCCCCAACATCTGCACCGAGCACTGCACCACCTCCTTCAAACCCAGCGCTCTGAAACCGCTACCATCGACGAAAGTCAGCTGCTCGCCGCCGGCGGCAGTTCCGTCTTCTTCCGGTTGGTTTGAGTGGCGTGATCTGCTGCGGCTCCCTTCATCGTCGTACCGTCTTGGGCTTTTCACATGGAAGGCCCGAGATAGCATTCCGGGTTTCTGGGTTTCCCAATGACGGATTCCGGGGAGTTTCGGAGAGCGATTTGTGAGCCGAATGAGTTGGTTCTTTGGTGTTTGATGTTTGACGTTTGGTTTTCTCGTGTTTGGGCGTGGGAATTATCGAATTTTTGGTGTTTTTAGTAGGATCGAAGAAGCAAAAAAAGGGAATCCATCGGTAGTATCTGCCGTCCTGGTTTGTTGTCTTTGAGAGAGAAGACATATAGTTGGTGTCGTGATTCTGGGAACAACGATGCGGATTTTCAGTTTGTGTGAGATTAGGATCTCAGATGCTGCTTGTGCGGGGAATCAGCTGTTGAAGTATATGGTGATCAAACCGTTCATCTTCAGGTCTGGAATCTGGGTCCTACGGAGGCCATGTATAGCTACAGCCAAAAGGAATATCTTGAAACGAATGAAAGTTAAAGGAAACTTGTGATAGAAAATGGCAGGACGCTTTAGATTAGCTTGCGATAAGATTTTTGGGGTAGATGGAGCCCAGAAGATGAACGGCTCGGATCACCCACCATCTGGTTCACGGTGTGATTTTTAACGTGTAAACTTGTCTCTAATGTAGACACCATATAAGGATTTCTGCATAAAAGGTTAGGGTTCAAAGAATGAGAAGCACTACAAGCGGACCCACCAGTCTAGGCTTAGCAAGATCTAGACCGTGTCCTAAACAAGCAGGAACCCGTTTGATTGGCATAAAATAGACGGAAATTGATTTTCACCGAAAAAAAATTCTGCGGCTAAAATGCTTTATATGCCTCCAAATTTAATTGTGCCAACCGAGATTAATTTTCGGCAACAAAGAATGAAAATAATTTTGGCTCCTGAGAAATCTTTTACAAAAATATAAGATAAGACTGTATACTATTGACTTTTGTGATTACTTTAAAATTTATGTTACTGAAAAATTATAAATAGTTAGGGCTTATGTTAGGACGGCCCAGCCTATTGCCATCCCTAATGCTCGCGACAACATCCGCGAACGCCCTACGGGATGGATAGATCAGAGTTGGGATGTCAATTAATAGATAACCAGATGTATGTACGAGTGGGCCACTTTGCATTATGATTTAACTGTGACCTTTTAGTGAACCATGTTTGAATATGAACCGTTGCATGCCGTTATGAAAGTGTTCGATTAGTAAGACATTTCAAGTAATATAGTTGTCAGATAGCTAAGCTGAAAGTAGGGTCCACAATTCGACAATTAGATTCCTTCTTCTGGTTCCCATCTTAGATGGGCCATTAGATCTCCCATCCACTAGCTGATACTAATCCTCCGATTTCTGGATCTTGCCACGCCATTTATCTTCTCAAACTTTGAGCCATCAATTTCTCGGTTAAGAAAATCAAAGGCGAGGATCTTCCAGAAATTGACTTGCGTATATTAAGGGCTCCGATCATCCAAAGGCTTTCCCTACGACAATGTAGTCACAAGTCGGTTGGCTATCGGATAATTCTTTCTTTTATATATATATATATATATACATACCTCAACTGGTGGTCTTCTCTCTACTGAAAATAGGGGTGGCAATTCGGGTTTGCGGGTCATGTTTGTGGCAACACGAACACGACCCGATTAGAATTATGGGTCGATACGAACACGACATGATTAAGAGTCATGTCAAAAACCTATGACTCGTACACGACTCGGTTCTTAAAAAAATAACATGACACGACTTGTGTAACACAATTATTGACTGAGTCGTGTTGGATACAAGACACGAAATGACACAATATGATACGACATAACACGACTCTATTTTCCTATTATGACTTGGTAAAAAAACTGCTCCCAAGTGGATGGAACCATTGAGCAAACACAACCACAAAACATAGGACGGTTATTTTTCAACTGTCCTATATGATGTGGGTTTTATACTTTTATAGGACGGTTGTGAAATAACCGTCCTATATGTCACGTTTTATAGGACGGTTGTGAAATAACCGTCCTATAAAGTGTAAACATAACATATAGGACGGTTATGAGATGAACCGTCCTATATTACACTTAGTAACCGTCCTATATTACATTTGATAGAAGTCCTCCAATGAATCATCCTTCTAAATAAAGACGAAAAAACAAAAGAGATAACATAGATGATTAAATAAACTACTATATGGACGACTACTCAGACTCCTGTAGATCCAAATCCTCCCATGCCTCTCGTCGTAGCATCAAGATCTTCAACTTCCAAAAACCCGGGCGTCATTATCCTCTCAATGATCAATTAAGCAATCCTATATCTTTGCTTCACATCAAAAGCAACATCAGAATGGTTGAACAAAATCACGCCCACTAAACCTCTATAATCGGCGTCCATCACGCCTGCACCCACATCGATCGAATGCTTCCAAGCCAGACTAGATCTCGGCGCTACAAATAACAAGCTCGTCCATGAGTATATCATCAAACGCATCAAAAGATTTTCTATTTCGAGCACATACCTATGCGAGCATAGGTTCCTTCGGGTATTCCTATGCTTAAATCGGTAAAAACAAGGGCTTTTCCTCTGGCGGGGATGGTTGTTGATGCAGAACTGGAAAATAAACAAACGATAGGAGATTGAGATGGGCATTGCTTAAAATCACTGATGCTCAGATGGATTAAAGCATATATTACCTTGAAAGATCATATCCTGCTGAGAGAGGAGAACCTTTTGAAGGCAAACTGGTATTCTCATAGAGCCTTTTTACCCTCAAAAGAAAGAGAAGGTTTGGAGAACCTGCGGATATGCCATTTTGGTTAGTTTTTTGAAGTTTTGGGAGGGGTTCGTTGGTTTCAGGGCTTGTGATTTGATCTTGTTTTTCTATTTTTGATTGAAAGCATTAAGAATTCAGGGAAAGAAGGGAATGAGTGGAAAATGAAGGCAAGAAGAGAGCCTTTAATAGAGGGAAAATCCGTTAAAGAGGTTGCCGAAATTTGGGCGCCATTTCTTCCCACAATATTTAAAACATTTTTCATTTGAAAGGAAAGGGGGAGAAAGTGAATCCACTACTCCTTCGGCGGATTGTTGATTTTCAATCGACCGACTTTTTTACCTTTCCTCTTGACTAGTGAAGATTTTACACTATTTACATTTTGAGCCATCTATTTATGAGGTGAATATGCTTGGAGCTAAAATATAAGTAGGGCTCACTTTCTTCAATGATCCAAATCATTTGTCCTCTTTACCACGCTATGGATTAGTCATATACCAAAACTAGAACCAATCTTGTAATCCTAGCTTCTTATTTCTGGCTTTCAAAATGAATATTAAAACGAGCAAAGAGCAATAATTTGCGTTCATAATCAAAAGCAGCACATAGCAAAGGTATAATCATCAAATGGTGGATATGAATCATATGTCTCTCATCCATAGCACACTATGCGGAAACAGGTCTAAAACGCATGATTTGGATCAGATTTAACTTACATTTTGGTGTTCGACTTAGATCACCATACAAAGGGAACATAAAAGTTTTTAACTCAAATTGCAAGAGAGAAACTAGAGGAGGTGATCTGATCATGTATAACTATCGATTGGAGATGCAGGATGGCACTCAAACCGCACAACATCTTGCTCACATATAGTCTTCAATGTTTGTAACTTTCGGTAAGTTTTCTACTGAGTGAAAGCAAGATTCAGTGCATTTAATCACCCCCTATAGTTTTCTGGATGTAGATGGAGAGTGAGAAGAGTACAAAGGATGGCCCAAGTAAGAATGGATGTACCATCACTATAGTTTTCATTTTTCATGCATTTTTCATTCCCCTAGCCATGTTTACTGACTTGCATGGGACCATGCATTACTGCAGCATTTTAATTAGTAATCCGTGTTAAGGGGCTCACTTAATGGCATCTTCTTAACAACCCAGGTACAAGTGGACGGTCTTGATTACATTTGCCGAGCAGTCCTTCAAGCCGACTAGTATTCAGTCGCCATTAATGAATATATTCACAAGTAATATAGGACAGTTCGGCTGGAACCGTCCTATATTCACTCGTAATATAGGACGGTTTGGCTGAAACCGTCTTATATTCACTCATAATATAAGGCAGAACCGTCCTATATTCAGTCATGAGCAGACCTTCCATTTACAGAGCTTTTAGCAAATGCCAATTAGATGTTATTGGGTGGACGTTGACAAGGAGACGCCGTCACCACCAAAACGTCGATGGAGGGCAGCTGTAGATGGGACTTGTCCCCCTGAATAGCAAACAAAATCCATCATAGGCAGCCCCTTCCTAGCAAAATATTCAACGATATGGTTTTCTTACTGTAGTTATCTGATTGGGACCAGAATGCCTACAAGGTATTGGCCCAATATTAACGCTAGGCGTGGTGGACCCCGCCTATAAATTCCCCTCTCTCCTGATAATCTTGTGTGACCTTCTGGATTTAGTCAATTTAGGGCTGTAATAATCCAAACCAGGAATTCATAAGTCCACAATTTGCTATAATGCCTTGCACTTATCATCCTTGTGAATATCACAGCAGCCAAGAGTCACAATCACTAGGAAAGCAGCCTACAATGGTTGTCAGCATTTGCAGCATTGGACGGTGGCACACGAAACCGATGTCTCCTGTTGTATGACTTTGTGCGATTGACTTATATTTGTGAATATAGGACGGTTCGTGTAATATCCTTAATTTTAAAGATAAAAATAGGAAATTATTAAATAAATTAAAATAAAAATTTATGGATGAAATTATTTCCTAAAAACATAATAATTAGAAAGTGCTCGTCGATACGAATCCAACGCCACCAAGAACGCGAAAAACGGAGCTCAAACGAGGGAGTTATGAGCCGTCAAAGTTGTAAGGGCAAAATGGTCTTTTGACAGAAACGTGTTACACAGGGGTCCAAATTGATAACGGCACCCCTGTCTACACACGTCTCTACCAGTCCGGCGAAATCGCCGGAGAGACGTGGGAAGAGCCGTGTGGGGAAGAGTTTCTCTTCCCAAGACTCTAAACCCTATATCTATGCTTCCTCTAGAGCCAAAACGCTCCACTTTCGAGCGTTTTCCATGAATGATACGCAAAACCCTCAGATCCGTAAAAACTTGAATTTTCCCGAGTGGAGCCCCCTAACACGAGCAACTCCGGCCAGGTGCAAGGTAAGCCTCAAAACCTATGTTTTTCTGTATTTATTAATTAGGAAATTAATTAGGAAAACGTTTAAAAATTTTGGAAAAAAATCGTATTTTTAGAACTTTGTGCACGCTACTGTTGGTGTGTGATTTCACGGATCAAAACTTGTCCGTTTGAAAATCGCACCGTCCAACTAGTGCACAAGAGACCCAAGAGTATACCCTTTAAATTTGGGAGTGATCCAACTGGAATTGCCTTAGGAAAACTCAAAACCAAGTGCCTAGGAGGTTTTTAGGAACTTGGGAAAAATCGTTTAAAACCATGGTTTTTGAGAAAAATTAGTGAAAAAGGAGGGCATAAATGGATTCTAGAGAGAATTCTCAAGAAAATGGCGCAAAAATCACGCAAAACGGAGCTTTGTAGCTCCGAGGCGACGACACCCTGGCCGTCTTCTCCGGCGTCGTCAATCTGCCGGCGCCACGCGCCACGCCAAGACGCACTCCACTCGACGTCGAGGGACGACGTCACATGACGCCGCCGCGCACGCGTGCGTGGTTGGCCGTCGCGGTGGGGACCGGGACGCGCGCGTCCCGGCGACCGTGACGCACGCGCGCGTCCCGTGCGACGTCTCGCGACGCCGTGCGTCCTCGTGCGCTGTACGCCGGTGCAAACCGGCGGAAGGTGCAGCGCGCCGCCGGTTTAAACCACCTTATGGTGGTCCCGGCAGCCCCATTTTAGCTTATTTTTCACAAAACTTGATTTTTGGGAGCTAAAGAGGTCCAAATCACGATCCTAAGAGCGTTGTGGACCGTATTGACGACGCGACCTAGTTTTAACTTAAAAACTTAGAAATGACCACTTTTATTTAGAAAATTTTTAAATAGTGATGTGACATGTACAAAGTGACTTGAATATACCAATTAAAGGGAGTTATTAGCAAGCTAGTGATCTCACACCGAGGTAGGTGACGACAACTAATGTTTTGACTTGATTTTAAACCATGTTTAAACATGCATCATGTGTGATTGTGTTTTAAATTGCGATTTTTATTTACCATGGATTTCATGCTTTATTCGACATTGCGTATATGGTTATTCCAAATTGAAATCTTTTACCGAATAAACTTATTTCAAATGCTTTTACAAGTATGATGTTAATTTGTTATGCTTACTTGAGACTTATTTCTTATTATATATAGAAAATGCAATGATTTACGTGGAAATGAGAATAGAGGCTTATTAGAAATTGGCCCTTTGATAAAGCTAACCCCAGTGATGAGGGCGCATGTCTTTGGGGATTGCAAGTCAGAAGTGCTTCTTGAGTTTTAGCATATACATATGATTTCCGTGTTTTATATTTGATGACGGTGCTCTCGCCCTTGGGGCGTCATCTTGGGAGGGATATAGGGCCGTCACCCACCTTCCGAGATTATGATGTGATGAGTTTGTGATATGATAGACACCCCATAGATGGCATTCGGTAGGGGTTTGGTAACATGGATAGTCCACACCACCGGCCCGAGCCTTTCCATGGGGGATGACGTTAAGTCTCCCGTTATGGTGTCGACGGAGAGCGGCTGGTGGTTGATACCCGGGAGGGTTGCCACTGGCATGATGGCCCATATTCTTGTTATGTGTGCATGTATGATGAGCATGATTATGGATGGTATGCCTGGGTGTGACGACACTCGTAGGTTGACTATGTGTATTCCCGATCGTGGATGTTAGTGTGATGTGGTGGGACCCATTACATAGGGTGCCCTTATTCTCATGTATGCTCCATTTATTGATTCACGCTATGCGTGTTTAACTCCATTGGTGAATTTCATGTTTTAGCATATGGAATAAATTGGCATTTATTTTGAACATGGCATTATGATATCACTATTTCCATAAATGTTAGACTTTTCATCAATGTCTTTGATTATTTCTCGCATTTATTACATTAATTGTCTATGTCTCTACACAAGCGATAGCTTCTGAGGGCATTGCTTTTGTTTTGCAATGCCTTAGATCTCGAGCGCGACACCGTAAAGGAAAAGCGGTTGATAAACCTCGAGAAATTACAAAGACTATTTCCTATAGCTTAGAAAGTAATGCGAGTCATTAGAGTGGATTATCATTTGAATTTTATTATGACCGCATACTTTATATTTGGATGATTTAGATCTTTGGACATATATCGACATTTATACGGGATGTTACTGATGGATAGGCCATATTATTATTATTGTCTTTTGGATGTTTATTTGATTTAAAATAAAAGGCGTATTTATTTGACGTTGATTTATACGCGGATCATTTATTTATGTTTAAATTACGTATACGTCATTTTGAGAAAGGAAAAATTAACACCCGGAGTTTTAAGATAGGTTTAGTAAAATGTTAAATAAATCTTTTCTCATGGGATCCCAAATGTTCTTATTTAAATTGCCATTATAAAAAAAAAAAAATTGTCTTAAAAATCCGGGGTGTTACAGTTCGAGAAGAACCATTCTATATTACTTGTGAAAAACTTAAATATAGGACGGTTCTAGAATAACCGTCTTGTATTATCTGTTGAAGAATATAGGACAGTTTCAGATGAATCGTCCTATATTGCATGTGGTATATGATGGTTACATATGAACTGGAAGTTTGAAACCGACCTATTTTTAATCATAAGTTAGACGGATCAAGCATCAAGGTGATGAAGATGAATAAATAGGTCGCGTGTCAAACAGGTTGACACGATAGGTCACATTGATTGATCCGAACACGACATCAATTTCGGATTGACCCGAAAATAACACGAACATGATAAGACTCGACCCGATCCTACTAAATTTGTGTCGGATTCGAATTGTATTATCGTATCGTGTCATATTTTGCCACCCCAAAATAAAGACGTTCGGCCTATAGCAACGTGCCGCGTGCTACCGAATTCATTCTCGAGGTCGCTTCTCCGACGCGTGAAGAGGCGAAGTCATCAATCTGACGCTCACCGACCACAACGTCGCTCTCGCCCGACGTTGATTTACTTGGAAGTTGGGACGATATTTTCTTCTTTCCACCCCAATTTACAACACTAACCTTGGGCTCACTTAGGGAAATCTACGGTTCACATTTTTCGTGCAACCTTCCTTACACACCAAATGAGGTTAAAAGGATCTAACAGCGGCCGTATCGGCTATATTATGGATGTACATATGTTCGCTGGCTACAAGTGGGTCCGATATTTGTTTGTCCGGAACGTTTATCCAGCAGGAGGGACATGGTTTTTGACTTCTATATGAAAGCTCTCTGCCACTGGACAAATCTAAGCCTTTGATTACTGCAGCTCGTACGCCTAACCATCCATCTCAGATAGGATGATTGGATCACTTAAAAAGTGGGGGCCATCAGCACCTTTCCCGGCTTATGCCTTCAGAGTGAAAATGTGAGCATGAATAATATTCTTGGCCCTCCTCCAATATCACATTTCGATCACCAAATGAATGGCCCAGATCAACATCTATAGCCAACCAAATGGCACATAATCAAGCCCTGGAAACACTAGGAATTAGTGAGGGCACGATCGTCATTGAAGTAAACATAAGGGTAATCTGGTAAATTAAGATTTGAAATTCAAAAGTCAAACACAACCTGACTTATGGATGATATCCTGCCCGGTGTTGCCCGCTATCTCCTACAATAGAAAATCCAAAGGTCGTAATACACTGCCCGCACTGCCCGGAATCACCTCCCAAATCTCTTTAAATTCCTATTACACTCCCATTCTTCTTAACCTCAAATTCCATCGGAATGGCCAAACTCGCCCTTACCGTCTCCGTCATCTTCTCTCTCTTTCTCCTCGCTACTGCCCGTATTACGGCAAATATTCTACCTGAAGCTTCAGTCAACGTCGACTTTGATTCCACCGACATCAACACAGGGCCGGAAAATGACAAAAACCCTCTCCTCCTACCCAGCAACAAGCCGGAAACTGACACCAGTAATGTTATCCCCCTCTGGCAGCAACAACTGGAAACCGACTTGACTGAGGTTCACCGTATGTTTAACGGCGGTGACTTCCACCCCATCAACCGTCACTTCCGTCCCATGCCCTGGAAACGGCCGTTCGGTCTCCGTTTCCCCCACCGTTGCCGTCATCATCCCCGTTTCGGCGCATCCCACTTGGTGAGGATACCCCACGGCAATTCTATGATCCGGACCAATTTCGACAATGATATGGCGAAGATGATCGGACGCGTGCGTGTTCATTTTCATGATAGATCTATTCAGATGAACGGCGGATCTTTGAACAGGGAGCCCAGGGATTTTTTCGAAACGGAAAGGGTAAAGGAGGATGAGAAGGAGGAAGGCGGTTTCATGAAGTGGTTTCATGCCCTTACGAACCGCTTTTGAAACCGGAGTGGTTTCTGGTTTATGTTTTCGAAGTCTACACGTGCACAACTGCGGAGCATGGTGGCCCGCGGTTTAGGTTTGACATTTAGCCTAGATTATTAGATCTACGGTGAGGATAGGCTTTTCTGGCCTTCAACTGTTATCTTTGTTTTTTTGTTTTGTTTTTTTTTTTTTTTTCTGTTTTGTATTATTATTGTGAAAGCATACAGACATATATATGAATAATACAAGTATATAACGTGTTTGTATATGATTTCTGATTATGATTCTTTGGTGAGAAATCGTGCAGTTGTCAATGGTACATCTGGGTTGAGTTGACTAGCGATCCAAACCGGTCATCTTCTGGGCCACTGTCTAGGGTGATTATTAGAAATAGGATGTGGACCCTAACAAGCGAATGGTCTAGATTACTTGAGCCGTTAACCATCTTGACTCATCGTGTAAGTTTATGTGGGGCCAGATTGGTGAATCGAACTGTTCATCTTATGATATCTAACTGAGATAAGCTATGCTAAGGAAACTGAGGGTTGAGATCAGCCGTTATAAGGTTTTTTGGGACATGGTCTAAGAAACTCAAAAGATGAATGGTTCGGATCACCCCAAATTAGAGAGAGAGAGAGAGAGAGAGTCAATGGCTCAAAGAGTGGCGGTGGAGAATTCAGGCTGCATTCTGAGGCATAATCTGGTAAGCCTGATCGTAACCCTGCATCAATTCACAATGGTGCAGGAAGGGCCCACTGGAAATAGGGAATAATCTTAGTAACAATCCATGCATTAAAAAGATTGTACTTCTTAATCCCTGCTAATCGATCGGTCCAGATTTAATTACGTCTGCTTTAAGGAGAACATGTATAAAATAAGAAAGAAAAAGAAAACGACTCTGCTGGGGATCGAACCCAGAATCTCTGGTTCCGTAGACCAGCGCCTTATCCATTGGGCCACAGAGTCTTAAGAAGAACGCCGTCTGTGGGAATCGAACCCACGACCACGTGGTTAAAAGCCACGCGCTCTACCAGCTGAGCTAAGACGGCTGCTTGCTAATCTTGTCCACTTTTATTTATTAGCCTTATCTCCTATATTACACAACCCATACGGAGAGAGGAATGGCTGGGTCCAATCTTGGTGCTCCAAGTTACTGATCCAACGGCCCGCTGCTGACTGAGATAAGCATATGCTTAATCTTTTCCAATAGATGATCCTAACCATTACTATCTAGGAGAACACGAAATGGCTCCCACAATTGCTACAAAACTGTAATAGAATCGTTAATCAATGAGGATTAAGAGGATTCAGCAGCTAGGTTATGGCTTAACTAGAGTGTCGTGGCATCCAGGATGAACGGTTAAGATCATCATCCATCTCAGACACACATTTTAGCTTTACAGATAACAGAGGCCCGATGAGACCCAAAAGATGGAAGGTTTTGAATCTTCTGATCCCCAAAGTTGGGCCCACTTGTAAGTGATAAGAGGAGCGGCCCGGACCACGATTGTAGCTTGTGGTCGGGCGAATAACATATCTAATTCTCTTCCAGAATATAAAGCGAGAAGTGGACAAACGGTCCTTTTACTCACACCTTATCCACATGAAAAGAAAATCCAACCGTTATCAATGAGCAGATTGATTAACTTCCCTCCAATTTCCCTGTCCTCTCCTTCTCCTCCTGCATCACCAGCAGAAATTCAATGGAGAAAACCACTCCATTTCATCTCAATTCTTGTCTCCCCACAACCCCTGTCAACAATAATGGAAAGAGAACCAAACCCATCGTTCATGTTATTGATTTTACACAAACCACAGAGGAAAATCCATCTTCTTCTCCTTCTCCTAGATTTTCCTCTTACATACCACCTTTGGATGAGATAAAGTCTCTAAACGCAGTCAAAATGATCCATGCCCAGATCATAAAAACAGCACAGGAGTGGAATTCCAATTCGTCCTTGCACAGACTTCCACGCATGTATACAAAATTCTGCGATTTTCGATCAGCTTCCATCCTTTTCTTAATGGGTCTTCAGAGAAATTCTCTCTCATGGATTTCTTTGAAAGAAGAATTTGACAGAGCTGGGGGAGAGTTACATGTATTGCTTGAAACTTTCGGTGAACTGCATAGAAAAGGATTCGTATTTAGTGATAGAATTCTCACTGTGATTTTGAGGATCTGTGCGAGTTTAATGGATTTTTGGTTGGGTTCAGGAATTCATGCTTTTTCAGTTAAGAGTGGTTTCGATTCAAATGTTCATTTGAAGTGTGCTTTAGTGCATTTTTACGCAAAATGCTGCGGTTTAGACTCAGCAGACGAATTGCTGCGTGAAATGGCTGTGAGAAACATTCTTTTGTGGAATGAGTTGATATTGTTGAATGCACAGAGTGGTATGTGGTTAAAGGTTCTTGAACTGTTTCACGAGATGCAATTTTCGGGAGTGAGAGCAGATAACTTTACCGTCACCAAAGCACTTCAGGCTTGTGGGAGGCTCGAAGCCCTTGAAGAAGGAAAGCAAATTCACGGGTATGTTATTCGATCTGCATTGATGTCAAACTTGTTAGTAAGTAATTCTCTGATAAGTATGTACTGTAAAAGTTCGAAATTGAAACAAGCAAGAGATGTTTTCGATTCAATGAGCGTTCGTACTTTGGTCACTTGGAATTCAATGATCTCAGGTTATGCACTTAATGGTTTTCTTGAAGAAGCTTGGGAGCTTTTCGAAGAAATGGTGGTTTCCGAAACAAAGCCAGATTTGGTAACTTGGAATTCGCTTATTTCAGGCCATGCATTTGGTGGAACTTTTGAGGGTACTCTGAAAGTTCTGCAAAGAATGCAAATTGCTGGTTTAAAGCCCAATTCAAGCTCTATTACTAGCATACTTCAAGTAATCAGTGAATCAGGGTTATTAAGACTAGGAAAGGAAGCCCATGGGTATGTGACAAGAAATGGGCTTGACTGTGACATATATGTTGGGACATCACTTGTAGACATGTACATAAAGAAAGGTAGTTTAGCCAATGCACAGTCAGTCTTTGACAACATGAAACAGAGAAATATTTTTGCATGGAATTCACTGATTTCGGGGTATGCCTATTATGGATATCTTAACGACGCATTGGAACTCTTGAGTAAGATGGACAAGGAAGGAATTCAGCCTGACTTAATCACATGGAACAGTTTGATTTACGGGTATGCAATGAGGGGCCTGAGCAAGCAAGCTTTGGTGTTGATTCGACAGCTTAAAGCATCGGGCTTGAATCCAAATGTCATTTCCTGGACTTCTCTTATTTCTGGTTGTTCAAGGAAGGGAAATTATGTGGAGTCACTGGAATTTTTCAGGCAAATGCAGCAAGAAGAAACCAGACCCAACTCGGTCACCATATCCAGCTTGCTTCAAGCCTGTGCAGGCCTTGCTTTATTACAGACGGGAATGGAAGTGCATTGTTTTGCAATTCAGAACCTTTTCTGTGCGGATGTATTTATCGCCACGGCACTCATCGACATGTACTGTAAGGCTGGTAATCTACAAAACGCACATCGAGTTTTTAGGAAGATTCCGGACAAAAATTTAGCATCGTGGAATGCCATGATCATGGGATTTGCTACCCATGGATTCGGGAAAGAAGCGATGTCACTCTTTACTGAAATGAGCAAAATGGGAATGCGACCAGATGGCATTACATTCACTGCTCTGCTATCTGCTTGCAGACATTCTGGTTTAGTCACTGATGGATGGACATATTTTGACAGTATGAAGACTCTGCATAATTTGACCCCTACACTTGAGCATTATGCCTGCATGGTTGATCTCCTAGGGCGAGGAGGCTACCTGGATGAAGCATGGGATTTTATACAGTCCATGCCATTAGAACCAGATGCAGGTGTCTGGGGTGCCTTGCTTGGAGCGTGCAGAATTCATAAGAACTTGGAGCTTGCTGAAATTGCTGCAAAATACTTGTTCCAGTTAGAGCCATATAATTCTGGAAACTATCTGCTGATGATGAATTTGTATGCTTCCGAGAACCGATGGGAAGATGTTGAAAATTTGAGAGACATCATGAATGCTATAGGTGTGAAGAGCAGGCCTGGATGGAGCTGGATACAAATTGATCACAATCTCCATGTTTTTTCAGTACAAGGGGATCTGCATCCAGATATAGGAGAAATATACTTTGAATTATATCAGTTGGTATCTAAAATGAGGAAAGTAGGATACGTGCCCAATTTGAATTGTGTAGATCAGAACATTGGGGAGGAAGAAAAGGAAAAGGCATTGCTTAGTCACACTGAGAAGTTGGCTATTACTTATGGACTGATCAATACGCAGAAGGATATGCCTATCAGGGTGATAAAGAATACTAGAGTGTGTAATGACTGTCATACTGCAGCCAAATACTTCTCAAAAATAACCGGACGTGAGATTCTTCTCAGGGAAGGAACTCGGTTTCATCATTTCATAGAAGGAAAATGCTCTTGCAATGACTGCTGGTAAGTGCAAGAAGCTCACAGATGCATGTAACAGAGTGCTTTACAGGGGAAGAGCCAATCTATCGGTTGACATACACTGCCCAAAGTGCTTTACCAGAGAGAGAGCTCAGATCAGTAAGTTGCATCCACACCAAATGGCCTCTTTGAGGAAAGAGCTCACAGTGACTGGAAATAGAGCACAATGCAGCCTGTGTGCCATGGGAATTGAAGAAATGGTGATTCTAATCTGCTCTGGAGTAAAGAACTTCAGTTGTCGAAGAAGATGCCATGAAGATACATATCAGACCAATCTGGTATTATAGGTTCAAACATATCATTCTTCATCATCGAACTGATCCCCGGCCATATCAAAAAAGCACAATTGTCCATCCATAATCCCACATAGTTTGAAGGAACTATAAATTCAAGAAACGTGTTCCATGACTGGCACATAAGCAAATGGCACAGAGGCATTTTAGTGCTGGGGATACAACTCCTTGGACTAAGTTATGCTAGATCATGTCCCCTGGTATCTGCAGCCTCTAAAACATAGACAAAAATATTTAGGAAAAAACTGCAGAAGGTTCTACTGATATTATCTATGTACTTTATATCTGTCTTTGAACTGCCAATTGCCTGGCTATGATCACCATTTGCTGAAAATTTTATATCGGTTGCTGTCCCTCTGCCAACCAAGCTCCCGTAAGATGGGATGCACTGCAACATAGAATATAGTGGACCTTTTGGTCATTTTCTTGTAAATTATGCGGCAACAGTTTGCTGCTTATTCTTTTATGTGGATAATCAACTTGATTGAGAACTTCTTTTTTAATTGTATAGCCGACAGTGTTTGCTCATCCACAATAAAGCAGAGAATTCAGCATCTGTTGTGGTCTTGTCGCACAGGTCAGAATATACTGTTTATCAGTTAGTGTGGGGTTGTGCTACATAGTGACCAGAAAGCCTCATCGTTCATACAGAGACATTCGAGGGAGTTTATTCTTTCACAGCACGTTGAAGGAGAAAGAAGAAAAGCTTGTCATTCAATACAAAGAAAAAAACTTGTATAGATCGTACACATTGAATGGTAGAACTGCAACACTTCTTATTGATATTCTGTGTGTGAGCGATGGTTATACTGTTCGTGGGCTGCAGAACGCGATTGTTCTTAGTCCATCGATGCAAAAGTAAACCATTCAGAGATATACATTATAGTAGGATGCACTAACTAAAGTTCCTCTTTGCTGGTACTACATATTGAATATGTGCAAGGATATTATATTGTACTCCTAAAACTTGTTCCGAGTACATCGTACGGTCAGCTTCAAAGTAGTACGAGACTCCGCGCCTATGATTTGTTTTGTAATTCTTTGCTTGTCAAAAAAAAAAAGAAAAAGAAAAAAGACTATGCCTCAAGTTATCATCCATTTGATGAGCCTAGTCCTTGACGAGAGTTTTGAAATAGGTAGTAAGTTTAAGGTCTTCTATTATCTGCAGGCATACATAGACTCACTAGCTAATTGGGGGGCAGTCCCGGTGCACGAAGCTTCCACTTATGCAGAGTCCGGGAAAGGGGCAGACCACAAGGGCCCACTAAGCTAATGAGACTTAATTTCTAAGAACATCGAAAGACACGCCATTCTTTTAATTTCCATTTTTTTCGTAGCACCCCAAGTTCATTTTGCTTCACAAGATACCACCATCCTCCAATCGACAAGTAACAGATAACCAGCTAGTAACCCAGTGGTTCGGCCAAAATGAGGCACCTCTATTGTTTACGTAAGGTCGCCGGTTCAAGGTTAGCACCCTCCATCCCATCTGGGGATGAATAGTTGGATGAAAATGTGCAAGCGATGCCTTTTCTAATTCTTTGGATGTAATAAAAAATTATTTATTAATTAATTAATGTAACAGAGTAACTATTCCACCAGCTTCCTAGCAGTGACGCAAGGAATCTCTTACCAGGGTTACTGACGTGTGTGTCTAACTCGAAGGGCAGCCCAGTGCATGAAACTTCCGTATATGCAGGTCCGGAGAAAAGGTAGACCACAAGGGTCTACAATATGCAGTCTTATTTTGTATTTTTGCAAGAAGCTGTTTGCATGTCTTGAACCCATGAACACAAGGTTATACGACAACTATTCCTCCATTGCACCAAAGCTCCCATTCAGTGTGTGTCCCTAACTCTCAAAAAAGTGAAAAAACCACCCTCGTACGGGAGTAAAAAGCCACGCTACCAAGATAGGAGCTAGAATATGATTTCCATACAAAAGGGATGGTACATAAGATTCTATGTTTGAAGCATTCAAGTATTTCTAACTGAGATTTCATAGTACATAAGAAGCATAATTCCTATTTGCAGCCCTGCAACTCTCCTATTCCTGCACAACTCCACAAGTTATTTCAAGAGGAAGAAAAGCAACTTGCCCTTCTCGTAAAATAGAACTAAAAAAACACATCTTATACATCATTAGAACAGAAACCAGTGCCATGGATAGTCTTCAGCTCCGGGCACGGTGATGGATACACACGGCTTGCAGCACCACTTACATCCCCACATTTCCATGGTGTTCCCAAGCTGTTATCTCCAAGATTAATATTAGAGAGGCAAATACGGGTAAATGGTGAGTCCTTCAGGCCTTGGATTGATCCTGGCTGCAGTACATTCGACCCCGACACATTCTTCAGATTGATCCCATCAACGACCGGAAGTGCGTTTGGATTAAACTTGTCATCAGGATGATCACCAACATCCCCTGAAATCTTTATCCCCTTTCTTGCATTATACATTTTGACACCCATCACTGTTATATTCTTTATCATCCCTCCCCTTCCAATGTTTGTCTTGACATGGATGCCAACCCCAACATTCCAGAGGGTTATGTCCTCTGCCAAAACATTCTCAACCCTACCTGAGGTTTCACTGCCAATGGCAAAACCAGCAAAAGGGGTAGTGCCTTTCAAACGTCTAATGGTGATGCCATAGCTTGGACGGTCATAGGAAATCCCATACTCATCCCAACCGCTCTTTATGGCCACAAGATCATCCCCTGATTCAATGTAGCAGTCCTCTATACAGACGGTGTCGCTGGAATCTGCATCAGAATGTAATATGATATTGAATTCATAAATGCAATGGCCGGTTCTTTTAATAAGAACAGAACATGAGAAATTGTCCATCCCAGTGATTATATCTGTCACTCAATTAGCTCCCAATCACACTTTCAATGTTAAACTTGCACCCAGTAAATTGTCCCCGAGATTATTAAGCCAAGAGAGGAAATGCATGGATACATCAATGATACGGAAAACACTTTCATTTGGAGACTAGTTAAGCAGTTTGAATCTGCGGTGATGATATGGGCGTGTCCATAGTTAATACCAACCTGGATCAATTCCATCCGTGTTGGGAGAGCCAAGAGGTGACAAAATGGTGACGTGCTTTATTACAACATTGCTGCAAAGAAGAAAAGAGGATGTTAGGCACTTTATATTGTAGAATGAGTTTTTCATTAACTCAGCAGACCCGACCTGTCTCCAAGTCAAGTCTGAGACTTGAACAGCAAAAGAAATGGGTTTTTCCGGGAAAAAGATTCAAGTTTGAAGTTATATCACTTTTACCTGCAGTAAACAGGGTGAATGTGCCAGAATGGTGAGTTCTTGAAGATTACATTGGAAATGATTATGTCTTTGGAATTCATGAGCTCAATAAGATTAGGTCTGGTGAATTGGAGGGTTCTCTGTCTCCACATGTTCCACCAAATCTCACCTTGGCCATCAATAGTCCCATTTTCACCTGCCAAACCAGAGTGTTTGGTTAAAGGTGTAGGCATCCAACAAGTAAAATACATGCAGACAGATAATCATGGATATGCAGGAAGGAACTATCAAATATCTGAAATCTCATAGAAATATTCCACGAAAACAAGCAGAGTCCATTTATTTTCCCTTTTTCCGATTAAAAGCAAAAAAATAAAGGGCAGCCCCAGTGCACAAAGCTCCCACCTAGAAGGGGCGGACCACAAGGGCCTAAAGTACGCAGCCTTACCTTGCATTTTTGCAAGAGGCTGTTTCCACGCCTTGAACCCATGACCTCACGGTCACACTTAAATAATTTACCCACAAAAGCAATTTGACACGAGAAAATAACACAATTTCCAACAATTTTATAGAATATTTAGGTTTCTAAAGAGCAAATTATGTAGCCGACGCTAATTTATGTTTGTGCTCAGTTACATTCTGGTCTGTGGCATGTTTACTTTCTCAATAATAGACTATGGAAAGAGATAGCAATGCAGAACATGCACACATGACGCATGAAGTATACCAGTCCTCCACAAGTGCAATTTAAAAGTCCTGCCACATTCCGATCATGGGTTGTAACTACTTGACCTATTTGGGTAGCAAATTGTGACTAGCACATCTATGGAGGCTATATGGGCAGTCCTGGAGCACGAAGCTCCCTCGTATGCGGGGTCCAGGGAAAGGGTTGACTACAAGGGTCAATAGTATGCAGCCTTAGCTTGCATTTTGCAAGAGGCTGTTTATCCGTCAAGCTCACACAAAGACAACTCTACCGCTGCACCAAGGCTCCCCTTCAAGTATGGAGGTTATATACAAAATCATAAATACATTGCAATAAGTGGAGTTATATATTTTACTTTTATCCGTCAGAAGTGTTTCTTACATATCAGTTTACATCCCACAACTCAAAAAATGAAAATGCAGCAAGATACAATATCGTTCACATCATATAATGTGAAATGAAATGCTACCATCCAGTAAAGCACTCATAGAGAGACAAAAGGAGCACCGAAGTTGGAAAAGCACCTGTGATTATCACATCTTGTAGTCCATTCCCATGAAGAAAACTCATATACCTCCCACCCGGCCTCTCTCTCCCCCTTCCATAAGATGGTAAAGGTGCAATTAAGGGCCAGCTTGATGTCTCCTGGATCATCATGCAAGAAGTAGAAACAATTGTCATGAAAACCAAATCAATATGATATTTATTACACAAAAACAATGAGATCAAGCAATACAAATTGATTTTTAATCTTAGTGCTTCAGCCATTTTATGAGTGCAGGCCAAGATGGCATAAGAATTGTTTCTTACCTCTCAGACTACTGGTGATCAAGGTTCAATAATCAAAATCCTAATATGATTGCTGGAGACAGAAAACTTGCTGAAAAGTCTCGTAAAATGATATATAATAGTCATAGCACCTTACTGTTGTAGTTTTTCTGTACTTACTATCTGCCATTACATATTTAGCTTTCGTTCAGTGTCTCCTCTAAAAGCCAAGGATATACGCATGGTAGACGTAGTTGTTCCTCATCGATACCATTGCCTTCTTCCCATGAATGGGAAGTGGAAAATAAACCAAATTCTCCCTTGTTGGAGAACTCTAAGCCGGTCCAAGAGGGGACTTCACTGTTCTTACCTTGGCACAACGGTAAAAGTTGTTGTCGTGTGACCTTGAGGTTACGGGTTAAAGGCGTGGAAACACCCTCTTGCAAAATGCAAGGTAAAGCTGTGTACTTTAAGCCCTTGTGGTCCGCCCCCTCCCCGGACCCCGCATAGGAGGGAGTTTCGTGCACTGGGACTGCCCTTTTAGAGGCTCTGTAATCTTTTAGAAGAACAAAAAAGAAAAGGAAAAAGAAAAGAAAATTATGAAGACTCTTTCCAACAATGCAAACTATGTTCTATCGATCACTAACATTCATTTAACAACTAGAAATTGGAACAGGGAATTGAATTTGATGCATGGCCCTCATCTAATACGCCTACCAAGTAAATACTGTTATTCATCAAACAAGTACGTACCCACTTGCACTTCTGTCCGCTTGACATCATATAGTGACTCATGAAAATGACCAGGAATAAATGTTCAGTGGCCATCAACTTCAACCTCAACAGATGTATGGCAATTTGTTTGGTAATTGCAAGACCTTTTGGTAAACTCAGTTTTGCAGTTTGTTCTAAACTTTGATTTTGAACGTAGAAGGAGAGCCTTGCCCAATGATAGAGTTGTCGTTGTGTGACCTCGAGGTTGCAGACATACAAGCTTTGTCCACTGGTCTGCCTTTTTTTCTTTTAGTTTATTGCAAAAATGCAATTATATTTTGGCAATTTTACAAAAAAAGTCCAACACTTTTTAATTTTTGTAAATTTGCCAATGAATTTTCATGAGCTTTTCAAAATTGTCATTCTGTTAGGTTTTTATCTTCTTTCCTCATTAGTTTTTACAAAAATTTTGATATTGCCCTTCAAACTATCATCAACTTCATCCTCATTTCTTGCCGTCTCCCACCCACCCATCTGCGGTCCCTTCCAGCGAGATCCCCCCCTCCCGCATCTTTCCAGGCAGATCCGCAAGCGCCCCAACCCAGCCCACCCCCCACGTTTCCGGCGTGATCCACACCTCCCCCTCCATGGAGTGGCAGGCTGCCGTCCTCTGTCATTTTTCCCGGTGATTGTGTGGTAAACACGAAAAGAGGATTGGAACCTAAAAGGTCATGAAAATTCAATGATAAATTTGCAAAACTCAAAAAATGTTGAACACGTGTGCAAAAATGCCAAAATGTAATGGCATTTTTGCAAAAAATCCTTTTTTTTTATGAATATAGACTATGCTCATTTTCCAACCGTACATGTGAACACCAACGGATCGGAGATGTGAAAACGTCAGATGAGGTAGATCTTTGGTACATTGCCCATCTATGATGATTCTTCTATGTAGCATAACCTAGTAGATTAACGGTTCGGATGATTGAACAAGTATATACTCAACAGTTGTACATTTACCGTCCCTTACTCTTTCCAAGGCGATATTCGGCATCTCTAGGCATTATTTTCACGGTTGTTTTGATAATGGCAAACATTTTCCCAGGCCCCTTTGTGGATATAGCCACACACTCGATTGGTTTTTGTGGTAGCTTTCTTTTATTATCTGAACCGTCCATCTTAATGGCCTTCCAAGGATGAGGCTTGTTCCCAAAAATCACATTAGCAGGAAGTGGTAACATAAACGGCCAAGATCATTCAAAAAGGTGGCCCTACGCAGAGAGAACGTAACAAAAGCCGGGAGATTGAAGAAGTGAAGAAAAAATACCTGAGTAGCTCTAATTACAGCGTCCTTGGCCAAGTACAAGGTCATGTGACTGGTGAGATTGAAGCTTCCGGTGAGCCAAACCCCCGGCGGAACGTATAGCAATGTACCGCCTCTGCTCCTAAGATGATGGATCCGATTTATCGCCTCCCGAAACGCCTTTGTATTAAGAGTCCTTCCGTCTCCGACACCTCCGAAATCCCTAATTGACATGACGACGCGCCGGTTTCTCATCGGTACAGCCCCGGCGCACGATATCTCTCCGGCGGCGCATATGCACCTCGGGTGAGGCGCGAATAACAAAAGGAATAGAAATATTGCCGCGAAAAATCGAAGCATCTTTTGGTTTCGGAACAAGTAATTAAAAATTCACCGAATCTTAAATGTCTGTTGAGGAAATGAGGTCGGTGAAGAGTGGAAAAATGGGAAATTTTGGTGGATTCCGCTAGGGATGGAAAGAATGTGGTGATGAAAGAAGTTGAGATCTGCAATTGTAACCCACGATGCTCCGAAGAACTGGTTAATGACGGTTTTTTACGGTAGAATACTTCAGCCGAGATGAGCACCAGTAGGAGAGATTATTTTCAGATAAAACCGGTTGAAAATGGAGGAAAATAGAGCAAAAATCCCAGATTTCGTGCGACACTCCAACTACGAAGAAGCAAACACTCCCAATCGATGTTTAATGGCGAATGATTCACAAGTAAACTCCAAAACCGATTTCAAATCAGTACAAAGCTGAAAAACTTCACCATAAATAGGTAACTGTCACAAATCCCAAGGAGAAAGGTCCAATAAATCTTGCGGTGGCTGAAAAGAAGTCCTCAAAACAGAGATACATATCATAATCTCCTCCAAATGCCAATCCAACAAGAAAGCTCCAAGAGAGAGAACAAAGAAAGTCGCTAATGGCTCAAAGTAAAACCCTAGATTAAAAGCTGCTTGTGGGTTGCCCGCAAGTAGTTCAAGAACAAAGCTCCAAAAGAAGAAAATTAAAATAGAAACAAATGCAAAGAGAAAGCGGCAGGAGATCTGATTATGGCGGGTTTTGATCGGAAAACTAACCGGAAAGAACGGATTTGTCGAGGAGCGACTGTCTTCGAGGAGAGTTGTGAGTAGAGATTTGAAGGAGAAAGAATAATGGGCAGCTTTTTCGTCTGCAATATAATAGAGAAAAGTAGTAGCAGACCGCGGATTTATGGTTTCTTTTCTCTCTCAACTTTCTTTTCTTGTGGGTGGGGAGAGAATCCAGCTGGATTACAACGGCCACAGTCGAATTACCAAAGCCAACGGTCGAAGGTACAAAGCGAGTGACCAGATTTTCCATTTTCTCGAGAGGACGAACTTGCCCCTTAGACTGTGACTGCATGAGAATTCTCCGGCAGCAGGATACGCTATTTACGGATAGGCTTCCCACAAAAAAATATTTATGCATCTGCATAATTTATGAACTAGGAACGTTCAAAATCAAAGGAATTAACTGGATAGATTATTTATAAATAGACTTTATTAGGCAAATAAGTAAGAATACTTTGAACATTTTAATTTAGTATTATAATAGCTATTTATATTTGTTTTTTAATTTTTGTGCAAATTTTAAGGTAGCAAATGTCTAACGCAGTTGGTTGGTTGCAGACAACTCGATATCTACGTGCAGTATTTCTTCTTTTATCAAGGATTAGATTTTGAAATGTGCATGAGGGAGAGTCTCCGAGTAATTTGCTTTAAAATTCTTCACTTCTCACTAAGAAAAAAAAGGTCAGGCCGGTGCACAAAACTCCCATTATACAAGGTTCGGATAAGGGGCGGACCACAAAGGGTTTATAATATATACTTTTATTTTACATTTTTGTAAAAGGCTGTTTCTATTCTTGGAACAATTGCACCAAAAAAGAAATACTATTTTTTAAGTTTTCAGCAAGCGATGAACATAGTTCAAACCAAAAGCAACACAATTAAGATCATCCACTCAGGGTGACTTCTGTTGCTTTTTAATCTAAGACAAGTTGAACAAGATGATGGGTTAGAGCCTTCGAGAGTTCTGAAGGGGGGCTCTATGCTCAAATGCTAGTTTAGGTGCATAAGAAAAGTGGAATATACCCCTAGAAGCTTGGTTTTTTGTTCTTAAATAATTTTGTCTATGTTTTTAGGCTTCGTATATAGTTGTAAAGTTGTCATTGTGTGACCTTGAGGTCACGGGTTCAAGGCGTAGAAACAGCCTCTTGCAAATGCAAGGTAAGGCTATGTACTTTAGGCCCTTGTGATCCACTCCTTTCCCAGACCCTGTATAGGTGGGAGCTTCCTGCATTGGGCTGCATTGGGGCTGCCCTTCATATAGCTGGAAAATTTGTCATTATTCTTAGTTGTCCAATCACTTTGGTCTTAAGTATTTCCAATTCAACTTTCGTTACTAAAAGACAAATTGCTGATAATGACCAATTAATTAAGGAAAAAGAAGAGATGATGACCACTTTAAGCTAGTAGATAATCACTTACTTACTATTAAGATTGCTCACTAATGTGATTAAACTGTCTATATATATATAGGAATTGTCACAACTATGGTAAATGTCATGCATGATTAGCAATCTAATTATAATGCAACATGCAATTGCAACCTTTGGTTGATCTGACCCATTCATCATATTTATCTGACTTTGGATATCTTGTATGGCAAAGATTTCCAGTGATCGAATGATTTTAACATCCAAAAACTGTTCTTCTTACTTGTCGATCGTAGACTATCAATGGCCATCCATGTGCTGTGATCGAAAGTACATCTTTTTATATCCCGTGCTCATGCAATCCTTGTTGTTTCTAGATCAGTAGTTATCAAAAGTTAAAAAATTAGATGGACAGGTCCAATCAACTAAATGCGAGTCTTATCATGCAAAAGTGAGGCGCTGCAATTTGCTATAATGGTCCCCTCTATGACATCACACTTCTCTTATTAGATGTTAGGAATGTTGATTGCCATGATCATTGAGTTGTCAAGTAGATGTCCACTTTTAGTAACTTGAGAACATAATAATTTCAAGAATACCTTTCTTTAATATACTCCAAGTAAAATAATAAAGGTGGGTAACTTTATTGTTAAGGAATGCTAAACTAACTGCATGGTGAGCGCTTTAGCAATCATATTTTCTAGAGTTTACTTTTGAATGATTCAACCCATTCATTTCATTGCTCTCGATTTACATATCTTTCAGATTAACAATCATGTGATTGGATGATTGTAGCTTCTAAAATGCATCCGACAAAAGTATACTTAGAAATGAATAGCTTTGGAAACTTTATGAACAATGCATAGTATGCTTTAGAAACAAATAGTTTAGAAACTTCGTGAACAGCACTCCATTTTTAGAAGCTCCCGCCTATGCGGGGTCTAGGGAAGAGGTGAACTTACACGATGACAACTTTTAGTGTTGCGCCAAGGCTCCTCTTCTTGATCATGCAAAGGAATACCTCATAAAATGTGGTTGCTAGATCGCACTCCTTCATTAATGATTGAATTAGCTCTAGAGAACACACTACATGATTGGACAAATCTATGTCATTAATTCAACTTTGGATATCTAACAGTAATCGTTGAAAAGGCGTGTATATGGGATGATCCAAGGCTCCAAGCGTCTACAATTTAAGCCGTTGTTTCAAAACCTGTCCATTTCAAAGTATAACTTCTTTAAAGGCTGGGCAGCCCTAGTGCACGAAGCTCCTACCTATGCGGGGTTCGGGGAAGGGGCGAACCACAACCACAATGGCCTAAAGTACACAGCCTTACCTTACATTTTATAAGAAGTTATTTCCATGCCTTGAACCCCGTGACCTCAAAGTCATACGATGACAATTTTTGCTGTGCCAAGGCTCCCCTTCTTTAAATGCTAGGATCTTCCAATCCTCGCGTGGATCATTGAGCTATTAGACATGAATGAATGGATTTACACAAAGGTGGGCTCCTTCACAAAGATCGTCTATTTATTATTCCTCTTATATTTGTACGGCTGTGAAAATAGCAGTGGAAAAATTCACCATCCAAGAATAATTTATCCGTTGATTGTTATCCGCGTTCGAAACAGCCCCACGGGGGTCTACGCCGGGAACTCTATTTGCAGGTCCAACTTGCAACAGAACCAGCCGTACACTTCGTGAGTTCGCGTGAAAGGTAGCAGGAGAGAGGAACATGTTTGATTAAATGCGCCAGAAACTTAGCACGGCAAGGAAGTCTCTGCCTCTACTTGTTCTTTTCGTGTGCCCTAAAGTTGGTGGGCGAAGTAAACAAAGAAACTAGACAGCAAAGGCAGACCACAAGGATTTCTAGGACATGGTCTTACCTTGTATTTTTAGAAGAGGAGTCTTCGTGCAATGGTAAAAGTTGTTGTCATGTAATCTTGAGGTCATAGGTTCAAGGCGTGAAAACAGTCTCTTGCAAAATACAAGGTAAGGCTGCGTACTTTAGGCCCTTATGATTCGCCCCTTCCCTAGACCCCACATAGGTGGGAGCTACGTGCACCAGGGCTGCCCTTTTTTAGTCTTACTTTTTATTTTTGCAAGAGGCTGTTTTCACTTCTTGTACCCATGACTTCAAGGTCACATGATGACAATTGTACCATTGCACAAAGGCTCCCCTTCTATCATTGACATATTTATTTCTATAAATAAAATTGAGGGATAAGAAGCTGCCTATTGAGTATTGAGAGATGGAGAATAACGCTAAGAGAGTTGTTTGTCTGCACTACAAACAACAACGTTACACTATTACGATGTGGAGTGATGGTGATACTC
This sequence comes from Warburgia ugandensis, assembly GCA_035236585.1. Lineage (NCBI taxonomy): Eukaryota > Viridiplantae > Streptophyta > Magnoliopsida > Canellales > Canellaceae > Warburgia > Warburgia ugandensis. The sequence continues at coordinate 71,453,409 of CP141134.1, forward strand.
AAGCAAGAGCTTGAGAAGCTGTCGTTGGTCCCATCCACGTGATGCAATTTATGATCTAGATTCTTTGCCGACGCCTTGTGGTCGTTGCGGTCCGCCCCTTTTCTGCACCCGCATAGGCGGGTGCTTCGGACACTGTGGGCTGCCCTTTTTATCCTTCGCCGACGCCTTGAGCTTCTAATTTCCAATCTTTTAATCACCACAAAACAGAAGTGTAAAAGATGGCTGTGTTTTTCTTGAACGATCATTGCAAGTTACAAATTTGTGATTGAGATCACTAGACTAACCATCAAATGAAGGGCCTGGATCATAAAAATGCTATTGGATGGTTTGGATTAGGGCTTACCGACTGATTTGGCATCCTCCACATGTAAAAGGGCCCATCGTACACATTACTCCAAATTGATTGTAGTCAAAATGGTATTGGGTTCATTCCATCTAGGAGTGAAAGTGGTATATCCGAAACCGCAAAACCGACAGCAACCGGACCGAAAAAATTAAGGAATGGTTATTCAATCGGAACCAAACGGTACAATAATTAGTTTTATTTTGTTGGTATGGTATCATATTTTATGTCTAAGTAACCGACATAAAATTGAGAGTCAAAAAATATTAATTAGTAATTTAAAATATACAAATACCTTTATAATATTATCTTAAATTTTAGTATATTAATTAGTAATAAATAATTTAATAATATAGATTAAATACATTTCATTACTGAAGTGGTAGCTGGTAAAGCTTGGAGCCATTTCTGATTGCTCTAATACTAGTTTTGGTGTTCCAATCTTTTAGACATGTAATTACGGACCTCGTTGACGTTGGGCCTAACTGGTTGCTGCAATTTTAGTGTGGTAGTGTTATAGCAAGTACCATGTGGTTGGTATCTGTTTTATTGCATGATCGAGTGATTTAATAGACCAATTTGAGAATAGTATACACCACGTCCGGGTTCAAGCCGTGAAAATAGCTTCTTGCAAAATGCAAGGTAAGGCTGCATACTACTTACCCTTGTTGTTTGCCCTCTCCCCGGACCCTGCATGCACAGGAGCTTCATGTGTTGGGACTGCCCTTTATGCACCATGTCCGGTTGGTCGGTGAATTTATTAGTGATAGCATCTGCACCAAAAAAGAATAGCAGTTCCATGACTCATTTTTGCATGAACCAGCCCACCTTTGGATAATCCAATTCGTTCTTTGGATTTATTTCAGCTTTAGTGTGTTTAGTAGTTGAAAAAGCATCCGTATGAAATATTGGCTTATCCCAATTAGGTGTTGGCTACATGAATCTTGTTCCTCTATTCACCTCTATCAAGTTCTTTTTAAATCTTTTCCCACAACTTTTAACCACGTCTTTTTTGGCCTTACCCTTGCTCTTTTAGATCCTTCAACTTGGATCTACTCGTCCATCTCAAGATCCTCATTTCATTTATGCTCATCCTATGTATATGTTGTTCCTTAACTGCCCACGCTCTGATCCATAGAGCATGCATGCCCTTTACAATCATCTGATAGACTTTTTTCTTTTCGTTTGAGTCGCATCCGCTAATCACACAAAACTCTAAATGCACATCTCCATTTGTTTGAACTAACCTGGATTTAGGCTTGGCAATTCGGGTTAGTGGGTCGTGTTTGTGTCGACACGAACACGACATGTTAGAGTTATGGGTCAACACGAACACGACCCACTTAATAATCGTGTCAAGAATTTGTGACTCGAACACGGCACGATTATTAAACGAGTCGACACGACATGATTTTTGTAATATAAGACGGTTCCAGATGAACCGTCCTATATTACATTTACACTTGTAATATAAGACAATTCCAGATGAACCATCCTATATTTTAATATAAGATGGTTTTTGAATAACCGTCCTATATTTTCAACTACAGGTTAGATGGGTCAATGCGATGAATAAATAGGTCGTGTGTCAAACAGGTCGACACAATGGGTCACATTGATTGACTCGAACACGACATGATTTTTGGCATGTCATTTTCAGGTTGACCCAAAAATGACACGAACACGATAAGACTCGACCCAAACCTGCTAAATTCGTGTCGGGTTCAGGTCGTGTTATCGTGTAATGTCATATTTTGCCACCCCTACCTAGATTCTTTGGCTAACATCCTTCTCAACCTCTCACTCTCATGAATTATCGATCTCAAATATCGAAAGTAGTTTTCTTTGGGTACTTCTTAGTTATCAATCTTTACTGGTGCTTTCCTCCCACTGCTCTACTTGCTAAAATTGTATTATATACCCTATCTTAGTTTGAATAATTTGAATCCTTTAAACTTTATAACATCTCTGCACAACTTAAGATTTGTGTTTACACCCTCCGTTGTCTTATTAATCAAAACCATGTCATTTGCAAATAACATACACTATAGAATCTCCTCGTATAGATGTTTTATTAACTTGTCCTTAACTAACATGAAGAGATATGGGCTCAATGCCAATCTTTGGTGCAATCCTATGGTGAAGAAAAATTTGTCAGTATCCCTATGAAACCCATTCTCGCTCAATACCTACCATATTAATTCTCTAGAGACTTTATTATAAACTTTTCTAAGTCAATAAAGACAATATCGAGGTATTTCCTCTTTTCTATAATTTCTCAACTAATTATTTGACAAAAATAGCTTTCATAGTAGACCTCCTAAGCATGAAACCAAACTGTTCTTTTAATGCACTCATCTCATGTAATAGTCTTTTCTTAATCGCCCTTTACCAAAGTTTTTTACTCATGAGTTTGATCCCACAATAACTAGTGCAACTCTGCATATCTTTTTTATTCTTATAGATTAGTATAATAGAGCTTTTCTTCCATTTACCTATCATTTTCTTCAATTTAGAAAAATGTTGTTAAACAACTTTGTCAACTAAACTACTCTAGTATCTCCTATGTGTTTCCCATCCTTTGTTGATATACCATCACGCCATGACCTTTCTTGATTTCATCTTTTTCAAGGTCTACTTTACTTCACGTATTCTAATTTTATGATTGTAAAGATTCTTACAATCTTTATATTCTCAAGGCTATTGTCATTTAGTAATTTTTGAAAATAACTTTCCTAACTTTGATTGATCATCCTCTTTGACTAGTTTACATATGTCATAACTTTAAATGCATTTAACATGGTTACGTCCTTACTCTTTTATTCTCTTATTTTGTTAAGTTTGAACATATCTTTCTCACATCCTCTTGACCTTAATCTACTATAAAGATCATGATATGCCTTGAGTTTGGCCTCACTTGCTACTTTCTCAGCAACTTTTTTACCATACTTATATCGTTCCAAGTTTTTGCTATTTTCTAGTCCTCTACCATGCTTTAAAGCATACTTTTTCCTTTACAACTTTTTTGCACTTTTTCACTTTACCACCAAGTTTCCTTTAGTGGTTGCCTTTTACCTCTAAATACTCTTGGAACATCTTTTGCAACTTTCTTAATGGATTTGGGCATATTAGTCCACGTTATGTTTATTTTTGTTTCAATGTTTCATGTTCTTTCTACCATCAACTTGTTTGTGAATGATGTTTTTTTCTCTTCTTTTAAGTCCTACAACTTAGTTTTTGGATGTGTATTAAGTTCATTTCTTTTCTTCCACCTGTTAATGTATATATCCATAACTATTAGCCTATGTTGTGTGGTTAAAGTTACATTAGATATCACCTTACAATCCTTATACATCGATGTTTTAGTATTCCTAATTAGTAAAATGTCTATTTGGCTTTTATCTAGTCTACTTTTATATGTTATTAAGTGTTCATTCTTCTTGTTAAAGCATGCATTTGTTAGAGCTAGGTTATATGCCAAAGCAAAATATAAGATAGCTTCAACCATCTCATTAATTATTTCTCCAACCACACATCCTTAGTACCTTATTATATCCTTCATTTCCTTTTCTTACATGATTATTTAAGTATTATGTTACAAATATCTCCTCTATGTTGTGAATTTCTTGCATTGGTCCCTCTATATCTTCCCATAATTATCTCTTAATTCAATCTTCTAACCCTACTTGTGAGGAATATGCACTTATAACATTTATAATCTTCTATCCTAAAACAAGCTTTATTAGTATAATTATATTATAGAATCTTTTTACATTATCAACATTATTTTTTAATTCTTTATCTACTATTATTCCTACACTATTTATTATCCTTTCTTATGTATTAGAGCTTATACCCTTTCCATTTGGTATCTTAGACACAAGTTATGTTGACTCTCCCATGTCTCATTGCATCTTTAATTCCATACTCTTACTTGTCAATCTGCTTATATTCTATGTGGCAATATGAATTTTATTCTATTGAGCTAGTCTCTTCACAAATACAAATTTAGAATGGTGTTGGGACTCTTGCATACTTTCCGATGCACTTTGATTTTGATACAATGCATTATTTTTCGAGGAAACACTTTAACTACCCTTGCCCATTTCTCACAGCACCCAGAATCCAATGCAACGTGTCACTTATGATGGATTACCCTAGCAACCCTTGTTCATTTCTTACTACATCTGAGATTTGATGTAGTGTGCCGCTTATGAGAAATTCCATAGCCTTGCAAGTTGCTAATCTAAGTCTTTATATGTAAAGAACATGACTTATGTTCTTCAACAAAAAGCTTAAAATCTTGAACAAGCCTATTAGTCTTTTAAATACTTTTATTTTAACTTTGTGTTTTCTCAATCATAGTTGCTTGCCATTCTAAATTCATGCAAGAGCTAACTTCCATATATTATAGGTAGTAATATGACATGTGTTTTCAACTTTTAGTTTTTTTCTTATGATGTACTCTTACTTGCCTATATAGTAGTTAAACACTAAATACAAAGAGTACTTGGTATATATAATTAAATAAGCATAAATAAAAATAACCTTCCTTTTTGTATTTAAATTGTTTGTCCTTTAATATTTTTCTCTTTTATATACTAGAGTTGTTAACAAGTTGAGAACCAAACCAAAACCAGTCGTATGGGAATTGTTTCTGAACTCATCATCATCATCATCATCATCATCATCATCAAGTCCTTATCCCAATTAAGGGTCAGCCACATGAATCTTATTCCTCCATTCCTCTCTATTAAATATTATAACTTCATTTAGTCCCAAAGTTTTTAAATATTTTCTCACCACTTTTATCCATGTTCTTTTGGGCCTTCCCCTTATCCTTTAGGAACCTTCTACTTGCATTGCCTCACTCCTCACCAGTGTCGTTTTTTGTCTCCTTTGGACATGTCCAAATCATCCAAGTCTAATATCCCTCATCTTATTACCTATTAGTGTTACCTGTAAGTTTCCTCTAATTTTTTCATTCCTAATTCTATCCTTTTTTGTCTTGCCATTCATCCATCTCAACATCCTCTTTTCCATTACGCTCATCCTATTAACATGATATTTGGTAACGGTTTTTCATGGAACCAAACTAGAACCTAATAGCTTACATCCTTAATTTGATCTAGTCAATTAACTATTAGTCTACAAGATATAATTAATTCAGGCAATTCCCCCATAGTAGATGGTCGTTGAAACAGGGTGACTAATAAGAGCCTCTTGTTCTCAGTTTTGGCCGAATGAATTCAACTCTTGATCCTTTGCCATATCAATTGCGTTAAGATGAAATCTATGTTTCGTGTAGGACATAGGTTCAAAAAATGTCGATTCTTCAACATGAGAATGTGTAACTCTTCTGATGTTGCTTTAAAATATGGCTTAATTAGGACAAAAGCATATGCTAGTCCACCCACATTCACTGTGAGTGCTTGTTGGCTGTGCTCAATATGCTTATCACCTTTCAAGTTTCACTAATGAACCTTCCCTTTATTCTTCTAATCTTCCATTATTATGCTTGTGAGGTTCTTTTTTAAAGCTATTTAGACTTACTCTAAAACTTTACTTAGCAACTTTGAATGATTTAACCTATACATCTTGTTTGGACTCTCCTAGATTGGTTATACACCAAACTTCATGACCATTGGACAACTTTAGCTATACATTTTTAGTTTTTAAATCCTAACCTTTTGATTTGTCAATTGAAAAAACTAATAGCTAGAAGTATTGTGACACGCCGGCTTTTCTAAAACCTTTTCCCAATATAATAATAATAATATTTTTAATAAAATAAACGGGATTCCTGAGATAGAAAACTTGCATTTAATATAAATAGCACAACCGTTTAAAGGAAAATGCTCAAAAAGAAAACCCCGAGGGTCATCCAAATCCAAACCACAGCAATAAACGAAATCTAATCACCAGTATGCTAAGCATGCTCAATATAAAACCACGTCTAATCAAAATATCAGCTATGAAAGAGATAGTGATAACAAAATATCCATAATCCTCAGGGTTCCATCCATGATCACCATGCCATACACAAACATGTGTAAGTAAATATACACTATACAAAAAGTGTGGGTCCAATACGCTCCACATAATAACATCCCGGTTCGGCACAAAACAAGTCTAATCACAAGTCAGGGAGACACATACCAAGTCAGTCTCTAAATACTAAGTGGCAGATGGTTCTCGTGGTCCTTACTCAATCAGCGCTGCTCCACCTACTTTCCCATAGCACTGTCACGCTGCAAATATGAGGCATTGCAAACAAAGTAATGCATCAGCAAGCTATTGCTTGTGTAAGTGATTACAAGAAATAAAACATGCGATAAAATAGTTTGCATAGGATATCAACATCATGGCGAATCTCAAGAGCAAATCATTTACAATGCGCATTAAATCACCAGGCGTCTATAATGAATAAAGCATGAAAACTCATGTCCAAAAGAAATAATAATAATCAAAGCATGCTTTTCTCCTAAATAAATCAAATTCAATCATCATGGCATGCAAAGCATTAGTAATACATAAATATGCATCCGTCAAAAGCAAATAAGAATCTGTGTCCACATCATAATATACATGCATGTCATGATGAACAGGGCACCATGCATAATCAAGCCCTAATAGTGTCTCACTACACTCATATTACTAGCAATGAGTACTCATTCCAATTCCAGGATTCCTCACCTGTAGCTTGCACACTAGGTAACTCACTTAGCTCATAGATCCGCCCACATCTAGCCGCCCACATAGGCTTTACCCAACATATCAATACCACATATGATCCTAGGATTCTTCACCCGTAGCTCGCACACCAAGTAGCTCGCTTAGCCCTTAGGCTCACCCACATCTAGTCGTCCACATAGGCTTCACCCCACATATTATACCACATGAGTATGCAGAATAAGAGTATGAGTTATTATGCTGCAGTGACAACCACTCCAAGGTCTAAACTATTGCCACTCGTCGTTAACACCAAAACAGGAGACTAATGTCTGCCGAGGCATGGGAGTTGGTTGGACTTGGCTAGATAGCCTGCTCATGATTACCACAAACTGCACACAATTGCCCACATATTAGGGATGGTGTCTATAATATATAAATTCAGAGGGCGGGTGGCTAACCCTAATACCATCCTAGCATAGTACCCAGTGGGCAGAAACACCCGTTATAAACACAGCAAAATATGATATAAATTATAGAAACTTTCATGTAGAAATTATCTCAACAAGCTCGAGTCAAAAGGCATGATAACATATCTTCTGTCATGTATCAAAACATGGGTAATTGTATATATCAAGATGTCATAATATCAAACATGTATAATGAATACATTTTAATGAAAACATAATAAGGCGTAAAACACATGCCTTAAAGTTCTCAAATAATATGTCATGATCTATGAAATCATGAAAAATTCCAAACATAATCACTTACCTTAAACACATGGTACTCCAATTAAGTGTGTAGGCAATATCAAATCGCGCACTCTGATGCATTTGTCACATCGTAAGTCACACTAAGTCTTCTGATCACTTCATATTTTTAAATCTCAAAATAAGCTAATCTAAGTGATGATTTTCTTGATATGGTAGTCAATCTTGGATTAACGATCCAAATCATCTGATTAACCCTCAATTAGGGCAATCCTAAACTAGATGTTGGTTTTTCTAATATCTAGACAATCATTCATAATTTTTATCATCAATCTAAGTTATGATTCATTCAATTAATGTCCTTTGATCAATAAAGGGTCAGTCTTTCTCATCTTATGAAGTTTGGAGACGATCCAACCGTTTGATCGCTCTGTATCACTTATAAGCAACATGTGATAATAATTTCCAATCATTTTCATCATGATCCATCAAATTTGTATGTTTGTTTAGTAATTTACATATATATTCATGATTATACATCGATCTAACAGTCAAATTGTTCTCTGATCAGCCAGTCCTAAGGCACATGATCAGACCAACGGTCAAGATCACTTTTCTTAACAAACACTTGAGATCTATTCTTTTAATCTACTAGAGCATTACATATTTGATGCATATAACCAATTTCTAAATCTTGATCATCCATTGATTAGCCTTATGTAAGTTATTGAATAGTACTTTGTTATTTGATTAATTTATAAGTGGTTGAACCGAAGTTTTTGTGTTAAATCTAGGTTTGTGTCATTGAGACGAACTCAATAGATGTCTTCGATCGTGATTTGGACCTTTGTAGCTCCCACAAATGAGTTTTTTGTGAATGAACGGTCCAAAATCTACTAGAGATTTTGTGAATGAACGATCACTTTTCTTAACAAACACTTGAGATCTATTCTTTTAATCTACTAGATCATTACATATTTGATGCATATAATCAATTTCTAAAGCTTGATCATCCATTGATTAGCCTGATGTAGGTTATTGAATAATATTTTGTGATTTGATTAATTTAGAAGTGGTTGAACTGAAGTTTTTGTGTTAAATCTGGGTTTGTGTCATTAAGACGAACTCAACAGATGTCTTCGATCATGATTTGGACCTTTGTAGCTCCCACAAATGAGTTTTTTGTGAATGAATGGTCCAAAATCAAATTTTGGATCAAATAATCAAATTCGGCGTCATGGGAACGCCCACACGCATAATGCGCATACAAAATGCATCTCTTGTGCGTCACTGTCATCAGGACGCACACGCATTCCTTCTCTCTGGAGACAACGCATGTGTACGGGCACGCCCAGAGCGAGTGTCGTGCCTTGTGTCTCCCGGCTGCGTCTTGACAGGATCGCCATTGGTAGTGCCCACAATCTCCAAAACTTGTGATTTTTATATTATTTTGACCACATTTTTGTGCACTTTCGTTTTATATACTTTCATCAACTGATTTTGTATGAATGTGAGGTTTTTAATCAATTTTATTAAGTTTACAAGTTTTCTCCTATATACTATTTTTCATGTTTTCAGCAAGATCAGCAGTTGGATTTTCATTAGATTTAAAGATTTATTCTTGGTGTTAAGGTGCTCATGATGAATGGTTTAGATCAACAATCTGACACCGTTTCATCAACCATTTTTCACAAAAACGGTACTCCCTAACAGTCACTGAAAAAAGGGCATTCCACGCTGTTTTCTGGTGTAACAGATGGAAAATTAATTGGAGATGCTGAAAATGGAAAGGAGGAGATGGATGGGCCTACCTCTGGTCAGGCAAGCTGATGAAGCAGAGATTTTCGTCATCCAAGGGGAAAGATAGCAACTGTGTAGCGCCGGTTGACACCCGGGTTCATCTTTGGCGTAGTCACCGTAGCATGTTAAATGGAGCATGTTAATGCAAGGGGAGAGAAAAATGAGGGAGATAATAAATGGGAGGAGGTGCATTTAAAGTCCCCCATAAATACTAATTTAAAAAATTTTATTTTTATTTTAAAATCCAATTTTCTTTTATTTTTGAAATGACTATCAACCATAAATGCTGATAATCATTGCTGTGCCTAATAAATACCTGTAAACTCATCATTTTCAGTATATAATATCATGAGCCCCACTTATGCAAATACAATTCTAACCTTTTTATTTAATTTATTAAATATAAAAATTAAAATAATTAGCTAATTTTTATCTAGTCTCAGATTTTAGCATTTTTAGTGTTTTTGAATTCTATTTATTGTGTACATTTCAAATATTGAGATTTTAGTTTGTGATTGTATTTCTAAAATTTTTTAAATTCCCAATATTTTAAATTTCACAAAATATTAAAATTTCAAGTAATTAGGCATTTTTAGAATTTTAAATTTAGGGGTTATACAAGAATCCAATAGACTTTTTTTTTTTTTTTTGCAAATAGCGTAAGGAGGATGGACTGAACATCTTGATTAAGCCAGATTATCCAAAGATTAAGTGTAGTCAGGCAGGATTTCTTGTTTAGGAGCTAGTAGTAGTGTCACCTTGTTGACGTAGGGCCTAATTGGTTGCTACAATTTCAGTGTGGTAGTGTTATAGCAAGAACTATCCCATAGTGCGACTGGTGGTGCGTACAAGGCCCAAGAATGAATCAACCGTTGTATGGCTGACCGGCAATTACTAGCGATTTCGGCTTTATGCATGTGAGTTGCAGCTCACCCTAGCGGGATCACGACCCTTTGTCCTCGTAATTGTAGCACATGTGTTGCCCAGAGTGTAAGGGGCATATGATGACTTGACATCATCTTCACCTTCCTCCGACTTATCACCGCGTTTGGTCTCCATTTTATTGCATGATCATGTGATTTAGGTACCATGTTGGGTGGGTCAGGATTTTATTGGTGATACCACCTAAAAAAAGGGTAGCCCCGGTGCACAAAGCTCCCACCTATGCAGGGTTTAGGGAAGGGGCGGACTATAAGGGTCTATAGTATGTAGCCTTACCTTATATTTTTACAAGAGGCCTTTCCACATCTTGAACCCGTGACCTCAAGATCACATAATGACAACTTTTACTGTTGCGCCATGGCTCCCCTTCTTAGTGATACCACCTGCATAAGAAAAATAGTAGTGCCACAAGGAAGCATGCACGAGGATTGTATGATTCTAGCGGTTGAAAAACTGTATCGATCACAAGAAATAGACAGTTAGAAACTCTGTCTAAACAAAATGTCTACATTTAACAACCAAAATGCAGTTTTTAGGATGTTAGAATTGTAATTATAGTTCTTGGTTGTTCAAAAATGATAGGTTGAAACTCTTTAACGAAGCCTCAAAGTGAGTCTCTCTCTTCTCTGACATGTATTACATTTACCCGCGATAAATAGTCTTTCATGCAAACGTGGGTAAAATCGGAGCCAATTTTTCTTTAGATGCTAATATTCTTTTTGAAATTTTCAAAAGAAAATTCTTTTAACCAATCTTTTTTTTTGCTTTTAATATAAATATGCTATGTTTATAAATTGCTTTCAGAAACAAAATCATGATTTTAGAATCGATTAAACTGCAGCTTTACCAACAATCATTTGTTTAAACTTTAATTATTTTTTTAAGAGAACAATAAAATGGAATCTTGGGCTTTTTTATTATGATTTTTAGTTGCTAATTATAAAAATTGCTCCATAAATAAGCATTGGTAAGAAAATATCATGCTAATTTAAAAATCATGCTTTCAGTGCCGGGATTTGAACCCGGGTCGCCCAGGTGAAAGTAGGTATCCTAACAGAATCCATTGGGTAAGTCTTCTCTTTCAAAGAGAAAATCAGCTTGATCACTATTTCAACGGTCACGATCTTCAGCTTAATGTGGATCTCCAGATGAACAGTTTGGATCTGGGTGTCGGAATGCAGAAATCCGGGCTTAAAGCGTTCGATGCTCGGAATTGCTTACATGGAGAGGAAGAGCGTTTCATAATACATTTCTTTGGCCTTTTGGAAGTTCTCAACACACGCCTGGCATCGCTTGTGCTGTCAGTGTGATCTAGACCGTTGTTTTGATAGTAATTGTGGTGGAACTACTCATTCTATATACGAAAGGTCCAGATCGCTCTAATTTAGTGTATGTGGGCGCCAACGGGCTTCTCACAATATAATCCTCCCTCCACTTGTGGATGGTGTTGAGTACAGAGGCACTTTCACTATCTAGGTAGAAGGTATTTTCTGGGCCCACATTGAACTTGCAAAACATCAATAGGAGACGGATGGAGATCTCATCATCAGGATATCATCCAACAGCATCAATGGTCTACATTTTCTCGCAAAACCATAAACAAAAGCCTTATGGATGAACGGCATAGAAGGGTTCAATCAAGACAAAATCAGGATCAGGAGGTGGAGCTTTTAATCAGCTCTCAGATTAACGAATTCGATCATGCCGTCAGGCCGCAGATGGACCCTAAAACGTGTTTGTTACAAGTGGCCTTAAAATGCCTTTCTTCTTGTTTGCGGAAAGGAAATCGAGATGACTTGGTACTCTAGTATTCGCTTCCGGCGTTGGGTTCTGGCTCTAACCGAGTCAACCGTGTGAAATCTAGTGAAGGCGCCAATATTCAATCGAAGATAAGGCTTTCTATTACTCTCTCCCTCTCTCTTTAACTCGATCCTGTGGCCGATAATCACTCCAGCCAGAGTAAGAGAGAGAGAGGGAGAGCGAGAGAGAGCGCGCGAGAGAAGAGCTAATTTCAGTAACCTCTGCTACTGTTATCTTCATTCTCTCTCGGACGAGAAAGAGAGAGAGAGAGAGAGAAAGGGAGAGAGGAGAAGAAACCCTAATTTTCTTTTCTCGTCTCCAAATTCTCGGCCATGTCTGCTCTGCAAGCTTTTCTTCTCTTTAAGCCTTTGTCTCCTCCAATTTTCTCTGCAAAGCGGACTCGTATTCCTCTTTTCAATCCCAATCGCTGGATTTCTTCTTCCTCTTATTCGTTTCCCTGCAGTCCGCGTTCTCATCGTGCACCGTTGCCTGTTGCCTGTGCATTGGTGCCAGAAAGTGCGAATTCCGGCTCACAGTCTCCTCTCCCAGGCCACGATTTGGGGTTCAATCTTGAAAAGCCGGAAAATTCTGATTTCTCGGGGGACAGCTCGGGAAAGGAGCTAGAGGCAATTTCGAATGAAGAGGTGGTTGATGTTAGTGGCAAAGAAAATATAGTTGGGGAATCCGGAAATTCGATGGAGAAATTGAAGGAAGATAGTAGAATTAGTAAGTTTCCGCTGTTTGTATTTCTAGTTGGAGTTTTGGCGACAGTGAGAAGAGGATTTGAGAAGCTCGCAGCGTCGGAATGGTTGAGTTGGTGGCCTTTTTGGCGGCAAGAGAAGAGATTGGAACGGCTTATTGCTGAAGCGGATGCGAATCCAAAGGATGCTGCTAAACAGAGTGCGCTGTTGGCTGAGCTCAATAAACAGAGGTTAGCTTTTGCAAGTTCTCTTTTTAATTTTAGGTTCAAGTAATGTTGATTTGTTTTGTTCATTTAGGTTGTCATTATCTACTTGCATAAGTGCATTGCATTCCTGATTCAAATTGTTTGTTAATTTTATCTTTGAAAAGAAAAAACAGTTCAAGACTCTAGAGTATAAATTTCTTATCTTTTTTGGCAGCCCTGAATCGGTTATAAGGCGTTTTGAGCAAAGAGATCATGCTGTAGACAGTAGAGGAGTTGCCGAGTATCTCCGAGCTCTTGTAGTCACTAACTCCTTATCAGAATATCTTCCAGATGAGCAATCTGGGAAGCCTGCAAGTCTTCCCACATTGGTAATGTTTACCATTTTCTTGATTCTGATCCTATTTATTTATTTCCATGTTCTCTTTGATTCAAATCTGAGAAATGCTACTAGAGTTGAGACTTGTTTCTTGTCTTTCCTTTTTATGTTGTGCTGCATTTATTTCACTTGTGCTTTTAATGTGAATATTTGAAGAATGAAGTGGTCTGCTCTGGCATCTTGTTATTTTAATTTCTATGGTGAAGTTCGCTTATGGTTCAAGTTATTGGTTTCATCAATGGAAACCATGTTGACTGACACAACATGTTTGCGATTGTACAAGAATGTAGATGATCCTGTGAAACTATCCCAGAAACAACAACAGGGTACTGATACGAGCCTGTAATTGTGTTCAACAAAGGAAAAGACACAACAATACCACAAGCAGTACATAGAGTTAGATCTGGAGGTGGTTGTGCAAGCAAGGGCATGGTTTCAATATGAGGTTGCCACCAAAAGATGACAAATTTTGAGAATCTTAGATATTCTGTTATGCCTAATCTTCTGCTCTTACTTCCACAGGAAGATAAATACCAAAATGGCCCCTGTAATCTAGCTGCAACGATGAATCAGTCTGCACTTTCTCTTTGAGCTGAAAAAAATAAAGAAAAAGAGGAACGTCCAATCAGTCATTCTAAACTTAAAGTTAACTGAAGAAATGTATGGTTTTTGCTGAACTTTGGAGGTTACCTAGGGACTGACAAGTTGTTCAATACTTCACACCTATTTTTAAACAGTTTGGCTAAATTAATCTCCTTGAATCAGTTTTGTATGCCGAGAAGTCTCACTGCTTTATGTTTGCATTTAAATCACTTTCATTGTGTTCTACATTGCCTGGCACCTTTCAAACCTTGCAAAATATGAGAAGAGTGCAGCAGTTGAAATTCTTTCTTTTATGCATGGCAGAGCTCTTAAAATCTGCTTTACTATAGGTATGGAAACTTTGGAGGTAATTCAGTTATGATTTTTTCTGCAGCTTGAGGACTAGTGAGAAAACCTTCCTGTCTGAGCAGGCAATTGGAAACAATGTATATTAAATTCTGAGATACTAATTCGCTGTATACTTCTTCCAAATAAAATAAAATAAAATAAAAGATCTCTGATGAACTAGTACAATACCCATACTTTAAGAATTTCTTTTTTTACTTGTACTTGCAGGCTGCAGCAGGGATCTAAATTTAATCCAGGTGGTGAATTAAACTTTACGAAGAAGCAGAGACTAGAGAGAGAAACAAGCAAACAAATTGCTTTCAGCAGTGAATTGAGTAATTAATGAATTGTCACAAACACAGATGTGGGCCACTTTAAACAGGAACATATTTTCTGTATTTTTTCTTCATTGCTGACTAAAATTTGAATTCCTTATATCCCTGGCAATTATGTAACAATATTTATAATCCATCAGTTTTGTATGATAAGATTGATCTTACTTGCTTTTGAATTATATGTTTTCTTTCATTTACATGCCATTTCTCATTCAAATTGATATTCATTATATATTTATCTATATGCATTATTCCTCTTTTCATGTTAATCTAAGTTTTACCCTTTCATGTTAAAGCTGAATATGGCCATTTATAGAGGTTGCTCCATCTGATTTTTTATTCATTACAAACAGCTGCAAGAATTGAAGCAACGGGCAACAGGGAACATGGATGAGCCTTTCTTGAACCCTGGCATATCCGAGAAGCAGCCATTGCATGTAGTGATGGTAAGAACTAAGAATTATATGTTTTATGCCCTTTCAGTCTTCACTGCTAATAGGAAGAATATATTTGATTCTAATTCTGGTAGTCACCGAGATAGAAGGAAAGCTTGTGATTCTTTTGCTCTCTATTTTGCTGCAGTTCTATAGTTATACAATGCATTTCAAGCTCACAAGATTCAGCCTTTTTGTGTTATTGATTAGGTTGACCCCAAGGCATCAAGCAGGTCAACACGTTTTGCTCAAGAAGTCATCTCAACTATCTTGTTCACTGTCGTTGTTGGATTGATGTGGTACAACCTTTTATGCTCCTTTTGATTGTTCAAAATTTAAACTTCAACTGCCATTACAGATGCGAGTTTCTTGAGCTTCTACAGCTTCTTTATTCACCAAACTCTATCCTTTGGCCCAAAATTATATTATTCTCATATCTTTCTGAGGAAACATATTATATATTGTAATTGTAGCTCTTGTTAGGTATATCTTGCTGAATGTTTCTGCTTTGGAGGATTCTGAATCAACTTCCACTTCTATGTAGAGGTTGTTTATCATTAGAAAAGACAGAAGTGGTCGGTGTCGAAATGGTTTGCAATAAAAAGGATAGAATCATGTGTTTGAGTAATAAGGACTAAACTGAACATGCAATTTAAAATCTGTTATCAACAAGGTTGAGTAATGGCAATATCAATCTATTTGTTTGTGCAATAAGTGAAGTGATGCTTGTGAAGTTGATAGTAGATCTATGAAGTCCTGGTTTCATTGGTCTGAGCCATTAGTTGACCTGCTTGTAGTTGCAATTGCAACAACGTCCTCTGTCCATCTCTTTTCAAGTATGAACATGACTTCTTTTTTTTTTTTTTTTTGAACAGTATAAGGTGTAATCAAAGCAGATATTTTTCTATAAATCAGTGAGTGATGGTTGATCAAAAGGGATTTGGTTAGTATGAGTAGGATTTCTGCACTTTCTTTTTTGGTGGGAGGACTCTTGCACATTGGCATTCTGTTAGATCATTTTCATCTGCATTGTTAATTCTCTAGTCAGATATCTGGTCAACTCAATATCTGCTTTGTGCTGAGCAGAATTAGCTGGGAAGTTTGTGCCGAGTTTTTAAACTTGTTTCGAATTGTTAACTTTTTGTTTTATATATTATATAAATGGTTTGAATTTATCTTGGTATTTATAGGCTTGATGTGAATTTTGTTGCTAGGGTTATGGGTGCAGTGGCTCTTCAGAAGTATGTCGGCAGCTTAGGTGGCATTGGCACTCCTGGTGTCGGCTCGAGTTCCTCATATGCACCGAAGGAGTTAAACAAAGAAGTTATGCCAGAGAAGGTAAAATAGTATGCCTTTCATCTGTGTGAGCATGCCTGTTTTCCTGTTTTATCTTTTGTTTGTTATACACAAATTGCCATCTCTCTCTAGTCTCTAGATATATCTTTTACATGTACACACACACAAAAACACAAACATGCATATATATCTATGTATGTATGTATGTACTCTTTAATTTCCAGCTTTTCTCCTCTTCAGATTCCATTCCCAATTGATTAGGTTTTGAGTTGGAAAGCAGGTTTAGTATGATGTTTCAATCAAATTTCGTTCTATAACTGTGTCTTATAGATAATCTGGATATATGATCAACAAGAGGAAAAGAAAGCAATTATGTGAACCTGTAGCTTACGTGATTCATCCACGTCTTGTTGCCTTCCATCAAATTGTCAATCTTTGTTTATGCATGTTCTCCTAAGAATGTTCTGACCAGAAAGAACTGATATAGCCAACAATTAATTGTGCTCCTAGGATAATTTTCATGTTAAAAGATTAGAATATGACTTCATAGTGAGAACTGATAAATTAGCATTTGAGAGGGACAAGGAAAAATATACCAGGGAAATTTGTCAAGCATTGCAGCTTCTCAGAAGACACTTCCCACTTCCTTCCACAATGCATTCGCTAAGTGTCCATCTGAGGTGGAAACAGCGCAGCCTTCTGAATCAGAGTGCATCTTGGTGCTTTCTGAATCAGATGATGCTGAGCTTATTTGAAAAACTGCTATCTTCACAAGCTTGAAGTTGCTGACTATGATGCGCTAGCTAATGAAAGATCATTAAGGTGTGCCACAAGCCGTTTGGAGCTAGTGGTGACACTCTGACTAGTGCAATTTGGCACATGGGGAAGACTCTTTTAGGGTGACAGTTATCTAGCCTAGTGGCAGAAGTTGCTGCCATGAAAGTTCAATGGTTCGAGGTTGCTCATTGACATCTTTGTCCAGCTTTCAAAAATAAATTTTCTGCTTGCTGCATAGTAACAACACCTTCCATCATATCTCGATTAGCTTAAAAGAGATAATAGTGGAAATGGCATTTCCAATTTGTGAATATACATATTTCTCCTTGAGAAAAGTCATCAATATCACTTGGGATGGTCTGTCCACCTTTGCATCTCACTAACATTTTGCCTGTATGATTTGGTTGGTCTAAATATCAAAATAGGATCTTTTCTCCACTGGTCAAAACTCACGTCAACAGCTAAAATGGCTCCTATTTGACTATCATATTGTTCAATCTTGCATACCAGATTTTCATCCTGGATTCAGTGGTTTACTGTCGTCTTTAATCATATGGGTTGATCATATATGCAAACTGAACTATTTTAGTGTGAATCCTGGCTATAGTTCCTATCTCTGTTGGTGTCTGTATTTTCTACGGGAAAAAGATGTGACTAGTATCATTTCTTATGTTTCCTTAGACATCACTTATTTACTTGCACTTATATTTTGCGGCCGTCAATTTATTTGCAGAATGTGAAGACCTTTAAGGATGTTAAAGGCTGTGATGATGCAAAGCAAGAACTTGAGGAAGTAGTTGAATATCTTAAAAACCCAGGGAAGTTCACTCGTCTTGGAGGGAAACTGCCCAAGGTTTGTTCAGTTTCTCACTACTCTTAGAGCTGTACTATTGTATTTCCTTCAGAAGTATATTGCTCAATATGTTGTCCTTTATCATTGAATGTGAGTTGATCATATTTCAGCTAAGCCTTCTTTACCTTTTTCTTCATTCTTTTTTTTACAAAAGATATTGATTAGTTTGAGATATAGAAAAAGCTCTCCTTTTGCAGCACTCATCAGGGCTCTTCCTTTGTAGTACTTATCTCTTAAGTTCTTCAACAATCATTTCTTTGCAGGGAATCCTTTTGACTGGAGCCCCTGGGACGGGAAAGACTCTCCTTGCCAAAGTAAGCAATAACCTCCATATGTTTTGAGTAGAATTATTACATTATGTTGTGAACTTGTTACTTCAGCATTATTTGATGACATCCATATGTTTTGAGTATTAGCTCCTACACTTTGTCATGAACTTGTTACCGTTATTTGATGACCTTGATAACTTGTGAGAATTAGCTTTGAAGTTCTTCACAATTGGCATTATATTCTCTTCCTTATTCTTAAGGCATAAATTTTGTTTTCTTTAAGAAGCAGCATTATTAGAAAATTTTATGCATGCCTTGGATGTTTCAAGACCACAATATATTCTTATATTTTTGCTTATTTAAACTGTTGTGTTGGATGCCACAATCTTCACTTAGTGCTGCAAATAACCCAAAGTTCTTCTGAAACATAGTTGATTTATTATTGCATTATCACCCACACCTTAAAAGACCAACTTGATCATACATTTCTTAACTGGAACATTCTTCTATGTGATTATTTCAGATTGATCGTGTGTGGTGTAGTTTTTTAATTGAACAACCAACCTTCATCCACAGCTGGAAGGAGGATATGCTGCCTTTATTATGTTTGTACTTCTAATTTTTGATTACGTAGTTGATGGTGCAATCTTGATTTCTGCAGGCTATTGCTGGAGAAGCTGGGGTACCTTTTTTCTATCGTGCAGGTTCTGAATTTGAGGAGATGTGAGTCGTCTTGTGCTTATTAAATGCCTAACTGTTAAGTGTCTTATTTGATTATTGTTTCTGTTGATCCGTGAAAGAGTATTTCTTGGTGATGTGGAGCTTTGGCATTTTTAGACTGAAAATGGGCAGCCCTGGTGCATGAAGCTCCTGCCTATGCGGGGTTCAGGGAAGGGGCAGACCACAAGGGCCTATAGTAGGCAGCCTTACGTTGCATTTTGCAAGAGGCTGATTCCACCCCTTGAACCTGTGACCTCAAGGTCACATGACGACAACTTTTACTGTTGCGCCAAGGCTCCCCTTCTATTTTTAGACTGAAAATATGAAGATATAATTTCGCTAGTTTATTGGCTTCTCACTATCTGAGAAACTCTCCTCTTTTCCCATCATTATTTCTTTGTTTAATACTTCAAGAACACAGAAAATAACTTTCCTTACTCATAGTCTATTAAGCAAATCATACGATGCTCATACTTTCAAAATGCATACTCTTAAGTGCCCATCATTTGGGATTTGTCAAACCCTTAACCTTTCAAGTTTTGAACCTGTACTAGGTTATTGAAAAATTGCTGTATAGAAGCTAGACCATTGTGGATATCACCTGGTTGTTAGTTCATTAATCTTTGGTTTCTGCATCTCAGGTTTGTTGGAGTTGGTGCGCGACGTGTTCGATCCTTATTTCAAGCTGCTAAAAAGAAGGTTGCTGTTTTCTGACTGCTGTATGTTTCTATGATTTGATTTTGCAATTTAATATAGGAAAAAAGTAATGTTGACATGAGTCTTATAGCTAAGAATTTCCAAGCATAATCAATTATAAGCAGGTAGCATGTGTCTTATAAATTTAGAATTCTGTTAGGATCAACCAGTTAGATGGATTTTATCACCTTCAAGAAAAGCTGTTGTAGATTGATGGCACGAGCTTCGTGGAGACATGAAGTGTGAAAAGAGTAATGGATGAGTCATTTCTACATGAATTCATTTACTGCTGTAAATATTTGTCTTAACAAAAGTAATCTTGAGAGCTCAGCGATGTCCTCTGCTGCCCTGTTTGCACTACTGGTCCAGGGCAGAGTTACTATAGTTATGCGTGAGAGGTAAATCCACTTGATGACCAAATGGTTACCATGACTGTCCTCTCCCCTCTCACTTGTCTTTCCTGACTCAAGAAATAGAAATGGTGGTCGTTTCGGTGCCTGTTGTGGGCATGCTTAGCAAACTGGTGTAGGTGAACAGATTGAAAGATTCACTCTACCATAGTGACCATATGTTTAATTTCTTAAACTCACTTAGTTGTTGGTTAAAATTTTCTTATTAACATCACAAGCATATCTATATCCAAAGTGGTAGTTAAGACACCTGAAAATGAAGATCATAATCTATAGAAGAGTGGATTATGATCTACATGAGACTTGATATGAATGAAGACCGATTGATCTTTAACACGTAAAGGTATTTGTCATACCCAACCCTTAATGAAACCTCCGACTACCTGATGGTTCTACAATGCTTGTTACGCTTTTAGCTATGGTCATGATAAATGATAAGGGAGGCAAAATATGACACAACACGATAACACGACTTGAACTAGACACGGATTTGGTGGGTTAGGGTCGAGTCTTATTGTGTTTGTGTCATTTTCAGGTCATCCTTAAAATGACAAGCCAAAAATTGTGTCGTGTTCGGGTCAATCAATGTTGACCCGTTTGACTCGCGACCTATTAACCCGTCGTGTTAACCTACTTGACTAGCAACCTATTAACCTATCATGTTAAAAAGCGTCATATATTATATCTAAATATAAGATTATTTTTTTATAAATCGTCCTCTACTATAATAATGAAAAATCATCTTATATTGTTATAACAATATAGGACGGTTTTTGAAAAACCATTAATATAGGATGGTTTTTCAAAAATCGTCCTATATTGTTATAGCAACCGTCCTATATTCTTATGGTTTTTGAAAAACAATCAATATAAGACAGTTTTTCAAAAACCATCATATATTCTTATAGCAATATAGGACGGTTTTTCAAAAACCGTCTTATATTAGTTATTGTACATCCTTCTAATCGTGCTACATGAGTCGTGTCATGTCGAGTCTTTTAATAATCGGATTGTGTTCGAGTCACGAGTTCTTGACATGATTATTAATCGGGTTGTATTCATGTCGACCCATACACTCCAATGGGTCAGTCTCAACACGACACGAACAGTACTTGTGGACACTATTTGCCACCCTTAATAAATGATACTAGTCATGGTAAAGAGTTTTTCTCCCATATGGTGACATTGAGGAAAACCCTCTTTGGGTAAGGGTGGATTGGGAAAGGAAAACCAAATAACAGTATTTATGATTAAAAATCCAGATGTGCAAGAACCAAGTTGTTTTGAGAAAAAAATGGATCAGAGGGAGAGTTAGGCAGGTTAATACCTTTAGCTGTGTGCTTATAGGGGCTCGTGTAATTATGGACAAAGTAAGTCCTTTTATTTTGCTGATTATTGGTTGAATAGGAAACCCTGCTGATGTCGGTCCCAAGTCCAGATAAAAAAGGAGGGTCTTGCGTCAGGTGCCAGCCGACAAGTAAAACCTTTTTGAGGAAGTTGAAGATGATTTTGTTATTTTTCTCTTCTTACTTGCAAATGAATATGTATATCTATATTAGTTTGTAAGTAAGAACAGAAGATAATGAAAATCATCTTTAGCTTCTTCAAAGTATGGCAATCCTAACATGACATGAATTGATCATGACATTCCCTCAAGTTAGGGTGTCCCCTGTAAGCGACGCACTACATTGGATCCTTGGTGCAGTGAAAAATGGGCAAGGGTTGTTGGGGTGCTTTCTCGCAAGCGACGGGCTACATCGAATCCCGAGTATAGTGGAAATGGGCAAGGGCTGCTATAGTGTCCCCTCGGAAGTGATGCGTTGCATCAGAACCCAGGTGTAGTGGAAAGTAGGCATAGGTTCGTGTCATGGGGGTTGAGAAGTGCGTGGGTAAATAGGCTATCTCAAAAGCATAAGATTCATATTGCCACATGTAACATAGGGACATTGACGGGAAAGAGTCTGGAGTTAGTAGATATGATGAAACGTAGGAGAGTCAACATCGTTTGTTTCCAAGAAACCAAGTAGAAAGGGGTTAAAACTAGAGAAATCAATGGGTATAAGCTTTGGTACGTAAGAAAGGATAATAACATAAATGACGTAGCTATAGTGGTGGACAAAGAATTAAAGGATAAAGTTGTAGACATTCAAAGAACTAGTGATAGAATTATAATGCTAAAACTTGGTCTAAAAGAGCAAATCATAAATGTTACAAGTGCATACGCACTACAAATAGGGTTAAAAGATATAATCAAGAGATAGTTTTGGAAAGATATAAAGAGAGTTATGCAAGAAATTCTCAACACAGGGGATATTTATAGGAGCAGACTTAAATGGTCATGTAAGAAAAGAAAAGGAAAGATATGATAGGGTACATAGAGGGTATTGGTATAGGAGAACAAAATGAGATGGGGGAAGCTATCCTCGATTTTGTTTTGGCATATAACCTGACCCTTGCAAATGCATTCTATAAGAAGATGGATGAACACTTAATAACCTTTAAAAGTGGACTCCATAAAAGTCAAATAGGCTTTCTTTTACTTAAGAATGCTGAAAGATTAATGTGTAAGGATTTTAAGGTGATACTCGGTGAGAGTTGAACCTCACAACGTAGGTTAATGATTATGGATATCTACATTAAAAAATGGAAGAAAGGAAATGAACTTAATAGGTATCCAAAAACCAAGTAATAGAACTTAAAAGGGGAGAAAATAACCTCACTCACAAATAAGTTTATGGTAGAAGGAAACTGGAATAATGAAATAGAAGTAAATACCATGTGGATTAATATAACCTAGTCCATTAAGAAAGTTGCAAAAGACGTCCTAGGAGTATCTAAAAGTAAAGACAATTAGTAAAGGGAAACTTAATGGTGGAGTGAAACAGTGCAAAAAGTTATTAAAGAAAAACTGGTGTGTTTTAAAGTATGGCAGAAGACTAGAAATAATGAAAACTATGAACAGTATAAGAATGCTAAAAAGGTTGCAAAGAGAATAGTAAGTGAGGCTAAACCAAGGTTTGTGATTATCTCTATAATAGACTAGGATTAAGAGAAGGTGAGAAAGATGTGTTTAAACTTGCAAAAATAAGACAATAGAAGGGTAAGGACTTAAACAATGTTAAGTGCATTAGAAGTGACGATCAAAGGGTACTACTCAAAGATGACGAGAACAAACAAAGGTGGGAAAGTTACTTTAAAAAATTGCTAAATGACAATTGCCCTGAGAATATAGGGATTGAAAGTACTGTAAACCTAAATAACATTGGACATTATAGATAAGACTGTAGGATTAGAATACCTGAAGTAAAAGAAGCCTTGAAAAAGATGAAATCAAGAAAGGCCCTGGGGCCTGATGGTATACCAATAGAGGTTTGGAAGTATATAGGAGATATTGGAGTAGTATGGTTGACCAAGTTGTTTAACAAGATTAAAAAAAAAAAAAATGCTAGATAAATAGAGGAAGAGCTCTATTATACCAATTTATAAGAATAAAGGAGACATACAGAGTTGCACTAATTATCAGAGGATCGAACTCAAAAGAGTGATTGAGAAGGGGTTACAATATGAGATAAGTGTATTAGAGAACTAGCCTGGTTTCATGCCTTGTAGGTCAATTATGGAAGCTATTTTCTTACTGAGACAGTTGATAGAGAAATATCGGGAGAGGAGGAAGGACCTCTATGTGGTCTTTATTGACTTAGAAAAAGTAATGATAGTGTCCCTAGAGAGTTAACATGGAGGGTGTTGAGTGAGAAAGGGGTTTCACTAGGGTGTATAGACATAATTAAAGGTATGTATGGACCGGTAACAAATGTTAAGACAAGTAGCAAAGAGACCGGTGATTTTCCTATCATTGTAGGATTGCACCAAGGATGGGCATTGAGCCCATACCTTTTCACGTTGGTTATAGATAAGTTCACAAAACATCTGCACGAGGAGATTCCATGGTGCATGCTATTTGCAGATGATATAGTTTTAATTTATGAGACAAGGGAGGGCGTAAACGCAAAGCTAGAGTTATGGAGAGATGCAGTAGAATCTAAAGGATTTAAAATCATCTAAACTAAGAGTATATGGAATGCAATTTTAGCAAGGAGAGGAGCGAGAGTGGAGCACCAGTAAAGATTGATGACCAAGAAGCCCTTATAACATACCACTTTTGATACTTAGGATCAATGATTCATGAGAGTAGAGAGATTGAGAGAGAGGTTAATTAGAGAATCCATGCGGGTTGGAACAAATGGATATGTGCATTTGGAGTTTTGTGTGATTAGTAGGTGCCACTTAAACTAAAAGGAAATTCTATAGGATGGTTATAAGGCCGGTTATGCTCTATAGATTAGAGGGTTGGGCACTTAAAGAACATTATATTCATAGGATGACCGTAACAGAAATGAGGATGTTGAGATGGATGAATGGCAAGACATGAAAGGATAAAATTAGGAATGAAAACATTAGAGGAAACTTAGGGGTAGCACCGATAGGCAACAAGATGATGGAAATTAGACTTAGATAGTTTAGACATGTCTAATGAAGACCGAAAACAGCACTAGTTAGAAGGAGTGAGACAATGCAAGTAGAAGGTTCTAAAAGGGCAAGGGGAAGGCTCAAAAGAACATGGATAGCAGTGGTGAGAAAAGATTTAAAAACTTTGATAAATGAAGCCATGGTACTTAATAGAGGGGAATGGAGGAACAAGATTCATGTGGCCATCTCCTTCTTGGGATAAGGTCTTGATGATGATGGTTGAATAGTTCTGTTTGTCTTGCAACACTCCTGACTTATGTAATGCATGAAGCACCAATTACGGTTTGGGACACTGCCTTGAAACAATTAATGAACCACTAGAGGGTAATATGCGAATAATCTGAGACTTGGAATGCATAGTCATCTGTAGCAAGGAAGGTGTGCTACATGAAATGCATAGAGCCAATGATTCTACTCTGACAGAAAAATTGTAATGCCTTAAGATATTGGAATCTATGCTGTAAGCTCGAACACTTTGGGCTGTAGAAGACATATTGAAGAGCCACCTAAGAAAGCCTGGCTGAAGTAGAAGCTGTAAGGAAACAAAGGCAAAGGAAAATTTCAAGATATGTTGAAAAGTGATGTTTCACTAAAGTGGGTGTGCAGGCAATCACTACAAAGACATTTCTTCCACCAAAAGGAAGGGATTTGGGACCATTTCTGGAAATTGGAGGAACTAGAAATTGCTGAAGGATTTATAAGTGCCAACTAACATGACCAACCAATGTAAAAGTAATGAGTATTTCTTTTCTGCACATTCTATCAGAAAAAAGAAATGGGTGGTGGAGAACTTCTACAAAAACTAGCAAATAGCTAATAACGATGAGATGCAGATGGTTCATTTTATGTATGTTTTCCTAAACAGAATATTTCATGAGAAGGGAGTTGAATCAACAAAGGTTTTGACAGGTGAAACTAAAATGAAAGTAAAAAAAAAAGGAAAAAAAAAGATCCATCCTGATGGCAGATGGGCTATGGTTTCTAAGGACCAAAGTTGAACCTCAAATTTATCATCGGTTCTGTTCCATTCTGGCTAGAATTGCCAAAA
Source organism: Warburgia ugandensis (assembly GCA_035236585.1). Classification (NCBI taxonomy): domain Eukaryota; kingdom Viridiplantae; phylum Streptophyta; class Magnoliopsida; order Canellales; family Canellaceae; genus Warburgia; species Warburgia ugandensis. The sequence goes on from CP141134.1 coordinate 71,479,257, forward strand.
GTTCTGCTCCGGCTGAAAACAAGAATTCAAATTACAGTATACCAGTACTTGAGGGTGTTCTGCTCGTTTTGGCCAGAGCGTTGCTTCTGGTTTTCCAGGCATTAGAAAAAGGCGGGCTGCCTTATTTGACAATTTTGGTCCATTTGCTCCCTTTGTAAGATGTCTAAGTGGGGTTTTAAGGTAAACGTGGCCTCTCCTGATAAATTGGACAGTTGACTAACTGAAAACCCCATATTTTGATGAGTTTTGCAAGAGACCTTTGTTTGAAACCACTATCTAGAGGTGGAAGATGACCCCCGTTAACCCTTTTACATCTTTTTTGGTGAGGAACACTGGTACAGCTGTTTCACCGATACATGCTGTTTTGGAAGAAAAATTAACTGGGACCACGATCGAATTGACAACTTAGGTGAGTAGCTTCAATCAAGTGTTTCAATGGAGGATGCAATCTAGCATTATCTTTGTGAACAAACAAAATGTTGGAAGCCGCTTTCTTAAATAAATCTAAGATCAAAGTGATCCTTCAACAGAAGGACACAGACTTCAATTTCCCGGTGAATGATACAGGGAATGTCTTATATATAGAAACCCATCACAGCATTTGAAAAAAGAAATTCTTCTAGAATAGTTTTGCCAAACTGTGGACTTTATTTATCAGCATACATCTCAGAGTGGATAAATTGAAAGCTAGTAAAGTTTCTTCTGCTAACAATGACAGGAAAAATGTGGTTTTGAGGGATCATTCTATCATGATTGGCCAATCTTCATATATACAGGATCAGCTGTATATGATGGCCATATGTTAATCGTCACAGTTCTAAAAGTTAAATACATTATGTTTGTTGCACTCTCAAGATCTGTAAATTCCACGAATGAATATTGTTGGACATGATGTCCTTACTACATTTACGATTTCAGTTGTGTTACTGTTTGATACTGCAACACTTGTGCTGTTATTTGAGGGATTGTTGGAAAATCTATGTTGATTCCATTTTTATGTATTTTTGTCCATAGGCACCTTGCATCATTTTCATTGATGAAATAGATGCTGTTGGGTCCACCCGGAAGCAATGGGAAGGCCATACAAAGAAAACACTGCATCAGCTGCTTGTGGAAATGGATGGATTTGAGCAGAATGAGGTATATACTAATGGTCTCATCAATCATTTTGATGAATCTCTATATATTTGTGAAGCCTTACACTTCTCTCTTATTCAGGGCATCATATTGATGGCTGCAACAAACTTGCCGGATATTCTTGATCCAGCTCTGACTAGGCCTGGTAGATTTGATAGGCATGTAAGTTTAGTTGGTTTCTGTCATAATATGGAGATCTTTGCTGATGATGATTTATTGATCCAGTGATTGTTGTCTGCTTATTAGTGCTTAAAGTCAGTAGAAGCATTTGAAGCTAGTCATTACTGTACTCCTGTTTCATTTGGGTGACAAAGAAAGGAACAAATAATTAACTGCATTGTTGTAGAGTAGAATTAGTTGAAGCCAGCCATTACAGGAGTCATATTGATGCAAAGAGTTTGTTTTTCCTGGAAATCATGACAAGCGAAGAAAAGAATATTTTTATGACAGCTACCATTGTTTATAATCCTGGTATTACCATGGTAATTGTCACGTAGTACAATCTAAACATACTTGTTCCTTTATCTTCCTCTTTTTGTTTTCTCTCAAGCAATAATGATGGAAAGATGGGGGAGTCAAAGCTAATGTATTTGGAAGTTATGTAGTTAGAGGTACAAGGTGCAAGGGGTGCGTCTGGAGCCTGGGGGGCCTAGCGCATGCCTGAATCATGAGGTGCAAAAATAAATATTAACAATTATAAAAATTTTAAAATCCCAAAAATTAAGAAAAACATAGAAACATAATTATATGATGAAATATTACTCAAACATGGTAATTTCTATGAATGGAAGCTATATATGTGAATGAAATACTGTTTCAAGGAATAAATGTAAAAAACGAAAGTTATTTCCAAATTCTGTAAATGTTTAAAAAAAAAGAAAAAAAAGAAGAAGTTAAATCTACAACAAACAAGAAAATCAAATGGAATCTTTGTTTCTACCTATAGAATGAGAAACCCTCAAAATTTATAAAAAAAAGTAAGCCAAAAATGAAAAAATAAAAAAATGGTACTGATTTTTACTTTTTTTTTTTACAGAAAAATAGGGTTTTAGGTGGAAAATTCATGAATCCGTACCTTTTCTTTGCTCAGATCTCTAAAAGCTTGAAGAGGAATGGTCGTTTCCACAGTAGAAGCTCTCAAGAGAAGAAAATAGGGTTGGAAAATGAAAAAATGAAAAAAATTCAAGTTTGGGATTTTTACAACTCTTCACCTGCGCCTAGGTGTCGGAGGCGTGCCTGAACATAGGCTCTAGGTGCACCGAGGCGCACCCCAGGCTCATGCCTCGGCGTTGGCGCCTGAAACCCCTATGACTTTACAAAGCTCAGGTGCAGTACATGCGCCTGGTGCCTAGTCGCACCTCTAACTACATAGTTTGGCATCTTCTTGGCTCCCTTCAGATGGATGTGAACATGAAAATTTCTTCTCACTATAATCTCCATGGCATCACATGCTAACCGCCAATAATGTTGCTCCATCCCTTGAAACCTCCATATTATTTGACGAAACTCACCTTTCAATATAGCTGGGCCGCAGAAAATACCTAATGCTTCTGTTTTGCATGAGTTCTTCTCATCTGTGGAGCCAAGAACTTCAGCAACTTCTGTCATCTTCCTTCTTTTCCCATTTTAATGACACTGAATACATCCAAGCCCATAGTATTCTAGCAAGTGCTTTTGATTTGAGTTTTTATGCTCCTTGATATGTTTTGTTACTCAAAGTATGGTAAATACTGACAAAATTCTCCTTCTAGATTGTTGTTCCAAGTCCTGATGTGAAAGGCAGACAAGAAATTTTGGAGCTCTATTTACAGGATAAGCCATTAGCTGATGATGTAGATGTCAAAGCAATTGCTCGTGGTACTCCTGGGTTCAATGGGGCAGGTTTGTTCTCTTATCTGAGATCTCTAACCACACTCACACCTTAGCAGATGATGAAACTTCTTGTCTCCTATGTTTGCTGGTAAGCAATTAGCTAAATTTTCAGCTCACAGTTCAGTCATCTTGTTGTGCTGCAAGCAGTATATGGTTTCCTCGCACACACTTGCACACATCTTATGAAATATTCTAATAGAACTTACTAATATACATTATCTTATCTTACTTTGGTTAGATCTGGCAAACCTTGTAAACATTGCTGCCATTAAGGCTGCTGTAGAAGGTGTAGAGAAGTTAACCGCTGCACAGCTGGAGTTTGCAAAAGATAGAATAGTAATGGGTACAGAGCGGAAAACAATGTTTATATCTGAAGATTCAAAGAAGGTAGTATCTCATTCTCTCTTTTATCACTATCACTGTAGAATCATTATGAGCTTCATTGTCACTTCTCATGACAGTCATATGTTTGCCTGTTCTATCTGGCCTGCCATTTCAGACTTCAAATATTATATATCTTGATGTGATGACTTTCTTTCAGCTCACAGCATACCATGAGAGTGGCCATGCAATTGTTGCACTCAATACTGATGGGGCACATCCTATCCACAAGGCAACAATAATGCCTCGGGGATCTGCTCTGGGAATGGTTACACAACTTCCTTCAAATGATGAGACATCTGTAAGCAAGAAGCAGTTATTAGCACGTCTTGATGTTTGCATGGGTGGGAGAGTTGCTGAAGAACTTGTCTTTGGTCAAGAGCACATTACAACTGGTGCAAGTAGCGATCTTCATACTGCTACAGAGCTTGCTCAGTACATGGTATTGATTAGGCCCCTCTATAAGTAGTCTGATGTATGTGTATGTGTGTACATTAACATTTGATAGGGAACTGATATTTCTATCCTGTTTCTCCAGCATTGCCATCCCCCCTTATTGTCTTGTCAAGATGACTGCATTTCCTCCTCCTCTTCTACTTTTTTTATGTTTTCTGAAAGAAAAGCAAAAGAGGGTGGAAATATCATGTATATATGTCTGTGATGTTATCAGTTTCTAAACTCGGTGATTTACCTTTTCCGTGCTAGATATCAACATGTGGAATGAGCGATGCAATTGGGCCCGTTTATATTAAAGAGCGACCAGGGTCAGAGATGCAATCACGCATTGATGCAGAAGTATTTGTCATGAACATGGAAGTATTTTCTGGAGCCTATATATAGTTTAGTTATGATTAATGTGGTTGAACTACTGCAGGTGATGAAACTCCTACGAGAAGCTTATGATCGTGTTAAAAGGCTGCTAAAGCAGGTTAGTCTTTAGGACTACTTAATGATTATTTCCTATTAATGAAAGTTTTGCAGATTAATATTTGGTTCATCAGTTTGAGTTCAACCATGAGCATAAATGCCTGTAGAAGTTGTATATTCAGTTCCACACAAGCTGTTTTCATGTATCTCTTTTAATTTATATTAGGAGCTTTATAACCCATGTTTGATATTGATATTTTAAGAGAACATATTGGGATTGATATTATTAGGAATTTTCCATTAGATTGATTGAAGTTGTTGGAAATGCTATGGTATTGGGGTTTTCTTCAATTTACAAATGATGTTTAGTATGAATAGTTGCATAAAACCTGTTTTGCCATGCTTAGCTTCCTTTTGTGCTTGCAATCTTCTATTGGTAAGCTTGTAAACTTTATATTTTTCCTTATGTGACTTGCAAAGTTGATTCGTAATAGGAACAGTATTTACGATCCATAGAGACTTTATTCTTGGTATATTTTGGACAAGGACTAAGGATCCTCTTTCATATGGTGCAATATGAAAAACCCAGTCCTGAGTTTTGGTGCTTGGTGGGAAGGATCTAGACATTTGGGCAAGTTCACCTTGAAATTTGTTGTAAACAATCTATTGCATCATCAGAAACAATCAAATTGATAATCAATTGCAAAATTTGGTCTTGGTTCAGTTCCTTGAAAGCATTCTGTATGTTTCAGACCAGGATATCTATGGATCCTCTTTCCTATGTTGTGATAGGAAAACCCAGTTCTGAGGCTTCACAGGATCAAGCAATTTGGGAAGGTCTTGCTGGAGTAAAGTTCATATTAATAACTAAAAAAGAAAAAACGATAAGAAGAGAACACAGTAAAGAACATTCATGACATGTGACTGAACATTTACTTAGTTTGTCCCCTACACAAATAAATATTACTGCAGAATGTAGGACTTTGCGATCACGTGTGAGGTGAGACATGTTATGTAAAAGTTACTTTCATATAGTAATTCTGTTTATAGGTATCTCTTTATTTGCATGGTGTCTGGCCATTGTGGGACATGTAGATTAAACTTCAACAACATTGTCCTGCTTAAGTATCTGCGAGATGTTTATTCACATGCTTTTTCCTTATATCTTATGCTAGGATCATCCTCACTCTCATTCAATATTTTTCAGCATGAAAAGGCATTACATGCACTGGCAAATGCACTGCTTGAGTACGAGACACTAGGTGCAAATGATATCAAGCAAATCCTCAACCCATATCAGGAACAGCAACTGTCTGAACAACAGGAAGAGCTTGCATTAAGTTAGGGTGCATGCACGTGCAATCTTCTTGTCTGAAAGGGCAATGTACAGTATCTCCAATTATACGGGTAAATTACAAAATATTCTTATTTTATTGCATTGTCCTGTGAAAGGATGTTCTTTGGATTAACCGAATTCTTTACTAAAGTTGTGGTGGGGCCACAATGATGTAGAAGCCATCTTTAATCAGTTTGATATTCAGCTGCCTTACTAAAGTTTTGCTAGAAACAGTCCACTGAAGAGTGCTGAAACAAAAGGAAAATTGGTCATTTAAAACTGGTCAAAGCATTGAATCTTTTCAAAATATGACAATGTTCATTATCTGATTCTATGAATGTCTAATTTTCAGTTTCTTTGTATATGCAGTCAGGTGTCAGATCCAAGCTTGGCTCCGTCACTTACATTACCACAGGTACTCTAGAGCCAGGAAAACTGGTCTGTGGTGGTTATACCTGGAAACTTCGATCCAATATGGCAATCTTGTATTCTAGGTCCTTGATCCGATCAGAAAATAATGCTACTACAATGCCAACACGGGTAGCATTAAATCGATCCATTTTTTAATAATTATGGTCTTTGTAATCTAGATAATTTCAGTTCTCGTAGACTTAATTATTGAGCTAGTTGATATTATTTGTGAGTTTGAATTATCCAATATTATTTTGTAAAGACTACTCTCTAGGCAAAGCTACAATTTTTGAGAATGTCTCCTTCTATGTTCCTTGACCCTTGGACCTTTTGGGTGGTAATAAGTTGTTATTTACATTTGTAATACCAGCAGCTTCCACTTTAGCATCCTTCCTTGCAAACATGCTTGTTGGCTTCCAGTGGACACTGAAACTATTTGGTTTTTGTTTTGATCATTGAACTGCTTTCGTTAAAACTGCCTTTTGCTTCTGTAAAATAACACAGGCTTGACATCAAAGACCAGAAGAGATTCGTGTTATTCTCATTATTCTATTCAAAACAGTTTTTCTTCCTTGTTCCCAAAGTCTTGGTTGACGGATCTGACTGCATGTAGAAGTGATGTCAGCTCAATATGCTGGTAAAATTAATTGATCAGCACTGTTCCTCAGAAGGCTGGATGTTGGCATCACCAATTAGTTGTAATGTTAGTCTTAGTTCAGTCAGAAGACAAGATATGTTTATTCATCAAGGCCTTGGAATAAAATTAATGAGAAAACAGTATCAGGATAGGAAGGTTTTAGCTATTATTCTTAATGGGTTCTACTTCTGTTGCTACTGGTGCTGTTGGTTACTAGCAAGTTTCTGCACATGCTGTTACTCTTGTTGCAAAGTAACTGTAAGTAATGTATAGCTTTCTTAATATTAGCACCCTTTGGCTGGATGTAACATGTATTCTCTTATAGCTTCTCTCCAGATAATGCATCTCGCACCCTCTGGCTGCTTCTGGTCAAATGCTTACCTTCAATAGGTTTAGTAGCTGAAGTACGTACTCTTACCCTTACTGCAAAGCAGCTGATGTATAGCTCTCTGAATATAGCATTGTTTGGCTGGATGTAACATGTTGATTTATTAGCTTTTCTGCTGATAAAACATTTTAAATCATTTGGCTGCTGCAAACAAAATGAAAAAAAAGCCTGGTGTACGAAGTTCTTGCATATGCAGGGTCTGGGGAAAGGATGAACCACTAGCGTCTATAGTACACAGCCTTACCTTGCATTCTTTTTGCATTTTTGCAGGAGGCTATTTTCATGCCTTGAACCTGTGACTTCAAGGTAACACAACAACGACTTTACTGTTGCTAAATACTTTCCTTTAATTGCTTTAGTAGCGGAAGTAATGCATGGCTCTCTTACCCTTATCGCAAGCAGCTGATAAGGTATCTGTATATGGCATCGTTTGGCTGCACATAAAATATCGTCTTGTGATAGCTTTCTGCGGATGACGCATTTTACTTTGTCATTGCTGCAAGTAACATGCTTTTCTTGTTATTTTTTGTTGAAGAAACGCATTTTGTGCTGTTTTGTTAGCTTCTTTTTTAGGGAAAGCACCAGGTAAGAGTGGTGAGTTTCCTATAATTTTCTCAGGAAGCTTGTCATGAGCCAATTGTCAACTTCTCATTTGAGAATCATAGTTTTGGTCTCTACGTGAGAAGGAGAGCCTTGGTGCAATGGTAAAGTTGTCATCTTGTGACCTTGAGGTCACAGGTTCAAGTAACAGAAACAGCCTCTTCCAAAATACAAAGTAAGGCTGCATACTATAGACCCTTGTGGTCCACCCTTTCCCTGGACCCCATATAGGGGAAATTTTCTGCACTGAGGCTGCCTTTTTAGTTGAGTCCCTAGTGAGCTAGCAGGAATTTTAATATAGCCTTCAATAATTTAAATATAATTATGACTTGATAGTCCCTCCGTGGAATGTTGAACACACACCTATTGTACCCTCAAACCCTTAACCTACTAGGCACCACGGGGAGGACCGTCTTGAAGGCCTTTGCTTTGCAGTACCCCCATGTTGTAAGATGAGTTAGGTATCATTTGAATCATATATGGAAGTGCATCGAATGAAATATAACATAAAAATTCAACACTGGTGGACGATCCCAAGCATTTGCTCTTGCGAAGTTTTGTTGGTGAATGTAGATGGTTGCTCGTTTTCCTGCTTAGCAGTCAGTTTGGAGGCCACACGTTGAAAACTTAAAAGGCCAATTATACTTCCGTATGAGTCCTTTATGCACCTTGCGATAGACTCTTTAACTGGTTTGGCTGAAGCTTTACCAGTACAAAGTCACCAATCTTTAAGTGGGCAGGCCTTCGATATTTGCTTTAAGCCCAGGCAAGGAGTATGAAAAAAAAGTAGTTAGCTTTCACACACCTTCTCTATAGTTGATCCATAGCTTGAATAAGACAGCTGCACCGGGATATTCAGAAAGAAGTAAAGCGCATCCAGAACTGGCTGCAAAACTGAGTTGGGTCCCAATACGGGTGCCTGCTTCATCCATAACATGGACCCACTGGGTACATGGTTTGGCCGTAGAAATGGGTGGATCCCTCCTGTATTTCTCCTGGCTGATTTCCACGGGTTAATTTGGCGTAGAACCCATCGAGCTCCCATGTTGTTGGCCTTTAATCTCATATTCATGCGTTACACTATTCTAACCCTCTTGCTAGGTGAGATTTTACCGTTATTCTTGAAAGTTATAAGCTGCCAATGGCTCCCTCAGAACAAGTGGTTATGTTTATTCCATTGGGCCTGTTCGGGATGGGAATAAAAATCATGAATTAAGCTGTTTTGCGTTAGCAAACAATTTCTTTTGTATTTTTATTATTTTAGGAAAGGAAGCCTTGGTCTAAGGCATGGAAACATCCTCTTACAAAAATGCAAGGTAAGGCTATATACTATAAATTCTTGTGGTCCACTCTCCCCCAGACTTTGCAGAGGAGAGAGCTTTGTACACTGGAGCTGCCCTTATTTTTATTATTTTAAAACAAGCTTAATTCATGACTTCTTGATACCATTTCAAACAGCCTCCTTTGAGGAAGTTTTCTCACCATAGCTTATAGGAGGTGTAAACCAGAGATGAACGATCTGATCATCAGTCGTCTTTACATATTTTTGGGTGCGTATTAGGGACCAAGTAAAAATTCATTTTCCAGAACTTTTGTCAACATTTTGCAAAAGGAATTTTTATGAAATAGGAGGCAATGAAGTTGCCGTGCTAAGAACTTAACCGATAGGCCAAAACCTAAAGACCACTAATACCCTAAAAATCCAATGATTGATGGAACGTATCAAGTTAATATCTTAAACTATGTCTCCCGCCAACAATTCCTTTTATCCCTTTTCATCGCCTACTATAAAAGTTAGACCCACGTAGGATCGTAACATGTAGTTGGTGAAGGCAGCCTTCAGGGGCAGCAAAATGTATGAGAACCCGCTGGAATCGTTTCCCTTTCGCTGTAAATAGTCTATAGAAAGGATGTACGTGGAATCCTTACCAGTACATAAGAATCAGATGTATTTCCCGTTATGTTTAAAAAAAAATAATTTCAAAGTGAAGTGAAGTGCATTTAAGGATTCTTCTTCCTAGAATCCAAGTCTATCAGATGCACTGTATCCTCCCTTTTCCATAGTTGATGTAGTGAATACGGCGTACGCAACATTAAACAGGTACACTGCATACGTCGCATTCCTGCATCGGGCTTTCTAGATGGCGTATAAATCCTTAAAATTCCAATAGTTCACCGGTGGAGCTGAAACTACATTCCCCACTTCTTTTTTTTTCCAAAGTTTTGAAACCATTACTTCACTTAGGTTTTGAGACTTGGCAAATAACGGCCATAAGATCTTAACCATTCGGAGACCTTGTATTGTCCAATGTCTGATGATTTTATGCTTTACATATTTAAAATTGAGGCTTCTTTATTTTTTTATTATCATTTTTTAAGGTAACTCACATACCATACGCACACATATATATTAAATTTGCAACCTACTTGTGGGAGAGATACCTCAGCCTAACTACTATGCTATATGCTATATTGGCTTGTGTGCAAAATTGAATTCCTATATAGTGCATGTGCATAATATGCCTGGCATATCATAAGTAGGTATTAGCGCATGGGCCTTCTCTTCACATTTTCTTTACTGATCCATTCCGTTCATTGGATTTGCCTTCTTCCAAGATGGGTTGCATTAGAAATCTCATCCATCAAGTACTTCTAAGATAGGCCACTACCCGTAAAATTTGAGCCGTAGTCAGCAAAGATTCCATGTTATTTTAATACTGTCCCCAGTTCAAAAGGAAAGGGCCACCTTAGATGTACCAGTTCGATGAGATTTTTTACGTCTATCTTGAGAGATGATGAATCCAATAAACGGAATGGATCGCTCGAAAAAAAATGAACACATTGGGCTATGTCCGCGCTTATAATTTTAGCAAAATATTATGCGCATGCACTATATGAGAACCCTTAAAATTGTGCAAGCAAATCAGGTTTTCTTTTTCCATTCCTGAAAACGATACCCTTCCGGGTTCGATTAGTCAAAGCAGGAGTTGTTTAACACTGCACGCATAGCATTTACATGGCATATACGTTGAATCGTCAGAGCCGTTGATCGGATGCAATCAGATCAGATGACGTCCCTTTCTCATGACTAAAAAAGATTCTGTCAATCAAAGGAGTATTATTTATTGGTGCATTTTCGTCGAGGGAGTAGGTAGGGTCAGTTACATGATGGATACGCATGTATTCACCAGGAAAGTTTGAGCAGCCAAAAGTAGAAATGGGACCCTCTCCTCAATAATCCAAGCCGTTGAACTAGTAGACTGCGCTACTGATCGGCCTTGCCTGAATATTTGATCCCATATGACTGTTTTATGGCCTTATTTGTAGGGGATATTTTGTGGGTAACGCATTCATAACACGAATGGATGGACGGTTTGGCTCATTCTTTCGAGTGAAGGTATGTACACCATCGTATAATTACATCTGAAGAATCCAGATCGTTCGTCTTGTGGACCATACCTTAGAGATCAGATATTTCAAATTTGAGGAACGCAGATTGCCATTCATTTGGATGATCCGATCGTCCATGTGGGTTCCCTGTGATTTTTCATTTTTTCTGCATGCAAATGCTCGTACCCATTAGAGTCAAAGATCCATAACAACTCAATGCAGACAGCGGTGCACTGTTCACTACAACTTTCTGAAGGCCAACCCAATGCACATGCATTAAAAACACGCGGGGCCTTGATTCGGGGAACCAAACCGCTCATCTTCTGGGCCACAAACTTAGGCAGGTTTCTGATAATCCCAACCGTTAATAATTCTGCAGTGGCAAATCGACTCCACACGGAGCTGAAAAAGAAAAAAAAAAAAAGGGTTTGGGAATTTGGACGTGACGCGCACGATGAACGGGAAGAATCGCGTGACCATGCGTCCCACGTGAACCTTGCACTGATCTACACGAGCACCAACAATATCAGAACTCAAATTCAGCCGCCCACAGTTATGGTGGACGTAAAAAGCTCCAGTCTCAGTCTATTTATAGAAAAGGAAGGCCAAAGGGCGTTGTATTGACAGAGCCCCGTCCATGAAAGCGTAGGGAGGTTACCAACCTCTACTTTTGGCCGGGCTGGAAATTCCCCATCAATAGACGTTAAGTTATCCAACTCCATTTTTTAAAATAAATTATATTTGTCTTTTTGCACAGAAGTAGGTATGGTAGGGTCCAAAGAAAAATACATATTTTCAGCTAAATTAATCAAAAACAGTTTGGAAAATAAGTATATTTCCATTTCTGGGTTCAGAAAAAATGAAAACTGGGTGCACCATGCAACACTCTTTATTTTATTATTAAAATAATGTGTGGACTGCAACAAGGGGATGGGATCGCCATTCCTTCCGTTTTGATATGGGCACATATGTATTGCAACTTAAAAGTTGTGACAGCCAACAAGCATCCAAGGAGAACCTAGCAGGTGAATACAGTTATCGTCTTCTATTTGTTGCATGCCTACAAGCGTCCAAGGAGAAAACAAGTGAATGCAGTTATCGTCGTCTATTTGCTGCTGCATTTGTTGCATACGACAGTATGCGGATGACTTCATTAATGGTCCCATGTATTGAACACGAGAATTTATTGTGTTTTGTTGGTCTAATATGTAAACATGTGCATATTCTTACAAGTAAAAGAGGGGTCACAACTACAAGTCAGGTCCACTGGTTGAATGATCCAAACCCTTTATTAGGTAGGTCCAGACACGGCTTTTGATGTCTAGAAGTTCTATCGTTTGCTTCTTCCGTCGCATTCTAATTCTGCAATAAAGCCCAAAAAACAGAAATTTTTGTGGTAGCTGATCTAGAGAATAGCCTAGTACAAATGGTTTGGATCATTAGACAAGTAGCCACGGTTGCACTAACTGATATCTTTTCGAAAGGAAGTATGGGCAACCATCATGTGACAACCCAAATACATCATGGGATCTAACTCTAAGCAGATCAGCCAGGGCTTGGGACAACACAGATCCATGAGCACCTCGACGGACAGGCCCTTCTTTCTCCACCACGCTGCCAGGACGAAGGTATTGTTGTTGATTGAGTTTCCTAGTGAAATGTTAATCGCCAAGTTCATCACCCGATTAGCTGCTGTATGTTTGTATTTTAAGGCTGACAATTTTGATTATGCTTCATTGGTTAATCAAATAACTAAAACATGGGTTTTGCACATTTTTCAGCTACGGAATGTGCATTTGAGAATGTGCATTTGATCCATATTTTGGCAGGCCCCATGCTATCTCGATTCCGGGACATAGTTTCTTCGTGGCAAATTGAATGGGGAGTGGGGTCTCTGCATTGTCCACCAGTGTTCAATTTCCTACGGCCATCAAGATGATACTTAATGCGAAACCGTTTTCACTTGTTGACTTGGACCATCTACTCATACCATCAGCGATAAAGCAGTTAAAATTAACCTACTTGCAATAAAAAATAGGACTTCCGTAGATGAAAAACGGGCAGTGGCATTTTAATGTCGCCAATTTACTTTCTGTGCTCTCGTACAACACAATTTAGAAGCGTCCTTCAACCAAAATAATGGGACTTCCGTACGGTAATACTACCCCAAAAGAACAAGTTTCCGTCCAAAATCTGTTGGGAAATAACAGGACAACACCACTAAACTCCGACAACAGGGCTTTAGCCATAGGCAGAGAAAAATGGAGTTTGTGCAGCATGCATTGCAGCACTACTAGGCAGTCTATAGACCAACTTCCAATAAAAGGATGCTAAAACAAACTGATTGTTCATTGTACCAAGACAGGAGGAAGCAGTGTCGATCAAACGACCATGCTTTTAGAACCTTCTGGGGGTCAGAGTGTTTCCATTTTGGTTGCATGTTCCTTTGCGCATACTGAAAAGGGTGGGGTAAATGATGCCCACCCCCTATTTGAAAAAATTTCCCACTGCCATGTGCCAAATAACCTTTGATGGCCATATTTCTCATCCCATGCCATTGTTACTGTGCCATGCAATATAATAAACAAACGAGAAATAATGCGTTGACGCAGCCAATCAAGGCCTAACTAGTGGGGAAAGCACTAGTTTGCATGATTGCTTCACAGCCTAAGAAAAAAGGAAAATGAACTACAAACCTCATTACCAAAATCTCCCCGTGAAAACAGCAGTGAAAATAGATGACGCACTAAAGTAATAGTTAATAATATATACAAGCCTCCATCAGCAGCAACTCTATCTCTGCAAGGAGAAGCAGTAGTAGCTACATTACTTTCATCAAAACCTTATGGGTGCAATTTCCGGCAGAGATTTTTACAACCGCAGAAGCAAACCATTGCCACCATGGCCAATACCCAGGAAAATGACAGAGAAAAGAGCACCTACAATTTTTTTTTGGCTTTTTATTTTTTTTCTTTTTCAATTCATGGATAGGTTTTGGAAACCTGTGGAGGGGATGTGGTTCTTTCGCCTACCAAGACAGAGGATACCCATCATCATCGTCATTTAAAGGAAACGGAAAAGCAAACAAACGCAGAGAGGAACGAGAAAGGTGGGCACTAAGAAGATTGAAAAGAGCAACCAGTCTGTCTCCAAAGATTCCGAGATTCGAAAGCCTCGGAAGCTTCATCCATGGTGATTGGAGCCTCAGCACCCCCACAAACTCATGACCGATCAATGGGTTCAGTCCGGTCCTGCACTGCCAAACGCTCAGAGACATCTGCCAGCGACTTGAGGTTGCACTTTAATAGGGCTTCGACAAAGTAGCAAGTCTCATCTTTTGTATTCCCATCAGGCACATCCACAACGAAAGATTCAATTGCCAGCGTCCAAGGCCTACCATCGATGATCTCAGGATGGAGGGTGATGATTGACGAGTAGTTCTGTGGAAGTAAAAAAAGAACCCAAATGAGATTCCTGGAATTTTAGATGATTTGTTATATTACAACTCCAGCTATCAAAATCTGCCGAGGACTTGATGGGATCCAGTTTTAGTGCATTTACAGATGCTTTTATGCAGGTTCGGACCTTGTGGCATTGTATCCACGAGCTGCTAAATTGATAACCCAACAAGCATGAAACCACTTGCCGTATAATACACACGCAAAGGCATGCGGCAATACTGATTTTCACATGGCAAAATAAACACCACTGCTAATGATGCCTCAGTTTATTGGCTTTTGAAAAGGTTTTCAAAAAAATTTCCACATTATATAAGCATCCTAAACCAAAATAGATGGAAACATCCAAGTTTGCTGAATTCCAACGAGTTTCAGAGTAGAAGAAACTATAGTGTGAATGTTGGTTTTCTGTAAACAACAGATGTTAAATGAGCTGAACTCGGGGCTCAGAAGGGAGTATGCTATTCTGTTCGGTTAACCTACCAATGGTTCTTTGGACAATAATAGTAAATGGTTTTGAGACCTTAAGCACATAGATTTACCAAACATCAAAGATCTTCAGAAAGACTTCAAACATTTTCAGATGACACTGTGAGAACAATGAGTTATATTTCTGGTTCAGTAATCAGCTGCGTGATGTAATTGAACGTGTAAATAGAAACAAAGAGAAGGGGAATGTTGGATTAATCAACTACTTGGGCGGAATTTCTTCCATAAACCAGACTAGAATGTTATGAGATCACAAGAATTTTCCCATATGAGTATAGTTGCTACCATCACTGAAAAATCATTTCAAAAGTTTTTCCATAAATCATGAAACACTGGCTCAGTAGCAATAGGTGCATAGAATAGATGCTTGGTAAAAACTTACAATGTGGTTCAACCAGTGCATGTTTGTTGATTCTAGTAGTTAAGAGGGGAAAGATCACTGTGCTATAGTTTCTTCAGAAAGAAGCAAATTTCAGGCATTAGGTGCTTAACTTTGGCACTGACTAACTCTAATAAGACTCAACTGATTTTGGACTTGAGGCTAATACATTTATGTTGATAGTTCGGTCAATTTCATTGGATAACACTAAGAGTTCATGATGGAATGTTTAGAAGCCAAGTTCACCGATTTCCCTCTAGAAAGAAACCTCCGAAAACTTCAAATTAAGATAAAAGGTATACAGTAACACTCAAGAAAACAAGCAACTAATTATGCAAACGAACAGGGATAAAAGAAGAGAAGAAATATCTGACCCTTAATCTATGATCCCCGCCAACAATCCTGATGCTCAGGATGTGCTCATTATCATCGAGACGCTCTAGCCGCTCTCTGCTTGTTGTGGCTGGAAGCCCAGTTTTAACATTCACTTCTCTAAGACTTCCTATCTCAAGATCCCCCTGCACTACGCATCTGCTGATAAAAGGCTTGTATTTCTGCGGTTGATCGAATCTCCTCACCAGAGACCATACCTAGCAATTGCCAAATAGTTCAAGATGAAACATAAGAGGCAGAAGAAGCAAAATTAGTTACTGCAAAATGAATGAAAATAATCAATCCAAAAGCAAAAGAACTAAGAAGAAACACGCTTTTTTCAGTTCTGTTATTAGATTGAAAATCATCCTCAACCCAAATCGAGTCTGAATCAATCCAACAGAACAAACTCTCATATTTTGGGTGAAAATTCCTGCAGCCTCACCAAATTCAGGAAAATCTGAGGTAAGAGGATGTCAAAGTCAAGCAAGAAATATCTCGCCAACAATCAGAGCAGAATCCTCCAAAGAAAACAAAGCGATTATAAACTCTCCAATCCTCTTTTTCTCTTTTTTCTTTTTTAATTAAAACGCTGATTTCTTTCAATTACCAGACAATTTCCCATCAAACGGTAAACAATCACAAGCATCTTCCAGAAATCTCTTCAAACTAGAGCAATCTACATCAAAATATTTTCCACGTCACTTAACCTAGATTCCAGAAACTTCCACTAGGCACCGAAATTTCTCCAAGAAGCAATCGAATTACCAACCAAAATCCACCAAATAATCGTCAAATGGACTTAATCACAACAGAACCGGATTAAAACTCGAAAATCTAAGCCAGTTCGATACTTCAAAACGAACAAAAATACCGAAAAACAGAAAATCCAGACCAAACAGACCAAACAGATCTGCAAAACAATCCATGATCTACAATCAAAATTACAGAACTGCATCGCAGAAAATCATCGAATGGAAAAACGGATCTGGAATCCGACCTACCTGAAACTTCAGAAAACATCAACAATCACTGGCAAAAACTGCAAAAACTGCAAAAAAGTCACAAGATTGCAGAGAAAGATCTTACAAGAGGAACAGGCGCTTTGATGTGCTTTACGAGAGCCGAACTACACTGATTCTCCCTCGTCTCATGCTGGTGGTGTCTCCATATATACTCCGACACCATACTTCCTCCATTCGCGTTCATGGCCACTATCTTCTTCTATCTGCAACCATCCAAATCCAAAACCCTAGAAAACAAGATAAGAACTAAATACCGCTAACGTAAAACCTCTCCGACTTCAACTGTCCCAGCAATCGCCGGAATCCGGCCTGCCTTCCCTTCCTCTTTCTCAATCGCTTTCGTCGGAAGTTTCAGAAAAATTCCCCAAACTCCATCACCGCCATGTCTCAACTCTTCTTCTCCCCTTCTCTCTCGAAATAAAATAGAAAAAGAAATCTGCTTTTTCATCCTCCTCTCGCCATTCCTGCACCGTATTATCTCGGGCAAGCTTGGATCAATACCCGCACTTTTCGTAATATCTACAGAAATGCCATCCCTCTGTCTATGTGTGCGTCATGGTTCCCTCATGGACGAAAATACCCTTTCCGCTTTGCCTGCGAGTTTTGGATTTGACATGGGTTTAGTTTTACCTCTCGAGTAGTTTGGTAATTTGCCAAACGGGGATCGGAAGTAGTTGTTAATCTCGTCGTCGGCGTTCGATTCTGCATCGCTCTGTGTTGTAGCGGGAGTAGATATTTTACAGCCCCTCGTTTTGATAACGGCACGCACAGCCAAAATGCTTAAACCAAGGCAGTCAGAGAACTTTTGGAGGGATTGAAATTGTCCTTAGGAGAAATACTGTAGTAGGTCCCATCTGATTCCACCAATGGGGAGTTAGTGGAGGACTTCAAGTTTTACTCCCGCGAAGGTGTAAAGCAGGCCCAAAATTACTGATTTTTCTCACACTAGCTTCTGCATGGTGTTATTGGTACGTGCGTTCTAGAACAGTGGCATTTGCGCGTGCGGGCCGGAAATGTAGGTGATCAAACTGCTTCTTTGATTCTAGCCTTGTTTCTCGTATCTTCTCCTCCGTTGGATGATTCTAACCATTATTATTTATTTTATGATGTGAAATGAATTTTGCTTAAAAGTTCTAAATCGTTTGTACAAATTCTTAACAAGGTTTTAGGCTTTGCATTTTTTAGATCAGCTCCAATAGTTTGAATGATTTAGGTTACAAGAGGACAACTTTACAATTTGTGCGAAGACGATTATGGAATTGTGAAAAGAGTAGGTATTGATTAAGTCGTTGAGTTATAAAGATCTCAACGGATTGTATGGGCCCTAAGACATGGGGTAGGGGGAGCTCTAATTTGGCATAAGATCAATTTGACATGAGATGAAGTGAGATGACTGAAAATTTAAATTATCTGTGAATTAATTCTCAACCATTCCTTACTTATATAAAATTACTATGGAAACCATTCCTAAACCATTAATGTCTAATATTAATTTCCATTTAAACCTTTAGTATTATAAAATTATAATAAGGATAGTGCTGTAATTGTCCGTCTCGCCGATCATCACAAATATGATGAAAAATTTCATTTCGTTGCCACTTCAACGGGCCCACTTCAATCTCCAATGAACTGCATTTGAAGTGCCCTAGCGTCTGACAGTACCATTGAGAATATCAGTCAGATATTCCTCGCCCCACTTAACGTCCACCTAAATTACCGATAATATTTCGAAACTCCATGTAATCTTATCAGAAATACGGCAGGCAGACTTGGTGAAGTGACTCCTGCTCACCTAAACCCGAAGGGCACTCTTGTGATTTACCGGTCAATCGAGGGGCAACTTCATAGCCACTTCTTATTTATCCATCTCATCTCTCGCAAGTGTCCTTTTCTTTAGTTTAGCTTTTATTATTTTATTATTCTTTACTAAAATAATATTTTATTATCCAGGTCTACTCTGCAAACCACCATATTCCCTTCCCGAGCCACCACCACCGCCCCTCCTTTACCCAGAAAGCCATGACTTGAAAAACAATGAACGGATTAAAATTTCCTTTAAATTCGATTCTCCGGGCCTATCTACGGCTTACAATTCTCCACGTGGCATGTCCAGGACGACTCCTATTTATTTGTTTTCCCACTTTGAAATTCCACGTAATATTTTGCTTCATGAATCTTCCGGGTCGCATAATTGGAGCTCCCCCCACGCATTAGGGCCCGCACGGTCCGTCGAGATCTCTGTAACTCGGCGACTTAATCAATACCTCGCCCTCGAGTTTCCACATCCCGCTGGTTGAGATACTGTGCCATAGGAGGCAGCTAAGTAACTCATTTGGTTAATTAACCTCAGAGGGATGATTATTTTCCCTGGAGGACTGATCTGTGGCAACAATTTAAAATGGAAACTAGTGAATAATAACTCTTTTGTTGACGTTAAGCTCAAGGGTAAGTGAGGGTGTTTTTGTCTTTTTATAATTTTATAAATTTAAAAGTTGTCATCTTATCATGTGATTTTGAGGCTATAGGTTCAGATATGAAAATAGTCTCTTATAATACAAAATAAGGATGCATATTATTAACTCTTTGCGAGCTTCGTCTACCGGGCTGTTAAGTATTTTGGTGAATCTAGTTCCAGTCTAAGAGATTATGGTACTTCCACATTTTGGCCATTTGGCCGGATAAGGTGGGTTTGGCGGTCTAACCAATGACCTAAATGTTGCACCATTACGCTTTAACTAATGGGGCACGGGGAATGGCTGTGGCTAACACGTTGTGGAGTGGGTTTAAATGTATGCAGGGAACAAAGAGCCAAAGTCGGTTCAATGATCAGGGGAGAGAGCCATGTTCCTAACCTCAAAGAATACGTTAGAAAGCAGTAGTCATGCATTGCGACACATCCCACGAAAGTCTAGCCAAATGTGGCATGGCATGCACACATTGCCTCGCATGGTAACCGCTCTTTAGTCTTTGCTGCATCTTAAGCCTAGCAAATGTCATTTCCGAAAATTGCCACATGCCGAACGGTGTCTAGGATGCACAAATCATACCTGAGGCTGTGCATGGGGGTGTGGGTCTAACTCGTAAAGAAAATAATAGTGTAGAATCACTGTAACTACAACTTTGATGGGTCACTGTTTGTGGAAAGGTTAGCCTGAATTGCTTATGGTAACTCAGTTTGGCACATTCAGGAGTTGGCTTCACGGGAGACGACGAACTGACGATGACTTTGCCAAGTACTTAATATCCGCCAGTACTACATATCGTACTACAATATCTTCGGATAGTCCACAATGACAATGAAATTTACCTGGGACCAAGGTAACATGCCACAAACAAACATTTTTACCCAACACTATAACACCAGCTTTTCAAGTGCAGGGACACAAGGAGCCTTCTCCTATGTTAGTCCAAGGGTTCGAGGCTGCTTATCAGTGTATGTCCAACAATTAAAGATACAAAGCCGTTGTTATACCAATAGTCATTACTGTGATACACAAGGCTTAGTAAAGGGCAGGCCCGGTACAAGAAGCTCCCGCGTATATAGAGTTCAGAGAAGAGGTAGACCGCAAGGCTTTATGGAAGGTAAATTTAGGTAACTTTTAATAAGCAGCTTATAATTGACTGCCATTTTTTTTGTTAATTTTCTGTTCAGCTGATAATATCATAACTGGAGATGAGTAGCATCCAAGTTAGGGGATTCCATTTGATATTTTTGTATTAGACTGCTCTTTTAGGTGTTTAATAATTGTTATAGCTAGGGATATTCTCTGTGCCACTTGCTTTAAACGGCAAAACGAGATCTCACGGCTGCAAAAAATAATTGCAAACGCTCATAGTGAGCGAGCTTAAAGTTCACGCCTGCTCCAATTTTCATCTTAATAAATCGGCGAGGGGAAAGTTGGGACGAGAGTATAAAAGTTGGTTTTGACATTTTGATCGAGTTTGGAGGGAAGTCTTGGTACAACAGTAAAAGTTATTGTCGTGTAATGTAGAGGTCACTGGATCAAATGTGAAAATTACTTTTTGCAAAATGCAAGATAAAACTGTATACTTAAAGTCACGTGACGAGAGCTTCGGTGCACAGGATGGCCCATTTTTTTTATCATCAATCAAGTTTCGCGTCCCTTTAAGTACCGATACTACCCCTCTTCATTTAAATAATGTCAGAAGTATCTCGAGAATGTGATCGCGGACATGATGTGGTGTAGAAGTATGGGACTGATTTGTCATTTTAAAGAAGACTGCTTAAATGATGTATTTTGTGTCGCTTCTGCCTCGGTCAAAGCTACAGTTGCTGTCCGCTCGCATTGAAGTCAGCGACTGTCGCAGCAAAAGACTCGCTGCCTGTGAGAAGGGAAACTAGGGATGACGTGGAATCAGGAGCTTTTTTCCACGTGGAATCTGACATTTGCCACGTCATCGTCCATGTCATGTTGGGCTTTTAAGTTTGTCGTCTCTTCTCGGGTTTCACTCTGAAACGGAACGCTCTCAACCATTCGTCGAAGGGAATGGGGAATGGAGGGGCTGGCAGGTGGCAGCTCCGTTTTAATGGAAAGGGCCTACCTTTGAATGATCTGATCCGTTTATATAGTTTCTTTAGTTTTGAATGTCAGATTAGATAATTCTAACATAAAAAAGTTGTATGATTGATCACCAGAAGCAGATCAGCTAGTCCAATACCAACTCTAGATTGATTTTCGGATTATAGAATCGTCCAATCATTCAATTTTTCATTTGAAAGATATTGGAAGCCGAGGATCAGATGATCGGTAGGATGATCCGATGGTGGGGCCATATCAGCACGTTAGAGGCCGTTCCCAAAATTTCTTCTCCTCCTTTGTTTCCAAATGCAATGCCAAAAAAACCCCCCAAAATTGCTCAAAACGAGCTAAAAAATCCCTTCAAAAGCCTAAAATCCATTTCTCACAAACTCAATTATCCTGCTAACTCTGCTCTCATTTACAAACTAATCCGAAATCATAAATTCGAAGAAAATTGACGTACTACTAGATTACATCAGCTACCTTACCCACGAACACCGTTGATTATTTCTTTAAGATTCATAGTTTTAATCGTACACGTACATTATAGTATTTCATCTTTCTACTTGATGTTTTAATTAAATATAATAATTATTTGGAAACTATCGGTATTTTTCGTGGCCGGAATTGGGTTTTTGTCGAATTCGGTCTCGTTCAATACAATCATCAAAGGGTAGTGTGAAAGGAGTGGATGGGGAAAGCTCGTCAAATATTCAATGAAATTCTAGTAAGAAAAGTTCGGCCTTCAATTGTTACTTAGAATATTTTAATATACATAAATTACATTTTTATAATAATGGTTTTCTATTTTAATTTCTATTTTTCCTTCTAAAATACCAGCAAAATTATAAGCATTAATATATAGCAAAATATTGGACATGAGCTAAGGATTTACATTAATATATAATAAATAAGGTATATAATTTTAGGACTAACTTGAAGGGGAGCCTTAAGGTTAAGGGTTAAAGGTGTGGAAATAATTTCTTGCAAAATGTAAGATAAAGCTGTGTGCTAAAATAAACACCGACCTAGATGTTCGGTGTGGTGCTCGTTACTTTATAAGCAGTGGTTGATTGGATTTAAGTTGGCAGTGCATGGCCCACTTGAAGTAATTTTTCCTAATCTTTACTTTAGTGAAATAAAAGCGTGGAACCTACTAGCGGAATTAAAGAGCAGATTATTAAAAGTTAAGGTCGGTAGCTGTGGGTCCACCAAGGCCCAATCTTTTGGTAAGCTTGTTGAAAATGAAAGCTTGTTTTATGATTGTTCAGACAGTTAGCTTTTGCTTGCAAGTGGTCAAACAGTTAGCTTGGTGGTACAAAATCAAGGGTGTTCTTATCATTTTATTAGAAACTTATGGGGGCCACTAGAAAGGCTGCTTGTCTCCTCAATCTTCCACCAACGAATTTAGACAGATGGGGCAATTTTGGGGGCTTAAAACCTAATTGTAATTGTTGTTGAATGCGAGAGGAATTAGCATTTCGGTCTGTTTGTGATCCAGAGCGAACGCTATTGGATGGATGGTTTGGATCAACAGAAGTTGGCCCTGGGAGGAAGATAGCTCGAAATTAGTCGTCGATTGGATCTGATAAGCCGTCAGATCAATCTACTTTTGCATGGCTAATGGAATTCATGGACGGTGATGGATGCCTGTTACAAGTTACAATCAATGTATTGTTCAGATTACCATTTAGCAGCGTCACTGGCAAGTGGACTTATAGTCTACTTAAGAGCAAAGCGGACTAACATTTGAACTTAACGCAGTGTAAGGGCAGGTCCAGTGAATGATGCTCCCGCCTATGCAGGTCCAAGAAAGGGGCAGACTACAAGAGCCCAAAGTACATAGCCTTACATTGCATTTTATAAGAGGCTGTTTTCATGCAGTGTCAAAACTCAAGATGTAAACACAATGCGGATTTAAAAAAAAAGAAAAGAATTGGCGTGCCCTAATTTGGTCGAGAACAGAACTTAACACGGATAATGCAGATAAATCAGTTTTAAAAAATTAAAAGAAAAAGATAAAATTATAATCTCAAATTCGACAAAAAGTCGCCAGAATCTTATGTGTGCCAAATGCTGAACCAGCCCAAACTGCCTTCTCTAGGACGAATTATGCAAAATAGGGTGAGTTTCCATGGCAAAAAAAGGTATTTGATGATATAATGGTTGTTAGGGTAGACTCACATTTGGTTCATATCCATGCGAGAAGAAACTATATATATTTAATGTCTGGATCTTTATTAGAGTGAGCGAGACAGACCGAGATGTAGAGAAAGAGATGAGGGTTGAGGTAAGCTTTTTAGCCTCTTACTACTCTCATTGTAATCTGATCAGTGGAATTTTCCTTTCATGTGAATGTAGGTATGATAGCCGAACCCCTTAAATCTTTGTCTCTCATTGTATTTGCATGCTTATCCTTACAAATCCATGATCATGATTGTCATATCAACTACTCAACAGAGTCTATGGGTTTTTTATTAGTCGAAAAGGAAGTTGAGAGATTAGCACCCAGCGGCATCCATTGCTTATATAGTAATAGCACGTCAAACCAAGAAATTGTGAGGAAATCAACAACGGCACCGGTTAGAAGAAGTGAGGCAATACAAGTAAAAGATTTTAAAAGGACAATAAAAAGGCAAAAAAGAACGTGTATAGAAGTGGTGAGAAAAGATTTAAAAACTTTATGACTAAACGAAGCCATAGTACTTAATAGAGAGGAATAGAAGAATAAGATTTATGCGGCTGACCCCTAATTAGGATAAGGTCTTGATGATGATGATGATGATGATGACGACGACGTCAAACCAAGAAATTATTGTGCGCTTAAAACTTGGGATGCTAAGGAAGTATATTTTCATGTTCCCAGAATTGAAATATTCTTTGATTTTTTCTGAAGGATAATATTCTATCATTATTCTACAAAAACTGAATCTGCTCTTTATTGTGGTTTGTCCGCAGAATCTGACTATTTCATTAAAACAAAGCATTAAGATGTTCTAATGTATTTGTATATATTTGTAGGTCACATGACGACAACTTTACTGTTGTACCGAAACTCCCTTTCAACCAACTAAAAAACTAGCCCGCCACAAATTAACACTAAAAATTGCCTCACATTATAGGTGCACTCTCATAATAATGGCTCCCTTTAAAATATTCCCCTTGTTTTTAATGATAGAGCGTGGTACATTGTCATATCAATAGATTAAACTCCCATCTCCAATTCAAGCACCAACTCATGACCCTTCAAATATGGAAACCCATAGCTTTAAGTCATCTAACTTTGTGACAAATCTTTAAGCAAACAAGTGTTAATTAGGGATAAATTGTTCTTGTAAATTATGACCAATACCAAGTATATAAGTAAGAAGGGGAGCCTTGGCATAATGGTAAAAGTTGTCATCATGTGACCTTGAGGCCATGGGTTCAAGGTGTGGAATCAGCCTCTTGCAAAATGCAAGCCCTTGTAGTCCGCCCCTTCCCTGGACCCCATATAGGCGGGAGCTTTGTGTACCAGGGCTATCCTTTTACCAGGTATATAAGTAGTGATTTCAAATCTAGAGGTTAATTTTTACAAGTTTGGTTTTTTAGGTTGATAGCAGAAAAGTTGACGGATAATTCACCCTTATTGCTAATCCTCTTTGGGAGTTTTATTGATTGGAGACAAAGGTATTGGATTTTGAACACTAATCTGTCTGATTAGAAAGAGAAAGCAAGTAATGGGATAACCCTAAAATATTGAAATAAGAAAGGCTATGGGAGACTCACCTACTTTGACCCTTCTCAGCCGTTGATTTAGTTTCGTTTTTCGCATTTTTAATAAGATCTAGGGGTTGGATGATCTATAAATAATCCTTGATCATCCGTTTAGAGTTCATCACATTAATATAATTTGAGTTGTTGAAGTATAAGATCCGGATCAATTTCTTTATTGGAATTTTGACTCTACTAGATTTGCAGCACTAATTCAGCGTTCTCCCTTCAAAACGAGGAAATTGGGATTAATCTATTCGTGGGGCACCACCATTAGGGAAAACCCACTGTGAGGAAGGTACATTGGATGGCTAAATTATGTTCGTTTAAGAAATTTAGGTACGAATAATGTCATATTGTTGCGAAGATAATCCTTCGATAACGGAGATTGACGTGGATAATTGTACACAATTATTGTGTTGGATTAGGATCAAGTCAATTCTATGTTGAACATCTAGTGATGAAATATACTCCAAATTTTCAGTCAAAAGATCAAGCTGTTGATTAAAAATTAAAGACGGAAGAACAAGTGCTGACAGCACCACCAAATATTCAGATTAATTCGAATTTTCGGGCACTACTCATCCACAGCATGGTCTACGAGATTAACGGTTTGGATCATTGAAGATATTTACATCCACCAAATAAAACTATTAAATTTACGAAAAAAAGAGTCCAATAATATCTGTCTACTTAGACTGTTCGAATATTAGATAAAAAAATAGAGAGATGAATTGATGAATTCACAGGCTCCATCGTCCTTGTATTTTTCTGTAGCTGATAACACAACTGTACTGCTTGGTGGCAGTTGCTTATAGTTGTGAAAGTTGGCTTGGGTCGGATTGAATTTGCATAGTGGGGCCCACAGACTTATGGACCCCACCTTGGAGGGCCAGGTCCAAAATCTTAAACTAATAAAAAAAGAATTACTACTATTTACTACTGCAGTATATAAATTTCCCGGAAAAATACTAAGAGTGCATTTGATCTCGCTTTCCAACAAATAATAATAATAAATAAATACTAATGGCACCGGGGCATAGGGAGGCATAGTAATTTTACATTATCTCTAGATAAACATGTATTACGTTATTACTACAATCATAGAGAGAGGCATAGTAATTTTACATTATCCACAGATAAAGTCATCATTTAGAGGACACGAAGCTTTCACATATTCAGGGTCCAAGAAAGGGGTAGACTATAAGGGTCTTACCTTGTATTTTTGTAAGAAGCTATTTTTATGCTTTAAACCTGTGGCCTTAAGGTCACACGATAGCTCTAACATTGCGTCAAAGTTGTCATTTAGATGCAAACCAAATATACTCTTTGATGCTATATAGTCGCGAGACAGATGCAAACAACAGAATATTGTTGGAGGGGTGAGGTAACGTAATTCCACATGATATCTGCCCACTTTTGAAGGGCAACTTTAGCGCAACAGTAGAGTTGTTGTAGTGTGACTTAGAGGTCACAGGTTCAAGACGTGAAAACAGCATTTTGTAAAATGCAAGGTAAGACTATATATTATTAACGCTTGTGCTCCACCCCTCTCTAGAACCCTACATGCTCTGAAACTTCGTACAACAGGGCTGCCTTTTTTTATCTGCCCACTTGTAATGGGATTCGGATTGGCTGCTTACAGCTCTTTAAGAACTGTAACCAGTAAAAAGAAGTGTAAAAGCAGTAGCATTACTAAAAGATAGGAGTGCAGAATCAATTCCCTGTATTCATTTTATGCAGCAACTTTTCATGCGATATATATCACAGCGCATGCATAATATAAGCCAACATGATGAGAAGGGAGTCTTAGCGTATCGGTAAAAGTTGTCGTCATGTGACCTTGAAGTCACAGGTTTAAGGCGTGAAAACAGCCTCTTGCAAAATGCAAGGTAAGGCTGTGTACTTTAGGCCCTTGTAGTCCGCAGCTTCCCTGGACCCAGCATAGGCGGGAGCTTCGTGCACTGAGGCTGCCCTTTATACTTAGATGATCAGCGGCTTTCTGATCTTCCTGGCCTTCTGCCGATTATTTCTGGAATTAACAACTGCAGTAGTCATATTGGCTGCAGAAAAGATGAGAAATGGACAAATCCAGATTCTTAGCATCAACAATTGTCATCATGTGACCTTGAGGGGACCCTTGGCGCAACGGTAAATGGACAAATCCAGATTCTTAGCATCAAAAGTTATCGTCATGTGACCTTGAGGGGAGCCTTGGCACAACTGCAGAAGGGGAGCCTTAATACAAAGGTCACGGGTTCAAGGCGTCGATTCAGTCTCTTGCAAAAATGCAAGGTAAGGCTGTCTACTTTAGGCTATTGTGGCCTGCCCCTTCCCTGGACCCCGCATAGGTGGGAGCTTTGTGCACCGGGGCTGCCCTTTTTTGGCATCAAAAGTAATCTCAAATTAATATAAATTTATTTGCAGCCATTGATTAGGGAACCCAATTGCCCCCATTTCAAATCAGGCATAAATTGCTTTCTTTTCCTGAAGGAAAGCAGCTGGTTGATTCCTCACCAAGGAGACAGAAAGAGTTGCACCATGCTTAAAAGAGCCGGTTAGTGTATGGTAAGAATGCCCATCTTCAGGTAGGTCAGTATTGTTTAAGATCCGAATCATTCACAATGTTGCACTTGACTTAAATAGACCACGATTCAAAATCCTTATCCATTAGATGATCCGATGTCCTGCTTTTAGCCTGTCCATATTACAAGTGAAGGCCGAGTTTCTAGAATCATCCAACAGATGATAATTCAGGAGCATGACCAATTTGATTCAAGGAAAATATTATAAACGGTTTGGATCTTTAGATATCTGGACCCACTTAAAGCTATAGCCTTTCTTATCATTTAGTGAGGGGCTCACGCGGAAAAACAAAACACGGCAAATACTTGAAACCTTCGGCGCAAAGGGGGAAAGATCACCTACCTTTGCTCATCCTTCTGGCAGCAAGGTGGGCTGCCAGACAATTGTAGGCATATTTGTTTGGTTCTTTGTTAAAAGAGGAATGATAATCCAAATGCCTCTTGGACTGAAATTAATGTATGTACCACTTTAATTACTTGTACCTTTTTGTTTGTTTTATCTATGTATCTAAGTTATTCATCGTGTTGGGAACGGCTTAATCGTCTAATTACCAATTTCTATGCCCATTAGATATTTTATCCTATTTTTTTTGGCTATGATTTTTAACTTAAGAAACAAAATAAACTATGCTTGTAGTTCTCGACACAAAAAAGCATAGGCTAAACTATTTTATAGGTACAGAATTTTGTCCTTAGACCATCTAGGCCATTCCTGACATAGTGAACAGGTTAGATCTAAAAAAAGTCAATTACAGGATAAGTAAAGTAGCACTTGAATTTTTTCAGTCCCATTGCTATACAGTATATAGTAAATCCAGGAAAAAGGGGTGTAGTTACTGAAAAGAGGCTGTGTATATCGCCTCCGTATTTTTTGTAGTTTGATGGGTTTCAATTCCTTTATCCCTTTTGACATTTGCACTTCTTTTGTTTGTCTTTTCCTGTGCTTTGAAAGAACGTGGTTGGATGAATTTAGCAAGTTGATTGGTAGAGTCGTTAGAAGGTGGAATTGAATTCTGTGATAGTGTTGGTGACATCGTGAACAACTTATTTGTTGATGAGGAAAGATATTACTAAAAGTGTCACAGTGGTATGACCAACTTAGTTGTTGATGAGGTTATTAGATATCACGATCGTTACAAGAAGAAATAACTGGGGTTTTGAGGCAACTCCCCCAAGGAGCAAGGTCTGAGGTGGTAGCCCCGGTGGTAGTCAAAGGGGGCAATGCCCCATGGCGGCAGGGTCTGACAGTACTTACTATCTGAAGGTTGTAGCTTGAGTTGCAGTTCAAAAGTCGTCAAGTGTGAACACAGAAAGCTTCCAGCAGCCACCCTTTGTGTGAAGACAGGAAGCTTCTAGCAGCAACTCCTTTGATCAAATCTACAGCAGCCATGAGGAAAGTGTACTGAAAGTCAAATTCGATGGGTTGTTTGGTGAAGACTCAAAAGTTATAAATAGGCATGCCAAAAGCCTTTCAAATATAGATATATAAGTTATTTGTTAACTTGTAATCCTGCTTTCCTGTTAGTTCTTTCTTGTTAATCCAGAAGCTATTGAAGCTCTATTAGAGAGCACACGGTGAGACAATCATCTGTAGTAAGTTATTAGATTAAAAGTTTGAGTAGTGTTATCTTTCTTCCTGATTGATGTTTAGATGTTTCTGGTGTAAGTTCGTTTCTTTATAGATAAATCCTAACATTTCTTGAAATGTACTCTTGAATTTACCTGTAACTTGGGCAAAGTAATAGGAATTAGACCTAAAATGATTCGAAATGGAAAAACTTCAATCATTTTAATTTGTTTGAAAGGAGAGAAAAAGAATGATAATATATATCCTTAGATAGTAATCCAAATCACCCATGAATCTTAATATTTAAGAATTAGTAATTAACATGAGAAGGGACTATTGAATATTTGAAATCTCAGAGAAATATTTATTTTTCAAATTATTCATTCAATTAATTTCAAATAAGTCGTATCTTGCTAAACCAATTATTTGAAATGAAAGGATTAGAAAAAGAAAGAAAGAAAGAAAGAAAGAGAACCTTTCTACACCCATAAGAGAGGATTTCTAGATTTTGCATCTAATTGAGTTGTAGAAATATGATAATCTTTTTGATGAATTATTAGAATCCGCTCTATCAGATGAGAATCTAAATGTCAGAAATTCTATGTGGAGTCCAAAATCTTTGTTAATATGGTATATTTCACATAAACGTGGATTTAAAAGTGCATTCCATGGAAGGGTGGAATCCATCATAGAATTCAATTTTGCCTCAACTTATGCTTCCTCAGTGACCAATGTCATGGGCTTAGAGTTTCAGACTCCCATACGGCACTAAGTCTTGAAATGTGCTTAAGGTAGCAAGGCTAAGTTCAGCTTGAATTGCGGAAGCTGACAAGAAAATATATGAAGATTATGAAAAAATAAAAGAAGAAAATTAGAGGCTGATAACAACTTACTCTTATGACTCAAAATGACTTACCCCTTAATAGCATTAGCTTTTGAGTTTAATGCTTCCTTACAAGATGTCTTACAAATGAGGAAGCTCTTCTATTTATAGGAGTTTACCCCCTTTCCACCTCCTCAATGAATCATGGAGATTATTACATATGAATAATTGAAATTGTTCTCTAGAACATTCTCTTAAAATTCTCTATTTATAGAAGTTAAGCCCCCCACCCCCCAAAAAAGTGAGTCTTTGCCATGTCATTGAACACATTTTACCAGCGTAAGTAATTTCATGATTTCTAATTATGTCTTCATAGATTACAGCAAATAAGCCCTAATCAAGTGATAATAGCTCTTTTATCCGACATTTATGATTCGGTGGAAAATGATTCATTGAACACAATTTCACAAGAAACACATTTCAGTAGATTACTTTCCCAAAAACCTATTTCCTTGTTGCATAATTAGGCCCTTGTGGTCCGCCCCTTTGCTTGACCCTGCATTGGCGGGAGCTTCATGCACCATAGCTGCCTTTTATTTTCCAGTGGAATGTAATTACCTCTGGAAAAACTTTAGGGAACAACAAACGATTACAGCTTAATTGGAGGGTTGGGATCATGAATGTGCAAGCTCTTGAGCGCCCTCTATGCAGGCTCTAAAAGAGCAGACCGTAGAGTGTATAATAAGCATCCTTACTTTCATTTTTGCAAGAGGTTGTTTTCATGCCTTGAACCAATGACCTCAAAGTCACACTCATAAAATTCATGAATAATAATATAAATTATTGAGCAATTAAAAGATTAGAGTGCCTAACGTGCCTTTACTGTCATGGCACAAGAAAGGCCCCTCTTGTGGTACTTTGTTTATTTAGAAAAAGAAGAGAGAGAGAGAGAGGTTCAACATTTCTTTTTTTTAATTGAATGTTTGGTTAAAAATAGCCTTTAAATAGACTGTTTGTTTCATTTTATTTTTCCTTCTATTTCCTTCTTTCTTTTTTCTTTTTTTTCAGATGCCCAATTAAACATGGAAAGGGAAAATAATGTGTTTTGAGAAGCTACGACTTTAAGCTGCATTTGGACACTGGATGCCTGAAAAAAGAAAAGAAAAAAAGAGCAACATAAAGAAAGGGCAATTCCAGTGCATGAAGCTCCCACCTATGCAGGGTCTGGGGAAGGGATGGACCACAAGGGCCTAAAGTACACAGCTTTACCTTGCATTTGCAAGAGGCTATTTCCACACCTTGAACCCGTGACCTCAAGGTCACATGACGACAATTTTTATGATTGTGCCAAGGCTCCTCTTCTTCCAAATGTGACATGCAAACCCCATAAAAATCTTAGTCTCTTAGAATAAATGATTTCCTTGTGCTTGTCTATCCAACCTTTAGAAATCCCTTTCATTATCCATCCTCCAAAGTTCTCATTTGTCACTTACTATATGAAATAGCAAGCATAAGATAAAAATGAAAAATGAAAGAAAAAGTAAGGTAGTGAGTTCACATGCAATGTGGTCCTGCAAAGACCAGCTAACAACATTGAGGGCTGTGGGCTTCAAGTGCACTGCATCTCCACCAAGTCTTTCTTACAAGCGTGACTTTCAACTCCACCATAACTTTTATGGTGCGATTTACGCCTCCAAACACCGACAAATCCATTTTAATGGTTTATTCATTTAATCTAATGAAGGGGAGTCTTGGTGTAAAGGTAGAATTGTCTTGGTGTGACTTTGAGGTTACCAGTTCAATGAGTAAAAACAGTCTCTTGCAAAATATAAGATAATACTGCATACTATTAACTCCAGTAGTCCATCACTTTTCTAAATCCTGAGTACGCGAGTTTCGTGCGGCAGGACTGCCCTTTATCCATTTAATCTAATCATCAATATGGTGCAGTTTGACTGAAAAAATTGAAAACAAACAAAGTCAAGAAAAAGGCAAGAGGAGAATCTTATTTTATCCATTTTTCTGGTCGACAAGCTGTCGGGCGGCATGACTATTTCCTAGTGTTGTTACATCCAGTATACCCCTTTCTGCCAACAATTACTGTTTGAGAACTCCCGAGTCAATGATCAGCTCCCCTGAGTTCACCCTTTTCCACAGCCGAATTTTATTACGAGCCCAATACTTGCCTTAAATGAATTCACTAGCATTGTTTATGTTGAATCGGTGTTTTAAGGTCAATTTAAGGGTACCTCGGTTCAGTAGGATTATACATCAACTTGTATGGCCATTCTTGCGAAGACTTCCATTTGTAGCTCAAATTTGTTATTGTGTAATCTTAAAGGTACGGGTTCGGAGCATAGGAATAGTCTCATGCAAAAATATAAAGTAAGACTATGTAGTATTAACTTTTGTAGTCTGCATCTTTTCTGAACCCCGCATAGATAGAAACTTCGTGCACTGGACTGCCATTTTTTATATAGAGTTTTACGAGTCGAGAAAGAGACTTGTGGAATTATCTTTGTGCATTTAGTCTCTTGTTATGTTGGTCTACTCTTCCCTTGTTGTCAACCACTGTTGTATTTGGCATGATGGTTCATGAGTCAGGTGAATCGGCTGAGGTGAACTGACTCAAATGTTTCCCTTTCACGTTCTTGTCTGCCATAGTCGTGCTGTTTGTACTTGTGATTTCTTCTGCCAGACAATGAAAGGATCCCATGGTAAGGATGTGAGACATAAAGGCAGAGAATTGGGTGCAGTTCCACCCTGTCTTGATGCTTGTCTCGTCTAAGTTGTGACTTTTCTTGAATGAGATGGATGAGAGAAAGAAGAGAATGTGTGTGGACTTGCAAATTCTACTTAACAAGTGGGCAACCTTATCCCCCATGTTTCCATGTTTGCCGTGATTCTGGAGGAACCACCTAATTGCAAAAGTGCTGGATTGCCATTAAAAGATTGGGACAGGAAGAGTACAAAGAGGATGAATGTTAGACCCTTTTAAGAGTCATATTTTAAGATGCGTCTGTACCAAGTATCTCATAAGGTAGATAGAAGTAGAAAGTTCAAGCTAGATTTCCCTTGTTCGTGTTGTATTTTTCGACTGCTTGTTGAAGGGGAGCCTTGGTGCAATGGTACAGTTGTCATCCTGTGACTTTGAGGTTATAGGTTCAATGCATGGAAACATCTTATTAGAAAACGCAAGATAAGGCTGTGTACTATTAACCCTTGTAGTCTACCTCTTTCCCAGACCTCGCACATGTAAGGAGCTTTGTGCACCTGGCCTGCTTTTTTGTTGTTGATAAACATGCTTGTTCTTGTCGATAGCTAAGCACATTGGAAAACTTATTGAAACTCTCCTGCTTTAATTATCTATGCTTGAAACAGTTCATAATCTTACTAATATTAGATTTCTTGCTTTAATAGTGGGACTTCTATCTTCTCTCCCACCATTATTTTACTTACTATGTTCTACCACATACCTAATCCTATTACCATTAAAGGGAATTGCAAAAGCTAGTTAGTCAAGCATAAAGCTCATAAGGTTGTGGGGCATGCTGGTCACCTTTGCATAAAATGCCATGGGAGATCTTTGCTTTAGCCCTTTGGGATAGCGGATAACCTTATCCTACCATGCCTATGTTTGGTGCAAAAGTGTTGCATTATTGTGCCAAGATTGTTTTTCTATTTTTATTTTTCTGATGGATGACCCCAAACCCAATAGACTCCTAATCAGATAAGGTCTCGATGATGATGATGATGATGATGATGATGATGATGCTAATCCCAAACGCACAAGCGCCTCAAACCCATGACCTCGCACAGGAAAGGGCCTTCTTGTGCCACTATGATAGAAGGCCGTCGTTCAACTCTTGAAGCTTTACCTGTGAAATTAATGTAATTAATCCAAAGACTCATATTATTCAACTGAGAGTGAGATTTTTGTTGGTTATCATTTTAGTTCTGAAGACAGTTTTTGTACCAGCTAGCATGCTAATGGTTTTCATCTTAGGATTTTTCATGGTGTGTGTGCACCAGGTGGCCTGCATTGCTTATATAGTCAAACCAAGAAATGGTGAGGAAACCAATAACGGCACCGGTTAAGAGTGAGGCAATACAAGTAGAAGGTTTTAAAAGAGCAAGGGGAAGGCCCAAAAGAATGTGGATAGAAGTGGTGAGAAAAGATTTAAAAACTTTGAGACTAAATGAAGCCGTAGTCCTTAATAAAAAGGAATGAAGAAATACGATTCATACAGCCGACCCCTAATTGAGATAAGGTCTTAACGATGATGATGATGACTACGTCAAACCAAGAAATTATACTGCGCTTAAAACTTGGGATGCCAAGGAAGTATATTTTCATGTTCCCAAAAGTGAACCCAGCAAAAAACTTCTATTAAAATATTCTTTGATTTTTTCTGAAGGATAATATTCTATGATTATTCTACAAAAACTGAATATTCTCTTTATTGTGGTTTGTTTGTAGAATCTAGCTGTTTCATTAAAACAAAGCATTAAGATGTTCCATTGCATATGTATATATTTGTAGGTCATATGAAAATAACTTTACTATTGCATTGAGACTCCCGTTCAACCAACTAAAAAAACTAGTCCATAAAAAATTAACACTAAAAATTGCCTCACATTATAGGTGCACTCTCATAATATTGGCTTCCCTTAAAATATTCCCCTTGTTTTCAATGATAGAGCTTGGTACATTGTCATATCAATAGATTAAACTCCATCTCCAATTCAAGCACCAACTCATGACCCTTCAAATATGGAACCCATAGCTTTAAGTCATCTAACTTTGTGACAGATCTTTAAGCAAACAAGTGTTAATTAGGGATAAATTGTTCTTGTAAATTATGGCCAATACCAGGTATATAAGCAGTTACTTCAAATCTAGAGGTTAATTTTATGAGTTTGGTTTTTTAGGTTGATAGCGAAAAAGTTGACGGATAATTGACCCCTATTGCTACTCCTCTTTAGGAGTTTTATTGATTGGAGACAAAGGTATTGGATTGTAATATTCTCAATTTTAATCCTAAATTAATGATAAAATAAATAAATTAAATTAATTTATGTATAGAATTTGGTCTTGAAAACTAGAAAGTACACGTCAATAGAATTCTAACGACATAAAGAACGTGAAAAACGGAGCTCAAATGAAGAAGTTATGAGCCGTTGAAGTTGTAAGGGCAGTTTGGTAATTTGGTAGAGCCTAAAATATAGGGGCAGTTTTGATAACGGCACCCCTTTCCACCTTTTCTTATCAGATCTAACGTTTTTGCCAGAAAAATCGTTGGAGGGAGGCATATAAGAGAAGACTTTCCCTTCTCCCTCTTTAGCATGATCTCTCTATCCCTCAGTTGGCTTTTATCACCATCTTCTCCATCGCGTTTTTTTTCCTAAACACTAACCTTTGCAAAAATCACGTCTTTCTGACGACTAGGGATATGACAGTGTCAAAAATCACTCAGTCGTTTAAAGTAAGCTCCAACCCTCTAATCCCCTTATTCATATGTAGTGTACATAGCACAGGCGTGCATGCAAATCAAGAGAAATGACGAGGGTTTGTCATTTTTCCTAAAAGCCTATATACGTTACTGTTTGAACATAAATAGGTTAATAAAACATCATTAAAACTGAGATCCGACCGTCCATCTAATGCATAAGGGACCCAAAAACAAACCCTTTAAATTTGAGAGAGATCCAACAGCTAGTGACGCCAAGAATCACAAAAAATTGTACCTAGGGAAGTTTTAGGAACATAAGAAAAATAGAGTAAAAACTTTAGTTTTTGGTAAAATCAAGCCACAAGAGTATTGAAAATGGAAAATACATAAAATTCTGAGCAAAATGGTGCAAAAATGGCGTGATTTGGCCACCTATGGGGTCATCGGCAATGGCCAAAAGCCTATCGTCTTCCTTGACGCCAGTTCCCACGTCGTGCCGGTGTAAACTGGGCCCGCCTGTGTAAATCAGTGCACTGTCTGACCCCTTATAAATTAATAATATTAATTTATGAAGTATTTTCACAAAAAAACTTGATTTTGAGAGCTACAGAGGTTCAAATCATGATCGGAAACATCCGTTGCGATCGCCTTGGCGACGCTGATCTAGATTTAGCTTGAAAACCCACATTTGACCACTTTTAAATTAGTTAAAATATAAAATATTAATTAATAATTTAGATCCGGTTGATCAAATGACGATCAGGCCCTAGAACTTGAATAAATAGAAAATATATGATACTAAAGAAGGGCAAGATGAGTAAATTAGATGAAATTACTCTATAAATTGATCTAGACCATTGATCTAACCAAGATTTTGGGAAATGGTTGATCTTAGGATGATGTGACCGTCAGATTTAAGAATAAATGTTAGATACACATAAAAATGAATAGTTGAATATGAGATGTGACTAAAGTTAAGAACCAAATCATAATTAAAGATTTTAGAGGATGATCCAATGGTTGGATCACTATAGATTCCCTCATGATGAAATAAATAATATCAAATAGTATTGTGATATTGACAGGTATATCAGAACGTACAAGATAAGGGGATTATACACTCGAGTTGAGTGATCTCATATCAAGGTAGGTAACAACATTTAATGTTTCGTTTTAATTTTAAAACCTTGTATTGTCATGGCATCATGATTGATTGTGAATTAAATTGCACTTATTATTAATCGATGATTTTGTGAGATTTAGAGTTTTATGCTATGATCGTTATTTAATTTTAATTATGTATTGAATGAATTTATGATCGATGGTTTCATGAGATTGAAATTATTTATTTATGCACAATTAGAAAATTATCTTTTCTTATTGCATTACTGAAACTGATGAGTTTTCATGATAAAGGAAAGTGGAGGCTTGGTGGTTGGTCCTTTTAGAAGCTAACCTTAGGATGAGGGGCGTGCCTTAAGGATTGCGAGCCTACGAGTGCTCCTGATTTTTCGACATATATGATTTTCATGTTTTGTGTTTTATGAGGGGTGTTCTTACCCGGTGGATGTCATACTAGGAGGGAGAGGGCCGGCCACCTACTCTCCGAGATTTGTGATGTGATGTGATTGTGTTATGATAGACACCTGTCTGTAGATGGCTTTCGATAGGGGTTGGTAACATGCATAGTCTACACTACCGGTCCGAGCCTTTCCATGGGGACGGACGCTAAGTCTTCCGTTATGGTGTCAACGAGGAGCAGCGGTGGTTGAGACCCTGGAGGGTTGCTATTGTGGTATGACGATCCATACTCTTATTCTGTGTGCTTGCATGATGAGCATGAAAATATGATTGTATGCCTAGGTGTGATGACACTCAGAGGTTGGATATGAGTACTCACGATCAATGATACAAGTGTATGGGATGCTCGTGGGACCCATGTATCTTAGGGTGCCATGTTATTATTGTATGCTTATTTACATTAATCATATCATATTTTAAATCCATGAGATGCAAGTTTTATCGTACTTGATAATTTGATACTATGTTGGCATGAGTTATAATGATTTTATTTTCATAGATGATAGATCTTTTTATTTTATCGCCAATGTTATTTGTTTATTCAATCTTTATTACATTAATTGTCTATGTACTTACATAAGCAATAACTTGCTGATGCATTGCTTTGTTTGCAATGCTTTAGATCTCCGAGCGCGACTGCATGAAGGGCAAGACTGTTGAAAGACCGTGACAGTAGTAGGAGATGTCCTTTGCTTTGACTCATAAACAGTGACATGAGTTAATAAATAAATTACCACATGACTTTCTTTATAGACTGTATGCTTTTATTTTATGGATTTGATTAAGATAGTTATACATATGATGGACATTTAGATATGATGTTATGATGGATAAACTATATGCCACATTATTATTGTGTTTTGGATAATTGTTGTTTTGAAAATAAAGGCGCTGATGATTTTGACGTTGGTTTAACATGTGCATTGTTTTAATTGTATCGCTGTGAAAATTTAATTATGCTTTAAATTTATAATCGTGATGTTTTGAAAAAAGAAACTAACACCTGGAGGTTTTCAATAAATGTTTTAATAAAATAATTAATATAAAGTTTTTAACATGGGATCCCGACTACGATTATTATTATTATTATTATTAATATATATATATATATTTTTTTATAAAAATCCGGGGTGTCACATTAGATTGGACCTGTGCTATAGTTGTCATTTAGATGCAAACCAAATATACTCTTTGATGCTATATAATCATGAGATAGATGCAAACAACTAAATATTGTTGGAGATCCCTTGTGAGGTAAGGTAATTTCACATGATATCTGCCCACTTTTGTAGGGCAACCTTAGCGCAACACTAGAATTATTTTCGTGTGACCTTGAGGTCACAGGTTCAAGGCATGAAAACAACATCTTGCAAAACGCAAGGCAAGATTATGTACTATTAACCCTTGTCGTCTGCCCCTTTTCAGAACCCTACGTACGCTGAAGCTTCTTACACCAGGGCTGCCTTTTTTATCTGCCCACCTGTAATGGGATTCGGATTGGCTGCTTATAGCTCTTTAAGAATTGTAACCAATAAAAAGAAGTGTAAAAGCAGTAGCATTACTGAAAGATAGGAGTGCAGAATCAATTCCTTGTATTCATTTTATGCACCAACTTTTCATGCAATATATGTCACAGCGCATGCATAATATAAGCTAATATACTTAGATGATTAGAAGAGGAACCTTAGCGCATCGGTAAAAGTTGTCGTCACGTGACTTTGAGGTCACGGGTTCAAGGAGTAAAAACAGCCTTTTGCAAAATACAAGTTAAAACTATGTACTTTTAGACCCTTGTGGTCGGTCCATTCCCCGGACCCCGCATAGGCAGGAGTTTCGTGCACCGGGACTACCCTTTATACTTAGATGATCAGGGGCTTTACGATCTTCCTGGCCTTCGGCCGATTATGTTTAGAATTAACAACTGCAGTAGTCATATAGGCTGCAGAAAAGACGAGAAATGGACAAATCCAGATTCTAAGCATCAAAAGTTATCTCAAATTAATATAAATTTATTTGCAGCCATTGATTGGGGAACCCAATTGCACCCATTTCAAATCAGGCATAAATTGCTTTCTTTTCCTGAAGGAAAGCAGCTGGTTGATTCCTTACCAAGGAGACCAAAAGAGTTGCACCATGCTTAAAAGCGTTCTCCTTGGGAGCCGGTTAGTGTATGGTAAGAATACCCATCTTCAGGCAGGTCAGCGTCGTTTAAGATCTGAATCATTCATAATGTTGCACTTGACTTAAATAGACTATGAATCAAAATCCTTATCCATTAGATGATCTGATCTCCTGCTTTTAGCCTGTCCATATTACAAGGGAAAGTGGAGTTTCTAGAATCATCCAACAGATGAGAATTCAGGAGTATGATTGATTTGATTCAAGCAAAACACTATGAACTGTTTAGATCTTCAGATATCTGGACCCACTTAAAGCTATATAGCCTTTCTTATCATTTAGGGAGGGGCTCACGAGGAAAAACAAAACACGACAAGTACTAGAAACCTTGGGCGCGAAGGGGGAAAGACCACCAGCCTTTGCTCATCCTTCTGGCAGCAAGGTGGGCTACCCATTGTAGTTCCATCAAAGAGGGAGGATTTTTGTCTTTGCGATCAACTTCTAGTGTCGTCCTTACAGACAATTGAAGGCATATTTGTTTGGTTCTTTGTTAAAAGAGGAATGATAATCCAAATGCCTCTTGGACTGAAATTAATGTATGTGCCACTTTAATTACTTGTACTTTTTTGTTTGTTTTATTTATATATCTAAGTTATTCATCGCGTTGGGAACGACTTAATCGTCTAATTACCAATTTCTATGCCCATTAGATATTTTATCCTATATTTTTTTGGCTAAAATTTTTAACTTAAGAAACAAAAAAAACTATGATTGTAGTTCTCAACACAAAAAAGCATAGGCTAAACTATTTTATAGGTACGGAATTTTGTCCTTAGACCATCTAAGTCATTCCTGACATTGTGAACAGGTTAGATCTAAAAAAAAGTCTATTACAAGATAATAGGAATTAGACCTAAAATGATTTGAAATGGAAAAACTTCAATCATTTTAATTTGTTTGAAAGGAGAGAAAAAGAGAGGTAATATATATCCGTAGACAGTAATTCAAATTACCCATGAATCTCAATATTTAAGAATTGGTAATTAACATGGGAAGGGACTACTGAATATTTGAAATCTCAGAGAAATAGTCATTTAATTAATTTCAAATAAGTCGTATCTTGCTAAATCAATTACTTGAAATAAAAGGAGTAGGAAAAGAAGAAGAAGAGAGAAAACCTTTCTACACCCATAAGAGAAGATTTTTAGATTTTGCATCTAATTGAGTTGTAAAAATATGATAATCTTTTCAATGAATTATTAGAAGTTGCTAAATCAAATGAGAATCTAAATGTCAGAAATTCAATGTGGAGTCCAAAATCTTCGTTAATATGGTATATTTCACATAAACATGGATTTAAAAGTGCATTCCATGGAAGGGTGGAATTCAATTTTGCCTTGATTTATGCTTCCTCAGTGACTACTGTCACGGGCTCAGAGTTTCAGACTACCATACGGCACTTAGTCTTGAAATGTGCTTAAGGCATCAAGGCTAAGTTTAGCTTGAATTGCAGACGCTCACAAGAAAATATGGAAATATTATAAGAAAATAAAGGAAGAGAACTAGAGGCTGATAACAACTTACTCTTATGACTCAAAATAGCTTACACCTTAATAGCATTAGCTTCTAAGCTTAATGCTTCCTTACAAGATGTCTTAGAAATGAGGGAGCTCCTCTATTTATAGGAGTTCACCCCCTTTCCACCTTCTCAATGAATGGTGGATATTATTACATATGTATGGTTGAGATTGTTCTCTAAAACATTTTCTTAAAATATCTTAAGTCTACAACATTCTAGATTCTAGATATTTCTAAGGACATTTCTAGAATCCGGGCCTTCTAGATTATGGATCTTTCTCCACAAATTGATGGACCTAAGTCTCTTAAGTTAAGTCCATGAACTAAGTTGGCCTCCTTTGGAGTTTGTAAGCATTAATCATAGGCCTTGCTACGCAAGTCCGCAACACTAGGCAAATATTCTCAAAACCACGACCTAGTTGTAAGTGGTGGGCTACACAACAAAAACACCCTCGCACCCCCCCAGTGAGTATTTGCCATGTCATTGAACACGTTTTACCAGCGTAAGCAATTTCATCATTTCTAATTATGTCTTGGTAGATTACAGCAAATAAGCCCTAATCAAGTGATAATAGCTTCTTTATCCGACATTTATGATTCGGTGGAAAACGATTCATTGAACACAATTTCACGAGAAACACGTTTCGGTAGATTACTTTCCCGAAAACCTATTTCCCTGTTGCGTAATTTGGTCGCATGATTTTTCAGTGGAATGTAATTACCTCTGGGAAAGACTTTAGGGAACAACAAATGATTACAGCTTAATTGGAGGGTTGGGATCATGAACGTGCAAGCGCTTGGTCTTGGGTTTTCCGGCACAAGGAACCTAACCAAGTAAGCTATTAGCCAAGTGCTCAGCCTAATGATGGAATGAGCGAGTATACTATAAGTGGAGCCTACTGTTTCAATGACTTTAACCATTTATGTCGACCGATGAGCCACATATGAAAATTTCTCCACAATTTTCTTCATGTAAAGTTTGGGAATAAAGGGCAGCCCAGTGCACGAAGCGCCCG
Organism: Warburgia ugandensis; assembly: GCA_035236585.1. NCBI lineage: Eukaryota > Viridiplantae > Streptophyta > Magnoliopsida > Canellales > Canellaceae > Warburgia > Warburgia ugandensis. The sequence goes on from CP141134.1 coordinate 71,521,014, forward strand.
TGAATGCAGGCTCCAAAGAAGGGGTAGATCACAGAGTGTATAATAAGCATCTTTCCTTTATATTTTTGCAAAAGGTTATTTTCATGCTTAGAATCCATGACCTCAAGGTCACACTCATAAAATTCATGAATAATAATATAAATTATTGAGCAATTAAAAGATTAGAGTGCCTAATGTGCCTTTAGTGTCATGGCACAAGAAAGGCCCCTCTTATTTACTTAGTAAGTCATGGGTTCAAGGTGCTCATGAGCGTGTGTTCATCATTTTTATTTAGAAAAAAAGAAGAGAGAGAGAGAGAGAGAGAGAGAGAGAGAGAGAGAGAGAGAGAGCTTTTAGATACTGGTTCAACATTTCTTTTTTTTTAATTGAATGTTTGGTTAAAAATAGTATTTAAATAGACTGTTTGTTTCATTTTCTTTTTCCTTCTATTTCCTTCTTTCTTTCTTTTTCAGATGCCCAATTAAACATGGCAAGGGAAAATAATGTGTTTTGAGAAGCTACGACTTTAAGCTGCATTTGGACACTGGATGCTTGAAAAAAGAAAAGAAAAAAAGAGAGTTCCAAATGCGACATAAAGAAAGGGCAATTCCAGTGCACGAAGCTCCCGCCTATGCAGGGTCTCGGGAAGGGGCGGACCACAAGGGCCTAAAGTACACATCCTTACCTTGCATTTGCAAGAGGCTATTTCCACACCTTGAACCCGTGACCTCCAGGTCACATGACGACAACTTTTACTGTTGTGCCAAGACTCCTCTTCTTCCAAATGTGACATGCAAACCCTATAAAAATCTTAGTCTCTTAGAATAAATGATTTCCTTGTGCTTGTCTATCCAACCTTTAGAAATCCCTTTCATTATCCATCCTCCAAAGTTCTCATTTGTCACTTACTATATGAAATAGCAAGCATAAGATAAAAATGAAAAATGAAAGAAAAAGTAAGGTAGTGAGTTCACATGCAATGTGGTCCTGCAAAGACCAGCTAACAACATTGAGGGCTGTAGGCTTCAAGTGCACTGCATCTCCACTAAGTCTTTCTTACAAGCGTGACTTTCAACTCCACCATAACTTTTATGGTGCGATTTACGCCTTCAAACACCGACAAATCCATTTTAATGGTTTATTCATTTAATCTAATGAAGGGGAGTCTTGGTGTAAAGGTAGAATTGTCTTAGTGCGACTTTGAGACTAACAGTTCAATGAGTAAAAACAGTCTCTTGCAAAATATAAGATAATACTGCGTACTATTAACTCCAGTAGTCCATCACTTTCCTAAATCCTGCATACACGCGAGTTTCGTGCAGCAGGACTGCCCTTTATCCATTTAATCTAATTATTAATATGGTGCAGTTTGACTGAAAAAATTGAAAACAAACAAAGTCAAGAAAAAGGCTAGAGGAGAATCTTATTTTATCCATTTTTCTGGTCGACAAGCTGTCGGGCGGCATGACTATTTCCTAGTGTTGTTACATCCAGTATACCCCTTTCTTGCAACAATTGCTGTTTGAGAACTCCCGAGTCAATGATCAGCTCCCCTGAGTTCACTCCTTTCCACAGCCGAATTTTATTACGAGCCCAATACTTGCCTTAATGAATTCACTAGCATTGTTTATGTTGAATCGGTGTTTTTAGGTCAATTTAAGGGTACCTCGGTTCAGTAGAATGAAACGTCAACTTGTACGGCCATTCCTGCGAAGACTACACCTTTCCATCTAGCTCAAATTTGTCATTGTGTAATCTTAAGGTTATTGGCTCGGAGCATAAAAATAGTCTCTTACAAAAATATAAGGTAAAACTGTATACTATTAATTCTTGCAGTCTGCACCTTTTCTGAACCCGCATAGGTAAAAACTTTGTGCACCGGCCTGCCATTTTTTATATAGAGTTTTACGAGTCAAGAAAGAGACTTGTGGAATTTTCTTTGTGCATTTAGTCTCTTGTTATGTTGGTCTACTCTTCCCTCGTTGTCGACCACTGTTGTATTTGGCATGGTGGTTCACGAGTCAGGTGAATCGGCTGAGGTGAACTGACTCAAATGTTTCCTTTCACGTTCTTGTCTGCCATAGGTTGTGCTGTTTGTACTTGTGATTTCTTCTGCCAGACAATGAAAGGATCCCATGGTAAGGATGTGAGACATAAAGGCAGAGAATTGGGTGCAGTTCCACCCTGTCTTGATGCTTGTCTCATCTAAGTTGTGACTTTTCTTGAATGAGATGGATGAGAGCAAGAAGAGAATGTGTGCGGACTTGCAAATTCTACTTAACAAGTGGGCAACCTTATCCCCCATGTTTCCATGTTTGCTGTGATTCTGGAGGAACCACCTAATTGCAAAAAGTGCTGGATTGTCATTGAAAGATTGGGACAGGAAGAGTACAAAGAGGATGAATGTTAGACCCTATTAAGAGTCATATTTTAAGATGCGTCTGTACCAACTATCTCATAAGGTAGATATAGGTGGAAAGTTCAAGCTAGACTTCCCTTGTTCGTGTTGTATTTTTCGACTGATTGGTGAAGGGGAGCCTTGGTGTAATGGTAGAGTTGTTATCCCGTGACTTTGAGGCCACAGGTTCAAGGCATAGAAACAGTCTCTTGAAAAATACATTATAAGACTGTATACTATTGACCCTTGTTGGGTAGAGAGCTTTGTGTACGGGGCCTGCCTTTTTTGGTTGTTGATAAGCATGCTTGTTCTTGTCGATAGCTAAGCACATTGGAAACTTATTGAGACTCTCCTGCTTTAATTATCTATGCTTGAAACAGTTCATAATCTTACTAATATTAGATTTCTTGCTTTAATAGTGGGACTTCTATCTTCTCTCCCACCATTATTTGTTTTACTTACTATGTTCTACCACATACCTAATCCTATTACCATTAAAGGGAATTGGAAAAGCTAGTTAGTCAAAGGATAAAGCCCATAAGGTTGCGGAGCGGTGCTTGTCGCCTTTGCATAAAATGCCATGGGAGATCTTTGCTTTAGCCCTTTGGGATAGCGGATAACCTTATCCTACCATGTCTATGTTTGGTGCAAAAGTGTTACATTATTGTGCCAAGATTGTTTTTCTATTTTTATTTTTCTGATGGATGACCCCAAACCCAATCGACTCCTAATCAGATAAGGTCTTGATGATGATGGTGATCCCAAACCCCCAAGCACCTCGAACCCATGGCCTCGCACAGGAAGGGCCTTCTTGTGCCACTGTGATAGAAGGCCGTCGTTCAACTCTTGAAGCTTTACCTGTGAAATTAATGTAATTAATCCAAAGACTCATATTATTCAACTGAGAGTGAGAATTTTGTTGGTTATCATTTTAGTTCTGAAGAGAGTTTTTTTATTCTTCTCTTTCTTTATAATTCTTCCTTTCTTTCTGTATAAAAATAGAAATTTTTTTTTAAAGGATTTAAAACTTATTCTTAGATAAATCAAATTAGATCGCTAGAATTAGAATTAATCACGGCGATTAGGATGTACACAAACAATGGGGCCACCTAATGACTGATTAGACCAAAGTTTTACTTTTAATCATTTTATTACTGTTGTATAGATAACTTGTTTTGACCCATCCTCGTTGTCAAAATTCTCCTCTAAATTCCTGCTCTTCCACCTCGTACCAACCCTGACCCACCTTCCCCAGTGAGAGGGGGGGAAACCCACGCCTGTCCCTCTGTCTCGTGTTTCATTCTCTTTACCTTTACCTTTTCTTGTGGGATTTTGACAAAGCAAAGCGGTGGCCCACCAACGGGTCAGATGGTGCCATCAGTTGTTTATTGGTGGACGATAGAGTATTTCCACAAAAGAGAGAAATGATAATGGGTCCCACCTGGGATTGATCCAATCCCTTTATCTGATATCTGATTGGAAGAATCCAGCATATTTGTTGGGCTTGGACAGCACATCAATAAAATCTTGACGTGATTGATTTGGTTCAGATTGTCCTGATCTGGGCCTTGGATGGATTAGGCAATGAGACTTGCAATGCTGTCAAGGCCGGATGTGGGAGATCTTGGTGTAACTTCATCGTGGACCAGGTGTGACATACATTGTCTCAGTAGGATCATTTCTTTCATTGATGGTTCTCATTTTATCCAATATTTATTCATTATTTGATTCATATTCTAAATATTGGTGTAATAAGGTGAGGGAGGTTAAATTTAGATGGTTTGGACATGTTTAGTGGAAACAACAAAAAGACACTAGTTAGGAGTGAGACGATTCAAGTCCAAGGTTGTAAACGGGCAAGGAGAAGACCCAAAAGAACATGCATAAAAGTGGTGAGAAAAGATTTAAAAATTTAAGGACTAAATGAAGTCTTAAGACTTTATAGAAGAAAATGGGGGAACAAGATTTATGTGAACGATCCTTAATTGAGATGAGGTCGTGATGATGATGATTGGATTCATACTGCAAACATTGTTGAATTAGCCCCATTGGTGAAAGTTGAAATCCAATCATGCGAGATTCGACTCTCATGGATTCTACCTGGAGTCCAAAATCTTTGTCATTCGGTCTTTCCTGCTGGAGTTTCAACGGGGTGGATGAAGACAGAATTCAACTCTAAACTGAATTTCATTTTGAAGAAAAGGAGCCTTGGCACAATAATAGAGTTGTTGTTGTGTGACCTTGAGGTCATGGGTTCAGGGTGTGGAAATAGCCTCTTACAAAATGCAAAGTAAAATTGCATACTATTGACCCTTCACCAAACCCTGCATACGAGGGAGCTTCGTGCCTTGGGACTTGCCCTTTACTGAATGTTTCATTTTGACAAACAATACCGTATGTCTATTCCAATATAGCATTGTAATTCAAATGTTTGCCTCTTTAGGAAGGCCTTCTGTTTTCACCTTAATAACAGATATGTTGGAATTAACTTTTTGTAAAATGCAAGGTAAGGCTGCCTACTATAGACCTTTGTAGTCCACCCATTCCCCGAACCCTGCATAGATGGCAGGAGCTTCGTGCACTGGGGCTGCCCTTTTTAACCGAATAATAGATATAGAACTTCGTCTGTAACTCTTCTTTATTACTCCAAAATATCATAAATATTTGAATTATGAATATTTCAGGAAGCTGTATGGAAGACCTCCCATTTTGTTCTCCCACTAACCTTGGCTGCCAAAGACATTATGGTGGGTTGGGCTAGGGGAAGGGCGGCAATGGGCCCATATAATTTCGTAGAAATTAATGGGTCATCAACTTCTGGATTTGGCCACATCCAGCCCATTAATAACACTCTGATTAAGTCTCAATCGTCAGAATCAAAATCATCAAAGTGTCGGCTAGTCTCTTGCATCATTAGGAGCCGTTCACCAATGTTTCTATAGCCCGATTATTGGATTATCTAATCAGATTAGATGGAAAAATCTGGCTTTAGATCCGATTAGTTTGTGGGTCCAACCATTTCTTTACACCATGAGGGACCTTGTTCTCCCATTTCTACTCAAAACCAGTAAGAAGAGATAAGAACTCTACAAAAAAGAAGAAATGAGAATGGAACGCGGGTTACCATGGCCAAAGATTTTTCAGTCACAATCTGCTAATAAAAATTTGACCAAGTCCTCATGTCACCGCAAGTAACATCAAGATTGAGATAACAAGAGAACCCAATAACGGCCAAGAACCTTCAACAGCTTCTTGGCACGATGAAACCTTGTCCTCCAATTTCTGCTCAAATCAAACGTGAATGGATGAGATACATATGAGGCTGTTTGTCACGGTATCACAAACCATGGATTAATTTGGTCCTGGCTAGTGATTTTACTTGTGTCTTAAGGCTGCAAATAGGTAAAACAATCATTATCCAGGAATAACTTAATCTGTGATTTGTTATTCTAACGCCAAACAGCTCCTTATCCATCAATGAGGTTAATCCATAAGACTTTTCCTCACTACTGTTCCCAGTTTTCATATTGTGTCTGTTTTGGGACATGAACACAGGAACTGGCAAACAGGCACTTAGATAGTCTCTTCGTATCAATCGGCCAATCTTAACACCGAATCCCAAACCATTCAAACCCAACAACTTTGAATAATCGGGTTACATACCAACAATCCCCACCTCTGGAACAAGAAGTTAATACATAGAAACCACCAAGGGAAAAAGGGTTAAAGGGGCCTGTACAAAGACGAAAACAACAAACAAGCTCTCAGTCCATGTTCCAAGAAACTCCTATACATGTATTCATATAGAGAGAGGATGAAGAATGTACAAGCACTCCATCACCAGTAACTAGCTAATTATACTCACCAGAGTTAAACCCCAAGAGTGGACTACCAACATAAGAACAAACCTTTCTCACTACCCACTAACTACTTTAGTAACCAAACATGGATTTTCCGAATTGCCTTCGTGGCTGCAGACATGGGGTGAAGTTGTTAGAAGAGGCCACCACTGGTTTAGCCTTTGTTTTCGTGACCTTCGAACGACCCACTTCGTGTGCCGGCGGAGAACGCCATTGACGGCTTTCAAGTAGTTGCTAGAGTCGTGGTCTCTAAGGATTGTCCCTTCTGAACCATAGGCTGTGGGATCACTCAGTGTCTCTAGTGGGTGAGGATTGTTGAGAAATGCCCTCAATGCGCTAGCGACGCCAACATTTGAAGTACCCCTGTTCGTGTCCAAGGCATATAGGGCACTTCCTGGAGGGAGGAAGGGATGTGGAGGGGATGACTTCTCATCAGGCTGGAGGATGAATAGCTGCCCTAATGGGGAATACAACATTCTCTGCGAAACACCAGAAAGGCACGGGTCAGTAAACATGAATAGTAGGGTGTGTGGATGTGGCTCAGTAGTGCAAGAGTGGACCTCAATTGTGTTGAGGCCGCTCAGGGGGGCAGTGTTAGTGTGGGTGGGTGGAACATAATGGAGAATATGGTATAAGAAAAATCAATTATATGATAAAATTGATACTCACATTATTGTTGAGACAAGGGTGAGACCGGAAGGCACCATTGAGCCGCTTGAGGACTTGGGCTACGTGGTTAGGGTAGTCACACGAGAAGGCTCTTGGAACAATGTCCCTATGCATCATAACGGAGAACACATGGCTTTCGTCCAACCCCATCTCTTCAAGGATGCGTTGGCCCCCGCAAAAGACAAAGGGAGATCCGAAGGTGACAACAGGCAGTAGGGTGGAAGGCTTAACCACCCCCCTCGAGAGGAGCATCAAGTTGACAAGAAGGGAGAGGCTCCCACCTAGAGAATGACCTGCGAATCGAAGCTTTGCTCTCTCACCGTAAGTCTTCAAGTGCCCGAGTATTTCTGGCATGAATTGCTCATATATCCCCTTGGCAGCTTCATAGATTCCCCTGTGAACATGCACATCTGTTCCCTGCAGGCCAAAACTTTCAACGTGGGTGAACGGTCTGGACCACAATGTAGATCCTACTTTAACTTATAGCTGCCAGTGTTAGCTCTTGACAGAAGGGCAAGAAAATTGCAGGCCAGAATCCACTTTCAATAGCTAATAAATACATTTTATCAGACATTTAGGATTAACTGACCTACAAGGTTTAGGACATTGGTAACGTTCACGGCCAGCAAGTGAACCACTCAGGGTGATTGCAACCTATGTCATGCAGTCTGAATCATGGTAAATGTAGAAAAGAGAGCAATAAAAGGATCTGACCAGTAGTTCCAAATTCAATTCGAGAGTTACGTCCTAGTTGAAAATCAGGTTTGCTATCTAACAATGACCCAAATTTTCCTGAGCCACTCAGGGGCAGGTATGACTCGACAAAGCCAGTTTGCTACATCCAGAGAAGTTTGCCAAGCAGATCTTCAGATTGAAGTAAGACCATTCTACCGAATTTATCTTCGAATTCCTCCAAAGTATATAGTGCAGGACATGCGCTTACCTCAAACTTAGCGGGTTCGAAGAAGAGGTTTGCTTGCCATGATGCTAAGGAGTCTGACCCCTGCATCCACATTTTCCTTCCAAAATGTAATTTGTCTTGAGCATGAAATAGCATATAAACATACTGTCTTGACTTGCACGGTTTAAAACTTAGGGTACATGCAGGAAGAAATTTTGGTGATCCAAGCCATCCATCTTGTAGCCTCATCTAGATGATCGATGCATCAAAAATCTTCTTTATTGAATGATCCTAGCTCCTATATGATGTTGTGAAGGGAATGGCCCGGGGAAGTTTAACTAGACAGACAGTAAAATCTAAGCCATTGAGAATCGCATATCTACAATGTGACTCAGATTCGGATCGCCAACCATCTGGTCCCACATGTACTCCATCCGAATGGCTTAGATTTTTTTCTTCCGCTAACTTTTTAGAAAATTGAGATATTGTCAAACACAACAAAATTAACAGCACGGATTAAATTACCTGGATAACGAAGCAACGAGTACAAGTGCTGGGATCATCGCAAACAAACCACTCGCAAGGAGAAGAATGCAGAGATTGCAAGTCCCTGGCTGCCTCTTGCTTGGCCGTCTCCTCAGCGGCTACAACCGCCGTCATCGTTGATGCTGCCACGTAAGCAGCCACCTCCGACTTGTAGATCCTTGAAGGTGAATTCCCAAATTCCTCTCCGCTGCCACGTGCCTGCATCTCAGCCTTCTCTTCCTCTTCGTCCTCGTGGGACCCATCCGAGCCCAAAGAAAGGAGACCCTTGGCGCGCGAGTGAACATAGGAAGCTGCAGACGCTGCGATTTCGTAGGCCACGGAGGGGCGAATCGGCCGCTTCCACTCGTATTCTTCGGCGTTTTCATCAGCGGGTTTGATGGAAGACGGTTCGGGCACGCGAATGGAATCGTCTTCCAGCTTTGATTTGATCGCCGCGGCTTCGGCTTTCTTCACTAACGAAGAAGTCACGAGATGGAGGTTGTAGTATTTCTTCAAATCTTCCGCCTTTCATGGAAGCAACAAAGAAAATTAGGCGAGTTTATGTTTGGGAAGACGCGCATGTGTCAGTGACACTTAAAAAGTTCTGACTATTCCCGGTTGAAGTCTACTTCCAAAGGACGTACACGAGACAGTAGTTCAAAGCGGCTGAGTTTCCGTGAATGATTAATTACAATTGATGAAATTGGATCGTTGAGAGTGGGTCCACAGATACATGTGCTTGCTATTAAGCATGAACTTTGACGAATACTAACAAATACTTGTGGGACCCTGACTGCTGGTGATCTAAACCGTTATCTACTAGGCCACATGGTAAACCCGCGATATCCCTAAGAGTCTTTATAAAATGATCTTAACAGCCCCGTTAATGAATATTTTTAGTCTTCCAATCAAGCATAATACAAATGAAGAAGATCTTGGAGCAAGGCATGTCTGACAAGTGACCTAGAAGATGGGCGGTCGGGATCGCTAGATATACCAACGTTTGAGTCCCACTTGTACTTTTTACCACCGTATACAAGCACTTTGTTGCAATAAATATCTTCATCTTTTGTGTGTTCTTGGACAATTCCTTGGCGTGGCCATGAAAGCAAGCTGCTAGAGCTCAATGATAAGTCAGCTCACTAACAGAAAATTTCCACCAAACTTCGATAAAACTATAATACCTAACTTTTCCCTCGGTCCGTCCTAAAATGGAAAACAGTGATTTGGTGACTTCATTGTGCAAAACTGCACTCCAGATATGGTAAATATGAACCCAAAAATTGAACCCCCTGATGCACCCCCATTTATTTCAAATCTATTACATTGGTTATGATTCTCATGGATGTTCCAAAGTAGCTATCATGAGTCCTAACCATTAACTCCTAATAACCAAATTACAGTAAGTTCGTAGAAGAGAAAACTGTATCTAATCAAAACCAAGATTTGAGCTCAAGTAGCAAACTCCATTCAAGGAATTCATGATTCAAGAGCCCATAAACTCTTAGCAACTGAACAATTAGATAGTTCACAGATGAAGCCAAAACTACATATTTTATGAGTAACAATGGAATGAAGGTAAGGGACATACCTTAATCTCTGGAATCACGTAAGCCATGTTGCACAGGAAGGCCAGTTGAGAGAACACCTTGGTCTCACCCCAAGGAACTCGAACCAAGAACTTCGAAAACGATTCGCTATCGAAATTCACATCTTCACCTTCTGATTCATAATCAACGTCACATAACATGTTATCACCATCTTCTTCTTTTCCTTCTCCTTCTCCTTCTCCTTCTCCTTCTACTCTATCCCTTTGTCTCTCTCTCCAACGAGTTCTAAGCTCTAACAGCCTTTCCATCCAATTCGCCCTCCCTTCCTTGTTCATGTCCTCCTCAACATCATTCTCCTCTGCATCTACCAGCCTCATTTCCTTGCCGTAATCCAAATCAAAGAGGAAAGAACGCAGCGAATTAGGAAGCATGTTGCCGGAGAATTGGAAAGGGAAAATTCCGACGGAATGGCTGTTTTTAAGCTTGGGCTCAGTGGCAGCGGCTCGAATTGTGGAGTAACGAAATTGAGGATCGGAATAAGATCTTCGCATTGTGGCACGATTATGAAGGTCTTTGCTGGAATGGGATCGGCGGAGGCCGTCGTGTTCCCGGAGAATCTCTTTGGCTGCCACCGAAGAGCCGGAGATGGATACATGAGTGCATGCCATGGTTTGCTAGTTTCTTCTTCCCTATTACCCTTTAAATGGCCTGCAATTTGGCCAATTGAAATGAATGTGGTAAGTAAAGAAATTACCTCTCAGTCTCTCTCACTCTCTCTCTCTCTCTGGGTTGGGTTGTTGAGCGAGTTCTTGAAACTATGTCACGTAAGGTAACCGTCCTTAAAAAAGGAAGACATCCAACGAAATGCTCGCTGTTTCTAACAAAACAACGAAAATGCCCTGCACCTTGGTCAAGTGACACCATATAAAAACCCTCTCATGGCAACTTCTAGGAGGCGACAAAGAACATGACCATTTTACCGAGGTTAACGTTAAAATGATGAAAATGATCTCGTCGCCGTGTAACAATCCTGAAATTTCCACGGCCTAAATTGGTCATTATGGAAGGCACTTACTAATATTGCTTATTACCTGCCTGGTAATTCTCTCGACCTCAATTGTCTCACCCATCCAAACCGTTGAACTCGTGGACCCTATACGTATATGATGTGTCATTGCACGCAAAACGGGTAAAACTGTAGATCAAGATGGGCTCATGAGCTATCAAAATACAAGGTGAAGTTCTATGTTTCCGTCGAGCTGTTATATGATTTTCCCAACTTGTAAATCAGCACATAGTGCCTAAATGGTTGGGTTCTAACCGTTCATCTTCCGGACAATGCATCTCCCCTCCCAGATGATTAAGAATTCATACAATTTATTTTTTGTTCCTATTCTCACTAGAGGGCAATAGTGGTTAGGATCACCCACTGAACATACTATCTGACATTTGGGCCGTTAAAAATACCATCCTGAAGATGACAGGTTTTGATCAAACACGGGGGACACACATGCCTACATTTGCTTTGAGTTTACACGCATGGACACCTCACAGCGACTCTTGGAGGGGTGGGTTAATCTTAGTAGAACAGACGAGAAACTACCGTAATTGACACTGTCTCGTAGTTTTCCATTCAAAGGGAGGATATTTTAGGAATTCGATGGGAGGAGTTCCATTTTGGGGACGAACGCAAAGAACAAGGGATCCATTTGTCGTGTACCTGCAAACAAAAACGCTGGCTGTTCATCTCGATGAGCTCTCGATCTCTCCAAATGGCGAATCTTTCACCTGTAGATCTCCGTCTTCAAAACCCAACAAGAAAACCCATAAAAAATTAACACGGAATGGAAGTAAAGAAAATTCTTTCCCATGGCAGTAGCTGTCTTAGGTTTTCACGTTTTCAAAGACCTCCAATTCAAACCCACTTCCTTGGAACAAACAGGCCCCAGAAACACTCCAATTCTAGCAGATCAGAGACCCATTATTTTATTGTAGGATAACGTAAGACTGGGGGAGAATGGGAGAGAATGGGAGAGAAGGGAGAAAGAGTTGGAGTTGCTATAGCAGGTTTCTGCTGTAGCAGAGCTTCAAAGGATCCCTTTCTCTGAGAGAGTGAGGGAGAGAGTTTTTCTATTGGCTTGGAACGTGCTGGGCGATCGGTAGCGGAACTGATGGCTGAGATCATCTTAAGAAGCAATTGCGGGCCATTGTTCATGCAGGAGACTGTAGGGATGGAGATGGACAATCCACGTTGAGAATTACTAAAAACATTTAGTAATAGTCATAAATTTCAAAGATATTTTGAGACTCAACAAAAATTGAAGGCTAAGATCATCATCCTAGGAGGCTGTTCCAAAATAGCCCATAACAGCCACCTTGTTGCTCCATATTTTGCATGAGCTGGCCCATATATAGATGATCCCATCCATTCATCTGATTGCTCAAGCTTTCCATATATCTTATTGCAAAAATCACAAAAATTTACAATTATAGAAGCCTAAGCCTAACATCTAAAAACTGAGTTTTTGGTGGTTGAATTTGGACTGTTTTTTATAGTTCATACAGAGTTTGTAAACCTTCCGATTTTGTGGTCCAAAATTATACAATGAACGAGTCCGATCATCTAAAGCTGGGGTCCCGCCATGAAGAAACAAAAACAAGGCGGTTTGTGACGCTATTTCAGAACACGTGGCGACAGTATGACTGCCGTTTGGAACAACCTTACCACTAGCGTTTCATCGGGCTTTTCCCGATCCGCATGAAAATGGAACAGCACAGCTTTCACAAAACGGAAAGCTGGCGTCATTAAACGCGGAGGTTGGAAACTCCATAGCGCTCGGCTGCATGCCCCATGTAGCAGTTCATCGGCCATGGAGAAAGACCAGTAATACCACTGCTAGCCAAACTAAATGCTAAACTGAACTTCTGCCAAACGAGGGGTATTTTAGTCTTATTGAAACCGCCGTGGAGCTACACCGTGCAAAACCACGACAGCGACTTTGAACCCTTAAAGTATCGAAGATTTGTTCAAAAGAAACAAGTGGCAATTAATAAACAACCGTAAAACGAGAATTTCTATGTTACCTTAAATGCCTGACCGGAAATTGAAAATCTCGTTTTCCTATCACTTCTCCGGGAGATCGACGGACGAAGATCTCCTTTCACCACAAATCCGCGGAAAGAGAAAGGAAGACGAAAATGACGATATGCTTAGAACTGTGGGATTAGGATCTGAGAAACGGAATTCCGGTACCGGAGGGAAAAGATCCCTGAATAGAACCAAATCAGAAAAAAATTCATCGTATCTCTCAAAGATTTCCGGTGAAAAGGATGGTAAATGAGACAATTTTCTTCACAAAAATGACTGAAAAACCCGCAGAAAAAAAGATAGAGAAAGAGGCGATTACTCACCGATGAACTGCTAGAGAGCAGGTGCAACTTCTGTGTTGCGGAATCTCAAAAACAAACCGCATTTCTCAGAAGAGAGTCGTGGAGATCTTGAGATTTTAAGCGACTTCTGTTTCCATGGGGATGTGATTTTCTTTCTCTGTGTGTTTCATGTTTTTCTGATTCTTCTCTGGAGATCTAATTTTTCTGGTACCGGAGCTGGGTGGTATATATAAGGAATCGCAGTTAGAACGACAAAGCGTTAGAGAGAGAGAGAGAATCTCAGCACGTGGCTATTTAGCTAGGGGAAAGGGCTGACACATTAAAACTGAATTTATCAGACCAATTTACCCCTAAGAATATTTTAATGACAAACGAATGACTAACCTACATAGACAATACTGCCCTTGAATTAATTTTTCTATTGTGAATTAGTACGATGAATTATACGACAGTCTGGAGTATGTGGTACGGACGATCAAAATTCACAGCTGACGCCCCTAATTTGGTGATCTGAACCATTCATCTTCTTAATCGGACCTGCAATAAAAACGCCATCCATCAGACGATCCAAGTTTCAAATGGATGGCTATCATTTTTGACGGGCTAGCTTTCCAGTTTACACCTCATAACAACAAAGGACAAAGACCATTTTAACAGATGACATTGGCCATATAAAGGACGGGAATGGTGAATCTAAGACATGGTCCAGAAGATGAACGGTTTGGATGTTAGAATGTGGGTTGCATATTTCATCTTATGTATACGACTTTCTCAATTCTTTGATTTTTTTTAATTTTTTTTTTTGAAATGATGGGACCGAGGTGGTCACAGAACTACGATTACGAACTTAAGAGGAGATTATGTTCTGTAGTAACAAAAATCTCCCAATATTTGAAATTTTTTTTGACAAAGTTTGGACATTTTTGTCTCCCAAACTTTTCCATTAATTCAAAAGTTTTTAAAGATTTTACTAATTCTGTTAAAATTTACCAAATCAAAATGATTTTATAAAAGTAAACTTAATTATTCATCATATTTTCAAATATTATATGTGAATCTAGTTGCAAACTTAACTTAAACGCCTAGATTTACATTATTGAATGTATTTTTCTGAATTTTTTCCTATTTTAATGTAATACATGTAATTACACAATTATAATAAGTAAGTAAAACTTTTATCCTTTTTTTTTAAATGCATGCATTTATTTATTCTAATTGTGTAATTACATGTATTACGAAATAAATAATTTTTTAATTATTAAAGGTGTATGCGCGAGCCGTAATATCTTATCCTAGTATAGTTTGGTGGTAAAAGTGTGATTCATTCTGTTAACAACTAAAATAAAAAGGATAACCCAGTGTATAATATGCAAGGTCCGGAAAAAGGGTAAACCATGAGGCTCTATAGTATGTAGTCTTATCTTGCATTTTGTAATAGACATTTTCTACTCTTTGAACCGATAAGCTTGATGATTGTAAAACATCATGCTAATTTTGATAAAGGGCAGCCCTGTTGCACGAAGCTCCTGCTTATGTAGGGTCTGGGAAAGGGGTGGACTACAATGGCCTATAGTATGCAGCCTTATCTTGTATTTTACAAGAGGCTGTTTCCACGCCTTGAAGCTGTGACTTCGAGACCACATGAAGTCAATTTTTACCATTGCGCCAAGGCTCCCCTTCTAAAGTTATAACAAGATTGTGCCTATTAAAAGGTGGACTCGAGTGTTTTTTAATTTCAAAGAATATTAATATTCCGGCCTCATTATATTAACATACTCCTAAACCTTGATTGGGTTTTTAGGAATTTACACGTTATAAAACTTATATCTACGTTCAAATCAAAAAATAAAAGCTTGACGAAAAAATTTGTCAAGCTTTAGAAGTTGTCGTCATGTGATCTTGAGGTCACATATTCAAGGTGTGGAAACCGCCTCTTGCAAAATATAAGGTAAGACTGTGTACTTTAGGCCCTTGTGGTCCGCCCCTTTCCTGAACCCCTCATAGGCAAGAGCTTTGTGCACCAGGGCTGCCCTTTAATCTCATTATAACTTCAACTGAGCCCATCTCTTCAAAGATTGCATCAAAAATATTATCCATTAGCTTGATCATAGCTAATATCCCCTTGATTTTAAAAATAAATATTTTTAAATTCAAAGATACATTAACTAAGATAATCCAATGAATGAGATTTTTGGTGCATAATTAATTTAATACGCAGCTCGCTAAGATCCTTGGTGGTTTGGAACTTAAAAAGATGGGGTAATTGGATTTGTAGTTTGCCAAAGAGTGAGATAAGAATGTATCCAATAAGAAGTGGATTGCTGATATTAGGGCAGCCTCAGTACACAAAGCTCCCTCATATGCAAGGTTTGAGAAAGGGGCGGACTATAAAGATTTATAGTACGCAGTCTTATCTTGCATTTTTACAAGAGATTATTTTCGCAACTTAAACCCATAACCTCAAAGGTCACAAGACAATAGCTTTATCGTTGCGCTAAGACTCTCTTTTATTAGGCGCCTTGAAACATAACTAGTCTTAATTTTCAACCTAATGAAAACGGAGGTGAAGCCCATCCAATTACCAAAATTTATTTATTTTATATTTTTTTAGTTAGACACAAATAATAACACGGGGGCAGTCTAGACATTTCGACTGCTGGTTGGTTCATGAAGCTTCGTTATGAATGGGAGAGGGCACAGAAGGAGAATGGCAAATGTCCGGTTGCATGCAAAGGCGAAGGTTGGAGTCTCCACTTCTCGCCCTCCCAATGGCGCAGGCAAAAGCTTCCTTCTGTTTCTGCAGATTCCAACGGCGGCCAGAATACAATGGAAGAAGACCCTCTACGCGAAAATATCTTCACAAAAAGACGCACTTTTGCATGGCATCTACGAGATGCTTCTTCCGTTACGGAAATTTGGCTTGGATCTTCTGCGTGTGGGTTCCGCTCCTGCATGCACACATGCAATCGTCGATTACTTCTCTGTCGCGTTCTAACGATCGATTGGTTGTTCGGACGACATCAGCCGTCGATGAGTGAACGGAGAGACAAGGAATGGCTCTCAGTAAAGATATGGTGGGGACTGGGGAAAGTAGGCAGAATGAGACGGTAAATAAATGAGGCAGGCCCACTTTTGGTTTCTCTTGATGTCAACTCCTGTATAAAAGGGCAGCTCTGGTGGATAGCACGTTGTCATGGGCTTGCACTGTAAGGTCGTTGAGCAGGGCTTGAAGGCCTTAAGGAAGGCTTATTTAGGGCGTGGACATGGCTTAAGAAACTTAGGCCCGTTGTTGAAGACCCATGATACAAGGCTTGAATTTAGAAGGCCTGGATTTTAGAAACCTCCATGTAAATATCTTGAGAGGAGAAAGGTTAGAGACTTGTGTAGAGTATTCTAGAGAAAGTCTAGAAGAGTTCTTAACTGTTAGATTTTTGGCATTTGTAATGATCCGGACCATCCATTGAGGAGGTGGATGGAGGAGAACAAGTATAAATAGATGAAAGCTCCTCACGTGTAATCAATCTCAGCTTTGGTTAAACTCAATAGAGTTAGATAGTTTCCTTCTGAGTTCCTCTCATTATTTCTAAGGGTGAGTGAGTGTAGCCCTAGCAAGTGAGAGTTTGGGAGATTAAAGACTAACTTGTGCCAAGAAAAAGAGTTGTGCACAAGTACCACACGGGTTTAGTAAAAGTGAAACTGCGACCCCGTAACAATGTGGACTGCAAAGGTTAATAACATGCAACTTTATCTTGTATTTTGCAAGAGGCGAGAACCCATGATCTTAAGGTCAAACGACAACTCTACTATTGTGCCAAAGCTCCCCTTCATCTAAACTCCTACACGAGATCTTTAGTAATAAAGGACAGAAAGTCCTGCTTATAACAGTGTGTGTGTTCTACTTATACTGATTGCAGTTTGCTGGATTGCAATAATCAACTTCACAGATATCTTGTTTATTATGATTGGATTTAATCTTACTTGTTTGGATGCATAATGCCGTGTTTTTTTTTTTTTTTTTTTTTTCTGTAAAGGAAAAGAGAGAGATAAAGCTCTCCTTTTTTATGAATGCCTTCCCTTTTTAGTCTTCAAAAAAATATTAAAAATGGATGTCTATAAACATTCAATGGGTCGTTTCTAGCCCACTCCCAACATGAGGTTGGATCTAAAAGAGAAAAGGAGCGTGTATTGTGATAACTGTGGACTCTTATCAGATTCATTAATGATGGCGGTTTCAAGGGATTTATTGCAATATTGAGAGCAAAGAAACTTAGATGAAGGGTAATTTTGGTGCACGAAGCTCCTGCTTGTTATCTTGCATTTTGCAAGAAACTGTTTTCACGCATTGAACCCGTGACCTTAAAATCACACGACAACACTTTTGCCATTGCGCCAAAGTTCAGCTAAGAAACTTAGATATGGAAGTAAAATTCGCAGCGTGTTTGACCTCATTTTCCAATCCTCCCCGGATTTGGTAGATTTCACTTGTTAATGGAACAAATAACTGTGGACGACACTTGTCACTGTCCACCGCCTCAGCCTTGTTGAAGCCCATCTTGGAATCAACACATCACTAACCAAAAACTAAATGTAATTCTTGGTGGGTGAATGCATATGGTTATTAACCGTACGGATAGAGTCAATGCAGTGGCAGAGAAGGGTTTTTTCTTGTTCTTCTTTTTTCCTTTTTTTCTTTTTTGCAAAAATGCCATTATATTTTGGCAAATTTGCAAAAATTTCAATGTTTTTTAGTTTTGTAAATTTGTTATTAAGTTTTTGAAGCTTTAAAAAACTGCCATTTTGTTAGGTTTTCATCCTCTTTCCCTATTAATTTTTTATAAAATTCTCATATTACTCTTCTCTAACAGACCTGCTACCTTGTAGACATAGACGAGACTTTGGCTACCAAGTTTAATGACTTTTCAATGAAATTTTTTAGTAAAACTTGGTATCTAACATAATTCAATACAAGAAATCTAGTGCAGTTACATTTCAACAAAAATCAACCAATAGGGAGATGTTCAATCGCAAACATATTATGTTCACCAACTTATACAATAGTACATACAACCTCATAGATGCAGACGTGATTAAGTTGCCGAATATGGTCACTAAATTCAATAAGTTACCAATGCAAAATTTCAGTCAAACATGGTACCTAATACAATTCAATTACAAGGAATCTAATACGGTTAGATTTCAACAAAAACCAAACAAAAGTTAATCAACGAAAATCTCTAAAAAATAATTGTGCTAGATAGAGAACATTGAGAAGAAGAAGGCCCGAGTCTTAAATTTTTAATTTTCAATTAAAAATGCATCAAACCAAGAGCTTAAATTTTACTACTCTCGTTGTCAGGGCAAACAATTACAGTATTTTGCTTAAGTTTTGAACTTGAATTTTTCTTTAATTATTATGTTTCTGATTTATCCAAAGCATTGGTTACGTTCTTATTTGTGTTAGAAAGAGTTTTATATTAATATTTTGAGAAAAATCAAGTTTAAATTATTAAATTTCATTGAAGAAGCTTAACAGGAACTGTTGTGCACGTTGGTAAACATGATATGTTTGTGACTAAATATGTTCCTATTGGTTGATTTTTGTTAAAATCCAACCTCATTAGATTTCTTCTTATCAAATTGTATTCAGTACTAAGTTTTGCTAAAACTTTCCATCGGTAAGTCAATGAACTTAGCGGCCAAAGTTGGCAACTTAATCACTTTTGCATCTATGCAATAGCAGGTAGGTACTGTGCCCAAGTTGGTGAGCATGATATGTTTGTAAGTGAATATGTTACTATTGATTGGTTCTTATTGAAATCTAACCTTACTATTAGATTTCTTTCTATCGAATCGTATTAGGTACTAAGTTATGCAGACACTTTCCATCAAAAAATCAGTGAACTTAGTCATCAAAATCGGTAACTTCACCAAATCTGTCTTTATAAGATAGCGGGTCCATTAGACAAAGATAATATTAAAATTTTGTAAAAACTAACAGGAAAGAAAGATGGAAAACTCACAAAATGGCAAATTTGCAAAGTTCATAAAAACTTAATGGAAAATTTGCAAAATTTAAAAAATGTTAGACTTTCTTGCAAATATGCCAAAATGTATGCCATTTTTGCAAAAAAATCCTTTTACAAAGGCAGTACATGGAGAAGAACTACATTAACATCTCAGTCAACCAATGGCGTTCTTTGTTATAGCTTTGGCTCATCTGATCCACCAGACAGCCAACCCATTACGGAAAGTTGCCTCCTGTTCCTTACAACCGCACAAACAGCAAAGAAAACCATCAAGCAATTAAATAATGAAAGCTCTTCAGAAGGAACCAAGATAGTGTCTCAGTTTTCTTTGTACTTTCATGTGTCTAGCTCCCTGCAAGTTCACTAAAGATTGTTGTGCCATTTAGGATATTGATTTGAGTTTGGCGCCGAGTTACACTTCCACTAGTCACAAATTATTGTTAGTTAAAATGGTCAAAATTTTGCCGCATAAAACAAAGTTACATTGAATAGGTAAAGGAATATATTGGTGAAGTTACATGAGAGTGAAGGGAAGTGAACCCATCAATCCTCTATTTCCTCTCTGCCATCCTTTTCCGGATCTCATGAGCTGTGTTGAAGATGCCAAGGGTTGGCTTGTTACAGACGAAGCACTTCTTGTTCTTCGAGTGGTGCTGTAGTTTAAGAGAGAAGTAGTCAGATTACGTACATGGAAGCACAAAAGAACTAGAAGGTTGGAATCATAGTGGAACAGGCAATGGCATATTAAAAACGTGAATAACATGGCTGCTTGTACATGACAAGAATGACAACTCATTCAATTTCAGATCAGGAGCAGAAGATAAAAGGCTAAAAGATGATTCACTGGTTTTTGAGTAATATCACCTTGCTTTCTATAGGGGATAGATGTTCACACACAAAGATGTGCTTGAGTTCTGTCACTCAGTAAGAATGCGAGGGTTGGAGCAGTGGTATTTCCCCATCCCATTGCCCTTAAAATATATAAAATAAAGTAAAAAGGGCAGCCCGTTGCATGAAGCCCCAGGTATTTCGAAGTCCAGTGAAGGGGTGGACCACAAGGATCTATAGTAAGTAGCCTTACCTTGCATTTCTGCAAGAGGCTGTTTCCACGTCGCAAAAGCGTGACCTCAACGTCACTCTCTTATTTGCCGCATCTGTTCTTGTTTAAGGCCAAGTTTCAGATGGAGCTGGAGAACTCACTGATTTTGACCCAAGAAAAAAAGAGAAACAAGTTCTAGTTTGGTACCGTGGTTAAAATGAGGTTGAGGACCTTGGTAGCAATTGCCTTCCACAACCAAGATGTCTGTATATAGATGTTCTTGACGGAATGATCAACGCCTAACTCATAACCAATAACCACATTTGAAGATGACTACAAATGGGTAAGTGGGAATAGGAAGTTTGTCTCTGTGATGAGACCTTGGGGCATATGTTCCAGTCTGATTCAACCAGGAGCTAAGAGCAACGAAACGTCATGATGTTGCTGACAATGAAAATCATTTGGAAGTGAGACATTTGGGAGTTCCTTGAACTAAAGCACTTGGCACAGTCTAGGATCTCGAACTAACTGAGACCAATGAGTTCAAGAGTAACATCCACAGAGTTAATGACTCACTCTAATCAAGTTTTCCCAGTTAATCGAGCCTAAACAGTCACCAAAACCTTGGTGCCAAGAATAGCTTGCTTGCTAGAAACCCTACCCATTTGACAGAACTGTTTCATTGTAGAGATTTCCTTGTTCAAGGAACACTGGACATTTCTATATGAGAATGGAATATCTATTCGGACATAATACATCACTGTGTAAATATTTTCTGCGAGCTGGGAGCCATTCTGTTATTAGCTGCTGAATGTCTTTTTCAAAACATGACATTAGTCCTGGAGCTGATTGTGCTAATGGGCAAGTGAAAGTTCCAGCAGCAACCAGAACCTTGTTGAAGCTCAAATAAGAAAGCAATACAATTGTACAAAAACCACATTCTAGCAGAAATTATCCAAAACCTGAAATTTTTTCCAGATGATCTGAGCAGACAAATGGCTGAGGGTTCTTTTAAATGAACAAAAAGTTAAAAAGCAATGAACAGACTTTTATGCCTAGAGAAGAAGGAGAAAAAGATCACTTAGTAACTTGGAACCTGACTAGTATAAGGTTATTTATTGAGAAAAGGAGTCCATCTTTTCTCAATTTGTGATCCACAATATTTAATCACAAAGATGATGTACAAGTAATACAAATTAAGGATTCACGGAAGGTAAAGGAGATCCAAATTTACTGAAGATGAATTATTTGGGCTACTAGAGCATGAAAGGGTGCAAAAAGAACTGGAAGGACAGCAGCTAATATTTTAGGAACACAAAAGACAACATAAACAGAATTCAAGAACCTGCTCTTACTTGCAGCATCTTCAGTGTTTATATGACCAAGGAGTTGGCTTATGCATGCATGAAGAAGGTGATATGTGCCCAAGACTGTCAGACTTCAACTAAGTGATGGCCCCTCTCATTTTAATTCCAGTGTTGGCTGCACAGAAAATAGTAACCGCTCGTGTTTTTGTGATTGCTGGGGCAGAGAACTTGTGAGAAAATCAGTGCTCTGAGAACTCAGAGCACAGAATAATTATTAGGGTTAGTAAAAGAATCAAAAGACACTTTGCAGTAGATAACACGAGGAGAGAGATATAGAGGAAGTGACCTGCAATGAAGAATGAACTTCAGGAATTTGAGAATGTGGGTAACTGAGGGTTCACATTAGTTAGAATAGTGTTTGGCGGCTTCCAAAACATTAATTCATAGGCATTTAACCCTTGCAGAGAGGCATGAAATCTGGGGTTTTTCTCTTGAGCTGGGCATTCGAAAGAGTGGCTGACCAAGGGTTCATACCCGCTAAATTATGTTTGGTGGCTTTCAAGACAGGAAAACCATAGACATTTAATCAGAAAACTAGCACAGATGCTACTTGGTGTGGACGAGAAGTCTAAATAACAGGATTGGATTGATCTGCAATTCAATCACATTCTGGAGTTCTTAGGAAACAACACCATTCAGCAATTAAGGTTTCAACTATAATAAAATAGAATAAGAAGAAAGAGAGGCAACAGGGAAGAGAGAAGGAATAGGAGAACAAATACACCTGTAAGCAACCAATTGGCAGACAGGGCTACAACATGGCTCTTGTGAAAGGGTCTCTTGTTTGTGCCAGAATGTAGATCAACCCTCTCTAGGTGCGTTTATTAAGTTGACGAATAGCACGAGTACTCTCCAACCAAAAAGTCTACTATCATGATATGAAATCATTAATTCCATTATGGCATGAAATAATGAAGTTCATGGTGGCATCCTATCATTGATTGGGAGCAACAGGCATGCGAAGCCAGTAAATACTGCCTACTTCTCCAGTTTCTGTTAAAAGAGAGAATGATAAAAAGGAAGTTGACACACATCAAACTAGGAACTAGAGAAATCAGAAGTTGGATAGAAAAAACTAAAATAAAAGAACAGCCCAGTGCGCAAAGCTCCTGCCTATGCGGGGTCCAAAGAAGGGGCGGACCACAAGGGCCTATAGTAGGCAGCCTTACCTTGCATTTTGCAAGAGGCTGATTCCACGCCTTGAACCCATGACCTCAAGGTCACATGACGACAACTTTTCCCATTGCGCCAAGGCTCCCCTTCCATAGAAAAAATTAAAATACTAGCTTTTTTCTGCGACACCCGATGCAAAAGCCAATTTTGGATGCTTATGGACTACTCATCAATTAAACACTAGTCTTCTAGCTATAGAAGCAAATTTCTACTCTTTCTCTGACCATTTATTAAGTTATTCGTACTGTCAGACATTGAAATGTCTCTCCTCTTGGGTATCGGAATTGTTTTAGAACTGTTCATGGCTAGAGGAATACTGGATTTCCTTTATCGCATCAAAAAAACCATTGGGGTGGCATGCCTTGCCAACTTCCTCTCTTCTTCCAAAGTACTCATCATTCAAAAGTAGATTTACAATGAGTGGCATCCACCAACAATTCCCACAGAGGGGAAAAGGGAATGGATAGTATCCACTGTAGCAACTCAAAGTCATATGGAGTTGAAAATCAAGAGACCCCTCTTCCATGGCCTTGCTTTCGTCATAGTGGGAGTGACGAATAGTGGCTAGAGCAGTAAGATCAACAATCCCTTTTCTACCAAATACTAGGCAAAACTACTTCAGAATACAAAATCTATGATCACTTGTTATAGTTCATTAAGTATAATGTGTTATTTCCTACAAAATAAGCTTTGCTAATAACAATTTGGTCCCTAAGTTTGCTATTGATGTTTGTAGTTAGTTTCTTATTTCAGATTTTACTTACAAAAGCAAGATCACTTGTTCTTTCTTTCTTTCTTTTGCACAAATCAGTGGAACATAGCCAGGACACACGAAGAAAAACTAATCACATAATTATAATTTATATCTCGCATCGTATTTGATTAGTAATTGTGAAAACTTAGTTTTAACATCAGTTCTTGAGGATATTAACTGAGTCTACAGCTTGATAGCCTCTACTATTAATCATGATTAAACTTCTGCATTATGTATCATCTCTAGGCTTCAGAGAGCATATTATGCACTCATGAAGCACTAATTCTGTCAGAAAAAAGGCGCATGCATCTTTCTCTTTAAGGGTCTCTTGATAACCTGCCAGTATGGACATAAAGGGCAGTACCATCTGGTACATCCCACCATAAGGGAGCAACCAAGGATGTCAAAAGATTGATGGACATGTGAGACAAGTATGGTACACCAAAAATAACAATTATGCAATCAAAATCTTCAAGCTTAAGCCAAACTAAAACCATAATTAAGCCGAAATCTCTATGAAAGACAATAAAGAGGGGAAAGTATGGAGTTTTGAAGAGCCGGAAAAAGAAAAGTAGTACTGCTAGCATAAATGTTCAACCAGTAACATAAAAAAACCAGTTCAAAGACACCCTGTACACACAGTATAGTTAGAGTTGTATGACACCACAACCATTCCAAAGTAGACTCCTAATCTTTGTCTAAGACACCAGAAGGTATTTTCAAACAGGATTCCAATTATACTTCTAAACAAAAGCTACCATCCTAAAAGGCTAAAGCCAGTCCCTACATATGTTAAACAGACACTTCATAAAATCCACATAATAATTCATCAATTCCTCTGGCAGTCTAAATAAACATCAGAAACTACCATTAATCAATTCGTCAAAATGATCGAACAAAGGAAAAATTTTCAAAAAATTGGTACCTTAAGAGCACAGTGCTCACAAAAATAGTGCTTGCATTTGGTAACAACAGGATCCTCAAACGGCTGCCGGCATATGAAACACGCAAATGGCAACTCATCATCGTCATCATCTTCGCTCGCTTCTGCTCCTGGCACATCACCATCATCACCACCCATTGCCAAATTCCTCTTCCTCACCTTCTCAGCTTCCTCCCATTCCCTCTCCATCTGCCATCCAGACTTATAATCCCCTCTATCGTGCATGAACTTACAAGAGTCTCCAAATCCACAATAACCAGTCTCCTTGTAATCTTTACAAATATCCGGCTGGTAATCGAACCTCGCCGATGCCCTAATATGTGCAGAAGCCCTAAGTGGTCCATGCGCCCCACTCGCCTTCTCGCCGGAAACTGTATGCTCTCTTCTGAAACCAGCCTTGTAATCAGTATACCCATGAATGCCTTTATACAGTTTCTCATCTTTGCTTTCCTTTTTCCCCTTCAGAGATTCTTCTGCCTGCTTGAGAACCCTTTCTCGGATCGCCCGAGCATCTCTATTGAACTCAGTTTCGGTTTCTAGGGTTGCAGTTGCTCTACTATCGTGCTGTACTTGAATTAACTTCGAAGACTCGTAATGGAAAACCCGGTCATCGGTATCTTCGTTTGATTCTCCGGATTCCCCCTTTCTTCGGGACGAACCGGATGAGAAATGGAGTTTGTTATAAGCTATTTGGGGCTTTTTTAGCTTCTGAAAGATTGAAGAGTTTCCAGATTTATCGTTTTCTTCTTTTTCGTGCTCATCTTCAATTGTTCGTTTCCGGATGTTTTTGTTCCTCGTGGCTTTCCGGAAGAAGTTGCAGACTGAGAAGAGAAGAAAAGCCCTAGATTCATGAACAGAGAGGCGCTCAAAATGAAAATAAACACGGCGAATTTTGCAATAAAACCGAGGAAATTTACCTGGTTCAGATGGTCGTGTTTCGCCGGCGTCTTCGGTTGAAGGCTCACCAGAATCGGCCATTAAAGAACAATCGGAGAGAGTTTCCTAGCCTTCTGCAGTAGCTACACTGCCTGCGCCTGCTGCTGCTTCTTCCGCTCTGGAGCTCGACTCGTTTGGGCTTTTGTTTTGGGATCAAATATTGGTACGGATAGAAATTAATAACCGCGCGCCTTTTGCATGTCGTATTATAACGCCGCCGTTTGCGTTGTCCCCTTGCAACTAGCTGGGCCTCGCCTATTCATTATCTAATCCGTTCATCTGATTGATCCGCGTCAAAATGCACATAAATTTGGAATGATTCTAGCTTCTTAGAAATTCTATTAATGGGTTAGACATTTTGATAAACCAGGCACAACGGTTAAAGTTATCGTGGTGTATAACTTGAAATCATGGGTTCAAAGCGTGAAAACAGTCTCTTACAGAATACAAGGTGAAATGCCCCTTCCGCAGACCCACACAGGTAGGAGCCTTGTGCACCGGGCTGCCCTTTTTACATTTTGATAAACAAGGGTCCAATTGTCTAAATGTAACTACAAAACATGATTTTGGGGATGCTACAATTGCTCAATCTATTCATCGTCGAAAGCCAAGCAATTAGATGAACTGCCGGATCATCCATGTGGAAGGGGCCTTCAATGGAGCATCTTTTTAGCATTCCTTCACGTGGGATGTAACTATGTTCTTGAAATTCCAATGATCCTGACGAGGGGAATGTTAAATTGATGGCTGTCTAGCGGCCACATTTTATGGGGCTCACCTCTGAATTATCCTACTCGTTCATCTCGTTGCTTTATATTTAGACGTTTGATAGATAATAAAATTATGTGATCTGGATGACTCTAGATTCTAAAATGTACTTGTAATCTTGTGCTTAGAAACAGATAGTTTAATAACTACATAAAAATTGTATAATTTTATAGCGGTTAGAATGATCTAAATTACATGCTTTTTTTTCTTTTCTTTTTATCTATAATAGGGTATTAATGATGCTTGAAGGGTAGCCTTGGCACAATGGTAAAAGTTGTCGTCATGTGACCTTGAGGTCACGGGTTCAAGACGTGGAAACAGTGTCTTGCAAAAAATTCAAGATAAGGCTGCCTACTATCGGCCCTTGTGGTCCACCCCTTCCCCGGATTCTGCATAGGTGGGAGCTTCGTGCACCAGGGCTGCCCTTTTTAGGGTATTAATGCTGCTTGAGATGAGATGATCTAATGTGATATGAGATGATACGAATCATATCGCTATTAGTTGTGCTTGAGCTGAAACAATATATCCTCATCGCATTGTTAGTGGTTTAGATTCAGATAATGACCATCTTGATTTAAAGTCGAATTGTCAATGCAAATATATTTGCACATGTACAAACCATGTCTTTCTGATTGGATGATTCTAGCATTATAAAAACCGTGTCTTTCAAAGTTGAATTTACAGAGTTGTTACATAAAATTTCTAACCATTTATATCTTGTAATAAAAAGTACCTTTTTTAATTGTTAAGTTAGACTCTTATTGGATTTTAGGCATTTTTAAGTAGGAAAAACTCTACTTGTCTTTTATATTGTCCACTTTTAAAGGTTAGTAAGTGTCCATCCCTCTTCTTAAAGTATATATTTACTTTAGCTAGGTTATATAAAAGGGCGGCGCCGGTGCACAAAGCTCTCACCTATGCGGGGTCTGAAGAAGGGGGGGACCACAATAGCCTGAAGTAGACAGCCTTACCTTGCATTTTTGCAAGAGGCTAATTCCACGCCTTGAACCTGTGACCTCAGGGTCACATTAACATATAGCTAGGTTATATGTTAATGCAAAATTAAGTATAGCTTCCTCATCTCATCTCTTTCTCCAATACTATACTGCCCATGTACCCTATTATATCCTCCTCTTTTTTTCTCCCCATATAACCATTAAAATCTACTCCTATAAAATACTCTCTCCGTGTTGGAAATGTCTTGCATGACTCTCTCTATATCTTCACAGAAATGTCTTTTGATTCTATCTTCTTACCCTACTTATAGTGCATAAGCACTAATGACATTTATGATCTTCTCTTTTAGAATAAGTTTTATTAGTATCATTTAATCACTGTTTTTTTAACGTTTACAATTTTATCATTTATCTATTATTATTCCTACGTCATTTTTATTATTGTCCTTTCCTATGTACCATAGCTTATACCCATTGATTTCCTAGTTTTAGCTACTTTTCATTTGGTTTCTTGGACACCAGTGATGTTGACTCTCCTACGTTTTATTGCATCCCCTAATTTTAGACTCTTATATGTCAATGTGCAAGTATTCTATATAGCAATATAAATCTTGTTCTCTTGACCCAACCTATTTATTCACGTATTTCTCGAACGGTGCGAGAACCTATGCATACTTTTCATTGCGCCTAAGCTTTGATGTAGTGCGTCACTTTCCAAAAGTAGCTCCAATAGCACTTGCCTATTTTTCACTGCACTAGGATTAGATGTAGTGTTATTTTTGCAATAACACTTTAGCAGCCTTTGTCTATTTTCCACTTCAATTTGGAATTCAATGCAGATTGTCACTTATGGGGAATGCCCTAGCCTAAGAGAATGTCACAAACCGATTCATGCATAGGATTTGCTATGAGTTTTCCTTGCCAGCTAATACTAGAAGCAAAACCTTCCTCCTTTGTCTGGGCTTAGAACCGTCTGCAATAAAACCATATAAAATTAAAACCACACAGGCGGAGTTATCCAATCTCTAATATGTTTGAACTACTAGTTAGCAAAGATATTAATAGGTGACACAATTTCTCTTAATATCAGCTCATTGACAATTACTAAATCACCCTTAGCACAATTTCTCTTAATATATGAACGTGCAATTTTAATTTAAAAAAATATGATGTACGTTTACATTGATGCACATGTTTTCCCTTAGCACAACTGAAAGTGGGTCCCACTCTTGCAATGATCTAAACCAATTATTCTATTGCATATGTTATGTCACATCAAAAAATTCTTCACCGTTGGATGATTGTTTATGTTTTAGAGATTAATTTAGACATTACATTTTTGTTCTCCAGCCATCCATTTAATGACCACAAACAAGGGCTTAAATAGTGAACCTGGTGTGTGGTTCATCATCAGCATGCCTAACAAACAGAGGTATTGATCAGGGAGTAGCTATGCCTCGTTGAAATAAAAGGATAGTCCCAGCGCAGGAAGCTTTCATATATATAGGGTCCAGGAAAGGGGCAGACCACAAGGGTCAATAGTATACAGCTTTGCATTTTATAAGAGACTATTTTCACCCCTTGAACCTGTGACCTCAAGGTCACACGACAACAACTCTACCGTTGTGCCAATAAATTGAAGTTTTCGTTAGACTATAAACGCAGCATCTTAGTAACAAGTCTCTTGCGATGGATGACATAGTAAATGTTCGGACTAGATAGCATCATGCATTTGGTTATAGAAGAGAATGTTTCTTACAATAATAAATGATAAAATAGTCACCAAAAATGCATATTAACCAACATTAATCTTTATTAACGGGTAAATAGGCACGGAAAAGGCATATTAGACACCATAATGGTTGAGTTGATTCTTGGTAACTTTGCATTTGATTTTTAAAAGCCGAACTTTTTGAAGATCTAATGATAATTAATAGCTAGTTAGCAAAAACTACCAAAATTAGGAGTTTAAAAAAAAAATTATATTAAAACAAAGTCAGCTGATTTGTCTCTCATGAAATCACTAGTTTAAGATGGATGTTCTCCTTGTAATTCCTCTCCCATTTACATAGCTACAAATCCCATAACTCAACCATTTCAAAATTTCTCTATTCCAAAGATTACCATCATGTCATGGACTTTATTAAGTTGCAAAGCTTGTGACCATGGCCTACAAGTTTTCAATAAGGCATGTTTAACTGATAGACTTGCCTAAGAGATCGAGGCCCATTTTTAAAGATCTATGGATCAAGGCTTAATTTGGTTTTTAAAAGTTTCCTTGTCAATATCTAGAAAAAGAAAAACTTAGATATTATATAAAAACTTCTAAAAATAATTCTAGAATGATCCTAAGCCATTACATGAGTAACATAGAATAATCCTAACCATTTATTTAGGAGGTAAATGAAGATTAACATACATAAATATGAGTTAGCTCCTTATTTATAATTAGCTCAGCTTAGATTTCTTAATTGAGTTCAAGTAAAGAATAACAGATTTTCTTTGAGTGTAAGGTAGGCTAGGAGTGGAAGGTGACTTGTGCTTTGCAAAGGAATAACACACAAGTGCATGTGCGAAACTGCAACCCCGTAGCAATCACCTGTTGATGGAATCAACTAAAACCAAAGAATAGTGCGGATGGTTTTGCGCCCTGCGGCACTGGTATTTAGGCATTTTCTGTCCAAAAATCTTAAAATCAATCTTCAACTGAGATCATTCCCAATCCCTAAACACTTCCTCGAGGAGAATGAGAATAAGAGAAGCTTTATTATCTTGACTTTCGACCGGTGGGGGAAGATTTACTTAGTCGTTTAATATCAATCCTCACAATACGAGTAAACCACGGAGCCAGTTCCCAACCAAGAACGGTATCTGCACCTTTCAACATCTTAAGAAACCCCTGAGACTAGCCACTCCTGGAAATGATGGTTTGAGATGGAAAAATGCATCGCCGACACAATGCTTTATTGCAAAATTTTCATTTATAATTTTCGGATTCCAAGCAATGGGGATTTACCCCTCCGACCTCTACAAAATTGGATTATTTAATACTCAGACTTTCCGATGAAGGCATCGTTATCCTGCCTTAAAGAACAGAAGATTCGAATGGCTGGTGTTGTACCCAGTTATTAATGTTGGTAAAAGAACAATCAACTGGGTCAATTGACTCCGTAGACCCATTTCTCTGCATTGCTTATATAATTAACCAACTCGCTGGGTTGGAACCACAAGGCAATCTCGTCCTTGGCTGTTTCTGGCCCATCACTCCCGTGGATGATATTTCTGTATACAAATCATCGGTCAAATCTAAAGTATGGCACAGAAGGAATTGTAGCAATGCAAAATACATGAACACATGAACTACTGTCAATGGAGTTCCACAATGCAAGTCAATAGCTTGATTTGGCTTGGTTTAGATTAATACCTTCCAACGACGACTGCCAGGTCACCCCTGATGGTTCCTGGCTCTGATTTCTGTGGGTCGGTGGCTCCAATAAGTTTCCTACCGTATTTTATGACATCTTCACCTTCCCAAACCTACGACACATTGACAGAGAAAACGTACATAGTAGACAAGGATGGGTATTTGTTTGTTTAGATTAAACAGCCTTCAGTTTCTTACCATGGCAAGGACAGGGCCAGAGCTGAGGAAGTCACATAGGCCACTAAAGAAGGGCCTTTCCTTCAGATCGTGGTAATGCTTCTGTGCAAATTCTTTGGAAGGAACCACTAACTTAATGGCTACAAGCTTATATCCCTTGCGCTCAAAGCGTGAAATAATTTCTGCTATCTGAAAACACAAATAATCTAGGTTGGGACATGCTTAAGAGAATAAAATGATACAGCCCAATAGGCCCGTGTAATGGTCTCAAAGCAAAAAAGAACTGGTTCCAGTTAGAACAATTAAAATAGCACCAAAACCAACTGGATCTGTCAGTCATGTAAATAAGCTTAAGACTTATTAAGGAAAACTTCGAAAGACAAACTGGTTGGCGAGAGCATGAATGATGAACATTAGCGACAGCAGACAAAATGTCGGGGAAAACATCCCTGCAAAAGAAATGATGATAATACAAAGGCGAGGATGGAATGTCAATGCCGTGACTGGCATGCAAAACTAGCATATTAAACAGTCAATTTTTTATGGAACTGGAGGACGAAACCAAAAGCTATTCATGTTTAACTTGATCAAATGATCGTTGAAGGAAAAGAAAAGTGGACAAGATGTCAATTGACTCAATCGTTCTAGTCAGGGAGCCTTGGATTAGTGCTTACCAGTCCTCTCTGGACTCCATCAGGTTTAATTGCAATAAAAGTACGTTCCAGCTGAAAAGGAAAACACCGTCAAACAAAAGAAGTTAAAGATGTCATACAAAATGTGACATAATAAGTAGAAGATCATACAGTTCCCATGAAGGGAATACCTCTGCAGCATGTGCCTCCTGCTCCTGAAGCATGTACACTACAAACAATAAAAATGGGTATTAGAAATTTGGTACTGCACAGCAATACTCTGCAATATTGTGACATTACGTCAGTACCATATCATGATTGCATTAGAACAGAACAACAAGAACATCAATGTCCTCAATTGCTCAACCACAGAACCTGTGGAATTTCCTACATGACAACGCCAACTACATCTGTAAATCCAAATAAATCATGCTGACAAAAGCAACATAATGAAAACTGAGCAAAACTGCTCGGATACCCTTCCTGCAGCAGAGGCAAATGGAACCTAGAGGTCCTGAGCTGTGTGAAGAAGCAGTTCTCAGACCAAGTGAAATTTTATTTATCCTTGAGTCTGGATATTTGTGTGCGTATGCATAGTCACACAACTCTTTTCTCCCTTTCTGAATGTTGCACAAAGGCAAACACACATCCAACAGCAGCCTCAATCTCATGGTCAACATCAATGTCTGCCTGCAGAGTTGCATAGTGGCACACCTTGTCCAAGGTTTTTTACCAGCAGATCTTTCTCAAATCATCTCACAAATGAACCTTTTTTTCTTGCATGGAAAATTGTGATCAAGTGATGCAATTCCTTGCACCTACATCCCGACAAGTAAGAATGAGCAGTGTAGACAAGTTCCTCTAGAGATACATAGCATGACCAAGTCTTTGATGACTTGCAAGAAATCTTCTTATATCTAACTGTGATGAGTCCAAGAACTCACTCCCAAAAGTCAATGCACGGCTGGTGTAAGTGGAGAAAGCTTTACCCACACAAAGGCATTCAAGTATCTCGAAAGTTGTTATAGTCAAGTACTTCTTTTGCCTCCCGCTGCCATATCCACTTTTGAAGCTTTGGTTCAGAGTACAACAAACAAGGCGGACCTAGTAACTTAGTAACAAACGGCTGACCAAGCACAAAATCTAAGCTGCACGTTTGCTCAGATAAGTAACTTAGGCAGACAACGAAGAAACTTTAAAAACTGTAACTAAATTGGACTAGAAGCCCCTCAATTCTATCTCATAGTTCATTCAGACGGTGTAGAATGCCATCCTACATAACCCACCACTAGCTCCAAAAGTTTGACAAAAATTAATTACCCAATTGTCGTGAAAGGATCAGAAAGAAGGATTTATCAATGCAGGAAACTGAAGGCAGCGACAGATGAAAAAAATGATATGAGGCAGAATGTCGGGCGAAGTCTAGGTTGGCATTCATACTTAGAATGCAGCCCACGCCTTTTCTTCCAACCCGTGATCATGCTCGTGCATAATATATTTTCTTTACAAGAGGTTGCGAATGCCAAAATGCTATAACTCAAACACCAGCAGGAGCCCTCTTCATTTTCCCAATTCATCTGATCACTCCCAACAACATTTTCCTACTCAGACCTTTTACTTTCGAGCCATCATGTCCTTTCTTCCACTGGAAATAGCACAGACAGAAAAAATAGCAGCGAGAGAGTAAAGGAGAACTTATTTCCTAGATGGGAAAGGAACAGAAATACCAGAGCCTATAACATTAATATGGGGAGAGAGAGAGAGAGAGAGAGAGAGAGAGAGAGAGAGAGAGAGAGAGAGAGAGAGAGAGTGTGTTCTATATAAACTAAACACAAAAAAGGAGATTTGTTAGAAAGAACATCCATTCCTAGACTTTATTAAAAAGTGCAGACCTGCAAACCAAACTAGAAAGAAACATAAATTGCTTCTCCCAAAATAAGAACGTGTGCATTTTCCGAAGCACTCGGGAACCAGCATACAGTCCCAATACCTTATTGATCTCCAGGCATATTGCTTTTGGCCAAAAAAATTGGCAGGATACGTACATAGTTCATAAAAGAATGGTAATAACATCTATAGAAAACTCATGTGTTCTAGCAAGAGAGATGAAAAGTAAAACAGAAGAACCATAGTTATCAATTTCCTTTCCGATGAAATGCCCAAATTTTCGATCTACGTATAAAACCTCCAAAGAGTAAATGGCCCATTTCGGTTCTGTCAATTTCTATGGTCTTCCATCAATTTCAGCCGATTTCTTCATTTCAACCAAAATGGGTTTTGAAACTAAACGAAGAACAGAAAGGGTTTTCCTCTTTGTTCTTCCTATAAGGGTTTTCTTCTTCCTGCGTCTTCTACTCTTCCTCTTCCGTTTCTGCTGCTCTGCACAGACAAAAGGGAAAGAGCTTTCTCCTTCTCCTTCTCCTTTCCTTGTATCACCATTGATTATCGCCTCTTAGTTTGTTGTCCGAGGGTTTTCATAAAACCCATCTCGGTCTCGTTTAGCCGTTGAAAATATGTCGGTGAAAAGTTCGGGCTTTGCATATTATTTGGATAAACTTTTACCCAAGTTGTAAAGAGAAAATGCTGTTTTTGATAGTAACAGCCCTTTCTATTTGCTTAAAGCAAAATTTGTTTTTGATAATAACAGCCCTTCCTTTGAGTTTGAAGAAAAAAAGTTGTTGTTTTTTTTTTTTTAATAATAACTGCCCTTTGTGCACGTTTAAAAAGGGAATTTACCAAAGGGAACTTGTAGTCTAGATCTTTTTACATTCTTAGGGCCTTCTTTTCCAAATTAAAAACGCAATTTAGTTCAAAACTAAAATCGAAACAAAACTTTAATATTACCGAAATAGACACCCAAATAAAATTGAAAACAATGAGAAAAACAGAACAGAAATTTGCGTTCAGTGATGTCACATTACTAAGAAAGCAGGAAAACCACTAGAACAGAAAGCAACAGACAAGAACAGAAATTTCCTAACTCGAACCTGCTGCAGGAAGAACAAAGGCTCCAGAATTCCAGACCCTAAAAGCATTCTGGGAATTTGTCCTTCCATGCGCCGATGCAAAAGCAGGTACCATCCCTCTGAATGAAGTTGCCGCTGCTGCTGCCGCTGCCGCTGCTACTGGTCGCCCTCCTGCATAATATAAGAATTGGTGAGATAAATGTAACTAACTTGGTTACATATTAAACCTTAAATAATATGCAAGCCAACTCTTTTGACTTAACATTCCAATCAATATCAAGTGACAAATACGACTAGTTAAAACCATCAGTCAAAGACAACCATCTTAAATAAAATGAAAAAAGTACGACCAAAGAAAAAAGGATAGAAAGGAGAAAAAAGTGGAAGTTAAATCTAAACAGAAGAATTCAAATAAGATTTTGGCAAATAAATAGACCAATGGGATGAAATCTACAAGCTGGAGATATGTGGACACGTAAACACAGGAAAAGGATCAAAATCTACAAAGCTAATGACATACTTGAAACCCCCAACCCATATCCATGAAAAATTCAACAAAACAATCAAGCTATCTGGCAAAGTCCAGCCAATTATTGGAGAAGAAATGGGTCTTATTCTTTTTAATCGAGTAGTTACTAACTTGATTTATTCATGATTTTGGTTCTTTTTTCTTTCTTTTTTTGAACGGTAGACACCCGCACACCCTTAAGGAGTCTCAAACCCATAAAATGTACAAGCTGGAGATATGTGGACACGTAAACACAGGAAAAGGATCAAAATCTACAAAGCTAATGACATACTTGAAACCCCCAACCCATATCCATGAAAAATTCAACAAAACAATCAAGCTATCTGGCAAAGTCCAGCCAATTATTAGAGAAGAAATGGGTTTTATTCTTTTTAATCGAGTAGTTACTAACTTGATTTATTAATGATTTTGGTTCTTTTTTCTTTTCTTTTTTTAACGGTAGACGCCCGCACACCCTTAAGGAGTCTCAAACCCATAAAATGTACAAGCTGGAGATATGTGGACATGTAAACACAGGAAAAGGATCAAAATCTACAAAGCTAATGACATACTTGAAACGCCCAACCCATATCCATGAAAAATTCAACAAAACAATCAAGCTATCTGGCAAAGTCCAGCCAATTATTAGAGAAGAAATGGGTCTTATTCTTTTTAATCGAGTAGTTACTAACTTGATTTATTAATGATTTTGGTTCTTTTTTCTTTTCTTTTTTTAACGGTAGACGCCCGCACACCCTTAAGGAGTCTCAAACCCATAAAATGTACAAGCTGGAGATATGTGGACACGTAAACACAGGAAAAGGATCAAAATCTACAAAGCTAATGACATACTTGAAACCCCTAACCCATATCCATGAAAAATTCAACAAAACAATCAAGCTATCTGGCAAAGTCCAGCCAATTATTAGAGACGAAATGGGTCTTATTCTTTTTAATCGAGTAGTTACTAACTTGATTTATTCATGATTTTGGTTCTTTTTTCTTTCTTTTTTTGAACGGTAGACACCCGCACACCCTTAAGGAGTCTCAAACCCATAAAATGTACAAGCTGGAGATATGTGGACACGTAAACACAGGAAAAGGATCAAAATCTACAAAGCTAATGACATACTTGAAACCCCCAACCCATATCCATGAAAAATTCAACAAAACAATCAAGCTATCTGGCAAAGTCCAGCCAATTATTAGAGAAGAAATGCGTCTTATTCTTTTTAATCGAGTAGTTACTAACTTGATTTATTAATGATTTTGGTTCTTTTTTCTTTTCTTTTTTTAACGGTAGACGCCCGCACACCCTTAAGGAGTCTCAAACCCATAAAATGTACAAGCTGGAGATATGTGGACACGTAAACACAGGAAAAGGATCAAAATCTACAAAGCTAATGACATACTTGAAACGCCCAACCCATATCCATGAAAAATTCAACAAAACAATCAAGCTATCTGGCAAAGTCCAGCCAATTATTAGAGAAGAAATGGGTCTTATTCTTTTTAATCGAGTAGTTACTAACTTGATTTATTAATGATTTTGGTTCTTTTTTCTTTTCTTTTTTTAACGGTAGACGCCCGCACACCCTTAAGGAGTCTCAAACCCATAAAATGTACAAGCTGGAGATATGTGGACACGTAAACACAGGAAAAGGATCAAAATCTACAAAGCTAATGACATACTTGAAACCCCCAACCCATATCCATGAAAAATTCAACAAAACAATCAAGCTATCTGGCAAAGTCCAGCCAATTATTAGAGACGAAATGGGTCTTATTCTTTTTAATCGAGTAGTTACTAACTTGATTTATTCATGATTTTGGTTCTTTTTTCTTTCTTTCTTGAACGGTAGACACCCGCACACCCTTAAGGAGTCTCAAACCCATAAAATGTACAAGCTGGAGATATGTGGACACGTAAACACAGGAAAAGGATCAAAATCTACAAAGCTAATGACATACTTGAAACCCCCAACCCATATCCATGAAAAATTCAACAAAACAATCAAGCTATCTGGCAAAGTCCAGCCAATTACAAGAGAAGAAATGGGTCTTATTCTTTTTAATCGAGTAGTTACAAACTTGATTCATTAACGATTTTGGTTCTTTTTTTCTTTTTTTTTGAACGCTAGACACCCGCACACCCTTAAGGAGTCTCAAACACATAACATTCACAATTGAAACTGACTCTTGCATCACTGCTCCACACTCACACACACCCAATGATTTTGGTTAAATTATTCTCAACAAAGAAATTATCCCATACAAATCAATAAAATTTTGGTAGTTAATACAAATAAAATATATGGCCAGATTCTGAAAGCAGTAAACCACTCCAATTTTTGGCAGGTTTAACCAGCTTGCCTTGAGATGGCTATCAGAGAACTTCTTAACAATGCATAAGAGGACGGTAGCTGATTTCTTAGAATCTCAAAAGCTGCTGCAGAGATGAATTACCCCAAAGAAACTCACGCAACAACCTCTAGAATCACTCAATCTACAAGCCCAACCAGAAATCCAGCAAAAAATCTTATTCTGTTTACAGTATCA
Organism: Warburgia ugandensis; assembly: GCA_035236585.1. Taxonomy (NCBI): domain Eukaryota; kingdom Viridiplantae; phylum Streptophyta; class Magnoliopsida; order Canellales; family Canellaceae; genus Warburgia; species Warburgia ugandensis. The sequence goes on from CP141134.1 coordinate 71,558,514, forward strand.
CAACGATTTTGATCACTTTACACAGACAAAAGTAAAAAATTCACTTTGATCGGGTGGTTAGATTAAATTTATCCAAAAAACAAAAACATTAACTTATCAATGACATAAGGACAGTTGCAACAAAAAGAACTAAGGGGCCACTAGAAACTACAAAAAGAAGAAAAGGGTTAAACAATCATATCTAGATGAAAGGCTGAGATAGCAACATAGATCTGGATTCCTAGATTATGAAAAAATATTCCAAATACATAAGAACGAAAGTTTTGACAAAGACCACTTATGCGTAGAGTAATATGCTTTCCCTGCATACTTCTTACACAAGCAAATCTCACAGACAAAAACCAGTGAGACATGAAGAAGCATCATTGGACAGATTAAAGCCTCTTCACCACGTCAAGATCGAGGCAATTTAACGATATATACCAATGCAGATATAAGCTTTTCACAATGAACGAAATCAGAACTCTCTAGAAATCAGACTTTAACATTTGAAATGATTCATAAAGCATTGAGAGCAGTGAAAAATGATTTGAGGAAGAAAGGTGCTCAAAAGCAATAAAATTCGCAACATAGGTCAAAACTCAGGAAAAGCTTAGGTAATAAAGAAAGTAAAACTCTACAGTGAAAAGCACTTACGAAATCAAATAACAGAAAGAGAAAGGTTAACATGAATGAATGATTTATACAGAGTCTACCTGAGCAAATGCAGGTCAAAACTCAGGAAAGCACAGGTCATTAATGCAAGTAAGATTCCACAGCAAAAAGATTTACCATATCAAATAAACAATTAAGAAAGGTTAGAGATCAAAAAATAAAACAAAATTACAAAATACAGAAAGGTTAACATAATCACATGATTTATAGCAGATGCCTACCTCACAAAACGCAAGCTTTCTTACGAAAATAACTTGAACACAGAAAAAAAGAGTTCAAAGCAATATCACTTGCAAGTCTAGGTCAACACTCAGGAAAAACAGAATTCATCAGATATATTAACAAGAAAGCTTACACCCAGGAGAAAAGCACAACCAACTAGAAGCAAAGAAGAAGAGAAACAGGAACTATAAAGAGAAAAGGAAAGGTCAACCTAAACAAATGATATACAGCAAATACAGACCTGACAAACCGCAACCTTTAACATGACTTAACAGAGATAGGCAACCTTTAACGTGATTTCACAGATATAGGTACTAGAAAGCAAAAAAACTTCCCAATGCAGTTCAAGGAAAAGCAGAATTCACAAAATTTAGTAATGACCAAACCTAGATCTAAGGCAAAAGCAAAGATCAACATAATCAAATGATTAATAGCAGATCAACACCCAGCAAATCTCAATCCTGCAAAGAAAGAAATCATGATTTGCAATTTCAAGCGATCAAACTCGCAAATGTGGGACAAATTTCAGGAAAAGCGGAACTCGCCGAACGTGGTATCGAGAAATCGAGATCTAGTACAAACTAAGCTAGATCAAAAGGCGAAGATGTAGACATGACAGTGGAGTCGACTGCGAGCAAAGGAAACTGGAAAAGCTCACCAGCAAAGAGCGGCGAGTTTCTAGAGGCGGAAAGGAGAGATTTTACGGCCTTGGAAGCAGATCTGTAGATTTGCGAACTCATTTTCGGCAGCTGATTTGGAGAAGAAAACCGGACAAAAACTCAATCGGAGCTCTGGTTTTCGGAGAGAGGCTTCGGTTTTCAGTTGACAGAGGGGCGTTGATGGAGTCAGTCCGAACATTTATGGTTTTGTTTTGATCTTGCACGACGAGGGTTAAGTGGCAAGATACAGACCGTTAGATGGATTTACCAAAGTTCAGGTTCGAAGAATCTGAATGGCTGCTCTGGTTTTTGATCGGTTTAGGCGAATGGCCAGTTAGAGTTTATTCATATTTCCACAAGTACCCTCTATATGTAGAAAAATTACTTATTTTTGCTCGTGAATTCGCGGGATTGATGGTGGATTTTTTTGTCATTTAAGTTGTGTAGGCGATTTGGCATGTAGCACGTGTTTCTTTCAGGGTCCCACGAGCGGAGATCGTGCAATTGCTTTGCCTTGCCGCGACGGGTACTGGATTGCGAGAATTGTTTGGGCTTTTCTTTCTTACGGAAACATATGCAGGAGAAGCTTCGAACGGTTTAGGCGAATGGCCAGTTAGAGTTTATTCATATTTCCACAAATACCCTCTACATGTAGAAAAATTACTTGCTTTTGCTCGTGTATTAGCGGAATTGATGGTGGATTTTTTTGTCATTTAAGTTGTGTGGGCAATTTGGCATGTAGCACGTGTTTCTTTCAGGGTCCCACGAGCGGAGATCGTGCAATTGCTTTTGCTTGCCGCGACGGGTACTGGATTCCGAGAATTCTTTGGGCATTTCTTTCTTACGGAAACACATGCAGGAGAAGCTTCGAACAGTCTGTTGGATAAAAAGTGAAGGAAAAGAAGAACAAAAAATATGGATTGCAGGTAATAAATGGCTGGGATTGTTTCCTATAACATGTAGAATATGGCCCACTCAACAAATGGACAACCAGATCAATAAGGAGCTGCCTTGGCACACTTGCTGGTAAGACCCAATCCATTTGAGTTCTAAAAAGAATTACTTCCAAAAAGTAACTTTTTCAGGAATAACTTATTTGTGGTTATAAATGACTGCCTTTTTGGATCTTTCAGAGAAAGTCCAAAAAGATTAAGAAATAGATTCGTCTAATTTGATTCGTTCTTAAGAGCCATAAAATGATTTATGGTCCACCATTATTTGCAGAGGAATGCTAAACCAAAAGTGCTCAATTTTATCACATTTGCATGAATGGCCTGCTCTTTTCCAATGATCTGACCGTTCATCTAAACTTGATTGCATTGGCTCTCTCCTAAATAAAAACTCTCAGGATTTGAACAGCTCTAGAATCATCCAATGAGCATGCTTTTAAACTATTAGACATCCAAAGCAAAATCAATTAGACGATGGGTCGGATTGTCCAGAGGTTAGACCCCTCAAGGGCGCTTTGATTACATGGCTTCGTTTGAGCGCTTGGCCTTGATCATGGAGTTATGGTTATCCATTCACATAGCCCCATGAAATAGACTTATGACTGTGCAAAAGCCTCAATGGTCCAGTAGTGGCAGAATAGGCCGCCTCTCTTGTGTTCTACATTAGGCTGGGGGTCGCTTGTCGTGTAAAATAGAAATAGACTTGTCATCAAAGAGTCTGATCACATGACACAAGAAACGCCAAGTGAATGAACATTTCTAAATGAAGGATCAGAGAACTTGCTAATGGAAAATTAGTATAGCAAAGGTGATGATATTCAGAGACAAATTTTGTATTTAAACCATTGATCTTATTGGACTCACCTTATTTAGCCTATGAACGAAAAATAATCATGTCAAGCATATGATTATAGACCCTTTGTTTTGTTAAATTTTGACAACCGTCCGATGCAGTTTTGGATGCAATGGAAACAGAGGGTAAGATCATCCAATCAGCATGACCTCGCCATGGTCGAATAATTCTAGCCCTTGATTCATCAAGCCTTATTTAGGCTCCATCGAGAGGAGAGCAAGCATTAACTTTTCCCTGGCTTAACTTTGTTGACGAGGTCTGTATGTCTTTCCAGGCCTGATGGAAGGGTCGGTCAGAAAGAGACTCGGGAGGCAAACTATGAATATAATAAGGTTACAACGCTGAGCATTTCTCGTCAACATTTCTTCATAACGTTGCGAACTTAGCTCTTGAAGATTTTAGGGTTCTTCAGGATATTGTGGAACATAGCGTTAGTGGTTCTTGGGATGATATGAGATCTAGCTTGAGATGACCAAATTTGACATGAAGTGATGAAAAATTCAACTTTATTGTAAGTTAACGTGCGATGATTTTTATCTCAGCTCATTTCGAGAATCATTAACAGCAAGATAAGAAGACACTAGTCATCTCATCTCAACTCAAGCACCACCTTTGACAGTCGATATTGTCCATATCATCTCGTCCTAAGCACCACTGACCCCCTGCACAGCGGGCCTGTAGGAGATGTTTGTTGTCGTAGTCTTCATGCAATTACTCTGTATATTTATTGGATTTATACACCAAAAAGAGAGACGCGTTTAGAGAAGAAACGTTTAGGAAAGAGATGCGTTCCTTTTCTTTCGAGAAAAATGGATTCCAAAACTGTTTGGCCCGTTATCATGGTCAGCCACCACTGGTCCCACCTTGATCGGCCGATCCTACTCCATCATTGTTGCAGGGCTTGATTGTGGAGTAATGGATATTAGCAACGGCCTTCAAGGGCGCAAGAGGGGATCGGGGGACTCACCTGTGCAAGGACACGATTTGCAGAGCAAGTCAGAATGGTGAGCTCCAATGCATTTCTGGTGCTTGCTTCTTCAAGAGCCAGCACCAGCCAAAGTTAAAAGCATGCATTCACCCCGACCTGCGCCAATGAATTTGTTTTGTTTCTTCTGCATCAAGGGCATCTTCAGGCCAATGCCGAGGACTAGCTTCGCAAGACTTTGTATAGCCTGGATTATGCAATTATGGGGAATTGTCGCCTATACTCACATTTGGAATAGTCAGGCAAAATCATATAAACTATATTATATAAGCCTAGCCAATAATTGCGCCTAAGCTAAGAGCCTGCAATTGAAGCTTGTCCTGGTAAGGAATATTCCCAGATAAGTAATTTTTGTTGGCAAATCTCAATTTTGGTCTTTAATGAGGAATTGGGGCATTTAGTGACAGAATGTCAGACCAATACTCAGTCAATGCGACACTATCCATGGCAAAATGTCTCGGAGTTGTAGGAATGACTGTATGCATTAATTCAATAGAATGAACACTCAGAACAAGTAGAAAGAATGCCTTTGAGACCAGCAAGTTTCCATTAGTAGGAATGCACAGCTGCAGTTCCCAAGTTCCATGACCCTGCTTTCACATCCGAAAAGGTGTTATGTACAATAAGATAGTGACCAAGTTCAACCCTGATACCATTGCAATCCAAATTTTGTAATAAATGATGTAATATACTACACTGATTTTATTTACAATTTAAATGCAACATAAGCATCCTATGATGGGGTTGGGCCTTTCAGAGTCATATTAGATCCCACTTTGCAATCAGTTTGCAATGCTGCCAACCACGAATCTACCTGAAATGACACAATATTAATCATCAGCAAGAAAGAAACTTTGAGGGCATACAATTCAGGAATGGCATATAAATTCCAAAAAATCTGGGAATAGGTTCACAGAAGGACCCAACAAAAAGCTATTCCAAAGAAGCAGCTGGTGAAGTTAGCTTCATAGAACAAGCCAGTGATGAGTTTTCATAATATTGCTCCTTCTGAATGAAAAGGAATGGCTGTTTTGACGATAATGACTGTGAGCGCTTGATATGACTGAACTATTGAGATTATGATGCAAGATACGAAGTTACGAACTATGGAGTCTTTACCAACGTGCCAGTTCCTTCGTGGCCATCTATTCTAAAGCTTAGTGAACAGACTTTCGATATTATTCATGTGGCCCAGTAGATGGAGCGCATAGTGTAAGCCTCGGGCAGAAGAAAGATAACCATGGATACTGTTAGAATTTGTTTTCAATCTTAACTTTTCTATACATTTCTGATAATTAATGAATTTTCCTCTCTAACATAAGACTGAAAGATGCACATTAGTATTGCATAATTTTATAATTCAAGTAATAACCTCTCAATACATGTTTGGGTAGAAAGTTCTTTCTTAAAAACAAGAAACAACAGAGAGGAAGACAGGTCCCTACCTGCACATTGGAAACACTTGAGCACTCCAATCGCAGTCCATAACGGGTTAAGATATAAAATGAATAGCGTGTTTGTTGATCTCCCTGTAAGAAGCTTGGCAGAGACCCTACTTCAACAACATCAGATAATAAAGTTGAATCTTGAGGACTCAAGTCTGCATAAAATTGAATTGTCAGTCATAAGTCAATAAAATGTCAAAAGTCAGAAGCCACAATGTAAACATTGAGCAAATAAAATGGTAAAGGATTCTCATTCGACTGAAAATTTGATTCTCTTGATTACATAGAGTAAACAAAGTAGAGAAATTTCATTCACTTTGAAAATTGAGATATTTTCTAGTTTAGTTGTACAGTAGAAAAACGAAGATATTCTATCTCTATCTCATATACCAGCCTAAGGCTAAATGAAAACAAGAGATTAGGATTTATGCTCTCAAGACTTAAAAGGAGCAGATAAGAAACTGAAATTTTAGACAGTGAAATGCCGAGAAGTTGAACTTTAAAATGTCAAGATCTCTCATGATCGGGTAAAAATTATTGCAATCAAGCTGGACTGGCAGTTTCTTCATTGAGTTGCCGATACAAGATGCCTCCTCTATGGGTGCTGATCTCCTGTTGGGCAGGTAATAGGTTTCAGCATCATATATGCCATGTTAACTAAGATTTCCTCAGATAGCAGATATTTTAAAACATGTTTCTCAAGATCAAGTGTAAGAAACACACAAAATAAGACTCGGTACCATTTGGTTATTTTACATATTTAACATTAAGAGTGACATGAGGATGCGACAACAGTATGAAGTTCACTAGAGAGGAGATCCTTTCTCTAACTATGATGAAATTGAAGATAAAGTGCCAACCTGATCCGTTTATATACAGGTTTTTTCCAACATAAGTAATGAGCCTAGAGCTAAATTATTTAGTATTTATAAATTTTAGCATTTGTATATCAGGTAACATTATTCCAGATCTCAGAAAAATGAATCAAAACAGTCAGAGTGACCACAAGCCAATGAAAACAAGAATTGTAAATTAATTATATCAACAGTGTTCTCACCTGTAGAATGCAGATAGAAGAATATACATGAACCATGAAGAACAACAAAGCGTGGGAGCCAATCATCAACATCAGTATCATCTACAGGTGGCTCTCCAGGTAGTGCTGTCCATCTCTAAGAAATTAAACATATCAAAGCCATCAATCCAGTTGAGCATTCAGAACAAACAGCTAAAATCTGAAAAACTTGACTAAGTTAATCTGGGAAGGAGAATAGTAATTACTGTTCGGATATGCAGGTAGCCAGCAAGACGGGCAGACCTCAAGAGTTCATCAAGATGCTCCAGCCTAATGTGGTGGAATGATTTAGTTCCATCTAGAACTTTGTGATGAAGCAAGACAAAGCCAACAGAAAAATAAAAAGACTAGCACTAGTAAGACAATGCACCATGACATTCACGTACAAGAAACCCAAATTTTAAAATGCAACTGGCTTAATTTGACAAATGACTATGTCGCTTAGTTTTATTCAGTATTATACCCCACAGTATAAACGAAGATGACCAGGATGCCCATAGAACAGATTTACAGAATTACATACTTCGTGGATGCAAAATTAAGTAGCAATCTAAGTGGACAGCATACCTATTCCAAGAGCAGGGCCTTTGTTTGTGTTGCATATTGGAAAAGAAAGTAGACCACTATCCCCCTCTGGCATTTTGTTTTTCAAACAAGGTTATGAAGTGCCAAGGAGTAAAAAAGACTTCTACCAGAAGATACATAAAAGCAAATGTATTATGGAATCTTATTTTGAAGAGAAACTTAGGAGTAGCCCAATAGGCAATAAGATGATGGAGATTAGACTTAGATGGTTTGCACATATCCAACGTAGACCAAAAACAACACCGGTTAGAAAGAGTGAGACGATCCAAGTCAAAGTTTCTAGAAGGGCAAGGGGAAGGCCCAAAAGAACATGTATGGAAGTGGCGAGAAAAGATTTAAAAACTTTGGGACTAAATAAAGCCATGACACATAATAGAGGGGAATAGAGAAACAAGATTCATGCGACCGACCCCTAATTGGGATAAGGTCTTGATGAAGATGATACTAGTGATTCTGAAGAGAAACTTGATTTCAGTTCCCTATGCTAGTAATGAAACTTTCACAGTCCATTCAAAAGATATAAGAATCATAAAGTTGGAAACAGGGAACTATCATCCTTTCATGCCAGCTAGTATCTTCCCATAACTTCCACAAGAATTGCCTGCACTGGTTAAGCTGTAAATGAATGCAGCCATATGGGTCCAATAGCATGATTTTTTCTTCTTCTTTTTGAATGATAAGTGGATTCGGAGCCAACATCTTGGAGAAATTCCCACTAAATTTGGGGATTCTGATATAAATAGAGATCAAGTTAGAAACCCTGAGGCTCTTCAGGTTACCAAGGATAATACCCAGGCTTAGTTTCATCTTATGGATGAATGGTCTTTGAATGTAATAAAATTGAATCGTGCATTTGGGATGACGAGAAACCAAAAAAGATTCATAACCTTGTGTGGCCTGTGAAACTAAACAAGACTCCGGTGCAAAAATGAACACAAGGTGATGCTCAAATAATAACTCAATGTGAACATTAGAACCATACTGAAATCACATTTCTTTAATGAGAGGAAACAACAGAGCAGACAGCAACCTAGATTAGCTGCTGCAGTTTCGTCCATTTCACCTTCATAACATGAATGAGATAGTAGAACCTATAAATAGAGACACTAAATGTCTATTTTCCTTGCAGGTTTACAATTGTTGAAAGTCCATTCACTATAACCTAGAGTGGGAACTACTTAAGAGACAAAACACGTTGTCCTTTGCAACTTCTCGTTGAAATAATACATGATGGAAATCAAAGGGACATGTCAAGAAATTTTTCCATTGTAAAACATTGTAGGATTGATTCGATCTTACTGTGCTTTCAGATGAGCTTCCCTCTCTTCTGCCTCAGAAATTTCGGACCGGAGTGTTTGCACTTCAGCAACAGTTAGTTCAACCTGCAAGTCAAATGCATGAGTCAATAATGAAATATGAGAACATCAGTCATGTTGCTTGGATGGAACAAAAAAATAAACATTCAAACTAACCTTGTCATCGCCACTGCCGCTAGATCCCCATGGCAGCCCAGGTAGACTAAACAACTTCAACATAACTGTGGCTCTCTTTAATCTCCTTTTAGCCTTGGAAAGACTGCTAGACCTGCAAAACACAAGTACAAGGAAGCTGCAAATTCTTAGAACTATCTGCATGATAACAAAAATCAAATGCACAAAGTGCAGATAGTGTAGTACCTCACAGAATGATCACCACCCTCTTGCAGTGTAGAAGAAGCACTAGCTGGATAATCACCATTTGCTGTTGATTCTATTGAAGCTTCAAAATGGTCAGGAAAGATCTCTAACTTTCCATTAGTATCACCCATCAAGCCAGTTTTCTATTCTTGGAAAGAGAAAGGACAAGCCCAACCTCAGAATAAGATGAAAATATGACATAGACATATATGTGCAGAGAGAGAGAGAGAGAGAGAGGGACAAGCAGGAATGTATAACTTCTATTTGGAAAAGCCAATCACTTGCCTTTAGTAACAGACATTTTAGACAAGCCACCAGGGTGTAAAATATCCTCGGCACCTTAAAACACTGCCAAATCAAGTTCTCTTCGATTGCCCACCTTAAAATATAAAACCAAGAAACAAAAATAAAATCAGAAGAGGAGCAGAGCTGGAAAGGTTACTGAGAGAGCCAAAAAGTATACAGCTCATTGTTATGGTTAGTCATTGCATACCACCTAATAGCATAAGTCTGAGCTACAATTATAGTACAGGATCAGTTCTAGACAACTATCCTACAAAAGCTTCAACAAATATCAATTTTAGAATCATATTTGTCGATATCATCCAAAAAAATAACAAAGCTTTGCTAAACTCACCAAACCAAACCTAAACTACAGAAAACTATCACCATCCATAATCAAGAGAAACCTCTTACAATTAACAACAACTGTAAAGATTATAACACTGCAGATTAAAGTAAAGATTATAACACTGCAGATTAAACTCTCTAAAGGCAGAAAGGAACTCGCACAGAAGAAACATCCCAAAGTTAATCTAAATCCGGCAGAAAAAAAGTCTCAAGTCCAATTACTGCTTTAACAAAAACACACTACAATCCAGAAACAAATTACTCGTACTCAGGACCAAAATCGTTTAAAAACACAGCGTAATCAGCTATGAATTCATCTTCAATGAATGAACAACAGGAAATAACAGAAAACCTAGCTATGTACCAAACTTATCATCATACTCATAGATATAAACCGAGAACTTGAAGGAAGAGAAAACCATAGCAGGAACGTGATGGATTTAACGCAGACAATCATGATCGTGACAGAATCAAAGATTCAAAATGGAACTAAAAACCCTAGAATTCAAGAAGAAAATATGGCGCAAAAAGTTGAGACCTGTTCTTGGGGTTACCTGCGGGAGCTACCGTATTTCCTCTTTGCAAAGTACAGACAGACCAATTGCGGTAAGGTCCTCTGACTGTTGGTTGGTATTATAGTTAATTGTTAATTTAGAAAGACGATTTTAGCCCTGACAACTATCTTTATTACATCGTTATCTTGACTCTTTTGCTATAATAAGCCGTAAACAGAGAAGATAGCGTTCTAATAAGATTGCTTTTGTATTGAGGGCCCACCACGTGGCAAGTTTATTGATTGGGGCATTGATGCTGTAAGCTTTTTCCTGCGAACCATTGTTTTTGGTCAGATAATTGAATTCTAGCTGAGATTCCACCTCCTTGTTGAGCAAGGAATTGAATTCTAGCTGAGAATCCACCTCCTTGATAGATTTCAGATTTCACCTGTCCTGAATTCTAATACGGTGGATTTCACTTATAGGGGGTCAACTTGCAGGGTCCATAGTTTCGCTGGACTCAGTCTTGGGTTTTATTTAGTGCACGGTTATCTGAGGTCGTATTATATCTTGGTTTTCCTAATGTGAGGCGGCTTTTCGTTACATTACTAAATCAACTATAAAATTCAATTTCTGATCAAAACAAAAAAGACTGGAATTCAATTCTGCCCAAATCCCTTAATTCTAAAGTCGACACAGCCATAATAATTTCTTAATCCTGATATAATTTGCAAAGTGGATCCCACACATGCTAGAGGTGGGCCAGTAACGAAAAGCTAATTGCCGTACGTTTTTTCTAGGATTTTTAATTGAGAGTTCACTGCATAGATAAGGATACCTAATCTCATCACTATCAAGCTATGATTTTATTATCTATATCTGATGATGATAGTTGGTCTGTGTGCTTCAATTAGGCTAGAAAGTCTCCACATTTTAGTATGGTGGGGCCTGATTCATAGATCATCCTCATTAAGCAAAATATTGAGAGAAAATATTCAGAATAAGATAGAACAATTAACGATAATAATTAGTTTACGGAGATTTGGTAAGTTGTCTAGAGAAATGGTGACAAATCTTAGTTGTAGTCCCATTAACACCCACATGTTGACAAATCTCTGGTGGGTTCCACCATGATGAATGATCTAAGTCATTGATAGATACCATGTTCTTCGTGTGACTCGGATATCAGTGGTTAAGATCATCTAAAACAGATGAAATGTGGATCAACCAATCTCTAGGCAGCCCTCCATCTATTAGGGTCAGTTTTCTTCTAGTTTCACTGCAAATGCTCTCATTTTGCACCAAAGCCCAAAGGAGTCTTTTATTCAGGTGACCAGAGTTTAGAGAAAGACGAAATGAGAAGTCGAGTGGTTACGGAGGTTACAAGCATTTTTTATTCCTCTACGAGTTCACTAAGAATAATAATCACTTTTTCATATCAGAAATGGGCTTTTATATAGCAGCCAGTTGATCGCAAAGAACCTTGAATTGATGACGATACTCTCTTGCAGGCTTACACTTCCAATGGCAGCTACATTTCTCAAGCTTGTTGAGAGGGTCCGCTGAAACACAAAAAAAGAACTATAGTTTGGTTGATTATGAGAATATCAATTTACCAAAGGCTTCCAACTAATTATCCTCATCTTAATTCCCTTATTAGTGTTAAAGAGCGGTTTAGCTTCTCATGGGCATGTTCACGACGCCAATGAGCATGGTATCAACGTATACGGGTTTTGAGAAAGAAGTCAACCACAAGGATCTATAGTACACAACCTTATCTTACATTTTTGCAAGAGGCTATTTCCACACCTTAAACCTGTGACCTCAAAGCAACATGACGGAGGGTGCAAACTTAATCATAAGAATAGCTGTGTGCCTGCAGTTGCAAGCAGGCTGTGCACTCTCTTCTTCTTCCATGGACTTCTACATAGAGAGAGAGAGAGAGAGAGAGAGAGAGAGAGAGAGAGAGAGAGAGAGAGAGAGGTAAAAAAAAGGCATGATCACAGAATTTGTAGCAGAAAAGGTGAGAAATGAAGGTATATAGGGAAGGAAATTAGTGTATTGTAATTGCAAAGAAATAAAGTGGATTGATATTGTCATTAACTTTGGCCCTTGTGGTCTGCCTTTTCTGGACTCTGCATAGGCGAGAGCTTAGTGCACCAGAGCAGCCCTTTTTTAAGTGACAATCCGAACCCCTAATGAAAACGACCTACCAGAAGGAGGAGGCCGGGACATTAAACCATAGAGTGATGTTTGAAGAGGCAATGGAATAGGAACCAGAAAGAATCAAATAGTACCTGCACCAGCATCGTTGTTTTCGTGCTCTCTTTGAGAAGAATGAAGGAACATGAGAAACATATGAATGGCCTACTCAAAACATTAGAGTGATCGGAACTAGAAGTTTGCTTTTATTGGTTGATCTAAGCCGTTAATTGGTAAGGACTCCTCAAAGAGCAAGAAATCAAAGGTTATTATGATCCAACAGTTAAGACTGCTTCAAATTTTGGTGTGAGTCTGTAGTAGAGTTTACCCGTATACATGATGAAGATCATTGGAGCATAGTAAGGCCCAGCAATACTTTTGCCCCCAATTGTACTTTCGGCGGCCCATAGAATCCATCGGATTAAACCGCTGCAGATCTCAACCCTTGGGAAGTGTACCATTTTTTTGTACTACAAGGCATAATAATGAAAGAAAAATAAAAGAATATTCAGATGAGAAGTACATAGAAAATGAATTTTCATACAGTATTGACTCCCCAAGGTACAAGTTAACAACAGCATCTATGGCTGGAACAGTGAATGGCCGAACACCGGCAACAAAAGACCCCGAACTACAACAAGTTCGAATCCGTCCTGCTGGCCAGATCTTCAGCGGTCACAACCATTTTCTGGGCCTCATGTCAGGCGATCCACGTTGCTGATCTTCACTAACAAATTCTGTAGGGTTAGAATTGTCCGATGCATGAAATTTTGACGCTTGATCACCCGCACAACTTCGGCCAAGGTAGCAAACTTGTACTTGGGACAACTTCAATTATGAGATCCAGCAATTCCTCTGAGCAGACCACCTCGTGTGGGCTCTGAATTGATGCAACGGAACTGATGAAGGACGTGTTGGGGACATCTTCCGCGACCTTTTTCTTTTCCTGGAGGCGTACGCAGGGTCTCATCAAGTTCACAAATGGGCCAAATGGTAGGAAAAATTGTTATTCTCTCCTTTCTTCCATTTTACATCTTCGTGCTATGAATACCATAGCTTTCGTGTCTCCTCAACGATGGTGCTTTGGGTGCCGTAGATTCCTTTTTACTTCCCATAGCTCCATCTAGTTTATCCTCTCTCTCTCTCTCTCTCTTTCAGATGAGATATGACGACGACGATGATATGGTGATCTGAAGAGTATAAGGTACGGCCTGCTACAAGTACAGTTGGAGCCAGATTTTGGCGATCCAAACAAACAAATCATCTTCTAATCCCTCTCTTAAATAGGCCTTGCCCCAAAAATCTCGTCCACTGGATAATCTTTTGTTGTTCTGGGTTGTAAACTGGAGGGTTTTACAGCCGGGAACAAAAAATTTCACACCAACCCTTGATCAGACTCGAACAATTGAGACACACTCTTGCTCAACTGCGCACATTCGGCCCGTCACATGCGTTATGTAATACGGGGCCAGATTACCGACTTCTGGCCGGAGTGCTACTTTTCAGCCGATTACTCTTTTTTGTTTTCTTTTCCTCCATCAGTGGAATGGTATATACTCTAATCAGTCTTCGAAACGACATATAATTTATTCAAACAAAGGGTTTTCAACCAAAGTCAAGGAATCGTACAATGGAATCTGCGAATGCAGCCAAGCACAAATGCGCCCTTATTTTCTGGCCACATTCCAGATTAAGATATTACCCTTATAACCCATCTAATGGAGAACTTGGTCCATTATCCACCAAAGATGTGGCCCAGAAGACCAGCGGTTAGGATCACCATATTACTGGACCAAAAGCCATGTATGTCTAGCTGCAAGCAAATCCCCTGTACGGGTTCATATTCACGGATACCATATAAATTCCACAGTAAATATACTGGTTCTCTGTACTCAAAGAACAAGAAATGCGGACATGAGAGCTGCAAATACTGTCAGGGATGAAATATAAGAGACAAAGATCAAATGTACACAGGTGTTTGCATACCTGTAAATTTCCCAAGGCAGTAATTGATATGTGAAAATGGCTTTGAATAACATTATCAGCTGTGTGTGGAGACAAAGTTGAATAAGACTGGTACTTCATTTGTACCAATATACAAAATTTACACATTGCCAGCGGCTTGACTGCCTGCAATGTTGACCTTTCTTATTTAGCTTAAACAATTAGCAAGACAAATGGCAAAACAGAATGCTGAAAGAAAAAAAAGTTACAATTTCTGTGAATAAGGTGGATCTCATTGAACGGTTGGAGTGGCTTCATGTTAGAGAAACAAACAGTGGAATTAGCAAGCCTTAGTTCTGAACTTCCGGCAGTTTGAAGCTGAACTTTACAGAGATAAGACTTAGTTCATGAACTTCCGGCAGTTTGGAGCTTTACAAAGACAGGGCACTTTGCATTCGTCGCCTTCATCAGGATCAAACAGGTAGTCATACCTGTCAAGAAAAGCAACATAAAATAATCAGAACATATAATCCAGGACGGACTGTCATGTGCGGAGTATATGGCACCCTTGATGGTTTCTTTGCCTTCAGGAATAACATACTTTGGATAGAATTCCTTGGATAGTGTTATATCCTTTTTCTTCTTTTCTCAATGGTAGTTCTATTGCATCAAAACCAAAGAGTGGAATAACTTCTGCAACCGGCAGCCGTAAAACATGGATAGAGTTACTTGGATAGTGTTATATCCTTTTTCTTCTTTTCTGAATAGTAGTTTTATTGCATTAAAACCAGATTGGTATATGTTCTGCAATTGGCAGCCATAAAAAATGGATTGAACTATTCAAGCAGAGAAACATTTAGCCTAAAACTTTAGGTTGTTTGCCCCCAAATAACTTTGCCTAAGTTTTATAGCAGTAAATAGCAGGGAGAAATATTACTATTCACAGATAACTCAATCCATGGAATTTTTACCCCATAGCCTCTGTGAAAGAAGACATGTGGAAAAGAACAGTTGGACACATATAACATCACTTCGTGAATCTAAGGAACCAAGGTAACCCTAGCTCTAATGCATAAACGATGGAAGAAACCAAAACAAGCTAGTCGGATTTCTGATATCCTATATCAATGACCATAGTTTCTCAGAAATAGATATCCCAAGTGACCGGACCTGGGTATAAGGAGAGAGGCTAACTGGAGAAAAGCAAGTCACAGAAGCTAAGTACCTGAGAGTTGTTACGGAAAGATTGGCATAAATAAGAAATCCTAGCAAAAAGGCAGACAAGATGTTTCTAGTGGAAGCACACAAAGGAAAACAACTTTGCATCACTAGCTCAAGACATCAAACAAGAAACAGAACAAAAGTCAAGTAATCAGAGAGGGTTAAGGGGCCATACGTTAACTCATCACCAGCAGAAACATTAGTCTTCGCAATAAGTACAATCCGACTCTCTTCGCCACCCACACTCATAATTCTCGCATAACAGTTGGGCATGCACTGTACCAAAAATTTGTTAAAATTTTCAGAACATCATCTACCAAATTCAACTAGATAGAAAATAATAATAAGTTGCAAGAATGTTGGAGATCTGGTAAGGTAAACTTCAGCAACAGCTTACAGAATGGTTGATTAAACGCGCAATGTTCCCTTTGTCAGTGGCATCAACCACTACTTCTTCACTTATCTTAAACAGCTGCAGGAAATTAAGAAAATAGATTCCTTGTTAGGAATACAAATTGATGGGATCCAATAGTTGAAACAAACAATTTTCAAACAAACAACAGCCCCAAAAATCATAATTAAAGAGTGAAGTATTTCTAGAAAAATATTTCTGAGATGGGAAAAAAAAATTCATGATTAGAGAGTGAAGTAGCTCCAGAGAAATTTAATATCTGAAATGGGATTAATTAGTAAAATGGTGAGCACATTAGATAAAAATTGATGACTATGTACCAAGGATAGGATAAGTTGAAGTAAAAAAGGAACGATTCTGATCAATAGGATAAGTTGAAATAAACAAAGAACAATTCTAATCAGTAGGGTATGTTGCTTATGTACTTCAAAATATCTGGCATCAATAAATTATCAATAGGAAGGATGAAAGGGTGACTTTATGCCTATTATGTACAACTTTAAAGTTAGAATAACAAAATCAAGTTGACAAAATTGAAATGATTGGAAAGAAGTACAAGTTCCTGGGATTAGAAAAGATACAAAACATAAAGTTAGCTGTCAATGCCAGACATGAACACTCTTCCTGAGATGGGTTAATCCAGTCAGTGCACCGAGCTCATGGAACAAAACCTGGAAGCTTACTGAGTTGACGTGAGATAGAATATCAATATGTTCACAATGCTTGCAACTTTTGATGCATTAAATTATTGCATAAAAGGTAAAATTCTTCAAGTAGTTTCTTCCAGAGTTATCAGCTAAGGAAAATATATCAGTGGCTACAATTAAGTCGAGTTGAAGTGAGATAGAATATCAATATGTTCACAATGCTTGCAACTTTTGATACATTGAATTATTAATGCATAAAAGGTAAAATTCTTCAAGTAGTTTCTTCCAAAGTTATCAGCTAAGGAAAATATATCAGTGGCTACAATTAAGTTGTTCACAGAGAAAAATAAAAATAACATACATTGTATGTTTCACCAGCCACAGTGCCATATGTGTTTCTTGTTACGTATGCATCCCAATGGATTTATATAATCTAAAAACTAATTTAAATTGTTGTTCTTTTCAAGTTTTGACTCCATTTTTTGAGATAAGCCTTAATGCTAATGAGCACCTACAACTCAATCTAGTCCAGTTCAGATATTTCAAAAATAATTTGCAGAGTTTCAAGGATGCCAGAAAGATAGCAACTGAGAGGGGGAGAGAGAGAGAGATGAGTGAGGTGACTCACATAGCAGTCTTTGCCTTCAAGCCGGTACTTTGCCTCCCTAAGGTCTGCAACACTGCGCCGAACCTGTTCACCACGATACTCAAGAACCTGCATGCATGTTTAGGATTACATCTCATAGATCGAAAATCATGGGTTTCAGTTCCAAATTCTGGGAAAGCCAGACATGAATATTTGATAGAACTGATGGTCAGACATCTAGTCCACCAATAAGCCAAATAACTTTAAGATTAGAAGATGAAAATAGCAGAGACACACATAACACATGCCCAGGGATACATATATCATTTAGTAGTAACTTGCAGAAATCCTTTTTACTGTTTTAGGAATCAAGCTACTTAGGGGAAAAAAAAGACTAAACTGGTTTCCCATTTTCCTAATAACATATGCACTTATACAGAATATCAAATTCAAATGAGATGTGCTAAGATGCATTGTCTCTAACATTCTTCATAGTCATTAACTGCAAGAGATACACTGCAGGCATAGCAAAAGCAAAGACAACCTAAGTTTTTCAAGAAACCTTATAGATTTGGACTTTTTTGGCAGTAGAGATTTCAGAGTCTCTTGAAGATTCAACGGGCAAGTCAACTAAAAATCACTCTTGTGACCATCATCAGCTGTCCCTTTTTCAGCCATTTCACACATGCACCCGTAATACTGACTTTAAATTTCCTAAGCTGTGGTGGATAAATGATATTCCTTGAGTTGAAGAATATTAAAGAAATTTTAGATTCCATTACCAGATTCAGATGATTTATGGATGAATAAAATCTTGAGTTCTGTGATAAATGTTTTCATGATTTTCCTTGGGCATCTTTGTGATTTAAGGTCTCCACACTCTTGAGTTCCATTTGAAATATGGAGCTATCTTTCCAACGAGTTAAATTTGTTTTGCACAAAAAGACTGTTCAAGGAGTTATATTGTATAAATATTTGTCTCAGAAAAAGATTGCAGTAACTACAGCATTGGTTCAAATAGTACCATCTGTCCTTCTTGAATGTTCCTACGTGCAAACAGGCCCCATCCATGAATTCCAGATCTACCAAAGCAGACCCGCCTTTGTTCAGTTAACTACAAGCATTAAGAAGCATGTATAAAGATGAGAAAAGAATAAAAGATTAATCAGAAAAAGTGGCAAGAAAACATTAACAGGGTAGACAATTTGCCTGTAAGTAGAAAAGCCGCTCCCTGAATGTAGAGAAGGATCTGGGATCCCTTTCTTCCTGTTGAAAGAACTACCATGCAGTGTTCAGCAATCTAATCACAAGGAGAAAGGAAGAAACCCATGTATATGATAAGAGCATAAAAATTACCCGAAATGAGTTCAAGCTTTCAATAGCATCCAACGAATGATGGAATGAACCCCTTACTCTGTGAGCAATGGCTTCATTTCCCGTTCTCTACCAAAGCAGAGAAATGAAATCAGAGGATGTAGAGAGTTCTCCATGACGGTGTCATGGACAAAAGGTGAACAAATAAAGAAAAGATGAAAAAAAAGAAGTCATAAGCCTTTTGGAGCAGTAAGAGTAAGCTATTGCCACTGGAACAGATGCTGGAAAACATCTGATGGCACATGTTGAATAATTTCTCCTTGTAAATTGAGGGGCACAGACATAAGGATGAAAAATATAAAAGATAGGTGCCCTCAAAATTTACAAATGCTAAATTGGTAAGTGAAACCACAAAGATCTTTCACGGAGATTTATTGAATCACAAGGTCACAGCATTCAACTGCCACACAATCAAAACTATAATCATAACATGATATTGTCATAGCATGGGAACTATCTTCAATATATCAGTGCAAAAGAAAAAAGAAGCTATTTGCCTTTCATTAAACTGCCGCCACCTTTGGAGAGGACAGATTATGTACTGATTTTAGAACAAGTAGATAAGAAAAAGACACAGGGACAGCTTCCAAAAGACCTTTTCTGTGACATCCACTGCGGTTCCTATAATTTCCAGAGCCACTTGAAAGAAACAATGTTGAAGGAGGACTTAAAATGCAATAGCACCATTATTGTACAAACTGAAGTAAGTCAGTCAGGGCCCCACAAAGTGACAGCTTGTACCAAGTTACAGACTAGCCACACAACATGAAGGCCAACTTCAGAACTCTGATTGCTTTACAGGATTTTCTGAGGTTAATGTAATTAGAAGTCTTTGGAAGACGGTGCTTATTATGTTAACTTTGACAGGTGCCGTAAAGTGCTGACGTTAAACAACTGTGCTAAGACTTATGAAAGGCAGCAAGGAACACAAATAAGCTCATGCGATAAATGAAATCATACACAATATTAGTCATGCTTGCAGAACTAGAACTATCCTTTGATGACACAGTTAAGTTTCATGCTTTTACCCTTTTCCCAATTCTTGTATAGATCTGGCACCTTGCAGCTGATGATTCCCCTTGCTCAAGCTGCTCAGTTTGGGGCGGTGAATCTGGTGGAACCTCCATTCTGCTGGATGCAATTAAACGTGAACCAGTCCGTTTTTCCTGTTTCTGGAGCAAACTTTTGGTAGAGAAGACCCCTAGAGGTGTCTGAATGACTAAAACAGTATCTGGATTGGGGGCCCTGCCAGAGAAAGAAATCATGTAAAAGGAAAAAGTAGGTTTAAGTAAATCAGTAGTCCTAATGACAAAAGGGGAGGGATGAGAGAACATTTTCCCTGTGAAAAATAGTTAAAATTCTTACTTGTGAAACGAGCAGTATGAGATCATCTTTGTTATCTGTTTCCCATTTTTTTCCAAGCAGTGCAGCTGCAATTTGACAAGTATGATATAAGAAAAACATGTAAATGAAAACTTGGCAAACAAGGCTTATGAATGAAAGGATCCCTTGGCTTAAGGTCAGCATAAGCGAGAAGGAATGAGGTATTTTATGTCACAGAAGAAAACAAGCAGTTGTATGAGACAGATTATCTATGACATTATCTCCATAGTCTGATATGCAGATCAGCAATCATGAGCATGAAGAATGCAACATAATGCAAAATTTGCATAGAAAACCATCTTCAAACATATCGCTCTCATTTGAAATTGCAAAATTGATGATCTTTTTCTACTAAGGGCTTCAAAGTGATGATATGGAATCCAGTTCATACATTATATTTGCTCCAGAAATAGCAGCAAAAGGCAGCTGTGATGTGGAAGAAACACTGTCATCTTTCCATAAGAATATTTGATTTAAGGCATACTCATGTCTAATACAATCCTATGAGCTTGTCAAAGGTTTATCTTTTGAGGAATCCATAAACACTGGAAAAATTTATTAACAGAATTGAATGGAACTAAATAAGTAGATATCCATTAACCTCAGTGGGACAGGAAGAAATAAACTCTATCTTAAACCATGAAGGTAAAAGTCCCTGATATCACATTTTATCAGTAAAAAAAAGGAAATAAATGTCTTATCATTGGGTTAAACGTTGAGCAACCAACTTCCAAACAATACAATGATAGTTATAGAAATGATTCTGATGAGGAATAAAAATCTTTTAAAAAAAAAGAATGTATCATTTTTAATAGGATTAGAAAATTCAGCAACCCTTGTCAAAATGATAAAATGAGCATGCCCTGCAAATATATGCCAGTAGCAGGCAGCTTAAAAAACCCATAGAGAAGCCCTTAATATTGTGAAAAAGGGTAACTGTAACAATGTTTATCTGTCGGTTTCAATCTCCTAAACATCCAATAACTCTCTCTCACTTTCACTGTGCAAAAGAGAAAATATAATCAAATGCTTAGCAATGAAAATGGCTGTAGACCTACAAGCACTAAGACAGATTCTAACCGCCCTGTTTTCCAAATCAGTGGAGCATGCATCTAAATTGCATTTTATTCAGTAAACTACAACTAGATTGTATTTAAATGAAACATTCACTAACTTACCTCCATGCGATATCCTGCCCTTGATGCACACATTGCATGATAATAAGTGGAACACTTGTAACATTGTGTACATGCACCATGCATCTGTTTACAGATCACGCAAACCTAAATGTACATAGCAAATAAACCATCAAATTAACTGCATTAATAGAAAATCTATATTTGCAGAATTCAAAATCAAACGGTCCAAGGATCCATCAGCAATACTCAAAATGAACTCCAGAAATAAAGCATATTGCAATTGCATTCTATTGTAAATAATGCTAGATGTCTTATCTAAACATAGTTCGAAGGACTTAATTGGTCTTCTGTGAATATATTAATGTAATTCCAACCTTTACAAAAGAACTGGAAGGAATTCTCAAGATGCCAAGTGCAGGCTCCATCTTTTCATCACTTGCAAAAGAAACTTCAGGTTGAAACCAGGCACATGTGACATGAACCCACAAATTCTCAACATCTGTTGTCTTCAGTGCCCCTCCTAAAGCAGAAAATCAAGGACTTATATCAACATAAACTGAAATAGGAAAAGTATTTCCAAGCTGATCAAGAAAATCAGCAATACTGCATAAGGTCTTGAGCAGGTGTGACAAATGAGAAAAAATATGCAAAAGAGGACAAAGTTCCGGTGCTCTCTTGAACTCAACATTGGAAAGGAAATCAAATTTTTAAGAACAAATCACTCGAAACAATAAAAAGTGATAGGGATCCTATATATCTCCAAAACTTGCCTTTGACAGGGCAAAGGCAACACTCCCGCTTGAAGCCAGGTGCCTCACATGCTTTGCAAACCCAAGAAGTAAAATCTGGTACATTTCTTGCACCATAACATTCCTGGTGGACAGCTATTTGACACCTGGAACAAATACTGACAAGTTAGTGATCTATCTCAATGCTTCTAGTATATAACACTTCAATTCCAGTACAAACTTCTCATGGCAGATAAAGTTTGCTCAGACACCAGATCAAAACACAGGGTAGGCAAACATTCAAAAAGATAATGAGAAATACTTATTGCAGATGATAATTTTGTTGTAATCCCAATCTTCAACCCATCTGCATATAGCACATCTTTCTGTTGTCCATTTAGCATACACTGGATCATACTTTTCTGTCATGATGTTTAAGATGACCATCGTCAGTGTGTTCGTGTGCATAGGCATGCCTACAGAAGGTACCAACAAAATAATCTCATTGAATGAAAGAGAAGCTCTAGAACAGTTACCTTGCAAGAAATCAAGCAACTTCTGCTTCCTTATCTTCAAAGGAGGACGTTTAACCGGATTTGCAGAAAGAGACATGAGCTCATGTACTTTTGCAGTCTGCAGCATCTGCATATTTTGAAGGTTAATGAAAAATGAGAAGGGAGGAACTTTGGTAAGGCAACAACAGAAAGTAAGTCTCTTTTCATTGATCAAAAGTCGACTGAAAGAATAGAAACTTCTCCAGTTGATGACAGGATATGTCAAGCTCCAGAGTTATACTATGCAGTACAGGTGGATAGTCCTATGAAGCTCTGATGTGACAAGCACACACATATTTCATCACTTCTGGTCATATTCTTAATGAAACAAACATACAGGGGCTGACCATCTCCTTGTAATGGAAAGGTGGAGATCACAGTCTCGATGATTTCTTGCATGATATCTCAACATGCTGACATTCTCCATGAAGTTGTTCCTCCAAGCAATACTCAACAGAAATTATGCAAGCTACAGATGCACTGACACTTACATACCACCTTGAAGAGTGTTTTGTTTATATCACACGGATTAAGTAGTGTTTGTGTGATAAATCTACTAGCTCCAGTTGCAGATAGTTTCACTCAAAAAGAAAATAAGTTACTCTCTATCAGAAGCCAGCAAATGCAGATGCTTGACGAGGCAAAAATAATGAGAAGAAACATCAAGATCCATTCCAGGTACAAACCCATTGTTCTAGTGGAAGCATTGAACTTTTCACTCTAACACTAGTCTTCCAATTTTTCGATTTGGAACCCGTATGCCTCTCCCAATCACTAAGTGTTCGCTTCTCCGGCCCGCACGAACTGCACCGACATACAACTCTGGCAAGGAACAATACGTACTAATGAGGTGGAGTCCACCAGAATGCAAAGGAGTTGATCTCCAGAAAGAAATTCAAGAAGAAAATATTGCCCAATTGTACCGATTCTTCCTCCAAAACATACAAATCCATAAATGTTTCAAATGCTTACAGGTGGAGACTTGGAAAGTATGTTCCCTCCATGCCAGAACACACAACAGTTATCTTCTTTGGAGGTACGTAGATGTTGCTGTTATAAGATCTGTTTCAAAGCTTTCAAGTTAGTTCAGAAAAATAACCTAAGATCCAACATGTCAACATAATATGTCAAGTGTGCAGCCGTTGAGGAAACAAGTTGACCAAAACAAGACAATGAGAAAATAAAAGTTAAAACACATACTTAATTTGTGGCTGCCATTTCTCTGTATCTGACAGTTCAAAGTTAAACCTTGCCTTGCAATCGGGACAGAAATAATCAGCGTCCTGGAGATCCTTTTAACACATGAAAAGCCACATGAGTAAAACAACGTCCTTTTCATCAGAATAACAGGTGAACATATATTTATAAACATCAATGGCCATGATGATCATGTGATGACATCAGAATTCCATGAAGGTCCAACCTTGAAACTGTTGCTGCAGATATTGTCACACTCAGCATGAACCCAAACCTTGCATCCATCGCAGCGTACCTACATCAAAGAAGAAGTCCAAAGAATACATTCATGATTAATTCAGTATATTCTGGTGAAGAGGATGAATCAAAGATCTCTTTGATGCTGGAGATTGTCTTACCCAACTACCACCATCAGAATGATGCCAAATTTTCTTGCATATGCCACAATATTGTCCTGAGGATAACAACTGCAATCACAGTGCATTACAAATCATCAATCAGCAAGTTCGAATGTGCATGTAACAAATAAAAACTTCAATCACAACTGTGCTATTCAAAACTTCTACTGAAGTACCAATAGAGATTGCATGTAATACGAACCCTAGTGCAATGTTTACACAAGAACTGGCTTTTAGGCATAAGACCCTTCATTTTCTTGAGACTTTTGAATTGGAAGTTCAAACCGCAGTTGTCACAGCGTCGGCTGTCAGATGGTTGTAAAAACTTTTTCCCCAGATCCTGCAAAGAAAATTTAAAATAAATTCATTTATATAAGCTCAAAAAAGTGCAATTTTCACATTGTAGAACTCTTAACTAGTAAAAAAAGTCTTCCTTCTTTACTTGAATCTATTGGGCACACCAGTCTCATTACTCGTTCTCACAGATTCAAGATAATGGTAGAAACTTATTCAAATTATACCAGGAAGACTGCTACCAAAATTCCTAATACTGGACGCAAGTCAGTTGACCACAATGTATGTATGATAACTGGTAGACAGATTCCTATAAAGTATGGCAAGTTGAGACTTGAGAGCATGAACTGTTAGTAATTTGAACAGCTACCTCATACCCTCTTTTAGTGAAATAATATGAACCAGAATGTCCGGGTACACAAGAAACAGACCAAAACACACTGAGAACCAAAATCAATACCACATGGGAATGTAGTATGTCCAGAAAAAACCATAAATGCAAACAGATCTCCAAACACAATCTATTTTCCCAATAAGGTGCTTGGGCATTTCTTCACTACATTTTCTGTCTCAATTTTCCCATGTCAAACACAGGTCAACACAGCATTTTGTTGGTGTCCTACAGACCTGACTACCACCGAACCACAGATTGATTCAACAATCTGCATTGCCACAGCCAATATTCTCCCAAGTAGGAAATACTTCCCATTATTTCTACCAATAAAAGAACAGAAGAAACATAGTAACATTTATCTATTCTTACAGGGTTTGAACTTTGAAGTAACTTGCCTGGTACAGAGAGCTACACTCCTGATCATGGTTTGAATCAATGGCCTCTTGGATTACTCTAGGAGCCAACTGATTAGAAGCCTGTTCCCCAGCTGTGATCATCTCCTCCAGCTGTGGCTCCACAAAACCATGATCTGCTAAGAATGCCTCCTCTATGGCCGTACGGAAATCACTAGGCTTGCTCCTGTATAACTGGGTCTGTCCCTGAAACCTGAATAAACAGCCATTTTATCAAAAATCCCGGCTACAATGCTTGCTTGCTCGTTTTGTAAAGTGCTAGTTAATAGAACCCTCAAGGGCAGATACCTGTCTAGATGTTCTATGAAGGGGAAAATCATCCCACGTTTGACCCATGCATAGTCCTGTTGCCAGCATTAAATAGAATCAAAGATAATTATAACCATAAAACATGGAAAGACACCTTTTGAAGGAAAGACACAAAAACAAACATGACATCCTCCCACTCGCATACAAACACACAAAGGTTCAGAAACTTACCCTTTCTTTGCCATTTGAGGAGTACCCAAAGTACATGACACAGATAGTTCCTGCGATGCAGGAATTGAGAACAGTTTCTGGAGCATGCAATATGGGATCAATTACAATAGCAGGCCATGCAGGAAATGTTTTCCCAGATTTTGCCCAAACGATATCGCCCAAAACAAACTCTTCTGGCCTATAGAAATCCTTTCTCTTCTCACCACTGTCCTTTGTCAATCTTTGTACAGCATACACATCAAAAACTTTTCGAGAAACCTCAGCTCCCATCCAATGTGGAGGCTTGTCTTCCGTTTCCATCAATGCCTCATGACGAGATGTTAGTGAATTGTGCGAAGTAGATTTTTTCTTAAAATCGAAATTCCTATACTCCCTATACCGATCTTCTTTCTCTTCTTCTTCTTCTTCTTCTTCTTCTCCTTCATATAGTGTATAAAAATTTGGGCTTCTGTAGCTGAACTTCTCCTTCTTGTATAGTGTTTTCACATTCCGAGAGTCGAATTTCGGTCTCTTGCAGCTGAATTTTGGCATTGCACATTCTTCGACAGCATATTCAGCATCGACACTAGATTCTGGGGCTTTGTTTTTCGTTTTGTCCTTGTCTTTCTTCCAAGGTTCAAGAACCGAATCGCTAAAACGAGAAGGAAGTACCTGAACGCGTCCTCTTGACGTTTTCACAAGAGGCGGCCGGACAACCTCCCCGGAATCCCTCTCCCTCTGGCCACCACGGCCAGACTCCACCTCGCTGGCGCAATGAGACATTTCACTGCACCAAGGAGCAGCAATACCGCTGAAATCTTCGTTCTCATATCCGAATCTCCGCCCGAATCCGTTCGAGCTGTACGGAATTCTGCCGGCGGCTACTTGCCCCAGCAGATCGAGAGGATAATACTTCTCCGACTTCCGCTTCTTCGTCTTCTTCGGAGTTTCTTCCTCTTCGTATACAGATTGCTCCACTCTACACCGTTTCAACATCGGCATTCTCGATTTCTGACTCCGTTTAATTATCATCTTCTCAAACCCTAATCCCTCCCCGAGAAACAGAAGAAAAACCCTAAGTTTCACCAAGAAACCCTCTCCTCAATCCGGAGAAGGCTCCCTCGATCTACGAAACTCTGCCGCAAGAGAATTGCAGACAAATGCAAAGAAGGAAACACAGAAAGAAATCCCCCCCCCCCGAAACTTCCCCAAACTCGCCGGAAGTTTCGCGGAAAAAGAGGGATTTGGAGTTGCAGAGCCCAATTTCTGGCAGTTGGAAAATTGGGGAAAATTGTTCCTCGACGGGGTTCCAACTGCCTCTGCATCCAAGGACAAAAAATTTCCTTCTTTGCTTCCAAACACGATTAAAATATGTATATATCCTCTTTCCTTCTTTTATCTGACATGGAATTGGATTTTGGGTTGGATTTTTGGCTCCAAAATCCGAAAACGCGAAAGTCAGTGAAGGAGGGAGAGAGAGAGAGAGAGAGAGAGAGAGTTGGCAGATACCAAGAAATTCAATGGAATAGCACTTTTTCTCTTAGATTTTACCCATGTCCGACGATACTAACGTGCGCTACGGGTGCTTAGGATTATGGGGAATGCCACCCTTCTTCTCGGATTGGGACCTCCTGTTGTACGTGTTTGGTAGTCCTGCCACTGCAAAAGAATACTAAAATAGAGAGAGGAAAGGAAATTTCGCTAGTGATAATGGCGCAGAAGAGGAGTATAGTCTACTCTCTGGAATTTTTATTCTCATGTGTGGGAAGGAAGCCACAATGAGCAGGGGCTACAAAGTGCACAGGATACGGGTTGGGAGTTTAACGTAAGTTTGTAATTTTGGTTGTTAGAGCGGGAGACGTTGCGCGGCATTGAATTTGGTTGATTGTATCCTTTTATTGGAATTTTGTGTAAGATCAAGGGTTGCCATTTCATTGATCGAGAAATTTGATTGATTTGCATCTCCGTTTCTTGAAAGAGGCTGTTGATTTTATGTGGTTTGACGAAATCGAAGCTCCCACCGGACTTCGCTGGTTAGGAAGGGGAAGCCATTTTCATCGTTTTGGCAATGGAAATGTGCGGCATGGATGGCTGGTACATGGAAATGGGTCGCAGGGAAAATTGGTAGCTCGTGCAATTTCATATGGTTTACTCTGTACAGTGTAGACTTGTTCCAAGATTTGCTTCAAAGACCGTAAGTTTGTAATGGTGCCAAGGGTGGGAGAATTTGTAGGAATCGATTTGGATTGATTTATGGTTTACTTGTTAGCAGCCGGAGGATTGAATTTCGGTCGATTTACGTACTGAATTTGCCAAGAGAATTTAGTTTATTTATGTGTCTTGATGAAGATCGAAGCCTCCATGGAAATGCCAAGTTGCGTACTTCCCTTTAGATGGCTGGTACTTCGAAAATGGCGCGAGCCCGCAAAGGGCTGTAGGGTTAGGACTGAGATGCCCAAAGACAGAATCACAAGTTTGTAAGCTTAGATCTAAGGATGGCGGAAATTGCTCGGCGGATTTTGTTGATTTTTGGATTTAAAATGTGTCTGAATTTGCTAATAGAATTTGGTTGATCCATCTGTTTAGGTGAAATCGGAAGCTTACTGTGAGCGCAGAACTTACTATTGGCTGGCACCATGTTTGTGTATGGTTAAAGAAGGAAATAATTTCTGTGGTTTGCGAGAGGGAAAATGGGCGGACTGTGCCGTTTTGATGGCTGATGCATGGAAATGGGGGGCTGCAGGTTCCTTGTAGACCTTCTCCTCCCAAGGCCAATGTGTAGCCCGGCGACCCCTGTGGCTTATGTTTGTTCCTTTCCGTCTTTCTTCTAGTATACGGAAGGAGGCGAAAATGAGCACGAGGGAAGCTTAAAGGTTAGACAGACCTTAGATTGGCAGTGAGAGAAAAGATGCAGCCGATTGTGCCGTTGATTTGGTGTGTGGACTGTGGAGGCAGGATTTGTTGGAGAAGGGTCAAGAAATTCAGGGCCGAGTTGTTTTGACAGAAGCCGCATTTATTATTTGGCTTTGTTTATTACCCTTCTTAAGTTTGTACAAGAATTTCGCTGTTTATTTTTTATCATTTTTCTTTAGGAAAATTTATTTGCGGTGGACTGCAGAGCTTAGGATTGGTAGGATTTTATTATTTGGGGGACATTATTTGGTAGTTGACATTGTCAAGGCCAAATTATTTGGTCCAATTCTCACAGACCGAACAAGCTCGGAGGCACCGTCGTTGCCTTGGGCGGTCAGTAAACTTTCCTGTTTATGGCGATTGGCGAAGGTCTAACACTGCTTCATTTCGTTCCTCTGTCCACCTAACAACACGTGAAGGACACTGAGGGGAGGGGGAAAATTTCTGGGTTTTGGTTGAGCCAGAGAGAAATTCTATTCTAGCTGATAGAGAAGATCGGAGCATAGGAATGAGAGAGAGTGAAGATGAAGACAAAGAACAAGGTGGGTCCTTTATTTGGACGGTCCCAAATCATTCTTTTTCTTCGGCTATGGCTGAGATAGCCATGTCCCAAGAAAACCCTAGCCTTGGTCATTGTTTATTGGGAAACGACGACAAAAAATTCTAAAATGGAAAATAAGCAGTTTTAGCTGGCTTAGAGCTTTCCCCTAATATTACCTTCATTTTTCTTTTAATTCCAACTTGTTTTCTGACTTTTTTTAGATCGTCTCCTCTATGTGTTTGGGGAATTTAGGGCAGTCTGGACGGCCAAATGTGAAAGGGGTTACATAACAATGACCAGCAGTTCGTCTGCGGCTCCCTTTCACGCCCCATTCCTTCCAATTTCCTGGTTTAAGTCCACTCAGAACTTGGAAAGTTCCAAGAAAACAGTACAAATGTCCAAAATTCTTGAGTTACGGGGCTTGGTTTCTCTGATACATCATCTTGGATCTTGATTCCCAATTGTACTGTGAAGCTGGCTACGGCCAGGCGGACTCCTTAGCCATTCCGACTCTTTAGATTAAACAAGTTCAAAGCAAATTGCCCAAAATGATCATGTAAGATCCTTTTATAAATATAACACCCTTTAGTCAATCGACGCTTAGGCGAGAGTTTCATGCACTGGAACTGTCCTTTAATTGACGCTTAGGCGGAAGTTTCATGCACCGGAACTATCCTCTTTTTTAGTCAATTGACACTTAAGGAATTACCCATCAAAAATCTGATTAAGGCATTCATTATAGGCCGTTTGGCACAAGGACAAGAACCATTCATTTATTCGTCCAAGTGAGGCTGATCCTACATTGGCACTATAGTTACATAGTTCAGATTCGGGTATCAGTAGGCAAATGGGAAAATTGCAAAATCTGAAAAACATATAAAGAAAAAACTCAGAAAATGCAAATTACAAAGATAGGATTTAATCTTGTAATTTATAGCTTGAACTAGATATGCAGAAAATATTTGAAATTTTGAAAATTTATTCTTCAAGTTTTGGCTTAACTTAGTAAATTCATGTTTAATTTGGTGAATCTGTACAAAATTTAAAATAAGAACTTCCTAACTGTCCTGAGAGAAAATCGAAAGATCAAAAAGCCAGGACATTTTTATAAAAAATTCAATTATTCGAAGTTATTTCTCAACTATAATCTCCACCTCCGTCCCAGTTCCAGTTCCGGGACAGTCTGTATGCTGCCTAAGCGTTTTATGAACATGTAGGCACTTGCTTTACAAGGACAAGGAGTTACTCATTATTCTCGGAGTTTGTCCGCAGTTAAAAGAATAAGATCGTCCAATGGAGAGAATATTGTGGTATTGTGGAAGAGAATCTTGCATACTTCAAACCCGAAGTACTTTTCAAGTCAAAGACCCATCATTATTTTTTCTAAAAAAGGACAACATGGTACACGAAATTTCTACATACGTGGGGTCAGGAAAGCGGCGGGGCATAGTTTAATCTTGCATTATGCAAGAGGCTATTTTTATGCGTAGACCCCCGTGACCTCAGAGTTACACGGACAAGACTCCCTTTCTACCCACTATATTTATCTGAAAATTCAAAATTTTCTTTCTGAATAAGGATCAGTTTTTCCTTTAATTTTGGATTCTCTGTATACAAAAGGAGGATAAAAGCCAACAACAGTCAGGAAAAAGATAAATCTTATACTGTTGAATCTAAGAAAAATACAAAGATTCACCGCACGTTTTGTCTGATGGTTAGCCGGACGCTTCAGAAGTTAAGGTACGAACCGTGGAGACCCAACATCATCAAAACTTGGTTTGCTTGGACCAAAAGAAACGATTGAGGACGTAAAGGGGAACTGCTGTTTCGGTGGAATAGAAGGCTCGCCAAGAGCTGACAATGCCCAACGAGAATTGAGAATGCCTTTGCTGGATCCAGGGAAAGAACTCTTAAACTAGACAGTTGATACACTCATGTTCCCTCTTTCATCATCATCACACCGTTTGGCTAAACTTTAACGAGCGAGATTGTCCAACAAGAAAAGTATTGCTGCGTTGGCTTATGTAAAATTTGTTTATGTAGAATTCCATAACATATTAAGCTTTATAATGTTCCCATATTGGAACCATGACATCCTTCTCTGTTCAAGGCTACTACAATTCCAGGAAGTTACGAAGGAAAGAGAGCGTTTAACAAATTTCGGATGCCATCCGTCATGCATGGGGTTTGCTATGGATTTTAGTAGTACGTAAAAAAGCCTTTAAAAATACCAGAAAAAGTTTATATAAATATCTTTTAAACAAGTGACAAGCAATATTTTGTCACCGGATGAGGTTAACTCTCTGGAAGGTTGTGTTCTTTCCTCGTATTCTTTCAACTTTCTGACCATTCCATTATCCAGTAGAGTAACAGCGATTGGGATCATCCAGTGAAGAACATTTTGACGGATGACACATCTGGGCCTATACTAGCAGACGCTATATTACAGTTTTGGGAGACTTACCTGGAAGCAACCGATTAAAAAGAACAGCTTTACGTCTCCGACCTCCGAAATGCCCATCATTCACTGCAAGCAAAGAGAACCAAAACACTCCAAGATGCATTCTTGTCAGTAGCTGAATAGAACCAATTGCTGATAGGGAAAACAGGATACGTGATATTGCAGCAGGGGGACCAGCAAAAGCTACTGAACGCACAATGAAATTGAATGAAAGCAGGTATGATTCAGGTGGGAGGTCTCATATTAAGTCAACCATCACCACTACACAAGAAATGACAGGATCATGAAGACCCATCTCTCTTCTCTTCCCTCTTTCTAGTGAGGCAAGATTCCAATCAGGACAAAATTAGAGAATGGAATTGGACAAGCAGGACAGGCTAAAATATGAAAAATAAAAGGAACAGCGAAACAGGTCTTAGTAGAAGTTAACGAGCAATTGAGATCACCACAAGGACCCATAATTTTCAATGAGAATGGCAATTCAAAAGCATGGAATAAAAATTGTCTCAATGTGTATTTTCAGGATGTATCCGACTTAAATTGACCCTACACTCAATCGACTCCGGCATCAAAGCCTCACATGACTCAGAAGAACCATAGGGAAAACCAACGTCACCGGCAATGATATCTGACTTAACATCAGCAGAGACGTTGCCTTTTGAATTGCCACTGCTATTTTCACCTTCCTGGTAACTAGGTGGGGTGGAAGCATCTACATCATGCTTGGCAGACTCGATGATATCTGCTGCTTTCTCCTCCTCAGAAGCTGGGGTTGCTTTCTCCAAGTTAGAAGCTGCGGCCGCTTTCTCCTGCTCCCACCCAAAAAATGATGGAACTGGAATCTTTGATTTCATTTCTTCTTGCTGCTTCTTGTATAAGGACATGGCTTTCTGCAGTTTAAAACCATGAAATCAGCAAAGGCGCAAAGCAGCTTCACACAGAACACGAAAGACAAAAGACAAAAGACAAATCAATAGAAAGCTAGCTATATGGGTATATGTAATCCCTATAGTGCCATTATCTCTGGCCACCATATAAGGAAAGTTAGGAACCTAATCCAATGGTGTCTGGCTAGCAAGTCTACTTCAAACTCAAGACTAAAAATATAAAACAGTGTAGGTCATACTTTTACTTCAATCCTTATTGAAATTTTTCAGGGAGAGAAATTATGAGCAAATACGATTACCCTCTGTCATGTAATGACTACAAGAAACACCGAGCAATTGCAAGAGTGTAACCTAGATGTCACAGAAAATGATGCCGAGAAAAATTCATCTGCATTTTCAAGTCCTCTCAACTGAGGTCACTAACCAGCTTCTTAAATAAAATACCTGGAAACCCATAAGCAAACGCCATAGCCACAGCCTCATTGGAGTTCATGAAACCAATCATAGGAAAACATGCAACACGGAAAGAGGAAAAAATAAAACCTAAACTCTTGCAATCTCTCAACACCCTGCTTACCCAGCCAGTCTGACAAAAACCAAAAGTAAACCTACAATACCACGAAAAGAATAAAATGAGGTGGGAAAGCCCAATTCGATTTCAACAACACTTTACCAACCTTCTCCAATGACCACCTTCAGCTTCAATAATCTACACCAAGTAACCTTCTTCACTTAAGAATCAGTGTTCGAAATATTGTTGGGCTATCCACCAATTTTCATACCGGATATGTCCATGCTTACTTTTGCACTTGAGTGGTCTAATCAAGGGAACCTGAAGAAAGAATGAATGTCACCCACAAAGAGATTGAGCACCCAATGGAACGATAAGAGCTTGTCTATGCCGTCTTCTGTTTCCCCTGAAAATGAACTTTGTCTAAACTACACTGGATCTGAATCCTTCTCTGCAGAAGTGATAGCAAAACAAAATACTCTCTCAAGAAACCATGCCATTGTTTACACCTATGCCCCCAAAAGCTAAGTCAACCATGCATATCATCAATAGTTTGGCACAAAGACACCCCATTAGAAATCAGCAACTTTTTCCAGTAGCTTTTGCATGTCAAATATTGATCCATGAAAGTCAACCCAGGCTTCTCCAACAAGTTAGGGACCAAGTACAAGCATTTTGCACTCATTTTTTTAAATGGATATCTTTGGATCATCTCCGATAATCCATAAGAATTTAGGACCTAAACATGGCTAGGGACATGATATTCAAAAGAACAGAAACTGCAGCATGATTGCCAGCCATGTCGTTTGGTGATCGAGTAACGATCAACTTCTAGCCACCACCAGCCATGCATCATAACTACAGGCCTACAATTCTCACTAAGAGGCAACAAGTCTACATGATGAAACGAGTGAATATGTTGCAAAAGTTTTAGCAACTGTTATAAGCAAGATAATACAATGTATAAGGACAAAGTTTATGATGATCAACATCTTGCATTAACATACCTGAAAAACAGCCTCAGATGCTGCAGCGAACAGTGAAACCCCCAGACTGCCTAGGGAACCCTTCATATTCACTTCTCTTTCCTGTCAAAAATATAAGGATAGAAACAATCACATCACTTCAAGAGGATAACTTGCGAGTACTAGGAAATCATAAATAGAGAAACATGAATATAACTTTATGGAACTTTACTTGCAGCGTGGCCTAAGAAAATTAGCATTTCTTTATACCTCTGTATAAACGTGCTTGGTAACGTTGTGATCAGCAGTTTTATTCCCATCCACTTCCAATAAGCTCATGCACCGGTTACACAATTCTGTACTGGCCAGATCTTCTGAAATATCGAGCTTAGAGAGATAAACACGGCAAATACGAAAGCTATCATGACTTGATAATTTAGAAGGCTCGGATATTTTTTCACTGACAACTTTTGGTGGTGCTTCAACATTGCTTTTTGTTGCTGGGTTGGTAACATGTGATCGCTTGATTTCAATGCTTTCAGGTGGTAAACGATTGGGACGGTTTCTTTCACTTCGGGACCGGTGGGTGGATTGTCCAGCCCAGGCTTCATCTGCTGGTGCCTGTGCCAAATGATCTTGCTCCTTCTGAGATGCTGGGTACTCCACATTCAAGCTTCCGTTTTGGCCTTTCCATAACTCATTCATCTCCCATCCCCTGCTGCCCATCAGGTGTCTATTCTGATCCCAATCTGGCCTTCCATAGATATGAGATTCATCTCCAAAGACACCACTGTTTCCATCCCATTCATGCAACTGTGGAGGGCATGAATCATCCGATGGATTTTGCCACCCAAAAGAACGGCCATGACCAGAAACTCTGTCAGCATCATGCATGTGATAAGGAACCCCAGCGGGATTCATTTCCATAGATGGTCTGATGCCAAAAACCGGAGCAGGAAATTGCTGAACCACAGCATGGAATCCACTAGGAGGTGGTCCATGTTGGAAAGGAATGAAACCATTTCCAACTGGCGAAGGCCAGTTGGGGATGCCCTTCCAAGTATTCCCGTGGCCTCTCCCGGTATTGGGATCCCCATTCCTTTTGTAACGGTTGTTAGACTTGCGGTCACCAGCCTGACCTCTGACATCTTCTTCAGATGAACCTAAAACCGAAGGGCTGTCAATACCAAACCTAAAAGGTGTTGGTGGAAGAAGACTTGGTGTACTACCAGGAAAATTACCACTTCTGTTAAAAGATGAACCGACTGGAGTTGAGTCACTATTGACTGCAGCTGCTTGAGAGAATTCATCTGCTACCGGCTTCTCCAAGGGGAATTCTCTACCAGTTTCCTCACTGGTGGCATAGTCTCTAGCATCCCTGGACCCACCACTCCTCTGTCCCATTTCTTCAACATCCAGACTCCTCAAACCAGCTCTGTTTGAATAACGCCTGTCACCGCTGGTTGAAGAAGGGGATTTTTCACTTAACTGAGTGGGCGAGGCCAGGCGACCTGATAATGGGGACCTTTCATAATGAGAAGTAGCAACATTTTCAGCAGACAATTCGCCCAAATGACTGTCGTCCTTTTTCTTAGGCTTCTCCACAGAAAGAGACTCAGACACTCTCTCAGGTACCAGAAAAGCACTACCAAGCTCTCCTGTAGATGATGTATTAGGTCGACGTCTCTCCTCCGACAAGGACTCTCTACGTGCAGATTCTGCTTGCTTTGATCCACGCCTGAAGAGACACAGAAGATAATTACATGCATACAGTGATAAAGATTAAGTTCAAATTTTGTTTTATACTCAGAAAACATGCATGTATGGCAGCTTGCCCAACTTTCAGGATTCTAATATCTAGGGAAACTTAAAGGAAGTTCTCTGTCTTCAGTTTCCCCAGGCCTGCAAAATGAGCACGATACAGGCAAGCAAATTTGTTACATATGTGGGTCATTTGCATCCACCACGCATTGAAGATACAACGATACTTGATGTCAGAGGGACAGAACTAAAAAGCAATATGATACATTCATAACGTTATTGGTGTCTCCATTTTTGCAGAGAAATGTGGGGAAACAATCTCAGCACTGCAAGAAAGTGATAAGTTCCCCATAAAAGTGACATTTGTTCAGCACCAACACCCAAGAGTCTACAATGAAACCATTTTCATCTTTCAATTATCAGAATTACATATCCAAACCAACAAAATAGAGATAGGAGTTTCAAGTATTTGCAAGATCTCCATGATGGATGTGCATATGATACGTTCATAACGTTTTTGGTGTCTCCATTTTTGCAGAGAAATGTGGGAAAACAAACTCAGCACTGCAAGAAAGTGATAAGTTCCCCATAAAAGTGACAGTTGTGCAGCACCAACACCCAAGAGTCTCTACAGGGAAACCATTTTCAGCTTTCAATTATCAGAATCATGTATCCAAACCAACAAAATAGAGATAGGAGTTTCAAGTATTTGCAAGATCTCCATGACAGTTGCGCATATTTTCACATGGACTATGAGCAGTACTATTGGTGCACACATTCCAATGAACAAACCATTTATAATGCAGGCAGTGCTATGGATTTCATGCAAGAGAACTCGAACCAATTTGGCAATTCTAGGCCTACTAAGTTTTGGACTAGAAAAAAAGATCCTTAGAAGACAAAACAGAAACAATCACGACTTGTCAACAAACATCGGCTCATCAAAGCCTTAAAAGAATCAAAGAAAGGAATGCTCTATAATGATGATGATGATGCCATTCCAGATAAATGGTTTGGATCATTGAGGCAATGGGCCCAACTTGTACATTTGCCCAGGAATAGTTGTCAGGGAAAATATGACATCCATCATATAGCTTCACTCCAATAAAAAATCAGACAGTCATTACTGTGCCCGCATTGATGTCAGATAAAAGCACAGAAAACATAAATTCAACTAAAAGCCTACAAAGTTTTCAATGCCAATGAAATGAATAATAAAAATGATTCATCCCAAATCCCCAACTAATGTCACATAAATTATTACCGTCACAATCCATTATGGACGCTTACAGTAACACAGACTTATTAAAATTTTATTCTGGTAACAACAATATCCAAATGAGAAGCTTTCTTGCATTGCTTAAAAATAAAAATAAGCAACTACCTGTATTGATCTTTGACGACATGAGAAGTGGAAGCAGGGGACCTTTTCAGTTGGCTACTGCTTGGTGTAGAGGCAGCATCCGACTGGCAATAATGTAAATCAGACCTTCCCCTGCCACTAACTGAATCTAGTTTACTGTTCACTACATTTTTCTCCATTTCAGTGCATTGTTCCTTGGTATTTCGAGACTTGAGGTCACTATGATCCTCAATATCATCGGAATACCTAGTCCTTCTCTTGTTATCTTTGTACTTGGCACCCCGATCATCACCGTATGGGCTAACATCACGATCATTATCCTGAAGCTTACTTCTCTTGTAAGAGGTTTCTGATATCTTACTTTCATCCCTTAAATGCTTATTGTCAGACTTCTCGCTGATTCGATCTCTTGAAGAACGTTCATCTCTGTGCTTAGTATCTTTAATTCTATTATTCCTGTCGAAATCTTCTGGGTACTTGTATCTTTCATCTTTGTATCTTACATCTTTATGCCCATCATCTTTATATATTCCATTCTTCAGGCGATCATCCTTTAAAGATGATGATCTCCAATTGTCACCCTCTCTTAGTGATCGCCTATCATCACCATCTCTTAATGATCGCTTATCATTGCTATCTCTATCATCCTCCGGCCTTTTATCCTTATCGCCAGATCCATCTCTTCTCCTCCTAACTCGTTTCTCAAGCTCTTTATCCAATTCAGGATTGCGTAAATCGTCTGTATACAATGATAGATAAGAACAGGAACAGAAGCTTTGATGAAAAATGCAAAAGAAATGCAAAGTAATGCTTCCACATATCATTGAGCAAACTCCCTAGCATATGGTATCACACAAAGTATTTCTTACACTGAAGTTGAAACTGCAGAAGTAAATACTTCAAGTTCGAAAGAACTTTTACAGGTTCAGTTAATCAGAATGGAGTAGAGCAGGTCAGACATAGTCAACCAAAGAGAAAATAGCACAACATCAAAAAGCATTTAAATTATAGGACAGGCACTTTCAGACCCTTATTATTGCATGTAAACAAAAATAAAGCAAGTAACAAGACAAGAAACAACATAAACTAATTAAGAAACCAAATAGATCACCAAGATTTCAAACCAGACAATGATACAATGGAACAGATGTACAGAAGCCCATCTAGGTCTCAGTTCAAACTAATCTGGAAGGATCATAAAAGCCAGCAAGATAATACACAAGGTTGGCATAATGTTCCTCTAAATTATCAGCCAATGCAAAACTAGTTTATCAAAGCCTTGTAAAAAACAAAGATGCCAGTATTGCCTTGATGGAGAAATAAATAACAATAGCATATTTTGACATCTGGTCTAAGAGCAAAGCTTAAGCCATGATTGTAACATGACAGTGTGCCAACTCAGAGATGGAAGGCATCTTGCCAATATTTATGCAGTAGATTAAAGCTTGGAACCAGTACACATATCAGGTAGCTATGGCCTGGCAAACCTCAATGACGGAATTGATGAAAGCCTTGGCACAAGAAACCAAAAGAGGAAGTTCAAAATCAATGAGATAATAAAAAGGCAACGATGGAAAATTAATGGCTTTATTTAATATTGAGAAAGGTAGGTGTCAGGAGAGAACAACAACTTTCAATGAGGTGGACAAGCAATGTTCAAATATAAGTAACTCATCCCAAGAAAAAGGAAAAGTCAAGCTAAGCTTGGACAACACTGTTACTTCTGTCAAAATCAGTTTTTAACTATCCAGTAAGATATCATTTAGTTTTTAGAAGTCACTTAGTTGTTAGCAGATGCTCATCAAGCCTTCACAACTCAAGTAGGCCAAACTTTTCTTAGTTCTAAAATGCTCTCTGATTTTGCACACTAGTCCATCAAATTTTTATGATTATGATTTGTCGAGACAGCAAGAAAGACCAACTGAAACTGGAAACCATGTGGACATACAAACTTTACTGTCTAATGCAGTCTTCCCACCCAAAGTCATGATTCGACAAAATTAAAGCCAAACCATTAGGGTGTTACAGGAATTATCACATTGTCCAGAAAATTACAAAAATACTCATATGGAGATCCTAAAATATCCTCTTTACTTCATATCTATTACAAATATTGGGGATACTACCATAACCTGAACCAATTATATAAATCACTTTGTCCTTCAACATTTCAACCGACCCAGTTACTTTCCAGCATAAAACTGACAAAATATAAATGATGTCCTTATGTCTAATCTCCTCTCAGTCCTAGCAGCAATTCCATCTCGTCAGCTAGCAGCACAGCATGAGAGGAGCTGCAGCAGTGGTAAGATAGCAATTAACTAACCAACAAAAACAGAAGGTCTGCTTTCGTCTTTCTCTTAGGATAGATATCACTGTCTAGCAGAACTCTCGAATTTTATGCAGTTTCCTCCCTACAGGCCAATGTTGAAGCCCTTACTGTTCTCTGGTAGTTTTGGTTTCTTTCTCTTAGGATAGATATCATTGTCTAGCAGCACTCTCGACTTTTATGCTGTTTCCCCCACTAAGTGCAAATGTTGAAGCCCATATTGTTCTCTTGTAGTTTTGGTTTCTTTTTCTTTTCTTTTCATTTTTTTTTTTTTTTTTTCTCATCAGTAGAATTGTAGAGTTGATCCCTAGCATTCTCTCAAGGGTTTTGGGCATCCAAGACAGGATGTAGTGCACACTGCAGGTTGAAGTGTGTCCTTGTCTTATTGATCTGTATAGTTATTGGAGCAGGGAAGATGAAAATCTTACCGCTTCCTCTTCATGTATTAAACTCCAAATTAGTATTCTTGTAATTTTTATCAGCTATGTAACACAAAAAACTTGGAGTGAACAAAAAATAACTATGCAGGACAACTGTTTCTTTTGGATAGTATATGGCTTCCATAAAGGAAAAGGAACTTTTGCTCTTCCTTTCGTGTGATCCAGGTTTTAGTTTAATATGATGTACTTTTATTTCATCCAACAAATGAATTTCTTGAGAAACCAAAGTAATACTGGGGCTCTTCTCTTAATGAGAAAGACATTAAGGCATCATTATAACCAAGGTTGTTCCAGTATATGTACTTAATTAATAGCCCATGGCCTCATCCACTCAAAGTTGACATTCTTTAGCAACATAATTGACAGTCAACTATAAAAGGTGAGATTGCTTCAGTATTACTAAAGATCACATATGGAAGGGTGACCTTATCCATATCACCTCCCAGTGAGTTTGAGAACCAAGAAATTTGATCATCGTTAGATTTCCTTGTCTAGGAGTGTCAAGGTATGACTAGATAGATTGTCTTACCACTCTTCCAATGGCAGATCCTTTTTTTGTCCCATGTGATTGGTCAAGCCTGCAACCTCAACAGGATCATTCCAGCCAAGATCATGAAGGCAGCCCAAGCTCCTTTGGAATTCAAAAGGTCTAAAGTAGTTCTTGCTCAAATGTTTGTTCCATTTTTTGTTCCTGAAGTGTCACTATTTATTTATAACTATACATTACATACAACAAATCTGCAAAATACACATACTTAAATCAGTGGTTTTATCCATTAACAGGAAGGTAAGAAAAAGGCTGTGGTGGTCAGCTATTGAAAGGCAAAAGTAGAGAAGGTGATATACAAGAAGGTCGCCGTGCTCTTCTTCGATCACAATTAGACTATTATTAAATGAATTTACAACCAAACTGCAGCTTCTTTGACACTTGAAACAAACTTTGGCTAGAGGTAAGTCCAAATTAGCATCTCTAACATACCATTTTAAGCTTGAAGGTGGTCCAAAAGTTTTATCATCACATCTGCTACTATGTAGAAATTTGCTTCTCAGATAGCATCTAATTTATTCAAAGAGACATTCCCTCCCACCTGCAGGCCCACCAAAGATGGCGTGAGAAATGTAATTATTTAATTTCCCCTTTATTGAAGTCCTTCCTACCTATTAGCCCAAAGAAAACCAGCACTTCAATCCCTAATTTTTATCTGTATGCCTGCCAATCCAAGGTTCCCAATGTTCACAGGCATGCTACTAAATATTATCAAGTACAAAACAAGACCCAACAGAGACAACTAGACAAAAAGCAGCCCAGGAGATAATTCTATTGAAGTAATGACCCCAATAAGGACAATTTTCCTAATAGACATATCTCTCACAGGCCAATAAGAGGAAGCCCAAGTTTCCAATAGCTCTCTAGCATTGTTACCATGGAGCAACTGGAACTTGAAAGAGGAAACGAAATTTCAATATGCCATGAAAATTGTGGTGGTCAATTAAATCCTCAGCAGCACCACAAATAGGCCAGTAATAGAATTACAGACAGATTATCAATTAAGCGATCAACATTCAATGTTATGGCCAAGACTACAGCACACCAGAATGAAATTATCTTGAGACTGAGGCAAGTCCATAACCTACATGTTGAAGCTATTGAATTGCTATACCCAAACAACCTAGACTAAACAGTCCTGATCGAGAAGTTCATTCCATCATCAATTCTAAATCCAATTATCTAACACCATGCTCTAATATAATGACTCACCAGCAAGATCATCAAGCTCATTTATAGAAGAAGCCAATTAGCAAATGCTGCTCAAACCTGTCCACCTCAGGTTCACTTGAAATTGGCAAAGAGAAAGGTCCAATCAAGTATGCAGAATCATTTCCATTTTTATGTGATTGTTGATTCTTCCCATGATTTCTTATAAGTGGCTAGCCAGATGATAAAATTCTCCTAAAATATGGCTCCAAATGGATCTAGAATTAACGTATGCATATAAAATTTCTGTTAATTGGCTCAGCTCACAGTGATGTTAAATTCCTGTTGGGAAAGACCAATTCTGAAAGCATGTAAGCAAGAATGAAGTCTAAGGTTGTCTCAGTAATAGGTGTTGTTTTCCTTCCAAAATGTATTAGTTGACCAACTCATGTTACAAGGGTTTTCAGAGTATGATGTTCTTAACTCCAGGATATGGAATAGTAGCAGACCATAAAAAAGCAAATAATGAGAACAAAATCACTCAAGGATACCTTCAGTAAGGTAGCAACAGGAACAAATGACACAAACTCAAACCTAAACAGACCATCAGATGCCAGAATAGCACCTCTTAGACAGATCTAATCCACTAACCTTAACTCATCCTATTCATTAAGGCACTGCTGGGTAAACAGCCAACTCTGTGGACGATCTCCTGTGACACTAATTCTTTCATTAACTATGAACTTTTTCTTAGACAAGTAGGGATATGACAGATGTAAAAGTTTTCTTTTCTCTTTTTTCTTTGCATTCCCAAATCAGGTTCATGCGTAACTTCTCCTTCCAATCTACAAGGCTCTCTAAAAACTTGTAGTAGCAATATAGCATACTTGAGAAATTCTAGATGAGATTCTCAGAACTTGATAACCCCTTTGAGGATTGTCTTATGTCACTAGATCTTCATCCACTCTCCAGCTCATTCACACAAGGACTTAGCATGAGAACTAAACCAAATGGCAAACTGAGACAAGAAATAGGGAGGTCATCAATCTTACATCCAAAAGATTCACAGGCACCTCCAATCCTACAGCAATCACCATAATTCTCCCAAGTTAAACCCTTAGAGATGCCAACTGACATTACTTCAAACAACCATAGGGAGTTACTTGAACTGTTCAGGGCCTCCATATCAAACCAAACAAGAAACTCTGGAAATGGTAAGTCAACCATAACCGTACACTCCAAACAAGGTAGAAGTTTTGTTACCTCACTGTCAAGTGTGGTTCAATAGCTTGCTTCAGGAAGTAACAAACTGAAGACGTTTTATACAATGAAAAGGTGCAGAACCTCCTACCACTTCAACAAAAGGAAAAGATTTTACTTGTATTTGATGTGATTTCATCATCTGACAGCATCAAAAATAACATCAGGATACTTTGAATTTGATAATCAAAGGGTGCAATCGACAAACTCTTTTGATATCAGCTTACATATTTTCAAACTTTCAATCATAAGATTATACCATTCAGTAAGAAGTGGACCCAAAAGCACCCAAATAACCATGTCTTTGAACTTAGTGCTCAAAATGAACTAAGCAATATCAGCCTATCCGCTCAGTTGCTTTATCCACTTTAGAACAAGAAGGTTCTGAAGATCAATCATGCTGTCTGATCTGCCGTATAAATTCACCCTTTCTAAGTTGATTTACCAATGCAGTTTAACAGTTCAAGAAACTGAATCCACATCCCAGAAATGGCCTCACAAAACCATGGATCTGACTGTAGACCTCAATAGGCTCATAGAAAATATACTTCCAGCCCCACAATGCCAGAAAAAGGAACAAGAAATACATTTTCAGGCCCAAATTTCCAGTTTCTCAATAAACTACAGTACCAAGAATGAAGATTTAATCAAGAGCAAGACCACAAACAAACAAGTTCATTCAGGAATACGAGAACTAAAGTTAACATGGGCAAATAGGATTAACAAGTAAAAGAACCCATTATTTAACCAAAGCAAAACATCCATGACTACTTCAAACCAGACAGGTGGTGTCTATGCAACAAATCAGTATAAAGTTATGCACAAGCCTTACCAAGACATATCCAGCGAACTCAAGCAGTGCATTTTTACTGAATATGAAAGCCTACATAAATCTCCCAAAGGGCTTGAATCTGTGGATACAAGCCTAGTCAACATCTATCCTGCAGATCTTATCCTCCTATGTGTTGGAACCTAGATAAAAAAGCCAGAATAAAAAATCTGACCTAAACAACAGTCAGTATCGTTATGACCCTCATAATCTT
Organism: Warburgia ugandensis; assembly: GCA_035236585.1. NCBI lineage: Eukaryota > Viridiplantae > Streptophyta > Magnoliopsida > Canellales > Canellaceae > Warburgia > Warburgia ugandensis. Next base: position 71,602,257 of record CP141134.1, read on the forward strand.
ATCGGCTGTCTACTGTCCTAAAACAAGACATGAGCCACAAACCTATCCACACAAATACAAACGCAAAGAAAACTGGAAGCGCCAAAGGGGACACGATATAACATTTTCCAGATGAGTATCAGGGTTTATCCACTGCAACTAGTATAGCGCAGTCCTGATTGTCCATGAGCCAACTACGAGACTTGATATTAAGCAACTAACAAGGTCAAACCATTTAAGCCTGCAACAATTAGATGATTCATGAAATTGACGTTCAGATCCATCTCCAACACATCCACAATACTTCAAATTGAGCACACATCAATCACCAAAAAGAAACAAACCAGATAAATGAAGCAAGTCAACTACCTTACCGGTATTTTCTACTTCCTGCTTCACAACATGCTCTTCTTCAAATTGCCTTTCTTGCTTCCTACTTACTTCTACAGTCATGATATCCACAGAACTTTCTCGCCTCACTTCATGAGCCTTCTTATCCAAGTCAATTCCTCTTTCCTTCCCATCTTTATACTGATGCACCTCTTTCCGGCTTGAATCCACCTTCATACTTGCCCTATTTGAATCCTCATTCTCCACCCAGAGAGCAGAACTCTCATCTTTTCTTTCACTCAAACTTTCATATCTTTTGCTAGACCTATTCTTAGAATCAACCGAAACCTTCAATTTCGGCTCGCGGTCCAGATCAGGTCCAGAAATTTCCCCTTTCGACTCCCTTCCAAATTCACTTCGGCCCAAATCGCCCCCATTCCAACGGTCGGTATCCTTCCACTTCTTCGAAGAACCATAGTCTGCCGACAAATCACCATTACCGGAAACAGACAGATCTTTCCCCTGTGAAGATTTCCTTTTCTCCTCAGAATCCCTAGAAACCCTAATTCCGGAGCTAACTGTAGATTCTTCCCGAACCTTTCTCTCCTTCATGCTCTCTTCTTCCTCGGAATCACTGTAATCTTTAAAATCCTTACTACTGTGCTTGTGCTGCTTGTGAGAAGATTTGTGACGAGAACTTCGCGGCATGATGGAAAGAAGCAAAAAGAAAAGCTTGAAACCCTAATTCCTAGATTCTGTTCAGAGTAATGCAAAAGACAAGATATTGATTCCAACCTTGCGAAGAGTATGAATACAGCAAGAACCAGAACGAATCGAGAAAAGCGATCGACCGAATTCCGGTAGGATATTGCCGGAATCTGATGTAGAAGCCGCCGGAGGAAGAAATAAGGCTTCGGAATCTCGAATCGGAGTGAGAAAAGACAGATCGCAGAAAGAGTCCGGATTTTAGATAGAGCGAGAGGGTTGGTTGAAGAGAAAAAACATGCTGGAAGTAAAAGACTCGGAAATGTGTAGAGAGAGGGGGAAGGAGAAGCCGACTGCCCCTCTGCGTTTCGAAATAAGATGCGACGAAAGGCGGACCTGGGAACTCTAGGAAAATATGTCCCAAATTACGATATTACCCTTGAATTGTCCGAGTTTTAGGAGCGCGTCACAATATTGGGCCCGCAATAGTTAAAGCCCGTTACAATTTAGGCCCACAAGAAGGTTAGCATTATAAATATCAACAAATGTCTAGTATAATTGGTTACAAATAATTTAATATTTTTCTTAAAATTTGCTTGGTTGCAATAGTGTGTTGTTTTTTTTTTTTTTTTTTAGTTGGTACTTTTTTCCTTTAATAACATATTAGATTTGGGAGAGGCAATGAATGAGAGTGTGTTGATTTTTTCTTTCTTTTTTTCTTTTTTTGTAATTATTGTAAGGACGTCATTGGCCTCCAAACTATACCTGAAGATCTCCCCTCATCTGCACAAAAAATCTCAACTCACTGCTTCCCCTAATATCCTTCCTTTACATGTTATGCACATAAACATGAGATTTTGGAGGGTCACTTAAAAAGGGTGTTATGCACTTACACTCTAACTTTAGACTCAACTTCACTTTACAAGTTGTAGTCCATTCAGCTACCCATGCCAAAATCATTACTCTTCACTGTTTATTGGACTATCAATTGCTCTCCTTAGACTGGGTTGCTAATTGGCAAGGTGGGATAGGATCATTCAACTATATTAGAATAAAAATATGGCCAGGGTCACGGTGACGTTGACCCACAAATCTGATATGGATAGACTGAACCTCTAATTCAATTTGTAAAGGTGTCTGGGGATAAGAAACTTTATCCCTTGACCATTCAAAAAGACAAAAAGGAAAAGACAACTTTATCCTTGTAATTGCAACCTTAGGCATGTATAGAATTATTTGAAAACATGAAAGTTAAGGCTTTAGAAGGGGACCCTTGGCGCAACGGTAAAATTGTCCGTCATGTGACCTTGACGTCACAAGTTTAAGGCGTGGAACTAGCCTCTTGCAAAATGCAAGGTAAGATTGCCTACTATAGGCTCTTGTGGTCTGCTCCTTTCCCGAACCCCGCATAGGCAAGAGCTTCTTGCACCGGGGCTGCCCCTTTATGAAAGTTAAGACTTTAATATTCATGCCCTATTGTCTAGTGTCAACTATCCTTCGGATGTTTCCTTTTCATAATTTTTATTCCAGAACCAAAAGGCTTTTATTAACACTGGAAAATAATTTTGCCACTTGGGAGACTAGGGTTCGAGACTGTGTGAATGCAAATATATAACTTAAGGAGAAAAGGGGAAAAAAAGAAAAAGAAAAAAGCACACACGCACGCACACACACCAAGGAAACACAATAAGAAGGCCCGCTAGAGTTGAAGCTAGCCAAACATCTCTCCTAGTTGTGTTTGTCATTTTATCAACACAAATTGCAGTTTTTTTTTTTTTTTTTTTTATCATTGACAAAATGAGTGGCATATGTATTTTAAACACAGCAAAAATACGAAGTGTTATTTAGAAAATTTGCTGCTAGGGCTGTCTACATGTTAGCTCTCATATCATGCTCACCACTTATCATAAGTAATCTGTTGTTTCTATAATGTGGCTTTTAGGAAATAAGCCTTCTTGCCAGATGCAACTTTCAAACCCACAAACTAGGTTTATACATGATAAGATTAGTGGGCCCACTAAACCTAATATTTGCAAGCTTAAGCAATTCATGTAAAGAAGTTTAGTTCCTGGACCCTGTACACGAGGGAGCTTCATGTATCGGGCTGCCCTTTTACCTTATGCATGTAAGAGGCTTCCACTAATCTCTGGTTGTAAAGGCATTAAAGAACACAAGACATAGCTTACACTATAGAAGGCATCTTAAAAAATAATGGAGTTTATTACTCAACTGTTATTTTACTTGATTAATTGATTGACTCCATAATGCACTTTTTATTGCAGATTCATTGAAGATGCAAGTATAGCTTTCTAAATAAGAATTTTAAGAAAAATAAATTATATGTCTTCTCTCCATATATAACTACGATTTTATGTGCAATAGATAGTACAATTGCACTCCTACATTTAGTAATAAAAAAAAGGACAGCCCCTGTGCACGAAGCTCCTACATTTAGTAATCCAAACTATAAATTATTAATTCATTGTTATTTTGTTACTCATTTGCAGCAAAGAGGTATGAAGCAAACTACAAAGAACATATTGTCATAATTACCTATCCAGTTTTGATTAGCTCCCTTTGAGCAATTACATACACTAACCATTTATTGTGATCAAATAGGACACGTGGCAGGCTAAAGAGGAAGACTCACTTTGAGACTCAAATACAAAGCCTTAATTTAATATTTTCCTTTCTAAATATACTTAAAATCTCTCCAACAAAGTAAAAGGCACCACCCTAACCTCCCACCAAGCATAATGAGAGGCACCATGTTGTCTACAGCGAACTACACTAGACGACTATTTGGCCTATAAATCACAAAGTTGTATTACATGATCGTGCTAAAAAATTCTCAGGCTCAAAATTATCTTAGCTTGAAATGGTGAAGATTTATCATATTATTTTTGAACATAGATCATGTAGTCAAATGCAATTCTACCAAATATTTTATTTTAATAGCAAAAAATTATAGAAGTAGTATCCAAACATAGCCTTGGTCATGTATTTAGAAGCTCATAATAATGGTGCTTAGATTCATCATTCATCAAATGAAAAAAGGATTTTAGAACATAGTTCAATTAAAATTCAAAGGCTCCACACAGATCGTCAAATTCTAAGCACCTAAACATCATACAATGACTGCCAATTTAACATCATCAACAACAGTTGGTCACAACAACGTCCAACTAGGCATCTTCTTTTAGAATATATTTGGTCATAGGTTTAACTTGCTGTTTTCACCATTTAGCTCGAGTATTAAAATTAAGCTCCATTTAGGGAATTGTATAAGTGATTTGATTTGTTATTCTTTGCTTGTTAAAAAAAAAAACATATAATGCTCTTTGTAATTCAGTAAAGGTGTTGCAAAGTTTTTTTAAAATTTGAGGCTCAGGACATCTAAAGGAGAGCCTTGGCATAACGGTAAAGTTATTGCTTACTATTACCTCTTGTAGTCCACCTCTTCCTCTGACCTTGCATATGAAAGCGCTTTATGACAGGGCTGTCCTTCTCAGGGCATTTCGTCTTAGAAACTTCAAATCTCCGTACGGGCCCAGAGACAGCAGAAAAGTAGTTGCCCAAGCTCAGCCCATTAACCCTTTCAGTGCAACAAATATTCAGCTCCACTTCTGTCATTTCCATTCATTGAGACAGCTGTGTGCAGGTAGGGGAACCCTTTCTTTCCGCAGTGGTTGTATTGATCCCTGGCAGGCACCATGGCAGGCGAAGCCCATCTCTTTCCTACATTTCGTCGTTTCTGAGCTGCGCCTTTTTAACCCTTTTTCTCTTCTTACTTCTTCTCATACCTCCACGTGGGATTACTTATATCCTGAACAGGAAAGTAACTTCTGGGACCACTTCAGGTTTGTAGCCTTTGGATCTCACTCTGCACGTTACATCTGGGATTTCTAACCAATCATGATCTGGGTCCCACCGAAGATAGCAAGGCTGAGATTCTATCACTGGATATTCTCAGTCTAGCCACGGTTTCCTTTTATAGATAGACGTAGAATTACGGCTCAAAAGTTACAAACAGTAGCCAAGCTATAGTGGGCTCCACCGGCACAGCAATCCAAACCGTTTATTTATGTGGGCAAAAGAATTTTTCCATAAGCTGTTCCCACCTTATATTTCTCCTGATATAAAGCACAAAGCAATCTTGGGAAATTAGAGGGCTGTGATGGGCTGGGGTATGAGATTTTAAGTCAATGCATGAATCATGATGACTGCAATGTTTGGATTACCAAGTTAAACGGCGGACCCACTTTTTCATGGCTTTCAAATAAGAGGAATGGTGTCATACGAAGTAAGTGTTACACAAGATATGACTATCAGGATGGACAATTTATAAGGATAAGCATACACGGGAAGAGAACAAGGAGTTTACGTAGTTCAGTTATCATTCCTACACCCACGTGAGAAGAAAAATCATTGTTTGACGAGGCCGTGGCTAAAAGTCTTTCTCAACCCTTTTTTGTTTCTTTGTGTCTTAATTTCTGCCGCTCACATTTACAAGAACCCTAACATTATATATAAGATTCTTACTCACGTGATTATAGAGTACATATAGGCTATGCCCTCACTTTTTATACGAGGTTAATGAGCCTTTGATCTGATCCTACCCGTTTATCTAATTTCTCAAATTCTTGATGCCAATAAACCCACGCAGGTCGAATGAGTCTGAGCATCTAATAATGTCCTTGAGTTAATTACCATGAACAACCATACAAAGTTAGACATCCAAATACAGAAAAAACATATGAAAGACTCGGATCAACCAAAAGTGGGCATTATATAGCAATTGTCCCCGCGCCCTGCTCAATGATAGCATCCCTCTCCGGGTAAATGTGTACATTTGGGTGAGGGACGACACACAATTGGATATTCAAATTCCTCGGCGCAAATTTTCTTGGCCATGGCACATCCATGGCGGGTCAGGCTCTAATTAATCACCATAAACACCGATTTCCTACAATGTTTCGGGTTTAGGCCTCACCACTAACTAAACCCATCAATTCCAAGCCCGACGGGTTTTATTGATAATTGGAGGATCAAACGAGCTAATCCGATTTGGACATTTGACAAATAATCTCCTGATCATCGGTGCAAAAGAAAAGATCAATTAGCATTTCTGATTATAATGTTTCAACTTCAAGAGGGAGATTGCGTAACTAGTCAAGCTTTAAACTTTAGCTGTCAATTTAGAAACTGTTTTTGGACTTTTTACAAAAATATCATTACATTTTGATGTAAAAAATAATAAATAAATAAAAATTGAATACATACATACATATATATATATATTTGTTGGAAATACCATTCTATTAAGTTTCCATCGTTAAAAATTTTAAAATTTCATCTTTGTCGTTCACTATTCATCCTGTTTCCAGCCGTATCATCCTAGGAGGACAGCCCTCCATTTTCCGGCGACATCCACCTTCTCCCCATCGGCAGCCAGCCTTCCGTTTCCGACCGATCCATCCGTCCGGTGGCCACCCCCCATCCCTCATTTTGTGGCACACCCCACCCCACCCCATCCCAATGACAACCCCCTATTTCCGAGGAAGGGAAGAGAAGCAACAAACGAAAGGATTTTGCAAAGCGATATGCGGAGTTTTCTGTAAACAATCCCGTCCTTCCAACATTGATGGATGATGGGGTGATTTTAGAAGCTCAGGATTTTCAATCGTTAGCAAAATGATCCAGCGGGAAAATCATAATCGAGTTCTTGTATGGGTATACCAAAACAGAGGTCAACTTATGTATCCTTCTCCAGTGAAGAATTTCTCCCAAGTAACTCGATAATCCATCCTTTAAGATCAAGTAACTCGATAATTCATCCGTTAAGATGCATAAAGGCAGGGCAGCCCCGGTGTGCGACAGCAACTTTTACTGTTGCGGCAAAGCTCCCCTTCACCGTTAAGATGCATGTGATAAAGAAACATGCCTGCGTATCAATTTGGTGAAGTACCAGTCCAGTCAAAAGCTTTCCAACAAACAAATTACTCCGTCAGTAGCCATGTGAAACTCTTTTGCTTTCTACTTCTACAACTCAATATTTGCATAACCAATTTGCATTGATTGACAGATTCTACCTTCTTCATGAGCACGAAAGAGGACATATCAGGTGCGACAGTAATGATTCTATTAGTATTTACTGCTAAATCACCAAAATGAGTACTCACTAATTTCATTTTTACTGGGCAGAGAGTAAGCCTTTGAGAACCTTAGAATAAGAGGTGCAAAAAGGAAAATGGTGAAAGTTTAAATAATTTAAAATCTTTTGTTGATCAAAGATGGTAAGTTTTCATCAAGTTAAGGGGGTAGGTGGTGGAGTGAGATTGTGCCTATTTTTTGAATCTGTAAATTGCTCCAACTACTTATTGAGTTAAATGAGACGATGTTGTCTTTGGAGGAACCTCACTTTATCACTTCCTAATTGGAAAATGAAGAAAAGGAAAGTGTTACATGGGTAATTCATACAACGGCCACGTAAGCCACTTTTACTGCAGCACTTTGCCCACTTCTGGTACAAATACAATCAGTTACTGTAACATGTCCACTTTAGTTACAGTTATGATAAGTTGCTATAACTAACACCCCTACATCAGCCAGGCAATTGATTAGTTTTATCCTGCTCCTCCTACTTCAGTAGCAATTATAATTCTTCTTGTATTTAAGCTGAAAGCAGGGTATATAAAAAGACACAAAAAATTCCAAAATTCTCTTACTGTTTTTCTCCTTGTTAGTGTTTTCCACTGAAAGAAAATAGTCCACATGTAACATTTGGTATCGGATCCATCATGTACCATGGCTGATCAAAACCCATCATATTCTAACCATCCAAATTGGAAACTTAAGAATGCTTTCCAAATCGTATGCCGTCACAATGAAAGTCTTGTCCACATCCATCAGAAATCTGAAAATCTTGAGCATTTAATTCATAGGGTTATGGAGTAGTTGATGGCTTTATCCACCAAGGTTTGAGGTTTGTCTCAATCTGAATTGGCATCACTCACAATTCGGCCTTCTCCTAGAAGAGCTTCTTCTTCAACCACCAAGGCATCTTCCTTCAAACCACCTCAGATTGACCTCTTAAAGTTCGATGACAATACTAACCTAGTAGGATGGATCCTTCAAGCTGAGTGGTTCTTTTTTACTTTACAAAATTTCTCCTAATTAAAAAGTTATTAAAGAAAAACGGATGCATTTTAAAGCATGGCAGAAGATTAAAAATAATAAAAACTATGAACAATATAAGAATGCTAAAAACGCTGCTAAGAGAATAGTAAGTGAGGCTAAACTTAAAGCATATGATGAGCTCTATAATAGATTAGGAATAAGAGAAGGTGAGAAAGATGTGTTTAAACTTACAAAAGTAAGAGAACAGAAGGGTAAGGAATTAGATCTTGTTAGGTGTATTAAAAGTGATGATCAAAGGGTTTTAGTCAAAGAAGATGAGATCAAACAAAGGTGAGAAACATACTTTCAAAAATTGTTAAATGACAATGGCGCTGAGAATATAGGGATTGAAAATACTATAAATCTAAATAACATTGGATATTATATATATATGAACGTAGGATTAGAATACTTGAAGTAAAAGAGGCCTTGAAAAAGATGAAATCAGGAAAGGGCATGGGGCCTGATGGTGTATCAATAGAGATTTGCAAGCATATGAGAGATATTTGGGTAGTTTAATTGACCAAGTTGTTTAACAAGATTATAAAATCAAATAAAATGCTTGATGAGTGGAGGAAAAGCTCTATTGTACCAATCTATAAGAATAAATGAGACATTCAGAGTTGCACTAATTATCAAGGAATCAAACTTATGAGCCACACCATGAAACTTTTTGAAAGAGTGATTGAGAAGAGGCTACGACATGAAACAAGTATATCGGAGAATCAGTTTGGTTTCATACCTGGGAGGTCGACCATGGAAGCTATTTTCTTACTAAGACAATTAGTAGAGAAATATAGGGAGAGGAGGAAAGACCTACATATGGTCTTTATTGACTTAGAAAAAGCTTATGATAGAGTCTATAGAGAGTTAATATGGAGGGTGTTAAGTGGTAAAGGGGTTTCTCAGGGGTATATAGACATAATTAAAAATATGTATGAGGGAGCAGTAATAAATGTTAAGACCACTAGTGGCGTAATTAGCGATTTTTCTATCGTTGTAGGATTGCACTAAGGATCGGCATTGAGTCTATACCTCTTCACATTAGTTATGGATGAGTTAACAAAATATTTGCACTAGAAGATTCCCTAGTGCATGCTATTTGCACATGATATAGTCCTACTTGATGAGACAAGTGATGGTGTAAACATAAAGCTAGAGTTATGGAGAGAAGCATTAAAATCTGAAGGATTTAAAATTAGCCGAACTAAGACAGAATTTATGGAATGTAATTTTAGCAAGGAGAGTAGGAGTGGAACACCAGTCAAGATTGATAACCAAGAAGTCTCTGTGAAAGACCACTTTCGATACTTAGGATCATTGATCCATGAGAGTGAAGAGATTGAGAGGGAGGTTACCCAGAGAATCCAAGTGGGTTGGAACAAATGGAGATGTGCATATGGAGTTTTATGTAATCGGCGGGTGCCACTCAAACTAAAAGGAAAATTCTATAGGATGGCTATAAGGGCAGCCATGCTCTATGGATCAAAGTGTTGGGCGGTTAAGGAACATTATACTCATAGGATGAGCGTTGCAAAAATATGGATGTTGAGATGGATGAGTGATAAGACAAAAAATGATAGAATTAGAAATGAAAATATTAGAGAAAATTTAAGGATAGCACCAATAGATAACAAGATGATGTAGATTAGACTTAGATGGTTTGGACATGTCCAAAGTAGACCAACAACGGCACCAGTTAGAAGGAGTGATGCAATACAAGTAGAAGGTTCTAAAAGGGCAAGGGGAAGGCCCAAAAGAACGTGGATAGAAGTGGTGAGGAAAGATTTAAAAACTTTAGGACTAAATGAAGACATGGTATTTAATAGAGTAGAATGGAGGAATAAGATTCATGTGGCCGACCCCTAATTGGGATAAGGTCTTGATGATGATGATGATGATGATGATGATGATGATGATGATATGCTTGTTTTCATTCAAGGGCAAGTCCCTTCAATATTACAAGTACTTGTTGTATGTAGGGCAATTATACAATTGGGTTCAATTCATCAAAGCGCCTAAGAAAAGATTCTGGCCCACTGAGTATGATGATCCAATTGATGCTCTTACCAAATTACAACAAATATTTACTATCACAGCTTACCAAGATCAATTTGAGGTCATGTAGATTGTGTGGATGGGCTCAATGAACATTTTTTGACCCAAACTTTCATTAGTGGACTCAGGGATTACATCCAACAAACATTGCGTCTCCTCAGACCCAAAACTCTAACCGAGGCAATTGGCCTCGCCCACGTCTATGAACACATAAAAAACATATCCCACCATCCCTATGTACCAACTCTCTAATAACAAAATCACCAATCGTCCCTACTCCTAACAAAAATTGTACAATCTACCCCTGTTATAAAAAATTTAACCTTTGCATAAATGACAGAATGTAGAGATAAAAATCATGCTTTAATTGTGATGAGCATTTTGTGCCTGGTCACATGTGTCAATGTCGGACTTTATTTATGTTGAATTCAAACCAAGTAGATAAAGATGGTGATGATATGGATTTAGACCCATATGAAGATTCCCTAACAATATCATCCATATCCCAAGATGCCATTGTTGGTGTCTCCTAAGCCCAAACTATGCTAGTCCCAACCTCCTTATTTTCTAAACGTCTAATAGTTTTGGTAGATATAGGTAGCACCCACTGTCACAGCCCCGTCGGGCCCCCAGCAATGATATTGTCCCGTGCGCATGCGCATGGGTTTTGGTCCTTCCCCCGCGTCCAGGGGAAAACGCGTCATTCGTGTTATCAGAGATACGCAGCGGATGATACTGTCCCCTCTGGGTCCCCTCAGAGTATCTTGGGCTATTGCTCAGAGTATCTTGGGTCCCCTCACAAGGCCAACCCTCAACCCATCTTGCGCACCCTCAACCCATCTTGGTCGCCCGCAGGGTTTTGTTCTGGGATTTCCCCCAGACGCGTCATTGCTGTGAAGGGAGAGAACCCCCCTTATAACCAGGCCTATCACCCCCCCTAGCCAATGTGGGACTAACTCTCCTGCGTCCCGCCCTCAGACCATCTTGGGTCCCCTCACAAGGCCAATGGCTACCGTGCCAAGATGGCCTGAGGGTTGGCCTTGTGAGGGGACCCAAGATGGTCTGAGGGCGGGACGCAGGAGAGTTAGTCCCACATCGGCTAGGGGGGGTGATGGGCCTGGTTATAAGGGGGGTTCTCTCCCTTCACAGCAATGACGCGTTTTCCCCTGGACGTGGGGGAAGGACCAAAACCCGTGCGCGTGCGCACGGGACAATATCATTGCTGGGGGCCCGACGGGGCTGTGACACCCACAACTTTCTTAATCTAACTATTACTAAAAAAGTAGGACTTCAAGCTGACAAGAATGTCTAACTCAGCGTCGTGGTGGCAAATGATGAGGTCATAAAAAGTGAAGGACAATGTAAACTAGTTCCACTGAACTTACAAGGTACAATAGATTTGTGGATTTTTCCTTATGTCATTGGCAGGTTGGGATGCCGTTTAAAGCATTCGTTGACTTCGACAACTGGGACCCATTGCTTGGGATTTTGAAAATCTTAAGATGCAGTTTATCTATAACGTATGCAGGGTCTCTCTTTAAATGGAAATCAAAAGTCATGTTTATTACTTCTCTCTGGTGTGCACTCTACCAATTCGAGGTTTTTTCTTTCAAATAATTACATGATCCACTCTAACTGACAAGTACGAAGTGTACTCTCACCTGCATCCACTTCTAACTGAATTTGTGGGCGTCTTTGATACCCCACATGGCATGCCCCCACCCCTAGTCAATGAGCTCAAAATTTCCCTAGCTATAATGTTGCCAATAAATGTTCGCCCATATAGGTATTGCCCATTTCAAAAAAAATGAAATCGAAGAGCAAGTTTCTTCCATGCTTTAAGATAGCATCATATGCACCAGCCAAAGCCCATATTTGTCTCAAGTTTTATTATTTAAGAAAAATTATAGCACATGGTGCCTATGTGTTGCTTATTGCGCTCTCAATGTGGTAACCATCAAAGATCGTTACCCATTCCCTATGTAGACGACTTGTTTTATGAATTGCATGGGTCCACGGTCTTTAAAAATTAGATCTTAGGTCCAATTACCACCAAATAGGGTCCACCCTTCTGACATTCACAAATATGCTTTTTGGACCCACGAAGGTCATTGCGAACTCTTGATTATGCCATTTGGCCACCTTCAAATCCCTAGTGAATGATATATTCAAACCTTATATTCATAAGTTTCTTCTCGTTTTTTTATGACATTTTTATTTATGGCCCTAATCTCACCACCCATCTCTCTCACATTAGAATAATCCTTGAACTATTGAGGGCTCACAAATTTTGTGTGAAGGAATCCAAATATTAGTTTGGGGTTGGTTCTGTAGATTACTTGGGGCATATCATCTCATCCAATGGTTTGAAAGTAGATCCACACAAAATTGAGTGCATTCAAGATTGGCTCAAACCAAACTCTCTTAAGAGATTGCATGGATTTCTAGGACTTACAGGTTACTATCACAAGTTCATCAAATGTTATGGAATCTTAGCGGCCCCACTTATAGCTATGTTAAAGAAAAAACAATTTTTGTTGGACAGAGGACTCATCTCTAACATTCATCAAATTGAAGTCAGCACTCACCACCCCCCCGGATTACCACTACCAAATTTTAACAAATTATTTATTATAGAGCTTGTTGCATGTGCGATGGGCATTGGAGCTGTTTTGATGCAGGATAATCACCCAATTGCTTATCTTAATCAGACCATACATAGAAAACAATTGCAACTATTGACTTATGAAAAAGAGCTTCTTGCATTAGTCCTTGCCGTACAGAAGTGGATACCATATGTCTTTGGTCGCCCATTCCTCATCCAAATAGATCAGCAAGTATTAAAATTCTTATTCAAGCAACATGCGAGGACACCCAACAGCAACATTGGATCACTAAACTAATCGGTTAATGACTTTAAAATTGAGTATAAGAAGGGCACACACAACCAAGCAGCCGATTCTCTTTCACGAGCTTCTTACCAAGGTCTATCGCTAGCAATTCCAAAGTGGTTAGACAAGCTGCTCAATCTCAGTAAAGATAATCTGGCATATCCATAACATCTTTAAAAATTTTGTATTGATAAACTCAACCCTTTGAATTAGTTGAATGTGATGGTTTGCTATTTTTTAGAAGACAAATAGTGCTTTTAGAAAACTCGTCTATTATAGAGAATGTTGTAACTGCATTGCACTCGAGCCCACATTGAGGACAATTGGGTTATCACCAAACTCTAAGGCAAATATCAAAAGATTTTTATTGGCTGCAACAACAAACATTTGTTCACCAATTTGTTCAAAAGTGCTCAACATGTCAAGACATGAAGACTTCTTCAACCAAGCCGCATGGACTCCTCCAATCACTTCCAATTCCTTCACGAATTTGGCAAGATATTTCTATGAATTTCATTGAAGGTCTCTCCCAATCAAATGGAAACACAACCATTTATGTCATGGTAGATCGATTGTTAAAATTTGCGCACTTTCTCACCCTCACACATCCATTCACTGCCAAAATCGTGGCCACCCTCTTCCATTCCCAAATATTTAAACTATATGTTTTACCCAAATCTATTGTTTTAGATAGAGATAAACTATATACAAGTTACTTTCAGAAAAAACTATTTAAACTTTAAGGAGTCTATTTAAAAATGTATTCTGCCTATCACCTATAGGTAGCCAAACAGAAGTGCTTAACTGCACACTTGAGACTTACCTTCATTGATAAGGAAATCAGCCCCGTAACGGTAGAGGCAGGTGTGCTTGTATACGATGTGGTTGAGATTCCATTCTTCAAGGAAGACTTCTTAACCATATGTAATATAGCTCAACTGAAATACATGCACATCGTCATCTATGTTGGATATGTTGTCGTGTAACTGCTCTATTAGAGTTAGACTATTACAATCAAAGTAACATTACTTGCTTTTTAACAGCACTTGATAATTATTTAACATTAACCTAAATTCATAATGCAGGTATTTGCATGATAAGTTGCAAAGATTAGAGGTCAAGGACATTTACAAGTTCCTTGACCCTTCTCTAGTATTTCAATTGGACCATTTGTCCATGGACAAACAAAGTGAAGATATCATTCCTGAGCTTATGCGTTGTGCGAAGGGGCAAGCTTTATTGATTCCTTACAATAGCGAGTACGTTATAACATATGTTGCTAAATTATACCATTTCAATTTCATAATTCATACACATGAATACATAAATCAGTTAAGATTTGAGAACTTACAATTAAATTATTGTTTTTATATGTCCCATTGGATGTTGCTAGCTTTGGATATGCATGGTGGCCTTGCAATGTTTTTCGATTTGTATGGAGTGCACATTTGGGAACACCTGATGGAAATTATAAACAAGTAAATCTTTATTATTTCTTTTATTATAATATAACTACTCACATGATAAGTGACAACTATCATAATATTTATAATCTAATGCTTTTCAATTATATGTATGTATTGCATGGCATAAATGAGCTGAGCGGGAAGGTATTGACTACCCAGCAAAACTCAACTGAAAGAAGGTCAAGGTAAGGTTTACTAATTACTGTTTTTTAGACTCTTTACTATAATTTTAAACCTGAACTTATTTGACATGATATTTGAACCTTTTTTTGTTGTCTTTGGCGACATTAGTGTGCAGTGCACTAAACAAAAATTCGATTGGGAGTGTGGGTATTATGTTCTCAAATACATGAAAACCTTGATTTGCAATGGATTTACAATATCACAATTGAGAAAGGTAAGACTTACTGAACAATGTTACATTTTTGTTTTGTATATTTCTTGACTGAATCTAAGATTACATGTCTAAATTAAGTTATTATATGTTTCTTGCAGGCAAATTTGGGAAGCAAGTGTTACTCCTAGTTGGATTTAGACAATATTAGAATGAAATGGATAGATTATATTATGAATTTTAATTTGTAGTTCAGTGATGTAAATGAATGTATCAATCATGTATATACATATTACTCAAATACAATACAAAGACCAGTTCATTTCTATGGATGTGTTCTATTTTTCTTTTGATTGAAGTACACTATATGTCAATGTATGTGCTTTCTTTGTTTCAAACTTTCAATGATGGGATTAGAAAGTTGGTGTCTTAAACTAGACATATAATATGTGATGTGACTGGCCATGAAGAAGAGTGAATGTATCATATATGGGTGATTGGGTGTGCTTTTATTTGTTCAATTCAATGTGAACTGCACGGAGAAGTTATTGAATGCTGAAAGTGAATGTGTACAATGATTATAAATATAGCAAGTTACAGAAGTGAATGTGTTATTTTGTCACATCAGTCCATTTCTATGTATGTATTCCAATTTTCTTTTGATTCAAGTATGTGTCAATGTGTGTGCTTTCTTTATTTCAAATTTTTAATAATGGGAGGTTGGTGTGTTCAAGGCTTCAAGCAGACAAGGTTGTGATATGCGAGGTTGTGTATAGAGATAATTGTGTGTAGACACACTAGACACTTGGACAGTAATATTGGAATTGTTATATTTTTTAACCAATATAGGACAGGTATTTAGTATTGGTCCGATATAACTAATTAAATATAGGACGGTTAAGAAATAACTGCCCTATGGAATCTTAAAATATAGGAGGGTTACTTAATAACCGTTATATAAAACCTATAAACATATAGGATGGTTTTTTATTAACCATCCTATAAAACCTATAAAAATATAGGACTGTTAAAAACCTTTAAATATATAGGACAGTTACTTATTAACCTTCCTACATAACATACAAAATATAGGACGGCTATTTATTAACTGTTCTATATCAGTTTAAATATAGGATTGTTACTCAGAAACCATCCTATTTAATGTAAAAGAATATAGGACAGTAACTGTCCTATATTTATAAGACGATTCGGTACGACAATTTAAAATGTCACGACTCACGAGTAGAACGGGTCAATGCGATATGTTAACAGGTCACGTGTGTAATGCCCCGAGCATTTTACACTATTTTTGCATCCATTACAAAAATGAATTAGACATTCTATATGAAATTAACCATGTTAAATATTTTATTTTATTTAAAATAGTAAAAAAAAGAATTTATAAGAAAAATTAGTACCATTAGATTCTACTCGAAAAATGAAATCTAACACCTCAAAGAACGCCAAAAACAGAGTTCGTATGAAGAAGTTACAGGCATTTAAAGATAAAGGGCATTTCTGTAATTTAAATGTAAAAAAGAAAAAGGCAAAAAATGCATGGGCCGTTTTGATAATGGCACCCCAGTCTTCTTCCTCCTCTAGCCGACATTCCAGAGGCTTCCACCACCGCCTCTGTAGGGCAGCAACAATGGCGGCACTGCCATTGGCAGCACAACCTTTCACCCTCTTTAAAAAGCCCATCCCCCTCTTCACCAATCATCTTCTTCTCCTCATTCTCCTCTTCTTCTCCGGCCGGTCAAGTTAGGGTTCTGACGGGCAAGGGTTCAGCGTGGAAAAGGGCGCATCATAGGCGATGGGTCCTTCCCAGACTGCCCCGAGTAAGTCCCCACCTCTTTCACCTTCTTTTTCTCTTCTCCCAGCCCATATCTTCACCAGATTTGGGCATTTCTAGCTAGGAAACGTTGGAGAAAACTGGGTAAAAACCCAGCTTTTCGAACCAAGGAAAACCACGGCACGCAGCACGTGATGCGCATGAGAAACACGACCGTTGGGGCTACTAGCGCACGCGCGTCGCGTGCGAGCCCAATCCCGGCTCGACCGGGATGCACGGGGCGTTCCGGGAGCCGAGACGCACGCGCCTAGCGCTGAGGACGCGCTCACGCGGTGCTCTCTAGAACTCATGCCGCATCGCATAGCTCAGGCATGCGTTCGTGCACTTGAGGCGGTCGCGGTTCGACCGGGACGCACTGGCGTCCTGGGAACTGTGACGCGGGGGCTGCGTGAATGAATTTTGTTCTCCATGATCATGCAACACTAAAAATACAATTTCAGGAGTTATAGAACTTCGATTGACGATTTGAAAGAACCGTTGTGTCCGTATTGATGATGCAGACTTAATGAGACTATAAAAATTAGGATTAGAGGAATATTCTATATGATTAGAGCCAAAAAACTTTAGAGATCTTATAGATCTACACGATCAAAGATGATCAAACTTCATAGATTAATTCGTTGGGTTTAATCTATTGTAAATTTCATCTATTCACCTTTGAATTATAGATCTGACTATCCAAGTCAAATGTAAACCCATTCGAAGCATTATGACAGGCGATCTGACCAAAAAGGCAGATCTAGCCATTAATCTAGAGGTCTAAATAGTGATTTATAAATAGTTAGAAAATGACATGGAATCTTTGTTATCCATTCATGTCCAGGATTTTATAAAGGAGACCCAGGGTCGGGTTAAGTAATGAAGGATACAACTCAAAAAAACATTGAGATATGTAGTCTGATACTACTACGTTTTCAAATATATTTCAAATCTGAATACTTTACTTGGCTTTAATTACTGTGTTTAGCATGCTTTTTGAGATATGATGTTCTTATATGAGTGCATGAATTTGTCTTCATGATTTACAGCCTTAAAACACTTGAAGCTATCATTGTATTTAACATGCTTTTGGGATATGATGTTTTTATACAAGCATACAGAATCATGGCATTGAATGCGATTGCTGGCATGAGCAAGTTTTATGCATTGCTTGCATGTTTCAAAAATAAATGCTTAGATTGTATGATTTACGATGTGTGAGATTTGGATTATCTATATATATGCTTTTTAGTAGGCAGATCGCCAGATGAGGCAGTCCACGGTGGGCACTATACTGAGAGGTTGTTATGTACGGGGTTAGCCTCCCAGCCTCTACCACAAAAAAGGTGGATGGTATCACACTAAAAAGGCATTGTCCTTTCCTTGACTGTTGTAGTAAACATGGACGACCACTGGAAGTGTTCACGGCACCCTTTCGGGAATAGCCATAGTCCCGTGAAGGCTATGGTGGGTAGATCTCTAGATACCGGAGCCACATGAGTCAGCTGTGTGCTAGTCGTGAGCATAGTGACCCTATGATTTCAATGTGATTGATATGCATATAGCATTGAGGTGGTTGTATGCGAGTACTCATGACCAGTTAGCATGACGTGAATGCTGAGAGACTAATTGTGCATGATACTAGCATCTGCTTGAACAATGACTATTTTAAGAGTTTTATGATTATTATATTTGACTCGCTGGTTTGATGCATTTGATGAGATCTTTATATCTGGATCTATTGATTTCTATTTCATGATTTTGATCATATTATATTATAAGAAAGGACTCCATGATTGAAATTGCATCAATAAGCTTATGTTTTATGCATAACTATGTATGCCTACACAAAAAGAATCACTGATGTTTTACATGAAAAGCTCTTGGAATCCTTCATATTGCCTACCGTGTTTTTAAAATAGTAGTATTAGATCACCTACTGGGTATGAGAAATACTCACCAAAATATATTATTTTTCAGGATAACTCCACTCACAAAAAGAAGAAGCATCAGGAAATGTTAGTGCTGTGATCAAATGAAGAAGAGATAAGTATGAATGTAAGTAAACTCTTTACCCTTTGGACATGTATCTGTATTTATTTACAGTTGGGCTGTGAGCTGTGACTGGATAGACTTGGGAAGACATTTATGATTACAGTAATTTTCAAAAACTACTTTGGTTGTTGTGAAGGCAAATGACACTTTGGGGTTTTCAAAATGAGTTAAAAAAAAAAAAGATTTTCTGCTGCATTGCATCGTTTTCATAAAAATAGTTTTCAAATAGGGATGTATCTCGCCCTAGGAATTAGATATTGCATTTAAAAATGCATGGAAAAACCCGGGTCGTCACAACGTGTCATATGGGTCAACACGAAGTTTTATCAGGTAGCGTGTCAGACGGGTCAACACGACAAGTCCTAATGATTGACATAAACATGACACGATTTTGAGCGTGTCTTTTTCGGCTTGACCCGATCAATGACACGAACACAATAAGACTCAACCCTAACTCACTAAATGCGTATCATGTTCGAGTCAGGTTATCGTGTCATGTCGTATTTCGCTAGGCCTACGATTTATGGGCCTTACTAAATCATGCAGAAAGTAGGTCCAGTTGCCTATAGACTCCATCTACCATTAAATTCTAGAATTTACAATGTCTTCCACGTCAGTCAGCTCAAGTATCACCTAGGCACCAACTTGATGGTACATCCAAAACTTGTTGATGGAATTTCATCCACTTTCATGCTAGTTCTAGACAAGGTGCTTGATGTTCGTCACTGTAAATATGGTTCACAAGTTTTTCGGATGGTATTAATTCATTCGGATGGAATCTCCTTCACCGAAGCAAAATGGTTGCCATTACAATCACTAAAAACTGCTTACCTAACATTTAGCATAGAGGATAATGCTCTTCCAATAGGGAGGCCATTTTTATGGGCATAATTCCTACAACAGCTATGCAAGCCACTTTTATTGCAGCACCTCAGCCACTTCTATTGCAATTATGATCAGATACTGCAACATGTCCACTTCAGTTGCAATTACCGACATCCCACACCAATCATGCAATTAATCAGTTTTACCTTGCTCCTTCCACTTCAATAGCAATAGCAGTTACAATTCTTGTTGTATTTAAACTAAAAGCCGGGTGCGTCTGAGAATTCTCTTACATTTTTTTCCCCTTTTTACTGTTTTCTACTTGAAGAAAGCAGTGCACAGAAAGTTGAAGAACGAATTTTAAATCCCAACCAGAGCACATTGAAAGGCAGTCAATCTCTCTCTCTTACGAAAACCGTTGTCGAGGTTAAAGTCGGCAATGAGGAAACTGCAAGAATCTCTTTTCAGAGAGAACGAAGAAAACCAAGAGGATTTCTTAGCTTCCTCATTGTCTCCTTAACAGGTCTGTACAATGAAACCCATGAAGAGTAATCTTATAGGACTCTGCTTTCTACATTTTATTTCTATTTGATTTAATTCATGGGTGCTTTGATTTCTCATTTGTTATTCATGGGCCATCTTCTGTTTTTTTTTTTTTCTTTCTTATCTTTGAGCAGATAATGTATGGATTAGCTGGGTCTTTGGTGGCTGGTCTTGATTGTATGCTTCTGGTTTATCTGAACAATGCCCATTACTTTGTCTTTTTGTCCATTTGTTTTTATGATATGATGAAGGGGAGCCTTGGCACAACGGTAAAAGTTGCCGTCGTATGACCTTGAGGTTACGGGTTTAAGGCGTGAAAACAGCCTCTTACAAACAAAATGCAAGGTAAGGCTGTGTACTTTAGGCCCTCGTGGTCCTTCCCTTCCTGAACCCCGCATACGCAGGAGCTTCGTGCACCGAGGCTGCCCTTTTTTCTTTTTATGATCTGATTTTCGTGGGTCAATGGCTGTGTAGAAGATGTTATTTGTTGGAAATTTTCTTCATATATTGTAGCTCCTATTGCTTTTCGTGCCAAAAAGCTTTCAAAATTCCGTCAAGTTAGTGAATTTCTGTGTTTTTATTTTAATGCTTTTTTGGTTATACATTTTATCAGGGTTTGATCATTTGAAGTTTGGATCATCCAATGGTGCTAGAGAATAATGTAATTATGCTAGAAAATCGTATTTTGCAGGAAACTATCTGCTGATGTTTACTTCACTATTATCTTTATATTTTCTTAATTTTTCAAGGTTTAGTGGTGAGACCTTATATTTCCTCGCTACAGCTTTGTTTCTTTAGAGATAAATAGACAAACCAACAGTCTTAGAACAGGGAAATTAAATGGTTTTTATGGTTGATGACAAGGATTTAAACAAGAACAGGGAAATTAAATGGTTTTTTAGTTGATGATAAGGATTTAAACGAGAAGGGCAGCCTTGGTATAAGTGTAGTGTTGTTATTGTGTGACCTAAGTAATAGGTTTGAGGTGTGGAAATAGTATTCTCTAACAAAAATACAAGATAAGACTCCATATTATAGACCCTTCGTGATCTGCCCCTTTCTCGGATGTTGCTTACGCTAGAGCTGTGAACATCGGGCTGTCCTTTAAGAGGGATCTAAGCATCAAGGCCCAACATTTGGTGATCCAGCCCACAACTGTGGGAGCATTTAGATGGGCCCATAACGAGGCCCAGGCCCAAGACAGTCGATTATGTAGAGTTCCTCGTTTCAACCCTTTAACTCGAAGTCTTGAAGAGGCACTGGATTGTGAGGAATGCTTTAGTAGGTTACAACCTCATAACAAGTTGCCGTGGGGCACCCCTTATACATAATGGCCCTAATACCTGTGGTAAATCCAATCCGTTCATTAGAATCCGCTGACATTAAACATCTGACGGCCCAGAAATCACGTTGATTGAATGATTGTAACAGGGTGGAAAACTATGGTTTTAGTCGTTGAATGTGGAAAGCTGGATATACATGCGGCGAAGATGGCTCCGGAAACCACAATGCGTTGGATATCTACGTCCAACAACTTTGGCGAAGCTGGATGAATGGAACGGATCGATTGTAGGTGGGCCTCCGGTGGGTCCACTGGGTACGAGGAACAACAAACAAAGAGGAACATATAATTCTCCTCGTTCCCAGCTTTTATGACTTGATGAACCAAAAGGCGGGAGGAAACCGTGAACAGGGCTGAAAAAGCGCTTCCCCGTGTCGGTGCACTTAATTGTCTTCATTTATCGTGCCGGGAAAAGATCGTAACCGAAATGTATCGTATTCCTTAAAGGTTTAGACAAGGGCAACCTTGAAACTTGTTGTCCTCCCCACCAGCCTCTCCATTTCCTCCAACGAACACCAAATCACTAGTCTCTTCCCCACTGAACTATCTAAGCCATGCTGATATTACACCCCTTGTTTTGATGGATGCACCCCTTTTTTTATCGAGGATGCAACATATTGTGTGATCCCACTTTTAGATAGTCAGATCCACTTTCTCTTAATCAAAACCGTTCATTTCATTTCTACCATTTTGGATCTAAAAAAGTAGGCTGATCCAACAATTCTAGTATCTAAAAACTGTACTTGTGTTTGAAATAAATGACAATTTTATTTTATTTTTGAAAGTTAAATATGAGCACACACAATCATGAACCCTGGTTGCCCAAGTGAGAGACTTCTCCTTGCACCATTATATTCTGCATATTTAAACATTGAAACGCATTTTTAAATATTATACGCATCCAATTAGCATGATTTTTTGAATAGTAAACAAATAAAGATAAACAAGATAAATGGTTTGGATCAACATGAGTCAATCTCATCACATAAAACTAGGGTGCCGACCTTAAGGTTTCATACATTGAGGTCACACCCTAGTAGAATTCCTTTTATTTATTAACTGGGCACTTCAAATTGGGTTTTACCTAGTCACTTAAGTGTACCAAACAACTAGTTTAAAGTGAATTGTGGGATGTATTGGCTAGGACAAGGTGGGGACCAAAAATTTCAATTCATTAGTATGATTTTTTGGATACTAAATATATAATGCAGGAGAAACAAGATAAATGGTTTGGATCGACATGAGTCAATCCCATTACATAAAACTAGGGTTCCAACCTTAAGATTCCATACACTAAGGTCACACCCTAGTAGAATTCCTTTTATTTATTAACTGGGCACTTCAAATTGGTTTTGACCTAGTCACTTAAGTGTACCAACCACCTAGTTTAAAGTGAATTGTGGGGTGTATTAGCTAGGACAAGGTGGGGACCCAAAATTTCAATTCCCGATAAGGATTGGGTGTTTTCAACTTTAGCTTCTTCTTAAAGTGAAAAGAAAGATTGGCATGACCTTTGGGGTCTCAAAGGAGTATCGGTGTGGACTCATATATATGGGGAGCGGTAATTTCAGCAAGGAGTTGCAAGTGTAAAATGCAAGTGACGTTTGATTGGCTAGAGAAAAGTTTTTAACTGTCTTTTCCTCTGTCTTTTTCTTTTTTCAACTTTTTTTTAGACAATCAAATGTCACCTACTCCTTGCACCTACGTGAAACAGATGACATTTTTAGGTGAGTTAGACTTGAAGTTGTTGCCCCTCATGGAGGGTAATTAAATGAGACGTTCTTCTGGTAGATGTCTATTATTGAAGGGCTGCTAACATTTTTAGGTGAGTCGGACTTGAAGTTGTTGTCAATTTAAAAAGGAGAGAGAGAGAGAGAGAGAGAGAGAGAGAGAGAGAGAGAGAGAGAGAGTCAGGAGTTGTTCTTCTTTAATTAATTTATATTATCAACCTAAAAGTATAATTTTGTTTTTTTCTCGTACTTAGGATTTTGCTAACTTTAAGTTCCTTTGCTTAGTTTTGACTAATCTCTGCCTTTCTCTCTAATTAAAAATGAATAGATAATAAAGAAAAATAAGTCAGATTTTTTTTTTCTTTTTTAGTCTTAGGTTTTTCATTTCTTCTTTATAGTGTAAATATTGGATTAAAGATTGTGGCTTTTGATGAAAGATGACATGTGCAGACACATTTGACAAGGAAACTCCAATTTGTTTATGGTTGGTTTTGTAAGTGGAGTTTTATTAATCGGGGACCGCTTCAAATTTTATGACAAATTCTACGGTCTCTGCATGCACGGCTAAGATGGTTGTCATCCAGATCATTCATCTTCTCAGTTCCTTCCTAGACAGCTAATACTGTAAAATAAGGGCAGCCCCGGTGCACGAAGCTCCCGCCAATGCAGGGTTCGGGGAAGGAGCGAAGCACAAAGGCCTATACTAGGCAGCCTTACCTTGCAATTTGCAAGAGGCCGATTCCACACCTTGAACCTGTTACCTCAAGGTCACATGACGACAACTTTTCCCGTTGCGCCAAAGCTCCCCTTCTAACAATACTTTGGTCTGGTAAGGTTCCACCACATGCACGCCCTGGGCACATTCGGAATCCTCTGAGTTTGGAGTTTGGGTTTGGCGGATTCTTCTTTGGATTCTATTCTCAATATCCATAACCTACCCGTTCAAGTTCGGTTTGGGTTTCGGGTACCTTTCAGATTTAATAAATGAAAATTAAATACAAAATTTTAACTAGAAGATGCTTAAAATAATAATTTTTTTGTATTTTTCAAAAGGATAATTTTTTATTTTTATTTTATCTATTTGGGGACATATCTACGTATCATATCAAAGTAAAACAGAAAATAAAACAAGAAATAAAAACAAAGATAATAAAATTGTAGCATAAAAAAATCGATAGGCATAATGAGTAGGTAAAAAAAGGAAATGAAATGACTATTTCACTCTTTTGTGTACTGAACTTAATATAACTTTATAATATAATAAAAGGGTATTTTGATCTCAATAAAGCATTGACATATGAGCTTGGATTATATGCAATTTATTTGTTGCGTCAAATCACCCTATGCAAATTAGTTCGAATATCTAAAACGGCATGTAAAAATTATATCTATGATAATCAATACCTACATACATGCAAATTATGGTTCAGCTTGGTTCATTCAATTAATAGAGGGAAATGAACGAAGGAACAAGACTTATGTAGCCAACTCCTAATTGGAATAAGGTCTCGACGATGACGATGAAGATGACTTAATTGATGGGTTAATCAAAAGTGCCTGCGATGACTCAATTGGCAGCCTTCCACAGTAATTATCTTAGTTCTTAAGAATCTTTTGCAATTTCTTCTTTTATTTTTATTTTCTCTTGAAAAACAGTGGTTAAGATCATCCAATCCAATGAAGACTCAATTTAACATATGACTAAGATGTGATCCAAATGATGAGAACTTGTAGCTGCGTGTGCTTACCATGTAAAAACCAACGTTCTTAGGCGAATGAAGGAAAAAAACGTGATTCCATGATTAGGACTAGTTGCCCTCCAATGCCTGCCCTGCCCATTTCAGTTAAGATAAATATGAGTATGGTGCCATGCATGCTATTTTCGTGCAGACTACTGGATAATTGCACAAGTTGCCCACTTGCAGTTATACCACAAATTCTTCTCGAAGGGAATGTATATTTATTTTTTTAGAATATTTTTGAAATAGTAGACTCACACGCTCACTCATATACCCCCTCGAGAAGCTTTAAACTCGTGACCTTCATAATCGAGAGATTGCTCTAGCACCATTGCACCATAGTCGCCTACCCATTTTTTTAAAGAATATTTATATAAAAGATGGCTTCTATTGGCTGCCAGAACTACATATAAGTAGTTGTTAGTCCTCAGAACTGCTTACTGCATCATTAGATTATTCCTAACTATTGATGGTATTCATTATGAATGTGTAGAATGCTGTTTTTAAATTCCCCAACTGAATATTTAAAGATGACAATTCAGATGCTTAAACGGCCAACGTTAAAATATTTTACTCAACCAATCAGAAGAGGGTTTTTGTCCATTAAAACAAGAGTTTTTATGATATATATCTTCTTTTATTTTGCTAAATTTCTTATAAGTACACTTCAGAGAATATAAGCAGATGGTTGGTGATTTTTTTAAGTCACCATCTAATGAATAATTGGGTGTCTACAGACTCTACACAATACCGAACTTGGTCTGTTCTTGACATCAGAACTAATAAAAATGAGTATGTGTTGTGAGAACAAGATCTTATGAGGAAATGTTTAATAATCACTAATCATGCATCAGTGGCTCCCCAACACCTGGTTTTGGTTCCTTTGAAAGTGCTGAGTGGATCATTGCGTAATTTTCTTTTCTTATAATTTATAACTCGCCACCTAGAGTTGAGCCTTGGCGCAACAGTTTAGTTGTTGTCCTGTGATCTGAAGGTAACGGGTTGGCAGTATGAAACAGCCTCTGACAAAAAATGCAAAGTATAACTACGTATTGTAGACTTTTTGTAGTTCGCCCCTTTCCCAGACCCCACATTTAGCTGCCCTTTTATAAGTCACCACCGGATGCAAATGTGGGTATCTCCAAAACACCATGAAACTTGTTTGTTTTGCACATAATAACTGTTAAAAAACAAGTATATATTGTATAAGCTTTTCGTCTTTTGTGGATCACCACAATAAATGCAGTAACAAGGTATGCTGGAGTTATAGTCGATTAACACACGATCTGTACAGAGCAAATTCATCGTCTCGCCAAGCAAGAATCAGCTATAACGGTATGCGGCTGGTTATAAGCACTAATCATGCATCCGTGGCTCCTCGACACCGCGGTTTCTTTGTCACTGGACATCGTTTAGGTGTCATTCCAAATAGCCTCAGCTTATTAGTGATAAAATCCTCCCTTCGTCTTTTCACCCTTGCAGAGTGTTTGAGCCAGCAGCCCTTTGATTTGGCCAAAGAGACATATTCTATTTCATTTGTAGTAATTAATCATTAGTGTAATCTAAGAAAGAGAGCCTTGGTGCAATGATAGAGTTATCGTCATGTGACCTTGAGGTCACATGTTCAAGGTATGAAAACAGCTTCTTGCAAAATATAAGGTAAGGCTGCATACTATTGACTTTTGAGGTCTGCCCTTTCCAAGACCCCTGCATATGCGGGAGCTTTATACACCAAGACTGCCCTTTTTAATCGTTAATGTCATGTAAGATTTTTCTTCAAAAATACATCCAAAACTTACTGATAAGCAATGCACGTGAACTTGGTTAAAATCAGAAACAGACCAGTGGGATCCTTAGCGAGTGGTCACTGGCTACTAATCAAATAGATTTACGTATACAAAAAGTTCCAAAGCTGAAAGCCTCACCCACCATCAACTTGGCTATAATCTATGCACCACGGCCACCGTAATCGCTTGTCGTGGGACACCCAAAGTTTTGTAACTTTCTTTATAATCTTTCCTTAATACTTTATTTTGTTCCTATAAGAAGAAAGAACAAAAAATAAAAATAAAAACTAATCTCTACTGTTCATTTTGAGGTTCAGTGCACGAAGCTTCCTCCTATGCGGGTTCCAGGGAAGGAACAGACCACAAGAGCCTATAGTATGTAGCCTTACCTTGTATTTTTATAAGAGATTGTTTCCACGTCTTGAACCGTGACCTCAAGGTCACACGATGACAACTTTTACAGTTATTCCAAGACTCCGCTTCTGAACCCTAACATTAATCTCGTAGATTATTCAACCAAATAAGGATGTTGTCTCTCCTTTCTGTGCAAAAAAAAGACAAGGGTAATAGATACTAAGTACAACTAGAAAACCCGTTTTTAAGCGTTCTAATCCAGTTAACATGCATGCATGGCTCGTCATCGACGGGGCTGGGCGACGTTGCGGCAAGGTCGAATCCTTAAGCAAGTTTACATCCAATTGGCTTTACTTATAACATATGGTTTCTCTTGCGTTAATTTTCGCGGTTTATAGGTTCTAAGCTTAGTGATTTGAATAAATCAAGGAGCGGAATTTTCCAAGGGGAGAAATTAGAGAAAGTGCCTAGCTGCTTCATATTATTATCTTCGATGGAAGATATGCAGCGGCAACGTTTTTCTTTCTCTCTCTCTCTCTCTCTCTCTATTTTTTTTTTTTTTTTTTTTTTTATGAGGTTGAGCCATGTTCTAAGTTTTGGTTCAGATCGTGCCGAGCCGGTGGTTCGGAACGAGTTTAAGGAAATTTTTACTGCAATCAGTAGGGTTTGTTTGGTAATTCTTGGATTAACAGAGAGAAAATGCAGTCTTAAATGGCCTAAATTACAAGAAATGCAGTTCGTACCCGCTGCGTGCATGAGCTTCTCCATGGATGTTGTAAAAACTACGAATAATTACTATGAAAATTAAGATTATCTCCTAGATAAGACAATCCATGGAAAGTGAATCTTATCCGTTGATTGCAATTTCCGTCCCAAAAAGCCCCATTTAACTCGCAGTTGCAAAGGCAAGGGTGGTGTATGATGGTGATATTTAATGATGTTGATGGTGCATGTATTTTAGAGAAATGCATCCTTAATACAATAAAATCTGCAGCGTCCGTTTGTTGTGGCGGAGTGGGTCCACCTCCACTTGGTCTTTTTCGATCGTGCCTTCAAAGATGTCACTGGTGCAATCCTATGAGTGAATATAGTAGGAGGATTACTGTAGAAATTGACTATGACCCAATAAAGAGGACAATAATTGAGCTGTGGGGATAAATTCCAAATCTTTTCCCTCA
Source organism: Warburgia ugandensis (assembly GCA_035236585.1). NCBI lineage: Eukaryota > Viridiplantae > Streptophyta > Magnoliopsida > Canellales > Canellaceae > Warburgia > Warburgia ugandensis. The sequence goes on from CP141134.1 coordinate 71,630,583, forward strand.
TTATTTCTGCTAGTTTTGTGGTTCTCTTTGACTCCTACAGCTAAATAATTGGCATCCATCCTCAGAGAATCAACATTATCATCAAGACCTTACTTTAATTAGGGGTCGGCCACATGAATCTTATTCCTTTGTTTCTCTCTATTAAGTACCACGGCTTCATTTAGTCTCAAAGTTTTTAAAAAAAATTTCACCACTTTTATCCACGTCCTTTTGGGCTTTCCCCTTGCCCTTTTAGAACCTTCTACTTGCATTGACTCACTGCTTTTAATTGGTGCTGTTTTTGGTCTCCTTTGAACATGTCCAAACCGTCTAAGTCTAGTCTCTCTCATCTTGTTATCTATTGGTGCTATTCCTAAATTTTCTTTATTATTTTTATTCATAATTCTATCCTTTCTTGTCTTATCATTCATCTATCTCAACATCATCATTTCTGCAATGCTTATTCTATAAGCGTGATGTTCATTAACTACCCAACACTCTAATCCATAGAATGCAACTTAAAAGTCACTTCATTGCTTATAGCTTTAATCTCAAAAAAAAGAAAAAGAAAAAAAAAAGATGAAAAACAAGAAATAGAAACAAACATATTTACCGTAGTTCCTTCTAAATTGAGATACGTCTTACACCATTTTCACTGCTAGAAAATAATTGCCACAAGGTAGAGAAGATTTCTCTATCCTTGCAAAAACTTAGGGCCATATGCAAGCACGCTCACACACATGCATATCCTAACAAAATAGAGAACCATCCACCTACATTATGGAACAGGAAATTATCTATCTTTTTTTCTTTCTTTTTTCTTTTTTCTTTTTTGTGGGGATTTAAGGGCACGCCGCTCCATGTACCCCGGCAAGCTGATTTGTAGCACAATATGCCTCGTGCACAACAGGATCAAACCAATTAGACTCGTACTCGCAACTAAAAAGAAGATATTTGTTTTAGACTTTGACTGGCATATCACAAGAAGTGATAATTAAATAAATGGTCCAGAACTCTCAGCATGTTTGCCACACATACTATAGCGTTGATCTCTCAAAATCAAAATCAAAATCAATCTCAAGGGTGCTTATATATCCAATCAAACTTTTTCTATGGATAAGATTAAAGTATTTTCAAATTGATTATTATTTCCTTTGTCGTTGTCATTAATTATTCATATATTATTATATATCTTACCTTGCCTCGCTTGGCTCTACACTTGAGAAGTTCCAAATACCTCTTTTGGCTCCGTTACCAAATAAGAAGAACAAGCTCCACTAATCACCCAATATCACTAGGAATGAAATGGACTGCTACTGTGAGAAATTTGTAAAGGTATGAAACATCACATCCAAAGATAGATAAGATGAGAGTTTCAGTGGATAAAGTTGAAGAATCTTATTCATTCCAATTTTTTTTTGAACAAAAAAAGAGCGGCAGCCGTAATCATGATTAAAAAAAAAGAGCAGTCCTGTTCCCGAAGCTCCCGTCCATGCAGGGTCTGAAAAGGAGCGGACCACAAGTGCCTATGGTACGAAACCTTGTCTTGTATTTTTGCAAGAAGCTGTTTATACGCCTTGAATCCGTGACCTCAAGATCACATGACACAACTTTTACTATTGTGCCAAGACTTCCCTTCTAAGTATAATTAATTAGAATATGAAGTTTAGACCTTATAAAATGAGAAGAAAGACACCTTCACTAATGTTTAGTTAAAGAAGAATTATCTTTTAATTTATTTGCTAATTTTTATATACTTCTCACTTTAGATGAAGTATAAAAAATTAGCAAATAAATTAAAAGATAATTTCTTTACAAACTTTTTGAAGGGAAGCTTTGGTGCAACGGTAGAGTTGTTGTTGTATGACCTTGAGGTCACGGGTTTGAGACGTGAAAACAGCCTCTTACAAAATGCAACGTAAGGCTACATACTATTGACCCTTGTGGTCTACCCCTTCTTTGAACCCCACAAGCGGGAGCTTCGCGCAATAGGGCTGTCCTTTACTTTAGATACTTTTTTTTTTTATGACAAATTTTATCAGCATTTAATCGATAATCACATGACATAATTAAGGAGAATATTACTTGATTAACATTTATTAATTATGTGATAAACAAATTTTTTGGGTTACATAAAATTGAGCAATATAATCCAAGAATCCGTCCAAAAACTACAAATACCTGTCACCATTCATTTCTTTGGTTCTGTTTATTGATAATGACACATAGCTATTCCTTTTCAACACTACATAATACAACACTAGGGCCACTCCAACTAAGAGTAAACCCGTTATTTTTTGGTGCTTCTCAAGCTGACAGATTTTTCATGTTCCACTAGTTGGTGTGGACCCTATAATGCATCAGGAGGGCCAGGATGGCTGTGATTGTGTACATGTCCGTGTTAATTGCGGACGTTGATTTGTGGGATTTATTTAATAATGTTGTAAAATGTTGATGTGATTTGAGTATTTAGTTATGGGTTTGATCCATTCACCCCTCTATGTTTCCATTATTATAAAGACAAAGTTTGCATTATCTTAATCCAGACCCTTACCTTCTAGTGATGGGTCTAAAGCTTCTCACAGTGGCCCAACAATAAGAAGATCATAATTGTCGGCAAGATGCAATAGTGGACCCAAAAGATGCATGGAATGTCAAAAGATCAAAAGCGTGTGTAAATGCCCAGAAAGAAGGGATGGGATCTTTCGTTAGGAAGAAAGGAAACAAGAAGTATCCTTTCCAAAGCTCTTTGATTTGGAACAAATCTAACTACAGTAATGTGGAAATGATGCAAATTTATATCATGACACAAGTAAAAGTCAAGGAAGTACAGCCGCAATAAAATATACAAAAATTTTAAATTGTCACTAAATGTCAAAATGGGCTCCATTTGAAGATAAAAAGGGCAGCTCTATGCACGAAGCACCCGCCTATATGGGGTTCAAGGAAGGTGTAGATCACATGAGTTTAAAATACATAGTTTTAACTTGCATTTTGCAAGAGGCTGTTTTCACGCCTTGAATCTGTGACCTCAAAGTCACACAATGACAACTTTTACCGTTGAAGATATAAATAAATAAAAAATAAAAAATACACAAATTTACATAATTTTCTTCAAATTGAAGTACGAGCTCAACGCCAGTTTCACTATCTTAATGGCCAAAAAATAGCCACAACAAGATGCAGAAGATGCAATATATATATATATATATATATGAGATAATATCAGTAAGAAGTTTCTGGTATAAAATACAGGTGACATTTGGTTGGCTAGGAAAAAGTTTCTAACTGCCATTTTCTCTTAGTTTTTAATGTTTTCTATATTTTTTAACCAGTCAAATGTCACTTGGTCTTTCCACCTGCATGAAACAGCTGAAATTAACACATATAATATATATATATATATATATTGAAGAAAAATACAATTGTCCTCTAATATTACAAAATAGAATGCTATCTACATTTTTCTTAAGGACTGCCCCTTGACTCTTAATAAATAGCACAGCATAATTCGATATAGGCATAATAGGATGAAGCCAATTAGAGTCCACACTCACAACAAATCCATATAATTTAATCTTACTTTACCTGTCTAAGAAAATCCTCGGCGATGATTTTAAGTTGTTTTTTTTTTTCCCCTTCTAACGTGTGAAGTGGATGCATGCCACGTGCACAATCAATTAATTAATTATTCAAGATATAATAACTAGTTAATGCTATGTTTTCTCCATTTATCATCCGCAAACCCAGTCTTTACGATTAAGAAGGGAAGGTGAATGATAACATTAGGTCAATTCTACCTAACAAAAAATTATGTGCTATCTAAGTATAATTCATCATTAACAATAGGGCCCACATTTAGATGATGCCAACCATTCATCTTCTTATTCATGTCTTAGGTAGTTATATGATCCAAAAAACTCCCCTATATGGATTATACTAACCTTTATGGCTAAGATGGACTGCTCAAAAAACTAAAGATAAACTGGATAAAAGCTCTTGGAATTGGATGGTTAAGATTATTTGATGACAAAATGTGTGAAGCATGGTTTCGATCAAAAATTGGGGACCCCATTTGCACTTGTAGTGACAAACATTAATTATTTGCCAATAATGTTAAGTATAATTAGTTGTAGATAACTTGGCATTTTTCCTAAGATATGCTTAGTTGCAGAATAGAGTGGTTGCTTTTGCCTTTTTGTACGAGATTAGATTTGGAAGAGTGTGTGAAAAGCATTATTTGAAGAAGTTCCCTCGTCCGCTTAGATTCTATATTTGGGTAGTTACTGAAGAATTTGTACCCTTTAATCCCAGAGTGCTTTTAACCATCATACCCCACACCAATTCTTCCAGAAATAGTCCGACCAATTTGATTCCAAATCAACGGTTCTATTTACACCCATTATAAAAAATACCCGTTTATCGATGAGACAATCTTGAGACCTTATTCGAACCAATTACACCATGTGGGTCCATCCATAATTGAGTGTAGAGAATGGCATCCACGTAGAAGGAAAAGTAGGATTTCCAATGTCTTACGACAAGACTAAACCCATTTTGAATAAGAATGGTTTGTGGTCTCTTTATTTATTGGATTAAATTAATTGCCTTTTTAATCAGGGGATGAAAAGGCGGGTTGAGTATATCTTTCCGCCGTGCTTTCTTAATCATATAAGGTTTGTCCAAGCTAAAAAAAAGAGCAGCTCCGGTGCACAAAACTCCTACCTATGCACGGTTCGAGGAAAGGACAGACCACAAAGGTCTCTAGTAGATAGCTTTATCTTGTATTTTGCAAGAAGCTGATTCCACTCCTTGAACCTGTGACCTCAAGGTCACATGATAACAATTTTTACCGTTGTCCAAGCTATACATTAAAAATTTTAATTAATTAATATATTAATCAAATATCTCGTTCTTGGATTATTATCTTTAAAAAAGGACCTTGATGCTGCAAGAAAGTGCAACATAATGTGGGGTTGCTATCTATTTCGGGATGGATGGTTTTAATTATCAGTCAAGCTTAGTGTGTGGATGTTTATGAAGACACTAATTGTGCTTACCATGGTTGATTAGTATTAATAAGGACCACCTTGGCCTATTAGAGCCTTGGTGCACGTCATGTGACCTTGAGGTCATGGGTTTAAAGGGTGGAATCAGCGTCTTATAAAATGTAAGATAAAACTGCTTACTATAGACCCTTGTGGTCCGTTCCTTCCCCAGACCCTGCATAGGCGGGAGCTTTGTGTGCTAGGGCTGTCCCCTTTTTTTACCTTGCCTACCATTTCAAGTGGTATTATCCAGGTTAGTACGTGTTTGGTTGTCACCAATGGGTGGGGTAACGATAATGACTACTTAATGAACCCTAATTAAGGAATATTATTATGAGTTTGAGAAACGCTAAACTTGCTCCTTGATCAACGGCTGATCGAAGCGGAGAATTATCAACATACACTTGGCGCTTGTTAGGTCAATCATTTCGTGTGCCGGCCACTTTGATTAAATGGTTTACTACTCCCAGATTTTCAGATAAATAAATAAAAATATTTAAAATAAAAATAAAAAGAAGATCTCCCACCTTGGGTTGTGAACGCGATCTAAAATCTTCCCGTTTTCCTGCCAGGCAAAGCCTGCAAATGGCCACCGGCAACAGATTATTGTCTTAAGCTAGCATGGATATTATGATATTTCCGTTTTCTTTTTATTTTACTTATCTTTTTCAAAGCTCAGGAATATGATAATTTTAATAAATATTAATATCAGGGCCACATTATCGATTGTATAAAATCATTTTCCTCGTCTACAATTGTGAAGCCTTGGGCAGATGAGGGCGGGCAAAAAAAAGGCTGATAGGCTTCTAAGCTGAGGTGAAAGACAGAAAGTTAGTCTCACGTCTTCTAGGAAGAGGAAACTTGGCTGCTTATAAGAGTTCAAAAAACTCTAATGATCACAAGGCTTTTTTCCTAAAAAATCAGGGAAGAACAAAGCCGTGACAGGTGTGTGAGCTCTCCAAAGTGAACAATATTGTGATTATTGGAACTTTAGGGTGTTACAAATGGTATCAGAGTCAGTTTCTCTTGTAGTGTTGTGCCTAGCCGCACATGGGCACTCGGTGGTTGAAGCCGTGCAAGGACACATGTTTCCCAAGGGATAAAGATGTGAAGCCTTGGGCTGATAAAGGCAGGCCAAAAATAGGCTGACAGGCTTTTAAGCTAAGGTTAGGAATAGAGAGTTAGTCTCACATCAACTGAAGAAAGAAAACATGATTGTTTATAGAAGTTCGAGTAACTCTAACTATTACAGCGTGTTTTCCTTGAGAAACCAAAGAATGAACAAAGTTGTGAGATGTGTATAGTTGCGTCAAAGCGGACAATACTATAAGTATCAGAACTCTGAGATGTTATAGCAATTATTGAGGTCTCACCCAAATTTGGTTAAAGGCGAGACAGGATACTTTCCTTGGACAGTTTTTGTTGCACTCACATAAAATTAGATCATTATTGTAGCTATTATGTGATCTATTCACGTGTAGCTAAATACACGTTTTGGCCCTAGATCCTCGTCGACGATCTAGATCATTGGATTTTTGAATCCATCTTAGATAAGAGGTGCTGCCAAAATTTTCTCCATTGAATTGTCCTAATTAACCAACATCTCAGTCCTTGTTAACGGGTGCTTGGACACTTCAGAAACAATAGTAATAATATTTTGGGCCAATCTAAATGGTTTTTGACCGTCAAATGCCAGGCCCACATATAATTTTAAGAGTGCATGTACAGGCATCACGTGAGCTTTGGCGCAAGGTAAAATTATCGTCGGAACCTACATACGTGGGAGCATCACCATATAATATATACAATTAACATGCATATTACACTTAATTTGTGTAATATTTTTTCATGGCATTTAATTTATTTGATATTAATAATGATAAAAATAATATTCCAGATTTTAAGGCACCAGTCTGGACGAGGAGAATCCAGTAGGGGACAAGGTTGTCGGTCTGGTTGTTCAGTTATGAGGATGCGGCATTTCTATGTATTAAAAGAAGCAAGCGTGCGATTGCGAACCTAACAAGGGCTACTGTCTCCATGAAAGGGAACAGGGGGCCACCAAAAGTACATGATCTCACGCAGGATGCAATTGACCCATGCAGTGAAGCACTCTCAGAATATGGGACCTTCATTTTATTTTTTTGTAATTTGAAAATTATGACTAAAAAGTCATATTTGTTGTGGCATTTATTCATTCATATATGTAATAGTCCGAGTACTCCACACATAATAATAATGTTCGCTTTGGAGATTGGGGCCTATATTACCAAGTCCCATCACGGCTTTGTGTCTTCATTTGCTGGAAAAAACCTTTGTTGCATATAAAGTCCTCTTAACTCTTATCAATAGCTCAGTCACTTTTTTTCTAGTGATGTAAGACTAACTCTCAGTGCTACCAGCCGCCCGCTTAACGGTGCCATACCCACCTTAGAGAACACACTTCCTCACGTGTTGGTGGTTACATGTAACATGAGAACCACCTGCCAGCTAGCCCACACCGGGTCAGGGATTAGCTTTGATACTACTGTAACAATCTGATAGCCCTACACACAACAATATTATCCGCTTTGGAGATTGAGGCTCATATCACCCAGCCCCCTCAAGGCCTTGTCCCGCTAGGGAAAGACAAAGCCGTGAGGGAGTTGAGTAATATAGGCCCCAGTCTCCAAAGCAAATAATATTATTGTGTGTTGGGCTTTCAGGCTGTTACAATATAGTTCTATCTAAGTAATCTATATAGTATTATTACGGTACATAATCCATTGCATGTGTGATCCGTTCTCTAAAAGGCACACTCCTCAAGCATATTCCAAATAAGAGAGGCACCGAAGATGAATAGTCGAAAACTTTGGCACTAAGATATGGAGTCTATTTGCAATATCCTAAGATCTAGCAACATATGAATTTGCAATGTTTGTGTAAGTGATATCTCTGAGGAATATAGAATATTCTTAGATGGGTTATAATAAAACTAATAACTATCCTCTATGGATTTTATATTTGTAACAATCTTAATTATGGCTTTCATTTGCTACCAAATCTGGTCTGCCTTGTACTTTTTGCTTTTCGAGGTAGCAAGATTCATATGACCCCAAATCTATCAAGCAATACACAAGTTACATTTAGAATAAGCATCTTTCATTTTATAGTAATGCGATTCTAGCAAACTTTGCTAGGTATTATACCACCTCAAAGGTACAAAGAGCATCATCATCATCATCATCATCATCATCATCATCATCATCATCATCGAGACCTTATCCCAATTAGGGGCCATGAATCTTATTCCTCTATTTCTGTCTATTAAGTACCATACTTCATTTAGTTCCAAAGTTTTAAAATTTTTCCTTACTACTTTTATCTACGTTCTTTTGGGCATTTTCTTTATCCTTTTAGAACCTTATACTTATATTGACTCACTTATTTTAACCGGTACCGTTGTTGATCTCCTTTGATGTAACAGCCCGAGGGCCCACACCTTGCAACGATATTGTTTGCTTTGGAGACTGGGGCCCATATCACCCAGCCCCCGCACAGTTTTGTTCTTTTTCCATTGAGAAAAAGGCCTCATTGCAAGGAAAGTCCTCACTACTCTTATCAATAGCCCAGTAACTTTCCCCTTAGCAATGTGAGACTAACTCTCAGTCCCTCAGCTTGCCTAGAAGCCTGTCAACCCTCTTGGCCTGCCCTCATCGGATAAGGCTTCACTTCTCCCCCTTAGGGGACATGTGTCCCTGCGTGTCACACGCCCATAGTTCATCCACCAGACTTTGGCGCCTGTTCAAATTGTTTCTTTCAAGCCGAATCCTCACCAAGGTAGAACAGTTTCTCAAGTTTGTGGGAATCAAACCTGTAAAATGATTGTTTTCTACAGTGATGTGTGTTAGGGATCTTCCTTCGCAAATCTATGATGGCAAATTACCGGATAGATTGTTTTCACTGAACAATAAAAACTGCAAATATCTCAGGCTTGGCATTTCTTGGGTAGGGGACTAGAAAGTTGATTTTGCTATATGCTTAAATCAGTTAATCGTGTCAAATAGCCAAAGAAGAAGGAATCAAACAGCTTAAATTGTTGATTTGTAAGTTTAAGTAAAGAAGAGTGGTTAGATTCCCAATCTGAGGAGGTATTGAGCCAGAAAGCTGATTTTCAAATAAGGGTAGTGAACGAAGGTTAACCAACTTCCCAATACTAGAAGGAATGGGACCAGTGAGACAATTAGTTGACAGATCCAATTCAGTCATATTTACTAAATTTTCCAATTCTTTAGGAATTAGACCTGATATTTGATTCTCGTAGAGATACAAGAGTATAAGATTTGACAACTTTTCAATTTTGCGAGGAATGGGCCCCTTAAGCTGGTTCTTGAACAGAGATAATTCAAACATATTAACTAATTTTCCAAGTTCTTCAGGGATTGGACCCGAGATCTGATTGTCGTAGAGATACAACAGTGTAAGATTTGGCAATTTTCCAATTTTGTGAGGAATGGGCCCCTTAAGCTGGTTCTTGAACAGACATAATTCAGACATCTTAACGAAATTTTCAAGTTCTTCAAGGATTGGACCCGAGATCTGATTGTTGTAGAGATACAAGAGTGTAAGATTTGACAAATTTCCAATTTCATGAGGAATGGGTCCCTCAAGCTGGTTTTTGTACAGTTCCAAATTGATAAGCTTGGTCAGGTTACCAATCGAGGGTGGAATGGAACCACTGAGCTGGTTTTCGTACATATACAATGTGGTCAGCTTGTTCAAGTTGCCAATAGACCATGGGATTTCATTGCTGAGTTTGTTTCCAGACATACCAAGCTGATCTAGATTTGTAAGATAGCCAATTTCATAAGGGATGGATCCACTTATCCGGTTCCCACACAAAGCCAAAATTTTGATCTTTTCAAGCAACCTAATTTCAGATGGAATACTTCCAGTTAGTTGATTGAAGCGCATCCGTAGAGCGACAAGTTTGGACCAACCCCGAAAGAAATCTGGAGCTATTCTTCCAGTGATTGAGTTATTAGAAACGTCGATCGCCACAAGTTGAGTCAAATTTGCTAGTGAAAGTGGCAAAATGCTTGAGAGATTATTCAGTGACAGATTAAGATGGGAGAGCTTTGAGAGACTACCGATTTCATTGCCGGTGAGATTGAGACCGATCAGATTCGGAAATGACGAGAAGTAGAAACGGTGGAGGTTTCCTTCAAGACCGAAATTTGGTAGACGTATTTCCGTCACGCCTCTGCTGGCTTTGCATGTGATTCCGGTCCAGTTGCATGGGGAGTTGGTGACGCTTGAAAGTGACCACGAACAGAGAGGATCTGGCGTTAGGAGGCTGGATTTCCATTGGAGAAGCGATCGTGCTTGCTGCGTTGGGTTGGAGAATGGTGTTGTCAATGCAGGGAATGATAGCAGGAAAAGGCAGAAATGCATGAAGCGGAGAGAGAACATGTTGGTTGGCTGATATAGCATGGATTTTCTTGTGTTTTGGAGCTGAATTTATAAAGCTTCAACACAGCAATAATCTTCCTCTTTTGGAAGATTCTGACCAGTATCTTTAGAGGAATATCAAATTCACTTATCGATTGACTTGGTCAAGTCTAGCTATTTAATGTCTAATCTTTGTCATGATCGACAGCGTAAAGGTCACGGAAGCACAGCCAAGGTGAAAGTGAGGTGTGTACTTTGGCTAATACACGCCATAGATTTTGAGGATTGGGCATGCAACAAAAATCTACTCTTTTGGACGATCTTAGCCTTCATCTTTCGAGCATTGCTAAACTAAAGGGCCTTCGCTTTTGGACGGCCAGGATTTTGACGTGACTGGGCTATTGAGGCACAGATGTTCAGATAAGAAGCGGGCCCAGCCGACTTTTATCCACGGGAGAGGTACCTGTGACACGTTTCATCTCCTTGAATATTAAAACATAATAGAGCCAGAATATTCTCTCTTGAGTCTTGTGGCCCATCCACGAAAATCATCACCCCTGGATGATCGTGACCGCTACTATTCTGGACTAGAGAGAAGAATGGCAAGCAACTGCAGTGAATAATTGAACAGCCAGAAATCTTTTCCCTCATCGATGATCCTCACAACCATAATCATCTAGACTAAGATTGGACGGTTAAGAAAGTTTGCAAAACAATGGTAGGTAGTTAAATCTTTACCAATTCGATGGTTCAGATCTTCAAATGGAGCCGACTTTTGGCAGATTGACCATCTATAATGTGCCCCGGAAGAATCTGGACTTGGTATCACCGATCATGCTATTTATTATTTATTCAGAAAAAATAATAGCAGGCAATTAAAGAGAATTCCCTGTCTTATAGACGATCCAAACCGCCTCTCTTTTTAAGGCATGCCAACGGTTACCTAAGCACCGAAATTGGAACCCATCCCTGCATTGTATTAAACGGACGGTTAGGAGATCAAAATGCAGGGATGTTTACTGAAAAATAAACCCTAAACAAATCAAAGACTTATAGCTGTTTGAGATCAATGGTTGGGATCACTTAAATAGTAGGTCCCGGGTGTGCAACAAAAATCTTTAGCGTGTAAAAGTCAAGGAAACTCAGCCTAAATTGTGTGGAGGTCTATAACAATTCACTTTCATATAGAGGGACCTATCTTGGGATGATTCTATCTGTTCAGTTGGTTCATCACAAAATCACAACGATTGGACGATTCTAGCTCCTAAAACATCTGAGCCTTTAATTCACATCATTTCATGTTGATGCAAAAATGCTAGAAAAAAGGACGTGGCGAAATAACATGTTGGTTGGTTGATGGTCTTGAGTGAGTGATTTTTTTTCAATGTTTAGTTTAGAAGGGGATTCCTGGAGCAGTGGCAGAGTTGCTGCAGTGTGACCTGGCAATCATGGGTTTGAGGCCCTGAAATAGCATCTTACCGTGACTGCCCATTTGTAGAGGGTGTCATTATCATTTTCAACACATTCTCATGCCTCTATCCCACTAACCTATAAATCTTCACATTGAATCCATGAAAGCATAACAAAATCCACATATTTTCATCATCACTCCATCCAAAACACCAAGCATAAAAGAATGGGAAAGATAAAAACATATTTCTTTTACATAAACTAGTTTCTATTTTAATGGAGCAAGGAGACACGTGGGAAAAGGACTTCACGAGCTGAGTCTAAGCTTTCAAGTTTGCAGTGCCTGACGGCAAGTCAAGTGGGGCAAATGAAGCCAATTCAACTGCGATCGCGTGACGAATTCCTAACATTCAGTACAATTCCAAATAAGAAAGAAGAGAGCGGCAGTCGTGCTTTGGACATATTTGCAGGAATACAACGGAGTTGTTAATCAAACTAGGGGACTGCTTTTGGTGCATGTTTCGTTGGCATGGTTAAAAATTAATTTTCCAGAAAATAGGAATTAATGAACTTGTTGTGGCTATAAAATAAGGGATGGCAAAGGGTCAGATAAATTATGATCATGGTATTTTGGCAATGATTTATTAACATCATAAATTTGAGATATTATCTGATTTTCAGGGGTTTACTAGTCTATGTAATCTAAAGCACGACGATGGAAACTAAGCTTCGAGACACCAAACATAACTAAGGGAAAGATGAGTTATTGTATGATGTCATGGTTGAATTATGTAACAAGATTCAACCCCCCATTTTTACATTTCTATGTTTCGATTTACCACTATGCATGTTCTGCATGCAAAGTTCAAGAGTTCATAGATTCAACTACAGCTACAAGTGTTGATCAGGGCAGATCTCATAGATAATCTCTGGCGGATGTCAGCAACTAAGCAAAATATCAAAACTAGCTTACTAAGGTTATAAACATTAAAAGCAGTTATGCTATAAGACTTCTATCAAATTGGGAAATACCATTTATGCGACTGCTTTCTAATGCAATTGGCCGTGCTATCAATTACACACTCTCAGCTAGCTAAACCAGCTCTTAAATTAGGACCATTTCTATTTAAAATTGGAAGAAAAAAAAACAAGTGACTAGAATTATCCGATGGGTATGATTCTTTCAACAAAAGCTAAATATTAGTGGCTGAACAAGATAAACAATTAAAATTAAAAAGAAAGAAGAAAAAAAGATAAACAATTGATATCTAATATAAGTTTCTTGCATTGTTTTGATGATCTTTCAAGAACTAGAAATGGATTTGTCAGATCTTTGCATATGGATTGGCTATTAGCAGATTCTTTGAGAATTTTATTTTATTTTTCTTGATTCTATGATTTGGAAGTTATTTAGATCTGGATTGCTTAGATTCAAAAATTTCTAGAACTTAATTCTTAGATCTTTCCGGTTTTATTTTGGTTGTTTATGGTGATTTTCAATCTAGTTTACAGAACTAGAGATGTAATGTGGCATAAGAGCTTGTAAACTTTATGTGGATAATAGAACTGTTTTTTTTTTGCTTGTTCTCATTCTTTGTTGAAGTTCAGTAACCAGCTAGTTTATAGTGTTTCTCATTCTTGATAGAACAACGAACTGTGGAAAAACTTATCCATGAATAGGGAGTTTGTAACTCCGCTATTTTTATTTTATGCATGTTTAATAGTTGTTACTGAGAGCAAGGGATGAGATCAGTATTCATGAATAACTTTATCTAGGGTTTGCTATTCACTTATTCCCTTGACAAACATTGCCCTTTCTGTAGCATAGCTGCTTGCAGGCAACTTGGCATCATCTCGCAAATTCGAATCACCACTTTGCTTTGTAAATTCACTTGTAAAAGAAAGCAGTAAAAAGATTAATTGGTTAGACAAATGTACTAGAAAAAAAGAAAAAAAAACTTTGGCTATACATTATCACAAGAAATTAAGAGTAAAATTAGATTTAAAATATTATTTAAAAATAATAAGAAGAAATTGTGGACATAAAAAATTCTACAATACATGTTGTCAAAGTGAAATCTTAAAAAAGAATGCTTTCTTCCTTTCTTTATAATAAAAAAAAAATGCTATATAGAGTGTCACATTTTAGGTAGTTATGTTGTTTGCAAGTACACATCATTAGGTGGTTCAATGTCTTCTCCAAGACTCCAATGTATATTTTTCTTATTGAAAGAGGAAACATGGATTTTGCTAACATAGGATTTTAACATGACCCCAGCTCAAAGATTTTTGCTTTAAATAGTGACAATTAAATGTTTATAAATTGATATTTCATATGATAGAAGACATCGAACTACATATTCTATATGGTCCTACCAGTGTTGGCACTTAAGATGTACTAACATGTATCCAACATATAAGCCAATCTAGTTAGCAAATTTGTGATTTTGTTAAAAGATAATTTGGTTCTGTTAATCTCACTTTGTTAATGTGATTTTGTTAATCTCACTCATTTAATTTTTAGATTAGGGTTTGCATTTAGAATAAATTGCACTATTTGTTAGTGTAATTCATATAGATATCATCTGTTATAATTGTTGCTTTTTAGGATTTTGCATTAGTTTATTATTTTCAATTGCATTTTAGGACACATCTAACGCTTTAAGGTGGATTATATGTTGATCGAATTGCCATGGTGTGTGAAAATTAATTAGTAAGGCACCCTCCCTGCAAGATCAAGGGTGGATTTCATCATCACTCATTGGCCCACCTAGGATAATCACCTCAAGTGCGCAACCCCACCATTCACATTAAATTAAAATCAATTAGAAGAGACCTATAGGGTCAGCACATGCTCATAGGACCCTCTTAATAGGACACGATTTATTGTCACTCCAGTGACTTTTGATCATTATGGTTATTGGGGGTTGTCTAATAGAGCCTCGCTCTTCCCCCACCTCCTGTCGACGTTTGTTGAGATATAAACGCCTCCTTACACGAGGGTTGTATTAACCGCTTTGATTAGAACATAACTAGTAAGCAGTAGTCAACTCCTAAAGAGAGTAGGAGCATTAGATTAGGCTAATTAAAAGCATTGTCCGCACAGAATATCAAGAAAATCAACATATCTATGCTTGTTAGCCTTAGGGGATTGCTTGATTGTGTCCTTGATTGTGCATCATTCTAGGCATTTAGGTTGCATCATTTAGGATAGTCTTTAAAAAAATGAAAAAAATCGAAAACAAAAACCAAAAACCAAAAAGATCTTTCATTGTATGCCCTTTTGGTTACATGACAAAATCGGTAGGTTAATCAAGTGTAACCAAAAAGACAGACCAACAATGACTGTTCAACGATAACCCCATGGTAGTGTCAGAGGTGATCAAGGTAAACTCATCATGAATGAGGACCCACCACCTCTAATTGATGATGAATATCAACCTCCACCATGGAGGAAGAATCATCAACATAGAAATTGGAGAAGGAATGGAAATAGGGAATGAGACCAACAGAGTGACTATGGAGACAATGATGTTTATCAGAATCTTCATGGACGAACCTTAAGAGACTACCTTCAACCTACATGCACTAGTACTCCCTCCTGTGTCATTTTGCCTCAAAATGCTGGTGCATTGGAATTAAAAATGGGAGTAATCCAATTACTTCCCAAATTTCATGGGCTAGATAGTGAGAGTCCTTATTTGCACCTTAAAGAATTTGATGAGGTATGTAGTACCCAAAGAACCCAAAATGTAGGTCTAGATACTGTCAGGCTTAAGGTATTTCCTTTATGTTTAAAGAAAAAAGCAAAAATGTGGTTTAATGCACTGCCACTAGGTTCTATAAGGACTTGGAATGAAGTGACTAGGGAATTCTTGAAAAAGTTTTTCCCTACGCATAAAACAAATACACTCAGTCATAAGATAATGAACTTTACTCAGAAAGATAAAGAATCATTCTACCAATACTGGGAAAGGTTCAAAGATCTATTGCTTACTTGCCCACAGTATGGCTATGAACCATGGCGTATTATTAGCTTCTTTTATGAATGACTGAATTCTGACATGCGCCAGTTTGTAGACATGATGTGTAATGGTAACTTTTTGAATAAACACCCAGATGAGGCGGGGGAGTATTTGAAATGGCTAGCTAAAAGTGCACCAACCTGGGCTGACTCAGAAAGAGTAGAACATCCAAATAAACCCAAGCCCACTACCACATGTACTAGGGTAGGCATATATGCCATGTCTGAAAAAGATGAAATCAGTGCCAAAGTGGCAACCCTAGCTAGAAAAGTAGAAGCCATAGAAATGGGAAAGAAAACCTTAAATAACGATGAACAAGTGTGTAACATTTGTAACATGTAGAGGATAATCAAGTTACTCAGACCCAGGAGAAGAAAATTTCTCAATTAGAAAAGTCTGTGAATGAACTATAAAATATGATGAGTCAAATGATGCAAAATATGGAAAAAGAAAAATTCCCAGCTTAACCTAAGGGAGTGCATGGGGTTAGCATTAATGCATCTGATGAAACATCTAGCTCTACCATGGAATAGACTAAAACTGTTACTATTCTTAGGAGTGGTAAAATAATTGAGAAAGATGAGCCTCAAAAGATTGAAAAGGTAGAAAAACCTAAAGAAAAATCTAAAGAAAAGGATCCCACTCCACCTGTTGAGCCATGTCCATTCCCTGCTCCATTCCCTCAAAGGTTGCGTCAAGTCACAAAGAGCACCTCTAATGATGAGATTTTAGAGATTTTCAAGCAAGTCAAGATCAACATACCGCTCTTAGATGCTATAAAACAAATCCCATCATATGCCAAATTCTTAAAAGACTTATGCACCTAAAAAGAAAACTAAATGTCCAAAAGAAGGCATTTTTAACTGAACAGGTTAGTTCTATTTTTCAACATCATACACCACCAAAATACAAAGATCCTGGTTGCCCCACTCTTACTTGCATTATTGGAAACTACAAAATTTACCAAGCTCTTCTTGATTTAGGATCTAGTGTGAACCTATTACCATACTCGGTATATGAACAGTTAGGTTTGGGTGAATTAAAACCTACATCTACTACACTCTAGCTAGCTAATCGTTCTGTAAAAATACCGAGAGGGGTAATAGAGGATGTGTTAGTCCAGGTAGAACAATTTTGCTTTCCTGTAGATTTTTTGGTTCTAGATACACAACCGATGGTGAATGAAAAGAATGAAATACCATTCATCCTGGGACGACCATTTTTGGCTACGTCCAATGCTTTAATCAACTATGGAAATGGTGTCATAAAATTATCTTTTGGCAATATGACAATAGAGCTAAACATCTTTGATATATGCAAGCAACTTGGAGAACCCTCAGATGACTTGCACTGTGTTAACATGATCAATTCAGTTATGCAAGATCAATTTCAATCATCTTCCTTGTCGGACCCATTGGAGGCATGTTTGGCCCATTTTAATGAATTTAATGAGGACGCATTAATAGAGAAAGTTAATGCTCTCCTTGATTCTGTGCCCCCTATGGATACAGAAAAATGGAAACCTCATTTCAAGGAGCTTCCATTGAGTGAGATCACTCCCCTCCCATCATCAGTAGAACCCCTAACAGATCCTGAAATTCCAAATAAGCATGTTAATACAAACTATGTACTTGATTGAGACTTACAGACTTTATTTGAATAACCATTAGATAAGAAATTAGGCCCACCTGAAGTATTACATGTGCCAATGGAACATGGGTAAAAAGAGTCAATTGATAACACTGTCCATACCTCAACTAACTTTAAGGTACACACTAGAAGATGATCAGGATGTAAGCAAAACCATGCCCCCTCCTCTATTAATACAAGAACAATCTTATAAGGAAGGGCAGAGTTAGCTTATACCTCGATCTCAGGAAAATGTAAGGGAAAAGGAGGACCATTCACATCTATATGGTTGAAAAGAATTTAAATTCACGGTAATTCCCATTGTTATAGAGATTCCACCACCTAAAATTTCAAGGTGGAGGAATTATATTGATTATCGTGAAATTTTGAAGATATGAGATCATCAAAGTGGTCTCATTCAATTTACATTCATGGTAGTCTACTGTGTTATAATTCTACCATCACCAAAAATTTCAGAGAGGATAAAATATATAGACTAGCGTGAATTTTGAAGTGACGTGAGAAATCTTGTCATTTCATTATTGGAATCAGAAAAACTCAAAGATAAATGAGGACATGTCTGGCTGAAGAAGTTAAACTTAGTGTTCACTGGGAGGCAACCCAT
The DNA here is from genome assembly GCA_035236585.1 of Warburgia ugandensis. Taxonomy (NCBI): domain Eukaryota; kingdom Viridiplantae; phylum Streptophyta; class Magnoliopsida; order Canellales; family Canellaceae; genus Warburgia; species Warburgia ugandensis. The sequence goes on from CP141134.1 coordinate 71,648,729, forward strand.
AGTTTTTCATTTTTGTTGTTTTCTGTATCAACCGTATTCATTTTAGGTCATAATTGAGGACAATGTTTCTCTCAGGTTGGGGGTGTAGAATTCTAGCAAATTCTAGTTTTTATTTTTATTTTTAGGTGCTTTCTTTGGTTTTTCAAAAAAAAATATGAAAAAATATGAAACTTTTTAGGTCATTTCCTATACTATGATGAGAATTAGGTTTTCTAAAAGTATAATCTGGATAACTTTAGCTTACTAATGGAATTGAATATGATTAATTCATTATTTTACTCATTTTCTAAAGTATTCTATGAAAGCAAAGTCTTAGATCACATTTGTACACGCAGTTGCATATAAATAGTCTAAATTGATAAGTAGTTATAACTTAGAAATACTGAAGAAATTCAGTAGAGACCTATAACCTAAGTGAGTTTTAGAGCCATTCATTTGTGTTGAGAGGTTATAAATTTTCCTAATTTTCTTCAGCATGCTTAAAGAAAATTGATCCTAAACTCTTAAATTTGGCTAATTACTTGAATAATTAGAATACTACCTTTAAAATTCTTGAAGTTCATTGAATTTGATAGATTATAGGAAACCTATAAAATGATTTATGCCATCCTTGTTGTTAACCTAGAAACATAAAGCCTATCATAAAGTATTTTTACCACTAATCAGCCAACTTGAGCCTTTCAATATAAAACCTTTTCTTTTGTCAGACAAATTACCCTTTACCCATATTGACCCAATATAAATTATCTATTACCCATTTTCTTTGAAAAATAAGTTAGAGATGAATGAAAGGATGCTGTTTAGTTGCAATGAAAATAAAAAAGTGGATATCAAGAAAAGAAAAGAAATATTCTTCAAAGTGAGTTAAAAGTACTGAAATATAAAGAAAAGAATCTGAAAAAAATTTTGAAGAATGCAAAGAAATAGAAAAAGAAATATTCTATTTTATTTTAGTAGAAGACCTCAACTTATTTTATTTTATTTTTTAAGAAACTTTGAATACCTTATACCCTTTCTTTGATACCCTGTCATAAGCCTATGTTTCGTCCCAGTTAAAGAGCTCTTGATTCTAGGAGGAATATAGTCTTGATAAGGAAATGAATGGATAGGATATACAAGAGTGGTATTTCTACATATTCAAAGGTAATGGCATATATTCCAAAGGGATCAAAACAATTAAATTCCTTAGTAACTCCTGTTCTTCATGAGTATATGTGAGATAAATTTACTTTTGTTGGCTCTTCTCACATAATTAAAAGAGAGATATGATTTGAACCCTCTATCTGAGAGATTTTATTTCTGAGCGTATGTCATTAGTAAGGATCGAGGTCAAAATATATTTCAGATGAAGTTGAAAAGTTAGAAGTCCACTTAGAGATAAAGATTATTCTATGTGTAGACTGTATATACACACACTCACTTTGAGATCTGACTTTAAGTGGAATGATTTTGGCATATGGGTAGGGTTCTGAATTCTTCAGTCATCTTTATTAGTTTGTTACAGTTGATAGATCTATTAAAAATAATTCTCTGAGAAAAAAATGGAGATGACCTGAAAAATAAAAATCTTTGAAATTCTGTGATCTGATTTTTTGCATCTTTTGCTAGGGACTAGCAAAATGCTGGTTGGGGTGAGTGTTAAGTGTTCAATTTTGGTCAAAATACCCCTAATTTAGTGTTCAATTAAGGCATCTAAGCCATCAATTTCAAGTTTTTACATAAAATATTTTATTTTAGCTTTAATTGGCCATCCAACCGTTGAATTACAAAATTAACGGTCAAATGATCATCAAAGCTAATTAGATGAATAATGAATGGTTCAGATGATTCTAATTGGGTCCTGTGTATTACAGATTAATCAACTCATTCGTGGGCGCTCAAGATCGAATCAAGGATATCAGATGAGGATGATGAAGAGAAGACTTTGAAGAATCCTAGGACAGGACAAAGTTGAAGCCAGAGTTCTAGCAAGACTAGAAAGCTAGTGGACCCTACTCTCTCTCTTATCTATTTTTTCCCTTTATCTTCTCTTTCTTTTCTGTTATCTCTCTCTCTCTCTCTCTCTCTCTCTCTCTCTCTCTCTCTCTCTCTCTCTCTCTCTCTCTTAAGCACCCTTCTTCCCTCCCCAAGGGGAAGTTTTTCTCTTTTGGGGCTGGCTGAATCTGCCCATCCTCTCTTTTCCTTCTTTCTCTCCAACCTCTCTCCCATCTTTCTCTCTCCATTCTTCCAACTCTCCCTTCTCCTCCTCTTTCTCCCCACCTCTCTTTCTCACGTCTATCTCTCCGTCCTTTTTCTTCTCTTGCCCGCTTCCCATTCTCTATTCTCTCTTTCTCAATCTCTCTCTATTTCCTACGTTTTCACCCCCCTTGTTCTACAGCACTCCTTTCACCACACCAACCGGACAGCGCAGCTTCCCTTCTTCTTTTCCACTACGTTGCATCTGCCTCCATTGGAATCAAGCGACACCACCACCTCTGTTTCCACAAGCCCAAGTATACTCCATTCTCATCGCTTAGGTTTGTTTTTACTGCCCTCTCTCTTTCTCCTATCCCACGCTCCTTCTCTCTTGGCTCTATTTCCTCCTCCACCTCGCTAGACGGCCAATCCCATCATCGTCACTAGCCCAGATCATCACTGAACAGGACGACGCCCAGAGTTGTGCGACGCTACCTATCTCCTCTTCTTCTCCGGCCAGCTTCTCCCCTTTTCTCCGGCCAGAACGGGTTTTCTCCCATATCCTCCTCCTTCTCTCCCTTTCCTTCTTCTTCTCCTTCCTCCCTCCTTTCTCCTCCCTTCTTCTCCATCTTCTCCAGTAACCCCCTCCTACGGTTTTTCCCTCTCTTTTGTGGCTGGCCAACTTTCTCCCTTTTCTCCCATCTCTTCCCCTCTCCTTTTCTTTTCCTCTCTTCTTCCCTCTCCTTTCTTCTCCCTCCTTCTTCTCCTTCTCCTTCTCCTTCTTCTTCCTTCTTCCCCACCATCCTCTACGGTTTTCATCTGTTTTTCGTTAGAAACCAGAAATTCAAGAAATTTACAAGTTTCACACTGGCAGATCTGAGGAATGCCAACTCTGTCCTTTGTCGTTCATACCATCCATATCCTTATTTTAATTCCATCTGTGTCCCTAAATATCCCAATTTTACATTATCCTCATTCTGACTATCCAGGGATAGGCTTAACCAGGACTGATTATTTAGTTTTATTTTCTGGTTTTTTGGAATAAATAATTGTGTACATTGCAACAGTTGAATAAATTTGGATTTTATTTTATTGTTAGTTTAATTCTGATATAGTCTTTGTTTTGGTTTTTTTATTAATTGAATTTTATTTAAAACTCCATAATTTTAAATCAAGTCTCAGTAGGATCGACCCGTACTTGCATAAGCTACACTACAATAGCTCGTGTACTTGCAGTTAAACAATTAACAAATATCCCTTCCACAAGATAATGCCTAGTCCCACAAACATCAATGGTTCATAAGTTTGTTGATGGGGCCATTAAGAAGGGGTACCAATAAACCAAACTTCACGTAGTACAAAATTAAAATGAATTGACGGCGTAAAGAGAGTCTAGTAGGATTTTAGGCAATATTTCTAATAGATCTAATCCATTTAGCTTGTTTAGACTTTCTTTCACATAAAAAAATCACTTGGATATACAAAATCATTGTTTTAAAAGTCATTTATTTAATCTAAGTCTTATTATGCAAATGACTCTTTGATCATGCAAAGAGAGGCAAGTTAGATCAACGGCATGGATCAGAATTACGTGTACTACGCTACAATAATAAATTATACCACAAACCACGAACTTCCAATCTTTTACACAAATGCCTTTCATTTTATTTTCCAAATAGTGACTCTACCATACCTTCCAGATTAACACGTGATGGGTCCCTCATTAGCATCGTGGTCAAAATTATTAACGGGAAATGTGAAAAAAGAAGAAGAAGAAAAGTGAAAAAGCTAAAGAGGAGATTTCATCCTACCTCTCAAGGGTCGTTGTTGTTGTTCGTTTGGTGATAAACAACGATATCCGAGCGCTTTAGAGACTTTGAACCCATGACTTTGAGTAGCATATGAACTCCAAGATTGTACTGTGTTGTCCAACAATGACTTGAACTAGTTTGCAAGATTAAAGCTTTCGGATGAGCAATTACAAGTTCCCCATGAATTTCTCGCTTCTTATTACAAGGGATTTTTTGAGTCGTAGGGCTTTGAGCATTAAGTGCTGGAATGTTTTTTTTATTATTTTTCATTGAATTGGTAGGCTTCAAAACTGTGACAAGGGTTAATTATTTCTTCCATGCAAAATATAACAAAGATGCATGCAATGAATGGCACTATGTTGCCAAGCTTTGCAACAACAATGGGCTTTCTTCGTTGCCTTCGAGCAACAATATGCAAAACGAGAAGATGATCGGTCGCTCTAGGAAGGAGATGAGGGTTAGAAGTCGTATATCCGATAGAAAAAAGAAAAGGAAAAAGAAAAGAAAAAATAAATAATAAATGACTAATGTATCAACCAGTGGGCCCAAGAATAAAATAAGGGGTGTCTCTGCAAACAATGAAAGTTTATAGGTTGTCTCTCCAATTTTCTCTTTTTATTTCAATCAACCATAAGATACTTTAAGCACTACACACTCCAAAATCCTTCTACAAGGTAAGACTACTGCTCGGGCATGTTTGATACAAAATCTCAGAGATCGCAAGCAAATTGCACAATATATGCTAATTTAGGACATGGAGAGATAAGCAAAGAAATCTCAAAACCGAGAATAGGTAGATTTGATAGCTAGCCACTAAAGAAATCAATATCCAAATGACTCTAACCCAAATAAAGCATAATAGAAGACAAGTTATAAGTTAGGACAAACCCAAGCTAAGATACTCGCAACTCAACCCAAGCATGCACTAGCAGCCAATAAACAGAACCAAAGTATTATAACTTCTAGCATTGGGCATTGGTTGTTTTTTTTTTTTTTTTTTTTTTTTTTTCATTTATTTTTTGAGCATACACATACACTAAAATTTTATTCAAAGCAATTGAGAAGATTACAAATATACAAGAACTCCTCAAAACATAAGGCAACAAGCAAAGGAAAACTCAGAATAAGGAAGAGGTCCAATGGACGTTACTGATCGCTAGAGAACTCCAATTATTTGAAAACACCAAACAGTTAAGAGGGGGACATCGAGGTAGTCGAGGTCAGGTATTTCTTTTGATTAATTATATGAAATAAGGTAATTGTGTCAAAAGGGGCTGGCAAAGACAAGCAATGAGCAGAGAGCTCCCAAGATACCTGCTGCATGGTTGGTCGTGAGCCGGGGTCACTACATACACATGCCAATGCAACGGCTACAGAATGGATGATTTGATTCGTGGCTGAGATGGTGGGGCTGGAGAGGCGTCGATCTAGCACATCCTTCAACAGTATGGTTTGGTTGGTTGATGATAAGAAAGAGGAAATGAGTTCTCTAGGATGAGTTCCCATGATCACTTCAAGTGCTAGAACCCCAAAGCTGTACACATCGCATTTTTTTGTCACCTGCATGGTGAATGCAAGCTCTACAAAGACAAGCTAAATTTAGTTGGTGATTATGAAATGCATCAAAATTTATAAGTAGCGTGCAATATCATTAATGATTCAAAATCTCCATTTCTAATTCATGCAATAAAGGGAAAGAAAGTCATGTATGCATATATACCTGGAGCAACATATCCATAAGTGCCGGCAAACATAGTCCAGTTGGATGAATCAGGCTTCAGGAGTCTGGCAATGCCAAAATCGGAGATACGTGCCTCAAACTCTAGATCCAACAGAATGTTGTTACTAGAGATGTCACGATGAACAATCGGCGGGGCCCGATCATGATGCATGTATGATAGAGCACATGCCACATCTTTAATAACCTTCACCCTCTTAAACCAATCAAAGTCATGAACTGCTTCATCATTTTGCAAAAGATTAGCTAAGCTCCCCCCTTCCATATACTCATAAATCAGAAACTTACATTGTGGATGAGAATAAAATCCATAGAACTTGATGATGTTGTGGTGGCGAACTTCTGTTAATACTCGAATCTCATTTCTGAAGCTTGTCTCATCTAAAAACTCATCATCCTCCGATAGGTAAAGCTTCTTAATGGCTACTACTTTCCCACTTGATAGATTTGCTCGATACACTTTGCCATATCCACCAACACCGATGCAATGCCTATCGGCGAAATCTTCTGTCACTTGGATGATCTCTTCATAGCTGATCTTCCCCTTATAATTCCAAATTGAAAATAAGCCTCCATTATCACTCCCATCTAACTTCACGTTGCTCACTACCATTTGATGCCAAATACAAATAATACTAGCGAATGCAAATGTGAGAACTGCTACGCTACCAATTGAAATAATGATGATCAGCACAATCTTCTTTCTTCTTTTCTTGTGATCTTCATTAATGGGAACTTGATTACAATGAGGTAGACCTTCTGCTTCACCACATAACCCTTTGTTATTCATAAAGGCACCCCGTCGAAAGACATCACCATTTGGAAGACTACCCGCCAATTCATTACAGGAAAGATCGATAGTTGATAAACTTTGTAGTCCTTCAAAGGAAGATGGAATTGAACCTGAGAGATTGTTGTGGGAGAGATTCAGATTTTCCAAGTATTTTAATTTCCCGAGTTGTGGTGAAATTTCACCATTAAGTAAATTATGGCTAAGATCTAGCGTCTCCTGTAGTCCCACCAAATTACCAATTTCAAATGGGATACTTCCATTCAAGTAATTTTTGCTCAATTTCAAGTAACGAAGTTTGAAACAATTGCCCAATTGTTCAGGAATTGGCCCGCTAAGATTATTTGATGATAAATCAAGGATCTCCAAACTGGACAGAGTTTCGATTTCCGACGGTATCAAATTAGAAAAGTGGTTATCATTTAAACTGATGTTATACAAGGAGGTTAACCTTAATAACTCCTTTGGAATTTCTCCTCGTAAATTGTTTGAAGACAACCCAAGTACTTGTAGCTGAGTCAATTGTCCAAACTCAATTGGTATCTGACCAGTAATCATGTTCCCAGCAATTTGGAATCTCATCAATTTTTGACATTTACCCCATTGTGGAGAGAGTTCACCATAGAATTTATTGTACCTTAAATCAATATATTTTAGATTTGGGTAAACACCGAACTCCTCAGATATATTTCCTGTCAAATTGTTTCTTTCAAGCCGAACCCTCACCAAGGTAGAACAGTTTCTCAAGTTTGTAGGAATCAAACTTGTAAAATGATTGTTTTCTATAGTGATGTGTGTTAGGGATCTTCCTTCGCAAATTTGTGATGGCAAATTACCGGATAGGTTGTTATCATTGAATGCTAAAAACTGCAAATTTCTGAGGCTTGGCATTTCTTGGGGTAGGGGACCAGAAAGTTGATTTTGGTATATGCTAAAATTGGTTAATCGTGTCAGATTAGCCAAAGAAGGAGGAATCAAACCGCTTAAATTGTTGACTTGTAACTGTAAGTCAAGAAGAGTGGTTAGATTCCCAATCTGAGGAGGTATTGAGCCAGAAAGCTGATTTTCAGATAGGTGTAATGAATGAAGGCTAACCAACTTCCCGATACTAGAAGGAATGGGACCAGTGAGACGGTTAGTTGACAGATCCAATTCAATCATATTTACTAAATTTTCCAATTCTTGAGGGATTGGACCTGAGATCTGATTGTCGTAGAGATACAAGAGTGTAAGATTTGACAACTTTCCAATTTCACTAGGAATGGGCCCCTCAAGTTGATTATTGTGCAGAGACAATGCAGATATCTTTACTAAATTTCCAATTTGAGGAGGTATTGAGCCAGAAAGCTGATTTTTGCTCGAGTATAGATAGCCAATGTTGACCAAGTTTCCAATACTAGAAGGGATGGGACCTGTTAGGCGGTTAATCGATAGCTCCAAGTCCAACATATTCACTAAATTTCCAATTTCTTTAGGGATTGGACCCGAGATCTGATTGTCGTAGAGATACAATATTGCAAGATTTGACAACTTTCCAATTTCGTGAGGAATGGGCCCCTCAAGCTGGTTCTTGCATAGAGACAAGTCAAACATCTTTACTAAATTTCCAATCTGAGGAGGTATTAAGCCAGAAAGCTGATTTTCGCTCAAGTATAGATAACCAATGTTAACCAAGTTTCCAATACTAGAAGGGATGGGACCCGTTAGGCTGTTATTCGATAGCTCCAAGTCCAACATATTCACTAAATTTCCAATTTTTTTAGGGATTGGACCCGAGATCTGATTATCGTAGAGATACAATATTGCAAGATTTGTAAGATTGCCAATTTCATAAGGTATGGATCCACTAATCTGGTTCCCATACAAAGCCAAAATTTTGATCTTTTCAAGCAACCCAATTTCAGATGGAATACTTCCAGTTAGTTGATTGAAGCCCATCCCTAGAGTGACAAGTTTGGACCAACTCCGAAAGAAATCTGGGGCTATTCTTCCAGTGATCGAGTTATTAGAAACGTCAATCCCCACAAGTTGACTTAAATTTGCCAGTGAAAGTGGTAAATTACTTGAGAGTTTGTTCACTGATAAATCAAGATAGGAGAGTTTTGAGAGACTACCAATTTCATCTGGGATGGGTCCACTGAGAGAGTTCCCGGTGAGATTGAGACTGATCAGATTCGGAAATGAGGAGAAGTTGAAATGGCTGAGGTTTCCTTCTAGACCCAAATTTGGTAGACGTATTTCTGTCACACCTCTGCTGGCTTTGCATGTGATTCCGGTCCAGTTGCATGGGGAGTTGGTGACGCTTGAAAGTGACCACGAAAGGAGAGGATCTTGCTTGAGGAGGCTGGATTTCCATTGGAGAAGCGCTCGTGCTTGCTGCGTTGGGTTGGAGAATGGTATTGTCAATGCAGGGAATGATAGCAGGAAAAGGCAGAAATGCATGAAGCGGAGAGAGAACATGTTGGTTGGCTGGTATAGCATGGATTTTCTTGTGTTTTGGAGCTAAATTTATAAAGCTTCAACACAGCAATAATCTTCCTCTTTTGGAAGATTCTGACCAGTATCTTTAGAGGAATATCAAATTCACCTATCGATTGACTTGGTCAAGTCTAGCTATTTAATGTCTAATCTTTGTCATGATCTACAGCGTAAAGGTCACGGAAGAACAGCCAAGGTGAAGGTGAGGTGTATACTTTGGCTAATACACACCATAGATTTTGAGGATTGGGCATGCAACAAAAATCTACTCTTTTGGACGATCTTAGCCTTCATCTTTCGAGCATTGCTACACTAAAGGGCCATCGCTTTTGGACGGCCAGGATTTTGACGTGAGTGGGCTATTGAGGCACAGATGTTCAGATAAGAAACGGGTCCCTTGATTGTGGCGTCTTGGGGCCCAGCCGACTTTTATCCACGGGAGAGGTACCTGCGACACGGTTCATCTACTTGAATATTCAAACATGATAGAGCCAGAATATTCTCTCTTGAGTCTTGTGGCCTATCCACAAAAATCATCACCCCTGGATGATCGTGACCGCTACTATTCTGGACGACTTTTGGCCGATTGACCATCTAGAATGCGCCCCGGAAGAATATGGACTTGGGATCACCGATCATGCTTTGGAGTACCCATGCTATTTATTATTTATTCAGAAAAAATAATAGCAAGCAATTGAAGAGAATTCCCTGTCCTTTAGACGATCCAAACCGCCTCTCTTTTTAAGGCATGCCAACCGTTACCTAAGCACCGAAACTGGAACCCGTCACTGCATTGTATTAAACAGACGGTTAGGAAATCAAAATGCAGGGATGTTTACTGAACAATAAACCCTAAACAAATCAAAGACTTATAGCTGTTTGAGATCAATGGTTGGGATCACTTAAATAGGAGGTCCCGGGTATGCAACAAAAATCTTCAGTGCGCAAAAGTCAAGGAAACTCCTCGTAGATTATGTGTGGAGGTCTATAACCATTCACTTTTACATGAAGGGAACACCCTTGGATGATCCTATCTGTTCGGCTGGTTCGTCACAAAATCACAACGATTGGACGATTCTAGCTCCTAAAACATCTGAGCCTTTAATTCACATCATGTCATGTTGATGCAAAAATGCTAGAAAAAAGGAAGCGGCGAAATAACATGTTGGTTGGTTGATGGTCCTGAGTGGGTGATTTTTTTCTATGTTTAGTTTAGAAAGGGATTCTTGGAGCAATAGTAGAGTTGCTACAGTATGACCTAGGAATCATGGGTTTAAGGCCCGGAAATAACATCTTACCGCCACGGCCCATTTTTAAAGGGTGTCATTATCATTTTCAACACATTATCGTACATCTATCTCACCAACCTATAAATCTTCACATTGAATCCATGAAAGCATAACAAAATCCACATATTTTCATCATCACTCCATCCAAAACACCAAGCATAAAGGAATGGGAAAGATAAAAACATATTTCTTTTACATAAACTAGTTTCTATTTTAATGGAGCAAGGAGACACGTGGGAAAAGGACTTTAGGGACTGAGTCTAAGCTTTCAAGTTGGCATGGTTAAAAATTAATTTTCCTGAAAATAGGAATTATTGAACTTATTGTGGCTATAAAATAAGGGATGGCGAAGGGTCAGATAAATAATGATCATGGTGTTTTGGCAATGATTTATTAACATAATAAATTTGAGATATTATCCGATTTTCAAGGGTTTACTAGTCTATGTAATCTAAAGTAGGGGCGTTCAAGTGAAAATCTATATTTTTTGTCATTTTTCCTTTTAAACAAATGGCATTACGATGGAAACTAAGCTTCGAGACACCAAACGTAACTAAGGGAAAGATGAGTTATTGTATGATGTCATGGATGAATTATGTAACAAGATTCAACCCCCCAACCCTGAACCCTGAACAAGATTCAACCCCCATTTTACATTTCTTTGTTTCGATTTACCAGTACAAGAGTCATGTATGATGTCATGGATGAATTTATGCATGATCTATCTTATCTCATAGATAATCTTTGATGGATGTCAGCAACTAAGTAAAATATCAAAACTAGCTTACTAAGGTTATAAACCTTAAAAGCAGTTATGCTATTAGACTTCTATCAAATTGGGAGATACCGTTTATGGGACTACTTTCTAATGCAATTGGCCGTGCTATCAATTACACACTCTCAACTAGCTAAACCAGCTCTTAAATTAGGGCCATTTCTATTTAAAATTGAAAAAAAAAAAAAGTAACTAGAATTATCCGATGGGTATGATTCTTTCTACAAAAGCTAAATATTAGTGGCCTAACAAAATAAACAATTTAAAAAAAAAGAAAGAAAGAAAAACAAGTGATATCTAATATAAGTTTCTTGCATTGTTTTGATGATCTTTCAAGAACTAGAAATGGATTTGTCAGATCTTTGCATATGGATTGGTTATTAGCAAATTCTTTGAGAATTTTATTTTATTTTTCTTGATTCTATAATTTGGAATTTATTTAGACCTGGATTGCTTAGATTCAAAAATTTCTACAACTTAATTCTTAGATCTTTCCGGTTTCATTTTGGTTATTTATGGTGATTTTCAATCTAGTTTACAGAACTAGAGATGTAACGTGGTATGAGAGCTTGTAAACTTTATGCGGATAATGGAACCTTTTTTTTTGCTTGTTCTTATTCTTTGTTGAAGTTCAGTAACCAGCTAGTTTATAGCATTTCTCATTCTTGATAGAACAGCGAACTGTGGAAAAACTTATCCATGAATAGGGAGTTTGTAACTCTGCTATTTTTACTTTATGCATATTTAATAACTGTTACTGATAATAAGGGATGAGATCAGTATTCATGAATAACTTTATCTATGGTTTGTTATTCACTTATTCCCTTGACAAACATTCCCCTTTCCATAGCATAGCTGCTTGCAGGCAACTTGGCATCATCTCGCAAGTTCCAATCACCACTTTGCTTTGTAAATTCACTTGTAAAAGAAAACAGTAAAAAAGATTAATTGGTCAAATAAATGTACTAAAAAAAAGATAACTTTGGCTACACATTATCACAAGAAAATAAGAGTAAAAATAGATTTAAAATATTATTTAAAAATAATAAGAAGAAATTGTGAGCATAAAAAATCCTACAATACATATTGTCAAAGTGAAATCTTAAAAAAGAATGCTTTCTTCCTTTCTTTATAAAAAAAAATGTTACATAGAGTGTCGCATTTTAGGTAGTTCTATTGTTTGCAAGTACACATCATTAGGTGGTTCAATGTCTTCTCCAACGTATATATTTCTTATCTAAACTTGAAAGAGGAAACATGAATTTTGCTAACATGGGATTTTAACATGACCCCAGCTCAAAGATTCTTGCTTTAAGTAGTGACAATTAAATGATATAAATTGATATTTCATATGATAGAAGACATCGAACTACATATTCTATATGGTCCTACCAGTGCTGGCACTTAAGATGTACTAGCATGTGTCCAACATATAAGCCAATCTAGTTAGCAAATATGTGATTTTGTTAAAAGATAATCTGGTTCTGCTCTATGTCGACGATCTCAAGTGCTTCAAAAACTAGGATCATGTGGAATTTAGAGAGGCCCAAACCAGACAACTTTTCATTGACACAACCTAGAAGAAAATATTTTTGTGCTGAGTTCAGATGGGCAAAATCAAATGATTACATCAAGATCAAAGTAATGACACAATATGGTAAGCACAGTTGAAATAAGTCTCTTAAGAAAGAACAATGATGAATAGATTAATCTTTCTCTGCCACTTTCATAATCCTTTAAGAGTTCAACAAAAAAAAATAAAAAATCTACAAGCAGAACAAATAGGACATGAATGGACTCGTCAAAGAAATCCCTTGAAGCCAAAATGTGGGATAAGGACTCACCTTGTCTGGGACTCTTGTCTCTAATCTTTGTCAACGAAATACCCTTTTCATCCTTAATTAGCTTGATTTCGCCATTCCATGCCTTCGCCACCATTATCGTTCAGTCCAGACAAAAGCGTCACATGGGATGGGATCGATGAAAAAATCCTGACCATTCATTACCGGGACCAACGGGCACTGAACATGGAAAGTTTCCAACTTTAGAATTATCGTTCTTGTTTCTAATCTTTGTCATAATCTACATTGTTTCTAATCTTTGTCATAATCTACATTGTTTCTAATCTTTGTCATCATCTACATTGTTTCTAATCTTTGTCATCATCTACATTGTTTCTAATCTTTGTCAACATCTACATTGTACTTCTAATCTTTGTCATCATCTACATTGTTTCTAATCTTTGTCATCATCTACATTGTTTCTAATCTTTGTCAACATCTACATTGTACTTCTAATCTTTGTCATCATCTACATTGTACAAGTCAAGGAAATCCAGCCTAGGTAAGGTGTATGCTTTGGCTAATCCACACCATTCATTTTGAGGATTGGGCATACAACAAAAATCTGCTCTTTTGGACGACCTTAGCCTCTATCTTTCGAGCATTGCTAAATTAGAGGGCCTTAGATTTTGAACGGCCAGGATTTTCATGTGAGCAGGCTATTGAGGCACAGATGTTCAGACAAGAAGCGAGTCCCCCGATGGTAACAGTTTGTAGCGTCTTGGGACATAGGGGCCCAGCCGACGTTTATTTATGGGAGAGGTACTTGTGAGATGGTTCATCCGCTTGAATATTCAAACGCGGGACCACTGGACGGAGCCAGAATATGCTCTCTCGAGTCTTGTGGGCGATGAACAAAAATCTTCTTCCCTGGATGATCGTGGCCGCTACTATTCTAGACTAGAGAGAAGAATGGCAGCTGAATCTCAACCAACTGCAGTGAAGAACTGAACAGCCGAGAAATCCCTTCCCTCATCGATAAACCTCAAACGTAATCATCTAGACTAAGGATTGGACGGTTAACAAAGTTTGCAAAACAATGGTGGGTAGCTAAATCTTTACCCATGCGATGGTTCAGATCTTCAAATGGAGACGACTTTTGGCAGATTGACCATCTAGATTGCGCCCCGGAAGAATGTGGACTTGGGATCACCGATCATCCACCCACATGCATTGGAGTCCTCGTGCTATTTATTATTTATTAAGGAAAAATAATAGCAGGCTATTAAAGAAAATTCCCTGTCTTTTCGACGATCCAAACCGCCTCTTTTTAAGGCATGCTAAGCACCGAAATTGGAACCCATCCCTGCATTGTATTAAACGGACGGTTAGGAAATCAGAACGCAGGGATGTTTACTGAGCAATAAACCCCAAACAAATCAAAGAATTAGAATCATCCATCAGTGAAGCGCATTTCTACGACTCGTCTAGTAGTACGTAGATAACTGTTTGAGATCAATGGTTGGGATCATTTAAAGAGTAGGTCCCGGGTATGCAACAAAAATCTTCACTGTGTAAAAGCCAAGGAAACTCAGCGTAGATTATGTGCGGAGGTGCTTTTACATGAAGGGATCCGCCTTTGGGCGAATACATTTGTGGGGTGGATTCGAAAAATGGGTCTTAGGTGATCACTGTATTCATCTGGCCAGAAAAAATAGCACCACGTCAATCTATGCCATTGGTTTTACCTAAGAAGGAAAAAAAATACATGCACTGCATTTACATGCAAAGCAATCGGAACCCAAACCCTAAAAAACTCCCCTGAAAGCTAGATTGGCCAACTTAATGGTGAATGAAAGATTTAGATCATCTGTTCAGTGTATGGCCACTGTATCCCCGAATTCATCTTTGATTGCTTCACGGAAAATGCTCTTAATAAGATTAATTTTTGACCTTGTATATGGATACCATCAGAAGAAAAGATTAAGTGCTTGTATTTCTTTTACATTTGAGAGAAGGCAAGTCATAGCCCATGCTCAGGTTATGATAATGGAGTTCATAAAACAGCCTGGTTGTTGTCACTAACAATGTTGGAAATACATGATCCCGGCCTCTCGTTCAACACCAACCAAAGCCCCTCCCAAATTGCATTTGTAGTCTCTTATTTGGCGTGCTTCAACGAACTTGTAATGGTTTATTTTGCATGAAAATGCCTAACATAAGTGTCCGGGAGAATACAATTTAAACTCATTAACTTTTTATGCTTTTTCATATATTCCATCCTTCGTTTAGAATTCATTACCTAGTTGTTAATATTGAACATTTACTGTCAACGTCCTCAATTTGTTATACCCACATTATCTTGTACATTTATAAATTAGGGAATGTTGTTAAGAGAGAACATGAGACATGGGAGGAAAACAAGATCAATGCAAACGGGTGTACTTGACCCATTTTCGTTTTGTGTAATTTAATTTATCACAAACTGCATTCATGCAAGAATTACAGATGAAGCATAAACTAAATCTTACAAAAGTAGGCAGTAAGCCTCCCGCAATCGGAGGATAAAACAAGCGGCAGATGACAACAATGAAACTAAAACTCACCACCTTTGGGATTATTTTTGCAATCGCACATAGGAAACAGTAAATGCTTTTGAAATTGATAAGTAAAACGGATTTGAGTATTACCATAAAGGAATAGTTCAGTAATATATGCAAAAGGTTTTTCCACTGTGTTTGTGGTTGGGACTTACACATGCTATATGTCCCCCCAATGAATGGTGAACTAAAACATTAGTTGTTGACCAACATGTTTAGATACTCAAGGCCCCTAAAATCTTCTCCAAGGTATGATATTCTTAAACCTCCAATAAATAGCAATTTTGGAAACAATTCTTCTATGAAATTCTTGAGCAGTACATTCTCCAATACAAATAACAGTGGGGAGGATAATCTGATGATGATGTGTCCCAAAGCATGACCTATCCAAGACAAGGCCCTTAAATGAGCCACATTTGTCAACAAGAGACATTTTTCTAGTGTCATTTCAGAATAATATCCCTTCCACAAGACAATGCCTAGTCCCACAAACATCAATGGTTCATAAGTTTGCTGATGGGGCCATTAAGAAGGGGAACCAATAAACCAAATTTCACGTAGGACAAAATTAAAATGAATTGATGGCCTAAAGAGAGTGTAGTAGGATTTTAGGCAATATTTCTAATAGATCTAATCCATTTAGCTTGTTCAGACTTTCTTTCACGTAAAAAAATCACTTGGATATACAAAATCATTGTTTTTAAAGTCATTTATTTAATCTAAGTCTTATTATGCAAATGACTCATTGATCATACTGATGATCAATCATCATCGGACCTGAAGGGTATCTTTTGTCGCAAGAAAAGTAGAGGCCTAAGTTTCTTAGGCGAATCAAACTGCTCTTCTTCTGGTTTTTCTTTCTTTTTTCTTTATAGTTGTGTTAGAATACATATGACTCTTTTACAGGTCATAAGCTTGCCAATAAACTTAACTTAAGAGATGTTAATGTACAAGGAAGCTTAAAAGTGATCATCAATTCAATAATTACCCTGGAAAGCAATTTTTGTCTTACTTCCCATTAGATTAAGCTTACAGGTCTAATTGTAATCCAACATGATGTTAGAACCTTACCAACCAAAAGGTAATGAGTTTAAATCTTACATCCCCTTCTTTATTAAATTCACGTCTTTTGTGTGAGTGTGACGACCCGGATTTTCTCATGCATTTTTAAATGAAAAATCTAAATTCCTAAGGTGGGATCCCGATTTGAAAAACAGTGCAATGTAGCGGAGAAATCTTTTATTTGAAATTCAATTTGAAAACCCCGAGTGTCATTTGCTTTCACAACGACCAAGGTAGTTTTTGAAAAAGCTTTAGAAATCATAAACGCTTTTCCCCAGGTTTATCTAGTCACAGCACACAGCCCAACTGTAAATAATCACAAATACATGTCCAAAGGGTTGATAATTTACTTACATGTATAATTGTTTCCTTTTTGATTCACTTGCTTGTAGCACTAACATAGATGTCCTCTACTCATGGATGGAATTATCCTGAAAAATGTTAAGGATAGGGTGAGTATATACTATACTCAGTAGGAGTCTATCACTACTAGTTTTATAATGCATGCGATCTTTAAAATCATGTGCTCATAAAAACATATGCATATTGTTCGAATAATCACGTTCAATATCGATATTAAAAGCCACTGTCAAACCGGAATATTGACGACTTAAAGAAATATCATAATCGAAGTCGAAAGTATCATATATCATAATCATAAAAATATGCATCAGATGCTCAACTGAATCCAACTCATGGATATCTATCATGGTATGGTCGACCAACCTTATATCATGCCATATGCAATGCACATAAATCCACGAAACCATAGGGTCCCACTATGCCCACGACCTCATCGTCGTGTGATCCCTGGGTACCTAGGGACACAGGATCATATACCTCCACGGGGCATATGACACTTCGACCTAGTGCCGTGACACCAGTGGTAGCCCCCTGTACCCCATGCAGTCGAAGTAGGGACATGCCCTTTTTTAGGCGTGGTACCCATCCACCTAATAGTGGTAGAGGCTGGGTGGCCAACCCACACCCCTCGGCATAGCACCCACGAGCTTACTAGCCCAAATCATGTACGATCAAATAAGCCAAAAACCTCTGTTCAAAACCAGTCCTCTTTGGGCCCCTCACAACTGCCTAGCCCTCGGCACTCCAGCGTCTTTTGGCAACCCTCAAGGATATGCAAACTTTTCAAGTACTTAAATCATGCAATGTATGCACTTGGTTGCAAAACATATATGTGCATAATGTATATACAATCATTTACAAAACATGTCTATGTACAAAACATTTATCACATGCATGCTGAATCAAGTCATGTTAAACAAGTCATATACTTAAAACATATGTTCTCAAAACAATAATAGATCTTTTAAAAGAATCTAATAGTGATAGAGCACCTACCTGATTAGGTCGCGCTAACCCATTTATCTTCGTACGCTCCTGAACATGGTTTGGGGACTCAAGGTTAGTTTGGCCCATCTTTTATGGGTTTTAGAGTAGTTAGGTCTTATTACTTAGGCATTAGGGGTCCATCCCTATGCCTATGGGTGTCCTAAGGTCCTAATTGGGCCTTGGTATTATCAATTTTCCAAAGGTCTAGTGGTCATGCACCACCATCCTATTCTAAAGGTCATGCTCACCTTTTATTGGGCCTTGTTAAGGAATTTTATAGTTTGGATGTGTCCGCGTCGTCGATACAGACACAACGCCTTTACGGCGCCTCAATCGGAGCTCTAGATCTCAAGTTATAAGCGTTTTAGTGTTGTATGTACATAGGAGTCTTAAAAATAAAAAGACGGAATGCTAGGGAACTGCGCATCTGTGACGTGCGCCCTGGCTTCCTTAAGGAACGAAAAAAACACGTCGCTAAGTTTTTTCGCTGTTTCTCTCTTTTGCGGGCCCGTTGGTTTTCTTCAGATGCGTTCGACGCGTCACGTTCCTACTGGAACGTCTTTGTCGACTGGGGAACCGGGGCATCCTCAGCACACCTTGGTTCGACCCTGTCGAACCAGTGCGGCCCTAGGGACGTCCCAAGGTCCTTGGTGACTCCCTAGAGGCCTATTCCCCATGAATTTTCATGCAAAAACCTAGGGAAACTGAGCCTAGGACTATGGGTGAGATGGGTTTAGAGAGTTTTTGGGTGTACCTGCTTCGTGACTGGTTTTCTCTCCACGTTTTCTCCTCTTGGTCACTGCTCCTCAACGGTTTTTCTTCAACGTTTTGGGCTGCCATTAGAGGCGCCCAAGAGCTCTATTTATAGAGCTAAGAGAGGGTTCTGGAGGGGCCTCTCACCGCCTTTGAATGGCGGTGGAGTAACCTCCAGAATGGCAGTGATTTCCCCTCCAATCACCGCCGTTCTAGAACTCTCTATGAGGTGGAAGATGAAGGGTGCCCATATCAAAACGGGCCCCTGTGTTTTGCAGTTAAATCTGCTTTTGTAAAAATTATAGTTTTGCCCCTGAACTTCAAAGGGCCATAACTTGCTCATTTTAACTCCGTTTTGGGTGATTTTGGTCTCGTTGGATTCCTTTTTCTGAGACGCATCTAATGGCACTATTTTTGGGACCAAATTCCTGGGTTCAGTCAAGGCAACTAGTGAAATGACCAAAATGCCCTTATCTTCAAAATTGAACTTTTCAAGGGATTTTAATATTACAAAAAATTGGGTCATTACAGTGAGAGTATTGGACATATAACTATTGTTAGGCTATTTTCTAACAACTTGACTTTTAAGTCGAATGTTAATCCCACAGAATATTCAGATTGGAGGAACAAAAAAAAAAAAAAGGCCCACATCAAGAAGGGAACCCAGTAGCTGATGCACTAGCCAATTATGTGATAGACAGTTTCTTTGTCATAGGATTTGGATGCTCTTGAGCATCCGGAGAAGTTGACACATCCTTTTGGCATGCTAGGTAAAACTTTTTGAAAGATCTAAGATGTTTGTGACGTTGGAAATGTGTTAGATTCTCTGGATGCGAAATTTTATTACTATAGAATTTTTTGGCGAATGTTTTGTTTAATTAGAAATCTAGACTATCTTATATTATTATTTTTTTAAAGACCTAAAACTTGTGATTATATTCATCTAAATGCATTAACTTCTCATAGATTACCTAATTTTTACACTCCAATGGTTTCAAAATAAAATCAAAGTGCATATAAAAAAAGAGCTTCGAGGCACATGCATGCCTATGGTTTGATAGTTGGCCTACTTTCATCTACTTATCATGATCTAGGCCGCTGATCAAATGAGCTACTAACTAAAGGCACACAAGCTTGACTTCTTAGCGGTTCACTTTCTTAAGGCAAAGCTGATTACAACAGCCTCACTGTAACAACCACAAAAATTTATATCCTTTTATAGAAGTATATGTAACATTTTGATATTAAAAAAAAATGATATAAGGTAAGGAGAAGAGAGAGAGTGCTCAAAACACACTCTCCTCTCTCTCAAGTCTCTCTGTTTTACGTGGACCATCACGCACTGGGGAGACGGATTTCGCCACCATTGAACAGCTGGGAACGAGGTAGGATCACTTCACCCTTTCCTTTTGTGTTAATTTCAACGTTTAAGTACCTGTAAACGCCGAAAAATGGCATGAAAACGTACGTTTTTGCAAAAATCCGTGCGTACTGATTTTCCTAAAAAATTTGGATGAGACGATGTCGGATTTAGATCTGGGCCGTTCATATTGTGTATAATGAGGAGAGGAAAGAACCCACAAAATTTCGTGACGATCGGACGGCTAAGAACGCCAAAAAAATATGAAAAACAGTAATATGGGAGTTTTGGAAAACGAAACAAAAAGCGTGAAAAAACACTAGATTTAGGAAGGATTTGGGAAAATGGAATGTATGAGAAAAACTGGATACATGGGTGTAAAAATCACAAAAAACGGAGCTCCTGGGGTCGCCGGCGACAGCAAACCAGTCCGGTCATCGTCTCCGGCGACGGCGACCGGAACAGGAAGAATTACATGGCTGAGGGAGCGCCACGTGGCGCAATGAGGGTGCGCCACGCACTGGGCACATGGTACGACTCGTGCGCGCCACGTGGAGGGGTTGGAACGTGCCACGCGCGCTGTTCCGTCCCCCACACGCAGAGCGCTTCCACATAAGCGCCCGCTCCCCTGGGGCGGGCCCCATTTGCGGGATTTTGGTCTTTTTTTTACCCTTTTTGCCTTTAAACCTTGATTTTAGGTACTATAGAGGTCCAAATCACGATCCGAAAGAGGCGTTGTGATCGTCTTGACAATGCGGACCTAGATTTAGTATAAAAATCTAGTTTGGAGTAACTTTTTAATAGCAAAACTACGAAATGCTATTAGATGATTTAGATCGAGCTGATCAATAGATGATCAGGCTTTAGATTTTAGTTATATTTGTTAATCATGACATGATTTATGTCCTGACAGGTACATCAGGGCATACACCTTGATATTAGATACGTGATTTTTAGCGATATTGCGATACTGAGGTAGGTGATTTCATTCATACTTTTTCTATGATTCTCAAATAGTGATTTGATGATTTGAGTCTTTGAGGCATATGATTTATGTTTTTTACCATATGTGTGAGATTGACTTCAGCATGTAGCTTCGCATATGCTTGCTATCTTTATGGTGGTTATTGCATGCACTGTTTTTGATATCTTTCGTGATATCCACTTAGATTTTTGGTCTTCTTGACATGTGGGAGTCGCTCTGGCTTGATATTTGAGACTATTGATCTTGTGGTAGGATACGATTTTCACCCCGTGAGTGCCTGAGTGCCCGTGAGGGTGAAAGCGTGAAAGCGGGTGTGCAACGCGACTTTTCGTGAGTGCCTGAGTGCCCGTGAAGGTGAAAGGGTGAAAGCGAAAGTGGTGCGCGTAGTTCCCGTGAGTGCCTGAGTACCTGTGAGGGTGCAAGGGTGAAAGGGTGAAAGCGGATGGTATAGAGAGCTACCCCACATTGTCGTGAGTGTATGTGAGACACTCATAGGGCTTGACTGTGTATGAGGTTTGATTCTTTTGACATGCATTCATATGTTTCTAGATTTTCTCGAATTGTGCATGTCATGATATCATAGTTGATGATATCTTATTTATTGCATGGACATGGTATGTCCTTCATCGTGTGATTTAAGACTTTATATATTATTGATCATCTTTCGATCTTTATGCCTTGCGCCATATGCTTTGTTTTCTTAAGTTATTTTGAATGTATATCACCTGCACAAGCATAGCTTGCTGAGGCATTGCTTTGTTTTGCAATGCCTCAGAATCAGAGCGCGACAGTCAGAAAGGAAAGAAGGTGGACTAGCGTGGTGTTGGACGAGGGCTTGAGAACAGAGACTGTCAGATACTGACAGAGTGGTGTACTTTTGGTTGAACTGGTATTGGCTTGTTGGCATTCTCCTTAGTCATTGTATATATGGATAGATTAGACCCATATCACTGTATAGTGGTTATATGTTTATTCATGAATGATGTAGTGATCTTGGACAGACCCTGGAACTTTGGAACTTCACTATTACGTGTCTTTGCAATTACAAAATTTCATCGTGGTTTTAATTTGTGAGCATGCTCAAAATGGTTACTTTTCGTTCTGTTTTTCAGTATGGTTTTTGAGGAGAAGTGACCCTCGGGGTTTTCTTAAATGGTATTTGCTTGACGCTGCGACAAATTTTAAATTATGAGTTTTAAGTTCTGGAATCTCATCTATTTTCTATAAATAAATTATTATTATTTGAGTATAAATATGGGAAACAGATTGATAAAACCCAGGGTGTCACAGTATAATTTGGAACTAATAAAACCATTAGATAGTGGTCAGAAAACAGAATCCAACAAGCAAAAGAATGCTCAAAACAGAGCCCGTATGAAGAAGTTATGGGCCTTTGAAATCAAGGGCAATATGGTAATTAAAAAAACAAACAAACAAACAAAGAACACCATTTAACGGGAAGGGGGGCCAAATTGATATTGGCACCCCCCCCTCACGTTGTAAACTCGACAAAAAGTCAGGTCTGGCTGCCCTAGTCTGATCTTCCATTGGCATGGAGAGATTTCCCTTGCTCGGATCTCCCACCTGCGAGAGAAAGAACAGATCCCACGATCTGTTCTTCTGGCCTTGAAACCCTACCATCTCCGGTCGTCTAGGCTGCCTGTCACCTGCAGC
This sequence comes from Warburgia ugandensis, assembly GCA_035236585.1. Taxonomy (NCBI): domain Eukaryota; kingdom Viridiplantae; phylum Streptophyta; class Magnoliopsida; order Canellales; family Canellaceae; genus Warburgia; species Warburgia ugandensis. The sequence goes on from CP141134.1 coordinate 71,671,350, forward strand.
GTGTCTTTTCCCCAACGCAGGTCACCATCTCTCCATCCCTCCTCTGGTCAGCCATCGTAGAAAACCTTTTGCCTTTGTTAATCTCGGATTCGGTTCTTGGCAACCTCGATGGCGATCGATCTAGGGCCATTGGCCACCTACGGCCTGAAAACCCCTTTCTTCCATCGGCGATTGTGAAACCAATCAAACATTGAAAAACATTGCCTAGGTGAACATCTCTGTCGCTCTCAGATTTCTCTTGCCCTAATTTAGATATGATCGCTTCCTCTGTCAACATGGGATTTCTCCCCTCCAAATCTCGCCATTCCTGTACTTCTAATGGTCGTTGGGTGCTTCCCGCATCATTCAGAGTGCATACCATCTGCATCTGTTCCGTTTTGGGCTGTTCAGCCGTTGTGCTGCAGAAGATTTTGATCGTTATTAGCTTGGTTCTATCTTTCCTCTCCGACCAAAGCAATTGACCTTGGCATCGACGTTGTGTTTCTATTGTGCCATTTCCAGCACTAGCGATTTGGGTTTGATCTTTGCTCCTTTTTGAAATCTTTCCTGAATTCGCTACATTCTGTTTCAGATTCAAAATTTTGTTTTCTTTCATTCCTTCCCTGATTTTCTGATCCACTGTGTCAATTGCTTTAGCCTGTAACTACACATCTGGTACTGGAAAAAAAAAATTGCAAAGAGGCACATTTCCAGCAAAGCTGTTGCATATGTTCTTTTGCTGTGTGTCGTGCTTACTACTGTATCACTTCTTTCTTTCTTTTTTCGTTGGATTATATATATATATATATATATATATACCGAAGGGATATATATTCCGTGCAGCCACCAATCTTTCCATCTGACAATGACATAATCTAAAACAATGGGTCTTAGCACATCTTATTGAAGCATGCGAAGTCGATCGTGAAGAAGAGTGCAATTAAAGCTAGTGGAATCTAGTGAACGCATCACATGAGGTAGGTGGAAATTTAAGACATCATGTCCAAATTATAAGACGCATGTTCTAACATGATCTTATTCCTAACTATATGATTGATATTCGATATGCTTTAAATTGAAATGATGTTAATTAAAAGAATTGCATGTTATAATTGATGCTTATGCCTTGTACATTAGGTATGTGAATTGTGAAATGATGTTTATGGTACATGGGTACCATATCAATATTGATGATGTATGAGTTTAGGTTATAGGATACATCCTTGGTGGGTTATCACCAAATAAGTGAGGATGTTATTCTTGTTATGAAATATATGAACAGGCGAATTACCTGCTATTATGATTATTTTACATCCGGGCATGGAGGCTTGAGAGTTTTGTTTTAGATAGGTATATGCCTGAGGATGCTATGCTAGGAGAGTTATGAGGGTTTGGCCACCCGCTCTCCAAAATTTATTATGTTAAGGATACCATGCACTATGTGTTGCAAAAAGTCGGGTTGGGCAATCATGGAAAGGCCGCCACTGTGACATCCATGGTTCTCACTATGCAGACATGGATATTGTGATTTCCACAAAGGATGGTATAGGTGGATTATTGAGCAGTTATCCGAGCGCGCTGTACGGATTCTGACTGCATGTATAGTAGTCCTTATATTTGGTGCACTGTGGTGCATATCCTTGAGGGTTACCAAGAGACGCTAGTTAGGCAGTTGTGAGAGACCCAAAGAGGAAAGTATTGTATTCGTTGTGCATTCTGCTCATGGGATATACATATATGATGGCATTATGAGATGCTTTATATTATACGGCATGATGATCTGCCTTACATCGTTTCCCCAGCAATGGCTAGAAGATTGTGGACCCTGTACGGTGAGGGGCATGAGGATTATATTGATATACCAGCAAAGGCTAGATAATTATGAACCCCACGTGATGAGGGGTATGATTCTGAAACCCGGTATAGTCTGGGAATGTAAATTAGGTGACATTGATTATATTCATAATTTTGTATGTCCTTTAACAATTTTCATATATGTATATTTTTGTTATATTAATAGGATTGAGGGAGTAGTTTCATATATGTTTTCATATGGGTTAGTGAATGGGTAGAATTGTATGCAGAGTATGATTCATGGAATTGAAGTATTGTAAATATTTGGCTTACAAATGGGTTATTGAGATATGAAACATATTGTAAATTCAATTTAACCAAATTGCTATGGAAATGAATATTCTAATTACTATTGAATAAGTAATGTATTTTAAGATTTAGCATGCTTCTTAAACTCCCATACCAAGCATAGCTTACTGAGATATTGTAAATGTTTTATGTTTACAATATCTCAGATACAGAAAGACAGGAGAAGATGTACACAACAAAAGGAATCCAGCAACCATACTTCTACGCACATGTATACATTTTATTTAAGGCTTTTGTATTGTATAGTTAGTCGTTTGAATTGTGATATTAGGCATTTAATATAATGTTATAAGGGTTATACAAGTGAACCACTGGATGGGTCCTGTTTTCAGAAATAAAGTTTTATCTTCTAGAAAACTATATATATATATGTGTGTGTGTGTGTGTGTGTGTGTGTGTGTGTGTGTGTGTGTAGTGTGAGCATGAAGGTAACATCCGGGTTTTTGAAAAAAATGAATTTCAAAGAAAAACCTTCCATTGTTTTTGTATTTCAAAAATTTAGAGGCGCCATCTTTTGAAATAATTGCAAAAAAATTTCATGGAAACACCCGGGGTGTCACACTCACATGGCTTCGCCGGCTGGATTGAAAATGGAGAGGACGGTTTCAAAAAGAAAAAAATAAAACAAGTTATTGTCTACCTAAGATGGGACCCAATAGATGAATGGTTTCATGTTCATCGGACGCTTTTAACCTATTTTTTGGTGAGAAAAAAGTAGTGATCATTCATTTTTATTAATTATTTTAGTGGTGTAAAACAAGTAGCTAAGATCATTCAAATGCATTGGTTTTCAATAGATTATCTATTTTTGGCATTGAAAACATTATCAATAGCTTAGATCTACAAAAAGAAATTAGTTTGTATCAAAAAACAAAGATGTGAAGTTCCTCCCATGCTCAAGAGCTCAGGAAAAGACCCTCTTAACACAACCATGCAAACCGCCCTCTTCAACACATATACACTCTTCTCCCTTGTTTGATTTGCAGGATTTCATCTTTCTCTCTCTAAGTGTTTAAAGGTCTAAGCTAGTTTGTTTGTTAACATTTTAGATTTTTCTCCTTCTTATTTGCTAAAAGTCTCGATAAATGTACATGCTCAAGAGAAGAAGAAGGTTCACAGGGCCATTTTACATGGACTCCAATCACTTTAAACAGAAAATATCTCCAATCAAATTTCTGAATCACACACTAGTCACTCATTAACGAAAGTAGTTGAATATGATTAGGGCTGTGATTCGTGCGTTAATTTATTTTCCCTCATTTTTATTTTATTATTATGATTTAACAAGAAAATTTCTAAAATTATTAGAATTATTTTACATCTTCGTTTTCTAGGGATGTGTATGCTCCACATGGATGTAATGGGTTCATCGACTAGTATAGAGAGATGGTGGGGGTCGAGAGGCGTCAATCTAGCACATCCTTCAATAGTACGGTTTGGTTGGTTGATGATAAGAAAGAGGAAATGAGTTCTCTATGATGAGTTCTCGTAATTACTTCAAGTGCTAGAACCCCAAAGCTGTACACATCGCGTTTTTTGGTAACCTGCATGGTGAAAGCAAGCTCTACAAAGACAAGCTAAATTGACTTGGTGATTATGAAATGCATCAAAAGTTATAAGTAGGGTACAATATCATTAATGATTCAAACTCTCCATTTCTAGTTCATGCAACAAAGGGAAGGAAAGCCATGTATGCATGTATACCTGGAGCAACATATCCATTAGTGCCTGCAAGCATAGTCCAGTTGGATGAATTAGGCTTTAGTAGTCTGGCAATGCCAAAATCGGAGATATGTACCTCAAACTCTAGCTCCAATAGAATTTTATTGCTAGAGATGTCATGATGAACAATCGGCGGGGCCCGATCATGATGTGTGTACAATAGAGCACATGCCACATCTTTAATAACCTTCACCCTCTTAAACCAATTAAAGTCATGGATTGATTCATCATTTTGCAAAAGATTAGCTAAGCTCTCCCCTTCCATATGGATGAGAATAGAATCCATAGAACTTGACAATGTTGTGGTGGTGAACTTCTATTAATGGTTGGATCTCATTTCTGAAGCTTGTCTCATCTAAAAATTCACCATCCTCTAATAGGTAAAGCTTCTTAATGGCTACTGCTTTCCCACTTGATAGATTTGCTCGATACACTTTACCATATCCACCCACACCGATGCAATGCTAATCAACAAAATCATTTGTCACTTGGATGATCTATTCATAGCTGATCTTTACTTTATAATTCCAAATTGAAAATAAGGCTCCATTATCACACCCATCTAACTTCACGTTTCTCACCACCCTTTGATGCCAAATACAAATAATACTAGTGAATGCAAATGTGAGAACTGCGTAGCTACCAATTGAAATAATGACAATCAACACAATCTTCTTTCTTCTTTTCTTGTGATCTTCATTAATGTGAACTTAATTACAATGAGGTAGACCTTTTGCATCACCACATAACTCTTTGTTATTCATAAAGGCACCCCGTTGGAAGACATCGCTATCTGAAAGACTACCCTCCAATTCATTAAAAGACATATCAATTGTTAATAAACTTTGCATTTCTTCAAAGCAAGATAGAATCAAACCTGAGAGATTGTTGTTGGAGAGATTCAAAGTTTCCAATTTTTTCAACTGCCCCAATTGTGGTAAAATTTCACATGTAAGTAAGTTATGGCTGAGATCCAATGTCTCATGTAGTCCCACCAAATTACCAATTTGAGTTGGGATGCTTCCATTCAAGTAATTTTTGCTTAATTTTAAGAAATAAAGCTTGTAACAGTTGTCCAATTGTGTAGGAATTGGCCCGCTAAGATTATTTGATGATAGATCAAGGATCTTCAAACTAGTCAAAGTTTCGATTTCCAATGGTATCAAACTAGAAGGGTGGTTATCATTTAAACTGATGTTATACAAGGAGGTTGACCTTAATAACTCCTTTGGAATTTCTCCTCGTAAATTGTTTGAAGACAACCCAAGTACTTGTAGCTGAGTCAATTGTCCAAACTCAATTGGTATCTGACCAATAATCATGTTCCCAGCAATTTGGAATCTTGTCAATTTTTTACTTTTACCCCATTGTGGAGAGAGTTCACCATAGAATTTATTGTACCTTAAATCGACATATGTTAGATTTGGGTAAACATTGAAGTCCTCAAATATATTTCTTGTCAAATTGTTTCTTTCAAGCCAAATCCTCATCAAGTTAGAACAATTGCTCAAGTTTGTGGGAATCAAACTTATAAAATGATTGTTTTCTACAGTGATGTGTGTTAGGGATCTTCCTTCGCAAATCTGTGATACAAATTGCCAGATAGATTGTTATTACTAGACTCTAAAAACTGCAAATTTCTGAGGCTTGGCATTTCTTGGGGAAGGGGACCCGAAAGTTGATTTTGGAATATGCTTAAATTGGTTAATCGTGTCAGATTAGCCAAACGAGGAATCAAACCGCTTAAATTATTGATTTGTAACTTTAATTCAAGAAGAGTGGTTAGATTCCCAATCTGAGAAGGTATTGAGCCGGAAAGCTGATTTTCAAATAGGTATAGACCACGAAAGTTAACCAAGTTCCTGATACTAGAAGGGATAGGACCAGTGAGACGATTAGTTGACTGATCCAATTCAGTCATATTTACTAAATTTCCAATTCCTTACGGATTGGACCTGAGATTTGATTGCCGTAGAGATACAAGTGTGTAAGATTTGACAACTTTCCAATTTCACTGGGAATTGGCCCCTCAAACTGGTTCTTGTATAGAGACAAGTCAAACATCTTTACTAAATTTCTTATCTGAGGAGGTATTAAGCCAGAAAGCTTATTTCATCTAGGTGTAGTACACGGAGGTTAGCCAAGTTCCCAATACTGGAAAAGATAGGACCAGTGAGACGGTTAATTGGCAGATCTAATTCAGTCATATTTACTAAATTTCCCAATTCTTCAGGGATTGGACCCGAAATCTGATTGTCGTAGAGATACAAGAGTGTAAGATATGTAAGATTGCCAATTTCATAAGGTATGGATCCACCAATCTGGTTCCCATGCAAAGCCAAAATTTTGATCTTTTCAAGCAACCCAATTTCAGATGGAATACTTCCAGATAGTTGATTGAAGCACATCCCTAGAGTGACAAGTTTAGACCAACTCCGGAAGAAATCTGGAGCTATTATTCCAGCGATCAAGTTAATAGAAACGTCAATCCCCACAAGTTGACTCTAATTTGCCAGTGAAAGTGGTAAATTACTTGAGAGTTTGTTCACTGATAAATCAAGATAGGAGAATTTTGAGAGACTACAGATTTCATCTGGGATGGGTCCGCTGAGAGAGTTCCCAGTGAGATTGAGAATGAACAGATTCGGAAATGACGAGAAGCTGAAATGGCTCAGGTTTCCTTCTACACCCAAATTAGGTAGACGTATTTCCGTCACGCCTCTGCTGGCTTTGCATGTGATTCCGGTCCACTTGGATGGGGAGTTGGTGACGCTTGAAAGTGACCACGAATGAAGAGGATCTGGCTTGAGGAGGCTGGATTTCCATTGGAGAAGCGCTCGTGCTTGCTGCGTTGGGTAGTATAATGGTATTGTCAATGCAGGGAATGATAGCAGGAAAAGGCAGAAATGCATGAAGCGGAGAGAGAACATGTTGGTTGGCTGGTATAGCATGGATTTTCTTGTGTTTTGGAGCTGAATTTATAAAAGCTTCAACACAGCAATAATCTTCCAAAAGCCTTTTGGAAGATTATGACCAGTATCTTTAGAGGAAAATCAAATTCACTTATCGATTGACTTGGTCAAGGCTAGCTATTTAATGTCTAATCTTTGTCATGATCTCCAGCGTAAAGGTCACGGAAGCACAGCCAAGGTGAAGGTGAGGTGTATACTTTGGCTAATACACACCATAGATTTTGAGGATTGGGCATGCAACAAAAAATCTACTCTTTTGGACGGTCTTAGCCTTCATCTTTCGAGCATTGCTAAACTAAAGGGCCTTCGGTTTTGGACGGCCAGGATTTTGACGTGAGTGGGCTATTGAGGCACAGATGTTCAGATAAGAAGCGGGTCCCTTGATTGTGGCGTCTTGGGGCCCAGCCGACTTTTATCCACGGGAGAGGTACCTGTGACACGGTTCATCTACTTGAATATTCAAATATGATAGAGCTAGAATATTCTCTCTTGAGTCTTGTGGGCCATCCATAAAAATCATCACCCCTGGATGATCGTGACCGCTACTATTCTGGACTAGAGAGAAGAATGGCAAGCAACTGCAGTGAATAATTGAACAGCCCAGAAATCTTTTCCCTCATCGATGATCCTCTCAACCATAATCATCTAGAGTAAGGATTGGACGGTTAAGAAAGTTTGCAAAACAATGGTAGGTAGTTGAATCTTTACCAATTCGATGGTTCAGATCTTCAAATGGAGACGACTTTTGGCAGATTGACCATCTAGAATGCTCCCTGGAAGAATCTGGACTTGATCACCGATCATGCTATTTATTATTTATTCAGAAAAAAAAATAGCAGGCAATTAAAGAGAATTCCCTGTCTTTTAGACGATCCAAACCGCCTCTCTTGTTAAGGCATGCCAACGGGTACCTAAGCACCGAAATTGGAACCCATCCCTGCATTGTATTAAACGGACGGCTAGGAAATCACAATGCAGGGATGTTTACTGAACAATAAACCCTAAACAAATCAAAGACTTATAGCTGTTTGAGATCAATGGTTGGGATCACTTAAATAGTAGGTCCCGGGTGTGCAACAAAAATCTTCAGTGTAAAAGTCAAGGAAACTCAGCCTAAATTATGTGTGGAGTTTTTAAGTGGGTGAAAATTTTCTATGTTTAGTTTAGAAAGGGATTCTTGGAGACCCGGAAATAGCATCTTGCTGCAAGGGTGTCATTATCATTTTCAACGCATTCCCTTACGTCTATCTCACCAACCTATAAATCTTCGCATTGAATCCATGAAAGCATAACAAAATGCACATAGTTTCATCGTCACTCCGTCCAAAAGACCAAAAAGCCCCGGTGCACGAAGCTCCTGCCTATGTAGGGTCTGGGGAAGGGGCGGGCCACAACGGCATAAAGGAGGCAACCTTACTTTACATTTTTGTAAGAGGCTGATTCAACTCTTGAACCCGTGACCTCAAGATCACATGATAACAACTTTTACCATTGCGCCAAAAGACTAAGCATAAAAAAACAAAATTCTTTTACATGTTTTCACGCTTTTCCCATCCTTACATGGCATGTTAGTTGTGGAAAAGCCGGCTCAAAAAAGGCCTAATACCGACTCCAAAGCTGTCAACAATGAGGTGAAGAAAATGACTGGTGTTGCGATATCTAACAAGAAAGATGACAACTTGGTAGAGTGTTACTCCGAGGATGTTGTCAATGGCCAAATTATTAAATACTAGGATATATCCGGGAGGGAAATCTCATGCATTTGTTGATGCAGAATTGGAAAGATGAAAATTGAGGAGTACATCCCAGGAAGTTGTTTCTTTCGCAAGAAGGGTTTCTGCTTCCTCAGCTGAGGCAGAATGAGACGAAGAGGTTCTCCATAACTCAGAATTATATCCAAGCATAAATGAAGACTTTCTTGCAGTTCCTGCTACAAAAGAGTAAGCTGGAAATGGTGAGCTTTACAAGTGTTGAGGCTTTTACTCCAGACGCCGGCCGTAGCATAAGAGGTGCCACCTCACATGTCTTTGTCAGAATTTCGTAAAGATATTCGGGATTAACTTTTGAGAATAACGACTATAAGGACCAGAATTCCTGGGGGCATGCAGTACTGAATGACTGCAGAGATGACAAAGGCTTTGATCCTACCACCTGAAGTAGAACTCCGAATGTAAAAGACCAGTCTGAGTGCACGAAGCTTCCGCTTATGTAGAGCTCAGAAAAGAGGAAGACTGCAATGGTCAATAGTATGCAACCTTATCTTGTATTTTGCAAGAGGCTCTTTCCATGTCTTAAATCCGTGACCTCAAGGTCACACAACAACAACTCTATTATTATGCCAAGAACTTATCAAAGTAACTGTGGTTAATTACGGTGCCCACATGTCATTTTAGCTGCTTGCTCTCAGTTGTGAAGACCTTGAGTGGATCTGGTTTCCGTGTTGAGGATGTTATAAGTATTCTCCTTGGGAAATGAAAGGTGTTCCATTAAAGATCGAAATTGGAGAAAACGACTTAGCCAATGAGCGGGTACTAGTTGGACGGGTTTGGTCAGCAATGTTAAGCATACATTGTCAGACATCCAAGAAAGCCATGTTTAACCGAGAAGAGGAAAAAGAGATGCTTGAATCACGGTTATAAAAACGTGGGATGATTTTATCTCAGCTCTTAATAAGAAGATGATAATCCTAGCTTTTTCTTATGAAGAGAAATTTGTAAAGGACGTGAAATCACCAACCAGATAGGAGATGACAGCCACGACCCTCAATTGCCTCATTTGATCAGCGAGAAGGTCCAAATCTTCCCCAGTTGGGAACTCCTTGCTTTGCCTGCACTCACCCACTTCCAATCTCGTGAAGCCGTAGAATCTGTTGTCTATAAATTCAAGTAAAACCGGTCCCATCTAAAATATTTCTCTGGCAGGTAATACGGATGAACCAAAAGAATATAGAGATTGCCCACATTGATCGGTGTAAAAAATCTACGTTTTAGATCTATGTAAACATCCAGATTTTGGATTTCTGAGTATTGATTGTTCAATGTAAAGCTAGGAATCAGTTAAAATCCTCTGAAGAGTTCATATCCTAGTGCATCATTATATCAGTTTGGGAAAAAAATACTCTTGCTCCACTCATCCCTTCCAAGGTTAATGGTAAGACGTTTGTTTTGAGATTTTGCTTAGCGATACTCTACTGAGTCGATTCCCTAGTAATCACCAATGATGCAATCTGCAGTCATGTCCAGCAAGGTCAAACCCATCCAACAGGAATCTTTCCACCAAATCGAGATGTAGAATCCCGAACCAATGTTGCCAAATTGCTAAAGAAAATTCATTGGATTCATCAGGAACTTGGCAGAGCACCTCCATCAGCTCGGCCGTAACAAATGTGCATCAAAGAACTATCTACTTATTTAGCGAAGGCCTTCAACTGGGGTGTGGCACTGGCAAGGACCGTCTCTCCTGAGTGTCCAGGGTCTGAGGCTGCTCGTGGGTGCATGTTTAGAACATTTCCAAAAGATAAAACACAAAAAAGAATGAACTACCCACTCACTGGGCACCACAAGCCGTACTTTTGCCCGTTTGGCCGTTAGTGGTCACAACCCCAACGACTCATAATAATACAAGATGCATTGCAGAATGTAATCAAGTACAAATGAACGGAAACAAAATTTTTGCTTAAAATCACATTACTTTATACTTCCCAACAACAAACCGCATGCTCAGCTTGTTATACTAGCAAGCATAGTAAGAAATTTGGAACTAGCACCTAGCCCACCTAACCAGAAAATTAAAAAAAGAAGACCACGAAATTTTCCATACTATGCGGGAGGAGCACTAACCAGATTTTTTAAAGGAAACTGCAATTCCAACCTACACAACATGGTCCGGAGATGATGTTATTATTTGTAAAACTTTAGCTGATGACAAATATTGGGAAAAACGTTGAACTAGTTCTAATACAATTGGAAACTTTGGCAATGAACCTTCTTTCACACCATAACTCCATGCTTCGATTATATGAATACACTTCCTACTGTTTTTCTAAGACATATGGTTAGACATACAGAGCAGGTTAGAAATTCACCGACCCAAATGCCCTGCACAGATTGATACTCGCGCAATCCACATAGTTTAGCCTTCAGCTTGGCAAGCACGTACTATGATGTAAGGTGCAAAGACTTGTAAGTTCAGAAGATTTCAGATGGGGCTACTGCAGCCGAACTCTACGCTGGACACCTTAATATTCAAAGGGCGTGAATCAGACGTGCGGACAATCGAGAATAACCATTACGCGATCCAGTTAGACAATTTATTCAAGACTTATTACCTGCCATATTAACCATTTAATCTGTTCGTACTTAGATGATATATCCATCTCAGATAAAGAAAATGGAAGCAATTGGGTACCTACTACTACCTTCCAGTAGTGCTAATGCCAAGCCAGTCCTTGTGGACTAGGCCTTGCCCGAGCCTCCGCTAGCGAAACAGCCATGGCCAGCATCATCTGCTCCTCAAAACTCTCAGGCAGAATGGGTCCCAACATAGCAGGCTGAAAATGGTCCTCGCCACCATCATTGAGCAGCATTGCAGGTCCAGTTTCCAACGTGGCATCTGAACCGGCATAGCGGGTTCCCGCCTCTGCCACCTCTGATCCCTGATCCATTCCCCACTCACCTTCCTCCCTTGGTATAGCCCTTCCACTTTCGGGTGAGACGTTGATCCAGTTTTCAGTAGGATAATTCTCCGTGCCTCTCTTATATCCAGAGGGTACAACCCCAGGCTGAGGTAAGATGCTGTACTCTGGAGCATTAGAAGCAGTGCTTGTGGAGGAGTCTCCATCCATCTGCTGGCGCTCAGCTAGGGCAGCAACGGCCCGAGCAAGTCCACCGGAAGGGGAAGATTCAGAAGGATTTATGGGTGGAGACACGTAGTGATCTTCTAATGAAGATGATTCAGATGGAGCAGCATCCCCACAAGCCAAATTTCTCTGCGCACCATGCTCCTGTTCATAGAGAACTTGGAGTCAGCTAGAAAGTTCATCGTAAAGTCTACAAACAAAACTCAAATTGCGGAACTTTGCCTGGATGATCCCAAGGAGCAAGACAGAGAAAAAGGAAAATGACTAAGATCCTTCAACATGCCAAGGCCAAACTGATAAATGTGCGGGATTCATCTGAACCCAATGCATGCTAAAATGATAAACAATACTTGGATTGACAGAGAAAATTTTCTGGTGATAATAAAGACCATCGCAGTTTTAATAACAAGGTGCAATGTAAAGACTGTCACAGTTTTAATAACTTGAGTGCCTAGGACAAATAAACTGCAAATTATGACTTCATTTGCAAAACATACCTCGAAAAACATTCACAACAATGGCAAATTCGTTAGGAGTTAAACACAGCAGTTCAACATCTACTATATCAGGTAACTGTCTCAATGCAGCTACTGTCCCAGAATGACTCTCTAAAAAGTTCACGAATTCTAAGCTACTGGTATGCATAGCAGAAGCTCCAATTTCAATGTTCACTCACTGGAATGCCTAAAGGACCCAATTTAAGGCACAGAATGATAAGGATTAAAGTCAATGAGCAACAAATGACTTCACATAAAAGGGTAGGCACACGGGTAGCAAAGTTTAACCAAAATCATGAAACCAATCCAATTACTTCAGTTTAGTAGCAAAGCCAGAGCTACGTTTACAGCACTAATTACAACAAGTAGCATGAAAGGCAGTAAATGTTCAATAGAAAACCTAACAATTGAACATTTATCCCTAGGAAATTAAAATCTCCTCACTCGGCAACAATTCATAGGGAAAAACCCACAACAACTGATCAAACAAGCATCCCCCATTCACTTCAGTGATATTCTACAAACTATAATGGATATAATGATCCTCAAGAGAAAAAAGTATGCAGGATAGGATATAAAACCACTGACAAAATTCAACCACGACACAAGTAGCTACAAGGACAGCATTCAGTGTAGTAGTAATGATTATATCCACAAGTATAATAATAAGGGGGCTCCTCAAAAGGCTTGAAATGGATGGAGAAGGTAAGGTACTGAATCACATGGTTGATCCCATTGTGGTGCCTGCACACATGGATGTGGCTACCAGTCTCATTTCTTGTTGGCTCTTGGCACTCCATATTCTCAAGGTTTGCAATATGTCTTAGGTAGTTTTGAGATGTGAACCAATAACATAATAACTTTCTCTACTAAAAGTCCTAAAATTGTCAATAACCCAAACAGCAATCTGTTATGTATCAGGCCACTGTCCTCTTTCCAAGATTAGTAGTTACAGCCTCTGTGGCAGCAAACATTATTGGAAAAGTAATTGGAGTAACCAAGGAGAGTACATCTTAATGTTCAGCATTCAAAATCTCCTTTCTCACTATGTTTCAAATAAAAATGCAGATTTAGTCTGCAGGGACTACTACCTGAATGGAAGGCCAGATTGCTTCCATCACCATTATATCCTCTAGATCCAGGTCAAACCCGTCACCCCTGCATTTCATAACCAGATTTGAACATTTCTTAAAAGAGACCAATCTCGACACGACCTACCAACACGATTTGACGTGATTCCAAAAATTTGTAAAAATGCACCCTTATCTGCAAAATCAAACTTTGTAGATGTGATTCCACTCACTACAAAACCTTCGAGGAGGTACACAAGATTATGAGAAACTACATGAAACATGAGGACTCGCCAAACTCCAGGAAAAGAGAGTCGTGATTCCGCGGAATTACATTTCCAAGAAATCAATTCCCGTAGCCGCCACTTTTCAAGAAAGCACTTGATTGACTGGTAGTGAGAATCGCATTCCCGACCACTAAGAAGATGATAATTCATTTCCAAGCAGATCCAAATTTCTAGCTCGATTTCGCTTTCTGTGTCAAATCAAATGGATATCCTATGTCTATCATCTGATTTCTCTTCCGCTGCGGAGGTCATCGTCACCGTCGAATGATTCCATATTCTGTATTCTAAGTCCTTGTTGAAGCTCGCTGATTCCACGTCACCTAGACATAATAAAAGAGAGCATGCTTCTCACAAAAAGAAGCTCCACAATAATTGGAACCCCGCGGGACCCAATTAGATTGGCTGCCTGATCTGTGTTTGTTTGAATTGACCAGCCATAACCTGAATGTTAGGCCCCTAATCAACAGTCCTGATCTTCAGAACATGTGTCACACAAAGAATGGGGCCGGTCTGCCAGAAAATTCCAACAATTTCTTCTCTCCCCACGTGAAACTCACGTGCTAGCTACTAAGTCGATAAGTAACCACCGTCTCTTTATGTACGTAATACCCTAACGCTGAAAGTTGCTTCAAGAAAAACCACTAACGGCCTGAGCTTATCTACTCCAGGCTTTGTAATCACATTTTGGGAATGCTAGGGAAGAGCGCGTTGCCGTGTAACGCCCACTTATGGACGGACCGGATGAACTCACGAGATAAACTTACGCCGATCAAGCCATTTTATCACCTGATTGCTCTGGCTTAGCATCCTAAAACCATGTTTCTTGGCACATGTCAAACAGAGACCGAAAAAGACATCGGTGTTAAAAGGGCAGTCGAGTCAAAGTTTCTAAAAAGGCTCAAAAGAAAGTAAATAGAAATAGGTAAAAAAAAATTTAACAATTTTGAGACTAAATAAAGTAATGACAAGATTCACCGTGGCGAACCCCCAATCAGGATAAAGTATTGACGATAATGAAGAATTGTTTATATAAAGTTTCCAACTATTTGTTTACGTGATCGAAGCATGCATTTTCAATTGCTAGGATCATCCAATTTGCGCTTTTTGAATCATGAGATATCCAAATCCAAAGCAATCAGATGAAACTGTTGGATCTAAAACCACATTGCTGGTTAATGAATGTGCTTTTATTTCATGTATAGAATGTATATCATTGTTTCATTTGGTCCCTACGATCGAATTACGAGTCTCGTCTCGGTAGGAGTTGGATGCTCAAGATGACTCCTCTTTTTTTGAATATCTAAGTCGTTCATCATATTGGGAATATAAAAACAAGGTAATTCATGAGAAGGTAGTGCGTTCAGATTATCCTAATTTGTTTTAGGTGTTTGAAAATATTAATAAAATTAGATTGTCTAAATTTTAAAATCAAGGATGCATAGGGTCGAAAGAATTTAATGGACATAACATTATACATCTAGCATATCTAAATAGTTCTTGACACAATGAATGGCTTAAATCTTTTAAAAAAATTTACCATACATACCAAAAAAAGCCGTTCCTTTTTTGCTAAACCACCCAATTTGCACGCTCTTAGATCACTTGACATCCAAAGCCGGATCAATCAGATAATCAGGTAAGAACATCCAAAGGTGTCCCCTTCATGCAAAGTGGGGTGTTACATGTCAACTTGCCATACATGGCGTTTTACAATACCATCCCTGTCTCATTTACCTTGTAATTTGTAAAATGGGTCAATGTTCTTCGATTGCAGGACAAAGTGGGTCCACACGTATCAATTATGACAAGAAGGACCCACATTTTATCATTTAGCGGTTCATCTCTGAATGAAATACTCAAAGAAACACTAGAACACGTTGCAGCTTTCCTTGTCCTGATCCACATAAGCCCACGGAAGAAGACAAAGCAGGCTTGTCCGCGTCGCGGTTTCGAACCTGCAGGTTGATGGGATTGGGATTTTGTGTGCCCGAAGGCAGGTGGGATTTAGTAGTTGCCTTTGACTCGTAACGGAACACCTTTTACCAAACGAGAAACCTGTGTGTTGGTAAGTGTTGGTCCTGATTTCCCGCATTGGGAAAAACAAAGCAAGCGTGTTAAAATATTGCCATCGGAGGAAAAATGATGCTTGGTCCGTACTTTTATAACTTCGGTCACGCACAGTAAACTCTAAGGCAGCCTGGTGCTCAAAGCTCTTGCTTATGCAGTTACAAAAAAGGAGTGGATCACGTGGATCTATAGTAAGCAGTTTTATCTTTTATTTTGTGCTAATTTCTCAGGGGTGCTTTGTTTTGTTTGAATTATTCTTTAAAAAATTTCAATGATTTTGGTGGATTAAAGATTTAATTTTTGAAAATACTTTATATATATTATTTAAGGGTGTGTTAAATTTAGCTGCAATGAGAGGGTTATATTTGATTGGCTGCAAAAAAGTAAAAAAACAGAACAAGTTAGAAAAAACAACAATTAGAAATTTTTTTCTAATCAATCAAATATCAACGGCATTTTACACTTGCAACTCCTTGTTGAAATTGCTGTTCTCTTATTATTTAAATATCTTTTCATGAAGAAAAATATGCCAATGACATCTAATACATTGGCCGCTGACGAGCTTTTCACTTGAAATGTGAAGTATGTGCTTTTCACTTTGGTTAGCGATTAGATATAGGAGAACATGCGAGTGATTTTTATTGTAATTATCCATTTTATTAAAAAAAAAATATATTATAATAATGAAAAATGTACTTGTTGTTCAGGTTAATATCCTCATCAATTGAATGCAGATACTCAACGATCATTTCACCCCTTTCTTTTTCATTTGTGTTATTTAGAAAATAAATAAATAAGGGCAACTCCAGTACACGAAGCTCTTGCCTATGCAAGGTCTGGAGAAAGGGCCTAAAGTATACAATCTTACCTTGCATTTGTAAGAGATTGTCTCCATGCCTTAAACCTGTGACCTCAATATCACATGACGACAACTTTTACGGATGTGTTAAGGCTCCCCTTCATTTATTTAGAAAATAAATGCATATCTCAAAAGAAAGGCAACCCTATGCTTGAATCTCATGTATGCAAGGTTCATAGAAGATGAGGACTACAAAGGGCCTTATAGTTCTGCGAATGCAAAAGGACAGGCATTTACTTTTAAATTTCTCTTGATTTTTTGCCAAACATTTGGGCCGCTTGGTGCATGAAGCTCCTGCGTATGTGAGATTTATAGAAAGGGCACACTACAAGGGTCTATAGTGCATAGTCTTATCTTACATTTTGTAAGAGGCTATTTTCACCTTGTAAACCCGTAACCTCAAAATCAAATAGCGACAACTCTACCATGCCACGACTTCCCTTGTACTATATGTATCAACTTTTATATACCTAGTACTTGCCAAACCATTGAAAGAAAAAAAACAAAGGTTTCATTAATTGCATCTCTGGGCGCAGTTACAAAACCACTGCACAGTGTTGTTTTATGTCCCCATCCAAATACTCCCAAAGAAATTGTGGACAGAAACAACAACTACCATGAGATGATTGAAGTGGCCACGGAAAATCCATTTCTTGTACAAGCAAACATGAGAGCTTTCAAACTTGAAGACGCTAAGATCATGCGTGGAACCCACCTGACTTTCTTACATCATGGAACAAAAACAAGGGCAGCTCTGGTGCACGAAGTTCTCACCTTTGTAGGGTTCGGGGAAGGGGCAGACCACAAGAGCCTAAAGTACATAGTCTTATCTTATATTTTGCAAGAGGTTATTTTTACGCCTTGAATCCGTGACCTCAAAGTAACACGACAACAACTTTTACTATTGCACCAAAGCTCTCCTTCGTCATAGAACAAAAGTTATAAAAAAAAAAAAGCTTCTAAACTCAGAATTAATGTTAGCATGCAGCAATGATGGATAACTTCAGCAAATTAGAACCGATAACATGTTAGTTATGACTTTAAACGCC
Source organism: Warburgia ugandensis (assembly GCA_035236585.1). Lineage (NCBI taxonomy): Eukaryota > Viridiplantae > Streptophyta > Magnoliopsida > Canellales > Canellaceae > Warburgia > Warburgia ugandensis. The sequence goes on from CP141134.1 coordinate 71,688,873, forward strand.
TGTTTGGTTGGTAGAAAATGGATGAAAATTGATTTCCACCCTTGCACTTAGTTAGCCGCGTTGCATGCATTGAGGGCTTGTTCTATGCTTAGGTGACGAATTCGAGGCACTCAATGGTTATGAATTATCAAAATAAACCCAGCTTGGCTATATAGAAGATTTTCAGCCACCATTGAAAGAGTGCATAGAGCTTACTGATCGAACACTCTTGCACCAAAGATGAACGGGGCTAAGCGATTTGCCGAAGTTGTGGGATGTCAAAATGCATAAGTAGGGGAGCATTCTGCTAGAAATCATTATACAAAAATAAGAAAAAAGTTTCTTAAAAGAAAAAGTTAAATTATTTGGATTCTTTTTTCATGGTTATCACCGTGGGACCATTTGTCAAGACGGAATTTAATTCCATCTTGATTGACCCCATTGAGAATCCAGCGTGGAAAGTCAACTAAAACGGATTTCTCACTACATTTAGAACTCAAATACAGGTGGAATGGGCGAACTCAAGTGCCTCCCAAGAAAGGGTGAAAACGGAAGAATAACCACAGAATTCTAATTCCATCTTTTTTACCGGCCCTATTCAACAAATCTGCTTGTACTTCCCTTGGTGTTGAGATAAGACGATGGAACTTTCAAAAAGTCTTACAAGCAACTCTTTACATGGTTAAAAATAAAAAAGTCAGAAGAAGGGGTGGACACAATGGGTTAATAATATGCAGTTTTATCTTGCATTGCAAAGGTTGTTTTCATGCTTCAAATCCGTCATCGCAAGGTTACACGACGACAATTTAACTATTGCTATAAGGCTCGCCTTCTAACTTTAGAACAAAAAAAAAAAGTTGCCTATAAAACCACACGCTCATAAATTTTGAGATTTTCTTAGAATTTGAAATTATAAGAGATAAAAAGGGCAGCCCCAGTGCACGAAGCTCCTGCCCATGCAAGGTCTAGGAAAGGGGTGGATCACAATGGCCTAAAGTATACAGCCTTACCTTGCATTTGCAAGAGGCTGTTTATATGCTTTAACCCATAAATTCAAGGTCACACAATGACAACTTTTACTGTTGCCAAGGCTCTTTAAAAATCAAAGAAATATACAAAAAAAGAAAAAGAAAAAAAGAGAAATCTTTTGCTGTTGGCCGCATAACCTGTTGGCCAAAGAGCTCGTAGTTTTGTTTACTGGGAACCCTAGTGGGAAAAAAGAGGTAATTTAGATGGATCCCTGACGTTTACGATGACGTTTTCTTTTATGCGCGCATAGCGTGGTCAACCCCCAACCCAACCCTTATTCACAAACGGCCCTGGAAAACTAAAAAGAAAACAGTTGATACGAGTATTTTAAGTTAGTATTTTATTTGGGTCTTTAGGGGGGAGCCTCGGCACAATGGTTAAAGTTGTCGTCATGTGATCTTAAGGTCACGAATTTTTTTGAAATGAAAAAATTTGAGAGATCTTTTAAGTGTATTTGGAATTAGTTGGGACACAAATTTGAAAAAAAAAAAAATTAAATCAATTAATAATCAGATCTAGCTTTGAGCGTGAATTAGTAGCCGCTTTCTTTGAATTGGCTAAAAATTAAGCATGAAAAATTGGTTGGGATGTTGAAAGGAAGGGTTCCCTTCGGAGGTAGGTCTGATGGTATACCAGTAGTATTTATTGGAAGGAAAGCATTCAAAGCTAAATGAGAAGGACACAGGGAATGATTTTCTTCTTAAACATGCAATTCTCCACCAAGTGAGGGCTCATGAAGTGGAGTTGTGGTTTTGGGATTGACCGAAGCGGTTGGATTTTCCTATTTTAGTTTCAAAAAGATTGATTTTCAGGATCTGTGCTTTGACATTTAGGGGGTAAAAAATTCATATAAGGGCCAATTTTGGTGCATATAAAGATAAAACTCTAGATTATTAAACAAATTATATTTGTTCTTCGTTTATGTCGACAAATTGGTATAAAGAACTTACTTCATCAATGTATAAATTCGTTTATATATGTCGAGTGAGAGTAGTACTAGGATGGAGAATCTCTTTAAAAGTCCTCGTGTTGCATTCCTCATTTTTTTAATAAATGGTTTGAAATCTTGCCTGCATAGGTTGAACCCTAATTATTAACGTTTTTAGATTTCACATGCATTAAAAAAAAAGAAAAGTAAAAAACCTAAATGTTGCAAATCTAACGTGTTACAATTAGTTAAAATGGTTGAATTTTACCAAAAGGCTGATCAGTGCACAACCTATTTATAAGATGCTTTTGTGTTAAGTATATTCAATCTGTTTTTCAACCATTTTACAATTTTTTTTCCTTTTGTTATTGGACATAATCTGATAATACAATTTTTTTTTGGTGGAGGGGGGTGGGGGGTTGGAAAATTTCAAGTTCAACTACTACTATCTCTACTCCTTCCCAACTGCTTTTATATAATTAGAAATGTCAAAGCCTCTTCCAAATGGTCATTTTCTTTGATCAAGGTTCTTTGTGTTTTTTTTTTTTTTTTGGTAAAAAATATTTTATTTTTTATTTTATTTTTTCCAGTTGCTGGTTTATGACTAGTTTTCATCCTTCTCCTGTACCTTATTTAGCTCCTCATGTACCTGGATGAATTATTAAATATGTGTATGCCCATTTGTTGATCTTCTAGACTAGTCTACGGATTAACATCGCCCCAAAATTCAACTCCATCTAGAAATTTTGGACTTTAGATTTTGCTTTTTATTGGATGATTAGGAGAAAAGGAGAGCCCTAGCGCAACCATAAAAGTTGTCGTCATATGACCTTGAAGTCGTAGGTTAAGTCGACGCTAATCAACAATAACCATCATAAACCAAAAGCTTAGAGTCAAGAGTGGTCTAACAGGGGAAAATCTTGTTTTAGTACAAATCATCCACAGTAAAAACTAGAAATTTCAGGGTTTCAATCAGGCAAAAACAAGTGGGCCCATTTCGTTTCGACCAGTCATATCTTTTCGATGGAAAATATGCATAACCTCAAGCATGATTTAATTATGGATGAGCCATTCACTAAATTTCAACCCTATCAAGCCTCAATTTTCTGTCATCTAAATGGACAGCTAGAAATGAAAATCAACAAATAAAAACCGCCAGATTAGTAAATCAACAGTTTTGATCATCAGAGAGTAGGTCCCACTCCTATGTCCTTTTATGTAATACGGATTTGCTAGCATAAAAATCAAAACGAATAAGATCTAATCTTAGCCGGATCAGTAGTCTATCTTCAGAATCAAATCTACGTAATCAGGGAGATTAACGTGGAGGAAAACGAAAGGTTAAGATCATTAATCAAGTGGGGCCGCCTTGATGTTTCAGCCACTGACGTAAGAATCATCGAAATAAGCAAAATCATCATTAAATGAACGGTTTTTTTTTGTAATTGTTACTTACAAAACAGGGGGCTTTAGTACGAGCCACTTTTAAATCCGGTAATATTAACCAAATAAGGGTGGATTTCGTGGCAGGGCTCATCGACAGCCAGAGAGTTAATAAATGAACGGTGGCGATCATTAAAGTGGGTCCACCAATATGTTTCAGCCACGCGTGGAAGAGTCCGCCGCCGTCACAAATCTCGTAACAGGGTAATATTAGGAAAGTCATACACACTGATAAGTCGGTTTTTCTGTTATTATTATAATCACTTGTTGTGGGACATCCAAAGTTTTGTCACTTTCTTTATAATCTTTCCTTAGTACTTTATTTTGTTCCTATAAGAAGGAAGAACAAAAAATAAAAATAAAAACTAATCTCCACCGTCTATTTTTGGAAGTTTGAGGCTCTCTCCTATGCAGGGTCTAGGAAAAGAGTGGACCACAAGGGCTTGTAATACGTAGCCTTCTCTTGTATTTTTACAAGAAACTATTTTCACTTATAAACCCGTAATCTCTAAATCACACAACGACAATTTTTACCGTTACTTCAAGACTCTACTTCTGAACCCTAGCATTAATCTCGTAGATTATTCAACCAAATAAGGATGTTGTCTCTCCTTTCTGTGCAAAGAAAAACAAAAGGGAAAAAGAGACTAAGTACAACTAGAAAAACCGTCTTTAAGTGCTCTAATCCAGTTAATATGCATGCGTGGCTCGTCATCGACGAGGCTGGGCCACGTCGAATCCCTAAGCAAGTTTACACTTAAAAAAGTACAAGCCTTATTAACTGGACTCCAATTGGCTTTACTTATAATATATGGTTTCTTTTGCGTTAATTTTCATGGTTTATAGGTTCTAAGCTTAGTGATTTGAAGAAATCAAGGGGCGGAATTTTCCAAGGGGAGAAATTAGAGAAAGTGCCTAGCTGCTTCATATTATAATCTTCGATGGAAGATATGCAGCGGCAATGTTTTTCTTTTTTTTATGAGGGTGAGCCATGTTCTAAGTTTTGGGTCGGATCGTGCTGAGCCGGTGGTTCGGAAGATTAACGAGGTTCGGAACGAGTTTAAGGAAATTTTTACTGCAATCAGTAGGGTTTGTTTGGTAATTCTTGGATTAACAGAGAGAAAATGCAGTCTTAAATGGCCTAAATTACAAGAAATGCAGTTTGTACCCGCTGCGTGCATGAGCTTCTCCATGGATGTTGTAAAAACTACGAATAATTACTATGAAAATTAAGATTATCTCCTAGATAAGACAATCCATGGAAAGTGAATCTTATCCGTTGATTGCAATCTCAGTTCCAAAAAGCCCCATTTAACTCGCAGTTGCAAGGCAAGGGTGGTGTATGATGGTGATATTTAATGACGTTGATGGTGTATGTATTTTAGGGAAATGCATCCTTAATACAATAAAATGTGCGGCGTCCGTTTGCTGTGGCGGAGTGGGTCCACCTCCAATTGGTCTTTTTCCATCGGGCCTTCAAAGATGTCACCGGTGCAATCATATAAGTGAATATAGTAGGAGGATTAGTGTAGAAATTGACTATGACCCGGACAATAATAGAGCTGTGGGGATAAATTCCAAATCTTTTCCCTCATTATTTCTGCCAGTTTGTGGTTCTCTTTGACTCGTAGAGCTAAATAATTGGCATCCATCCGAGACAATCAACATTATCGTCAAGACCTTATTCTAATTAGGGGTCCGCCACATGAATCTTATTCCTTCGTTTCTTTGCATTAAATATTATAGCTTCATTTAGTTCAAAAGTTTTTAAATCTCTTATCACCACTTCTATTCACGTTCTTTTGGGCTTTTCCCTTGTCCTTTTAGAACTTTTTACTTGTATTGCCTCACTCCTTTTAATCGGTGTTGTTTTCAATCTCCTTTGGACATGTCTAAACCGTTTAAGTCTAATCTTTCCCATCTTGTTACCTATTGGTGTTACCCTAAATTTTCTCTATTATTTTCATTCCTAAGTCTATTCTTTCTTGTCTTACTACTCATCCATTTCAATATTTTTATTTCTGCAACGCTCATCTTATAAGGATGATGTTCGTTAACTGCCCAACACTCTGATCCATATAATGCAACTTAAAATGTCACTTCATTATTTATAGCTTTAATCTCCAAAAAAAAAACATAGATGAAAAACAAGAAATAAAAACAAACATATTTACTTAGTTCCTTCTACATTGAGATATGTTCATGGGTTCACACTATTTTCACGGCTAAAAAATAACTGCCACATAGTACAGAAGATTTCTCTATCCTTGCAAACACTTCTCCCAACAAAATGGAGAACCGTCCACCTACATTATAGAATAGGAAATTATCTATCTTTTTCTGTTTTGTGGGGATTTAGGGGCACGCTGCTCTGTATACCTCGGCAAGCTGATTTGCAGTATACTTCGTGCACAACAGGATCAAACCAATTAGACTCCGTCCGTAGTCACAACTAAAAAGAATATATTTGTTTTAGACTTTGACGAGCATATCAGATGAAGCGATAATTAAATAAATGGTCCAGAATACTCAGCATGTTTGCCACACATACTATAGAGTTGATCTCTCCAAAATCAAAATCAATCTCAAGGGTGCTTATATAGCCACTCAAACTTTTTCTATGGATAAGATTAAAGTATTTTCAAATTGATTATTATTTCCTTTGTCGTTGTCATTAATTATTCATATATTATTATATATCTTACCTTGCCTCGCTTGTCTCCAAATACCTCTTTTGGCTCCATTACCAAATAAGAAGAACAAGCTCCACTAATCACCCAATATCACTAGGAATGAAATGGACTGCTACTGTGAGAAATTTGTAAAGGTATGAAACATCACATCCAAAGATAGATAAGATGAGAGTTTCAGTGGATAAACTTGAAGATTCTTATTCATTCCAAATTTTTTTGAACAAAAAAAGAGCGGCAACCGTAATCATGATTAAAAAAAAGAGCAGTCCCGTTTCCGAAGCTCCTGCCTATGCAGGGTCTGAAAAAAGGGTGGACCACAAGCACCTATAATGCGTCAGGATGGCTGTGATTGTGTACATGTCCGTGTTAATTGTGGACGTTGATTTGTGAGATTTATTTAATAATGTTGTAAAATGTTGATGTGATTTGAGTATCTAGTTATGGGTCTGATCCATTCACCCCTCTATTTTTCTTTTTAATTTCTTCTTTAATTATTGCTGCTCCTAGAAGGGGATCATGTGACTTGAGGTCATGGGTTCAAGGCATAAAAACAAACTCTTACAAAATGTAAGGTAAAGCTGTATACTCTAAACCTTTGTAGTCAGCCTCTTCTCTAGACCCCACATAAGTGGGAGCTATGTGCAGCTTCGTGCACCAAGGCTGCCCAATTATTGCTGCTCCTACATTCCTCAATATATTCCTCAAATTTCTATTTGAGTGGATTGGTCGAGATTTGAGAATGAGATTTCTGATCTTTGAATAGAATAAAGGGAGGAGAAATGCACTTCACGTTGGAGTGTAATTTTCATTCTTCTTGAGGCCTTTATGGTTCGCCCCTTTTTGGGATTCCGCATAGGCGAGAGCTTCGTGCACGGTCTTTTTTTCTCCCTTTGAACAACTGTAATGTTGTTTCCAGTAACTTTTCAGTAAGCTCACGGAAGCTGAAGTTTACTACAAAACCTGCACCCACTATTTCCTAACTTACCTCTTTTATTGCTCTGGCCTACCAATAGGGCCCACATTTAGATGATCCCAACCATTCATCTTCTTATTCACGTCTTAGGTAGTTATATGATCCAAAAAACTCCCCTATATGCCTACCAATAGGGCCCACATTTAGATGATCCCAACCATTCATCTTCTTATTCATGTCTTAGGTAGTTATATGATCCAAAAAACTCCCCTATATATGGATTATACTAACCTTTATGGCTAAGATGGACTGCTCAAAAAACTACAGATAAACCGGATAAAAGCTCTTGGAATTGCATGGTTAAGATTATTTGATGACAAAATGTGTGAAGCATGTTTTCGATAAAAAATTGGGGACCCCATTTGCACCTGTAGAGACAAACATTAATTATTTGCCAATAATGTCTAGCATAATTGGTCGTAGACAACTTGGCATTCTTAGTTGCAGAATAGAGTCATTGCTTTTGCCCTTTTGTCTAAGATTAGATTTAGAAGAGTGTGTGAAAAGCATTATTGAAGAAGTTCCCTCGTCCGCTTAGATTCTATATTTGGTTCGTTACTGAAGAATTTGTACCCTTTAATCCCAGAGTGCTCTTAAGCATCATACCCCACACCAATTCTTCCAGAAATAGTCCGACCAATTTGATTCCAAATCAACGGTCCTATTTACACTCTTTATAAAAATTACCCGTTTATCGATGAGACAATCTTGAGACCTTATTCGAACCAATTACACCATGTGGGTCCATCCATAATTGAGCGTAGAGAATGGCATCCACGTAGAAGGAAAAGTAGGATTTCCAATGTCTTACGACAAGACCAAACCGATTTTGAATAAGAATGGTTTGTGGTCTCTTTATTTATTTGATTAAACTAATTGCCTTTTTAATTAGGGGATGAAAAGGCAGGTTAAGTAGATCTTTCCGTCGTGCTTTCTCAATCATATAAGGTTTGTCCAAGCTAAAAAAAGGCAGCCCAAGTTTCCGCCTATGCGGAGTCTAAGGAAGGGGTGGACCACAAAGGCCTATAATAGACAGCCTTATCTTGCATTTTATAAGAGCCTGATTTCACGCCTTGAACGCATGACCTCAAAGTCACATAAAGACAACTTTTATCGTTGTCCAAACTATATATATTAAAATTTTAATTAATTAATGTATTAATCAAGTATCTCATTCTTGGATCATTATCTTTAAACAAGGACCTTGATGCTGCAAGAAAGTGCAACATAATCCGGGGTTGGTGTCTATGTCGGGTTGGACAGTTTTAATTATCAGTCAAACTCAGTGTGTGGATGTTTATGAAGACACTAATTGTGTTTACTATGGTTGATTAGTATTATATGAACCACCTTAGCATACTAGAGCCTTGGCGTAATGGTAAAAGTTATCGTCATGTGACCTTGAGGTCATGGGTTCAAGGCGTAAAATCAGCCCCTTACAAAATGCAAGGTAAGGCTGCCTACTATAGCCTCTTGTAGTCTGCCCCTTCTCCGAACCTCGCATAGGCAGGAGCATCGTGCATGGGGGCTGCCTTTTTTTTACCTTGGCGGCATGGCCTACCATTTCAAGTGGTATTATCCAGATTAGTGCGAGTTTGGTTGTCACCAATGGGTGGGGTAACGATAATGACTACTTAATTGAACCTAATTAAGGAATATTATTATGAGTTTGAGAAACGCTAAACTTCTCCTTGATCAACGGCTGATCGAAGCGGAGAATTATCAACATACACTTGGCGCTTGTTAGGTCAATCATTTCGTGCGCCGGCCACCTTGATTAAATGGTTTACTACTCCCAGATTTACAGATAAATAAATAAAATTCATAAAAATAAAAATAAAAAGAAGATCTCCCACCTTGGGTTGTGAACGCGATCTAAAATCCTCCCGTTTTCCTGCCAGGCAAAGCTTGCAAATGGCCACCGGCAACATATTATTGTCTTAAGCTAGCATGGATATTCTGATATTTCAGTTTTCTTTTTATTTTACTTATTTTTTTAATGCTCAATAATATGATAATTTTAATAAATAATAATATCAGGGCCACATTATCGATTGTATAAAATCAATTTCCTTGTCAACAATTGTGAAGCCTTAGGCTGATGAGGGTGGGCCAAAAGAAAGGTGGCTGGCTTTTAAGTTGAGGTAAAAGACAGAAAGGTAGTCTCATATCTCTTGGGAAGAAGAAACTAGGTTGTTTATAAAAGTTCGGGAAACTTTAACGGTCACAACACGTTTTTCCTGAAAAATTGAGAAAGAACAAAGCCATGAGGGGTGTATGGGCTCCCCAAAGTTGACAATATTGTGACTGTTGGAACTTCGGGATGCTATAAATGATATCAGAGCCAGTTCATCTCGTGGTATTATGGCTAGCCGCACGAGGGCACTCGGTGGTTGAGGCCACGTAGGGACATAGGTTTTTTAAGGAGGAAAAATGTGAAGCCTTGGGCTAAAGGATAGAGAGTTAGTCTCTTATGAAGAAGAAACTATGCTGTTTATAAGAGTTCAGGGAACTCTAACAGTTATAGCGAGTTTTCCTTGAGAAACTAGGGAAGAACAAAGGAGCGAGATGTGTATAAGCACCCCAAAACGGACAATATTGTGACCATCAGAACTCCAAGGTGTTACAGCAATTGATTGAGGTCCCCCCAGGATAGCTAACAAAATACACGTCTTGGTCCTAGATTCTCGTCGATGATCTAGATCGTAGGATTTTTTAATCCATCTTAGATAAGAGGTGCTGCCAAACTTTTCTCCATTGAATTATCCTAATTAGCCACCATCTCAATCCTTGTTAATGGGTGCTTAGACACTTCAGAAACAACAATAATAGGATTTTGAGCCAATCTAAATGGTTTTTGACTGTCAAAATGCTAGGCCCACATATACAGGCATCACGTGAGCCTTGGCACAACGGTAAAATTGTCATCGGAACCTACATAGGTGGGAGCTTCATGCACCAGGCTATTTTTTAATGCATAGGGGCACCATATAATATATCTAATTAACATGCATATTACACTTAATTTGTGCAATATTTTTTCATGGCATTTAATTTATTTGATATTAATAATGATAAAAATAATATTCCAGATTTTAAGGCACCAGTCTGGACGAGGAGAAGAACAAGAAGAGGATGCAGTCATCAAGGGGCTGGTAGAGATGGAGGAAGGCCTTTTGGTGGCGAATTCAGTAGGGGACAAGGTTGTCGGTCTGGTTGTTCAGTTATGAGGATGCAGCATTTCTATGTACTAAAAGATAGCAAGCGTGCGATTGCGAACCTAACAAGGGCTACTGTCTCCATGAAAGGGACAGGGGACCACCAAAAGTACATGATCTCACGCAGCGTATAATTGACCCATGCAGTGAAGCACTCTCAGATTATGGGACCTTCATTTTCGGTGGTACGCGGGATTGAATTATATGGCAACCAGCCAGTCGCCCTTATTGCCCCATAAAAAGTAGTCTCAAGCTTAAAGTAGTGATTTATTTTATTTTTTTTGTAATTTTAAAATTATGACTAAAAAGTCATATTTGTTGTGGCCTTTATTCATTCCTATACTTCTATCTTAAGTAATCTATATAACATAATAATAACATTATTATGGTACACAATCCAATCCGTTCGCTAAAAGATACTCCTCAAACCAAATAAGAGAGGCACCTAAAGATAAATAGTCGTAAACTTTGGCATTAAGATACGGAGTCTGTTTGCAACATCGCAAGATCTAGCAACATATGAATTTGCAATGTTTGTGCAAGTGATATCTCTGAGGAATATAGAATATTCTTTGATGGGCTTTACTTGCATAAAAGGGATCAACTTTTATAATAAACGAAGAACTATCCTCTATAGATTTTATATTTGTAACAATCTTAATTTTGGCTTTCATTTGCTACCAAATCTTGTTTGCCTTGTACTTTTTGCTTTTCGAGATAGCAAGATTTCTATGACGCCAAATGTATCAAGCAATAAGCAAGTTACATTTAGCATAAGCATCTTTCATTTTATTGGAATGCGATTCTAGCAAACTTTGCTAGGTATTATACCACCTCAAAGGTACAAAGATGATGATCATCATCATCATTATCGATACCTTATCCCAATTAGAGTTCTGCCACATAAATCTTATTTCTCCATTTCTCTCTATTAAGTATCATGGCTTCATTTAGTCCTAAAGTTTTTACATCTTTTCTGACTACTTCTATACACGTTCTTTTGAGCCTTTCCCTTGTCCTTTTAGAACCTTCTACTTATATTGCCTCACTCCTTCTAACAGGTGCCGTTGTTGGTCTCTTTTGAACATGTCCAAACTATCTAAGTCTAATATCCCTCATCTTGTTACCTATTAGTGCTATCCTTAAATTTTTTTTAATATTTTCATTTCTAATTCTATCCTTTCTTATCTTACAACTCATCCATCTTAATATCTTCATTTCTGCGACTCTCATCTTACGAGCATGATGTTCCTATTCTTATAATAGTTTTTCTTTTAAAAAAGGCTGTATGTTTTATTAAGAAGTGGCATGAGGAATGTTGAGAATTACAACCCAACAAAAGAAAATGATGGCAAGGAAAAAAGCGATAAAGAGAAGAACATCTTTATAGTCATTTTCCCAAACTTTTTAATTTATGAATTTTATATATTTTTTGCCTTTGCTATCTTACAATGCGTTTGGGTAGGGTGTTTCTATTAGGAGAGGCAAAGTATGATATGACACGGTAACACACTCGAACTCGACACGAATTTAGCGGATTAGGGTTAAGCCTTATCATGTTCGTGCCAAAAATCATGTATTATTTCAATCAACCCATGTTCACCCATCGTGTTGACTTGTCTGACTCATGACCTGTTAACTAGTCATGTTATGAGTCATGTCGTATCAACTTGTTTAATAAACGTGTTATGTTCTAGTCACAGGTTGTTAACATGATTATTAATTATGTCATGTACATATCGACCTGTATACTTTAATGGATCAATCTCGACATGACCTACCAACACAATTGGACATCCCTAGTTTCTATTGTTTTTCATAATTTTGTTTCTGAAGAATTGGGACAAGTGAGTCTCACAGATTTTGGAGTTTGAGAACATTTCTAACAATATCCCAAAAGTTACTAAAATGAGAAGCAAATCTGAAAATGCTTCTTGTTTCTCCAAAGAATAGGAATTGCTTCTTTAATCTCTAATTTTAGGCTCTATAAATGGATATATATATATATATATATATATTAGAAACAATTGTAAAAATGCAGCCTTATCCTAAAAATCAAACTTTTTAGATGTGATTCCACTCACTTCAAAACTGTAGGGGAGATGCACAAGATCATGAGAAACTACAATGAAACAAAGGACTCGCCAAACTCCAGAAAAAGAGAGTCCTGATTCCGTGGAATTACATTTCAAAGAAATCAATTCCCGCAGCTGCCACTTTTCAAGAAAGCACTTGGTTGACTGTGGTGGAAGGGCGGCCTTGGAGCAATGGTAAAAATTATCGTCGTGTGAACTTGAGATTATGGATTCAAGACGTGAAAACTGCCTCTTGCGAAATGCAAAATAAGACTGTGTACTTTAAATCATTGTAGTCCACCCCTTCCTCAGACCTAGATAAGACCGAAACTGTCCACTTTGACTGGTAGGAGAACTTCCAACGAGAATCGCATTCCTGACCACTAAGAAGATAATTCATTTCCAAGCAGATCCAAATTTCTAGCTCTATTTCGCTTTCTGTGTCAAATCAAATAGATATCCTATGTCTATCATCTGATTTCTCTTCCGTTGCGGATGCCATCGTCACCGTCAAATCATTCCATATTCTGTATTCTATGTCCTTGTTGAAGCCCGCTGATTCCACGTGACCTAGACATAATGAAAGAGAGCATGCTTCTCACAAAAAGAAGTTCCATAATAATTGGCACCCCGCGGGACCCAATTAGATTGACTGCCTGATCTTTGTTTGTTTGAATTGACCAGCCATAACCTGGGTGGTAGTCCCCTAATCAACAGTCCTGATCTTCAGAACACGTGTCACACAAAGAGTGGGGCCGGTCTGCCAGAAAATTCCAACAATTTCTTCCCTCCCCACGTGAAACTCACGTGCTAGCTACTAAGTCGATAACTAATCAGCGTCTCTTTATGTACGTAATACCGTGACGCTGAAAGTTGCTTCAAGAAAAACCGATAACGGTCTGAACTTATCTAAGGTTTTGTGTGCGACAAAGCCGATGTAATCACATTTTGGTAACGCCAGGGGAGAGAGCGTTGCCGTGTAACGCCCACTTATGCATGGACATGATGAACTCACGAGATAAACCTACGGCGATAAGCCATTTTATCACCTGATTGCTCTGGCTTAGCATCCTAGAACCATGTCTTTTGGTTATTGAACGTGGATAATCTGTAATAAAGTTTAGTGCAGTGGCACATGTCGAACAGAGACCGAAAATGACATTGGTGTTAAAAGGAGACAGTTAAAGTCAAAATTTCTAAAAGGGCAAGGGAAGCTCAATCAAAAGAATGTGAATAGAAGTGGGTGAAATTTTTTTTAACAAGCTTGCGACTAAATAAAGTAATGGAAAGATTCACGTGGCCAACCCTTAATCAAGATAAAGTCTTGATGATGATGATGATCATGAATTGTTTCTAACTATTTATTTATATGATCGACGCATGCATTTTCAGTTGCTAGGATCATCCAATTTGCGATTTTTGAATCATGAGATATCCAAATCCTATGCTTTTATTTCATGTATAGAATCCATATCATTCTTTCATTTGGTTTCTACGATCGAATTATGAGTCTCGGTAGGAGTTGGATGCTCAAGACGCCTCCTTTTGACATGCATGTTTTTTCTTGTTTTTTTAAATATCTAAGTCATTCATCATTTTGGGCATATAAAAAGTGGGTAATTCATAAGAAGTTACTGCATTCAGATTATCCTAATTTGTTATAGGTGTTTGAAAATATTAATAAAATCATATTGTCTAAATTTTAAAATCAAGGACACATAGGGTCGAAAGAATTTAATGCACATAAAATTATACATCTAACATGTCTAAATAATTTTTGACATGATGAATAACTCAGATCTTTTAAAATTATTTAGCATACATACCCAAAAAAGCCGTTTGTGCTAAACCACCCAATTTGCACGCTCTTAGATCACTTGACATCCAAGCCGGACCAATCAGATAATCAGGTAAGAACATCCAAAGGTGTCTCGTTCATGCAAAGTGGGGTGTTACATGGCAACTTGCCATGCATGGCGTTTTACAATACCATCCCTGTCTCATTTACCTTGTAATTTGTAAAATGGGTCAATGTTGGTCGATTGTAGGACAAAGTGGGTCCACACTTATCAATTATGAACAAGAAGGATCCACTTCTGTATTTAGATAACTCACTTGGGCCCACATTTTATCATTTAGCGGTTCATCGCTGAATGAAATACTCAAAGAAACACTAGAACACGTTGCAGCTTTCCTTGTCCTGATCCACGTAAGCCCACGGAAGAAGACAAAGCAGGCTTGTCCGCGTCGCGGTTTCGAGCCTGCAGGTTGATGGGATTGGGATTTTTTGTCCCCGGAAGGCAGGTGGGATTTAGTAGATGCCTTTGACTCGTGACGGAACCCCTTTTACCTAACGAAACCTGTGGGTTGGTACCTGTCGTTTCGAAGTTTGGTGTTGGTCCTGATTTCCCGCATTGGGAAAGAACAAAGCAAGCGTGTTAAAATATTGCCATAGGAGGGAAAACGAAGCTTAGTCCGTACTTTTATAACTTCGCTCACGTACAGTAAACTTTGAGGCAGCCGGTGCGCAAAGAGACTAATTTCACAAGATTGCTTAATTTTGTCTGAATTATTTTTAAAAAAATTCTCATTAATTTTGGTGGGTTAAAAATTCAATTTTTGAAAATACTTTATATATATATTATTTAGGGGTGTGTTAATTTTAACTGTTTACTACAAGTGCAATGAGCAAGTTATATTTGATTTGCTGCAAAAAAGTAAAAAACAGAAAAAGTTAGAGGAAGCAACAATTAGAAATTTTTTCGTAGTTAATCAAACATCAATTGCACTTTACACTTACAACTCTTTCATGAAATTACCACTCTCCGATTAGTTAAATATCTTTTCATGAAAAAAAATATACCAACAACATCTAGTACACCGGTCGTTTGCGAGCTTTTCACTTGAAATGTGAGGTATGCGCTTTTCACTTTGGTTTGCTATTAGATATAGGAGATTATGCTAGTGATTTTTACTGTAATTATTCATTTTATTAAAATATATAAAATATACTGATGAAAAATGTACTTGTTGTTCTGGTTAATATCCTAATCAACTGAATGCACATACTCAACGATCATTTCACCCCTTTCTTTTTCATTCATGTTATTTAGAAAATAAATGTATATTTTAAAGTCAAATGACGACAACTCTATTATACCATGACTTCCCTTATACTATATGTATCAACTTTTATATGCCTATTACTTGCCAAACCATAGAAAGAATAAAAACAAAGGTTCCATTAGTTGCATCTCTGGGTGCAGTTGCAGTTACAAAACCACTGCACAATGTTGTTGTATGTCCCCATCTAAATACTCCCAAAGGAATTATGGACAGAAACAACATCTACCATGAGATGATTGAAGTTGCCACGGAAAATCCATTTCTTGCACAAGCAAACACGAGAGCTTTCAAACTTGAAGATGCTAAGATCATGCATGGAACCCACCTGACTTTCTTACATCATACAACAAAAAAAGGCAGCCTCCATGCACGAAGCTCTAGTCTATTCGGGGTCTGGGGAAGGGACGGACCACAAGGGTCTAAAGTACACAGCTTTACCTTGCATTTTGCAAGAGGCTGTTTTCATGCCTTGAACCTGCGGCCTCAAGGTCACACGATGACAACTTTTACCATTGTGCCAAGGGTCCCCTTCGTCATAGAACAAAAGCTAAAGAGAAAAAAAAAAAAGCTTCTAAACTCAGAATTAATGTTAGCATGCAGTAATGATAGATAACTTCAGCAAATTAGAACCTATAACATATTGGTTATGACTTTAAACGCCTATTTGGTTGGTAGAAAATGGATGAAAATTGATTTCCACCCTTGCACTTAGTTAGCCGCGTTGCATGCATTGAGGGCTTGTTCTATGCTTAGGTCATGAATTCGAGGCACTCATTGGTTATGAATTATCAAAATAAACCCAGCTTGGCTATCAAAGAAATAGAAGATTTTCAGCCACCATTGAAAGAGTGCATAGTAGCTTACTGATCGAGTGCTCTTGCACCGAAGATGAACGGGGCTAAGCAATTTGTAAAAGTTGTGGGATGTCAAAATGCATAGGTAGGAAGCATTCTGCTTCGGTGATAAATCATTATACAAATATAAGGAAAAAGTTTCTTAAAAGAAAAGGTTAAATTATTTGGATTCTTTTTTCATGGTTATCACCGTGGGACCATTTGTCAAGACGGAATTTAATTCCATCTTGATTGACCCCATTGAGAATCCAGCGTGGAAAGTCAACTAACACGGATTTCTCACTACATTTAGAAGTCAAATACAGGTGGAATGGGCGAACTCAAGTGCCTTCCAAGAAAGGGTGAAAACGGAAGAATAACCACAGAATTCTAATTCCATCTTTTTTACCGGCCCTGTTCAACAAATATGCTTGTACTTCCCTTGGTGTTGAGATAAGACGATGGAACTTTCAAAAAGTCTACAAGCAACTTTTTACATGGTTAAAAGTCAGAGAAAGAGGTGGATCACAACGGGTCAATAAAATGCAACTTATCTTGCATTGCAAAGGTTGTTTTCGCACTTTAAATTCATTATCTCAAAATTACAAGACGACAATTTAACCATTTCTATAGGCTTTTCTTCTAACTTTATAACAAAAAAAAAAAAGCCTATAAAACTAGACGCTCATAAATTTTGAGATTTTCTCAGAGTTTGAAATTCTAAGAAATAAAAAGGGCAGCCCCACTATATGAAGCTCCCGCCTATGCAGGGTCTGGGAAAAAGACAGACTACAAGGGCCTAAAGTACACAATCATACTTGCATTTCAAAAGGTTATTTCTATACCTTGAACTAGTGACCTCAAGGTTACACAATGATAATTTTTACCATTGCACGTAGATTCATTAAAATTTTAAAAAATATAAATAGAGAAAAATAGAGAAATCTTTTGCTGTTGGCTGCGTAACCTGTTGGCCAAAGAACTCGTAGTTTTGTCTACGGGAACCTAGCGGGAAGGAAAAGGTCAGTTAGAAGGATCTCTGACGTATATGATGACGTTTTCTTTTATGCGCGCATTGCGTGATCAACTCCCAAACCCATTATTCACAAACGGCCCTAGAAAACTAAAAAGAAAACAGTTAACATTAGTATTTTAAGTTAGTATTTTATTGGCGTCTTTTAGAAGGGGAGCTTGGGGCAATGGTTAAAGTTGTCATTGTATAACCTTAAGGTCGAGGCCTCAAGACAAGGAAATAGCCTCTTGTAAAAATACAAAGTAAGACTGTCTATTATAGGCCCTCATGGTCTACCCCTTCCCTAGACCACGCATAGGCAAAAGCATCGTGCACTAGAGCTGTCCTTTTTTATTTTATTTGGGTCCTCAATTTCCATTTGATTTTGAGATTTGAAACTTAATAGAGAGAGAGAGAGAGAGAGAGAGAGAGAGAGAGAGAGATGATTTTTGGTTTGAATTTAACTGCTAATATAGATTAAGAGCCTCATGGATAAGAGTGTCCGTCTAACTTGACTGCATTAACTCTTATGTGTGGTGTAAGAGACACTTAACATACTAAGACTGGCCAAATATCACTTCTCATAAAAAAGTTACTTTATTACTAGCCTAGAATAATGAAGCAAATTACTCTCACTCTAAATTTGATCTACGCTACAAGGGAAAATGGCAACTCAAACCTATGACGAAGCATATTTCAAGAGATATGTCATGTTGTTTGCAACCAATTGCACTGACATAATAGAAGATGCTTTCCAAAATCACAAAAAAAAAAATTCCTTAAAAAAATTCTATAGAAATTAAGGGATAAGAAATTGATGTCATGGTTACAACATTAGGATTTTTGAATTGGCTAAAAATTAAGCATGAAAAATTAGTTGGGATGTTGAAAGGAAGGGTTCCTTTCGGAGGTAGGTCTGATGGTATACAAGTAGTATTTTATTGGAAGGAAAGCATTCAAAGCTAAATGAGAAGGACACAGGGAATGATTTTCTTCTTAACATTGCAATTCTCCACTAAGTGCGGGCTCATGACGTGGAGTTGGTTTTGGGATTGACCGAAGTGGTTGGATTTCCCTATTTTAGTTTCAAAAAGATTGATTTTCTAGATATGTGCTTTGACATTTAGGGGGTAAAATTTTCATATAAGGGCAAATTTTGGTGCATATAAAGATAAAACACTAGATTATTAAACAAATTATATTTGTTCTTCGTTTATGTCAAAAAATTGGTATAAAGAACTCACTTCTTGGTCTTCAACCTTTTCAGTCACTACAAATACTCTAGAAAATATGGGCAAGCGTGATATAAGAATCCCTCCTTCTATAGTCATCAATGTATAAAATCGTTTATATATGTGACAGTAGTACTAGGATGGAAAATCTCTTTGAAAGTCCTCGTGTTGCATTCCTCATTTTTTTTTAATAAATGGATTTGAAATCTTGCCTGCATAGGTTGAACCCTAATATCAACGTTTTTACATTTCACATACATTAAAAAAAAAAAAAAACGGAAAAAACCTAAATGTTGCAAATCTAAGGTGTTACAATTAGTTAAAATTGTTGAATTTTACCAAAAGGCTCATCATTGCACAACCTTACAAATTAATTATTTGAACTATGAAGTATTTAAATGCTCATGCCTTTTCTCTTCACTAGGGGTTCACCATTTGGCAATCCGGAGCAAAGACCTTCTAGTACAGTGGTGCAAGGAGTCTCCTCTACTACGTCGTGGGCTTGATACTGCTCGAGTCTGTGTCTCTCCAACATTTGACAATCAAACCTATTTATAAGATGCTTTTGTGTTAAGTATATTCAATCTGTTTTTCAACCATTTTACTTTTTTTTTTTCCTTCTCTTTATTAGACATAATCTGACAATACAATTTTATTTTATTTTTTTTGCGGGGGGTGGGGGAGGGAAATTTTCAGTACTTTCAAGTTCAACTACTACTATCTCTACTCCTTCCCAACTGCTTTTATATAATTAGAAATGTCAGAGCCTCTTCCAAATGGTCATTTTCTATGAACAAGGTTCTTTGCGTGTGTGTGTGTTTTTTTTGGGTAAAATGGATTTTTATTTTTTTATTTTTCCAGTTGCTGGTTTATGACTAGTTTTCATCCTTCTCCTGTACCTTAATTAGCTCCTCATGTACCTGGATGAATTATTAAATATGTGTATGCCCATTTGTTGATCTTCTAGACTAGTCTCCAGATTAACATCGCCCCAAAATTCAACTCCATCTAGAAATTATGGACTTTAGATTTTGTTTTTTATTGGATGATTAGGAGAGAAGGGGAGCCTTAGCGCAACGGTAAAAGTTGTCGTCATGTGATTTTGAAGTCACAGGTTAAAAAATAAAAGCCAACGCTAATCAACAATAACCATCATAAACCAAAAGCTTAGAGTCAAAGTGGTATAACATGGGAAAATCTTGTTTTAGTACAAATCATCCACAGTAAAAACTAGAAATTTCAGGGTTTCAATCAGGCAAAAACAAGTGGGCCCATTTAGTTTCCGACCGGTCATATCTTTTCGATGGAAAATATGTATACCATCAAACATGATTTAATTATGGATAAGCCATTCACTAAAATTCAACCCCATCAAGCCTCAATTTTCTGTCATCTAAATGGATAGCTAGAAATGAAAACCAACAAATAAAAACCGCCAGATTAGCAAATCAACAGTTTTGATCATCAGAGAGTGGGTCCCACCGAATTTCTCATGTCCTTTTATGTAATACGGATTTGCTAGCATAAAAATCAAAACGAAGAAGATCAAATCTTAGCCGGATCAGTAGTCTATCTTCAGAATCAAATCTACGTAATCAGGGAGATTAACGTGGAGGAAAATTAAAGGTTAAGATCATTAATCAAGTGGGCCCGCCTTGATGTTTCAGCCACTGACATAAGAATCATCGAAATGAGATAAATCCTGTTAAATCCTTCATTAAATGAACGGTGTTTTTTGTAATTGTCACTTACAAAACACGGCGCTTTAGTAGGAGCCACTTTTAAATCCGGTAACATCAACCAAGTAAGGGTGGATTTTGTGGCAGGGTTCATCGACAGCCAGAGAGTTAATAAATGAACGGTCACCAATAGAAATGTAAGAGTCCGCCGCCGTCACAAGTCTCGTAACAGGATAATATTTGGAAAGTCATACCCTCTGATAAGTCGGTTTTTCTGTTATTATTATAATCACAGGTGGCATTTCCGGACACATAACTTTCACACGCGATAACTTTACTTGGCGCGGAGGCTCGGAACCGAGCCTACAGGTATGGAAGGCAAACAGTTGGTGGGTCCCGTGACAGGCTGCCGCGTGCCACATAGAACGATAACCACGTGTCACAGAAGTAAAATCCGAGCTGTCGACTTATTAGGAAGACAAAATCAGGGGCCCCGGATTTTCCCTTGGGTTAGCTGGGAGGAGGACTTGCTCGTATTCTCCTCCCTATAAATACGGATCTTCAAAGCGAAGAAAAGACGGAGAGAGTGATTGTCGGTTGGGGAAGAAGATATCTTCTTTCTCTCTTGCTGTTACGTTGTTCCGATCTGGGAGAAGCAGAGCTCTGTTATGCTCCAAACAGCGATGAAACTCCTCTTACGCCTTCATATTTAATCCAAGGACCTTCTTTCAATCGGCTTCTACTTCTAAAAGTGGAGAGGAAGCTTCTGAGAAGTGGTGAAAATCCGTCTGAAATATCTCTGTTCATCAAAGAAATTCCTTCACTGCCTTCTATATCCGTTTCGATCGGTTTCTACTAGGAATCGTGTGAGAAGCGGCCAAAATCTGTGATCTGTTTATTCAGACCATTAAGATCTTTCTTTCTCTGGTTTCTGCGCCTTTTGACGCCAAAGTAGCTGGGTTTAAGGTTAAAAACCCCGCGAAGAAGCTGTACTGGCTGTCAAACTGGTTGGAGATCCACTTGTTTGATGAATCTCTGTATTTTCACGCTATAGGATGGTCTCTTGACAAATCCGAGGGATTTTCTGGTTTCTGAGGTTTGTTTGTGTGTTTGGAAGTGGAAACCAGCGGTATTCGAGGCTAAAACTGAACAAGGAGGTGGAGAAAACTCTAGTTTCCTAATCTCTTTAACTATCTATTTCAGCTGCTGTGGATTCGGTGGTTGATGTGCATTTGGAGACCGATAAGTGTGGCTTAAAGTTGGGAAGAAGGGTGTATTTGAAGTAGTCCTGTTCTGAATCTGTTCGTTTGTAGTTTTCTCTGTGGGAAAGTGATATAAAAAAGTGATTTTTCTTGAGAACTTTGGAAAGGAAGTGGATATAACGAAACAGATTTTCTTTTAGGTTGATTTTGGTTGGAAAAACCTTCAAAATCCTTTAAATTTCTTTCCTTTTCCACTGTGTACGCGGAGAACAAGCCTCGTTAAAACAGTACATAAATCCTCCTGAGTTCGGGTAATGGCAACCCTTTCAGGTTCTTTCCTTCACCTCTGGAATGATGCTGCCGTTCTTCCTTCGCTTAATCGTCAGAAGACTGCTGCAGCTTTGATTCTGCGTGGGAAAAGAACCACGTGTTGCTGTGTCTCTCGGCAAAATGGCACTGTTGTTCTGGAAAAAAGGTTTTTCGGAGCAAAATTGCGCCACCAACTGTGGCGTTCTGAAGGCCCTGGACGTTCTCCAAAGCTTAGAGTCGTAATACCATCTATGGCGCTTTCACAGGTACCTGAAAAGCCGTTAGGTTTATACGATCCATCATTTGATAAGGATTCTTGCGGAGTCGGCTTCGTTGCAGAGCTCTCTGGTGACTACAGCAGGAAGACTGTAAGTTTAATTGCTAAACTTGCTGTTTTTTAATTTACTCCGTTTATGTTGAGCAGGTTTATCTTGGGGATAATTCGTGGATTGTGTTAGCCGTAAATAGTAATTTTTTCCTTTGAGGCCAAAAACATAGGTCAAATTGTTTGAGGGCTAAAAGGCCGTAGGTTTCCTAGGCTATTTCATATCTGCTCATATAATTTTATCCTGTTTTGGTGCTTCCAGTAGGGATAAGCTACTTATTCATGGATAATTTAGTCCATGGTTTTATTTTTCAGCGCCAAATATCATAGCTGAATAAGAAACGGATATATCCTCCTAGTAAGTGTTTTCTTCCTCTAGACGTCTAACTTTGTGCACCTACTGATTTGCAGGTGAGAGATGCCATAGAGATGTTGGTGCGGATGGCCCACAGAGGTGCTTGTGGATGTGAAACAAACACTGGTGATGGGGCTGGCATTCTCGTAGCACTTCCTCACAAATTCTACGCCGAGGCATGTCACCTTGTTTTATTATTGTTATCGTTGTGTTTTGGTGTCTGTTTAATTTACTATCTACTGGATTATCTATTGTTGCTCTGTATTAGCTGGTGCTTGATGAGAAGTTGGACCTCCAGAGATTATAAATTTGTTAATTTCTAGTCTTGATGGATCATTTCAGGTAGCAAAGGATGTTGGCTTTGAGCTGCCACCACCAGGTGAGTATGCTGTAGGGATGTTTTTCTTGCCAACATCTGAGGTTCGCCGCGAAGAGAGTAAAGTCGTATTCACCAAGGTGATTTTGGAATTGCGCCCATTTGCATTATCAGCAATGAATCCATTTTTGTGATTTCAGGCCCATCTGTTTGTTACCCCTGTTACGAAGTTTGGGTTCTGGAATGAATTGGCAAGGCAAAATTTTGGATTATAATTTGGAAAATGCCTGTATATATTTCTGGAAATAATTGACAACAAGGCATTTTAAGAATGTCAGTTCAGTTTGCTTTTCTGGTTTATAGTGTGTGTTTAATTTGAACTTGTAGCCAAGTTTAAAAAATATTATTTGAGCATGTGATAAATATTTTAGCTTATTTTGATAAATTAATGCTCAATTCTATAAAATCTGCTTTGGATTTGAAACATTATCAACTTTGAATTATAGGGATTATATGAGGGCATAAAAATGTTGGGACTTCCTCAAAAGGTTTCATCTGTTCAGAGGCTTTTGTAACTGTGATTATTACTCGGTCATGGTGTCAGTTGAATTTGCCTTTGCCTCCAAAATCTAAGGTTATATTAATTGCAACAACAATAAAAAATTTTTTTTGGAGAATTGCTCAGTTTTTCAATTCTAAAATATCTCTTTTGAAGGTTATGGTACTTAAAGGTCTAGTCTTTCATTTTATATTCAAGTTGCTAATCTTTTCAATTGAATTCTTAAAACTCTTTGAAATTTTTTGCCTAGGTGATTTCTGTTTTTCACCCCCTCAACTTGTACAGCAATGGATGTACATAAATGTTATGTTATTTACAAACAGGATGTCTGTATCTTGTATGCATTAGGAAAGCTGATTGCTTGTAATTGTGATTGCTAACAGCTAAAAGTATTCATCCTCTCAAGTTTATACCAATTTCTCTGTAACTGTTCATCTTTTCTGCAGATAATATAACATATAATTATACATTATATCTGCATTTTCTGTAGTTAGTTACAAGGATATAATATTCCTTATTGTTTGAAGAAATTTTCTGAGTTTATGATTTTATATGTAGGTAGCAGAGTCGTTGGGTCACGTGGTTCTTGGGTGGCGCTCTGTTCCTACTGATAATACAGGTTTGGGCAGGTCTGCTCTTCAAACAGAACCTGTTATAGAGCAAGTGTTCCTTACTCCAAGCCCAAGGTCGAATGTTGATTTTGAGAAGCAGGTGATACTCTGTCTACTGTAGCTACTGGTTCCTTTTGTTTTAAGTGCTTTTGGATAAGTCCACCAATCATTATATTCTTTCCTTTTTCTTTTTTTTTTAGATGTACATATTGCGGAGGGTCTCAATGGTGGCCATTCGAGCTGCTCTAAACCTGCAACATGGTGGAGTGAAGGATTTCTACATATGCTCTCTTTCTTCAAGGTGCATTTCATATTCTTCTTCTGTGTGCATTTCATATTCTTCTTCTGCTACTCAAGTTTTTTAAGTATAGGGTTTTGAGATCAATGCAGTTAGGTCACTTATGTTTTGCTCTGATCTGGCAGGACTGTTGTTTACAAAGGTCAACTAAAGCCGGATCAGTTGAAGGACTACTATTATGCAGATCTTGGCAATGAAAGGTTTACAAGCTACATGGCCCTGGTAAATATATACCCCGATTGCATTACTTATTTATCCACGAACGACCCTTGTTAACAGCAAGCAGCATGAAAACTCACTGGGAACAATGCAGATGTAAGATTGAACAACGAGTTCTAAAGGCATTGGAATTTCAATTATTTGCTTAGGTTCTTCTTCTGTCTTAATTGCTATTTCAATTATGGATCATGGATGCCTTGGGTAAGTTGGCAAAGAACCTTGATATGGAGTAAACCATGTTGCAGAAACTTGATGCAGTGCTCCCTATGGGCAATACTTGAGGATGAGACTTCCAATTTGAAGGTGGAAGGAAGTTGTATTTGGTCAAAGGTAGCTTAGGGTTGCACAATACTTGTATTGGCACTGCAGATAAGAGAAACTTGTAGTGTTTGGGTGCCGTATCCTCATTTGACTTGTTGATTTGATGGATGAAATTGTTTGGAGCTATTGGCTGATGGTACTTCTTTCACTGAATTCCTTGCAGGTTCATTCTCGGTTTTCAACAAATACCTTCCCTAGCTGGGACCGTGCCCAACCTATGCGAGTTTTGGGCCACAATGGAGAGATTAACACCCTACGAGGAAATGTGAATTGGTATGTCTTGGATGAAGGAGAAAATTACTCTAGATGAGTGTATTTATCTTCTTTCAGCATTTTGACTTTCCTGTCACTGTTTCTCTGACTTAATTCAGGATGAAAGCACGGGAGGGTCTTTTGAAGTGCAAGGAACTAGGCCTTTCAAAGAATGAGTTGAAGAAACTTCTACCTATCGTTGATGTCAGCTCATCTGATTCAGGTAGTGTTCTCTAATGTCTAAACTAGTGATTAAAGTGTGTCCATTATACAAGCATGCATATATTTTGAGACTCTCTCTCTCTCATCTGTTCTGCATGTTTACCCACAACATATGTATATATGTCTTCTCTTCTCTTTTTCTGTGTGCCTATTTCTAAGTTTATGAGACATCAAGTTCTGCACATATTTGTTTATACCAAGATAGAAATCCTCTCTATGGCACTTCTTTCTCTCCCTGTCCAAATATATATACACAGATAGAGACAGAGATAACTTAAGGACATTGGTAAGCCTGTGGAGAGGAATATGTTATCTAGATTTAAAAAATGTCCAACTTTGAAATATTTGATTTCAGGAGCTTTTGATGGTGTCCTTGAGCTTCTGGTTCGGGCTGGCCGAAGTCTGCCTGAAGCTATCATGATGATGATACCAGAAGCATGGCAGAATGATAAGAACATGGATCCTGAGAGGAAGGCCTTGTATGAATACTTTTCTGCTCTTATGGAACCATGGGATGGGCCTGCTCTTATATCATGTAAGGTTTTTCATTGGACATGGGGATATTTTTCTGGCCATGGGATTTGAGCTTTCTGCTTGAAAATTATGATCTTGAATTGTACTTTATTCTTAATGAATATGCAGTTACTGATGGTCGTTATCTTGGAGCAACATTAGACCGGAATGGACTCCGTCCAGGTCGCTTTTATATTACACATAGTGGACGTGTGATCATGGCCAGTGAAGTTGGTGTTGTAGACATTCCCCCTGAAGATGTTAGCAGGAAAGGGAGACTCAACCCTGGGATGATGCTGTTGGTGGACTTCGAGAATCATACTGTTGTTGATGATGAAATGTTG
Organism: Warburgia ugandensis; assembly: GCA_035236585.1. NCBI lineage: Eukaryota > Viridiplantae > Streptophyta > Magnoliopsida > Canellales > Canellaceae > Warburgia > Warburgia ugandensis. Next base: position 71,714,939 of record CP141134.1, read on the forward strand.
AAGAAGCAATACGCTCTAGCAAGGCCGTATGGAGAATGGCTCAAAAGACAGAAGATAGAACTGAAGGAAATTGTCAGTTCTGTTTCTGAAAGTGTCAGAGTCCCACCTATGATATCCGGAATAAAGCCTGTAAGTCCAACGTGGCCTTTGTCTGCTCTCTGCTTCTTTAATCTTCTGATTGATGAACTTTGACCATGAGTGTATAACAAGCATGTCTGTAATTTCAGGCATTCAGTCTTGATGATAACATGGAAAACATGGGAATTCATGGCTTGTTGGCTCCACTCAAGGCTTTTGGGTAAATAGAGCTTGTACATGTTTTGGTCTATGCAGCTTTTCAAACATCCTCAAAAATAATGACTCCTGTTTGCAGTTAAATATAGGATGGCTTTTACAAAGCTATGAGAATATTGAGGTCTTCTTTTTGCAGTTATACTGTAGAAGCCCTGGAGATGCTGTTATTGCCAATGGCAAAAGATGGTACAGAAGCTCTTGGTTCAATGGGAAATGATGCTCCTTTGGCTGTTATGTCAAACAGGGAGAAACTTACATTTGAGTATTTCAAGCAAATGTTTGCTCAGGTCACAAACCCACCTATTGATCCTATAAGGGAAAAAATTGTTACTTCCATGGAGTGCATGATTGGTCCAGAAGGTGACCTGACTGAAACAACAGAAGAACAGTGCTGTCGCCTTTCACTGAAAGGTCCACTACTATCCATTGAAGAAATGGAGGTGATAAAAAAGATGAACTACAGAGGTTGGCGCAGCAAGGTTCTTGATATCACGTACTCGAAAGAGCGTGGTCGGAAGGGCTTGGGGGAGACCTTGGATAGGATCTGTACAGAGGCACATGAGGCAATTCGTGAGGGTTATACAGCATTGGTGTTGTCTGACAGAGGTAAGATACTTTTGCAACCCATGGGGCATCTCATGAATTAATTTTGGAAATAGCGGATTCTGTTTCGAAACCAAAGCTTTGTTTGACACGACAATCAACGCAAAGCGAATTGGTCATCCTAGTTTCATGTTTCATCTGTGCATTTGCACATATTATTTTTGCGTTACTGCTGGATATTACATGACAATCAAGGCAATGTTAATTGGTCATCAAGTTTCATGTCTCATTTGTCTGTGTTTTGCATGTATTATTTTTGCATTACTTCTGAACATTGCAACAGTCACATTCTTTTATTTTTGTCACTATTGTTAGGTTTCATGTCTCTTGCTTTCAGATGTTGGGCACCTTGAACCAATGCAGTCTAGTGAATTAGTGGACTTAATTTTAATTAGCAGGATCAAATTCTTAACAATGTGGTCCTTTCGTTTTGATTCAGCATTTTCAGCAAAACGTGTGGCTGTGAGCTCCCTCTTGGCAGTTGGTGCTGTCCATCAGTATTTAGTCTCAAAGCTTGAGCGCACTCGGATTGGGTTGATAGTGGAATCTGCCGAGCCGCGCGAAGTGCACCATTTCTGCACTCTGGTGGGATTTGGGGCAGATGCTATATGTCCATATTTAGCCATAGAAGCCATTTGGCGACTGCAGATTGATGGGAAAATTCCCCCTAAAGCAAATGGAGAGTTTCACTCAAGGGAGGATCTTGTCAAAAAGTACTTCAAGGCAAGCAACTATGGAATGATGAAAGTTCTTGCTAAAATGGGTATATCAACCTTGGCTTCTTACAAGGGTGCTCAGATCTTTGAAGCACTAGGACTTTCATCTGAGGTGGTTGAGAGATGCTTTAGTGGAACTCCAAACAGAGTTGAGGGAGCAACATTTGAAATGCTTGCTCGGGATGCACTTCGCCTACATGAGATGGCATTTCCAAGCAGGGCTTTACCTCCTGGAACTGCAGAGGCTGTGGCATTGCCTAATCCTGGGGATTATCATTGGAGAAAGGGAGGTGAAGTGCATCTTAATGATCCGCTTGCAATTGCAAAGCTGCAAGAGGCAGCAAGAGGCAACAGTGTGGCTGCATATAAAGAATATTCTAGGCGGATACAAGAGCTGAACAAGTCCTGCAATTTGAGGGGAATGCTGAAGTTTAAAGATGTCACAGAGAAGGTTCCTTTGGATGAAGTGGAACCTGCTAGTGAGATTGTAAAGCGTTTCTGCACTGGTGCTATGAGTTATGGATCAATATCTTTGGAGGCACATACTGCCTTGGCTCTTGCAATGAACAAAATTGGAGGAAAATCTAATACAGGTACAGATTGTTGCCAGAAACTGTCATAGATTTCTTACTTAGTACTTATTAATGGCATATAAAGGAAAAAGCCTTTGTAGATTTCTTATTTTCTACTTATTAGTGGCATGTTGAGAATGTTTTCCAATCTAAATGAAATTTATTCTCTTCTAAAACCCACTGCTGTCGTCCAATGTAGTAATTTTGTTACCAGCTTTCAATCATCACCCTGTTGAAAACTTTCGATTCAACCTGTTCCATGAAGCTGTTAAAAGTAACCATTGATTTTATTGATGATTAAGTATTGATTATTGAAGTACAACTTATGACATTCAAAAGTCAAAACCTGCACGAGTTCCTTATTTGTTATAATCTCTTATCTTATCATAAGGTTGCTTTGAAATCCGAGTATAAAACAACTGTACTAAAAGGCCTTTGGTGTTCTTTCTGTTGTAATTTGTTGTCATCTTGTGACCATCATTGCATTGTATATAATTAAGAGAGACTGTTGTAAGCATTTTTTGTTATTATGGATTACATAGTAGCTTGTATTGTTAAAATGCTCACCTTTATATTTTATTTTCTGTTTCATATTTTTTAAAGTGGGAATGATAGGAACACTCACATTTGGAATAACATGACATACATGTAGTTGACATTTGACTCTTATATGCACGTCCATGTTATTTTAGGAGCGCATCCTGGTCAATTCCCCGTTGGATCATATTAATTTTGTTTGTCACATTGCAGTAAGTTTGGTTGCTTAGATTTTCTCTGTTTGATGATTTCCACTACTTTTTGTTGTCATTTGTCATCCTACAAATATTTACCTCTTAGACTTGTCACTTTAATGTCTGCCATCTGGCGTTAAATTATTTATTTGTTGTAACATTGTATTATAGGTGAGGGTGGTGAGAATCCATCTCGTATGGAACCTCTTCCAGATGGTTCATTGAATCCAAAAAGGAGTGCTATTAAGCAGGTTGCAAGTGGCAGATTTGGAGTGTCTAGCTATTATCTCACAAATGCGGATGAACTCCAGATAAAGATGGCTCAGGTAACTGTTAAATATTAGTTATGCAGACTTAAATTACCATGTTATCATTTCATACTTTTTGCTGTTGGAGTCGCACAGTTTCTATTTACCCCCTAGATTCCGATTTGAATAGAGGTTCTTTTTGTTTATGAATTTATGTTCATGGACAGATGTTACTGAGAATGCAAAGCACCTCAGTGTGTCCGTGTCTTTAGCTGATACGTACCTTTGGCATTTGGTGGGTTATATATAAATGGAGATTTGTTTTCCACCTTAAGTTATTTTTTTCCTGATATGTTTGTGCCTTGATATACAGGGAGCCAAGCCAGGTGAAGGAGGTGAACTTCCTGGCCATAAGGTTATTGGTGATATTGCAGTCACAAGGAACTCCACTGCTGGTGTGGGACTCATCAGCCCCCCTCCCCATCATGATATATATTCCATCGAAGATCTTGCCCAACTAATTCATGACTTGAAGGTATGTTTTTCAAACTCTCACAAGTACAAGCTTCTTTTTTTTATTGGAGCAACTAAGCATTGCATGCATTAGCATTTATTGATTCATTTTCATAGCTGTAGTTTCATTGCTGCTGTGTTTGGTGCATGTTCTTTTTTTGTTTTAAGGGCATTTTTCTCGTATTGATTCAACATTCTAGTCATTCTGAGTTCTGCTTCTTCATCCTCCCCAGAACTCCAACCCAGGAGCTCGAGTTAGTGTTAAGCTGGTGTCGGAGGCGGGTGTTGGAGTAATTGCTAGTGGCGTTGTCAAAGGCCATGCTGATCATGTCCTAATCTCAGGTCACGATGGAGGCACAGGTGCTTCGAGGTGGACAGGCATCAAGAGTGCAGGATTACCATGGGAGCTTGGTTTGGCGGAGACTCACCAAACTCTAGTTGCAAATGATCTTCGTGGACGAACAACTCTTCAGACCGACGGCCAACTGAAAACAGGAAAAGATGTTGCAATTGCTGCCCTTCTTGGTGCAGAAGAGTTTGGTTTCAGTACTGCCCCTCTCATAACTCTTGGCTGTATCATGATGCGAAAATGCCATAAGAACACCTGTCCAGTTGGTATTGCGACTCAGGACCCTGTTCTTAGAGAGAAATTTGCTGGAGAACCTGAACATGTCATCAACTTCTTCTTTATGCTAGCTGAAGAGGTGAGAGAAATAATGTCTCAGCTAGGAATCCGAACCATCAATGAGATGATTGGTCGTTCAGATATGTTAGAAGTAGATAAAGAAGTTGTCAAGAACAACGAGAAACTTGAAAACATAGATTTATCGTTGCTGCTCAGACCTGCAGCTGACATTCGCCCAGGAGCTGCTCGGTACTGCATCCAGAAGCAAGATCATGGTCTGGACATGGCTTTAGATAAAAAGCTGATATCTTCATCTAAAGCTGCTCTAGAAAGGGGCCTTCCAGTATACATTGAGATGCCAATTTGGAATATTAACCGTGCAGTTGGTACTATGCTCAGCCATGAAGTCACAAAGCAGTACAAAATGAATGGACTGCCTATGGACACAATCCATGTTAGGCTGCATGGAAGTGCTGGTCAGAGCCTTGGGGCATTCCTCTGCCCAGGAATCACCCTTGAGCTTGAAGGCGACAGCAATGACTATGTTGGGAAAGGATTATGTGGTGGTAAGATTGTTGTTTATCCTCCTGCAAAGAGCCAGTTTGATCCGAAGGAAAACATTGTGATTGGTAATGTTGCCCTGTACGGAGCAACTTCTGGGGAAGCATACTTCAGTGGGATGGCAGCTGAGAGATTTTGCGTGCGTAATTCTGGTGCTAAAGCTGTTGTGGAAGGGGTTGGCGATCATGGCTGTGAGTACATGACAGGTGGTACTGTTGTGGTACTTGGCAAAACTGGAAGGAACTTTGCAGCTGGTATGAGTGGTGGGATTGCATATGTTCTTGACGTAGATGGAGAATTCCATACCCGATGCAATCCTGAGCTAGTAGATCTTGATAAAGTTGAAGACGAGGAGGATATTGCAATCTTGAGGATGATGATACAGCAACATCAACGGCACACTAGCAGTCAGTTGGCAAGAGAAATTCTTGCCAGTTTTGAAGATCTTGTTCCCAAGTTTGTCAAAGTATTTCCCAGGGATTACAAGCGTGTTCTTGCGAACATGAAGGTAGAGGATGCTGCTGAAGATGCGGAGACACCAGAAGAGGAGTTGAAGAAGGAAGAGGAGGAATTGATGAAGAAAGATGCTTTTGAAGAGCTTAAGAAACTGGCAGCAGCATCCTCAAATGGCAAAGTGAATCTGGTAATTTATGCCCGTGGCTGATAATTTTCTATTTAAATATCTTCTTCTCACTCTAATGACTTGGGTGTTTGTTGTGCCCTGCTATTTGCTGTACTAGAACCCCGACTTCATAAAGTTCCTGTCAAAAGATCTTTTGGTAATTCAAGGACACACACACCCCACTCACACACATACATATATAATTGAATTGTGTCTCGTTGATACTGAAAAAGTAAGCATATTTTCATCTCAAAATATCGGTGTTGACTGATTTCCCCGAGGAGGAAGGTTCTAGGTTGATTGCTTCTTATCCTACTGTGATTGTGATATTCAGATTAAATATTATTTTCTGGTTTTGGGATTTCTGAACTTTAAGTCTGATATTCATCTCTGAATTGCTTTGGAACTCTGTCGTATCTGCTATATCATCTCCTTGTTTTCAGCCTTTATTTTTCTGATTATGAATGTAAGATTCTTTTGGTTACAGGAAGTGGGAGAGTCTCAGCCACCAACACGGCCAACCCAAGTTCCTAATGCTGTTAAGCATCGGGGTTTTGTTGCATATGAACGTGAAAGCATCTCATACAGAGATCCTAATGTTAGGATTAATGACTGGGATGAGGTAGTTGAGGAATCAAAGCCTACCCAACTGTTGAAGACCCAATCAGCCCGTTGCATGGACTGTGGTACTCCTTTCTGTCATCAGGTATTTGCACATCTTTCAGGATGTTAGCACTTTGGCCTGATAGATAGGCTAGGGAGTCCTGTTTGAACTTCTGTATTATGGTGTCCTTGGTATTCCAAGAATTAAGCTTTATCTGTTCCTTTAAATTTAAGCCAATATTTATTATGCTTGTTTCCCTTCAGGAGAATTCTGGGTGTCCTCTTGGCAATAAGATACCGGAATTTAATGAATTGGTCTACCAGAACAGGTGGCGGGAAGCGTTGGATCGTCTTCTGGAGACGAACAACTTTCCCGAATTCACTGGTCGAGTATGTCCTGCTCCTTGTGAAGGCTCTTGTGTTCTTGGCATAATCGAGAACCCTGTATCTATTAAAAGCATAGAGTGCTCTATTGTAGACAAGGCCTTTGAAGAAGGGTGGATGGTGCCTCGACCTCCTCTTAACAGGACAGGGTATGCTTGTTATGACTTCAGTGTCTCTCTTCTTGTTGTCGCTATCTGTCTCTTCTGATTTCATTCACATTCAGCTCAGAGTTACTTAACGGGGGCTATTACTCCCTACTCCCATCTGTGTTCTTTAAACTTTTCTGTAGCGACCAGATTGTTCACGGGTTGTTGGAATTTGAAAATAATTTGTGAATGCAGGAAGAGAGTTGCTATTGTAGGCAGTGGACCAGCTGGATTGACTGCTGCTGACCAGTTGAACAAAATGGGCCACTTGGTTACTGTATTTGAGCGTGCTGACCGCATTGGAGGCTTGATGATGTATGGAGTTCCCAACATGAAAGCTGACAAGGTTGACATTGTCCAACGCCGTGTAAATCTTATGGCGGAGGAAGGCATCAATTTTGTGGTAAATGCAAATGTGGGAAAGGATCCTTTATACTCTCTTGAAAGTCTTAGAGTGGAGAATGATGCAATTGTCTTGGCTTGTGGAGCTACAAAACCAAGGTAGGAGAAAAAAGCTGAATATTGGTTCTCATTATCATGATATTGAGTATTGATCCAGTATCTCTTTCCTTATGAATTGTATTCAACGGCAAGCTCTGGTGGGCAATGAGTCTGACTTGTCTCTGCAATTGTTTTCCGAGTCAATAAGCTCCCGGTAACTTAGACCTCAGCCAAGTCTGGCCTACCCAGCTCAGTTGCAATTCATCGAGTCTTTCCATGTAGGATCTGAATGTTATAATGTTAAAAGGGCAGCCCCGGTGCACGAAGCTCCTGCATATGCAGGGTCCGGGGAAGGGGCGGACCACAAGTCATAATGAAATGTTTCAATGGTTTCTACAGGGATCTTCCAGTTCCAGGACGAGAACTCTCTGGAGTCCATTTTGCAATGGAATTCCTGCATGCAAATACCAAGAGTTTGCTAGACAGTGATCTTAAGGATGGGAAATACATTTCTGCCAAGGGGAAGAAGGTGGTGGTCATAGGAGGAGGGGACACAGGAACTGATTGCATAGGAACGTCCATCCGCCATGGATGCACCAGCATCATTAACCTAGAGCTTCTTTCTGAACCTCCTCGAACCAGAGCTCCAGGCAACCCATGGCCACAGGTTTGATCTTTGCTTTTGATAAAACACCCTTAGTAGAATTCTGCTAATTCACATTCTTCCCTTCTCTGTTCTGATTTGAGTAAATTGGCCATACTGTATGCACGGAAAAAGGTACAATGGGCCCAAATTTGGTTCATAGGTAATATTTTTGTTGCATTTTAAAACTCAAAAGAGCCAAGCCCCGTATCATCAAATGGATGAGGCATTGAGGCAATGACGTACTTGGTTTGAGACAGCATCTGTTAGAAGCAACTGAAATATGGACCCAGTTATACCTTTTAACATGTGATTTGGTCTGAAGACCATCGACCACCTATTATGAATTTCCTTTAGTTCTCTTCTCTTTACTTTTGGATACCACAGATATCTTTGAGAATGCCATATAATGTTGTTTATTTTGCAGTGGCCTCGTATATTCCGTGTGGATTATGGTCACCAAGAAGCAGCTGCCAAGTTTGGAAAGGACCCAAGATCTTATGAAGTCTTGACAAAGCGGTTTGTTGGAGATGAAGATGGGAATGTTAAAGGACTTGAGGTGGTACATGTACGTTGGGCAAAGGATGCTAGTGGGAAGTTTCAGTTTCAGGAAATTGAGGGTTCAGGGGAGATGATTGAGGCTGATCTCGTGTTATTGGCAATGGGTTTTCTTGGTCCTGATTCGGTGAGTTCGTCTCTCTCAATCTGGTACTTGCTCGGTCCATTCTCCACGGTTTTCTTTCTGACCAAGCATATGGTCACAAATAGTTTAATAAATTCTCATAGATTATTTGTGAATCTATTTGTGGATCCAAATTAAAGTAGTTGAATTCTCTTCTCTTAATCTCTCTTCCGAATTTCTTTTCCAAGCATTTTTCAAGAATTTTCCAGCACTGTTGAAGTGGTGAGAAAAGATTTAGAAACTTTTGGACCAAATAAAGCCATGACACTTGATAGAGGGAAATTGAGGAACAAGATTATCTAAATAGGATAAGGCCTTGAAGATGTTGATATATTCCAGACAAAACTCTGTAGCTAAGGGTGTATGCACCACTTCAAAGTCCGTGTCATATGCTTGATTATATTGTCACTACATGTTGCAAGTTTTTTGCATGACTACAACTGTTTTGAGTCTTCATTCCAAAAAACTTGCATCCGAAGAATTGTTTCCATTGCATTTAATTGTCCCAAAGTCTTCATCGTCTAACAATATCTGAAATGCCTTTTTTGAATTCCCAGACTGTTGCCGACCAACTGGGTTTGGAACGGGACAACCGGTCGAATTTCAAAGCAGAGTATGGTCGTTTCTCTACCAATGTCGAGGGTGTATTTGCTGCTGGAGACTGCCGTCGGGGGCAATCACTGGTTGTCTGGGCCATCAACGAGGGCAGGCAAGCAGCCTCTCAGGTTGACAAGTATCTAGTGGAGGATGTCAATGGAGCTTCAAGCTCTCGGGAGTATCTTACCAAAAGGCAAGACAGCAAACACACTGTACTGACATGAGAGAATGATTCACAAGGAAGAGGAGTAGATGATACATTGATTTAAAGATATGTCTGGCTCAAACCAGAGATACTTGTGCAGACTAGAGGCTGCGATTTGCCAGCTAATGACGAAATACAGGCTATTTTTGTAGGATAGCAACAAGCCGTCCTTCAATTATTTATTCTCCCGAGGGAGTTCTCGTGCGAGAAGTGGTTATACTGTTTGGGTGGTTTTTGCTCACCTCTTTCTATAGTACAGTTGATCTTTTCTTCGTTTTAGCTTGTGGAAAGATGTCTTACCAAGGTTTGCAGAATAATGTACAGCTTCATTTTGCTGCAATGAAATGGGCTATTTGTCTCGGTGTTTTAACACTCTTCTGTCTTCCTCTTTTCGTTGTAAAGAAACCTTTCCTTTGTCAACTACTCACAAGACATTGAAAATTTGGCTTTCCTTATTTCCTATATCATGGATTAAAGAGGCCAAGCATCTGTTGATTATGATCTTCGTTGGTGAACTTACCACGAAAACAAGTCCAAAGCAGTTGTAAGACGTAGGTAATAGTAAGACTCCCTGCACCGCTGCTCTACAAGGCTACTACGGAAATTAGGTTGCTGTGTGCAAGTATGAAGGACGGACTTAACAACACTCATTTGGAATGCGAGGAAAGATGAAACTGGACCAGTAACTGCGAGTAGGATTAGATTACAAGCCATGTTGGGCTGAACAGAGCTGGGGAAGTCACATTTGGAAATGATAAAAATAAATGAGCATCCTAGGTTTGTGATTTCCATGCCAGACTAATAGACTGCTGTTTCTGTTGTCGTCAATGATGGGGTTTTCCAATTGGAGTGCAGGTCATGCTCATGTTTCCCTCTCACCTTTCATTAATAATGATTATGGGAACACCGCTTGGTGAGTCCGAAATCTCTAACCATCCCATGAAGGAACTTGACCATATTTCAAACTTTGTAAACCCTTCATCTGACACGGAATTATACAGTTTGTCTAGAAGTGGAATTATAGAAGGGGAGCTTGTGCAACGGTAAAAGTTGTCGTCCTGTGACCTCAAGGTCACAGGTCGTGAATCAGCCTCTTGCAAAAATGTAAGGTAAGGTTGCCCTACTTTAAGCCATTGTGCCCCACTCCTTTCTCAGACCCTACTGTGACGACCCGGGTTTTCTCATGCATTTTTAAATGCAATGTCTAATTTCCTAAGGCGGGATGCATCCCTATTTGAAAACCATTTTATAAAAACCATGCAATGCAGCGGAAAACCTTTAGTTTTAGACTCATTTTTGAAAACCCCGAGTGTTATTTGCTTTGTAATAGTAAGGTAGTTTTTGAAAAACTTCAGAAATCATAAATGTTTTTCCCCAGGTCTTTCCAGTCACAATGCACAGCCTAACTGTAACTAAGTACAAACACATGTCCAAAGGGTTGAGAGTTTACTTACATGTGTATTTGTCTCTTTTTGGATTTACTTGCTCATAGCACTATCATAGATGTCCTTTTTGTGAGTGAAGCTGTCCTGAACCATGATACATATGGACGTATCTTGTCTTTGAGTGCTTATTGATGTCTGAAAAATGTTAAGGATTGGGTGAGTATATAATATACTCAGTAGGGCCTATCACTACTAGTTTTATAAATGCATGAGATGTTTCAAAATCATATGCTCATTCAAAACATGCATATGTTTGAATACTCGAGTTCAATATTAGTATAAGAATCCCATGTCAGTGAAATTCTCATAACTTAAAAGGTCACATAATTCCAAAAGTGAAAGTATCATATAACATCATGATATGCAATAGATGCCTCATGGAGTCCAACTCATGGATCTCTAGTTTGGTATGGTCGACCAACCTCATATCATGCTATATGAAATGCACATCAAATCATAGGGTCCACTATGCCCATGACCTCCTTGCCGTGTGGTCCCCGGGTACCTGAGGACACTTAGTCATAGCCTCCACGGGGCCTATGACATGCCCTTCGTTGTAAATCATGCAATATATGAAATCGGTTGCAAAACATGCATGAAATGCACAAAATCTGCTCATGCTAATATTGCATTCAAAGTCATAACCTTGCCTAGAAGCCTGACAGCCTAGAAGCCTTGTCAGCTCTCATCGGCCTGCCCTCATCGGTCAAGGCTACACTTATCATGCAATCTATGCATGTAGCACATGTCTTGGCAATATATGCACAATGCATTTTTCAAAACCTGTCCTCTTTGGGTCCCTCACAACTGCCTACCCAGCGTCTTTTGGGCACTCCAGCGTCTTTTGGTAACCCTCAAGGACATGCAATATTTGCAAGTACTTAAATCATGCAATGCATGCACTTGTTTGCAACACATATATGTGCATAATGTATATGTAGTCATTTCAAAACATGGCTATGTACAAAGCATTTAACATGTATGCTGAATTAATTCATGCAAATCACATGCAAATCAAGTCATATATCTAAAACATATGTTCTCAAAATCACAGTAGTTTTTTTAAAAGAATCTAATAGTGATAGAGCACCTACCTGACTAGGTCGCGTTAACCCTCTTGTCCTCGTACGCTCCTGAACATGGTTTGGGGACTCAAGGTCAGTTTAACCTATCTTTGATGGGTTTAGAGCATTTGGGTCTCATTACTTAGGCATTAGGGGTCCATCCCTATGCCTATGGGTGTCCTAAGGTCCTAATTAGGCCTAGGTATTCTCATTTTTCCAAAGTTCTAGTGGTCACGCGCCATCATCCTATTCTAAGGGTCATGCCCACCTTTGATTAGGCCTTGATTAGAGATTTTATGATTTGGATGTGTCCGCGTTGTCGATACAGACACAACGCCTTTTGCGGCGCCTCAATCGAAGCTCTAGATCTCAAGTTCTAAGCGTTTTAATACTGTATGTACATAGAGTCTTAAAGACAAAAAAAGGAGGAATGCTAAGGCGCTGCGCGTCTGCGACGTGGGCCCAGCATCCTCAAGTAACCAAAAAACGACGCCTAGCTAGTGCGCTGCGTGTCTGCGGCGCGCGCCTCAGCGGGCGCGTCTTCAGACGCGCGAGACTTTCTCAGGCGTCTTCCTCTTTAGCGGATGCGCCCGTTGGTTTTCTCTTCAGACGCGTTCGACGCGTCTTGTCTGGAGTGGCCGTCTCCGTCGTTGGGGGACCGGGGCGTCCTTGGGATGCCCTGGTTCGTCCCTGAGGAACCAGTGCGGCCCTGGGGACGTCCCAGGGTCCTTGGTGGCTCCCTAGAGGCCTATTCTCCATGGTTTTTCATGCAAAAACCTAAGGAAACCGAGCCTAGGACTGTGGGTGAGATGGATTTGGGGATTTTTTGTGCGTACCTGCTTTGTGGTGGGTTTTCTCTCCACGTTTTCTTCCCTTGGTCACTGCTTCACGACTGGTTTTCTCCAAGGCTTTTGGACTGCCATTAGAGGCACCCAAGAGCTCTATTTATAGAGCTTTTGCAGAGGGTTTCTAACCGCCTTTGAATGGCGGTGGGGAATCCTCTGGAATGGCGGTGGTTTCTTCTTGAAACACCGCCATTCCAGAAACCTCTAGGAGGTTGAAGATGACGGGGTGCCCGTATCAAAACGAATGTGTTTTTCCAGGTTAAGTCGTTGTTGTTAAATTTACAATTTTGCCCTGAACTTGAAGAGGCGTATCTTGCTCATTTTAATTCCGTTTTGGGTGATTTTGGTCTCGTTGGATTCTTTTTTCCGAGACGCATCTAATAGAATTACTTTTGGTACCAAATTCCTGGGTTTAATCAAGGTGACTAGTTAAATGACCAAAATGCCCTTATCTTTAAAACTGAACTTTTTATGGGCTTTTAATGTTACAAAAATTGGGGTCATTACACCTACATAGGCGGGAGCTTCGTGCACCGAGGCTGCCCTTTTTGTCTAGATGTGGAATTATGCGCACCCATCATATTAGAAGTCACGAGCTAAATGGTCATACGTGAGCCCCGGGTAGTTGGTGATCAGAATCGTCCATCTCTTGTTAAATCCCCAATAAGATGTTATTTACCTTTTTCTGCTTGGACATCCTGAACCGTCCATTTCACCTGCAAAGAAACATTGGAAAAGATCACCCCATAAAGATGTGAAGTTAAAACACGGGGCCCACCAGGTACTTTCGTGAGTGTACCGATTTACACGTGCGATCATCCGTAACTACATAACAGCTCCATTTTTTGAAATCCTCGTATTCCCGCGTCTATAAATAGCTTACTTCCCACTCTCATTCCACATATTCCAGAACAAACAGAAGCGAAACGCAGGAAGAAATGGAGAGACCGAGGAAATCGAGCAAGAGAGACCACAACCCCATTTCCATTTGCTGCTGTTCTTCTCCTCGATCCAATTTCCTCTTTCCACATACTAATTTTGTCTGGTAATCAATTTCATTATTCCGATAAAAAACTAGAGTCTGACTCCTGATCAGTTTGAATTGTGATCTAAGAAGATCTGTTAATAATCAGATCTTTGAGTATTTTTTGATCCATTTCCATAGAATTTCTTAGAGTCGAACGGCATTGATACGTATCAACTGGTATCTATCTCCTTTGCTTCAATTTCACAATTCCGATCGAAACTTACAGTCTGATTCACGCATTTGCTACCCGTGTGCATCTAGATGTAAGCGAATCTCTTAACAATCAGGTTTTTTTAGTACGTTCTAGCTATTTCCCTCGAATTTTTTTGGATTAAATGAGATTGAGTTTACAGGTCAGCGATCTCAAGTTAGAGCTTAGTTTTATGTCTGAATTTCACGTAAAATCCGTGAGAACGTTAGATCTGGAAAATTACAGAAAGAGGAACTTCATTTAGTTGATACGGATGACAGTACTAACTCCTATTTGTAGATCGATCTTTATTCGAGCTGATTATTTTGATTTAGTAATGATATTTAAAAATTTTTAAAGCCTATTCTTAAATTTTAAATTCATGAAAATTCCGCGGGAAAACCGGACATGAAAATTCTCTTCGTTACGGATATCAGGATCTATCGATCACAGTTCCGGAGCTAACTGGTACGAGGAAGTGGATCAAACTCGAGCTCTGTTTTTTTCAATTTACTGGTTATGTTTCAGAATTCGTCGTAGATAAGCTTCCATGAAGAATTCGACATTTTTCTGTTCATCACCAGAAGAATCTTTCAGCATCTTTGATATCTCTAATATCTAAAAAGAAGCTGAAGAGGTAAAGAAAATTCCAGATATCATCTTCTCTGGTTCGTGCCAAGTTTCTCGATGACCGGCTGTTGGTGATCTGATAATTTCTGCATAAACGGCTACTCCTTCAAGCGCATATAACTATCACAAACAAATTCCCTCACTGTCAACTGCGTTGTCCACTGGAATGACTTCATTGAAAAGAAGGATCTGATTTCCGTTGAAATTTTGAATTCAGTTTCGCTTGGAACTCTTTTCACTCTACTTCCTCCTCCTCCGTTTTGATTTTACGATACGATGTTTCTCCCGAAGACGGCATTTTCAGATTCTCTTTTGAAATCTTTCACCTTTCGCTCGGAATTTGACGGTAAGTTTTCTTTTTTCCAGCGAGAAGTACTGTCACTAGAGCAAAGTTTCTCGAGCTGTTTTATTTTGTTTTCTTTACTTAACAGGACATTATGAATAGCAGATTTCCAAATATTCACTGGTATACTTCCTCTTTTCTGCTGAAGGTATCTGAAATTTCCGCATTCTCCACGTCAATGATCGGAAAATCGTATTTGTATAGTATTTGGAACTTTTCTTACCTCGACTGGGAGCAACATACCCCTGCATCTCTGGAGTTAACATTAGACTGACAATCAAGATAACCATTTGCTCTAGAAATTGAATTGCTCGTAATATAAAATCAAGTAATTGATTATTGTTGTTTACTTTATCTGGGGTTATTTTCCATTTCCATCTATTTAAACTCTGTTTTTGTATGTGATTGAAATGAGTAGGTTTGACGAAGATGCTTGGACGGAGATTGCGAAGTTCATAGACGGGAAATCTTTGGTGAAGCTGGCATTGACGAACCGATGGTTCCATCGCCTGATAATGGAAGAATGCATCTGGAAGTTCGCGTGTTTGCGCGATCTTCAAGTTCCTCCACCCAGAAACGTCTCCTTCAGCTGGAAAAAGATCTATGTTTCTGCTTTTGGTATGAATGCCTACCAACTCGCCGCTTTCCCTTCTCTTTTCGTCAATTCAAAGACCCGTCTGGAACTACAAACACCATGGAACATTGGGCAAGCTTTTGTAGTTTTGCATGAATGCCTAAAGTTTTATCGTTGAGCGATAAGGAGATCTTTTTGAGATTGATATTAACGGAGTGACCTTGAGGTCGGGTTCAAGAGGTAGAAACAGCCTCTTGCAAAAATGTAAGGTAAGGCTTGGTGTTATAAACCTTTATAATCTGCCTCTTTTCCGGGCCCTGCACAAAGCGAGTCAATAAATCGTGTCGAATACCTTCGACTCTTTTAAACTCAATTATGCCCCGTCGCAATGACGATGGCTGTTCGGGGCGTTGTGGACGTAAGCGTGTCTTCATATTGACATCCGGACTCAATGAATTTGTTTGTTGCCTTATGCAGAGAAATAGTCTATTTGCGGTTTAATTTTCTTTATCTTTCCACGCAGATGGTAGTCACTCTTATCTCTTCCGTCAGCAGGAGAAGCACATTGGTGAGTTTTCTTTGCTGTCTCATATTGACCAGGAGAAATGTTAGCGCACTTCATCATTTGGCTATACAGAAGGGACGTACATCTATAACATCTCACAATATCTCAATTAGACAATCTTACAGTTGGTCTTTTATGGCAATGAACTTTGGGCTGTTAGATATTGAGTTGCTAGATGCAATGTTTCCTGCTATATATATTACACGGTTAGGATAGCAGAATAATTTTCGTTTGACATACTCATCAAACTTTTGTGTACCAAGAAGCAGGATGTAAAACAAGGTCTAGGAAATAAGATACCTTGGTCAGAAAACAAAATACCTTCGTTATTATTTGAGGAGAATGGTGTGGACTTCCATCTTTGTGACCAATTACATAGGCATTTGATCACTCTTTGGTTAGATGTTGGAGCCTTCTGAGAGTAGTAGCAGCCTCTGAAAGTTAAATATTAGTGAAACTGAAGAGGGAAAATGTTACTATTAAATTTAGGATGGAGATATATCATAATAATTCTAGGACTAAATGAAAATGATATCTCCCACTATATTTTGCAGGTCAATCTGCACAATTACATTTCTAATTGGCACAAGATAATCTATCGAAGGAGTATGATAAAAATGAAGAAATTGTATGTTGTCTGCAAGTCTTACTCCGGCCCGGTGTCTGGCGATCCAACCAATTCATCTGCCCATCCCATTTCAGATGGAACATGATCTCATGTTTCTGACACCTACCAGGTCAGGTTTGCCTTTAGGCTCGAAATTTCATACCAGCAATTACAACACAGCATTAGGATCCTCTGGTAGGTAAGACTTTAGAGGCTCGGCTACCTTTAACGACGCTCAGGAGATAAAAGCATCTGGTCTCCAAATGGTCTAACATTCTTTCCGCCTTAATATAAGATTTCTTCAACGGTAAAGGAGTCTTCATTGTAAGATTTCTTTAACGGTAAAGAGTCTTCATGTGATCTGGAGGTCACGGGTTTAAAAAAGGGACAGCCCCGGTGCACGAAGCTCTTGCCTATGTGGGGTCCAGGGAAGGAGCGGACCACAGGGCCTATAGTAGGCAGCCTTACCTTGCATTTTTTAAAAGAGGCTATTTCTACGCCTTGAACCTATGACCTCAAGGTCACATGACGACAACTTTTACCTTTGCACCAAGGCTCTCCTTCTCTTTGGAGGTCATGAATTCAAAATGTGAAAACAGCCCCCTACAAAAATACCAGATAAAGCTACATACTGTTAACCCTTGCAGTCCGCCTCTTCTCTGGACTCCACATAGGCGGGAGCTTTATGCACAAGAGCTGCTCTTTAAGCTCAAACTCGTATCGTATATTTACCAACTAGATACAGGCGTAGACCACGAAGAGGAAATTTTTTATCGTATAATATTTAGTAATGATCTTTCTTCATCATGTTTGTTTCTGTTCACGTAGACTGGATGAGAATTGGCGCTTTCTTCTTTGAGTCCCCTATGGCATTTGTGACGGAAAAACTATCGCTCCCGAGAACCCTCCCTGAAGGAAAATCTACAGAAGAAATGGTGCGCAAAACCGGCGGTTGCATCTTGAAAAATATGAAAACAGGGATATGGATAGCTGGTATGCAATCCGCTTTTCGTCGATTCCGCTTCCCAGATTTCTGTAATTAGCTAATAGCTAATATCTTGACAGACAAAAGCTGTAAAAGTGTGGATCCTTAGCATATCATGATGTTTGAGACTGCCAGGACTCGGTCTAGCAGTCTCCCACCAAATGGAGTGATTAGCATCACATGAAATTGCTTTTAAACGCAACTTACTGCCAATTCTTCACTTAGAAAAAGGGCAAAAAAGAAGAAGAGAAGAAACACACTGCAATCCCTTTACAATTTGGCAAAAATGTAGCCACATTGCTAGAGCCGTCGCATTAGTTTTATTTCCGCTGTTAATAATGCATTCTTTACTGAATCATAAATTGGTAATGATGTTTCAGATTTACAGCTTGTTCGATGCCCTGTCTGCAACCAAAATACTTGCGAAGGTAAACAAAGAAAAAGTGGCTGTAAATAATATTTCTATTGCCTGGCACTTTTCACCGGTGCCTTTTCAAAGAAAAACCTGTGCCACTGGTGCGAACACAATTCCTTAATATGACAAGAGATGACTGCATTGGTGCTTCAGTTTAGCAAGTAAGCACACAAAGATAAAGGGCCTGGACAAGCAAGGGCCAGATCATTGAGCTCATTAGTTCTTTATGGATGAGCTTGTTAAGTTGCTCTTAATCTACTTACAAGATGAATATTGTATATGATTATCCAACATCTGATGTAAAATGTTAATCTCTATCTTGTAATTGGCTTTTACTTACCAGAAATAGCCTTCAACACTTCTTCTATAAAAATGTCAAAGCAGGCTGTGTTTAAACAGGTACTATGCAGACGCTGGATGTCAGACATCTAGAGCTGTTCCTACAGGAAGGATACCAAAAGGGAACCTGGGAGTACAAAGACTTAGGATCCCACTGTATTGAGAAGAACTGCAGTGGAGCCGGTGGAGGCATTTTCGACCTGAAGCACCTTAAAGCCTGCTGCACCGCTGGTACTTTTCTCCTTTAACCCCATAATAAACTTACCAACCTACCAGTGGTAAGTAGTTTCCCATATTTCCAGGCATAGAATTCTAATTCCTTGCTGGCATTATCTTGGCAGGTATTTTCAATGTCAAGTCGTGGGTTGGTAAACCAGATGACTGGCAACCAAAGGCACGACTAGCTGCACATGCCGTTGCCATTAACACGAATCTGCAACAAAACGAGGGTAACAAAAATACGACACTTCCACACCTTCTTGGACTACTTCTAGTAATTGGACTAGCTAAGCTAGCCCGCTGTCCCATTCTAATTTTCTTTTCTCCGTTACCTCTGCTTGCAGGTCTTCAAGTAAGATACCAAGGGATGAGGGATGGGGCAGATGGAAGGGATGGAGAAGTGGTTTCTATCAGAATTTCTCAGCAACTCATCTAGTTTTCCAAATTGAAGCTGTTTTTCGTTGCAATAAATGGTCTGCTGATCATAAAAAGGGATATGTCTTCCCTAGATAAATCATTACCTAGGATCAACCATCTATTCCTCAAAACAGCTGAAATACCCTGATTCCATTGATACAGAATCATCAAATACACATAGGTATGTTGCCAGCTCCCACTGTTGAGATCAGTGGACTCAGTGATTCACCTATGTATTGGCTCCAATCCAAATAGTACAGTCTTAGGTTTCAATGTACAACTTCCAACAAAGAAGCACAATGACGAGCTGGCAGCAGAATGAAAACGAACACTTCTGCAAGTGCTAATCCATGAAAACTTAAGAGTAATGAATAATCCAACTCTGGCATGGACAGAGTTCATCATACTTTTAGCCCCATTTACTGTGAATCTCTAGGAGACTAAGCTTTCCTAATAGATGAGCTCTCAAACAGGTCCATAGGTTCATTGGGATTTTACCATCTGTCATGATACATCCTCACTGACGATCCTTCTAATTAGCCACATGCCCCTCAAATTATGACATGTTCTCAAAAGTGGCATTAGTTTTAACTTAGTCCTGTTACTAAGAGGTGCTATAATGGGAAATATGATGAAGCTAATTTTACAAGGATTTAGGGTTATTTTTAGGAGATAATAAGCTCTTGCTCTTCTATACTAAGAAGCAACTTAGAAGAGCATTCTGAACTGAGAAGGCGCAGTTTTATAACTATCTCTATTGTGGATTGAAAAGGTGCAGTTTTATCACTATACCTATTGTGGACTGAGAAGGTGCTATAATTATACTATTGATATTGAGTTATCGACAATGAGAAGCACAAGTCAACTTCCGACCTGAGAAAACATACAGAAGACTTTGACTATCCACGAAGCAATAGACCTAATGACCCAATAACGCCTGAGGGAATATAAATCAAAAGACCAGACAAAGAACTCCATGATTAGAAGACCTGAGGATCTCTAAATGTGCAATAAACAGGAACCCAAGAGAAGGCCCAGTCAAGAAACAAAAAAATATAAAGAAACTATCTACAGTTTTCCACACTTGAATACTTATGGAGGATTCCAATAAAGACATTCATTGCAAAGACCACCAAAACTACTAGCCACTTTTTTAGTCATATATTTCCAAGAAATTGTGAAAACTTGCTTCATTTCTGTAAAGAGCTACATGATAATGAAAGCTGCATCACGTTTCAATTGATCCATGTGACAATGTTAGCTATCAAAGCCAAGTAGTAAGAATCCATTCCTTCACATTTCTCTGCCTCTTGCAATTAAGTTCTGAAGCAACTTATCATTCTTCCAAAAGCTGGTAACATACAACAATCAGTGTGACATAAAAAGGTTCACCATATTACTCCTATGAAAATGGAATTGTCTGACCACCTTTTCTCATTGCAGCGGCAAGATTAAGAAATGCCACCCAACTGCAGACACAGAATTCACTGATCAGAGATGGTGTTCATACACAGAAGAAACTGTCATTACTGAAAAACAATTTCGTTTTACTTTTGCAGAATAAAACGTTTAACTCAGACTGGGAAGAATTTAGGCATTCAAATGACAACTGGACTATGGAAGAAACCATGAATCATTATGCACATAATGAAACCAAAGTCATAGATTACTGAAATGATCCACTCTTGTATGCTCAAAATTAGAAATAGCAAATATACAAGAAAGGATTTCTAGAAGATATAAAAAAAGGGCAGCCTGGTGCATGAAGCTCCCCTGCATGCAGGGTCTAGGGAAGGGGCGGACCACAAGGGTCTATAGTACAGCCTTACCTTGCATTTTTGGAGAAGGCTATTTTCATGCCTCAAACCCATGACTTCAAGGTTACACAACGACAACTCTAGTGTTGCACCAAGGCTCTCCTTCAAAGGATTTCTAGAAGATAAAAGTAAATAAATAAAGCAGCACAGTTGGTGGCAGACAACCCGGCATCTTCCCTGAAGTACGCTTGGCAAGGTTCGATATACCACTTTCCCCTTTGGCCGGTGATAAGATTTAGGATTGTGTAAATGATTTGCTTTATAATTCTTCGCTTGGAAAATAAAATAAAAAACTACCTAAATAACTTTGGATTAAATGGAATCAATTAGTTTTTTTCCCTGAAAAAACAGAAACATGCAAAGATTCTGGCTGACCAGATTACAACGAACTAAAAGCAAAGACTGCATTAGACGTATATGATTAGAACAAGTTAAATAGACCAGTAAAGTTCTGAGATGGCATCTACCAACATTCATGTTCTGATCATTTTTCTTTTTCTAATGTTGAGTCGATTCAAACTCACAACCTCTTAGTTGTGAGATAGTGATTGAACTCTTCTAGAGCAAGAAGGCTATCCATATGCATGCAAGATGAGTGAGATGAAGAGGGAATAAAACAGGGGAAATGGGTGGGGGCAGGTAAAAATGATTAGAGAGAGAGAGAGAGAGAGAGAGAGGTAAACCTGGTAATCAGTTGGAAGAGAAATAAGAGATGAGAAAGAAAGACATGGGGAAGTATGTAGCGGACATAGATGAGGAGACAGTGAGCAGAAAATAGAAGAGGATTCCTTTTAGGTTCAGACAGGCAATTACTTATCAAATCAAGCAAGGGAAGGATGACAGTACATTTACACATTTTAAATATCAACCAATTTTTCAAGCCATAGAGGATATATTAAAAATAATAAATAAATAAATGTATACGTCATTTTGGGTCTTATATGCACATGCAAGCATATTGGCTTATAGGCCGAGGCTTGATGTGACTTTACCAGTATAAAGTAAGAAGAAATTCATTAAAGATGCCTATAAATTTTCTCAAAAGAAATTATATTGATATTCACAAATTATTATTCTGTGACATTAGTCAATGATTGAAGAGAGACCAGCATCTGCATTTGATCGCATGATATTCTACCTAATAAAAAATCATTGGGACAGCATAATTGTAAATTAACAAGCAGGTGGACATAATATGAACCAGCATCAACCATACGCATAACACACTGGATATTTTAAGTAAGAATAATAAATATGATTAGCAGAATGCATCTGCAGTTGCTGGATCAATATACAACAGTTCAACTTTAAATGTAAATGCCATAACAGTGATTCCAGGCAATAGAACTATGAACCATGAAAAATTTACAATCTCCTTAAAGTGACAACTACATCCTTTAATTGATGAAACATGTAGCTGAGGACAGTCATCACTTAATCCAGACAATCATGCACAAGTTGCAGTCAAGGAAGAAGTCAAGAACTCAACAATTTTCCTTCTTCAGTGAAATTTCATTTCAAGCCAGAAAAACCTAGTCCAGGCAAGGAAGTTAAATCTAACATTCACCGGTTCACTTTCAAGGACTCCACAAATTTGTTCTTATTGCTCAGCAAAATTTCATTCTCAAGCCAGAAAAACTAATTCAATCAAGGATGTAAAATCTAGCATCCACCGGTTGATGCCATGGATTCATTATCCTTAGCCAAAGCCATAGACTTCATTGCTTTTAAGTTTTCCACTCCCTAAGGGCCATAACTACAGATCTCAAGATCAGAAGGTCAAGAGTGCTCCCTGGAAAAATAATTCTAAGTGAACCCAACAACAGAAAGGCCAGGTAGTTACTCACCATAATAGCTTCAATCTCCGCTTCAGAAAGTGGTTTTCGTTTTGGCTGAAGAGAGGCCTTTCCTCCTAGAGAAGCATTGGAGGTCGGAGCAGGAACTTCTCTTTTGAAAGAGTACTCTTGAGTTTTGCCACCTGCTGACTGGGATGGAGAATCTGCAAAAAAGGAAAATTATCAGTTCATAGGAAAGGTTGAAAAGTATCCTTAGAAAGATGCTGGACAAAAATGGTCATTATATGAACATTACTTTTTTGTTCTCTTTTCTATTTCTACTTTTTTGTTCTCTTTTCTATTTCCTCTTAAATGCCTATAAAGCAATAAGACCTTAATAACAGCGGTTGAAACTTCTATATTGGATTGAAGAAATGCTTGAATGCAACTCAGAGTTCCACTAAATTAAATAAAGATACAACAACATCAAGATATAAAATCTCTTTGGATGGTAACTGGCTTGAGCTGGCAAGCATGTCCCTTAATATCTCAAAGTTTAAGAAGACCCATGTTAGCCTGAAGGTAGCAGCTGCCTTGAGTCTCCTCTCTCAGATCACGAAACACACATTGGAATTTCTCAGCCACTGCCAACAAGGACCAGATTTATGTCTGTTTCAGACAACCTACTATTGAACGAAAATTGACTGGTTAAACACTTTGAGAGGGTCTGCTAACTGAACATAATGCCACTGGAGACCAAGCCATAGTGTCAACAGATTAATAAGATATGAAGAAGGTTAAAAGAGAAAATGTCTGACCAATGAATGCAAACAAACAGTCCTAGCACTATGCACTACTGCATACTAATGCTGGCTTTTTTAGAGACACATATCCATGTATCAGTATGGTTTTATTCTTGGCACTCTTTGCAATTTGTACACGTGCACCAGAAACAATCAGAAAAATGACATCAACTACAGACATGCTACTTAAAAGGCAAAAAATCAAATCCCATGTACTGTTAAACCAGGACCTTTATGACTTGGCGAATTTCTGTTGACTTCTAAATGGTTAGGAAGTTTGATGTTCAGAGGCAAATTTAGCTCCGGCTCATGCTACAACTTCAAGTGATACCATTGAAGAAACTATACAATTAAAAGCTCATAGAGTGAGTGGCATTCAATCATGTTAGAGGTATTCTCCTCCATGCTCTTGTAATAATATAACTCCTTTATGTTTTACAACATGTCATAGGATAACTTTGTGTTTTGAGTAAAGTAGCTAAAATGAAGAGATTTTTTTATAATATTGCCAGTACACTCTTCATTTCTTCTGCTTCAATGGGAAAGAAAATGGAACAAGACTTCAGACAACAACTTCCGTAGCATTGGAGCTGGTGGTTTTGTGTGAAGGACATATCAAGGCTGCTGGTTGCCTCTAAGGTTTCTTTTTGTATTTGGGGTTTCCATCCATTGCCAAAGAACAAGCTTCATACATAAAGCAAGGTAAGGTTGCATACTATTGACCCTTTGTGGTCCACCCCCTACCAGGAACCAGCATATGCGAAAGCTTCGTGCACCAGGCTGCCCTTGTTTATCTGTTACCAGTGAACATGCTTCATACATAAAGCACTCCCTGAGGCTTTTATGGAAATGTTGCCCGTAAGTCTCTTTATACTTTATACCCAGCCAGCATCAAGCAAAGGTGGATAACCAGAACTTAATGATGCACAATATCATAGTGGTAGTGACATAATACAAGGTACATCTTGAATGATTCAAAATGCCAGATCCCAGAAAAATATCTCATTGGACAACACTTTCATAGCTGTAAGGAAACATCTCATGAATTACAACTTCAATAATTCGAACCATACCTTATCCTACTCTTGAATCCATGAAAGTTAATTCAGATCAGCTTATACTAGTCCATTGAGTCATGAAATTCATTCATGAATATTACCGTTTCAACTGAATTGTGGAAATCAACTGAAAATTAACATGACAGTAACTTGGGGCACTGTAAGCTTTGTAAACACCTTTATTTTCTTTTCACATTCCCTTTTAATCTCTTAAGGACATAAACATGTATATTAACTATCTCAAGTTCAAAAAGATCTTGAGTGGGTGTTTCAGTTTTTGGTTTTTGTGGATCCTAACAGAAACTTGCTACAATTTAGGTATTACCAAATGGAGCACTATTCCTTTGATAATTTGAAAGACCCTAATCTAAAGTAGCAAAATCAGCACCCCTTGCTGGACTTTTGATGCATTTGGGTGGATGCAATGTCCAAATTGGGCAAGTTTATTAGAAAAGGGACAAAGTCTTACATTTTCTTCTTTTCTGTTTTCCCTCCGTTGTTGGCTTCCCTTGGTTGGAAAATGATGGAGGCTATAGAAGATTAATAGGCATTACACCATGTAAGAATGACAAACAATATTTTAGATGCAACTACAAGAGCAAATTATGAAGGGGAGCCTTGGCGCAAAGGTAAAGCTGTCATCGTATGACCTTGAGGTCATGGGTTTGAGGCATGGAAACAGCCTCTTGCAATGCAAGGTAAGGCTGCGTACTATTGACCCATCGTGGTCTGCCCCTTCCCTGGACCCTGCATACACGAGGCTTAGTGCACTGGGCTACCCTTTAACTATTATAGCAAATCATATGGTGGAGGTTTGCTCCAAATAAAACATGATCTCTGTAGAACCAATAAGCACATCAGTCCATGATTTTGAATGCACTAGAGCTAGTGATGGAGTATGTGACACATTCAAGAAACTTTTGGAAGATAGAAGGAACACAACAAGACAAAAGGATGTGGTTTTGCACAAAATTAGGAAGGACAATCTGTCCCCAAGGCAATGATCATGATGCTCAGAGGCATGACAATATGGAAAAATAAGCAAAAAACTGATATGGATGATTACGATGTAGTCAGGGATCAAACAAGACAAAAAAAACAAACCCAAAGTTGAAAGAGGGCAGGAGGGACAAAGTTGCCTAAATAATTCCTCTGCTTAAATGCTTGATTATTCAATATTTTTAAAAGTCACGTCTCCACAAATGATGAAAGCAATTAGTACTTTCAGATAGGGACTAAATCTCCCTTGTTATAATCTCATCATGAAGGAAAACAACCTCTAAAAGTAAGTTGAGAATATTACCAATTCTATTGAAAGTTCTGAGATAGAGAGTGGAAAGATAGGACGTCACAATCATAGGGGATGCCACATGGACAAGTGAAGATGACAGATTTATCAGTAAATTTAATTAATAGTCTAAGTGAACAGTCTTTACGTAACTGATAATCATATCAACTAGAGGACATGACTGTTTGCACTTCTTGATCCATTGACTAAAGGAATAGATGTTTTGATAGGTTGCAGTATGTATAGAAAGTTCAAATTTAGGGGAGAAACAGAATTTGTTTTAGCCATCATGGCAGCCAATTTTCTAGATCTCAACTCAGATGTTTCATGTGGTACAACGGCATAAAAGAGCAGCCCTAGTGCACAAAGCTCCCATCTATACGGAATCTGGAGAAGGGATGGACCGCAAGGGTCTATAGTACGCAGCCTTACCTTGCATCTTTGCAAGAGGCTGTTTCTACGCCTTAAACCCGTGACCTCAAGGTCACATGACAACAACTTTACTGATGTGCCAAGGCTCCCCTTCTATTCAAGCATTATTACCTAGATATTTTGAATATTGTCTGGAACCAGATAGTGGTACATATAACAGGAAGAAAAGACAATTAGTTAATGAAACAGTCACTTGTCACTTTAAAGAGTGTGTTTGAACCAAGAATTCATTTGTGGTCAACACTTACATCTACAATAGGTTGAAGAATCGGATACACAGTCACTTCTTTCTCACTTAAAGAGTGTGTTTAAACCAAAAGTTTCTCTATGGTGAATGTTTACATCACCAACTCGAGAAGACTATGCATTGGAAGAAAGTAGATAGTACAAATATTCAAAAGAAAAAAGAAAAGAAAGTAGACAGTATAAATATTTTTGAAGAAAAAAAACGCAGAAGAAGAAAGTGGACAGTACCAAAATTCACAACCATGCATTGCTCAGGTGACAAAGGACCAAACAGAGAGTGCCTGATAATGTGGTTCACGTGGTTGGAACCATTGATCTTTTGGCCCATGCTAGGTGAGTGGGTACAAGTCCAATGCTTATGAAGTCCCCAGCTTCCAAAATCAGCAATCAGATTTTTTAACAAAAACATGGTTTCTTGTTCAACACCAAACACCGGTGTCCACCACACCAACAGTCCTGATCATAACCGATTCGCTATATTTATAGTGGGCAGTCAATATTCAGTTCATCTAGGACCCAATTCTCTTAAATT
Source organism: Warburgia ugandensis (assembly GCA_035236585.1). Classification (NCBI taxonomy): domain Eukaryota; kingdom Viridiplantae; phylum Streptophyta; class Magnoliopsida; order Canellales; family Canellaceae; genus Warburgia; species Warburgia ugandensis. The sequence continues at coordinate 71,741,741 of CP141134.1, forward strand.
CGTAGGAAGAACTAGAGATGGGAATAGCATTTTTAGAATCCTCAAGACAAAAGAGATTGAAAAGTACACTCAGAAACTACGAACAATGAAAATTGCGAAATACCCAGCCCCTAATCCACAGAATCAGAAACGCAATCTCTAAAAACTATCCTAGAATTTCTGAAGATAAACATAGCGAAAAACTAACAATTCCTGAATGAAACCCCAGGTTTTTATGACACTGCAAGGAAGGAAAACAATAAGAAAGAAAAAATAAAATCCAATGATAGAATTCAAAGAATTTCAGAGAAAAAAATATCCAATGATGGAATTCAAAGAATTTCAGAGAAAACTAGAAAGATTGGGTAAAGGAAGAAAAATAGAAAACCTGCAGGCTTTGGGTTGCGTTGGGGGAATTTGATTCGCGGTATGCGTTTCATCATATGAGTTCCAGCCATCTTTCAATCCCTCTCTCCCTCGCGTGATTCCAGATGAATTACTTTCCGCGGATGATGTGGAAGACCTTCATCTTGTTTATTTGGGTCAATATGACCAAAAAGCCCTTTTGTTAGAACTTCGAAATCTGTTAAGAGCACGCCTGTGTGAAAGTCCGTAGTCACACGCATCAACAAGAGGCCTAATATTATTACATCAACTTGCAGGCCTCTAATACCAAACCAACTTGGTGCAATATAGTTTGTTTGTTTAGAGAATTTCGCATGTTAGAGATACAATATTGTTAGAGGGGCAGCTTGGTACAACAGTAGAGTTGTCCTCGCCTGACTTTGAGGTCACGGGTTCAAGGCACAATGATAGAATTGTTGTCTTGTGACTTTGAGATTATGAGTTCAATGTACAATAATAGAATTGTTGTTGTGTGATCCTGAGATCATGGGTTCAAGGCACAATGAGAGAGTTGTTGCCGTGTGATCCTGAGTTCAAATGTTCAAGGCATGGAAACAATCTCTTACAAAAATGCAAAGTAAAGCTGCATACTATAAATCTTAGTAACCTTTCCCCGAACCCCACATATAGAGGAGCTTTGTGCACAAGGCTGTCCTTTTTAGGAATATAATATTGTTGATCCACTTGGTATCAACTTACGCTTTTAGGTTAAATGTTAATCCACGTATGCCATGGGAGCTTTATGAAATTTAGGTTGAATGATAATTCATGGTGCGTTGGAGTCTCGACACTTTCCATTTATCAAATCTATGGGCAAGAGTCTAAAAAAACCTTATGATTAAGGGTGTGTTAGAAATATAAATATTATTATGTCATTTCCTATCAACTTAATGCAAATGGGTTCTTGTGTATGTTTTGTTTTTAACATTATACATGATGCTCTTTATCGTGGTTGTCTGCCACATGAACAAGTATCCACGGATTGGCTTACATAGGAATACTCCTTCCCTGAAAACTATTCAGATTTTATATATTTTGTCATCTACGATAGATAGCCCGTGTTTGCAAATATGGGCCAATCCCACAGGGACTCACTTTTAAAATAAGGAGTTTAAACAAAATTTAATTATCTAAAACTTAAAGAAAATAACATAATTAAACTAACTATTCAGCTTTATTCAAATGATGCAATTTACATAAATTTTAAGTCTAGAAAATATAAAATAAAACTAATTAAACATCCCTGAATTATATTATCTGTGGATAGCATTGTCCCTAGATAACAATGTCAGAAAATGGATAAAATAAAACTTGAATAGAATAGGGACACAGATGTAAATAAAATAGGGATAGAAATATAATTGAATTTAAAAATATAAGGGCAAAATTGGAATTAAATTAAAATCTGGTTTTTAACAAAAAAAACCAAACAAAAATGCAGCGAGGAAGAGGGAGCCTGAGGAGGGAGAAGAGGGAGAGGGAAGAGGAGGAAAGGGGCACAGGAGCTATTGCAAATTGTCTCTAGTGGATGAATAAGATTTACCACCTTTCAAAAACAAAAGATTTGTCGCCCAAATAGACCACTTTGACTAAAAAAATGACATGTGGAACAGGATTCTATATACAATATTAAGAGATTTTATTTTTACCAATGTAAATGTTGTGATTTAACCTCGATATAGCCTTAGAGGAGGCAATCAACAATGTCCTATATTACTATTAAATGATGGTATAAGTGTCATCTTATAGATATATAGAGATAAACTTCACACACACACACACACACACACACAAAACTTTTATTTTTTATTTATTTTTGTTTGTTTGTTATACTTATGAATAGTAAAACTGAAGCCCTTACGAAGGATACTCAGTACTAATCATAGATTTCAAAAAAAATTAGTAGTTCTTCAAAAGCTCCTAGATTGATTCATGGGCGAACGAAATATATGAAAATTAGGAAATATAAAGATATAGGATAAAACAATATATGTATATTCATAACAGACGCATGATCTTTGATAATTCGGGATCACGTAGAATGCGGTGGGAAGTGATAGATGTAAGTATAGACAATTCTTATATATTGACAATTTTCACGCATTAGCACAATGGTAAAGTTGTTGTCATGTGACCTTGAAATCATAGTTTCAAGGCATGGAAACAGCCTCTTGCAGAAATGCAAGGTAAGGCTGCTGGCTGCCCTTTTTAGTTAACCTGATGTAGCATGGGGGATCGTTCCAGGTCGTCACAAAGCCTCCATAATAGGCACATTAGGTAGTGATTTGTAGTAGCAGAGGCCGTTTTGTTAAATCTCTGCAACTAGCATAGAAATTGTTGTTTGCAGAAACAGCAACAAACTTGAAAACACAAATGAAACTTCATTCTTTGGGTGGCTGTTTCTTTCATCCATATGCCGCATCATTCTGATCATTACTAATTTTCTTTCATCCATCTGCATTGGATCATCTTAAGATTGTCTGTATCCAACTGAAACTTTTCAGACCGACTAAATTAACAGGTTCAGTTCCACCTATCATTTTGAATACTGTATGATCTACAGAATCGTTCTTCTTTTTTTTTTTTTGGAATAGTCAGTGAACTGCTACATTGAGGTGATATTCATTCAGATGTGTCCCCATCTGTGCAATCCATAGAAAGTTTCTACCTCTTACAGTTTAAGACAAGCAAATGAGGAGCAATAAATACAAGTAGAACATTAAGTATCAGCTGGAATCTTGTTGTACATGCAACATGCAACAGATACTCAGAGCTCTTGCATGTGCCATACATCTGGTCAAAGGTATCCTCAGAAGCTAAGTTATTCTCCAACCAGATGCATAAGAAGGCTCAAACACTCCTTTGTCAAGTCCAGCAACTGAGAACCAAAATGGGTTTCATTTGCCGCAGCTAAGTCCTATAAAATCAGATTCACACCGCCTCTGCGGATCATTGCAGCAACCTGCAGAGCCCTCGAGAATTCAACAAAACCTCACTTTTAACTGTGCAAGTTAACCACGTATGCCAGCCTCTGCATTAGCAGACCTTCTCACATTAGAAAATGTCTCTAGAGTCTACAAACCCATTTGGAGCTGCAAAATCCAAGACGCCAAAAACTTTGTTGTCTCAAACCAGTCCTCCAATTTCAGATAAGCTTGGGTTTCCAAGGCACGCTCCATCAAGATTCATTTCAAGAATTCCAGTTGGTGGTGAAGCCCACATGAGCGAAATCTTTGGTTTCTTAATTTTTGCATTTGGAATTTCATCCCAACACCTGATGATTTCTTTAGCAGATGCGCCTCTAAACTCCATATGCCGTGACGCCCAGAAGCAAAGTTGATTGATAATTTGCTTCAGAGCTTCTACATACAGAACAAAGGCAAAAATCGAAACATAGTTCCATTAAATCAGGACCAGTCATTTTGCAGCCCCTGGCCTCAAACATTGCGGATAACCAAAGGCATACGTGCTTAAGGTCTAGATTGTCTTTGCCTTTAACAGGCCATGATCCAGGAAATTGTTCGCATAAAAAAATCCTAATCCTAAAACCTTGAAGTGGTCAATATTGATTACTTTGTTTCATAACTTTCTGAGTCATCATTTTTCCTGAAAGAATAGCAGATAGATATTCCAATGAAGATTGGAATTAGAGTTTCAATGTGGATCGATCAGTCAGTAGAAGAAAAAAAGATACATCCGATTGGCGCAATGGCAAAAGCCATAATGTGACCTGAGGTCACGGGTTCAAGGTGTGGAAACAGCTTCTTGCAATAATACAAGGCAATACTACCTACTATAGGTCCTTGTGGTCCACCCCTTCCCCAGACCCCACGTAGGTGGGAGCTTCGTGCACCAGAACTGTCTTTTTTAGTTACGTTGACCAGTCCTTTCTGTAGTTGGTTTTGGACAACATTTTTATAGAATTTTTATTGTCGCATTAGCTACTTGCCCTTCAATATGTTATGTAAGCTGTGTGTGTGTGTTTGGCAAGTATTTGTAGGGTAAATTGATCGTTTCAATGCACCCTTTTTAAATTTTTACTGAGTAGAAATGTCAGTTACCTTGTAACCCACTATCGTCTATCTAAACTGTTTGAGGGTTAATTCATAGCAGGATAGAACAATCTATTTTAGCGTTTTTAAAATTTATGGATAAAGATAAAATAGGATGCTAGGCGGTATCCCTTTGCTCTAATGTCCCTTCACTTCAATCCTTCATTAAGGAAAATGATTTCTGGACCTGAAAAAGAGCGCCCAGAAAGGATAGAATGTCCCAGGACCTTCTTTGGATGATTGGATCCATTCATCATATTCATCCTGTCTTTCATTTGCTAGTTATCAAATTTCATAAGCATTGGATAATTTTACCTGTACATTTTATTGCTTTTAAATTATGTCTATTGAAATTTTGAACTAAAAAACTACTGTCTGAAAGCTTCCAATGAGCATGATTTTGTTGTCTAAATAGGATAGGCCTAACACGATGAACAGCTCAGATTACCCAAATCAAATGCCCATCTTGATTGTATCCCTTTCAACGTCCTTCCTAGTGTCCCGCTAGAAGAACTCCATGGTGAATGGTGTAAAAGGAGTGGAAGAGGATGAGAATGGAATTTTGATGTAAAACAAAGAAGAAGAAGAAGAAGAAGAGAGTTTTGGAGGAAAATCAAAATGCAGCAACCAAATATTCGGTACTTTCTTTCGTGCCCACCAAATTTCTTTAAGATCTCTGCTCACTGTTAGGTGAACCCGTGAAAATTTTCAGGTCAAATGCACTTGCTTGGAAACACCAAAAATGCAGAGACCTAAAAGTAAACGAAGAAAGAGATTTTCAAAATGGTGAAAAAAATTACAGAGGCTACCAGGGCCCTCGAAGTTTATACGCGGTGGGATAACATGACGCAAATTCAACCTTGTAGAAGAAGAGGACAACCCATCAATGGTCTCTGCACAAAGGCCCAAAAATCTGCAAATTAGAGTCTTGTTATGAAAAATATCGATCAAGACAGAGACCGGTCCACATAATCATATCCACCTAAACCTTGGGCAAAGCCGGACGTGTCTTTTTTCCAAATAGAAATTAGTATAGATGATTTTTAGGTCATCTTTCTAAAGTTTATAGGTTCAAGGTATGAAAATAATCTTTTACAAATTACAAGGTAAGACTGCATACTCTATACGCTTGTGATTTGCCCCTTTTTTAAACTCTGTGTACTCCATAGCTTCATGTAATGGGACTGCCCTGTACAGGCCAACATATTCTTTATCTAACTGGACATAGGCCCTGCTTGGCCTATTGATATACATGGGCCATGAACCAAAATCCTACACGTCCAAAGAACTCAAAAGGCAGGTGGGTTTGCAAACACCGTGTTCAGGAGCATCCACTGAGGTCCTTGGCTACACCATCCAAAAGTATTTGCACATAGACCATTACATAATTTTATTTGAGTCCCAGTAAGTGTACACGCTTAGTAGCTTGCATGGTACAATATTTTTTACACATCTTTGCCATCCATTATATTTAAAATACCAAAAAAAGTTGAGTCAGTAGAAGTCAATTCATTAGGACAATCTTAGCCACTCATTTTAGATCTTTGAAAACTTAACAAAAACAGATGCTCTTGACCCGAGAAACATACACTAAAAACATTTGATGAGAACGAAATTTAATTTCTAGCCTCTCTAGGTCATTCCTAATATGATAAATAAGTTAGATTTTACAAAAAATATGGTATCATGCAAAAATAAGGCTTGTATTCTTTTCTCTCATCAATGTACACTTCTAGCACTTATAACTTTTCCTCCTTTATTTTTATTTTTTTTGAGGAAGTGATATGAGGAGGCAAATGAAGGGGAGCCTTGGCACAACGGTAAAAGTTGTTATCGTGTGACCTTGACGTCACGGGTTGAAGAAATAAAAACAGCCTCTTGCAAATGCAAGGTAAGGCTGTATATTTTTTGCCCTTATGGTCCGCCCCTTCTCCAGACCCTGCATTGGCGGGAGCTTCGTGCAATAGAGCTGTCCTCATATGGGAGGCAAAGAACCACTCCGCACTGGCTGTCATAAACCCTGAATTGGTATTTCAAAACGAGCTCTTGCGTGGGCATTCTCTTTGGAGACTCCATAACGAAGAAGCCAATTACGCAGAGAATACGTGCTAGATCATCCTAAATCCTATCGGTCTCTGCGCGTATACATGGTAGAGTGTTGATTTTGAGAGGACCCACATGGAACTGGTGCGTATCTGCCAGTCATCTCATTTGTAAGATTTAAGCCCAGAAAGATTGGCGTTCTAGTTCTACTCAGAGAAACTTCAGACGAGGCTTGATAAATCAAGCTATTAGAATCATCTGATCAAAGTGGGGCAATGGCAACTGGACAGACACGGACTAGTTGGCAGAATCATTGAACTCGCTGAACTGAAACTATAGGCCCAAAAGTGGCTCTCAAGAAATAGTCTCAACAAACCACTGTCAGTGGAAACTCGGGCAAAGACATGCTCAAGAAAGTCAAGCAGACACCTGAGCTTGACTGTAAGCATTTGATTTGTGGCCCGACTGATTCCAAAAGTTTGTGGCCTCTTTGTTCTGAACCCTTGCTTTCATTTATTAGGAGAAGATCCACTCAACCGAAAAGTGCCATAGAAGATCACATCTTTACAAGAAAACGACATGGTTTTACATCTTTAAATAATTTAAAGGGTTGGCCCACAAGTTCTAAATTGGTCTAAGCCAATTTTCATTTATTGAAGCACAAAACTGCCATTGATTGGAAGTAATTTTAATGAAAATTTGCCCCTTAAGAGTGAATTTTACTTCAGGAATTCTGGCGTGGAGGGTGACGATTACACTGGGAGAGCGGTACTTTTGCACGAGGAGCCTACATAACATTGATCCATGCTATTCATCTGCAATTCCTGTTTCTAGATATCTAGTTGTAACAATCCTATAGTTTATCATGGTTTAAATTGAGAGGGAGTGAAAAATCAAATTTCATTGAAAATTGAGATCTTAAAGTAAACTTACAAAATACTGAGAATTTAACTTTAAAACCTTAAAAATCAGAATGTACGCGAAGAGAACTTTTCAACGACATTAATTTTGCACAAAACAGAGGTTGAAGATAGAAAAATCCAAATTTTTACTAAATATCAGATAAAGCCAAATTGATAATGGCACCCACTCTCAACCGATTGGCCCCACGTAACGGCCAACTAGAGGGAGTTCTGGCTACCTGTTGAAGAGGCCAGTGGAGCTCACTGCCTCTGCTGCTCGATTTCTGATCTTCTCTCTATCCCTCCATCCCTCCCTCATCTCGTTTCTCCATCTCACCTACATAGCATTGCTACACTCATCATCCTCACAGCTGCATCTCTCTCTCACTAGGTATTCCTTTACTATAACAGTTGGTGTCAGTTTTTCCATCACCGGTGACTGTCACCGGCACAGTTAGGATTTCCACCTCGGCCGGCTATTTCCCTCTCTTTTCCCTCTCCTCTTTCACTCTATCTCTCTCACCATAGTTATCTTTCATCGCCGCTACGACCGAAAACCAACTTAGGTTTTCATTTGTTTTTTCCCCTTTTTTCAGCACTAAATGGCGTCAAAATCACTCCAAATTTTAAGGGAGTAAAGGTAAGAACAAGATCTACAAAACCCGTGTTTCACTTTCCTGGAAAAATGACGCTTTAAAACCTGTAATTGTCGTTAGTGACAACTGTTTTCCAATTGTCTTCTCCAGCGACAGTGATTAGATTTCGGTGCCCACAGTCACTCGGCGTGGCCAAAATGGGATGGAATCCTCACAGAATAAATTACGCATCTATGTTAACAAAAGTTCAATTGAAGATTTGATGACTGTTGAATTTTTTATCTAAAGACAATCCATGAATAATACGATACCTTATAAATCTAACCATTGAAAACACAATCAAATAACATATCTACGAATGTAATTATGTGAATTGAATGTTAAAGACAATTTCGGTTAGAAATAATGAGTGAAAAGCTTGTTAAATATATAAATTCGATCATATTGTTAAATTGCATATCTAATCACTCTAGTGCTTAGATCCATGTAATTTAGACCTGGAACATTAAATTTGATTGATCGGTGTATGAAATTGACTTTTTCAACACCCAAAGATATCTAATATGAGGTTAAACGGCATATCACGAACAATCTAACAGCTCAAAGTAGAATTTTAATGATTGATTGATGATAAAAGCCATGATCTGTGATTTTTAATTGTCGAACAACATCTAAATTGACCTGTAATTGATTTCGGTGAACCTGAGCCATTAGAATGAGGTGAATAAATTCTAAAATTGCTAAGTTTTCACATATATATTGTACTTATGCATTGTTTTATTAAATACATATAATTAATACACTTAAAATGTAGTTGATGAAATATTTTGAGGTTGTAAGTATAGCATCCTTATAATTTAAACTATGTGATGACATTTATATTGTGAATGAGATTGTTAGGAGACAGTCTCTATTTTTATTTAAACATAAAATGATGACTTCCAGGTGAATCGTATCACATGCGTTAAATGTGCATTATCCTATAAATAAGAAAAACTCTATCAGTTTTGCCATAAAAATAAAGGGATTTTACGATTATACTTAAAATGGTAAGGTAGATAGCAGGAGTTGATTTATAACTAAATTTTGCGCATTATTTATATTTGACATCTCATTCAAATTTAAATAAAAAAATATTTTTTAAACCATAATTAGGATCTGATTATGTGATTAGTGGGCGACTAATATGTTGATGATGGTACAATGGTACCTAAAATTTTCATGCATTGATTTGCAGAGTATTTGCTTCAAATAGGCACTTTCACTTGATGGACACTACGATAGGAGGGTTATAGGAATTGCCACCCACCTTTCAAAAGTTGGTATTTCAATACTAGGCCCTAATGGCAAGATTTTGAGTGTGACATCATAGGGAGGCTGCACTATGCGATCCATTCTCCTCACATGTGAGACACTGACAAGTTTCACGTGGTTGGTGTTAGTGTTTGAGTATGCAATGTCCCACTATTAAGCACTTGCCACGACATAGTGATCTATGTATTCATTTTGCTACAGTGTTTCATAATTGGGCAATTATTGTAGTGTTACAGTGTCCCATTATAAGGCAATTGCTACAAGTTAATTTTTAGGCACAAGGCATATGATAGGGTCATAGATGCCCTAACCACTAGATATGACAATACCTTGGATGATTTGAGAGTTAATATATTTATATTTGCATGCTGAGAATTAATATGTTTGATATAAATTGACAAGAACTTTCATATATCTTATTTAAATTGAAATTTTAGCGCTTAACTAATTTATCATTAATTTTGTACACTTATTTGAAAAGTATGCAAATGATATATTACAAATTTATATTGATAAATTTTAGGAACCATACCTAAGTATGTTTCGCTGTGTTCAGGAGTGCATGGATGTAAATTTATATTGATGATCTTAGTTTTACCTACTGAGTATATTCCTCTATACTCACCACACCAACTCTAAAAATAAACACGAAGAAGAGAAAGACAAGAGTATTGAGATCGAACATAGGATAGTTAGAGAGAATATAGACAATGTATGTATGATCTATATATTTTATAAATATTGTGAGATAACTGAGTAGTTATGTAACTGTGAAAATTATCTAAACATGTATAAATATGTTTAATGCATATTGGATTGTGGGATATAACAAGACAGAATTATGAAAAATGATAAGTTTTGACTTGTTATATTTGAACGTAAAAATGTTTCATTTCAGAACTCATGAATGTGTTTTGATTGGTCATATGACACTTTGGGTTTTCCAAAAAGTCTTTTTAAGAAAAATGTTTTCCCTATTTGTTTTTCAAAAGAAATTTTTAAATAGAAATCCCGCCTTTTGAAAATAATTTTTAAAAGGCATTTGAAAATCCAGATCATCACACTAATGGACCAAAAATCATGCCAAAACAGAACCTCTAGCATCCAAAGAAGAAATTTTGATTTGTTAATTGGCGACGGCCGTGTTTGTTAGAGTTCCTAACCCATTTTGGCAACCAAAAAGAACTTATATTTATATGCTAATTTTACATGACTTTCATCCCCTACACATCCAAAGGCAGGTGCTCCAAATGAACGGCATGGATCAGCGTTATGCGAGGCCCATCATGCAAAAGTGAGGGCGGTATTATGGTGTTGTCACTCTCTACACCAGCATTCCTTCGTCATTGGAGTCCATAGCTGCAGAAGAAGGTGCCAACATGTGTCCTGCTATCAATGTTGATGACCGGGGTCCAGTTAGGCTAAACATTTTATGACAAAACCTAGAAATCGTAGAATGGGGCTCAATAAAAACTTAAAGTTAGAATCAGCGTTTGTATCATGTCATTGTTCCAATTGATCTCCCAACTGCATAAACATTACCAAATGTTTGGGAGAAACCCAATATATGATGATACATAATAATGTGCTAGGAATAGCCCTTTGTACTTTCTTGTGTGGAAGGTGAGCTTATGACTTATCTGACTAGCAGGGATGCAGACCTGCTCTTATACAAAGGAAAGTGCCTACCCTACACCAATCAAGAAACCGATAGTTTTTCTCTGTTCATGACTGCTTGGCAGTGACTTCTTGCCCCTTGGCTTGAGCACATGGGCATATCTCAGCGCCCTTGCTAACCCCAAGAAAAAGCCAGCTCCATTGTATGAAGTCCGAAGTCTCCAATGTGTGAGGTTACTAGAGTCTATAGTACACAGTTTTACTTTGCATTTTTGTAAGAAACTATTTTTACACCTTGAACTCTGACCTCAAGGTCACACTAACTACAATTTTACCATTCTACCAAGGCTCCCCAAGCATTTGGTTCAATCCCTTTAATTTCTTCACTCACTAACAATTTTTTGTAGATGACTCGTTTTAAGTGTTTGCTTCAATGGCTAGTTTTTCATTACTAGCCCCCTAATTGGTCAAGGTTCTGTACTTTGTATTCAAGTGAGAAAAAGTGGATAGGGTCATCCAACGGAATTGATTTTGGTTTTGGTGGGTTGGTTATCTTAGATGTGACCCAGAAGATGAACGATTTGGATCAACAAACTTCTTAGTACTGGATGTATATAAACCGTAAACGCATGTATCGATTTCAAGAAGATGGTGAGGGAAATACAAAGTTTGATGATGGTGCAGTACAACTTATGAGACATCCAAAGCAGTAGGTTACGAAAGTGTTTGTCAAAAGAATATCAGAGAAAAGTGTGTGTTAGGGCGAGTGGTCTGCCTGGCAATGGCTAAAAGATAATGCATGCCGCCCTACGAGGGAGAGAGTTTGACAGTCAATTGGATTTTTGGACCATTCGTCTTTTTGGCCACTAGCGAAACGGAAAAGTTGTCATCGTCTGACCTTATGGTCAGGGGTTTAAGGCGTGAAAATAGCCTCTTACAAAATGCAAGGTAAGATTGCGTGCTATAGACCCTTGTGGTCCATTCCTTCTCTAGACCCTGCATAGACAGGAGCTTCGTGCATTGGGGCTACCCTTTTATGGGTTAGGTTTCTGGCCTCAAAACCTTGGAGCCCAAACATTATAGTCCTAGTCCTCTAATTGGTCAAGATTCTACACCAATGGAGCGAATTAACCAACCAAAATTGGCTTTAGTCATTATGCATTGAACAGAGGTAGAGGCCTCTGTAACGGTCGGGCGATAATAAAAAGTCATAGCAAAACCCGTAGCCACTTGTACTAAAAAACAAGTGTGATCCCTCCTAGACAATGGAATATGTTGACATGGGGAGGAACCCTCGGGTACTGTCTTATTCAATGTTTGTTTAATTACTCTTTTACTTGCAAATGCAATGTAAGCATTGGGTTCAGCAATAATGATATCTCCTAACATACCAAAACTTGCTGCTCCAAAATTTGCTTGGTTCCAAAATGTAGAATCTATGTTGAATCACCATTTGGCGGGGTTACTAGGACTTGGGTCTCTTTCAAGGGCGGGATACCAAGTACATGTATTTGAATGTAGCAGACAATAGCGGGGCTCGAGAATTGATGTGTATTCGAATCATAGGAGCTAGTAACCGCATATATGCTCATATTGGCAATGTTATTGTTACTATAATAAAAGAAGCAGTACCTAATATGCCTCTTAAAAGATTAGAAGTGGTCAGAGCTGTAATTGTGCGTGCATGTAAAGAACTCAAACATCATAATGATACCATGAGCGCTTTAGGGAGTCCCCAAGATACGTTTTTAGATGCCACTATATAATTACAACTTATCTTTACTTAATAGGTATAAAACACCCTACCCATATTCCGAGACCATACAAGCCTGTTACATGAAATGCGCCAAACCCAAAGCAAGCCACCGCTGAAAAAAATAAATGAATTCCAAAAATCTTGCACAAATCCAAAGAGGGTTTTCCAATACGCTCATCACAAAATATTTCTAGATCGCTGCTAAGAAGCACAAATAATTGGGATAGACCTACATATTGTCCATACCCATGTGAGGAAACCTGGCAACATTAGGACACTATCGGGATAAGTTCAAACAAGATAAGAATTGATAAGGATCATCAAGATAAGGATCAAACAAATAGGAGTCCATCATTATCTATGTGAAGAAAATCCTATATATATATATATATATATATATATATATATATATATATATATATATATATATATATATGATACTAGGATTAGGTGTGTAACGGTTGAGAGAGTTTGTGCTTATGAGGGCTGGAGGAGGCTCTGAGCTTTGTCCACAAATCTTCTTTGCAAGCACCATATAATTAGAGCCGGTGATCCAACTATTCAACTTTTTGACAACATCTTAGATAAGCAATAGAATTGGATGATCTAAATCTTCCAGTTCGTTAAGATTTTATGATACTTGGCCCAGGCCTAGGGAGTCCCGATGCATGAAGCTCCCACCTATGCAGAGTCTAGGGAAGGGGCAGACCACAAAGATTTATAGTATGCAACCTTACCTTGCATTTTTGCAAGAAGCTGTTTTCACACCTTGAACTCATGACCTCAAAGTCATACGGCAACAACTTTACCGTCGTGCCAAGGCACCCTTTGGTATACTTGGCCCAAGCATTATTGGATAAAATTTCTTGTGTCTTTCCTATCGATCTCTCGATGCATGTATGGTAAAGAAGGTTGATTTAGTTAACTATCACGAGAGGACCCACATGGCCCAGGTCCGGTGTATGCTAATCAGGCATCCATTAGTAAGATTAAAGCCTAAAAAGACCGATGTCCTAGTTCTTCTCAGACTAACAGACGAGGCTAAATAGATCAGGCGACTGAGACCATTCAATCAAAGTAGGCCCAAAAGTAGCTCTTAAGAAAGAGTCTAAACAAGCTACTGTCACTAGAAGTCATGCACATGCAAGTCCAAGAAGAAATTGAGTTTGATTGTGAGCCGTAAGCATTTGATTCGTGGACTGACCGACTCCAAAAGTGATGGCCTGTTTGTGGAAGACCCATTCAACCTGAAAGTTCCACAGAAGATCACAACTTCGTAAGAAAGCGACGTGATTTAGCTGTGAGATAAGCCAGAAATCTAAGTCGTTGCAGTGAAATAGGAATTCCCAAGCAAGTCCAATAGAAACAAGAAAGGCTTCAAATCAGTAATCTTCATTTCTGGTCCTCTCTCTTCATTATTGGTCATTTACTTTGAAGGAAGGTCCCTGAGTCTTACCGCGTACTAGACCCAACCTGCATTGTACGCGTTGTTCAATGAGATGGACTGGAAGATGCACAGCATTCTTTCAAAGAGATTTGGCCCATTCACAGCAGAGTTTACAAACTCTTGAGTTAACTCGACTCCGTGGCAAAGTGAGCCTCTATCAATTAACTCGCAATGAGTCAAATGCACTTACAGGTTGGAGTAGGATTGGAGCTGGGTTTGATATTGAGAGTCCCAAATTGCACTAAACCTCCTGCCAACCTTATACAGTGTCGTTACTTAGAACAATGAAATTTGGTGTCTACAAGAATGCTAAAGTAATGAAGGGGAGCCTTGGCACAATGGTAGATTTGTCGTCATGTAATTTTGAGGTTACGGATTCAAGGCATGAAAACAGCCTCTTGCAAAATGCAAGGCAAGGCTGCATAAAATTGACCCTTATGGTTCACCTCTTTCCCGGACCCTGCATATGCAGGAGCTTCGTGCACTGGGACTGCCCTTTATGAATGCTAGAGTAATCATTTTGAAGATCTCGATTACTCGAGTTTCTTAGACTCACCATCGTTCCACTCCGAGTTAATCAACTCGCACCCTTTCGAGTGGAGTCTCGGGCTTGTAAAATATGGTTCACAGTACATTATACATTCGTTAATGGAGCCTTAGTTCCAGAAGAAGGCCCCAATAATGCAGGTTTAAGATTGGCAATTTAAAAAGTAGTGGTTAGTAAGTCAAGCAAATCTATCGCAATCCAACCAACGAAATGGGGCGCTGCGTAGATGACAGACTGAAAGATTTTCTAATCAAAACCAACTCATGTTTATTGTCTAATGAGACTCCCCCATCAACGAATAGATTCATATTTTAGCGTTCATATTTCAAACTTTCAGGTTGTCTTACTCTTTCCAGTGCCCGCATTCCCAAGGACTATAGTTTATCTGGTGTGCCATTTATCAATCAAATCTTCTTCTGCCACGATCCATGTGACCTGTGTTCTTGAATTATAGTAATGTTACATCATTATCGCGGTTAAAATGGAACAATTCCCTTAACAGCTAAGGCCTATGAATGTTCATTAAATCTTCGGAGATGGTGAATAGGGGTTGAATTTGTT
Source organism: Warburgia ugandensis (assembly GCA_035236585.1). NCBI lineage: Eukaryota > Viridiplantae > Streptophyta > Magnoliopsida > Canellales > Canellaceae > Warburgia > Warburgia ugandensis. The sequence goes on from CP141134.1 coordinate 71,756,960, forward strand.
GCTTGACACAGGAATTGCTCCAAACGACCGGAGTCGGAGAGATCAGATGAATGGGTCGAGTCAAGCAAAGATGGGGGCTCTTGACGTAAAACTGCAGCAGTAGAAGGCAATTTGTGGTCGTTACCTGCCCTGCCGTACCACAATGATCTGTGCATATATAAGGGTGAAATCTCTTTGACGATTGCTTTGTTTAGTAGGTAAATTCTAATGTTGCAGTAGTTAATTCATTGTTTACATCTTAATTTAGTCGTAAGAAGTTACTTAATTTCCAAAAATTCATGGTGAGTAGGTTTGCATTAACAATGTCTTGTTTGTAAGACTTGTACTTAACCAACTCAGCTCAAGTGCTCAAACCCATGAATATATGCTACTGTAGAGGCAGAGTGCGCTTGACTCATCCCCCCCACGTTTTCTGATTTCTCATGAGCTCCACCCTAATGTTTCTCAAACTTTCTGAAAATTTTCCTCCCCAAATTACTCTACACTCCAAAGCCTATGGGACAGTCTCGGTGCACGAAGCTCCAGCATATGTGAGGTTTGGAGAAGGGCGGACCACAAGGGTCAATAGTAAACAACTTTACCTTATATTTTGTAAGAAGCTGTATTTATTCTTGAACCCGTAAACTTAAGGTCACATAATAACAACTCTATTATTGCACTAAAGCTTTCCTTCGCTGCAGTGCGAAGTAGGCATATTTACATGTGAAAGAAAGTCAGGCCGGAACTTTTAAAAGACGTGACAAGTTAGGAACAATTTGTAGACTCTTTCGGAATCTGGGGTGCACAAAAACCTAAGTGAATCAAGAAATGAGTTAGAAACATGTACTCTGCAAGCAAAACGTGTCATGTTATCTATGCTGATGACCGGGTCCAACTATACGTGTTGGTCCAAGGATGGTGCCCAATAGAAACTAAAGTTAGAATCAGTGGCTGCATCATGTCATTGTTCCAACTGATCTCCCCACTGCATAGTCATTACCAAACGTTTGGGAGAAACCCAATATATATATTTTTGGTAGGCTAGAAACCCACTAGAAGATAGTAAAAATAATGTGCTAGGAACGGCTCTTTAATTTCTACTTCCTTGTGTGGAAGGTGAGCCCGTGACTGACCAAACAAGTAGAGATCTAAGCCTAGCCTATACAAGGAAAGTGCCTACCCTAGAGTAACCAAGGACAGTCTTTCTTTGATTGGCACTGCCCGACAAAGGCCTCTTTGCCTTGGCTTGGCGCAGATGGGGTATATCTCAGCCCCCTTTGCTAACCACAAACAGTCCCCTAAATCCCTTTTAACTTGTCTAATGCTTCACTCACCAACTGTTTGTTATTGATGTCTCATTTAAGTGTTTGCTCAAATGGCTGGTTTTTCATTCCTAGTAGCCCCCTAAAAATTGTTCCTTTTATACTTTGGTTTTGAGCGAGAGAACTAATGGTTAGGGGCATCCGACGGAGAAGATTTTGGTGTGCCACTTATCTGAGATATGGCCTACACATGAATGGTTTGAATCGACAAAAATCCAGGCACCCGACGTCGATAAATGCATGTTCTGATTTCAAAGGTCAAGGTGAGGGATGACACGCAACTGATGATGGTCAGTAAAACCCCTGCCACACAACCGAGATGCTCTAGCCCTGCTTCCTACGAGTAGCGTATCTACCAATTTCACCATGGTGGCTTGATCGAAACAACAATAGCTCATGCCATGTTCAATCGTCGAGATTGATGAATTCTATGTAATCCATTTGAGGAAACATTAGAATCGAGGCAATGAATAAAAAAGCCCTTCAAATAAATATTTGAAGGTTTAATAAGACTTAACTTAGTATTGTGGCTTGGTGTTAGTTTTAAAAACCTGGTTCCTCCTGGTATAAGTTTCCTAGAACCGGTTGAAATTAGAGGGTTATGCTCTCAATAGAGGTATAGAACTTCAAATTGTTCTTTTTTCTATCTCTTTTTTTGTTTCTTTTTTTAGAAGGGGAGCCTTGGCGCAATTGTAAAAGTTGTCGTCGTGTGACCTTAAGGTCACAGGTTCAAGGTGTGGAAAAAGTCTCTTGCAAATGTAAAATAAGACTATGTACTTTAGACCTTTATAGTCCACCCTTTCCCCGAACCCTGCATAGACAGGAGTTTTGCTCAGGGCTGCCCCTTTTTTATTTTTATTTTAAAAGCAAATCGATGCCATCACGCAAATTATAAAGCAATGGGGAATCAAAGCGTTTGTCAAAAGATCAGAGGAAAAGTGAAAGAAGGTGTATTAGTGCGAGCGTGCTGCACGTCAGTGGCCAAAAAGATAATGCATGCCACCCCACCCTTTATGATCATCCAATCATACAATCAGTTGGAATTTTGGAGTAAGCGGCAAGCCTTTCCTTTAGACTTTCATCTGCAGGGCGCCACACATTATGCAATCCTAGTCCTCCAATTGGTCAAGATTCTAGGCTTCTAGCCACTGAAACGTACTTCACGGATTGTCCCATCGAGTCAACAATGGCTAACTTATCCCAGGCTCCACAAATACAACAAAGATTATGGCTGCATCTGTCTCCCACCTTAACTGGATGATTCCTTCGATGTTCCAACGTATCAAATGACATGTGGGACCTGACATTGATCGTCAAGGTCGTCAATCTCAGTTTAAATTACACTATTGAACTGGTCCACATACTTTCTACATGTAATATAATCATGATTTCTTAAACAAGTTTGCAATATTAAGACATCATGACCGAACATCAACCATCAAGTCCACAAAAGGCTGAATCGATCAACTTATTTATCCACGTTTCAACGGCAATGCAGGTATCCGTTATTATCAACCGTGCCCGTCTGCGTCGGTCTATTTCGTAGTTTTTTCTTATAAACAAACGTCAAAGTTGAAGGGGGTGACGAAAACCCAACTTTCTACTTTATTTAAGCTGAATAGACCAAACCCAAATTGGACACACAAATCACAATCAGTTACCTGTTCTCGTTTCTTCACACCTTGTGGGCCACCAGTTCAACGACTACGATTGTCCCTTCGACTAAGTCGTGCAGTATGCTGTGACTCTGAGAGTCATTCTAGCTTGGTTTGTTTAAGTGGACCGTCGTTAATATATGTTAAAAGAATCTTAAGCTAATGACAAGGCAATTGCCACCAGTTCTACCACCATAAAATGTGTATAAGTAGACTGGGGTATGCACGAAACGTCAATGGGGAAGGTTCTGATGGTCGTCGAGAGAGCCTGTGGCAGGGTATTATTTCACTTAGTCCACACGTTTTACCATTTTTAAAGTTGAATTGGAGCCACCGGATTAAAGTTAGTTTCGCCTTTTAACTATCCGATAAGAGCTACAAAACATCGGTAGGATTGAATTCGGGATCACCAACTACTAATGGGATAGGTTTTGTGTAAATCAATCTACTAACTACGTTTAAAATAAGATTTCGAGTAACGAAAAAATTGTGTATGTGCACAGGGATTCACTTGATGGGAGCCCCACCTAGGTCACGAAACAGCTCCTAAATGGTCTCGACAAAAAAGGCAACTCTGGTACACGAAGTTCCGGCATATGCAGGGTCTAGGGAAGGGGCAAACTACAAGAGTTAATAGTACACAACCTTATCTTGCATTTTGTAAGAGGGTGTTTCTACGCCTTCGACTTGTGACTTCAAGGTCATATGACAATAACTCCACTATAAAAAATGAAATGGTAGAAAACATACAAAAAAAATGAGAAAGCTTGCCCGCTTGTGTAATGCACGCAAGAGACTTTCACCATGCAGGCATCCGACATGATCCCAAAAATATGGTGGAATTGGATCACTAAATGGTGGAAATCGCATACGTTTCTTTACCTCCAAGCCTATTGATTGCTCCTTGGCGTGATATGTTGGGCTAAGTCCAACATCCTCCCTTAAGAAACCAATTTAATAGGCAGGTGGATTAGAAAACTACTTAACCAATGCTTATAGAGGTTTGCAGTCCACACATTTCTACATGTATGGCAGTGAAAACATATATATTCATAATTCCATGTACTAGAAAGCTTTCACAGAGAAGGCTAAGTGGCACCAAATTCTAGTTTGAACTAACTAAAAAAAAAAAAGTGGGAAATTGTATTTACAAGGCATGGTTCATGTCTGCATAATCAATGTCTTACAAACCACCACTAAATTCGACCTCCCAAAAATGAAAATAAAAAAGGGGTGAGGAAAGGGAAAAAGGAGAAGATGGGGTGGAGATTCATCTACCAGTGTCAACACTGAACTTCAGGAACCTCCATTATACTTTCAAGAGATGGCTTCCACCCCGCGGACTTCTCTCTTCCTCTCTCAATCTCCACCAGCAATTCTTCCAAACTCCTCCCTCCTTTCATCTTGAGCTGAAACATCAACATTTCCAACTCTTCTTTTGTCAGCACAATCTTCACCCTGAGACCACCCTTCTCATAACCACTCTTCTCTAAACCTCCATCTTTGGTGGAACATATCTTTGGCTGTCGATGATCTACTTCTTCTGTCTCCTCTTTCTCTTGGTAGTGTGCACAACTCTGCAAGCAATTGCCCATGATTCTTGACGCCGAAAAGGAATGTAATTTGGGAGTAGAATGTAATGGAACGGGATTTTGGGGGCCTGAAAGCAGGTTTGGGGAGTGATAGGAGAAGCTTAGAAAACCACCTTCAGTGATGGATGGTTTTGCTAGCGATTCCTACCAGTGACTCGAATTGAGAAGGGGGAGGGGGTATTTAAAGAGGCTTGGAATATTTTATTATGGATTAAAAGTAAAGGCACATGAAATGGACTCACTTTTCTTCTCTCTCTCTCTCTTTTCGGTTTGGATTAATTTAAGGAAATTGATTTTTTATTGAGTTTTTTAATGGGTTTGGATTATGTGGACAGTGGAGTGATTTCTGGGGCAAAGTTGTCGTTTTCGTTTACGGTGAAAGGGCGGGTTACCAAGTTTTCTTCGGTGAATCAGATGCTATCTTTGTCTCCTTTGGTAATTGAAATGCCCTTGGAAGTTGAAACAACTACCAAATTAGCCTTTCATTTCCAATTATACTTCCACTTCTTGAGTGGTCGCAAATCTTCTGGAGGAATGCTTGCATGGTGCGCCCCAAATTGATCATGGTGGGCCTCTAATTTGGGTGATCAAAACTGTTCATCTCATTTATCTTATTGTGAATGATTAGTGGTTCTAAAACAGTGCTTATTAGATGAATCCGATAACCGAAATTTATACTTTAATTGATACTAATATGGACGGTTATAACAGGGTTCAAAATGAACTGGTTGAATGTACATTGGTAAATATTCAAATCATTCAATCTTGATGATACTTAACACCCACGATGTCTTAACTTAGAGAAATCATATGAACGGTTCCGATTACTCGCACACCTACTGCCACTCCCTCTCAGCCAAGTGGTTTTTCATATTGCTGTATGTTACACCGTTTGGAAATTGATTTCCAAGAATTCTCCGTGAAAAGTGTCTTAAGCCTTGAAATTGAATTACGCTAAAAACCAAAGAATGGTTCACCGTGTAAGTATTTTGAGTGTCTGGAGTGTTTCAATTTCAAGATAAAATACTTTCAACGGAGAATTCCTTTTCTTGTGAAAAATAATTTCAGCTCATTTCTTGCCAACCAAACGGGCGAAACAATTACTGCAAGAGACTATTTATATGTCTTGAACCCATGATTTCCAAGTCACGCGGCAACAACTCAACCGTTTCACCAAGACTCTGCTTCACAGTAGGCTGTGAAGAGAGCATGAGACATAACAGGACCCACTACGGCCAATCTCCAAACAAAACCTTTTAACTTTTAGGGAGACTAATTGGCACCATGAGAAGCTAAAACTTGTTCTAGTCACGATCTCAACGTGATCTAAATTCCGAATTAGATGACATAACCTAACAGATTGGCCTTTCACACATTTTGCAGACATTTTGTAGCTAACAATAGAAGGGGAGCCTTGGCGCAACGGTAAAAGTTGTCCTCATGTGACCTTGAGGTCACGGGTTCAAGGCGTGAAATCAGTCTCTTACAAAATGCAAGGTAAAACTGCCTACTTTAGGCCATTGTGACCCGCCCCCTTTTCCGAACCCTGCATAGGTGGAAGCTTCATGCACCGGGGCTGCCCTTTTAAGTTTAATTTCGACCATTCTCATATTTTCCTACGTACTGGGCGTCAAACAGAGACTTGGGAACGGGACCCACTAGGCCTGTTAAACCTTTTGGAGTTGAATATTTGCTGCAGCATGAGGGCACATTCTATGATGGACAAACTTATAGTTTGGGTTAATTTTTCTTTACTGACCAATATGATGTACCAAAAGTCTCTAATTCCGATTTCTTTCACAGTATTTTATATTGTTTGGGACATAAACTTATAGTTTGGGTTATTTCATTGACCAATATGATCTACCAAAAGTCTCTAATTCCGATTTCTTTCACAGTATTTTATATTGTTTGGGACATAAACTTATAGTTTGGGTTATTTCATTGACCAATATGATCTACCAAAAGTCTCTAATTCCGATTTCTTTCACAGTATTTTATATTGTTTGGGACATAAACTTATAGTTTGGGTTATTTCATTGACCAATATGATCTACCAAAAGTCTCTAATTCCGATTTCTTTCACAGTATTTTATATTGCTTTCATTAATCTAATTACATCCACTTGCGTTAGAATTGTTTCAAGGGAGTGATATCCAGACATAAGACAGGACATGAACTTAGTCACATCTCCAAGATAAAGGGTCCAGATAATGTTAGCACCGTGATCATTTGATCGCACGACCGCCTGCTCGTAAATGGTGCTTGGCAAGCAGGGTCCTTCAGTTTGCGATCCGAACCGGTCATTTTCTAGGTGTAATCTTAGATAAGTCGCGGGTTATTGATCTGTTCTGTTGGATGATCCTAACCACTGTTATTTCTTGGATGAACAATGGATGTACATATATGAGAAACTTAACCTATAGAGACGCTAATATCTTAATTGGAGAAAATTTTCCAATATTTTTATCTAAATTCTGGCATAGAAAATGAACGGTTTAGATCATCAACCATCAGACCCCACGTTAGTCGTAGTAGCCTATATGAGCAAGACAACGTACTTACGCTTGAAGGGTACTATGGAGATTTTGTAGAACCACAAGGGCGTAAGAGAAATCTTCCCAGCCGGCGAGTCACGGGCGAACAGAATCCCGTGTACTACCCCAATCATTAACCTTCCGAATCGTAAAGCGGACGCTCGGCACTCTCTTTCATTTTCCAACGTCTCCTTTGCGCTTAATTTATGGCCGCCTTAAGCATCAGAAAGGAGTAAACGATAATAATCTTTCATGCTGGATTGGCATGATCTGGACCGTTCATTTTGCAAGCCCTGACTATGTATTGAGTGAGTGTAGTTTCATTATCAAGTTAAAATGTTCCAATCTATCACTAGAAATCCACCAATTGTACGGTTTGATCATGTAATCAAGCGAATTTTGTGCATTAACTACAGGTCATGCTACTAGTCAAGGTTAGTATAGGGCAATTCAGTACACAAAGCTCCCGCAAATGCCATCCGATTCAGAGAAGAGGAGGACAAAATGAGTCTATAGTATACAGCCTTACCTTACAAGGTTAATATACAAGATTTAATCGATCAAAGAAGCTAGCTGAATGTACTGTACAGCGGATGATCAACATTTTGGGGCAGAATCGGTAGCGTCTATCTGGCTCAACGGTAAAAGTTGTCCACCCCTTCTCCGGACCCCGCATAGACAGGAGCTTTGTGCACCGGGACTGCCCGATTGATAGCGTCTATTGACGTCGATCTTCGATGAGATGAAGCTTTAGGATTGAATTAGATCATTCCAATCCAACAAGTGTCCGGGTTCTAGAAGTTGATCAATCTCATCAACACCAAACATGATGATCCTTAGCCGGAACTACAGTATCATCATAATATAATTAGTATTTGTCTCTCTAACTTAAGCCACATGCATACTTACCTAACCTACACTAATACTATGAACTAGAAAAAGGCAGTAACGGGGCAATCTTGGGCCAATGTAGATCAAGATTAAGACGAAAAAACAAGGAACAAGAAAGAAGCTTCCCCGGCAAATGCTACACGAAACAACACTGGGGATCGCTGGATCAAGATATTTTCCTTTTCTATTAACGCTTGTTAACTCACTAATCATAAGAAACATCTCAGGATTTCACCACCAACTTCTGATAACGATCTTGGGCCCACGGATCGGTCCATTCTGTGCCGATCAACATCACGAGATCATATGGACAATCTCCAAATCAAGCAAGCGTCTCCTAAATCACCAGGATCAAATAAGGTTGTATCATTGATCCACGCCTTGATGGGAACATTTTTGTTTTTCTAGTCTCACCAAATTACGGGTCCTCGATGATTCTAGAAGAACTATGGATATTATGAGACATTGATCGGCACCTCCATAAGAAATTTAAGAAAATTAATAGAATTCTACCATCATGGAGAAATAAGTGTTGATCGATGGCTGTAGAAGTTGTTATGTGGGGGCCCACTCAATCCAATTAGCAATCACATCAAAGATTTATGAGCTAGGTGGGCCAGGTTGGTTTGAGATCAGGTGTGATAAACCGTTTTTGGATATACAGCTTATGCTCCATTGTCTGTTCAGATTGAGATTCCGGCAGTGTTCGCCGATCTCGAGGTAGGTGATCAACTGTTAACCGAATGCTATAGTGTAATTTGTGGTGATCGTGCATCCACGTCACGCGAGGCAGTCGACAGGTCTATAGAATTTTAGTTGGATCAAGGTCTTGCCATTCTAATATTATCATAATTTAATCAGAAAACTTAAGATTTTCCTTCCTTGTCTAGAGTGGTAGAAAAATAGCATTTTGAAAAAATATATATTTTTTGCAAATCCTTAAATTATATAAGAAGGGGAGCATTAGCGCAACAGTAAAAGTTGTCTGTCGTGCGAGCTTGAAATCACGAATTTATAGCATGAAAACACTCTCTTACAAAAAAATACAAGATAAAGCTGTGTGTACTAGAGGCCTTTGTGGTCTGCCCCTTCCCCAAACCCTGCATAGGTGAGAGCTTTGTGTGCAGGGGCTATCTTTATTTATAAATTAATTAAGTATGCTTTCAGTCTACTTCGAAGTAATATAATTCCAAGTACGCATGCAGTGCTTATATTCTACTGAAATATTCAAATAAAATAAAAACTAATGCTCATAATACTATTATTAATTTATAACAACCTTTGTTAGAAGGTCAGTGCTCTTGCCGTAAGGTATCAAACTCATGCTTACGAAGTTGCTGTCCTGCTTGATCTAAGATTTTAATATATATTTCATGGTGTGTTATTGTTGAGATAAAAAGAGATGACGTGAGATGAAATGAGATCTAGCTGGAGATGACTTAATCTGGCTTGAAATAACTAAATTTGGCATAAGATAGAGTGAGATGAGGAGATATTATTTAATTATGAGTTGATTTTCAATTTAAATATAATTCCGTCTTAACTCATCTCAAGCACTACTAACAATAAAATGAAGAGATTATTACTGAGAGATGTGGTCCATATAATCTCATATCAAGTTAGATCATCTCATCTCAAGCGATAACCCCTTATGTGACAATAAATCCAAAAGAAATCCTCTAATGAAGGTGACTTAAGTATAAGGCAGCAATGCACGGTCGCTGCTACAAAGTAGGGCCCCCTAGATCAACAAATCAATGGTGGATCTTTCAGCTTTAGTGTTTCCGTGATCATTTTTTCATAAGCTAATAAATTCAAGGGCTTATATTCATCAACAAGAACAAACACATAGCAGGAGCTTGTATTTAATAGATGGCAGATAATTTTTCTATGACACCTATTCTTTGCGTGTTCTACCAGATGAATGGTTGGGATCACTGAAATAAACGGTCCAAATTGTATTTTGTAGGCTGATCTCGTTTCCCAACTGAAGATTTGCACATCCAGGCCATTCAGAAAAGAAAGAAAATTTATGGAAAAAAAAATCCAACTAAAGATGGATAGTCTAAATCAAACTAAAGTTAGTATGAGCAACCTAAAATATCATATCTGGGCTGCTTGCAATGGAAATAAGAATCATGGATTAAGTTGTTCGGGATTAGCAAAAAATTTCCGCTGTTTGCAGCCTAAAAACACAGTTTTAAGAGGAAATTTTTTCAGCTCGGGCTGTTTGTTCTATTTCAGGCTGCAAATAGCTGTGAAAATCTTCACTATCCCAGAAAAACTTAATCCATGATTCCTATTCCTATCGCAGAGAGCCCTGCGTCCTAATCAAGTACTCAAAAATCGTACGTAACCATGACGAGAGGAATGACGTAATAATGTTGGAAAAAATGAGAATTTGAGTATTATTGAAGAACCAAATGTACTTCACGTTTGCATGAAGCCTGAATTCTGCTTTAATTTCTCCATTAAAATAATAATCAGATGACATAAATGTCCACATAACAACTAGTTTATTCCCTTTCATCGCTCGGTAGGAGAGCGACTGGCGGGACAAGTCCTAAATCTATGTAGCCGCTGTCTGGTTGAGAGGTTGGATGATAATATATGTTTTATCTACGCAACTGTTGACCGTTCGATCAATGGGATGGTGGGGCATTGACAATGACGGAGTAAACGATTTACGAATGCATGCATGTGCGTATGTCACCCTAGTGTTCACGTGTCCACCTACCTATGTATGCATCACATGCTGCCATTTATTAAACAAGAGGATTGAAGTAGTAAGAAATGCTTTAGTCGGTAACACCATTATGACATGTGGGTCCAGCTAGAATGATCTGACCGTTCGTAGGTAATGCGGTCGAAGAGATTGTCCGGGCCTTACACTATAGGGGTCGCAAATCAACGGTGGACGCAGAAGTACAAGCGTTGCTGGAAATCCAGTCTGGGTAATAGCTAGCATATGACACGGTGGATCCCATCAGATGAACGGTCTGGATGAAACTAGCGTCCACTGAAAGAAGAAAAGAAGAGGTGGCAGATTGAAACCATCTTCTGGACACCCTCCAACGCCTGTATTAGGAGGCTCCATTTTCTTTGTTGTTTTTTTATTACCTTTCCAACAATACAAAAACGACTATTTTGAAATCAAAATAAATAACAGACTCGTCAAAAAATGCGTCGAGTGGGCCCGCACCCCACTTATGATATATATGCACTGTATAGTAAACTGTAACTCCATGGTTTTTGTTTATTTGCCGAACTAAGTACCAATTGAATGAAGTTCCCACGTATGCAGAGTGTGGAGAAGGGGCGGACTACAATAGTTAATAGTACACAGTCTTACCTTGCATTTTGTAAGAGGCTGTTTCAACGCCTTCTAAGTAAATATCTCAAATGTTCAGACATTCTTTGATACTCAGCTTTTTCTTTTGTGAATGGGAAGATTTTACAAATCAAATAAAACAGTAGATTAAATAGGACTCAACAAAATACCAATGACAAACAGTAGATCCTTGTGAGTAGCAAGAGAGTAGAATCTCCATAATTGTGATTGAAGGAAATCTTGCCCAATCCAATTATGTTCCCAGAATGAGATTATAGAGCCTAATCTAATAAGAGACAGGAGAAGAAGATCTTGGAATAAGTGCAAGGAAAGAAGAAGAAATTATTTTATCAAAGGCACCATTAGAATGAAAATTTTGGTAAAACTGCAGAAGAACATCTACAATGAAGTGCCAACAGGCATTGAAAAATTGCAAAGAAAAGCCACCGGATCCAGGACTACAATTACCGGAGCAGTGTTTAACAATTCTAAATTTTCTCAAAAGAAGTCTCAAGAGTGGTACTGTGACATCTTTGGAAAACAAAGAGGAAAAGTAATTTAGAAATTCCTCAGCAATTGCTTCCACATCTAACATTGGAGTATATTGATATTGATCAAAGAAATTCTGTTGGTAGTTAGAAAGGGACCTTGGCACAATGGTTGAGTTATCGCAATGTGATCTGGAGATCACGGGTTCAAGGTGTAGAAACAACCTCTTGTAAAATGTAAAATAAGACTGCATACTATATATCAGTGCTGGTCCGCCCCTTCCCCGGACCCTTCATTCAGTGGGCTGCCCTTTTTATAAATGCTGCCTTATGAAAGTAAAGATCTATTTTTGTCACCCTCTCTGAGCCACCTTGTTTTTTTTATCTCTGTTTCCGCTTCACTTCTTCTACTGCTGAACTTTTTAGATTGTTCTTGGCCTGCGGTCTTCTATCAAGTTCATCTTGGTTAAGAATTTGTGTCTCTTCAAGAGTATACAATTCATCAATGACTTTTTTGTTTTGTAACACCACCATTTTCCTTCCATTCTCTCTCTCTCTCTCTCTCCCAAATATTGAGTTTGGATTTAACATATTGCAGTGTAGAAGAAAGGATACTTTCAATTGTGTAGGGAATCAGAGCTTCTTTCCACCATTTCCCAATCAACTTCACACAGTTTTGATCTACCAGCCAGGAAGATTCAAATTTGAAATAGAGTTCCTGCCCACTTCTCCGTACTGGAATCTAGGATGATAGCTGAATGATCAGATGTTTCAACTGAATGTTTGATTGGTGAAATATTAGGAAAATGTTCGAACCAGATTGGGGAGACCAGAGAGTGATCTTACCTCTTGAGTGCTGGAGTGTTCCGTTCTGCATGTTCGACCAGGAATATGCAACTCCCAACAGCTGAAAATTCAATAGCTAGCTCAGCACTGTCCATAGAATCTGAAAATAGTTCCAAATGCTGAGAAACAGGAGAATTCACATTGATTTCTTCCTGAAATCTTATGATGTTGAAGTCTCCCTCCCCAACATCCAAGGCAATTTGCAATTGTTGACTTTGCAAAACAGCTCCTGAATAGCATCTGGTTTAAGTGCAGAGTCCACTAGACCATAAACTGATGTGCCAAGGAACACGGATCCATCCGCCACAGAGACACACTTGCAGTGATCACCCATTTACCAATGTCCTTCTCCACCATTGAAACCGAGCTTCCTTCCAAGCAAGTAAAATACCCCTGAAGCTCCCTGGGACTCCTTATAAAGCCACTCGAAATCTCTGTAAATTCCTACAGGTCTGCGAGAAATGGGATCATTTCTTTGAATTTTAGTTTGCAGGAGAACGATGTCCAGCTTGATCAAAAGTATGTTTTGCTTGATGGGTGCTCTCTTTTCCAAGGTATTAGCTCCTCTGAAATTTAACGAAAGCATCTCCGTAGGGAACCGATGTCTAGAGCGGATCTCCTTGATTAAGCCCCAATTACCAGAGAGAGTGTGGGAATTGTGAGCCCTCTTGCTTTTGATCTCTTCTAAGTGAAGAAAAGAAAGATCTAGCCTCCGCTTATCTTCCTTCAAAAGTAACCCCTAGCAGTTGACAAATGTTTTCCTGCTCCAGATCAAGTCTTCTAGCAGGAGTGTTTTGGCTGTCTTGGTGAACAGGGGTAGAGTCATCCGATGGAACCGGAGACCTTCTTTGCGGCGGGAAGCCGGGGGGGGAGTGAGGGATTGAATCTTAGAGGATCATGTTCTAACCTCACCTGAAAAAACTGACTTTTTGTTTTGTCTGTATATGTTTCTCTGACCGTTTGACTGAAACAAACGGCAGCCCCGTCTTTTGAATTCTATTGACCGGTCCACGGGATTGTTTCAGTTCCTCTGTTTGCCGTCGCTCTTGACCAGTAGATCGACGGTGATCTGCTTCCGGTGGGGGATTTTTCTCTTTGAAGCCTATTGAGTTGCAGATCAGCAAGAAATCCTGCCCCGCGTAATTTCAACATCTTACCAAATTTTCTCCTGCAGTATAAAGAGTTGTTCGCTGTCAGATAGTGCAATCAGAGTGTTTAAGTGCCACCCATCATGTGGAACGCAATTGATGGAGACCCAGAAGAGGCCAGGGAGGAGGTTTTAAGAGATGACCATCTACAAATCCTAGAGAAAGGACCAACCGCTGTAAAATAGTCAGGCAATGACGGAATCAGAGAGAGCCTTAGCAGGAAAGAATGATGAGAAACTCAGCGAATCCAGCCGGTCTAACCTCGATGAGGTCCTTCATCTGCTAGAAGTCTCACCCATGGAACAATTTCAAAGGAAGTTGTTTTAAATTTGACATATAGGAATGACAGGCTCAGATTTTCCTAAATGGGCCCTCCTTTGACGCACGTCTCTTACTGTTCGGCCCATTGAACTAGTTGGACTTACTTGGGCTTCTGATTGTCCATGTCCGTCCAAAAAGCAGGCATGCGTCACCAATAGTAGAGCGAGGGTTGGTTGAAAAAGTTCAGCCCCATCTACCAACAAACTAAGTACGTATCTTTTACAGAAGAAATTGGTAGACCATCTCAACCGTCCAATCCGTAAACAATGATGGCACCACATCTTTGAAGCCAACGCGAGAGAGAGAGACTAAAGAGGGAGGAATGGTAGTTTATTTTCTACATTAGCCCTCCAGTCACAACGTAAAACATATGGGCATTTAAGAGAAGCATGATTTCTTTTTGGCTGAAATGCTAAAAAATGAGTGCCTTCCTGTCTTCGTAAGAGAAAAATTTTAGGCCATAGGCTCAGAGACTTCTTCCTCCAATGAATGATTGAGATGAAGGATGAAGTGCAAAGGAATATTTGAGATCAGGAAGGCAAAAAGTAGGATGGCATTGTCCAATTAATTGCAACCAAGGAATTTAGTACCTTTCCGTGGATCATGAATTTACCTTTTTCAGGGAATGGTGGTGAAAATGTTAGCTGGCTATGAGAACTATCAACAGGGCAGAGACTAGAGACATTGACGAGAGTAAACGATCTACAGAAGTATGCATGCAGCCACAGTTTCAACGTACCCAGGATCGGGACTATAGAGACATTGACGACGGTAAACAATCAACATTAACATGTGAATGCAAATATGACGATCTTGATTATCCAAAGCGAGAGAAATCAGATGAAGGGGGCTGACCAACCAAAGGTTAGGGTCACCATGTAAATGTGGGGAACGGCATGAGCAGCAATATTTGGATTTTTCATTTTCTGAATGGACCTTAAAAGCTCAGAAGACATTGGCTCCAAAAATGCAGTCTTGGGTATGGGCCGCAGCTAAAACCGGATGGTTTTGTTTGCACTTGCAAGATAACATGGAGAAGGCTTGCGCAAACCGTAGATTATGAATAATAACATAAATCTGATTATAGACCATATCTTATAAAGTTAACAGTATACCAAGTTAAAGCCTGTTACGAACTTTGCTATACAAACAGAGTTATGATTTCAAGCCCCACCATAAGATCCACAAGCACCAAAAGCTGGTAAATTTATCGAAGGACGGTCCACGTAGAAAGAAATGCAAAAACTACTCATTCTGTTCGTTGGCGCTTCTTGGCAAGGTTTTCAAAGAGCTGGTGTACATCCGCAGATGTCACTGGCTTTGATGTGTCAAAAGATTCCTGCAAATATGAAGTACTAATTAAGCATAGCATTCTGACCAACTAGGCAGAAGAGCATACAGCAGAAAAAGTCAAGCAGCAAAACTCCAGAGTGTATTCCATGAGGAAAGGTGGGTTCTGGTGTAAAGAAGGTATTCTGATGATGACTTGCTACAAATGTGTCCTAAATACAAAACTAGCATTAAAGGTTTCCTCTTGGAAAGAAAAAAGCAGGCTCAGAAATTCGAGAAGATTGCATGAAGCAGTTAGGTAAGTCTTATGACTCCAACGATGAAAACTCAAAGTGCATGTGTGATACACGCATACATACATTCGGTATGTGCATGTCTGAAATGTAATGTGCTTACAAGAAAGAAAGAAAGCGGGAAGTATATCCAAACAAAATGTGTAATTACAAAGAAAGAATACTCGGCAACTTGCCGATATCATTTGGTTGGTGAATCTTCTGGAACCACTTAGCTTTGTAGACAAACACAAAATTGTCTCCAGAAAATCAAAAGAAGACGACCAGTTTATCTATATAACATGCTTAGCTGTGCCAGATATTTTAATTCATATTTGCAAAAGTTTCACTAGAATCTTATGACTAGCAACAGTTGGTCATTTCCTGCAAGATATTATGTTGCCATTTCCAATTTACACAGAAGGTCCATCATTATCCTTAACCAAAAATCATTAACAAGATGCACATAAATAATGGAAAGCATATTCATCATTATTTGTCATCAATAGTCATGAAATTTGTTAGTACAATATCACAGAGAAAAAAGGAAAACATCACACCAACACACTAAGAATTAAACTAACCAGGTCCACTAGACCTATTATGCATCAGGTCATGAGGTGATGCATAATGATTTTATGACCAGGGATGAACTAGGCACATGTTGTATCCGCATGGATGAATATGCATGCCTAACTACATGGTTGATTGCAGTATGTATATGTACTTTACCAAGTAACTTGGTCAAAGACATGTTAATTTTAGTTAAAGGATAATCATGGTTTTGAAAAAACCCAAACAAGCCGCTTAAGTGCCTCATCAGCAAGACTTACACAATCCAGTTTGGGTGTTTATGCTGGATTATACCTTATAATCAGTAATTCCTTACATGATTACAAGGAATAATCCAACATACTTGCATAAATTGGGTTATACAACATTTCCAATTGGGCCCTCAATTAAATATCTCCAATGCTTATACACAAACAAGTTCCTCCAGTATATTTCTATAGAAAATGTAAAATAAACATAAGCATAAACAAAATGGTTGCAACATAAAACACGAACAATCTCACAAAAGCATGTCATGGTAACATGAGAATGCAAATACAATTTTAAAGCAACAACATTTAAAAAAAAAAAGAAAAAAAAAAGAATAATGAAAAGCAAGATCAGAATTTTAATGGATAAAGAGATACATAATTGAAATCATCCCAGATCCCAACTGGGATGCAAGGAAAAAGCCCACCTTTGTTAGCATTTTACTAATCTGAAAGATATTAGTCGAGTATTGTCTTCTTCATGTCACAAAAACTGAGGCAATAAAGAGTCAGTCTCCCGGCTATTATGCCCTCAAAATTATCTCTTAGTTTTAGTGGATGTCATCTACCTCCTCATTAACACCACACTCTCCTCTCTTATGCTTATGCTTCCCCAATTATAAAAATACAATATAAAAGTAATCCTAATGGACTTCTAATGGTTTAGATGATTTTTCCTCAACAGCATTTTGAAAATGTGAAATGATATGTGCATGACCTTGTCTTGAAAATGGGCATTCCCTATTTTGTAAAGAACTTGTTTGACTGGACATTGACTGGGGACTACGATAACCTTTAACAGATAACAAGAGAACTGTACAATAAACAGGAGTGTTGTTGCCAACAGAAAATATCTGTAAACACCAATTTCATGCAAGTGCCGGTAAAAAAAAAAGAAAAAAAAGGATTATCTTCCTGCCAAATCTTGCCAAGATATCCAAAGACTCCAAAGTCAAAACAATACCTTAACTCAATTGAAAATTGGAACAACTGCAGGCAATGGGTTTATAAACATTAGCATTGAGCTTGAATGTTTAGATGCCTTGGTGTTCAAGGAAATGGGCCTGAACACGGCTGTTACAGGCCTCTACAAGTATCTCCAAGCCAGAAACTTTGGGTCATAGCTATGAAATTGTAACAATGGCGTTCCTTGAACCTTAAGAGGCCAGTGAACTCCTGAGACCCTGACCTAAAAAATTGATCCAACCCTTGAGTTCAATGAAGAAAAAATGCTTCACCAAAAGTAGAATAAATGATAAAAGCTCTTATCAGTTCAAAGGAACTATTTGTAGGGTATTAAGCAAACCAGGTACCAGTAAACAGTCACTTATCAAATGAAGTTTAAAGGGAAGATAATAAAACTTGTATCCATTACCAACTAACTTTCTAATAATGTTTGGATTCAAAAGGAATAAATATCAGTTGCCATGCATTTCACTTAGAGAGTTCTTTATAAATATTGTTTAAACGAAACTATACAATCCAAAAGATCGGAATTTTCAAACGTACCAGGAAGGAGTGCAGCTCATTCTTCATGTCAGCAATGCCACTCAGAATCTCAATCTTCTGCACGTGCCCAAGTTTACTGAGAAATTTTTGCTCAACTCCTTCCTGCTCCTGCAATTTCTTCTCCCTCTTCTGCTTCGCCAGATTCTCATATTCCTCAAGCGAATCCTCCCTGTCAATCAGATGGCTAATACCCTTTTGGACATAGTATTCCACGCAACTATCACACCTGCAGAGAAGACCTCTCCAGTTTTTAACAAGAAACATGGGTTTCTTTTTCTCTAAAGCCAATGAAGCTACACATAGGTCCATTCCCAGTGTGCATTTGGAACTTGAGACTTTATCACTGGGGGAAGCATCATTGTGTTCTGAAATTAAATTTTTCTCTGAACTTTCAGCGAGCGAGGCATCCTTATTACTCAACTGAGTTTCAGCACAAGCATGGACTGTAGCATCATCCATTTTAAGATTCTCAGAAGAACAAACACCATTTTCAAGTTTCCCAACAGATGTGCAAGCTAAGAGGGCATTTCCCACTGCAAGTTCTTCTGTGCTACTGATTTTTCCATCCTTATCACTCAACTGAGTTTCAGAACCATCATGGATTGCACCACCATCCCTTTTAAGATTCTCAGAAGAACAAACACCATTCTCAAGCTTCCCAACAGATAAGCCAGCTGAGGGCCCATTTCCCAACTCAATTTCTTCTCCAGTACTGATAATGGATGCATTGCTTTGCTTAGCTGGCGCCCAAATGGAATGAGGGTAAAGTGTCAAGAAAGAGCAGATGACGGCACATTCCTGGCAGATAAAATCCTCATACAGTGGCTCCCCTTCCTCATCTCTTGGTATCTGTATAAAAGATGGATAGATAGTATTAAACATGCACCTGCATATATTTACCCAGAATTGGAATTCTGTGCAAAGGAAAAAGTGTAGACATTTTAAGTTAGGCAGTAAATGTTATCGATCTAATCTAAAACACCTAAGATACAGAATCCATGGATTGACCACATCTCAAAGATACAACAGAACTGTGTGAACATGACTTCAGAGAGAGACCAATGAACAGAACTATACCAAAAAGAGTCATAGCTCAGAACTCAAACCACTAAACAAGCAACTAGTAATGGGTTCCACCAAACCTCTTCAAGAGATTCAAGACCGAGATGGTTCTCATGAAACCAGTCTTCACAGATGCAACACTGAATCATTTCCACCTGTTCTTTGGCTTCTGGGTCAGGATAAGGCCGAGCACATGTGCAATAGGAACCTTTAAAATTCTGGTTGTAGGAGTTCCCTGAATTTTCTGGTTCTTTTTCTGCAAAAAGCTTGCAAATGAACTCCCCAAAATTTGAGTTTCCACAGTCACACCTGAAATTTCTTTTAGTCCACAACTCCACGACCTTACCCAAGTAGCAGCAAGAAAGTCAAAATCAGTCACAAGTAAATATGAACTAACAGAATATCATATGATACAAAAAGACGAATAGAGCCAAGAAACAGGAGAGAATAGCCCATCGACGTTATTTCATAATCAAACAGAATGATTACAGCAAACATTTCACAAAGACATAGAAGTGAGGTCCAAAGCTTTTCATTACTACCATTTGTGAGCAATATCCAAATAAAATGTATAACTTAAATCATGAATACTCAGTAAAGTTATATAAGGCAATGGCATTAACTCCAATTGCTTCCTTTACATAGACTTTTCAGCAAGGATTTTGTCTGTTTATGACTCCATGAATTATTGCATAAGCAGAAATGTGTAATTTCTTTCCTATCTTCAAATGGTAAAGACAGGATCACTTACAGAGTACAGATAGAGATAAGGACAAAAAGACCATCCATATTCTAGATCCATTGATAAAAAGAAACGGACAAAGATGAGACCTTGTCCCGTGTTCTGCAGAAATTAGACAAGGTGCAGTTCTTTCCCCCTTTACGGTTTCCAGTAGACCGCCATGCTACAAAGAATATTCCCGCATTGGTATCCCTAGGAACCAAATTTAAGGCTACCGAGAAATCTTCGTAACTGATCCCCAACGTCCAGTATCAACATTACAGGAGCATCATTTGACAACTTCCCTGACTCATTACTGAAAATTCTGCCAAAACCCAATCAGTTCTGCTCCTCTATACTTCCGTCAACATTTAGTTTGAAGTGTCTCAAGAAGCATGTTGAAAGGATCCTTGGCGCAACGATAGAGTTGTCGCTGCATGACTCAGAGGTCATAGGTTCGAGACATCAAAGCAGCCTCTTGCAAAAATGCAAGGTAAGGCTGCATCATATAGAACCTTTGTGGTCTGCTCCTTACCTGGACCCCACATAAGCAGGAGCTTCGGGCTTCGGGCTGCCCCCTTTTTGTCTCAGGAAGCAGCTCCCACCTAGCTACCATTGATTGTTAGCGGATCTATTCAATAAAACAATTTCGAATTCAAAAAGATAGCATCAACCAAGACAATCAAAACTCTTTTTCAATGATCACACATGCCAAACCTATGACAGATAACTGATTGCGCCAGTCAATGGACTATAATTTTGGGATCAAAGTTCTTTTGCCCCTCCAATACCAAATGCCCATAAACAAAACACTGAGGAAGACACTCATTCATGGGCAGACATATCAAGAAAAGATTGCAAAAACGAAAACTACATTGAAGCTCCTACACATAGCAAACCAAGTCATCCATACTATCCTAAAGCAAACAAAAGTGACCTGAGAGATTCCTCCTTTACAATGAATAGACAATTGAAAATTATGAGGAAACAATCCTAAAAGACTAAAAAACATGCCAAAGATTCAGAATTCAACAAAAAAGAAATAGCCTTTGCCAACCATGCATCATCACAAAGGAGTACATAGACATCAATGCAGTTCACATTAAAAGATTGCTTTACATGTATGTGTGTGTAGTTCCTCTTACCTGAAACTTGTCCTAGGAATACACCTGTTCACCACCTTCATCCTAAAGGGGCAGCCCCGGTGCACGAAGCTCTCGCCTATGCGGGGTCCAGGGAAGGGGCGGACCACAAGGGTCTAAAGTACACAGCCTTACCTTGCATTTTGCAAGAGGCTGTTTCCACGCCTTGAACCTGTGACCTCAAGGTCACACGACGACAACTTTTACCGTGGCGCCAAGGCTCCCCTTCAAAATTCAATGTACTTTCCTTTTTCAGAGAAACCTGCATGAACTGAAGAACACATGGAAACAAGAACTCACTCAACAGTAGGTCTTACCAAAACCCTTTGGCCCATTGACTTCCCATTCTGCCACTCCAATTTCCCCATCATTCCACATACCTGTAGGATTGTATTACATTCTAGTGCTCCACGCTTTACAGAGTCTCCGCAAACATTTCCATGAATTTTCACTTCTTCAACTTGTCAATGTCTCTGCCACAATTCCTTTTAGGCTTGCACAGATCCTCCACTTAAATGGGTGCTTTAACTCTCCCTTCATCTCTTACTCAAAAGGAAATGCCCTAAAACTCCTGATCATTTGACTAATTTATGGCAGGATTTGAACAGAAAGGCAACCTACATCAATTGGCATTCAAGCACAAATTGATAAGGATAGTTCTTCACACATAAAACAGAGAATAGCAATTAATGGTTACAAGTTTTCCCTCAACTATCTCCATCAGCAAGCTCCGTAGAATATTTGATGAAAAATATAAGTGTGTAAGACCTTCTAGCACACTGTCTTATGGGTGTGCATGTCCAACAATCAAAGTAGAAGAAAGAGGAAAAGAAAACTCAGTTGCATAAGGAAATTGACGAATATAATATAGATATCCAGATTGCACTGCATAATAATTATTCCTTCTCTATCTTACTCACATCTACTTGTAAATGGGACCTTTTTCAAGGTACATTTGTAGTTTGCATGCTCAAATGTTTACGGTACTCTCACTGGTTTTTCCACCCCAGAGTTGCATGTATAGCTTTTCTTTTTCGTTGGAGTCGTCACTGGGCAAAAATATATGAGACAGACCTTCAAAAACAAAGTCCTTAGATATTGGTCACAGGTCTCTTTACCAAGAATAGCATAACCAAGTGTTAGCTTAAGTATGCTGGCGATAGGATCTTGAGATATCTAAGACTCTCTCTTGGAAGAGGCATTTTAATGCCTAGAGCTCTTTTACATGTCTCAAATACAAAATGTGTTGGCTGGCAAGATGGAATGTCATTAATTACCTACCATAAAACTATTTCACATAACCCAGTGACCTTGAAAAGCAACAAGCAACTAAATCCAGTTGCTAAATATGGTAGGAATGTTTATTTCAAAAACACAGAATTGGTAACATATCAATTAATCAGGGTATGCGCACTACTGAATGATCTAATGTAATCATTTTTGTTGGAGAATTAAGTGTATCTGGAAGACCATTAGATGCCTCGTGACTGTGGACACAAAGCACAAAGATGAGATCGTAATTGGAATTTATATGAGTGAATCTAGCACTTGGTCCTGGTTTAGGTCCATCCAACCAACATACACCACATGTTCCCTCGGGAAATAACAATCAATTCAGGATATTTCTCATTTTCACGCGTATTATTAAATTCAGTTTAAGGTACAAAAAGGCTGCACGAACTCACAGAATCGAGACCACCTGCTGAAATGTAACAATCTTCATACCGCTTGGAAATGAGCAGAAAATTAAGAAATAAAGCTAAAAATGGAAATGCAATACCTCGTGACCATCATGGCAAGTCAAGGAACAGGCAGTACAAACCCCGGCATTCCCACTGGGAACACAAGTCAAGCACGAAAAAATCGCTTGCCTCTTCATGTATCCGTTATTGTAAGTACACTCCTTTCCGTCATCACCTCCCAGAACCAAATCAGCTTCCTACAAGTTTTCCCAAAAATAAACACCAAAATGAACAACAACAAAGAAAAACGCATGGACACAATTTTTCCCAAAAACGAAACCTAAAACAAAGAAACGTAGCCACTGAGAAAGCAAAAATTCGTAACAGAGAAACCCTACGTTTCAAAGAGGAAAATTCTTACCAACTCTTGTGCCTCAACGCCTTCAATATACTCGTCGATTGTCACGGTTTGCTCGTTTTCGTCCTCGAAAACCTCCGCCATTTTTTCCGACCAAAAAGGTATAGGTTTCTGCGGATATTGATCTTTTTTCTACCTTCAAAGGAAGATTCTGCGCTAGGGTTTCTTAAACTAGAAAGGAAACTTTGTGATGGATGCCCTGCCTTCGTGGAAAGGAGATTGTCAGAAGAGGAAGATAAAATGAGAAATTTGGGGAACAACTAGAAACCCTAGACTTTTATAAGATCGGGATGGTTACAGAAAAGGAAATTTAGGGTAAGGAAGAGTCAGATGAGAAATGGAAGATTTTGATTTGATGTTTGGAAAGAAACAGAGATATGTATGGTTGCGTGAGGCACCTGGGAATTGGCTCGTTGTTTTAGAGGAGAAATGGGGGTTTTGTAGGCGTACTGGCTTTAAGAGCCATTTTCCCGCCACTAGAAGGTCAGAAAACGGTCACACTCGCGCCACTATGTTAAGAAGCTGCTCGGATTTGAAATTCACTTGTGCATAATGTTAAGTTCTCGTTTATAAGCTTGTATTTGAGGGTTAGACTTGTTGATTAGGAGCTTGGTTTTTTCTTTGATAAGGACTAGGATTTCATTAGCTTGGGAAGTTGGGAAGTGGATCTATGGTTAGGACAATTAAGGTGGATGGACCATGATTTAGGCTATAGTTGCATTGTTGTCAATTTAAGTTCCAGAATGCATGTTATGGAACAAAAATTGGAACGTAATTGAGCTTAAAACTTTCTGCTCAAATTTTGTTTCGTTGTGGATTATTTTACCCATTTTAACCTGCTATAGGCTGTTTGATCCTTTAAAATGCAAGATAAAGCTACATACTATAGACCCTTTATAGTCTGCCCTTTCCTTAACCCCGCATACTCAAGAGCTTAGTGCACCTATCTGCCCTATATGGGCATTTTAATCATGTATTACTATAAATTTCAGCATTTCTTGCAATTTGTTTTCTACAAAACAAAACATTAATGAAGGCCTTACAGTGTAGTAATGCAAGATGGAGCCTCTCTCTTGAGGTTGATTAAGGTTTGGGTATGCTCGTGGTTGCATGTGTTCAACATTTTATATTTTTTTTTGAAAAGCAACACTTCTAATAATAACAATATTAAATATCCAAAACAATTACCAAAATTCCTTTCTAATTTGGCAAGATTTAGGGTGATTACTTTGCACTAATAAAATGGAATGGCCATTGGAAAGGAGATGACAACTGTGTGTAGTTTGCTTAGAATTTTAATGGCACTTCAAAGGGATTTATTGTGAAGACATTAAGGTGGATTCAATCTATTGTCCTTGTTGCAAGTGTTCAAGAATTTAACCATGATATGACATGGTTCTATGGTAGATGTTTTGATTGTTAGACCATGAATATTTATTTGCATCCCTAAGTCGATCGCGTCGAATGAGGTTTACTTAATAGTAACTCTCTCTCTCTCTCTCAAAAGGAGCTGGTAGAAAGGGCAGCCCCGATGCACAAAGCTCCCACCTTTGTGGGGTTCAGGGGAGGGGCAGATCACAAAGGCCTATAGTAGGCAACCTTACCTTGCATTTTGTAAGACGCTAATTCCATGCCTTGAACCTGTAACCTCAAGGTAAAATGATAACAACTTTTACCGTTGTACCAAGGCTCCCCTTTCTCAAAAGGAGCTGGTATTTTACCTAAAATTGAGTTTGTCAAAAGATGCTAGTCACTGTCCTACTCATTAATGGTTGAAAGTCATAAGAAAAGGAACATCAAGAAGCAAAGATGAATAGAGCAAGAGAGAAAGGAAGCTTGCCACCAAGTAATCTCTATCATTTGTGAACGTGCTTGTTCTTCGATTTCTATTGGATTAAATTGATGAATTAGAAGGAGTCAAATTATCACATTTTCTATTTGTGACTGCTCTTAAACTATGGTTCTATTTAGACTATTGTGCTTTTATAGGAATTCAAAATTTTATTGTCAATTTCATATTTCTCAATAATAATTCCTCTCGTGAGCTACCCCATATATCTATTACAAATTCACGAATCATTACATGGATTTAATTTTTCTATTTCGATTGTTATGTACACAAAATGGATGGTTATTCTTTTCTTTTCTTTTATCAAGAAATGATTATTTGATTATTTTTCATTAGGAGAACCAAGAACGGAGAGCCTTCTCCTTTCTTTTTGCCCAACTCATTGATCTTAAAAATGCTGATTTTGAGAACGAGTGATTGCCCTTCTTTGACCTTTACTGCCCAACCAGAGAGACCAAAAATGCAATATAAGAGCTGAAAAGAGAGACTCTCATAATACAAGGAAAAGAGAATGTAAAATTAAATTTCTTTGCTCCCATTGTATCAAGTTTCACTAAGAAGTTGAGCTCGAGTGTGTATAAGAAAAGAGGGACATGACAAGAGATAGAGAGATGAAAAGAAAGAGAAGGGAAAGAGCAAAAGCCTTGTAGACAGTGGTATAAGAAAGAGCTCTCTTGTATTAGGTCACTGACTCGTGGCTGTTTACAGCCAAACGAAGTTTAATTCATTTGAAAATTATTAAAACCATTGAACATAAAAACTATGGGGAAACTATTTCTTGTAAAAATTCAAAGTAAAGCAGCATATTATAGGCTCTTTGTGGTTTACCCCTTTCTCGAACTATGTGTACTTGAGAGCTTCGCGCATTGAGCTGCCGTCTCTCTCTTATCTCTTATTTAACACAGAAACCACTCATTTCATTAGCATTTTAGTATCCACATTGTCTTATACATAAGAAATAACACTTGGTCCTAACCATTGTACACAAAAGGAACGATTATTTACAAAATTTCAGACAAATTTTCACCATTTGCCTCCAAAAGATGGCAGCACTACAAATAACTTCCCAATTATAGAGTAAGAATAGAATATTGAGAATGGAAATAATTGCAACTTATTAATGTCATTAGGACATACACCATCCCATTTCCTTTTCAAGTTTGTTGTCGTTCAACTTTTACTTGGGCTTGAAGGGGAGCCTTGGCGTAACTGTAGAAGTTGTCGTCATGTGACCTTGAGGTCATGGGTTTAAGGCATGAAATCAGCCTCTTTAAAAAATGCAAAATAAGGCTGCCTACTTTAGGCCATTGTGGCCTACCCTTTCCTCAGACCCTGCATAGACAAAAGCTTCGTGCACTGGGGCCTCCCTTTTTTTCCGTCAATTAAATGGTCATGGGCCCTCCTGATATCAGATTGCCCTTTTTCTTCTTTTTATTGATTATCATTGATTTTATTATTACTAGAAGAAGAATGCTAAATGGACACCTAAGAGTGTTTCCTACCGCTTTTGCTGGAGCCCACCATTGCATAATCGGACTCATTCATGTTATTTTTCCAATGATGTGTAATAACCCAAAAATCTTGGAATTTCACATTTTTCAGGAAAGAACCCACTATAAGATGATCCAAAGCGTTCATCTGATTTCACCGGATTTGTGTTTCTAGTAATTCCCAAGTAATATACTTCGTATAGTCCCAGTAACCAAAAATTTATACTTCCGATCACAAGAAAACGGACGGTTGAAGACTATGTATACAAGAGGCACGGATTTTATTAATATTACAAAATCGACAAATAATCTCGACAATATCTTACTCACGTGGGAGAAATCATGTGAACGGGTCGGATGACTCGATCATCTAAAGGTGGCCCAGCACTTGAGCACGCTTCAAAGCGCCCTACAGGGCATTCGGCAAAGTATTTCTCTTGCTGTAAAAAAAAAAAAACAAAAACAAAAACAAAAACAAAAAGGGCAGACGCTGTGAAATGGGGTCAAATTGGCTTGAATTCCAATTTTCCCAATAGACCCTTCAACACACGCTTTCTTCTTTCCTTCCGTTGCTCGTGTTGAAGCCAGTCAGTTTTCTCTCCATCAGCACACAGAGTCGCAGAAAATGGCTAAAAATCTTCCCCGTCTTTTCTCATCTCTGCTTGAAACTTCCAATCCAAAATTAGGGTTAGGGTTTTCGTGCTCCAGCACTCTTCTACAATCCACTTCTAAGCCTACAACGGCAAGATTTCTCAGTTCATCAAGGGAGCAGCCAGAGAACTCAAAAATAGCGGAAGAAGATATCTCTGCTCCTCCTGTTACAAGAGCGAAAGATGATTCCAGCGAAAACCCAGTTGATGTAAATGAAGAAGAAGAAGAAGAAGAAGAAGACGATGGTGTTTTCGTAAACAAGGAGACTGGCGAAGTCGGTGGACCAAGAGGGCCTGAGCCAACTCGGTATGGCGATTGGGAACGCGGTGGCCGATGTTCGGATTTTTAGTGTCAGGAACATGAAGTGCTAAAAGGGTAAATTTCTCTGTAAGTGGATAGTTTTTCTGTATTTATTTTGATGTGAGTTCACGATTTGGGATTATAGTACTGCAATATCCTTGTTTTAGCAATGTCTGTAGTGAAATTAGCCATGTAGATGGGATGGAAATGTTTAGTTCTGGGTTTAAATGCGTTGCTAATGATTTATTCAGCTCAATCCTCGGTAATTCTGTCAAATTTTTGTCATGTTATTGTTCATCGACTTTCCAGGATTAGTTGTAGCTCTCTTTTTATGTCTTGTTAATATTTATTTAGTTATGGGTGTTTTTCTGGCAAGACGTAAATGAAAGCTTTTGTTTTTTATCGACTTTCTAGGATTGGTTATGGTTCTGTTTTAATGTCTTGCTAATGATTTATTTCGTTCCGTGTGTTTTTCTGGCAAGATGTAAATGAAAGCTTTAGGGTTCCGTCTTTGGCGCTGTGAGTTTCACTTTTACCATTTGTATGTTACGGTCAAGAAGGAAAAGAATGGAAGAAACTGGCTTATTCGAGAGAAGCCCACTCTCTGGAGAAGGAAAAAGAAGGGAGAAAGAGAGGAGATAAAGAAAAGGCCTAACGAGAAGTATTGTTATGCTTACTCTTATTTCCTTCAACGTATATCTATATTTTGAGCTATTACAACCACTAACTCATATCAAACTAACTGCCAATAGGCTTGGCAATTCGGGTTGGCGAGTCGTGTTCGTGTTGTGTCGAGACTGACCTATTATAGTATATGGGTCGACACGAACACAACCTACTTAATAATCATGTCAAGAACCCATGACTTTAACATGACATGATTATTAAACGAGTCGACATAACACAACCCGTGTAATACGATAAAATGAATGTAAAATACTAACACAAGACGGTTTTTTGTATAAGAATATGGGCGGTTAGTTTTTCAAAAACCGTAAAAATGTAAGACGATTTTTAAAAACTTATAATTTTCAAAAGTCATAAAAATATATGATCGGTTTTCAAAACCTGTCCTATATTCCCATAAGAGTATAGGATGGTTTTTGAAAACCCCTCATATATTGAAGGTTTTTAGAAAATCGTAATAATATATGACTGGTTTTCAAAACCATCCTATAGAGAGTATAGGAGTATTAGTATATGATGGTTTTTTAAAAACTGGTCCAATATTGAAGATTTTTTCAAAAACCATAATAATATAGAACCGGTTTTCAAAAACCGTCCTATATGACGGTTTTTGAAAATCATCCTATATTAATGGTTTTCCTATATGACGGTATTTGAAAATCATCCTATATTAATGGTTTTTAAAAAAATGTCATATATTACTATTATAATATATGACTGTTTTTGAAAAACCGTCCTATATTTTTAACTCGATTGGTTAATAGGTTGCGGGTCAGATAGGTCAACACTACAAATTAATAGGTCGCGTGTCAAATAGGTCAACGCGATGGGTTAACATTTATTGACTTGAACACGACATGATTTTTGATGTGTCATTTTTAGGTTGACCCAAAAATGACACAAATATAATAAGACTTGACCCTAACCCACTAAATTCGTGTTGGGTTCGAGTCGTGTTATCGTGTCGTGTCATTATTAAGTGTTCAATTTTGGTCAAAATACCCCTAATTTAGTATTCAAATAGAGCATTTAGGCCATCAATTTCAAGATTGTGCATAAAATATTTTATTTTAGCTTTAATTGGTCATCTAACCTTTGAATTGCAAAATTAAACGGTCAGATGATCATTGGAGCTACTCAAAAGAGCAATGAATGATTTAAATGATTCTAATATGGTCATATGCATTGCAGATCAATCAAATCAAGGAGATTAGATGAGGATGATGAAGCTTCTTGGAAAGAGAAGACTTTGAAGACTCTTAGGACAAAAGAAATTTGAAAAATTGCAGAGTTTTGGCAAGACTGAACTTCTAGTGGACCCACCCCTCTTTATCTCTCTTATCCTCTCTCTCTCTCTCTCTCTCTCTCTCTCTCTCTCTCTCTCTCTCTCTCTCTCTCTCTCTCTCTCTCGTTTTCTTCTTATACTCTTCTCTTCTTCATCTCCTTGGCTGGCCGACTAACCTCCTCTTCGCTTGACTGGTTCCCCATCTCCTGCTCTCTATCTCGCTGAGCATTCTCTCTCATCTTCCTCTTGAGGCCGGCTCTTTCTCCACTCTCCTCTCTTGCCCTCACCCCCTCTTTCCTCCACTCTTCATCTCCCTCATCCTTCTCATCTCCTTAGTCACCACCCTACCTAGTTCCTGCTATTTGTTGGTCGGCTTCATCACTGGCAGATGCAAACCAGCACTACTCCACCGGCCAAAATCCTCGTCGGCTAACCATTGTTGCGTGACACACCATACAGGCTGACCACCTCTCCTCTATCTCTCTTCTCTTTCCGTCTCACTCTATTCACAAGCCATCTGCACCGTTCTGGCTCCACCTATCACCCAAAGGTTCTGCCCAAATCTTTTCCTCCTAGCGCTTTACCCCCACTTTTGTCTCTTTGCTCGTACCCTTTATTCCTCCGGCTACCCCTCTATCTTCATTTCACCGCCAGACAGACGAACAAGCAGGCCCGTGCCTTTGCCCCGGATTTTTTCACTGGCCTGATTGAGTTCTTCCTCTATGTCTCTGGCCGGACCTCTTTAGCTAGGCTGACCCACCAAGCCCAGGCAGTCGGACCGCACTGCTCCAATCCTTCGGTGCCTCCATCGGATGACGCCCCTCTTCATCTCTCCGACAAGCAATCACTGACCAGCTACTCCCTCTCAGTCTCCGATCTTCTTCAATCACCAGCTTATCCTCCCATCTCCGGTGCCGGCTTCTCTCTGCTGTTCAGGCTTCCCTCTTTTCCCCTTCTCCTTCTCCTTCTCCTCTTCTCCTCCTCCGGCTACTCCTCTTTCTGTCGGGGTTCATCTGTTTTTTTTCGTTTTAATTTTTTTTTTTCCAAAAATTCCAATTTTGCCCTTGGTAGATCTGTTTAATTCCATCGCTGTCTTCTTTTTATTTTCGTTCGTGTCCTCAATGTTATTTACACCTGTGTCCCCATTCTATTCAAGTTTTATCTTATCCATATTCTGATAATGTTATCCAAGGACAGTGTTCTCCACGGACAGTGTAATTCAGAGATGTTTAATTAGTTTTATTTTATGTTTTCTGGACTTGAAATTTATGTAAATTGTATCATTTGAATGAAGCTGAATAGTTAGTTTAATTCTGTTATTTTCTTTGAGTTTTAGATAATTAAATTTTGTTTAAACTCCTTTTTTTTTAAAGCAAGTCCCTGTGGGATTGACCTGTATTTGCATAACTATATTGCAATAGCCCATGCACTTGTTGATCTCACAGGAACTCACTTTAAAAATAAGGAGTTTAAACAAAATTTAATTATCTAAAACTTAAAGAAAATAACAGAATTAAACTAACTATTCAACTTCATTCAAATGATGTAATTTACATAAATTTCAAGTCCAGAAAACATAAAATAAAACTAATTAAACATCCTTGAATTACACTGTCCGTGAAGAACACTGTCCCTGGATAACACTGTTAGAATATGGATAAGATAAAACTTGAATAGAATGGGAACACAGATGTAAATAAAATGGGGACACAGATGTAAATAACATTGAGGACATAGCCGGAAATAAAAAGAGGACAGAGATGGAATTAAATATATCTACCAAGGGCAAAATTGGAATTTTTGGAAAAAATATTTAAAATGAAAAAAAAACAAATGAGCCCCAACGGAAAGAGGAGTAGCCGGAGGAGGAGAACAAGGAAAAGAAAGAGGAGAAGGGGAAGGAGGGAAAACCCGCGTCGGTTTTCTCCTCTGGGTCGACCGAGATAGACGCTTGAACAACAGAGAGAAACTGCCGTCGGAGATGGGAGGATAAGTTGGTGATTGGAGACTGAGAGGGAGAAGTAGCTGGCTGGTGATTGCTTGCTGGAGAGATGAAGAGGGGTGTGTCGTCCGATGGAGGCACCGGAGGATTGGAGTAGTGCCATCTAGCTGCCTAGGTTTGGTGGGTCAGCCTGGCTGAAGAGGTTCGGCCGGAGACGTAGAGGAAGAACTTGATCCGGCCGGTGAAAAACTTCGGGGCAGACGCACGGGCTTACTTGTTTGTTTGTCTGGTGGTGAAATAAAGATAGAGGGGTAGCCAGAGGAATGAAGGGTGCTAGCAGAGAGACAGGAGTGGGGGTAAAGCGCTAGGAGGAAAAGATTTGGGCAGAACCTTTGGGTGATAGATAGAGCCAGAATGGTGCAGATAGCTGGTGAATAGAGTGAGAGGGAAAAAGAAGAGAGGAGAGGTGGTCAGCCTGTATGGTATGTCACGCACCAATGGTTGGCCGACAGGGACTTTGGCCGGTGGAGCAGTGCTGGTTTGCGTTTGCCAGTGATGAAGCTGACCAACAGACAACAGGAACTAGGTCGGGTGGTGACTAAGGAGATGAGAAGGATGTGGGAGATGAAGAGTGGAGGAAAGAGGGGGTGAGGGCAAGAGAGGAGAGTGGAGAGAGAGCCGGCCTTGAGAGGAAGACGCGAGAGAGAGAGAGAGAGAGAGCAGGAGATGGGGAACCAGTGAAGGGAATAGGAGGTTAGTCGGCCAGCCAAGGAGATGAAGAAGAGAAGAGATGTGGAGAGAAGAGTATAAGAAGAAAACGAGAGAAAGAGATGTGAGAGAGAGAGAGAGAGAGAGAGAGAGAGAGAGAGAGAGAGAGAGAGAGAGAGAGAGAGAGGGGTGGGTCCACTAGAAGTTTAGTCTTGCCAAAACTCTGCAATTCTTCAAATTTCTTCTGTCCTCGGAGTCTTCAAAGTCTTCTCTTTTTAGGAAGCTTCATTATCCTCATCTGATCTCATTAATTTGATCTGGATCATCCAAGCTTGAGTTGATTAACCTGCAATGCAAAGGACCCTATTAGAATCATCTAAACCATTCATTGCTCTTCTGAGTAGCTTCAATGATCATCTTACCGTTAAATTTTGCAATTCAACGGTTGGAAGGCCAATTAAAGCTAAAATAAAATATTTTATGCAAAATCTTAAAATTGATGGCCTAGATGCTCTAATTGAAAACTAAATTAGGGGTATTTTGACCAAAATTGAACACTTAACAGTCATATTTTGTCACCCCTAATTGTTAACTAACATAACAGACTAACTACTAAAAAACTAATATTTGTCAACTAACATAACAAACTAACTACTAAAGAACTAATATCTATCAACTAACATAATAGACTAACTACTAAAAATCTAATATGATGTACATAACATCACCCCCTCCCTTTAAAACACATTGTCCACAAGGTGGGGAAAATCCTGTTGCAACTGATTAAGGAATTGCCAAGTTGCATCTTTAGTCGCCAACCTTGTCCACTACACAAGCACTTGAGTGCATACTCGGTTGTTGAACTTTACCACATGTTTCTCCAAAATAGCAAAGGGTTCTGGCCTTAATTCACCATCAACATCTACTGGTGATAAAATAGGCAATGGAGTGCAAGAAAGTCCCAACTTCTTTAAACAGGAAACATGGAAGACAGGATGGATTCGGGCATCTAGCGGCAGCTCCAACTTATATGCCATGGCCAATTTGTTGTAACACAAGAAATGGACCATAAAACCGAGGAGAAATCTTCTAGTTGTGACGTAGAGCAATGGATTTCTGCTGGTAAGGCTGAAGCCTCAAGAAAACCCAATCACCAACTTCAAATTTCCTCTCCTTATGTCACCTATTATAGAACTTCTTCATGCATTCTTGGGCCAAAATCAGATTATGCTTAGCAGACTAAAAAAAACAGTTCTTCGCTTCATGAATTCCTCCATTGACTGATTCTTAGAGACTCCTGAAACATAATTCAACAATGGAGGAGGAGGAAAACCATACAACACTTCAAAAGGAGATATCTTCAAAGAACTATGAAATGAAGTGTTATAATAATATTCAGCATAAGGAATTCAAGAAAACCACAACTCAGGCTTGTCACTAGTAAAGCATCTGAGATATTGCTCCAAACACTTATTCACAATCTCAGATTGCCCATCACTTTGAGAATGGTAGGCAAATGATAATGCAAGTGTACTCCCTAGCAACTAAAACAACTCCTGCCTAAAAGCATTAGTGAGGACCTTATCTTTGTCACTAACCTTGCTGTGAGGAAGACCATGTAAAAGGAATGCAGAAGTGGCCATCACACAAATACGTGGATGTGCCAAAGGAATGAAATGATCTAATTTGTTAAAATGATTAACGACCTTCATTACCATAGAATACCCTTTTGATGAAGGTAAACCCTCAATGAAATCTAAAGAAATATCCATCCAAGGTCTTGAGGGAATAGGCAAAGGTTGGAGGAGTCTAGACGGTCTACCTGAATCAGATTTATGCCGTTGACAAGTATCACATTGTTTAATATACTATTGGACATCTTTCTTCATACCGGACCAGTAAGTCTCTCTTAGCAGCATGAAGACACTTCAGAACTCCAGCATGACTTGCAGTGGGATGATCATGAATCAAAGAAAGAACTTTTGGAACAAAAGGAGTCAAGCAGATGTGACCCTTATAAAGCAAGATATCATTGCTGATGGACAGCCGAAGATCGAGCTATGCATTAGTTTTATGAAATAACTCAATCTCTTTATTAGTGGTATACTCTAGTTTAAGATCAGCCTCCCAAGAGGGATCTGGAAGGGAGATTAAACAAAGAGAAGGACTGCAATCGTAAACTTTTAAAAGGGCATCTGCAACAACATTCTCTTTACTAGGCTTATAGTCAATAGAAAAATCATAGCCAAGTAATTTTGTAAGCCATTTCTGCTGTGAAGGAGTTCCTATTTTCTGCTCCAACAGAAACTTAAGATTCATCTGATCTGTTCTTATCACAAAAGAAGATTCCACCAAATATTGCCTCCATTTCTGCATTGCACATACAAGAGCCAACAGCTCTCGCTCATAGACAGATAAAGCAATCGATCTACATTGTAACTGTTGATTGAAAAATGCGATTGGCATGTTCCATTGCATCAACACTGCTCTTACTCCCGTACCTAATGCATTACACTCTATAACAAAAGATTGTGAAAAATGAGGTAAAGCTACACTGGAGGATTAATCATAGCAAATTTCAACTTATCAAAGGCTTGAGTTGTAGAATCATCCCAGCAAAAAGCATCTTTTCAGAGCAAAAGGTTCAGAGGAGCTGCTAAGGAAGCAAATCCTTTGATGAATTTTCTATAATAGCCTGCCAACCCAAAGAACCCATACAGTGTTTTGAGAGAGGTTGGCATTGGCCAGTCCAAAATCGCTTTAATTTTATCCTTGTTAACCTGCACACCCTCTACCAAAATAGTATGACCCAAGTAATTAATTTATGAACAGTCAAACTTACATTTTGAAGACTTAGCACAGAGCTTATTAGTCTTAAACACGTCTAACACCTTCATCAAATGCTCAACATGTTCATCCGCCTTCTTGCTGTAAACCAAGATATCATCAAGGAAAACTAACACAAATTTCCTCGAGAAAGGCTGCAATATTCCATTCATTAAACTTTGAAATGTCGAAGGGGCATTGGTCAATCCAAATGGCATTACCAAGAACCCATGATGCCCTTCATGAGTTCTAAAGGCTGTTTTTGGAATGTCCTCTTTAGCCATACGAATTTGATAGTAAACCGACCTTAAATCAAGCTTGGAAAAGATAGTAGCTCCATACAATTCCTCTATTAACTCATCTACTAGAGGGATTGGGGACATATCCTTAATACTTTGCTTGTTAAGGGCTCGATAATCTATACATGTGCCATGAACCATCAGCTTTTTTAACTAACAATGCCAGACAAGAGAAAGGACTAGGCTGCATCTGATAGCAACTGATTCCAATAGTTCCTTTACAATTTTCTCAATTTCATTCTTTTGAAAGAAAGATTAATGATAGGGGCATATACTAATGGGTTCAGTACCTTCCTTTAGTTTCATAAAATGCTCATGAGATCTCTTAGGAGGCAGCCCACTTGACATCTGAAAAACATCAGCGAACTCCTCAAGCACATTCTTCACCTCAGGATAAGAAGAAGTATGATCTTTTGATGATGTTGTAGTTATCGTTAATGAATAAAACTCCAACATCCTTAAAGTACTATTGCATTAGTTGAGAACCATGCATGAATAAGGATTGAGTCGAACAATTAAACCATACATCTTGAACCAACAGTAAACTCCATAGTCAACTTGTCAAAAATCCATAAAATTGAACCAAATGTTCTCAGCCGAGTCACTCCCTGAACAAGATCACATCCAATGAGAGGTAAAGTATGACAACCAAGGTTAAATGGTTGATCTTGGATCTTGAGAGAAAGATTCTGAATATTACCTTTAGAACATAGCACGGAACCATTTGCAATCTTTACCAGTAAAGAACGATGGTCTATCAACTGCAATTGAGCTTGAAGGGCTGTGTCCTCGTTAAAAAAAATTGTGGGCGCTCCCTGTATCTACTAGAATGATCACTTTGTGACCAGCTACTATTCTTAATAGCTTCATGGTCATATCATTAAAATTTCCATTTACTACCTACAAAGAAATTTCCAGATCTTCTTCACAAACAAGTAATTGATCATGTTGTTCATTTTCTTCATTTGAAACTACATCAACGTACTCCTCAACACAGTCAAATTCCAAATCATGTAAAAGAAATAATTTGGGATGCCTACACTTATGCCCTTGTTTCCACTTCTCATCGCCATCATCATCAAGACCTTATTCCAATAAGGGTCGACCATATGAATCTTGCTCCTCCATTCCCCTCTATTAAGTACCATGGCCTCATTTAGTCCCAAAGTTTTCAAATCTTTTCTCACCACTTCTATCCACATTCTTTTGGACCTTCCCCTTGCCCTTTTAGAACCTTCTACTTGCATTGCCACACTCCTAACTGGTGCCCTTTTTGGTTTTCGTTGGACATGTCCAAACCATCTAAGTCTAATCTCTCTCATCTTGTTACCTATTGGTGCTACCTTAAGTTTCCTCTAATGTTTTCATTCCTAATTCTATCCTCTATTGTCTTGCCACTCATCCATCTCAACATTCTCATTTCTGCTACGCTCATCCTATGAACACGATGTTCTTTAACTGCCCAACACTCTAATCTATAGAGCATAGTCAGTCTTATAGCCATCCTATAAAACTTTCCTTCTAATTTGAGTGGCATCTGCCAATCACACAAAACTCCAGATGCATATCATCATTTGTTGCAAGCCACTTGGATTCTCTAGGTAACCTCCCTCTCAAGCTCTCCACTCTCATGAATCATCGATCCTAAGTACCAAAGTGATTTTTTACGAGGACTTTTTGGTTATCAATCTTTACTGGTACTCCACTCTTGCAACTGTGCTTGCTAAAATTGCATTCCATATACTTTGTCTTAGTCTGGCTGATTTTAAATCCTTTAGGTTCTAATGCTTCTCTCCTTAACCCTAGCTTTGTGCTTCCGCTCTCCCTTGTCTCATCAATTAAAACTATATCACCTACAAATAGCATGCACCATAGAATCTTCTCGTGCAGATGTTTTGTTAACTCATCCATAACCAATATGGAAAGGTATGGGGTCAATGCCGATCCTTGGTGCAATCCTACAGTGATAGAAAAATCATCAGTCTCTCAGCTAGTGGTCTTAGCATTTGTTGCCGCTCCCTTATACTATATATACTCCCATAAAACCCCTTTCTCACCCAACACCCTTCATATTAACTCTCTATGGACCCTATCACAAGCTTTCTTTAAGTCAATAAAGACTGTGTAGGTCTTTCCTCCTCTCCCTATATTTTTCTATCAATTGTCTTAGTAAGAAAATAGCTTTCATGGTAGAACTTCTAGGCATGAAACCAAACTGGTTATCAGATACACTTGTCTCATGCCGTAGCCTCTTTTCAATCACTCTTTCAAAAAGTTTCATAATGTGGCTCATAAGTTTGATCCCTCAATAATTAATGCAGCTCTGTATGTCTCCTTTATTTTTATAAGTTGGTACAATAGAGCTCTTCCTCCATTTATTCAACATTTTCTTTGATTTTATAATCTTGTTAAACAACTTAGTCAACCAATCTACTCCAGTATTCCCCATGTGCTTCTAAACCTCTATTGGTATACAATCAGGCCTAAGGCCTTTCCTGGTTTCATCTTTTTCAAGGCTTCTTTCACTTCAGGTATTCTAATCATATGGTCGTATCTATAATTTCCAATGTTATTTAGGTTTACAGTGCTTTCAATCCCTATATTCTCAAGGTAATTGTTATTTAGCAATTTTTGAAAGTAACTTTCCCACCTTTGTTTGATCTCGTCATCTTTGACGAGTACCCTTTGATCATCACTTCTAATGCACTTAACGAAGTCTAAGTCCTTACCGTTTTGTTGTCTCATTTATTCAAGTTTAAACACATGTTTATCACCTTCTCTTGAATTTATTCTATTATAGAGATCATCATATGCCTTGAGTTTAGCCTCACTATCTCTTAACAACATTTTTTGGCATTTTTATAGTGTTCATAGTTTTCATTATCTCTAGTTTTCTGCCATGCTTTAAAACCACAAATTTTTCTTTAATAACTTTTTGCACTGTTTTACTCCACCACCAAGTTTCCTTTACTAATTGCCTTTTATTTTTAGATAGTCCTACGACATCTTCTGCCACTTTCTTAATGGACTCGGCCGTATTAATCCACATGGTGTTTACTTCTGTTTCATTGTTCCAGTTTCCTTCTACCGTTAACTTATTTGTGACTGAGGTTATTTTCTCCTCCTTTAAGTTCTGCCACTCATTTTTTGGATACCCATTAAGTTCATTTCCTTTCTTCTATCTTTTAATATAGATATTCATAACTATTAACCTATGTTGTGAGGTTCAACTCTCACTGGGTATCACCTTACAATCCTTACACATTGAACTTTTGATATTCTTAGGTAAAACAAAGTCTCTTTGACTTTTTGGAGTCCACTTTTAAAGGTTATTAAGTTTTCATCCATCTTCTTAAAGAATGTGTTTGCAAAGGCCAGGTTATATGTCGAAGCAAAATCGAGGATAGCTTTCCCCATCTCATTTCATTCTTCGATACTATACCCTCCATGTCCTTCCTTTTCCTACGTGGCCATTTAAGTCTGCTATCCCCTCTGTGTTGGAATTTCTTGCATGACTCTCGCTATATCTTTCCAAAACTGTCTCTTGATTATATCTTCTAGCCCTATTTTAACGTCTAAAGCTTTATCCTTTGATTCTTTATCCACCACTATTCCTACGCCATTTCTGTTATTATCCTTTCCTACGTACCGTAGCTTATATCCGTCAATTTCTCTAGTTTTGGACCCTTTCTACCAAATTTCTTGGATGCAAGTGATGTTGACTCTCCTACGTTTCATCATATGTACTAACTCCAGACTTTTACCTGCCAATGTCTCTATGTTCCATGTGGTGATACGAATCTTATGCTCTTGATATAGCCTATTTACCTACACACTTCTCGATTTCCCATGACATGAACCCATGCCTACTTTTCTCTGCACCTAGATTCTGATGCAGCGCATCGCTTCTGAAGGGACACTCTAGCATCCCTTGCCCATTTTCCACTACATCCAGGATCTGATGTAGTGAGTCACTTTTGGGAGAGTGCACTAGCAATCCTTGGCCATTTTTCATTGCACGCTGGAACAATGCAGCACGTCACTTATAGAGGATGCCCTATCTTGAGGCAATGTCAATGATCGATTCGTGTCATGTTAGGGTTGTCATACTTTGAAGAAGCTAAAGATGATTTTCATTATCTTCTCTTTTTACTTACAAACTAATATACTTATGCATATTAATTTGCAAGTAAGAAGAGAAAATGACAAAATCATCTTTAACTTCTTCAAAAAGGTTTTACTTGCTGGCTGGTACCTGATGCAAAAACCCTCATTTTTTATCCAGGCTTGGGACCGCCATCGGCAGAGTTCCCATATTTCCACTTTTCTTCACAATAATAGAAGAGTCCTGTCTTTCTACATTCTTCCATTTGGGCTCTAGTAATACGTTGGACAGGAAACTTATTTGTAATTTCAGGCTTACCTAAAACAGATTTTTCTTCATTCTCATTCTCATATGGTTTATTGGATTTGAGATTAGAAGAACGATTAAGAACAATTCTTACGTCAACCAAGGATTTCTTTGCAGTTGCATTGCATTCCTCCTAAATTTTTGCCATACCAAACACCTGATTTAAAGGGATAGGATTTAACAATCGTAAGGGAAGTCGAATTTCATCCTTCATGCCAGTCAAGAAACAACTTAGTCGATGGCGCTCGAAAAGACCCTTTAAGCAATTCTATAATGCTTCAAATTGGGTTTTGTAGTGAGATACAAAGGAGGTTTGCTTCAATTGGGTGAGAGCTTCCATTGGATCATCATAGTCATTGCTCTTGAACTGAATTTGCAATGACTTAGCAAAAGCCTCCTAGCTTGTGAAATTTCTTGCCTCTTTTGAGTCTTGGAACCATACCAAGGCCTCATCACCCATATAATAAGAAGCCATTAGTATGTGTTGAGTTGGCATAATTTCACACATTCGGAAGTACTATTTTGCTTTAAAAATCCATTGAGATGGATTACCTCCTAAATATCTAGGAAATTCCAGTCGAAGTCGATTTTGATGATGGCCATTGTTAGCATTATCATCATCATCAAGACCTTATCCCAATTAGGGGTCGGCCACATGAATCTTATTCCTCCATTCCACTCTATTAAATACCATGTCTTCATTTAGTCCCAAAGTTTTTAAATCTTTCCTCACCACTTCTATCCACGTTCTTTTGGGCTTTCCCCTTGCCCTTTTAAAACTTTCTACTTGTATTGCCTCACTTCTTCTAACCGGTGCCGTTGTTGGTCTCCTTTGAACATGTCCAAACCATCTAAGTTTAGTCTCCCTCATCTTATTACCTACTGGTGCTATCCCTAAATTTCTTTGAATATTTTTATTTCGAATTCTATCTTTTCTTGTCTTACCACTCATTCATCTCAACATCCTCATTTCTACGACGCTCATCCTATGAGTATGATGTTCCTTAACTGCCCAACATTCTGATCCATAGAGCATGGCCGGCCTTATGGCCATCCTAGAGAATTTTCCTTTTAGTTTGAGTGGCACACGTCAATCACACAAAACTCCAGATGCACATCTCCATTTGTTCCAACCCGCTTGAATTCTCTGGATAACCTGCCTCTCAATCTCTCCACTCTCATGAATTATTGATCCTAAGTACCGAAAGTGGTCTTTGACGGGGACTTCTTGGTTATCAATCTTGACTGGTGTTCTACTCCTACTTTCCTTGCTAAAATTACATTCCATATATTCTATCTTAGTTCGACTAATTTTAAATCCTTCATATTCTAATGCTTCTCTCAATAATTCTAGCTTTATGTTTACACCCTCCCTTGTCTCATCAAATAAGACTATATCATCTGCAAATAACATACACAAGGGAATCTCCTCGTGCAGATGTTTTGTTAGTGCATCCATAACCAATGTAAAAAGGTATGGACTCAATGCCGATCCTTGGTGCAATCCTATAGTGACAGGAAAATCACCAGTCACACCACTAGTGGTCTTAACATTTGTTACCGCTCCTTCATACATATCTTTAATTATGTCTATATATCCTTGCAAAACCCCTTACCACCCAACACTCCATATTAACTCTCTAGGGACTCTATCATAAACTTTCTCTAAATCGATAAAGACTATGTGGAGGTCTTTCCTCCTCTCCGTATATTTCTCTACTAATTGTCTTAGTAAGAAAATAGCCTCCATGGTAGACCTCTTGGGCATGAAACCAAACTGATTCTCCGATACACTTGTTTCATGACACAGCCTCTTCTCAATCACTCTTTCAAAAAGTTTCATAGTGTGGCTAATAAGTTTGATCCCTGTATAATTAGTGCAGCTCTGTATGTCTCCTTTATTCTTATAAATTGGTACAATAGAGCTTTTCCTCCACTCATCAGGCATTTTCTTTGATTTTATAATCTTGTTAAACAACTTGGTCAACCAAACTACCATAATGTCTCCCATATGCTTCCAAACCTCTATTGGTATACCACCAGGCCACATGGCCTTTCCTGATTTCATCTTTTTCAAGGCCTCTTTTACTTCAGGTATTCTAATCCTACGTTCATACCTATAATATCCAATGTTATTTTGATTTATAGTATTTTCAATCCCTATATTCTCAGGGCCATTGTCATTTAGCAATTTTTGAAAGTATGTTTCCCACCTTTGTTTGATCTCATTATCTTTGACTAATACCCTTTGATCATCACTTCTAATACACCTAATATGATCTAAGTCCTAACCCTTCTGTTCTCTTACTTTTGCAAGTTTAAACACATCTTTCTCACCTTCTCTTGTTCCTAGTCTATTATAGAGCTCATCATATACTTTAAGTTTAGTCTCACTTACTATTCTCTTAGCAACATTTTTAGCATTCTTATACTGCTCATAGTTTTCATAATTTCTAATCTTCTGCCATGCTTTAAAATGCATCCGTTTTTCTTTAATAACTTTTTGAACTGTTTCACTCCACCACCATGTTTCCTTTGTTAATACCCTTTTACCTTTAGATACTCCTAAGACATCTTTTGCCACTTTCTTAATGCACTCAGCCATATTAGTCTACATAGTATTTACTTCTGTTTCATAGTTCCACTTTTCTTCTACCTTCAACTTATTTTGAAGGAGGTTATTTTCTCTCCTTTTAAGTTCCACCACTTAATTTTTGGGTGTGTATTAAGTTTAGTTCTTTTACTCCATCTTTTGATATGGATATCCATAACCATTAACCTATGTTGTGAGGTCAAACTCTCACCAGGTATCACCTTACAATCCTTACATGTAGATTGTTCATTATTCCTAAGTAGAAAAAAGTCTATTTGGCTTTTATGAAGTCCACTTTTAAATGTTATTAAATGTTCATCCCTCTTTTTAAAGAGTGTATTTGCAATGGATAGGTTATATGACAAAGCAAAATTGAGGATATTCTCCCCCATCTCATTTCGTTCACCTATACCATATCCACCGTGTATTCTATCATATCCTTCCTTATCTTTTCCTACATGGCTGTTTAAGTTTGCACCTATAAATATCCGCTACGTGTTGGGAATTTCTTGCATGACTCCCTCCATATCTTCCCAAAACTGTTTCTTGATTATCTCTTGTAACCCTACTTTTGTGGTGCGTATGCACTTATAACATTTATAATCTGCTCTCCTAGAATAA
Organism: Warburgia ugandensis; assembly: GCA_035236585.1. Lineage (NCBI taxonomy): Eukaryota > Viridiplantae > Streptophyta > Magnoliopsida > Canellales > Canellaceae > Warburgia > Warburgia ugandensis. The sequence continues at coordinate 71,799,649 of CP141134.1, forward strand.
TTATTATTATTATAATTCTATTGCGGATTCTTTTAACATCCACAACTTTATCCTTTAATTCCTTATCCACGTATTCCTATGCCATTTCTGTTATTTTCCTTTCCTACATACCATAATTTATACCTATCTATTTCTCTTGCTTTAGCCCATTTCCACTTGGTTTCTTGGATACAAGCGATGTTGACTCTCTTACGTTTCGTCGCGTCTACTAACTCCAAACTCTTGCCTGTTAGCGTCCCTATATTCCATGTGGCGATACAAATCTTATGTTCTGGTGATACCCTATTTACTATTGCCTTTCTTGACCTCCATGGTATGAACCCATGTCCACTTTTCACTGCACTTGGGTTCTGATGCAGTGCATCACTTCCGAGGGGACGCTCTAGCAGCCCTTGCCCATTTTTCACTACACCCGGAATCCGATGTAGCGCGTCGCTTCTGTGAGAACGCCCTAGCAGCCCTTGCCTATTTTTCACCACACCCGGGATCCGATGCAGCGCGTTGCTTCTGGGAGAACGCCCTAGCTTGAGGGAATGTCTGTTTTCGATTCATGTCATATTTGGGTTGGCGTATTTCTTAAAAGCTGAAGATGATTTTCATTTCTTCCTTACAAACTAATATACATTCATTTGCAAGCAAAAAAGAAATAGCAAAATCATCTTCAGCTTCACTCTTACTGGCTGGCTACCTGACACAAGGGTTGCCATATTTAAGAAGAGGGAGATTATTTTCATTTCTTCCTCACAAACTAATATACAAATGCATATTCATTTGTAAGAAAGAAATAACAAAATCATCTTCAACTTCTCCCCTGCCGGCTGGCACCTGACCCAAGACCCTCCTCCTTTTTCATCTGGGCTTGGGACCTTCCACCTTTGGCTCCACCAGGCTACCTCCTTCGTCGGTCACTTGATTGCTTAAGTTAGCCATGTTCATAGCCAACAGTTTCAGGACTTCTTGCATCTCAAACATCTGCTGGCTAAGTCCTTCTAAGACTTTGTAATGTTTAAGCATTGAGTTAGATAATTGACAAAGGCATGTACCTTCTGCCATGATCGAGCTCTGATTCCAATGTTATGGTTAAGAAGGAAAAGAATGGAAGAAATTGGCTTATTCGAGAGAAGCCCACTTTCTAGAGAAGGAAGAAGAAGAGAGAAAGAGGAGGTAAAGAAAAGGGCTGATGAGAAGTATTGTTATGCTTACTGTTATTCCCTTGTATGTATCTATATTTTGAGCTATTACAACCACTAACTCATATCAAACTAACTGTTAACTACTAAAGACCCAACATTTGTCAAGTAACATAACAGACTAACTACTAAAGATCTAATATGATGTACATAACAGCATATTACATGTGGGTGTGGTGGTCAAATCTGGCACCACCAATCCAAGGATCAAGTGCAAGCAAAGTAAAGAAATTGGACAACCATAGGAGCTAGAAACATAAAATCACAACACGAGATTTACGTGGTTTATCCACAAATTTGGGTACGTCCACCAAAATCCGGCAAGTAGAAATTCACTACTAAGATGAGAATTACAGCAATGAGACTATGCTTCCCTCTTCCCAACTTGGTCAGAAACCCACCAATACTTTTTCCAACCCAACTCTACAAAAACCCTTAAAAAAACTGCCTTCACTATTGTTACAATTCTCAACAACAATGTGATGATCTCCACTCAAAACCTTGAGTTCCTAGGGTTCTGACCAGAAAATAGAGAAGACCACTTTCCTTGGAGAGAAATTATATATTTCACATGCATTGTCTATAATAGAAACCCACTTAAAAGAAATAAATCCCTTTCTCATGCTGTTTTCAAATTACCCCTTCCTTAAAAGGCCAATCTCCATCATGTCCCAAATATACAAACTCAGGTGATTTACTATCATCTAACCCAACATTATGAACTCGTTCAGATTCGTCAACTAGGCTATAAACTTTTAGGGTAAGCTATGTAAGGTGGAGTTGTAGAAGCAGATCTTCTGATTGATTAGATAAACAAAAAGACTTGTTGAATCAGCAGATATTGTTTCTTCCTTCTCAATTATGATTTTTTTTCTTGGGAATTGTAGTGCTTTTTGCTGTTTCCGGGGGAAACTTTAGGTTTATTATGTCTGGTTTGATATTGCTTTTTTTGGAGCTGTTTAAGTGATTTTAATGGAAACTCTTTCTCAACCAAAGAAGGCTCTTTAAGTTTGACTTATATTTCACTTGCTCTGCAAGAATGTTTAAAAAGAATATTTTATGCATGTTCTATTATTCTCTTCTTCTTTCTATCGAGGAATTGGATTACTCTATTTCAATGATCACTGTGCATACAATTTTTGGGGGATGCTTTCCACTTTCTATCGTGAAGTCAAGGTTCTTGATCTCTATCCTTTCTCTTGACTTCAACATTGAGCTATTGCAACAGCAATCATGTGCAAAAAACAGTATATGACCAAGTTTAATCTCCATATATGAGGGTGTCTTGCAGAGGTACACATTTCTTAGGCTAATAGGAAGTGTTTGCTAAGGTGTCAAAATAACTATTCTTTGAGCTCTTATTTTTGTTGTAAATACTCATTGGTGCTGACCTTGAAGAATTATTTGGCGATAAGTGTGAATTCTTTGGAGTTCTTCAATGGATTAATTCTGATGCAAAATTACGTAAGTACACAGGATTCATTCTTGAGAAACATTTTTGAGTAGATTTTGGCAATTTTGACTTCTTAGTTCTTTCTTATTCTTAATATTAAATTACATAAAGCATTCAATAAAAATTGTTAAATTACATAGGTAAGAGGCAAGTCAAAAGCAGAGCAGCTCTTTTTTGGTTCTTCTTATTGTTTGTATAGGATTGCTTTCAACCACCTATCAACTTCTGCATAGTTTTCCTCGAAAGTAGCAGAGCTATTGCTACTACTACGTGTGTGGATCACTTGAGGATGTGCCCGGGAGATACTGTTTTTGCAGATTAAATCATTTTTTGCTGGATCCTTTTCCTGTTTATGGTGTTCATGGAGTCGAATGCTGTTCATACATTGAGATCGTTCAGTCCAGGTCTTTTAAAGCCTAATCTTGATCAGATCTGAATCTAATGTCAAGTTTAAAGTCTTTAACTTCTACAACTGTTTTCTGGAGCTTCCTGGGCTTGAGATCTATTTTTGGGAGTACTTTTTACCACTTACTGTATCTGACCCTTCACTTTTTGGTATTCTGCTCTTTGACTCTTTACTTTGCCATGCAGGTTTCGTCCCTTCTGTAGTCTTTCTTTTCAGGTTATGTTACATATAATTGGACAATGAAATCCTAATTTTCATAAAGTACAAAATTGTTGATTGCTTGAGATCTGTGAACATTAGGGATTTGACTTTTAAGTTATTTAACAGACACTTGCATTTATTTTGCCAACAAAGATGTGGCCCTTGACTATTTTCCATTGCTTCCCCATTGAGACACTTCTCTTGGCCATTTGAAGTACTATCCCTACTAATCAGAGGCATAATGAAGTCCCATAAACAAGGTGGATTTGCTTAGAGAAATATGCAGGTTCAATCTAATATTAGAAGTTGGAGGTCACAATAGTGAACTAGTAGATTTTCATAAGTTTGACAATCCTTGCACAAAGTGATTTATTTGGAGTATTCTGAAGGAAAAGCTTGGGAAAAAGATAAATTCAATAAATAATGCGGAAAGTCAAATGGACATGATTAGGAAAGCCCAAGAAAATCCCACTGTCCATTGTAAGACAGGTATGAGCATTACAGAAAGAGTTGTAACATCAAGGATTTGTCATCTGTTTGCTTACAGTGCACAAACCCAATTACTGGAACTATAATGAAGTTATTAATGTTTGTCATGATGAAGGCAAGATTTCTGAATGCTCTAATGAGCCAATGAAGAATTTGTTTTCATGGTGCATAAAAGAACTATCAAGTGACCCCTCAAGTAGTTAGTCCAGACTTCAGTATGGTTGCTAGGAGGGATTCATTTCCGAGGGGATCAAGTAGTTGTTTTCATTTGACCGACCTACTTTTTAGATATTAAAGCAACTTATCAAAGCCTCTCTTTGTTTGGAGGAGGAAGACAGTATTCACTGTTTCTGCATATTTCAGTTCTTACAGGAAGGAATCACAAGTTTAGCTTGAAGATGCATCAGAGAACTAGAAGGGGAGCCTTGACGCAACGGTAAAAGTTGTTGTCATGTGACCTTGAGGTCACGGGTTCAAGGTGTGGAATCAGCCTCTTGCAAAAATACAAGGTAAGGCTGCCTACTTTAGGCCATTGTGGCCCGCCCCTTCCCCGGACCCCGCATAGGCAGGAGCTTCGTGCACCGGGGCTACCCTTTTTTATGCATCAGAGAGTTTAGCTTGAGCATGCATTAAGTTTGCTAGGGATCATTCTGTCTTCAGAGAGTCATTTTCATCAGGTCAAGAATGAAATTACTGAAGAATAGGTTTAAGAACCAACTGTTTATGGTCCTTTTCTTTATGTGGGATCCTTGGGAACTTATGTTGACGGTGATGAAAAAAAAAGAGACTTGTAGGAACTGTCGTTCTCGATGGCAGAAACAATCTTTTTCAGTCTTCACTGCCCAACTGATAGCCCAGTCTTCTTCTACAACAAAACCTTCTAGGAATAACCTTCCTAATTGAAGCTAAGTTGGGAGAATGGAAAAGGATGTCTGAGGTCCTCATTACGAGAGGGAGCAGGTCCTCTTTTTAGATTTTTCCACTTGAAGGATTTGGTCCTTCGTGTTAATTTTTTCCTGAACAATCTAGGATGTGTGGAAAAGCATGCATGGGATTGTGGCTAGAGAACTGTACTATGAAAACCTTGGCAAGGATGCTTGAGGATAGGCCCAAGAACCATTGTACTTAGAATGTCCTTGGAGTTTGGCATCCAATTTGTGATTTGAGTTCTGCCCATGACGTCTTAAGGCCTGTTGGAGATGAACAAAATCCTACTCGTTAATGGAGATGCTCAGCACGTGAAACCATTAACTGAATACTTGAGCAATCTCCAATAGGATGAAGAGGCGTGGCATATTTGCAAAATGATAGTTAGGAATAAAGATTGAGATCCCATGCAACAGGCCTTTGATGTTATTTGCCAAAGTCCGGTCCATTCACATGGATTGTCTTCTGCAAAAAGTTATCCTGATCATTAAGATGTCTTTTTTATCCGGACATCTAGGGATAAAGCACTGTTTCGGTATTGGCTGAGAGAGTGGTACTAAATCGAGGTAAACTCTGAATACTAGATATGACCCAAAATAACAGGGGTCAAGGTCGGCTAGTAAGATGATGGGGGTTGAAGAGTTGACAGATAAGTCACCCTTACTGTCACTCTATAGATCTGTACATGAGATTGTCACCTCATATGGCACCTCATTCAATTCTTTTGAAGTAATTGGATCCTTTTCCTCGTTCGAGGGAGGTGATAAGTATTCTAGTAAAAGGATGATATTGCAGAAGTGGACATCAGCCTCTTTTTGGAAGGTGGACTTCTTTTGTTCTAGATACAACAACTATATCTTTCTTCCACGATTGTTTTAGGCATTAGTCATTCATTTTTTTTCATCCATTGTTCATCATTAGTTTCTCATTTCTATATCTCTCTGCAATGGTAGTCTCTGGTTTACTTGGTCCTAGCAACTTCCCACGTCCATTGGGCCTCTTGCTTCTGGGCCGAGTGTCCTTGAGCCCACTGCATGTTTGTACTTTGAGATCACGTTGATCTCCCCTTTAGTTTAATCTCATTTGCCTTAAAAAAAATGGAAAAAGAAAAAGAAAAACAATGCAATAGTCAAAGCCTAAATACAGACGCTTGGGATTTCCAGTACTAGTTTCACCAACTGTTAGATCAATGCTCGGTATGATACCACACTATTTGATGCCTTGCGATCCATTTCCTCTTTCCTAATCTTTGTTGTTCGGGTATAATTACATATACAATCAATCATTGCTTCCAAGATTAAACTTTATATCATGGTATCATTTTGATGCTGCTTTGTTACTTGGATTGTCTATGTTGCTTGTTCTTGATGACCTTCTTTGGGCTTACTGTGCAGGTAATAAACGTGAAAGCCAGAATGTTGACAATTGAAATCTTTAAATGAGCAAGGCTAGCTCGAGAGAACGGATTTATTCGATGAAAAATGTTCCCAACGCACTGCCAATGGAAAACTGAGAATGGCAGCAGTGTGCTAACAATAAGGTTGTGCGCCGCCCTGACTCTCTGCGCTTTCGTTGTCACTTTCTTTGTGCTTCCACTTATGTATTCTCGCAGGCTGTAGTTGTTTCGTTACTTTGTATCAATTGTTTTGTTGGTGCTACATAATCATTTTTGTGGTTATTGGACTGTTACTCCTCAAGGTATGTGTATGTAGTATCATAGAAAAAGGGCAGCCTGGTGCGCAAAGCTCCGGCGTATGAGGTCCAGGGGAAGGGGCAGACCACAAAGGATCTATAGTGGGCAGTCATACCTTGCATTTTTTGCAAGTCTGTTTTTATGCCTTGAACCTGTGATCTCCAGGTCACACTGCAACAACTCTAACTGTTACTCCAAGGGCTCCCTTCTTATGTGTAGGATGCACATGAAAAGGGGCAGCCTTGGTGCACGTTGCTCCCGCATATGCCGGGTCTGGGGAAGGGGTGGACCACTAGGGTCAATAGTACACAGCCTTACCTTGCATTTTGTAAGAGACTGTTTCCATGCCTTAAACCTAAGACTTTAAGGTCACATGACGACAACTCTGCCGTTGCACCAAGTCTCTCCTTCATATGTAAGATGCACAGCTGCTGCAAAATACAAGCAAAATATATATGGGCCAAGAATGCTTAGCGCAGTTGGTCATAAACAAATCTGGCAAACTCCTTTATAATATGCCTAGAAGCAGTTTGGAGCCGCTACTTTCTCTTTTAGCCATGATTAGATTTTAAGAGAGTGTCCTTCAGCCATGGATTGGATTTTAAGAGAGTGTGGGGGTGAATGGTTTTGTAATCCTACACTTAAAATGAAAAAAATAAAAAAAATACAGTTTCTGATTTTCGTAGGTACAGTTAGAAATAAAGAAGCTATCGTCTACATTTATCGCCCAAGGTTTCACAGGTAGAACTCTTAGAACTGTCTCGTTTGCTATGTAGTCCATCCGCAGCTTGATTAATACAAATTTAATTCATTGAAGATTGGAATTTAAAAATTCTACTTTCTCATTTCTCAACAAAGACGATATGCACAGTTCAGCACAACACATCAAACAGACCAGTGCAAGCGAAATTGCGGTGTCCTGCAGCCAGTTTCCACTAGCGTTTGATGAAGGTTTTTAGACTAGAGAAACTAGAAGGGAATTTCTGGTTGCAAACAGGTGTTACCTTGGTCTGTCACAATGCAAAAAAAGGCAGTCCCAGAGGTTCACGAAGCTCTCCCATATGCTGTGTCTGGAAAAGGTATAGACTACAAGGGTCAATAGTATGTAACCTAAGATGTTTTCATGCCTTGAACCTGTGACCTCTCACAATATATATAAACAAAATTCCTTTGCAATTCATGCAGACTTCATATTTGTACCGTCATCCTTTCCATGCCCTAACCGTTCATACTATATTCTCACACGGAGATAATCAAGTCGACTTTTGAATGGTTATATAAACGACAAGTTGAAGTACTAAGAAATAAAACTGTCCCGGTAAGAGTTCTCGCTGAAGAGGCATGTAAGGAGTCCTACTCCCTTTTTCTCCAATGCAGGAAAACATTTATTTATTTATTTTCTCTGATCTAAGAAGGGGAGCCTTAGCGCAACGGTAAAAGTTGTCGTCATGTGACTTTGAGGTCATGGATTCAAGGCATAGAATTAGCCTCTTGCAAAATGCAAGGTGAGGTTACCTACTATAGGCCCTTGTGGTCTGCCCCTTTTCTGGACCCTGCATAGGCTACAGCTTTGTGCACCGGGGCTGCACCTGCCCTTATTTTCTCTGATCTAGGCCATTATGTTATTCATTATGTTCGAGGCTTATATAGGCTTGGGATTGAATTCCATGCCCATTGGATGTTATTAACATGTGCTTCTTTGGGTCAAACATCACTACCATCCATTTTCTAAACATTTACTTCTTTTGGCATTCTAAACATGATAAATGGCTTATATTTAACATTGAAAAAAAGGTTTAGATTTAAAAAGGCTTCTCCATCCATAGAAAATGGACATACGAACTCTTAACAAGACTCTTAAATCTATACAAGTCACATTAGGCGTCAATCCTCTAGGCCAAATCCGAATCCATAGTTGAATAATCTTCTATTAATCTAGGAATGCAATGGAGCTAGCCATTTAGTTCATCATTATCATTATCATTATCTTATAAGACTTGTGCTAATTAGGGGCCAACTATATAAACCTTGTTCCTCGATTCTCCTCTGTCTTCCATCTATATCCTTTCGTGACTTCCCCTTGTCTTCTTGGATAAACTCATTCCTAACTGGTGCTATTTTCTGTTTCTACTGAACATATCCAAACCATTTAAGTCTATGGTTCCTTATCTTATTACCTATTGATACTGCTCTAATTTTATAATTTAAATGACAGATATAAAACATTGAGCTTGAAGTAGCAATTTCTATTCCAGCTTACTTACCAACAATAATAAGACGAAAAATATGTGACGCGGCTGCCAATCTCGATTAGTCTCTAGCTAAGCAATTGCATTCATTCATACATGCCATGGATTAAGAAAATAAAAATAAAAATTATGGCATAAGAATTTCTCAATTTAAGCGTAAGAAGTCAAAAGAGATGACTTAGAAATGAGCAAAAAGGCAAACTTCAGGCCACCATAAGATGTGCAAAATCAATCAGCAGGTACAAACAAAAAGCAAACCACTGACATTTGGAGGTCATAGGTGCCAAAAAAGTTACAATTATTCAAAGTCTCTGGTGTCAGTCGACGGTAAACATAATCCTATTAACAGATCTATATGATGCATTACATGCCTGTAAGGCTGAGGCCACTGACATTTGGAGGTCAGCCTACTAGGGAGATTTTGGCTTCGCAAGCAGCTTTTTGGGCAGCTTCTCTATAGGCGTTGTCTTTAGCAAGAAAAGCCTTGCAGCACGCTCCTGCAAGGTACCTCCACACTTTAATCCACGAGCTTGCAACTCGGTCTTCAGCCTTTCCATACCAAGGACCTGGCAATAACAATGATGAATATTAGCAGCAGCAACAACCAACAATCAAGACGGAAAGAAACCAATATAAACTATCGCATGGAATGAACTGATTATAAAAGAGATTCCAAATTCTCCTGGTAGGAGAATATTTCTTGAACCAGCACAAAGCACCAGTTTCTATACATATTTCTTTAGGTGCTTGGCCAAGCATTCCTCCATTAAGCTCACATCAACTACTCAAAAATTTGAAAACAGTTGGGCCTCAAGCATATCCACTTCGTCACCTGGCAAACGCTACCTTCATCCATAACAAGTTGTCCTACTACGAGCAACTGTTCATCCTTATGCTAACAAATGGCATACAAATTTCAAAATCATTGCTCCTTTGCCCAACCCAGCATGATGAAACGGAAGAGTCTTAGCAATTCTATTCAGCCAGGTAATGAGTTCTGCCTATTAGTAAGCAAAACTGTTCAGTATCATTATTTTCATCAGAAAACTGGGCTTGGCATTACCACTGCCCCAATAAAGATTAAACATTGCCTCCCGTCACACCATAAAGACTGCATAAAATCCTCGAGTCATTTCAATGACAGCTACGTGCACCCGGGGTTGATATTTCAAGAAAGTGTTTCCAGCAGAATAAAGAAAACAAGCTTAGAAAAGTAAAAAGAAACTCCTGTGCTCATTGAATGAGATGAAGGCTTTCCACAAGCACAAAGAACAAACTTGATGGGATTCAGCTAATGCAAGATGATTGATGGATCAGGGACTCGGAACAACTCCGTTGCAGCTATTAAATTTATGTTTTTAACTAAAAGAAGAATCCATTCCCAGCGGATTTGATACCAATACATATCAAGACTTCCTGAGCTAGGGTTTGCCTATGACTATGGGCGAACTCTAGTAAACAAATTCCAAGGAACTAGCAAACTTACCACTTAGGTGGCAATAAAAACATCATCATCATCATCAAGACCTTATCCCAATTAGGGGTCGGCCACATGAATCTTATTCCTCCATTCCTCTCTATTAAGTATCATGACTTCATTTAGTCCCAAAGTTTTTAAATCTTTCCTCACCATTTTTATCCATGTTCTTTTGGGCCTTCCCCTTGCCTTTTAGAACATTCTACTTGTATTGCCTCACTCCTTCTAACCGGTGCCATTGTTGGTCTCCTTTGCACATGTCCAAACCATCTAAGTCTAATCTCCCTCAGCTTGTTACTTATTGGTGCTACTCCTAAATTTCCTCTAATATTTTCATTTCTAATTCTATCCTTTCTTGTCTTACCACTCATCCATCTTAACAGCCTCATTTCTACGATACTCATCCTATAAGCATGATGTTCCTTAACTGCCCAACACTTTGATCCATAGAGTATGGCCAGCCTTATGACCATCCTATGGAATTTTCCTTTTAGTTGAGTGGCACTCGCCAATCACACAAAACTCCAGATGCACGTCTCAATTTGTTCCAACCCGCTTGGATTCTCTGGGTAACATCCCTCTCAATCTCTCAACTCTCATGAATCATTGATCCTAAGTACCAAAAGTGGTCTTTTACAGGGACTTCTTGGTTATCAATCTTGATTGGTGTTCTACTCCTACTCCTCTCCTTGCTAAAATTACATTCCATATATTCTGTCTTAGTTCGGCTAATTTTAAATCCTTTAAATTCTAATGCTTCTCTCCATCACTCTAGCCGAAAGATGGTTATCAGTTCAAGGTGGCAATAAAAACGAACCTAATAAATCCACCTGATTAAGAAAAGAAGTTAGACTCTTTGATTTTGAAATGTGATCCTGTAGTTCATGATAATTTTGATTTTGGAATGTGATCCTGTAGTTCATGGTAATTCAAAGGAGATCACTGTGAAAAAAAATTATCATAAGGACCTCATAAATTTTCAGACATTAACTAGTAAAGCAAAACATGAAGAAACCCCACAATACCATCAAGAACAGTAATAACATAATAGAAAGTTAGAAACATGAAATGCAAACAAGTATGGCACGCTAGATTGCATGAACAGATGAAGCATGAAAGACATACCTCCATATCCTGTGCAGTTTTAAAGTCGTCAAAGTTCAGTGGCCTATCTAGACTGCAGTCAACAGTGGCCAGAGTATGATTCTCTTCAGGGTCTCCAGACTGCACATCAGTAGAGCCATCTGCAACAGCATCAGTGGCTCCATTTAGACAACCTTCCAATTCCTCTGTTTCAGGTTCAATAGAAGTATCAGAATCACCATTCAGAGCTTCATTTCCAGAATTATCTCCTGATTCCAGACCTTCTCCAGATTCAGGCTCAACAGAACCAACTTCATCCACCTGAGCGGCTTCATTTCCACAACCTTCTCCTGATTCTAAAACCACCTCAGTTTCTTCCTCCAAATTGCTTTGAGTGGAACCTCCACCTGCAGATTCTTCATCTGATTGACCCCCAGAAACTGAACCTGAAGTTCCCTCATCTAACTTAGTCTGAGCTGAACTGTTCCCATCATCAAGGACCACAGATTTTTCATCATCCTCATCATCGCTACTATCACTGACAATTGCTTTTGCCTTCCCTGTCCTGAAAGCCAAACAATCAACCATCAAAACCAAAGCAACTAAAATCGAAGTCCCTTAAAAAGTGTAAGCATAATACCCAATACCTTATCAAAGCTCCAATGAAAACAATGCAAATAGAATCATATACCCCTAATATTAGCATAAAGTAGCAGAAACGAAAGCACCATACTAAAATAAGATTCAGCCTAACCAATTAAGCACCAAATCTGAGCAAATCAAATTTAATTTATAACCCCAAAATGAAAAAGACATGCAAATAGAAAATCCTAACGAATTACTCCCCAAGCATTCAACTTAACAAATCAAGATAAATTCAAAGCAATCAAATCTTAAACCCCTAATAAATAGTAACGCAGTATAAGATCAAACACCTTGCTAACCATCACTTCATTCAAACAATCAATTGTTAAAAAAAACCAAGCAACTATAATCCAAAATACCTCAAAAACATAAAGAACTAAACCTTAATATCTTACCAAATCCTTAACCAAACAATAAACCATTAAAATCAACGCAAAGCAAATCCAAAAACACCAAAAGAAAAGAAAAGCAATAGAAACCCGAGCATCTTATTGATCAAACCCTAGAAAGACATAATTAAGCACAAAGCCTAACACCTGAAAATATCATGTAAGCATATCAAATTTGAAAACCCTAAAAATCATAATAAAACTAGAAACCCTAGCAAATTACTCACCAAAGCTTCAATTTTTTAGCCGCTGCCAAATCCTTAACCAAACAATAAACCATTAAAATCAAAGCAAAGCAAATCCAAAAACACCGAAAGAAAAGAAAAGCAATAGAAACCCTAACATCTTATTGATCAAACCCTAGAAAGACATAATTAAGCACAAAGCCTAACACCTGAAAATATCATGTAAGCATGTCAAATTTGAAAACCCTATAAATCATAATAAAACTAGAAACCCTAGCAAATTACTCACCAAAGCTTCAATTTTTTTGCCGCTGAGCCAGACGCAGGCAACACCTTCCGCTTCGAATTCTCATACAGAGCAAATGATTGCCTAACTGAATTTTCCATTTCCTCCATACACTTCGCCGAGTCCTCCCTATACTTCTCAATATACTTCTCCGTTTCCGCATTTCCTGTTTTCTTCACCTGCTTCGCCTTCTTCTTCAGAAAATCCTCAGCAATCTTTTCCAATTTCCTCTCGTCAGCTTCCGCCTTCCACTCCTCCAATTTCTTCTCCGCGTTAACATGCCGAAGCCGTCTTCCACTCATATCACGACACGCGTCGAAATTGTTCGTCTTTTTCTGGCCGGCCTTTGTTGCAGCGCCACGAAGAAGCGATCCGAACCCTCCTTTACCTCCTCGTAGACGGAGAATAAGATTGCAGGATGGGAAAAGGCCATCATTTGAGGCGGAAATAAGGGTGTCATTGGAGACTTCTTGAGACCCGGAGACTAATCGGAGGCATTGGAGAGGGATTTGGGTTGTTTGGTGGAGGGTTTGTCTGAGCGATTGCCCGGAGATTGTTGGAGAGGAGATTTGGAGGCATTTTGTTTTTCCGTCTAGGCTTTTGATGAAAATTTGGAAGATCGCCATTGGAGGGAATTCGGAGTTTCTGATTATGGATGGAAGAGACGGACCGCAGAAATGGGGTTTTGATCTTCTGCTATTTTCCGTCAGAGTCGAGCGAGGGGAGGCTGTGGGTCGGTGGAAACGTTGAATGATCAACATCTCCCTGCGCTTTATAAAGATGATATAGTGATCGCAAACGAAAGACTCCGAGACTCATCTACCTAGGCCCCACCTTTGATGATTTTAACCGTCCATCTTGTCTGCTTTCCTAAGAATGGTTAGATACTAAAATTCATAATCGTCAGATTGTAGCTAATTAGTTTTGAATTTTTAAATCGTGGTCATTGAATGTTTTAAGAAAAAAAAATAGCAGTTAAAAGCATTCAATGGTTATGATAGCGTAAATAGGAAAGCGGATAAGATGATTGGTCAGATCATCTAAAGTAGTCTCCATAGCATCTCTTTCAAGACGTGTTCCCAGTCCATGGACAGTAGTAAAACTGGTATAAACTCACAGCCGTACCTCAGTTCAAATTAAAAAGGAAGCTCATGCCCTTGCAGGTCCGAGAAAGGGGCAAACTACAAAGGTCTATAGTATGTAGCCTTACCTTGCATTTTTATAAGAAGCTGTTTTCACGCCCAACTAGTATAATCTTATAGTCATACCTCAATTCAAAATGAACTATGTAAATCTGTGTATTCTTCCTTGTTTTTCATCTTCGTAACATGCTATACATAGCTTAAAGAAATTAAGTCTGTTGATGTATCAATGAAAGCTAAAGATATGAATAGTAGTGAATTGAACCTCCTAGTTTCTCATAAATGTAATGTTTTGATTTTTTATTTTTTTCAAGTGAAGAATATATTACTAAGCAAATCACTAGAACAAGCACTCGTAAATCTTATTCTAAATTCCCAGCCTAAGGGAAATCAACAACTAAAACCGAAACACATTGTATTTGGATGTCTACTACCAACTCGTCTAGACTTTATTGTTGACATAAGCTGTTATTTACCAACAAATTAAAGAAAATGTCAAAGGTAAAAAAAGGGCAGCCCCTATGCACGAAGCTCCCACATATATGTGGAGTCCGGAGAAGGGGCGGATCACAAGGGCCTATAATAGGCAGCCTTACCTTGCTTTTTGCAAGAGGCTAATTTCACGTCTTGAACCCATGACCTCAAGGTCACATGACGACAACTTTTACCGTTGCGCCAAGCCTCCACTTCAAAGAAAATGTCAAAAGTGCTTGGTGATAAAATGCTGAAGTTTTGCATGAATGGTCCACCTTCGGTTCTTTTGGTTGTTGAATTTAGACTATGAATTGTACAAAGTCTTCTGGGCTAAGAAGTACAATTCTAAAGATGAGCGATCAAATAAATTGGTCACGTCATGCAAAGGTGGGTTGTGCATCCATTTATCATTCCTCGGTATTATAAGGATTCGTAAAATTGCATGATTTTCATCAATTAATATGCCTGCACAAACACTTATATTTGGCTAAGTAAGCTTAGTATATGCATTGTGAAAATACTTGTTGAGTAAGGATGATTTAACACAATGAGTATCTCGAACAACAAACTTTGAATTCTTTAATTTCCTTTGTACTTCTTCACTTGTCTACCCAAAACATTGCATATTCATGAAATGTTATAAAATTAGCAAGTTGTCCAGAGGGAAAGATCTTGATCACCATGCAAAAATGCTCTCATTTTCTAGTGTCTAGCTTACAAGGGTGTTTGCTATCCTATTCCCTTTCCTATGTGTTTGGAAGGAATAGAGATACCTACTCCAACTTTCTACAGAAAAAATGGTAAAAACCTAAATACACAGACACGTGCTCTTTTGAAGGACTCTTGCAAGCATTCACATCGTTTGTGTGGAACGATCCCTATAATAGCCCTACATTTTATCATATTTTATATTGAAAGTTCGAGTAAAGGATTGAATTTTATTGAATCAAAATATGTACAAGTAAATTTACTGAAAACTCCTAGTTAGACTTTGAAACCTCAAAATTTAAAATATACATAAAAATTTAAAAATTTATTAAATAATAAAGGAGGCCAAATTGATATCGGCACACCCTCGCAACAAATGGGCTTCCCAAGATGGCCAACCATGAGGAGCTCGGCTCACAGCTACCTGTCGCGCAAAGGAGAAAGCCAGAGGAGCGAATACACCGGCTCCCACTCCCCGATTTCTCCTCTCCTCCGTTCCTCTCTCTCTCTCTCTCTCTGGACATCCCTCTTTCTTTAGCAGTTGGCGTCGGCGTCACCACTGGCAACTGCCACCGGCACATGGTAAGAAACACATCCACGCACAGCCTGTCCCCTCTCCCTTCCCTCTTTTCTCTCCATCTCTCTTTGTTTCTCTTTATTTGTCTTGCACGCACACCAGTCGTTAGCTGTGAGCTTACATTTTCACCATCGGCCACTGTGTGTCAGGTAATCGTTGCCCAAAGCAGCTGATTAATAATCCATCAACTAGCTAGCCATAGATGGAATAAATATATCATCCGACACAGTTAGATCGTAGATCGCTGGGGAAAGACATTGTTTTCCGGCAAAACTTGACTAGCGCCTCTGTCGGGCTTTTCCCCTTTCCCTGCACCAAACGATGACGGAATCCCTTCAAACTTCACCGGAATGAAGGTGAAGTGGTGATCTGCAAGACCCGTGATTTATTTTTGTGAACTTTTACAATTTTCAACAGTGTAACGTTGCCGGTGATGACTGTTTTCCAGTCGTCTTCTTCGGGGAAGGTGATCGGATTTCGACGATGATGATCAAATTCTGGCGAGAACAAAAAGTGAAGCTTATATTTTTTGAATCCTTATCGACAAAAGTTCAATCAGAGATTATCTAAATGTTGAATTTTTTATTTATCTAAATACAGTGCAGGAGTGGTACTAGATCTACAAATCTCACAGTTGACAATGCAATACACAGTAGATCTATCCAATAATACGACTTATATGTAGAGGATGATCTGGGTTAAAAATAATAAATGAAAATCTTGTAAAATATAGACAATTAATTTATAGATCTAATGACTCTAGAACTTGGATTCGTGTGATCTAAGCGTAGAATATCAGATCTAACCATTGATATGAAAAATTGATTTCCCCAACACCCACAAGCATCTGATTTGAAGTTGAACGATAGATCAAAGACGATTCAACCATTCAAATTAGGATCTTAATGTACAAATCTATGATTGAGAGACTAAGCTACGACATTTATTTTACATTTCTCAAATTAGCACTTAATTGATAATAAAAGCTCTAATAGATGATTCCTAATCGTTGGTCAACCTCTGAACTGATTTGATGTTGATTTTGGTAAATCTGAAGCGTCAAATCAAAGTAGATAATTCTAAGATTGTTATGTTTTTAGAGTAATTGTAGTTATACATAATTTTGTTAAATATATATAATTATTATATTTAAATTTTAATTGATGACTCTATTTGAGGCTAGAAAATACATCATCCTTATAACTTAAATTATTTGAAGATTCTTATATTATTTGTGGATGAGATTGTTAGGAGACAGAGTCTCTATTTTTTTTAAATATAAAATTATAATTATCAAGTAAATCAAATTGCATGCATCAAACGTGCATCATCCTACAAACACGGGAAACTCTATCAATTTTTTGT
The DNA here is from genome assembly GCA_035236585.1 of Warburgia ugandensis. Lineage (NCBI taxonomy): Eukaryota > Viridiplantae > Streptophyta > Magnoliopsida > Canellales > Canellaceae > Warburgia > Warburgia ugandensis. Next base: position 71,816,588 of record CP141134.1, read on the forward strand.
AAAAATAAAGGGATTTTATGATTGTACTTAAAATGGTAAAAAACACTTCCTAAATTTCATGCATTGTTTATATTTGATACCCCCATTTATATTTAAATAAAAAATTTGTACTTTAGATCATGATTAGGATTTAATTATGTTATCAGTAGACAACTAACATGTCGGATAGGATGCACTAGTACCTAGATTTTTATGCATTGATTTGTCGAAAATTTGTTTTAGACAAGCACTTTTACTTGGTAGACACTATGATAGGGGGGTTATAGGGATGGACACCTACCTTCTGAAAGTTTATATTTTGACACCGAGCCAAGTGATTAAATTGTAGGTGTGGCATCATGGGAAGGTTATACTGTACGATACGTTATCCTCCCATGTGAAATGATGATAAGTCTCATCTAGTTGGTGTCAGTATTTGAGCACATGGTGTTCCATTGTTAGGTAGTTAACGCAATATAGTAATCCACATATTCTTTTTACTATTGTGTTTCACAATTAGGCAATTGTTGTAGTGTTGTGGTGTACCATTATAGGGCAACTAATGCAGGTTGATTTTGAGGCACCACGTGAGTGATAGGGTCATGGATACTTTGATCATTAGACATGATGATACCTTAGATGACTTGAGAATTGATATACTTATATTTGCATGTTAAGAATTGATATGCTCGATATAAATATATAGGAATTTTTCCTACAAGTGATTTGAAATGAGATTTCAATGCTTAATTAATCTATCGTCTATTTGTGCATAGGTTTGATGTAAATTCTTTTGACATTGACATATTATATTACTCTTGTATTTATGTTATATTTGGCTGAACTAAAATCTTTAATGGAATGCTTGAAATGTATGCAAATGATGCACTATAAATTTATATTGATAAACCTTAGGAACAATGTATAAAAATATTTCATTGTGTGCATGAGTGTATGGATGTAAATTTACCTTAACTTATATTTTTCATCCCAGATTTACCTGCTAAGCATATTTTCCTATACTTACCTCACTAACTCTACAAATAAATGTGAAGAAGAGGAAAGTAAGAGTGTTGAGACAAGGTGCCATGAGTAGTCAAAAAGAATATCGACAATGTATATATGATCTATATATTTTATAAATATTGTGAAACGATTGAGTGGTTATATAACTGTGATAATCAGTTTAGACATATATAAATATATTTAATACATATTGGACTGTGGGCTATAACTGGATAGAATTCTTAGAAATAATAAATATTGAGTTATTATATTTTGAATGTGTCGTTTCAAAGAAAAATATTTTTGCTGTTTGTTTTCTAAAAGGAATTTTAAAATACGGATCCGCCTTTCGAAAATAATTCTAAAATGATATTTGAAAAACCCAGGTTGTCACAATCCTGCTAATCTCCATACTACAATTAAAATTTTAAATCTATGTGAAATATAAGATAAAATTCCCACTCAACCACTTTTTTAAGTCGTCAACTCTGATTTGTGGCTGTGACATGAGCCATGCACCATTGCAATGACAAGAACCACAAGAAGCTTTATTTGTACCTATAGACACAACATAACATGATTTAGATCCTTCCCAATGCCATTGACCTTAAGAAGCGTCCAACAAGGGGACTTCACTTGTTTGCCTACTAATAGAGCATTTAGGAGCCCCCCATTATTCCCATTAACCTATTAGTGCATGATGCTTGCCTCTTGCTATCTACTTTGCAAGCCATTACTCACGTCCGATTTCTTTCACTTTTCTTATGTTGCCTGGGCACGAGGCTGCAAAAGAAAAGGGCCACTATCTAGTGGGAGTCTAATCCAACTGATCACATGATAGAGAAGGTTAATGGGTCTCAAGTAAGATTTTGCTTCATTCCAAGAGCTGCAAACAAGATGCATGTAGGCTTGCAAGAGGTGTGGACTTGGTGGGAATTTGGGTAATATCAGATCTTCAATTGTCTCAATAGTTGAGATACAATTTCTCTATATAATCCTTTAGTCTCTTGCAACCAACTATTCTGTGACAAGTCTCCCTCTTTCTAGTGTCTACATGGTCGCTGCATTTCAAAAAGAAAAGAAAAACGAATCATCATAGCCCTCTACAGTCCATCTAAATCGCAATGGCCTCCTTAGACCGAGATGACTTGCCATGATTGATTTCATTTAAAATATTCAATCATACAGAAGATTAAATAGAAGGCCAGCCCCAGCATAAGCAGGGGCCAGGGGAAGGGGTAAACCACAAAAGATTTATAGTATGCAAACTTACCTTGCATTTTACAATGTTTTCACACCTTGAAGGCGCGACCTCCAATTCACATGACAACAACTTAACCATTGCATCAAGGCTTCTTTCATATAGAAGATTGAATGATTGATGCAGATCATTGCTTCATTTTTTTCCAAGGTCTATTTTGGAAGGCATGATTGGACGTACTTTGGATTCTCCTAAATTTCTAGTCATTAACATGCTAATGTCATTTCAAGCGCCTACATATTTCTCCCTCTATATAGAAAAACTAATCACCACTGCACATCATACAATGAATTATTGGTGTGTGGATGCTTGGTTGATTTTGTAGTCTTTTCCATAAACATAACTTGTTGTTTTGTTAGTGACTCCATCTTCCGATGGCTTCTGGGCTACATAGTTCAATCTTCTTTGTCTAGTAAATTATTTGCCACACTATCAAAATAGTTGTAGGGACTTATTGATCCACAAATTGAAGAAGATAATTTCCTTTTAAAAGGACAATTCAACTACTTCTCCATTGTAATTTAGATTCATTAACCTCCCTAATGTCATGAATTGTGTGAAAATTATTTGATATAGGCCAAAGTGACAGTGGTTTATGCTACTATGAAATTCTTATTCTTCTTCTTCTGTTTCTTGAATGTTAAGTAGCCTCAAACTCATGATCTTTGTGAGAGAGACTCCTTCATGCACCACTTAACTAGAAAGCCTTTACCTAAAATGAAATTTTGCAAATCTTTTTAGGCGTCCATAACCTTGACAAATAGCTGTAGAACTTTGAGTTAGCTTGGTGGTGGGCGAGTCCAGCCGAATAGGGATGACATACAGAGATCTGTTAGCTATGGATGAGAGATCTAGTACGAAAGTCCAATGCAATATGGATGAGATGAGAGATCTATTAGCTAGAAGAACGCAATAATGTGACAGACATGAGAACTCGGTCTGACATGATATGAGATGACATGGACCAACGTATGACTGTTATTGATGCTTTAGCTGAGATGAGATGAAATAATACTTCTTTATCATATTATTAATGGTGCTTGATACAAGTTGAGATGATGAAATTGAATTATTACAAAAAAGGGCGGCTCCAGTGCATAAAACTCCCAATCATGCAGGGTCTAGAGAAGAGGCAAATCATAAAAACCTAAAGTACACAGTGTTACATTGCATTTTGCAAGAGGCTGCTTTTAAGCTTTGAACCCTTAACCTCAAGGTCACGTGACAATAACTTGCACCGTTGCATTATAGGATTCGGCTATGTTACGCAAAAATGTAACGTCGTAGCCATTCCTTCTTGCTTTTCTCCGAATAAGAGAACGAAAAAGCGCTGCTTCAACGGCAGCACCGGATGAAGGCTGGTAAAAGCCCGAACAATTTCTTTGTTTAAATCTCCAAGAGAAACCAAGGAAAGGGGAAACCTACGGCAACAAAAACAATGAGGAACGATCCTGCGGATAAAGGCAGGAGTTTTCCTGTCGATCTAAATCTCCCGAGATGGTTTTGCCAGTATTGCCGCCATCCTCTCTGCGTTGTTGGCGTTGATTCTTACGCAGAGAAGTTCTTCAATGACCCCTCTTCTCGCTCCGGTTGGGGTTTAAATTTAGTTGATTCATCGTTCATGGTTATAATGTTTACTAATTTTCTAATTTCAGTGAAAATTGAGATCCGTTTTCTCTGTTTGTTGGAGAATTTCGTAATAACGAAGCTATTTTTTAAGTTCAGTGAATTCGTTGTTTGATTTTTCGTCGAGGAAGTTACTTCCAAGGCAGTGGGTTTTGGTTGTGAAGTTGATACTTGGAATTTTTTTGTTTTATCTAGTGAGCAGGGTGACGTTGATTTTTAATCTTATTTTACTGCACATGTGAGATTTTAGTTTTATATCAACAATTTGAGTGAAAATTGAGATTCTTCTTACTGTCTGTTGGAGAATTTCGTTGTGACGAAACTTATTTTCGAGTTTAGTGAATTCTCTGTTTGAAGTTGTGTTGAGGAAGTTACTTCCACGGCAGTAGGATTGGTTTGTGTGCGATTTTGGTTGTGGAATTGGTACTTGGATTGTTTGATTTAGCTTGTGAGTAGTGTCACTTTGATTTTAAGTATTGCTGCTGCATATGTGAGATTTTAGTTCCGTGCCAAGTAAATTCTTGGGAGATGAGTTAATCGCTACGTATCTCATGCAGTTTATGCGCTTCTTGTCAAGCGGCTTTTCTTTTTCTGCTGGTTCTAGTAGACATGGATGTTTCTAGATATTCAACATTGGTCTGTTTGGTGAGTTTGCTTTCTCGTGTATAGTTTATTACTGAATTCTGAGCCAGTGGAAATCTGGTAGCATTCATTCTCTACTATGTTCTTCTTGACTTGTTTTACAATGATGAAGTAAATGCTGTGGATTCATTGGCCTGAATGAACTAAGAAAGAATTTTCTGGTGAAAAGGATCAAATTGGTTGCTAGTTTCTGCTCCAGGATGCAAGCTGCATTGTCTGTGATAGATATCGATATTGAATTGTTTTTAACCCAAGGTGAATTTTGGGTTCTTTTCTCTTACTCTAGATGCGAATGAACACATGCAGGAATGCAGGGATCTTCTGTCCATGGAGCTGTTAGTGTGCTAGGTTCAAGCCGAATGGACCAGTCGTTTGTTGTGTTGCCAAAGCAAAGAAGTCAGGTCCCTGTGGCCCGAACTCACCCTTGGGGCGGAACTGCTGAGTCTGATGCTGGCCAGAGTGGTAAGACTATGGAAGAGTCATTTGTAGTATTGCCACCTGCTGCTGCTTCCATGTACAAGAGCGTGTCTGTGTCTGAGGGAGGTGGGACTCATTTAATAACTTCTGTGGCAAGCCCTAACAGCCCTTTGCAGCCAAACAATGCTGGTTTCCATTCGAGTATAATGGTTCTAAAACGTGCATTTGACATTGCCACTTCCCAAACACAGGTATCAAGAAATGATCTGTCTCTTTTATCTATTTTTGCACTTGCAGACACAGGTAGGAAACCTTGTTTGACATTATGATGTCTAGGGGGCCTTTTATTCCTACTCAATTGGGTTACCTGAATATTCTTATGCTTATCCATGCATCTTTTCATCTCTTCAGGTTGATCAACCTTTATGTTTGGAATGCACGAGGGTGTTGTCAGATAAACTTGATAAAGAGGTAGAAGATGTGAACAGGGACATTAAAGCTTATGAGGCCTGTCTTCAGCTTTTGGAGTTAGAGTCACATGATGTTCTCAGTGAAGCTGATTTTCTTCGAGAGAAAATGAAGGTGCTCATTGATATAAATCACTCTTACTTTTTGGTTAAAACTGCTTTATCTTTGTCAAATGTCTGAATGCTTAGTATGGCTACTCCGAACCATAAAACCTTCTTTTAGCTGATAAGACCCAATTTAACCAATCAGATACAGATACAGCTCCACACTAGACAACTTTATGCTATTATATCTTAAGGGATATTTGTAAGCTTTGTAGAATTTGGTGTGCATTTTGACGTCCTCAAGTTATAGTGATCCACAGTGCTAATTGGTAAATATTCAATTGTGTGTGTATGTGGAAACATGTGTTTGCCTGTATGCATGTGTGTACATGTATATCTTATTGAGGCCTTTGCTTTTGGATACAATTCTGATTTCTCTTCAACTAATTGGATTGAATAGAAGGTAGTGCTAAATCTTATTTTTTCCATGCAGATATTGAGTAACACAGGCGTAACATTTTGTTGCCCATTTTTCACTCAAAATGTTTGGTCAATTTTTTTTAGGTTGAAGAAGAAGAAAGAAAGCTTGAATCTGCAATTGTGGAAGCTGAAAAACAGTGTGCAGCAGTAGATTATGAACTTAAGGATTTAGAATCAAAATCCAAGCAATATGAAAAACTAGAGGAACGGTGAGTACCCTGTTATCTTTGTGGTTATGTCAAATGAGATCAGTACTTGTACTTCAAATTTCATATATTGAATTTAAGCTCTCTGTGATGCTGTGGAGCTAAGCATCAAACCTAGGCTATCAAATATACAACTTTCAAACATTGAAGTATCATATATGAGTGGAGACTAAAAGCCACTGATTGCTCCTGGATTCCACAACCCCATCACACACATTAGTCTTTCTTGATGTAGAAACTCCACTTTGTACTGATTCTTCCCCAATTCCCTCTTTTTCTGTCTGGAATCAGCTTACTGACCTTGGCCTATTAAATCACAACAAACTCTATCATCTCTGTAAAGAGTCTAGTTTCCCATTTTGCTGAATTTTCTTCCCTTTGATAACTCTGTATTGTTATTAAGAATATCATTCAGATACCCCTAATTGGTTTCATATCTCAGGTATTGGAAAGAGTTCAACAATTACCATTATCAGCTAACTTCACGTCAGGTATATTGCAAATCTGCTCTGTTTCTGTTCTCTCCTATGTTTTACGTGCACAACTCCTTGTTAGCTCAGATGGGTCTATAAAGGATCTAAAATGAATTTAGGTTTCAGATATCAAAATATACACTAGCAATGGATGGTGAAGAATGATAATAAGCTAAGAAAATTGAATAGTGGCATTCTCTTCAGAGAGTTGTATGCAGAGTACCACCAGTATCCTATAGATATAAGTTTTGCAACATGGCTTTCTTAAAAGATTGATCCGTATATTGGTATTGCTGTGCTCCTTTCTATTTCATTCATTTGTATGTGCTGTAATTTCGTGAATATTGAGGTTGACTGGGTTTGATATAAAAGTTATTCTTAATTAAACAGGAAGAAAGAGATGCCATTTTGGCTAAGTTTGAAGTTTCACAAGCTCATTTGGAATTGTTGAAGCGCACCAATGTGCTGAATGATGCCTTTCCTATATCGCATGATGTAGAATTTGGAACCATTAATAATCTTCGACTTGGACGTCTTCCTAAGATACAGGTAAGCACTATCAGTAGTACACCTGTCTTTTTCACGTGAATTTGTGGTGGTGGTGGTTGGGTGCATTGCAGGATTTGTAATGTGTTGTGACATTACACGGTCATTCTTATGATCCTAATGTGTCTACCTGACCCTTATGTTTAAACTTCGGTTGAGTGGGATGAGATTAATGCTGCTTGGGGGCAGGCATGCCTTCTTCTTCACACAATGGCTCAATATTTTAAGCCAAAGTTCTCGTATCCTTTACTTAATCTCAATCTACGTCTGGGCATTTATATTGTTCTTTGCTTTGAAATTGTTACTTATTGCCTTTATTTCCTTTCTTTGAAGTCCTTACTTTCTGAAGCATCAAATTTACTTTGTGATTAGCCTGGTTGGAGTGTCATCTCAAAGGACCTTAAAATAAGTTCTGAACTAATATAGCTTGAGTTGAAGCATGCCTTTGGAGCTTTGTAGAACTAATAAACTTTTCCTAGAAATTCCATCAGTGATTAACTTCATATTTGTGAATTTGTAAAAAGATAGAGAATTGTTACCAGTTAACTTGCTAAATTAGATGAATAAGAGGGACTGCAGATTTTTACCACTACATGTCTAAAAAGTGAGATTTAGATGGTAACAGTCCCCTGCCGTGAATTTCCACAACTACCAAAACAGTAAGACTATGAGGATACAAACTAGAAACTAAAAAATATGTTTGCTGATAAAAAAGAAAGGTTTATTTATTGAAAATTGAACAGTACTAATTACATAGAACTGATACACACACACACACACATGTATGTATAAAAGCGCAGCCCCAGTGCATGAAGCTCCTGCCTATGCATATTTATATTTGTTACTTTTCTGCAGCACCTTCTGTTCCTATTTATTTGACTTCCTCATGACCTGCAAACCAGAAAGAAACTGCCTTTTTCTTCTCTATCTTTCAAATAATTGGAACTTCTCAAAGCTTTCAACTGACACACACACACACACACACACACACACACACACACATGTATGTATAAAAGCGCAGCCCCAGTGCACGAAGCTCCAGCCTATGCATATTTATATTTGTTACTTTTCTGCAGCACCTTCTGTTCCTATTTATTTGACTTACTCATGACCTGCAAACCAGAAAGAAACTGCCTTTTTCTTCTCAAAGCTTTCAAATAATTGGAACTTCCCTACTTGGATATATCTAATTAAACTCCTTTCTATTCCAACAAAGACTAATTTGAACTTTGGAAGCCTCTAAGTTTCTGGCTTTTCTAGTGGATGGTTTCAGAATGAAAGAATAATGGTCTACAACCATCAAGAGAACCTCTACCAGCCAAAGTCTTCATTTTCAAATATTTTAGAATTTTGGTTTAAGCAATTAGCCTGGGAAATCAATGTTTTGGAACATCGAGCAAGTGTGCATTCATCATCTAACTGCCTTCAATGATATCTAAGTTGTCAAGCTAAAATGATTTTTGACAAATCTGCAAATAATCCTTCCACCACGGCTTTCTCCAGTGTGAATTGATTATTGGGAATTCCTTGACTTATTTCAGATATCGAATAAAGATTCTCCCAATGGGAAGTTACCCGCTAATTATGGATACTATCAACAACACATATGAGCTGTGAGTACCTTCACTGTTAATTTGCCTACAACACATGTTGAAAAGTTCACAATATCTCATCAGTTTACTTTTCTGGCTTGTCATGTTTCAATCATTATGATGTTGAGAAGTTGTTTTTACTTCCACCATAGTAGGCTTACTGGCCTAGTTCATTAGCTTCTTAGCAGGATGTTGATTAAGATGCTCAGACTTCATGTTTGATCCTTATTTTTCACTATGCCTGATTCGCTTCAGGATGTTAAATGTATGTTAAAGCAACTGGATTAGGACACAGGTGTCTAGTGTAATGCAACTTCCTTTTGGTATTACTAAACCTGTATTTCCTACTTGAACAATAGATATTGCATTTTTTTCTTTTGAGTGTTGGGAATTTTTTGGAGAGTAGCCATGAGTGAGTGACTCATAGGAAAAAGTACCTAATAGGCTTGCATGATGGCACGTATAAGCATAGCTCTTGTTTTCATCCCACTTGACATTCGATTTCTTGATTGTTCAAGGCAGTGGTTTCTACTATCTTGTTTCCAGATAAGGTACATGTTCCCTTCTTTGCTCTGTCTAGACAGAAAAAGAAAAAGTTCTACTCTTGATTTTTCCATTTTCCCCCTTAATATTCTGTCCACTGTGGTTATCCTGCATTTGTGGTCCTGTATGAAGCACAAATGGGTGTTTAGGTTCGCACTTTAGTGGCAGCCATTTTTGGCTGCTTCTGAAAACCTGAATTGAAAATTTATTTATATCTTTGTAATGATGTTCTTAAACATCTTATGTCTTCCTCTATGTGGTATTTGTCTTACTTGCTTGGTAGGAGGTTTATATTCGAAGTCCTTAATGATATTTCAGAGTCGTCATCATCATCATCATCATCAAGACCTTATCCCAATTAAGGGTTGGCAACATGAATCTTATTCCTTCATTCCTCTCTATTAAGTACCATGGCTTCATTTAGTCCCAAAGATTTTAAATCTTTTCTCACCACTTCTATCCACGTTCTTTTGGGCCTTTCCCTTGCTCTTTTAGAACCTTCTACTTGCATTGCCTCACTCCTTCTAACCAGTGCCGTTTTCGGTCTCCTTTGGATATGTCCAAACCATCTAAGCCTAATCTCCCTCATCTTGTTGCCTATTGGTGCTACCCGTAAGTTACCTCTAATGGTTTCATTCCTAATTCTATCCTTTTTTGTCTTGCCACTCATCCATCTCAACATCCTCATTTCTGCGACCCTCATCCTATGAAAATGATGTTCCTTAACTGCCCAGCACTCTAATCCATAGAGCATGGCCGGCCTTATGTCCATCCTATAGAATTTTCCTTTTAGTTTGAGTGGCACCAGCCGATCATACAAAACTGCAGATGCACATTCCATTGGTTCTAACCCACTTGGATTCTTTGGGTAACCTCTCGCTTAATCTTTCCACTCTCGGGAATCATTGATCCTAAGTATCGAAAGTGGTCTTTTATAGGGACTTGTTGGTTATCAATCTTAACTGGTGTTCTACTCCTCCTCTCTTTGCTAAAATTGCATTCCATATAGTCTGTCTTAGTTCAGCTAATTTTAAATCCTTTAGATTTTAATGCTTCTCTCCATAACTCTAGCTATATATTTACACCCTCCCTTGTCTCATCAAGTAAGATTATATTATTTGCAAAAAGCATGCACCATAGAATCTCCTCGTGCAGATGTTTTGTTAACTCATCCATAACCAATGTGAAAAGGTATGGGCTCAATGCCGATCCTTGGTGCAATCCTACAGCGATAGAAAAATCACCTGTCCCACCACTAGTAGTCTTAACATTTGTTACCGCTCCCTTATATATGTATTTAATTATGTCCATATAGCACTGTGAAACCGCTTTCTTTGTCATAAGCTTTCTCTAAGTTGATAAAGATGCTCCATATATTTCTCTATCAATTATCTTAGTAAGAAAATAGCTTTCATGGTAGACCTCCTAGGCATGAAACCAAACTAATTCTCCGATACACTTATTTCATGCCATAACCTCTTCTCAATCACTCTTTCAAAAAGTTTCATAGTGTAGCTCATAAGTTTGATCCCCCAATAATTAACGCAGCTCTATATGTCTCCTTACTCTTTTAAATTGGTACAATAGAGCTTTTCCTCTACTCATTCAACATTTTCTTTGATTTTATAATCTTGTTAAACAACTTGGTCAACCAAACTATTCCAGTATCTCCCATATGCTTCCAGACCTCTATTGGTATACCATCGGGCCCCGTGGCCTTTCATGATTTTGTCTTTTTCAAGGCCTCTTTCACTTCAGGTATTCTAATCCTACGTTCATATTTATAATGTCCAATGTTATTTGGGTTTACAATATTTTCAATCCCTATATTCTCAGAGCCATTGTCATTTAACAATTTTCAAAAGTAACTTTCCCACCTTTGTTTGATCTCGTCATCTTTGACTAGTACCCTTTGTTCGTCACTTCTAATGCACCTAACATGATCTAAGTCATTACCCTTCTGTTCTCTTATTTTTGAGAGTTTAAACGCATTTTTCTCACCTTCTCTTGATCCTAGTCTACTATACAGGTCATCATATGCCTTAAGTTTAGCCTCACTTACTAATCTCTTAGCAACCTTTTTAGCATTCTTATACTGTTCATAGTTTTCATTATTTCTAGCCTTTTGTCATGCTTTAAAACACACCAAATTTTCTTTAATAACTTTTTGCACTGTTTCACTCCATCACCATGTTTTCTTTACTAATTGCCTTTTACTTTTAGATATTCCAACGACATCTTTTGCCACTTTCTTAATGGATTCAGCCATATTAGTCTACATGGTGTTTACTTCTGTTTCATAGTTCCAGTTTCCTTCTACCATCAACTTATTTGTGAATGAGGTTATTTTCTCTCCTTTTAAGTTCCACCACTTAGTTTCTGGGTACTTAATAAGTTCATTTCCTTTCTTCTATCTTTTAGTATAGATATTCATAACCATTAACCTATGTTGTGAGGTTAAACTCTCACCGAGTATCACCTTACAATCCTTGCACATTGATCTTTTAGTATTCCTAAGTAGAAAAAAGTCTATTTGGCTTTTATAAAGTCTACTTTTAAAGGTTATTAAGTATTCATCCCTCTTATTAAAGAATGTATTTGCAATGGCCAGGTTATATGCCAAATCAAAATCGAGGACAATTTCCCCCATCTTATTTCGTTCTCTTATACCATACCTTTCGTGTATCCTATCATATCCTTCCTTTTCTTTTCCTATATGACCATTTAAGTCTGCACCTATAAATATCCCCTCAGTGTTGGGAATTTCTTGTATGACTCCCTCTATATCTTCCCAAAACTGTCTCTTGATTATATATTCTAACCCTACTTGTGGTTCGTATGCACTTGTAATATTTATGATCTGCTCTTATAGAACAAGTTTTATTATTATAATTCTATTACTGATTCTTTTAACATCTACAACTTTATCCTTTAACTCTTTATCCACTATCTTACTACACCATTTCTGTTATTATCCTTTCCTACGTACTAGAGTTTATACCCATAGATTTCTCTAGTTTTAGCCACTTTCTACTTGGTTTCTTGGATACAAGTGATGTTGACTCTCCTACGTTTCATCATATCTACCAACTCCAAACTCTTACCTGTCAATGTCCTTATATTCCATGTGGCGATACAAATCATATGCTCTTGAGATATCCTGTGCACTTCTTGACGCTCCTCCTTTTTCATTTGGGCTTGGGATCAGCATCGGCAGAGTTAATGATATTTCAGAGTGTTTCACCTATATTTTTCCATTTGCACTTTGTTTGACTTTTCTTTTTATGGTTTCTGTTGCTGTGGAATTTTAGAACTCTCAATGTTCTTCATATTTTTTTCACTTATTTGTGGCAATCTAAAATATGTAACATCTATATCTAAACTCTCAAGTCATCAACTAGACCTGAGTGAATAGATCCTCTTCTGAATTGTTGGTTTCCTTATTGAGTCAGTAAAATGTAAAACCTGCTTTTCATCTCTTAAGTTGATGAAAAATTGACTACTACAAGGAGGGACTTGCACTGGTTGACTCTGTCTTACCTTAGCCAAACTATCATATAAGTCCGAGTTTTTAGACTACTTTAAAGTAGTTCTGTTGTTATGAAAGAGCTTTAGTTCCTCTATTTAATCCTTTTCGTACTTGATTATGAACGATGCTGCATATATTACGCCATTCACGGAAACACATTCTTTGCTTACAGGTTTGGTCCTGGCAATTTATCTTGGAGCACGCGCTACAACAAAGCAATGTCCCTGTTCCTGACTTGCCTCAAGGAGTTTGCAGACTTTGCAAATTCTAAGGATCAAGAAAACAACATACCACCTGAAAAACGTTTCAAGCTCCCTTACAAGTAAGTTTTTGTCTCTATTCTAGTGATCCTCATTCAATAATATGTGAACACATTTCAATACCAGACACCCTTATGCTTTTCTTGAACCAAAACTACAGCTACGTTCAATTTTCTACACAATTCGGTGTACATAGAATTTGGTTTGGCATTTTGGTATATTTGGTGTTTTTTCTTCCTTTTTTTTTATATAATTTTGGGTTGGGGTAGGGACGGGCGGTGGTGTGTTTGGGGTTCTGCACCGCATATTAGTTACACTAGTGATGTAACTGATACATGTATTCAGAATTAAGGGTTGTGCATAATTTTTTTACCAGAAATTACATGTATTACTAGCAAATTCAGATAGCTGAAACTAATTACATATACTATTTATATCAGTGTAACTAATTCCATGGGCACAACCCCCCCTAAAATGTCTTGCCATCATTCCTAGTTATAGATTTTCACATAATTTAGAAGTATATTAACTTGTGAACCTTGATTCTTGTATATGCTTTATTTGCTGCAATGCTTGCTCCTCAGATTTCATTATGATATTGACATTGTACCAGTATTGGTAGGGAGTTTTGTGGATACTTCTTTCTTTTTTTCTTGAATGTTTGATACTCTTTAGTTGTATTTACATGTTTTAATGGCAATGATTGATTTCCCTCTGCAAAATTGCTTGAATTCTGTAATATCAGCACATGCACTGCCGCATGCCCTTATCTTTTACCACAGACTTGGAGTATTTGCCAGATATTTCTGGATTTGCATGCATATGCATCCATTACCAAATGTGCGGATAATCCTGCTGATTCAGTTCTTCTGTTAATTGTTCTTGGTTAAAGACAGAATATAGAGCGATATAGAAGGTTAGACGTGACTGGCAATGGATTTGTATTATCAGAGCATTTAAAACAGGTTTACCGCTTGGACATTGCAGTGGAGTTTGTCACTGTGATTATACCTCTTTGCACCATACAGAAACAAACTCATGTTTAGATTAGGGCAAAATGTGCCTTGGAATTTATTTCTGTACTATCCTTTATATGTTGATACTGCTCTAGGAATGTCTTTGCATGTGATGTGAATGACTGGTTAAAGAATCTGCCTTTGTAATTTTAATATATCACATGGATCACTTGTAGATATTAGCTTTAAAAACTTCAAGATTTTGATATATTTACTCGGATCTAATATCTATGACCGTCACCCTTTCAATGATTCACTTGAATACTGTCTGTAATCAGCCAAGCCTCTGGAAACTCCTGCCCATTCAAGAACATTGGCTTTGTGTTGGCTGATTTCTTCACATGTAACTCCAACCTCTTTTCCTTCAGCAATAATCCTGTGCAAGTCTTATGCCATTGCTTGTTGCTGTTTCAACCACAGATGGTTTTCTTATACCTTTAAATTGTTGGCAAGTAAAGGTGTTAGTTGTCTATTACAACACTTGATAAGCCAAATGTCTTGGCTCAAGAATTTTATACCCAAACCATTGTGCATAAACTTTATCTTGGAGACAGTGACTTGGTGGTTTTAACCAGCAACTGAAACGGTGACTCAGTTGGTTTTGAACTGTTTCTTTTACCTGAATGTTGCAGGATTGAAAATGACAGAGTGGGGAATTATACCATCACCCAAAGTTACAAGCAGGAGAATTGGACAAAGGCTCTGAAGTATACTCTCTGTAATCTGAAATGGGCTCTCTATTGGTTTGTTGGAAATACCAATTTTCAGCCGCTTTCTGCCATGGTCTCCTCTCATACCGAAGTTCCAGGAATAGGTTCGTTGTACACGAAAAGTGGCACTGACTCCAAAACTGAATCTAGAACTGCATCCAAGGCATAGCCATATGTGCTCAGTTGCATGTATATATATGCACGCTCATAACTGAATGTGCTAAATCAGTAGTACATATCCATACTCATGTGATCAGTAAATATCATATATGATTGTTAAACTTTCAGCAAGTGAACAGTAAAACTTTTATACGAATGTATATTTGACATTTTTTTTATACTTCAAAAACCATCAACTGCACCTGTATGGGTATTCTTGCTATTTGGAATGTATGTCTCTATTATTTCCCTTATATAAAAGATTCCATGTTTGATCTTCATTCATGCTTTCGAAGTAGAAAAGCTAGCTGGACTGGATACGGCATCCACGAGCTGCCGGTGGCATGTCCTGGTTGAATGGACCTCTCCAACTGGTTGGCAGACCCAACTGGACGAGGATTTACCATTTTCAGTCCTGGTAATGTCTTTGAGGGGAGCCTTGGCGCAACGGTAGTGACCTTGAGGTCATGGACTTAAGGCGTGGAAATAACCCCTTGCAATAACACATAAGGTTGTGTACCATGACTCTTGTCGTCCACCCCTTCCCTGGACTCAGCATGCTGAGGGAGTTCGTGCACCGGGCTGTCCTTTTTTTATATCTTTGAAGTCCCATCTGGCTAGCAGATCTCTTAATGTGGCTATTTGGGGCAGAATAATCCGTGGACTGGGTTATTTCTGGACAATGAATTTTTTTTGTCATATTTGGAGCTTTAATTGGCCGACCCCTAATTGGGATAAGGTCTTGATGATGATGATGATATTTGGAGCTTTAATATCTAGATGAAATTATCCAAGAACGAACAGCTGAAACATCTAAGGCTTTTTTATCCATATTTAAAATATGACTTCTGGTAAGAGTATACGCTTATGAGCGCCTGGTAGGTAGACTCTCATACATGATGATAGATGTGGAATGGTTTAGATAGGTTGTATGCCAAACGTCCTGTAGGTATTTCATACACCCTTCCCAAATGTATTATGGGAATGCTCGTCAACTCGCAAATACCCTTTCTTACATCTCTTGAAGGAATGCAATGTACTATCTTGAACCTGTGACCCAAGAGAGGCGTCTCAGCCTAACCATTGGTGTAAGTTTTTCATCAACTATTTGATAAAATGTTTCTTAGAATTTTCATTACACCATGAATATGTGATATCTCACTTCTTCTTCTGCCTTTTATCTATTGACTGGGTGAGTCCTGCCTCTGTTTTGATCTGCTATGCTAGTGGAACACAATCGGTGTGGCTAAGAGTAGAAAATTTATGTGGAAAACCTGTCTCCACTTTGTCCCGCGGCATCTTTGGAAAGGAAAAAACCATGGGTGTTCTTCTGATTTGAGAACCCCTTTTAAAGCATTATGTTGGTGAGTTTTTGCTGAGAACAATTGTTTCTGGTCAGGGGTCTTCTCTTTTGGTTCTTGTTGCCATTTTTGGTGTTCTAATGGTGTCTTTTTTGTGACTTCGATGTAATGGCGTTTGTTTGGCTCTGGCGAGCATCTTGATCACCTTTTTACCTTAATCCTGCTATCAATTTATTTGCGCCATTAAAAAAAGAAGAAGAGGTTTTGGGATAGGTCTGTCATCAATTAAGCCTTTCGTCTGCTTCATGTTTTAAATAGATGTGTCATTGATTATGTACCAGTAGCTAGGATCACTGAATCAAGGAAAGATGCGACCCCAAGGAATGAAAATTTTCTGTATCACTACGGTGGCCCCTCACGATAAAAGAAAAAAAAAGAGAGCCCCCCCACGTTAATCTATTAACCTTTTTAGGCGCAGAATCAAGATTGAGAAACTCATATAAGGCAATTTCAGCTTTAAATTAGATATAAAGCAACTCACAGAAAGAAAAAAATAAATAAATCTAGAATTTTAGCTAAAGCTGTTAAATAGATTAAGATCATAACAAAATAATTTCAAATGGTCCCGGCGGGGCTCGAACCCGCGACCTTCGGCTCATAAGACCAACGCTCTAACCAACTGAGCTACGGGACCAGACGCTTTATGAAATTTTACTTGTTTAAATTAACAACACATTTTCACATTTGATTTGCCACCGTGGTTTTTCATTTGGTCTGGGTGTCATGGGACAAAAAGAAAAAAGGCAGCCTCAATGCACGAAGCTCTCGGCTATGCGGGGTTGAGGAAAGGGTCAGATCACAAAGGCTTATAGTAGGCAACCTTACTTCGTATTTTGCAAAAGGCTGATTCCACACCTTGAGTCCATGGCCTCAAGGTCACAAGACGACAACTTTTACCATTGCGCTAAGATCTCCTTCTGACTCTCTTAGGACAAAGATGCTATTTTATTGTGTCTATCGTACAGAAAACACATACTGGTGGCTCATTTTATGGCCTGATCTTAGATTGACCATCCACGATCAGTCTTACCACAAGTTCGATCCGGAGAAGAATTTTGAGGGCATTGCAGATCTGGATGAAGCAGTATAGATGAACGATTTGGATCGCCTAAAAATGAGCCCTACCTTACTTCCAAGACTCCTGATTTTTTAACTTTAATTTTTATACGCAAGGACACCATCCAAAAGCTAGAACTCACCGTGCATGAAATCCTCAAGAAAGCCATCCAACGGCTAACAAAATCCCCACATTGGATTTCATGAAATCAGGTGCATGAGAATAACTCGCAGCCAATTCGAAGTGAACTGCTTCCTCTTCTCCCCATAACACTTACATAAACACGCTTTAAGCTACGTTAAGACACACCTCGTCAACATTGTTTAGCCACTTGACCTCGTCTTTGTACTGGCATTAGCGACAGTCGAACCCAAGATGGATCGCCTTTCTTGCACTACTGGCGATTCTCAGGCTGCCTTGCGGGTCAGCTACGGTTGATATATCATATAAAGGACAACCTAATTGCACGAAGCTTCCATGTATACGAGGTCCAAGGAAGGGGTGGACTATGATGGTCAATATTACATAGCCTTACTTTCTATTTTGTAAGAGACTGTTTTCATGCCTTGAACCCATGACTTAAAGATCACACAACGACAGTTCTACCGTTGAGCCAAGGCTTCCCTTCAGGCTGATATATCATATGCAGATGTAAATACCTAGCTCGTCCAATCCTAAGTTACCTGACCAATAGGTTGTTGGATGCTTTGAGCCCTTGCTGTCAAGGTGTCGTAGGATTGAATAAAAAGGGCAGCCCTGGTGCACAAAGCTCCCGTCTATGCGGGGTTTGGGAAAGGGGCAGGCCACAATGGCCTAAAGTAGGCAGCCTTATTTTGCATTTTTGCAAGAGGCTGATTCCACGCCTTGAACCCGTGCCCTCGAGGTCACATGTCGTAGGATTGAATGCCATGGCGAATATCAAAGAAACCAAACAAGAAATATGCAACTTCTTGGGCTAGATATTGGTCGTGCCTCCAATCTTCCAGATAAGTAAGGGCAGTCAGACATGTAGCTTTTGTGGGATAGGGTCTTGAGAAGGGGCAGACTATAAGGGGCTATAGTATACAGCTTTATCTTACATTTTTGTAATAGGCTGTTTTCACACAACAAACCTGTTAACTCGATGACAACTCTACCAGCACGCAAAGGCTTCCCTTGGCTCTTCGGACTAAGCGGGGAGCAGCAGATTGATGAACCACTCATTTGGGCACTATATGTCCCCCATATTGCGTGAATTAATTCTAAGTAAAGCTAGAAGTGGAACCCACTTTCTAGAATGATCCAACACGTACATATGTAAGTGGTGCCATTGATGAGACATGGATCAAACCTCTGAAGCCATTCGATGTGCATGAGATAGATGCTCGTTATGACATTCATGGACCTAGCAGTAGTAAGGCTGGCTGGTGGATACATCTCGATTGTCAATTGATTCTAAATTGACCTTTTATACACGACCGATCCAACGGATGTCATTTCAACATCCGATGGACCAGTCATGATTAAAAAATCACCACGGTATAATTTAATTTTAATTTTTTTGAAAGGCAATCAGAGCATTGAATTTGAAGGGGAGCCTTGGCGCAACGGTAAAAGTTGTCGTCATGTGACCTTGAGGTCACGGGTTCAAGGCGTGGAATCAGCCTCTTGCAAAAATGCAAGGTAAGGCTGCCTACTTTAGGCCATTGTGGCCCGCCCCTTCCCCGGACCCCGCATAGGCGGGAGCTTCGTGCACCGGGGCTGCCCTTTTTAAATCAGAGCATTGAATTTGGCCCGTTGGGATGGGAATTTGGTGCTTTGCCCGAGCACTTTTCCAAGAGAAATATAAGCGTCCATCGTATTAATAGTGCCCGAGCAAGTAAATTAGCGCAGGGATTTCCGTCTGTGGGGCCCTAAAGGGATGGTAATCCACAAAGCTATGCATAAATGGAATATTCGCCATTGGATGATCTCGACCACTATCAATATATACTGAAAAATGGACGTCTTAGAAAAGTCTGTAAATAATGGTAAATATCATGCGATAGAGAAGATCAAACCCCATATGGGCCCCATATATACTTCTAAGTAAGCACGTAGCACACGTGCAGGTACCATGTCAACATTAGCCATAGATAGGAATATAAATATTAGACTAAACTTTCCATAATAGTAAAATTTCCCTGATTGTATGCAGCCCGAAAATATAGATAAAATTATCCTAGAACAAACAGCCTGAGCTAGCGAGGTTAAGTCATTTGTGTTTGCATAATTTTATCTATATTTTAAGAATGCAACAGTTGGGAAATTTTTCAGAACACCTTAATTCATGAATTTTGGTCGTGCTGCAAATTGCCCTGCACATGTAGACGGGCAGCCCCGGTGCATGCAGCTCCCGCCTATATGAGGTCAGGGAAAGGGACATGCCATAATGGTCTAAAGTATGCAGTCTTATCTTGCATTTTTGCAAGAGGTTGATTTCATGCCTGATCTTAAAATTATATGATAACAACTTTAGCGTTGCGCCAAGGCTCCTCTTCTGCCTATATATGTAGATAAAACTAATAATAAAGTTTTTGCATATGCAGGGTCCAAGAGAATGATGGACGATAAAGGGTTAATAGTATGCAGTCTTATCTTACATTTCCCTTAAAAAGCTATTTTCATGCATTAAACTCGTAAACTTTAGGTCACACGACAACATCACACAACCATTAGGCCAAGACTCATAAAACTAATCTAAGATGGATAAAAATAGCATCTAAAAGCTTAAGCTATTTGTTATTCAATAAATAGTAATCTAGGCATGTTCACTGGAAGATCCCAGCCATTCATCTTGTTGAGCCTCCCTTAAATAGGCTGCAAGGATAAAAAATAATGTGCATTAATTCTAAATCTATTGAAGAAAGAAAAATGAACAAATCCTTCCAACGGCTTGATTTTTCATTGGTAAATTAAACAAGGCAAGATGAACGGCAAAGATCCTCCAGAGAACATGGATAGATTGATGTCTCAAGTTGAGGTCATTTCTCATCTAGGTTTTATGGCCGCAAAATAGTACGAGGGAAAAGCTCATTATCCGTGGATAACTTAATTCATGGATTGTCATCTCCAGTTCGCCGCTCTTAAGTAAGGTCATCGTCTCGCCATTCCCCTTACTCTGCAAGTAGGGTTTATCTTATTTAGACTTTTAGGTTTTCCTCTCTGCAGCTGGAGCGTCGGATTTCGCCAACCACAGTTTGTTGCCTGTGAGGATTCATTTGAGAACGTGAGAAGGGAACCCCGTAGAGGGGATCACCAAATTTTCGATGTACAGGTCTGAACAATCTAATCTCCCTCTGTTATTATTCTAATATCTATTACAATTTCTAAAGAATTTTTCTGCTCAGATTTGTGTTTTCTTTTTTTTGCTTCCAAAAGTTTTGATACAGATTTTCGTGCTTTTTTTGTATGGCTTTTCTAGTATTCATCGGTGTGTTTCTGCTGAATTCTAACGATTTGTAGATCAGTTCCATTACTTCTTCTAGGTTCCTGTTCTTGTATTTGCAAATTTCTTATTCCTTCTGTTAATTTACTTACCTGAATTCTGTAAGAACAACCCTATTTAGCACGGAACTAACAAAACCCTGGATTAAGTTGTTCACGGACATTGAATTTTCTCCTGCTATTTCCACGAAATTATCGCCTCAATTAAAATTATAGTTTTGGAAAACGGGTCATTATATTATTCCCATTAATTCCTGATATCAGTAGCTTTGCAGGCGCAGCATTTCGACTAGAGTCACATCTCTTCTCACTCGCCGTTTCCCCCCGTCATTTAGCCACATTCTTCACGATGATGACAATCAACCTAGTCCTTCCCCCAGGGAACCATATTGCCCCCAAGCGAGTAAATTCTCACAAGAATTCATCGATAGCATTAGTAGATCTGCTGGACTTGGGTCCCTGTTTCAAGATACAAGATGTTTATTGTCGTCTTCCCCTATGGGGCTTGGATCATCCTTTCGCAATTACTCGTCGAGCACAGTTGGAGGAGGGTCGGACAATATTGAGTGTATGAGGGATGTTGCCGAAGTCCTTGTTGACAAGAGTGCAGAGCTAGCTGCTTCGCAGGTCCCCATCATGACTGAAGTGGCAACTGCAGCTGCAGATTCAGCCTGGCCTGTTGCTGGTTTGCAGTACCTAATTGGTAGTATTCATTCTGTAACCGGATTGAATTGGTAAGTATCACTTTGCTCCAATTTGTTTATGCTGCTGCTTCTGTTTCCTTTATATCCACTATTTAACTAATTAATTTATAGTGGATTTTGTAACTAGACTGCAACTTGGTTGTTAATGTGAGTTAATTGATTTAGGACTAGAAGAAGAAAACAACAGTAAAAAGTGACATTAAGCAAACTCGTCATTTGTTCTGGCAAATGTCTCAGAGCATGGTATTTCGGAGTCTTAAAAGCAACCTGTTAATTAAAGTCAGAAACAAAAAGGACTGTAAACGGCCATATTTAGTCATGGCTTCAATGCGAAATGAATAGCCTATGCATAGATCTGATCCAATTACATAATCAAGCGTTTTTATTAGCTTACAGATGTAGCCAATTTATGCCTATGTGAATAAACAAGCCATGAAAACCATTTATGTCACACAGTAGGGTTAGTAAGCTAATCCCAAACTCAATTATGAATCACTCAGTGAATTAGAAGAGCGTTCTCCAACTTCTATAGAAGAGCAAGACATTTAAGCAGATATAATATGACACATGTTGATTCCTCATCTGGCTATCTGCTATTATTATACACTGTTGTTATCAAAGTTCAAGGGTTTATTCAGAAGAGCTTTTCTTATACAAGTACTGCACCAACTTGGTTTCCTCGGTTTATTTTCTTTTACTTTTGTGCAAGTATTAATTGTGAATTTTTATCTTCTATAATGTGACAACATAATTGTTTGATAACATGACGCTGAGGCATAATATCTTTATTCCAGGTGGGCGGCCATTGCATTAACAACTGTTTTGATGAGAAGTGCAACAATTCCACTTCTAATATACCAACTTAAAGCTATTACGAAAATGAGTGTAAGCTGCATTTTTAGCCTTATCTCTCCTTCACAAATTTCATTACATATGTTTTGTGTTGATATCTGGATACAACATTTTTTCACTTGTGTGAAATTATTACTTGGAAACTCATATATTTAGTTTTCCTTTTGGTGGCAACTTGAAAACTTTTTTAGATGCTTCATACTGCATAGTGCTTCGTTCTTCACCCTATTTATCAGGTCGATTAAGCAGTAGCAGATTTTTAAGCTCTTCAATGTTAGTACACCAATTTAAAGCCATAACGGAATTTGTTTTAAGTTGCATTCGTGGCCTTATCCTTATAGTCGAGAGCACGGGCATGTGAATGTATCTGTTATTAGTGAGTTCTGGAGATACATATTTCAAAGCTTATTTGTTTCTCATAGTTTATATCATGTGCTTGTGTAAATACCTTTATGTTCAAGCAACTAAATGAGCAAGTAGCAGATTTTGACCATCTCTTTATCAATATAATTCCAATTGTTTCTGGGTCATACTTCTCTTTGGCCTACCCTATGGTGCCAGCAAATTTTCTTTCATGGTTATAGCTGGGGTTTCAGGTGTTTGTCTTACTTAATATGTGAAAACTGCTATAGTTTCTACATCATCATCCTGATTATGGGTTGGCCACCCATACCGATCTTGTTCCTCCATTGCCCTCTTAAGTGTCATGGATTCATTTAGTCAAAAAGTTTTCTTACCGCTTTATCCACGTTCTTTTGGGCTTTCCCCTTGCCCTTTTAAAGCCTTCGACTTGGATTGAATTGCTTCTTCTAATTGGTGCTGTTTTTTGGTCTCCGTTGTATATGTCAAACCATCTTAGTCTACCATCCCTCATCTTTTTTCTTATTGGTGCTATTTCTAAGTTTCCTATAATGTTTTTATTTCTAATTCTATCCTTTCTTGTCTTGCCACTCATCTATTTCGACATTCTTAGTTTAGCTATGCTAATCCTATGCACATGTTGTTTCTTAATTGCGTAACACTCTGATCCATAGAGCATGGTTAGCCTTACAGCAATCCTATATAATTTTCCTTTCAATTTGAGTGGCACCCACCGATCACACAAAACTCCAGAGGCACATCTCTATTTGTTCCAACCCACTTGGATTCTCTGGGTAACATTTCTCTCAATCTCTCTACCTTTATAAATTATTGATCCCAAGTATCAAAAGTAGTCTTTTTTTAGGACTGCTTGTTTTCAATCTTTATTGATGCTTTACTCCCACTCCTCTCCTTACTAAAATTGTGTTCCATATATTCTGTCTTAGTTTGACTAATTTTAAATCCTTTAAACTCTATAGCATCTCTCCATAACTCTAGCTTTATGTTTACGCCGCTCCTTGTCTTATCAATCAAAACTATATCATTTGCAAATAGCATGCACCATGGAATCTTCTCGTGGAGATGTTTGTTAACTCATCCATAACTAACGTGAAAAGGTTTGTCTCGATGCCGATCCTTGGTGCAATCCCATAGTGATAGGGAAATCATTGGTGTCTCTGCTAGTGGTCCTAACATTTTTTACTGCTCCATCATACATATCCTTAATTATGTCTATATACTTCTGCGAAACCCCTTTCTCGCCAACAACTATCATATTATCTTTCTAAGGACCCTATCATAAGCTTTTTCTAAATCAATAAAGATCATCTGGAGGTCCTTCCTCTTATTAATAAAAAAAAATTCAAAAACAAACAAAGGCTATATGTCATCTCTATGTTTAGAACCCTAGTGAGGAGATAGATATTAGTTTTATTGGAAGAGGCTGATTCTGCTGGGTAATCTTAGTATAATCAAGAGGGGTTGCTTGGTTTCTATGTCAGCATATCTATGCGCCTTGAGTTTCATTGATAATTGGATGGGAACTTTCATTTGCCTTATAAGCCTGGGGCAGGAGTAGGTCCCAGTGAAGGAGCGGTGAGCTTTTCAATGGTTCAATGTTGAGAATAGTTCAGAAAACATCATATTTATTGTCACTTTCTAAATAATGTACTTGAAAGTAGTATACATGAGACCATGGTACTCTTTATCCACTTCATCATAATTTAACTTCACATTCATTTTTATCTAGCACCTGAAAGGTGAATCAGAAATACTAGTATACGGATCTTATAACTAATTCTCCATCATAGCATAATGTTGTGGTAATTCTTATCTAGCACGTGAATCCTGCAATTTTCCACATTTGCTTGATTACATATAACTTTTCTGGCTTTTGAATTTTTCTCAACTTTTAGTATTTATGGCATCCCACTTCATACTGATTCTGTACTGATTGTCATCCTGTTGTCCTGATTTTTGTTCCCTAATTATCAATGAAAATGAACAGTTCTGTGCCTGCTGACCAAAAAATAGAAAATGAAAAACAGTTGTCTGCTGCATGCTGCAGGTTCCAATTTTTTCCTCTCGTGGCTCTTGTTTTATTTCTCAAAACCCTATGCACCCCCCTTCTACTTATCTGAAAACTCTTTTTGTAAATAAAGTATTCTATTTCTATTCAAAAAAGAAAAACCAATATAAAGAAAATCAACAGCTTACCAACTTCACTGTCTGATATTTCTTATTCCTGTGGTTCACTTGTTATCTGTACTGCCTTTTTTTGTTTCATACACTTATTATCGTTCGATCTCTATCTTGTAGATTAACATTATATTGCTATCTGATCTTGGTTATTTATGCTTATATGCAGTTAATAAGACCAAAGATGGAGGAGATCAAACAACGGATGTCTGACGTATGGTTTGGCAATCTTGTCTTCATGCATGAAAGTCATTTCAATAACAAAAAAATTTCATAAACACGTGGTTGTCATTTGAATGCCTGTCTGTTGCAGACTATGGATCCTAAGGTTATAGCAGAGGGTAATAAAGAGATGAAGCAGCTATTCAAGGAGTAAGCAAGTGTTTCATCTATTTCTCTCCTCTTGCAACAAAATATTTGAGATACCTTTTCTTGTTTCTGTCTGTAATTGCGTTTTCTTCTTTCTATGTGTGTTTTTCTGCTAGTTTAATACTGGTTTTTCCATAATAAGTTTTTCATGATTTTGTTTTTTGTGGTTGATTAGCTTCGATTTTCAATTTTAATAAGTCTAATAAGTTGTTCCTTAGCAAAAAGTCAAAATCATGCAAAGAATCTTAGGAGAAGTAGCATGATGCATCAGCTTGGATTTGGCAGCTGCAAAGCAGTTCATATTTTGAGTGCATCTTACCTAATTTGTGTGACAGAATTACAAACTATCAATGGAAAGGAGACTTGCCTGTCACTTACCTGTTCTGGTGTTACCGGGTTTCACTCATTAGTAGATGGTTCTGATAGTTTTGTGATTTTCTCCCTCTTGTGTTATTATATGTTACTACTATCTACCTTTGCCTTTTACTGATAGCGAGAACAAGATAATTTAGGATCTTGTTGGATTTCTTTCTTCTTATACACAGTGGAAGTTCAGTCCCATCTAGCTTTGTCCCGCTAGGAGTACATGCTCAAGAGGATAGGCAGGAGTGTATGCCCCTTTTTCCATGCATGACAAAACATTTTTGGTAGATCTAAGCCTAGGCCATTTGGCATGTTAGGAACTGGCTTGGATAGACTAGATATCAAATTACATACCCGTTAGATGTTTTTAGCTTCTGATTCCATTTATGGGAATTTGATGATCTATAAACCGTCCCTAATGAACGATCAGCTGATGTTTGACCGTGATGACTCACTTTAATTCCCTAGGTAAATTTGTTCAGAAGACCCAAAAGAGACTTAGGATCATCCAAATGCATTGATTGCTTATGGATTACCTATTTTTGTTATTCTGAACATGATGAACAGCTTAGAGCTGCAATAAAAGTTTCACCATGAGCTGAAAAGGGGTGTGTACTCCTACCTTTCCTCTTCTGTGTGTACCTTACAGGGAGACTAAACATTATGCTGATTTTGTGAGGTCATTTCTTTATTTCTTTTCTTACCCAAGAAAACTATAAACAGAGAAGGAAGAGCCTCAAGAGGCTCACACTGAGCTACGTTCACAGACATAAGAAGGTTCCATCAAGAAAAGAAGGAAAGGAGCTCTAATGTTCTCGGTAAAGAAATAATTTGGATCTAGTGTTAATGTGTAAGAGTATCTGTGGTTCCTATGGCTTGCAAGCTGTGTTTCGCAATCCTCTGAAACAGTGGGTTTTATCATTGTAAGTCAGGTGCATTGTTGCAAAGGTGAGTGTTATTTGCAAATAATTTCGTCATACTTTCCATAGGAAAATCAGGGAACTAATCAGAGGGAGGGTGCTTGCTATTTATAAGAAAACTGGTCATCTAAGGTGTGTTAGCAACTGAAATTCAGCTGCAAACTGCCGATACATCCGGGAAGGAGATTGCGTTGTTGGATGGGCTCTCTATGTCAGTCTTGAATTGGAGATGTTATTGTCCAATTCTGAAAGGGTTTCCCTTGCGGTTTAGTGTAAGATCCTGATGGGTGGCCATCTAGGCTTCAGTTAAATCATTCTCGTGCTTCACGTTTTTGGGTCCCCAAAATGAAGAATGCTATTTGAGTTTGGGCTGCCTCTTGGTTTCGTAGTGCTTGAATATCTGCGTTGCCATTACTATCTGAACAAAGAATTGGAAGAATAGGGAACCTCATTCAAATGCACCCTTATCTGTCGGTATTTGCAGTTTGTTTTTGTTGCCTTCTTTTGTTATTTTGCATTTTATGTTTGAACTTTCTCCCAGCTTTTCTGTATGTTAGAGGATCTTTTTTTCAGTGGACATGCAACAGCACTGCTGTCTTGTGTCTTTTTCTTTTGTTTTCAGGTTTTGAAACCATCTCTAGATCAAGTTACTACGGTTTTCTTATACTCTGTCCAGAAAGGATATATGGAACTTATTTCAAAAGGTGCCTTCTTTTTCTCACTTACTAATTGGTTAAGAGTGAAGCAATGTGTCTATGAGAATAACCAGTTCGGACATATAATTCTCAATGGGCAACCTTGATTGATGTTGCCATAATTACCACTAACCATCTTAGTTACGTCATTATTGCTAGAAGAAACCAACAAGAAGTGCCTTTATGCAATCCTAAGTACCTTAAAAGTTTCCGTAGCAACTCTCCTTAGTGGTTGATGGCCTTGATGGTTTCCTAGATATTAGTAATAAGTCAGATATACCCCCTATTCAAGCCTTATCGCAATGTTAGAGTTGTCTCCATGTGACTTGGATGTCATGGGTTTGAGGTGTGGATACGGTACCTTGATTGAATGCAAGGTAAGGCTGCGTACTATAGACCCTTTGTGGTCTGCCCCTTCCCTGGATCCCATATACATGGGAGCTTTGTGCATTGTGCTGCCCTTTATATACCCCCTATTCAGTGTAATCTTCAACAGTTAGCTTATTTACTCTTGAAGTTCGTATATTTCTTTTGGTTATACATGATTTGAAGCGAAAAGATGTTTTTATGTGACACCCCAGGTTTTCTAAACCTTTTCCCAAAGTCGTAATAATAATAATATGTTTTTAAGAAAAATAGATGGGATCCCTGAAAATAAAACTTGCAATTAACATAAATAACGTTGCGTTCAAAAGAATTAACCCAAATGAAAACCTCGGGGGTCAACCACATCCCAAAACTGCGACACTAAATAAAAATCAAGTCCAGATACTTTGAGCATGCTCGATTCAAAACCACGATAAATATACAAGCTGAGAAAAGACAATAATAATACAAGTCCAAAAGCCTCCAGGTTTCATCCATGATCACCACATCAACTACATGTGTAAATAAATGTACACCATATCATAGTGTGGGTCCAATCCATCCAAATATATATCCTCCACCTACAGTCCTAAAAAGGTCTAGCAAATTCTAAGAGACATACACTAATCAGTCTTTGAACATAAAATGGTAGATAGTCCTCAAGTCCTTGTTCAAGTCCATGCTAATCCACCCGCTTTCCTTTCTGACTATCGTGCTTCAAATTTGAGGCATTGCAAAACAAAGCAA
This sequence comes from Warburgia ugandensis, assembly GCA_035236585.1. Taxonomy (NCBI): domain Eukaryota; kingdom Viridiplantae; phylum Streptophyta; class Magnoliopsida; order Canellales; family Canellaceae; genus Warburgia; species Warburgia ugandensis. The sequence goes on from CP141134.1 coordinate 71,845,002, forward strand.
TGCCTCAGCAAGCTATACTTGTGTAGGTAATTTACATTCAATAACAAAAACGATAGAAAATCACATGATGCAAGGTATCAAGATCATGATAAATCTCGTCAGATGAATATATATATACACGAAACATCAGATGTCCATGACGAACAATACACGAAATCCATGATATAAACAAAGCGATATCAATCTTGGGCATCATGACATACAAAACATGAGAAAATACGTAGATACATGTATGCCAAAACAATGAAAATTGTATCCATAGAACAACATGAATGTATGTCAAAACTAACAAAACATCTTGCACGGTCAAGCCCTATGAGTGTCTCAAGTACACGTGGCACCATGGGCCCAACCTTTAGTACTTTCTGCTTTCACCCACAACGGGGTACTCAGGCACTCATGGAAAGACGCGTTCCAATCCTACTTTTACCCTTTTACCCTTTTACCCACACGAGGCACTCAGGCACTCACGGAGAGATGCGTTCCAATTTCGTTTTCATCCTTTCACCTACACGGGGCACTAAGGCACTCATGGGGGGATGCATCCCATCACAAGCTCAATTATCCCAATCGACAAGGTATAGAAACTCCGATGTGTAAAAATCTCAATAAGATTCGGTCAAAGACATGGTAGTGTTCCATCAGCCATATGTTCAAATATATGATCAAATCATGCAGAATAAATGGATTTTCTTGAAAACATGATAATGCGTAATCATTCTCGATAAAACCAAATCGAGTGAGTAATTCAATATATCAACATCATGCATCGAAAATCAGTGTATAACATCTTCAATAATTAAGTCGATGCAACTGAAATATACTAAAACAGTACATAAATTATGCACAAAAGTAGCAAGCATATCGGCAATACATGCTGAGAAATGATCTCATGCAACATAGTAGAACATAAAACCTACGCCTCAAAGATTCAAATACTATGCCATTATTTAAGAAATTATGAAAAAATCACGAATATAATCACCTACCTCGATAAATGCAGTACTTCAATCAGGTGAGCTATATCATGTCGTGCGCTCTGATGTACTTGTTACATCATAAGTCATCGATTACTTGGTGTTCTCACATCTCAAATAAACAAGTCCAAGTGATAACTTCCTTGATCTGGTAGTTAATCCTAGATTAACGGCCCATATCATCTGATTAACCCTCCATTAGGGAAATCCTAAGCTAGATGTTGGTCTTTCTAACATCTAGACCGTCATCTGTCATCTTTGATTGTCAATCCTACTCATTTCCATCATGATCCATTTAATTTTTATGTATGTTTAGTGATTTACATGTATCTCTATGATTATGCATCGATATGACGGTCATATCACTCTCTGATCAGCCCATCCAAAGGCACCTGATCAGATCGACTGTCAAGATCACTTTTCTTGGTAATTCAATGAGATCTATTCTTTTAATCCCCTAATCATCTTATATTTGATGTATACAATCAAGGTCCAAGGCCTAATTATCCATAGATCGGCCTGATCTAAGTTATCTAATGGTATTTAGTGGTTTGACCATTTAAAAGTTGTTCAAATATAGATTTTCAAGTCAAATCTAGGTCTGAGCCATCAAGATGATCGCAACGCCTCTTTTGGATTACGATTTGGACCTTTGTAGCTCCACAAATCACATTTTTTGTGAATGAATGGCTCAGCAAGTCCAAAAAGAAAAAAAAAGAAAAAAAAAAGGATTTTTAATCGTGCCGCATGTGACGCGCATGTGGAGCGCACATGCCACTCGCGTGTCATGCCTTCACATTGCGCACTCCGACTTGCAACGTTGCTAGCATGCGCTCGCCGCCTGAGCTGTCGCCTGCTGGGTCACCGTCGCCAGGAACGACAACTGGGCTAGCCCGCCATCGCTGGAGACAACGGTTGAACTTCGGTAGCCGCTGCCGAACCTCAAGTGCCCAATTCTAGCAATTTTTGAACTGTTTTGCTCCGTTTTTTTTTGCGTACATTCCATTTTTAAGCTTCCTATCAACAAAATTTGTCATTATCTCACTATTTTACACAATTTTTATCACATTTCTAAAAATCTCCCCTTACTGTTTTCTTAATTTTTCGGCATCCCTAGCTTGGGTTTGTTTTTTTTTCATCATGCATTCAGATCTACATTTGACACCGCTTCATTGGTCTATTTTCCACAACAACAGTAGCGCGTATACAATCACTGGGAAAACGGCAATCCACACCATTTTCTGGTGTTAAAAACAGTAAAACTTAAGGGACAACAACTGGAAATGATTAGAAGGATAAATGACGACTTACCTCAGGTTGTCTAGCTGGGGGAAATGCTCTGTTATAGCTGGGGAAGAGGAATGATGTCGCATGCAGGGGTGGGACGTGTTGTGTGCTTATAGCACACCTAACTATGTGCAAGGGGGAAGAAGAATGGAGGAAATTTGATGGGGGTGGTGCAGTTAAGGCACCCCATAAATACTCCTTTTGTGCCTGGTTTTGTGGGCCCCCATGTAAAATTACCAATCTATCCTTCATGCTTGTTTTATTAAATACAAAAATTAAATTAATTAGCCATTCTTCCTCCGGTCTCCGATTTTGGCATTGTTAGTGGCATTGGATTTCATTTTTTTAGTACATTCTAATTATTGAGGTTTTAACTCGGAATTTCATCCCCAAATTCTCCAAATTCTCAAATTTTCAAATTTTTTTTTTTCAATTTCCCATAATTCTACAAAATTAAATATTTTTAGAATTTAAAAATGGCAGATGTTATAGTTTATCTCAACTTTAATGTAGTATTTTGCTGGAGAAATGTTGAAATTCCTTTTCTCATTTCCCACTATATACCCAGTGCTTGATATGTCTTGCAATGCAGTCTCCTATGAGAATGGAAACTGAGCAAGCTTATTGTTAGAGATATCTGTGAAATTGCAATTGCTTAGCTGTCTGCTTTTTCACGATTTGAATATAGCATATTATTCTGATTTGGTTTTCTTTGTAACATTCCTTAAGTTACGCAGTCCATTACCATTCCAATGGTTTCTAGAAATTGATGCATAAACTTTGAAGCATGTAGTTTAGCTTAAATTGATCACCAGGTCAACTGTTTTCAAATATTTTTTAATGTTTGTGCTGTTCAATAGTTCTGTTACTCTAAATCTTTAGCATGTATGTATTTGTTATGCTAGTTTTTGTTTCTTCGGTACACAGTTGAATATGTTGGTTAAATTTGTCATGGTTGGTTCATAGTTGGTCTCAGAGGTGAGTCAATATACTTGAAAAGTTAGCTATTTAGATGTCAAAAGAGCAGAACAATAGTTTTAATATTGAAAGATATAATATTGAAAGATATAATTGATTTTGTTCATTATCTATGTCAAATAGAAGAAGAAATCAATTGGTTCGGATCTTGCATGCAGTTCAAGTACATATTATCTAGCAATCATAAATAATGTTTTGCCCTAAATCTAGTTTCACTTGGACCACGACTTCCATGAGATTGGTTGATATATTATAAAAAAAACAGCTATTTAAAAGGACAAGCATGCATTATAGTTGAAAGGGAGCCTTGGCACAAGGGTTGAGTTGTTGCCGTGTGACTTGGAGGTCACGGGTTTGAGGCGTGGAAAAAGCCTCTTGCAATTCAAGGTAAGGCTGCGTACTATAGACCCTTTGTTGTCTGCGCCTTCCCTAGACCCCACATATGTGGGAGCTTAGTGCACCGGGCTGCCCTTTTATTAAGTGTGCATCATAGTTCACATTTTCCTCTGACGAACAGATGCCTGAATCACTTTCCTTTGGTTACTATGAACTTGGTAATATTAATCACTTGGTGTTCTTCTCTTACTCTGCCTTAACTTTGTGCTTTACATATGACTACTGTAGGCATAATGTCAGTCCTTTTAGTCCTCTGATGGGGATTTTCATTCAAGGTCCTCTGTTCGTCAGCTTCTACTTGGCTGTAAGATTTCCTTACTTCTAGCACTTCCAGTTACATCAGTCACATCTAATCTTTTTCAGGCACAGCTGAAAAACGAATATTATGTATTTGGTTAAATGCTTCTATATACCAAACTATCTAACCTGGTTCTGTCAATTGTGCTAGAAAATTTTGAATTTTTAGTAGCTATTGCCATCTGAAGAATTACAGATGATTATCCTGATGAAGGTTAATTTTTCTTTTATTTCTCCAGATTTCAAACATGGTTGAGAAAGTTCCGTCATTTAAAGAAGGGGGTGCCCTCTGGTTCGTTGATCTGACAACTACTGATAACCTTTACATCTTTCCAGTGCTCACAGCATTGACCTTTTTGATAACTGTGGAGGCATGTATCTTCTGCCGGACTTTGACTTCCAATACCATTTGGTCATAAAAACTTAAGTTATGGTTATTAACTATATTCATTCTTTTCCATTATTATAATTCTCGGGTCTCTCTCCAATCCATTTGTTTATTTCTTACAATACACTAAAGTTTTCTCCCATATGTGTGTTTTTGACCTTTTCCAAATTCTCAGGATTCCGGCTTTCTTTTTGGGCTGTTCATATATAACTCATTTTGGAACAAGCCTAATCTAGGAAGAGGTCCATAGAGCACTGAGTTCTTTGGTCACCTTGGCCCTAAGTTGTTTCGTATAGAGGTGTTTGACAGAACTACCTTTAGAAATATATGCATGTGGTCAGTTATGTTCAGATAAAGAATCTTTTCTTGGTAGCTAATAGTAAAAACCTGAGGAGAACTTGGAAATATAGCTTAATGGATCAGTTAGTGTAAGTCTAAGAGAATGTCAATTAAGATACACAGTAGACATTGTACATAACATTGTGTGATAAACTGTAATTCTTCTTGAGATCCTAGAAAACAAAAGGAGTGGCCAGGGCTAGTTATTATGATTGGCGAGTGAGGCTTGCCATTGGAAGAAAAAGGATGTGAACTTCAGAAGCATGGGGGATCCACCTTAACATAATCTTCTTCAGTACCAAAAGAGCCAAGGTGAACTCGAGTCCAAAAGAAGTGAACAAATTCTTGCTTTAACAAAACAAAAGGGGAAATGGCAAATGCATATTATACTTTGATGGCATTGTTAGTAGGATACATGCTCTGTGGTTCATATTTATTATCTCATGTTGAGGAAGTTCAAGCATAGTGTTGATACAATAAAGCAGAAAAGTAGAAGTGCCCAGGTAACTTCCTAGTAAGAGGCACACAGTCAATCATAGTCATCAGTAGGTTGGACCATGTAATAATTTCAGCAGTGAAGCTGAAGTGATAAACTTATAAAATCTTTATTTGTTATTTTCCTCAAAATTTTAGAGTAAACAAATTTAGTCTCAGGGGTGAATAGGAAAGCTATAGAAATATATTTTATCTTGATCTGGCACTTTGTAGTGGAGCTGAAGATCAGGAGGATTAGCCTGCCGGTTATTGCTTCTAAATGTTGCTTTGTATGTCAGGTAACAGTGTAACTTGTATGAGTTGTCCTGTTGGCTTTTCAATGGAGATGTATCTAAAGATGGAACTTGAAATTTTCTAGCTATAGATTTAGAGATTTTTGTGAAGAACATGGGGTGGAACGAGACGGTGGATTTGAAAGCTTTATTCATTGATGAGAAAAAGGGATTGAGGTGGTGGAGCTGCGGCTAAAGAAGAACCTTTATTTCATTCTTTGGAGTTTGTGTGTTTTGGAGTCCAAACCAGGTTTGAGAATTGCTGTCAACGGGCCTGTATATTTGCTTGTTGCTTGTTTCTCTTTTCTTTTCTGTAAACAGTACATTTTTAGTTGTTACGGAAATGCCTTATAAGGGTGTGTCAGTTATGGGTAGTAAGGGTCGTAGCCTCCAGGAAGCAATTCATAGGAGTGGATGGACATGGAGGAAAGAGAAAGCTGAATCTGCAATAGTTTCAGCAGGTGGAGAGGAGTCATGGATGGATCAGAAACAGAGTGCCAAGCAATCTTATTGAGTTCGGGTGGAAAGGGAAGAGGTTTTTACTGGTAGGGAAGTAAATGGACTTATCAGATCTAGAGAGGAGAGAGAAGGTGGATCTGCCAAGAAAGATAGAGTCAATTCAGAAACATAATGCTGAAAGGAGCATGATACAGTCGATTCTGTGGTACAAGGAGAAGGAACAAATTTAGCTTTAAAAGGTTAGATTTCCTAACTGGCAAAAGCTCATCTTGTTTACAAATCATAGTTAGAAAGAAAACCCATAATAGCAGTTGTTTGTGTTTTCATCACCAGTACAAAGCCTCAAATTAATATGTTCTGTAAGAAAAAGTTGGCTATACCAAACAATTATAACAGTGCAAAACAAAGAGATAATTGTTTTTTTGTATGGTATGCTTATGATTTATCCACAAACACAGAGATAATTACCAGTATAAAAAGTGGGTTTGAGTGCGGTTATTAAAATCCCCATTTAATTGTAGAAAGTCCTGGAAAGCACTTATATGGTAGGGAGTCAATTGTCCCGACTCCTGCTAAAAAGATTACAGGTCCTTTAGTATACTTTCTATTAGTTTCTTGTTTGATCATTTTGGATTACCTCTTTTCTTTTTGTCACTTCATTTTATTTTAGAATTCAGAGTTAGGATGATCTATGAACTTACGAATGTAGGATGGATTCCTTTTCCTTGCTTGAAAGATAAGAACGTAGGACATAAGCAGTCAGACTGAAATGAACCAGTTAACAGATGCATCATAGCACTCTCCTATTGCAAGTCCAATGCCTACTTCCCTTCATAAAGGAACCATTTTGCAGATGGTATCTATCTTGACCTAGTCATGAAATCAGGCCTAGAAATAACATGATTAGTTTGAAAGCTTCTTTGAAAAATTACTTTGAATAGTTGTGGCTGGAAGTAGATGTAGGTCCTTCTAAGGATTGGGTGGCATGAAACAGTAGACGTCCTGTTTTTTCTTTTTCTTTTTTCGGTTATGGTTTTGGAAATTTAAGTGATAATATAGCAAAGAAATGGACCTGTGTGATAGGATGATCTATGAACTTAAGTAGAGAATGAAACTTATCCTTTGAAGTGTGTATGAAGCATTTCCCTTAAAACAAAACTTCCCAATCAGTGCAGTCAGGACTCATGGCACACATCTCCCAGGATAATGTCAGTAAAGAGTAAGATAATGTCACTAGTTAACTTGGATTGCTTCATTTAGGTAGATTGAGCTTCTAAACTGAACTTTAGAAGTACATAGTTTCTCAAATTGCTGCTTTAGTGTTAGCATGATTTGATTCAATGGGGATCATTCAACCAATATTTGTAGCATGGAAGTGTTAGCTAATGTTTTTAATGTTATGATGATTATTGTTAACTGTACTTCATATGCCTTTAGGCAATCCTGGGGTTATAACTGATCTGTCTTTTTCAGTTAAATATGCAAGATGGCATGGAAGGGAATCCTATGGCTGGAACCATGAAAAAGTTTTCCAGAGTCATTGGTGTTCTTACAGTTCCATTTACAATGACATTCCCAAAGGTATGTTAAAGGAGATCCTTGGCCATGTTGAACTGAAAAGTAACAAAATAGTGGAAGCTTCTATTGTAAATGCTTATTAGAAATAGTCATGTGATTATCTGGTCCTTACGGTGCTGTTTAGCTCATACAAATTTGGAATCAAACTTTGAGTTGCAATTTCAGATATAATGCTCAAATAATATGTTTGTACTCTGTGTTTGCTCCATGTAGAAGTAACAAAATTCTTTGTGATGCCTAAACAAACTAGAATTTTCTATTTTAACACTTAGCTGCCTACTTTTAAAAGAAGATAATTAGGCTGCCTAGATCACTTTAGTTCAAGTAATCCTAGATATCTTCTCCAACTTGGCAATTGTTTTGTAGCCAGAATCGAGATACAAGGCTTGCTAGATAAAGATTGGTTACTAAGGAGCGACCAGTTATAAAAGAAAAAAGGGCAGCCTGGTGCACAAAGCTTCTGCATTTGTGGGGTCGGGGGAAGGGATGGCCCACAAAGGGTCAATAGTACGCAGCCTTACCTTGCAGTGCAAGAGGCTGTTTCCACGCCTCAAATCTGTGACCTTAAGGTCACACAACAACAACTCTACCATTGCTCCAATGTCCCCTTCTAAGGATCGACTAGTTTAATAATTAAATATTTAAATTTTTTAGGACCTTTCTTAATACTTCCCTGTTGAAATCCATGTCTATCTACTAATTTAGGGTTGCTTGAAGTAAATATTGTGCTGATTGTCATTTTCGTTACAAATTCTATTGATTGAATCCTTTTTGACTCCTTTAGACTATTTTCTGTGGTTGATCATTTGTTTAACATCATATCTTTCGATTTATTCCCTTGTTGAATAACCTCTATAAATTAGTGTTTGAAGGAGAGTTCCATTTTTTGTGTATACAGGCCATATTTTGTTATTGGATTACATCAAATCTTTTCTCCCTTGGGTATGGATCAGGTGAATTCTCACTCAGAACTTTAGCTGTCTTAGATACTTTTACGGGATAGGAACTTCATCCTTTCCTATCTTTTTCTGTTTGTTTTATTTTTTTAAAAATCATCTACACGTTTTGCAATGACAGTGATTAAACGCCCTCAAGTGAAGAAGTTCCTTGGCATTCCTGAAATAGTTGTTCCCCCTACTACAAGTGAGTCACAGACCAAGATTTCTCCATTCAGGGAATCTAAGTCATTCTTTGAGAGAGCTAAGTTGCTGGTCGAGGCTTCAAAATTGTCAACACCAGACTCTTCCTCTTTACCTACTCCAGATTCCAAGCATTCATCTACGTCGAAGTCTTCATCTGCTGTTATCAGTCAACGGATTAGAAATCTGGAAAAGTCAGTAAAAGGAAGAAAGAAAAATAAGAAGAGGACATAAGGTAGCACTTGTGCAGATCAAATTACTGCACTGCAATTTTATGAAATTTTGACCGGCTTGCCAAATAGGTTTATTATTACTGTTGGTTTAAATAGCTCATTGGATGGATGAGAAATATTTATTCATTGCTTAGTGATGCATGGATAATCTGGGAGGGAAGATGTTATATTCAGTTAAATACTAGAAGCTTTTGTTTGATGTAGTGAATTTGATGATCATTGAATGAGGAAGTTGTTTCCTCCGACCTCTTTTTTTCCGAAAATGGTCAGTGTAAGTGGAAATTCACGCTTCTAGTTATCATTTTGTATTATGAATTTTGGAAGAGTATTTGGGATGTTATTCCTTCACATGATCAGCTGATTAGCTGCGGTGCATGTGGTTACATGTCTAGCATTTCCAATGTCTAAGGGCCGTTTGGTTAGAGAGAGAGCCATTTCCACGGAATTGCATCTTTCGTGGAATCGTTTTCCATTTTTGCAACTTTCAGAAAGCACCAAGTTGTCTTGCATGACAGCTTGGACCGAAGATGGTAATTGATTTCCCTAAAGGGCAGTCCTAGTGCACAAAGCTCCTGCCTATGCGGGGTCTGGGGAAGGGGCGGGCCACAATGGCTTAAAGTAGGCAGCCTTATCTTACATTTTTTTTTGCAAGAGGCTGATTCTACGCCTTGAACTCATTACTTCAAGGTCACACGACGACAACTTTTACTATTGCGTCAAGGCTTTCCTTCCTGGTAATTGATTTCCTTGGGATCTAAATTTCGAGCTTTGTACAGGAATTGAAACGAGGGACATTATGCTCGGCGGAAAATGGATTTTAACTTTCACCGGTTTCTTTTTAACTAAACATGAGCAAGGATTTTAAAGTGGAATAGGATGACATGATTACATTATAGTCACAAAGTTCGGATTCAGCAATAAGGTGTCAAGGTGAAAAATAAGAAAACTCCAAAATTTTTGGAGAATTTGGATAAAAACATTATAAGAATGTGAGAATAATCTTTTAAGTTGAATTGGCGACTACATGAATGATTGAGCTTAATTTAGTAAATATATCACTAAAATTTTAGTTTTCAAGAACTTTTAAATGGGAAAATTTTTGGGAGATCAAAAGGTCAGAATTTTTTAATTTTATTTTATTTTTTAATTCAATGATTTGAAACCTCTCAAATTGAAAGGGAATTTTAATAGAATGCTTATAAGGCCGGCTATATTCTATAGATCAAAGTAGCGGATAGTTAAAAAATAATATGTATACCGGAATATGGATGTAGAGATGGATGAATGGTAAGATAAGAAAGAATAGAATTAGAATTGAACATATCAGAGGAAACTTCGGAGTAACTCTGATAGATAATAAGATGAGCGAGATTTTCTTAAATATTTTGGAAATGTCCAATTGAAAACTTATGTTACTATGGTTGTCATATTCCCGCTCCCACCTGTGCATCATTAAAGAAAGTAAAACTAATAGCCAGTATTTTGCGCTAGTGTTTTGGCACCGCCACAGGGGAGGACAATGGAGACGTGGAGGCGTGTACATTTAGAGAGAGAGAAGAGAGAGAGAGACAGACAGACAGACAGAAATTAATTATATGGTGGAAAGGCTGGGGGCTTGTTAGTTAAGTTTTAACTTTACTCTTTTCTTTAGAAAAGAATTTAAAATTCAATTACAAGAATCGGATGCAAAACCTTTCATCGCCTCGTCATTGACACAAGAAAAAGGGTAGCCCCCGCATACTCCTGCCTATGCAAGGTCCGAGTAAGCGACAAATCACAAAAGTTTATAGTACGTAGTCTTATTTTGCATTTTTGCAACAGGCTGTTTTCATGCCTTGAACGCTTAAGTCTTGGCTACCACTTTTTATGGAGCTCACATTTAGATGATTTAATTCATTCTCATGATTGGTCCTACTTTGCATGCGTAATGGATCAAAAGGCATGCTGATTGAAAGGTTCTAGCATCTACGATTACAAACTTCGACAGTCAACGGTGATGCTACAATCATCCTATCATGTGTTTTTTCCCCCTCAATTACACATCCACTCCACTAATTATATGAACGAGTTGAATCATGCAAAGTGAGCTCCACAAAAAGTGCTACCCAAATGCTCTTATCATTCCTCCTGTACATAGCAGAATATGAAAAGTAGGGAGATATACACATGCACACTCAAAACCCAAAACCATACGAAGACAAATACTATACTATAAGGGCAGCCCCGGTACACGAAGCTCCCACCTATGCAGGGTTCAGAAAAAGGGCGGACCACAAGGGCCTAAAGTACACAGCCTTACCTTGTATTTTGCAAGAAACTGTTTTCACGCCTTGAACCCGTGACCTTAAGGTCACATGAGAACAACTTTTACTGTAGAGAAATCTGATCTGCACTATAGACATAAAAGTATACATGCATACAAAGTTTGTATTGTGAATTGATGATAAAACTTGATAAAGTAAACTTTGATTTTCAAAAGAAAAAATTATCTCCACTTTCAACGCTTTTCTCTGTCTTTGCAGTTGGTTTCCTCCAATTTCTCAATTTTGCACTATCTTTCATGATTTTTCAATCTTTTGTAAGAGAAAATATTTTTATGGTCTCAGTTTTAAATTATCTATTCTTTTCTTTTTTTTTTGTGAGCTGGTATGTTTTATTCGTCCACCAGAACAAGAACTTCTTAGTGTTGGAGTTAAAAGACGAGTCCCAATAAATTACACAAGGAAACAAAGTTGACTGAAACCATCCCTGAATCTCAACACTGTCCGGGAAAGTAGGCCAGCCCTGATGTACGAAGCTCCCACCTATGCAGGGTTCAGGAAGGGGTGGACCACAAGAGCCTATAATAGACAGCTTTACCTTGCATTTTTACAAGAGGCTGTTTCCACACCTTGAACCTGTGACCTCAAAGTCACATAACGACAACTTTTACCACTGTCCAAGAAAGTAACAAATTAAATCAATAAAAACATTCAAAGATGCCCAGTGAATGCACTCCAGCCCTCTTCTAATTGCTGCAAAAACTTCTCCCTTCTCGAGCAGGTTCGTCTGCTTGCTTATATACGGATCTATTGATATGTCTGAAGGAAACATTCACATTCCTGATCATCGACTTAATCTTGTCAACAGTGTTCCCATATCTACATGGTAGAATTTTCCTCCCTTGAGCCAAGTACTGGCATTTTCTATGTCCTCCTCCACCGTCAGGGGGAAAAAAGGGGCAGCCACGGTGCACGAAGCTCCTGCTTATATGGGGTCCAGGTAAGGGGCGAGCCACAATGACCTAAAGTAGTCAGCCGTACATTGTATTTTTGCAAGAGACTGATTCCTCCACCACTAGGGGAGTGAATCCTAAAAGAATGCAAGTCTCAGTGGCTTGAACAGCTGCCAACAATTCTGCCATGTTTGAGTCACCATGAGCAGCTGGGCCTGCAGTATCGAGCAATACTTGGCTCCATCCAAGAAGGGGAACATAACAGTAAAGTTGTAATTGTGTGACCTTGAAATCACGGGTTCTACGTATTATAGACTCTTGTGGTCCACCCTTTTCCCAAACCTTGCATAGACAAGAGCTTCGTGCATTGGGACTACCCCTCCACCTGGTTCCATCCAAATTAACATCTGCAACTCTGCAACTTTCTATTTTTTTATTTTTTTTCCAATGTCCTATTTTCTCTCTATTGCTTTTTTATTTTCTCCCTGCTTCCTTCATATATTCTCTCTCTCTCTCTCTCTCTCTCTCTCTCTCTCTCTCTCTCTCTCTCTCTCTCTCTCTCTCTTCTAGCTAGATTGAAGCAGTGTAGTTGTTCTGCCCCTTACATTTAAGCTTATATGTGACTCATATGATATTTCTAACCTCTTTTTTTATTCTTTTATTTATAAATAGTCCTAAATTAAAGCAAAAAGAAACTACAAATATACAATGAGAGTATTTTTTGCAAGCATATAATAATAGAGTCCAAGAAATTGCATGCGTTAGATCTTCTAAAACTTTTGTCTAAATTCACAAAAACGTAAGCTTCTATGGAAGACACTTTTTTAGCATCCACACTTATGATGATTCTATTTTACAAGTGTTTGAATTATTTTCTATGTTTTGGTTTTTATTCTCATTTGCTTATTTGGCCTTTTACGATTGGCTTTGATGTTGTTTTAGAAAAAAAGAAAAAAGGAAAAAAATAATAGTAAAGCCTTCTAGTGTAGTGGCACAAGAAGAGCCTCTCAATCTCACTTGGATGACTATGTTTTTAAGTTGTGCACGCGAGTTTTCTCTTACTGACTTCATCATCATCATGACCTTATCCCCAATTATGAGTTGATATATCTCCTACTTTTTGAGAAAAAAAAAAGTAAAAAAGAAAAGAAAATTGAGATGTACTTTTACAATTTATTGAATATTTTATATGCAGAAGTCTTGGAGTACATGCACCCATAATAGTTAAGGTCAATTTTCTAATAGAAACCCAGCTACTTTATGCAAAGATTTCCAAGAAACTACATTTATAAGGCTACAACAAGCATTTTGCGTATGTGAATTAATTTTTCAATTTGGATATGTAACACCATTACTACAAATTATGTTTAAAATTATACCTTAAAATTTAGAAATTGATTTAGTAATTTTAGTTTAATTCGCTAAATATTATTTTTAATTAAAAATATGTAATAATTTGGTGGAAATTTTGAGCATTAAAAAGTCAGGACTTCTGCAAAAGAAATTTCAAAGAAACAAGAACCACTACAACTCAATAAAGAGTCTTATTCAAAAGTCTAGTAGGCCAGTGGTTTGGCAAAGATAGTCCACTTTCTTATTGATACTATATCACAAGTTTTGAATTTTAAGTCACGTGAGTGACATCCATCCTGTCGCCGAAGGGATATAAATAGGTCTAAGAGTGTATGTGAGTGATTTTTCTTGTAATTCTTTGTTAGGACCAACAAAAATTAAAATAGGTAGTTCCAGTACACAGAGCTCCTACATATGCAAGATCCGAGGAAGAAACATACTACAAAAATTAAAAACTAAGGAAAAAAAGAAAAAAAATCTTTTCAACAAAAATGAAAAAAATGACATCTCAAACCTTCTATCAATGATACATCAAGAATTGGATTTTTTTTAGGGAAGAATTGTAAGCAAACCACTTAGAATTTATTATTTTAATTTCTAAATCTACTTAAAATCTTTAAAAAAAAATATGAAAAAATGCCATCTCAAACCTTCTATAGTGACAAATCAAGAATTAGATTTTTTTTAGGAATTTATTTTAAAGCAAGCTACTTGGAATTTATTATTTTAATTTCCAGTTACTTAAAAATCTTTTCAACAAAAAGGAAAAAATGCCATCTCAAACCTTCTATCAATGACACATCAAGAATTATATTATTTTTTAAGGGAAAATTTGTAAAGCAAACCACTTAGAATTTATTATTTTAATTTCTAAATATACTTAAACTCATTTCAACAAAAAGGAAAAAAAATGCCATCTCAAACCTTCTATAATAATACATCAAGAATTAGATTTTTTTTTTTAATTGGAAGAATTGTAAAGCAAACTACTTGAAATTTATTATTTTAATTTCTAAATTTACTTAAAAATCTTTTCAACAAAAAGGAAAAAATGCCATCTCAAACCTTGGACCAAGGTTCCAATAAACTTGTAAATAAAGAAATCTCGTACATAAGAAAATCCTAACCTTAACATTGGTGGGCCCAAATGTTTATCTAACCCTATGATCGCCCAATTCACACCTTGCAACAAGAATTTCTATAATAGAATGGGACCCATTTGTAATTTAACGCAACCGTTTGCAATAAAAGAAAAAAATTCGTTTAGATATTATCCTCATTGTGGGCCACGCCTTTCTTATTTTAATCATCCGTGTTATCGATCATGAATCATGCCCTTCTTTTATTAATAAAAATGAAAATATTGCTTGGACTCCACCCACACCACACATGAAGGAAAAGTCTCATTTATGATCCAAATCTTACACATTAATTTGGATATTTTATAATAAAATAAATAAACGGCAGAAAATATCCCACATCCTTCCTTTTCCTACAAGAGTAAAGTCCACTTTATAACCAGATCAGATCCTACACCTTCATGTCAAATTTAAATAAACCAAAAAAAAAAAATCCGATCTCGATTATAGATCCGGTCCGTTAATGGACCTTTGGTGCTCGTGTGAACTTCAAAGGTGACTTAATTAAAACGTTAATTCTGGTCGATTCTGCATTCCGTACTCTTTTCTTCAACCCTTGCGGACTGAAGAATTTCTACTGTAGTCCACCGACTACAAGGTTTATAAGTTTAGTCGGACAGGTAAAAAGCACAAGGCCTAGTTTTGTGCGATTTTAGCCGTCAATCTTGTGGGCCTCGTTTTAGACGAACTTTATCGGTCATGCATTAGATAATATTAGCCATTTGATTTGATTGATTATAATTTTTGATGTTAGTAATTTTGAGTTCCCTAGCTTGCAACTCACAACAGTTGAGTTTCTAAATGGCGTTGTGTAATATTTGGGGCCTAAAATTTGATGATCAAATCTATCCTACGTATATATTTTATTATTATTATTATTATTTTATAGTGAAAGAATTACCAAGCAAATTACTCTAATAGTCTCACTCACTCAAATTTTTAAATTTAATTCCTATCTAATGAAAATGTAGCAACTCA
This sequence comes from Warburgia ugandensis, assembly GCA_035236585.1. NCBI lineage: Eukaryota > Viridiplantae > Streptophyta > Magnoliopsida > Canellales > Canellaceae > Warburgia > Warburgia ugandensis. The sequence goes on from CP141134.1 coordinate 71,860,524, forward strand.
AACCCATGACCAAGCGTACTTTAAGGAAGATGCCAAGTTGTTGGATACTCATTTCTCATATCTTTGTAGTTAAAAAATTGTTTTAGACAATAGAATAGAAACATCGAAAATACTTATTTTAACACAAAGTAATTGCAGTGAGGAGGAGTTAGACATGAAGGGTTGGAAAAAGCGCAGGTCCTTGGGACTGATTTGCATGTACAATTGCATAGAAAAACTATAAATCAATAGTCATTGCTTTAAATATGGGATGCACACACCCATGCACAACCTTGAACCCTTGTCTTAGAACAAATTCCTTCTTGCGCTGCTGGCTAGAAGGCCTTGGTCCAACGATCAATACAATAACTGCCATGCGGCGGACAAGATCAAAAGAGCCAAAGGCCTACTAGCTTGGCAGCTGGGATGGAATGAGCTTACTTGAGATGAGATGACATGGTCTACATCAATGTTAGTGGTGACTGACTAAATCTAAAAAAAGGACAGCCTGGTGCATGAAGCTCTCACGTAGAATTTGAAGAAGGGCCGGACCGCAAAAGAGTAATGATATGTAGTTTTCCTTTGCATCAAGAGGCTGTTTTTGTATTTGAATCAGTGATCTCAAGGTCACGCGACAACAACTTCACCTGTTTTTGTGCTTGAATCGGAGACCTTTAAGATCACGTGACGACAACTTCACCTGTTTTTGTGTCACATGATGGCAGTTCCACCATGGCGTCAAGGCTTCCTTCCTGGTGACTGACTAAATCTAAAGGACAAAATCTAAGAAAGTAAGATACGTCCATACAGTGAACGGTTTAGATCACAAAATTCTAAACCACATTTGCACGTTTACCTGCCAGACTAAATTGACACGTTTACTTGGGCGCCTACCATTTGTGTAAGACCCCCCCCTCAATTCCAACTCAAAAAGACAACCGGAAACTACCACACTCCTCCGAGAAACGCCAACCAGAATCTCCCGCGGAGATTCCTGCCAGATAACCCCTTTTCATATCCAACGGTTCAGATCAACCAAACAAAGTCGTTGGTCCAGCCCCAGTTAATCTGTCGGCAACCCTGGGTTAACTTAACCCTATAAAATCCAAGAAAAAAAATGGGGGGCGAAGATGTCCTCAGAAAAGTCGAGGTGTGGGCGTTAGTAGTTGCAGATACAACAGCTTGGAATTTTCTCAATGGTGTTGGCCACCAAAGTCTCCTAAAATTCAAATTTTAAGCGTTACATTTTCAGATCTTTCTATTCAAATACCTGGATTTCTATTCCTATTTCTGTGCCCTAGAATCGCAGAGCAAGGAAATCGAAGTAGCTCGGCAAAATGGCGGAGAAGAAGTTCGTTTTCCAGGTAGAGAAAGCGCAGGAAGCAACTGAAAGTAGGCCTTCGTTGGACCAGTTGTAACAGCTACGAGGCCCACCCAACTACAATATTATCCGCTTTTCACTGACGGCGTGTAACAGTCGAGAGGCCCATCCAGTAATAATATTGTCCGCTTTCCATTGAATGTACCCATACACCACAAATGATCACGGCTTTGTTCTTACTTAGTTGCCTAGGTAAAACGCGTTGTTACAATGGTATCAGATCTTAACCCCGACCTGATGGTGGATCGCTAGCCGTACATAGGCATTCGCGTGAAGACATGCGGGGACGTGTGTCTCTTAAAGGGGGAGATGTGAACCGTTGTTGTTGTCAAGATGTCTTGAGGGAGAAGCCCCAAGATAGGTTGAGAGACGAAGGCAGGAGGTACTAAGAGTTAGTCCCACATTGCTAAGAGGAAGAGTTGTGGGCGGTTGATAAAAGTCCGCGGTGCCTCTACCAATAACAATGCATTTTACCTGGGCAATTGGATAAGAACAAAGTTGTGACTGTTGGTGGTGTATGGCGCCATCAGTGGAAAGTCAGCAATATTGTTACTGGGTGGACCTCTCAGCTATTACAATGGTATAGAGCCTAATCCCGACCCAATGGTGGATGGCTAGCCGTACGTGGGCGCTCGCGCAAAGACACTTGGGAACACGTGTCCCCTAAAGGAGAGGGGTAACTGTTGTCGGTGGAGGCCCTAAGATAGGTTAAGAGACGAAGGCGGGGATGTACTGAGAGTTAGTCCCACATCGATAGGGAGAAGAGTTATTGGCGGTTGATAAGAGTTTGGGGTAACTCTACCAGTAACAATGCATCTTACTTGAGCAACTGGGTAAGAACAAAGCCATAACTGTTGGCGGTGTATGGGCACTATTAGTGGAAAGCAAAAGCCGGAGGTAGTGAGAGTTAGTCCTATGTCGCTAGGAGAAAGAGTTGTGGGCAGTTGATAAGAGTCCAAGGTGACTCTACCAGTAACAACTCGTTTTACTTAGGCAATTGGGTAAGAACAAAGCCGTAACCGATAGCAGTGTTTGGGTGCCATCAGTGGAAAGCGGATAATATTGTTAGTAGGTGGGCCTCATGGCTGTTACAATGGTATCAGAGCCTAACCCCAACCTGATGATTGATGGCTAGATGGACTTGGGTGCTTGCATGAAGACACGTGGGGATACGTATCCCCTAATAGGGAAAGGTGAACCGTTGCCGTTGCCAAAATGCCTTAAAGGGAAGGCCCTAAGATAGGTTGAGGTATGAAGGCGGGAGGTACTAAGAGTTTATCCCACATCGCTAGGGAGAAGAGTTGTGGGCAGTTGATAAGAGTCCGGGGTAAATCTACCAGTAACAATGGTATTAGAGCCTAACCTTGACCCAATGGTGGATGGCTAGCTACACGTGGACGCTCATGTGAAGACACAAGCGGGGACACGTGTCCCCTAAAGGGGAGAGGTGAACCGTTGCCGTTGCTAAGATGCCTTGAGAGAGAGGCCCAAGATAGGTTGAGGGACGAAGGCAGAAGTACTGAGAGTTTGTCCCACATCCTTGGGTGTGGGCGGTTGATAAGAATCCGGGGTGACTCTACCAGTAACAACGCATTTTACGTGAGTAACTGAGTAAGAACAAAGGAGTGACCACTGGCGGTGTATGGGTGCCGTTAATGGAAAGCGAACAATATTGTTATTGCGTAAGCCTCCCCACTGTTACAAAATCAGAAGCCTAAGATCATTCTATGCGTGGGATTAGTGCATGCGCAATCTCTACATGAACTTGCATTAATCTTGCTGATGTATTTCCGACACAAACACATCATAGAAGGCAAGGCATCTCTGTCTTGAATTTCGATTATTATTATTTTTTGTAAAAAGAACAGAACTTAGAAATTAGAAAAGTATTAGAATCAAAATTTAACCCAAATATTTAAATGCATTCTCAGAATATTCTTTTCAACGCCCATGCTTCCTTGTTCTCCAGAAACGATTCACACGAATAGTTGCAATGAAAGCAAGTGTGATAAGAGCAGCAAATCTACATCAACTGGCAACTCCGAGTGCCACCATTAACCTCCAAAATTCACCAGAGAGGGATTTTGTCATCCATAGTTCGCAAGTAAAGATCATATACATCTAATCACGAATTATCAAACAATTTACTAGATGAAACCGAACAAAATATCCATCAGAAAACAGAGAAAAATCTGAACTTGCATGAAAAATCATTCCAAATTCAAAAAATCAAACAACTTCAACGCCTCATAGTCCAAACAAAACGAAACAAAAGGTAACACCTAAGAAGGAAGAAAACTCACCGAAAAGCATCCCAACAAGTCTCGATTTCGGGTCGGCTTGGGGAAACCGTCTTTAGCCAACAGACTCTTATAAACCGGTGTAACAGTCGGAGGCCCATCTAGTAACAATACTATCTACTTTTTACTGATGGTGCGCATACACCACCAATGGTCACGGCTTTGTTCTTACCCAGTTACCTAGGTACGTTGTTAATGGTAGAGTCATCCCGGACTCTTATCAACAACCCACAACTCTTTCCCTAGCTATATGGGACTAACTCTTAGCACCTCCTGCCTTCGTCCCTCAACCGATCTTAGAGCCTCCCCCTCAAGGCATCTTGGCAATGACAACGGTTCACGTCTCCTCCTTAGAGGACACGCGTTCCCATGTGTCTTCACGCGAGTGCCCACATGTGGCTAGCCATCTACCATCGGGTCGGGGTTAGGCTCTAATACTATTGTAATAGCCGAGAGGCCCACCCAGTAACAATATTGTCCGCTTTACACTAATGGCGCTCATACACTACCAGCGGTCACAACTTTGTTCTTACCCAGTTATCCTGGTAAAACGGGTTGTTAATAGTAGAGTCACCCCGGACTCTTATCAATCGCCCACAACTCTTTCCTCTAGCGATGTGGGACTAACTCTCAGTACCTCCTCCCGCCTTTGTCCCTCAACCTATCTTGGGGCCTCCCCCTTAAGGCTGTGAACCGTTGTCGTTGCCAAGATGCCTTGAGAGGAAGGCTCCAAGATAGGTTGAGGAACGAAGACGAGGTACTAAGAGTTAGTCCCACATCGTCAGGGAGAAGAGTTTTGGGTGGTTGATAAGAGTCCGGGGTGACTTTACCAATAACAATGGTATCAGAACCTAACCCCGACTCAATGGTAGATGGCTAGCCGCACGTGGGTGCTTGTGTGATTGTAACAGCCAGGAGGCCACGAAGCAAAACAATTTCTGTATTCAATGGAGTACATGGATGTATGTCCAAATACTGTGACTTACACCACATTGATTGATATACATCTCAAGGAAGGTGATTTAGTTGAAGCGAAGAGGTTGCTCAGAGAGATGGAGAAGAAGGGTGTAGAGCCTGCTATTATTACTTGCTATGCATTGATTGATGGGTATACTGAGAATGACAATATGAAGGACGCTGAGAAGCTTAGGGAAGAATTGGAAGACAAAGGTCTGATGGATGATGCATATACATATTCATCCCTTATACACGGGCATTGTGTATTTGGGAAGGTAGACAATGCAATTGACTTGTTCAACTAAATGTCCAAGAAAGGGGTAGCTCCAAATGTCATTATGCACGCAGCATTGATTTCAGGCTTGCGTAGAGATGGAAGGTCAGATGAATCATTTAGATCGCATAGTGAGATGATAGAGGTGGTTTAATGCTCGACGACTTAGTATATTCATCACCAATATGTAGCCTTCAATCGTCAAGGACTTCTTAACAAGGATTAATTCTTGATTCTCCATACCATAGATGTCAAGTGCATGTCTCCAATTTTATTCGTTTTCATTTATTATAATTTATTGCACAAAACTGTATTTTACATAATAATAATAATAATAATAAAAGGAAACAAGATCTCCTACTAAATGCATAAAAGATGAACAATTCTTATCAATGATTTGCAGAGCCTATCATACAAAAGCGGGGAGCACCACAACCAGTGTGCACCATCCCTATATTCCTCTTAGCTGAAACTATTCCAAAAGAGTATAATTTTTTGGAGAAAATTTTGATCCATAGGAGTGTATAACATCTCCATTCCTAACATCTCTTTCTTTATATAAATTTTTTAAAAATATTGCATTATTTTGCATTAAAAATATTTATGTTGGGCCCACTTTGCGTGCCTCTTTAATAATCTAAGCTATTTACCTTATTCGGCGTATCCTGGAGAGCCAAGTTACCATATATAAGTTGTTTTTGGACTTGTTATGGTTGTGAAATAAATGGTCTAGCACAAAATAAACTCAAAACCTTTTATTTTACATAGGGATGGTAGCGGGTCAGCCCTAATTTAAGCCAACCCAAACCTTGACCCTAATATTACTCGGGTCATAGTTTTCTAACCCTAACAATGTTTGAGCCCTACCCCTAACTTATAAAGATCAATTTGAATTGGAACCCCTTGTTGGCCTTTGCACCTAAAATATTTTAGCAATTGAAAGATTATTTGGTAACAATTATAGAGTAATTGTATCTTTTTTATTAATAATTTATAACTCATGTAAAAAAATTAAAACATTTCTACCAAAGAACAAGGGCCATTGTATTCCTACCAAATTACAACAATTTTGATTATCAAAATACCTTTGTATTTAAAGTTTCATAAAAATATTTACAGAGGAATTTTAATTAATATATCAAAGCATATAAAAATGTTTGGTCCTTAATACCTTTAATATGACAACAGGTCACCAATTTTAAGTCTAACACAAATTTCTTAACCCTAACCTTACCTTTATAGGTCAATTAGGGTATGGTCCCTAATTGACGCGACTCTTCGCCATCTCCAATTTTACAACCACCACAGGCTTAAGAATTCCTTTTTTCGTGGAAATTAATTTCGAACCATGCCAACTAAACATGCATCATTCCAAAGCATGAATGACGCTATTTTCTAGCCTTTTTGGAGTTACAATGAACGTTAGGAATTCATCATGCAATAGCAGTTGAATTGGCTTCATTTGCTGGACTTGACTAGCTCGAGACTACCACTCAACCAACATGTTATTTCTTCGCTTCCTCTTTTTTCTCCCATTCTTGCCAACCAACCACAATATGATGTGAATTAAAGGCCCCGCCCCTCTTTTCTAGGAGTTAGAATCGTTCAATGTCTATGATTTTGTGATCTAATGGTGGGTCTTCTCGTACATAATCTTGGCTGTGTTTTCTTGACTTGTGTCACGGGCTGAGATTTTCAGATACCCGTGCGGCACTTAGTCTTGCAATGCACTCAAGGCACCAAGGCTAAGTTCAGCCTTCAACCCTCAAAACTCTCACTTACTAGAGCTTTCACTCACTCACCCACTCAAGCAATGAGAGGAACTCAAGAGAACTTAGAAAGGAAACCTCCCAATGTATTAACCTTAGCTGAGCTCTTGAGCTTTTGGAGCTTATCTGAGCTTCTCTGAGCTTGCTTACAATTGAGGAGCTTACACCTATTTATACTGTTCTCACCCATCCACTCCTTCAATGGATGGTCTGGATTATTACAAATGTCTATAATCCAATGGCTAAGGACTACACAACTCCACACAAGTCCCTAACCTTCCCTCTTTCTAGATATTTACATGGAGTCTTCCAGAACCCAGGCCTTCTAGAATCAGGCCTTCCACTATGGATCTTTACTAATGGATTTAAGCCTCTTGAACCTTGCCCACAAGTCAAATGAGCCTTCCATGGAGCCTTCAAGCCTTGGTCATGGACCTTGCAGTGCAAGCCCGTGACACTTGGCACATAATCAATTCTTCACTGTAGTTGGTTGAGATTCAGCTGCCATTCTTCTCTCTAGGCTAGAAGAGTAGTGGTCACGATCATCCATGGCCCACAAGACTCGAGAGAAAACTCTGGCTCTATCATGCTTGGATATTCACGTAGATGAAGCGTCTCACAAGTACCTCTCCCGTGGATAAACATCGGCTGGGCCCCAGTGCCCCAACACGCTACAAACTGTTACAATCAAGGGACCCGCTTCTTATCTGAACATTTGTGCCTCAATAGCCTTCTCACATGAAAATCCTGGCCGTCCCAAAGCTAAGGCCCTTTAATTTAGCAATGCTCCAAAGATAAAGGCTAAGGTCGTCCAAAAGAGTAGATTTTTGTTGTATGGCCAATCCTCAAAATGAATGGTGTGGATTAGCCAAAGTATACACCTTACCTAGGCTGGGTTTCCTTGACTTGTACAATGTAGATGATGACAAAGATTAGAAACAAGACTGATAATTCTAAAGTTGGAAACTTTCCATGTTCGGTGCCCGTTGTTCCCGGTAATGAATGGTCAGGATTCTTTCATCGATCCCATCCTATGTGACGCTTTTGTCTGGACTGAAAGAGAATGGGTGGCGACGGCAAGGAATCCTGAAGTCAAGCTAATTAAGGATGAAAAGGTGGTCCGTTGACAAAGATTAGAGACAAGACACCCAGACAAGGTAGGCCCAATTGGAAGCACTATATGCAACGGCCAAGGCGTTGTGATTTACCATATTCCACTAGGAGATAATAGTCAGGATCCATCGTCCAAATCAAATACAATATTTTGGTCGTATGCCTGGTCAATGACGGCAATATCTTTAAAATGAGCGGTTAAGATCATTCAAAGTATGTGCCGGAGCCTAATCTAGGCTGTGTTTCCTTCGCCTTCAATCCGTAGATCATTACAAAGATTCGCAGCAAGACTACCGCTGTGGTAGGCCCTTATCCATCCTCTCCACACGTTAAATATAGCTCGACTTCCACGATATGTGAATTTGTCATTCCTCTAAAGATAATGGTCAGAATCGTTCAAAAAATAATGGTCTGTGTACATGAATAAGCATGAGGGGCTCATTCCTCGGGATATTTGGAAGTTGTCAAATCTTACACTCTTGTATCTCTATGATAATCAAATCTTGGATCCAATCCTTGAAGAGCTTGGAAATTTAGTAAAATTATTTCAATTGTCTTTGTTCAAGAACTAGCTTCTTTGTTCAGGAACTAGCTTGAGGGGCTCATTCCACATAAAATTGGGAAGCTGTCAAATTTTACACTATTGCTTCTCTCCGATAATCAGGTTTTGGGCTCAATATCTCCTCAAATTGGGAATCTAACCAATCTTATTGGTTTACAATTGCAAACCAACAATCTCAGCAGTTCTATTCCTCCTCCCTTGGCTTATTTGACATTGTTAACCAATTTAAGTGTGTTCCAAAATCAACTATCTGGTCCCCTTCTCCAAGAAATATCAAGCCTTAGAAATTTGCAATTTCTAGAAGTGGGTGATAACAATCTATCCAAAAATTTGCCATCACGGCTTTGCGAAGGAGGATCGCTAACTCACATATCTATGCATAACAATCATTTTACAGGTTTGATTCCCACAAACTTGAGAAACTGTTCTACCCTAGTGAGGATTCGGCTTGAAAGAAACTATTTAACAAGAAATATAGCTGAGGATTTTGGAGTTTACCCAAATCTAACATATGTTGATTTAAGCTACAATAAATTCTATGGCGAACTCTTTTCACGATGGGATAAATGTCAAAAATTGATGAGGTTCTATATTATAGAGAACATGATTACTGGTTAGATACCAGTTGAGTTCAGACATTGGACCCAAATACAGATACTTGGGTTGTCTTCAAACAATTTTCAAGGAGAAATTTCAGAAGAGTTATTAAGGTCCGTCTCAGTGTTTAATATCAGCTTAAAAGATAACCACAATTCTGGTTTAATACTTTAGAAAATCTAAACTCTGTGAAGTTTGGAGATCCTTGCTGTGAAGTAAGCATTTTGCGGTTACAAGTGGCAAAATTTCCTCCATTTTGTACTGATAAATGTTTCCCCTGCCGAGCGTCTACGTGACCACTCTTTTATCAAAAAGGTGGCCGTCACGCACAGCAACAGCCAAGCAGTTGATTACGTAAAGAAGAGCAGCCTTTTACACAAAGTTTCTGTGTATGTAGGGTTTGAGGAAGGACAAACCAGAAAGGTCAAATAGTATGTAATCTTATATTATATTTTTTAAGAGATTATTTTTTCACCTTAAAATCCGTGACCTCAAAGTCATACAATGACAACTTTAATATTGCGGCTGCTGATTATGTCTTCAAAAATAATATAAGGTGTAGATTGAGGCTGATGATAAGAAGTACGTACACATCTTAATAGCTTGACTATCATTTTTCTGTTTCGTTCTCGGATTTCTCCACACGTTAAACAGCTTGACTTCAGTGGAATTCTAAGTTAATCGATATGTGAATTTAGCATTCCTATTTCTATAATGGTCAGAATCGTCCAAAAGAGAAAATTGCTGTGCTACGGGACAGTGTCCTTAAAATGAACAGTTTGGATTAACAAGAGTACGTCACGCATAATCTAGACCACGATTCCTTGAGTTTTACACGACAATTATTATCCTTTTCTAGTAAGAAGATAAGCTAATTAAGCCGATGTTTTATACGTGTAACAATGCACATGCATCTACCTAAACAATAGGGCTGATTATTCAAAAGTTGGAAACTTCATTTGAAACTTTCCATGTTCAGTGCCCGTGGGTCCCGGTAATGAATGGTCAGGATTCTTGATGTAGCTTCTCCGGACTGAAAGACGAGGGGTGGCCAAGACAAGGAAAGGTGGAGACAGGCTAATTAAGGAGGGAAAGGGTGGTTTGTGGACAAAGATTAGACACAAGACTCTCGGACATGGTAGGTCCTTATCCCACCATTTCACACGTTAAATAACTTGACTTCAAGGGATTTCCAAGTCACACCATATTTTGGCCCTCGCCCAATTGGAAGCCCTACATGCAAAAGCCAAGGCGCTGTGATTTAGCATATGAACGGTTAAGATCATTCAAAGTACGTACCTGAGCCTAATCTAGGCTGTGTTTCCTTGACCTTCACAACCGTTGTGGTAGGCCCTTGCCCTACCTTCCACACGTTAAATATAGCTTCACTTCCTAGTCATTCCATAAGTGAATTTGTCATTCCTCTGAAGATAATGGTCAGAATGGTCCAAAAGAGGAAGATTATTGCTGACCGCCCAACCGACGACATTATCTTTAAAATCAACGATCTGGATTAACAAGCGTATACCTCACGCATAGTCTGGCTCGTTGTACCTGCTGGAGGTTTATAAATTCAGCTCCTAAACACAAGAAAATCCATAAGGTACTCCATGCTCTACCAGCCAACCAACATGTTGTCTCTCCGCTTCATGCATTTCTGCCTTTTTCTGCTATCATTCCCCACATTGACCATACCATTATCCAACCCAACGCAGCAAGCACGAGCGCTTCTCCAATGGAAATCCAGCCTCCTAACGCCACATCCTCTCCGTTCGTGGTCACTTTCAAGCGTCACCAACTCCCCATGCAACTGGACTGGAATCACATGCAAAGCGAGCAGAGGCGTGACGGAAATACGTCTACCAACTTTGGGTCTGGAAGGAAACCTCAACCATTTCAACTTCTCCTCATTTCCCAATCTGATCGATCTCAATCTCACCGGCAACTCTCTCGCTGGACCCATCCCAGATGAAATCGGTAGTCTCTCAAAACTCTCCTATCTTGATCTGTCACTGAATAATCTCTCAAGCACTTTACCTCTTTCACTGGCAAATTTGACTCAACTTGTGAGGATTGACGTTTCTAATAACTCAATCACTGGAAGAATAGCTCCAGATTTCTTTCGGGCTTGGTCCAAACTTGTCACTCTATGGTTCCACTTTAATCAACTAAGTGGAAGTATTCCATCTGAAATTGGGTTGCTTGAAAAGATCGAAAGTTTGGCTTTTCGTGGAAACATGATTAGTGGATCCATACCTAAAGAAATTGGCAATCTAACAAATCTAGATTGGCTAAGTTTGTCCGACAACAAACTCATCAATGAAATCCCATGGTCTATTGGCAACTTGAACAAGCTGACCTTATTGCATATGTTCGAAAACCAACTCAGTGGTCGGATTCCACCATCGATTGGTAACTTGAGCAAGCTTGTCAATTTGAAAGTGAACGAGAATCTGCTTGCAGGGCCCATTCCTCGCGAAATTGGGAAGTTGTCAAATCTTACAGTCTTGTATCTCTTCGATAATCAGATCTCAGGCCCAATCCCTGAAGAACTTGGAAATTTAGAAAAGATGACTGAATTGTCTTTGGGCCAGAACCTACTTGCAGGGCCCATTCCCCGCGAAATTGGAAAGCTATCAAATCTTACATTCTTGTATCTCCATGATAATCAGATCTCGGGTCCAATCCCAGAAGAACTTGGAAATTTAGTAAATGTGTCCGATTTGCAGTTATCAATTAACCATTTAACCGGTCCTATCCCTTCCAGTATCTGGAACTTGGTTAACCTTCATACACTATTCATATTTGAAAATCAGCTTTCTGGCTCAATACCTCCTCAAATTGGAAATTTAGTAAAGATGACTGAATTGTCTTTGGGCCAGAACCTACTTGCAGGGCCCATTCCCCGTGAAATTGGAAAGCTATCAAATCTTACACTTTTGTATCTCCATGATAATCAGATCTCGGGTCCAATCCCTGAAGAACTTGGAAATTTTGTAAAGATGTTTGACTTGTCTCTGTATAAGAACCAGCTTGAGGGGCCCATTCCCCGCGAAATTGGGAAGTTGTCAAATCTTACAGTATTGTATCTCTACAATAATCAGATCTCAGGTCCAATCCCTGAAGAACTTGGAAATTTAGAAAAGATGACTGGTTTGGATCTATCAACTAACCGTCTCACAGGTCCCATCCCTTCCAATATCGGGAACTTGATCAACCTTCATGTGCTACACCTATACGAAAATCAGCTTTCTGGCTCAATACCTCCTCAGATTGGAAATTTAGTAAAGATGTTTGACTTGTCTCTGCACAAGAACCAGCTTGAGGGGTCCATTCCCCGCGAAATTGGGAAGTTGTCAAATCTTACAGTATTGTATCTCTACAATAATCAGATCTCAGGTCCAATCCCTGAAGAACTTGGAAATTTAGAAAAGATGACTGGTTTGGATCTATCAACTAACCGTCTCACAGGTCCCATCCCTTCCAATATCGGGAACTTGATCAACCTTCATGTGCTACACCTATACGAAAATCAGCTTTCTGGCTCAATACCTCCTCGATTGGAAATTTAGTAAAGATGTTTGACTTGTCTCTGCACAAGAACCAGCTTGAGGGGTCCATTCCCCGCGAAATTGGGAAGTTGTCAAATCTTACAGTATTGTATCTCTACAATAATCAGATCTCAGGTCCAATCCCTGAAGAACTTGGAAATTTAGAAAAGATGGACTGGTTTGGATCTATCAACTAACCGTCTCACAGGTCCCATCCCTTCCAATATCGGGAACTTGATCAACCTTCATGTGCTACACCTATACGAAAATCAGCTTTCTGGCTCAATACCTCCTCAGATTGGAAATTTAGTAAAGATGTTTGACTTGTCTCTGCACAAGAACCAGCTTGAGGGGTCCATTCCCCGCGAAATTGGGAAGTTGTCAAATCTTACAAAGATTGTATCTCTACAATAATCGGATCTCGTGTCCAATCCCCAAGAACTTGGAAATTTAGAAAAGATGACTGGTTTGGATCTATCAACTAACCGTCTCACAGGTCCCATCCCTTCCAATATCGGGAACTTGATCAACCTTCATGTGCTACACCTATACGAAAATCAGCTTTCTGGCTCAATACCTCCTCAGATTGGAAATTTAGTAAAGATGTTTGACTTGTCTCTGCACAAGAACCAGCTTGAGGGGTCCATTCCCCGCGAAATTGGGAAGTTGTCAAATCTTACAGTATTGTATCTCTACAATAATCAGATCTCAGGTCCAATCCCTGAAGAACTTGGAAATTTAGAAAAGATGACTGGTTTGGATCTATCAACTAACCGTCTCACAGGTCCCATCCCTTCCAATATCGGGAACTTGATCAACCTTCATGTGCTACACCTATATGAAAATCAGCTTTCTGGCTCAATACCTCCTCAGATTGGAAATTTAGTAAAGATGTTTGACTTATCCCTGTGCACGAACCAGCTTGAGGGGCCCATTCCTCGTGAAATTGGGAAGTTGTCAAATCTTACATTCTTGCGTCTTTACGATAATCAAATCTCAGGTCCAATCCCTGAAGAACTTGGAAATTTAGTAAAGATGTTTGACTTGTCTCTGTACAAGAACCAGCTTGAGGGGCCCATTCCCCGCGAAATTGGGAAGTTGTCAAATCTTACAGTATTGTATCTCTACAATAATCAAATCTCGGGTCCAATCCCTGAAGAACTTGAAAATTTAGAAAAGATGACTGATTTGGATCTATCAACTAACCATCTCACAGGTCCCATCCCTTCCAATATCGGGAACTTGATCAACCTTCATGTACTACACCTATTCAAAAATCAGCTTTCTGGCTCAATACCTCCTCAGATTGGAAATTTAGTAAATATGACTGATTTGGATCTATCAAATAACAGTCTCAGCGGTTCGATTCCTCTGTCTTTGGCTAATCTGACACGGTTAACCAGGCTAGCCATGCTCCAAAATCAACTTTTTGGTCCCCTACCCCAAGAAATGCCAAGCCTCAGAAATTTGAAATCTCTACAATTGAGTGATAACAACCTGTCCGGTAATTTGCCAACAGAAATTTGCGAAGGAAGATCGTTAGTAAACATCAGTATATGTAATAATCATTTCACAGGTTTGATTCCCACAAACTTGAGAAACTGTTCTACCCTGAGAAGGATTCGGCTTGATGGAAACTACTTGACAGGCAATATATATGAGGATTTTGGTGTTTACCCAAATTTAACATATGTTGATTTAAGCTACAAGAAATTCTATGGTGAACTCTCTCCGAGATGGGGTAAATGTCAAAAATTGATGGGGTTCAAAATTGCAGGGAACATGATTACTGGTCAGATACCAGTTGAGTTCGGACAATTAACCCAATTACAGGTACTTGGGTTATCTTCAAACAATCTGCAAGGAAAAATTCCAAAAGAGTTATTAAAGGCAACCTCCTTGTTTAATATCAGCTTAAATGATAATCATATTTCAGGTTTGATACCTATGGAATTCGGAACTTTGTCCAATTTGGAGATCCTTGATCTTTCATCAAATAATCTTAGTCGGCCGATTCCTAAACAATTGGGCAATTGTTTTAAGCTTCGTTTCTTGAAATTGAGCAAAAATTACTTGAATGGAAGCATCCCATTTGAAATTGGTAATCTTGTGGGACTACAGGAGATATTGGATCTTAGCCATAACTTACTTTCTGGTGAAATTTCACCCCAACTCGGGAAATTGAAAAACTTGGAAAATCTGAATCTTACCCACAACAATCTCTCGGGTTCGATTCCATCTTCCTTTGAAGGACTGCAAAGTTTATTAACTATCGATCTGTCCTACAATGAATTAGAGGGTAGTCTTCCACGTGGCAATGTCTTCCTACATGGTACCTTTATGAATAACAAAAGGTTATGTGGTGATGCAAAAGGTCTACCTCATTGTAATCAAGTTCCTATTAATGAAGATCACAAGAAGAGTAAAAACAAGATGGTGTTGATCATCATTATTTCAATTGGTAGCGCCGTAGTTCTTGCATTTGCATTTACTAGTATTATCTGTATTTGGCATCAAAGAGTGGTGAGAAACGTGAAGTTAGATGGGAGTGATAATGGAGGCTTATTTTCAATTTGGAATTACAAAGGGAAGATCAGCTATGAAGAGATCATCCAAGTGACAGACAATTTCGCTGATCGGCATTGCATCGGCGTGGGTGGATACGGTAAAGTGTATCAAGCAAATCTATTGAGTGGGAAAGTAGTTGCCATTAAGAAGCTTTACCTGTCAGAGGATGATGAATTTCTAGATGAGACAAGCTTTAGAAATGAGATCCGTGCATTAACAGAAGTTTGCCACCACAACATTGTCAAGTTCTATGGGTTCTATTCTCATCCACAATGTAAGTTTTTGATTTATGAGTATATGGAGGGGGGAAGCTTAGCTACTCTTTTGCGAAATGATGAAGCAGTCCAGGATTTCGATTGGTTGAAGAGATTGAAGATTATTAAAGACGTGGCATGTGCTATATCATACATGCACCATGATCGGGTCCCACCGATTGTTCATCGTGACATCTCTAGTAACAACATTTTGTTGGATCTAGAGTTTGAGGCTCGCATCTCTGATTTTGGCATTGCCAAACTACTGAAGCCTGATTCATCCAATTGGACTACCCTTGCGGGCACTTACGGATATGTTGCTCCAGGTATGTAAATTTGGTGATATTTACATAGCTTTCCTATCCACTCTTACATTTCATATGTTTTCTCCTCATCAACCATTTAGGAAACAGATGTTGTGCCCTTGATGAGTGGGGAATGGCTTATTCTTGAATGAATTAGAAATGGAGGATCTGGATCATTGAATATGTTGGACCCTACTTATATTTTTATAAACATTTCATATTCAACAACTCAATTCAGCCTTGTATTGAAAATACATTTTGTTTTTGGAAAAATCATGTTATAAGATATAAATTAATCCTGCATCAATTGCATTTTTTTGTTTTTATTATGAACTTCTAATTTGGTTAATTATATTCCCAATTTAAATAATCAACTCTATTACACTGACATTTGGGATAGAAGGCGACACTGAAAATTTTCCTCATATCTAATCCATTCATTATGTTCAGAATGGCCTTTCTATGATAGGATACATACCAAAGGTGTAGACTAATGTTTTCTTTTTGTAAAATGGTAAATATGAGTGAGGTAAAATCCAAATGAAAACCTACAATATCCTAACCATTCATCTTGCTGGGTATGTTATGGATCAAAGATATATAACTATGAACTTTGTTGTTACTCGAACTGTCATTTTGAAGGCCTGAAATAAGAGGACTATGTTTACTAAATAGGTTGTAGTTTTGGTGCATGGGTTATTCTTGAATGAATTAGAAATGGAGGGTTTGGATCATTAAAGATATTGGGCCCTACTTGTATTTTTACAGGCATTTCATATTCAGCAACTCAATTTAGCTTGTGTTTTGCAGAACTTGCTTTTACCATGCAGGTTACTGAAAAATGCGATGTGTATAGCTTTGGGGTTCTGGCACTTGAAGTGATTATGGGAACACATCCTAGAGAATTAATAGCCTCTTTCCTATCATCAACCAACCAAAACATATTGCTGAAGGATGTGTTAGATTGACGCCTCTCCAGCCCCACCATCTCAGTCGTGGATCAAATTGTCTGTTCTGTGGCCGTTGCACTGGCATGTGTATGTAGTGAACCTAGCTCACGACCAACAATGCAGCAAGTATCTTGGGAGCTTTCTGCTCGTTGCTTGTCTTTGGCATCCCCATTCGACTCGATTACCTTATTTCAGACAATCAATCATAAGCAATACCTAGGCTCGACTACCTTGCCATCTCCCTCTTAACTGTTTGGTGTTTTCAAGTAACTGGAGTTCTCTAGCGATCAGTAACGTCCATTGGACCTCTTCCTGATTCTGAGTTCTCCTCTACTTGTTACCCTTCAGTTTCGAAGAGTTCTTGTACATTTATGATCTCCTCGATCGCCTTTCAATAGATTTTAATGAATGATCAAAAAAAAAAAAGTTGTCGTCATGTGACCTTGAGGTCACGGGTTCAAGGCGTGGAATCAGCCTCTTGCAAAAATACAAGGTAAGGCTGCCTACTTTAGCCCATTGTGGCCCGCCCCTTCCCTGGACCCCGCATAGGCGGGAGCTTCGTGCACCGGGGCTGCCCTTTAAAAATGATCAAAAAAAAAAAAAAACAATGTCGGGTTGTGCCCAGCACGGTATGCTATGATCCTTTGATTCTATTTGTTGGTTGTTGTGCTTCAGCTTGAGTTGAGAGTATCTTAGCCTAGGTCGGTGTTCTCACTTGTAACTTGTCTTCTGCTATGCTTCAGTTGGGTCAGTAATCATCAAGCTTTTGATTTCCTTGGCGGCTAGCTATGAAATCAACCTATTCTGGGCTTTGAGATTGCCTTTCTTTTCTCTTTCTATCTTAAAGTGGCATGTCTCATGTAATTTGCTTGCGATCACCTCTATTTCCTATCAGTCATGGCGAATTTGGAGTCTTGTGTAGTCTTCCTTCTTATGAGGAATTTGGAGTGGTTACTGTTTAATGTCTCACACGGTTGATAGAAATAAGAAGGGTAAATTGCATAGACAACCCATAAAGTTGCCCTCTTTGCAGAGACGCCCCTTGTTTTATTTTTGGACCCACCATCTGATACTTTATTCATTTATTGTTGGTTTTTCTTTTCATTTTTTCTTCTTCTTCTAATAAAATATACGCCTTCTAACCCTCTAGTCTCCTTCCTTAGCAAGCGGCCATCTTCTCGCTCTGCAAATTGTTGCTCGATGGCAATGAAGAAAGTCCATTGCTTCCGCAAAGCTTGGCAACATAGCACCACTTATAGTATACATTTCTGTTAGTCATATTTTTGCATAGAAGAAACAATTAACCCTTCTCACACTTTTGAAGTCCACTAATTCAACAAAATAAATAAATAAAAATTATTCAAGCACTCAATGCTCATTCAAAAAATCCCATGTAACATGGGGTGAATAATTCATGAATAACTTGTAATTGCTCATGTGAAAGCATTGATCATGAAAACTAGTTCAAGTCATTGTTGGACCATACAGTGCGAACTCTCGAATTTTGGACCCAACAAGTAGCCTTGGCTTCCTTGCCAATAAGTATGCTTGAAGACAATGTGATGCATTAATTGGCACCTCGTGTGTTCCTTTTTGGAAAACTAGTTCAACCGAGAAAGCTTTCATTGATTCCTAAATTGTAAATATTCCGACTCCAACGACTAGTTAGAGACGAGCTTTTTGAAGCAAGCGACAAGCAAAAGGATTGCCTTATAGTTCACAGCCATGGCTTTGCATTCTACCAAGCATAAGACTCTAGACGCCGGACTCTAGAACATGGTGTTTCGGTTCAAAATATTAGAGTGCCAGTCGTATTCATCCTTACAGCAATCAAGAAATAGGTTGATACAGTCCTTTGCTGGATTTGTGAGAGGACCAGATGTCTTAGTGAACTGAGACAAGAAGAGTTCCAAAATTGTAATTATGATCTCTTCGGTCCTGCCAAAGTTAGGCCAACTTTACAATGATTTCAATCTTGAGAAATCTTTGCATATGGTCCAGGACATGTGTTGTGCCAGATTTGCTGCGATTTGGCAGATTTGACAATTAGGATCGATAGATCTGTAATTGATAAGCATGCTCACAAGTAGAAATAGAGATTAGAAGAGGAGGATTCAATATCTGATTAGATTTCATAAAAGATGAGGAGTGGGACAAGGCTCAAAGCCTGCTCCAACTCTCTCTACGTTCAATCTTTCTCGCATTCAGTCACTCACATAAAATGACCTATGGACAATTTTGTTCATGGTCTATTGTTCCATGCCAAACAGCCAACAGAAGTAACAAGAGAAGGGATTTGATTATCCATGGATGGTGACTTTGTCCCTTGCTATTTGTAGCCTTAAAATATAGATACAGTTATTGTAGAACAAACAGCCAGAGATCAATAATGTCCAGTCCAGCTGGTAGAGTGTCGATTGTATATAGTCATAGGTTCGAATAGCTGCTCTCACCTTTGGCCAAGTAGTAGGTTTAGGAGTGTGTCTGAGTGACAGTGTGAAAGTGATTTATTATGTAATTCTTCCCTGGAGACACAAAAGATGAAGAAAATACAAAAAGAAAAAAAAGAGAGATTTAAAACTCTTATAAAATCTCAACTAATTAACCTAATTGAGTTTTACGATCATCTAATGAAAGTGGGACTGACACCAACTCTCACTGCTTTAGACGAACCCAATTATGTCCACGCGGCGAATGCATATCCCTGGAAAAATAGGATGTAAGACAAAATAACTTGATGATGAATTTCAAATGTGACGATGGATAGTTGATCTGCCATGAAAATTAGGGTTTGGCTCATTTGTGGTGGAAGTCGGCCGATAATTTTGTTTTTGGTGGGACGGTACATGGTCTTACTAGTGATGTTGTCTTCCTCTCATCTGCGTGCATTTCCGTTTTGAAGTTGCTCCAGTTTGGGTCCGGCCGGTGCACATTAAGACCAATTTGAGATAACTGATTTGCTTTTTGGTGCATCCTCATTTGGTAACTTCTTTTCATGCTCTGATTTTTATTTTTGCTGGTTTCATTTGGGGAGAGCAGTGGCTTGGATCCCTTTTTTTTTCTGATGTTCTTCAGGAATCTTCTTCATCTTTTTCATTCGTTTATGTTTTTCTTCCTGATTAACACACACGCATCGTTCAAAAAATCTAATAATTTCAATTATTCCAAAATTATTTCTTCATAAACAAGGACCACCATGAAAGGAAACTCCGCAATGTCTGTATTCGTAAAGTAGCCCTGTTGGACCAATCGAAGGAGTTAGACGCGTGAACCACACCCTCCCATATTCAATTGCTTTGCTGGTCTGTCACTAATATAATGACTCACAAAGACAAAAATGCACCCCACCAGGTACATCCAATCTTTTCCTCTTTAGACTGACGGTCTTTGTTTTTCCTTTGATGTCGACCATTCATTTTCTTTGCCCCCAATGGGACAAGTAGGATCCTTTCAGTCTACAACAGCTTTATCAGTGGCAAGTGGCTCATCAGTGTCTAGTGAATGTTCATTTCATGATATGCAACCTCCTGCTTGTTGGAAGGGATTGAGAGGCCATCCCCTGATCTATCCTTGTCCGGTGAAGGCCGAAACTAGTAATCAACAAGGGACTTTACTGTGCTACGTCACTGATCCATTTGGACTAACTTCACTGAAGATGTGTTGACAAAGTTTAGATTGGAATGTTGTAGTAGAACGCCACCAATACCATATATAGCATTGTCGTCGTCGACGTTTGGATGAAACGACTCACCATGGGATGATCTTACTTCTTCTCCCCTGCTTACTCCCACTTTGTATGTCATAAATGAAAACTTTGAAGCATGGCCATCAAATTCAAGGCTAACATTCTAACGATTTCGATTTTGAGAAATCTGAACCTACCTGAAGCCATAGCCATCGTTTTGCTCATGAGGGACCAAGTGGTCATGGACATGATGTTCAGATCCAAAAGTTTCATGATCTCAAATATTCTTATTTGCCGTTTTGCATTTGTCATCACCATCCATGAAAAGATAAAAAGCACTTGATTCCAACCCACAGGAACGTCCATCCTTTGCCCTGGCCACAGAATCCTTAATCACAGCCATAAGAAGTAAAGAAACAATTGATCCTTTGGCCTGAATTCGCTTTCAAGGAGAAATATAAGTCCATGTTTGCAGCCAATAGAAAGATCCCACCCATTCTTTCTCTGTTAGCCCCAAGAATTCAATTTTTTGTGGCGGCCCACAAAAAAGGAGAAGCCCCAGTTAGCTATTATTCCAAATTCCTCCCTCTTTAGCTTAGGACTTCAAGAAAAACTCAAACCAGATTGTCATCAAATCCAGGAAACATTGTCAAACATCCTCAGGATGGAAACACAATCATCACCGTTGGTTAAGGCGTAGCACTGTAGCTCAGAGGTCTTATGTTCAAATCTCAACCCACGGACTACAGCCTTGATAAATCGCACAACATTGCAAAAGCTATTCCACTCCTGATATATAAAAAAAAGTTTTTACTGTGAACCCATGAGAAATCAATGTGTTGGGATGACCGAATTACTTGTTTTGCGTCTTTGAAAAATAATAATAATAGATGATTATGCTTACACAGACATAGGCTACAAAAATTAATTAATAGGCATGCAACTTTTATTCTAGCCTATCTACGCAAGGGTTAGTATGATGAACAACTTAGATCGCTAAAAGCAATTCTACCTTGCACAAAAAAAATGGGCGTATATGCTTCCTCTTCTCTTGAGAGTGTATATTTACCAGGACTCTTGATAAATATAAAAGAGAAAATCTGAAATTTCAAGAAACAAACTAGCTTAGGCCTTTTAACTCCTAGAGAGAAAGATGAAAGCCTGCAAATCAAACAAGGGAGGGGATTGTACGTGTGTTGAAGAGGATGGTACGGATGGTTATGTTAGAAGGGTCTTCGCTCCGGCTCTTGAGCGTGAGAAGAAGTCTACATCCTTCCTCTTTTATACATGCAAATTTCTTTTTGTAGATCCAATTCATTCATCAAGTTTTCTATGTAAAAAATAGGTAACATATTAGAAATCAATGCATTTGAATGGTCTTAGGTACCTGTTTTACGCCATTGAAAAATTAATAAAAATAAATGATCATTACTTTTGTTCTCATGTAAATATGGCTAAAAGTATCCAATGAACAGGAAATTTGATCTTCAACCTATTTAAGACATTTTAAAAATCATGAACGGATTAGATCTACAAAAAAAAAAGTTTCACCGCACATATAAAACAGGGTGTGGACTTCTCCTAATGCCAAGAGCATGTATGCCCACAGGCCTCTTTTGCCAATTGTTCTATTTTAATTTATGCCTCTGGGGAAACTTTCCCAATATTGATGATCATCTAATAAGAATCAAGGAAATGATAATGAGGCTCCTTTCAATGGAAGGATCTACCTAGCTAGGCATGATTTTTTTTTTTTTTTTCGAAAGATATATAGCATTTATGTTGTTTACCAGCACCCGCATAATTTGGATTCTTCAAGCCCCATTTATTTACAAAAAAACAAGTGAAATAGGCTTCAACTCTTGATTCTTCAATGGCCCTAATCCTAATTCTTCTCAATGCCTTGTTCTTCATGCACTTTTTCCAAGTCTATCAAAATAACTCTGTTGAGATTGCTTGCCCCGCCGATACTTGCAAAGCCTACTTCATTGCCTTTCTCTTCATTTTGTCTTCTCAAGGTTCTGCATCCAAATATAGAAGTAATTATGCACTGATCAAAATTCACATGAAGGATTATTTAGCCTGCGGAATATATTGTGAAGAATATCAAATTTTACATGAAAAATTCCTCCTTTCTTTTCCTCATTCCAATTGTTTTCTCCATTTTTGTTGGTATTTGCTTACTTCTTCAGCCCGGTGTTTATTAAAAAATGGGCTCGTGGATGTCAACTCCATTTATGTCTGGAAAATGGTTTTTGTATCCCTAGTTTCGTTGCTGGCACCCTTCTTTCTGGCTTCACTTGCAGTTTGTTGGATGGCGAGGATGATCCAATATGGCACGACATTTCTTGTCCATTGGGTTTTTTTGCTCATCTTTTTGTAGTTGACAATCATGATCATTTATTTCTGTTAAAAAATCAAAGAAGTAAAGCAAATGGTTAGCATCCTGTAAATTTATTGATATTATTAGGAGTTAACTAATTTTTACACACCAAACATGATAAATAGCCTCCATAGTTGTGTATATTTTTTTCACAAATAATACCAAAAAGAGGCTCTAATTAGTGGCATGCATTTTTGTACATTGTAATATAAACAATAGAAGAATTTTCTACAATTTCCTTTATTTTGGGTGCCGCATAGATGTCAAGTGCATGTCTCCAATTTTATTCGTTTTCATTTATTATAATTTATTGCACACAACTGTATTTTACATAATAATAAAAAGGAAACAAAATCTCCTACTAAATGCTTAAAAGATGGACAATTTTGATCCATAGGACTGTTTAAATATTGCATTATTTTGCATTAAAAAATATATATGTTGGGTCCATTTGTGTGCCTCTTTAATAATCTAAGCTGTTTACCTTATTCGGCATATCCTGAAGAGCCAAGTTAACAAATATCTCCTTTTATTTAATACTTGCAAGATGTTGTTTTTTGGACTTGTTATAGTTGTGAAATAAATGGTCTAGCACAAAATAAACTCAAAACCTTCTATTTTATGTAGGGATGGTAGCGGGTCAGCCCTAATTTAAGCCGGCCCAAACCCTAACCCTAATATTACTTGGGTCATAGTTTTCTAACCCTAACAATGTTTGAGTGAAAAAATTGCCAGCCCTACCCATAACTTATAAAGATCAATTTGAATTGGGACCCCTTGTTGACCTTTGCACCTAAAATATTTTAGCAATTCAAAGATTGTTTGGTAACAATTATAGAGTAATTGTATCTTTTTTAGTAATAATTTATAACTCATATAAACAAATTAAAACATTTCTACCAAAGAACAAGGGCCATTGTATCCATACCAAATTACAACAATTTTGATTATCAAAATACCTTTGTATTTAAAGTTTCATAAAAATATTTACAGAGGAATTTTAATTAATATATCAAAGCATATAAAAATGTTTGGCTCCTAATACCTTTAATATGACAACAGGTCACCAATTTTAAGTCTAACACAAATTTCTTAACCCTAACCTTACCCTTATGGGTCAATTAGGATATGGTCCCTAATTGACGGGACTCTTCGCCATCTCCAATTTTACAACCACCACAGGCTCAAGAATTCCTTTTTTGGAGTAATAATGAACGTTAGGAATTCGTCATGCAATAGCAGTTGAATTGGCTTCATTTGCTGGACTTGACTAGCTCGAGACTACCAGTCAACCAACATGTTATTTCTCCGCTTCCTCCTTTTTCTCCCATTCTTGCCATCATTCATCGCATCAACAACAATATGATGTGAATTAAAGGCCCCGCCCCTTATTTCTACGAGTTAGAATCCTTCAATGTCTATGATTTTGTGGTCTGATTCATTCACGTGATTGGTCCTACTTTGCATGTGTAATGGATCAAAAGGCATGTTGATTGAAAGGTTCTAGCATCTACGATTACAAACTTCGACAATCAACGGCCATGCTACAATTATCCTATCACGTGTTTTTTTCTTCAGTTACACATCCACTCTACCAATTATACGAACGAGTTGAATCATGCAAAAGTGAGCTCCACAAAAAGTGGTACCCAAACGCTCTTATCATTCCTCTTGACAATAGGTTAGAAAATGCTATTCTCAGGGCATTGGAACACGAATGCGTAAATATCACTTAGTCAGCTAAAGAATGAAAGAGGGAAAAAATTTGTTGCATATTAAAAGGAAGGGAAAGCTTAAGTGTACATAGCAGAACATGAAAAGTAGGGAGATATACACATACATACTCAAAACCCAACACCATATGAAGACAAATACTATACTATGTGTGGAGAAATCTGATCTGCACTGCAGACATAAAAGTATACATGCATACAAAGTTTGGAGCGGTGCACTTGTTCTGCCCCTTCAATTTAAGTTTATATGTAGAAATCAACTCATGATATTTCTAACCTCTTTTTTTATTCTTTTATTTTTATTTACAAATAGTCCTAAATTAAAGCAAAAAGAAACTACAAATATACAATGAGAGTATTTTTTGTAAGTATATAATAATAGAGTCCAAGAAATTGCATGGGTTGGATCTTCTAAAACTTTTGTCTAAATTCACAAAAATGTAAGCTTCTATGGAAGACACTTTTTTAGCATCCACACTTATGATGATTCTATTTTACAAGTGTTTGAATTATTTTTCTATGTTTTGGTTTTTATTCTCATTTGCTTATTTGACCTTTTACGATTGGCTTTGATGGTGTTTTAAAAAAAAATAAATAAATAAATAGTAGTAAAGCCTTCTAGTGCAGTGGCACAAGAGGAGCCTCTCAGTCTCACTTGGATGACTAGGTTTTTAAGTTGTGCATGCGAGTGTTTCCCTGACTTTCTTCGTCATCATCAAGACCTTATCCCCTGATTA
This sequence comes from Warburgia ugandensis, assembly GCA_035236585.1. Classification (NCBI taxonomy): domain Eukaryota; kingdom Viridiplantae; phylum Streptophyta; class Magnoliopsida; order Canellales; family Canellaceae; genus Warburgia; species Warburgia ugandensis. The sequence goes on from CP141134.1 coordinate 71,885,622, forward strand.
TGAGTTGATATATCTCTTATTTTTTGAGGAAAAAAAGAGAGGCCCATATGACAAGAAAATTGAGGTGTACTTTTACAATTTATTGAATATTTTATATGCAAAAGTCTTGGAGTACATACACCCATAATAGTTAAGGTCAATTTTCTAATAGAAACCCAGCTACTTTATGCAAAGATTTCCAAGAAACTGCATTTATAAATCTAAAACAAGCATTTTGGGTATGTGAATTAATTTTTCAATTTGGATATGTAACACCATTACTACAAATTATGTTTAAAATTATACCTTAAAATTTAGAAATTGATTTAGTAATTTAAGTTTAATTTGCTAAATATTATTTTTAATTAAAATATGTAATAATTTTTTAATACTTTGGTGGGAATTTTGAGCATTAAAAAGTCAAAACTTCTGCAAAAAAAAAATTCAAAGTAACAAGAACCACAAAAACTCAATAAAGAGTCTTAGTCAAAAGTCTAGTAGGCCGGTGGTTTGGCAACGAGAGTCAACTTCCTTATTGATACTAGATCATAGGTTTTGAATTTTAAGTCATGTCCGTGACATCCATCCTGTCGAGGAAGGGATATAAATAGATCTAAGAGTCTATGTGAGTGATTTTTCTTGTAATTCTTTGCTCGGACCAACAAAAATTAAAAAAGGCAACTCCAGTACACAAAGCTCCTGCATATGCGGGATCCGGGGAAGAAACGGACTACAAAAATTAAAAACTAAGGAAAAAATGTAATATCCTCAATTTTAAAGCCTAAATTAGTAATAGAATAAATTAATTTAATTAAAAATTTTAAAGAGAATTTTGACTTAAAATACAAAAATTAGAAAATACGCGTCGATAGAATTCTAATGACATAAAGAACACCTAAAACGGAGATCATATGAGAAAGATATGTGCATTTTAAGTGTAGGGGCAAATTTATAAATAGGCGAGGAGGACCCAAATCAGAGGTGGTCGTTTTGATAACAACACCCCCCTCCTACCCTCTTCATCTCCGACGCCGACACCACCAGAGGAGAAGGTCGGTTGGTAGTGTATAAAGGGAAAAGCTTCCCTTCATCCTCCCCAGCACGATCACTCTCTCAAGTTTTAACCCCTGGTCCAAGCAATCTTCACATGATAGAGACACCGCAGCAACCACCAGCAACCCAAATCCGACTCCCGACTGACAAATCTAGGTAAATCTTCCTCCTCTCTTGTTACCCACCTTTTTCCAGCATCCCTTACCCAAATCTATGCCAGATCTATTGAAAAAAAATATAGGAACATGAGAAATTTTGAGAAAAAACCCTAGTTTTTGGCAAAATCTATCAAAAGAAGTGTGAGAAAAACGAATGTACATGAAAATCTGAGCAAAGGGTGTGAAAATCGCAAGATTTGGGCACCTGGGGAGTCACCGGCGATGACTGGAGTTCGATCATCGTCTTCGGCGATGGCACCCGCGTCAGCGCCTGTCGCTGACGCCAGACGTAGACAGTGCATGAGCATGCACCGTCACACGCACGCACGGCCGGGGGGCATTCCCGCACGCTATCACGGAAAACTAGGACGCCCGGCATCTTGGCGACCAAGACGCACGCGATGTGCAAGATGCACGCAATGTACAAACCATCTAACCCCTATATGAAGTCATTTCTCAAAAAGCTTGATTTTGGGAGCTACAGAGGTCCAAATCATGATCGGAAACATCTGTTGCAATTGTCTTGACGACCTGGACCTAGATTTGGCTTGAAAACTTATATTTGACTAATTTTAAATTATTCAAATTATAAAATATTATTCAATAACTTAGAACTGGCCGATCAAAAGGTGATCAGGCCCCAGGACTTGAGCAACAAGATAACGTATAACAATAAATAAAAGGTTCTAAAGATCATATTATGTGTATTACTCTAGAAATTGATCTAAACCATTTGTCTGAAATAGATTTTGAAAAATTATTAAGCTGAAAATGATCTGACTATCAGATTAAGGTATAAACATTAGATACAAAAAAAAAGAATAAATGAACATGAGATAGGACTAAATTATAACAAGTAACGTTGGGACTAAGGACCAAATTATAAATAGAGATCTTAGAAAATGATCCAACAGTTGGATCGCCATACATTCCATTATGATGAAATAAATAACACAAATAGTGTTGTGGTACTGACAGGTACATCTGAGCGTGCTAGCTAAGAGGATTACACACTTGAATTGGGTGATCTCACATTGAGATAGGTGACGACATTTAATGTTATGTTTTGATTAAAAATCTTGCATCGTCATAACATCATGATTGATTGTGATTTAATTGCACTTGTTTATTTAGTCTGTGATTTGTGAGACTCGAAGTTTTATGCCATAATCAAAAATTAGATTTTGATGATGTATTGAATGGGTTTATGATAGATTATTTCATGAGATTGATACCTCAGAAATTATCTTTCTTTATTGCACCACTAAAATTGATGGGTTTTTATAAAGATGACAGCAGAGGCTTGGTAGTTAGTCTTTTGAGAGGCTAACCCCAGGATGAGGGGCGTGCCTTAGGGATTTTGAGTCACGAGTGCTCTTGATTTTTTTTTAGATACGCGATTTTCGTGTTTTGTGATTTATGATGGGTGTTCTCACCTAGTGGATGTCATGCTATGAGGGAGTAGAATCGGCCACCCACCCTTTGAAATTTGTGATGTGATTGTGATATGATAGACACCTGCCCACAGATAGCTTTCGATAAGGGTTTGGTAACATGGATAGTCCACACTACCGGTTCGGGCCTTTCCATAAAGACGAATGTTAAGTCTCCCGTTATGGTGTCGATGGGGAGCGGCGGTGGTTGAGACCCTAGAGGGTTGCCACTGCAGCATGACGATCCATATTCTTGTTATGTATGCTTACATGATGAGCATAGAGATGTGATTGTATGCTTGGGTATGACGACACTCAAAGGTTTGATATAAGTACTCATGATCAATGATATGAGTGTATGAGACACTCGTGTGACCCAAGTACCTCGGAATGCCCTGTTGTTATTGCATGCTCATTTATATTAGATCATATTATATTTTAAATCCATAAGATGCATGTTTTATCGTACATGATGTTTTGAGATTTTATTGGCATTGCTTATAATAATTATATTTTTTCATGGATAATTGATCTACTCATTATATCATCATTATTATTCGATTTCATTCCATTGTCATTGCATTAAATGTCTATGTACCTACATAAGCAATAGCTTGCCGATGCATTGCTTTGTTTTGCAATGCCATATATCTCGAGCACGACTGCAGGAAGGGCAAGATTGTAGAGAGACAGTGATAGCAGTGGATACTTTGCTTTGACTGATAGACAGCTCAACGTGAGTTATTAGCAAGACTACATTTTGAACTTACTTTACGAACTGTATATTTTTTATTATATGAATTTGATTATGATAGTTATATATATGATGGACATGCTTTAAGCATGGTGGGATGTTATGATTGATAGACCGTGAGCCACATTATTATGTTTTGAATATTTATTGTTTTGAAAATAAAGGCGTCGATAATTTGACATTGAATTTAAAATGTGTATTTTCTTAAATGTATTACTGCATGTTTATATTTATGTTTTAATCAAGGTCGTGATATTTTAGAAAAAGGAGATAACACATGGAGATCTTCAGTGAATATTTTAATAAAATAATTAATAGAGTCTTTTGATTTTGGGATCCCGATTATGATTATTATTATTATTATAAAAAGTGTTATAAAAATCTGGGGTGTTACAAAAAAAACCCAATAAAATGCTTGATCATCGAGTGCCCTATACTCCGCATGAAGTGGCCTGCCTTTTAATGATCCTACCTAGTCATCTATTTGTTTTTGTAAGCTGTTAATAGCATGTGACCTTGAGGTCATGTGACCTTGTCACGGGTTTAAGGTGTGGAATCAGCCTCTTGCAAAATATAAGATAAGGCTGCCTACTATAATAAGCCTTTGTGGTCCGCCCCTTCCCTGAACCCTACATAGGCGGGAGCTTCGTGCAGGGGGCTGCCCACTCCACTTAGTAAGAAACCAAACTTGATAATTTCATTTGGAAGGCATTTCGTACAAGCTAATAAAGACCGCTGGATTTAATGGCATGTTTATCTCATTTTTTAAAACTATTTAAAACTATCTCATTTATTGTTGCTCCATTCTGTCCTGAGCTTTCCTTATAAGGCGGGGGACTGAAATATGTGAGACTTGAAAGTTACCGAAATTGACTTGGATGACCCATCAAGAATTAGACCTTTTTTTTTTAGGGAAGAATTCCAAAGCAAACTATTTAGAATTTATTATTCTAATTTTTAAAACTACTTAAAATTTTCTCAACTTAAAATCTTTTCAACAAAAAAGAAAAAAATGACATCTCAAACCTTCTATCAGTGACACATCAAGAATTAGATTTTTTGTAGGGAAGAATTCTAAGCAAACTACTTAGAATTTATTATTTTAATTTTTAAATCTACTTAAAATCTTTTCAACAAAAATGAAAAAATGCCATCCCAAACCTTCTATAGCGACACATCAAGAAATAGATTTTTTTAAGGAAATTTTTTTAAAGCAAACTACTTGGAATTTATTATTTTAATTTCCAGTAAAAAGGAAAAAATGCCATCTCAAACCTTCTATGGATGACACATCAAGAATTATATATATATATATATATATATATATATATATATTAGGAAAGAATTGTAAAGCAAACCACTTAGAATTCATTATTTTAATTTCTAAATCTACTTAAACTCATTTCAACAAAAAAGAAAAAAAATGCCATCCCAAACCTTCCATAATGATACATCAGGAATTAGTTTTATTTTTAATAAAAGAATTGTAAAACAAACTACTTGAAATTTATTATTTTAATTTCTAAATTTACTTAAAATCTTTTCAACAAAAAGAAAAAAATGCCATCTCAAATCTTCGACCAAGCTTCCGATTCAATCAGGACTAAACTCGGAGGCTCACTTAACAAATGAGTTTTCAAATTGCCACCAACATGAGAATAAACTCGTAAATAAAGAAATCTCGTACGTAAGAAAATCCTATCCTTAACATTGGTGGGTGGGTCCAAATGTTTATCTAACCCTATGATCGCCCAATTCACACCTTGCAACAAGAATTTCTATAACAGAATGGGACCCATTTGTAATTTAAAGCAACCGTTTGCAATAAAAGAAAAAAAATCGCTTAGATATTATCCTCATTGTGGTTCACGCCTTTCTTATTTTAATCATCCATGTTATCCATCGTGAATCATGCCCTTCTTTTTATTAATTTTTTTTTTTTTTATGGTTTGGACTCCACCCACACCACACATGAAGGAAAAGTCTCATTTATGATCCAAATCTTACACATTAATTTTGATATTTTATAATAAAATAAATAAATAAAGCTGAAAATATCCGACATCCTTCCTTATCTACAAGAGTAAAGTCCAATTATGACCAGATCAGATCCTACACCTTCATGTCAAATTTAAATAAACCAAAAAAAAATTCCGATCTCGATTATAGATCCGGTCCGTTAATGGACCTAGTTCTTTGGTGCTCGCGTGAACTTCAAAGGTGACGTAATTAAAATCTTAATTCTGGTCGATTCTGCATTCCGTACTCTTTTCTTCAACCCTTGCGGACTGAAGAATTTCTACTGTAGTCGACCGACTACAAGGGTTATAAGTTTAGTCGGACAAGTAAAAAGCACAAGCTCTAGTTATGAGCGATTTTAGCCGTCAATCTTGTGGGCCTCGTTTTAGACGAACTTTACCGGTCTTTTGATGTTAGTAATTTTGAGTTCCCTAGCTTGCAACTCACAATAGTTGAGTTTCTATATTGCGTTGTGTAATATCTGGGCCCTAAAATTTGATGATCAAAATCTATCTTACATATATATTTTCTCTTATTATTATTTTTTGCAATGAAAGAATTACGAAGCAAATCACTTAAATTTCTAAATTTAATTTCTCTCTAATGACAATGTGCCAACTCGAACCCATGACCAAGCATACTTTAAGAAAGATGCCAAGTTATTGGATACTCACTTCTCTTATTTCTATAGTTAAAAAATTGTTTTAGACGATATAATAGAAACATAAAAAATACTTATTTTAACATAAAGTAATTACAGCAAAGAGGGAGTTGAAAAAAGCACAGGTCTTGAGACTGATTTGCATGTACAATTGCATAGAAAAACTATAAATCAATAATCATTGCTTTAAATATGGGTGCTAGTGGTGCTTGGGATGGAATGAGCTTACTCGAGATGAGATGACATGGTCTGTATTGATGTTAGTGGTGACTAACTAAATCTAAAAAAGGGGCAGCCTGGCGCATGAAGCTCTCAGGTAGGATTCGAAGGACTGGACCACAACGGATTAATGATATGTAGTTTTACTTTGCATCAAGAGAGGCCGTTTTGATGCTTGAATCTGTGACCTTAAAGTCACGCGACCACAACTTCACCTATTTTTGTGCTTGAATCCGTGACTTTGAAGTCACGTGACGACAACCTGTTTTTTGCCACATGAGGGCAACTCCACCACTGCGTCAAGGCTCCCTTCGTGCTGATTGACTAAATCTAAAGGACAAAATCTAAGAAAGTAAGATACGTCCATACGGTGAACGGTTTAGATGACAAAATTCTAGGCCACATTTGCATGCCAGACTAAATTGAAGCGTTTACTCGGGGGCCTACCATTTATGTAAGACACTCCCAATTCCAACTCAAAAAGACAACTGGAAAATCCAACGGTTCAGATCAACCAGACAAAGTCGTTGGTCCAACCCCGGTTAATCTGTCGTCAACCCCGGGTTAACTTAACCCTATAAAATCCAAGAAAAAAAATGGGGGGCGAAGAAGTCCTCAGAAAAGTCGAGGTGTGGGCGTTAGTAGTTGCACATACAACAGCTTGGAATTTTCTCAAAGGTGTTGTCCACCAAAGTCTCCTAAAATTCAAAATTTAAGCGTTGTTGTTTCAGATCTTCCTATTCAAATACCTGGATTTCTATTCATCTTTCTGTGCCCTAGAATCGCAGAGCAAGGAAATCGAAGTAGCTCGGCAAAATGGCGGAGAAGAAGTTCGTTTTCCAGGTAGAGAAAGCGCAGGAAGCAACTGAAAGTAGGCCTTCCGTTGGACCCGTTTATCGGAGTCTGTTCGCGAAAGACGGTTTCCCCGAGCCGGACCCCGGAATCGAGACTTGTTGGGATGTTTTTCGGTGAGTTTTCTTCCTTCTCAGGTCTTACCTTTTGTTTCGTTTTGTTTGGACTATGAGGCGTTGAAGTTGTTTGATTTTTTGAATTTGGAATGATTTTTCATGCAAGTTCAGATTTTTCTCTGTTTTCTGATGGATATTTTGTTCGGTTTCATCTGGTAAATTGTCCGATAATTCGTGATTCCGATGTTCTAGATTGCGAAGCTTTATCAGTGAATTAGTGTATATGATCTTTACTTGCGAACTATGGATGACAAAATCCCTCTCTGGTGAATTTTGGAGGTTAATGGTGGTACTCGGAGTTGCTAGTTGAGGTAGATTTGCTGCTCTTATCACACTTGCTTTCACTGCAGCTATTCGTGTGAATCTTTTCTGGAGAACAAGGACGCATGGGCGTTGAAAAGAATATTCTGAGAATGCATTTAAGTATTTGGGTTAAATTTTGATTCTAATACTCTTCTAATTTCTAAGTTCTGTTTTTTTTTTACAAAAAAAATAAATAATCGAAATTCAAGACAGAGATGCCTTGCCTTCTATGATGCGTTTGTGCAGGAAATACATCAGCAGGATTAATACAAGTTCATGTAGAGATTGCACATGCACGAAGCCCACACATAGAATGATCCTAAGCCTCTGATTTGAGCTGTTTAAACTTAGAAGTGGACATAGAGCCTTAGTCCATTCATTTGGAAAATCTTGAAAAACTAGATGTTTAGGTGTCTGACGGGAAATACATTTTAGCGACAGGACCTCTTCATATTGGCGCTATCAGATGAATATTGGATAACAGATTATATAAGTTGTTTTGAACTTTTGCCTACTGATGTATTGTAAAGAATGCACGGTTGGTTAAAACCTTGTAATGACCGGGATGGATTACCAGTTAGATGCTTGTGTTTGAAAGTGGACGAGAGGTGTATCTGGCTTCTCTTTAATGATTCTGAATTTTGATGCCCTGAAAATCATGGTTAACACTACGTTATTTTTTTGCAGAATTTCAGCAGAAAAGTTCCCGGAAAATCATATGCTTGGCCATCGCGAAATTGTGAATGGGAAGGTGAATCTTCTGTGCAAGTATTGATTCTTGGTATTTTTTATCATCTGCATTATGTTAATGTCTTATCTTTTATTGCTGCATTGTTTTGCAGCCAGGCAAATACGTGTGGCTAACATACAAAGAAGTATATGACCAAGTAGTACAAGTTGGATCTTCCATCCGCAGTTGTGGTGTTGGGCAGGTTGGGTTTTCACCCTGGATTCTAGTGTGATTGTTTATGTAAGGCCTTGAATTTTCTTTAACTATGTGGTCATAGACAAGAGTCAAAGCAGGAGTATGAATATATAAAAATGAGACTTTGCATGCTTGCTATCTTCTGATCCCTCATATTGATTGTCATGGCTAAACTTTGACGCATGGATTGTATGTACCCAGAGATGTCAATATATAGGATCATTGGGCCCAAATGCCACAACCTTGCAATCCTGGGTGTTCCTCTACCAGTTACCACTTAACCAGTTATGTGTTGCCAATAACCGTGAATGGTGAACCTCCTACATTCAAATGCAGATACATTTGAATGCTTTATACCTGTGTGCACGTGCACACACATGCTTGTCTCAAAAAAGACTTAGATGTAGGGACTTCTTGTTGGGTTGTTCACCTTTATTTGAACAAAAGGTGTGGTTGCATTATTTCTTAACGTAATGTTAAATCCTAATATATTGGGAATAAAGTCATCTTCTTGAAATTGTTTGTTTTCAGGGAGGACGGTGTGGTATATATGGTGTGAATTGTCCGGAGTGGGTAATGAGTATGGAGGTACTCTCTCTCTCTCTCTCTCTCTCTCTCTCTCTCTCTCTCTCTCTCTCTCTCTCTCTCTCTCTCTCTCTCTCTCTCTCTCTCTCTCTCTCTCTCCTATTAAGTTTATCATTATCTTGGAAAACAATATTATCTCCATTGTTATGTTTATTGATAGATGTTGATACTTCCAGCAGGATTTTTGATATCATCATGATCTCATCACAAAGAAAAAACAAAAACCCTCTTTTACATTTTATTGTCTACTTGTTACCTGGTATATTGCCTTTGTGTACATGGATGTGAAGTTGCAATTTATGTCAGATTGTTGCTATCTTGTATTGATCCTACTTAACTTCTGCAGGCCTGTAATGCTCACGGGATTTATTGCGTTCCTTTATATGATACCCTTGGTATGCACTTTAGCAGTCTCTTTGAAAATTTGGATTCATGCCGTGTTTTTCAATACTCATAAATTGTTTTTGTGATAATTTGATGGTGGCTTAGGAATTGATGAATTCCCACAGTCCTTGCTTCCACTATCATAGTAATATATGCTTTTCAACCTGAGGCATAGTAAAACTTCTGCTATCCTCTCTTGGTATGCCACCATTGGCAACAATTACTGATTGGCCATATCTTGTTCAGGAGCTGGTGCTGTTGAGTTTATTATATGCCATGCCGAAGTTTCGATTGTTTTTGTTGAAGAAAAAAAGATCGCTGAGGTGTGTAGAAACATTTTTCACATTTGGAATTACTGCATCCTTTTATTATTGTTGTTTTATAGACAGTTTATGATTTCCTAAACTTGAATTTTGTAGTTCCAATACCTTTTTCTTGAGATATGGTAGAACAGTGTAAATTTGTTGGTTCTTGGAAGCACAATTGATCTAATAGACATGTTGATTTTATTAAGTGATTCTATGGACACTCACTCAACTACTACTTTATATCAATTTGACCCCTGCAACTCTGAGGTCATTGGTAATGCTACCATAACTACTACTTTTAATCATATAGACCCCTTTTGTTTTCTATCCAAAAAAAAGAAGAAAAAAAAAGGAATATCCAAAATGAGTCGAAAAACTATTATTTTATTAAAATTACTTTTTTCTCCTTAGTTTTATGAATAAAAGAAAACAAAAAACCGAAAAGTGAAAGGAAACCAGAATCTGAAAAAAAATAATAATAAAAAGGTTGATCCATGTGGCCGCCAAAGTACCGAACCCTCCACGATCCCCTCCAACATTTCCATCAAGACTAGACCAGATCCACTACCCCTGCCTCCAGATCAACTCCATCACCACATTCTCCTCCTACCCCACCTGCAGTTTGTTCTCTACCCACCATGAAGTCGTATTTTTTATCACAATTGGAGAGGAAAGGTTTAGAACTGGATGTGTATACTGATAATGCAATTGCTAGCAGCTTGTGTAAGGCAAAATGGATCCACGAAGCAAAGCAATTTCTGTATTCAATGGAGTACAGGGGTGTATGTCCAAATACTGTGACTTACACCACATTGATTGATATACATCTCAAGGAAGGTGATTTAGTTGAAGCGAAGAGGTTGCTCAGAGAGATGGAGAAGAAGGGTGTAGAGCCTACTATTATTACTTGCTATGCGTTGATTGATGGGTATACTGAGAATGACAATATGAAGGATGCTGAGAAGCTTAGGGAAGAATTGGAAGACAAAGGTCTGATGAATGATGTATATACATATTCATCCCTTATACATGGGCATTGTGTATTTGGGAAGGTAGACAATGCAATTGACTTGTTCAACTAAATGCCCAAGAAAGGGGTAGCTCCAAATGTCATTATGCACACAGCATTGATTTCTGGCTTGTGTGGAGATGGAAGGTCAGATGAATCATTTAGATCGTATAGTGAGATGATAGAGGTGGTTTAATGCTCGACGACTTAGTATATTCATCACCAACATGTAGCTTTCAATCGTCAAGGACTTCTTAACAAGGATTAATTCTTGATTCTCCATACCATATTGTCAATGCAACCTGCTGTTGGATTTCTCATAAAAAAAGTCTGGCTGTGTCTCTCAATGCTTGCTGGTTTTCTCACGCTACTGATGGCTCACAGTTGGAGGAGTCAAATTGATATAGAGTAATAGTTGAGGGGCTGCTTGTACTATTTTACCTTTTATTATTTGTTTGTCTTTCTGATGGACTATCTTGGTTCAGGTATTGAAAACATTTCCTAATACCACTAATTTCTTGAAAAGTAAGTTGCATATTGTCAATTTCTTTAATGCAAATGCACCCTTATATGGAAAATTGATGTCACTGTGCTATGATTCAGCGATTGTGAGCTTTGGCAAGGTTACACCTGAACAAAGGGTAGAGACTGAAAATTTTGGTCTGACAATATATGCCTGGGATGAATTTCTTCTTCTGGTAGGCCAAGTGCTTTAACCTGTTAATCTTTCATCTGTTATTTCCTTATTCTTCTTTGAGAGAGATGATGAGGTAATTTATTTTCTTTATTCCCATGTTATTGGATTTAGTGCTTTCTTCTTGGTGTTTGTATCACACTAGCCATTTAAAATTAAGGTAGTTAATGTGAGAAAGAGAATAGGGAGTCAAAGAGTAACCATATTCCTCCTGTTTCTTGATTCTTTCTTGTAACTGGTATTAGGAAGGAAACTCTTCTAATATGGCTCCACCATTCCCAGACAATTTCATTTGAAAACCTAAGACTGAGAAGAAAATCAAATCAAACATTGTGCAATCCTTGTACAAATAATATTACCATAGCCGCATTCTTGGACCTTGTAGTCTGCTGTTAAGTGGATCTAACATCTTGATTGTGTTGACATCTATGTTCGAATATTCATACATAAGTGGCATGTTATCATGTTGGTTATTTGAGGCAGACACAACTGTTTGATGCATTTTTGTGCAGATGTTCATCTCTTATAGCAAGTTTTCTTTGAGATCCACTTGATGAAATGTGCCTCCATGTTGAAAAACCTTGTTTATGTTTTTGAACTTTGAACTCTGAGTAGTGCATTTGTTTTTATTGTGTATCAAACAAGATGGTACTGGATCAGTGTGGCTGCTTCATCGATTGGCTATCATGCGTAGTTTGCTTGCTTTAAACTATCATTTGAATACTGCAAACTATCACCCTCACAAACCAATGTTATAGTCAAGTTGGATGCATCTTGTATTTTATTGAATTTGGCAAGAAAAATGTTAGCTTAAAGTTGCAGTTCAAGGTTAATGCACTTTATATATCAAAAGCTTGGAATTCTAACTCCCCCTTGTGACAGAAAAAAATGGCTGGGACTTTAATCGAGGAGACTTACATCATAATTGATGCCTCTTGACTGAAAGGAAATGTGTAGCATTCTTTGTGTTAGAGAACAAGCGAGTTCAGCATGCTTATTAATTTCTGGATTTGTTGTGACATCTTTATTATGCCATTTGGTTACTTAGCATAGTTTGTCTTCATGTCATTGCACGTCAGTTTGGATATGGGCACAATTAACTATTATCTTTATCATTGCACTTGTTTTCGTCCTACAGGGAGATGGCAAAGAATTTGATCTTCCAACTCCAAACAAAACTGACATATGTACTATAATGTATACTAGCGGAACCACTGGTGATCCTAAGGGAGTGCTGATTTCCAATGAAAGCATTATTACTCTTATAGCTGGCGTGAAGCGACTGCTTCAATCTGTGAATGAACAGGTGAATCGTGTCAATTGTAGGTTATTTTCTTACATTCTCGTTATTAATGTATATGTAAATATAAGTGATTTTATCTGTCATCTGTGGCTTAGCATGACACATATAAAGGTACAGATGAGTTTCATCCATCATTTTGTTTTCTTATAAATTTTTGGTTTTGGAAATTGTTACAGTTGACTGTGAAGGATGTTTATTTATCATATCTCCCTCTTGCACATATTTTCGATCGGGTGATTGAGGAACTGTTTATTTCTCATGGTGCCTCGATAGGGTTTTGGCGTGGGGTAAGTTGGTTAAGTCTATGATGTCTTTTTAATCAGTAAGAGCCCAACCAGTCTGTTGATTCTGGTTATCACTTCAGGATGTTAAATTATTGATTGAAGACATTGGAGAGCTAAAGCCAACAATCTTCTGTGCTGTCCCCCGTGTTTTGGAGAGGATCTATTCAGGTGGAGTTATTATCAAAAGTTGCTATACAGTTCAGTTGGAATATTTTTGAATGCTCACATCTTTTGGTGCGGGAATAGATATATGCATGGGAATAGTATAAACACATATCTACCACTCTCACACTTAATGACCCATAATATGACATCATGGTCTGATATTCTGGTATTCCATGCATTACTTGCAGGTCTGACGGAGAAGATTTCTTCAGGAGGTTTCTTGAAGCATGCACTGTTTAAACTTGCATATGCTTAGTAAGTCGCAAAGTTTTAGAAGGCATGGTCCGTAGTGAAATATGTGACTCTTGTGAAAGTATTATCTCTTTATAATCCTGTTTGCATGTATTTGAATTTCAGATATTATCCTTTTTTGCTTCTATGTTTCAACTGGGCAGTATAGCTTTCGTAAACTAATACATCAGTCTGGTTCTTTTAACATCATATCGTTCCTTCTTTTTTTTTTTCCCATTTTCTGGGAGCTGTAAGTTGGTGATTTTTTCTGTCAATATCACCTGTTGCTTTTGGTTTCAATTCTGGTGGTTTAATCAGTGATTTGGAAATGGTGTAGCAAACAGCATTACATGCAAAAAGGAAATAAGCATGAAGAAGCAGCTCCAATTTTTGACAAAGTAGTTTTCAGTAAGGTAGATAAAATAGACCACAGCAGCAAGCTTTCCTAATTCTGTTATTTATTTATCACTGTGTTTGCAAGGAATGATGTCTCCATCTTATTCATGATTCCAGAATGTTGTTATTCTTGATTTTATTCATTTTTTCAGGTAAAAGAAGGATTGGGTGGCAATGTAAGACTTATTCTATCTGGAGCAGCTCCACTTGCTACCCATGTAGAGGCTTTTTTACGAGTAGTGGCATGTGCTCATGTTCTGCAAGGCTATGGTATCCTCCTTATTGAACTTTCAGCTACTTCATCTTTGTTACTCATCCTGGGATGAGATTAGTTCTTGATTCTTCTCCTTGTATGGTATTAGAAATAGTAACTGCAGTTATTATTCTTCTTCTTGATTCTTCTCCTTGAATGGTGATGTTGTCAGTGCGCGCGCGCGCGTGTGATACTGAATGGTGACATTTGTCATGCTCAAAAGTTTTAGTAGTTCTGGAAAAGCTTTTACGTATATTGCTCAGCAAGAAACGTGCATTTGTATTCAATCCTTGCTAATTGTTCTACTTAGCAACTGTATGATTTCTATTTCTTAGTTAATTGATTATCTTGGAGGCTTAATGAAATTTCAATATTGCTGTAGGTTTGACTGAAACATGTGCTGGAACATTTGTCTCTCTACCAAATGAACTGTCAATGCTTGGAACTGTGGGCCCTCCTGTACCAAATGTGGATGTGCGCCTGGAGTCTGTTCCTGAAATGGGTTATGATGCCAATTCAAGCACACCACGTGGGGAGCTCTGTGTGAGGGGAAAGACATTGTTCTCAGGATACTACAAACGAGAAGATCTAACGAAGGATGTTATGGTTGACGGATGGTTCCACACAGGTTCACAATTTCTCCTCTAACCTGCTATGTATAAATTGAGGGCAAGAAAAACCTTGATGATGTGCCTCAGACGTCACTGCTCCTATCTTCTTTAGTGTAGCTCAAGATTCATGTTAAACATTACGTCCACATTTTTTATCAATTTTGTTTATGTAATATTCATTTAGTTCTCCACGTTTCTTGTTGTTCTCTAAACTCAGGGGATATTGGTGAGTGGCAACAAGATGGAACTATGAAAATTATTGACAGGAAAAAGAACATTTTCAAGCTTTCACAAGGAGAATATGTTGCAGTAGAAAATCTGGAGAATGTTTATGGCCTTGTTCCTGAAATTGATACGGTATGTTTGGACTCATTGTTGAGAATAGAAATGAATGTGTGCCATATATGATTACTTGAAGGTACTCTTTGTCAATCCATAGGTTTCGCCTAAGAAAGGTTTTTAAATAGTTATGTTATTCTTTTTCCAACAAAATTTTCCCATAAATATCTAGAGCTTCAGTTAGAACTGTTTCAGTATCAGATCTTTTTATATCCGCCCATATCTGTTTGTGTTTGCACATTCATGCTACTTTTAGGCAGTACCAACAACGGAAAGTTTTATACTTACCGTTCTCTTTGGCCAAAGTGCCAGATGGCTGAGAGTTGAAATAAAGGTTCAAGAAAATGACTAGGTCACATACTCACATGTATAGCTCCTTTTGCTGCATTCTCAAAGTTGGCTCCATTTCGGCCTGCAGCATTTGAGTTTTATTTTGTTAACTAGCTAGGGTATCTAATGTCAAGAAGTAGCTTTTAGGGAAATATTAAATAATGTGAGTGGAAATTTACGAATATTACTTTTGTCTGGAGTGCAAAAGTTTTATAGGCTTTTTCTCCTTATCAAATCCCTCAATCCCAGTAACTTTTTAGTTTCTTTATTCTTTTAAGCAAACTTGTCTGCTACTGATCTTTCTCATCAACTTTTTTATTTTCTCTTTCTTATTCTTGGATGACTTTGAATATCATTATTCTCAATCATTTCTGAGTCTACTTGACATGCAGCTTGATAAGCTTTTGAATAGAAGAAAATACTAACTTGTTATGGATGTATTATATAGTGCATCTACAAGATAAAAGAAACTTGTATTATGGGTTATCAAGAAGGGGAACCTTGGTGCAACCGTTGAGTTGTTGCCGTGTGACCTGGAGGTCATGGGTTCAAGGCGTAGAAACAGCCTCTTGCAAAAAATACAAGGTAAGGCTGTGTACTATCAGCCATTTGTGGTCCGTCCTTTCCCCTGACCCTGCATATGAGGGAGCTTTGTGCCCGCCCTTCTTTGTATTATGGTTATCAAGGTTAGGAATGTTTGGAAGCAATGATCGGTTGGTGCTCAGTCTTTTATGCAATGTTATGCATGAAAAGTACAATTTTATGCATACTGCATAATAAGAATCCACCTTGTAGTCCCGCTTTCAGAAGTATTTTCGGATGACAGCAGAGATCTGTACTCAATTGGATAGCAGCTGATTTTCATTTAAAGTTTCATCCTTGGTGCTATTGGACCACTTTGTTTTGGAGCGATATTGTCACAATGAATTCCTTAGGGTGATGCGGGGTGCATGTATTGACAGCCATTGACTCTGCTTGTTATGAATGGAATTGTAAACTGCGATGAACTATGGAGGCAATAATCAAGAAACATAGGTCAACTTTATAAAGGGCAGCCCCGGTGCACAAAGCTCCCGCCTATGCGGGGTCCGGGGAAGGGGCGGGCCACAATGGCCTAAAGTAGGTCAACTTTATCGGGACATTAAATAGTGAATGCAAGACCATCCTGCCAGCATTTTTAGTTTAAAGTATCTGAAAGAGTGTGCTGCTTATGAAGATACCTTCCAATTTTCTGTTTCAGATATGGATATATGGAAACAGCTTTGAGTCTTTCCTTGTTGCTGTTGCAAATCCCAACCAGCAAGCACTTCAGCGCTGGGCTGAAGAGAATGGAATAACTGGGGATTTTGCTGCCTTATGTGAGAATCCTAAGGCAAAAGAATTCATTCTCGGTGAACTAGCAAAGACTGCAAAAGCAAAGAAGGTAATCCGGAGCTCACAAAAAAGCCTTGTTGCAGTTCTTTTCCCTCAGTACTTGATCCTTTGCTCTACCTGTTTGGCTCCTACAGTCTCTTTCCTGATTATGTTAACATGCTAATGATTGACAGTTGAAAGGTTTTGAGTTTGTGAAAGCTATCCACCTTGATCCAGTACCATTTGACATGGAACGGGACCTTCTCACCCCAACCTTCAAGAAAAAGCGGCCGCAGTTGCTCAAGTACTATCAGGTTAGCTTCTCTTATTCATTTCTGAGCCATCCTTTTTGGTAGTTACTGATTACCATGAAGTTCCAAAAATGATAATGTCCGCAACAACACCTATTGCTAACTAAAGAATCTAAATTTCAGAGCGTCATCGATGACCTATATGAAAGTGCCAAGTGATCGATCTGAAGTACCGAGACTGTGAGACTACTCAGGCAAGAGAGGATTTTATCTCATTGCAGATTTCGTTGAACAAGTTTAGTTGCTGCTTGTATTTAATTTTGACTGTACATAGGGTTACAATTATTCATATTAGACGCTCTGCTATGAGTTATGTTGTAACTATGTAAGGAACTATGTATAGTGAAAATGCTGATGAAGGTAGCTATGCTCTTTATTTTTTACCAGAAAATAAAAAAAGCTACACTATATTTTAGGGAAGAAGAAATAAATTATACTCTCTCAATTAAAGTATTTGCTTCTGTGAATTTATTTGAATTCTTGGGGTGTAAGAACACTTCAGATAGTGGGTCCTGTAATGTCCCGGTCTGGAAATGAAAGATGTGGAATACTAAACTGACCGCATTGTAAAGTGCGGTAAAGTGAGCACATTTTTGGACCCCACTTTTGCAGGATTGGAATTGTTCATCTCATTGCCCCAATTTTAGATTTTTTAAAAGGTAAAAAAATGACTTGATGTAGATGATCTAGCTTCTAAGAAACAGTGTGTGTTTATTAAGTTTTTCTACTGTTTATTATTAAATACAGCATTTCAGATGCTTTTTAGACGTTAGAATAATCCAAATCATATGTCATTTGATCCAGAAGACATCTAAATACGGGGAATGCCATTATCCATTTGATCTATAGTGTATCTAAATATAGGAAATGCCGTTGTCACACTGGATCATCAATCTAATATCCCTTTATCTATGCATTCATCTTTGTTGGCTCACCTTGCTTTTCATGTTCTCTGTGGGACAAGAAACATGTGGTTTGACCCTCGATATTCGAGGGGAAGTTCAATGTGCTCAGCCAGACATGCATTTGCTCATGTGGGCGGGGCCAGGATTTGAGAGTCAATGTTCTAGATAATAGGCGGAAGATGAGAAGGGCGACTGATGAAATGCAAGTCGGTTCTTCCATTACCGGACGTTTGCTAATGAGGAATAAATCAAGAGAGGTTGAAATTAGGAAATAGAAAGAAAGACATCAATTTCAACAGCAAGATTGCCGTTCAGATTGAGGCAGTCTTCCAAATCGGATAGACTGGTTGATAAATGAAAAGGATTGTGTATGCGGTCTGGGCTAAGGTTAGACCTAAAAGAACAAGTGCTTCAAGAAGAGACAAAGCAGTCTTTGTTCTCCTAAAATAGATCACCATGTTTCAGGAATACTCTGAATCCATCCTACTGAACTGGACTGCTGGAATTTCCTGTAGCAAAAAATCAAAGAGCATGTCAAAATGGTCCTCCATCTCCACTGGATCTTATAAGCTTAACATCCGTGGTTCTTGTTATGGTAGACCAGGCATCTGTGCTTTTGGAGGGTTGCTAAAGGATTCCATAGGGGTGGTCGTATTTGATTATGCAGGGCCCTTGGGGTTGGGGATGCTTAAAGGGGGAGCCCTGGTGCACGAAGTTCCTGTGTATGCAAGGTCTGGAGAAGGGACAGACCACAAGGATTAATAATATGCAGTCTTACCTTGCATTTTTCTAGGAACACCATTACATGGTTTTCCTTTCTTCTAAGGAATGGGAGGTACCTTGGACATTTTGGAGTGCTATCGATAGAATCAAAGCTCTTCTTGAAGATCATTATTTTACTTTCTCCATGTCGTAAGAAGTCGGAATGGTGAGGCTGACACCCTCTGTGCTAGAGGAGTATTGCTTGGGGAGACAGGGTTAGAATTCTTCCTCTGTTATATTCTATTCCCTCCTAATCTATGCTTTTCTGATTTATAAGTAAGATCTCCTCGCTCCTTTATCTCAGCAACCATATCTTGGTGTACCTTATACAAAAAGTAGGTCTCCATGAGGTTGGAATACCACTCTTTGAACCGTCGTTTCCACTTCACCCATGCCATCATGGCTTGGTCAATTTCTTCTTGCAATATTGGTGCAGTTCAAGGTGAAGGTGGGCTAGAGTGTTAGCCGGATTCAATCTCATGTCATGATGCAACTTTTTAAAGACCTGACGCAAGTCTACTGTTGAAGGGAAGCTTTGGCATAGTGGTAGAGTTGTCACGTAACCTTGAGGTTACAGGTTCAAGGCGTGAAAACAGCCTCTTGGAAAATTTAAGGTAAAGCTGTGTACTATTAACCCTTGTGGTATGCCCCTTCCCTAGACCCCGCATACACGGGAACTTCGTGCAAGGGGGCTGCCCTTTTTACGCTGTCTACTGTTGTCCGGTGGCTAGCAAGAAAATGTTTTTTGGGGACTGTCTTTGTGGATGGTCTTAGCTTACTTGAGTAACTTAATGTCCTCATCTGTGTTAAGAAGATGAAGGCCACAAAGGAACTTACTCCATATTCTGCATTTGGATGGAACCAGTCGAAGGCTATGGGATTGAACACCTAGATCCAAAAGAACTTTGGCTCGAAGGCAGTATCAAATTGGATGATAGGAAGCTTGAGGATCTCAGCTCCAAATCTAATTTCAGCGAGCTTCCAGGTTTCAATCTTTTCAAATCTGACTCCAACTTCATGAAATCTTGTTGCTGTCAACACTAGAATTTCTCCTAGGAGTGGGGTTAGCCTCAGTGTACAAAGCTTTTGCATATGCTGTGTCTGAGAAGGGACGGACCACAAGGATTTATAGTACGCAGTTTTATCTTATATTTTTGCAAAAAAATATTTTCATGCCTTGAGCCTGTGATTTCAAGGTCACGCAATAACAACTTCACTTGCACTAAGACTCCCCTTCAACTTGTACAACGTAAGAAAATATATGAAAAGCTTGTGGTAGTCAATAAAAGAAGCATAATTGCTAAATGTCCTGAAAACTTAGAAACCTTCTATGACAAAAATTCAAAGTTACAATGAAATTAAATGAAAAGGGCAGTTCCGGTATAGAGCGTGACAACACCCCAAGCGTGCATCTCCATTTTTGTACAGTTGGGCCCTAGTATACCACAGATCTTTACCGTTTATTGGACTCTCTTAACCTTGGGTATATACTCATGCCGAAAGAAATTGTACTTTTGTTTTACTAAACAGAGACGCCCAGAAACTCTTCGTAAGCAACAATTTATGTTGAAGGAAGCAAAATGCAGTTTCTTGGATCTTGCTGGCTTACTTTTGGCATGGCTTTTAACCTACTATATATCTAAGGTTAGAGATTTAGACGAACGGTATGGATCAATGGTATAATGGGGGCCACTTATACAAAAGTGGACTAGTTGCATGCTTTTGGACTGCTGTCGCGCTCTATGCTAGTATTCTTAAGACGAGAAACTTAGAACAAGCACATCAGTTACAAATCGGTGGGCTTCTTTTCGTTGGATTATCATTCAACCTTGGGATTTGAACTCACACAAACTTTCTTCGTCTCTGAAGCGTGTAAAGAAATAAGAAGATGACTCCGTAACATCTATAGTCCTAGTAGGACTAGGAGGAAGGGGAGCCTTGGCTCCACGGTAAAAATTGTCGTCGTGTGACCTTGAGGTTACGGGTTAAGGTGTGAAAACAGCCTCTTGCAAGATGCATGGTAAGGCTGTATACTTTAGGTCCTTGTGGTCCACTCCTTCTCCAGACCCTGCAGAGGCAAGAGCTTCGTGCACTGAGGTTGCTACCCTAGTAGAACTAGTAGGGGAAGCAATAGATCAAATATAGTTCATATAGTATCATTCCGCGTCCATTTCAATAAATTTTATAAGTTGGGATCCAGATTTGGATAGTTTCAAATTTTCATAATCCATTTCGTATCCATTCAATTCAGTTTTGTTTTTTTGTTTTTTAAAGCAATAAAAACTAATTTCTTTTCTAAAATGTTCTTGGGCAGGAAAAGATTCAACAGGGTAAGTACAAGAGAGGATTACTTGTTTAGAAATATACACAGTTGTAGGGATATTAGCTGATTAAATAGCTCAATCTGTGGCCTTTAAGTTGATATTTTGAACATCCAAAACTATTCATCAACACAGAATTCACAAATCAAATCATTAGAATGCTGTTCACAGCTAACCGTTGTTTTTAGGTAACTTGAATTTCACTCATTTTTTGCCATATATATATATAAACCAATTTGCCCCTAAGTAATGCTATATCCGTGGATCGAATAATCCATGAATAAGAGCCTTCATTCCACATCCAATCCAAAATGAAGTGGATATTCACAATCAATTATGTATCCATCCACGATAGGATTTTCAACTTCATATCCATCCAAGTCTATGCTCGAAAGCATAGAAATGGTCATTGCCCCTTTTCTAGTAGATAGTGATTTTTTATTTATTTATTTATTATTTATAAATTTAAGTCATTCACCATGTTTCATGTTCAGAATGGCTTAGAGAAGCTCAATATAAAACTCCACTTTTATTGGTTGCTTTTGCTCTATGTTTTTATATAGTAGCTGCACATCATGATCATTAATTTTTTATTTTATTTTTGTAATATCAAAGATACAAAATAAGTGCGTCAGGATCATCCAAATTATTGATTTCTCATGGTCACCTAGTATTGGATGGCAGCCTGCCCGTGTTAGAGGAGAAAAAGAAAGACAAGGTAAAACGAGAAAGAAAGTAAATCTTCATTTTGAAGACATTCCCACAGATTCTTGTAAAAGGGCAGCCTGTGCACGAAGCTCTTGTGTATGCAGGATTTAGCGAAGGGACAGACCACAAGGGTAAATAATATGCAGCCTTACCTTGCAAGAGGCTGTTTCTATGCCTTGAACTCATGACCTTAAAGTCACACGACAACAACTCTACTGTTGCGCCAAGGCTTCCCTACTCACAAATTCTTGCAACTCCTGTCATAACCTCAAGAATTCGAAGAGGCAATTGGTTCTCAATCTTGAATTAGTCTGACAAACCATTGTAGCTGGTACCAAAGGTGCACAAACATGGGAAACTGGGTCGTTCTCCGCGTGGGCAAGGGATACTCCAATGTTTACCGATAGGAGCTCGAGCAAGTAAGTACCCATTAACGAACATGATTTGCACCAATCTGTTCACATCGCCTGGCCGCATGTCACAATGGGCTGATAGGGGTGAAAAGGTTTGACTGTTGAGAAATGCTGTTCGGGCTGAGCTTTTCTACTGTTACAATGGGCTGATAGGGTTGTGTTATTTTCAGCTATTTCATATACGTGCAAGAATTAGGTGACATTTGATTGGCAGGAAAAAAAAAAAAAAAACCCAAAAAAAGTTAGAGAAAATGGCAGCTAGAAACTTTTTTCTAGCCAATCAAGCATCACCTACACTTTACACCTATGACTCCCAAATGTAAATTCAATAAGAAGTTCTAACTGCCATTTCCTCTAACTTTTTTTTAGTCAATCAAATGTCACATGCTCCTTGCACTTGCATAAAACAGCCAATCATATATATATATGTGTGTGTGTGTGTGTGTCTATGTATATATAAAATATTTTAGCCTGATTAATTTCTTAATCTATACTTTTCCCAAACTAATCTCAAAGGAAAAGATGATACAAATCACAGTATTCTTAAAATAATTACAATTAAAAGAGGAAAGAAGTAAGATTCCAAGACAAAACTTTTTTTTAATCATAAAATTATCAAATATATTAAGCTAATTATTATTTTTCTTTGAGCATTTAGAATCCTATTTTTCTTGAACCATGTCAGTATTTTTTATTTTATCATGTCTTATTAGTTGGATAAATGAGCCCCTAAAGGAGTTCAGCTCTCTGTTTCAGCCATATGTTAGTCTTTATTAAATTCTATTATTTTCTAAACACCTTTCCTAAATTCTAGAAAAAATATTTACAGTCAAGCAATCCTAAAATCCTTACCTAACAAACAAATACTTATCAAATAAACATACACAATTACTTTCTGTAAAGGGCTAGAGTTTCTCTCTTTTTTATATGATTCATAATTTTCAAATAATTTCATCTTAATGATCTAAGCTGGCTAGCTCTTCTTAATTGGCAATCCAAAAATCTTCTTAATGATCTAAGCCATCCATCTCTTTCAATTGATAACACAATCTCTTCTCGATGATCTAATTCAAAAATAACCTCATCTTAATGATCTATATCGTCCATCTCTTCCTAATCGCCAATCCAACCTTTATATATATATATATATAAAAGAGTAGCTTGGATAAAGTTCCAACCCATCTCTTCTAATTTAGCCATGAATTTTGCTCTTAAGTTACCTTAAATGGAAACTTTGTCTATGCTATGATACAGCTTGCATAATCTTCTCATATTTGTAGGGAAGCTTTGGTGCAATGGTAAAAGTTGTCGTCTTTAAGGCGTGAAAATAGCCTCTTACAAAATGCAAGGTAAGGCTGTGTACTTTAAATTCTTGTGATCTACCTCTTTCCCAGGCCCGCATAGGCGGGAGCTTCATGGGGCTGCACCCTTTTTAGTTTAATGAGTTAATCTTGATCTCTGCTTTCCAAAGAGCCCAGCTTTGACAGAGGACCCGATTGACAGGGCTACGTTAACCCATAATATTCCTTATAATTAACGAAGGACCCGTTGGGCATGGCCCAAAGTGCGAAGCGTCCCTAGCGAGAGGCACAACGCAAATCAATAGCAGATCGAACGTGGCCGTTGGAGAGAGAACATGATTTTCTCCCTATCTATTCCCGCCAAATTCATACCCATTTCTCCCTCCAGACCCTCCTCCATCAATACTCCCCAAAAGCTTTTCCAATCTCAAATTCCACAAAAACACCCAAACTTCGAGGCACTCAAAGACCAGTTAATCCGCCACGTCGAGAAAGGCCGTCTCCAAAATGCTTTATCAACCCTACATCTCATGACCCACGAAGGAATTCAACCAGATTTACTCACCTACTCAGTCCTCCTCAAATCCTGCATCCGTTTACGCGATTTCAATCGCGGGAAATTCATTCACTCTCTTCTCCTTGAATCAGGCCTCGAATTCGACGCAGTTGTCACAAATTCTCTCATTAGTTTGTACTCAAAATGTGGTGATTGGAAAACAGCAAATGATATTTTTGAATCCATGGGAAACAGGAAAGATTTGGTCTCTTGGAGTGCGATGATTTCTTGTTTTGCACACAATGGGAAGGAATTAGAAGCTGTAGGCATCTTTTATAAGATGCTTGAATCAGGGCAATACCCAAATCAGTACTGTTTTTCTAGCGTGATTCAAGCGTGTTCAAATTTGAAGAACTCATTTATTGGCAGTGTGGTTTTTGGGTTTGTGATCAAAACAGGTTTTTTGGGGTCTGATGTTTGTGTTGGGTGTGCTTTGATTGATATGTTTGCGAAGGTTAACGAGCTGGATTCTGCAAGGAAGGTGTTTGATGACATGCCGGAGAGGAATGTAGTTGCTTGGACATTGATGATTACTAGGTACAGTCAGGGCGGATTTGTGAAAGATGCGGTTGATTTGTTTTTGGAAATGCAAAATAGTGGATATGACCCCGATCGGTTTACTCTAAGTAGTGTCATTTCTGCATGTGCTGAACTAGAATCAGTTCATCTTGGGCGGCAGTTGCATTCTTTCGCTGTTCGATCTGGTTTGGCTTTGGATGTTTGCACTGGATGCAGCCTGGTGGACATGTATGCAAAATGCGCAGCAGATGGATCAGTGGATGAATCGAGAAAAGTTTTCGATCAGATACTGGAGCATAATGTAATGTCTTGGACTGCAATCATCACGGCTTATGTGCAGAGCGGAGAAAGCGATAGAGAAGCCATCGAACTCTTCTGCAAGATGAAAAGGGCTGGCGTTCAGCCAAATCAGTTCACACTTTCCAGCCTTCTCAAGGCCTGTGCTAATCTCTCGGATATAGGTATGGGTGAACAGGTTTATGCGCATGTTGTCAAATCCGGTCTTTCATCATTTAATTTTGTTGGCAATTCTTTTGTTAGTATGTATGTTAGATCTGGTAGAATGGAAGAGGCGAGGAAAGCGTTCGATATTCTGTTTGAGAAGAATTTGGTTTCTTATAATGCAATGGTTGATGGGTATTTGAAGAACTCGAATGCGGTGGAAGCTTTCGAATTCTTCCATCAAATTGAGGAAACAGGGATTGGAATCAGTACTTTCACATTCGCTAGTCTTTTGAGTGCAGTGGCAAGTATAGGTGCATTGGATAAAGGTCAGCAACTCCATGCTCGATTGCTTAAAGCTGGATTTGAGTCCGATCAAGCCATTGGTAACGCTCTTGTTTCTATGTATTCTAGATGTGGAAACATAGAGGACGCTGACCGGGTTTTTGATGAGATGACAGACAGGAATGTGATCTCGTGGACTTCGGTCATAACTGGTTTTGCTAAACATGGGTATGCCAGAAAAGCTCTTGAATTGTTTCACAACATGGTGACCAGTAATACAAAACCGAACGAGATAACCTACATTGCTGTTCTATCCGCTTGTAGCCACGTTGGTTTGGTTGACGAAGGATGGAAACATTTCCATTCAATGTATGACCATCATGGAATCGTCCCAAGAATGGAGCACTATGCTTGCATGGTTGATCTGCTCTGCAGATCAGGCTTCCTTAAAGAGGCCCTTGAGTTCATTAACTCGATGCCTTTCAAAGCTGATGCTATAGTTTGGCGGACGTTGCTCGGAGCTTGCAGAATACAAGGGAATATGGAACTCGGAGAACTAGCAGCCAAACGAATTTTAGAGCTTGAACCACATGATCCAGCAGCATATGTACTACTGTCGAACTTGTATGCTGCCTCTGGCCAGTGGGAGGATGTGACTGAGATCAGGAAAAGCATGAAAGAGAGGAAGATGACTAAAGATGCTGGCTGTAGTTGGATGGAAATAAACAACAATGTATACAAGTTCTATGTAGGGGATACATCTCATCCACGATCCAGGGAGATATATGAAAAGCTGGATCAGTTGGCTTGTGAAATAAAGGTAGTGGGATATGTACCTGATACAAATTTTGTGTTGCATGATGTAGCGGAGGAACAAAAGGAGCAGTATCTGTTTCAACATAGTGAGAAGATAGCTGTGGCCTTTGGTCTTATAAGCACATCGAGGCCAAAACCAATCCGGATATTTAAGAACCTTAGAGTCTGCGGAGACTGTCATACTGCTATCAAATACATTTCGATGGTTGCTGCTAGAGAGATCATCTTGAGAGACTCGAATCGCTTCCATCATTTTAAGGGCGGAGTGTGCTCCTGTGGTGAATACTGGTGATGATGATCAAACAGGAAAAGTGGTGAATGTTTTTCATTGCTGGGTAGTGATACATTCCCTCAGACTTGAAGACTAAATTGCACACATCCAGCGATCAAAAGCACGGCCGTGGCTACCCCTTCTAACCAGTTCTTCAAGAACTCTTCCATCAATTGCAAGTGAATTTGTACGTACTTTCTTAAGAACTCACAGGTTAAGTTCTTTCCAGAAAATTGTACTTCTTTGCGTGGGTTAATCATTCACAGATCATATGACATCTTCAGAAATCCTGTTCTGACTGTTGATGTACATTTTATGAAGGAAACCGAAATATTGCACTGATCACACCATGTTCATTGCACCATGCTCGTCTTTTGCATGCATATTTAAGCACATTATATGGTCGAGCCAAATTTCAAGTCCTCTATGTTGAAACTTGAATGATCCAAATGACTGAGGCATTTTATTCGGAACACATATTTAAAGCAGATGTTGAAAGCACGTTATATGGATGACACTTTGGAGTTCGGGCCCAGATGGCTGATGATCCAAACCATTAATCTTCTGGCCCACATATCAGATAGGCCAAGCCAGAAACTCTTCTCCTACCCTCTTAACTTTCTGGACCTCTTCATCCAAATAACTCTTACAGGAAATAAGATGAATGATCCAACTTTGCTTACCCGATAAAAATGTTCACAAATGCCTATGACCGAAAAAAATCGGAACAATGAAAAATCTAATTTTGCTTATGTGATAAAAAAATGTTCACAAATATCTATCAGCGAAAAATCGATGCAAAACTCTTCTCAAGACAGTAAATTATACAACAGACAGAAAACACTCGCTTGGAATAATTCTTACTCAACAAAAGTCTTTGGTAGCTCATCAGCATTTCTAAGAGAGAGACTTGAAACCTGCAACTCCAGCATTTCATCTCTGCTGTACTTAATCCTTTCATCTATTTCCAAATTAAAAACACAGTAAGAGTTAGACGACTGAAGTAACTGCATAACCTGATTAAGTCAGGAAAGTGCAAGGAAAAGGCCACCATCAACTTTTTACCTACAAAATTCTCCTCCTGAATTCCACCTTGCCCACGGGCTACCTTGCCCCTCTTTGATCTTAGTTGCTTTGCCCTGGTAGTTCCATGCACTTCAGAACAAGCATTGCCGACATTTGGGTCAGTGGCAAGCTCTTGAACATGTTCATGCCTGACACGAAGCAAAGGATATCTCTTGCAGAATGTAACAATTGCATCCTCAGTCAAAAGCCAACACTCCCTCAGATCCAGCATCTGCAGTATTGCTGGTGGCTTATATGAAAGAAGTCCGGTATTGCTCACTACAGCACCTCGAATCCCGAAAGATTTTAACTTCGGGAGACATGACAAGGCATGTAAAGAGATGTCTGATAGAAAGTCACTTTTAAGAGCTAAGTGCTCCAAGTCTCTCAAACCACATAGAGGATGCAATACCTCGTCTCTAATTTGTGTGTCTTCTAAATTCAAGCTTTCCAAATGACTGAGGCTCTGCAGTGCAGTCAGTGACAAAATTCTGTCCGTATCATGCCCTTCCTGGTAAGAAAAGCCTGGCATTCCAGCATATAGTTAAAAAAGTAAAAGCACTTCTCGCTTGTCAATATTTGAAATGTAATCATCACGTGGAGATACTACCTTTAATGTTCGTTCTGCTTAAATCAATCGCCCGTAGAGAAGGCATCATGTTAAAAAATAAGACTCCAACATCATCTACGGCTGTGCGGGACAGAGACAGAGTTTGAAGATTTGGAACATTTCCAACTAAAATGGATATTCCCCTTGAGCTGACTCTAGTATTTCCGAGATTCAGAACTCTAAGGTTAGCGCCAAAACTTGCAAAAGGTGCAATGTGCTTATCGTCCAATTTGCTAAAACTGAGATCCAAGTTTTCCAGTGCATCCATGTTAAGTAAAAAGTGAAAATCGTCGGTGGAAGATCCAGATATATCCAAGGAGGAAATGTGGCTCACGTCCAGGTAAGAGAAGGCTTCATCTGAATCTGTGAATGCAGCTCCAGCAATAACAAGCTTAGACAAAGGAGCTTTAAGTTCGTTGTGACCTTCAAATATTGATTCGATTGTGCATCTGCTCATGTTTAAGCATGTAAGGGAGGACAGATTTGGCAACTTGGTGACATTGGTCCAAGCTACACTCAGGAAACTCAACTTGGGAAACATTATAAGAACAGAGACTCCCTTGTTCGAAACTTTACTTCCCCACAAATCCAGATATTCCAGCTTGGTTAATACCTAACAAGAAGATATATGCAAATAATTGATATCATTAACCTTAAGAATTGTCTTTAAGCTTGAAATTTAACAAAGGCAGCATCAATAAAGGAAACCATATTTAGAACACCAAAAACCAGCACCGGCAAGTGCACAAGCGAGGGCTAGAAAGAAGTTCAAGAAGCTATCTTTTCTTGCTACAAAAATAAATAGATCTAACTGTGGTTAGTCATCCACTGAAGAAAACTTAAAACAATACAATCAAGAGTTGCAGGAGAGTAACCATACGCAAAAAAAAAAAAAAAGGTTAAGAAAAAGGAAAAACAAATTAAAAACACATCCTGCAAATAAATGAAGAAGTAAACAGCTCACCTGCAATGAAGACAGTGCCAAATCTGTAACGGGTAGTCCTCCTAGATCCAAGACACAAAGGCTTTTAAGAGAAGAGAGTAGCATGACTGCATCTGTGGTCAAACCAGTTTCTGACAGATATAACTTCGTCAAATTCGAAATAGATAAGATATGTGCTATGCTGGCATCAGTTATCTTTGAGCACCTTGAAAGGTTCAGCTCTTTCAGACTAGCCATGCCTGAAAAAGAAAAGCAGAATAGCTACCAAATATGGGACCAGAATAACAGAATCAAACATAAAGTCTC
This sequence comes from Warburgia ugandensis, assembly GCA_035236585.1. NCBI lineage: Eukaryota > Viridiplantae > Streptophyta > Magnoliopsida > Canellales > Canellaceae > Warburgia > Warburgia ugandensis. Next base: position 71,914,872 of record CP141134.1, read on the forward strand.
AATTTGCTTTATAGTTCAAGCACCATCACAGTAAAACAAAAGCTTTCAAACATTTCAATAACAAGACTCGTAAATTCGGTAATGGACGTAAAGAATCTCAAATTCTGAGGCTTCTCACATTTGCTAGCTGGTTCATGAATTTCCTGAAACAATGGGTCATAACAAACTCCAGACACGCACTGAAGCCTTAGACACTGCACAATTGTGTATCAGAACCATGCAGTCTGATCACGTAAGTAGCACTTCATGAATTCATAGTTTTCTATCCACCAAAAGGCTAAGCTGGAACCAATATTCCATCACAGCTTTCATTTGTAACAGAAAACAGCAATGTAATACAGAATGTAGCAAATGACAACTGTCAACAGAAGACGTACCTGTTATAGCCCAAAGAGCAGCATTGTTGACAGACCTGCACTCCGCCATATTCAAAGTGTGAAGGTGGCGAAACGCACCCAAATACGCCATCCATTCAGCATCCACAAAACTCTCACCCTTTAAATTAATCTCCTCTACACAATGTTGGAAGACTCTATGATGGCAGTTTCACATATCAGAAAGTCTAATTCAGACATACAAAACAACCAGACAAGAAATTCTAAAGAACTGAGATACCAATCCCAACCAGTTCCGACCCACAAATCAATATATGTGCATAGGATAAAGATCCAAGTAGCAAATTATCTCAAAATGGACTATATCAGAATATATATAAAATGAACCCAAGTTATAGATTGAAAGCAATGCGTGGGTTTTACTACTCTTATGTGTACTTTTTTCTTTCTTTTTTTAATAGAGAATAGTTTATATATTTAGTAATTTGCTCCAGAAAAATCAGACCCTTTATTTCTACATTGCAATTTTAATCAAAATATGCAAACTCGGGAACGACTCAGATGCACCCAAATTCTAAATTGGATGCAATTTGGGCATTTTACTTGCATTTATGTAAAATTTCTTTCTCTAAAAACATTATTCATTTTGGTAAGAATTTTACAGATAATTTAGCATATTTATGTCCACGTTGCAAATTTTGAGTAAAAAACAACAATCTCAGGAAAGACTCAAATTGCATACAGTTCTAGATTGAACCCATATTTAGGGCTTTTACTTACACATATCTAACTGCAAATTGGGAATGAATCTACCACCCAATAGATGAAATTTGGAACTAGGGTCAGCGGATTGAAGCAACAAAGCAATATAAAGAAATGAAAAGAGGAAATCATCCAAAAACTGACAAGCCCTACTCGAGCAAGGAGGGATAGACCAGTCGGCGATCGAGAAGGCGACGAAGAAGGGCTTGGCCGAGATGGGTTGGCATCCGTTCTAGTGTCCTTCGCTGCCTTCGCCATATCTCCACGCTTTCGCCACTTTCACTCGCGGCTTCAATGCACAGCTTCACCAGCCCAGTTTCCAGCTCCTTGGTCGTTTCCATTTTCTCTTTCTTCGATTGTTTCTTGGGAGAGGAAGAGCAGGAAGATTTGCAGAGCCGGATTTCGCTTCTCTGAGCTGCCTTTTTCTGCAGATCCGCTAAATGAAGACTAGGTTTGTTAAATGTTGCTTGAGCGATACGGCGCCATCTCCCTGTATTAAAAGTCTAACGTCTGCATGCCTCTTTTTAATGAGTGCACGCCCGTCCCACTCTTTGCTAAGCTGTAGCTCCAAACGGGCCCTACCTCTGGAAGATCCCAGCCATCCAAAATCATGGTAAAACTGTTTATCATCATTATAAACTCAAGAAAACAGTGGCTAGATCATCTAATTGAGGAGATTTTTAGGGCACAGCTCATCCGTGGATCCCATTGGAGTTATGAGAGACGGGGAGAGTCCAATTATGGTGCAGCTTATTAAGAATGTGGGCGTGGAGATACGAGCACAACTGGATCATAAAGGTGATCTAGCACTTTTGGCCTCTTTTCACTTACTTTTTAACTATAGCTACAACTAGAATTTCTCTTGCCAATGCCGGTCCCAAGCCCGGATAAAAAAGGAGGAGGGTTTTGCGTCAGGTGCCAGCCGGCAAGGGGAAAGTTGAAGATGATTCTATTATTTCTTTCTTATAAATGAATATGCATTTGTATATTAGTTTGTGAGGAATAAGTGAAAATCATCTCCAGCTTCTTAAAAGATGGCAACCCTTGTGTCAGGTAGCCAGCCGACAAGGGGAAAGTTGAAGATGATTCTATTATTTCTTTCTTACAAATAGATATGCATTTGTATATTAGTTTGTAAGGAAGAAATGAAAATCATCTTCAGCTTCTTAAAATATGGCCACCCTTGCGTCAGGTAGCCAGCCGGCAAGGGTGAAGCTGAAGATGATTTTAATGATTTTAATGAAAATCATCTTCAGCTTTTAAAAACTATGGCAACCCCAACATGACATGAATCGAAAACTGAAATTCGCTCAAGCTAGGGCGTTCCCCATAAGCGACACACTGCATCGGATCCCGGATGCGGTGAAAAATAGGCAAGGGTTGCTAAGGCGTTCTCCTAGAAGCGACGCGCTACATCGGATCCCGGGTGTAGTGAAAAATGGGCAAGGGCTGCTAGAGCGTCCCCTCGGAAGCGACGCGCTGCATCAGAACCCAGGTGCAGTGAAAAGTGGACATGGGTTCATACTATGGATGTCGAGAAAGGCGATAGTAAATAGGGTATCTCCAAAACATAAGATTTGAATCGCTACATGGAATATAGGGACACTGACAGGTAAGAGTTTGGAGTTAGTAGACATGATGAAACGTAGGAGAGTCAACATTGCTTGTATCCAAGAAACCAAGTAGAAAGGGGCTAAAGCTAGAGAAATAAATGGGTATAAATTATGGTATGTAGGAAAGGAAAATAATAGAAATGGAGTAGGAATAATAGTGGATAAGGAATTAAAGGATAAAGTTGTAGACGTTAAAAGAATCAGTGATAGAATTATAATAATAAAAATGATTTTAGGAGAGCAGATTATAAATGTTATAAGTGCATATGTACCACAAGTAGGGTTACAAGATATAATTAAGAGACAGTTTTGAGAAGATATAGAGGGAGTCATGCAAGAAATTCCCAACACTGAGGGGATATTTATAGGAGCAGACTTAAATGCCCATGTAAGAAAAGATAAGAAAGGATATGATAGAATATACGGAGGGTATGGTATAGGTGAACAAAACGAGATGGGGGAGAATATCCTCGATTTTGCTTTGTCATATAACCTATCCATTGCAAATACACTCTTTAAGAAAAGGGATGAACACTTAATAACCTTTAAAAGTGGACTTCATAAAAGCCAAATAGACTTTTTTCTACTTAGGAATAATGAACGATCTATATATAAGGATTGTAAGGTGATACCCGATGAGAGTTTAACCTCACAACATAGGTTAATGGTCATGGATATTCATATTAAAAGATGGAGTAAAAGAACTGAACTTAATACACATCCAAAAACTAAGTGGTGGAACTTAAAAAGAGAGAAAATAACCTCATTCAAAAATAAGTTGATGGTAGAAGGTAATTGGAACTATGAAACAGAAGTAAATACCACGTTGACTAATATGGCTGAGTCCATTAAGAAAGTGGCAAAAGATGTCTTAGGAGTATCTAAAGGTAAAAGGCTATTAACAAAGGAAACATAGTGGTGGAATGAAGCAGTGCAAAAAGTTATTAAAGAAAAACGAATGCATTTTAAAGCATGGCAGAAGATTAGAAATAATGAAAACTATGAACAATATAAGAATACTAAAAACGTTGCTAAGAGAATAGTAAGTGAGGCTAAACTTAAAGCATATGATGAGCTCTATAATAGACTAGGAACAAGAGAAGGTGAGAAAGATGTGTTTAAACTTGCAAAAGTAAGAGAACAGAAGGGTAAGGACTTAGAGCATGTTAGGTGCATTAGAAGCGATAATCAAAGGGTATTAGTCAAAGATGATGAGATCAAACAAAGGTGGGAAATGTACTTTCAAAAATTGTTAAATGACAATGGCCCTGAGAATATAGGGATTGAAAATACTATGAATCTAAATAACACTGGATATTATAGATATGAACGTAGGATTAGAATGCTTGAAGTAAAAGAGGCCTTGAGAAAGATGAAATCAGGAAAGGCCATGGGGCCTGATGGTATACCAATAGAGGTTTGGAAGCATATAGGAGATAGTGGGGTAGTTTGGTTGACCAAGTTGTTTAACAAGATTATAAAATCAAAGAAAATGCCTGATGAGTGGAAGGAAAAGCTCTATTGTACCAATTTATAAGAATAAAGGAGACATTCAGAGCTGTACTAATTATCGAGGGATCAAACTTATAAGCCACATCATGAAACTTTTTGAAAGAGTGATTGAGAAGAGGTTACGACATGAAACAAGTGTATCGGAGAATCAGTTTGGTTTCATGCCTGGGAGGTCTATCATGGAAGCTATTTTCTTACTAAGACAATTAGTAGAGAAATATAGGGAGAGGAGAAAAGACCTACACATGGTCTTTATTGACTTAGATAAAGCTTATGATAGAGTCCCTAGAGAGTTAATATGGAGGGTGTTGGGTGTTAAAGGGGTTTCTCAGGAGTATATAGACATAATTAAAGATATGTATGAGGGAGCAGTAACAAATGTTAAGACCACTAGTGGCGTGACTGGTGATTTTCCTGTCATTGTCGGATTGCACCAAGAATCGACATTGAGTCCATACCTTTTCACATTAGTTATGGATGAGTTAACAAAACATTTGCATGAGGAGATTCCCTGGTGCATGCTATTTGCAGACGATATAGTCCTACTTGATGAGACAAGGGAGGGTGTAAACATAAAGCTAGAGTTATGGAGAGAAGCATTAGAATCGGAAGGATTTAAAATTAGCCGAACTAAGACAGAATATATGGAATGTAATTTTAGTAAGGAGAGTAGGAGTGGAGCACCAGTCAAGATTGATAACCAAGAGGTCCCCATGAGAGACCACTTCCGATACTTAGGATCATTGATCTATGGGAGTGGAGAGATTGAGAGGGAGGTTATCCAGAGAATCCAAGCGGGTTGGAACAAATGGAGATGTGCATCGGGTGTTTTATGTGATCGGCGGGTGCCACTCAAACTAAAGGGAAAATTCTATAGGATGGCTATTAGGCCGGCCATGCTCTATGGATCAGAGTGTTGGGCAATTAAGGAACATCATACTCATAGGCTGAGTGTCGCAGAAATGAGGATGTTGAGATGGATGAGTGGTAAGACAAGAAAGGATAGAATTAGAAATGAAAATATTAGAGGAAATTTAGGGATAGCGCCAATAGGTAACAAGATGAGGGAGATTAGATTTAGATGGTTTGGACATGTTCAAAGGAGGTCACCAACGGCACCAGTTAGAAGGAGTGAGGCAATACAAGTTGAAGGTTCTAAAAGGGCAAGGGAAAGGCCCAAAAGAACGTGGATAGAAGTGGTGAGGAAAAATTTAAAAACTTTGGGACTAAATGAAACCATGGTATTTAATAGAGTGGAATGGAGGAATAAGATTCATGTGGCCGACCCCTAATTGGGATAAGGTCTTGATGATGATGATGATGATGATTTTCAGAAAAAAAGAAGAATAAAAAAACATCTTAATTTCATGCAAAAAATGGTCATATTGACCCGCTTGCACTACCCCTCCACGCCCATAATAGTTGATGAGAAGGGGCAGGTCAAAGTAGGCTTTCACAAATTTTCCAACCTTGCAGTGGTGTCCAAATCTTAGTGATTCTTGAAGGGGTCGGTAGGACAAGAAAAATAAATCAAAGGATGGGGGGGCAAGTGAAAACCTGCCTGACCCCATTGCCATCCCTAAATAATATTAGCCTTGCTCTGGTTCATAAAATTTCGCCTCTAACTTAACCCTTACAAGTCATTCAAGTTGGTTAACTGAGAGACCTGATCCATTGTCATCCCTAAGAGAGCCTACTTGGTTAGGTAAATATCAAATGAATTCCGCAACAAGAAATAACAGAAACACCCATTTCAAATTGCATGCACACCCATATCAGTGTTATTTGACTTTTTTGAAGTCTAAAAAAGTGTCAAAATCGGTGTTCATGATATTTCAAATGGCGTTTCTATCAATTCCCTTCCAGAGATACAGCTTAGAAGGCCTAGTAGGCTATTTTCTGGAGGAATTTTCTTTTATATATATTTGTTTACCCACAAGAGTGTTAGTTCATAACTGAGGTGCTTCTACGTTCAAAATATAAATAAATAGAACGATAGTGCTGCTCTTATTTTTAACATTTTCTCCTCAGGAGAGAGGATGCCAAAATTTTATCCAACTCCACAAAAATAAGATAGGAGGAAAAAGATAATCACGCTTAGAGATCGATGCATGTATTTTCTCTCGAAAATTCTTACCAACCGAAAGTCCATGGTTGCTATACTGCAATGTCAGTCAAAGGAACTCCATTTATCCTATCTTTGCTGGTGCTGTTGAGAAACACCACTGGGACCATATTATTGAGAAGTTACAAAGAAAAACTTGCAACCTGGAAGTAGTTCTGTCTCTCCTTGGGGCAGAGCAAACCTCATCAAAGCTACACTAGCCAATATTGTAGTTTATTTCTTTTCCATCTTTAAGGTACCTGCAGCTGTGAGGAAGCAAATTGAAAGAACTCAAATTCAATTTCTCTGGAATGATAGGATGGAGGGGAAGAAATTGCATCTGATGAGATGGGATAAGGTCTACAAATATAAGAAGTATGGTGGACTGGGCATTAGGAGAGTGGATGAATTAAACAAAGTTTTGTTGGGAAGTGGTGCTGGAGGTCTGTGACTGATAGAGAGGATGTGGAGGGAGGTCATTGTGCACAAATATGGTTGTAAGAAGGATTCTTGGTTTCCTGAACCTGCTAGGCGTGTCTGGGACTGTTTGGAGCTCATCTGTTCACTTACACAAGGCATGCGAAAAATTCCAAAATATTGGTAAGGAATAGTTAGGAAACCAAAATTTGGCATGATCATTGGTTCCAACAGGGCCCCTTGAAACAGTGTTCCCTAATATGTATCGAATTGTAGTGGAGGATTGTGTGTCTGAGGCACAATGTTTCTCCCTCTCTAATGTAGGGGTGAGTTGGAAGATAAGAACTGGAAGAAGAATTTTTGAGAGGGAGTGGGAAGACCTGAGAAACTTGCTTTGTAGATGCATTCTCTTCCCATATAAAAAGAGAAGAGAGTCTGGATGTCATCATCTTCAGGGTCCTTCACAGTTAAGTAGTATTTTGCCCTCTCACCGTAACCTATCTATCTTCCCCCTCTCCAGACTCTGGCAATTCTCTGCTTCACCTAGAGTTCTCTACTTTTCCTGGCTAGTAGCTCATAACAGAATTTTGACTGCTGAGAACCTCCAAAAGAGGGGGTGGTCTCTACCCAATCAATGCTTCCTCTGTCACAATCAAGCTGAAACTTCGGTTCACCTGCCCCTTCATTGTAGCTTCATGTTGGTGCGGTCTGCCTCTCTCCTTTTTAAAATCACCTAGTTTTGGCCTCAATCTATCCACGGCTTTATTCTCCAATGGTCTTCTGTTGGGAATCTAGACTTAAAAAAAATGTTCATGTGGAAAACTTCTCCTTTGATTCTTTGGAAATTGTGGCAAGAGAGGAGCCAAAGATGTTTCTTCCAATCCTTCATTTCTGTTTAAGTCACTGATCTTTAAAATCAAATTGCAGGTTATTCATTGGTCTCATGCTCATGGTTTTGGGACCAAATACTCCACTCAATTCTTGTCTAACTGGAATGACATCCTTTCTGAGAATAGTGTCTGTTGGGAATGCACAGTTTTGATATCAGTGTTGTGGAAGCTACTGTTGCAATCCAGATCTAACTATCCATACAGATTTAGCCACAAGATTTGGGAATTTGAGATCACACACATATAAATACAAAGAGATTTCTGTGGTTTGGCCTAATCTGGCCTACGTCTACAGAGAAAAGATAAAACGCCCACTAAATTGAATAGGAATACAATGGAGGAGGAAGATCACAACTAGATCATCACTCAACTCTACTCTCTCTCACACTCTCTCTCTTCAAATAAACTGATTTGTATTTTACACCCATACCAGCAGAGGTCGGATCTCCCCTATTTATGGGTGCAGATGATCCGATTGTCAAGATCTACTGTCAAGATCTGTAGCGCAACAAATCTTGATAAATCACAGTTTCTATTTGCCAATTTTGACTGTTCACTCGGTGGTGATTTTTTACTATTCTTTCGGTGCTGAATTCTACTTTTACTGCATCAAATATTAACTTCTGTGTTTCGTTTTTTGCAGATGTCATGGGTATGAACCCATCAGTATCTCCTAAACCTTCACCTAAATGATCCCCACCACCGCCTAGCTTCTTTAAGCTTAATTTTGATTGGACTAGTGCTGGGATACCTGGAGCCTCTGGGTATGTTGGTATCCTAAGAAATCATAAGGGAGAGAAGGTATTTGAGGTAGCAGGCCATCTTGGTATTATTGACCCCGCTGTGGCAGCAAAAACCTCTGCCGCTTGGAGAATTTCAAATTGGATAGAAAGAATCAGGGAGCGGATGGATCAAAAGCAAATCACCTTCTCTGACCTTTACAGGTCTGCAAATGAAGCTGCAGACAAACTTGCCAAGGAAGGCTGCTTTAGAATAGATGAATCGATCTCACCTGACGTAGAGGGCAGGATCACAGATGATCAGGCCAATGCCAGTGTTAGCTGTGACGAAAATCAAGGAATTCTATCCCCTACTCCATTCAGTCATTCCAGTCCTGCACAAGACTATGTTTCAGCTTTTTTGTGATCCTCTTTCTCTCTCTGGAGCTTTTCTTTTGGAATCTCTTTTCCTCTTCCTAATCTTAGTGGGTGATTAAGGCGATGAAAATATGATTGCATGGTCTGCAGAGGACCAGCTTGTTCCCCTGCCACTGTTGTATTCTCTTCCCTTAATCAAATACTCACCATTTCTAAAAAAAAAAGGAGTCCAAGATTCCTTCTCGTTTAATGATCCAAAATCAATTGTCTGGTAATGCACGCTGTTGAATCTTTCTAAGCGATCGAACTGTGGAGCAGTTGACAAACATAAAGAGTTACTTTTTTGCTTACTAACCATCATTTTTAAGGGCCATAAAACAAAGACGTTAAGATCTTTAAATGAGTTCACCTTTCAGTTAATGGTTTATAAAATGCAACCATTAACTAATGGGTGATATGGATCATGCAATGGATTGGCCATGTTTGTACTTTTGCTCCTCGGTTCATATAATCCACGTGTATATTACCAAGACTAATCCATCTTGTTTCCATGTATATTAGCTAACTAAACTACTGGTAAACAATCTAGTGTTAGATTGTTTGCCGAAATATGAATGTCATCCAAAAGCATAAAAAGGAATATGTTTGTTTTGATATAAAAAAGGTAGCCCGGTGCACGAAGCTCCCCCAGGCAAGGGGCAGACCACAAGGGTCAATAGTACATAGGCTTACCTTGTATTTTGCAGGAGGTTGTTTCCATAACTTGAACTCGTAACCTCAAGGTCACACAATGACAACTCCCCGCCAAGACTCCCTTTTGTTTTGAAACTAAAAAAGGTGCATAAAATGGCCAAATGTTCCCATGACAAAGACATAGTGGAAGCTAGATTGCTGTGTAACAGCATCATAGACTTGGCATCATGATGCATAACACTTCCAAAGCATTTCCCATCCAAGGAGGCTAGCAAATGAATGGTAAAGCTTAACGAAGATCTAGTCTGCTTAAAACTGTGAGTGGGTCGATATCTTGGGAGATCTCCACCATTCTCAATCAAGGTCTAGTCTCAGATGACCACGCCTCCGATCAGATTTCTGGGTATGGCCTATCTAAGACTGGCCAACAATGCATGTGAATAGTAGTAAAAGGAAAAAGGAAAAAGTAGCAATTTGTTGAAGGCCGTCTTGAAAAGAGAAACTTTCAGAGGCACCGAGAGTTGCTGGGCTATGATACAATGCTAGAAAGAAGAATAAAGAATAAAGATAACGTCAAATACAAGGACAGATCATTGCATAGAGAATAAAAAAGGCTATTTTGATTCCTCATCTGCAATCAAGAACAAGAGAACTTTTCCTCTTTCTCACCCTCTCTCCAATGAGAAATCCTAACATCCATCTACATCATTATATAGAGAGAAGAAGCAAGCCAAATTGCCCCATGTAGATGTAATCTAATTTAGTCTCTCGTTTTTTCTGTTCGCTTGTAATATTGCAAGGGTTAAAGTGTCTTGTTTCTACTGCCTACACCTATGGGCATCTAAGGGAAGAAGGATGCCTTGAGCCACAAGATCAAGGGTTCTTTCCAAGTGAATGGTTGTGATGGTGGGTTAGCCCGCAAAGAGGAATTAATAACTGAGATCATGAGACTCGCTCACATGTGATCTGTAAGTACAATCTGGACGGTTGATCTCGCAGACAATTAATCAGCAATGGACATGTTATCATCAAGGTGAGCATGACAGGTTATCGCCCCACCTCTTATCTAAGTCAAAGAGGATGGTTGGCTTTAAAGCAATCATATAGAAATTTTCTTTTAGTTTCAGTGGCACCCTTTAATTACACAAAACTCCATAAGTGCATCTCCATTTTTTTCAACTCGCTTCAATTCTCCTACTAACCTCCCTCTCAATTTCTCTACTTTCATGAATTATTGATCCTAAGTCTTAGAAGTGTTCTGTTTGGAGTTATCAATCTTTACTAGTACTCTACTCTAGCTCCTCTCCTTGCCAAATCGTATATCTTGTCTTAGTTCGACCAACTTTAAATTCTTCATATTCTAATGCATCTTTCTATAACTCATAGCTTTGTTATAATTCTAGCTTTGTGTTTATACCCTTATTTTATCAATCAAAACTATATCTTCTGCAAATAACATGCACCTCTAGAGATGCTAAAATTATCAATCGTTTTGCTAATAGTTACTTAAAAGGAAATGAAGCACCATAGATTTCTCTTTCTTAAGAGCCCAAATTTTTTAGGTTCATATTTGGTGGGATGCTTATTAGGAACCGATCAAAGAGACGTACACAGGATAAGCATGGCCCCAGCATAAGCTTTTGCCTGATAAAACGTGGCCATCGCCATCTATCATCCATCATCTCACATGGATGGATGAGATTTAACAAACCTAAGCACCCAAAACACATGCACAAATTGGGCTAAGATCTATGCTCTTTAATGAATCCAATGGTTCACATTTAGAAGCTTATAATAACAGCAGGGCTAACCACCAACCATGAATCGGTCAGGAAACTCCTTAACGAAGCAAAGAGTGCCGTTACTGAAACAAAAGGGGTAAAGGCAAAGCGCGTTCTCCCAAATGCGGATAAGCTTTTCTAGAACAATGCCCATGACCCATGACCCATGACAGGTTGTTTGTCCTCTTCAACACCATTATATTCCTATTCCCAGGCGTGTATTCGGTGTAGGCTACCACTTTGGAACCTTCTAGGAACAACCGACAAAGCAACCAGTTCTGACTAAATCCAAGCTTTTAAACGAAGACTTGACCTGGATGAAGCAATTCCCTCTCTTCATAAGGAAGTTGTTCTTGGGTTTGCTATATAATCTTGTTCATTTCTTTCCGAGTTCAACACAACAAGGAAAAGAAGCACAACATTCTTCGTCAGTTCTTTTCTGGGTCTTTGAGTTTAGAGAAGAAATTTAAGATGCCTCTCTTTGCATGCAAAGGTCCTTCTGGGTTCTCTGCTAACTCTACAGCAGAGGAAGTTACACAAGGGATTGATGGAACTGGCCTAACAGCCATTGTTACCGGAGCTTCCAACGGCATTGGCACGGAGACAGCGCGTGTTCTCGCGCTACGCGGCGTTCATGTCGTTATGGCCGTAAGGAATGTGGCTGCCGGTAACAATGTTAGAGAAGTAATCGTCAAAGAAAGTCCCAACGTCAAAGTTGATGTCATGGAGTTGGATCTCAGTTCGATGGCATCGGTGAGGAAATTTGCATCGGAATTCAAGTCCAGAAATCTTCCCCTGAACATTCTCGTTAACAATGCTGGAATCATGGCGACTCCTTTCAAGCTCTCCCCAGATGGAATAGAGATGCAGTTTGCAACAAATCACGTTGGCCATTTTCTTCTAACACATCTTCTGTTAGATACCATGAAGAAATCGGCATCCGATGGTAAAATCGAAGGGAGGATTGTTAATGTTTCATCCGATGGTCATGGGTTCGCCAATAGTTCGGGAATTCCTTTTGATAAAGAGAAACTCAACGACGAATCGGCATATAACGGGCTGACCGCGTATGGACGATCAAAGCTTGCGAACATATTGCATGCTAATGAACTTGCAAGGCGATTAAAGGAAGAAGGTGCCAACGTAACTGCTAATTCACTTCATCCGGGAAGTATCACCACCACTCTTCTGCAGCATCGGACCATTGTTTACGGTGTCATTAATGCCTTGAACAAATTGTTCAAAAATGTTCCTCAGGGAGCATCGACACAGTGCTACGTCGCATTGCACCCACAGGTCAACGGGATTACTGGCACATATTTCAGCGACAATAACATAGCTAAACCACAGAAACAAGCTACAGATATGGAATTGGCAAAGAAATTGTGGGATTTCAGCATGAGTTTGATTCAGTGACAGTATGGAGCCGGAAATCTCAAACTACAGTTATAAGACCATTGAATAACAGAGAAATTTCAGCTTGTATTTGATTTTTTTTCTTCTTCTTTTTTTTTAAAACTTATTTTGTTCTTTTCATTTGTTGTTTGGTGAGAGTCGAGAGTTTTGAGTTTGATATTGTGAAGATTTGTAACCCAATTTCTCTGAATGAATAATCTATGCGTAATCCATTTTAAATTAGTTTGCCACAACCCAAGGAGGTCAAGATTAGCATTTTCTTCTATCGCCTCATCTGTGCTATAGATACACCATCAAGGATGTTGATCTGATAAGCAAGCAACAATCAGATCAACCTTGTCCCACGCTACTCGACTGCAACATGGTGCCCCCTTACCAATGAATCAGATTGACCACCGGTAGAGACCATCTCTGTTGTAGTATGATATAACAATGAGTCGCCCTTCAGCATTAAGACCTAATATTTAGACTTTAGGCTTTAGGCTTCAAATTGGCCAATTGAGATTCATTCATGCTCCACAGGTATCTTTTCATTGCTTCATGATAGTCATGCCCAGTTAACATAATATAGAAACAAGCTAACACAATGCAGGACAACAAGAAAAGAAAAACTGATGAAGCACTAAAGAAAACCATGAACATCATATATTTCACATACTACAAGTTCCTCTTTAGGTAACAATCAAGCAGTGTCTGCACGTATATTAGCTAACTCAAGCCTAATCATCGAGCAGAGAATTTCCTGATATCGAATCTCCATCTATCAGTGAGAAGTAATTGTAGAAACAATTAATTAGCTACAAACGCCAACTCTCTGCATCGGCCGTGGACCCAGGAGTGCTCTCAGCTCCCTCCTTGCAAAGGTCGGCAAGGCAAATGCAGCCTTATGAATCTGTCAATCAAGATTAAACACTCAATTCCTTCTTGTTCAATGGAAAAAATAGGTAATAGAAAAGGATTAGCTGTAAACATCGAATCAGATCAAATTAATGTTACCCTCCAATGGATACCAGTACGTGACATGAAAAGCACACGTAATGGAAGTGGTATGAGCTGAGTGCTTGAAGAAGTAAACAGATACCTGAGAATTGTAGAACCTAAGATCCCTCTTGAACTTCTGTGCTCCATCTAGTTTCTCAATAGGATTTACTGGGTTCAAGAAATCAACATGAGGGCCATCCGTTGAGCATAGCAAAAATCCAATCACGCCACTGCAAATAGAAAAGGATCGACACCAATGAGGGATGACAGCCAAGAATATGGAAATATAAAAATTATCTAGGCAATATGGGGAAAAGAATTGCTAGCCTCCTGATAAGAATGCCAAGTTTACAAAAAACTATCTACAAAAAGAGATGTCAATTTTCTTCGCCATCTAAGCAAACTACTTTTTAAGTGATTAAGACAGCAGATGATGAAAAATTTCACAGGAGGGCCAAGAAACGAGACACTGCCTTAGAAAGGAAAGACTGTGCCAGAAATTATTTAAAACCATACTTCAACTTTCAGAAGACTCTTAAGTATAGTTATTTTGGCAATATAAATTAACCAGCCACCATTTTACTCCATGCTTTTCCATAGATTGCCTCATTTCAGTTAGAACTGAACCAATTTTAGCGGAATACAAGGCATTCAAGATTCCCATCTTGAAATTAAGAGGTTGCAGAAACTAAAATGGATGTAAAATCTTAAAACATACCTGATTGAATCCAAAACAGAATTCTAATACAAAAATATTAGATAAAATCTAACTTTTATCCACATCAAATGTGTGGTACAAACAAACGTATCGACTGTGTTTATGTTTCTATAGCCTCTATCAATGCTTTGTCCAATTTATACTATCTCATGCATTCTATGGTGTATCCAAATTTATAATCAAAAGGGTCAACTACATTGTAATTTCTAGAACCAAACATTAAGTTAAAGATAATCTTTGTTGAGCCCCTTACAGAACAAAATTCAAGCAAGTTCAAAATGGGATATTGGAATTGTTGCAAAGATATTGTTGGGAGCACTAGATTGAAGGGAAACTATAAATTTCATGGCAATGGCCTAGAACATATCTCTGGGTCTATTGACAGAGTTAACGAGCAGCACAAAGACATCCTTGTTTCTTTCTTAATATTTTCCATCAATAATTGCCATCAGGCAAGCACGATTCTTAACATCCTTGGCATAGTGATGGGTCATGTTTATGTAGTCAGAGCAGGCTTTGGTACCCGTTATCAACATAAGAAATTTATTATTATCAATTCAAAACAATGGCATTCTCTTCCTGAATGAATCATAGTTGACTCATATAATAGGATCTAAGCTTAATGTACCAGAAAAGAGGAACGAAAAAGGATATGCATGTACATCAAAAAGAAAGGTAACAGAAATACAATGAATCTTGTTTAGCAATGAGCAAGACCATAAAATGTAAATGATTTCAAAACCTCTAGTACTTTATCAAGGATTTTGTTCTGTTCCTACAAACATGCATAACTTTCAAGACATGTTAAAACCCACAGCAGGAAATGAGAAAATACTTTGTTTCAATATACATAGGTTTCTCCGAATTCACCCCAGACAACAGATTGTGAGATTCATGCCATTCAATACATATGTCTATATGTATAGTAATTTTGATTCTTGATCTTAAGAGGCACTACAAGGAATAGAGGTAGTGCAAAATCAGCATTTACTTAATGAATAAAAACCATCAGTCAGTAATTTTGCCTATGGAATGCAGAGAGGTTGCTTCTCCTGCAACCATCGATTTGCAGGCCATAAAGTCAGTCAAAATTCTTTTTGCCAAAAAATGGTGGCTCTTCAAATAAAAAAAATGCAATGACCATAAATACAGTACAACTGAAAACAAGAAGGTTAACCGTGAAGTCATGTTCCAGCACAACAATGGGAGCAGTCCCTAAAGAATGTAACAATTCCTGGGGCTATAACATGAACAGCAACCAGTAACACAACCAACTGACATGCTTTGTGAAGCCACATGGTAATGGATTTAAATTTCAGTTTCCAGTAGACATTATCCTACCTTAACAAAGTATTTCCATAAAGAAATGCAATGGCATTATGTGAAAGTCAACAATCACTATTCTACCAGAATGAATTTTACAAGTGATTAGTTATAATCATATGTTTCCCTTATGCCAACAATTATTAAATCTAGGAAAAAGTAACTATCAGCAAGATCTGGAAAGAAGTTCATACAAATATTACAAGAACTCAGTAAAGGGGAAAAAACAATGTGAGAGGAAATAATTTCCCTTTACCTTGGATATGTAGGAACACTTGCCCATGCATAATGGACAGAACCTCTAAATGTTTCACGGCAAATAGAAAGCATATCCTGAATTAAATGTGTATGGAGCCACATACTTTCTGCCATGTTGCACAGAACACCACCAGGCCTTAAAGCCCTTGCTATTGTCTCAAAAAATGGCTTCTCAACAAGCTCTTGAGCTGGACCTGAATCAAGAAAACTTTCCAAATAAGAGAATTTTCTTTTCTATTAAATATCAGCTTTTACCAGCAAAACTAGTCAAGGAAAATCAAACACCATACCAACTGGGTCAGACGAATCCACAATAATTGCATCATACTTCCCTTCAGGTGCATTTCTTAGAAACTCAACCGCTGTAAATACCACATAGAAGGAGATCCATAAGATGGTAACTACTACCATTCAACTCAAATGTAACTGTGAAAGATAACTCCACTAACATGGCCATTCCATTTTCTTTCAAGTGTCAAAATACAATGAGACAATAATAGGACCATGTGAAGAAGTGAAATAATACCACCAAGAGGAGAAAAGGGTAGGATGGTAACATACCATCACCAACATGAAGATGCACTCGATGATCCTCAAAACCTACATATAAATCTGGGAAGAACTGCTTACATACCTATAAAAGGAATATTAATATGTTTAATTATGACATTAAGTGTGATAAATAATTGTGAATGGAAAAAGAAAAAAAATAAATAATAAAAGCTGAAATGTCACTCATATCTTGGATGCAAACCCATACTTACATCTATGACCAATTTATCTATTTCACAAATGTCAATTTGCTCCACAGAGTTGTGCCGAGATATTTCCCTAAGAACTCCCCCATCACCACCTCCTACAACCAGAACCTGCATTCAGCAGTTCCATAAATTTAGCATTAAAAAGTAACCACCATTTATTGCTTTACTAAAGAGAGAAAGGAACATGGCCAGAAACACAGTCTAAGCAAACCCAATACAACAAGGAGATGGAAGTCATAGACTTTAGTAATTTGATGATAGTTTCCCCTGGTCTTTGGCATGTGCATTTAATTACATTTCAGCTGCAGATGTTCTTCAACTAAATCATCCATTAAGCTGTCATAACAACCTCAACCAAGTAACTTGGATGAAGGCCAAAATTTTTAAATCTTCATAGTCATATTGTACAGTTTCCAACTCAAAATTTTCTTTCTGAACTGAAATTTTCCCAAGCAAGGTCAATCAGTTCAACAATAGTCATACCTAATCAGAAAACTTCAATCAGATGATATTGATTTCTTAGTTGAATTGCAATCGATGAGAATATACCAAAATGAAGTTCATAACAATTGGTTTGGTTTCAGGGTTCTCACTTTAGTCACCTTCTTGATTTTTGAGAAAATATATATGTCAATAATAGCAAGGAGACAATTAAACCCACATAATATCTAACAGAGTAAACCAACAGCATAATGGTTGTCTGAGAAATAAATTGATAGTTTACAAATACCCAGCAGTATCATGCTTTACTGGGGAGCTAAGTGATGGGTATCCAACCACAAAACTGACCTACTTGGAGAGCCTAAAATGTGACATCCATTCAACTCCGCAACAATCCATTAAGCATATAGAAACTTCCACATAAATTTAAACAGAGCACTCACATAATAGCTGTGTGAGAAAAAGAAGAAACATGAAAAATTACATAACTCAGATGCAACCTTGAGAGTTCTCTATAGCATTAATTACTTCATGGCAAGCCCCTTCAAAATACAAAAGTTTTGCAGAAAGGCAACAGACAAGGGAGTATTTTTAAGGTACATGTTATATCAGTTACAAACTAATAATGCTTATCATTGCAATAAGTGAAATTGAAAAAAGAATAGATCAGCAATTACATCATTTATCTGTCTTTGTACTAATTCTATACATAGTAATGTACAGAAAAGTCCTTCAAGAATCTGAACCATGCAGTCAACACAAACACAGAACAGTATGCAGAGTTTGTAACATCAATTGAATTGGAGTATCAGTGACCAGCAAGTTGATGCAAACAAAATACTGCCACATAAGATGATCAACCAACAGAATCTAGATCATATGTGGAACAACAAGCATGATTACAACCAGCCATTTGGACACCATAAGCCACAAATCGATCACCGCTAAAAAAACCTAAATATGCCAAAATTCAGTAAATTTACAGTTTTGGGGGATGGAATCGAACAAAGGGGAAGATGAGCAATCATCTCTTGGTAGGCGCATTCATCTTTTTCTGTCAACTGAACAATACCATCCAGCACTAGCACCTTTCCATATGTTACAGACTGCACCAGTAAGAGATTAGTATTGGCTAAGATAAAAAGAAGAGAGCCACCAAGGGAGGATTGGATGACAAGTAACTCGATAATTTGACATTTGAAAATATAGAAATCAAGAAGAAGAACCTCAAAAACCAAGATCTCTTG
Source organism: Warburgia ugandensis (assembly GCA_035236585.1). Classification (NCBI taxonomy): domain Eukaryota; kingdom Viridiplantae; phylum Streptophyta; class Magnoliopsida; order Canellales; family Canellaceae; genus Warburgia; species Warburgia ugandensis. The sequence goes on from CP141134.1 coordinate 71,933,221, forward strand.
ATACTCTGACTTCCCCTTATATAAAATCTTTTCCACCTTCAGTGAATGTGCCTCTCCTACAAGTTAAGCATGAAAATAGAAACTAATCATGGTGCAGTCAAAGGAAAAAGAAGTTTGCACTCAAGCATGGTGACGAGAAAAACATCAGTGTTGAACAAACAAAAGATAATTTCAACCGAATCATTTCAAAATAATATACTGAAGATTCACATGAACTTGACATGTTACAGACCTTGAAGGCCCTATATCAGCCACTGAATGACCTATATTTAACTAACTTGTGATCCAATACTAGGATGAGGCACCGGAGAGTTAGGTGTCTATGTCATATCGGATGCTTCCGAAACAGATACATACTGTTTTGGCTGATATGTTGAACTACAGTTTTAACCAACAATTAAGCACACACCACAGCAATAACTTGCTTGACACCTGGAATCAAGGCCTACAGCTATCTTTTGACCTTCTGATGCTAATCAGATACAAGAAGAAATATTCCATTTCAATGTCTGAGCCAAAATAAGAGACAAAGTTTTCTCAGCTGTTGCAGTCGCATCCTTTCACAAAGCAATCGATCTAAAATGACCAAGCAATGCGGTGTCTCTTAAGGTTAACGGCTTCTTTCACTATGGATACTTCCACAATTTGAAGCCAATGGGATGGTTAACATGAAGGTGATGGAAGTTTAAGATCAGTTTAGAGAATACATCACAGAATTTGACATTTCCCTGCCAAGGGCTATAACACACAAAACTACTCTAAATGAAGAAACAGCAAGTTAATAAGATATCATAAGAAGTAAAATGATCACAACCCTTTTATTGCAATCTTGTTAAATTCTCTAGGTAAGAAACAGAACAATATTTAAAATAGGATCTGATATATATTTATGATTGCATGGCAAAGGACATACCAGGCCACATAGGGTTATTATAATACAGGACCTTGTGGGCTGCATATGCAACAAAAAGCCAAAATAACAGACTCTGTCAGAAACCAGCTCACACGATGAACATTTCAAACATAAAAGAACCAATTAAGCAATAAAATGACCAGAATAGAGAAGAAGAAAGTTATTATTCTAGAAAAGAAGAAGAACCACGATAGGTAATGACCAGGTTCCGAGAACCACCCCGAAACGCATGTCGAGTGGCATATTGACTCGGGTCCTGGAGTTGTAGCCATTGCTTTCAAGCAACATGGAGGAATCACTTTCTCTGAACCATTAATCTCCTTCGCCATCGAAATCTTCTGACAATCCAAACCCTTTCCTGCACCGTCTCCTTCCATAGGTTTTTATTTCCTTAGCCGTCTCCAGCCTCTGATAAAAAAAAATAAAGAAAGAAAATTCTAAAATTATTCAAAAGGATAAAAAACATGTCCCAAATTGACAAGACAAATATGTTAACCAGAAAAACCAATAGGTTGTATGTATTGTAGAAGTTCGGGAAGAAAAATAAAACAAAATTTCTCCTCATTACATTTTCACTTACATCAGGAAAAACAAAATTCCTGCGAAGAAACAAGGTGAAAGAAAATTCATTTTTGCCCTATCAACAACTCGAATTCAGACCAAAACTGCCAGCTCAAAAAAGGAAAAAATCAAACCAAGACCATCATAAAAAGAGGAAAATTCAAAAAACAAATCCAACATGGATTGAACTGGAAAGGAAGATCAAATTTACAGCTAACATTCTATCAAAAAGCAGTAAATTGCCCCAGAAGCAACCCAGTAACCAACAAATAATCCATAACATCTTTCACTCAAGAAAACAGAATAAAATCACTTCTCGCAGAAAACAAAAGCCTCAAAATCATGCACAACACAAAAAGTTCAGATTTTCACAAAAGGCCGGCAAAAGATACATTTCCAGAGCTGCATTCCGAACATCAACTAGCTAAAATCATTTCCTTTAGAAAAAGGACGAACTTTTCTACACTAAACAGTAAAAAAAAATGCCTAACCTAAGGTTTCAGTAGACACCAAAATTTCAAGAATTTCAGGTCCTATGACATGATTTTAACACTGAAAACAACAACGATCACACTTCCACAGAAAATGATCCAGATAGAGAGAGCGAGAGACCTTCTCTTGCCTGGTTTTAATGGCTACTGGGTGGGAAATTAGGGTAAAGGAGTGGCTTCGGCGGAGGAAAAAAGAAGAAGAGATTTCTGTTCGAGGGGCGTTTTCTCTGTCGCGTGTCTACTTCTTCTTCCTGTTGTTTCTCGATGTTTGGATGGAAAATGGAGCGGGTGATTGAGTTGTATATAGTTTTCTACTTTTCCTCAAATTCCCGATAGGCCCCACTCCTCATATATATACACATACTGTTTTCACTATTATTGAATTCGAGAATTTGGAAATGCTAGTAAAAAATAGAAAGTTATTATTTTCTTTCTTTTTTTTTTCAAAATATGTGAAATAAAGTTCTTATAAAACAGAGGAATGCTAAAGAAACGTCCATTAAGTAAGAGGAGGGAAAATCTTCTAAATTTTGGAAATTTTAGATAAGAAAAAGAGTTTGGAGAGGCTAATAGACAGCTTAAACTACCGATAAATCGAGGAAAAGCAGCAACTCGAACCTGCAACCTCAACCTTGCTTACTTTACTTTGGCGAGAGACTTTTAAACAAAGACAAACAAAACTGTGTACTCTCTTTCCTTAGAGTGGTTGTCAAATTAAGACCGAATTGTGCATGGATAGGTGGTCAAGGTGGAATTTAATTTTGTCTTCACCAAACCCATTGAAAATTCATCGTGATAAGGCAACTAATAAAAATTTTAATTGAAAGTAAATTTCAGTGTTTGTGAAATCTTTTACAAGAGAAAAAGCAAATTGGAGAACGGATACGATAAAAACTAAATTTTATTCTTAGCCAAAGAAAAATGATTCAGTGATAAAGAAATACTGCATTCCACAAGTGGCTGGATCCTGCAATGTCCGCAGCAGAATTCACTTCCATCATGGCTGACGTTCTGTAGATTAAGATGGGAATTCAATTTTTACTGTACTTTGATCATCTCTTTTTTTCTTCTCTTCTTACTTAAAGTCTAATGCCGATGGTGGGGTCAAACTCTCAACTAGAAAGTTTTGTCAAGGACGAACGTTGTCCCTTTCATGGAAGACGAGCGTGATCTCCACCGTGCAAGTGGCATGTCAGGTACCGCAATTTGTGTGCAACAGAGGGTAAAGAATGAAGGAATATGAAAGACAGTTAATCGGTCACTGTTCCCGATCAAGACTTTTCACCTTCCCACGATGCAAAGCCTCTGATTATGTTGGATTAGAATGCGCCTGCACCTGTTCGAGGTTGCGCGGGTTCGAATCACCTCAACCTCCCCGTTCAAGGTGGATGTGAAAGAAGTAATTAGGTTCATATCTAAGCAAATTTCATGAAAAAAATGAGCAAAAAAAAGAGAAGAAGAAGAAAGAAAGAAAAAATGAAGGGTTGATTCTTCATCTGGCGACGATGGCGTTAATCCGACGATCTCAGCTATAATCAAGAAGTTACAAAGGTTTGATCAAAAAGTGTACGAAGAGTTAGATTTAACGGTAATTGTTGGGACGAATGCAAGTTTTTTTTGTAACATATTTAGTAATTATATTGAAGGGCGTCTTGACGCAACGGTAGAATTGTCGTCGTGTGACCTTGAGGTCATGAGTTCAAGGCATGTAAATAGCCTCTTGCAAAATACAAGGCAAAGCTGCGTACTATTGATTCTTGTGGTCCACCTCTTCTCCAAACCCTACATACGAGGAAACTTCATGCTCCAGGACTGCCGTTTATTTAGTAATTATATTTTAAGTAAGACCTAAGGGGGAACATTCCACTTTCCTTACTCTAATTATTCAATGATTTTAGGTTTCTAGATATTAATAAGCTCATGAAACATGATTCTTTGGATAATATAAGAAAGAAATTGCAACTTATTGTTTGCTAAATATGTTTCAGATTCTCTTTAAGGTTACCTATAGCGTCTAAGGGGCAGTCCCGGTGCATGAAGCTCCTGCCTATGTAGGGTCCGAGGAAGGGATGGACCATAAGAGCTTATAGTAGGCAACCTTATCTTGTATTTTGCAAGAGGCTGATTCCACATCTTGAAAATGTAACCTCAAAGTCACATGACAACAACTTCTAACAGTGCGCCAAGGCTCCCCTTCTACCTATACCATCTATATAAATGAAATTATTAATCTCGTTCAAACTGTCAATGAATATAAATATAAATTTCCATCTATGTATAAACACCTTGTCTTTGTAGTTTGTTTTTATATGCATAGAACATCTTATAAATAAATAAATATAAATATAATTTACTGTATCATTCCTCTCTCGCCTAATATTATTGCGTCTAGTAAGTGATCTACCCTCTTTACCATATTATATATAATTTTGGAAACTGCATTTCTCTCCTTAGTTTTTCATCCAACCTTTCCTATTTTCTCTCCAATTTTTACTCAAATCTTCTCTTTTAAAGTTTTTTGTTTTACAAGTGAAGAATTACAAAACGAATCACTCACATACTCTTGCTCATACAAACTCTCAAACCCAATCACAAACCTATGACCAAACATATATATATATATATAGCGTAAACGAAACTAAAAAGAAAAAAAGAAAACATTTACGATATGGTGTGTGGAAAAAGGGGAGTTATAGCAAATTCGAATTCAAAGAAAAAATTCGATCCATAGCACCTATGTTAACTTTTCTGTATGAATATGAATTGCATCCAAGATAACTCAAGAGAATTCCTATCATATCAATAGTAAACAAAATAATAGTAAATTTGCATTATGCATAACTAAAAATAACAAATAAATAAGGAAAATGAGAAACTACTCTTTATGGGTGTCACAGTAGCCCTGTTTGTGATATTCCCATTTATTATTTTGGATATTTACAATTCTTTCTTTTTACTAGATGGAATTTCAATGAGTTAATTAGGTCCATACGAATGATAAAGTCCTAGTTTCAATATAAAAATAAAAAAATCACTTAGGACTCGGATTTATAGGCCATTTCGGTAGTTTGACCGTGGAATTTCATTGTTTTGGTATTTTTGGAATATGAGTGTGTTAATTACAGCTATTGTTGCAGGTGTAAGGAGTAGCTATCATTTCGTTTGTCTTTTTTTACTTTTTACATTTTCTCAGCCAATCAAGGCGTAGTTGCTGCCCATGGCTGCACTAATCTACTATTATTACCTCTCTCCAAGCTTTAGTTGTCTACAACCAACTGTACTAGATACTCATTGCCTCGACATACATGTACTATTATAAATTATGTAAATTATGGATACTTTGATTCTCATAATATGCTCCGAGTGTGAAAACCTTAGGCATGTAAATTTCACTATTTACCCTACAAAATATTAGTCAAAAAGTGTACAGATTACGTTGTGAATCACGTTCATGCATAGCCTGCGGTCTTTTCATTAGAAAAGAACTTTCTTATGTTCTTTCAAAAGCTCATCATTTGGAACTTCCTTTTTCTGTGGGACTAGGCCCATCTACTTGCGTACTAATCACACCGCCACAGAACGTGCTTCAAAGTTTCCTTCGGGATCCCCTGTATAGCTTTGTCCCCAATATCAGCCATATAATTGGCAATGACAGCACTATCAAGCAACCATAATTAAATACTGACATAGTCTAATACACCGGAAGAATATAATGATGCTCCTAATAAAAGTCTTTATAATGCTAAGAAAGTCATTATCAGATGAGTACAAGACAAGAATCCTAAAGAGATTTCCCATTTTTTAGAGATTAAAACACTAATTCAGTCTTTTTTAATGAATTTATAATTATGTTATCAGTCTAGTAGGGAAATATGATACGACACGATAATATGACTCAACCCGAACATGAATTTGGCGGGTTAAGATCGAGTCTTATTGTGTTTGTATCATTTTCGCGTGACATGCCAAAAATCTAGTGATTGGTGCTTAGGACTAAAGTATCGGAGAAAACTCAAACAGTGAAATGTCAAAAATTAAAATTTACATTAAAAAAAAAGTAAAAAAAAAAAAAGAAAGAAAAAGAGAAACTTAAAAATAGAAGTAAAAAATACTAAGCTAAAAAGAAGAAGAAGTCTTGAAAATCAAAAGACGGATTTTAAATGAAAGAATCTAGAAAACTTTATAAAAGACAGGTCTTAATAAAAAGAAGGATCTTTTTAGAATATGATATGGCTCGTGAAAAATACAGGTCTGTATAAAAAAACAACACAAAAGAAAAGACAGAGTTTTTTATCCGATGTATCACATCTAAATTAAGGGTTATGGATCATTTTAATGTCATATTCGCTGGGCTCAAATCAAGTATCGCTTTCTAATCGATCGGTTACTTATCCTACACGTGTTTACCAAACAAAACATAAATTATCAGAAGATGCTCAGTCGCTTTATGTGGAAGACACAGACAGCAAGCGATGGCATCTGTTTGTGATGGTTCTAGCAAATTAAAACGTGCTTTCCATTTTAGAGGCGGCTTAAAAAAAGGCAGTCTGTGTGCACAAAGCTCTCGTCTATGCGGAGTTCAGGAAAGGGCCAGACTACAAGGACCTATAGTATTTCACAATCAGTTTACAGAGAGCAATAACTTGAACCTGTGACCAAGTGCCAATAGCTAATACGAGGGGAAAGGAGGACCCATCCCAACGTATGCAACTCTCGCTCTCTTCACTTTTTTTTAATACACCTGGTTCATGGTTTGAGTATACTGACTGGAGACCTAAAATTACAAAGCAAGCTCATTTTATGGAGTTTTTTTTATGATCTAAGTCGTTCATTGGATTTGCCCTCCCTCAAAATGAGAGGGTACCCAAAATATCATCTAAAGGTATTTCCATAATGGGCCATCATGGCTGAGATGTAGATGGTATTCAGCTGTACTAGAGCATAGACACTAAACACCATCCGTATTTCAGCCATTAGAGGCTCACCATGAAGATTTTTGGTATTCTTCTATTTCGAGGGAAGGCAAATTTAATGAACGGCTTGAATCATAGAAATTTTTTATAAACTGGGTCCACTCTGTAATTTTGTGTCTCCATTACTCCCAAACATGCACCGGGTGCACCTGAAAAAAGAAAAGAAAAACCACCCTCTCTTTAGAATTTTTTCCATACATAAATATGTATTAAAGAAAAATAGTGTTTAAGCTCAATTTTTTGCATGTTTCGTGGACATTCATATGATTTTTCTTTAATTAGATTACCTAATTATCAAAGCTCACATTTATTGAGAATTTTTAAGGTCTTCATTTTTGTGCTTTTATAGTCTTAAAATTGAGGCTAAGATGGTTTTTTTTATTTTACCCAGTCTATTATAAGTGGTGTGGGACCCACGTACTTTATAATAATAATAAAGGAAAACAAAAAATTTGAAAAGAATAAAAGAAGGGTTTCATCGTTTTGCTGAGTTAGGGTAACCAAGAGTGTGCCGTGGCAACAAATAAAAAGAAAGAGTGAAAAAGATTTGTGAGATTGGGGTTTTAGCTTAGGGAGAGAAACAATCTATCAAGATCGGATGATTGTTTCTTCTCCGATTTTGATAAAATGTTGATATGTTGTTCTTCTTGATGAGCTCTACATTTTGAATGGTGTGGATCACTGAAAGGCTTTCATTTTTTGTGTTTTTCTTGTATATCTATCTTTGTGAGATCTTTCCATCTTTTCTGTACATCGTTGCATACCACTTTTGGATGATGTCTTGTTTAGCTTGTTAAGTTGATATTGACATTGTTTGTTAATTGGGATTGCCTCTAATAGTGCTAGGGATGAACTTTTATACCCATTAATTTTATTAGTGGAAGATCTTGGCTGGACTAGGTCCTATGATTTTTCTCTTCACATCGAAGAGTTTTCCACATAAAAAATCTGGTGTTCTTGTGGTTGTAATTTGCTATTTTATTTTGTCCATTTTAATTTTTTCATTAGAGGGGAAAAAGGTTGACTAGCAGTGTCATTGTGTACTATGGGCGTGTGTTGTTTGTTTGTGTAAGGCCTTTTTTACCCGAAAACAATAAGAGGAAAAAATGAAGGCCTTAGGAGAAATAAATTTTAGTACCATGAACATAGTTCTTATGCTAACTCCGCATCCAAGTTCTGTGAGAGCGAGGAGGGGACCACGACACCTTTGAAGGACAGGGGTCCAAAAATGTGTCCCATGAAAAGAAGAAAATCAGGTTTGTTCTCCACAGTCATACTAACCAAACCTGTCTAACGTTTTAGTCACTCCATCTATTAAAAAAAGAAGAAGAGGGCAGCATGAAGCTCCTGCATTGCATATGCAGGGTCCAAAAAAGGAGCAGACTATAAGGGTTAGTAGCATGCAACCTTACCTTGCATTTCGTAAGAGGCTGTTTCCACAGCCTCAAGGTCACTCCATCTATTCTCATTCGAAAAATATTAGGAACCACCTTTGTCCTTGGAATTTCTTATCTTCTAACACAAAAGGAGCTCCTTGTGGTTCAGCTGAAGAAATAGCAGCTCAGAGTAGAGGGTATGGGTGAATCATCAATGTAGCAATCAAAGAGGGTATTATATAGTGGGTGAATCATCAAGAACTGTGGGTCTCCACCAGTTAGAGAACCCTATCAGATCACCGCTGCTCGACGGAATGGCTACAGTGCAAAGGAGCCAAATAAAGCCAAGCGCATAAGAGAGTACTAAACCCAAAATCATCACATGGCAAGTAAGGCCATTCTCATTTCACGTAGATATTCTTTGTCAGGTTCCTTCCCTGCCAAATTTTATAAATGAGCGAGATTTCATGGAATGCCAGAGGGGTGGGCTGCACAATTTCTTGGCAAAAAGTTTAGTCATGAACAAAAAGCCGGGTGTCATTTTTTGTCTGAAACAAAAATTTTAGACCCAAAACATATTTTCCATCTAGTTTTGTCGTTCCTTTGGAGGGTCTCTCTGGAGGCCGCCTTCTCCTTTGACGCAGCACCAATTCCATTCATATTGAGTCCTTCTCCCAACTTAAGAGATGGAATTGAACAACTTTTGGCGACATTAAATGCAAGGTAGATACACTCTTCAATGAATTGGATGTGATCCAGATCCGAAACACTGGCACTTGCAAATCTCCACGCTGATCTTCTTCAACAAAAGACCCACTGGGCACAGAAATCAAGGAGTTAATGGTTAACTAACACAGTGAGACCTTAATTCCAGGTTCTATCATGCTGTCACAAATACTAGGCGAGCAAGATCAAAGCTTTGAGCTATCTAGAATGACCAAGGTCAAACAGTACTTAACAAGATATCTCAGCTTTTATTCAAGCCCATTTTGTCAAGTTTTTTGAAGGTTCATCGGACATCCAAATTTCACTCCTCCCATCTGATTAAGCAGAAGGTGCAACTCCAAGCCTCCATTCCGGAGCGTCAAATAGCTTTGTTCTCAAAGAAATCATCAAAATCTCGGGACCATGTGGTCTCAATGTAATGTTCTTCAAAGCTGCTTGGGATAAAGCAGGCCTTCATTGTCCTCGTCCCAAAAGTGCAAGGGGGTAGATCAGATTTTTAAATTTAGACCAATTAGCCATTGCAGTGGTGGGGAGTCTCGGTTCAACATTAGAGTTGTCGTGGTGTGACCTTGAAATCATGGGTTCAAGGTGTGGAAACAGCCTCTTGCAAAATGCATGATAAAGCTGCATATTATTGACCCTTGTGGTCTGCTCTTTCCCGGACCGCACATACACAGGAGCTTCGTGCACTGGGGCTATGCTTTTTAGCAGTTGCAGTGTTATCTATAGGATCCTTGCAAAGTTCATGGCTAATAGGCTTAGACCACTGTTATTCTCTCTCGTGAAATCCTCGCCTTATTGAAACTTTAGAAGAAAAGTCAAGGTGGAAATGTGTCTTAAGATGGACCTCCATGAGGCTTATGATAGCCTTAACTGGAATTTCTTTTCCCAAGTCCTCTGAGCCTTTCGGGTTCAATCCTAAATATATCTCTCCTGTTATGAGTTGCATCTCCACAGTTGGCCTGCTCAGGAAGACCATCTATTTCTCCTGAAAGGATCAGTTGAAACTCTTTAATTGTTTCTGCGAGACCAACGTATTTTCCTGGAGAACCAGTAAATACTTGTGCTACGAAGAAAGGTTAAGTTTTTTATGTTAGCCAATGGAGACTGCAACGGAGATCACTTATGGTCGCACCTCTTTGTTTTGTGTGTGTAGGTACTCATCCCTCAGCTTACACCAAGCTACTGAGGAGAAAATTCTTGGCCTACTAAAACTTTTCAGACATAATCTAACTATATCTCACCTTCTTTATGCAGACTATTTGCTCATTTTCTCACCTGCATCCATAGAGGATTCATTGAAAATCAAACACATCTGAAAGTTTTTGGTACTCAGTCTGGACTTGTGGCAAACCCAAACAAATCATCGATCACTTATCGGCCAATGTCTCATCTACCCGTCAACAGTTTCTTAAGATACACTAGTTCCTGTACCAAGATAAGTACTTGGGACTCCCTCTCCTCAATTCCAGGCTCTGTTCAAGTCTTTTGGGTAATCAAGGATAGAATTATTTCATGCCTCCAAGGTTAGAAGTCTCAATTTCAGTTAGTAAAAGATGTTACAAAGTGTCCCCCAAACAGGGCCTTTTCCTGCTTTTGAGTTCCCAAATTAGTTATGTCCCAATGTGAACAACTTCAGAGGAACTTCGTCCAGAAGTCGGGAGGAATAGACAAAGGAATGCATTTGGTCGTCTGAGAGGATCTTTGTAAATGCAAGTTGGACGGGGACTTGGTATCCGAAGTCTCTCAGGGGTTCACAAAGCTTTCCAAGCAAAGTTGGGGTGAAAATTCCTGTTGAGTGATGATTCAATTTGGACACAGTTGGTCAGGGCCAAGTACCTTTCCAAACAGCCTTTTTTGTTTATTTTAATGCAAAGGAAGGTCCGTGGATTCTATAACCTGGAAATCCATTCTAGCAACTAGGGCGTTTCTTAGATCAAGGACCCGTATGGTGCTTGGATCAGGAAAAGATACTGATTGTTGGAAGGACACCTGAATAAGAGGCCAACCCCTTAACCTCCACAGAGTTAATATTTACCTTTGAGGTTTCTGACATTATGGGACAAGGCTGCTATTGAAGCCAACAAAGGATTCAACATTGGCAACAACAAATTATGTGGAGAAAGATGGGCCTGCCACTGTCAAATTAATATATTACATGGGCTACCGGGTGGCCTGTGACGTCGTCTTGAAAATATATGGGCCTCAAAAAGGCCAACCTAAAGTTGAGACCTTTTTTTGGCTGTTGGCCAGAGGGAGACTTCTTACCCGAAACCTCACAATTGGGGTCCAAACACTACACACTGTGGATGTCCATTGTGTCACAATCACAATGAACAAATTTTTAAATCATCTTTTCCTGTCAAATTGTCTGTCCATTATGAGAGAATTTATAAAGTAATCTCAGATTGTTCCACCACCTCTCTCATCCTCTGTCGAACTCATTAAGTTTCTCCACAAAAATCACTTCTCTGGTTGGCAGGGTATCCTTTTCAACCTTGCGGGCTCCTATCTAGCAGAGTCCATTTGAATTGCTAGAAATTTCACTGTTCATTCTTTTGCAAAATTCCAACAAGAACGTAATTTGCCATATACCATTACTTCTTCCTAAGAAATTTTAAAACACCAGTCACTGTTCCAACCTTTGTTTTCTAGCCTAAAAACATTTTCTTTACAGGTGGAAACACATGGGACTTCGACTACACTGTTCCTAAACTGAATTTTGACGGAGCTAGCAAAGGAAATCCAAGCAACGTCGCTATGGGAAGACTCATCCAAGACTTCATGGGATGAGCAATGGTATTTTTGGCTTACAACTTGCTCAGGACCTTAGCTTTCAACACGTATGGGTCAAAGGAGACTCCCAAATCATGATCAAACTAATACAATCCCTTCAGACAATAGTTATAGTTCTGGGAACGAAGGAGATGATGGAGCTGCATTGGGAGACATAAAAGATGATGAAAGCAATTCAGGAGGACCACCCCCAGATTTCCCTGCACACTGTAATAACATCTTTCAGGAGGGAAACCAGTATGCTAATCTGTTGGCCAGCTCTGCAAGTGTACATTTTGGAACTTTTGTTTGGACGGATTCCTTTTCAGAACTTTTTTGTTTAATTGTTTTCAATGATGCTTGGGATATACTTTACCCAAAACATTGTAACTCTCCGCTTGCTGTTAATTAGGTCTTCTTTTTTTTTCTTTTTAAAGGAAGAAGATTGAGGCTGAATCCTATGAATATCTTGGATAGATTAAAAATATACAAAAATAGGGCATATGAATAGATGAAATATATATAGGGCCATATGAACATTTTATTTAAATGAAAAATATAAAAAAAATAGGTCCAAACACTTTTTATGCAATACATATTAATACATGCGCATGTATGATAGAAATCTCTTACTCTCGTCTGTAGTCATTACGCTGCAGATGCACATATTTTCAAGTACTGATCACCCTTCCCAATCATCCAAATTGATCGTCTAACTTCTTTCTTTCTTTTAATTCTTTTTGCAGTAAAAATTGAAAGCCCCGTTTCAAATTTTCAAATAGATAATTCTTTTGAATTACTAGCACACAAGGGAATACCGGAATATATCTGTTTTGCGCCATAATAATGTCGCTTAAATTATGGAGATCTATACATATTAGTACAGTATACCAAGGTCCTCAGCCAGAACTATGTGGCTCGTCTATGCTTTCTAAGATGTTGCCTGTGACTCGGCATGGAAGAAAAGGGCGAAAATGCACACTTTCGTGTTCAGACAAATACTCTTTGGAGGATGATTGATGAATAACGGATTTACCAAAATTAGGAAGGGGTTTGACACAAAAAAGGAGTCCCACATCAGTAAATAAAAAGCAACGGAAGGATATGTTAGAATAAAAAATAAAATAAAAAAGTTTTGGTGGATAAATGGTCGACTCGTTAAGAAATTGACTTGCTGCGTTAAATCTAAAAAATACATTAGTAAAATATAATTTCCGTTAACCACTGCCTTGAGCCTTCTCTCCACAACTGAGACTCGTGTAACAGTCAAAATATGCAATTATGCGTATTTAAGAACAAACCATTCACAAATGAAAGTCTTAGAATCATCCGATGGACAAATTTTGTATAGACTATTCAATGATGTATTCTTATTTAGATATATTATCCATCCACATAAACGGAGTCTTGGCACAACAGTAGAATTGTCGTTGTGTAACCTTGAAGTCACATATATTAAGGTATGGAAACAGTCTCTCGCAAAATGTAACGTAAGGCTGCCTAATATCTCTGGACCCTGCATATCTGGGAACTTCCTGCATTGGGGTGCCCTTACCCATATATACATGCACGTTCAAAATTTGTGGTCAGGAAACAGGTTGTGTAAATCATGAACTACGTATTTCTGCCCTATTTGATCCTCTTGGTCCCACCCTCAGTGGATAAGAAAACCTTTTGATAGCCACCTTCAATTAAGATTATGCAATAAGCATTATTGATTCTTTGTGCATCTCATCTTTTGGATAATATCTTCGCCTAAAAGAAATGCTTGGACTGCATCTCTGATACTGATCCTAATGAACGAATCACTCCCCGTACATTTGGCACACCTTTTAGCATCAAATCCTGATCAGTGGCTCATCAAGTGTCCACCGTCTTAAGTTTTTTATGAGACTGCACCCTCTTATGTTTCTTTCACGATAAAGAGACAAGCAGAGAATTGGTGCCTTATCTTACACATCCTTTTCTCTTTATCAAGACTCTGAGGATCAAATGTGCTTCATCTGTCAGAAAGAAAAAAAAAGGGAAGAAAAACGACAGGCTCTAAGGATCACAATCCTATCTTAACAATGGAAAGGAGACACGGTCTGGGGAGGACAGAGACGGAAAGCGATGGCACCTTGTGTTCGTCATAGCAATTAAAAATGTGATCTCGAATGGTGGGCGCTTCTTTTCTCAGGCGAGCCTTTGGCTACTTCTGCCTTTTGTATTGTTCTTGTTTTAGTGCTTGGTTCACGACCATGCTTTCATAGGCGAATAAATCCCTAAGAATAATAGATTTTGGAACTTTATTGTGATGTTTAGTAGAAGGGGAGCCTTGGAGTTGAGGTCATGGATTTAAGGCTTGGAAACTGCCTCTTGCAAAATGTAACGAATAGGTTTGTCATTTGAAAAATATAAGTTGGCAAGCTTACAATTTGGAGTCCCCTTAACCAGCGTGTGTTCAACAAATGCCAGCGCAGTTGGTTGCAGAGAACTCATCGTGTATCTTAGAATACGTTTTGGCACAAGTTTGAGTTGCTGCTTGGGCTTTTGGTGATGGGTTTAACAGGACCTTCGATAGCCAGTGATTTGTAGATGATGTATAAGATTCTTGACGAACAGATTCTTTAATCTTTTGAATAAGATCCCCACTTAAAACAAGTAGTTAAGACTTACTGTTGCAAGTCGTGTCTGATAAGATCTTCGTTCTGATCCTTGGCAACTTTAGGAACAAACCATTGGCTCAGCCCACGCGGCACATTTTGTGTAGCATCAACACTACTGACCAATGGCTCATCAAGGATCCACGTCCGAGTTTCATTCATAAAGATAAATGGGCGAATTAAATCCTTATCTTAAGCATCTTTTTCAGTGATCATTTATTATGATCACATGTGCCTTTCCAGACAAAAAGAAAAAAAAGCCTTCCCAGACAAAAAGCCAAAAAAGAAAAAAAGAAAAAAGGATTCCAAGGTAGGTAGTTATGCATACGTTATTGCACTCGTAAAGCGGCATATGACAAATAGGGGTGGCAAATCATGCTTGTAAGTCATGTCGAAATTGACTCATTAGAGTATACAGATCAACACGTCATGTCAGAAACTTGTGACTCATTTATTAAATAAGTTGACAAAACACAACTTGTATAATGTAATTATGTAAATGAGTTGCGTGTCAAATGAGTCAAAAAGACCGATTAACAGGTTATGAGTTAGACAAATGAACACAACAGGTCAACATGGGTTGAACCCAATATGACACGATTTTTGAAATTGACACGAACATAATAAGACTCGATCCTAACTTGCCAAATTTGTGTTAAGTTTGTAACGTTATTGTGTCGGAATCACAAATTTGCAATATTCATGCAAATCCATTATCCCGTAAATGTGGTCCTATGGCATCAATTGAAGCCATTCTTTGGATTATAAACATGTCCCGGAAATTGCTCGGATGAGGCAACACTTACTCCAAATCAAATGCTACAAACGGAGAACAAGAGAAAAGTAAACAAAATCTCACATTGAATAGCAGCCATACATCTTGACGTCCACTCAAGAAAGCCAGAGCATTCCTATTTGTGTTAGGTGGACAAGATGAAAATCACACGTTAGATTGAGAAAATATTTATTTCCAGAGAAAAGGATAGCAAGAGATTTACTCTCTTGGTCGTCTTCTTCCTCTCATCCTGTTTCTTCCACCATTAGAGAGCCAATGAAAGGAAAGCAGATTGCATCTGTACCTCGTCCCAAGAACAAAAAAAAAAAGAAAAAAAAGAAGAAAGAAAACGATATTTCCTTGCTATTTGCTCAATGTGTCTTGGATAAGGATTTAATTAACTTTACAGCGCTAATGATTAGCTTAGGGTGCCAAGTATTCGTTATAAACTTGAGCTTTGCAAGTGAGCAACTCTTTGCGGTCAAGTTTACTGTGCGCCTGTGGTTGGCACTACAATCGGGGCTTCCTAACCAAGTGACATGAACCTGGACATAGACTGCAGGATTTGTAGTTCATCCGCACAAAAGTAGAGCGCAAGCTCCACTCCATAACAGGGCTTTATGTTCAATCCAAGAGTCATATCAAAGACTGAGGCTTTTTCTGGACCCGGAACACAGGGCTGAAGCGATGTTACACATTTTCTTTCCCAGAACATAAAGTAAAAGGGTAGCATCCGTCTGCGAAAACTCCTAGAAATGAACAGATCATGAGTTTATAATGTGCAGCTTTATCTTTTATTTTTGTTCTTATGTTTTGAACTTTGACCTTAAAGTCAACGACAACTTTACTTTACTGTTATGCAAAAAAAAAATTTCTTTTTTTCACATATAATCAAAGAATAAATAAAAAAAAATTGAATCATCATCTTTTTTGTATTCATCGGATTTTTGTAACTACTTATTCTCTCTTGCATACTCCCATTTTATGCACCATACTGCTATTGTTTGCTCTTGGTCCCTACTATTGCAATTTCTTCTCGCTTTTGTACTACCAAATCAGAAGCTCCCAGTACGAAAGAAAAGCAAGGTGCTGGTCCATTATTTGCATTTTTTTTACATGTCTAATACTCGTTTTAGGAGAAGGGGAGCCCTGGCACAACGATAAAAAGTTGTCGTCATGTGACCTTAAAGTTACGGGTTCAAGGCGTGGAATCAACCTCTTGCAAAATGCAAGGTAAGACCGTCTACTATAGGCCATTGTGGTCCGATCCTTCCTAGACCTCGCATAAGCGGGAGCTTCGTGCACCGAGGCTACCCTTTATCTAAGACTCATTTTGGCTTATTCAGATGGTCTCGGTATTAAACCTCATACCAAACGAAGGTCACTAGGTCCATCAATACTATGTGTCCTCCAATTATAAAATAAATGGTTCTTGGGTATTTTTTATTTTTAATCTACCAAAAAAATCCATTTAAAATCAAAAGACACCTATTCTTGATGAACCTAGAGACCTTACTTCTCTCTTACTTCCATTATCCTTCCCTCTTACTTTTTCCTTCTTCCATTATTCTTCTTTTCTACTTTCTATAACCACCAAGACATAAGACCATCTAACCAAGACATAGACTATCTAAGATATAGTGTCCCGATGCTTAAACCTTTTGTAAGTAATATATAAGTAGCTTCATTGGTTTCTTATTTTTTTACACTATAGTTTACTATTACTTGCTATTTTATTGCATGCTTTTAGTTGAATTTGCATATAATTTAGCATTGCAATTTAGGTTTACAGGGCCTTGGCATAATTGTAAAAGTTGTCATCATGTGACCTTGAGGTCACAGGTTCAAGGTGTAGAATCAGCTTCTTGCAAAATGCAAGATAAAGATGCCTACTACAAACCCTTGTGGTCCACCTATTCCCCAGACCCCGCATAGGTGGGAGCTTCGTGCATTGGGACTGCCCTTTTTTAGTTAGTGTGTGTAAGGTCATCTATCAATGTACCCTGACTTAACACTTTTAAAAGCCTAAGATGGAGAGAAATGTTAGGCACAGGTTGCTAAATCATATTCATCTAAAAACCCTAAAATGAGAGACTAAGTGGTAGAAGTGCAAATAGTGGCCCTGTGCTTTAATTTTCTTTTAGCATGTGCATCTGGTATGCCTAAAAAAGCATAGAATAATTCTCTTCTTTCTCTTTACCTGAGAAAGTGGGGAATAATTTTTAATCTCTCTCTCTCTCATGTGTGGCTCCTTTCAATGTTACAGTGATCTAATCTGTTCATCAAATCTGCCATGCCATGAGTACGGAAGATCTCATCTATTGGGCTCCTCTATGGTGGGCACCTCTATGGCAGCAAATCCAATGTCAACTTAAGCAGCAAACTCAATGTACATTTTAGTAAAAAGTTTATAAATGTTATCTAGAATGGTGAGTAATATACATTTAGGTAAATTATGTAAAGAACTTAAAATCTATCAAACAGAATAATTAATTAATATAAGATAAAAATATAAATCCTATATCATAAATTAATGAGCACTAATTAAAGTAGAATACATTATTTTTCTCCATGAGTTCATTAATACTGAAGAGGAACTTTGGTGCAATGGTAAAAATTGTCATCATGTGACTTTGATGTCACGGGTTCAAGGCATGAAAACAGCCTCTTACAAAAATAAGATAAGGCTGCGTACTACAAACTCTTGTGATCTGTCCTTTCACTAGATTTAGTGCATTAACACTATAATTTTAGGTTTCTTGTCTTTCATAAAATGCAACACCAAGACCAGACAAAGCCGAATATTTCATTTCACCAGGCGAAACAGAACGGCCAGAGGAATGGAATTGACAATATGATGCGGCTTACTGGTAAGCAACGTTATGTGCAAATGTTTCCTCTGTATGACACAGTTTTAATTTCAATACCAAATCATTATTCTCTGCCATATGGTTCTAACCCTTAGCTTAGCTATCGGAAGGAGGCAATCTATGATCTGAACGCTTCTGGTTTGTCGAATTAGCCATGAAATGAGGCCTCGCTCGGGACCCAGTCCATGCAATCACCTAAGATCGTTCCTCTGAAAGTAGAATGCCCTTTTCCAACCATCTAATTCTACTGGTAATTACATTTTGTAAAACTATAAATGCATATGGTCAGAATTTACAATGATAGATAAGTTCAACAGGTTGAAGAGGAGCCTTGGTGCAACTGTAAAATTGTCGTTATGTGACCTCGAGGTCACAGGTTCAAGGCGTAGAAACAGCCCCTTGCAAAGTGCAAAATAAAGCTGCATACTATGAATCCTTCTAATCCGTTCCTTTCCCAGACCCTGCATAGGCACAAGCTTCTTTCACCTGGGCTACCCTTAGATAAGCTCGGCAGGTTCATGTAGTCCATTTAGAAGGTGGGCACTGTCAATCTTAAGATAACGGGATCAGTCCTAGCTTATATCATGGAAAAATAAATAATAAATAAATAGTGGGTCCCATGCACATGTCCCTGGCCTAGCTCATATTGCCCAATTGAAGGATAGTGATCGTTGATCAATTTCCTGCAGATAGAAGATCATCGAGTTCAATGGGGGTGGTTCCGTGGTGATTTCAGCTGTTCGGCTATAGTCCAAGTAAGTAAGCTTGGGCTTTTGGTCCAAATGACTTAAATTTCCTGGCCCAATTTAAGCGGGAGATGAGGTCCAAGAGCGTAGATCAGCGAATGGATTTTGCGTGTATGGTTATATAAAAGTGGTGTGGGACCAGATTCAGACTGCTCATCTATGGTGGAGAATTCAGCTGCCTTCAATAACTAATTAGATTAGCCTACTCAGCCGGCGACGATGACTTAATTATGTGACAATTTCTTTCAAATCACGAACGTCAAAATGGGCCTGGTGAAGAGATCTTTATCTAGGATATTGCCTATTTAAGAAAGGTCGAAGGATGAGCGGTTTGGATTACCGAAATGTAGGCCCAACCTTTAGCTTTTAATACAAATTTGACGTTGGAAGGAAGATCTAATCCGTTCACCTTATTCAGCCTCCCTTACATTATCTATACCCCAAAATTATGACTGGTTTTCATTAGGTTAGAAAATAGGAATCGGTTTTCGTAAAAAGTGATAATTCCGGCAAAGAGTTGCAGGTGTAAAGTACAGACGTTTGATTTGCTAAGAAAATATTTCTGACAGTCATTTTTTGTAATTTTTTTTATTTTTTAATTTTTTTCAGCCAATCAAATGTTACTTGGTCCTTGCACTATGAAATAGTTGAAATTAAAACACCCTTGTATATACACGTGTGTGTGTGTGCGCGCGCATGGATAAGAATCAATCTTTTATGATCCTTAAAGATCATTGTCCTAATTTTTCATTTATGAAAATCAATCATCTTGCCTCCTACCTTTATTCTAAAGCTCATAATTATACTACATAGGACCCAAGAGGAATGCTGGCATAGATCGCAACATGTATCATCATCCACTTTTGTATGGTAGGCCTCATGTATCATCATCCATCGGACTTCCATAACTTTGGATATATGCTAATACCCAAATTCATGTCAAAATGACACCTCTCTTTCATCTTGCAAGATGCAGATAGTCCAAAGCTCTCCATAAACAACGGTTTGCATTTAAAAAAAGGCAGTCCGATGCACCAAACTTTCTCATATGCAGAGTTTAGGAAAGAGGCGGACCACAAAAAATCTATAGTGGGCAGTTTTACTATGCATTTTACAACAGGCTATTTCCACGCCTCGTGGCCTTCAAGTTATACGGTGACAAACTCAACCGTACAAGAGTGGAAGAATTGCACCTTTGCTGGGCATCCTCGCTCTCCATATACATGCCAGCATCCCTCTGGGACTTATTACACGCTACCACATGCTTGTTAGACTATATGTCGATCAATGAACAGTCTGCATCACATTGGCATCAGTTGGACGTGGTTAATCATGAGATTGCTCTGGTTCGGGCTAACCTCCCACTAATGACAGTGATGGATGGAACCGATCATGCGTATGACATGACGTACCACCGTCTTAGAATTTTCATAGGTCTCGCCAATCAAATTTGTGAAGATTGACGAGAGGAATCTACCCAATTATCACCTAATAACTGAAGTGGGTCCTGTAGTTTAGAAAGTTCCATGTGAGACGTCATCCGAAGTTTCTCCAACGAACGTATCTTGACCGGTCTGCTTGAAGTTTCATTTGGTAGAATTTGGCAAAAGACTTACTGTTGAGGACGGTGAATCGGTGCGAGCAGCTCATGCGATTCTTAGCACAGAAAGTCAAACGAGTAGGGTATCGGATGGTCCGTATCCCAGTTTAAACGCGTTTTTGGGATCTGCTCTTCAGAACCATCTAAACCATGATTTAGGCTTGTGATATTGCCTTAGTAAGGATTGTCCTTGTCTAGGCCTCATCTTTGGATGATCAGATTCATTTACCTTGTTCAGCCTCTTCTAGATTGGCTAGACACAAAAATTCATGATCATTGAATGATTTTATCTACACTGTTTTAACTTTTAAAATCATGAACATTGGGCCTTTCGAGTGAGAAAGCTAGAATTAAAATAATTCAATCTACTTGAATTTTTGCTGGTAGTCCAAACATGAGAGGCCTAACAAGCTAAAGGACAGTCTTGCAATCAGTCTAGATTGAATGTAATTGCTAATTGCAAATCCCCTTCTGTTGCTATCCCCCTCAATCACGGAACCTAGCCTTCCAAACCACAATGGCATGGCCGACGTATTGAGAAGATTAGACAATGGTCGGCAACTATCCCCGAATTCCTTTACTGAGCTTAAAGTGAGTTTTTCATACATCAATACTAGTCTAATATGAATGATATTTTTTATTTCATAAGAGATCCTAGTCCTTTATTTATAGTTCTTGCAAGTATTTCATATATTATTTCTTGTTTAAATTATTTTGATTAGGGGAGGCAAAATATGATACAACACGACATGATAATATGACTCAAACCCAATATGGATTCAGTGGGTTAGGGTCTAGTCTTATTGTGTTTGTGTTATTTTCATGTCAACCTAAAAATGACACACAAAAATCGTATCTTGTTCGGGATCTCACTTACAATCTTTAACCCTTCGTTGACCTATCTGACTTGCAACTTGTTAACCTGTTGTGTTGACATGTTTAACTCATGGCTCATTTACATGATAGTGTTACACAAATCATTTCATCTTGACTCGTTTAATAAATAGGTTGTGTTCAAGTCACAGGTTCTTGACATGATTATTAATCGTGTCTTGTTCATATATTCTAATGGGTCAATCTTGAGATAACCTACCAATACGATTTGTCGTCCCTGATTTTGATCATCAGATCAGCCTAATGTCTAGAAGGATTAGCTCATCTGATGCATGAGATTCTTGGAAAATGGCCGGTCTGAGGCAGTGGCAAGAAAATGAATGGTATTGTAACCCTCAAACATAGGGCTTGCATGTGTCATTAGTCCTCTCTCTCCCTCTCTTATATATTGAGATGCTTTCATCCATACTGTCTCTCATGTATGTTTATTTTCATCCAGGAGGGTTTCTGGCTTCAACTATGTTGAATCGGACCCACCTAGGTTACACCATCCAGCCTACAAGTTCCAGAAATTGGAACCCCACCAGCCGACTATTAGTGAGGTGGCTGAAGCCCGATGTTTACGTTGGTTCAATAGCTGTCACTTGTCTTTACGTAGTTATACTGTGTCAATGAGTTGGTGGGTGAGCAGTTAAGATCAAGGTCCGTCGTGCCCGCCTTGCTCTATATGCGGATCTTTCACACATCACTTTCTCCTCTCTCCTTCTCTCGTACATGCATTGACGTAGAAACCACTCCTTTCACACCCAAATGTGGATAGCTGTTATCTTCTCATTGGATCCCAAGCAGCGCATGAATAACTGCGACTTTTCCCGTCATCCTCAGGCTATGCTGTTTCCCATATCACACCTTCAAGCAATGTACTGACTTCTGATCAGGGATAACATGGACATATCGGTTAGACAAGTGCACCAACTGCCATGCACGAAGGGCCAGAGTTAATCCACGAGGTGCCTGAGTCTCTGAACCACACATTTCAGTGCCATGCCATAACTCCAGATCAAACAGCCGAGGTCTTAAACAGCTTTGATCTACAACTGCCCTTAAGCAATGCGCATGATCTTGCGCTGTCGTATTGTGGATGGCATGAGCATGTTTCACTTGGAAAAAATCGTCAGACTAGAGTACACAGTTTGATTATAAGTAAGGAAGACAAAAATACAACTAAAGACTATAACACGACTCAAACTTGATACGAATTTTGTAAGTTAAAGTTAAATTTTATTGTGTCAATATTATTTTTGGGACAATCCAAAAATCACACCCCTAAACTCCATATCACGTTATGGTTAATCAATTTTGACCTATTTGATTCGCAATCTATTAACACATTGTGTTAACCTATTTGACTCATAACTTGTTAACCTTTCATGTAAAAAATCATCCTATATTTTATCTAAATATAAGAAATTTTTTAATAAACCAGTATATACTATTATAAGAATATAAGATTATTTTTAAAAATCATCTTATATTTTTATAAATGTTACGTCAAATCTATTGACATATTTTGTGTCTATCAAGGCATGACTCCACTGCACTCAACTCGATATAGCCGGCAAACAAGTCAAAAGGCTTTGATCGAGGCTTAGTTGTGGGATAGTGTAAGCTCGCCATTGAAACCCTTTGATATAGGCTTGGGTTCGAAAGGACCCAATTAAAAGATATTTGATTTAGTAAGGGCTTGGGGTTGTCATCTACATCTTCCTTTTTGTTAGTTTTGAGGGGCCATGTTGAACCCTGACACAGTACAAATATTTATTATGAAACATTTAGGCATCTATAGATAGCTGCTTGTTGAGCTTATGGATTAACCCATTGGCTTTTTTTATATTTAGACCGTTGTCTCTGGGGCTTGAGTGCATCTTTTTCTTGATTGATTAAATTAGTGAAGTGGCTAGTCTTATGTAATTGGATAAAGCTACAGGAGCTAGTTGGCTGTATACTATGGAAGAATGACAGATGAATCAACAACGGATAAACGGGCAAGGTCAATTTTAATAGTATAGCAAAAGCAAATAACTAGTTCTAACTATAACTAAAGGCTCAAGTAAGCTGTCAATTTATTAGTGAATAAGATCAATGATTATATCTCTACCTCTCTCTAGCACTATGAATCCAAGCCTATCTAGATAGATGTTCCAATCCGCGAGATAAGATTTTCCTTACCACTGTAATATAAGATAGTTTTTTAAAACAATTTGTGCCACTACTTACAACTATTAATCCCTAAATTGGATAATAATTGTCAATTCGGTTGACCAAGGCCACTAATCTACTAAGCAACAAGTGAAATAGAAGATAATCTAAGCTACTACTTAACCAGCCATTATCATATTAAGAAATAACTCTTAGCATCTATATTCTTAGCAAATATAAGATAATTTTTCAAAAATCCTCTATTAGATAATTTTTTAAAAACCATCTTATATTTTTATACCAATATAAGACTTTTTTGAAATTTTATTTTATATTTTTTATAATAATATAATATTTAAAAAAATCATCTTATATTCGTTATAATATAAGATAATTATTTAATATAAGACAAATTTTAAAGAATGACCTTATACAGTACATCTCTCTAACCACGTTAAACGAGTCACATTGTACCAACTCATGTTAAACGAGTCATCATAATAAGTCAGTCTCGACGCAATCCAGTACAAATATGACTTGCGAATACAATTCGCCACCTCAATTAAAGGCCTTCCATAGTTAGGATAAGCCTTTTGGCTCATTTTCATAATCTTGAAGGCCTGACACAAAAGACTAGACTACCACAGGGCTCGTCCTAGCTCATCACTACCATTGGCTAAAATATACATGTTGACGTCATTCTGGAAAGTGAGCCCCACTTGCGCTCTCGCCTTCCTACATGTACATTTCCAACGCACCATGCCTGGCTTCACTTGCTGCGACCTAACCCATACACACTGAGCCTAAATTCATGACCCATTGGTCGACAAGCACAACCAAATTTTGTGAACTTTTTCTTTACACCCTTTGATTTGTTTTGGACATTACATCCTTAAAATTCATGAAATAACAACGAAAGAAAGAACAAAGATACTCAACCAAACAAAAAGATCCACACTTCTACTTTGTCGTGTCACCTTGGCTTGTTAAGTTCCACCAGCACCACGCTTATATTATCCCTGCTCCCTCTGCTCATTGCAAGTTCTGCCAACAAAGCCGCAGCCCCAGCAGCTGCAGTACCATTTACATTAGCCGTAAACTTCTTCGGCCCCTGACCTGCAAGACACCGCCTCGCTACGTCGCATGCCACCTCGTTAGACATGACATCCCACAATCCGTCGCTCGCTAGTATTAAGAACTCGTCGCTGGTGGTCCGCTCGCAGATCGTCACCTCCGGTTTGCAGATCACGTAAGGTTTTAAGTAATGATCTCCTGCAATATCTTCACGTCAGTCTAAGGAAGACCGATGTATTAATCAAGATGTATACACGTTGAACGATTATTCCACCGGCAGAAGTAGAGAATTGTGTTAAATTCATTGAAGGTGGTAAATGGCTGCACATGCTGGTGGTACTTCTTGTCTGTACTCTACACATAAAGCAAATACAACGTCCCCATCTTAAGGCTCATAAAGAGATGGGCACATTTTAAAGTTTCAAACGATCAACCTACCAAACTTGGTAGAAGCTAATCGGAGACGTCTCAAACATTTCAATTGAAATTTAGATGAGAGGAAAAAAGACAGGCAGGTCCGGTACACAAAGCTCCCGCCTATGCAGGCTCGAAGGAAAGGATAAAGGGTAGACCACAAACGGGCATGGATCCTACAAAGGTGCAGCCTACAGGCAAACCACAAAAGGCAAAGGCAGGCTGGTTTATAGTAAGTTTTACCTTACATAAGTTTAACAAGAAGCTGTTTCTATTCCTCGAATCGGTTGGACCGTCGAAGACAATTTAGATGAGTACTTTTGAAATCCCTACTGTCCCTGCCCACAGCAGATTTACATAATTCTAAAGGTCTCTCAGGGACTTGCTAAAGGATGGTTGATTAGGCGACGATAAAACAGTGATCGTCTTAACTTGTGGGTGTTGGCAGGGTCTCTAGGTGAGCCCTAGCGATCAGTCTCGACCATTGGACCTCTATCTCATTCTGAGTTTTCCTTCTTACCTTTTGATTTTAAGCAATTCATCGATGGGTATTAATGACATATTTGATTTTAAATTTCAAGGAAAAAAGCAGTGATTGTTTATACAGACCGATAGATCTCGAAGTAGCGAGGACTCCTAGGACCCGGTAGCCATCCCAGTTAATGACCCGGCCACCAGCTGCTTCCACCCTCTCGAACTCGTCTGGCCTGTCAGGCTACGCAAGAAAAAGTCCCCGTTTCAACTCAATTGCAGGTAAAAACTAAGGGAAAAAGCCATAACGCAACGCAAAGCATACCATCATGACTGCAACCAAGTTCATATGAATACCAAGAGCCCATGAATCATAAAATCTGAACAAGAAAACGAAGGTATAAAAAAAAGAAAAAGAAAAAGAGGACGAACTCTTAAATACCTCGATTTTTCAACCTCGGCAGAACAAAAGAAATCATAAAACCCAAAATGAAAAAGTGAAAATTGTCCGTCCAGCATGGGTAACGCATAATGGAAAAGTGATAGAATATACAAGTACATGAGAAGGGCAGGAAGCGTCGAGGAAAGTTCGTGGATTGTCACATTCTCTGCATGCATGCCCACGTCCGGCGAAGACAAAAATGACACGAGTTAAAAAGAGCGCGGCGAGGCAATGCAAGTAAAGGTTTGAAGGACTACGCAGAGGAATAAGATTCATGTAGCCAAACCGTTAATTGTGATAAGTCCCCTACTCTTATCTCCCACATATTTAGGGGAGCTTGAGTGATTATCCTACTAAAAAATAAACTAGCTAGTTGAGCCAATCTATCAATCACCACCAAAGAAAATGGGCTCATATGGAAGTTGTCAGAACTTGCAAATTTGATCCCTAGGAAACATAACTACAGGCAAAAGACCATATTCATGCAATTATCAATTATAGACTTAATTATTGGTACATTAGCTAAAGATCCTTAGGAGTGTTGCCTAAATGTCTTTAAAATCACGTCAATTTCCAAAGTCTTAATATCTCAAAATTCACCTAACTTTCCCAATAGGCCCCACAAATAACATTCATTTTGACCACAAATCGACTGCCCAATATACCTACCATGAAATTAGCAAATATCACCTTACACGTAACGCCTAGTACACACCAATAATTTCATATTAAACTTTGATTAGGTAACTATCTAGCAAATCCACCCAACTTTCCCAGTGGACCCCACAAATTCACCCAATTTTTTTCACCAAATTGCCCCTGCAAAAATAAGCAACTTTTGAAATTTACCACGCAAAATACCCCAACTTAAACCATTTCTCCGTTTACTAAACTATGCAACTACCAATACGTCAAAATTATTGTTATCGGATTACTTCTTTTTTTTTTTCTGTTTTTTGCAAAAACAACAAAAAATTAAGATGCATATGAAAATTCAAGATAATACTTTTTGAACGAAACCATTGAAAATATGAAATCACCTTATGATCACGAGACAAGGGCACCGCCACCCCTCCCCGCGAAAGGACAGCCCTGGAATCTCCGCAATTCGCCACCACCACATTTTCCATCCCCACCAACACAACCACAGCCGTCGATCCAATCGTCTTCATCGAATCTCCCGCCGTCAATTTCTCTTCCTCCCCGCCAACCTCCTCATCCATCTTCGCAAAACATCCCTCCATAATCTCCTCCCAATCTAAATCTCCACCATTCCACTCCTCAACTTCCTTAGCCAAAACCCTATGCAGCCGATCCCGACACGCATGCGCCACCGAATACCCACCGTGTCCGTCATAAACCCCAAAAAAATCGTACCGGCACCGTTTCACATCTCCAGCACCTATGAGTCCCGGGGCTACCATTACGGCATCCTCCATCTCCCTCCTCCTCCCACAAACAGACACCGATCCGTGCGACAAGCACGGAACGTCCGTCAAATCCTCGCCGTTAACCTCTCCACCGGCCACCAATATTCCAATCTGAATATTCCCATCGGAGATTCCTTCGAGATCCGAAGAAGAAGACGACGACGACAAAGAAAAAGAACCACTATCCGAGCTGTCTGTCTCTTTCGGGTGAGTCTTCTTAGCGCGCCTTTTAGTCCCCGCGGAATCTTCATCATCGATTAAACCATTCATTTCCGCATTTGATTTCAACCGTAGGATCTCCAGTCTCTTCCGACGCTTAACACTCGCTCTCTTGCCGGACAATCCATCCATTTCCCGCCTGATTCCGGCAAACCAATCTTCTCCTCATCAACAACCTGCTACGACCGACGAGCAAGGAAAGCCATTACTTCTCATAATTATTTCCGGGAA
Source organism: Warburgia ugandensis (assembly GCA_035236585.1). NCBI lineage: Eukaryota > Viridiplantae > Streptophyta > Magnoliopsida > Canellales > Canellaceae > Warburgia > Warburgia ugandensis. The sequence goes on from CP141134.1 coordinate 71,960,986, forward strand.
TTTCTTACTTATACATTCATGAGAGAGAAAGGCAGAGAGTTAGAGGTTTAATAAGAGCCGTTGAAATGGCAGGGCTCAACGGATGAGCGACAAATGTGTCGGAGGGGCAAGAACCCCATCTCGACGTGTTTCTTTTGGTTGAGAGACGTGGACGGGTGAGATTCGATCACGAGACACGTGGTGAAGTGGTTGCTCCGTTTTTGGTTTGGGTTCGGCGGGAGATATTTCCGTAGTCGGGTAGATTTGCTAAATATTTGTGGGGCGGTGGGGCCCGCTATGGTTTATGTCGAAATCGAGAAGCGGGGATACGTGGCGGAGCGAAGAGGATCTGGTGGCGTGAGGAAGTGGCTTTCTGCGCCTTCTCTCTCCTCTTCAACGTTGGGAGAATGTTGACTCCTCGGATTTTTCGGGCCTTTGAGGGGACGCGTGTCTGGTTTTGAGGTTGGTGACAGCTGGATGGGAGGAGCACTGGATTCGGTAGTCCCATCTAAATATCGACGGTATAGAACGGCTCCTCCTGCTCCGATGCATTCCTTAGGAATAAAAGCTGGCTATTCGATCATTATGTAAGAGCTCCATGGTGAGCTGTTACGTGGTCCACGAGCATGAAAAAATTAATAGGCACAGTACAAGTAGGACCCACATTCTTCCTTGATCTAAGCCGTTAATTTTCGAAGCACATTTGGCAACCTAGGCGTGCTGCTCCTAGGACCCACGGGTTTGAGTGATCTATTCGGTTCATGGGAGGCCAAATATTTTATCCAACATTGGGTTCATCCTTTATTTTTATCCATTTTATGTTACGGTAACGCTAAGGGGATGAGATTTTTGGGGGTCCTCCACTGTGGAAGAGGCTGTATGAACACAATGGACCACTCAAGAAATAGGGGACGAGCCTGTTTAGCTCACTAATGATTTGAATGGCATATTATGTGCATCCACCGTATATGTATTATTTTTAATTATACTGAAAAAGGGCAGTATTTTGGAGGATTTATCACTAAAACATTACAAACACGTTAAAAGCGTACTAATTTGTTACAATTATTAAACTTTGAATTAATGTGAGTTTTTGTAGAGTCTATAGTTTGGAAGATCTAAGCTGTTCATCATGTTCGGATTATAAAAGTTAACTAAACTACGATAAATTAATAAATAACTCATTGTTACTCTAGCACAATTTTGTATATCTTGCTAACTCAAGTTAGTTCAACAAGAGTTTACAAGATTTCATGAAAACTCTTTCTAGTGTAACTAGATTTTGGTTGATTATTAGCTGCGAGGATGGTTGATGTTAGTAGTAGTTTGCTTCTGATTGGAAAAAATAGATGGTGAACTTATTACTTTCCATTTTACGACTAAAAAGAAGAGTCCTACCATGGTCTCATAGATGAGATTTTCAATCTACGAACCATTTATCTCATGACTAATATTATGAATGGTCTGAATATTACCGAGCATGTGAGAGAGAGTTGTTTTTATCATATAATCATATCATGGCCTTGATAGATGCGACAATGGTAGAAACCACTGCCGCCCCCCTAACCCCCCTCTAATATTTGGTACAATCAGTTGTATGGTAGTTGTCGTTATGTGACCTTGAGGTCATGGGTTCATGGCGTGGAATCAATCTCTTGCAAAAATGTAAGGTAAAGCTGCCTACTTTAGGTCATTGTGGCCCACCCCTTTCCTGAACCTCACATAGGCAGGAGCTTCGTACACTGGGGGTGCCCTTTTAGTTGTACGGTAGTTGTATTAAATAATTAATAAAAATACAAGTTAGCTCCACTTTCTAGATCTTTTAAATAATAGAAAATGCATCAAATACCCTATAATTCAAAATTCTCATTAAATGTTAGGCCTAATTCTTTCATCTCTAGGAATTTTAAGATCATAAAATAGATTGGTTAACACAAAACGCACAAACATAGCAATCATCTATTTTACACTGAAAAAACAAAGAGTGGGACCACTTGCATTTTTCATTAATTCTTTCATATAACCACTGTCCAACTGATTTCACCAAATAATTTCTCTCTTTATATGTCTCTATGTGTATGTAAGACTAGATATCTTTATAAGTTCATTAATAGTTTATAAGTTGGCTTGATTGCATATTATTGTATTTTAAAATATTTTGGGTCATAATAGCGCATCTATAGTTGGTTAAATATGATAAAAATATAAGGAGCGGTAATTTCAGCAAGGAGTTGTAGGCGGTATAAAATGCAGGTGAGTTTTTAATTACCATTTACTCTAACTTTTCCCTTTTTACATTTTTTTTTACAGCTAATCAAATGTCATCTGGTCCTAACACCTGCATGAAACAGCTGAAATTAACACACCCCTAAAAATATAAATACAGGCTCAAAGAAAACCTAGTTCATCATAATATTTTATTATATAGCACTGGGTCACCTTAATTTTTATTGGCTAACTATGTCTATTATATTATATAAAATTCAAGTCAAACTCAGTCAAACTCTCTCCAACTCTGCTCATCATAATATTTTATTATATAGCACAGGGTCACCTTAATTTTTATTGGCTAACAATGTCTATTATATTATATAAAACCCAGTTCATCATAATATTTTATTATATAGCACAGGGTCACCTTAATTTTTATTGGCTAACTATGTCTATTATATTATATAAAATTCAAGTCAAACTCAATCAAACTCTGGTCAAAATCATCTAGACATCAAGCAAATTTTGTCATCATAAATCTTGCTAAATCAAGTGAAAATTAAATTTTAAGCTGAAACACTCGGTATATCATATAAAATTTGATCCACTCAAGATCTAACAAAGTCTAAATAAATTAATTCTCCAACACTTTCAACTAACGTGCTGGTAACATAGAGCTCGCTTAAGCAAGGCCAAAACTAGACATTTTATATTTAACGAGGTATCTATGGGTATATTGCGGAACATACTAACATTATATTGGAAACCTTAGTGACTGCATCCCGTGTGCCATGGGAATGTGCTGGTCCTTTATTGGACCCCATCAAGGGTTGAACACATCCACACATTATTCTAATAAACAAATCTTAATTGTTGGATGAGAATCTTGAGCATTCTTATTTTAATCATCCACTCGAAAGGCGACAAATAGATGGTTAGGATTGTTCAACCGTGATGTTATTTTAAGACGGTGACCCTTCTATTACGACTCTTATAGGCTGAATGGTTTTTATCATAGTGCACGTGTCCCTCATTAAGATTAAGATCCGGATAATCTACTTATAATAATACTTAAATTGATTAACTAAACCTTGACTTGGTTTACAACTGTACTTCTGGACCTAATGGCTAGGATTAGTGACAATAATCTAAATAAAATTATTAATCGTGGACCTACATGAGCCACGTCAGAGGGATCAAACCCGATCGCCATTGATTTCGGCCCGATCGGATGGTCCAACACTTGATCTACTAGCTTAACGTAACCTGAATCATTGATTTTTGTTACATCTAATGGCCGGGATGTCCGGTCAGTGTGGGACCTCGACCACATGTCCAAAGATCGACGGTCTTGATCTTAGCGCGTGTACCGGATTAGGTCAAGGAGTGGATGGTTGGACTAGTTCGGATGGTCAAATTAGCAGTTTATTTTATACTATAAGCGTGTATTAGCATTCTTCATATTCCAAGTCTCATTCTAATACGATGATGCAGAACAAGGGGTGGTGATTGGTGGTCTGTCTTTTTCACCAATTATGAAGGTGAAAGGAAAGTAAGATATTCCAAATTGTGTCTGGTCCAATCCGCATCGTCCATGTGTGCAATGGTTGATGATCGGCTATTGAAATTGTTAGATTGATGTGACCGCAGCAATAAACCGAAGGAGAAAGGGCCCACTTTTTCCACTGATCCAAAGCATCAATTCCGTAGGCCAACCGATCCGAAAATCTTTAGACCTTTGATTTGTAGCTTATAAACCGACGGTTTAAAGATGAAGAAAGACAGCAATTTGCATCGATAGATAGAAGCTCCAGATTTATCAATGGCTCATAATCATCGAATATCAGATGGATTTTTATGACGATCTGAACGACTTGTAATTTAACAATTAAATAGCTAAAATACCGCGATTCGTGTTTAGTTTAATGTGATCCAAACGACTCCATCCGAGTGTAGAATTGGGGAATTCTTGATCTGGTGGGACCGCCTTCCAGTTGTTAGGTTCTCGTTGGACATAGGATTGGCCTGGTGGCAAGTTCTTGGCCGGCGATGGTTGCAGTCGAAGACGACTTTCTATGAAATTGAGTAGGCAGAAGTCTCTGCAATGCTACCTAATTTGTTTTGGTAAGAGATGGCGTGCAAAAAGTGGACTCTTCGCCATATTTATGTATTTAACTTATAAAAATTAATGAATTTGAATGATCTAAATACTCTTTTTTTTCTTTTTTTAATATCTAAAAGGGTAGTTCCAGTGCACGAAACTCTCATCTATGCATGGTCTGGAGAAGGGGCAGACCCCAGGGACTTATGTTAGGCAGTCTTACTTTGTATTATACAAGAGACTCATTCTACACCTTGAACTGTAATCTCAAGGTCACATAACGACAATTTTTACTGTTGCACCAACATTTCCTTTCTAAAAAATATAATTTACGGTCAGACTCCGATAACATAAGCCATGAGCATTTAATGGTCTTAAATTTTGATTTTAAAACTATCTAAGGCAATTGGAACAAAATGAAAGGTTTAGATTTTTCCCATTACGCCAACTCTTATGGGTCCCATCACTCTCTCTCTCTCTCTGAATTTACCAGCTTTTTCCCAAACAAAAAAAAAACATATTGGGCCCATTTGTATTCTTTTAGTGATCTACACCATTAATCTTATTTGGCAACTCAGATAGTAAAGTTTATAGAAGCTTCAATTATTCTTTAAAAGACATATAACTCTTTATCCATAATAAGAGTTTACTTTCAACTATCTCCAACAAATTTCGTCGCAGGTCGCTGTAGGTGTTTTCATGTACTTAAACCAAGCCAAAAAATACATTGACCCGCTCTAATGTTCTAGAGCTTGAAATAGATAAATCAATCTACAAATTCTAACAATTAACTTCTTTTTAAAAAGTAAAGAAAAAAGTTAAAAGTGGATAACACTTATCCTTTGAGAGAGAAAAGAAAATTTAAATAAATATAAAAAGGATAAAAATAATACTTCAATGTTCAAAGTTTCAAACAATCTTAACATCAATTTTAATTTTAGCGGTAGACCAAAAAGTCTCGGTATACTTATATGCGTTCTTTAGCGCGAGAAGAAGTCTGCACCATATTTTCATGCATGCCGAAACATTGCTATGTATATCTAAACCACTCATTATTTTTACAAAGGCTTAAATTAAATAAAATTTTAAAAGTATATTAATTGGATGCTTTTATTCTATGTTTCATGGGCAGAAAATAGTGACCATGCATTTTTATGAATTTTTTCAAAGACCCAAAACAAGTTGTTAGGATCAGTTAAATGCGTTAATTTACAAATGATTACTACTTTGATATGAAAAAAGATGAACAAATGAGGTCCATAAAAAATAATCATGTATCAATTTTTATAAATAAAAAAAATCATGTATGAAAATGGGTTGGTGTGGACTTCTTCTCATGCTTAAGAGCATGCATGCTTACTTGGTGCAATGGTGCGAAGAGGTATCCCTCACTTAGTGAATAAGTTCATGACTATGCATAAGAGTGTTCTTCTCTAGCTAAAAAATAGGGCTGCCCCAGTGCACAAAGCTCCCGCCTATGTGGGCTGCAGGGAAGAGGCAGATTACAAGGACTACAGTAGCCAACCTTACCTTGTGTTTTTACAAGAAGCTGTTTCCACGCCTTAAACCCATGACCTCTAAGTCAAACGACAACAACTTTTACCATTGCGCCAAAGCTCCCCTTCAGTGTGCTTCGATAGCTCTCTCAAGATAAAAAAAAAGCACATATATTTATAGGGATTCTTGAGAACAAGGTTTTATAGAAATTATTTGTATTGAGTCGTTCTCAAGCATCCTAAGAACTGGATACTGCATTTTCTTAATCACAGGGATTATGTTCTGCAAATGGAAGTCATTCGTCATGTTTGAAGTAGATACGATACATTAAAAATCAAATTTCATAACCATTGAATGCTTGTAATATAATTTTTTTTGGTTCAGAAATCAAGATCATTAATTTTTATTTCATTTTTCAAAGAGTAAAAACAAGTAATTAGGATTGTCCAAATATTATGGGTTTGAAGTGGGTTGCTTAATTTTTACATGCTGTACGTGATGAACGGCTCAAATCTTGAGAAAAAATGATTTAGCAGGACTTCCTTGAAACTTTTAAATTTTGGGAGGGCAAGTGCCCTCTGACCCGTGTTCTCCGCCCATGGTTAGTGGGATCCAGATTTTAAACTGATCAAGATCATTCGCAAAATTTTTTATCCCAAATAGGCAATGTTCCAAAATTCTCATTCGTTGACTGATACTAACCTTTGTTGACTTACCTTTTTCCTACTCAATCTTTTTTTATAGAAATAACACTCGATCAAAGGGGACCATAAGCAAGTTCAAAAGAGATCAGTTTTCCGCAAACCTTGGGGCAGAGCTTTAGCTTTCTCAATAAGAAATTCTCGATTTAGTTAGCTGTTTACTAGCGCCCTTGGTCTTCACAAGAAATTCTTTGATAACACTGATTCTTATTTCTCAATAATATCCCACGATGGAGACAATTGACTGTGAGTTACAACTAATAAAAACAGAAACTGGAATGGTCCAGAGATGGGATACGAAGTCAATACTGTGAATGGATTAGATCAGCCTAAGCGAGGGCCATACCTGTGTTTCTGTCTGATAGTGCCATAGACTGATATACTCCCATTTATAGTTTCCATGCAGTTCCTCCCTCCCTTTTATCTCCTTCACGAACGCACACAAATCTAGTGTCTTCTTCCATCTGCCAAAACCATGGACTGGAAATCCGTCTGGATGATATGTTTGTCCATTAAAATAAACTTACAGCAGGGCCAACCATAGAAATGCGTAACTACGTTGGAATCAATAGAAGAATTCATTTGAACCTGGCAAAAGCCGTCAAATTAGATGGAGTCATTGTCTGCACATAGTAATCCAGATCTTCCATGTATATCGTTTGGCAGATAGAGGCCCATGTTGGCTCACGGACGTGGTCTGAGAGACTTAGGTTTATTATTAAAGGTCTGAAGAAGAAAGCCTATTTTTAGAATGCCCAAATTTTAAAATTGTTCATAGAAATATATAAGATTCAGACTATACTATAGTAGACTTTAGATATTTTGTAGATATGTTCCAGAGAATAATCTAGATCATAGACATATAACGATTTACACCATTCATTGAGGAGGTGGAAAGGGAACGAGGACTTATAAATAGAGGAACTTCCTCATTTCCAAGACATCAACCAATCATTTTAAAATTCATTTGAGAGCTGTAAGTATTTTTAGACCAATAAAGCAAGAGTTCTCTCTAAAATCTCTTCAGTTATTTTTTTGTTTAGAGATTATAATCAGGCTTACTTAGTTGGTGTAGTGTAAAAAGTCGCGTAGTGCACAAATTTGAAGACGAGAAAAAACACAAGTCAGATGCTAAATTTATACCTCCTTAAAGAGCCATCCATTCAGCTTCATTATTGGATTTATAGCCAAGAAAAATGCTACATGGTGCAATACATCTCCTGCCACCTGGCCCTACTGGGCCAGGATTTCCAAGGGTAGACCCATAAAAGGACAGCTGTACAGTTCCATCATTTGGGGCGTTCCATCTGATCCTGAAGATATTTCTCCTTGCTTGGATTAGATTGACCTGTTTCCATGTATTTAGAATAGGCAAATTACATTGAAAATAGAGAAGGCATTATTAGTCAAGTGAATTAGCAAATTCAATGACCTTGGCTTTGGAGCCTCAGAGCAATGGTAGACCTGGAGGCCATGAGCTTGAGGTACAGAAACAGCCTTTTGTAAAAATACAAGATAAAGCTGCATACTGTAGATCTTTTGTAGTTTGCCCCTTCCCAGAATTCTACATTTGCAAAAGCTTTGTGCATCGAGCTGCCTTTTTTATCACCTAGCTTTCTAACTAATGAAGGTTTTCCTCTAATCAGTCTGATTCCATGAAGAACAGAATTTATAGGCCTCCAGATTGTTTGTAAAGTATTCACACAAGTAATTAAAAAAAAAAGAAAAAAGAAAAAAAGATTATGAATTTCCTACGACCCATGTGCAGCATGACCAGATGGCATCTTCCAAAGAAGAATGATTGCATGGGTTGATACCAACATCATGTTTAATAGCATTCCAAAATAATCCCACATGTTTGCATTTAGGGAAGAGATGCAATGGAGATACAACACGGTCCCTGCAAAGCATGCACATTCTCTGATCATTGGGTATCCACTTAATACAAGCTTGAGTTAAGGAGCCTGTCCAAAGCAAATTTGCCAATGAAGCAGTTTAAATGTTGGCATAATCTTTGCATTCCAAGACAGTTCATGATTTTCAGTAGCAGCCTGACAAAGAGAGTTACATGCAGTTCTAATGGAGAAGTTACCATTCAAGGCTGGGGTCCAAGCAATTTTATCAGAAATAGATGGGAAATCTGCTGTGAAATAATACATTGCTCAACATGTTTAGGCAGGAAGGAATCTTCATCAAGGTTCCAATTACCAGAATAATCAATGACATCATAAACGTTTATGAAGGTGGACGATCATGCCAGTGCGAAAGAGGAACTGGATAAAAAAGAGGGCCCAAACCTGTTCAGTTGTCAAACTTACACTTGCAATTACCAGATTTCCCTCTGTGCAAACTTACACTTGCAATGTGGAGGCCCAAACCTGGAGAAGAATAATCAGTCTTCTTCACATTGAAAATAATTAGAATTCTTCAAGCATGACACTGTTTCTTTCGAAAGTCATCCAAGGGGTTTCTTTGAAATCAGAGAGGCAGCCATACAGTAATTTCCCTAGGCAGAAGAGACAGAGTTAAGGACTGTCTTCCCTGGTTTTGCTAGAAGGGGACACTTCCATGAATCCATCTTGCAATCAAGCTTTTTGGGTATAGAAATGCTTGTATCTGCCTGCCTTCTGTGTAAACAGGTAAAGCAAGGTATTTATCACTGATTTCCTGTTTAATGAGGATTCTTTTGAGCCCTCTTCTACAGTGATGATCCACACTCTTAGGTAATATCACAGAGGAGTTTTGTGGTATAACACAACTACCATGGTATTAGAGCTTTATTGACACAAAAGTCATGAGCTCAAATCATAAGACTGCCATTTATTGAATTTACTTGTAAAAGCCTAAAATTGACCTTCCACACGAGTGGACGTTTTAGAGACATAGCTATTGTTATCACCCTAAGCTTTTAGTGTTGAGGTGAACCCACATGTGGTCCATACCCATGTGAGAAAACCCGGCAATAATGGCAAACTGTCATGATAATGATTGATCGGGATAAAGATCAATTCGATAAGAGTCCATGCATACCCACGTGAGGAAAATCCCATATATGTTATATTAGGATTTGATTTATGTGAGGTTGTAAGAGAGTTTGTGATTAGAGCAAGATAGACCGGTTGGAGGAGGCTCTGGGCTTCTTCCTCTTCCTCATCCATGTAATTTGATTAGATTATCGAAGAATCCTCCTCTCCCGTAGACATAGTCCGAGTTTAGCCGAACCAAGTAAATCTCCTTGTCTTCTTTTGTGTATGTGTTTGTGAGATTGAATCGATTCTGATTGCTAGATCTGTGAAATCTAGCATATCATTTAGGTTGAGTGGAAACTAACAGTAACTTTTCCAAATAAATAAATAATTCCAATCAAGTTTTTTAGGAGTCACCTAATCTATGGTGAGTTACTACATTCATCCTACTCAATGCATAGTTTGAAAACTCACAAAAGTACAATGAGTGATAAACTAACACTAACTTTTAAGTAACTAAATAAATAATTTTACTTAACTTTTTTGAGTCACCATTAATTTACTTAACTTTTAAATAACTAAATAAATAATTTTTCTTAACTTTCTGCGCCTTGTCTTACTTGCCAACATAGTTTAAAAACTCAAAAACTCGACTCAGTTCAAAATTACAATGAGTTGATTTAACTGGACTCATGTTGACTTAAAAAAATTTAGTAAATTGTTATATAATATTTTAATTTATATTAAACTCCAACACAATTAAAACAATTTTCTCATGCCGGGACTCCACGCGATTTGCTACCGAATAGAAAAATACATTTTTGATGCGTAGGACTCATAAGAGATTCGCTACCGAGTTAAAAAAATGGGACGAGTTTTCCGAATTGACTCGTTTATTTATAATTATGCTTCCGAGTCGAGCTTTCAAGCTTCTAAATTATGGTTAGTTTCCTCCTCTGAAGAGGACAAAGAGAAGAAATGACAAACCGCTGGAGTAACTACCGTGCCAGAACCAGCCGGAGGAATGCAACGGCCATTTCTGGTCCTTTTCATCATCTCCCAATCAATCCCAGTTCAACTGCATCTTCTTCTGCCAATGGATCTCTCTGCTGCGTAATATTTCTTCATTTCCGGAAGATATTTCTTGAATGGTGAATGCTTTCGAGCCCACAGGCCTGTTAGTTGGTGAAACAAGCAAGGCACTCAGTCAGCTGGAAAGGTACCCAAGAGGCTGCCGGGTCTTCTCTTTAATCTGTTTTCTTCTTCACATATCTCCTTGCCTAAGTCCAACAGAGATATGCATGCAGATTTTCTGATCTTTCTTAGATCTTCAAGCTTCAATTTCTTGCATTCTTCTTTGGCTAAAATTCAATTCTCTTGTACATGGGAGCTTTAGAAGGTTAATTCACAGCTTCCCAACTTATGCATGCATGCCGGTTTTCTGTCATGGAGGCCTGCAAATAAGAAAAAATTTCTTTGGGCATCGCTTCTGTTCATCTAGCCACAAGTTCATGATGATTCCTATACCATTGATCCATTAAACTAAACCCCATTTAGATCATCCTTATCGTCAGTCTCTTTGCGTTTGTATATGTAGGGCCCTTTGAATGATCACAACCTAACCCATACTGGTCCCATGTCAGATCATAGGACAAAAGATGTCATCCACTGGATTGCTTCATACTAACATTTGAAAGGATTGGCGCAACTAATCGTGATCAACGGCAAAGATGCCAGGATAAGCAGACTTGTAAGATTGTCTAATTAGTGAGCAATTGGAGATCGAAAATGGGACCTACTAGTGGAATGTGTGCAGTTCCTATCTACCGTTGTTATGATCTGCTTACCCAATCAATGTATAATTCCTCTCGGTCCAAACGAAAGCTTTTATTTGATGGATGGATGTAACAAAGTTTTTTATTCCATGAATCCTTCACATTTTAGTCCTTCATTACCCACACCTCAATGAAATCATCCCAAGAATAATCAACTATATACAGACACCGTCCTAACATAGTGAGATACATATTGTAACTTTCCTTTTTAGGGGCCAAAACTCGGTGCATGAAGCTCTTGCTTATGCAAAGTTCAAGTAAGAGGCAGGCCACAAGGGTCAATAGTATGCAACTTTATCTTGTATTTTGTAAGAAGTTGTTTTCACGCCTTGACCTATGACCTCAAGGTCATATGCTTCAAATGCATTTCAACATTGCTCTATTTTAATTGCATTCTAAGATCCGATGTGCAGCCCTGTGTACAAATGGCTGTGATGATTCCATCCTAGCTGGGTAAGGGGCATTTCCAATCTTTCTCCATGAATTTGTGCTATAAACTTCACATTCCAAGACAATGTCTGGGATTTATTTAGCCCCTCTTATTATTTCAAGATACATCAATCTGACCACCTTAAACTCGCCAACAAACCCAAATCCAGATTATTAATCTAATCCATAGTGCTTAAGCAGCTTTTGGGAGAGCCATATACTCACCCACAAGAGGATTACATAGAAAAACAGGATCAGAATACCGAGGTTCTGCGAGGCATAACAAACCAGTGCAAGAACCAACTATTTCGTAGTCGAGATTCATGGTTCTGAACTGAGTTTTTATTGGGGTTGTAGCATTGCGGTCGGATTCGTGCTCCAGCAGGTAGAAATCATGATTGCCTGACGAACAACGGCGAAGGAGAAGAGATTGTGGTGTTTGGGTGGATTGGGCGAAATGGGTGGAAAGAAAATGCGTTTTATGGATCATATTGAGCCAAGATTTGCAGACATACCTGCAACGAGAAAGGCCATTGATGGGTAATCTGGAGAAGATGTTGAACAGTATTTCCTCTTGGAAAGTAGTTTATATGAAGTTGGATTCCTTCATTTTCCTGGTTCCTTCCCATGTTTACTCTACATGGCTGGTCTTGCAGAATGCGAATAGTAGGGAATACATGGGAGGGTCAGGTAGAAACACAAGTGAGTTGAAGGCTGATCCAAACCATTAACAATATTTGATCTGTCTTCGATGGCCCTCATCGGTCATGAAAAGTGTTGCCTTTCATTTCACAATTCACAAAGAGTTAACGACAGCAACTGATGTTTGGTAATACCCATCTGTGTACTTGACGGATGGTTAGGATCATTCACATCGGCGAAGTAGCTGAGATTAATACTGGTCTAGATGGTTGGAATCATCCTTGGGGTACCCATCATCAAGCAAGCCGAAACCATTGTTAAAGATTTCAGATTCCAAGTAAAATCCATTACAGTTGAACTTGATATGGTATGATTCCCCCCCCCCAACTGGTGAATTCAAGGGTGGAAACAGTGAAATCCACCACGGGATTCAATTCTACAGTCAGCAAGAGAGATGATTTATGGGCCAAGACACTATTATGGTAAGACCAATAGAATGCAGAGTACTAATAGCATGTGAGATGTGAAATGTTCAAAGCTTCCACAAGGACGACGATTATTATTGGTCATCAGCGAGGTAGGACTTTGGTGAAAAGGCAACCTACTTGCTCGAAATAGAGTTAAAGTTTGGCTTCTTGACAAGAGACTAGTCAATGCTCAAAAGAGCCTGGGCATCGGGTCAGGAGTACTTACAGCAATCCTCCGCACGTCATAACGTCATGGTATATCAGGATACGTCGACCTTAGTATGCTCATAATGCTTCATGAGAAACACAGAACAAGAATGCGAATCGTCATGATACAGTGATTATCAACTTCTGTATTTACCTACTATTGCTTCCTGTAGACAGCAAAACGTGAGACTCAGTATTCGTCATGTATGGGTGACTGACTGGACACCTAGAGTAGGCTACTCATGATACCACTTAAAGCATTTTCCTATGAGAAGATACTGCTGCCCGCCTTCTTTATCGCAGGGTTGGTACCAAATTATCTCAGAGGTCAATAGCCAATTACACCCTCTAGCATAGGGTCGTAGGACTTACAACACACATCAAGCCTCTGAGTCTTACGGTACTTGCAGAACTTAAAGTGCAGTGTCAAACAGACCCTTGGATAGACTTTGCACGCACTGATAGAGTAACAAAACATGCGTTTTACGTGGTTGTTTGATTGGGTACATCGACCGTCATACAACTATTCTGGGGACAGCTTCGATATCAAAATTAATATCAAGTATGAAATCCATCCTGCACCGTTCTCTCTTAGATAATGGAAGCCATCATGATTAAAAAAAGATAGCGAAATATTAATATCGATTGAAGCATCACAATGGAAGTGTAAAGTCTTGCTAATGGAAATTAGATCGACTTAATTGAATTCAGTCTTGTCACTAGAACCACTATCAGCAAATTGTATAATTTCTCCGAATGCCAAGACCAGGTTACACAGAGGTTGCGATGTAGAGGCGGGCTTCACAAGGGATGAGCACTGTTTTCGCTTCTGTTCACCACCTTTTCTTCCCCAAACCAACATCTATTGGTGTACAACAACTAGAGTCTTCCAACAGCGAAAATGAGATGAGGAGAAAACTCACTTCACCTTATCTTCGTTTGAAGAATAAAACGGAAAAAAGGCCAGATCTACGTGACCATCTCATTGCCATATGATGCTTAGACTTCACTTCTTCTTCTTCTTTTTCCTTTCTTCCTCGTCCTCTCCTAGCCCAGTAGTTCTGCAACTACTACCGTGGTTATTGCCAACGGGGATCCCCCATTCCAAAAGGTGACAGGGCAGCCATTAGATCCAAAGTTATATGCTACTGCTATGGTGCCGATAGAAATCATTATCAGATATATAAATCAATCAACAAATTACAATAAAAAAAGAGGAGCCTAGTGCATGAAAGTTGACAACCATAACAAAAGGTCTATAATAACCAACCTTATCTCATTTTTTTCAAAAGATTATTTCTACGTTGAGACAACCGCGACAAACTAGACACTTGGACCTCTCCCCACGCGTACTACATAGACATGCATCTCGTGATTTTCCACACACAAAATACAGATGGAAAGGGAGGAACTTCGTTGCCTTTGAAAGCAAAGTTGACAAAAGTCTAGCAAAAAGGAAGCGAGAATATCGATTCCCTGGATATGGTCTCTTTGATTGTAGTAGCAAGTACTGGAAAGCGCATGAACTTCTCGCACCTCATGAACTCTTCCTTGTCGGAATAAAGAATCAACACACCTATAAAGCAGTGGGCCGCACTAGGCAGTTATCCACTCCTTCATATTCTCCCTGTATTTAAAATCAGAGATAAAAACAAGAAAAGCAGCCCCGGTGGGGATTACAAGAGTTTATAATATGCAGTAGGCTATCTTTACTCCTTAAATCCATGATTTCAAAGTCACGATCACAACTTTTACCGTTGTGCAAAAGTCATCTTTATTGTCTTCTTCCATCCTTGCTGTCACTGACCAAAGCTTTCTTTCTTTAGCCGTTTCTGCAACTCACTCCTCCACTTGTCTCTGCCCCCAGTCAAATGCTGTGTGCGCTCCTCTCGTGCCAATCCACCCCACTTATGGCTTATTGTTTGTATTCAAAGAATTGAAATGAAAGAATATAAAACGAATGTAGTGTGCTGGCGTGGGCTCTATACAAGAGCCCAATTTTGCCTTTTCAGCTGTTTAGCTAAAGAGAGAAGTATAGTGATATGCCTCTTCGTTGAATAGCTTCCTGATTTTAAGAAAAAGCAGATGGTTAAATACTACTATCTATCTCAAGACTGCTTCTATATTTTTGAGATGTTATGAAGGAGATGTTGAGAATGATATGACTTTGGAAATGTCAACTAGTTTTTCTTTCTACTGATGTAATCAGGAAAGATGCTATTAAAAGTTATTAACTCAAAGTCAATGATGAAGACTACTCTAATTTTCGCGCTTGCTATCTCTATAAAGTTTCATCCGGGTTTCAGGCTTTCATCATCTATTGACTAGTTTGAAAGAAGAAATGGCCAATTGGAAAGCCATTTTGCTGTTTATCTTGGTTTCGTCTTGTTCTCTTTTCGCCGTGGCTCAATCCATAGAGCCAAGCTCTAACATCGATTTTGAGGCACTGAAAGCCTTCAAAAATGATATTACCGACGACCCATCTGGTGCATTGGTTGACTGGACTAATGAAAATCGACATTGCAATTGGTCTGGCATCACCTGTGATTCTTTGAGCATGAGAGTTATCTCGATTATTCTGCCTGAAATGCAAATCCAAGGTGAAATCTCGCCGTTTCTTGGAAACATCTCAAGCCTTCAGATACTAGACCTGTCTTCAAATTCATTCACGGGTTCGATTCCAAGCCAGCTGGGGCGTTGCTTGGAGCTTAAGCAGCTAGGCCTCTACGGGAATTCATTGTCAGGTCCAATTCCTACTGCACTAGGAAACTTGAAAAGCTTGCAGATATTGGATCTTGGAGGTAACTTCTTGAGAGGGAGCATACCCAGAAGCCTATGTAACAACACAGCTTTGACGGCACTCGGGTTGGAAACCAACAACTTAACAGGCAGAATCCCTTCAGAAATTGGTAATCTACTTAATCTTCAAGTGTTCGTAGCTTTCACAAATGAATTGGCTGGTTCTATACCCAAATCCATTGGGAATTTGCAAGATCTGAAGTCTTTGGATTTGAGTCAAAACAAGCTCTCCGGAGCGATTCCTTCTGAGGTAGGGAAGCTTCTCAATTTAGAGGTATTGCAGTTGTTTGAAAATGAACTAGTTGGGCAAGTCCCACCTGAACTAGGCCACTGTAGGAACCTCACACTTCTGCATATTTATCGCAATGAATTAACAGGCAGCATTCCCTCTCAGCTTGGACAACTTATCAACTTAGAAGCTCTGTCGTTACACAATAATAGGTTCTCTTCATCAATTCCTGCGTCGCTTTCCCGCTGTAAATCATTAACCCACTTGGCTCTATCACAAAATGAGTTAACTGGAAGAATACCATCTGAACTAGGTTCATTGCAATCGCTACGGCGACTGACTCTGCATTCCAATAAATTAACAGGTGAGATCCCTTTGTCATTGATGAACTTGACGAAATTAACTTATTTGGCCCTGAGTTTTAATTTTCTGACCGGGTGGATTCCCTCCAGCATCGGCTCACTTTTAAACTTAGAGGTGTTAATAGCGTCTAGTAATCTCTTGGAGGGTCCAGTCCCTGCAAGCATCATCAACTGCTCTCACCTTTCTAACTTAAGCTTGGCTAATAATAGCTTAACAGGGGGGATTCCAGTGGGGTTGCCAGCCTTGCACAACCTGACATTCTTTTCGGTAGGGAGTAATCAAATGTCTGGGGAGATCCCAGCAGACATATTCAATTGCAGCCAGCTTAGTTCTTTGGATCTGGGTCGAAACAATTTCAATGGATTGCTGAAAACGGGGATAGGCAAACTCACCAATCTTAGGAGTTTGGGACTACAGTTGAATTCTTTTGCGGGAGCTATTCCTCGGGAAATTGGAAACTTAAGCATGTTGAACAGCTTAGAACTTGGCGGAAACCAATTTTCAGGTCAGTTCCCTTCCGGATTATCAGAGCTATCTGTCCTTCAAGGGCTCTCCCTCTCTGAGAATGAATTGGAAGGCGTGATCCCCCATCAAATTTCCAAGATGAAGCAGCTTACACATGTTGAACTTCAGCTCAACAGATTCAGTGGTTCAATTCCAGATGCCCTATCGAAACTTCAGTTTCTTTCTTACTTGGACCTCCATGGGAACATGTTTAACGGATCTATCCCCAGAAGCATGGCCAGCCTCCAAAATCTGCTAAGCTTGGACCTCGCTCACAACCACCTTACAGGGGGTATTCCTGGAAATGTGATAGCAAGCCTGAACCACATGCAAATAAATCTAAATTTATCGAATAATTTCTTGGTGGGCTCGATTCCGGATGAGCTCGGTAGTATGGAAATGGTTCAGGTCATTGACATATCAAATAATAATCTCTCAGGAAGCATCCCTGCTGCAATTGGAGGATGCAGAAATCTGTTCTTTCTTGATCTGTCAGGAAATATGCTTTCTGGTGAAATACCCTCCAGTATTTTCTCTCAACTTGACTTGTTGGCTGCCTTGAATTTCTCGAACAATAAGTTACATGGTGAGCTCCCAGGGACCATAGCAAAATTGAAAATTCTAAACTCCCTTGATCTTTCTCAAAATGAGTTCAGTGGCAGGATTCCCGAGAACTATGGGAACCTTTCCAGCCTGAAGCACGTCAATCTTTCCTTCAATCGGCTTGTAGGTCGCGTTCCGGAAATGGGTGTTTTTAGAAATACAAGCAAATCTAATTTGGAAGGGAATCCTGCTCTTTGTGGAAAATCTTTCCTGCCTTCCTGCAGTGAACAAACCAGGAAGACTGCGTCACGTCGACTTTCTAGGAGGGCCTTGGTGATACTCGTGGTTCTTTCTTCTGTTTCTCTATTATTGCTGCTGGTTATCATAATTCTTTTTATCAGTCGATACATGAGGAAAAATAAGAGAGGAGAGACCAGAAGCAATTCAGGAACAGAATATTCAGTACCACCAACCCTGAAAAGATTTACTCGAAGGGATTTGGAGGTAGCTACTGATTCCTTCAGTGATCTTAACGTGATTGGTAGCAGCTCTTTGAGCACTGTCTATAAAGGGAGAACTGATGATGTGCAGGCTGTAGCTGTTAAGAGGCTAAATTTGCAGCATTTCTCTGTGGCTGCTGATAGATGCTTTCATACTGAATTGAAGACCTTGAGCCATTTGAGGCACAGGAATCTGGTTAAGATGGTGGGGTATGCTTGGGAAAGTGGGAAGTTCAAAGCATTGGTTTTGGAATTCATGGAGAATGGTAGCTTAGAGAGGATCATACACGATCCAGAAACAGATCGATCACGGTGGACGTTCTCCAAAAGACTAAATGCCTGTATATCTGTTGCAAATGGATTGGTTTATCTGCATTCTTGTTATGACTTTCCTATTGTTCACTGTGATATGAAGCCTTCGAACATTCTGCTGGGTCAAGACTGGGAGGTGCATGTGAGTGATTTTGGGACAGCTCGCGTTCTTGGTGTTCATTTGCAGGATGGAAGCAGCCTTTCCTCCTCTTCTGCATTTCAAGGCACCATTGGCTACATGGCACCAGGTAGTTCCTCCCAATCCATCTACTTCTCACTCTTACTGCCTATTTCAAATTGCGTGAGTTGCTGAATTTCTGCATTTTCTTCCTTTTAACCTTTGTAAGGCGTGCTGGGACTTGAAGTTTGAATTTTCAGTTAAAAAAGGGGCAGTCTTGGTGCACAAAGCTCCCGTGTATACAGGGTCTAGAGAAGAGATAGACCACAAGGGTCAATAGTATGCAATCTTACCTTGCATTTTGCAAGACGTTGTTTCTATGCCTTGAGCCCATGACCTCAAAGTCACACAACTACAGTTCTACCATTACGCCAAGGCTCCCCTTCTAATTTCAAATTTTCAGTTGAACGGCTATAATTCAGTGGACAATCTGTTGCTTCTTCACAATACTAATGCATACATTTGTGTTGTTCAGAGTTTGCATACACGAGCAGGGTAACGACCAAGGTAGACGTGTTCAGTTTTGGCATAATTGTGATGGAATTCCTAACCAAGATAAGACCAACAGGGACCATAGAAGACAATGGAGTGCCCATCACCTTACAGCAACTTGTGGACAATGCACTTGCAAATGGTATTGTCGGTGTTCTTCGTTTGGTAGACCAAGAACTACTTGCCAACGTCAGAATCCAGGAAGAGGGAGTGAAGATTATGAAAGTACTCGAATTGGCTTCATCGTGTACGCGGCCAGCTCCTGAGGATCGGCCTGACATGAGCGAGGTATTGTCTTCACTATTAAAGATTGGTGGCAGAAATCAGGGATCGGATTGAGACCCAGCACGAACATACGCTGATTAATTTGCCAATAGAGGTAGTCTAACCTCGGCAACATTTTCATGTAGGAATGGTACTTCAATACGTAAGTAAACTCTTGATTAATTTGCCAACAAATGTGTACCACTGTGTGAGTGATTCGTTTTGTAATTTTTGCTAGTAAAACAAAAGAGAAAAAGAAAATTTTTTTAATATTAATTTGCCAGCATTTCAAGTATAAAAAATAAAATGCAAGTTGGAAAATTTTCGGCCGTTTTTATTTTTCGAATTATAATTACTGACAGTGTGATCTAAAAGAGGCAAGGACAAGCATGAAGTATTTCTTTTTATCTGGTACCCGTGTAGCAGGATTTGTTCATCCCTTAGTAGAATATTGGCGATTTCTATGTAAAACAGAAAAATGAAAGTCATTGCTCTCCCGAATTAAATATCTTTCTCTCACTATAAAGAAGCATACGTGAAGTGCATGGACATTTAACCACAATGGGAGAGTGCGTGAGAAAGCATATGAATCCATTCAAAGGTTAGAGAGAGAGAGAGAGAGAGGAAAGAAACGCCTTTTTTTTTTGGGTTCTTCTCTGAACAGTTACAAGTTTATTTTATATGTTGTTTGGTTTAATGGTAAAGTTTTCGTTGTGTGACTTTAAAGTCAAGGGTTTAAGGGTTAAAATAGCCTCTTGCAAAAATACAAAATAAGTGTACATATGATAGACTCTTGTAGTCCGCCCCTTTCTCGAACCCGCATACGTGGGAGCTGTGTGCACTGAAGCTGCCCTTTGTGTTGTTTGGTTCAATGTTATTTATTAGAGAGCATTTTTAGGGGTATGGTGTCTAAAGGTGTGGGCCTTAATAATCAACAACCTTGGCTTAGCATTTACTTTTAGAGAGTAATCCAACGTTGCTCCACGCAGACAAACACGACAGTAGAACTCCCTGCAATCACAAAGTAAAACTTCCTGCCACTTAAATGAGATAAAATTCAGCAACAAACCAGAGCTCATGGGTCAAGAAAAAAAAAAAACACAGTATTAGCAAACAAAGATATCCCGGTGATGACTAAGTAACAAAAGAAACACTAAGTCAATAATGGATGACAGTCTCATTTTCTCTTCTGCAAACAAGATGAACACAAATTTTCATATTAACTCAACAGGAAAGATAACAACACGTCACATATTAAAGAATAATCTAATAATAAATTGATTGATAAGGTTGATTTGTTAAATGCTATATATTGACGTAAAATCTATTAGCCAAGTGCTTTTTCACTCTTACATCAAGCATTTCCACCAGCTTGAAACTATGGTAAATAGATTATGGTTTCGTTCAGGTAGATTTTTGGTTGTCCCTAACCTGACACTAGCCCTCCTTTGGTCATACAAATTCTGACCCTATCCCACCTCGAGCCATAAAAAACCTGACTTTAGCCATGACCCTTAGAGGTCACCCCACCCATTTGCATCCTTACTTCTGGCCACAGTCCATTTAAGGCCTTCAACCTAGCATTCCTGAAAAAAGAACAACAGCACCTGGACATGCAACTGAACCCACTAGGCATGATAAAAACTGCCAGACGTGGATCTTGCCACCAAAGAAAATCCCACCAGTATTTTTTTTCCTTTGAATGTTGAACATGACCTACAAGAGAGGCCCCTTCTCGTGCTAGGCACTATGCTACAAGGCATTTGCTCAATCATCATCATCAACACTTTATCCCAATTAGGGGTCGGCCATAGGAATCTGATTCCTCTATTCATCTCTATTAAACATCATGGCTTCGTTTAGTTCCAAAGTTTTTAAATCTTTTCTCATCATTTCTATCCATGTTCTTTTAGACCTTCCCTTACCCTTTTAAAAAATTTTACTTGCATTGCCTCGATCCTTCTAACCGGTGCCCTTTTTGGTCTCCTTTGAACATGCCCAAATCATCTAAGTCTAATCTCTCTCATCGTATTACCTATTGGTGCTGTCCCTAAATTTTCTCAAAGAATTAGCTCAATCTCACCCATATTTTTCTCTAAGCAGCTCATCTAGGAAACGCAAATGGCTTTAAGCCGTTGATTTAGGAATGCAAATCAAGAACATGCACATCCATCATATAACCTCCCGTCTGTCGCAGGTCACGCTATGGATGAGTCACGGACCAAAAATGTGAACCCATCCGTATGCCTCTGATTACACAGGCGGTTACAGAACAAAAATGTACAATCCATCCAATGCTTGGTCAACTGGATAAACGTACTTTTTATCATGGAATGCGGGCAGACAATCTATGCATAAAGCTGTCCGACTATATTTGATGATTGAGATTACCCAATTAGAGGGAATTTGGACTAGATGATCGGCTCAGATCATCCGTAGGAGTTAATTAAATCACATCCTTAACTAACTCCTCGATATTTTTCTGAAAGTCCCCAGTCCGAACTTCCTTTGACTCCATTGCTCATCATCCGGGCTCCATCAACCGGCATTGCCATACTTGGCTCATCTAGGCCCCACAGTCTAGTGGCTCATTAATCAAAATTTTGACATGAATGAAGTGTAAGTTGCTAATCCAAAAGCAAGGGATGAAATTGATTAGAGACTCGTCAAGTTCAGGCTTCTCTGAGTCCTGCAGATAATGGTTCAGTGTCCCACAGAGTATCAAAATGCGCCACGCCGTCTTGGAACTTGGCCGAGTCGATGTGAGTTTAGACTTTCTATAACCGTTGGCATTCCATAATACCTAAATTATGGGCCATCAGATTCTAGAGTACTAATAAGAAGGGGAGTCTTGGCGTAATGGTAGAGTTATCGTCGTGTGATCTTCATATCACGGGTTCAAGGCGTGGAAACAGTCTTTTGCAAAATGCAAGATAAGACTGTGTACTATTAACCCTTGTGGTCTGTACCTTCGCTAAGCCCCGCATATGAGGGAGCTTTGTTCACCTGTGGGCTGCTCGTTTTATATTCTAGAGTACTAATGGCACGTGAAATCTGAATACGTTCGAGGTACTACAAAATCCTACAACTGTCATTGGTCATCAGCTAGGTAGAGCTTGGTGAAAAAAACTCAATGGCATGAAACAGTGTTAAGTTGGGGTGTTGACAAGAGTTTGCCCATTTGAACCCTCGAAAGAGGGTAAAGGCAAGAGTGTGTAATTTGCATTGGCAGAGAACAAGGAACGGTAGTATTAGAGCTGAAGTTAGCGTCATTTTTAGTGGAAAATATATCCCGAGAAAGAAAAACATGGAACAACCTGGCTTTTGCACGGTCATGAGGTGGATTTTGGAATGGGAATAAGAAAGGCTTGGATAAAAACATGACTCGTTCGTTCTTAGATTTCCAGTAGCAGGGGATAAATCCACTATCCATGGATCAAACAGTGACTGAAGGTGCAACTGTGGGTCAACTCCATTAACAATCCAAACCAGTTGTTTATGCTAGTCGTTAAATAGGCCATGATCTGCTTCACCTGATGCGCCTAAGGTACAAAAGCGAGATAAGACTTAATAGAGTAACAGAATCATGCAAGACAACCCACAAGACTTTCTTCCATACATTTGCATCCAAAGTCTCCATTTACATATTGCTAACAAACACTACTCTTGCTCACTTGTCTCTAATATTAGCAGTTTTATGCAAAACTTTTGAACCAAAACTCTTTGATATTCAGGAATAAGTCTCATCAAAAGATCTTATAACAAAAAGGATTGAACTTAAGGCTAGTTCATTCTCCATATGTCAGGAACGAGAGCATGCTCGAACCATCTGGTGCTGCAACTTAGTGCTATCCACGCTTTTGTAGCGACTCACCTATGTCGCCTACTACTCAAAGTGGCAAAGAAAGCACAGAAAATTATGTCGGCACAACTATACAGTAACAGAAATAGGACTTAAAACCAAAATGGCAGGACACCCATCTTCCAGTCATAGTGGTCCTGCTTGGTTTTCTGCAGAGAGAGAAGTGTATAGATAGGCAAAGAGTAGCAGAAGCTCAAGGATAAGAACAGAGTACAAAATTCAAGATACCTCTTTTACTGTACCTCATTTGCAGGCCCTCATATACGGAACCACTTGCTTTAGTATCAACTAGTTAAGTGTTAAAAACTCCTTTTACATTTGAAAAACAAGTTCAAAGTTGTAAAACTCAGTACCAGTTACAGAACAGAAAATGCAACTAATGGTTAACGTCCCTTGTTCTTCACTTGCAGGCCCCTCATATGGAGGATTACTTGTGTCAGCATAACACTCCTTTTACTGTTTCAGTATCTAGCTTAGTATCTTGTTTGGTGAAGAATAGTCTTCTTCATTGTGGGCACCAAGCTTAGACTGTGTCACACTACAATTTTTTATTTTTTCTTCTGAAAGTAAGACACACCCACCCACCCATGCAGAGTCTTGGAACCTCAAGTGAGAGACTCCTCTTTGAGCCATTGCACTAGAAGGCTTTGGTGCAGTACCACCACTATATTATAAACATTTTTTTTTAACGAGAAACCAATTGACTTAGTTCTCCAACTCTGCTGCCCGTTATTTCCATCTTATCCATAACTGAAACTATTTCTTATTTCTGCTTCTTGGCAAAACCATTACCCACGCAGAAACCACTTCCCTTGTCGTTATGACTGAAATGTAATGAAGAGCAAGGTAACAATGATATAGACCATTAGCTCTACCCCAGTGGTTTGCAGAAAAGGCGTCTCCCCTGTTTGCAGCCAATCCGAACTTCTCCTCCCTCAAATGAAAAGAATAATAAGTTCTTCAGATAAATTCGAGTCCCTTAAACTGCATTCCATCATCCAGTGCACAGCACGCTTAACAAATGGCTGCCATGATTCCGTCCTGGCAGGGGAAGGTACATTTCCGATTTTTCTCCATGAATTTGTGCCTAGAGTAAAAACTTCAAATTCCAAAACAAAGTAGGATTTGATTCACCACCAGCTAAAATTTCAACATACCTTTCAAGATACTGCATTCTTACCACCTTAAACTCACCGACAAAACCAAACAGAGATATGATTGGTAATCCAGTATACTTGGTAACTTATGGAAGTGACATCTACTCACCAAGAAGGGGATTGCATACATAAACAGGATCAAAATAGCTAGGTTCTGTGAGACATAATAAACCATTACAGGAACCAACTACATGGTAGTCGAGATTCATGGTTTCGAACTGGGTTTTTTTGTTGAGCTGTATAATTGGATTCGTGTTCTAGCAGGTATAAATCTGGTTTGGTATCTGAAGGGTCCTTGTGACAGCGAAGAAGAAAAGATTGGTTTGTTTGGGTGGCTTGGGCGAAGTGGGTGGTGAGGAAACGAGGGTTATGGAGCAAAAGGAACCAAGATTTGCAGGCATACCTGGCGGTGGTGGATAATTTGGAGAAGATGTTTATCAGTATTTAACTCCGCCAATGTTGGTCCCAAGCCCGAATAAAAAAGGAGGGTCTTGCGTTAGGTGTCAGCCGGCAAGGGGGAAGTTGAAGATGATTCTATTATTTCTTTCTTGCAAA
The DNA here is from genome assembly GCA_035236585.1 of Warburgia ugandensis. NCBI lineage: Eukaryota > Viridiplantae > Streptophyta > Magnoliopsida > Canellales > Canellaceae > Warburgia > Warburgia ugandensis. The sequence continues at coordinate 71,985,779 of CP141134.1, forward strand.
TGAATATGCATTTGTATATTAGTTTGTGAGGAAGAAATAAAAATCATCCCTAGCTTCTTAAAATATGGCAACCCTTGTGTCAGGTAGTCAGCCGGCAAAGGAGAAGTTGAAGATGATTCTATTATTTCTTTCTTACAAATAAATATACATTTGTATATTAGTTCGTGAGGAAGAAATGAAAATCATCTTCAGCTTCTTAAAATAGGGTCACCCTTGCATCAGGTAGCCAGCCGGCAAGGGTGAAGTTGAAAATAATTTTAATGATTTTAATTAAAATCATCTTCAACTTTTTAAAAACTATGGCAATCCCAACATGATATGAATCGAAAATTGACATTCGCTCAATTTAGGACGTTCCCCATAAGCGACGAGCTGCATCGGATCCCGGATGTGGTGAAAAATAGGCAAGGGTTGCTAGGGCGTTCTCCTAGAAGCGACGCGCTACAATGAATCCTGGGTGTAGTGAAAAATGGGCAAGGGCTGGTAGAGCGTCCCTTCGCAAGCGACACGCTGCATCAAAGCCCAGGTGTAGTGAAAAGTGGACATGGGTTCATACCAAGGAGGTTGTGAAAGGCGATAATAAATAGGGTATCTCCAAAACATAAGATTTGCATCGTTACATGAAATATAGGGACACTAGCAGGTAAGAGTTTGGAGTTAGTAGACACGATAAAATGTAGGAGAGTCAGCATCGCTTGTATCCAAGAAACCAAGTAGAAAGGGACTAAAGCTAGAAAAATAGATGTGTATAAATTATGGTATGTAGGAAAGAAAAATAATAGAAATAACCTAGGAATAATAGTGGATAAGGAATTAAAGGATAAAGTTGTGGACGTTAAAAGAATCAGTGATAGAATTATAATAATAAAAATTATTCTATGAGAGCAGATTATAAATATTATAAGTGCATATGCACCACAAGTAGGGTTACAAGATATAATTAAGAGACAGTTTTAGAAAAATATGGAGGGAGTCATGCAAGAAATTCCTAACATTTAGGGGATATTTATAGAAGCATACTTAAATGACCATGTAGAAAAAGATAAGGAAAGATATGATAAAATACACGGAGGGTATGGTATAGGTGAACGAAACGAGATGGGAGAGAATATCCTAGATTTTGCTTTGTCATATAACTTATCCATTGCAAATACACTCTTTAAAAAGAGGGATGAACACTTAATAACCTTTAAAAGTGGACTTCATAAAAGCCAAATAGACTTTTTTCTACTTAGGAATAATGAACGATCTATATGTAAGGATTGTAAGGTGATACCCGGTAAGAGTTTAACCTCACAACATAAGTTAATGGTTATGGATATTCATATTAAAAGATGGAGTAAAAGAACTGAACTTAATACACATTCAAAAACTAAGTGGTGGAACTTCAAAGGAGAGAAAATAACCTCATTCAAAAATAAGTTGATGGTAGAAGGAAATTAGAACTATGAAACAGAAGTAAATACCATATAGACTAATATGGCTGAGTCCATTAAGAAAGTGGCAAAAGATGTCTTAGGAGTATCTAAAGGTAAAAGGCTATTAACAAAGGAAATATGGTGGTGGAATAAAACAGTGCAAAAAGCTATTAAAGAAAAATAAATGCGTTTTAAAGCATGACAGAAGATTAGAAATAATGAAAACTATGAACAATATAAGAATGCTAAAAACATTGCTAAGAGAATAGTAAGTGAGGTTAAACTTAAAATATATTATGAGCTCTATAATATACTAGGAATAAGAGAATGTGATAAAGATGTGTTTAAACTTGCAAAAGTAAGAGAACAGAAGGGTAAGGACTTAGAGCATGTTAAGTGCATTAGAAGCGATGATCAAAGGGTATTAGTCAAAGATGATGAGATCAAACAAAGGTGGGAAATATACTTTTAAAAATTATTAAATGACAATGGCTCTAAAAGAGGCTACGACATGAAACAAATATATTGGAGAATCAATTTGGTTTCATGCCTGAGAGGTCTACCATGGAAGCTATTTTCTTACTAAGACAATTAGTAAAGAAATATAGGGAGAGGAGAAGAAACCTGCACATGGTCTTTCTTCACTTAGAAAAAGCTTATGATAGAGTCTCTAGAGAGTTAATATTGAGGGTGTTGAGTGGTGTGACTGGTGATTTTTCTGTCATTGTCGGATTGCACCAAGGATTGGCATTGAGTCCATACCTTTTCACATTAGTTATGGATGAGTTAACAAAACATCTGCATGAGGAGATTCCCTAGTGCATGCTATTTGCAGACGATATAGTCCTACTTGATGAGACAAGGAAAGGTGTAAACATAAAGCTAGAGTTATTGAGAGAATCATTAGAATTGAAAGGATTTAAAATTAGCCGAACTAAGACAGAATATATGGAATGTAATTTTAGCAAAGAGAGTAAGAGTAGAACACCAATCAAGATTGATAACCAAGAGGTCCCCATGAGAGACCACTTTTGATACTTATGATCATTGATCCATGAGAGTGGAGAGATTGAGAGGGAGGTTACCCAGAGAATCCAAGCGAGTTGGAACAAATGGAGATGTGCATTAGGTGTTTTATGTGATTATGCCACTCAAACTAAAAGGAAAATTCTATAGGATGGCTATAAGGCCAGCCATGCTCTATGAATCAGAGTGTTGGGCAGTTAAGGAACATCATACTCATAGGATGAGTGTCGCAGAAATGAGGATGTTAAGATGGATGAGTGGTAAGACAAAAAAGGATAGAATTAGAAATGAAAATATTATAGGACATTTAGGGATAGCGTAACAAAATGAGGAAGATTAGACTTAAATGGTTTGGACATGTTCAAAGGAGACCAACAACGGCATCGGCTAGAAAGAGTGAGACAATACAAGTTGAAGGTTCTGAAAGGGCAAGGGAAAGGCCCAAAAGAACGTGGATAGAAGTGGTGAGGAAAGATTTAAAAACTTTGGGACTAAATGAAGCCATTATATTTAATAGAGTGGAATAGATGAATAAGATTCATGTGGCCGACTCCTAATTGGGATAAGGTCTTGATGATGATGATGGTGTTGATCCGTATTTCCTTTGGAAAATCGTTGATATAATGTTGACTTTCCCTTCCTTTGCCATGGTTTTCTGCAGACGAAAGCTCTTGCATTTACTTTCATGTCTTATTTTGTACTCAACATTAATCGTTAATCTGTCCGGATTACGTTAGAAATGAGAGTCAGTTAACAGCTATTTGTTCTCTTAGCTGGGATGAAAATACAAGTTTGTTATACCTTTCTAAATGATCTGAAACCTTCGTCTTAACTTTCTTGCCATAGATTGGCCATGCCCAAAAAATGCATACCTTGGAAGATCTTATTAATTTTTATGAGCTATTTTGAATTCAATGAGTCCTACTCTCGTCATCGTCAGGCTCAAAATAGCTCATGAAAACAATGGTAAGATCAACCAAAGTACAAACTCATGGGGAGCTCACCAAGCCCAGCCCAAGCCTGTACGCGCATGTTGTTCGGCCCCTTAGTCCATCGGGCATAAGTAGTAACCAACCTTACATTTAGATTAAAAAAACTTGGAATAAAAGGTAGTCATCTAATAATGGAAAATATAAAACTTCCTGCACCTCTCAAGTAAGGAAAGAATTTTCTTTCTAGCCTACCCTTTGAATTTTTCAGTGTTATTGGACTTCCAATGGAGCCCAAGCATTCCTCAACACCTTGTTATCCAGAATTCTCTATCTAAAACTCCCTACCAAAACTTCTAAACCCACCATGCATGTGGATGAAAGTTTCTAAACTCAGTCCCAACCTAGGATTTGATGAATCAATCAATTCATTTCTCAATTTTTTGTGAAGAGGGAGGGCAAAGAGCAGGATCTAATTTCCAACAGAAGGATCCTTCTTTCGTTTCACATTTCTTATTGGACGAAGAAGGTCAAAGAAGGAAAATGGCAATAACTAGTACTGTACAATGAAGGTATCATATTGAGGATTCAAATAGTACGCATACGTTGGTATAATTGCAGTATCAAAGAATACCCGTGGTCTGGTACACACACACACATATATATATATATATATATATTCTTTGGCTTAATTAGACTGATAAATGTCCACTCCGGATGATCCTATAGCTCCCCAAATAAAATTGAAAATTGATCATCCTAGCTGTTTTTCAAATTAAAGCCTGCCAATGATTTCTGGACGTTCAATGTACCTGTATACTAAGATATCGACGATGGGCCCACAAAATCAGTGGCTACGGTTAATCAAAGGTGGGACCTTAACACTTTTGAAGGGATGGTTCCTGGATCATTTTTCTTCAAACTAGATTCTGCTTTTGAAATACCACAAAATGCTGGAATGTACTATTTGAAGGGGCTGCGATGAGCGCAAGTTTAACCAAGGCCCAAGGCTGTCTAATGTTTCCAGGACCTTTAGAAAATGAAATTCTAGTCCACAAATGGGATAAATGTTTGAAGGCCTGGGACCCATGAAAAGGTGGCCCCTAAAGTCAGCGATCTCTGACTTGACAAACTCAATGATCCATGGGTGCCAGCAATATCATCCATTGATTATAATTGTTCAGGTTCTGCATCCAATTGCAGTACACAAGCAGTTTAGTACAAAGAAACAAGAGTTGGATGGCTCCCCTTTGTTCTTTACTTCGATTCCAAATCTCCATTTACAAATGGCTTATAAGCTCTACCCTTGCTCACTTGTCTCTAATATCGACTGATTGAGTTTACAGAAAAGAAAGCTCTTTCCAACTGAAGCTCTGGATATTTCAGAAAGATCTCATCGATACATGTTAAAGCAAAAGGGCAAGAATTAAGGCCACTTCGTCCTCCATGTCTCAGAGAAAAGAGCACGCCGGGACCAAAATCAAACAGTAGAACAGCTAAGATCTACTACTGGCCAGAAACGGGTACCCACCTTCCACTCCTTTTGGTGCTGGTTTGATTTCTGCAAGATGAGCAGAGTACCGGAAGGAGTTGCTGAAGCAAGGACATGAACGCCATTAAAGATTAAAGAAATGAGCGGTGGATCAGAAAAACATGCAAAAGTAACTATTTTATAAGAAACAAGTTCAAAAGAAATTCAGTACCAGTAGCAGCAGCAGCAGCAGTAATAAAGATGAGACAGAGGAATTAATGGCTAACACCCCTTCCACTGGTCTTCACTTTCAGGCCCCTCATATGTAGGATTGCTTATGTCGGCATCAACAAATCAAATGTTAACAACCCTTCTACACTGCAAAGAGTAATTACTTTATAATTAACAAGTTCAAAGTTTGGAAATTGAGTGGTAGCAGCAGCAGCTACAGCGGTAGTAAAGAACAGACGACTAAACTGGCTGTTAAGATCCCTTTTATTTTCCATCACTTGCACGCGCCTCATGTGTACTTGTTTCAGTATCAACAAACCAAGTGTTAATCCCCCTTGTACGCTTTCAATAATCTAGATTAGTATCTCATACCGCCGAGAATTTCTTTGTTGGGGTGTAGCAAGCTTACGATTTACCATGACTACTTTATGTTGATAATAGAAATGTGCTTAATAACTGGGCAGCCCCGGTGCACGAAGCTCTAGCCTACGCAGGGTCTAGGGAAAGGGCGGACCACAAGGGCCTATAGGAAGTAGCCTTACCTTGCATTTTGCAAAAGGCTGATTCCACCCTTTGAACCCGTGACCTCAAGGTCACATGACAACAACTTTTACCGCTCCAAGCCTCCCCTTCAGAAATGTGCTTTTTAATGAGAGACTAAATTGAGTTAGTTCTCCAATTCTGCTGCCTGTTATTTCCGTTTCATTTGCGCTTTCTAACAGAACTACTTCATATCTGTGCTTCTAGGCAAGAGCATTACCCATATGACTGAAATGCAATTAGAAGCAAGGTAGCAAACATATATATTATTAATTTTAGCAAAGGTAACAAACATATAGATTATTAATTTTAGCATTATACCAAAGGCCCTGACTGGGCTAGAGGTTGGCACCAATCATCCCACACAAATGTGTTAGATTTAGGAGAGTGACTTGTGAACTCTTTGCTTGTACCAAAAGAGAAGCAAAAGACTATGAACTATAGCATGACATGAAGCTTACTTTTCGGATGAGGCTCTGTATAATTCTTCTGAAAGTCTAGTCTAAGCTGTCTCTGACTCCACCACTCAATTAAAACTTCCTTTTTGAAAGAACTTATAACCATTTTGTCTTCGTCCAGGCCCCATTAACCAGCATTGCCAATGGTTCATCTAGGCCCCAAACTCTTGTTGTTCATGAAATCAAAATTTTGACATGAATGGTGTGAAATACTGGTCACTTATATAGCATTCCAAGATATATCAATTATAGGCCAGGGACCACAATGATATCCCATTGGATTCTAGATCAACAACGGCATGTGAGATGAGAATGTGTTCAAGCTTCTAACAAATTCTACAATCATCATCGATGATCAGCCAGGAAGAAGTTGATGAAAACGACCCCATGGCATGAAACATGTTATGTTGGCTTGTTGATAAGAGACTACCCATTTTGAACCTCAGAGGGTAAAGGCAAGAGTCAGTAATATTAGTGCTGAAATTAGTCTTTTTAGTGGAAAATACATCTCGGGAAAGGGCTGGATTTACTGGAGACCCATGAATGAAAATGGAGAGTTCTGGTTACTTAATTTGGTTTGTTGACTGAAGGGCCATTCTGGAAAACATGAAACTAGCTGAGATTTACATGGTCACTAGGAGTTGGATAAAATTATCCATTTAATAGGCTATTATCCTTCTCTAAGTTTCATAACTCGGGTAAAACCAGTGATAGAAACCAGGCCCAAAGCTATTCCTGTTAGTACAGTTTTTCTTCAACAGTGTGACTTAATTATCTTTTGCTATACTCGTTTTGGATTGTCTGATAATACCGGGAAAAACTGGCCTGCCACATCTGATACAGTTGGTTTCGCCGAGAAAACTCCCACGCCAAGCTGTGAATCAGTGGTTAGGGTAGAGTCTGGTAATACTGTTGGGAATAAAACTCACTTTAATGATTATAACAGAAGCTAATGATTACCCTATGGCATAGAAGAATGTTTGCACTTAAATCATTCAAAGAAATCAAAGAAAAATATATATAGAAAAAGAGGGATATACACATTTAAGGAGATACAAGATATACATGGTTCAACAAGTTTGCCTACATCTATGGGGAGAGCAACCGGAGAGAAATCCACTAATAATGAGTTATTATAAAGACCCTTGGAGATTATCAACCAATCTTCTTCCTCTATGCCACCGCAGGAAATACCCAGAAGTTCTCACTTTTTATTTTTTCACTCTCTCACACCCATTGCATTACAAAATATGGGTTTATATACATTATTTAATATTCTTAAAATGCCTACTAATTAATAAACACAAAATTACACCAATGCCCCTATAGATATGAGATACTAAACAACATTTGATATCAGAGCCAAGTTAAGTGAAGTATCCTAGACAAGCTCCTCATGAGACTCTTCAATTAATCTCTTTGTTTCTAACTCCGTCTCCACCTCGTGACACAAGTTTTCATCTTGACCAAGGAATCAATGCAATCAACCCGAATCTCAACTGCAACAAGCTCTTTGTGGGTCAGTGGCTGTGCATTGCAGGTGCAGGTGCAGAGAATTAAGATGATGGCTGGATTTTGTTCTCTGTGAAGATCTCATCTTATGTACTAGCTATCTTAAGAAACATTTGCAGTAATCGGGCATGAATTAAGCTATTTTTTCGACCTTTTGAAACTTGCTTGTCCGTTCTCTTATCCTCATTGTCAACGTTACTTTGACAATGTGTTCCGATCACATGATAATAAGAAACAGAGAGTCCACTACCAACAACACAAAAAATATGCCTCAGGCTAAACTATTTGTTGTCTTCATAGAAGCCTCTGTTTCGTAGAGGTTAGCATCCGTCTACGAATTGTCTATGCTTCGCACTCTGTGTCAAACAGTCCCTCGGGGTCGAATCACTTCTATTTTGGGAACAATCCTCGGGTAAACGACATAACTCAGAGAGGCATTTTCTAACAAGTCTTTTGCATATTGCACCCACATTGTCATGGACTGCTTCACCCAGCTGACCCTTAATAACAAGCAGACAAACTATTGATAGGTAGCCTGGAGAAGATATTGAACGGTATTTCCTCTGAAAAGTCGTTTATATGGGGATTTCTGTCTTTTCCTCTTTGTTTTCAATGTTGTGTAGATGGAAGTCTTCCACAGTAAACGGTTTAGAATTGTCCATTGTCTTGGTGTTCCTTTTTGTTTTTTTTATGAAGATATTGGTGTTTTATTTATAGTTTACAATGAGATATAGAGAGATACAAACAAGGCAAGATACTACTGAATGAAAAGAGTCAAATAATTGACAGCTACGCATAGATAGGATGCTATATTTGAAGTGCTCTTGGGAATTAATGGCAACATAAAGTACAGTGAGCTAGAAACAGAAGTGGAGCCCAGAATTAGGCTGAGCTTAACCATTCCGCTCTTTTTTTTAGAAAGTGGTTGGAAACTTTTGACAAGTTTTCTGTTTAATGATGTAGAAACCATGTGAAAAAGTAGTCATTTTCTAGAGTGATGGAAATTTTGAATTCTTAGCAGAGGACATGTGAGGCATCTCAAAGTTACAATGCAGAAGAACAAACGAACAAAACAAAGAGAGGAACTTGCACAATCTATGTTTCATATAGAAGAAAGGAACTTTCCAGGCTTACAGCTTGAGCACACCACACGCAGCCAAGTACAAGAAACAAGTCTCTCTAAAAGCAAGAGTTGGATGGCTCCGTCTTCACCTCCCAACATTCAATCTCTCTCTTTCAATCCTTATAAACTAAATTGAAGAAGAGGAGAAAGAGGATGAGCACTTTGTGTTCCTTTGTCTCTTCACACCTTTCTCCCCCAATCAACATCCTTATTTAATTCAACCTACAGTTAAACTAAAAATCCAACCAAGCTCACATAAGACCCAAAAGGAAAAGAAAAGAAAAGTAAAATCCTTTGTGGACTGTACTGTATTACTGCACAACTCTTACAATGTAACCTCGGGAAAACAGCAAGGATTTCTCAAGCCAGGGTGTAGCTGGAGACTCGGACATCGGCAGGAGAAGAGGAGTGAATGTATACAAACTCAAGGCTCTTGCCAGCGGGTAAAGAGTCCGTCCATGTAGGGAATTGGTAAGCCCCGTTCGACCTTGAAAGTCCCCAGATTGGACCGTAAAGCTTCGCTATGTAAAGCTTAAGGTCCTTCACTGTTTTGGTTGACTTGTTTGTCACCACTGTGGAGTATCTGAAGTAAGTTCTTCCTTTTGCAATCCATGATGCCGTAACCTTTTGCTCAACTGTGATGGGTGAGTAAGATTTAGCTGCAAGAGGTACAGATCCAGTCAGATTATTCAAGTACAAGAAATTTTTGAGGTTGAATCGAATGCTTATACAGAAAGCAGAAAAGATTAATAGATATCAAACATTATGTACAGAAAGCTAAAAAGATTAATAGTTAGCAAACAGTATGTACCTGGAGCAGGAAGTGGTTTGGGTTGAGGTTTGGGCTTTGGTTGAGGGCTCCCTGGATGACCCCCTGGCTTTGGACTAGGAAGAACCACTGGTAACAGAAGAAAACAATGAAAGAAGATTCAGTCCAAGATTTATTGTCTTAATGCAGATATGCATTCAAGTTTCACAGAGATGGCAGATCATGAAAGGGAATAGAAAATATACCTGGAAGAAGTTGGTTATAATTGCTTCTGCCGCCACTAAGACGGGCCAATATACCAAGAAGAGGAGCATTGTTGTATGTCGCAGGCTCAGTCTGCTCGTAGTTGTCTCTCTCATCAGCAAAGTTATCATAAGCATCAGGTCCACCAACAATGGCACCAGCAAGAAGATTCGGGTCGCTGGCCTTCCTAGAGTACCAGGTGTTGTAGCCACCTCTGCAACTCACGAACGAAGAATCGACCTTGTAGGAGACAATTGAAGAAGCACGGTGGTGAACTTGCCGCGGGTAGTTGCTTCCGTATCCAACCATGTAACTTGTAGCTCTTGGGTTGTCTCCAAGAATGTAATCCACCTAAGAAAGCAATTCACAAATTTGAACCGTTTAAGACAAGAAAGCAGACTGACATCTAAGAGCTTCAGCAAAGCCTTCATTAAACATGAATTTGTATCTATTACAGTAAAATATGTAGCTACCTGAGATTTGGCAAATGTCAAAAGCTCGGCAGCTGGAACATTGCCGGCCAGACACCTCAAACTCCTTCCGGCAGATGCAAGGTAGTCGGAGTAGACAGTTAGTAGGAAAGAAGCACTGGTAACAAATTGCATATTGTTCCATCTCTGTCGGAAAATGAGTCCACCAGGAGTTCTCTGGACGTTCTTGTTGCCTTTGCCAAGGCATGAACACATGAAATTCTCAGCCTTTTGCTGATATCTTTCAAAGACTGCTGTGTTGTGAGCTGCCTTTCCTTGCATCAGGAACTGCACACAAGCAATAGGCAATAGGGTGAGACACTGTTACATGAACCAGTAAGGGGAGCCTTGGCAACGGTAAAAGTTGTCGTCATGTGTCCTTGAGGTCACGGGTTCAAGGCATATAAATAGTCTCTTGCAAAACTGCAAGGTAAGGGTGCATACTATAGACTCCTGTGGTCCACCCCTTTCCCAGACCCGGCATAGGCGGGAGCTTCATGCACCGGGGCGGGCTGTCCTTGTACTGTTACATTAACCCCATATGCTGACTAACTAATCAGTTGCAAACAGAGCATCAAAACTCAGAATGCAGATTTCCCCAAAAGAAGTGGATGCAGGTCAATGCGAGCGAGTTCTCGGCTGACTCCAACAGAAACCGGCCGCATTTGTCTGAGGGGCATTTGCCGGCTGGCAGAACTCTTTTGCTGGACTCAGCAAACTCGGCAAATCCAAGAAGCAAAACATGGACAACTCGACACGGCATAGACTCGGCCGAGTTCCCGGCTCAAATATACGTTCCATCTATAGACATGGCATAGACCCCACCTTTGTCCTGGGTATCGTCGCTCTAGGTACTTAAATACACAATCTACACCGTCCAAATTACATGTGGGCAAAATATCAAATGGGCAATTAAGACCATTAGATTACCCAACTCATCTGACATTTTCGCTCAAACAACTGTAGGACCCACTAGATGAATGATCTTAATGACTACATACTAAATTACAATAAAGCGTGGCTACATAACAGGGATTAGAATGTTACCTTAGAGACTAGAACCTGGGCCCCAGCATATTTCACATCCCATCCAAATTCAGTCATCGACCAGCCGGTCCCACCCATGGCATCACCGTTGGCACCCAGATAGTTCAAGTAATACTGATTATTTGTTGCTTGGTACAGCCAAGAAGCAGCCCAAAGCAACTCATCCTGCAACACAAATTACAATCGACGGCAAAATTACATGTCTGAGATGATAAAATGATATTGACACCCCTCGAAAAAGTGAACTTACAGCGTATCCACTGTAAGATCGGTAGTATTTCTGAGCCACCGTAATGCTTCTGTCATACTTTCCCCTGTATTTGTCCGCAAATTCGAAGAGCTGAAGAAGCAAACAAAACTAGTCATTACCTAGATGCCGTTGATCAAGATGGAATTGAATTCTACGGTGGCAAAGATGGAATTGAATTCTGCAGCGAATTCCGTCTTGAAAGGGTACTTTTGGAATTCAGAAAAGTAAGAAACATGAGCAGCAAGAGACCACCGACAGAATCTGGCACGTGCCACACGCATCAAACAATCTGTCCTACAGGTGACGGTTCTGATCTGGAAGAGTGCAGACCTGAACGGTCTGGATTTAGCAAAAAGGTTTCCAAACGTCTTCATCCAAAAGGACGCCCGAGCCCATACCAGGAACAGGAAAAGTGATCTACTTTCTACCAGCACCGTTATGGTGCTGCTGCTGTGGTCCCAGCTTATCCTGCCGTTGATTGTTACACCAAACTAAAAAGATGCTATGGACCCTACGTACAAGAATTAATGCCAGAGATTGTGGGACCCAAAACCAGCAAAAAGTAACAAGCCGGTCCCCAGGCGCATGTTATATTTCCCTAGGTTCCCAAGCCAACACGAGCCAGTTAGTTGAATGCACCGAGCTATTTACCTGCTTAGCATGGTTGAGTAGCTCATTAGCATAAACCGGGTTCGAATGCCGGAAAACGAGAGATGCTGCTGCCATTGCCGCTGCGGTTTCTCCGGCGAGATCGGAACCGGGATGTTTCGTATCTACACGATAAGCACGACGGTCCGTCGTCATGTCTTCCGGCCGTTGCCAGCAGTAGTGATCGGTATTTCCATCTCCCACCTAATCAACAAAAAGAAATTATAAATTAAAACATCATTAAATTGAGAATAGTACACAAACTCAAACTTATTTAAGGCCACTCTGCATGTTCTAACGGTAAACTTCAACGTCGACATGCTAGAAAGGGGCAAATAAAAGTAAAAATGTTAAATATTTCACCAAAATTTGGAAAATTTTGGGTATTTAGGGTAAACTAAAACAGATCTGGATAAAATTCCATGAATTCTGAAATGGGTTGCTGATATAACAAAATACAAAGAAAACAGAGAAGACTCACTGCAACTCTGCAAATTAGATTATGTCTTTCCGGTATTTATTTAGTGAATTTGGATAACCGGTCTCAGCCAGAAAATGAGATTACTACGGGAACTGATTTTTCAGTGCAGATCCATCTCATTGTTCACAAAACAGGTTCCAATTATAAGAAACAAAAGCAGCAAAACAAGACCCATTAGCAGATCTGGTCTGAGTTCTAGCAAGTTGCAGAAAAACTCCACAAACAAGCACAGACCAACTTCACCATTTAAGTATTTTACCAAAATGAGAAACTAATAAAGTTGAACCAGAACTAATTGACTTTCCATGGAATTCGATTCTAAAGCAGTGTTGAAATTTGAAGCAAGAATCAAAGGTGGAAAAAAACACACCTCCCCATACAAGACATTGGGTTCAGCATGAGCTTTAATGAGGTAGTCAGTTCCCCACTTTACAGCTTCCATGGCATGGCCAAGTTCACCACTTTGACCCATCTGTTTCCCATACTCAATTATACTCCATGACATCATTGTGATGGTGAATGCCATGGGAAGCCCAAATTTTACATTGTCACCTGCATCATAGTAGCCTCCCACGAGATCAACCTGAAAATAAAAGACATTAGAGAAGAAATCAACATATCTGAGAATCTTGTATGATAAAATTAGATAAAATGCCTTTTAATTTTTCTTCTGGAGTTAATTTCCATTACAGATGCAGTTACATATCCAAAGAAAAGCATTTATGAAAAAAAAAAACGGGGGATTTCACAAAAGGAAGTTCTAATGCTGATTTTTTCCTTAAATGCAGTTAAAATATTATAAATCTCAAAAGCTTCAATCAAGTGGATTCAGAAACTGAAGGGAACGCTAGCAGTATTCTTCACTTAAATGCCTTTTCATATCTGTTTTCCTCTGTGGAATATGAACAGTTCTAAGCCAGAAACAGAACAAAAGAAGAACCGGGAGGTCTGAAAAATGCATTTAGATAGTTCTAGCAATGAAGCTCCAGCAGTCTCAAGATCTTTGCAGAAAAAAATGCAACCTATAATTGAAAAAAAAAATCAGAAAAAAATTTGAAAATAGGTGATGAAGTTGGAAGCAGAGACTACACTGATAAATTTAGCAATTAATGCATAAGAAAATCTGCATTTTCAGAAATGAAACAAGCATTCAACATGAAAACACAGTAAAACCAGAAGTCATCCAGAGAAATATACTCATTTTCTTCTCAAAATAATCCCCGAAAAATGGAGAAAAAGTCCAGAGGCAGCAAATCAGAGAACAGAACAAGAGAAGAAAAAAAAAAAAAAAAACCCAACAAAGAAGAGAAAACAAATCGAAAGACAACAAAACAGAAAACCAAACTTACCCCACTAGCCTTTCCGTCATGCAACCCAGAATCAGCTCTCCAATTAACTCTCTGACTCTTAGGTAGATACCCAGATCTCTGAGCTTCAAAAAACAAAATGCTCTTAGTAAGAGCTTGCCCATAATCATGCCCCGCAGAAGCCAAAGGAACCAAAAATAGAAAAGCACTCCACAGAAGAACAGCCATTAAACCAGTTCTCCGGAAGCAAAACAAAACCCGAAATGCAGAAGAAAATCTAGAGAAAATGACAATGTGGGTTCGATTTATCAGTTAGAACTCCTGACAAACCCACCAAAAAAGAAGTGATTATGGAAGGAATGGAGAAAGGGGGTAAGAGAGAGACAGTGGGAAGGAGATGAGCAGGAGGGGGGTCTATATAGAGCTCTGCAAAATAGCAGGGATCACAATCCATTTTCCTTAATTTGCCATACTGTAATTATATAAATAAATATATGCATATAAATAAATTAATGTAGCTTTCGTTTGTATTTATTTGTTGGGGGCTTCGTGGGAAGCTGAAAACAGTTGGAAAAGGCTAAAACACGGCCATGTGGTCGGTGGAAATTTACTGCAACGAACATGACAATAACTTATTGGAATAAATTATTTTTAATTAAAATATTTTCATTTTTAAATATTTTGCTATTTGGTAATTTATGGGCTTTTGGAGTGTATTTCAAGTTATCCCAAAATAGTCGAAGCAACGGGGGTTTATTGTTTGGCAAAATGATAAACTGACGCTCTTTACCGGGGCCTCAAATGACGCTCCCTCTTAGCTTGACACTTGTCCCACGTAACTTCAGGTTGACGGCCTTTACTTATATGACACCTGTCGCTCCGAGAGGAACCCTTCTCTCAGTTTATTAGTTACTGTTGGTATAATTAAATTACTTAAATGGCCTTTGAAATGTATTTAATTTTCTTGGTAGTTTTTATTAAGAGAAATGGTAAAGTTTAAAACCCACTTCCTGCTATTTTTTTGGGCAATCTGAGCCGTTCAATGTGATTAACTTCTCAATCCATCAAGCCTTGTCTAGAGCTTCACTGAGAGATTAAAAAGTTGACTTGTTCGACTTAATCTTGGTTGTTCATTCAATGTGAGCACAAGATCCTGTGACAGCCGACAAGATCAACAGTCTAGATTTCGTGCATCAATGCAGATTGAAAATTTGGTCACTAGATTGGATCTAGATAAGCAAATTAGTGATAATTAGAGAAACTCCTCATCCAATCACTCTCAAAAGAAAGTCGATTAAAACGGACAAAGAAGCTATACCAAGAGTGCAAATAAGGTTATTCCGGCCATACAAAATGTACGGACTTGATTACGCGAAAGGTAATTAATTAGTGAAATCACACCAAGATGCAATGGGACCCAGTCAGAAATCCAGGTTTGGCGCTTTTGCCTTTTCAGCTTTTCCCACTTTGAATTATTCCTCACTTCCCATTAGCTGAAGCTTAAATTTGAAGACGAGGGGAGATAATATTCCTACCCGTCTTTGATAACGACAGCCCCTTTCCCTTTGATTTCACAGACCACGCGTGTCACCTCACCTTCAGTGAGACAAAAATACCCCCTACAATGCAGGCACAAGCCTTTTGTACTTGCTTGACTAGATTGCATCGACGAGGACACAATGGGAAGATAAAATAATTCTCTCTCTAAACACTAATCATAACCTCCAAAAGGTAATGTCCAGCTTTTGGATGACAATGCCAAGGGGCCCAAAAGATCACAACTAATCGCCTACGTTGTTTATCCATTTCACTCGTTCCTCTAAATGTGAAGTTGCTTTTCCTTGTCCATTTACGTCCGTCCATTTAGACGGCAGAAATTGAAGGGTTAAGATTGTTTACATGTTATTCTGGCAAGGAGATAACAAACCCTAGACAAAGTTATCCATTGATAGCTCCTCTTTCCCTATTATAGTTAGCAAATGATAAAAATCAGTAGCAGCATCACCCAAAATATATAATATTTTGGACCTCGTCCATCTATGGCAAGATAATTAAGATGAACAATTTAGATCATTCAAAAATATTCACTATATTTTTCTCTAAGATCTATGCAAGTCAACGAGCTACTTTCAAGAAAACCACGCCCACTGGATGATCGTAGCCTATGTGTATTTTGGATTAAAAATCAGACCGTCAATTCTAAATAAAATAAGCAAGAACCAGTTAGAATCAATCGATCAACGTGATTTTTGACATGTAGACTAAATAAGACGGGGACAACAAGATGAACGGTACAGATCTTCTAGAGAACATGTCTAATTGGATAATTTCGTCCAGTGTCTGTTACTTGATTCCCTTGTGATCTTGATGTTGTTAACTGATTAAGTAGACATCAAGAAGATGATTATTCCTCGAGACCAACGTGTAATGGGCTGGTAGCCATTTAGTTGCAAATTAAGGAAGGAGTGGGAATATTAAAAGCAGGGAGTGGGAGATCATCTCCCCAATAAAGGAAGAATGAAGAAATCACGGCCATAATGTGTTTGCATGCTGGTTGGTGGGAAGTGGAAAATGGCAGAAACCCGCCATTAACTCCACTTCTAGCAGGGCAGTTCCGTGCATGAAACTCTTGTTTATCAGATTTAGGGAGGAGGTTTATAATAGGCTGTTTTATTTTGTATTTTTGCAAGAAGCTACTTGCATACTTTGAATCATGACTTCAAAATCACGTAACAACAACTTTTAACGTTGCGCCAGAACCAAAACTAGAAAGAAAATCTTTCGTCTCGCTTAATTCTTTGCCCTTTTTCTTTTAACACTTAAATGACGGTATTCTCTTCTGTTTTGCAGGAAGTGGGAAATACAGCGCGGACCATCTTCAACTGGGCATTGGGCCCGCCCATGTTGTATCAGAACGGTCCCACATTAACAGATTATCCAGATCCATATGAATGGGGTTAGGCTCGAAGATTCAAGATATTTTAGTAGATTAATCCGATAGTTATCGGGGGGTGCACTTTTTACTGATCATATCCGTCCATCGGGTAGGATGGATCCCACATTAATGGATGACATGAAATCGTACGGAAGTAAGATAGACTGTTAACCATAGTCGGTGCACCTTTTGATTGATCGTAACCGTCCATCTAACTGTCTATCTGTAGGATTTCCAATGGCTAATCAAGCTACGGTTGAACAAGTCCTACATGTACTTTTTCAGTCCTTTACTTTCGCCCATGGTTGGGGGCACTTAAGCAATCTAGGACTAGGCTTAGCTCTCTTTTGTTCTATCAACAATGCCCCCAAGTTTGAGTTTTGCTTTCTCTTTTGGACGGGGATTAGATTCCGAAGAATGTAGGGGTGAGTTATTTGTTTTTTAATTTGCGTTTGCATCAAAAAGAAATTTTAAAAAAAAAAAAACTCTTTTGATGTCTACTAATTCAAAATAGAGATGACATCAATTGAGCGACCTTGGCTGTTAAGGATAAAACACACTTCAATGATTGTAATGGAATTCGAGGATTACCTTTTATGTTTTAACTGTAAATGTAGGGACCCAAACATTTGGTGATGCAAAATGGCTCCATCTTTTATGCCACAACTTACTTAGTTAATGCACCAGAAATCTTTGGATGATCTAACCACTACATTCTTTATGAAAAAGAGGACACTCACAAAAGTCAAAAATGGCAATTGGAAAATCATTACCAACCAAAGAATTCATATCATCATTCTCTCTCTCTCTGTTAAGCATCCATGGCTGAATGGGTAAAGAGTCCAACTCATAATTTACAAATTCGTAAATTCAATTCGTGCTGGATGCACGCCAATACGAACGTTCAATAAGTTTATTGGAATTGGCTGTGTATCAATAGAATCTTATCATTCATACATAACGAATTGGTATGGTATATTTATACCAAAACATATGAAGAGTAAGAACATTACACTTGTATTCTCTTAAGGATGAAACCAACTATATAGCGTCTATGTCGAGAATTCAAGTATTGTATGCGTCATTAGTTCAATCCTTTGTAGGAACTACCCAAAATAACAAACTTGCAAAATGAATCCGTTTATCATAAAAAGATTGGTTGTTCCTAACCCTGCTTCACCTTAATTGTTATTTGAACAGAATATTTTTTACTTTTTTTTTTTTAACAAGAAATATTGAAGGGACAAAAAAAAAATTCTACTTGTTTAAACAAAAGAAAGTGGAAGGATTAATGTTAAGAATGTATTTGGGAAAATCTTTTATGGGTAAGGTGTGTCAGTGTGGCATAGTAGTGCAAAAGTGACTCTTAATCATGGTCACCAGTTCGAAGCTCCTTAAAAAGGAGGTGGCATGAGTGCATGAGTCCATCATTAAAAAAAACAAAAAAAGAAGTTATTTTTCGTAGGTTTCTGCCCTTGAACACGGAAAATACAAATAAAGAAAATAGTTGTCAAATGCAATCCTAATTCCACTAAATTTAGTCGCCATAAAGTCCGTCCAAGACGCCAACGACTTGGCAATTTTAATCTTGATGGCATTATTTTGGCATAAAGACTAACTGCCGAATTAATCACAATCACACGTCCCTTTCCATGATAATTTAAGTCGTTCATCCTTTTCAGCAGCCTTTGGATTATCTATGTGGATTTTAATAATCACAATGTAAAGAGGGAGTTGGGAGAAATGATTTGGAAAATTACCATTACTCCTTAGAAATTCGATATTTTCTCGCACAGATTAAGATAAGATATTAATAGTATATGGTACTAGACATTGTGAGTATGGAACATGATTGATTTGATCTTATTGTGCCTGTATCAAATTATGTTGTACTATGAACCGAGGGTCTGTGAGCAGAGCCCTCGGTCAAGTCTAGCTGTATAGATTGCAAGAGGTATTATTCCCTTTCCACAGGTTAAAGGACGGAGCCTCCAAAAGAAAAAAGAAAAAAATGATTTTCTATTTTATAATATAGGAAAAAACAATTATATTTTTGTCAATATCTATAAGTATTTGCATGACTGTAAGGTTCTCTAGGGTGGAGAAACCTTCTGTGTCTTTTGGCAACTATTTTCAACTATAAAGATAGTGAAATTGGTAAGCCCATAAATGTGCCTTAATTCAAAAGAAACAACATAAATTTGTGTATTTCTTTTTCTTTTTTTTTGAATCTTCGCGACATTGGATGCATGTGAAATTACTATTTTCTTTTACAAGTAAAGAATTATAAAGCAAATCATTCACAAACACTCCTTCACACACAGACTTCTCAATCTAATCTTTGGCCTTCACACACAGACTTCTCGATCTAATCTTTGGCCAAAGAGAAAACAACAACTGAAACCTGCCACCAAGCATACTATAATGGACATTTGTTGGTTCTAGGATTACCATTTGCTCTATCCACATATACATTTCAATTAACGTCTATAAGATAATATCTGTCATAGTATGACTCTCAAGCTCCTAATCACATTAAGCTCTGGTGATTCTATAGTTATCCAAAAACCTGAAATCCTTCAACAATCCAATTAGAAAACTGCAAATAATCAGTCGCCACTACCAAAAAAAAAAGGCAGCACTGGTGCACGAAGTTTCTGCCTATGCATGGTTCAGAAAAGAGGCGGACCGCAAGGCTTTAAATAGGGTAAAATGAAAAAGAGGAAAGTTAATAAGACAATTTGTCAGGTGCGAAATATTAATTTATCGGGTGCCAGTTAGAAAAAAGTAATAAAATATTCAGATGCTGCGTCGCGACGTATTGAATCGGACGCTGATCGTAACGAGAAGTTTCGGCCCGCAACCCGACAAACAGCACTCGCCGGTATTCAATTTATTACTCTTATTAAATCCCGATATTTCGCTTTTATCTAAAAACTCACGACAATATGGAAAAACTCGGAAAGCCAAACAAAAAATGCTGGTTGTTTTGTAATTTTTAACAAAACGAGGGTACTTCAATTCCTAACCCAGAAAAAAAGAAAGAAAGAAAATTCAGTTATTCCAACCGCAATCAACGGCCAACTCCCCTGAAAATGGAAGTCGTTGATGAGAGGTTTTTTCTGCCCCAGGCAGTTCCACCCATTGCTAGACGTTGGATTAAGAATAGAATCTAGCCTTCTAATTTAATCTATTTGTGGATGTGTTACTTTATGCATGGGGACCATCTAGGACTATCTCATCCGGAAGGAAAGTAGGATGATCTATACGTCAACAGTCATAGATCTAAGATCAAATCTATATTTAAAAAACTATTTAGATTTTTATGAGGGTTAGCAATTTGCATTTTCACAGTCTAAATTAGAATTATACTAGATTTGGGGTAATCAAAATCCAATGTAGAATTCAATACTAAAACTTAAAGGGGCAGCTTTGGTATATGAAGCTTCAGCATATGCAGGGTTCGGGAAAAGGTGGACCACAAGGGTTAATAGTGCGCAGCCTTATCTTGCATTTTACAAGAGGCTGTATTCATGCCTTAAACCCTTAACCTTAAGATCGAGGACCCACCAAAGCTCACTTTCAATTCTAGAACTTATGATTTGGAAAACAAAGGGACAGGACCAAGCAGTTGAGATTTTAGGGATGGGGTCCAAGAAAGATAATTTTGCTTGTGAAAAAATGAGACCCACTTTTGGTTTTGGCCACTTGATGATCCAAAAGTGATTGAGTACCACCTTGCAATTTTCTCTGTGATTAAAGGGGACACCTATTGTAAATACCCAAATTTTTAAGTCTACAAATAAATGTTTGAACTTTAGAAATAAGATTTTATAGAGATCAAATTTAAAAGATATGGCCCCATAATTGGATTTTACTCAAAAAAATAGAATTGAACGACATAAAGAACGCTAGAAACAGAGATAGGATGACAAGGTTATGAGCATTTGAAGATTGAAGGGCATTTTAGTACTTTTCAATTAAAAAAGGAAATTGATAACAAACTGCAGGGGGGTCGTTTTGATAACGACACCACCCTTTTGTCGTCTCCTTCAGCACTAATGCGTCACCGCATCTATGCCGACCTTGTTTCTCTTGTCAGCCTCTGCGGCACTGGAAAAAATGGCGGCACCACCAAGGGGCGACACTGCCTTCACAAGTTATAAAAACCCCTTCTTCTTCAGCTGCCCTAGTCGTCTGTGTTCTATGGCAACCCAAGGTTCCGAAAAAACCCTCATTGGAAAATCTCCTACACTTCAATTCTTCCCGTGTTTTTCGGCACCAGCCCCAAACTTTTCCCTTTTTCCTCCTTCGGCCACTGCCATTTTTCCTTGTCTCAATAACTAGGGTTTCCCCTGTTCTTTACGTTCTCTAGTGACCTGAGTTTTCTCAACGGTACAGAGTAGACCACGCCACAAGGATTCCTTCGATCTCATTTCTTTGGCTGACCTAATAAGCTCTTCCCTCTTCTTCCCGTTGTTTCTCTCTTTTTCCAGCAAGATTGGCACAGATTTGGGCTAGATCTGTTCTCACGGGTCAGTCATTTACCAGTGAAAATAGATCCATTGGATCTAATATAGAACCCTAGCAGTGGGACCCCGACACCCTAAGAAATACTGAACAGTGGAAATATTAAGGCATCCTGGACGTTAATCAGGGACCAAGATGATTGGACGGTCCAGATCGGATCATCTCATCCGATTGACTTGATCAGGTATTCAGGACACAAGAGCATCATGGGAACTGTGATGCGTAGGGCCTGTCTTGTTGCTTTCTCGATCCAGAGATCTAATCTGGATCGTTTATTTGATCTAAAAAACTAAAAATACAATTAAGAAGGCTATATAACAGCGATTGACAATCCGAAAAGTCCACTATGTTCGTATTAATGACATGGACCTAATTATATAATAAAATTTAAGATCAGAGGACTATTTAATGTAACTATAGCCTAAAACTCATCGAAATATCATATATCTATAAGATCAAAGATGATCAGATCTCATAAATTGATCCATTGGATGCATTAGGATATTAATATTCCAAGATCAACCCTAAATCATATATATCAACCTTTGAAGTATAGATCTAACAGTCCAAATCAAGTATGAAGCAAATCTAAGCATCGAGATAGGCGATCTATGAGATCTGACTGTTCAATTACAAGATATTGATGACATAAAGGTCATTGAAGGCAATCTAACCATTAAACATTGGAGCTATAAGTGAGATCTAGCTTGGAGACACCCAAATCAATGATTTGTAACTTAAATGATAGATCTAGTTGCTAATCTGTAAATCTAATTGATGATATATAAAGAATAGAAAATAATACTTGGATTCTTATTTCCAAATAATATACAGGACCTCACAAAGGTGATCTAGGACTCGAATTGAAGAGAAACACAATTTAAGAGACATCGAGATAGGTATTTGATACTACTAAGTTTTCAAATGCATTACAAAATCTAATTGATTTACTTGACTCTATTATCGTGTTTAGTATGCTTTTTGAGATATAATATTCCTATAACGAGCATGCAGAATTGTCTTCATGATTTGTGATCTTGAATGTAATTGCTTGCATTAAATAGATTTTATGCATGCATTGCTCACATGTGTTTGAAAATAATTGCATAAATTGCATGATTTATGATGGGTACTATGCTGAGAGGTTGTTTATGTACGAGGTTGGCCTCCTGGCCGTTAACCACCAAAGGTGGTGGGTATCACTGCCCAAAGCGGGATTGTCCATTCCTCGACTGTTGTGGTAAATAGGGACGACCACTAGAAGTGTTCACGGCACCCTTTTCGAGGACATATCCATAGTCGCTGTGGAGGCTATGGTGGGCATGGTCTCCTAATACTGAAGCCACATGATTTCAAAATAGGTTTTGGTCGTGAGCATGGTGGGCCCTATGATTTCGGTTTTGATATTAATATACATAACATTGAGATAGTCATAGACGAGTACTCGTAACTAGTCGGCTTAATGTGTTCGCCGACCTATCAACTTGATGTGTTAATATACATATAGAATTCACAAGGTTAATTGTCAAATAACAAGACATAACTCATACTCAGTGTTAACATACATGTACAGTACAAAAATTTTCATCTTCAGTTAGGCTTCCATCAACAACCTTTCTTTAATCCACTTGACTAGTACCTGCAAAATAATGAGGTGAGCTGCGAAGCCCAGTAAGGAAAAAGAACTAAACCCATACATATCCTACCATTCTTGTTGAGCTACGCTCAAATGCACATTTAAACCCAACCATGGAGCATTCATTTCCATTTTAACTGGTCATCTACAAAGTAGCTAACATGTATTATCAAGTAAAACATATGGGTATTAGAACAGAATTGAAGTTTATTCCAAATTCAGATATGAAGCAATAGTCATAGCATGCAAACAAGCACATCCAATATCAATTCCCCATTCATATCCAATCACAGGATATTTACTTCTGTTTCAATAGATGAGTAATTAAGTTATGAACTTTATTCTAAATTAAAATGTAAACCATAAGCATAACATTCAACAAAGTTGCATATTCATTTAATGGTTTTCTTATCAGTATTAAACAGGCATGACATTACCACCGTGATCCAGTAGTCATCTCCCTCCAGGTTTACCATCTTGGGCTGCCCACTATGAGTATCATAAACAAGGCAGTCAGACCCTCAAGGTTTATTATCTTGGGCGGTGCCAAAGTCAAGTCCCCTCAGGGTTTACCATCTTGGGCAGCTCCAACATAATTGCAACCAACTAAGTAGCCCTTTCCCTCAGGGTTAACCATCTTGGGAGACTCAAGTCTGCTATCTCATCCCTTAGGGTTTACCATCTTGGGCGGCTTTACCATAATCCCAAAGGACTAAGCAACACTTTCCCTCAGGGTTTACCATCTTGAGAGGCTTAATACCTGACAGCTCATCCCTCAGGTTTACCATCTTGGTGACTTCACCGTAATTTCAAAGAACCAGGCAACCCTTTCCCTCAAGGTTTACCATCTTATGAGGCTCAATAATCAACAATCCGCTCCCAGGGTTTATCATTTTGGGTTGCTCCACCATAGTCACAAGCGACCATGTAGCCTCCTCAGGGTTTACCATCTTAAAAGGCGTCATCATAGCTTATTGGGTGGCCCTTAGGGCTTACTATCTCATGATTGACTATTCTATCACAACTTATATCATCATAACAATTACGCCTAGTAAATGAGGATATCATAGCACAGTTTCAGTAAGTACTTGAAATTCATATCATTCATTCATCTAATATGATAATTTATTTATTATAAACATTCATTGTATTAATTTCAAGTGAAAAGATCAGCAAGAATTTAAGGATAAAGAAGGGTTTAGGGTCCTTACTTGCGCATTCAACTGCCAACGTCGTTCACCCCGCACTCAAACCTATACGACGAATACAAGTTCTAAGTAAATTTCAGGATTTCATACAATTTCCTATAATCACTTCTAGTTCTCTATTCATAATGTCAATGATCTAATCTCATGTATCTGGATCGACAATTTGTACACTAATTAGTCGCTATCTAATTAGATCAGCACCATTGGTCTTAAATCGATGGTCCAGGTCGAGCGCGTACCTCTAGAAGTCTCAATTTTCAACATCTTAGGTAAGTTATTCCACAATTCAATGTTTTTAACCATAATTTATGGTTTGATCTCCTTTCCTGACCTTCGATCATTACTGATTGAGTATTGGACGGGTAGATAGGATCTCCTATCAATTTATCTATAATTGGTTCGTCATTTTAGTCATAATTCCTTACTGATGGGTAATTGGAGTTACATTTTACTCAAATCTACCTTCTTATTATATTTTTAACGATTGGATGTTAAGATCTCAGTTTTTCCCTACACACTAACAAGTTTTCAATTACAGTTTCAAGAATCAATTGATTCCTGATCGACAATCCATCTTCGTGGATGAAGAGATCAGGTTTGATTTACCCAAATTTCAAAATTTTCAAATTTTCACATTTTTTAGGGGTCGCGGGGAAATGTTACTGTCACCGGAGAAGGTGACCGGATTCCGGTCATCGTCAGCAACACATGAAACCTTGTTTTTTAGAGATTTTTCATGGAAATGTTTAAAATTTGTTGAATTTTTGTTTTTCAGTGTCTTTTCTCTTTAATTTCTACTAAATAACTATTTCTTTTTACTAGATTTTTAAGGGTTTTTAGAACTTACCACAGTTGCTGTTTTCTACAGATTTCGGTGCCGTTTCTTGATGGATCTTCATGAAACCAAAGGGGTTTCACTCGGAAACACTTAATGAACAGGATGAATGGTTTGAATCATTGATCTAACACTTTTCTTTCCATCATTCTCACTGTATCCAACGGGCTTTTTTTCTAGTGTTGTAGTTCATCGAAAAACAGGTGTAAGCCTGGAAAGGAAATGGAGAAAAGAACAAGGGGAAAAGGAGAGTGGAAGAGAAAACTTACCCGATCTCTGTTGGTGTAAGACGTCGCTGGTGGAGTGGAGATTTGACAGAGAGAGGGGAAGGGTTGTAGTCGTTGTGGTTCCGTTTCTCCAGAGAAATAGGAACCATCGGGTTCATGTGCGTATGGGGGCTTGATTGGAAGAGGGGGAAAATTGGAGAATGGGAGAACAGGCGGGAAGGGAGGAGTGAAAGGGGGGTTGTTGGCTTTGGCTTCCTCCTTTCCCGTTTACAAACATGTGGGAGGGAGGTTGGAAGCAATCGACCACACGTGGTGAGTTTGACTCCCACGTATCAACTCAATCCTCATTGGCTATCTTGGAGCAGTTTGGATAGGGGTGTCATTATCAATCTAGACCCCCCATTTTCATTGATAAAACTTTATGACTTAAGGATCTTGGTTTCTGTTTCACGTGTTCTTAGCGTTGTTGCAAAGCTTTCATCGAGCATAGTCTAATGTACGATCTTTCATCATCAATTTTCAATGTTCTTAATTTTTATTTTTTAATTACTTAAATTTTTATAAAATTTTCACTAATTATCCTGTTTCTTGGGAATTTAGGAAGATTAAAGTGCCAATTTATATTTTAATCTACATTTTAGGACATGGGTACGACACAGCCTTACCTTAAATTTTTGTAAGAGGCTATTTCTATGCCTTGAATCGGTGACCTCAAAGTCACGGAACAATAACTTTTACTAAGGCTCCCCTTCAAGCAAATAATGTATTAATTTCTCAACTGGGTATTCAATTGATAAAATAAATTGAAAATTATGAAAGATGATGTCAAGTATTTTTTTAAAAGCCCAGGTGGCAGCTCAAACGACGACTCAACTGTCCATGAAGACTTCAGTCAACGTCGTTAATATACGAGTGACATTTGTAGAATCTGAAACCATGAAATCATCCAGTATCTGCTACTGCAGGGCACAAATTATATGACCATTCCCATCTGCTCTCCTTTTCTCCTTTTTCAGGAATTTAATTTAGAGTGCTAGGTCACCCATCACTGTAGTATCACATACCAAAGCCCTACATTCCTTTCAGATAACATGATTTCTTGGGACCCACAAAGGAAAGAATAAGAAAAGGGGAAAAGAACTTGATCTCTGTGGGTCCCTTATGACATTCTCTAACATCTACACCCACATAGTGCTTTTAGGCCCTAGATACCAGCTTATATTTTCTAAGGGAAGAATACAAAGGAAACATTGGAAGTATTACAAGCATAAGTGACAAAATGTCTCTCAAGTGGGCAACTCAATTAGGGTTTAGTCTATGTATATGCTTTATGTTTCTCCTTCCATCATTCATCTCTTCCTACCATGAAGGATAATCCCCAGATTAAGAGAGCTAAGCCACAATGGCCCCACCGAGGAAGATCTAATCCATACCATTAAAGTTGCAGACAATCAAGAGGAGATCCATGAGGTTTTGGTCCCATGCTAAATGGATATCTCATCCTCAAGATATAGTCCAAGCAAAAATTAATCTCCTTTTTTTTTTGAAAAAAAAAAAAAAAGGCTTCTTTTATTAAGGGTCTACAAACATCTAATTAACATGCAATTAGCAACATTGGCACGTTCTTCGTTAGAAAATTGAATCGGCCTAAAAAAGTGCGTAGCTTGCTCAGTGCCCATCTCTTTATCATTTTTCATCGTTAAAATCTTATCCCAATTAGCGGTCGACTATTTGTTTATAATTTTTTGAGAAAAAGAAAAACCTCTCCAATGTTTGTTGAACTATTTGTCTGTCCATTAAACATTTCCCCAATGATTCAAAGCCTACAAACAGCTAGAAATAAGTTCACCTTTCCTACTAGTAGAATGTGCTTGTTCATGCATGGCAAGTTAACTTCGTGTTAGCACAATCCTAACCCTCCATCAAATCGGAACTTTCTTACAGTTGCCTTGGACTTTCTCATCCGTCCATTTTGTCCACATGGTCCGTCTAGAAATTGGCTTCTCTTGAATAGATACTCCACCAGATGATCCTCGTTGAATCGTTCCGTGCGGGCTATCAACTTACACGAAAGTGCGTCCCTTCTACTAGCATAGAGCGCGACAACATGGTACGTTCCCGAGTGGCTCCTTACTTTTGCCGGAGAACCCACCTTTCGTTTATCCCAACCGTTCATCCGAATTATCTAAATATGCATGTTTGATTGTTAAATGTGTTTAACTACTGCAGCAATGGAAATTTGGTTTTTTAATGGTAGAATCATCTAAACTGTACTTAAAGTTGGATACAGCAGATGAACGGATTGGATCGACCATCAACTTACTGGAATTGTGTTTCGAGTGACTAGGGACTCCTTTTCTCAGTGCTATAGTCATCTGATCAGATTGCTAGGTTGCAACTGCGTCGACCTGATGATTACCGCTTCGGCGTTTGGCTATAGCGTTTCCTCTAATCTTCGCTTAATCTAATAGATGAATGATTCTAAGCCTTTAATAATTTGTTATTGGGAAGGGTAAGAAGAAGAAGGTGCATGAAAGCTGATCATAGCCATTCAAGTTCTGTCGTTTCCACCGGATGTGGTTATTTCGTTCCGTATCTTACAGATTACTTGAATCCCAATGTTCCATACGATACAAAAATTCTCTCAATAAAGAATTTTAATCTTTCCCCAATTTTACTATCGGGTCCACCAAATGCCGTCTCAAACTTCAAAATGGATTTAGATAAGAAGTTAGATCCACCGATTAAGCACCGTCAGCTTCCCGTGATTAGCGGAAATGGGACCCATTTCCACGAATTGGCTTGACTCCGATCATGTGAGTGCTCGCGGGCTTTCCTGACAATGGGACCCACCACGTGGGAGCTCGAATGTTTCGTGTGCCCAAGAAATTTGGGAAGATCCGTCCAGTCCAGGGCTTCGATGTACTCCTGCATGTGGACATGTCCACGTCTTCCACTAGTTCGATGACAAGTGTCGTACCGTTTTTATGGTCACGTGGTTATTGGCTGTATCTTAGAAGAGCCAAAATATTTTCATTTTTAGGGCCATAAATAATTCATTTTGTCTCGTGTGACGGCCGACGTAGGTTTCGCATAAGTTTACCCCTATTTTATTAAAAAATGATTAAGGAGAAAGACACCTTTACGGGCCCACACGTGCCGGATCAACATGATCGAATCCGTTAATGCGACAGTTGATGAGAAGTTTGTCTTGCTCATGCTAATTTTGTCTTGATCGGATGGATGCTACTAGCCCTTTCATCCAAGAGGCCTTGTGTTAGGGGATTTGAAGAAATTTAGACCATTGATTTTTTCTAGACTAAATCTTCCGGATAAGATGTCTCTTAGTTAGACGAGTCAACATGGGTCTCAAACACGGCACGATGTTTGGTGTATCATTTTCATGTTATGAATGCTATAAGACTCAACCTCAGTCCAATAAATTCATATCAAATTTGAGCCATGTCGTGTTGTATTGTATGTTGCCTCCCCTCACGTCAGACAGTCAGAAGAAGGGGAATCTCTTTTTGGTGGTTCAAATTATCACGTAACTCCTGTGATTAAGCGAAAGCCTTCTAGCCAAAGGAACCTGATTTTGAGTGATTAGGATTTGAGGCTGCTCATGGCTGTATGTGTTCAATATTCAATAAAAGAAAATTGACGAGTTACTGGATGATTCTAGCATCTAAAAATCTGTAAATTTGATCATCAGAAGATGAATAGCTAGAAACTTGCGTATCAACGGTCCCAATCTAACTCCCAGCAACAGGGTTTTATAATCGTAGGATCATCCAATCATATAGAGTTTTTGTTTTATAAGATATCAAAATGTGGGGGGAAATCAGATGAACGGTTAGATCATCCAGAGGTTAGCTTCTTTTTTGCAAAGGAAGCCCTAATTACATTTTACTGAGGGCAATGGAAAATAAAGGTTAGACCACTAATTAATGGGCTGCTCCTACCTAGGTGACCAGCTTATAAACTATCCTCTTATTATTTTTATTCTTCTTACTATTTATTAGTATAATTATCAATAAGAAATATTATTGGTATTTTTTTCCAAATACTTACTCTGTTACACATTGTACATAGTTGGATACACGTGGTCCAACTGGATACTGAATCGTGTCATAAGATCCTACCCGTAGAGTCAGATCTGATCGCATTTGCACCAATGTGTATTCGCTCAATAAAATTATGGCCACGTGATTAAGGATGGGATGATATTGCTGGTAAAGCTCATGATTAGTGGTGCATAGCTGTACACACGAGGACCAACTGTAGACCGAATTATGTCTTAAGATCTCAACCGTCCGATTAGATTCATCGCAATGGTGCATCGGTCTAGGGTGCGCGAATCACACGCACTTGTGTGGTGCGCATCCACTTTATCATGGTAGGCTCCATCTGATTTCTCGAAGTTTAAATAACGTTAAGTGTTAAGCATCACCAAGATTGGATTGGATGATTCTAATATTCACGAAAAGTACAATTTTTACATTTACATCTATCTAATCAGCACTTTTTTGGATTTATTAGTCATCCACAGTAAGAGAAATCAGATGAACGGTTTTGATTACCCAAAGGTGGAGCTTGCCGTGATAAAGTGAGGGGCCACGACGCAGGCTGTCATTCTCAGACAAGGCCATAGTGCAATTTCCAATATATATTAATTGCTCCCAAATAATAGAGCATGGGCTCCACCTTTCCAACCACAGATGTTCTAAATTTCTGATCGCATAAGCAAAGAGGAAAACTACCATGGAGCTGGATTCGATCTGATCTGTTCATCTCATTTTTTCGACTTCGAATGTTCATTAGCAAAAAGATCGTATGCGATGAACGAGTTTTTCGGTGCAAAAATCATCTAACCAAGGCGATTTCTGAATCACGAGATATCCAAAGTTAGAGAAATCAGACGAAGGAGTTAGATCACTAAAAATGGGATCGCTTCGTGAAAACGTGGGTCTATATGGCTGCTTACGACGCGATCAAGCTCGGCCGCATTCCATAAACGAATCCTTACAGATTCTCAATATTTGGCACTTGTTAGTGTTCCGAAATTATTGTAGTTTTTGGCCACATGATAAGTGGGATTTTACTTGCTAGGAAGAAGGGCCACTGTTTTTTATGCATTCTATGATCATTTGGAGGGCCCACACCTATTTCATATAGAGAAAATAAAAAACCTCCAATTATAATCTGAATATTCTCATTGGATAAATCTTTGTTTGGGGAGGCCCACACCCATTTCCTGCATCTGGAAGTACTTTTGGGGCCCAGCCCAGCCCAGCCCAGATGTTTGATGTCATGATCCAAACATCTTCTCTCTCTTTAATGTGGCCCCAGAGATAAACCATTTAGATCACCAGATAATTGGAGGCCCCACAAGCACGTAAATAAGTAATGATTGGGGCAAAATATTCTCATGCAACAAAAAAAAAAAATTTCTCAACTTTTCATGTCCGATGTGGGACCAAAAAGAGCCAAGGTACAAACGCTTCTTCTCAGTTAGATTGTACGTGGGATGCGCTTGTTTTCACCTAAGAAAATGGGCCTCACTTTTTCGATGATCTAAACCATCTCTACGGTGAACTCGCTAAGGAAAAAAGTGGCAACTCAAACTTGACCAAGCATACTCTAAGAGAGATGGCTGATTATTTGTGAACAATGTCAAGCTGTGCTAGATGTTGTTGGATTGAAATGCTTTACATATTTAGTCTGCGAACAACTAAAGACTTTTTTTCTTTTTTTTCTTTTTTTTTGTCTCTACAAGGAAGAATTATCAAGCAAACTATTTATAATCTATTATCCTAGTTCCTAAATATATTTTAAATAAGGGTATTTTCAGTGCACAAAGCTCCCACCTATGCAGAGTCCGAGAAAGGAGCGAACCACAAGAGCTTATATTTCGCAGTCTTACCTTGCATTTTTGCAAGAGATTATTTTCATGCCTTGAACCCGTGACCCTAAGGTCACATGACGACAACTTTTACAATTATGCCAATTCTCCCCTTCAGGCTTAAAAGGCATAATTAGTTTAACTTAACGTCCATAGTGTAAGAGTTTTTATTTTTGGTTTAACTTAATGTGATTAAGAAATGAGACTTCTCTTTAATTTTATCCTGAGTTGGTTAATGATCAACGGAGGAGATTTACCCACCTATCAAAAGAATATTAACAGTAGAGTTGCTATTGTGTGACTATGAGGTTGCAATTCAAGGTGTAAAAACAGCCTCTTGCAAAATGCAACATAAGGCTGCATATCATTGACCCTTGTGGTCTACCCCTTTTTCGGACCCTGCATACGGTGAAAATTCGTACACTAAGGCTACCACTTTTTATCAAAACAATGATAATCATGGTTAGCTTATTGATTAAGAAATGAGAGTTGCCGGAAAAACATGCTTTTCTGCCTTTTTCACTCCAATAACTATCTACTTATAACCATTTTTGCCTTAATGATGAAATTCTATAGAGAGGAGTGGTAAACTGACCACACAATTTTGTGGAGCCTACCTTTGTTAGAATTATTTTCGTGCTTACCTAATCTAAGATGCCGATAAGATTGTGAAAGGTTCCAATATTTTAATCGTAGGTCCACTTAAATGGAAGGATGCGATTAGCCCTGTAGTGGGCCCACGATACAAGCAGCTTAAGTGTGTGCACTATGTTATCGTTGCCATCAATATCGTCCAACATAGATTCTGCCACGTATATAGGGATAAGAATCTGGCACGCGCTTTCCACACTCCCCTTTACATTTTTCCAGAAGAAGCTCTGCACAAGCACAAAGCCAAGGTACTCTTCCCTCCCCTTCTCATTTCTTCGCAGAATTCTGCTTTATAGGGTTTGATCTTTGCTTAGATTCTGCTAATTCCAGTCAGCGTGTTCCAATCGTCTGTAATTTTTTCATTATTTTTGGGTCCCCAGCTGCTTATCTAACCCTAATTTCTGCAATTCATTCTCTGAATCGTTGATTCTTTTATTCCTTCATTCACGTGTTCTACCATGCCGTTCGACTTTGCGTTTTTCAGATTCATTTGGCACAGGAATAACAAACCATGAATTAAGTTATCCATGAATGGTGATTTTCTTACCATCCTATTTGCAGCGTAACTACATGGTAAAATTATTCAAACGTAGATAAATAGTGCTAAATTGTTGATTATCTTTGCGTATTTTTTAAGACTGCAAATAGCAGGGGAAACATTCACTGTCGAGGATTAGTTGATTATCTTATTAATAATATTTGGTTTGGGGGCGGCTTCAAAACCCTGTTTACCGCGCCACCCCCCCACCCAAAAAAAAAAAAATACTGTCCAGGAATGACTAAATCCATGAATTATTATTAGTTTTTAGCTCGTCTTTTTTACTAAATCCCTCTCACAGTGGAGTATAAAGGTTGATTTGAACGGTTGATGTTTGAGTGTTGCGGTTGCATTAATGATATCTAGAGAGGAGTTAATTTCTGAGTGTGAAAACAATCACTAAGAACTCCCCACAAAAAAGGTAAATTTGAGCTCTAATAGCTTGGAATAAATTAAATACACGCATTAACATGCAAAGGTTTACTTCCGTAAAAGTGCTTTTTATTCTTTCCTAGATCAGGGAATTTCGCTAGGAGCTTCTGGGAGAAGGTTAATAACTCTCAAAGGATGAAAAGGGTCTGAAGAAAGCCATGACATCATGCTAATACCTTGAGAAAGCTCATGGAGAGTAGCCTTTAAAACCCAACTTGCAGACCAAAAATAAATAAATGAAATGTTACTGGAGAGTGTGTGAGGAGGAAGGAACATAAATCTGTACTTAACGCTTCCAGGATCCATGACTATACATAGGATGCATTCAAAAGTAAAGGCTACTTGTGCAGTCAATCCGCGACTGAGAAAGTAAGAAGAATCACTAGGACATAAAATTCTCACTTAAAAAGCAGTATAGAACTGTTTTTGCCCAACTTAAGTTCAGAGGTCTACTATTGCACAATCGTACTTCTCTGAGATTTATGAACTTGCATCCCTAGGGATGTGTACCACGTACATTATTTTATATTGTTATAACCTTCAAAATCCAGTGTTCTATGACTATATAATTCAATACTTGATTCGGTCAGCTCAAAATCACGTCAACCATTTCTTTTCCCCTTCTCACAAATTTCTGCAATTAATAAACACTTTCTAGCCAACCCCTAATTGAGATAAGGTTTTGATGATGATGAATGAACACTTTCTAGGCCTTTTACAGTCATTCATTAGGCACCATAAAAAGGCAGAAAGATCGCAGCCATCAAACTCCTGCATGCATATGTTGGCGAGAGTAAACTTGGCCTCTTCATTTATACAATCCTAGATTATGTGTATTTAGCACTTGATATGCATACATGCTTTAGAAACTTTATGAAGTGGTCATCTTACTTGCTTGCAATTTGCTAATTAGTCACACATCATTGGTTCTTGCTATATAAAATTAGAACTTGTAAAACTGAATATAGTTATGTTTTGCAGGTTTGTGATTGATATGTTCAGAAGGTGTGGATGATGATTTATGTAAGTTCATGTGCTCATGTAGTTTGCCCCATCCTCACTATATTATTATGCAGAAGCTAGTTAACCAAGTACATCCAACTCTATTTTTTTCCCATTTTTTATTCAACATGGAAGGTTTATTACTTAGAAGGGGAGCCTTGGTGCAACTGTAAAAGTTGTCATTGTGTGACCTTGAGGTCACGGGTTCAAGGCATGGAAATAGCTTCTTGCAAAAATGCAATGTAAGGCTGCGTACTATAGATCCTTGTGGTCCGCCCTTCTCCAGACCCCACGTAGGCAGGAGCTTCGTGCACGGGGGCTGCCCTTTCTTTATGGGAGGCTTATTACTTAATCTTTGACAGTTTATGTAAATCCATGGTTCTTAGAGTGAATGGAATATTACTGGCTTTGGTGCATTTTTGGTATTTATTTATAATTGATCGGGTTTAGGATTGGCATCTTCATAGTTTTCTAAAAAGCATTATTTCATTGTTATCAAGGGACAAGGACTGCATAAGAAACTCTTTCCAGAAGTTGCTCCCTTTTTTTCCTCTTACATTTTCTATGGACAATGGACAGTTTCAGAAACAGGCATGTCCTTCCAAGTGTACCTCTAGTATAGAACGCCTACTTCAGGCCTATGATCATAATGATTATTTTATTATTGACCACTGTATGCGAGCTGATGATTCAGGTTCAGAGTGACTGACCATCTGCGTCTACTTAGTTTACTTTAAAATGATTGTTAAATAACCGTGAATATTGAACTGTAAGAACTGACTTATGTCAATCTAGGGAGTCAATTAGATACAAAGCCGCACGATATCCTATCTACTACATTTCACAGGTTGAGTGAGATTCACAGAAGTGGCTTTGGGTTTCATGGAACATAACCCATAATATCTTTTAGGACAGTAGATCCTACTTAGCACCCACATGGTGCTTGTAAGGCCCTGCTAGAAGTTGTTAGATCCAAACTCTTTGGCCTCTATGTAAGGATCTTGGTAACTAAATAAACCTTAATTGGAACTTCCTATCAGAAGTGATAATGTAGGTCCTTATTTTTGGCCAAAAGCTTTGGTACATCTACCTTCTCTTAACGGAGATAAAATCTTCTACTATGATTGATTAAACTGCATTTCTGAAGCCCTCATCAGTTTCTTTACAAAACATTAATGTGGCTTATTAAACTTAACTAGGAAACTAAGGCAGTTGGTTCATTTCCAATTCGCAGGGAGTGGAGTCTGCTAATCCCCCAGGTTTCACCTTGCTTAAACAGAAGCTTCCTTTCACAAGGGCAGTTTCTGGCAGTGGTCTCGTCCATCTTTTCGTGAAACCTAAAGGAACGCCAACTTTAAACCTTCTAGCCTTTGCCAGGCTCCAAAGAGATGATGAGCCTGAGAGATACAGTCAGAAGCCCAGTTCTCATGATGAGATAGTCAGTTCTTCATTTCAGGATTCACAATTTCATTGTAAGGATTCACATGTGGAGTATGTTAAATCAACTCCCAACTCAGAAGCGAAGGACCTTTACCATGTACCATCCCCTAGCTTGGAGGCTTTTGGGGATCCGGAAAATGTTCAACAAGATCTGCTCGATAAGGTAAAGGCTGTGCATTTGCATGTATTAGCGCTCGAACAATGGAATTCTTCTCGACTTAAGACCTGCCACAGGTATGTGATTAAGAACTAAACCTACTTAGATGTAGTTCTTTATTTTCAATAATTTTCCCATTTAATATTGTGGATATGATTTGATCTTATTTGGCTTGTGTCATAGCAGAAATTACGTGGTGAGTGCAACAAACTTGATACATTATTTGGCATTACAATGCCTTGATCTCCAGCAACTTAAAGAAGAGCTTACTTCTATTGGTCTTCTGAATCTAGAAATCATCAACTCACATGTTCTTGCAAGTATTACTGCTGCCATTCATATGTTGGAGAACCTGACAGCTTATTCTCCAAACATGAAAGTTGTACATGGAGCTACTGAAAAGATTAATGTTCTGGATGGGAGAGGTGGTACTGCTACTCATGAAACCTCTGCCCACAAAATCAAGGGAGAGTACACAATAAATAGAATGAGGAGAAAGGTTTCTAGCCATGCAGAGTCACTGTTTGGTTCACTTCCGAATAGGAGACCTGCTCACGTTATGGTAACAGTAGGCAAAGAAGCTACTCACAGCAATACTCTAATACATGATCTTCTCAAGGCAGGAGCAAATGCTGTCAGGATTAACTGTGCACATGATGATCCAAGTGTTTGGAGTGAGATCATCAAACAAGTGAAGAACAGTTCCCAGAAGCTTGAAAAATCATGTCGCATTCTCATGGATTTGGCTGGGCCAAAACTCAGGACTGGCAACCTGGAGGCTGGTCCAAATGTGATGAAAATATCGCCAAAGAAGAACCCTATGGGCGACATGATCTGCCCAGCCCGAGTCTGGTTGTCTTGTGCGGGATCTGGTCCCCCTCCTGCACACATATCACCAGATGCAATTATGTTTTTAGATGATTCACGATTGCTTGGTAAGCTTGAGGCAGGGGATGTTGTTCGTTTCTTTGATGTCAGAGGAAAGCGACAGGAACTTAAAGTTCTGCAGAAGGTTCCAGTGTTTTCTGGTTTTGGATGCATGACAGAGTGTTCAAAGACTGCTTTTGTTGAATCAGGCACCAAGTTGTATATAAAGGAGAAGAAGAGAAAGCACACACTTGGGCTGGTAGTTGATGTGCCTGCTGTAGAACAATTTATTAGATTGAGAGTTGGAGATTTACTGGTTATATCTAGAGATCCTTGTTTATTGTCAGAAAAATCAGGCAACTCTGAAATTGATGCTCATAGGATCACATGTTCCTCTAGCCACCTTTTTGATGCTGTCAAACCGGGTGAACCTATTGCTTTTGATGATGGAAGAATTTGGGGAGTAATACAAGGAGCCAGTCTTTCAGAAATTGTTGTTTCAATCACTCATGCTGGTCCAAAAGGTTCTAAGCTTGGTTCTGAAAAATCTATCAATATTCCCAGGAGTGAGATGCAATTTGAAGGCCTCACGTCAAAAGATCTCGTGGATCTCGAATTTGTTGCTGCAAATGCTGACATGGTGGGTGTTTCATTTATTCGTGATGTCCGTGATGTTGTTATTATTCAGCAAGAGCTAGAGAAGCGGAAGCTTAAGAAACTGGGGATTATATTAAAAATTGAAACTAAAAGTGGATTTGAGAAGTTGCCTCTCTTATTGCTTCAAGCAATGCAATCTCCAAATCCCTTGGGTGTTATGATTGCCCGAGGGGATCTTGCAGTTGAGTGTGGGTGGGAAAGGCTGGCTGATATGCAGGAAGAGATTCTTTCCATTTGTAATGCTGCACACGTACCTGTCATCTGGGCAACGCAAGTTCTGGAATCGCTTGTTAAGTCAGGTCTTCCTACAAGACCCGAGATTACAGATGTAGCCCATGGAATGAGGTAATGATGTGGTGAAAGCCTATTTATTTACAATGTTTCCTGCTTACCAGTCTTACCGTCATATTTACTATTTACTGGTCTTACGGTCTTACCTTAGTGCATAATCTATCACCGATTACATTTGGCTTGGAATCTATATCCCAACAGAAGGCTGGCCGCCCAAACAAAAATCATCTCTGTTTAATACCATATTGCTAACTAAGAGAAGTCCTTAAACAGACATGAACAACCAAACAAACCGAACTTAATCTGTCTTTGGTTTTGCAGGGCTAGTTGTATTATGCTGAACAAAGGCAAATGCATAGTGGAAGCTGTTTCGACTTTGGAGTCGATCATGCGCAAGAATTCAGCTAAGAAGATGATAAACAGTGAACTGAAGCCACTTGTGCTTTCTAGCAACTTAAGTCAATAAATTTCCTCTGCTGATCCATGTATATGAATTTGAGGTTTGATGTATAGTAAAAATAACACACTAAAATTTTGGGACATTTTCTGTGTCGATCTATACGTGCTCTTTCTTACATTCTAGCGATGGCTGACTTCTGGAAAAAATAAGATACTATGAGGGCTGTCCATTTATGTGGGAGAAAATGTTCTTTTTTCTTTTTTTGTTTGCAATTTCTGTATCAGTACTTTTTGTTGGCTCATATGCACACATTCAAATCTTATCGATGGATAGGGCAGTGATCACACTAAGGTATATTTTATGAGGCTCCAGTGTTTGGAGATCTGAACCTTTCCGAGTGGCACATTTTAGATGGGTCATGCACCAAGAATCATTCTCCGTTGGACGATGGTAACCGATATCGCTCAGCAGAAAATTGGTTGGGTTAGAAAAGTTGAGACCCAGCAGAAGTTTACTGGTTGGATGATTAAGATGAAACAACAGAGATTGTGGGGAAACTGTATCTATTATGTGCCCAGTAGATGAATGTTTTAGATTAGCAAAGCCATGAAAGCAAGTATTTTAAGCCCCCTTGCGAACGGAGCAAAGCATTAGCATGCAATACCTTTGCCTACTTATTCGGTCCCATTCATGGA
The DNA here is from genome assembly GCA_035236585.1 of Warburgia ugandensis. Taxonomy (NCBI): domain Eukaryota; kingdom Viridiplantae; phylum Streptophyta; class Magnoliopsida; order Canellales; family Canellaceae; genus Warburgia; species Warburgia ugandensis. The sequence continues at coordinate 72,024,105 of CP141134.1, forward strand.
CCGAATTCTGAGTGCAGCAGATCTTGTAGATTACTGCAGTCCATTTGAATAGAAAATTTATCTGATTTGGGGCACAGGGTGAATGAGTAGAGCACAAGCAGTAGCGTCTAGTTGCTACTGTATGCACTAACGTGCTCAAAATTTTCAAAAAAAAAGCCGAAGTCTCGCATGAAAAAAACAACTAAAGCTGCACCTGGATGTACAAAAAAATCCACTTGATCAACACAGTTAGAGACGGGCAATCTACACTAATTGATGTCCTACAGAGCAGGAGAAACAAACCAAAAGGCGTAGACTATTCAATGTAAGAGAATCCCATCACAACAGAACTCCATGACATAACTTGAAGATCCTTCTAATTTCACATTTCACAGAAGAAAAAACCACAACAACCAACAGATGAACATGGAAAAGGAACCTGCGACATGTAGATTGTTCTCTAACTATCATCAATTGTATAATCAAGCTCAACCGGCTTCGGCAGTAGCAATGGAGGCAGCCTATGTGGGACCTTGGCCTTTCGCAGCTTGTTTCTTCTTTTTATAGCCCCTAATGCATTGGCAGCAAATCGGGAAGCATAAATTGTGACTCCAAGGCTCGATGAGCTGCCAGCACCTTTAGCCAGTGCCTCTTGTAATCTATCTTCTTCATCATGTAGAGCCTTCTCAAGTTTCTTCTTACGGTAACAGCGCCAAGCTGCCTGTATAAAAAGGGCTGCCCATGTTCTCCACTGTGGTGAGTAGAACCTGAAAGTGTGCTGGATTTGCCTGCTATGGAGCCTCCGGAACTGAGATAAAACATATTTCAAGTCCTCGGTCATGAGAGCAACGGCTATAACCTCAGAAATAGCTTTCACTGTCCTGGTTGATGTGGGAAGGTTGTAGGAAGAGTGTGGGTCCAATGCCCATGTGAGTAGCTCTTCCCCACAGAAGTCTCCTGACTTCAGCAAACAGCGATTGAAGAAACCGACCCTTCCACCATCGGTGGTCACACTCTCTAGGATCCCTTCCCTGATGAAGAGCATTTCATCAACTGGGTCCCCTTCACGGATGATATAGGTATCTTCTCTGTACAGTACTGGTTTGAGACGATCACACATGGCATCCAACAGTTGGTCGTCCAACTTTATAAACATTGGGACCTAAAGAGGAGCACAATAGATAAGTTAAGAGGTGACAGTCAGAAATAAGCATTCGGGAATATGGAAGATTTAGTTTGAACAAACTAAGAGTCATCACCTTTACAGATTAGAGTTAATTCTGAGATACTTTCCAATGAGGGAAGGCCTAGATTCTGGAAATGTCAAACTAGAGGCACTCATCATCCATAAATGACAAGATTGTATTGCAACAGCAGGTTTGCTCAAAGTTTAACAAGACTGATACTTACTGGTTTGACTAAAGTTTTATGCTTTCAAGTCATCCCCGAATTTGAAGTACTTAATACCCCAAGTGAAGGAACCAGCTTTCACTGACTAAAATTTCTTGAATAAGGTAAATGGATCTTGACTTAGATCAGAACTCGACTCAAAAAGTTCAATCTTGAAATTTCTGCCCATGGATGATATCATCATCATCAAGACCTTATCCCAATTAGGGGTCGGCCATGGATGATATGCTATCAAGTAATGATCAGAAATTGTATCGATAAGAAATGCATCAGGACTATCTGCAGCAGGAACTGATAAATCATTACTGCAAAATGATGAAGCATGGACAGTTCTTCCTATCCATTAGGATACATATTACCATATTTTCTCCTAATTAAAATGGATTTCCATTTTGATTTTGATGATAACACAACCCTCGTAGTGTTTCTAATTAGTTCTGTGAGTGTGCATGACTATCAAGTAAAGTTAAGAGACAAGGGATGAAGATGTGGGCAAGTCAAAAGTCCTCAAAAGATCAAAGTCTTAATATTCTTCTAGTCTAGTTGACTACCTTAGAAATCTAGTCAACTGCTTTGTGAATATAGTCAATTGTCTCTTCAATGTAGTTGACTGCGTTCAAATTTAATTATCTCACGATAAAAAATTCCAGAAGTAGTGCTAAGTTTTTCGTAACAGTAAGTCTACTACAATTTGAATTCAAGTTGATTGTTGTGGAAGCAAGTCAAATGCCCTCTGAAAACCAGTTGACTGCTCCGTGAGAAGAGTTGGAGATAGTTCGCAGCTTAAGAAATCCAGCTTACTACTTTTTGTGACTAGTCAATTCAGCTGCCTATTTACCATAGACAGTTTCCATCTTGAAAACTCAAAGTTCATTCTTGGCTGTCAAGCACTAACAACCAGCTGCCCATGAAGAAGTATCACTTCCAATGATAGCCTGTTCAACACCAATGGGAAATTTGACCTGACCGACAGATCTTTTTGTACTCCAATGGCTAGAATTTGATATTCAATGGTTCTATTGCCAAGAACAATATAAATTGGAGACTCTTTTGAAGATTCAAACAAAAATTTAGCAAAAACTAAGAAAATCTTCAAGCATTCAAAAGTCAATACTTCCAATCTTTTGTGTTCGGATATCTCTCTCTCTCTGTCACAGATGCGCTCTATCCTTTAGTTTACTTTTAAGAGAGACTTTTCATCTTTCAAACACTTTTTTTTTTTTTCTGTAGGAGACAATGTTTTGCTTGAGAACTTTTGTTCCACCTTTTTATTGAGATTGATTTGTTGTGAGTGCTCAATCTAGAGTGTTCAAGACTGCATCAAATTTGTTTGTGAAATTTCACAAGGATCAGAAAAAACTCAAGGTAGTGATAACCTTGAGAGCGAGAAAGTAGGAAAGTAGGTGCCTTGGATTGTGTTCATCACGCTTGCACTCATATATAATTTTTCTTTGTTTTTAACATTCATCTTCTAGATGTTTGTTGAAATGCACATGACAAACTTTGTATGCAAAGTTAACTCAATCTCTTCTAAGGCTTTGGGTCCATCTTTCAAGTGTTTGTAATACAAAACATTTGGCAACACTAGCTGTTCACTTCCATCTCTTTATTTTCTGTTTCTACCAAAATGTGTTCGTTTTCTAAAGGAAAATTTGTTCCGAAACCCCTCAATTTTTGACTTTTTAAAATGAACTCCTGGTTTTTTAATTAATCTGATTTACCCTACATTAATCAACTTATTTCAATTGCACTTGGTTTGAAGCCGTCTGAAATTTCTTACATGGCAGGTAGGTTGACCATGCCACGCAGGTTTGACCTGCCAGGTTAGATTGCATACCTACCTTTAGTAAAGGAATTAAATAGTAAGAAATGTTGGGATCAATGAAAACCCTGTTTTTGCCCTTTTCTTCTCTGGTGCAGAGCCCTACTGATTTCCTTGTCATAGCTGGAATGAACAAGTATAAATTGTGGATTTCTCCACCTCTCACTTTCTCTCTCCATTCCTCTCTGAATCACCTTTCGCATGGTGTATCTCTATTGTCAGGGTGGGCAGGTGAAGAAATGGGGCCTGGGTTTCAATGATCATAAGCATTCATCTTACACGATATTTTTCTATTGAACATGCCAACAAGACTGAACCATTGGAGAATTCTAGCTCTTTGATTTCTGAAGGTGTTATAGTTTTTTATTTTAAAAAATTACTAAAAGTCTATATGTACCTCAGAGCAACAAATATTAGGATTATCCAAATGGCCAGGATTTTCAATAATAAAAAATTAATAGTCTTAATCACTGAAGAAACCCAGATGGACACCAAAACCTCAGGTAAAATCCAAGTGACAGGGTCAATAGACACCTAAGAAACTCTAGATGGCGTCCTCTGGTTCCCAGGTGCAATTGAAACCAGTTGATTAATGTACGGTAAATCTGATTTTATTTGAAAACCATGAGATGATTTATAAAAGTCAATAACTAAAGGGTTTTATAAGCAATTTTCTCTTTTGTAAAATGCCTTAATTCACCCCTCCTCTTGGGACCACAAGATTGCCCTTTTGCCAGATGGTATTGTATTTGTCCTTCTATCTTTATTGAATGATGTTAGAACATCTGGCAGACCCTTTTTTGTTCTTCTAACAAAATTCATCTAAGAGACATGCTGCAAATCTATCTTCCTGGTATTCAGGCCCTCGTCAAAATTTCTACCTTGATTTCCTACAGAGCAAGGTTCCTGACAGATGAAAAACATAATCTTGTATTGGGTCCTTAACAGTGGTAATTATTATTTGCACTATCATACTGCAAGGGTTATTTCCAAGACATCTTTCTTCCTTTCATTCTACACTAAGATATGTTTTCTATGGAGACAAATTGCTGAAGGTGTCAGGTCATATCAGCAAAGAATAAAGCACAAAAATTATTCACATGAAAGTAGACTAACTCACTCTCATAAGCAGGGCCAGGTAGAGATGGCGCTTTATGTCCCTTCTAAGGTCCTTGGGTAGATCGTGAAGCAGATGCTCTTCATTGAATCCTCTTGTTTCTTGCCATTTGATTTCCTCGTATCTACGAACCCGCCTCCTCAAATCCTCAGGTAGCATATGTCGGGACATCCATTGCTCCGCCTCTCGCATTTTCAACCTCATTTCTTCCAGTCTCACAGAGCTGGACTCCATATATTTCCGCAAATATGTCTGTAAGCAGCAGATACAATATTTAGCTAGCCAATCTAGAAATGAAAATGTGACACAGACCACATGAACCTTTACTCTTGGACCTGCATCAAGCTTTTGGAATGTCCACACAATGTGAGAATATTAGCATACATCCTAGTGGTGACAAATTAAGGCTTGAGGTTATGTGCACAAATAACAGTTCTGAAATACCAGAACAGCAAAGATAAGAACTATGTATGTATGCACATATTTGCTTGTGTGTGACCTAGACTCTTGTTACAAGTAACAACTTTATGTAGTAAACATTTTGTTGACGGTTAAAGTGAACAAGTAACAGAGATGCATGCAATATGTAGCTAGTCCATCTAGAAAAGAATATGTGAGACAAATCAAATATTTTGTGATTGTTGTAAAGGTAACAAGTGAAAGAGGCAAGGGGAATGCCTGAGAAACAGAAGTCCTCCTGTAATCCTATCAAGCCTTGCAGGGATCTCAATTATGGAAAGCTGGATGGAGTTAGTGCAGTTTATAACTTGTGAAGCAGGGATTTATCACCAACAGGTGCAAGAGGTGCTTTGCCCTTGTGGTCTGCCCTTCCCCGGACCCCACATAGGCGGGAGCTTCGTGCACCGGGGCTGCCCCTTTAGGTGCAAGAGGTGCTTTATCCACTTATGCCTGCAAGTCTACATGCAGTGGACTCCAAGAAGATCATCATCTGAGTAGGGTCAGAACCTTCTCAACAGCAGCCTTCTTCGTGTGTACATATTAACTCATAAAGCCTTTTCCCTGTTTCTATTTAGAATAGGCTCTATATTGTTTCCAAAGATGGCTTTGAGGAAAGATAAAAGGCAGATGGTAATTTCTGGGTAAACCATGTTATACAGAATGATCCATAAATGCTAAAGCATGGGGGTGTATACAATCCTCAATTTCACACACAAAGTAATTAGTTAACCTAAACGAGTGTATACATAAGTTCCAATAATAGTAGACTGCCAAACAGAGTCAAAATAGTGACTAGTCTCTTTTTGGATACAGGGTGATAGCTTTCAGTGAGATAAGCCATTTATCATTTTTGGAATGGCTTAGGCTATACACTGAAAAGTATGCGTGTTCTGTGATTGTAGCGTATATTGCTTTGAGGTAAGAAGTCCCTACCATTTTCATTCCAGTTCTATTTGGTTTTAACCACAAATAAAAAAATGGATCTATGGTAAAATATTAGAATATTTCAGATTGGCCAATTTCATAGTTAATTTTGTGGCGTGCATATAGGCCACTTCCTTTTCTTTTGAATGATTATATGGTCATTCAGATTCGGATATGATTTTGTTGGATCATCTACATTTTCTAAATTGAAGGAGAGCCTTGGCACAGCGGTTGAGTTGTTGCTGTGTGAATTGGAGGTCATGGGTTTGAGGCGTGAAAACAACCTCTTGCAAAATGCAAGGTAAGGCTGCGTATTATAGACCCTTTGTGGTCCTCCCCTTTCCCGGACCCCGCATAAGTAGGAGCATCATACACCAAGCTGCCCTTTTATCTACATTTTCTAATTTCTGTAGGAAATAAATTAAGATGGAATAACAACATATCCATCAAGTGGACTAATAACACATCTGAGGAGTTTCCAGCCCGTTCTATTTAATTGTGAATACAAAGATGTGTTCCACAATGACATGTCTTAATCAAAATCATGACAAATGGAAAAAAAAAAATGCATATAGGTCAGCATCATGAGCAGAAACAAAAGTGAATGTATGGCACTGAGTATAGGGACATAAAACAAACCTGCATGTTTCCAATGAGAAGGGAAAACAAAACCAAGCCACAGATAGAAATGAACACAGCAAAGGAAATTTCCCCAGCATAAGTACTTGTTTGCAGATTCTGGCCTAGAGCACTGCAGATCAGCAGCAGTCAGATATGACTTAACAAGCATAACAAGATAATGCACTGTAAATGCAAAAAGTTGTCATCATGTGACCTTGAGGTCACAGGTTCAAGGCATGGAATCAGCCTATTGCAAAATGCAAGATAAGGCTGCCTACTATAGGCCCTTGTGGTCCGCCCCTTCCCCGGACCCCGCATAGGCAGGAGCTTCGTGCCCGGGGCTGCCTTTTAAATTGCAAAAAGTTTCCACTAATGTGAGTCAACTATATTAAAATGTATTCTAACTAAAAAATGAGAATATATGAATAGATAATGATAGAAGTTAGATAAACCCAAGATTTTGAGAAAACATGAATCCAAGAAATAATTCAACCATGCACCCTAGAGAAATCAACATTAATTTGCTTGCACATGTTCTCAATTATTTACTCAGATAATTCATCTTTCACAGTAAACTACAAAAGCTTTTGTCAATCTCTCCCATTAATTTTAGTTGTGCAGCACCTCTAAAATGAATGCAATCAATAGAAATGTTACTCTTCAAAAAGAATTTATTGAATTGTTGATGCTACTCCATCAGTGCAAAAAAAAAAAAAGACATCAAGACTGGTCTATCGTAGCACTATCATTCATGACAATTATAAATAGTTGGGAAAAGAATTAGGTGTATCAAATGAAGTGGACACATATTAGTAAAAGAGGCACCTCTATTGACTTGCAAACTGAGAAAAATAAGAAACTAATCACGGCTTCAACTCAAGTAATAAGAAAAATCACATCCAGAAATTAAAGAAAATAAAACTAAAAAAAAATAATCTGAGAGTGAACCTTCAATTTCAGGAATTCTCGATAAATGAGATATGCTTTAAAGTTATGGAATTCCAAATGGTAATGGATATACTGCGCTTTCCCATCTGTGTTTTTTGCCCGCTTTCTAGCTTCTTCCTTTGTTAGAAACTTCAGATAGCCACAACCACTAAGAATTTTGATTATTTCTAGCATAGAATGAGTAAATTGTCCACTTTGGCAACTTATTGACTGGTTGGTGACTCTAAACACCATACATCTTTTGTATTGCTCATACTTCCTTGACCTGTACTTCATTCAATACACTTCTTAGTAACTTGAAGAATGCTAGTTGCACATGCAGGCCACACTTGCAGCCATGTGGCCGTGTTCCTAGAAAGGATGGGATTGTTCTCCTGTTTATACTCAATGAACCAAAACTAAAGGGCTTGGATCCTACAAATCTTTCACAAATCCCAGCTTTTTAGGAATAATCCATGTCGCTGCATGTGTGGCCCATGTGTGTGATGGCATCCTAACTTTACTTATCATTTCCAATATCTTGAATATATTCTGATGTTTCCTAAATCAAACACCATATGCGCATTTTACATTTCATTTTGCAGCTACTAATTTTACACTATTTATTCCTTTTAGTGATCAAATATTATGTTCTCCATATAAACCAAACTGATCGGATGTTGAGATGGATGAGTGGCAAAACAAGAAAGGATAAAATTAGAAATGAAAACATTAGAGAAATCATAAGAGTAGCACCAATAGGTAACAAGATTAGGGAGGATAGACTTAGATGGTTTGGACATGTCCAACGGAGACCAAGAACGGCACCATTGGAGGGAGTGAATTGATCCAAGTCGAAGACTCTAAAAGGCAAGGGAAAGGTTCAAAAGTACGTGGATAGAAGTGGTGAGAAAAGATTTAAAAACTTTTGGACTAAATGAGGCCATGACAGTCAATAGAGGGGGATGGAGAAACAAGATTCATGTGACCGACACCTAATCAGGATAAGGCTTTGTTGTTGATGATGATGATGATGTAAACCAAATTGGTCGTGCATTCCTTTCTGCCTAAGTATAGTTCATCTCATTGATTCAAAGGTGTGAATTGATATCTTGGAAAAAAAAAAGTGATAGTAACAACAGAAACTTAATCAAACAGCTGAAAATTGCAACATGGTCAAGGCATCCCTAATATAGAAGAGAAGAAAGACTGGATAATAAGGGAAAACTGTTAAATACTCAAAACTCTCCACCAATGCCTTTCCTAACAACTGCATCTGCCACCCCATAGCACCATTTATTTTTGAAAAAGACAATAGCACTATGTTGTACATGAGACAGGGTGGAGACAGCTCTCCACCCAAGTCAAAGTTTTCTATTGTGTAGCTTCCCGATTCCAAGGGCCTCAGCTCTTTTTTAATCCACATGATGAAATTATACTGGTCATCATCAACTCGAGGACTTACTGGCCTGTATTAAGTATTCTTTCTAATTTTCAGCTTTACCTTTGTTGGCTTGTGCTCTCCTACAATCATGCATATCGTTCCTAGAGTATTCCTGATACATGCATGCTCATTTATCTCTAGTACAAGGAATGTATAAAGATAGAGGAAAATTTCCTCCCAACTCAATCCCACCAACAATCAAAAAAATGATTGAGGAGAATTTCTTTAGAAGTACAAGCACTGCAAACAATCACTTTTCTGTTTTTTTCTGATTGATTCTGCAAATGTTTTCAGAAGAAAACAGCAGATATTGTTTGCAAGTCTCCTACAATTGAACTAAAGCCGAGTGCCATAGATAAAATTTATAAGTTTCTCCAAGCTCGTGGGGCATCATTCACAGTTGATACCACAAATTGACTGGTTAGCCATGTTAGTGGTATTCAATCCATAGTTGACTCTAGATGCCTACCAGTTGAGATTTGGATGTTTCTGTTAGGTCATGAACAATAATGGTTCTTGTAGGGAGTACAGTTTCTCATTCAAGGTTATTTAAGCCTAAGTGCACTAAAATTACACTTCCCCTCAGTATGATCATCTATGCAGTGTATATTGTTTGCATTCCTGCTTAGATATTCCCCAATCAGTAAACTAGGGAATAGCTGGAGCAACCAATGAAAACAATGTCATAACCATGCAATCTTTCTCTCAGCACCATACTTTAAAGACCTCTTGTAACATCCAAGATAGCTCAGCCTGGGTTCTGTAAGTCGTTCAACTAGTATCCCCATAGAGACTATCACCACTACATCAGATAGGACAACATTGAGGTCCATGATCCAGAATCATTTTCGATTTGTTTGGAGACAATAATTGTCTGATTGACCATTTCCATGGAAACTGTGTAGCTTGATGGTTTTTTCCAGTGCCTTAAATGTGGAGGTTACTCAGTTGTCCTCCAATCTACAGACCTTTCAGGAAGTGAGAGAGGATAACCAAATGCCTTTAATAGAAAATGTAGAGCCTTACAGCTTGATCATACTAACCAGGATGATACCACCTAGGAAAAAATACTACAGTACATTAATTGCCATTGCAATTTAAATTTCCATAATCTCGGTATACTCAGCGGTCTACCTTCCCCACATCTAATTGAACTATGTCACTCTAATTTTTAGAAGGAGAAGATGCAATCTTAAAGTTTAAGCAAACCAAAGATGTCCTCCACCAGCACTTGTAAAAGTGTAAAACTGAAGTATGGTAGATTTGGAAAATCATTTTTGCATTTTCCACATCCTCAAAGTAGATTTTTGTCCCTCTTTTCTTGAATTAGCAAGCTCCACATAGAACATTTGATGGAAAAATAATGAATAATCCAAGAATGACAGTTAAAAACTAGAATAAAAATAATTAGCAAGCACATAGTACAAAAAGAAATATTAGGCAACTCCAAGACCAATTGGAATTTTATGAAAATAAACAAAGGACAGAGCTTTGTATGCACAAACCTCAAATTCTGTAGCCCCCACCAAAAGCAGTAGAAAAGCCTCTGCAGAAAATGTCTTGATTGAACAATCTCAGACTTGAGAGCACTAAGGTATATTCCATAGTCGAAAACTGTTGCATTCTCTGGGTTGAAAGGGCAAAGAGTAGCTAGAAAATCCTTGTTTATATCCCTTCCTCCACAATATAATGATCTGATGCATATAGAATTTTTATCACAAGCTTTTCGCCAGCATGTATCTTCTCGTTCAATTGAGAGCAAATACCAGAAACCTCCAATTCCCTGATAACAATCAGATGGCTCTGTAAGAAGAGAAATACCAGGCAACGCCTCTGTTATTGGATACATGAAATTGCGTGCTGTTAGATAAAATTCATGCTATCATCACAATGGAACAGATAATTGTAGTTAAAAATTTTCAAGATGGATACCATGAAACATCAGGTACCAACTGGCATTACTTTCCCCTTTTAGAATAATTGTGTTAATTACTGTAGCTTTAAATGAAAGTTTTATGGCCCACTTGCAAGACCAATGTGATGATCATTTTCTTCTTCTTCTTTTTCTTTTTTACAGTTGTGACTGATGACATAATAAAGGCATCCAGAACAGCAGAGGGAAAACATCATCATTGACGAGCTAGTCACCAAGAAAAAGGCAAAAATAAAATAAGACCAAGAACAAGAAAGGCAAAACATGGCACAAACCACATGCACCTAGTCTCCAACAATGAGCATCTTGGCCCCTTCCCATTTGAGATTATTGATCATCTCAGTGGAGCATCTTGAAATAGATTGATACAGGGAGCAATCACTTTCAAAGGTGAATAATCTCCAAAACAGAATATAGTTTTTCTCTGAAGACCTTGGTAAATGGTAGATGTCTTTCTTAGAAAAACTTACTATACTGCCAGAAAAAAAGAAAAAAGGTTCTTGCAAATTGATAGTTCAGCATCATTACCCTTTAGGACAACTTCAAATCAACCTGCAAATGTATTTTATCCAAAAAAAAAAGATTTTCCAAGTTGCAGCTATTACAGTGTGTGTGGACTATGGTCTGAACTATGGAAAAAAATGATAATTTGAAAGAAGAAGAATGAAATGCAGCCTGTGTATGCGAAGATGGTGAACACAAATTAAATCTATAACAAAGAGGAATTTGATTCAGCACAATACCAGCTATAATTAAAACATTCAAATGTATGACAAAGACTAAACTCAACTTAAGAATGCCAAAACAGTGAAGCTGGAGTACATCCATGCCTAAGCGTAATCTGTTTCACCATAACACTGGACAGTAATTCAAACATTGTAAGGCTATCATAAAGACTTACATGACTTGCAAGCATGTAAAGAAACAGATTAAAAGCAGCTCGAGCCCACAGAGTCTCAGTGATTATGCCAGTAGATATGGTGACTTCCCTATAAATAGGATGGATCCGTACAAGCCTGGGTATATACTGGAATGGAACTATAAATTGCAGCATGTGTATTGCATTCAATGGTGCTGATCCTCTTTTCAATCTCAATGTTGCAATAAGAACAGCAACCTGAACACATAAGCATGTAAAAATAATTACAGAACCTCCCAGGAAAGTGAAGTTTTACTAGAATGCTTGTGTTAAGGAGTAAAAATTTGTTCCAGATTGTAACCAACAAATATAAATAATTATTCAGGTTTCTTAGATCTCAACAAGTGCAGAAATATATGTCAAAGAAAAATAATGGAACATAAGAAACATCCAGTGCTGAATTAATTCATCACACATGTAAAGTAGTGTAACCTATTGAACTTTCCGACGAGCCAGAACTTCAAAGTGACAGTCAGTATAAGTTGAAGACAAGAAAAATCTAAATCCCATCGTAGAAAAGAGTCAAGACCAAAACTTATTTACATTTGAGCTTTCTTTCTTTTTTTCTTGTTCTGGAGAGAAAGGGTAGCTCCATTTAGGTTAACTAGCAGGAGTCATGCACTCAAGAAAGAATGAATATAAAGGACACATAAAAGAGAAACAATAACCATTCATAGTTTTCATGCTTAGTGATGCATTAGCAACACAGAATAAGAGGTTAAGCTCTAATTTAGCATAAATAGGCAAAGAAATTTTTCTTTGATTTTAACAGTATAGACATGATCAGTGATTTTTTCTTGGCTTCCTGGAAGATGAATTCGGGAATTGTTTTGCTGTTCATAAATCAAACATGTTTTGGACAAAAGAATCACTAACAATAACAAAAGTTGACAAGATTGGCCGCACAGAAATGGGAGGTTGGCATTATCCATTTAAAGGTCTTAATCTTACAACAGCAAAGATGATGACATAAGTTATGTTGTAAAGAACAAAGGGGGTTGCAGTACTGTAGAAAATATTGCACTTCACCAAGAAATAAATTCATGGATGAAACAGTCCTGTACCTGAGGGAGAGGAAGGACAGCAAGAATATCAATTAGGAAGTAGGATGACAAATATCTTCTTGCTATAGCTAATGAATCTTGAACTAAAACACCCCTTCCAAATACTCGAGACGACGGAGCAGTGAAACCAGTACGAAACTGAAATATGATGTGAAGTACATAGAAGATGTCAATGAAGGAACGCAAAACACAAGCTGTGATTTCCACTTTGTAATCAAAATCAAGGCATTTCTGATCATTGTTGATGACTAGGACGTAAAAGAATAAAGGGTCTATCACTGCCGCAATGATGCGCGAGAAGAGGAATATCTTTTTCCACCTCTGAAGAAATGGCCCCTGAGGATCATAAACCTTCCAAAAGCGCAAGGATTTCATGTATATCCTTTAGAGCAAATGTTAAAAGAATTTCAGATGATTTTACTCCCTTCTCTGCCCCACAGGTTATTGTTCTTCTAATCTCTCCTTCCTTGATTTCTCCAGAAAATCTTCATTCAGAACTTAAAGATCCCTCCGACCTCCAACCCTGAAAATGGATCATTAATATGAAGTCAATACAAAACTCTGTTGTAACTCTGTCAATAAGTTGGAGATAGCATATCAAATAGCTTGCACATGGATACCAACATAGCAACTGGAGTAATGCTTCCATATTGCCAGAGAAAATAAGCAGCTGATCTGCACAACCAAAATGCCACTGCTCAAGGCAGCTCATCAACATTGCTGAGGGATTTAGAAATAAAATAAGTGCATCTAAGCTGACATGTACATGTAGGATCTTGTGCATAAAAATGTTTTCTATGTTTGCACATATAACCAGAAACAAAGTGCTGCTGATCTTGCATATAATACAAATGTGTTTACACAAACAGTCAAAGCACAGAAACTTTAAGTATATGTTTGCTTGCAATTTCTTCTCCGATAGAAAGAAAGACAAATCTTATTAGGCTGTTACTTTTTTTCTAAATTTTCCTCCAACCAGTTAACTTGTTAACACAATAAAAACGCAAACATACAATTGTACAAAAGAATACGCTGAAAAAGTGAGATAAGGATCTCTATTTTTTCTCCTTCTGTTCTTCTTTGCATTATAATAGCCATGTAAAAGAGGTTTCACACAGCAAATTGAATATCAGATTGCAATCCATTGAACACTACAAGAAAGAAATCTTTCTTCCATTGAATGTCAAATAAATTATGAAAATTATAACTTCAAAACTCAGAGAATTATGGATGTGAAAAGAACTCTCCCCCAAGATATAGGCAACAATTAAGAGCTAAAAGGGCACCTGAACTTCCTAACAGGGTACTTACCCAATTTTCTCTCATCCCTTTATTGCAGAATCACCAAATTGGGAAAGTTTTCCTTTTAAAAATCTAAACTATCAGATTCAGTTATGCACTTTAAAGAATCTGATAATAAATAAACTATGATGATGTGGGAGCATCAAACTCTGTTGAATATCCAGAAACTTGATAAGCAACAACAAAATTTCCAGTGAAGGTTAGAGGAATACAGCCTCCAATTACAACACCTAGTTAGTTGACTTTTAAGTTTCTTTAAAACAGCGATCTTTTCACTAACTTCACCAAATAAAACCTAGAATCCAGAGACTGTTGGGCAGTGCAGACTACTTCCCCGACAGCATGACCAGTTACTAAAATTGAAAACTGGAAGGTTGTCGAAATTAATTATCCAAGCCTCATCATATTTCTAGCATGGTATTAGTGGTGCTTGAGTTGAAGTGAGCTGAGCTGAACTGAGACGACCCCAATTTTGCATGAGGTGAAGTGGGATGACTGAAAAATTCAACAGGGAGTTTAAGATGAGATGATTTTCATGGCAAGCACCACTAACAGTGATATGGCCCATCTCATCTCATCCCAAGTTAGCTCACTCCATCTCAAGCACCACTAACACCCCGGCAGCTATTTCTCTGTGAGAAACGAATTACAACGATTAAATATATTCAAATAATAATGCCACTAAATTACAAATAAAAAATTCAACAGTCGGGAAGATATGATTAACGAGGCAAGCAAATACCCAGTTTCTAGAACTAAAGAAACCTCAACATAATCATTTTGGCATCCTCGCCGGATTTTATCATGCAATTTTGACGAGAAAACTTTCTTTTTTGGGGTTCAGTCCAAACCACAGTAGAGATTCAACAAAAAGAACAATCGAAATGGAAACAGCACTAGAAAATACCAGTTCTTCAAACAGAGCATGGAAAAATGCAAGAAGATGAAAACAAAAGGGACATTCCACTCCCACTTCCACCAAAAAAGTAACAAGGGAGCTTTCTGTTGTTGTCTTTTTCTTGGCGAAAGTATGAACCGTGACACCATGCAAGTCGCAGCCGGAGCTGGATGAGAAATTCCACTTTGTATGGGGTGCGACAAGAACGACTTCTTACGTTGACAGTGTGTGGGCTAAAAAGGAAAGAGAACTGCTATCCGGAGCGAGCTGTACTACGCTTCGGGACTGATTCCGTGATCCTTCCATGAAATCCACTTTTGGATGAGCTGACCCATTCATTTTCTTCACCTTCACCTAGGCTACGTGCCAAAAAATTCTCCATTGGCTGCGTCCAGGTAACTTCGTTGGTGCAGGCTGCTAAACTGACCCCTTGGTCAACCGAACAATAGTTAACTTTGTTATTAATTGAGTTGGATAATTAAAATTTAGAAAAAAGTATACTTTAGTCCTGAAACTTCAACTTAAAATATTTTTGTTCTTAAAGTTTCAAGAAAATAGTTTAATTTTTAAAAATATTTTAATCTTTGGAAAGGGAGCCTTGGTACAATGGTAAAATTATCATCTTGTGACCTTAAGGTTATGTGTTTTAGGCATGAAAATAATATCTTACAAAAATACAATGTAAAACTACATAATATAGACTTTTTCTGGTCTGCTCCTTTTCCCAACCTTGCATATGCAAAAGTTTCGTTGCACAGGCCCTTTTTGCACTTTAATCTTTTAGTAAAACCTTTCTAATAGTCGGCCCCACAAGCAAAAGTTTAGCCCCAAAACTGAACTTTTTATTTTTTGAAACTTCAAAAACTGAAGTATCATAAGTGAGTAATTTTAAGGACTGAAGTATAATTTTGTCTTTTTAGAAAATAATAAACTTTTATTGCAACAGAAATGCATCAAACTGTCCAATGTTATGCCTGTATAGAAGGAAGAAGGGGCAGCATATTGTCGGTACGAGATTAAATTTGCTCTTTGGAAGATTGTCAATGTTATGCTCATCCATTTATGTTGTTCATAAGATTGTCAAAAATATGCTCTTCCTGAGCTGTCGATCAATGTAGGTGCTATGCTATTGACAGCTCTTCTTCCTGTGCTTGTCATTGTTATGCCCTTCCCTTTATGCTCTTTATGAGATTGTCCACGTTATGCTCTTTGTAGGATTGACAATCTATATCCCCTGACATCGGCAGCTCTTCTTATGCCCTTCAAAAGACTGCCAACTAATGTTATGCTTCTCCTGAGCTTGTCATTGCTATGCCCCTTCCATGTAGGCTCCTCATGAGATTGCCAATGCCATTCTCTTTCCCATCTCATGCTCTTACTGTGCTCGCCGTTGCTATGCTCTTCCATTTTATGTTCTTTGTAAAAGTGACAATGCACGTCAGGGTGTCATTGAGAGCTCTTCCTATGCTGCTCCTAAGCTTGTGTAACATCTTCGTTTTTAAAAAAAAAAAAAAAAAAAAAAAGGGGGGGGGGGGGGGGGGGGGGGGGGGGGTTTGATAACGGCACCCCCTCACTCAAACGAAATTGAGAAACAGACCCAACCCCGATGAAAAGGGGAAAACTGATGGGAAGAAAAGAAAGGGGGAAGAAGAAGAAGAAGAAGGAGAAGAAGAAGAGGGAAGAGAGGAGAAAAGAAAGAAAAGGAGAAGAGGAGAGGAGAGATTGTGCTGGAGAATAGAACCCAGCCATGATGGAGGAGTAGAAACGTAGGGTTTCAATTTTTCCGGAGTTGCAGAGGTCGCCGGAGAAAATGGCGGCATGGATTGAGGCTCAAAGCTGTTCATTTTCTTCAGCATGAAGTTGGGAGCAAAACCCCTTTGGATTCGCTACGAACGGAGAAGAAATGGCTGCGGATTGAGCCATGAACAGTGCGCGCGGCTAGGGATGGATCGTTCACAGCAGATCGGAGCCAATCTAGCACGCCTAGGAAGGGAAAAAGCACGGCTATGCATTTTTTAGGTAAGATCTACAAAACCCTGATCTTGATTTGTTGAAATTTTGATAAATTCGTAAGTTTTGATTTTAGATCTAAATTTAAAGACGATCCAACCGTTAAATTGTAAATCCATGCTTAGTAATGGGTAGATCAATGCCTGAGATAAGTCATATTTGATGGAATTCGCGATATGTGCTAGAAAATAGATCGGACGATCTGGACCGTCCGATCGCCATCGTTCACACAGTAACTTTTGAACGTCTAACGGATAATCAGACATTACGGATGACTCCTACGATCCTAAATTAGCTAGATATGAGCAATCAGAGTAGATCTTAACCATCGGATTGCCTAAAAAAGGTGGATATGATCACTCTTAGTAGATATGTACAGTTAGATCACTTGAAAAGGGTGGATCTGACCACTCTTAGTAAATGTGGACCATCGGATTACCTGAAAAATGTGGATTAGACCATCTTTAGCCAATCTTAATATATGGATCATTTATATATAGTTAATCAGTCATTGTCATTTTGTGGAGAATACTAAATTTAGAGGTAAATCCAACCATTGATATAAGGATATAAGACCAGATAGTTAAATCATAACTATATGTAAGTGAAGGTATTAAGAAAATTTTTTTTATGTCTTGTATAGATTGAAGCGTACGAGATCGATCAACTAGTGGACAATGGATGAACTCGCCACACGAGGTAGGTGATTATATTCAATTATTTCATGATTTCAATAACCATGAATGGATTTTAAAGCTTTGAGACGTGTTTTACATCTTCTCATGTACATAATTAGATCCCTATTTTCATGTTACAGCATGACTTTTCTATCTGGAAATGACAATGTTTGTCGGGCTTTAATTGTGTTATTGAGATTATTTATAATGTATTTACAAGGTTTGTAAGATTTATACCTTGCCGATGATTTATGACGGGTGCTGTCACCCGATGGGTACTATGCTAGGAGGGTTGTAGGGTTGGCCACCCGCCCTCTGATTTTGTGATGAGGATGATGATAGACACCGCCCTAGAGTGATACAGGGCCAGGTACGTAGGGGTGGTATCATGGGTAGTCCCCCTACGGGTCCGTTCCTTCCCATGGGGACGGAGAAAGTCTCTCGTTTGGTGTCGACGAGGAGCGGCGGTGGTTTAGACCCTGATGGGGTTGCCACTGCAGCATAGTAACCCATATTGTTGTGCATGTTTATATGATGTTGTATGTATGGTGAACCGGGGCAAGTCGGGCCAAGGCCGTGAGAGACTCCGGGGGCTGATGTTGACTGCACGGGAGGTACCAACGTTAGTATGGATATACATCACCGGTGATTGAGTATATTGAGAAATTTTGATATAGTTTTGATACAGTGTTTTGGGTATCAATGATTGCATGCATATCTTTCCATGGGTATATATACTAGTATGGTTTTGATGTACTTGCCATGTATTTTTATCATGCCTTGCATGCTATATTGATTTACCTCGGCATCTGATTTGTGAAAGTTGTGATTGCAAGCATTTCAGTTATTTGACATTTCTTGGGTATGCTTCCTTTATGAGAAGCCTATTGTAAACTTTTGTTAAACTTTATTTGAGTGTAATCACCTGCACAAGCATAGCTTGCTGAGGCATTGCTTTGATTTGCAATGCCTCAGATACAGAGAGTGACAACAGGTTGACGTGCTGACAGAGCAAGCAAAAGTGATGGCAGCTTCCGGCGAAGCATAGACGATGTTCAGAGATGACCAGGTTTGCTCAAGACCTCACTTTGGGTTTGAGTATGGGCTGTACTTTAGTTAAAAATGTAATGTGACCTGGATGTAAAAATGTGGATTTATGTTGGATGTGATGGCTGTATGGAGGGACCCTGGGAAATTGGTAGTGATTGTATTTTCTTATCCATTGTTGGAGTGTATTTTATTGAAAACAACATTTGGTTGTTGATGGGTGTGGAGACTGAGTCTCCCTTACGATATGCATTATATATTGTTTATCAGGTGATTTTGTATTGCACTGGTCATGTGCAATGGTCCAAATTACAGAGGAAACTCTGTAGGATTTTCGGTAGAAATGGTATGTCATTTCACTGTTAAATTCGTGGTTTTGTGGTTGTATGACTCCTCGGACTTTGAAAGAAATGCTTTTGTTTAAGTTTTTATTTTTGGTCACTTTAGAAATGTTTTTTTTTTTTTTAAACAGGGATCCTGACTACTATTTTTGAAAAATATTATTTTAGTGTGTATAAAAACCCGAGGTGTCACAACTTGTCAACTAATGTTATGCTGTTTCTGAGTCTAGTAATCTACATCCTATGACATTGACAGCAGCTCTTTCTTTTCCTAATATTATTCATGTTGTGCTTTTCTTGAGCCTTTTCAATGTTATATTTTTCCATCCTATGGCATAGTAGTGTAATGGTGCGAATATAGATGTGCCCATGTCAGGCATCTCCTTAGGAGTGATTAGGTTAAATGTGAAATATATTTTGAGGCTCCACTACCTGATGGTCCAAACTTTTTCTCTAGCACATCTTAGATAGGCCATGTACCACGAATCATTCCCTAATGGTGTCGAAAAAAAGGGGCCTCAGACAAACAAACAGCACAAGCTCACAATACCACTGCTAGTTAACCTTTTTTCCCTCTAGTGCAAAAGTTAAAATGGGCAAAATAAAATAGCAAATCACAACCACAAAAACACCAGAAATTTTACTTGGAAAACTCTTTAATGTGAAGAGAAAAACCACGGGACCCAATCCAGCCAAGATCTTCCACTAATAAAATTAATGGGTATAAAAGTTCATCTCTAGCACTCCTAGAGGCAATCCCAATTATCAAACAATTTCAATATCAACTTAACAAGCTAATTAAAACATCACCCAAAAGTGGTATGCAACAATGTACAAGAAAGATGGAAAGATCTCACCAAGATGGGTATACAAGAAGAACACAGAATGGAAGCCTTTTAGCAATCTACACTACTCAAAATGTAGAGCTCGGCAAGAAGAACAACATATCAAAATTTCATCAAAGTCGGGAAAGAAATAACCGTTCGATCTTGGTAGATTATTTCTCTCCCTGAGTTAAACCCCAAACTCATAGACCTTTTTCTTTTTATCTTCTTCTTCTTTTTTCCACTCTCTCTTCTTTCTTTATTTTGTTGCAACCATGACCCCTTGGTTACCTAAAAAAGGGCAACCCTGGTGCACGAAGTTCCGCCTATGCAGGGTCTGGGGAAGGGGTGGACCACAATGGCCTAAAGTACACAGCCTTACTTTACATTTTGCAAGAGGCTATTTCCATGCCTTGAACCTCTGACCTCAAGGTCACATAATGATAACTTTTACCGTTGTAACAAGGCTCCCCTTTTGCCTCTTGGTTACCTCAACCAAAAAAATATGAAACCCTAGCATGTGGGTCTCACACCACTTAAGTGAGACATCGCATCAAATGGCTATACCATAATCGATATTGCTCAACAAAAAAATGGTTTGTTAAGAAGTTTGAAAGCAGCGGTAGATGTTTACTTGATAGGATGGGTAAGATCTATGAGGGAGAGATTTTGTGAATGCTGCCTGCTTAAAATGTGTGCTCAGAAGATAAATGGTTTATATAACCAAACACAGCATTGCTTCTGTGATGCCCCGGGTTTTTTTATGAAAATTTTCACGTTTATTTCAAAAGATGGTGCGCCTCTAAATTTTAAAATACAAAAATAGGGGAAGACTTTTCTTTAAAATTTATTTTCTCAAAAACCCAAATGTCACCTTTATGCTCATACTACACACACACACGCACACATATAGCTTTTTAGAAGATAGAAATTCATTTATTAAAGCAGGGCACATCTAGTGGCTCACTTGTACAGCCCCTATAACATTATATTAAATATCCAATATCACAATTCAAATGACTAACTATACAAACAAAAGCTTTAATAAAATGTATACATGAGCATAAGAGTATGGTTGCTGGATTTCTCTTTTTGTGTACATCTTCTCCTGTCTATATGTATATGAGATATTATAAACATAAAACATTTACGATATCTAGCAAGCTATGCTTGGTAGGGGAGTTTAAGAAGCATGCTAAATCTTAAGATATATTAATTATTTCATAGTAATTAGAATATTCATTTTGCATAACAATTTTATTGAATGAGATTTATTGTATGTTTCACGCTTCAATAATCCATTTATAAACCAAATATCTACATGTTTCATAATCATTAATAATCCATTGATGAATCCATTATTAACATGTTTCATAATTATCAATATCTACATGTTTCATAATTATAAATAATCTATTGATTTATCAAATATCTTTAATTATTATTTATTATTTAAATAAACTAATCCAATTCCTTGAGTCATACTCTGTATAATAGTTCTGCTCGTTCATATACCCATATGAAAGTTATATGAAACTACACCTTCAATCATATACATATAGCATACGTACTCATATATGAAAATTGTTAAAAGACAAACAAAATTATGAATATAATCAATATCATATAATTTACATTCCTAGGCTATATTGGATTTCAGAATCATACCCTCATCATGTGGGGTTTATAATCATCCAACCTTTGCTGGTATATCAGTATAATTCTCATGCCCCTCACTATATGGGGTCTACACTCCTCCAACCACCGCTGAGAAAACAATATAAGGAATATCATTATGTCATATTATATAAGACATCTCATAATGCCATCATATAAGCACCATAGTGCATAAAAAATAAGAACTACTATGCATATAGTCAGAATCCGTACAGCACACCCGGATAATTGCTTAATAATCTACATATGCCATCCTGGGTGGAAATCACAATATCCATGTCTGTATGGGAGGACCATGGCTGTCACAGTGGAAGCTTTTCCATAATTGCCCACTCGACTTTTAACAACACAATATCCATGTTCGTATGGGAGGACCATGGCTATCCATAACATAATAAATTTCGACAGCAGGTGGCCAAACCCTCATAACTCTCTTAGCATAGCATTCTCAGGCCTATGCCTATCTAAAACAAAACTCTCAGGCCTTTATGCCGGATGTAAAATAATTATAATAGCAAGCAATTCGCTTGTTCATATATTTTATAACAAGAATAATATCCTCATTTATTTGGTGATAACCTACAAAGGATGTATTATATAAACCTAGACTCATACATCATCAATACTAATATGGTACCCATGTACCATAAACATAATTTTACAATTCACATACATGATGTACAAGTAATAAGCATCAATTATAACATGCAATTTTTTTAATTAACATTATTTTCATTATTACAATTTAAAGCATGTTGAATATCAATCATACCATTTTAGTTTCATAACATCCATAATTAAAAATAAGATCATATTTAGAACATGCATCTTATTATTTAGATATGTTGTCTTAAATTTTTACATACCTCGTGTGATGCATTCTTCAATTCCACTAGCATTGATCGCCATCCGTTCACGTTGGTAAAATCCTTATTTTTACATAGACTGTTAAGTGTTTAATTTTGGTCAAAATTCCCCTAATTTAGCGTTCAATTAGATCATCTAACCATTCAATTTTACAAAACTTAGCTTGATTTTGAATATAAATTCAATTGACCATTTAAACCTTAATTTGTCAAAATCAACGGTCAGATGATCATTAGAACTCATTAGATGACTAATGTACGGTTCAGATGAGTCTAATTTAGTCTTTTCTTTTGTAGATCAACCAAAGGACGCACGGACGGCTGTGATTAAAAGATAACAGTGCAGATCATCTTAAAGGGTAATGGATGGACTAGATCACCCTTGAAGATGAATATGATAGTTTCCTAGAAGACAATGGAACTAAATTTAGAATCATGGAGAAAAAGAAAACCCTTTCCCCCACTTCTTTCTTTCCTTTTCTTTTTTCTTTTTTCCTTTTCCTTTCTCTTTTCTTTCTTTTTCCTTCCTTTTCTCTTTTCTTTCTTTTCCTTTTCTTTTTCCTTTCCTCATTCTCACGTACCCAACTTCTTTTTCTCCCCTACTTCCCATTCTTCTTCTCCTTTCTCACGGGGCTATTCTTTCCTCTCCCCATCTTCCTCTCTCCCCCACTTCCCATTCTTCCTCTACTCTCTTTCCCAACAGTACCCACTTCTCCATTCTCCTCTTCTTTCTCTCTTCTCATCCCAAGCTCCTCTACTACCAGTCACCAGCTGGATCACGTGTAGCCATCCGATCCACCATCTCCCTCTGCCCCAACATTGCACTGGCCAGAAAACGCCCAGCTCATTCTCCACGCATCATCTTCTGCTCAACCGATGGCTCTGCTCCAGACGACGACTAGACGATCTGGCACTAGTCGACGTCTGCTCAGGTTGCCTCCACCTTCCAGAGCAACAGACATCTGGCTCTCTCTCCCTTCACGCCGAATTTCTTCTCCTCCATCACCCTCCGGCTAGCCACCGGCAAACAAACCAGCCCAAGCCTCGTCGCCCACCGGGTCGGAGAAGGAAACCCAACTTGGGTTTCCTCCTTTTCCATTCCTTTTTCCCCTCTTTTCTTTTCTCCTTCCTCTTTTCTTCCCCACTTTCTCCATCGGGTTTGTCTGGTTTTTCTCTTAAAAACCAGATTTTAACCAAAATTACAAAATTGCCCCTCCTCTTTAAACGAAATTACAAATCTGTTCTTTCTGGTTTATTCCGTCTGTCCCGTTTTATTTCGGTTTTGTTTTATCTTCATTTTTCCTATCCAGGAACTGTCCAATCTGAATCAGCTTAATTAAGACTTAACCCATCAACGGTTTTGCCTTAATAAAAACCAAATCTTCAATTTCTCCTTTGTTTCTTAATGGAATTCAAATTAATTTTACAGAGTCATTATTAGGACATCCCTAGACATAACCAACGCTTTTGATCTTATATCTGAAATTCAAAAATCAATCTAAGCCGTCCAAATCTTGAAATCACAATTTAGCCTAGATCTTGACCATTTTGAAGAATCTGTCAATTCCGACTGGTGGATCACTAATCAAGAATGGTTTGAAGATATCTGTAAAGGAGGATCAGCTTTTAGAAGACCATAAGTGAAGATTTTGATGAAAATTAATCTAGGAAAGTAGTTTTTTCTCATTATTTGATTTTGTTTGTTTTCTTTAAGAATTGAAAATTCTGTATTTTTGAGAAGTTTATTAGATCTGAACATTGATTCTCATTTTAATAATTCCAGTAATTTTGAGTAATTTATTTTTAATTTTAAATAATTAGATTTTATTGAAAACACCATTTTAAATCAAGTCCTTGTGGGATCGACCCGTACTTGCATAAGCTACCCTACAATAGCCCGTGCACTTACGGTAAAACAATTAACATAGACCCTCCAAATCAAACAATCAATTCGTAATTTGTATTTGAACGATCTAATTGAATAAGTTGAATTGATCAGAATCATAGAACTTGATCAATTTCCTTACCTGAATCCTCAATTGATCTCGGCCATTGATCAAGATTAGTAAAATCTTCTCAACTCAAGCTTTTGATCCTAAATCTCTCAAAATTCTTAATCTACACTTCCTAAGGATCATGATAGACTATTTGGATTGGACAAATGGAGTCAGATCATCATAAATTAGATGATCTGACCACCGATCAAAGGTTTGGTAATTTCAATGGATAGATCTTCCCGGATTAAAATTTGGAAAGATGTTTTTGTTCCTCGCTTCCCAAGGATCTCGAGATACTCTTGAATTTCAAAAACTCTTCTTAGATTAATCAGAATCCAGTTTGAAGATTAAGGGTTAAATATGGGGTTCACCAAGTCAACTCGATTCACCCTAAATAAGTTGGGTGAGTTGACTGGGTGAATCAACTCAACCCTAACTTGCATGAACAGTGAGCAGAGGAAAGATGAGAGTGTGATGGTGGTTTTGAGTGGTGATTCCATCATTGCCCAGAGCTAAGACATTAGAAAATGCAAGGGAAATGGGGTCTGGAACCTGAGCACAACGGCCTTCCTAGGCCTTGCTATGCCCTGCCGTGAAGGCTTGCCCGTGCTAGTGTTAGGGAGATGCTTATCAGGGTGGAGAAGCAGGGAAAATCCCAATTAGGGTTTGCCAACCAACACATGGTCAAGCTGAGCTTGCGTCGGAAAAGGGAAAACCATCGAGTATACTAGCCTTGCTGGTGAGAGGTGAAAATAGATCGGAGAGAGGGGAAACGATCTGGGGTTTGTCAAAAATAGAGAAGAACTTGGTTTCTCTTTGTTGGTGATAGGGAATGGGGTTTTCTAGGTAGATCTAGGCATGTCAGCCATGGGTAAAGGCAAACCCGATCTGGGCTCACCAAAGATAATAGGGAAGACGACTTGGGTTTTTGGGTCTCTTAGCTCGCCAGCTAGAAATGGGAGATCTAAAGGAGGGGGTTTTGCTGGTGGCTTACCGAAGATAAATTGGGTTGTAAGTGCATGGGTTCTCGGTTTATCATTGGTCTTTGTCATCTCCAGTGAGCGAAGGGAAACTGGGTAGAGTGGAGAGGAATGGTAAATCTAGTGTGGGGGTTTTGTTGATTTGCCGATAATGAGGAGGTTGCTAGTGGGAGATTAAATGGAGGGCAAGCATGGATTTGGGGTTGCTAGGAGATGCCGAAAATCTGGGGTGTGGGTTGCTGGTAAGGAAAGATCGTATGGAAGGGAGGAGAGGGGAGAATGGTGGATGCTAGGGTTAGGGTTGTCAAGCAGTTCTCTTTGAGAATAGATCGTGCTATAAGGGGGTGCCATTATCAAAATGGCTTCCTAATGTTTTTATTTTTTTAACTTTTAATTACCAAAATAGCTCTAACTTCAAAGTCCCATAACTTCCTCATCCGGACTTTGTTTTCAGCGTTCTTTAGCTCGTTGGATTCTATTTTTTGAGTACAATATTTCAATTTTAATTCCAAATTATTATCCTATTAAAAGATATACTTCTTCAAAACTCATAACCTGATCATAGAATACTAAATTTTTGAGGTGAAATTCATCCAAACTTCGATTTCAGTGTTCTTTATGCTGTTGGACTCAATTTTTTGAGTACAATCCAAATATTCATGTTTCTACTCCAAATTTCATTTATATATAAAAATTTATTTTTCTTTGGGTAAATTTTTTTAATTATATTTCAAAATTCCAATTTCACACAATAATGCTCAAAATAGTATTTACAAAATTTAGAGTTGTTATAACTTCAACAGATCATTAGGCTGCCAACATATTCTCTCCCATCATTGGATGGGCCCCAAAGTAGATATCTCACAACTTAGAGCAGTCCATTTAAATGGGACAAATACATGGTTAGGATAGTTTTGCGTATGGATATGTTTGATTATGGGTTTCTGTGGGGGCCAAGGTGGATGAATGGATCGCCAGAAACTGTACTTTCTTCGTTGTAATTGTGTGCATTACTGTACTCGCTAAAGAAATTTGTGAAGATCCACTCCATGGGTAGCTCAATTTAAGAACTAAGTTTGAGAAGAAGTGAAGGAACCAAAGCGACATCTAGCTATACGAAGGACTAACTTTGTGATCACAACTTGGGAAAGAAAAAAGCAAATGAATTAGTATCTTGTCGAAAAGGAGTGAAGAGAATAACGCAGGATTAAGGTTTGCAACAGTGTGTTATTATATTTGTATTACAAGTGTGAATATATACACTAATATAAAGCCATAGAAGGAAAGAATAAATTTCAAGTAAATGGGTGAAGATTCACAATGAGAATGAATCAATAATGCTATGAAGTATGGATCGAGAGTGGACCAAAATTTGAACCAAGAGTTGACCAAATTAATTGTGCCATGAACTGTGGATCATGAGTAGACCAAATCTTCTTTCTTATTACGGACCAAATCTTCTTTCTTAATATGCCCCTGCAAGATGGTGGTTTCGTTGGAAACACCAATCTTGGACCGTAAGGAAAGAAACCAAGACCTGGCTGGTAGTTTAGTGAGGATATCAACAAGTTATGAGTGGACACACGAGAGACCGTGAGGGAACAGATGACAACTTTATCACGCACAAAGTGAGAGTCAAGTGCAATATGTTTCACCCTAAAGTGAAAAACAGGATTAGCACAGATATAGGTGGTTCCATGATTGTCACGAAGAAGATGAGGAGGTTGGCTAAGTGGAAGTCCAAGTTTCTTAAGCAAAATAGTAAGCCTTGAGATTTCAGCAGTTGTGGAAGCAACAGACCAGTATTCAACCTCAGTAGAAAAGTGACCCACATTTTGCTGCTTTTTGGAACACCAAAAGATAGGATTGGAACCAAGGAAAATAACATAATTAGAAATGGATGTACAATCATCTCACTTGTCGGCCTAATCTGCATCAGATTATGAAGTAAGATGGAGAGGTCGTGAACAAAAAGCAGTAGCCCAAGGGAGATAGTGTGCTTGAGATAGCGCAGCAAGCATTTGGCCGTAGTTCAATGAATCTGGGTTGTGGCATGCATGCATTGAGACAACTTATTGATGATGTAGGCTGCATCAGGCAAATAAGTGAAAGGTATTGCATGGCTCCACTAGGACTATGGTATATTGTAGGATTAGCAGGTGTACCATCCTAAAGAAGAAGCCGAGTGGAAGAGCTGCCAGGCGTGGGACTGCCCTTCATGCCTTCTCTCCTAAAGCGTTCAAGGAGGTTGCATATGTATTAATGTTGAGAGAGCAAAAATCCTCGGGGAGTGGGAAGCACTTCAACACCAACAAATAAATGAAGGTGGCCAAGATTTTTAATGGAGAAATGCCGAGAGAGAGAGAGAGGGAAGTAATAACTTGTTGAACAAATGATTAAGAGTTGCCTACAATCAATAATTCATCAACATAAACTAGAAAATAAATTATTAGGGTACTGGTAGTCAAAGTAAATAGTGAAGGATCAGACTTAGAATTGACAAATCCAAGTGAAATAATGAAGGTTTTGAGCTTGTGAAATCAGGTGTGAGGCACTTGCTTAAGATCATAGATAGAGGTCGTAGATGACACACATTAGAGGATCGGGTGGTATCAATAAAGGCGCAAGGCTATGACATGACAACTTCCTCCTAAAAGATGATCTTAGAGGAAAGCATTGTTGACATCCAATTGATTTATTTTCCAACCCTTGGACAAAACAATGGTAAGAACCACTCAAATAGCAATGGGTTTGATGACTAGATTGAAGGTCTCAAAAGAATCAACACCAAGGCATTGGTTGAACCCTTTGGCAACTAGGCGGGCCTTAAACGAGCAACACTGCCATCCAGATTGATTTTCACTCGAAACACCAATTTGCACTTGATAATGTTATGATGATGCTGTTGAGGAACCAATTCTCATGTTCCATTTTGAGCGAGAGTATGGAATTCTGCATACAGCCTCATGCCATTTGGGGTCCTGTAGGGCATGAGTAACTGAGGTAGGTTCAATGGTGGGTAGAGGGCATATTTAGTAGGACCATAGGCAAACTTTAGGTTGGGTTTGAAAATATGATTTTTGGATTGGTTGGTCATTAGGTGAGAGTTTAGGGAAGGTAAAGGAGGAAAATAATCAAACCTGGAAGACTGCACTTGCGAGGGCAAAAATGGAGAATGATCAACGTCTTTGATGTGGGCCAAATTAAGAGCATAGACCGAGTGTAAGGGGCCAGGTTGTGGGTGTACAGAAGAGAAATATCGTTCAGGGATATGTGGACAAGACACGATAATGGGGTTAGGAGAGGTTGGAGCCATAGGATTAATTGGTTGACATGAGAGGAGATAAGATGATGGTGTGTGAGAAGGCATAAACTGAGGAGAGGGAATGGAAAGAGTATCGTTGAGTGATATTTGCGGGAGTGATGAGACGACAGGAAGATGAATGAGAGAGAGGTGGAGAAAATTTTAGAGGTAACAAAATGGGGTTAGGAGAGGTTAGAGCCATGAGATTAATTGGTTGACATACGAGGAGATAAGATGATGGCATGTGAGAAGGCGTAGACAAAGAAGGGACTGGAAAGAGTATGGTGAGTGATATTTGCAGGAGTGATGAGACGACAGGAAGATGGATGAGAGAGAGGAGAAATTTTTTGGATTTGACAAAATGTATTGCAATGAATTAGTAGAGGAGTG
The DNA here is from genome assembly GCA_035236585.1 of Warburgia ugandensis. Classification (NCBI taxonomy): domain Eukaryota; kingdom Viridiplantae; phylum Streptophyta; class Magnoliopsida; order Canellales; family Canellaceae; genus Warburgia; species Warburgia ugandensis. Next base: position 72,053,037 of record CP141134.1, read on the forward strand.
ATTATTAGGATTGTGGTTAACAAGGTTAACATGATTGACAGAGTTGAGGGAAGGGAAAAGTGTAGACCACTTTGAAAGAGTATATAAAGATGGAAATCAATCCTCAATAAATTGCACATAAAAGGGCAGCCGCGGTGCACAAAGCTCTCCCATATGCAAGGTTCGGGGAAGGGGCAGACCACAAGCGTTAATAGTATGCAACCTTATCTTGCATTTTGCAAAAGGCTGTTTTCACACCTTAAACCTATAGCCTCAAGGTCATATAACAACAACTCTATCATTGCGCCAAGGCTCGTCTTCAATAAGTTTTATGTTCAATGGGTTCAAAATAAACATATGAAATATGTAAGTTTGAATATTTCAGGAAACGACATGGTTTGGAGTGTTGTTGTAACTTATGATAAGTGTTGGGGCAGAGCCAAGGGTAGCATAGGCAACCAAAAATTCATAATTTAGAATAGTTGGGGTTAGCATGAACTGACACTCAAATGGAGATTTGTTGGTTAGAATAGGGGTAGGGAGATGGTTGATGAGATAAACGGCTGCGGCGAATGCATAAGGCCATATGAGAGGGGAAGAGTAGCTCCATGGAGTAAAGTAAGATCAGTTTCCACAACATGGCGACGTCGGCGTTCAATGGAAGCAACATGTTGAGGAATACACGGTGGTAAGACAAGGTATTGAATGCCAAAAGTTTCAAATATGAATTTTAAGCATTTATATTTGATGCCGCCATTAGAATAGATAGTGTTTATTGAGGTTTAAAAAAAAAAATTCAACCATAGCTTTAAATTTCGGGAAAATAGTAAAAACATTAGACTTGTAAGTCATTAGAAATAATCAAATGTACTTGGTGAAGTGATCAACAAAGATAACATAATAGAAAAGGCCATTGATTGAACGAATGGGGAAAGACCCCCAAACATCGATGCAAACCAAATCTAAAGGACTACTACTTTGTAGAGTGAAGTGCTCAAGGGAAAATTTGTGGCTTTTGTAATATTGAGAATAATTACAAAAGGAGAAATTTGATGAACCTGGTTACAGAGGAATTTTATTATTTTTATATGACAAAACATGACCAAAAACTTTAGAGGATGAATGGCCAAGGCGATCATGCTAACAACCAAGACTGGATGTGGTATTGAAAAAACTAGCTTAGAACCTGATAGGAGTGCCCTGTACTTGGCCACACATAAATATTAGTCTTGCTTCGTCCTTGCATGAGAAGTGCCCCCGTACTAGATCTTTCACACAAAAGAAATCAGGGTCAAACTCAATAGATGTATTATTTATTTTGCAAAATTGTTGTACTGATAGTAAATTCTGTACAATGGATGGAACACAGGACATTTGAATCTGTAAAGGAGTTAAAGGCAGACGAAATAGTAGATGCGCGTATACGTGTGATATTTAAGCTAGTTCTATCGCCAATAATAACATCATCGGGTCCTTCATAGGTTTGGGTATGAGTGAGGCTGCTTGTGTTTGAAGTAACATGATGAAAGGTGTCAATTTCAAGTAACCAGTTGGTATTTGTTTCTCGATCGTTGCTTGTTGTGGTATAATTTTTCCTGGGGGAACATTCAATCCCATTAAGCACTTGGCGGCTTAGCATTCACAAGCAGCGTGGCCTCTTTTGTCACCAAATTGCCAAGTTATAGTTGAGTTGTGTCCAATGCTCAAATTTCCACTATTTGGGCATGAACCATTATGGTTGCCATGGTTAAGGAAGTTTTTCTTTCTAGATTGAGATTAATCACTATTGTGACCATTTTTTTGTTGATAATAATGAGGAGCATTGGTAATGATGCTAACACTAGAGCAATTCTCCTTCCTTTTAAGAAAGGATTCATATTCAACAAGTTTATCATGAAAATCCTCAAAGCTAATCACCGAGTCTCATGCTCGAACAACTGCATCAAGTTCTCTATACTTGGTGCCAACATCATTTAACACATGAAGAATAAGATGATTGTTTGGAACAAGAGAGCCAATAAGGGCAAGCTCATTTGCCAAATCATGAACGGTGGCCAAAAACTCTAATGTAAGTTGGATACATTGTGTAACTTCTGTTAGTTGGGTAATAAGGCCCATGATTAGCAAGGAAGAGGCATTGGCATAATTTTTTGCAAGACAATGACATGCTTCAACTGATGTTTTGGATGAACTGATAAGTGATACGACTTTGTTTGAGAGGGATGGCATGATCCCATGAAAAAGAAGTTTACTCTATCGTTGCCAAAAGATAAATTCAGGATTATGAGTTTCTTGCCTTTCAACTTTTACCATTGCAGGTGGAATAGGTTTGATGTCGTCAACTGTAACGGACGGGGGACCCCACCCAGCTGCACTCAGAGCGGATAATATTGTGACTGTTGGAATCTCGGGGCTGTTACATCAACAAAATCAAGAAGATCATACCCAAAATGCAGCCGCATCAAACTGTGCCTTTCATGAGGGATAGGTTGAAAAGGTGAGTTTAACAGGTAATTGAGTAGAGGAGAAAACAACAAGATTTGCCTGGCCTAGAGTATTGGTGACGACGACAGTTAAAGTTGTTTGGTTGGAGGATGAAGTTGTTGAAGTTTCAGTTGTCATTGTGTGGTAACAGGAAAAAAGAAGAAGAAGAAAAAAGAATAAGCTTGGAGGCTAGAACCTCTTGAAAAACTCATAAGAGCCAAATAGCTCTGATATCATGAAGAGAATAATGTAAAATTAAGGTTTGCAAGAATTTGTTAGTGTATGTGTATTACATGAGTGAATATATACACCAATATAAAGCTATGCAAGAAAAGATTAAATTACAAGTAAATGGGAGAAGATTCACAGTAAGAACGAATCAATTATGCCATGAAGTGTAGATCAAGAGTGGACCAAATTAATTATGCCATGAAGTATGGATCAAGAAGTGAGTCAGTCTGCCCACTTTTCTTAGAGAGTTGGGTGGACTAAAAAGTGGCTTGTGGGCATTAGCGGAGACAATCCAAATGAGATAGATGCTCTTAAGCGTCGCAAGGACCAGATATTGCTTCTAGAGCCTTTTTTCTCTTTCTTGAAGATTTGAGCATGTAAAAATTAACTCACGAGAAATTATCAGATTTGGACAATCATATCTACTTGTTTTGGATCTTTAAAGAATGAAATATAAATGAATGGTCATAATTTCTTACCCAAGAAAACATAGGCTAAAAGTATTCAATGTTATGAAATTTGATAATTAGAGTATCTAAATTTATTTCAAATATGATGAATAGCTAATGTCTACAGAACATAATTATCATAATTAAGAAAAGACAATGCGTACCCCTGAGGATGCTTGACAGCGTCTGTAGGGACTCAATCCAAATAACTTCTACAAGCCTTGTTGTCAAATGTTAACTTCTGCAAACCTTGTTTTCTTTTCTCGTAACTGATTATTTTTTTGTAAATCTCCATACCAAAATAGGTATCATATTATAAATCGATGCATTTGGGCTATTGTCAAAATGGATGGTCACTATTTCGGGCCTTTGCAAAATTCAATAAGAATATATGGTCCTTTTTTTTTTTTTTCATTGAAACATACGCAAAAAGCATATGATGAATATAAAATTTGATCTCCAACATATTTAAGCCATTGTAAATATGACAAACGTTTAGATATACGTAGCAAAGTTTCACCACTCATGAAAAATAGTGTTTAGACTTTCTTTCACTTACAAAATTTGAAATTGATGTTAAGGTGATTTAAAACTTTAAACATTTATGCATTATATCTATATTTTTCCTTTTTCCTTTTTTTAACAAAAAGAATTATCCACTTAGACTTCAGTAAGAAATCCATTATCGGGATTTGTTGATTGCTTTCTCTCCTTAAGTTCTAAGCCATTAGGTGGATTCTTGTATCTGTCTTAGTCTAGGTGCATGAAAGCACCTATTGTGAACTGTAGGAGTTTGTCATCTAAGATAGTTGAAAGGAAACTCCCATTAAGAACAAGGAACTACATGTCTTTTGGAGGAAAATCCCTACTCTCCCCTCACACCTCGACGTAAAATCCTGGCTTTGCCCCTACTTGTAGGCCTACTTTCTGAAAAAAATTTAAATCAAAGAACCGTTCATCTGATTTGCCCCAACCCAAATCCCCCAAGTGGGATGTCCATGGAGTAAAGAAAAATCTCCAACGACCTTCTTCTTTTTTGTCCTTTTTTTCTGTAAAATGGAAGATTTCTGAGCATTTTAAGCTTTTTTTTTAACAAAAAATCATCCATTTTAAAGCAAAAAATTACATAAAAACAAGGTCCTCGGAGTTTTTTTTTTTCAGACGAAATATATTACACTTGTGGAATTTGAGTTGGGAGGAATCAGAAGAACGGTTTGGATCTTTAAGAAAAATTCAAAAAAAGTTAAACCCACAACGAAGTTTTCATTCCTCCCGACCCTCCCAGCAGTAATACTCCCAGGAGCATCATATAAATCCTCGTATCACTCTGTGTCTCTCTGAGATATGGCAATTAACGCGAGGTCTCCTAAGAAATCAACAATCTCTTTGGATAGAAGTACTGTTCATTCACATGCAACTGCCCTGGTTAAAACAGGTCCTGTCTGAATCGACGCGACCACTTTTACATTTTGCATGTTGCATAAGTACTTATGAAGTTCAAGCAAATATTAAAAAACAGTCTCTTCTACATTGTACAGGCATCATACATAGTTATGAAGTTCATGAAAATATTGAAAAGACCAGTAGACACGTGAGAATTCCCAGTAGATGCTGCCTTTTCTCAATCAGTGATTATATTTTCTTAATCAGGGACTCTGTTTTGTAGATCTAAGCTTTTGGAATGACTTTAATAGGCTAGAGAACAAGTTTGGAATGCTTTCTTTTGGTCAAAATTGCATGCATTTGGCAAAAACAACCCAGAAAAAAATTGAACAAAATCATCACTAGGATACTAGTTTAATTTTCAATTTGAACTTCCATTAGACTTCGAAAGATATCTGAAGATTTAAAAAGTTACTCATGAAATATAAGTTTTCTCTGATAATTTCATGTTGACTTCCATACATTTTGCCATGAAATAATGACTCGGCCGAGTGGTGAGCACACAGCAGGAATAAAATCCAAGTGCTCGGATTTATCGTTCCTCAATTTTTAACTTTTCAAGGACCCCTGCAACTATGATTACACCATTATCTGTGCTCAAGATAGTTAAGTGGTCGCCTTCTGCCAATTGGAATGAGCCAATCAAGCAAACAAAAACCAACTAGATAGATAGGAAAGGAGAATGAAGACTATTTATTTGCCCCAGCTGAGAATAACAGTGTTACACAAGGTTCTCATTTGCAAGTTCATATTATGGACAACACAACATCGGGGCAGCATTGATCATTCTCTCACAAATCAACAAAATTCGATCAAGACAATAATGAAACAGCACCTGGCTACAGTAAGATGCTTCTGAAATTGATAATGCAACAGCAAACATCCTCCGATGATCAATAGGCAGACATGATATCTATCAATCTTCTCCTCCCTCTACCGGCTCTTCTGCATCCACCCCTATTTTGTCATGGTGGAATTTTACCACAATGCAGGTGATGTTGTCCACACTCCCGTGGGTGAATGCAGTCTCTGTTAACTTCCTGGCTGCTGCATCTGGTTCTTTCTCCATTCTCGCAAGGGAAACAGAATCCTTAACCAGGAACAAATTCAACAAGAAAACAGTCAGGAATACAGGTGTACAACACAAGAACTGGGAGAAACAGCATCTTTATCCAGCAACAAATTCAACAAAAAAACAGTCAGGAATACAGGTGTGCAGCAGAAGAACTGATAACAAAACTTCCCTCACCTAATCTGCAAAATTATGAAAGAAAAACTGGAAAATTCGAAAGTTAAAAATACAGTATTTGTCTTGTGATTTGCAGCCTAGAAACTCGTCTTACATGAACCAGCAATTGATTCCTTTATCCAATGGAGTGACGCTTGGGGTAGAAATCAAGCCTGTGCAGCCACAATATGGCCTGGAGGAGCTACCTCCAATGCAATGTATCGAGTTTGGATGAGTTTGCAAGAAGATTTACAGGCTGCAGAGTTATGAATCAGAAAGAATGCAAGACCAAGATTACCGATAAAGGTTTCTATGCAAGTAACAGAGGGAACAAAAACTAATATTCATATCCAACAGTTGTACGAAACTAAAATGTGCGCATCTCTGAGAGATAATAGTAACTGATAGTACAAGCAGTGGAGACTGAAGTGAGAGCAAGCATAAAAGGAAGACCACCGACCTCTGGTTCTTTTAAGTTAACTCAATCCTAACAGTAACAAGAGCAGAAAACTAGCTTAATTGGACTTTGGACGGAAGCCTCCAGTAATGTTCCAGTGCCTCTGGTATTTTAAGTCAAACTCATCCTAACAGGAACAAATACAGAAAACTAGCTTAATTGGACTTTGGACGGAAGCCTCCAATAATGTTCCACTGCTCTAATATTAATTATCTTACTGGAGAAGTGATCGAAATATCCACAGAGGTATTGACTTACGTGCAACAAGAATCACTCAAGGAAGCACTGAGTATTTGAATTACTAGAAGTAGAGGTCATAGGACACAAACAAAGAAGAAATATACTTTTATACCTAAAGCATTGAGATTGATCAGTAAAATAAGAGACCAACAAAAAAGAAATATATTTTTACACCTAAAGTAGCCAGGACTCGTGAGAGGACACAGGTGACTAGAAGAGTCATGCAAGTATATCCAGAGACGTCCAATTCATGGAGAAGCATTTATAGCCAGATCATTTCTGCATGAGAAGGGGAATCTTGGCGCAACGGTAAAAGTTGTCGTCATGTGACCTTGAGGTCACAAGTTCAAGGCGTTGAATCAGCCTCTTGCAAAATGCAAGGTAAGGCCGCCTACTATAGGCCCTTGTGGTCTGCCCCTTCTCCGAACCCCGCATAAGTGGGAGCTTCATGCACTGGGGCTACCCTTTTATCATTTCTACATGAATTAGCCAACCATCAGGATAAACAAGGATTCTAACTTGTCAAAGATGTCCCTGGACTTCTCAAATGCCTCTGAAGAATGCCAACACTGACAGGAGCCCAGAAGAAACAAAAGCTCCTTAATGATGGAGGAATAGGGACAGTTCCATTGGAACTCGCACCGGCACTGACACTGGAATTCATAATAGTCATCAACAGCCTCCATACCACAGACACCAATGCGTGTGTGTTGAGAGAGAGAGAGAGAGAGAGAGAGAGAGAGAGAGACCGAGATTTACCTCATTAGGCACTACATCCCAGAGCCCATCACAACGACTTCTTCCTGGCGCATGTATCACAAAGAAGTTAACTACTACTGCACCAAAGAAAGAGACCGATGCAACAGTTATGAATAGGTCTTATCAAGCCAAACTCAATACTATGATTGAATAATAGCAGAGCAGTTGCCTCCAATAAAGAAGTCACCCAGTTAGCACTAGGTCAGATTCAAGAAAAATCATGGTCAATGCTTATTGTTTGTCCCCATGCTTGTGCAGGCAAGCGTTTATGTATGTTTACGAGATGGAACAACAGATATAATATGACTAACTGAAGTTTCAAATGATTTAGTTTCAAAAAGTTCTAACACTTTATCAAAAAAATCTGGAGAACAAGAATGATGTCTCTTGAATATGGACTAAGGACTCGGAGCATAAAACTGACAGCAATCTGTAATAGCCAAAAAAAAGAAAATACAATTGGGTAACTAACCAACATACACTTACCATTCAAAAAGAATATTAACCGATGTATACTCTTCCTCCTATTAAAAGTCCTTCAATCGTGACTTATAACTTCTACTCCTTCACATCATGTCCACATTGAGTGAGATTCCTTTCAAAGACAATCTTGGCACATCCACGCTGGTTGAGTGCTTATGGAAGCACCCTGCAAACTTTGCAGGCAGCCTACTACTGTGAGCCTCAAAATGATCTAGTTTTCTGTCATATCAAGTTTCTGGGTAAGAAGAAACTCCCTCAGTCCACTTTTGCACATATCTCTAGCCATAGCATGTGCTCTCCCTTCTCTTTTGTTCTTTTAATCCTCTTTCAACCTCTTGGCATAACACGTGCTTTCTTCTCTTTTCTTCTTTTAATCCTCTTCCAACCCATTCTTCTTCACCTAAACCATGGAGATGCATGAGTTACTGTCATGCAGCTGTAGACCTCCCTCTCAAATTGTTGTTGCTATATGACCTTCCAACTTGCTCTAACTAATTCTTTTATCTCAAACACCACAGCAGGAAGAACGGTTTTAAAATCCGGGTACTTAGCTCTCCATTTTCATGTTTTAAAAGAAGATAAATTATTGAAGTCCCCCATTATATGCAGGTCACGTAGGTTGCATATGACAGTAATCTATGACACAAACGCCTATCTACAGATTCTTCGTTCATGTTCTTTACGTTCTCATTCAAGCATCTTTTTGATGAAATATATAAATTTCTTGCAGATTCCCTGATGTTCAGAGGCCTTATCTGCTTTTACAAAATCCATAAAGAAACTTCAGTTTTGCTACTTAAAAGATATTGATATCAAACAGAATCACAAATCAACGATATGCTCCACCAGTGATGGTATAGTCTTCAAACTGTTCCATGAATTCTTCAATTTTCCAAATTCATCTTAATTACGATTGGAAATCCATAAAGATAAAAATTGTCTCCACTTCTTCGTGATATTCATTTTACCCTTAATCACAAATTCCTTTAGAAAACTTTTGTGCTAGCATGGATAAAGTCTAACTTATATTCTTCACCTAATGCTTCATCCTCCAATTAGGAATGTTTAGTTTAATTCCAAAGATTTCATTATGCTGATTCCTGCCATATTGTATCTCACTTCCCCACAGTTGAATTTGGTCTCTTTTCCCACCTTGAAAACCTTTTAGTTGATCAGTGAAGCCCTGTCAAGACAGCCCCACCAACTACTCAAGAAGAGAGTTATTTCTCATATGTGACTCCCTTCTGTCATATTATGTATCACCTGTCTTCATATGGCACTCATAGCTTGAGAACATTGATCAGTGAATAATTTCCTCATATTCTGTATAAAGACCAGATATATCATACATGGCTTTTTATCTTAAATCCTTTTTGAATGAAGTACTGCTAGTCCTAATCAATCCAATTTCATAACAAACCTAAAAGACTTCTATTCCAACCGATACAGCTGTACCTGAACCTGTTACACCTTTTTGCACTCAGACAAATAACCAACACTCATGAGCATATTCTTTTTTCAAAGGCCAAAACTGCCACTAGTTTCCAGCCTATAGTTCTATAAGGCAAAGCCTTTCCAAAAGGACTTGTGGTCCTAGGCGATTCAGAACTTCAAAAGAAGCTTGCAAAACATCTTTTGGCACAAGTTTGAACTATACGTAAAACTGTCCCACCTTTCCAATGCATAGACTTTCTAAAACTCAAGAAAATAACACGCAACAATAAAATCTCCTATAATCATGAGAATAATTTCTTCAACATCCATCCAGCCACCAAATCCTGACTTAGAGTATTGGCATACACTGCAATTTAGAAGAGCAAAAAAAAATAACTCTTCACTACCTGAGAGAGTGCTGTAGAAGGTATTTCCCATCAACCCCCTATACCTAATAAAAGCTTTACTTACATTCCACGTACAAGCCAGAATAACTGAAGCTGCCAAGTATTGTATGGAAATGGTGAGGCACCATTGTATATGACGGCAATTCATGGCAGAAACACAGTCCCACAACACAATTTTCTCTCAATGAAATTCCGTCAGATTCCTCATGACTTGTTTCCTGAAAATTTCATAGAGGCATTATAAGGTGCTCCTGAGAGTTAATTGGATCATATACCAAGCACAGAGAAAAATGTAATTGCTGGCCCACTTCTTTGTCCTGTTTTGGGATCCAAGACATTCACCTGATTCAGCCTAAACTTGATGGCCTAGGTCCCAAAACTACGTGAAATGGATGCCTCCTCAATTGAGCCAATCAGTTTTCAAATGGTATTCCAAGGGGTGAGAGTATTTTCTGTTTTACACCTCATTTTCCAACTAAATAGGTCCCAATTAAGAAGGTCCAGAGCCATCCATTTCATGTGATTTTGGTATCCAGTTCATCAGTTTTAGGCCGACTCAGATGAACATCTTGGAATACCCAAAAACAACAAAAAAGTGGGACAGCAATTCCTTTCTCTCTCCACCACATATGCTCCCGTTTACTTCAGGGAGCACCATATGATTCCTTGCTGTTTTAACTTGTACCTGTATCTGTTTCTAAATAATTCCTTACAGAAATGGGGGACACATCTGCAAGAATCAGGAAAAATTTCCTGAAATTGCAGGGCGTGAGTATGGTTTTTCTATCTTTCTTATTCAACTCTGCGGTATTTTTTTATAGTTTCTTTTCTACTAAAATTATGGGTCATAAAAATGTCATAGCAACCTCTGCCTTCATACTCTGATATTTGATCTTTATTTACATCTAGCATAATAATGTATTACACTATTCTCTAACTATTTCTTACAAATACTGGAGTCAGGTTAAATAATCTGATACAATCAGTTGCAAATATTGGGGAAGTGTGAACTTACAACTACCAACATAGTCAAGAAGTTTGGCAAATTGCAGTTGAACAAGTTTGGAAGCCCATATGCATCTACTCTCTTATTTGTGAATACAATGTGCTATCATGTGTCTCTTGCAAGAAAGAAAACAACAACAACAACAACGAAGACCTACAAATAGAAGCATGACTTGAAAACTCTAAAGGCCTCCATGGTCATGCCTTTTCCTGTCCTGCTAAATGTATTATAAATATGATTTATTTACTCCTCAATCATTCTAGAATATGATTACGAGATAAATTTATACCATCGCATACTTAACCTATCCCTTCTTTTCCTGCATCAATCATCAGGTAACTGAAGGGGAGCCTTGGAGCAACGGTAAAAGTTGTTGTCAAGTAACTCAAGGTGTGGAAACAGCCTCTTGCAAAATGCGAGGTAAGGCTGTGTACTTTAGGCCCATGTGGTCCGCCCCTTCCCCAGACCCCGCATAGGCGGGAGCTTCGTGCACCAAGGCTGCTCTTTAATCATCAGGTAACTGAGTCAGCCCCAGGACCCTCACTTTCCCATGATTACTCTAGTCGTCGTCATCATCAAGGCCTTATCTTGATTAGGGGTCAGCCACATGATTCCTTTTCCTCCATTCCCCTCTATTAAGTAACATGTCTTCATTTATTCCCAAAGTTTTTAAATATTTTCTCCAGAAATATGAACTATAATTCTGGAGAAAATCCCTGCTTTATGTATGCATAGTCCACACTTTTGTTCCTTCTAAGAATAGGCACACCAATTAAGAAAAGACCAGGCAGCATCAAAGAACAACTGTAGTCTGGAATAATCAAATATGACACTACCACCAAAAACATCAGAATTCAGAAAAATAATATAAAGAACAAAAAGAAAAAGGCAGAAGTTACTGGAGTTACTAAGATCTCCCTCAACCTCAGATTTTCTGTTGGGTGATATAACTGAGATCACCCCTAGAGTCCAAGCAGTAACAGCAGTCCAACATAAGTACCCAAAAAATAAGAGGGGCCCAGATTTCTAAGTTGAATGTCTCAAAAACATTTTTCTACCTGGATCTCAGGCTCAGCCACGACAAACTGTTTCGGCAATCTGTTGCCAAATGCACGAGACATGGCAAGCACACCTCCTACCCGCCATGTACCTGCAAGATCAGCATGTCAACAATCATCATATTTTGCTTTTGACCCCAGCCAAGACTCTGCCTCTATTTCCTATGCCCCGTTCTTTTGTCATTTTGAATCATTGATTGCTTGTGGTGATTGCGGTTCCTTTGTTTGTGTTATACCAATTTCCTTTCCTTCAGGTGTGCTGGCAGGCAAGGGAGGACAAGGACTGGAGTCCAACCCGAAAAAGCGTACAACAAAACAAGGATCAAATAACGTCTTTTTGCTCGCCTCTTTGCTTTCTTAAAAAGAAAAGTGGACTACGCAATAAGAGGCTCAACCATAAGCCCAACTCTAATGGCGGGGGAGGAATGTTGAAAACAATCTTATTGGAATTATTGGAAGTGAACGCACCCACCCTGAGGTGCAAGCAAATTCAATGGGTGCATTGCGTGGACTGGAAAAGATCAATAACATACTTCAAATATATTTTTTTCTCCCTTTGCTAGCCTACATACAAGTAACAAGGTACACCATGCTCCCCCTATCTAAACTTTAAGTTTCTAAACCTGCTAGAATTTTAGTCCCAAGTATTCAAGGAAAAGTCTGGTAGACTTAATTCAAATTTTGGCAGCTTAGCTTTTATCGAGCATGCATGGCAGAGCAACCAAATGGCCACATCTCTACTATAGGTTACAAGCATTTGAAAACCCGACATTACTATTCCTAAACGAGGAAAAGAAGAAAAGACTAGATATTAATGCTAATAACCAATTTTCCACTTGACTTAACTCCTGGAGTACAGTACAAGAGGGAAAAAAACACACACACACCCCAATATAGACCTTACAGAATGTACAAACTAAGTTCTTATGCTAGGTGCCAAATTGCCACAAGAAAATGACTATCCTCACAGCAATGAGCAGTACATATGATACAAACAGAAGAAAACTTACCAGCCCACATGACAACAACCCCAGCATTCTCAATTCTCTTGCACTCATCACTTCTGTTTGGTTTATGGTCGTTTGAAAGAGGTATAGCTGGCCAGCATAAAGAATGAGAGATCTTTAGAAACTTTCAGCTGCAGTTTATTGGTTCCTTCTCGGTGTTCTATAGAAGTGGGACAAGAAAAATCATATCAAAGGATAAGCTTGAATTTCATGAGAAAACTTCCTTCATACAAACGGGATGCATATGTTAAAAATTAAAAAAACAATATTGTGAATCCAAGGACAACTATATGCTTTTAAAGGCACAAACCGACTGAACTCTGCTGGGCTCAACTGCTGGTAAGTGCAAAGCATGTAAGAATTTTGCATTCAGCAGCCATGATTAGGTGTGTATGTCCATGTTTCTCTTTTCTACACGTTTTTCGACAGCCTAAAGCCTGGTTACGAAATGCAAGGCATGTCATGCCTCTTTTCAACTATAGGTATGTGATAGACGGCAGCCATCCTTTTTTAAGCAAGTTCTTGCACATAGATGCCACCTTCACTCAAAAAATCAACACGTTATCAGGCCATGTCAGTTATTAACCCTCATATACCCCTCTTGATGGTGGAGATTCAAGGTCCATGGGTATTTTATCTCCATTCGCTACCATCACAACTGCCATTACTACAATAATCCCACAATTCTCAGAAAGGGTTTGCTCAATTTTGAACTGCAACAGAAAGAACCCTATATCTACTGAGCCAAACTTATGGATCTACAGATCAGTCAAGTATAGTTAAACAAATAAAATAGAGAACTACCTATCATTAAACACCAACATTCTTGGATAATATAGAGCATAGCTAGCTGAAATCTTCTAATGGCTTCAATCCTATGATTCCATGCATAAGTCCTCCAAAACAAATACCATTTTAAAGGATGACATTCAAAGTAAATAGTATCCTGTTCAAAGATTGATTAGTGACCAGGTGTCAATTAGGGTTGGGGAAATCATTGCTATCCAATGATTTTTGTGAATTGTGTTGCTTTTGTTCATAACTTCATATATGTTTCCTCTCACCATTTTGTTCAGATAGTTTCTTTTTCCATTTCTTTTCTTTTTCCTGATGATATTCAGTCATCTCTAGGAATAGGAAACCAAACATCAACAGTTCAAATCCTGTAAGCTGCAAATATGATTTCTTACATTCTTTACCAATTTTTTTTTTCTCTGGAACTGTAAATTTTTACCATCTAGAAATAAACACCTTAGTGGCTCGCCAACAATTCCCATCACTCAAATATAACATGCACAGATTACCTTTCCCAGCATTTGATATAACTGTTTGTGAATCCCCAACATTTGCTGCATATAAATGGTTACCGGCTAGAACTTCAGTAGAAGCAGTTGAGCCATCATCCCTGAAAGTATTCCCTTCAGCTTCAAGGAAGTCAGCATCAGTCTTCTGGTATGCTTCACCTGCAGGTCAGCTAAGGTTATCAAATTGAATACACATAAAAGTTCCTTTGTGGATTACCATAAACCTAAGAAAGCAACTTGAGCATACTTATGGCCAATTTGGTGTCTGTCATGAATTGTGAATGCTTCATGAGATTCTCAAACAGGCGTTCCTTCAAATATTCGGCAGCGCGTGAACCACCGTGACCTGTGGCAACACTAAGTAATTATAAAAAATGGAGTCCTATGCCACAATGACAAAAACTAGAAAACAAAGAACGGAGAGAACCCAAACCATCAAATATCCCAAACAGACAAACTGGTTGCCCATCAATCCTGGGCGTCTTAAACATCGTAGAAGTCTTCCATTGTCACTCTATTTCCTCTCAAACTTGAATAGCCACAACTCAGCTTTCCATCTTCCCTGTTAATCAGTCAAAAAGATCCATGGGTCCATCTTTTTCTTATCCTTCCACCACGTAAAGAAGAAGTATAATAATAGATAACACATAATTTGATACTTACATAGCTGCTAGGAGTTCTAAGTTTCCACAGAAAAAACAATCCACAAACCTTGCCAGAAAGTATATGAAACTTATCACTATAAGAGATTATTTTAGTTGAAAAATTAGGTTCTGGAGAAGCACCATTTTAGATTCCATTGCAACAGCACCAAGTGCTCCAGCGCTTCCATTCTCAACCAGAAAAAATAGACATTATAATTTGATTATGTCTCTCCACAACTACTACTGATCAAACAGGTAGTCATTAAAGTCTATCTAGTCAGACATAAATCCACCAAAATAAAATGTCTGGTTGAATCCAACATAAACAATGGATCAATTTTAAAAATGTATAAATGTGAGTACAGGTCCTATGCTGTGAAACAACAGAAAATATGGAAGGAGCAGAAAATAAGTCGTCAGAAATTTGTAAGTTTTGAGCATACGAGCAACTTAAGTGCATGAAGGCAGAACCTTCCACCATATGTATGGATAAGATGGACGAAATCAACATGAACTTGTTAATGAAGAAATTTCCACCTAAAACGCTGGTGAATTCAGTTCCCTGATTTATGAGGGACGGCTTTCCGCACTAGCAATACATAATTCTTCTGTAACAATAATTTATTTCGTTACTATACCCTCTCTAACCTTATAATAGTATAGAATTTTGCCATATATTTAAAAAAATTTATTCTCTCTTTCCACGCTCATGCAAAGGTTGTGTGCCTCTTTTCGCCAGTTAACCACCAAGGTTAGACATGCACGGGTAAATCGCTTCAGCTTAAGAGGAATGCATAGTATTGAAAAGTATTTCCAAATCAAAGGGAACGGAGAAGATCTTTTTATTAAGTCGCATCTGAATGTAACCCAGAAGATGAACGGTAACGGATTGCTAGCTAGGCGGGGCCCACACTATATTTTAGTGCTCTCATTCCAACACTGACTCCACGGGCCCACAAATGTAAGATCCATCCATCACAGAATTCTTAACACATGTCAAATAAACGTACTACAACAATCGGCCAGTACGGATCACTTGATCCCTTCGCAGTCAAAGTTGAGGCGGGCATCTCCAACTGATTTGTCAACTCCCTCGGGCTACGGAACCAGTCTTCCAAACTGAAAATCTTACTTCCATGATTGACTTGGCTCTCTCACACTGCGAGGAAGCTCACCATTTCCCTATAGCGAGACCACTTTTGCTGTGTGGTAGAGCATCAAAGTCTGTGGGCCCACATGCTGGGCCCACACAGGTGAAATTTCTCATCCACCTCTGGCTGGCTGCAAGTCCCATGGACTTTTCTATTCATCCTCGCTGCAAAGAAACAAATGAAAAGCTACACTTTTTTACAACTCCAGACCAACGATTTTGAAGTCTTTGCCCTAGAAATATCTCCTTCTCTTTTTGCAGATTTCGCTGGTCTGAATCGACAAGCTTCTTCTTCCGTTGTCCATGGAAGGACTGGTATGGTTTGCCTTGCTGTTTTTATTTTGTTTGCTGAATTCATTTGCACTGTGGTTTGTGCTAGCTTGTATTTTGTGGGGCTTTTGCGGTTTTTGGTGGACTTGCTTTGGAAACCGGGGAGAAATGAACTGTTTTTGCTAATACGTCTCTGAAACTGAGAATCCGGCGGGTTTTCCGGCCAGAATAACGAAGAAAAACAACTATTTTTAGGTTTTGAGAGAATCCTTTGGGAATATCATTGCTTTAGTTGATTATGTCTTTCTGAACCTTGAGTATCTGAATTTGTGGCGTATTGATGTTTGAATTGATGCATCAGTTGCCGTGCTGAGTCTGTTTTAGGAATTTTTTGCTTTAGTCTTTCTTATAGAGAAATTATAGGAATACGATAAAGCTGGACAATTCAGTTTTTGCCCTTTTTAGTTTTAGTAATTGGAAAATGATGATGAACTAGTTTGCTCGGCCATTAGTCTTCAGTTTCTGGCTTTGTTCGGTGAGTTAGAAAGGCTTTCGCTGTGTCGGTGATATTGACAAGTAAATCATGGACTTGGTGTTCTACTTGGAGGTTAAATTAATTTTGGTTGATAATTCTGTTACTTATCTAATTTCTGGATGTTGGACAGAAAGCATCATCAAGACCTTATCTTGATTAGGGGTCGGTCACATGATTCTTCCTTCTCCATCCCCCTCTATTAAGCGTCATGGTTTCATCTAGTCCCGAAGCTTTTAAATCTTTTTCATCACCTCTATCCAAGTTCTTTCGGGCTTTCCTTTCTCACTACTTCTATTCAATTTCTTTTGGGCTTTACCTTTGCCCTTTTGGAACCTTTGACCTGGATTGTCTTGCTCCTTTTAACTGGTACCGTTTTTTGTTTCTGTTGGATATGTCCAAACCATCTAAGTATAAACTCCCTCATCTTGTTACCTATCAGTGCTACTCTTATGTTTTTCTAATGTTTTTATGTCTAATTCTATCCTTTCTTGTCTTGCCACTTATCCTTCTTAACATTTGCATTTTGGCTACGCTCATCTTATGTGCATGCTGTTTTTTAACTGCTTAACATAGAGATCCATACAGCATGGTCTTCCTTACAGCTATCCTATAGAATTTTCCTTTCAGTTTGAGTGACATCAATCGATCATATAAAACACCAGAGGTGCATCTCCATTTGTTCCAACTTGCTTGGATTTTCTGGGTAACCTCACTCTCAATCTCTCCGCTCTCATAAATTATCTCCCCAAGTATCAAAAATGTTCTTTTAGGGAGACTTCTGGGTTATCAATCTTTACTTGTGGTTCATGCCCACTCCTCTCCTTGCTAAAATTGCATTCTATATACTCAGTCTTAGTTCGACTAATTTTAAATACTTTGAATTTTGATGCATCTCTCAATAACTTTAGCTTTATGTTTACGCCCTCCTTTATCTTATCAATTAAAATTATATTATCTGCAAATAACATGCACTATGGGATCTTCTTGTGTAGATGTTTAGTTAACTCATCCATAACAAACAAGAAAAGGTATGGGCTCAATGTCGATCTGTGGTGCAATCCTATAGTGATAGAAAAATTACCAGTCTCTTCGCTAGTGGTCTTAACGTTAGTTATTGCTTCCTCATATATATATATCATCATCATCATCATCAAGACCTTATCCCAATTAGGGGTTGGCCACATGAATCTTATTCCTCCATTCCACTCTATTAAATACCATTGTTTCATTTAATCCCAAAGTTTTTAAATCTTTCCTTATCACTTCTATTCACGTTCTTTTGGGCCTTCCCTTTGCCATTTTAGAACCTTCTACTTGTATTGCCTCACTCCTTCTAACTGGTGCCGTTGTTGGTCTCCTTTGAACATGTCCAAACCATCTAAGTCTAATCTCCCTCATCTTGTTACTTATTGGTGATACTCCTAAATTTCCTCCAATATTTTCATTTTTAATTCTATCCTTTATTGTCTTACCACTCATCCATTTCAACATCCTCATTTCTGTGACGCTCATCCTATGAGTATGATGTTCTTTAATTGCCTAACACTCTGATCCATAGAGCATGGCTGCCTTATAGCCATCTTATAGAATTTTCCCTTTAGTTTGAGTGGCACCCGCCGATCACATAAAACACCCATTGCACATCTCCATTTGTTCCAACCCACTTGGATTCTCTGGATAACCTCCCTCTCAATCTCTCTGTTCTCATGGATCAATGATCCTAAGTATCGAAAGTGGTCTTTCACGGGGACCTCTTGGTTATCAATCTTGACTGGTGTTCCACTCTTACTCTCCTTGCTAAAATTACATTCCATATATTCTGTCTTAGTTCGGCTAATTTTAAATCCTTTAGATTCTAATGCTTCTCTCTATAACTCTAGCTTTATATTTATACCCTCCCTTGTCTCATCAAGTAGGACTATATCATCTACAAATAGCATGCACCAGGGAATCTCCTCATGCAGATGTTTTGTTAACTCATCCATAACTAATGTGAAAAGGTATGGACCCAATGCTGATCCTTGGTGCAATCTGACAGTGACAGGAAAATCACCAATCACGCTACTAGTGGTCTTAACATTTGTTACCGCTCCCTCATACATATCTTTATTTATGTCTATATACCCCTGACAAACCCCTTTACCACCCAACACCCTCCATATTAACTCTCTAGGGACTCTATCATAAGCTTTCTCTAAGTCGATAAAGAGCACGTGGAGGTCTTTTCTCCTCTCCCTATATTTTTCTACTAATTGTCTTAGTAAGAAAATAGCTTTTATGGTAGACCTCCCAGGCATGAAACCAAACTGATTCTCCGATACACTTGTTTCATGTCGTAGCCTCTTCTCAATCACTCTTTCAAAAAGTTTCATGGTGTGGCTCATAAGTTTGATCCTTCGATAATTAGTGTAGCTTCGAATGTCTCCTTTATTCTTATAGATTGGTACAATAGAGCTTTTCCTCCACTCATCAGGCATTTTCTTTGATTTTATAATCTTGTTAAACAACTTGGTCAACCAAACTACCCAATATCTCCCATATGCTTCCAAACCTTTATTGGTATACTATCAAACCCCATGACCTTTCCTGATTTCATCTTTCTCAAAGCCTCTTTTACTTCAACTATTCTAATCCTACGTTCATATCTATAATATCCAATGTTATTTAGATTTATAGTATTTTCAATCCTTATATTCTCAGGGCCATTGTCATTTAACAATTTTTGAAAGTATGTTTCCCACTTTTGTTTGATCTCATCATCTTTGACTAATACCCTTTGATCATCGCTTCTAATGCACCTAACCTGCTCTAAGTCCTTACCCTTTTGTTCTCTTACTTTTGCAAGTTTAAACGCATCTTTCTCACATTCTTTTGTTCTTAGTCTATTATAGAGCTCATCGTCTACTTTAAGTTTAGCCTCACTTACTATTCTCTTAGCAACACTTTTAGCATTCTTATATTTGGCTTTTATGAAGTCCACTTTTAAAGGTTATTAAGTGTTCATCCCTCTTCTTAAAGAGTGTATTTGCAATGGATAGGTTATATGACAAAGCAAAATTAAGGATATTCTCCCCCATCTCGTTTCGTTCACCTATACCATACCCTCCGTGTATTCTATCATATCCTTATCTTTTTCTACATGGCCATTTAAGTCTGCTCCTATAAATATCCCCTCAGTGTTGGGAATTTCTTGCATGACTCCCTCCATATCTTCCTAAAACTGTCTTTTGATTATATTTTGTAACCCTACTTGTGGTGCATATGCACTTATAATATTTATAATTTGCTTTCCTAGAATAATTTTTATTATTATAATTCTATTACTGATTTTTTTAACGTCAACAACTTTATCCTTTAATTCCTTATCCACTATTATTCTTACGCAATTTCTGTTATTTTCCTTTCCTATATACCATAATTTATACCTATCTATTTCTCCAGCCTTAGCCCCTTTCCACTTGGTTTCTTGGATACAAGCAATGTTGACTCTCCTACATTTCATCGTGTCTACTAAATCCAAACTCTTACCTGTCAGTGTCCTTATATTCCATGTAGCGATGCAAAAATTATGTTCTGGAGATACGCTATTTACTATCGCCTTTCTCGACCTCCATGGTATGAACCCATGTCCACTTTTCACTGTACCTGGGTTATGATGCAGCGCGTTGCTTCCGAGGGAATGCTCTAACAGCCCTTGCCCATTTTTCACTACACCCGGGATCTGATGTAGCTCGTTGCTTCTGGGAGAAAGCCCTAGCAACCCTTGCTTATTTTTCACTGCACCTGGGATTCGATGCAGTGCGTCGCTTATGGGGAACGCCCTAGCTTTAGTGAATGTTAGTTTTCGATTCATGTTATGTTGGGGTTGCCATAGTTTTAAAAAGCTGAAGATGATTTTCATTAAAATCATCTTCAGCTTCACCCTTGCCGGCTGGCTACCTTACGCAAAGGTGGCCATATTTTAAGAAGCTAGAGATGATTTTCATTTCTTCCTCACAAACTAATATAGAAATGCATATTCATTTGTAAGAAAGAAATAATAGAATTATCTTCAACTTCACCCTTGCTGTCTATATACCCCCGTGAAAATTCTTTCTCGCCCAACACCCACCATATTAACTCTCTAGGGACCCTATCATAAGCTTTTTATAAGTCAATAAAGACCATGTGGAGGTTCTTCCACATCTCCCTATATTTTTCTATCAATTGTCTAAGCAGGAAAATAGCTTTCATGCTAGACCTTCCAGACATGAAACCAAACTGGTTCTATGAGAGTGATTTTTTTAATCACTCTTTCAAAAAGTTTCATGGTATGACTCATAAGTTTGATCCCCCAATAATTAGTGTAACTCTTTATGTCTCATTTATTCTTATAAATTGGTACAATAGAGTTCTTCCTCCATTCATTCAGCTTTTTCTTTGATTTTACAATCTTGTTAAATAACTTTGCCAACCAAACTACTCAAGTATCTCTCATATACTTCCAAATGTCCAATATCTCTCATATGCTACCAAACCTCCGCTGTTGCCTGTTCCAAGCCTGGATAAAGGAGGAGGGTCCTACATCAAGTTCTAGCCAACAAAGTAAAAGCCATGGCAAACCCCATGCATGAATCGATTTTTGACATTTATTTTGTGATGTGTATACCAATACATAAAAATACATTTTCTTGTGCAGAAACATGCATTTATTTGTCAGCGGATATACTTAAGTAATGTACTAACTAAAACTGCATACTTGTTAATATAATCTCAAATTGTGTAGTTGTTATGTGATATCCGTTGTAGTTACTGCTTCCCATACTTGCCCAACTGTGTACCACATGTATTTGGACCTATAGTTTCACAAGCAGAGATTTTTAACTAGGTAATCATACTCATGCTCGTGGGAATTTGATTTTGAAACCTATGCTTGGCCCAATCTTCATAGCTGACTGTACCCATCGACACAACTTCATACGAACCTGTGGAACTGTCCTGGTTTCAAGTTTGGGGCAAATTTCTGGCTTTTGCATTGAGATGTTGTGAAATTGTTAAGGTGTACTACTATACGTAAACATGACTTTCTTGTGTCTTGAAATGTTAATGTCTGAACTCTGGGTATATGGTGTGCGTCAAAATAATTTATGCACCTTCAGCACCTGCTTTGATCTTTCTGAGTAGAAAGTAACATGAATAGCTATAAAGGTAAAAGAACCAAACACAGATGCACTTGAAAAAGCCCAGATCACTGCCACTGAAATACAAAGACTCAAAAATGCTTGCTCAGTGTTCTCATCAAATACACTTGACCTTCATTTAACAAGGCGTTGCATGCTTTTCATCTCCAGAGGAGTTCATTTATCAAACTGGTTTTTGTGATTTGACTAAAGGTTGATCGATTCCAGTTTGCGCTTGGCATGATAGGGTATGGTTATTTGTTTAGTAGTAATCTTGTCAGGTAAACTGATTTCCGGATCATAACGCCCTTACAATGTGCCCCAGAAGCTGGACAGGGTTATTCACCTGTATGTGCAAGTGTAATTTTCCAAATACAAGTCCGCATATAAAAGCATCAACGTTTTCTGCATATATGGATAAAACTCTAGAAAGGTCTGGAAAAGAAGCCAAGAAAGGTTTCAACCTCAGGTCACATGAACAGGTATCATTATGGGTAAATAAGTAGTTAGATTCAGCAACATATGCTACGTTCGAATTGATAACCCATACAGATACATTCTCACATCTGGAAGCAGACTTCTGGGCTGTGCTTCTATCAGCCAGCATGCTGAGGAAATGAGGGCATAATGATTAGTGCCTATTTGCACATAATCACTGGTAGGCTTGTCTTGGTCCTTGTGGTGGGCTTCTTCTTAAATTTATCTCTGAATTATCTAGATGTTGCCAATTGAATTGCTTTTATTTTATGACATAAGTACTAGTTACTATATGATTATAGTATTATATTGCTAATACTGAAATTTTTTTATCGAGTTCAACAAAGATAGATCCTTATAGCTTGAAATCAACAAGGAACATAGTGGTTTCATCAAAGAAAGATAAAAAATGGGAGCTGGATGATTGTTTTAGGCCTTGAAATTCACCCTTTGCATACAAATATGAAATATATGGCTATCCATCTCATTTCTTCTTTGTCAGATTTCCAATTGCGGTGGTTGGCATGCATCTTTCCTTTTATTTTATTTTTCTGGGGCAGTTGAATAAAAAAAAAGGCAGCCCGGTACATGAAGCTCCTTCATATGTGGGATCCTGGAAAGGGGAGGACCACAAAAGGTAATAGTAGGAAACCTTACCTTGCATTGCAAGAGGTTGTTTCCACGCCTTGAACCTGTGACCTTAAGGTCACACGAAGACAACTCTACTGTTATGCTAAGACTCCCCACCTTTTTGGGCAGTTGAATATTTAAGGAAATTCTCTGTCTCCTTTATTTTCAGGTTCACTCTTTTGCCATACCATGCTCTTCTGCCACACTTTGCATAGGACGAAAGGATGAGTTTTGAATTTGAAGCTGATTCTCATGGTCTGGTTGGAGCAGTTACTAATGAGATAAGGGAGTACATTCATTACCTTGATAGTTGAGGTTCATTTTCTTCCCATAGCTGAAGTTATTTGCAAACAAGATAAAGTTATGAGTCACCTAGAGGAGAAATTTGTGAGGTCAGTATCTTCTAGTTTGTGCAAATTTTAAATTTCCAATGCTTTCAAGTCTAAGTTCACTTCTATTTGACACTTTCCATTTGTGGCACTTTCTTTACATTTAGATACAAAATATAAATGGAATGAGCGCTATTCAAAAATTTGTAGTTGCTTCAATGTGAAAAAGAAGATTCTTGATTGTGAATCCCTATCCTTATTATTATTATTTTTTTCCAGCTGGCTAGCTGTTACAGAGCAACTTATAGTCATGGGCGGATCCACATGTATAGTCATAGGGTCTTAAGATCCCATTCAGAATTACAAAAATGTTAAATTATATAATGAAGTTAGAAAAAGGACCCCAATCAGCCCCAAATATTTTGCCTGTGCTATCATCTATTTCGACTATTCTTCTGCTTAACAAGCGGCCCTGTCTTTGCTAATCTTGATCTTCCCTCAAGATATGTCATCGCTTTTCTATCAATGATCCGACAGGGTTTTACCAGTTTCTATCAATTAATTTTCAGGGTCTGATCTTAGTGCAGTCTGTCCGAGTCTGACCTATGCAGAAGAACAGGAATGACAAAGAAAAAAGGAAGGGATTTCATTCTCACTCTTCCAGGACAGCAAAAAAAAAAAGAACCCCAGTGACTTAATGTAAACATTATTTCAATATTTTAATGTATTCAAATATATATATTTTTTCTTAAGAGGTATTTATATTTATGGTCATTATAAGGAGAGCTTCTAGGTAGATGCAGAAAACAAACATGTTTGAAAACACAATAAAGATGGACCAATATTTGGATGATCTGAAACATTCTTTGTTCAGCCTAGCCTAGTTAGGTTACTTACTAAAATTCATACTTATCTTATGCTTCTAACTATTAATTCTTTTAGCTGATAGTTTAGCCATGATTAATAAATTCAAAATAGAATGGCTAGAATCATCCTATGATAATGAATTATGGTATCTAACCAATCTAAGGCAAGCCCATCATGATAAATGGATCAGATCTGGATAATTTGATGCTTATCAAAATTGTGTTACCAAACACTCTACTTTCCGTGTTTCTAAATTCCTGGCTTTAAGACCCCACTGATTCAAATTCCAGGCTCCATCACTGCTTATAGTTATGGCCCATTAGTTGTTGAGAATAGGATGAGCACATCCAGATTTTAATATGTCGGTAGGCTGAGCATGCCACAAGTCTTGCTTCTTTCTCAGTATTTTCCAATTAGAGATTTCCGCTTAAATGTGCTAACAGCCTTGCTCTGAATTTTCTTTGTGAAAACAACTGTAGCACCTAACTATTCGAAAGAAAAGAGTGAGGTCCTTTCTAAGTTCCCCTCAGCAAGGTCAATAAGCTACCTTGAGCAGTGGAAGTTATGGTTATGGACCTGCTTATTCTTTGTGCTGGCAATACTGAAGCACTAGTCCTGATACTATGCTATATCCATGTACAAGCTATGAAATATGCTATTTCCAACTTATTGATGGACTTATAACAAAGGTTTGATTGATACGTGCATTTGGTGAACAACTACTTTTGTATTGACTTAATATTAATGTTCAGGTTTCAGGAATGGAAGTTGGAAGGATCTTTAAGTTCTGAAAGAAGACTTTCTGGAGAAATTGAAGAAGGAAAGATTAGAAGAACAATAAGCTCAGTGTCAAAGGGTATAAGGAGAGGCTTTGAATGGGGATCTGAAGGGATTAAAAGCATCCAAAAATCATTCAATATTCACTCTCTAAGGGATTCATCTAGAAAGGCCTTCAACTCTAGGAACGTTCTTGATCCTCAAGGACCATTTCTTCAGAGGTGGAATAAGATATTTGTCTTGTCGTGCGTAATTGCAGTATCAGTGGATCCATTGTTCTTTTACATCCCAGTCGTCAATGATAATAAGAAGTGCCTTGATTTGGATCACAACCTGGAAATCACAGCTAGTGTTTTGCGGTCCTTCACTGACATATTCTATGTACTTCACATTATATTTCAGTTTCATACTGGTTTCATTGCTCCCTCTTCTCGAGTATTTGGAAGGGGTGTTTTGGTTGAAGATTCTTTGGCAATAGCAAGAAGATATTTGGCATCATACTTCCTAATTGATATTCTTGCCGTCCTTCCTCTCCCTCAGGTACAGGAATGTTTCATCTGCGAATTACTTTTTGGTGAAGTGCATTATTTTCTTAAGTACTAGATCTTCCTTTGTTTTATGCAATAAGACTTAGGTTAACACCTGCATTATTTTTGGCCTATGCCTTTAAACTTATAAAGCCAACCTCACATTGTGGGCAGCAAATATCTTTATTGCTTGTGCTTCTTTTAGTCCAAAATATTTTTGATGCATCAGTAGTAAATTATTTCCCAGATCGATCTTCTATGAAATCAGAAAGAATCACTGTCTGTATGTCTACTGTTAAAGTTCAAGGAAAAGGTTTTTAGCAAGCATTCATTAGAATGTGTTGTTAATGCATAGCAAGAAAAATTATGATTTTTTTCTTCTTTTTTTTTTGCTTTTATGCATTCATTATATTCATTTCTCTTCAATGTATCATTCCCTCTAGATAAGATGAAACAGAGCATTATATTCTCTTTGTTTCTCTTTTATGCATTCATTATATTGCTTATAGTTACTTGCTTTGAAGTTCTGGCTCATCTTAGAGTTCTATAGGTTGCACTAGTTACATGATTTCTTACATGCATGATGAACCAATTCAAAATTGGATGTTTTCTAATGTTTCATTATTATATTTTCTTTAAGGATATTTCTGATCCTTTTGAATTCCTGAAAACCTGATGTTTTATTATAATAATGTATATGCATTGTATTTTGGTTTCTATCTGAGACGAAGTTTTTTTCTGTTAAGGCAAGCATCCTAATAAAATTTAGCTTTGTGGGAAGTTTATTAGTTTCACATGCTTATCTGTTCAGGTTGTTGTTCTGATTATAATACCAAGAGTGAAAAGAGGATCAGCTCCATTGGATGCAAAAAACATGTTGCGATTTATTGTTCTGTTCCAATATCTACCCAGGGTTTTAAGGATATATCCTCTATATAGGGAAGTCACAAGATCTTCTGGCATAATCACTGAGACTGCGTGGGCTGGAGCTGCTTTGAATCTGTTTCTTTACATGCTTGCAAGTCATGTAAGTCTTTATCATAGTAATATAATGATTTAAGCAATATCCAGTATTATGCCAAAACAGATTACATTTTGTCATTGATTTCCAGGTTCACTGTTGTGGCACATATAAGTTGTTTTTAGTTGATATGACTGTACTACAAGTTTTAAGCTCTCCAGTATAAGGCTCAATCAAGTTCCAAATGGTTATATACTAGTCTATGTTCATCGATTTTGCATACATAAGTTGAAATTCAATGTTCTTCTTTTAACTTTTAAGTTATCATTTTTTACATAGTTAAGAATATAATCCACAATCACTGTTATACCTTCACCTAGGGAAAAGCTGTTTCTTGGAGGAAATGCTTTTGTTGGTGGATTTGGAAAAAAAAAAATGTCCTAAATGGTTATGTTGCTGAACTGAACTGTCAGTTTTGTTAAGTTTTTCTTTCTTGGTTGTAATGGTAAGATTTACTCAAACTAATCTATTACTTGCCATAGTCTTTTGAGAAAAACCATTTTCTGAAAGAATTGCTCTGTGTCACTCAATTTCAAGAAGCTTCACTGAAATGACCGATAAAGTCAGCTGGAAAGGAGCCGGGAGTACTTGTTTTCAGAGACTTGGTGCATATGATTTCGTGCCATTTTTTACCTTCGTTTTGTTTTGTTCTTGCAGTAGCTCATCTCATTCTGATGTTTTCCATTCTGCAGTTCTGGCCGCCTTTTTATGCTATCAATCACAACAAAAACAAAAACAAAAATAGAAATTGATCATCACCTGCTAGTGAGCCACAAACTTTCATTTGACGCTACTGGTATTAATGTAATCATGCTAAAGGCCAGAGTAAAGCCAGTTAAGTTGGTATCTGATGTTTCATAGTGTCTGTCCTGAAATTCATTGAACTATTATCATCTGTTTCATTATAGTGATAACATGAACTTTACCTAAAGGTCATATGATTTCTGGTATCTACAAGAAATGCCATTGCCCGCTATTTTTCTTCTCACAGAGCTATCTTCCTGTTGTCAGGGAATTGGAGCTTTTTATTATTTACTTTCAATTGAACGAGAAGATACATGCTGGCGAAGAGCTTGTGAGAAAAATCCTCCATGTAGTGTCAGATCATTATATTGTGGAGGAGATGATTCAGGAAGCAAGACATTTTTAACTAGAGCCTGTCCTGTAAAACCAGATAATTCAACAATTTTTGACTATGGAATGTACCTTAGCGCTCTTCAGTCTAAAGTTGTTCAATCGAGGGACTTCCCACAGAAGCTCTTCTACTGCTTTTGGTGGGGGCTACAGAATTTGAGGTTTGCACAGATAAAGCTTGCCCCTTTGCTTATTTATTTTAATCAAATCCCAATCTGTTTTGGAGTTGCCTAATATATATTATGTTTTACGTTGGTGCATGTTAATTATTTCTATGCTAGCGGTAAACAACCATCTTTGGTTATTCATTATTTTCCAAGCATGTTCCATCTGGAGCATGTTGTAAATGCAAAATGTATTCTCATACTTTGGATTTATACACTTACAAGTATCACTGGTGCACATTTTTGGTTTTTCTTAAGCTTTCGGAAAGTATTCTTTCCCTCTTAAAAGACCATAGCGAAACAGTTAAGTTGGTGGCAGGAGGTGGTAACCTTCTGTAGACTGCTGAATATACCTAGGCTAATTTAAATTGCAAAGACAGTTAATTGTGCTGTAGTTTTATTACTTACTGGTATTGGCTATGCTCATCTGGCTAGTGGGACTGGCTATAGATGTTCTTTGTATTACAGGCACTTCGTTATCCTCACATCTCATTGTTTGTAAGACATGTATTGTGCAAAACAAGAACTAGTACCTTGAATGTGAAATAAACTGATGAAGCCCATTTGATTTGACGTCTTTTTAATGAAGTTGAGAAAGTATCAAAACTTCAGCCAAATTTTCCTTTTTGGTATCTCCTTTATTCCTATTGATGCTCCCTTATTTGAATGGCAAGCCAAATACGTTTACTTCTTAAGCTTTCCATGAAAAGAATCAATCCAATCTTATTTGAATGGCAAGCCAAATACGTTTACTTCTTAAGCTTTCCATGAAAAGAATCAATCCAATTGTTTCCTTACTAGTTGAAACTGAAATTCAACTCTGAATGACCACAATGTTGCCTTAGTTGAATGATTTACAAACACACTCTTGGGGAAGTTTTAGACGGCCATAAGCAACTCTTAGTCTTCAAGTATAATGCTGGACAAAGGAATGCACGGTTGTGACTTTGAGTTCATTTGGTTATTCCTGATGTTTCCTAAATGAGTTCTTGTGGAATATATGAGCCGAAATTCAAACAAAATACAATGTGAAGATGAATATATCAAGGAGAACATAATGAATTACAGAGGACTAGGCTAGAACAACCTTGAATTTGGAAGAGCTCCCGGAAACAGCTGTTATTGTGATTGACCAAACTGAATACCCAAATTGGTATGCAGTTTGTAAAAATGGCGATATAGGTTCTACCATTATATTTGTTGCTGGATTGACAGTTTGTTCCCAGTTAACTGGTTAAGCGTTCAATTCTGGCATCATATATGTGAGCATACTGCAAACAAGGAATCGTTGTGTTTATCCATTACATTCTGCTTCAATTCAATTTTGGAAAATCTGCAAACAGTTTCCTCTGTTTACTTAGGAGAGTAGCTCCCTCTGAAAGAAAACTGAAACAATACCTCTTCTAGTTTCTACTCATTTCTCTTTAACTTGATATTTATTCATTCTTCTAGTGAAATTATCCTCAATCATTTGGGTCTAAAATTTCTTTGAAACCTTCTAAGTTTCCATTCCTTGTGTTAGTGGTAAAATGAAATAGCAGTAGAATGATTCACAAATCATGTACTTGAAATAGTCTAGGGATCATATGTACAGTTCTGGAAGAGGCTGAGTCTTCAGGTTGATGAGGTTGTATAATGTTATTGTGCGGATTCAAGAAAGAGCTGAGGCTTGTGGAATTAAGCAACTTCACTATTGAAAACCTTGACATAGAGAGCTGTTCCCGTCCCGTTTCATACTCAACATGATGCTATGACATGGTGGATGCTCTTGGTAGGAAAGGTTTTGCAGGGAGCTTTGAGCATAGTTGTACCCTATCATCCAGTTTATTTGCTCTTCTTATGTATCAGGGCTGGACTGTCTCTCGTTTTTCTCTTTGGAGTATCTTTCTAAGAATGCTGAGGTGAAAATGCATGCATGATAAATTTAGTTGAATTTTTCATGCCTTCTCTTAGTGATTACTGAATGGGTAGCTGAATGATTTACCCATGCATGCATCTGTAATACTCTAGGAGTCATATGAAATGTTCTATTAGAGGAACTGGCAAGACTCTTAGAACCAGTTAACTTTTCTATGGAAAACCTTGACTTGTGTAGAGAGCTCTCTCCATCCTGTTTCACGTTCAACATGCTATTATAACATGGTGGATGATCTTGCTATAGAAGTCATTGGTAGAGAGCTTTGGGCATTTAATGGTTTTAATGGGCAATCTAGTTGGTCTCACATTTGTGGAGACTTTCAGATCATGTTATATTGTAATGCTCGTTAAGCTCATGTCTGACTGCTACCGTTTTGCAGTTCTCTAGGTCAGAATCTGAAAACAAGTACTTATGTTGGGGAGATTGCCTTTGCAGTGTTCATTTCAATCTGCGGCTTGGTTTTATTTTCACTTCTCATTGGAAACATGCAGGTCAGTACTAAATCATAATACTCATGCCATACATTTGCTTTTGTTTCTACGCATGATTGCTTGCTCATATGCATGTTTTTTGGTAGTCATGATCTTAAGACTTGCATGTCTTTGTGGAACACTTCCATATGCTCCCAACAAAAGGGATGGGCTGGAACTTCTCGGATTTATCATTTTTCCTTCGTAATCTGTTTGTCATTCCCTAGGACTAGGGCATTCCCTGTAAGTGATGCACTGCATCAGATCCTACATGTAGTAGAAAATGGACAAGGGCTGCTATGGCATTCTCCCGTATATGACTCGTTGCATTGGATCCTAGATGTAGTGGAAAATAAGCAAGGGCTGCTAAAGTGTTCCCTTGGTAGTGACATGCTGTATTAGAACCTAGGTGCGCGGGAAAGTTTGCATGGGTTCCCACGCCGCTCGAGAAGGGCGTGGTTAAATGAGCTAGGTTAGGAGAACAAGATTTGTATTGCTACATGGAATATAGGCACATTGACATGTAAGAATCTAGAGTTAGCAAATACTATGAAACGCAAGTGAGTCAATATCGCATGTGTCTAAGAAACCAATTGGAAAAGGGCTAAAACTAGAGAAATAGATGGATATAAGCTATGGTATGTAGGAAAGGAAAATAATAGAAATGACATAGGGATAGTGGTAGATAAAGAATTAAAAGATAAAGTTGTAGACATTAAAAGAACTAGCGATAAAATTATATTAATAAAACTTATTCTAGAAGAGAAGATTATATACACCAAAAGTAGGATTAGAAGATAGAATCAAAAGACAGATTTGGGAAGATATGGAGGGAGTCATACAAAACATTTCCAACACAGAGATGATGTTTATAGGAGCATATTTTAATGGTCATTTAGGAAAAGAAAAGAAAGAATATGATGGGGTACATGGAGGGTATAATATTGGGGAAAGAAATGAGATGGGTTATGCTATACTTAATTTTTCCTAAGCATATAACTTAGATATAGCAAACACATACTTTGAGAAGAGGGAGGAATACTTAATAACGTTTAAAAGTGGACCATATAAAAGCCAAATAGACTTTTTTCTAAATATCGAAAGATCAATGTGTAAAGATTGTAAGGTAATACCCGATGAGAGTCTAACCTTACAACATAAACTAATGGTTACAAATATCTACATTAAAGTATGGAAGAAAGGAAATGAACTTAATATATTCCCAAAAAAAAGTGATGGAACTTAAAAGGAGAGAAGATAGCATCATTTACAAACAAGTTGATTGTAGAAGGAAACTGGAATAACATAAGTAAACACCATGTAAACTAATATGGCCTTGTTCATTGAGAAAGTGGCAAAAGATGTCGTAGGAGTATCTAAAGGTAAAAGGCAACAAACAAAGGAAACTAGGTAATTGAGTGAAAAAGTTCAAAACATTATTAAAGAGAAATGGATGTGTTTTACAGCACGACAGAGGACTAAAAACAACGAAAAGCTTTTAGCAATATAAGAATGCTAAAAAGTTTACCAAGAGAGTAGTAAGCACGACTAAACTCAAAGCATATGACGATCTCTATAATATATTAGGTTTAAGAGAAGGTGAGAAAGATGTATTTAAATTCGCAAAAGGGAAAAGAAGAGTAAGAACTTAAATCACATTAAGTGTATTAGAAGTGATGACCAAAAGGTTTTAGTCAAAGATGACGGGATCAAATAAAGATGGGAAAGTTACTTTCAAAAATTGCTAAATAACAATTGCCATGAGAATATAAGGATTGAAAGTACCATAGACCCAAATAATGTCAGACATTATAGATATGATCGTAGGATTAGAATACCTGAAGTGAAACATTGAAAAAAAAGATGAAATCAGGTGATGCCCTGGGCCCGATTACTCCAATAGAGGTTTGGAAGTATATGGGATATACTGGAGTAGTTTGGTTGACAAAGTTGTTTAACAAGATTGTAAAATTGAAGAAAATGTCGGATGAATGGAGGAAGAGTTCTATTGTACCAATTTATAAGAATAAAGGATACATACAAAGTTGCTCAAATAATCAAGGGATCAAACTACTAAGTTATACCATGAAACTTTTTGAAAGAGTAATTAGAAGAGGCTACGACATGAGATGAGTGTGTCAAAAAATCAATTTGGTTATATGCCTGGGAGGTCTTCTATGGAAGCTATTTTCTTGATTAGACAATTGATAGAAAAATATAGGGAGATGAGGACGGACCTCCATATGGTCTTTAGTGACTTAGAAAAAACTTATGATAGGGTCCTCAGAGATATAATATGGTGGGTGTTGAGTGGCAAAGGGGTTTCACAAGGGTATACAGATATAATTAAGGATAGTATGAGAAAGCGGAAGCAAATGTTAGGACCACTAGCTGAGAAACCTGTGATTTTTCCATCACTATAGGATTGCATCAAAGATTGACATTGAGCTTGTACTTTTCACGTTGAGTTAACCAAACATCTGCACGAGAAGATTCCATGGTGCATGTTATTTGCAGATGATATAGTTTTGATTGATAAGACATGGGAGGGCATAAACACAAAGCCAGAATTGTGGAGAGATGCATTAGAATGTAAAGGATTTAAAATTAGTTGAACTAAAGTAAAGTATATGGAATGCAGTTTTAGCAAGGATAGGAGCAGGAGTAGAGCAACAGTAAAGATTGATAGCCAAGATTTCCCCTTAAAAGAACATTTCCAATATCTGAGATTGATAATTCATGAGAGTGGAGAGATTGAGAGGAAAGTCACTCAGAGAATCCAAGCGGGTTGAAACAAATGGAGATGAAGAAAAATTCTATAGAATGGCTATAGGGCACGCCATGCTCTATGTATTAGAGTGTTGGGCAGTTAAGGAACAAAATGTATATAGGACGAGCGTTGTCGAAATGCAGATGTTAAGATGGATAAGTGGCAAGACAAGAATGGATAAAATTAGAAATGAAAACATTAGAGGAAACTTAGGAGTAACACTAATAGGTAACAAGATGAGGAAGATTAGACTAAGATGGTATCGACTTGTCCAACGGAGATAAAAAAGGGTTAGAAGGAGTGAGGCGATCCAACTCGAAGGTAGCAAAAGGGCAAGGGGAAGGCCCCAAAGAACGTGGATAGAAATGATGAGAAAAGATTTAAAAACTTTGGTACTAAATGGAGCCATGACACTCAATAGAGGGGAATGAAGAAACGAGATTTATGTGATTGACCCCTAATTGGGATAACGTCTTGATGATGATTATGAAGAATCTGTTTGTCAAATCTAGGATTAAGGGAATATTGTTCTCCATACAAAAAGAAAAGCAAAAGGCCTATATGCATGCCAGAGATTGAAGATAAAATTGGCAATCTATAGTATACTTAAGTTAGATGTACATTCTATTGGTAGTGGTGACAACAAATGGAAGTGGAGTTTCAGTTTTGGCAAACTTTGTTCTGTGAGCCACTTAATGCTTTGAAAGCTGTAGACATCTAACTGGAAAGACATAATGTCTTGAAATTTATAGACATTTTATCCCTAACCATTGTGGTGCTGTGCTCTTTATGTCTAGTTGATGCTCTTAACCATTTTTTGTCAGTATATCTAAACCTTTTCCTATTAAGACGTTCATTACCATATGCTTTTACTCAATGAATATAGAACATGTCCAAAAGAACTGTGGTGAGATGAGTTACGTATTATTCTGATCACTTGTTAAGATGAGCTACATCGGCTTGTATGTATGCAAACACAGCACATACAGATAAATGTAAATATGTATACTAGTAAATGTCATGCATAAATGAATGTGTGTCAGTGTGGGAGGGAGTGAGTTTCCTTTATATATATATAAGGGCAGCCCAGTGCACAAAGCTCCTGCATATGCAGGGTCCGCGGAAGGGGCGGACTACAAAGGGTTTGGGGAAGGGGAGCCTTGGCACAACGTTAGAGTTGTTGCCATGGGACCTGAAGGTCATAGGTTCGAGGCATGGAAACAGCCTCTTGCAAAATGCAAGGTAAGGCTACATACTATAGCTTCCTTTATATATAATATAGATAAATATGTTATATGCATGTGTAAGTTAAACAGAGACACTCTCTCCCTTTTACCTTAATCAACTACCATACAAATGAAATTGAAGATTATATGTGCGCATGCTTTACCATTTGTCATTTGTTCTTGATTTGATGGCTTACCAAGACTTCCATCTGCCTTTTATTTTTCTTCAAGTACCATCTTTGGCAGCCACATAGAGCCTTATTCTGAAAAAAAGCACAGAAAAGAGTTTGAGTGAAAGTTACAATGCAAACAGGGGCTAAAAGAAAGAAGACCTTTCCACCTGCTTTCTATCATTTAGAACCCTACAAGGTTGACCGGATCTCCAGACATAGCCTATAGCCCCATTCTATCATTTGCTGCTCCGTGCTCACAAAATATTCTTGGCCCATCATATAATGTTTTTCCATGCAAACAAGTAGTTATAGCAAAAGGTTATGGTCATATACGCAAACAGAGTCACATACAGACAAAAGTTAGTAGTCCAACCACTGTTATATGCAAACAGAGTCACATACAGACAGAAGGGGAGCCTTGGCGCAACAGTAAAAGTCGTTGTCGTGTGACCTTGCGGTCATGGGTTCAAGGCGTGAAAACAGCCTCTTGCAAAATGCAAGGTAAGGCTATGTACTTAAGGGCCTTGTGGTCCACCCCTTCCCTGGAACCTGCCTAGGCAGGAGCTTGGTGCACCAGGGCTGCCCTTCTAAGCCTTTGAGACCACAATGATATAAACCAACATTTTCTGTTCAAATCTTTGGTTTATGTCACATTTTCTGTTCTAGATTGAGTAGCTAAACGTTATAGCTGCTTCTGTTACAGACATATCTGCAGTCCACTACTGTGAGACTGGAAGAAATGAGGGTGAAAAGACGAGATGCAGAGCAATGGATGTCACACCGTTTGCTTCCTGAGAGCTTGAGGGAGCGCATTCATAGATATGAGCAATATAAATGGCAAGAAACCAGAGGAGTTGATGAAGAGCATCTGCTTCGTAATCTACCGAAGGATCTTAGGAGGGACATAAAGCGCCATCTCTGCCTGGCCCTGCTTTTGAGAGTGAGTCCTACTGCTTTATAGTTTTACTGGTAATACCTGGCATTTTCTTCAATTTCACTCTGTGGAAAACGTATCTTAGCATTGAATGAGAAGAAAAAGATGTTGTGGAAATAAGCCTTGCAATATAACTGCAAAATATTACCATTTAAAAAAAAATGTCAGAATTGTTTTTCCTACTGCAAAATTTTGCTCTGT
Organism: Warburgia ugandensis; assembly: GCA_035236585.1. Taxonomy (NCBI): domain Eukaryota; kingdom Viridiplantae; phylum Streptophyta; class Magnoliopsida; order Canellales; family Canellaceae; genus Warburgia; species Warburgia ugandensis. The sequence continues at coordinate 72,088,382 of CP141134.1, forward strand.
TTGAAATTGAGATGGCTCTGGGGAGAGCCTTAATAACATGTAGAAATGCCCAGAGTATGGCTACTAGATGAGATTATGGTTGACGAATTTCCATGCATTACTACCTTTATTAAAGGCTTTTGATATCTTTTAACAGTATTTGCATAAGATAATACAAGGCATATAATGAGGCCAAAGAGGCCAGTACCAGAAAGTACATCTGTAACTTGGAGAAGATACATGACTGGAGCCCCAACAATTAAAATGACACTCCATGCTTCACCATTTTGTAGTGATAATTTATTGTGGAGTCACTGCATTTCTCTGTTGACCCAAGTGTCCTGCATTTAGATCTGCGTACCAGCAGTCTGGCAATTTATGCTGAATTAGTACAATTCTACTGAAAATGTTAGTGCATCTCTTGATGCATTTCTTATCAATTCTGATTCTGTTCATGACTGAAGCGTGTATATCATCCATGGAATAGGAACTAGGGTCTTGAAGCTTGAATATCTCGAATAGAGTCCCGAATGTAAGTCAAGATCCTATTGGTTTTTTACAGAAAATTTTAATTAGTAAGCAACTTGTCCATTTGTTGTGGAGTTTTAAGTACCTAAATTTCATGGCTGAGTCAAAAATAAGAAAAAAAATATCCAAATCATGAATAAAAGCTATCATTTCTGGTTGAACTTTTAGTTACCGTATTGAGCAATAGCATCTTGCATCAATGGATGAGGAATGCTAAGTAGTTGGACTATTGAATAATCTTTGGTTCTTCCCTCATTGTTGAGTGTCTGAAAAACAACCTAATCTGCTAAAAAAGTGATGACTTTTAGTTCATGGTACCTAGATCTCCATTTCTCCAGATGGCTCATTGCTGATTGTCTCCTCCCTAACCCTCATTCCCTTGTGTTCCTTTCATTTCATGTAGGTCCCAATGTTTGAGAATATGGATGATCAACTGTTGGATGCCATGTGTGATCGTCTAAAACCAGTTCTGTACACAGAAGATAATTATATTGTCCGTGAAGGGGACCTGGTTGACGAAATGCTCTTCATCATGCGAGGGAAGCTGGAGAGTGTAACTACCAATGGTGGAAGAACCGGTTTCTTCAATTCTGACTTTCTCAAGGCCGGCGACTTTTGTGGAGAAGAGCTTCTCACATGGGCATTGGATCCGCACTCTGCCTCCAACCTCCCAACATCGACTCGGACAGTCAAAGCTCTTTCCGAGGTTGAAGCCTTTGCTCTTGTGGCAGATGACTTAAAATTTGTTGCATCCCAGTTCCGTAGGCTCCACAGCAAGCAACTTCGGCACACTTTCAGGCTCTACTCTCAACAGTGGAGAACATGGGCCGCTTGTTTTATACAGGCAGCTTGGCGCCGGTATTGTAAGAAGAAACTCGAAGAGTCTCTACACGAGGAAGAGGATAGATTACAAGAGGCATTGGCAAAGGGTGGTGGCAGCTCTCCCAGCCTTGGAGCCACAATATATGCTTCAAGGTTTGCTGCTAATGCATTACGGGCATTACGAAGAAATGGCCTGCGTAAGGCCAAGGTCTCAGATAGGTTGCCACCATTGATACTACAGAAACCAGCTGAGCCTGATTTTACGGCCGATGATCATTTGTGAACGTTCTTCTACTTTTACCTTTCTTTTTCCATTGCCATTTTTATTTACTTCTGTCATGTGGGAGTATTAGCTTCTCAAAGGTCGTTTTTTTTTTTTGGTGGTTGTGATTTTTTCTTCTGTAAAATATAAATTGTATCGATCTTCAAGTTCTGGCAAGGTTTGCTAGTTAGTTCAGACAGGCATAACTATAAACTCGTCTGTGTCATTTACATCCTGTTAAGATGCATATTTCTTTCTTTTAACGCCTTTCGGCAGCTTCTTAAATGTCAAAAAAAAAGAAGAGGAAATAAAACCTAGTAAACGCACTTATCAGGGTTGAACAAGCTGGACCTACACCAGTGCATCAATTTATAATCTATACTACAATAGTAAACGAATTACCCCTCTCGTACATTTAAAGGAGGGCGTATTGAATACGTACTTTTTAAAATGAAGTAAAAAAAAAAAAAGAAACTGCCTCCTATTGAGCAATAAGATTAATTACACTATTTATATACAGTATTTATAATCGAATAAAACACGTTCCACTTTTTTAGGAATTTTTTTAAAATAATTGAAAAGAATAATCACCACACCCTTCTTTTTTCTATATCATTTTTAAGCTATCAGAAAACAGCTACACCGATTTCTGTCGCGTTCTCATCTTCTTCTTCTTCAATAAAAGTTGGGTTTACGATTTCTTCTTCTCTGCTAGGACTAACTTTTAAGACCTTCGGTGGATACCCAAGAAGCACAAGTAAAGCTTCCTTGAAAAGCAATTTTTAATGGTGATCAAAGTCACCTTCCACGGATGCCAAAGAAGCACAAGTAAAGCTTTGTTGAACGCAACTTTTGCCGGTGATCAAAGTCAATAAGGTGTACTTTCTATCTATTACTATTTTTATACCTTTTTAAAGTCAACAAATGATTAAAATCACTTGCTATGCTAAAGATCTAAACAGAGCTTCTCTGGGTATCCAGCGAAATTTTTTTTATCAAAGATTTGCTCAACAGCTACATAGGAAATGCCGTATGCAGGATATTCAAATATATCCATCAAATGGGAGGTACGTAAGACATTCTAAGTCAAATTTGTTGTGTTCACTTTTATACATAGTATTATTTAGATTAACCAATAAAATGCACACAATATCACAGTTTCACTAGCCTAGGATCATCCAATAAAGATAATGCAAGTCGGACTTAAATGACGTGTTAGATCAACTATGGCAATTTGTCAAAGTTGGAATACATGAATTAAGTCATTGACTATGGTTGGTTAGAAGTAACATGCTGGAAGCACATAGCACCACTAATTAGTTATTGGCTTTTTGCTGCAGATAGGTTGTCCATACTATCTCCTGAATGATTTTAAAGAGCATTGGCACAACAGTACAGGTGTCGTCGTGTGACCTTAAGGTCGTGGGTTCAAGGCATAGAAACGGCCTCTTGCAGAATGCAAAGTAAGACTGCGTACTATTGACCCTTGTGATTTGCCTTTTCCTCCGACCCCGCATATCATCCCAGTCAAGCCAAATCATAGCCATGAATAAAATCGCTGTCCATTTGATGACCAAGCCACATAATAGAAAAGGGACAACAATAGATAAATCTTAATTGGGATTGTTTGACGCAAGAATAACAAACCATGGATTTTGTCATTCGTGGAATGACTTGGTGGCTTAATAGCCCTGCCTTGGATAGGCAGCCTAGTGCAAGAAGCTTCCACCTGTGCAGGGTTTAGGGAAGGGGTGGACCACAAGGGCCTAAAGTACACAGCCTTACCTTGCATTTGCAAGAGATTGTTTCCATGCCTTGAACCCGTGACCTCAAGGTCATATAACGACAACTTTTACCATTACGCCAAGGCTCCCATAGATAGGCAGCCATTGCCAAAAAATCTATTCGATTAAATGATCCTAACCTTTTGAATCAAATAATTTTGTTTAAGTTTAAAAGCCCTATCTTAAGAAAGAATAGAGAAAAGTCAATAACAAACCATGGATAAGCAGGCCAAAAAAGATAGTCCAGTGGATGATCTTAGCCTTTTAATAGCCCTGTCTAAATAGAGAATTCATTATATTACTTTGTCTATCTCTTTATACTTGGAAAATAATTTTGCATTTGCCATGTGTTTTGTGACAGCACTCTCTGTGCACCTGCAATGCCGTGGGCCTTTCTACTAATAGTGGTTAACCTACACCAGTGTTCTTAGCAATGAATGGGTTCATGTGCAAAATAAAAGGAGTTTTTATGGAAAAAGGGGATACTTCACACATAATCGTTTACTTCAAAAAAAAAAAAAAAAAAAAGGAAAAAAAAACCCTCAAAATATACTGTTACCAGATCACAGCAGGATGCCTCCCCGTGCAAGCACAGAGAACATGATATTAAGGAGAAAGGGAATAACAGTTTGGATCTGATAAACTACTTAGAGAGCAGGACCCATCACCCTATTTTTTTTTTTATTAAGAAGAAATTTTGAAAAATGTGGACACCCCATTTAGTTGGGAGCTTCCCTTGTTAGATTTTCAATAGGAAATAGGGTGCCCTTTAAGTGGAAACCTCCTTAAAATGGATCATTGCCGGATCACATAAAGGTAGAGGGATGCCTGCCCAGTGCAAGCACTGGGATCAACTTGTAAATTTTGACATGTACTAAATCAAACAATACAACGATCAATTGTGCCTACTTCAGATTGACAGCCTAGTTAAATTCCAAATGAATTACCGGAGTCTTAAATCAAAATAAATCAAGAAGTGCAGGTCTAGAGATCAGATTGAGAGCCCAGTTATAAATTACAAATGTGTTACCTGGGACTTAAATTAATATAAATTAAACATTGGAGTGTGAGTAGTAACCCACTTAATATAAGCCGTCCTTCCAAATAAATTTTTTTAGATAAGGAACATTAGGACGTTCTTCTATATATTAAGCCCAACAATTCCATGACTATCTTGTATTCCGCGTCTACTGTGGCAACAAGATTCATGATTATAGGAGGTGATGCAGGAAATACTGGCAGAGCACTCTAGTGAGGCCCCCAAAGAGCAAGCCTGAAAGGAAAGGAGAGGTCGATTCAGGCATCTACATTACTCCGGAAGTGGCAATGCCGTCAAATCTTCCCAAGTGAAAAAAAAGGCAGCCCTATCTTGTATTTTTGCAAGAAACTGTTTCCACGCCCTAAACCCATAACCTCAAAATTACATGACGACAACTTTACCATTATGCCAAGTCTTCTTAAGCAGTAATCTTTAAACCCAGTTTCATGAGGATCACTTTTGCTGTGACCACCTTGTAGCAATATGATTGATTATCATAACCAGTGATGTGCTAGTAGAGCACTCCATCGAGGCTCCAAAGAAAAAGTTGAAAAAGAAGAGAACTGTCAATTCAGGTCCCTACCTTGCACAGGTTTCCGATCCAGCCTTTTGGATCCCTCCGCTACAATATGATTTAGATAAAGCTAGAGTTTAAAATCCGTTAGGGTCAGTATTCTTTATTTGTTATGTTTCCTGCGTCAAAATATGTGATTTCAGTCTCTCGGCTGACAGACAGAATCCATGTTTGTGGAAGGGTAAGTGTAAAGCGATGACTTGCGTTAGCAATAGAAAGCTTCATAATCGACAATCTATCCAATGTGTCATGTTTGGCGCAACGGTAGAGTTGTTGTCTTGTGACCTTGAGGTTTTGATCCACCCCTTCTCCAGATCCTACATACGTGGAAGCTTCGGAGCTGCCCTTCTTTATGGCTTGATTAAGTCAACATATGCCGGATCATCTTCCTCCCATACCAGTCCATAACTAATGGAAATCTGGCATTCTAGGTTGTCCTTCATCCAGGTACGGATACCTAAATCCAGTGGATACATGAACGATTGAGACCCAAGGAAAGAAATCAATCACTCTCTCTCAACCTCCACATATTCCTAATAAGTGAATCAAAGAGAAGGGTTAAGAAAAATTCTCCGCATCTTCTCAACAACTGAAGCAAACGGAGAAGTTAATAACAGCCCGAAAAAACCCTCACCTTGGACAGCGGTTTCCTCTTCTCCCTGCACTTTGGAGAGATCTGTGCCAGAGAGACGAGAAACAACCGCAAAATTTAGAGAGAGAGAGAGAGAGAGAGAGAGAGAGAGAGAGAGAGAGAGAGAGAGAGAGAGAGAGAGAGAGAGAGAGAGCCCAGAGCCGTGAGAACTCCCTTTCATTATATAAGAGTACACACATTGCGAGTATAGAAGGAGAGTCTTGGAGCAATGGTAGAGTTATCATCGTGTGACCTTGAAGTCACAGGTTCAAGGTGTGAAAATAGTCTCTTAAAAAATATAAGTTAAGCTGCATAATATTAATCCTTGTGTCCGCCCTTCTTGAATCCTGCACCGAGGCAGCCCTTTACATGTTACAAGTATAATTTGCTACTAGACATTTACAAGGGTTGGAAGCAATCTGACAAAAAAAGATGCATGTTTGCACATAACAGGAAAAAGGGGCCACCTTGTTTAGACATAATGGCTACACGAAGAAGAGTAAAAAGGGCAGTCCCAATGCACTAAGCTCCCGCCTATGCAGGATTTGAGGAAGGGGCGCATCACAAAAGCCTAAAGTACACAACCTTACCTTACATTTTGTAAGAGGCTATTTCCATGCTTTGAACCCGTGACCTTAAGGTCATACGACGATAACTTTTACCGTTGCACCAAGGCTACACGAAGAAGAGACTGCTGAGAAATATACATTCACGCCCTGTATAGTAGTCTAAGATAGTCTAGGTTTTTGGCCTATCTAAGAATATGACCACCAGATATATGGTTTTCAAGTGATCCAACCATTTATGTTCTAGATCATGGAGCCAAGCCCAGTTCTATTATTAGCTGTGCCATACAATATATGTGAACACATATGAATGCACAAAATGGCAGCTGCAATCACGCATCTAGCCATGGTCAAAAGCCCTGTAAGTTATCCAAGACCTGCCACAAAAAGGAGTCATTTATGTCCCGCAATGCCTCGTGTTTGGCGCACAGTATTTTGTCTCACGACGATTATCTGGCGTTGCCGTCGAGCAGTACCTAAAAAGGACAGTTTTCGTGCACAAAGCTCCCGCCAATGTGAGTGTAGGGTTCACAGAAGGGATGGATCACGTGGGCTTAAAGTACATCATCTTATCTTAGACTATTTTTATGCCTTGAACCAATGACCTCAAGGTCAAATAACAATAACTTTCACTGTTACGCCAAAGCTCTCCTTCGTCCAACAGTACATCATGTTCATAATTGTTGTATCATATTATTATAATTTTTATGTTACCTATTTACTTCCATCTATGGCCGAATTTTCCCATCAAAATCTCGCCACATGTGACTCCTTCTCTACATGGAAAGTAAAAGGCAAAATCCTATCTGATGCTTAGGTACATTTCTAGGAAAGACAGGTAACTCAGTCGCTTAAAAGGGAAGAAAAATAACCCACCATTATTAGTATGGGGTTTAATTGAACAACAGTACGAATTAATTAACCATTTAAAAAATAAAAATAAGAGAAAATATAAAATGTGGACCTATTGAAAATATCAATTGAATCCCACAGTATTATAAAATCCAGACAATTTTTCACATTCGTATGACTTTTAAGCTTTAATTCGTGGAGAGCCTATATATGCTGATGGATGCAAGATAGATAACCTGTTGCAAGCAAATAATCAGAGGCTCCGAAGTCTCGTATGGGTTCCACTTTCGATGAACGGCTCACCCTTCACACAGGCAGCCGATTTCATGGTATGGATCATAAGATTAAAAAAAAAAATGCAGGTCTCAATTCACTTTGACGCATGTTCGGTGAAGAAACACAAGAATGAATCTCCATCAGCTTTGCTTAAGAAGAGGGGGGGTGGGGAAGTGGGGAGTTTTTGTCTATTGTTGGCCTCTATGGTAGAATCAGTTGGGGAGACTTGATAGACCATACTTTACCCTGTCGCGGATGTTAGATTAACATTCGAACATAATTATGGTGATTTAAAAAGGGCAGTCCCGGTGCACGAAGTTTCCGCGTATGCCGGGTCCAGAGAAAGGTGGGCCACAAGGGTCAATAGTACGTAGCCTATATAATTATGGTGATTTCCTCAACAACAACAAAAAATTCATGGTACTTGCATGTGGTGACTGTGGCACGTTGTGAATTTCATATGATCATCATAATTGCATGTAATAGTTCCTTATTCGACGTTCTAGTCGCCATTCAACTTTCCACTTCAAAGCATAAGTTCTGGTTCATTTCCTGGATATTTAGGAATCACAGCAGGTGTCTCTCTAATCCATTGGAGAATATAGTGGCATGAATATATTATTTTTACTCGGTATAAAAATTGAACTAATTATAGACGGGACAATATTTCCTTCTATGTATTTTGTTTAATTGGTAGGTGCTATTTCCTTATATACTTCGTTCCAAATGATACAACATAATAAAGAGAGAGACAAAAATAGAGTGCAAGCATGTGAACATGAGCTTGTGGGACGGATACTCCCTCCCGAGTTTCAACTATAAATACATGCTCCCCCTCGTTACTTCTCTCACAAAATGTCCGAGTCTATGTTTAGCTGTTTGACGAAACATCTCCAAGCAGTCTTGTTTAGTAGAAAAGGTATGCCTTCTTTTTTTTTCTTTTTTTTTTGAGGAAAGACTGAAAACGTATGATGATTTCTGTTCTTCATTTGTTTGTTTTCCCTGAATGCTTCAGTTACTTAGGCATAGAGGAAAGTCTTTCAAATAGCTTCTCTTGCAGGGTGGGTTGGTCTCAGTAGGCCACAAATCTCTCTCTCTCTCTCTCTCTCTCTCTCTCTCTCTCTCTCTCTCTCTCTCTCTCTCTCTCTCTCTCTCTCTCTCTCTATTGCATGATGTTGATCATCCTGCGTGAATCCTACTCCTATGGACGTGATCTGACATAGGCAATGTTGCCTATGTCCAAGATGGGCCTAGCCATGGGACTCTTGAAGTTGTAAAATCGACAATGAATAGTTTCACCTTCCATATGTGTGGATGGTATCTTCAGTGTCAACAACATCCAAGTTATTAGAAACATTGTAATATTATGTAAAGTTCTTCTGAAAATTGCGGCCAATAGTAGTTATACCTTTCCTCTCTCTCTCTCTCTCGATCTATGATCAATTATATATACCAGTGGAACTGAATCCTATGGTTGTTTAAAGCCAAGCTTTTTAGATCGTGTCATTTCATCCATGCTGAGCCTGTTAGACCTTATCTTATCAAAATCTTCATCAACTGGATGATCGTAATCGGTGTGGCTATGATTACAAATATATAAAATTTGGCTTAGGAGAATCATTATAATCATCACGAAAATTACCTCTACTTATAGTTCTACCTTCCAACTAAGAAAGAGACAGTCCCATATAGGTGAATTTGGAAAATTTTCTTCTGTTTTTTTCTTCAAGAAATTTCTATTTTGTTGATTTTTTTTTGGAAAGATATATGAAATTTTTTTCTGTTGATTTTGTTGATGTCTGCTGCAAGCACAAACGCCACGTAGCCTCCATACTGAAACAATTTCTTGACTGAAACAGGGGGATCATATTTGGAGGCTTGGAGCACGTACACGTTGGTAATGGGGCTGCAGCTCTTTTTGATTGTATGCAACTTGAAAAGCTCTTATGATCTGCAGAAATGGTCGAACAATTCGACCACCTTATGTTAGATTCGTTCACTTCACATGGTACTCCTTGAAGAAGTACCACTCTGGAGATTGAGGCTCGCAAAGGGTAGAAGTTCAGGTGAGTTGGAAGTCGTTAATGTGACTCTCCATCTCTCAACTTTGCACACACTCAGTCTCCGTGGCCGTTTTGAAGTCTTGTCACTGCCCATGGCTGTTTTGTAGTATAACAGTGCCAGAATGGCAGAAGCATCTAACTGGAAGCTGGGGCGATGGAGATGGAGAGTGAAAAATGCGGCCATCATTGTGTAGAAAAGAGTTCTGTTAACCTTTCTCGTGTTGGATCCTAAGATAGGAGAAAATAATCTGCACAGGATCTGTCTTACGCATTATTTGTAACCTTTTTAGGCTTCTCCACAGAAGACCCAGGAAAAATATTGCCTAAATTACTTAAATCTGCTTGTTGAAGGTCTTTCAAGAAATTTAAACAACATTGTTCTTTGGTTTGATGTGCAAAGCCTACAAAGGTTACAGTGAGTTAGTGGGATTATTCTTGGCTTACAATTGATCATGTTAAGTATGCTTGTACGGTTGCTTTTCTTTCCTTTGAAATTGGTAGGTCTCTGCTATACGGGCAATTGGTGGGCGGGATGTCACTAGCTAAGCCAAGTTTATGTTGCGGCATCTCCCGGACCCGGAATACTTTATTCACTTGTACCAATAAAAAAAGTAATGGAATAAAATTGGGGTTTCTTTGTATGTTTATTATTTTTTATATTGTTCTTGTGGGACTATGCATCTACTGTTTTGGAAAAAAAGAAAAGAAAAGCCAATTCACAAACAGGGGTGGTTTAAGATCCAAACTAACAGCTTCTTAGTCAATTATGCTCTCCTGTTGGATTATCATTCAACCTAAAAGTTTAAATGGATAAAAAGTTCATTATAACATTTATTATATAAATCAACTTCAATAAAATTAACATTGACCAACTTCTGTAAACAAAATTAATAATATACCAGTGGTAAATAGATTAATTTAAATTTTACCCATTTTTCTAAGCAAACAGTGGTAGCAAGGAAAACTAGGACATGTATATTCCTCCTTAACATGAATTAGATACACTAAATGGATGCAGTATAGCAATAACTATCCTACCATCCAACGCTCAACCCCTCACTGTTCACAGATAGTTCAAAGTTGACTGCCTTTTCCATCTTGCATCAAACACCATTTTTCAGGCTCTATTGCATTACAGATGATCTCTGTATTTGCAATGAAACTAAATTTTTTTTAAAAATGCATTAGAATAAGACTGCGGTAACTTGAACAGGATCATAATCGATATGGAGGAAATGCAAGAAGCACTCTAAGTAAGCCTCAAAAGAAAAAGTCCGAAAAGAAGAAAGAAAGAAAAAATTAAAAATCAACTCATCTATTCTTAGACAATGGAAACCACAAAGAACTCCTCTCTCCTCAAATGATCCCCGCCACAACTGTGATGTGGTGTAAAATGGATGGCTCCGAAAATTCAAAAAGCATACTAATAAACACTTGTAAAAGACCCATTAGGCTCATTTTACATGATGGACTCTGCACTTCGCTTTCATCTTATCTCTCAGGCTTTGTACATATAAAAAGAGGCAGCCAAGCTCCAGCGTATGCTGTGTCCAGGAGCACCACAGGGGGTCTATTAGTAAAATGTGACGAAGTATTATAAAAGGTCTAGTTCTAACTACCGGAAAACAGAAAAGTCACAACTAATGTAAATTAATATCCGCGGATCCAAAGCATAGTCTCGTGTATGCTAGTATCTTCAAAGTTGTGAATCTTATAGAATGGCTATATTAGTAAGTGATGTCCAACTTATGTTTATCCAAACTATTCATTTCTAGGGCCTGTCTTAAATGGGCTTGGGTTGATGCTAAGATAAGAAGTTGGGCCCGTCTTATTTTACTTGACTATTCCATGATTGGAAACGTTTGCCTTGTAGGTCTCATTCAACTGCTGGATGATTTTACTAGTAAACCACTACCATCCACTTATTTTTCTATATATTCAATTTTTTCTTTTTTTCATTTATGTCAGAAGTCATTAGAGTGTTTCAAATCCTTTGATAATGCTTTTTTTGCACAATCTATTTAATCCTAAATCATCTTAGATCATTCTTCTTAAACTAGTTTATATAAATAGTACAAGGAATTAAGTGATTTACAAGTTTCAGTCATTTAAGTGGAGTTTTTGTTGGTTGAACATCTTACTTGGATATGCTAGTTGGTTCCTTTATACAAGAAGAATTACAAACTAAATCACTCTCAAAAGTCTAAGAAAGGGCAGCCCCGGTGCACGAAGCTCCCGCCTATGCGGGGTCCGGGGAAGGGGCAGGCCACAATGGCCTAAATATAATCCCTACCCAAAAGTCTCACTCACTCTAAATATAATCCCTGCCCAAAAGGGAAATTAGCACCTCAAACATGAGACCAAGTGTACTTTAGGGGAGATGCTGAATTGTTTGGGAAACTTGTTGGCCATTAATTTGTTCCTATGACTCTTTCATTTGTATACGAGGCAGGTGCTCTTTGCAGTTTATATGAATTGGCATTGGCAGTTTAATGTGGAATGTCCTTCTATTAGGCTAAAGGTTGGTGCTTCTGGGCTACATTCTAGTAATTCTATTGATCAAGAGAATGGGCGTGACAATAATGGTGCAGCCGCTTACTTTTGCATAAAAGGGTTCATGTTTGGACGATCCAACTCGTTCTTCTATTTTGTCCAGCTTTGCATATATCTTGCAAACAAAAAAACGTGGTTTCAGTTAACTGACTTTAGCATCCTAAAACTATATTCATGATCACTCAATGCAAAGAATTGTATATACGAACTTTGAAGATAACAGAATTATCCAGGTCTAAACACATGTTGGATCATTAGATATCTTGGTTCCGGCACCTTCTAGTTATAAGGTTGGAAAACCCGCATGACCACATTTCCAACCCAACATTGAACATATATTTTTTTTAATGGTAGACATACACAGCTGTGCATAGTCTCAAGTCCTAGTCAACCAGGTGAGAAACTCCTCGTACCACTGTGCTTAGTGCATTAGCATTAGCATTGAATTGCTGGTTATCTTAATACAATTACAGAACTATTTTAACCAAAAAAATTTCTATAGAATGCTTGCACGATTCTTTGATAGTATGGCTTAGAATAGTACTGACTATTTCATGTGAAGAAGGGATAGGTGGATAGTCGTGTGCACTTGATTTGAATAATTATATTATTAAGACCTTTCTTATCGACAGTCTGGGTAGTGTAGTTGGTCATCACGCTAGTCTCACACACTAGAGGTCCCCGGTTCGAGCCCGGGCTCAGACATTTCTTTTTACACTCAGCCAAATAGACAAGAATGCATACCAACTTCAAAGAACCTTTTTTCATCATTCAAATGGAATGGAAGGCACAGTGACTTCCAAGTTCTATTTCTTTCATATGATTATTTCTTTGGTGTTATTCTAAACAAAGAGAGACGAGGAGACTCACATCCAACAAGAAGTTAATCTGGCAAAGAGAGATCACCCATACTTTGGCGGAGCTTTGCGATAATTTGGCGCACAGGTTCTTACCTTCCCGGTTTACATGCCAAGTTCTACAAGCAGATAATTGCATATCAGTGGAGCCATTAGAACAGCGACATTGTCAATTAGAAAAAGCAATTTATGGATCTATTGCCGGCCATTGCACTGTGATACCAAGAGGACAATACTGCCTCAAGGAGAACTTCATTTAAACCGGTCACAATTTTGTCAACGAAACAGATTCTCACCAAACACCCGACTTGAATTTTGGACTTCCCTAATTTCGCTTCACGATGACCTGCCTATTAAACTAGAAGTTGATCTCTCCTAAATGATTTGGCTGTTTTTTAACAAAATGCTCACCAATAGACCTTCTGGTAGATTGCCCATAAGTTTAGCCATAGTTTTGCTCCAGTTCTTTTGAATTGAAAAAATGGCCACCGAAACAGTATCAGCTCCTAAACACAACGGATTAGATCACCAAACGTTCCGGAGTCAATGTAAATTCACCTTAAGAAAACTGTTAGCAAGCAGAAGTGGCACTCTTTCAATAATACAAAACCCAGAGGTTAGGTGAACAGAGGCACATTAGATTGGGAATTCGAGGTCCACACCCTCCATCGCAGTCGTTTCCCTTTGTAATTCTTGGCTTGCACCGATAAGACCAATGGTCCCTACTGTAGCTGCCTACCTGTGTCTGCCATTCCAGAAAAAAGTGGCCTACTGTAGCTTCCTAGCTGTATTAATGGTTTATATTATATAGCAGTAGCCAAATCATGTAAACAAGCTAAGAATAACACGTACATAAATATCAATATGCTATATTTTACACAAAAGGAAGCACCAAAGGGGTATATATGAACAACCGATGTGACTAGTTATTAGGCAACAACGTCAACAGGCCGCTACTTCTTTAGCTAATATTGTAAGCATCCACTATCTCCACATGATGGTAATAGCTATCTCTGATTTGCTAAGAAATTGGCCATATTGAGATTAATTCGCAGCTGCAATGTTTCTAAACTGGAACCTAGCCTCTGATTACTGTCTATAACTTGCCTGTGCTCTGTGCTACATAAGTCCATATGAGGAGGACTTGCTGAGAGAAGAAAGGCTCACTCACTCTTGGTCGCTATGATTTCTCCTCGTCAGATTGAGAGCATGGGCCACAGATGGAATCAACAAAGAACTCCTCAACTGTAACACCAAGAAGAAAAAATGCCATAACCCAACAACCACAATGAATATAAATTGTTAAGAAGATTATCATATGAGAAATACCGTGAAAAGCAGCCGTAAGGTATCAGAATGAGAACCTTAAATTTTTCGGTGTTATCAAAAGACTTTGCTTGTAAAATGAGTGTCCTTAAAAGCTCCTATCAGTGGGGTGTTTTGGTTATTTCTGTCAGCCCTAGCATCACTTGGTTCTGCATTTTGGATTTTGCTCAAGATTTTCATAAACTTCCCACCAGGGTTGGTAAATAACACCGCAGATGACTAATATGACAAGGACTTTTGGGTCATTAGTAATGCTTACAATAGCCAGGTTGTTTACATTTGATTGTCATTAGTAATTTTGATAGGCTTGCCAGTAATACAAAATGCAAAGCTGCAAAATGGTGTAAAAAAGCGCAATTTATGGCAACTAAGTGTCGTTTAGGGAGTACCATTGCTGGTATTGTATCCTTAAACATGGAAGTAAAGAGAAGGATTCTTAAACATGGTATGGCCTATTTAATTGCTATGCTCTAATAGCCAATTCTATGGAGAGTTAAAAGCCATAGAGTGAAAAGGAGTCTAAAAATTCATACCTATGTCATCAGGCTCTGGGGAATTTAGCAAAATGTTTGACTCAGAAGGCAGGAAGGGTGAGCCACTATAGTCTCCCAGGTGTCCGAGATCTGCAATTAATACCAAACAGCACGCATATTAGGAAGTTATTGACAACATTCTGGACAACCAACAGGGATAACCTATCTGAAATACTAGAATTTACTAGAAGATACTGCAGCATCAAGAAGTCCAACAGATGCCAATAAGAAAACGATGCCCCTGCATCAAAGCATAACCGATGACTAGATCCAACCTAAGACTCCAGTAGATGCCAAACAAGATTATCGAAATGACAAGCATGATGTGTAATTTCTTTATTTAGTTGTTCAAAAGATAGATACATGTAAGTCATTGAAGAACATTAATGTTTTGATTACCATTTTACATGGTATTACAAGATACCTCAAGAACCACACCTGGGTACAAGGAGGCAGTGGGCTTACCTCCTATATTAGTCAAATCTGCTGTCAGATCTGACATGCTAAAATTCCAAGGAATCTGAGCGAGTGACCTAAGAGAGTCCCTTGTGGTCCCTGACCCACCATCTGGGCCCAGCTGCAAGCCCCCAGAACTAGCCACATCAGACATAAATGTATCAAGTCCAGATGCATCAATGCCTATGCCTGACATTTCTGATGGAGTGAAGGGAAAGTGGCCACTGGATGCCACTGATGCCGGACTCACGGCCATATCTGAGATGGATGACATGGCACTGCATGGAGGGATCACAGATGCTACATCAGCTGCACTGCTGTTCATCACCGTGCTTCGACAAAGATGATACAAACTATCATTAGGTCAAGAACTAATAGAATGATAATTTAGTGTGAGGTTTCTGGACTGAAAGAAAAGAACTGAACAAAGAACAAAATTCTATTTCATAAATCTATTTAAAGTGAAGGTGAAATCAACTTCTCTCATTTATTGTGAAGAGACTACCATATCAACTTATATGTATATTGAATGGTAAAGTGATCGTACATATTATCCCGAATTGATAGTTTCAAATTGTCAAAATCTATTTTCAATTATCCAAAAAACTAGATCATATGAACAAGTGCCATGACACAGTCTCGCTCAAAACAGTTAAGTCATAATCATCTCGGTGAGTACAACAACTCTATTATATCAATCCCCAACATTCAGGAGATATTAGTCATTTAGCTTAGTGTCATCAAACACATTACAGCCAAGGTATTCTTTAGCTTACTTCAACGAAAGCAAAAAATGTCAGTCACAGATCTGCAACTGGCAACTTAATGTTGTTTGTCTTCTTGAAACATAATTTAGCGTAACAAAGAGATAGGAAAGGGAACTGATGTTAAGGGGAAGTAAAAGGAAACTTCTTACTCGTTGCCAGAGTTCATCCGAATGGGATGGAAATTGCCTGGTGCAGGTACTCCATTTACTAAATGACAGCTAGACAGACCACAACCCATAGAATCAAGATGAGGTTGACCTGTAGCTGGCATTGGAGATTGCTGCAGAACTGGATATCCCATAGGTAGATTATTAACTGCACTGCAAACAGGTTGACATTGAATAAGCATGGTAAACAACATTATATAAACAACTAATTGCCTTGATATTCTGCTTGACACTCAAATTATCCCTGAACTTACACAATATAAGCTAATCTGATTGAACAGAAGCCATGAGTGAAACAATTTCATAAATTTCAATCCAAAGGTGACATTGAGAGAATAAACTATTACTTAAAGGAGCATCTCACCTATCTATCTGATAGTTGTCAAAAATAGCAGGTCCTTTATTTAAAGGACCAAATATCACGAAATTAACTATAAATACTTCAGAAATCAAATAAGTAATGACCAAGTGACAAACCCTACTACTTCAAAAAACAATTATTTTAGGTTAGTGTTTAGAAGTACAATTAAAAATTCTAAAAGGAATATTCTTCTTCTCTTACAAATTTCTTGGTCCATTACAATATGTGGAGCCTTGGTTCAGGATTTAAGGAACGCAACAGCAGTGTTTGGAACTCAGAGACATGCTTAGTTTTGAAATACCCAGGTGATTCTTGTGTCCAGAATGAAAATAGTAAAAATTTTGGAGTGGAATGAGAGAATTTACCAGGCATGGGATGAATTCCATTCTGTATGGGAGCCAAGGGAAACTTGGGTGCTACAGGGTATTTCATCAGATGGTATTGATGCTCAAGCAAGCGATTGAACAAGATGATCTGTTTTTTCAGCTTCAACCTTACATAATAAGCCCTAAAAAACTCTGCATTTTCTTCTTCCAGTTTCTGCCATACTGTATCAATAGAAAAATGAAGTATTAAACCAATTGTGCACTTATTGCCGACAGATGAAGAAAACAAATTCTACTAGATATGTTCGACTTGTCCAGTATACAGAGTACAGAAGAAGATCCTCAATTAAGCATTAACGAGTCAAATTTTTTAAGGTAAAAAACTTCAACAGGTTGACAATGTTACAAATAACATTCTCATGACATGAAAGTCTCATAAGTCATGACGTACCCAGACTTGTAAATCCAGGCTCTATCCTTGCTCGATTCAAGAGGGTCTTTACCACCTCCCCTCTGTTCATATATAACCGGAGACATCGTTCTATCAGATTCTGGACCTACAACAGATGGATTCAGCCAACCTCCATTTACAAATTTAACAGCAGCTTATACTTACTGAAAACACTGATATGGCTTGTTTTACCAGTTCAATATCTTCACGAGAAACCTTCCTGGTATCATCGCTTGAAATGGAAATTGAACCCGAATCTCCAACAGATACCTCTGTTGCAGGGTTGTTTAGTTGGTCACTCTGTAGTTCATGTGACGCTTGTGTTGAGGATTGCACTTCTGGTATGACTAGAGGATCCTGGGAAATATTGTTAAATGTACGAAACTACTCAACCCTTTTAAAGGAAGATGCAGTCCGAGGAAAAACAAGAGAGAAATAATTTGAAGAGGTGTCACAATGAAAAGGAAATACGTGGACCAAACAGTCAAACTTGCACTATATGTCCGCAACTCTATTGCTTCTAAATCACCAGAATGATCATTTACCAAATATATTAAGCACAGCCACTTCTAAAACTAACCATATGGCTGCATACCCAAAAGATAATAATAAGCATATGGTTCATCTGATTGGAGATTTATGGTGATGTTTTCCCTTGCAGATACAGGAAAGCAGTTCTAACATCTGAATACTAATACATCTCAAAAAAAATTGGATGCTAATCTAGCATTAACGGAAGCTTGTGTATGATCTACATGTACTTCTATCGTAAGCAACTTGTGCAGCTATCAGATCCTTCAGCATGGAATGCAATACTATTAAGTCCACTCCACTATCATGTGACGTCTACATAAAAGATGGATCTGGGAAACTTGAACAGAAATCACCAAGAAAATTCCAAAACAAGGATAGCAGGCTCCAAGATTCTTTTCTGGACTGAAACAAAACTCACAAAGGAGACAAGAACAACCAAAATAAAACTCAGAGCTCTCCTATCTCCTAACACTCACAAAATCATGCCACTGCTTAACCTTCTCGAAGAATAAAACAAAGTAAAGCAATCAAAGTTTAGAAGAAGAATAATGATTGCATGGACACATTACCATGACACCATGACATGTCATACCCAGCAAAGCCAACCATGCCAGCGCTCAACGTGACAATTGATAGAAAAAGCTTCCATCAATTAGTTCATATGTCACTGCCAATGTCAACGAGTCAACTGAACTCATGCACTGCAACAATGATTCTTAATATCTTCATCCATAAGTTCTGCACCAATATGTTCCTAGATCCAAGTTGCATGGATCTTTTTGAATAGGTATCTACCAATATCTCTCATGTCTTAAGATTCTGACACTAGATTCTATGGGAGACTTTCTATGTTTACTATCATATTTTTGTGGATTCAAATGACTGAATTCACCATAAACCGAGCTTTTGTTTTATCCAGTACAGTCGTGTGTCTTTTATATGTAGAATAATATTAAATGCTAAAATTAATAATTACATATATAAACAATAAAGTTCCTGTCAATTCCTGGTAATGCTATATTATGCAACTAATGCTTGAATAGGTCAAATATGATGCGAAGCCTTTGACTTCCATTTGTGTTTTCCAAATTAGATACTCAATCTCCATTGCAAATTCAAAATCTCATAAACAAGTCTCTTAACATAAATATATGGGAGCAACCATGGTTATCTGAAAGCATGACATCTAGACCAAGCGACTACTTAATAAACATACCTTCCTCATTTATAACACATGTCAATATGTTCTGGAGATAGCAGCAAATTTCACCCGGTACACAACATGCATTAGACTTCCATTTAACTGAAGCAAGCTTTCCTAATTCTCAGATGTCTCAACCTATAGAGAATGGATGATTTCTTAATCTAAAGCTTTAATTTTAAGAAAGTAATTAAAACTTTACAGTCCATTTTACCATGCAGAACTACAAAATAAACTTTTGTTAAAAAATAATGATGAAATGACATCTAAGAGTTTTGCCTAGTCTTCAGCCTTGTTTTAGTCTCACCAACCTATTTGACAGTTGACACTCTAGCACTATACATTTATGATGATAACACCTGTGGGGTAATTCTAATCACTAAACAACTCGAGAGTCAAGACTCTAGCCTCCTTTTTTTCACAAAGAGCTACACATTTATGATGATAATAACTGTGAGTTACTTTCTAGTTTGCATCAACACTCTCTTAAGTTGGTTCCTATCTTGACCTTGCAAAAATGTGATTACAACCATTAGGTACACCCGACCAGTATTATGCAATGCCTTCAGACTGAAGTTGATAATAGAAGAAGAAATGGGTGACAAAAAACTACAGAAAAATAAATATCAGAAAAGAAAATGACAATGTTTCAGGTCAGATTCTGGAAGAAGTAAAATCTTATACTTCCCATTCCTGAATTTGTGGACGAAGTCCAGGTCAACAATACAGTTTTGCCTTTTTCTAAGAATCAACGTGGAAAAGAAAAGACTTGAATAAACAAAAGGGGCAGAGGTTAACCCATATACAACAGAAAGGGCCACAGTTGCAGCTCAGGCTCTTGAAGACAAAATATTTTGAACTTCAACAACATTTGCATGATCTATACTTTCCTTACTTAGAACCAATATATGTAAAGGGCAGACCCAGAGCACAAAGTTCCCGCATATGCGGGGTCCAAGGAAGGGGCGAACTACAAGGGTTTATAGTATGCAGCCTTACCTTGCATTTTTGCAAGAGACGCCTTGAACCCATGACCTCAAGGCCACACGACAACAACTTTACCATTGCGTCAAGGCTCACTTAGAAACAATATATGTAAGAAAGGAAATTAATTTACAGAAAGGGCAGAGATTATTCAATGTATCACTTTGGAATCCCCTTCTTAGCAAGCTACTTTTGCTTTAAGTGAAAAGATTGCTCCTTTTGACCGTGGCCAGTAGTGATCCTTCTGTGTTTCCTCTTGCTGACATTTTGATAGGAAATTTACAAGAAACTAGATGAACCATAGCATTTCTGCTATTCAACCTAACATTCGAATTGTTTTTGTCTTTTCTAGATATCTTGAGTGGTGATTAGTCCTCACAGATTATGCATTTATAACTTACAGAAACAGTAATAAACTGTTTGAGACTGTAACTTAATAAGCAAGATTTTTTTTTTTTTACTTCCACTGTTCATATCTATGAAGGGGAGCCTTGGCGCAACAGTAAAAGTTGTCGTCATGTGACCTTGACGTCACAGGTTCAAGGCGTAGAATCAGCCTCTTGCAAAAATGCAAGGTAAGGCTGCCTACTTTAGGCCATTGTGGCCCGCCCCTTCCCCGGACCCCGCATAGGTGGGAGCTTCATGCACCGGGGCTACCCCTTTTTACTTCCACTGTTCATATCTGTATCTTGCATAATATGTGCATTCATGTTTAAACAAATTCCATATGAAACTCGGGAGAAGAAATCATTGTAACAAATAATGAATTAGGTGACATGTTACATGATTAGATAAGAACTTCAATGTTGTTATGGGCATGTGCTAGTATGGCGATATACATACTATATGCTGATAACCCAATGGACAGAAATCCATTCTGGACACCAAAGACTGCAGTCTATGTATATCTAGCAAGCTACCTTCACATATTCTCTTTAGGAGATAGACTACCCATGACAGACGTGCGGAATTCCAAGACTACTAGGCCAAAATTTTCTATTTTTTGTTGCCTAGAAGCAAAATTATGTGTTACCATAGTTGCTGAGTTTTATCCTGATGGGGGTGACGATGGGCAGATGGAGAAACAGAAGCCAGGTCATTTTGGGCTGACATGCTTTAGGAAAAGTGATCCCCCAGCCAGGTAGTTAAGAGGAACCAATTTAGTTACAAAAGTAGTGGAAGAGGGGGGACAGCTGGAGGGGAGGAAACGGATTCGGTTAAGGAAAAGAGAATAAGGAGGATGAGGGGGGGAAAGAGAGGAAGGAGAAAAGAAGAGAGGCTGGATAAGGAGTAAGGGGACCCTGGATGGAGGGAAGGTAGGGGCGACCTGAAGTGGAACAGATCCGATTGCCATTTTCTCAGCAGGATCAGCCTTCTGTTTACTGATTGTAACTCACCAATTGATCAATTAACAGTTTTCCTATTCTTCTTCATCCCCTTACTGATGTGTAACTTTGAGCTCTGGCTGTATTTCCATCATATCCTCTAGGTAAGCATTTTACATGAAAACAAACTGCTACATTTACGTGACCAACTAGCTTCCCATGTAGAACCCCTTTATATTCTTATTATATGTGAAATAGTTAAAAGTAAAAGCTGCTTCCATAAATCCTATTTTTGAGAATTTAATGAGTTAACCACTAGAAGTTTATGAGAAAGGCAATGATTTTGAGAATCTTCTTGAGCAAAAGCACAAATATTTGAGCTGGATAACCACAATTCAAACAGAAAAGGAAGGAAGTGCTGACTGTCCACAATTTAATGTTTCATACTTTAAGTTTCACAAAGAAGGAGAGCCTTGGCGCAACGGTAAAAGTTGTCGTCATGTGATCTTGAGGTCACGGGTTCAAGGCGTGTAATTAGCCTCTTGCTAAATGCAAGGTAAGGCTGCCTACTATAGGCCCTTGTGGTCAGCCCCTTCCCCGGACCCTGCATAGGGGGGAGCTTCATGCACCAGGCCTGCCCTGTACTTTTAAGTTTCACAAAATTTTGGTTATGAATCTTCTGTCCCTTTTTATTTTGTTCAGTTCTTTATGAACAGCTAGAATCTTCAGAATAAATTTCAAGCATATGATGATATGCTCTATTTTTCTTCTTGATTACATTAATCAAGAAATGTCCTTTGGGTTATCTGTATTAATTGATGTAATTGTTTGCTTTGTTCAGATGATAAACTTAGGCCTGTGATTATTAACAGTCCTAATTAGTAAAAACTTAAAAAGTTTTTTATTCAATTATTCAGCATTTCATGTGGGAAAACCAGAATCTATTATTGAGATATGAGATTTTTCCAAACTGAATCCAGTGGGCTATCTATTGTTGGTGGCAACTCATTTTAAATTATAATGTGTTCAGATAACATTACAGCAGATGACAAATTATACCACAGAGTTAAGTTGCTTTCTACAGGTAAAGTTTAAGAACTGTGCATGATTTTCGAGACCACCAATCAAATTATACTACAGTGCTAAAAATGGACAACTTTGAACGTCCTGTTTCTTAATTCTGTTTCAGTTAATCATGCAGTAGGTAGCCCACCAGAGATAGCAATCTTTTATTTTGTGCGATATCACAAACGACAATAAGGAGATAAAGACAAAATGAAGGATTAAATCCTGATAATGATTTCACAACTAAAACTAAATCCAGGGTTATAGGATATGTCAATGCATAGAAACTACCAAACAACAAAAAGGCAATACATATATATGAGAAATTTTTAGCACCTTGGTATACCACAGCAATAAGAAAAGCCTATAAAAGAACTACCATAACAATAACAAAACAAAGATCTGCTGATAGAATCTACGAAGTCATTAAAGAAGACATAAATACCAACCTAAAACACTAAACAGCAAATGCAGGCAGAATCAAACTTCACAATCTCGAATTCTTGTTACTTTTGTCTACCATTCATAAAATATCAAAACTTTCCATAAAGAGCAAGCAGTAACCAGTTCCTCACGTGTTTGCCTTAAAGAACAACAAAAGCAACGCAGACAGTAGATTTTACATCTGTTAACCATTCCTTCCGAAGCAAAATCCATAAACTACAATAAAATCCTCCGGAACTTCCCAAACTACTTAGAAAACACAGAAAACATTAGATATATTCCGAACATTACCTCAATCTTTCGAATCTCTGCCATGCACTCAACCGTAGTTCGTCGCTACAAATTAATCTCTAAACCTCCACGCGCTTCACGGTTCAGTAAACAAAAACCAGAAAAAATCAAATTTTCATTCCAGACTCCAAGAATCTAGCCCAAAAAAAAAAACCACAGCAAAAAGCAAAAGCATTGCCGAAAAGTGGAAAAAGATTCCCAGAAACTAGAATCTCCAGAAATGTTTGCAGAATCAACGGAAAACCTCTACGGCAGTCCCATTTCAGCTAAATCTAGTAAGTTTTACAGTGAAAAAACCCCAAGAAACTAGGATGTGCTGCTTTCAACCATGCAGAATTTGATTTCCAGTAGAAAATTCACGTTTTCGAGTAGGAATTTGCAGGATTGTTAGAGATTTCAGAAGCTTACCGAGGAAGAAGAAGAAGGAGTACAAAGCTGGAGATTTTAGGCAAAGATATTAGTAGAGTTTTCTGCAACTTCATTAAAAGGAATCTGGACGAAAACGGGAGGGGAAAAAAAATCTCTCACCAAACAAGGAGAGGGCATTTTTCCTTTATATATGCCCTTTTTTCTCGACAAAAAAGATCTTTTTATTTAGGACTGTTATTGGATTTTTCGGTAGTAACTGGGAGAAGAGCTTGACTCGGCGCCGATAAACTCGGCTTTAAGCCGTATTTAGAGTCACGTGACTTGGTTGAATTTATGGCGAAGCGGCACAAACGGGTACCTGAGTCATAAAAATGCCAGAGTAAACGTGCTTCAATGGGAGTGGCGAGACCGCGGGACCGAAGATTACCAGGATGAATCGGTGACGAATACAGAAGTGGGTCCCTTTTTTCTAGTGATCTTAAACATTCATTTCTCATCTGATGGAAGAATTTAGTTTTCTTGTTCTCTGTCTTCTTCCCCTGGAGCACGCCTGGTCGGAGTTAAAGGTACACAGTTTAAGAATAAAATGCCAAGGAAAAAATTATTAAAATTCAAAAAATATTTTGAATAAATAGGAAAAAACTGGGAAGATTACTTGCAAGAATGTGAATCTAATCTTTAATGTATACCTTTGACTGGATAATATTTCAAAATTTAATATATTGTTTCTCAAATTTAAGTTTTATTTTATAAATCTATGTTTAAGCCGCTAAATCTACTCAAAATGGGAAATATATAAGAGCTTTTGAATTATTTTAAGAAAATTTGGGAGATTAAAAAGTGGGGTTTTTTTTTTTAAAAATTGATTATTCAAAGTGTTTTGTATCTATGGTTACAAGTCCAAGCGTGTTGGTGCGGGTGTGTAAGTGATTTGCTTTGTAATTTTTGAATTATAAAGAGAGAAAAAAAGTCTCTACAATAAGATAAATAAGAATCTGATCATTTTAATTTTTTTGGTAAATCAAAGAATTACACTTCCTTTGCAAAATACAAGGTAAAACTGCGTCTTATAAACCTTTGTGGTCATCTCTTTTCCAGATCCTACATACACAGATGCTTCATGCACCAAGACTATTCTTTTTTCTACCTTGCAAGAAAATATTTCGATGCCTCGAACTTATAACCCTTAAGTCACACGATGATAACTCAACTGTTGCACCAAGGCTCAGGAATGTGTAACAAAGGATTATATTATATTTACTTAAAGATATTAATGATAATTCTGGAATATCATAGAATAAAAAGCTTAAATGACAAATGCTTTGAATCAATGGCAATCAGGCTCCACTTGTACTCTTAACGATGGAGTCAATTCTTACTATTGATCCCAACAATTCAATACAAAAACTTGAGATATAAGGGTAGATCCGGTGCATGAAGCTCCTGTGTATGCAAAGTCCAGGGAAGAGGCAGACCATAAGGTCAATAGTATGCAGCCTTACCTTGTATTTTACAAGAAGCTATTTTCAAGCCGTTGCACCAAGGCTCTCCTTTTTTACAAAGAAGGCCGCCCAACTACCTTAAACTGTTGATGATGCCAATAACTTTTGCTTTCTCATTAGGTAAAAATGAGTTTAATTAAAAATAAAAAAGGATAGTGATATATCCGCTCCTTTTTTTCTCATATGTCTCTCCTTAAATGGTAAATAAAAGTTGGTAGGATCATCTAATGTATGAGAATTCTAGTAGAACATTGTGAGCATTTTGGATCTTCATAAATGTAGGTTCATTTAGAGTTATAAAATAAGGGGCAAAAGTACATATTTGTTTATTTATTTATTTATTTAAGAACTCCTTTATCTCCCAAAAGAAGCGAAGTTATCCTTGTCCGAATCGTCGTCATAACATCTAAATAAACAACCATATTTATGAAATTTAGATAATTGGTCTTTTCTATCTGAATGAAAATAGACTGCCTTAGGGTTCAACGGACTCTCGTAGGGACACTAAAAACTATTGTGACTAGAGAATACCGCTTAACATATTCACAACATGGAAAAACCCAATGCTTAAGTTCTAATTGTTCTTTGAGATAGGTGGTGTCTTTGTCGAGCTTTTGACTCGAGGCCTATCGCAAAACTTTCAACATGCCTCCAGTTTGTGGTCCACGCCTCATACGGGGAGCTTCGTGCAATTTTTATTAATTTTTCTTTCTTTTAAATGGTATAATATTTGAAATGATGGGATTGTCAAGTGGGAAAGATAGTCACAAATAGAAAATAGTTGGATAGTCAACTACAAAGATTTCCACAGAAACAAAATCCCCATAAGATGACAACAACATCCAACAAACAACAAAAACCATCCTGGATGCTCATCATCATTTCAAAACAGAGAAAACCTACCATGGGCGGGGCTCCTCCTTGCACCGCTACACTGGAAAGCCTTACCCAGTCTTTCAGTTCTGTCATTTGAAGCAAAATATGTTCCTATCGGCCCAAGGGTGAAGGGGAGCCTTGGTGCAACGGTAAAAGTTATCATCATGGGACTTTGAGGTTACGGGTTCAAGGTTTAGAATTAGCTTCTTGCAAAATGCAAGGCAGGCTGCCTATTATATGCTCTTGTAGTCCGCCCCTTCCCTAGACCCTGCATAGGCAGGACCTTAGTGTACTGGGGCTGCCCTTTTTTATCAGCCTAAGCGTCTTCATAATTTCATATGCTTTAAGCACTACGATTTTGAAGGAGAGCCTTAGTGCAATGGTAGAGTTGTCATTGTGTGACCTTGAGGTTATGGGTTCAAGGCATGGGAATAACCTATTACAAAATGCAAGGCAAGACTGTGTACTATTGACCCTTTTGGTCCGCCCCTTTCCAAAACCCCGCATACACAGGAGCGTCATGCACGAGGGCTACTCTTTACTTTGTATGATTTTCATAATATCCCACCAATTCATCTTATTCAAACTCTGACAGATTACTTATGTTTCTTTATACTTTGAATCAAAGACCCATTGAATCACGCCCATTGATTTTTAAAAATTAAAGAAGCATTGGTTGAAATCATCAGCTCTTTCTGATTTCATAAAGGGTAGCCCTAGTACAAGAAGTTCCTACCTATGTGGGGTCCTGAGAAGGGGCGGACACAAGAGCCTAAAGTACATAGCCTTACCTTGCATTTTGCAAGAAGCTATTTCCACGCCTTGAACCCGTGACCTCAAGGTCATACGACGACAACTTTTACCATTGTGCCAAGGCTCCTCTTCCTCTACCTGATTTCTTAGGTAGGCTAAATATGAAAGGCCGAACAAGATGAATATCTTAAACCTAGGAAAAAAATGGTTGATTCTGATGTTGCTTAATCCTTTCTTTATTCTTACAAAATGGTTGATTAGGTGGTAAGTTCCTAACATTCCATTTAGTCGAGAGAGCTTAATATGAAGGGAAGGAGTGCCAATATCAAACAAACAAAGGAAATGCCGTCTAGTCTAGCTAGTTGTGGATAATATGGCACCTCTTCTTGTTAGGCTTTGTTTGATGTTCAAGATGGTACTTTTTCCTTGTCCAGGAGATTTTAAGTAGATTTAAAATTTTGGATAATATGTTAAGAAGTTTGCTTGGTAACTGTTTGCTGTCGCTAAAAAAATCAAGCAAAGAAAAAAAAGGGCAGCCCCAGTGCATGAAGTGTTGGTCCAGGCCCATTTTCAGGTGGCCACCATATTCAACGGTGGCGGGCGCAGTAGTCAGCCACCGACTGCTGACTTCAACAGCGGCGGGCGCCGCCATCGGCCACCACCACTGACCATTGACTTTGTGTAAAATGTGTTGAAAAATAGGCCCTAAAATTTCCTATAAATAGGGATACCAAGAGGGCAAGGAGAACATACCATTCCCCTGTAAATCCCATGTCTTGTTCTCTATAAATCCCTGCATTTTTATAGTGAAATCATTCCTCCTCCAGTGGACGTAGGCTTATTGGCCAAACCACGTTAAAATCGGTGTTTGTGTGTGTGTGTGTGTGTGTGTGATCTTGGGCGGGGACTAAAAATCCCCAACAAGTGGTATCAGAGCCAGGTTCTACCGTGAAACAGAGGCAGAAAACAGATTTGCAGCACCGGCGATCGAGAGGAGAAAGAAAACTGTTCCTGCTACAGTTGCTACAGTATCATCATTGCTGCTACAGTGATCGATACAGTACTACTACAAGCATCGAGTTGGCACAAGACTTCTGTGCGGATTCCAACAGTTCGAGTTTCAACAGATACGGAGTTACAACAGTACAAAGTTGTAACAGTACGAGTGCAAATAGTAGCGCATTTGCACAGTAGCTAAGTTGAAATAGTAGCGCATTGCAACAGTACTAGGTTGCAACAGTTCGAGTGCAACCATAGCTGAGTTGCAACAGTAACAAGTTGCAACAGTGATCCGATTGAAGCAGGCCTTTTTTTTTTTTGGCAGGTTTTCGAGGGGGATAGACAGTTCTTGGCAAACGTAGTGGTGTTCTCAAATTTGTAAGATTTTCTCCTGAAATTGGTGTAAGTACTCTTTCTTACTTATGGAGGCAAACATGAGCAAAATGATTTGTTTAAATGGTACTAACTATCACAAGTGGAAGGGAAAAATGAAAGATCTTCTTTTTGTGAAGAAATTACATCTACCTGTTTTTGCTACTCAAAAACTGGAGAATAAGTCCGAAGAAGAGTGGGCTTTTGAATGCGAACAGGTATGTGGTTTTATTTGACAATAGGTAGAAGATAATGTTTTGAATCATATTCAAAATAAAATACATGCTAGAACTCTATGAATACGCGTCAAGAACTGGGAATAATAAGTTATTCCTACTTAATCAAGCGATGCACCTGAGATACAAGGATGGGAGTTCTATTTCTGACCACTTGAAAGAGTTAACTAGATGCTTTCAGCAACTATCTGACATTGGCGTCAAGTTTGACGATGATATCATGGGTTTATGGCTTTTAAATACTTTGCCTGACTCATGAGAAAATTTTCGTGTTTCTCTAGCTAATTCTGCTCCATGTGGTGTTATGACATGGGAATCTGCAAGAAGCGCAATTCTAAATGAAGAAATGAGGCGACGAGCTCAAGTTGTTACCACATCACAGTCTGAGATTTTGATCTCAGAAAATTGAGGGAGAAGCAAGATCAAAGGACAAGAGAAGAATAATAGAAGCAGGAGTATATCTAAGTCCAGATACAAGAATCTGGAATACAATTATTGTGGCAAGAAAGGTCACATTAAAAGGCAGTGTTACAAGTGGAAAGCCGAGAACAAAACAGAGAATTCTAAGCAGGAGAGAAGAAATGATGAGGGGAATGATTGTGTAGCTGCTACTACTTCAGGCCTTGTTGTGGTCTATGATGAAAATGAAATCAATGTAGCCTCCAATGAGATTGGATGGGTTATTGACAGTGGTGCTTCTTTTCACGTTACCTCGAGGAGGGAGTTTGTCACCTCGTACACTCTTGGTGACTTTGGAGTGTTGAAGATGGATAACGATGGGCTGTCAAAGGTTGTTGGTATCGGATCCGTCTGTTTGGACACCAACAACGGAACAAGATTGATTCTCAAGGACGTTCGACATGTACCAGATATTCGATTGAACTTAATATCAGCCGGAAAGCTTGATGATGATGGGTACTATAGTACCTTTTGCGATGGACAGTGGAAGCTCTCTAAGGGAGCACTTGTGGTTGCCAGAGGGAAGAAATCATCTAACTTGTATGTGATGCAAGCTTCGATTCCTATTAACTCTGTGTACGCAGTTGATGTTGCTGGTTCTTCAGAGTTGTGGCACAGGCAGCTCAGTCACATGAGTGAGAAAGGACTAGGTTGCCTAGTTAAGAAGAATTTGCTTTCAAGGCTCAAAGCTACAAAGATGAGCAAATGTGTTCATTGTCTTGCTGGGAAGCAGCAACGAGTTTCCTTCAAAAGCCATCATTCTTCCAGAAAGCCAGGTGTGCTCGAATTGGTACATTTAGATATATGCGGTCCTATGAAGGTACACACATTTGGTGGTACATTATATTTTGTCACATTTATTGATGATTATTCTAGGAAACTCTGGGTCTATGTTTTGAAAACTAAGGATCAGGTGCTTGACAAGTTTAAAAAATTTCAAGCTTCTGTTGAGCGGCAAACGGAGAAGAAGCTGAAATGTATTCGCACAAACAACGGTGGCGAGTACTGTGGACCTTTCGATGCTTATTGTAAGAAGCAAGGGATCAGACATCAAAGAACTCCTTCGAAGACTCCTCAGCTAAATGGTTTAGCAGAGAGGATGAATAGGACATTGATGGAGAGGGTCAGATGCTTGCTTTCTGAAGCAAAGCTGCCCGATTCCTTCTGGGGTGAAGCGCTATACACAGCAGCCTATGTTATTAACATATCTCCAATTATTGCCTTGAATGCAGATGTTCTTGACAGGTTATGGTATGGAAAAGATGTCTCTTACGATCATTTACGGGTATTTGAGTGCAAAGCGTTTGTACACATACCTAAGGATGAGAGGTCCAAGTTAAACGTCAAGACCAAACAATGCATTTTCATCAGCTATGGGCAGGATTAGTTTGGCTACAGGTTATATGATCCTGTTGCAGAGAAGCTGATTAGAAGTCGTGATGTGGTCTTTATGGAAGACTAAACCATTGAATACATCGACAAAGCCAAATTATCAGACACTCAGAGTTCTGATACTCTGACAGATTTAGATCCAGTTCCTATTTCACATACGCCAAGTGTAGATGGCACCAATGACCATGGTGGTGCTCCAATTGATGTTCAAGATAATCAAGCTGAGGGAGAACATGAAGCTGCTGAAGACATGGATATTTCGTCAGAGGCTGATGATATTCAGCAGGAGGTTCCTACTGAGGAACTAGCAGTTTCATTGAGACGAAGTTCGAGAGATCGTCAACCCTCCACTTGATATTCATCAGATGAGTGCGTATTCCTCACTGACGGGGGAGAACCTGAGAGCTACACAGAGATAACTGAAAATGAAGAGAATGCAGAGTGGATTGCAGCTATGAAGGATGAGATGAAATCCTTACAAGACAACCACACTTTTGAGCTGGTAAGATTACCTAAGGGCAGACAAGCTTTGAAGAATCGGTGGATATATAGGGTGAAGTACGAAGGTGACACTTCACGACTATGATACAAAGCTAGACTTGTCGTGAAAGGCTTTGGTCAAAGAAAATGTGTTGATTTCAAAGAGATATTTTCTCTTGTTGTTAAAATGTCTTCAATCCGAGTTGTATTGGGTTTGGCCTCAAACCTTGATCGGAGGTTGAGTAGATGGATGTGAAGACAGCGTTCCTCCGCGGTGACTTAGAGGAGGAGATATATATGGAGCAGCCAGAAGGGTTTGTTGCTAAAGGTAAAGAGAAGTATGTCTGCAAGCTGAAGAAGAGTCTGTATGGCTTAAAGCAGGCTCCCAGACAGTGGTACAGGAAGTTCGAGCAGTTCATGACCCAATAGGGTTATCGAAAGACTACTTCAAATCACTGTGTGTTTGTGCAGAGATTCTCAGAAGATGATTTCGTCATCTTGCTACTCTATGTTGACGATATGCTTGTTGTTGGAAGAAGCTCTTCAAGGATCAGTCAGCTAAAGAAGGAGCTGAACAAAGTCTTTGCTATGAAAGACTTAGGATCCGCAAGACAGATTCTAGGGATTTCTATCATTCGTGACAGGAGGAATAAGAGGTTATGACTATCTCAGGAGAAGTACATAGAAAAGGTACTTCAACGATTTCACATGGATAAAGCTAAAGTGGTTAGTACACCTTTTGCTACTCATTTTAAGCTTAGTAAGAATCAAGTACCAACAAGTGATGCTGATAAGGAATACATGCAAGATGTTCCTTATGCTTCAACTGTTGGCAGTCTTATGTATGCCATGGTATGCACCAGACCAGACATTGCATATGTAGTTGGTACAGTGAGCCGTTTTTTATCAAATCCAGGAAAAGAACATTGGAATGCAGTGAAGTAGATATTGAGATATCTACATGGTACTTCCAATCTGTGTTTGGGATTTGGCACTGGCAAGCCCGTGCTTGAGGGCTACATTGATTCAGATATGGTTGGTGATATTGACACGAGGAAGTCTACTTCAGGCTACTTGATTACTTTTGTAGGGGGAGCTATGTCATGGCAATCAAAGCTACAGAAGTGTGTTGCCTTGTTTATTGCTGTGACAGAAGCATGCAAAAAGTTATTATGGATAAAGAAGTTCGTAAATGGACTTGGCTTTATGCAGAAGATGTATGCATTATTTTGCGATAGTCAAAGTGCTATACACCTTAGCAAGAATTCTACTTTTCATGGAAGGTCAAAACACATTGATGTTTGGTATCATTGGATACGTGATATTTTGGACTCGAAGTCGTTAGAGCTTGAGAAGATTCATACTGACGATAATAGTTCGGATATGATGACAAAAGCATTACCTCGGAGCAAGTTCGAGAGTTGCAGAGAATTGGCTGGTATGGGCTTTTGCTAAAAGTCCATACGTGAAGAAACCTCCTTCAGTTAATGGGCCTGAAGGGGGAGATTTGTTGGTCTAGGCCCATTTCAGGCGGCCACCATATTCAACGGTGGCGGGCGCAGTAGTCAGCCACCGACTACTGACTTTGTATAAAATGTGTTGAAAAACAGGCCTTAAAATTCCCTATAAATAGGGATACCAAGAGGGCAAGGAGAACAGACCATTCCCCTGTAAATCCCGTGTCTTCTTCTCTGTAAATTCCTGCATTTTTATAGTGAAATCATTCTTCCTCCCGTGGACGTAGGCTTATTGGCCGAACCACATTAAAATCGGTGTTTGTGTGTGTGTGATCTTGGACAGGGACTGAAAATCCCCAACACGAAGCTCCCGCCTATGCAAGGTCTGAGGAAGGGGCGGACCACAAGGGCTTAAAGTACACAGCCTTACCTTGTATTTTGCAAGAGGCTATTTTCATACCTTGAACCCGTGACCTCAAGGTCATACGACGATAACTTTTACTGTTGCGCCAAGCAAAAAAAAACAGCTCACTTAATATAAGAGCTTTTACAAACGACTAAGAAGTCTACAACATGTAGTCCTTAAAGAGATGAATGGTTAGATCTTTCAAAGGTTGAGCCTAAATCATAAAGGAAACGTCCACACACACTGATCTTCCGAGCCAAATCAAAATGTAGCTAACCAAAGTTTGGGTTTAAAATGGGACATGTGGCGTGCTTAGAAGCTTTGTTAAAGAGCCTCAATTTATCATTCTCGATTGAACAAATGTCTCTAGTAGGTGATAGCAAGCAACTCAACATTTTCTTTAAAATATGCTCGGTCACAAGTTTAAGTCATTGTTTAGACCCTTAGCTGGGGATTAGATTCAGAAAAGGGTTATGAGTGATTTACTTTGTAATTCTTTATTTCTATCAAAAGAGAGGGGGAAGGGAATCCATACATATAAATCATTATAAATGTCTGAGATTTGAAGAATTAGAATAGAAAGATGAACGGGTCGAACATGAGAGCAGTCGTGGAGTACAGAATTTCAGAAGATGGAGATGTTCTAGTATTTAGATGGTAAACCTCGCAATCTTGGGTTAGCTTTCTCATTTAATGGAGAATGCGAATGTATCTTTACTTTCGTGCTGTGGATCTATACATATAAATCATTATAAATGTCTCATATTTGAAGGATTAGAATAGAAAAATGAAGTAATCGTGCAGTTTAGAATTTCAGAAGATGGAGATGTTCCAGTATTTAGATGGTGAGCCTCGCAACCTTGGGTTAGCTTTCTCATTTAATGGAGAATGCAAATGTATATTTACTTTCATGTTGTGGATTCAAATTGTATTAAATGAATATGTTGTGACATGGTTGTAATTAGGGATTCTAGGAAGTGATCAGTTTTGTATATTTGTTTTTCAAGTAATGAAAATTATTTGTATTGTTTTTCAGGTGTTTCACGCGCATGCGTTAAATGAACATTTAATTCCGCTTTTTTTATTTCAAAATGAATATCAATTACAAACTATGTTGTAGTAAGTCTATGGAGAAAGTGCACATGATAATACATATTGCCCAACAAATCTTCTTCTGCCATGAAGTCTAGCGTAGTTGGTCTCAGACAACTAGGCTCCTCTCATTATGCTTGGTCGGAGGTCTAAGGCAGAACTTATCCCCTTAATAGGGTGGTTTCATTAGGTTTGCGCTGCCAGCATCTCTCTTGAAATACTCTAGATAGCAGGTTTAAGTTGCAGCTTTTCTTTTATTTGGATATTAAGTTTAGGAGTGTGCAAGTGAGTGTGTTAGTGATTTGCATTGTAATTCTTCAACCAACTGTATTCTAGGAGAGATGCCGAGATGTCGGGCACCAGCTGCACTAGTGTTGCTGACAATTCGGTGCCAGATGAAGCCTTGGAGGTTTGTCAGTAATCGATTCATATTATGTTAGGGTTGCCATACTTTAAAGAAGCTGAAGATGG
The DNA here is from genome assembly GCA_035236585.1 of Warburgia ugandensis. Taxonomy (NCBI): domain Eukaryota; kingdom Viridiplantae; phylum Streptophyta; class Magnoliopsida; order Canellales; family Canellaceae; genus Warburgia; species Warburgia ugandensis. Next base: position 72,122,263 of record CP141134.1, read on the forward strand.
ATTTTATTATCTTTTTTCTTACTTACAAACTAATATGCATATTCATATTCATTTGCAAGTAAGAAGAGAAAATAACAAAAAAAAAAATTCAGCTTCTTTAAAAAAGTTTTACTTGCTAGCTAATACCTAATGCAAAATCCTCTTCTTTTTTTATCCGGACTTGGAATAAGGATGATACCTAATAGAGGAGAATGAAGGAACAAGATTAATGTGGCCAACTCCTAATTGAGATAAGGTCTTGATGATGATGATGTAGCCTTGGAGGTTAACGGAGTTAAAGAGATGAAAAACATGGATTGGTGTTCCGTAAAAGGAGAAAAATCTACCTTGTTATTGGACAAGGATGTATCCTTTTACATCCTCCATATTGCCTCTTAGACTAAGAGTGTGAAGGTTAAAAGTTGGGAAATGGCCCAGTTTCTGCTAATCTAAACCGTTCATCTCCTGGGTCCTGTCTTAGATAGGATGTACACTCAAAATCTCATCCATCGGATCAATCTCGGCCTTGTTTTTGTCAGTTGTAAGGACGGATATCCATTTTGAAAAGAAAAAAAAAAACTTTTATGGAAAGGTTCGGATCAATCGAAAGGTTAAGAGAAGGCCCAGAGGATGAATGGTCTGGATCAAAGAAAACCATTGAGCAAGTGTTTTACACCCGAAAGCTGAAGTTGGGGTTGCTCAAAATCAAAGGCCCAGAATCGTCTGATGGGAAAAAATGCTCCGCCAAGCCAATCCGTCGCAAGGCCTTGCAAGCGAACGGCTCAGATCAATGAACAAGTTCTCATTACTCGTTTTCTGTATACCCATGTATTATGTATGTATGTATATTGTAGCTAGGAAACTTAGTTGATGAAGGGAGAGAAAGATTTTGGGTTTTTCTGCCGAAAACTGGACAGGAAGTATAAGGACTAATTTAGGACCATTCATCTGTGGGCCCTATTGAGTAATACCGAACTTAGCACCTTTGTGATGGATTTTACTGCACTTCGCTGATGGCCAATAATAAACTGATATGAGATGGTTTCCGATTGGTCGGTGGCGATTTGCTTGATTGTTTCAATTCCTGAAATATGATTCAGATTTGTCCGTTTGATGAACAGTCTTATTCCCATGTAACCCATGCACATGTTCCCTTTAAGCAATAGTGGCAATCATGTGCGTCTGTCACATGTTAGGAACACTCTTATAACCGTACGATCTCCACCGACCAAAGTCACAATTGAACCAACGGCTGAGGCGATTTCACATCTACTCTTATTCTCTGTTATTCACACTGTAAAAGCTCTTAATGGTGTTTGTGCATGCACATCTCTCTGTGTGTGGTCCAAAATTGCGGTGATCCAAGCCGATCGTATTCTGGATGACATCTTAGGTTATGTTGGATGATCCTAACCACTAAACCCACAGTGGGAATTGGATGACTAAAAAGTTCAATAGTAGAACAATGATGACCAGCTTTTACATAACGGGTCCCACATTAGGTCGATCCGATCCGTTGCGCAACTTATATGACTGACTGACAAAAATCACGATCCGATGATTCTTGTATCTTAAACGAATATAGCCTTGATCATTGAATGTGGACCCTTTCTTACACAAAGTTTCTAATCGTCAGATTCTATTATCAAAGGTATAAATTTTACAGATGATAGAGGCATCCAATCCGCACAATGTTTGTCCCCTGAGATAAACGGTCATCTTAAAAGAATATGGCCTTGATCATTGAATGTGGACCCTTTCTTACACAAAGTTTCTAATCGTCAGATTCTCATATCAAAGGTATAAATTTTACAGATGCTAGAGGCATCCAATCCGCACAATGTTTGTCCCCTGAGATAAACGGTCAGATCAAAGTAAAGGTTCTGCCCACAGAAGATGAACAGTACGCGGGACACTGCCTCCTCTATACCGATCGACACGGACACACACCCTGGGCAAAACTCCTTTATGACTCACCATTGCTTCCTAAGCCGGTTCGCAACGGCTTACTAGCCGCCGTGTGGTCAAAATCATATCTTTTCTACCTTAATTTACTTATTTACTACGCATTTAAAGGAAAAAATTAAATGAACGGTTGCGCTCGAAAGGTGTCTGTCAAGTGCAAAAGGGGGCGGCACAAGCAACTTGCCATGCGTGGCGCCACCACTTAGCTAAATTTATTAAAAAGATTCTGCCACGTGTAAGAAAAGAAGAGGGTATGGAAAAAGAATGACCTTGAAAACTCCCGGTGAGGTTGCCTTGACGATGGGGTCCACCAGGAGAGCCAATCGTTTTCAGTTTGACCGTTACCGGCTCAGCAGTTTAATCTTTCGTTAATCATTAAAAGGGCAGCTCCGGTGCTTAGCCTACGTGGGTTTGGGGAAGGGCTTATAGTAAGTAGTCTTACTCTGTACCTGTTTTTACATTTTGAACCTATGATCTAAGGTCACGTGCTGGCAACTTCGTTGCGCCAAGACTCCCGCCTATACGTAGTTAATCATTACACTTCTAAATCATGATTAGCAGCTCTTAATTTATGATTAGAAAATTGGCTTTAATCTTGGGAAAGTCGGGTAGTGTCAGCTTAAGACACCCAAATTATGTATAAATAAAAGATATGGCAGTATGCGCTTTAGAGGTAGCAGTTGAAATTCTCGAGCGAAGAGGTGGAAGCTTATTGTGATGATATAGACGTCGTTGAGTTGTCGACTCTGGCCACTAAATTTAATGACTTTTTGATAAAAGATTTCACTTAAATTTAATATCTAATACAATTCGATAACAATAAATCTAATGGTATAGTTAGATTTCTATAAAAAAATAACTAATAGTGAGATATTTAATTGCAAATAATACCATGTTTACTAACCTATGTAATGGTGCACATTAAGTTTCTTCGATCAATTTTAACAATTTAAACTTTAATTTCTTACTAAAAACTTATATACAACTCTTTCTAATATAAATTAGAACATAATAAATAATTCTGAAAAATCACAATAAACTAAAGAAAATTTTAAGTTTAAAACATAAACAAAATACTATTGCTGTTCACACATAGCAATGAGTAGCAAACTTTAAGCTTTTCTTTCGATGTTTTTTTGGATGAAAATTGAAAATATAATACTTGGGTTTTCTAATTCTCAATGTCTTCTATTTAGCATAATCAATTTCAGAGATTTTTGTTGATTTACGAAGAGAAAAATTATAACAAAATCCTCTTGTTCACTGTCGTCCATCGAGAGAAGTAGGGTAGAATGCACCTACTTTTGGCATAGGAAGAGAGTGGAGAAACTTTAAGAAAGGCTCGTTGTCTGTCATTTGCATCTCTGAGTTAGCAAGTTTGTTGGAATGTATTAACAGAGAGAAACAAAGAAGAGTAATGTCGGAATTTTGATAAAACTAATAGGAAAAGAGGTTGAAAAACTAATATAATAGCAATTTTGCAAAACTCATGAAAATTTAATGGCAAATTGGCAAAACTTAGAAAACATTGAACTTTTTTGAAAAAAATACCAAAATATTATAGCATTTTTGCAAAAAGTTATTAATTATTCCCACCTCCTACATTACCCACCCTATTACTCTTGAATCTCATGTTTTCCCAATCATCCACAGATTTGAAGGAACCATTTGTAACGGCAAGTTCAACCGTTCAATCTTAGCTCGGTTTGTGTAATATCCTTAATTTTAAAGATAAAAATAGGAAATTATTAAATAAATTAAAATAAAAATTTATGGATGAAATTATTTCCTGAAAACATAATAATTAGAAAGTGCTCGTCGATACGAATCCAACGCCACCAAGAACGCGAAAAACGGAGCTCAAACGAGGGAGTTATGAGCCGTCAAAGTTGTAAGGGCAAAATGGTCTTTTGACAGAAACGTGTTACACAGGGGTCCAAATTGATAACGGCACCCCTGTCTACACACGTCTCTACCAGTCCGGCGAAATCGCCGGAGAGACGTGGGAAGAGCCGTGTGGGGAAGAGTTTCTCTTCCCAAAGACTCTAAAACCCTATATCTATGCTCCTCTAGGAGCCAAAACGCTCCACTTTGAGCGTTTTCCATGAATGATACGCAAAACCCTAGACCTGAAAAAATCTGAAGTTTCCGGCGAGTGGAGCCCCGGCAACACGAGCAACTCCGGCCAGGTGTAAGGTAAGCCTCAAATCCATGTTTTTCTGTATTTATTAATTAGAAAATTAATTAGAAAACCATTTAAAAATTAGGAAAAAAATCGGATTTTTTGGGGGCTTTGTGCACGCTACTGTTGGAGCGTGATTTCATAGATCAAACGTTGTCCGTTTGGAAATCGCACCGTCCAACTAGTGCAAAAGACACCCAAGAGAAAACCCTTTAAATTTGGGAGTGATCCAACGGTGTAATTGCCCAAAAAACTCAAAAACCAGTACCTAGGGAGGTTTTTAGGAACTTGGGAAAAATCGTTTAAAAACCATGGTTTTTGAGAAAATTAGTGCAAAATGAGGGCATAAATGGATTCTAGAGAGAATTCTGAAGAAAATGGCGCAAAAATCACACAAAACGGAGCTCAGAGCTCGCCGAGGCGACCGGAATCCGGTCGTCTTCTCCGGCGTCGTCAACGGCGTCGGCGCCCTGCGCTGACGCCAGGACGCACTCCATGACGCCCGAGGGACGACGTCATGTGACGTCGTCGTCGCATGCGTGCGTGGCGCCGCGCGCGTGCGGGACAGCCTCGGTGGGCTGTCGCGGTGGGACCGGGACGCGGCGCGTCCTGGCGACCGTGACGCACGCGCGCGTTCCGTGCGGCGTCTGCGACGCCGTGCGTCTTCGTGCGCCAGAGTACGCCGGTGTAAACCGGCGGAAAAGAGGCGCCGCCGGTTTAAACCACCTTATGGTGGTCCGGCAGGCCCCCTTTTAGCGTAGTTTTCACTAAAACTTGATTTTTGGGAGCTAGAGAGGTCCAAATCACGATCCGGAAGAGGCGTTGTGACCGTATTGACGACGCGGACCTAGTTTTAACTTAAAAACTTAGAAATGACCACTTTTTATTTAGAAAAATTTTAAAATAGTGATGTGACATGTACAGGTGCACTTGAATATATCAATTAAAGGGAGTTATTAGCAAGCCAGTGGTCTCACACTGAGGTAGGTGACGACAACTAATGTTTTGCCTTGATTTTAAACCATGTTTTAAACATAGCATCATGTATGATTGTGTTTTAAATTGCGATTTTTATTTACCATGGATTTCATGCGACATTGCGTACAGGATGGTTATTCCAAATTAAATTCTTTTACTGAATAAACTTATTTAAAATGCTTTTACAAGCATGATGTTAATTAGTTATGCTTAATTAGAGATTTATTTCTTATTATATATATAGAAAATGCATGGATTTACATGGAAATGAGTATAGAGGCTTAGTAAATTTGGTCCTTTTATAGGCTAACCCCAGGATGAGGGGCATGTCTTGGGGATTTCAAGCTATAAGTGCTCTTGAGTTTTAGCATATACATATGATTTCCGTGTTTTATATTTGATGACGGGTGCTCTCGCCCTGGGCGTCATGCTAGGAGGGATAGGGCCCGCCACCCACCTTCTGAGATTATGATGTGATGAGTTTGTGATATGATAGACACCTGCCCATAGATGGCATTCGGTAGGGGTTTGGTAACATGGATAGTCCACACTACCGGTCTGAGCCTTTCCATGGGGACAGACGTTAAGTCTCCCGTTATGGTGTCGACGGGGAGCGGCGGTGGTTGATACCCATTGAGGGTTGCCACTGCAGCATGATGGCCCATATTTTTGTTATGTGTGCATGTATGATGAGCATGGTGATAGATGGTATGCCTGGGTGTGACGACACTCAGAGGTTGACTATGTGTACTCCTGATCAGGGATGTTAGTGCGATGTGGTGGGACCCATTACCTTAGGGTGCCCTTATTCTTGTTGTATGCTCCATGTTATTGATTCATGTCATGTTTTAACTCAGTGAACTTTATGTTTTAGCATTTGAAATAAATTGGCATTTATTTGAACATGGCATTATGATATCACTATTTCCACAAATGTTAAACTTTTCATCAATGCTGTTCATTATTTCTTCATTTATAACATTAATTGTCTATGTACCTACACAAGCGATAGCTTGCTGAGGCATTGCTTTGTTTTGCAATGCCTTAGATCTCGAGCGCGACACCAGGAAAGGAAAAGCGGTTGATAAACCTTGAGAGCTGCTGAAGACTAGTTTCCCTATAGTTTTAGACAGAAATGTGAGTCATTAGAATGGATTATCATTTGAATTTCATTATGGACTGCATACTTTATATTTGGATGTGATTTAGATCTTTGGACATATATTGGACATTTATATGGGATGTTATGATGGATAGACCCTGGGCCATATTATTATTGTCTTTTTGACGTTTATTTGATTTAAAATAAAGGCGCCTATTTATTTGACGTTGATTTATACGCGGATTATTTATTTATGTTTAAATTACGTGTACGTCATTTTGAGAAAGGAAAAATTAACACCCGGAGTTTTAAGATAGGTTTAGTAAAATGTTAAATAAATCTTTTCTCATGGGATCCCAAATGCTCTTATTTAAATTGCCATTATAAAAAAAAAAATTGTCTTAAAAATCCGGGGTGTTACAGTTTGGCAAGGACATGGGCAGATTATGGGCGAGATTAATGGATTTCAGTCACCAAAATCCGACAAAGTTTTATTAATGGACCCTTATGAAACGATGTTGATTGTCGTGTTGAGGGTAGCATGGGTTTCAGTCTGAAATTAGATTTTAGGATTCGATTCCAAATGGAGTGGCCCCGGTGCATGAAGCTACCACTTATGCAGGGTCCAGGGAAAGGGCGGACTACAAGGGCCTATAGTAGGCAGCTTAACCTTGCATTTTGTAGTAGGCCGATTCCATGCCTTCAATCCGTGACCTCAAGGTCACATGACAACAACTTTTACAGTTGCGCCAAAGCTCCCCTTCAGAATTCAATTCCAAATGCTGACAATAATTGGAATTAACTCCTGAAACCTAATGTCTTCGAACCATCAGTTTTGAAGATAGAATGGAGTCTAAACAAGTAGATCATCATATTCAAGGTCTTGGTTGCCTTCATCTAAGCACTATTTGAAAGCAAAAGAGGGTAAGGGTTCAGTGGCGCTTCAGATGAGATGACATGGACCAAATCACTGTCAGTGGTGTTTGAACTTGAGATGAGATGAAATAGCATAGAGAGAGAGAGAGATGCAGGTGTAAAGTATATGTGACATATGATTGGTTAAAAAAAGTCAAAATCAGAAAAAATTAGTGAAAATAGCTACTTTTGACATTTTTCTAGCCAATTATATATTATATATACTTTACATTTACATTAAATAGCTAAAATTATATATATATATATATATATATATGAAGGGGAGCCTTAGCACAATGGTAAAAGTTGTCATCACGAGATCAGGGTGTGGAATCAGCCTCTTGCATAATATAAAATAAGGCTACCGACTATAGGCTCTTGTGGTCTGTCCTTTTCTTTGACCCTGCATAGACGGGAGCTTCGTGCACTGAAGCTGCCCTTAGCGGGTAGTTTTGTCTTGCCTTGGCAATTGGTCAGCAATCCTATCTTGGAAATGACTTGTCAAAATATCCTAAACTGGGAATAAACCTTTGGAAAAAGTTGGACACGTAAAAAGCCAACCCCCACCCACCCAACAAAGAAAAAGGTTATGTTCATGTTGTTTGCCCCACTTTGCTTAGACTACACATAAAAAATCATGCCAATGTGATGATTACAAGTATTTTTGTTTCCTTTTCTTGCCAATTTTAAAAAACAATGATTAAGACTTTTAACTAAATGAAAATAAGGCTAAGATCATTCAATTGGCGCTACTTTTGGTGTGTAATGTAAGTAATCTAAGGTAAGGGAGATCGAATGAGGTGAATTTTGGCCAATTACTGGTTTGGAATCTGATCCATGAGATTTTCGGGCTTAGCCGGTACACATAAGATGGGGCCCATAAGATCAATGGTTTGGATCAAGAATAAATCTGTCGTTGCCTGTGTGCTACTGAGCATGAGAATTTATGGAGTAGGTTAAAAGCGCCTCGTCCCTTAACCCAGAGGCCGCCACTGACCATTAAAAAAAAAAAGAATGTGGTTTATGTTCATTAATGACTCTACGAAGCTTAATAGTCTCTCTCTCTCTCTCTCACAGGATGAATATGAATAATACCCGGGCTGTTCCTCTGTTTGTCGAGGAAACATTAATCAGCACGCAAAGCCCATTTGATTGACGATCAGAAGATTGATTTGTTTAGGCCCAACCCACTTGTTTAATGATCCAAAAACTAACCTTTTGGTGGGGTCTTTGGCTTACAATGGTCCAATAAGGATCAAAGTGGGTGCATGCTTCATCAAAGCACAACCTAAAAGGATGGATGATTTAAGTAGGATCCATTTCAATTTCTTTCTGGAGATGTCTTTTTTGAAGGGGAGCCTGGCGCAATGGTTGAATTGTCAGTCATGTGACCTGAGGTCAAGGGTTCAAGACATGAAACAGCCTCTTGCAAAATGTAAGGTAAGACTGCATACTATAGGCTCTTTATAGTCTGCCCCGTCCCTGAACCAGAATATGTGAGACTTCATGCACCAGGCTGCCCATCACATAATCACATAAAAGCTCCATTGAATCCACCTAAATTCTAACCCTATGTCAAGGGCAAGACTTCTGGAAAAACAGCTATTCAAACTTAGCTTGGACGGACAAGGACCACTGCCATGTGAATTGGTGACTGGATCCCCACGTCTGGTCCGGAATAATAATACCAACCTGCTAGTGCCAATTTCACGTTGATTATGTGACAGATCTTGTTCATAAGATCAAACTCTCCTTTTCAGTTTTTTCCATTGTCAGAAAGGGTGGGATATCTGCTCCAAGTTACATTTTACAGCCATGAAGATAATGGAAAAAATATCCCACCCTTTTGATGTTCCAAATTGATTGTAACTTCGAACATCAAAATATACGGTGGCTGTTAACTTCCATAACCAAACAGCTTCAATGAAGTTGTGATCAATGCAACAATACCATTGACCGCATAAGCAGAAGCACCATAAATCATTTCTCCTGCAAGCCTGCATCAACATGTAGCTTAGGGTGGAACTTTAGTATTTGCAGAACATCAATCTTAATAAGATTGGAGAACTGTTTAGAACTCAGATTGGTATTTGAGTTGTGAGATGCTGCAACAAATCCAGATTTTACCCTCCCAAGTCTTGCTTTTTCCATTGACAAATTGATATCAACTGTAAGACGTTGGTTTTGGGGGTGTAATAGGTGCCTCTTCATCATCCCAACTGCTCCCCCAAGTGTTATCCCATCCGTCAGTTATCCTAACTCCACTTTCACTCCATTGGAAACAGGCAGCTCCATGTCAAGTTTCTCATATCCGGAGCTGCTTTTTTGCCAGACCCTGATAACTGTTCAACCTAGACCTATGAGCAACACCGGATATCATCATCATCATCATCATCATCATCAAGACCTTATCCGAATTAGGGGTCGGGCACATGAATCTTATTCCTTTATTCCTCTCTATTAAGTACCATGGTTTCATTTAGTCCAAAAGTTTTTAAATCTTTCCACATTACTTCTATCCACATTCTTTTAAGCCTTCCTCTTATCCTTTTAGAAGCTTCTACTTGCATTGGCTCACTCTTTCTTACTGGTGCCGTTTTCGTTCTCCTTTGGACATGTCCAAACTATCTATGTCTAATCTCCCTCATCTTGTTACCTATTGGTGCTACCCCTAAATTTCCTCTAATATTTTCATTCATAATTCTATCCTTTCTTGTCTTACCACTCATCCATCTTAACATCCTTATTTCTGCAATGCTCATCCTATGAGCATGATGTTCTTTAACTACTCAACACTCTGACCCATAAAGCATGACCGACCTTATGGCCATCATATAGAAATTTTCTTTTAGTTTGAGTGGCACCTACCAATCACACAAACTCCGGATGCACATCTCCATTTGTTCTAACTCGCTTGGATTCTTAAGGTAACCTCCCTCTCAATCTCTCCACTCTTATGAATCATTGATCTTAAGTATCGAAAGTGGTCTTTTATAGGGACTTCTTGGTTATCAATCTTGACTGGCGTTCCACTCATAATCCTCTTCTTGCTAAAATTACATTCCATATATTTTGTCTTATTTCGGCTGATTTTAAATCTTTTAGATTCTAATGCTTCTCTCCATAACTCTAGCTTTATGTTTACACCCTCCCTTGTCTCATCAAGTAAGACTATATCATTTGCAAATAGCATGCACTAGGAAATCTCCATGTGCAAATGTTTTATTAAATCATTCATAACCAAAGTGAAAAAGTATGGGCTCAATGCCAATCCTTGGTGCAATCATACAGTGATAGAAAAATCATCAGTCTCGCCATTAGTAATGTTAACATTTGTTACTGCTCCATCATACATATCTTTAATTATGTTTATATACCCCTGTGAAACCCCTTTCTTGCCCAACACCCTCCATATTAACTCTCTAGAGAAGCTATCATAAGCTTTCTCTAAGTCTATAAAGACCATGTGGAGGTCTTTCCTCCTCTCCCTATATTTCTCTCCCAATTGTCTTAGTAAGAAAATAGCTTCTATAGTAGATCTCCTAGGCATAAAACCAAACTAATTCTGCAATGCACTTGTCTCATGCCATAACCTCTTCTCAATCACTCTTTCAAAAAGTTTCATAGTGTGGCTTATAAGTTTGATCCCTTGATAATTGGTGCAGCTCTGCATGGTAGACCTCTCATTTTCTTTGATTTTATAATCTTATTAAACAACTTGGTTAACCAACCTACTCCAATATCTCTTATATGCTTCCAAACCTCTATTGGTATACCATCGGGCCTCATGGCCTTTCTTTATTACATCTTTTTCAAGGCTTCTTTCATTTCAGGTATTCTAATCCTACATTCATATCTATAATATCCAATGTTATTTTGATTTATGGTATTTTCAATCCATATATTCTCAGAGCCATTGTCATTTAACAAATTTTGAAAGTACGTTTCCCACTTTTATTTGATATCATCATCTTTGACTAATACCCTTTGATCATTATTTCTAATGCACCTAAAATGATCTAAGTCCTTACCCTTCTATTCTCTTACTTTTGTAAGTTTAAACACATCTTTCTCACCTTCTCTTGTTCCTAGTATATTATAAAGATCATCATATGCTGTAAGTTTAGCCTCACTTACTATTCTCTTAGCAACCTTTTTAGCATTCTTATATTGTTTATAGTTTTCATTATTTCTAATCTTTTGCAATGTTTTAAAACATATTCGTTTTTCTTTAATAACTTTTTGTACTGTTTCACTCCACCACCATGTTTTCTTTATTAATTGCCTTTTACCTTTAAATACTCTTACGACATCTTTTACCACTTTTTTAATGAATACTTCTGCTTCACAGTTTCATTTTCCTTCTACTATCAACTTATTTGTGAATGAGGTTATTTTCTCTCCTTTTAAGTTCCTTCATTTAGTTTTTGGATATCTATTAAGTTCATTTCCTTTCTTCCATCTTTTGATATTGATATCCATAATAATTGACCTATGTTGTGAAGTTAAACTCTCACCAGGTATCACCTTACAATCCTTACATATTGATCGTTTAGTATTCCTAAGTAAAAAAATGTCTATTGATCTTTTATGAAATCTACTTTTAAAGGTTATTAAGTATTCATTCCTCTTCTTAAAAAGTGTATTTGCAATGGCTAAGTTATATGACAGTAAAATCAAGGATAGTTGCCCCCATCTCATTTCGTTTGCCTATACCATATCCTCTATGTATTCTATCATATCCTTCTTTTACTTTTCCTACATGGCCATTTAAGTATGATCCTATATAAATATCCCCTCAGTATTGGGAAGTTCTTGCATGACTCCCTCCATATCTTCCCAAAACTATCTCTTGATTATATCTTCTAACTCTACTTGTGGTGCGTATGCACGTATAACATTTATGATTTGCTCTCCTAAAATAAGTTTTATTATTATAATTCTATCATTGCTTTTTTTAACGTCCACAATTTTATCCTTTAATTCTTTATCCACTATTATTTCTACGCAATTTGTATTATTATTCTTTCCTACATACCATAATTTATACCCATTGATTTTTCTAGCTTTAGTCCATTTCCACTTGATTTGTGGGATACAAGTGATATTGACTCTCATACATTTCATCGTGTCTAACTCCAAATTCTTATTGGTCAATGTCCCTATATTCCATGTGGCAATACAAATCTTATGCTTCGGAGATATCCTATTTACCAGTGCCCTTCTCGACCTTCATGACATGAACCCATGTCCACTTTTCACTACACTTGGGTTCTGATGCAACGCATCTCTTCCAAGGGGACGCTCTAGCAACCTTTGCCCATTTTTCACTACACCCAGGATCCAATATAACGTGTCACTTCTAGGAGAACGTCCTAGCAACCCTTGTCCATTTTTCACAGCACTCAGGATCCAATGCAGCGCATCACTTATGGGGAACACCCTATCTTGAGAGAATGTTAGTTTTCGATTCATGTCATGTTAGGGTTGCCATACTTTTAAGAAACTGAAAATGATTTTCATTTCTTCTTTACAAACTAATATACAAATGAATATTCATTTACAAGCAAGAAAGAAATAACAAAATCATTTTTAACTTTTCCCTTGCTGCCTGGCATCTAACGCAAGGGTTTCTATATTTTAAGAAGTTGGAGATGATTTTCATTTTTTCCTTACAAACTAATATACAAATGCACATACATTTGCAAGAAAGAAAGAAATAACAAAATCATCTTCAACTTCTTCCTTGCCGGCTGGCACCTAATGCATGACCCTCCTCCTTTTTCATCCTGGCTTGGGACTGGCATTGGCGTAGTTGAGCAGCACTAGATATATGGGCACGAAAATGATGGAAACACCTGGAAAAGGTGTGAGAGTATCTATGAATCATGGTAAATATATGGTCTCTTCACCAAGATTTGGTAAGAGCGAATCTTGGAAGTTAAGACTGCAGCTATATTCCCAGTCGCCAAAACAATTGCAGTGCCATTAATGATGTCTCCAAGAGAACCCTTAACCTGCAACATCCAATATCTAGTCATAATTCACCTCAATAGTAAGGAAGAAGAACAAAATTCATAGTAAACAAACGGGTTCACAACCTTTGCATAGTTTACAATCTTTAAAATACTACAGATTCTAGTGAGTCCTAATATATCTGATATCTGTGACTGATGAAGTACCAAGTTGGGCTAGGGAGTGGTACATGCAAGCCACTTTTTGAAACAGAAAGGTCACAATTGATCTATCCAGAAAAGTGTTTACATGTGAAAAAGGGATGTGCATGACTACTGAACTCAAGAAGCTTGATATTTATATTACCTTGAGATTCTCACAGTCAAGACATAGCATGCCTAGCTCTTGTACTATATAACCAACGACTGTAGGCAATAATCTAGACATGATTCTGCTAAGAAGTGGGCAGATCCAGTTTTACAGTATCAGATTTTACAACACATTACGGTTCAGAAACCAGAACCGATTTGTCCTGCACCGACATGGTCAGGATACAGTACTAGAACAGACTGTAGACTGTAAGACATAAAAAGATACTATCGTATTAGCTTCATATGAGGTTGAATGGCCCACTAAACTGACGCCTGAAGTAATCCTATGAAGGTGGGTGATATTACATGTCACCCTAGTCGGTAATTTGGAATATATTATCCCAGTAATTCACTTGGAAGAGTGTCCTTCTGTACTAGTTTCATACTGGTGAACAGGATAACCACATTTCACAAGTATGGTGGTCAAGAAGCATCTATGATAGTAATTATATTCCATGAAGGAGATAGGTACACGGAACTTATCCACGAGGGCCACGAATTCAGATTTGTATGCATCTTAGCAAATAATTCTACCTGTTTGAGAAGTTCTAACTTTTTACTAAGAGATAGTTTGCACTTAAAGGCTATTCAGGCCTTTGTGTATTCAAGTTCCTCCCAGGTAATGGGAAAACCATCACCACAATATGGGGCAATCGGGAGACTCGGTCATGTTAGTTTTTGAATTTGGGAGTCATTTTGTATGAAATGACATGAACGATGATTTAGATGATCCTCGTGGCCCTAGTCGCATACTTAAGAATCGAACCAGTGAGCACTAAGCAGGTGTAAATCAATTTGTTCAATTTTCTTTCTCTATTATATCTTGTGTGTGAATGATAGTTCATTGCTGGCTTTTACAATCCAGATGATAGCAAAGGTAGTGGCATCGCCTTCTGACAATGTGGGTGGTGACAGAAGATACCGTTATAAATTTATGGAATGGTATGATTAGAGAGATACTAAGTCTACAAAGAAAAAGCATCGATCCTGGCATTGAGGCCAAGTGACACATTAAGGGGAATAAAAAGAAATGGGAGTCTGTTAGCTATTAGAGCCTATTAAACTGGGTCAAGCCTACCGGATGGTTCCACCAGGGTCAAGAAGGTGCACCTTTATAACACAAATGTAGTATGAGCTCCAAATACTTACCTGATGGCACCAGAAAATTCACATGCTTAATCATAGGGTAGCAGGAATAACTGGACTTCGTACTAAATAAAGAAACTTTTGGGAGACAGATGGAGGCTGGCATAGTATGCTTGAGACTCCTTAACCTAGCTGATGCCTTCCAAGGGCTTCCTGCCATTGACAAATATGAACTGTTGTGTGAGCCATGACAATAGCAGTAACTAGGGAAAAGGAGACCGAGTTCTCTTCCTAGAAAACAACTCATTTTCCAGGTTGTGAAGACTATCTATTGTTGTAGCATGAGAAGAAAAGTAACTCCAACCACAAATCAAAATACAAAGGAAGAAAAGATCCAAACGGTTATTTTAGAAGGCTTATGGGAGCCAAAATGACCTTTTTTTTCATAGCATGATCCTGAACGTTAATATTGTCAATACTTACAGAAAAGCCAAGAAACAAGCTACAATCCAGCTAGAGAACCAGCTACCCACAAACAAGGTCTTGTGAGAAATACGCAGCAAGAATCTTGCATTAGCTTAGAATTGTACCAAAGCACTTTAGTTTTTTCATTATTATTTACTATTTCAAGTGTTTTTTTACTCTATACGACTTCCTGACTCTTGCATCTGCTATATATGTAAATTAAATGTAGCTTTGTCAATCTTTATGTTTCTGCATGACAATTTTGAAAGTGGGAATAGAAGACACCCCTACCCTTAAGATTGCATACTAAGGATGAATAAAGTTTCTATCTAAGATAAATCTATAAATCATCTACAGTTCCAACTGAACAGCTATTATTTTGGTATGTACTATCTAGAGATGGGTAGAAGCAATCTTTGAGGATGGAATCGTTTTCAATCTTCTTCTTAATCTTACTCATAGGAGAGAAAAAATAATCTATTCCCCCTTTTCCCTTCTTGGATTTGGGGAAGCAATATGTGGCAAATACTATTTGCATAACTGGAAGATCTCAGGACTTGAGTTTCCATAGCCGATCCTATCTTTCATGCCATAGTTTGTAAAATTTTGCCTTCCGTTAATAGAATCTGACTCCTGATAGGTTCCCTGCTTCGTATCTGACAACTCATTCGCTCCTTTCTTAGTGTCTGATCCCTCATTCAATACCGCCTCCTTGTCTTTTTCACTCACTGGTGGTTTCTTGCTCACACCATCCTCATCCTTCCTCACTTGAGGAACTTCTTTTGAATCAATTTCCTTACTCGAATTACTCCTTTCCGGATCGTTCACATTTCCAGATTCTGATCGTCCACACAGATCTTCTTCCTTTTTTCCTTTATCAACTCCAGCAGAATCCAGCTTTAACTTCCAATTTGCTTAAGTTTACATTCGACTAGTTTCCATTACTCAAGTTAATCTATCTTTTCGTATCCAGTCTAACATCCGAATCATTCTTCATAACCTAAATGCAGAAGATACCTTGAGTTAAAAAACCCTAGAAAATGAAAATTTACCTTAATTCAAACATCATTTTCCGATCTTTTCCTGCTTATCTCTGCTTCAATGGCAGAGACAGCTGCAATGAGCAGGTACAGGGCAAAAGCTACATATAAAATGCCAATTTCCTTCATCCTTCCAAGATAAGTTCTGATTTTTGTCACATGAAAACTCTAATTCTACCATTTCAGACCCTAAAGCCAGCAGAGATTGAAAGCAGATGAAGAGTATGAATTAATCTACTAGAACTAAGATCAAACCAGTGATCAAACAAAGATCTGGAACTGGATTCGACTGCCAACCTCGGACCGTAGGCAGCGGCAGGCCTCGAGAAAGAAGTTAATCCCAGCCCTTGTCCCAGATTTGTTCATCTTCAGCTAAGAAAAATCGGCAGCGAAAGGAAGGACTGAAGTAAGCTGTCGTTGAAAACGCACTTGGTTATTCAAAAACGCGGTCTTTTACCATTTGCTGAGCCGACAAGGAAGAGCTTTTCTAAATGGTCGCCCGACCAAAACCGTTCATTTTCTGGGTCCAACCTTAAGTGGATTCAGCACCCATCTCATAAAAACGGTCAGCCCCGGATCACAAAGCTCCTGCCTATGCAGGGTTCGGGAAAGAGGGAGACCACAAGGGTCTACAGTCCATGGTCTTACATTGCATTTTTACAAGAGGCTATTTTTACGCCTTGAATCCGTGATCTCAAGGTCATACAACGACAACTTTATATTGCGCCAAGGCTACCTGTAACACCCCGGATTTTTTTTAAGACAAATTTTTTTTTTTAATAATAGTGGCAATTTAATTGAGAGCATTTGGGATCCCATGAGAAAAGATTTATTTAACATTTTTCTAAACCTATCTTAAAACTCCGGGTGTTAATTTTTCTTTCTCAAAATGACGTACATGTAATTTAAACATAAATAAATAATCCGCGTATAAATCAACGTCAAATAAATAGGCGCCTTTATTTTAAATCAAATAAACGTCCAAAAGACAATAATAATATGGCCCAGGGTCTATCCATCATAACATCCCATATAAATGTCCAACATATGTCCAAAGATCTAAATCACATCCCAATATAAAATATGCAGTCCATAATAAAAATCCAAATGATAATCCTGTTTAATGACTCACATCGCTGTCTAATACTATAGAAAAATGGCCTTCAGCAGCTCTCACGGCTTCTCAACAGCCTTGCCTTTCCTGTTATCGGTCTCGAGATCTAAGGCATTGCAAAACAAAGCAATGCCTCAGCAAGCTATCGCTTGTGTAGGTACATAGACAATTAATGTAATAAATGCAAGAAATAATGAACAATACTGATGAAAAATCTAACATTTATGAAGATAGTGATATCATAATGCCATGTTCAATAAATGCCAATTTATTCCATATGCTAAAACATGAAATTCACAGAGTTAAAACATGACATGAATCAATAAAATGGAGCATACATCCATAATAAGGGCACCCTAAGGTAATGGGTCCCACCACATCGCACTAACATCCCTGATCAGGAGTACACATAGTCAACCTCTGAGTGTCGTCACACCCAGGCATACCATCCATAACCATGCTCATCATGCATGCACACATAACAAGAATATGGGCCATCATGCTGCAGTGGCAACCCTCCATGAGTATCAACCACCGCCGCTCTCCATCGACACAATAACGGGAGACTTAGCGTCTGTCCCCATGGAAAGGCTCAGACCGGTAGTGTGGACTATCCATGTTACCAAACCCCTACCGAATGCCATCTATGGGCAGGTGTCTATCATATCACAAACTCATCACATCATAATCTCGGAAGGTGGGTGGCCGGCCCTATCCTTCCTAGCATGACGCCCACCGGGCGAGAGCACCCGTCATCAAATATAAAACACGGAAATCATATGTATATGCTAAAACTCAAGAGCACTTATAGCTTGAAATCCCCAAGACATGCCCCTCATCCTGGGGTTAGCCTATAAAAGGACCAACTACTAAGCCTCTATACTCATTTCCATGTAAATCCATGCATTTTCTATATATATAATAAGAAATAAATCTCTAATTAAGCATAACTAATTAACATCATGCTTGTACAATCATTTTAAATAAGTTTATTCAGTAAAAGAATTCAATTTGGAATAACCATCCTGTACGCAATGTCGCATGAAATCCATGGTAAATAAAAATCACAATTTAAAACACAATCACACATGATGCTATGTTTAAACATGGTTTAAAATCAAGGCAAAACATTAGTTGTCGTCACCTACCTCAGTGTGAGATCACTAGCTTGCTAATAACTCCCTTTAATTGGTATATTCAAGTGCACCTGTACATGTCACATCACTATTTTAAAATTTTTCTAAATAAAAAGTGGTCATTTCTAAGTTTTTAAGTTAAAACTAGGTCCGCGTCGTCAATACGGTCACAACGCCTCTTCCGGATGGTGATTTGGACCTATCTAGCTCCCAAAAATCAAGTTTTAGTGAAAACTACACTAAAATGGGGCCTGCCGGACCACCATAAGGTAGTTTAAACCGGCGGCACCCTTTTCCGCCGGTTTACACCGACGTACACGGGCGCACGAAGACGCACGCCGACGCAGACGTCGTACGAGACGCGCGCATGCGTCACAGTCGCCAGGACGCGCCGCGTCCCGGTCCCACCGCGACAGCCAACCAGCGCACTCTCCGCACGCGCTCGGCGCCGCGCCGCGCGCGGCGACGACGTCATGTGACGTCGTCCTGGCTGCGTCTTGGCGTCGGCGCCTGACGCCAGGCGCCGACGCCGTTGACGACGCCGAAGAAGACGACCGGATTCTGGTCGCCTCCGGCGGAGCTACAGAGCTCCGTTTTGCATGATTTTTGCGCCATTTTCTTCAGAATTCTCTCTAGAATCTATTTATGCCTTCCTTTTGCACTGATTTTTCCAAAAACCATGGTTTTTAAACAATTTTTCTCAAGTTCCTAAAAACATCCCTAGGTACTGGTTTTTGAGTTTTCTGGATAATCCACCGTTGGATCACTCCCAAATTTAAAGGGTATGCTCTGGGGTCTCTTGTGCACTAGTTGGACGGTGCGATTTTCAAACGGTAAGGTTTGATCCGTGAAATCACGCTCCAACAGTAGCGTGCACAAAGCCCCCAAAAATCTGATTTTTTTCCTAATTTTTAAATACTTTCCTAATTAATTTTCTAATTAATAAATACAGAAAAAACACGGATTTGAGGCTTACCTTGTGCCTGGTCGGGTTTGCTCGTGTTGCCGGGGCTCCACTCGCCGGAAACTTCAGATTTTTGCAGGGCTAGGGTTTTGCGTAGCATTCATGGAAAACGCTCAAAGTGGAACGTTTTGGCTCCTAGAGGAGCACAGATATAGGGTTTTAGAGTCTTGGGGAAGAGAAACTCTTCCCCACACGCTTCTTTCCACGTCTCTCCGGCGATTTTTCCGGCACTGGTAGAGACGTGTGGAAGACGGGGGTGCCAGTATCAATTTGAACCCCTGTCTAATACGTCTCTACCAAATGACCAAA
Source organism: Warburgia ugandensis (assembly GCA_035236585.1). Taxonomy (NCBI): domain Eukaryota; kingdom Viridiplantae; phylum Streptophyta; class Magnoliopsida; order Canellales; family Canellaceae; genus Warburgia; species Warburgia ugandensis. The sequence goes on from CP141134.1 coordinate 72,141,824, forward strand.
TTGCCCTTCCAACTTTGACGACTCATAACTCCCTCGTTTGAGCTCCGTTTTTCGCGTTCTTGGCGGCGTTGGATTCATATCGACGAGCACTTTCTAATTCTTATGTTTTCAGGAAAAAAATTTCATCCATAAATTTTTTATTTTAATTTATTTAATAATTTCCTATTTTATCTTAAAATTTAAGGATATTACACTACCCTTCTTCAGTACCCATCTTATGCATTACGAAATTTTGACCCTGTGACTGCTTTATACTCTTACCATTTAATCATTCAATTCTTAATGGGTAATGATATATTTACCTCTTGTTTGTCCCTCAAACGGTAACAAAGGCCGAAAGCTGTTAATATATGCTGCAGTTGGTCATAGATATTATGGAGCCTCTCTTTGTTATGCTTGGTAGCAGTGTAGGATGTTCAAGGTGGCACTTTGCCTTATTAGTGAGATTTCAAGTAGATTTAGGAAGGGACGAAAATAAGGTGCGTTAAACTGAAGTCCTGCCCCGATCACCACACCTATCTGCACTTACTTGGGATGGAGTGCAATAGAAAATAAATGACTCACACCTGTGGTGGAGCAATCTAGTGTAACCTTATAAGAACAACCTGCAAAGCTAAATCCAAGTGCTTATTAGAGTTAAATTAATCAAGTGTCATTTTACTTACCTTTTATTTATTTTATAAATCTAAACCGTTCAACAGGTTAAAAATGGCTTAGATAGTCTAAGTATCAAAATTTAAACTTATCAGATAGTTTATCCAATGTTTCTTTGCCTATGAATTTTAACTTAATATATCTAAAATAAATTGAGATTACAATTTTTAACATAAAAAATGGGATACATTATCTCATACACACAAAATTTTGTATTTGAAGGGGAGTCTTGGTGCAACAATAAAAGTTGTTGTTGTGTGACCTTGAAGTCATAGGTTCAAGATGTAGAAACAACTTCTTACAGAAATACAAAATAAGGTTGCGTACTATAAGCTCTTGTAGTCCGTCCCTTCTTCGAACCCCACGTAGGCTAGAGCCTCATGCACCAGGGCTGCCCTTTACGTAAAATTTTGTATTTAAATCTCTAAGCCATTTTTGATGTGGTGAAATAATTTGATCTAAAAAAACAAAAACAATTTCAAATATATATATATATATAAGTTGCTAATTGTCTTCAAGCTTGATTTAACGAAAATTTTAAAGGGTCCAAGCACTATATATCTAACTAAGATGAGTAGTGGATCACTTGGTCGCAGACAACTCACCCTGTCACAACCACTTTTCTTTATTTTGTTTTCCTTTCCCCCTTGTCTCTTTCACATTCTTTTATTCTCTTCATCCCCAACTCCCATTTTTTCTTCCATTATCTTCTCTGCACATCCCTCCCCACTATCATTTCTTGTGTGTCCGTAAGGTTCAAAAGCAAAAGTTAGTTCCTCCTTTAAAAGAAGAAAAATGCTATCGTGGTGATTGTTAGGCTCTTTCCAGCATTCACCTTGGGAGACCCAAGGGACATCTGATTGACATGATTAAGCCTGTAGTCTGATCGGCCAGTACAATTACGAGCCATCGCTGATTCGTACTTCTTCCCGAGCAAGCAAGTGCACATCTCCAAAAGCTAATTATTAATGTTTCTAATTAGATGCATGTCTTTAGTTTGTTCGAGTTTCTTCTAAATGGAGTTGACTCAATAATAGAGTTGTGGTGCGACTTTGAGGTCATGGAGCCGTGGAAACAACCTTTTACAAAATACAAAACAAAGTTGCGGATTATTAACTCTTGTAGCCCCTCTCTTCCCGAAACCTGCATGGAAACCTACATGTATATAAGAGCTTCGTGAACTAGGGCTGCCTTTTTCTTTAGTTTCTTCAAGTCAATGAAAGTGGTTGACTTATCAAACTTTGCTCTCTCTCTCTCTCTCTCTCTCTCTCTCTCTCTCTCTCTCTCTCTATTATATCTATCATGCAAAACGATTGCACGTCTTATAGTTTTGCATTGGCTCAGCCTAATTTGCATACGTTTTTAGTGATCCAGCCGTTCAGATTCTAGCTGTCCTAGATGGGAAGGTACTAAACATCACATCTATCGGATAGCTATAAGATCTTGCTTTTTAGACCTATGGTGGTTGTAAAATTAACTTGTGACACAAAATAGGCTCAAAACTGTCTATTTCCAACCATAAAACAGTCCAAAATGACAAGGTCTCACAGTCATTCAATAGATGAATGGTTCGTAACATGGACCACCTAGGACAAAGGTGGAGTATTGGACTATTTCTAATGATCCCGTTGAGTCCATGTTGCATATTTGAAACAAGTTGACCTCCTTGCTTCTCTCATAGTATAATAATCTTTGCTCTGAGCCCTCTTTCTCTTTAGTCTACAGAGACAAAATGTAGGACTAGTGCCAATAATTCATCATGAAAGAAAGGACTCACCTAGTCGAGATCACTAACTAATACTAATATAATAGAAAAGAACTGTCTTTTTTGCACACTTTCTCCGGTTCTATTGCTACCAGCCTTATGCAATCAATCAATCAAGCTGAATCAATTGAATAGTTTCAATCACTAAAAAAACAAAGAAAAAAATGAGCCTGGCATGCATGTTTTTTTAATGCAAAGTTCTCTCTCTCTCTCTCTCTCTCTCTCTCTCTCTCTCTCTCTCATGCTGTTTCATTTGAAACTATAATAAAGTTGAAAAGATAAACACTTAGAAAATCTCCTAGGATCATAATTCGGGGATTCATATCGATCTGGTTGCCATGGGACTAATACTATCGATCTACTTTAAAATAATTCTGCAGTTATATTTAATTTTGATTATATTCAGAATTTTCATAATCAATATTTTTTTAATCACAGTTTGACTATCGTTTATCACGTGTATATACGATAATATTTTATCAATTTCATTGCATGTATTTTTATAGCAACAAATTGCATGTGGGTATACATATAGTAAATTAGTGATATTGTCCCCCATTCTCAATCCTCAGAAGGAGTTTACCAAATAAATTGTTTATGTCATCTGCATGGTTGTGAAACTCACAATTCTTCATCAGAATTACTGCAGTTATACTTAAGTTTGATTATACGGCCATGACATACGAGATTAATAGTAAATTCCTGGTTGACTATCATTCATCACCTATATTTACGATAATATTTTTTGAATTTCATTGCATGTATGAGAACTTTCACAAACTATATGTATAGCAACAAATTACATGTGGGTATATATATTATAAATTAGTGATATTGTCCACCTTTCTCGATCCACAAAAGGTTTACCAAATAAAGAGTTACTTGATCTGGTACTACAAAAACTCATCTGAATTATTTGACTTGGTAGCAAATCAGGTTGATAGAGATTTGAACAGTAGATCTCTCAATTCATGCATTGAAGGTGAAAATTTATAATAAAAGTAAAAATTAATAAATTTTTATTAAAATCCCTCTTGAGTACGTGCTTTCTAGTCACCCATAAGTTGCTCTGAGTTGACTCAACTGCTCTGCTTTGGGTCGAATTGAGTTTTCAAGTTTCTAAACTCTAATCATATGAGCTTGGTTAAAGTTCGTTTGTAATGATCAATCAAGCATACTAATAATTTGCAGAAGGCCTTCTGGCTCAGTGCTTGGTAGAAAAAAGTCATCTCCCACATTGTCACTAAGTCTCACGTTAGAGTTTTTGGGTGGTTTACTTTCTAAATTCTTCCTTAATTAGTACCCAAAAAAGAGCAAAACTAAGAGTTTCTCTCATCTTAACCATCCATTTGTAGGCCATTAATCAACGATTAGGATTACTTTGCTGCTGTAATTTTCAACCATGACTCATCTCTGAAAGGACCAGCTGAGGTGAATGTGAATGCAGGGAATAATCTTTGTTTTTGTTAGACCCTAACAGCACTAAGTAGTCAAGTCATTATAATACATTTTAATAATTGCTTTCACAACCATCGAACGTTCCTGCAGATTACGTGCCTTTTCTCTTCTTCTTTAAGAAAAAGCGAAAGAGCAGTTTGTTCTTTAGTAAACACATATTTTAATCCACATCAAATCATGAAAACCCTTATTTTTAATCTAAAGAAAAGCCAATTAGCTAGGTGCAATGTTAGTGATTCTGGAAGGGGACAAATATTAAAATAACAATAAATAATTGCTAATATTTTATCTTCCGAAAAGGCATCTAAGTAGTTGATGAAAATGTGGGTCCATCTGATACATAGATAAGGATTTTAAATAATCAATCGGATTTCTTAACCAAATCAAGGATAGGATAAAAAGGCCACTTGGGCCCTTTGCATTTCAGTGGCCACGCAGACCCTCAACAATGACATTTAGTCGGTAATGAGATCAATCAACGTGGAGGAGGATGATAAGTCCACGTGGTAATCTGACGGTCGGAGATTAAAGAAATGGTCTTCCCAAGGTTGTCTGATAAAGTTCTTCAGAAAATGCTCTTTTTCTAAAGGTTTAGTCAGCCAACGTGTTGGACTGCCATGTATCCCAATTTGAGATCCTTTTCACTGTATATTTTACGAAATCATAGGCTAAATAAGAAGCTTATTTGAGGAGATCCTATTGGCCACTTACTAGTTAGAAGTCCTTGCCAAACGATGGACTTAATGGCCTTGGCTTACCTTGTGGAAGGAAAGAATGGGGCGGTTTGATTAGTGTATATGTTCGGTAAGCCGGTAACGACAGTATGATCTGAACCAAAATTTGCCCTGTAATTAGTTGGTACTCCACTGAGTTGTGCTTAGCTTGCTTCCTTTCTCCTTTTTCTATTATAAAAAGTGCAGGACCGCAGCAGGAATAGTGGAGGTCCATCGTTTCTAGTTTATAAACTCAAAAACTTGACTCAACCTGAAAGTGACTTGTGTCGAGTTAACTCGAAGTAGCTCCTGGGTGACCCAAAAATACTCGAATAACATTTTTAATCATTTTAATTTTTATAAAAACTTCACTATATATACATAAATGCAGCCTAGGTGAATTGGTTAAGATGTCTTATTACACTTTCAAAAGTCATGGTATTCAAATCCTAGCATAAGTAAAGTATTTTTGGTATAACAAGTTGACTCAATGAGTTATTTGATTTGTTGAGTTAAATAATTAGGACGAGTTTTCTCACTTGACTTGTAAGTTTTAGAACTGTGATCATTCTTTTGATGGATTCAATGGAAAAGAATGAATTGCTACCCGATTTGAGGGACACTAGACTTTGATGACATCCTTTGGAACATAGTTTAAAAATTCAAAAACTTTACTCAAGTAAAAATGCAGGCCAAATGGACTAGACTCAATTTGCTACAGACTTGAGTAACTTGGACGAGTTTTTCAAGTTGGCTCGAGAGTTTTAAACTATACTTTGGAGGGAATTTTTTCTTTATTTTTTGTTATTATCACTTGTGCACTTAAATGATAACTTCACTTAGTAGTTAAGATCGAACTTACTAATAAATTGGTTGAACTAGCTCCATCTTTTACTAACTTAGCATAAACATGCATGCATTTAGTCCTTTCAGCTACATATAAGCCATTTCTGTAGACGTGCATATGATTAAGATATAACCTAAAAGCTTAAGTTGACAAGAAGTAAGCCAATATGGTTATATGTTTGACACACCCCCTAATATGACGGCCCCTTTTATTTGGGCTCTTAAACATGGACCATTGACATGGAAGGTCTTAAGATTCAAACCTACAAGTTTCTTGCTCAGGAAGGCTTTGATACCATGTTGAATTACTGTTAGACTTAAAAAGATTAAGCTGATAGGAAGTTGACCAACAATAGTTATATATATATTTCTGTTTGTAAGTCTTGTTGTAAGTATTTCAGCTACTATCTTGAAGGGGAGCCTTGGCGCAATAGTAAAATTGTAATCATGTGACCTTGAGGTCACAGGTTCAAGACATGAAAATAACCTCTTATAAAATATAAGATAAAACTGCATACTATTAACCAGTGTAGTCTGCCCCTTCTCCAAACCTTACATTCACGGAAGCTTAGTGCAGCGAGGCAGCCTCCCCAATCTCTGAATTCCCCGACTTTGGGAGACTCAGACCGACTAAAAGGAAAGAAGACAGATACCTTAATAAAATAAAGTATGCCCAAATCAAATTATACCTACACGACACCCAACCCTAACTCACTTTCAACACATCTACGTGTTTATGTGCTGGTTTTTGCCATTTTATATACTCGAATAAAATCCAACAAACAAGACATAAAGCAACAAACTTATTTAGCAAGTTTTCAACGGGTTGACGTGTTAGACCGCTGGTTTTAACCATTTTAATTAATTTAATACATATTAATTTATGTTCATGTAGACATTAGGGACAAAACTTACAATAATCAATCCAATTTTACGTTCAAAACACGTTAGAAAATGTCATTTTGAATTCTCCTCAATGAAACCAATCAGGCAAAAAGAAAATGACTCTAACTCGACAAAATTAGAGAAAAAAAGCCAGCTCGCCATGCATAGGTGAGAGCTTCATGCACCGGGGCTGCCCCTGCCTTTTATGCTAAAAGGCCAATGTCAAGCTAGCATGATTCTAAGATAAGAATGTTAATTTATTGGATTCTTTACATTTCACAATGAGAATGCAAGTTCTTGGGTTCTAACCATGTCAATTACATTGTTTTTACGCCTAACAAAAGTTTATTAAAAGGCGCTTGCATAATCAGAATGTGCATTCTTAAACAGTTGTATTAAAATATCGTGATTTTCAAGAAGAGATCTAGCTTAGTAACATAAGGGGAGCCTGAGTGCAACGATAGAGTTGTTGTCGTCTGACCTTGAGGTCCACGGGTTCAAGGCATGGAAAAAGTCTCTTGTAAAATGCAAGATATGACTGCGTACTATTGACCCTTGCAGTCCACCCCCTTCCCCTGACCTTGCATGCATAGGAGCTTAATGTACGGAGGCTGCCCTTTTAGTGTTACACATAGTAAATTAAGATCAAACAACGTGGTTCGGCTAAGTCTAGCATACATCCACGAGAGAAGGAGGGATAATAATCCACTACAGAAGAGAGATGTACAACCAATGCCTACAACCCTATTCCTATTTATAAAGATCAGAGGGAAGCTTAAAAGTGTTATACATGAATACAAACTCTGTCTTCTTATCCTTATCTGATTAGGACTCTTAATCAGATTAAATTATCTACATTTAACGGACTTTTTTTTTTCTTGGTAGAAGTCTTCGAGTGGATTTATGGAGATGGACATCATCATTTAGATCTAGCTTAGTAACATTAATATGAAAAATGCATCTTCATAGTAGCTCCTTCACTCTCATCAATTAACTACTAATATTATTGTTTTAACATGCATGTCTATTTTAGAATGACAAATTTCACTCTTTTTTCTATCTTGATCAACTCTCTCGCCCTTTCTTTTCCTCCTGTAAAATAATACTATCATAGAAAGGGGTAGTCAATGCAAAAGAGAGAACTTTTGTGCTACAAGCACATTACTTTAACCTATCTATTTTTCCATTTTAATTAACAACTACTTAATGATAATTTACTCATATATTTATTTACAGATGTCTGAAAGGGAGCCTTGGCGTAATGATAAAAGTTGTCGTCTTGTGACCTTGAAGTCACGGGTTCAAGGCGAGGAACCCTCTTGCAAATGCAAGGTCAGGTTGTGTACTTTAGGCCCTTGTAGTCTGCCCCTTTCTTGAATCCTGTACAGGACAGGAGCTTTGTGCACTGAAGCTGCCCTTTATATTTATAGATGTCTAGCTCACAATGAAATTCTAGTGATTAGACATGTGGATGTTGAGTTCCTCTGAACTTCCTAACGATTATGAAACAAATGAGAAGTCACAAAAAATAGAGCTTCTATTGCTCAAACACAGAAACATATTAGCGAAGAAAGTTAAGAATAAGGAAATTTATATGCACAAAACATCAACATTAAATATGATTAAGATGCATAAAACATCTACTTTTTCATGAAAACAAAACATCGATGCGAATGCAATGCAAAGAGCCCACTGGTAACAACACTTCTTCTAAAAATATATGCCTCCAGTAAATTTTTTGTTACAAGCATAGAATTACAAAGCAAATCACTCACGTACACTTCTAAACCTAATTCTTGCTCCAAGGAAAAAATAATGCTTGAAATCTATGACCAAACATATTTCTAAGGAGATGTTGAGCTATTTACAACCAACTGTGATAGACATTTTTTGGCTTTCTAGTAAATTGAAGCTAGAAGGTGAGCCTTGGGTTACGGTAGAGTCGTGTGACCTTGAGATCATAGGTTTAAGGTGTGAAAATAGCTTCTTGAAAAATGCAAAGTAAGGCTGAGTACTATTTACTCTTGTGGTCCGCCCTTTTTTTTAAAAGTGGGAGTTTTGTGCAGGGGCTGCCCCTTTTTAGTAAATTGAAGCTAGTAAATGCATTGGCACAAAAAATGGGTTATTTAATCAGGTGGCAAAACCTTTTTGATTACATGATCTTCCTATAGAATTCTTCTGCGAGCTACCATTTACGAATCACTTGTCCCATATTTCTGGTTAGAATCATCTAACGAAGAATTGATCTCTGGCAAACGACCTATCTAAGACGTCCAAGCAAGAAATCAACGGCCTAGATCACCGAACATCTAGGCCACTGTAGCTATAAATATCCATTGTGCATCTCTTTTGGACTAATCCTTTGTACTCTATAACATACCCTCTGGGCTCAAAGCATTCTTCCAAAAGTGCAACCCGACCGATTCAAAAGACTCAGTGATCCACTCAGTAACGTACGAAACAAAAGAGGGGTAATTTCGTCTAGTTTCCGTACAGCCAGCCCGAGATGAACAATAACCAAAGCGACCGCAAAATCATCCTGAGCGGGTCGGTCGCAGTGGGGCAGTTTGAACGGTTCGACGACGTCAACGTCTAAGGCGGTTAAGTTCCCGTTACGGAGGTTACGAATCTTGCGAAATCGACATTTTCGCCGTTAAATCTTAACGGCAAACTTCCAACATCCGGAATTGACTAAAACAACCTCGAACAATTTTGACCGAATTTCCCAAACTGCCCTCACCTGAGGAGATGCTCTGCTAACATTTTCAGAGACAGGTGGAGAGGCTCTGCTTATAATTATGTCGTGGCCAATTTTGCTCGACCGTTTTGAAAGACCTGACCGTTGCATGGTTTGACTGAAAATCAGAAGTGGCCAATTGGGGCCCACCAATATGCATCTTTTTCCTAAAGCAGCTTTTGCCTCGTTTTCCGATATTTAGTGCACCCTCTCCCAAATACCTGACTTCACCCCCAACCGTCAACTGCCAATGGCTTTTGTGATTTTGTTAGTATTTTTTACCGAAGCTGACATTTACATGGGCATAGCCCTAGAAAAGGAAGTGTGAAATCAAGGAGAGAAAGAGCATAGGATCCCTTTTGCTTTAAATTTGCATTGCAATTTCCCTTGGTACTTTAAAGGTTTATATGTCCATGCTCTCTCTCTCTCTCTCTCTCTCTCTCTCTCTCTCTCTCTCTCTCTCTCTCTCTCTCTCTCTCTCTCATTTTGTTAATTTTTGATGTTATTCATTTGTCCAGTAGATAATTGAGGTTTATAATGAGCTGGTTCTTTTTGTGTCAAAGCCAAATGCACACACATCCATGCTCCGAAACTGCTCCTTAAGCTGATCAAGTTGCTAATCGCTTTGGTCACTTGAATCCTGCTTATTCTATTGCATTGGAGAATTCATATGCTGTCTCACATAAACTCCTCCATAGTTTTTCCCCTAATGTGAGACAGAGGAACATAATGGCCATCCTCGAACCCTAGTCATCTAACTGACAGACTCCTCTTTTTTCCACTATGCTTGAATTGATGAGGTTTTTACTTGTAGGATATAAGTTGTTATGCTTATATTATGTCTAGATTAATTTGATCCTCCAATACAATTCTCAATGAAAATGATTAGAGATCTTCTTTTTCATCATTTTTTGTTTTTCGTTTCATTTATTAAGGTACTTGTCAGATGTGTTCTTTGGATGTTACTTAATGCTAGAAGATTAAAATGGACTTTATTAAGCAAGCCATTGTCTAGATTGATTGATGTTATGGAAGAATATTGCACCCTACATAGGTGCTGTCAAATAAGCACTAGCTTTGGCATCCACATGGGATCTTTCATATTCTAGTGTTTTGGAGCCTTGCTCAGGTCCTACTTATCTTTTATGATTAGTTTCATGCTTCAAAAGTAGAAAGATGCTAGCCTTAGTAGTCACAGTTGCATTATTTCATGGTACTATAGGCTACTCCTTGAATCTCCTAACTCATTTTTTGCAAACTTTATGTCTCTTCACCTATTCAAAGTCAATAGCATTATCCCCCCTTAAATTTGCACCACCTTTCCAGAAGAGGCTGAATTGGACAATAGTTTTACCAGGACATGTGGCTCTCATTGGAAGGTGCAATAGCTTGTTGCTTTACACTTGTCATCATTGCCGCTGATGGGTAAAATCTTCCCCTTCATATTAAAATTGTGCTTTTGATTGCACTTTAACATAGTAATCATAATTAGTGCCACTTCAACCTCTGTGATTTGAGATTTCTATTCCCGTAAGAACTAAGACATTAACTAGTTAATCAGTCAAAGAATCTTAATCAAACAACGCTCTATCTCAACACCTTTCGGCATTACTGCCAAGAGTAGCTTGCCAGAGAGCCTCTCATGGCAGATGTTTCTTGTTGCTAGATACTCGTTTCAGGTTGAGTCACCCACGTTGTCTGATATGCAATTAAGAGGCTTAGCATCAGGGATACACGTTGGGGAAAGCTTATATTTGGTAGTCCGGATTCCTAGACAAGTGTATGAACTTTGCCAAAAGCACATAACGGCAAGAATGCTTAGAGGACTGATCTATTCAACCCATCAATCACAAGTCCGAAATCTGGATATACTGCTGAAAATATATGTAAAATATCTCTCCTATCCTTCTTAAAGTCTGAATTCCTATAAAGGCTTAAACAAAACCTCGAAGAGGCCCAAGGAAAAAGAAGCCAACTGAGAAAGATCAATGGCCTCATAAAATTCTCTCTCTCTCTCTCTCTCTCTCTCTCTCTCTCTCTCTCTCTCTCTCTCTCTCTCCATAAATATATGAAATCAACTACTGCTAATTCTAGTATCAAGGGCAGCCTTAGTGCATGAAGCTTTTGGGGAAGGGAGCGGACCACAAGGGCTTAAAGTACATAGCCTTACATTGCATTTTGCAAGAGGCTATTTTCACGTCTTGAACCTGTGACCTCAAAGTCACACGACAACAACTTTTACCATTGTGACAAGGCTTCCCTTCCCTAATTCTAGTATAGAGAGTTCTAAATAATAACAATTATAAAACTAACAATACCAATAGTAATAGTAATAAGAAGAAGAAGAAGCCCAAAAATATGATAAACAATAGCAACAATATAAAAAAAATAGTATATTTGCTTTACCAACCAAAGTTTGTGAATTCCAGTCAGCTTACCCATAAATTTTAAAATAGGAAAAGCAAAATATGATAAACATTAGAACCACCTGAACAACAACAAAAAGAAGGTGTTCATTAAGTCGAAACTCTGAGGGAAATTATTGGTGCCATTTCCGTAATATTCCCCATATTTTTAAGCATGAAAATTTGAAGCTCAAAGGACCAACATTGCATTTCGGCTATTCCAAAGGGTATTTTAGTCAATATGCTAATTAAGCTTAAATACGAAATAGTAATTTGCGATAGTTTAATGGCAAGAATCCCGTGATCGGAGAGATTCCAAATCTCTATGCTGGTTTCGCTCTATAAATACCTAGCCGGTCGGTTACATTTCCTTTCCCTCTCCTCTCTCGCTCTCTCGCTGTCTCTTCGTCTCCTTCCTCCATTCTCTTCTCGTTTCCTCTCATTAGCTCCTGCAGGTCCCTCTTCTCTCCTCTCTTCTCCAGCTCTTCCTTTCAATTTTCGTCTCGACGCTCGGTCGGAGGTGGAGTTTCTCCTGCGAAGGATCGGTAAGCTTTTCCATTTCATGCTTCTTACGTTACAGATCATGCAGTTCGCTTCCATTTTCGCCCTTATATCTCTTACATAACATCGGAGGTCAAAGATAACTCTGCATGCGAACTGAATCGCCCAGAGAAAGATCGTAGGTTTTAATTGCATGCGTTTCTACTAGAATTAGCTGCTAGAATCTATTTATTTTTCCTTTATTGTTTATTTTAAGAAGATTTGGGCTTCTGTTTGAAGATTCTTTCCCAAACGGTCATTGGATCAGAGAATTTTCTTCTAAGAAATACATCGCATTCAAGAAAGAAGTATTAAAAATTTTATAAAAAGGCTTTTTTCTCCGAGATAGTGTCAAAGTATCCCCATGTATGCCCAATATATCACGAAAAATTGCAACTTTCATCTTACGATTTGATTTTCCTTAATTTTCTCTTTTTCTTCACTTATTTATCTAGATTTTTCCGAAATAAAAAAGAGATTCCGTAGGAATTGTATTCCACGATCGCCGTTACCCGAAGACGGTTTAAAAGTACTTGTGCGTCTTTATCTGAGCGCTGCTACTTCTGAAAACATGGTAGATTTTACCGTACATGCTTTTGGTGTAAATAAACAGAAAAAATCTAAGTATTTTTCTCCAGGGCATGATAGAGATGTCTCCTTTGCGAAGTTCTTCGCCGGTCTGGGAGGGAGTGGAAACTTGAGGTGGTTTAAAGCTCTACGAGCAAATGAACGGATCTGGCGGACATCGAGGTATAGGAAATGACCAAAATAGGCTTTCCTTGGGTGGAAATTTTTGGTGTTGATGGAAGCATTTTGGTCATTTGAGTTGTGGGCCATTTATGGCCGGTGCATGCACTGGAAGACGTGGCTGAAACCTCTTCGTGGATTTCGGAGGGGAAGTCCGGCAGGTCTCGAATACCAAATTAGGTTATATGCATAGAGAAGCAGGTAGGACCCAGCTTTTTCTCTGGTTTTTCTGAAGAGCCCACCGTTTCCAGTAATAAGTAGCCTGCGTGTTACCTGATTAGATACTCCTGTCTGTCCTGGGGAGGAACTCCTGCATGCTACGAGTAGCAGCAGTTGAGAAACGGTAACTTGCATAGCAGAAAGTCGAAACGTGGCTGTAGGGCTTTTCGTTGTGGTCGGTCGACCACTATCTAAGAGAAGGAACAAGCTGTTGAAAGTACAATCTGGGATTCTCTTTGTTGATCTGAACAGTTCAACTGATGAGTCCCACTTTATATTACGCCATGCCCTAGGTAAAACTTCTTCTGAGCACCATCCTGCGGCTCACTTACGGTCGATCTAGAATGTTCAGAGGAGGCTTATGCATAGATCATTGGATCCTATCATGACTAAGATGAGACCCTGTATGGTTTAATTGGATCACCCCTATTAGTACTTTCGGTTGCCGGTTAATTCCTTATTGTCAGGATGAATACCATATGCATACTTTCCGACTGGGGTAGTCCGCTGGCATAGGATCTTGATCTTAGATAGGGCAACTCCGTTCTAGTTTGCAGGGTCGACAGTACATATGCACAGGGTTTTGTGCTACCGGGGTTATTGAACCATGGCCACAGCCAGATGACCTAGTGGAAATCTGGCGATCTTATCTCCAAGATAAGACTAGGCCCGCAAACGAAGGATAACCTAGGAGATAAATTCCTTTTATCAATGGCTAGGATCAGCCGATGAGTCTGGATGGTGCATATGGGCCAGACCTTGGTATCCATGTGATCTGGCGATCATGTCTTCTATACCTGAATTTATTACAGTATTTTTGGGAAGAAAATTGAGACAGATAATTTATTTTTATCAAGAAAAATATTAAGAAAAAAAGAACTTACTTGCTGAATGGAGAAGTGAGCCATGTGGCTTTTTCTTTTCTTCAGATACAGAAGAAGGGGCTTACAACCAGCCTTGGGGATGAATAGAAGGGCTTTCCCAATTTCTTTTTTCCTGAAATACATTGTAATATCCAAGAAATCCTCTGGTCCACTTCTTATCCTAAAAAATTTTCAATTGTGAGGATGGCCCAATTCTCACAAAGAATTCTTCTTGCTTTTATTCAAACGGGATATTCCTCCCTTCTCAGTCTACGAGATCTTGGCTGCGTCTCGTCTAGCTGATGATAGTGATATGTCTACATAACGAGAACACATGTTTTTCCGTGCATCTTTTCTTTTTCTCTATTACAGTGACTTATAACTGAAAGCCGTTGTATTCCTCTCAGTGTGTACAGCCATAATTACAAAGTTATCATGATAGTCTGGTAAATAATTAGATATTTTGGGAAATTTCTGGAAAAAAAGGGAGAAAGAAAGCATGATTAGGATGGGAATTGAATTTCTAACTTCAATTTGAAGCTAAATTTACAAATAATAATTTGGAAATGTTACAAATTTTCATGAATTTTGTGTGTACTTGGCGCTTGGTTGGCAAAGCTTGACATAATCTTTACAGAATTGTATTGGATCGTCCATATAATCATATATGGAAATAATCCGACAGAATGATGTAAATACTTTAACTAATACCGGCTTAACGAGGTTTGTATGATCCCTCATGTAACCATGTATGGAAATAATGAGATGTAATCACATAGTGTTTAATTGGTGCCGGTTGGCAAGGGTTTGTGTAATCTAGTTTATGTGGTTATGTATAGGATTAATCTAGTTTATATGATTATAAATTGGATTACATAAAACCTTGCCAAGCTTACACTAATAATTTAGTTACGCAATTACGTTGAACTTTTAGTAGTAGTATATAAGTTCCTCAGAAGCTGGAAAAAGTATAAGTGCTAGTAATAGTAGAAGAGAAATAACAAAAAAGAATTGAGGAGGAGAAGAATCAAGAGGTATATGAATTACACAAACCTTGTCAACCAGGCACAAAAATTTGTGTTAAATTTGACAAATTTTTACGAGAACTTGCTTATGAACTCAAGAATCCTTTTTTTTATTTTTAATTCAAAGTGGGAACTTTTTCAGATGAATCTTCAATTATTTGGAGACTTTTTTTAAAGACTTCTCTTACTCGTATAAGAATATTATTTTTGCACGCTGTGGTGAGATTCCAGTAGTTAAAAGGAAGACGCATCATCTTAGGTACATATGTGTGTCCAGATTGGAAAACGAGACTTTGTTATTCCCGAAATGGGGCACTGGGAGCTGTCGACGTAGAATACCGCAGACCTCCCAACTTGTGGACGACGGTATTGGTAAATATTTACTTGTTTGGTGCAAGGGAACCACTCTCAGCGTGCATATTGCTTTTCCTTAACACGTAGGTTTTGGCCTTACTTTGTGCGTGTCCGACAGAACCCCTGCCATCTCTTTCCAACTTTTGCCATTTCAACGCCCTCTAACCTTTCCTTTTCACATGGCCCGGTTGAAACCCATTAAACTATCCTACTTCCCTTGAATATTATGTTAGTTTTTGTCGCCGTTTCAACTTCTGTTTTAGCTGGAACTTCTACATTGGCTGTCAGCACAAAGTCATTTCTTGTGTCTGGAAATTTAAGTTCCACCGACCAAATCAAGTTTTAACTTACACCTGGTGAATGGGTAGTATGTAGTTTTTCTTCGGTTGAGAAGGCACAAGAGAGGACACTTCTCACGAGCAGAGATTTGGTTGCAGGAGGTGTTTCTTTTCTTGGGTCTTTTTGGTTCGTCTTCTTTCTTGGATGTGGATCTTTTCTTGTCCTAGCTGAAGGTCAGAACTACGGACTATTGGCTTATAAGATAAATAGTGTAGTGGTCATAACTCCTCTGCGTGTACACGTCGTGACCAGTACAACACCCCAGCATCCACTCATTGGTCTGGCGGCAAGGCTCTGAATGAAAGTGGGCTAGCTAAAAGATGGCATCTCTCCCTCTCAAGAAAGACAAACACAATTAGGAAGTTGGAACCCTCTACTGACTTCCGTTCATTTTATTCATGCACTGTAATTTAGCTCTTTACCATGCAATATAACTTAGCTCTTTCGGGGTTATTGTTTTTCGTCTAATGTTGGCCAGGTACAACGACAAGCAGCTTCGGGCCTGTGACAGAAGATTCTCCTTCTTGTGCCACTATGGTTAAGAAAAAGGAAGAAATTGGTTTCTCCTAGTTAAAACTTTCAGTATTTTTTTTCAAATGCGGACATGGTCAAGTTCGAGCACTTAGCCAATCTGGTTAAGAGCTGTGTCTCACAGCCAAAGGTTGTGTTCGAGATCCTCTCACCATTCAATGGAAATGGCCTATGAGTAAGATGTCCATGTGTCGGTGTAGGTCCTGTCTGATCCTACCTTGACGGTGAGTCGATATAGTTAGCGTGTCCTATCAGGGCCTCCAACATGTTTCCAACATCGTTTTAGCTCTACGGCATATAAAAGGGAGGAGACGACAAAGAAGACTAGAGGAATAATACGCTGAAGCTACAACATGCTAATTTAGTTGCTTGGATAGGTTCAATAGGCTGACTCGGTAGTTATAGTATGGCTAAATGAGCTATCACTCATCAAGTTTTTATATCAGCTTGGGTGTTGTCAGTTGAACTCTAGCTATGGTCAGTGTCGCACCTGACTCAGCTGATTAAGACCCCACTGAAGACCATATGCATTGAGCCATGTAGGTGGAGTCATCACAGACAACCTATTAGATATTAAAGTGGTTCTGTATCTTTCTTTAAGGCCTTACAGTTATAATATGAATTGCATATCAAATGATTTCCAAAAGAACTACTCCAGGCTGGGTATCGGTTAGCACGACACATGTAACTCATGATCGTACCTAAAACCTACTAGTGCAATTTATAAATGATTACTCAAATTGCATAATGTGGAGTTCTTGGCAATTCTAAAGTCAGTTGAATCAGTTTAATGGAGTTCCTTTGTGATCATCACGGGATCGGTATGAATGAGAACTGTTTCTGTCATTATCGTTATCAAAAGAGTTACCTTATGGACAATGAATTTACTTGTAAAGTTGCCACCTTTTGTCTATCGATTTCATGTAATTAATTTGATAAATCCACCATCTTTTACTAAGTATGATGGGAATTTACTGACTACAGGAAATTAGTAAATATCATTGGCAAAATATAAATCGCTGCCTGAGATACGTCATTTCCCGCTAGCGAAAGCAACGGGATGTATTTAAAAACATGAGAGAGGGGGGCCCACAGATTTCACGGAATCACTGACGTTAATTTTCCATTGTATTGTATTACATGGAGCTTTATTTAATCAGCACATCAACTTTTGAATGAATTTTGTTTAGTAATATCTTTCTACTAAGTTGGTTGAAGTAGGTTATGAACGGAACATAATTATTCAAAGGAACTATAATACGCTGTTCCTATCTAGTAAGTGGATCACGAGGGCGTTATGTTTTCTGTTTCTTTTTTGCCTTTGTGGTGGGCCAATTAACTTATTGGGAGCACCCATCTCTCATGGTAGAATCCGGATGGGACCCATGCGAAATTCAGGGGATTATACAACCTTCATGTTGGATTTGTTAAGCGAAGAGCCGCAAGCCATCTTCCTTATTTTTGGGCTTTTTCCTTTTATGTCTTGCGCACTTTTCCTATATCAAGAACACTAAAACAAATACCTAACAAGGTGTTGTTTGTGTTTGGCAGGAAAAGAATTGACGCTGTTGGATCCAAGAGGCCTCTAATCAAGTGAAAGGCAGGTATTCTTTCCAGGTAATAATCAAATCTGTTAGGAACATATATAGTTTCTTAGGAGCTGTTTGGAAGAGAAGAACAAACCACAGATGCAGTTATCCATGGATGGTAATTCTTTTTCCTGCTATTTTCAGCCTTATTAAGTAGATAAAATTGTTGAAGCATAGATAAAATAGACCTAGAAGCTTGGCTGTTTGTTCTCAAATAATTTTATCTATGCTGTATGGCTGCAATATGAGAAAATTCAATATCTAAGAATAACTTAACCCCATGGATTGTTATTTCTATGCCAAACAGCCCCTTTCAGGTATCTTATAATTCCGAAAAGTCTATCAACCCTGTCTTTTATTTTTTATGTATGTTTTCTACGAATGGTACCTGTAGCTTCGTGACGGCCTAGAAAACTAGACTTTGTAATGGGTTACAATTCAACTAGGAGTGGCGGTGGAAACACCTTCCAGGTTTGAGAGAAAAAGAAAGCATAGACGATGCTACGCTTCTTTAGTTTTGATCATGGTATGGAAGAAATACCGGCCAAGTTAGGACTTAGGGACATCAAGAAGATCCCTTTCTCTCTTGGCATATGACTTTCTAAAGGTGTTTGTTTCCTAGAAAAACTTTCTGGCTGTCTTTTTTTTACCCACAAGCTAGGGTTCTTGTTTGTCAATATTTATCATTGCAGTACAGCTAAAAATCTTTGGTTTTCCATTACAAAACTTCCTCCCCGCTTCCTTTGTCCTCACAGTTTCTTCATTGATTTGCAGAGAGTCGACTCAGGTAACTCGTCCGACTTGAATCAGTAGCAAAATTACCCACTCAACGAATTGACTCGCTGCATCACAAAACTCTTTTAAGTTGGGTTGAGTTTTGAAATTAGATCACATGAGGCCTTCAGAATTATAGCAACTCATTCGATCCATCTCAGCTAGCATTTATCATTTTACATTGAAGTGAAAAGGCGAAGTTATATATAGAGCTAATTGAACGAATTTTACTATAGAAACCCACTCCAGTTACATGAGTCGAGTCACTTCAAGTTAATTCCGACTCACCCCGATCTTGTCCTCTACTGTTGGGGTTCTGATGTAAATTGGGGCTCAAATGATTACCGTAGAAAGATCCAAGTTCTAGTCTTCAAAAGAAAGACAAAAAAAAGGAAGAAAAAGGAAAAGAAAAGAAAAGCCTTGTCAAGATATTACCAAGAAAGTGCGAAGGACCTTCTTCCGCCGTACGTATTCCACTGGAAGGAACTGCGAAACTCTTACAAGGATGCAGCGTGTGCTTAGACCTAAACTAGCTCTTAAGAACACAAATTACAATAGATTAAACAGTAACTGTGAAGGAGTCTAAGCACCCACTGCCGACAAACACTAATCTTTTGGCACAAGCAATGGGTTCCATACCGCATGTCAGGCACAAGAGAGCCAACTCCATCACATACGCCAATCACTTTTATGTATGATTGGCTTGCGTCTCCAGCACTCTTGAATTAATTAGTTCCCCTCTCCCTATCCCAAGCGCGCGTCCAAGCAACCACTTTTGTTGGAGCCCAACTTTACATGACAGGACTTGTACTTGTAATTACTACAGCCTTGAATGTCTAATTCATCAAACGCTTGGATGATTCCGGTATTTAGAATTAAAACGTTGTTTATCAAAATTTCTAGCCCGTTGCTTTCTATGTAATGCTTTTTCCACACGAAATGCGTAGAATCTACACGCATTTTGACTTACTAAACATCCAAAGCAGAAACAATCACATAAATAAATGAGTCTGAACATGTAAAGGCGGGCTCCAGGAAAAGTTCCCTTTGACGCCCCTCATTTAGTCGTCCAATTAGCGTTCCTTTCCTATTATTCTTGCACTTTACCTTCTTTGTTTCTTCGTGCTCCAACGGGTGAGGCTGGGAACCATACGAGTTTCCTCGAACATGCTGTAAAAGTGAGTAAACAATGTGAACATGGTGATGTAAACTAGTCGGCCATTCTTGAACTACATTACTAATCAGATGATCTTTACAGTTTCATTGGCGAACTTGGACTTATTATAGACGATTTATCTTCTTTTTCACTGGCATTTCCAACCCATTGGGCCGAAGGCTCTGTTGTCAAATCGGTGCCATTTTTTCCTTATAATTTCTTGGACAAAAGCCCGTAATTTCTATTTATACTACTATTTTCTTCGGGCAATACGCTACACGCTGGTCGGCGCTATTGAGCGATAAGCGAAATCAACCAACATGCAGGTTTTCTCAGACATAGCCAAGCTCTATCCAGCAATGGGAATTCAGCGCCTGCTAGCAGCACAACAGAGACTGGAAGGCAGATCAAAAGCACGATGTGATGCTAGTGGAGATTGGTTGGATGTGGCTAAACCACCAAATCGTTGCGAGTTGCCGGAGATCAAGGAATGTGACCGTGTCGCTCCCGAAGCTACTAGCCCCGCTGAGGACTACGCCAAATGGACTGTAAGTTCTTATGTAGAAACATCTATATATGAAGTCATTGGGCAAGATCTTATCCAGTTATTGTATACGTTTGGAACAGTTGGGCTCAAATTACTCTACGTATTGGTGCAATTGAAACTTAGTTGAATGTCACATTATGGAACAAATTATATGCTCGAGATTTACCCTTAATCACCACTTACTTGCATCTTTAAAGCTAAGAATAGGTTTTGGTGTTTACTTTTCTGTATCTGAATAAGAATGCCTGCTTTGCTCTGCTCTTGGGTGTTGGATCCATGCAGATGAGACACCCTTCAGCATTGAGGATGTTTGACAGGATGATGAATGCAGCAAAAGGGAAAAGGCTCGTTGTGTTCTTAGATTACGACGGAACCCTTTCGCCGATAGTAGACGATCCGGATCAGGCTTTCATGTCGAATGCGGTAAGAATAGATTACTTGCTCAAAACAACCTAAACGCCCTGATGATTTCTCACTTCAGCGTGACGAAAGGGGCTATTGTTTCTTGTCTACAGGAAAATTTCATTGTAATCAGTTAATTGCAAGAATTTACTGCAAACTCCTCACAGTCCGTTTCTTCTTCTCATATTTGAAATTGACACCATATGCAGATGCGTTCAGCAGTTCGTGAAGTTGCACGGTATTTTCCAACAGCTATTATTAGTGGGAGGTGCCGAGACAAGGTACTATAAGATAGATTCTATAATTTTGGTTGAATTACAAACTCACACTAATAGATCTATTAGGAGGAATGCTAAGCTGACCATGCTCTGAGGTGGGGTACAGTGATCATATTTTGTGGAGGACACCTTTTCATGATTGGAATCATTTATCTTATTCTTCCAACTTTAATTTTCTTATAGATCAAAATCATATGGTATGAATGGTCTAGCTTGTAAGAATTGTTTGTTGTTCATAAAGTTTCAAATTTATCCCTTTTTAAGCACATTTTATTAGACGTTAGAATCATTCAAATCACATGATTTTTAATCTAAAGGATATTTAATTTTGGAACAATGAGATGAATAGTTAAGATCATCCGAATGTAGGCTACATCTCTCTACTGTTTATCTCTAATATTATTTATCTTTGTTCTCTTTAAAAAGATATTTTCTTATTTTTTCTATATTCGCTACTTTATTTTGCCTTAAATTTAGGTAACTGGTCTCCTCCTTATCCTGCTTTCCTCCATGGTCTATATCATGCAATTCCACACGAGGAATGATAAACTGACATCACTATAATTGTGGTCTAGCAATCATAATTTATAGAACCCACCTCTAAATGATTTGACTCATTCCTCTTGTTGCTTCAGATTTAGCTATCTTATAGATAAAAAAGCATGAGGTCTAGATGATTCTATATTACAATACATCTGAAAAGTTGTGGTTAAAAATGGATAGTCTGAAAATTTTATAAACAATATACAATTTTCGTAGTGGATAGAATCATTCAAACCACATGAATTATTGGCCCATAAAAAACCTAAAGTTGGAACGATGAGATGAACAATTTAGATTATTAAAAAAGTAGGCGCGCACAAAATGTGATTGCTTGTTGATTAATGAAGGCCAAATTTTTATTTTTTGTAGGTATTCAAGTTTGTACAGTTGGCCGACGTGTACTACGCAGGAAGCCATGGTATGGATATAATGTCTCCACTTCAGTCCGTGTCATATGGTGATGCCAAGTTTCAAACAAGAGCAGTTGATAATAAGGTTAGCACTGCATAGTTGTATCACATAACTGCATGCCATCAGGTTTATGCAATTAAACCATATCATTTCTATGTAACCAGTAAGGGATAATCTGGCATAATTGCATAAAACAGATCATATGAGCCTTGCTATTCAGGCTCTTGAGACCAAGTTTACCGATTGGCTTAAGTTAAAATGAATTCTCATAATGATCCTGATACCTCACTAATACTTTTTGTTTACTTGCTTTAAGCAAATGAAACAAATTGGAGATTAGACTAGTTCTATGATACACTCCAACACTTTCTTTGAGGTATATATTTCAAGTGATTACATTTCTTGCATCTAATGCAGTTGTTACATTGCAGGGGAATGAAGCTGTCCTCTTCCAACCTGCACAAGAATTCTTACCAATGATTGAGGAGGTAGCAAAGAAGAACTAGAACGTACTATGTTCATCTAAGAATACTAAAAAATTGTGGCTGCTTCGCTGATTTCCTTTGCCATGGTTGCTTCTGTTGTGTTTTCTCTTCAGATTGGCAAGGTGTTGCAGGAAAAAACTAAGGAAATAGCTGGTGTAATGGTAGAAAACAATAAGTTTTGCCTATCTGTTCATTACCGGCGTGTAGAAGAGGAGGTGCGCATTTTCAATTGAGCCTTAACAACTATAAGATGTCAAAATCGCTAATTAGGAGACAAACAACCACCAATCAAGCTAGTAATGGACCTCCGTAAAAGAGCTGCTGAAAGCAGACGTCCATCCGTATGTATGACGATCAAACCAGTCATGTGCTTGGCCTGTCTAAAGGTTGGCCGTGTCCCAGAAATCTTGTCCATCAAATGGTGATACATTGATACCACTAGCGGTTGTAGAATGGACGCCTTGGCGACGTTAACTAACTTTACTGGTGGCTGATAAATGGACACCTAAAGAAAGCTAAATCAATCTTCTATGATCATGAGTTGAAATTAACCAAAATGACGGTTAAGATCGTCTAAAATGAAGATTAATTATAGCAGAAGCCGTCCGATGGAACCTCTACTAATTAGTTAAGTTCTCTGCCTTATTGGCTAATGGAGATCAAACCGTCCGATTAAGCCACAGCTGCTAGATTGAGATGGGGTAAAGAGACAGAATAAACATACAATTAGTCATAACAATGATGTACTTGTGGAATGCAGGACTGGAACGCGGTGGAAGAAATTGTGGCGGAGGTCGTAACCAAGTACCCTCGTCTTCACATAACGAGGGGCAGAAAGGTAAAATCGGTCTCCTACATGTTTTCTTTTCATCTTTTGCTTTCGGCCCACCACTATAAACCTTTAGGGGGTTGAAATGGGTCCATGTAGTGGGCCATGATGTAGCTGTTACACCTATCTCATGGCCACAACCATTATCTCAATGGGCTTTTCGTGAATTCAGATTTGGAGATTCATTCTCCACTCGGAGGCATTGATCCGATGGCTAGGATCTTTGATCTGTTTGAATTTTGCCCTCGATTAGTATGTCCCGATTCAATTCTCTGACATTATGACTGGCGTGTTTTCATGAGCAGGTGATTGAGGTGCGGCCATCCATTAAGTGGGACAAAGGCCATGCCTTGGAATATTTACTTGAGACTCTAGGGTACGGAAGCGCCAACGACGTCCTTCCGCTGTACATAGGAGACGATCGGACGGATGAAGATGCTTTCAAGGTATTTGATCCGAACGATCTTCATCAGCCACTCAGTTCTTTAACGGGGCTCTCCCTCAGATCTCCTAATAACTATCTTAATTCACACCAATTTCTGATTAACTATCTTAATTACTTGAAATTTCTAATACGTAGGTGCTGAAAAGTAGGGGACAAGGATATCCAATAATTGTCTCTTCAATTCCTAGAGAGACCAAGGCTTCCTACTCGCTGAGGGACCCATCCGATGTGTTATCTTTCCTCTTGCGTCTTGCCAGATGGAGGAGAAACTCTTCCACCAGTAACTTGCTTTAAGTTAGTACAGTTTTTTTCCCCTGCATATGTGCATATATCTATACATCTATACATATAGACAGAGAGGAGAAGAAAAAGGAACATAGAGATGCTAGTTTTGGAGTAGGTGCTGCTCTGAGAGCAATTTTGCGAGCTCTTGCGAGATTACTTGGTGTAACTAAGCTTTTTCCCGTGACTGAGAAGCCCACCTGTAACTAAGCGCTCTCGTTACAGACAACTATTATGGATATATTAGAATTATATTTAATGTTAGACAGATGGTTGCTTTTTAATCCTTTTGCAGACAATTATTACTAACTACTTGCCCTAAATGCTCAGGAATGGAAAGCAAATCATAGTGTGAGGTAATTCATTTTTCATTAAACTAAAATTTTAGAATAATGATTTCTTTTTTTGTGGTGTTGTTGTTTGTTAATGTTACTGCATATATGTGTGTGTGTGTGTGTGTGTGTGTACTATAAAAAGATGTGTAGAAACAAGTAAATATATAAAATTAAATGAACCACAAAATAGATTTGCTTCAATTCTTCACTTATAAGAAGACCATTTAAGAGTTCACTTGTTAGGCTCAAAGCCTTAGATAACGGAGGAGCTAAAGTAGGAGAAGTCTAACTTGGTAAAGTAGGAGAAGTCACATCTTCTTCTTCTTTTTTCTGATACAAGTGAAAAATTACACAGTAAATTGCAGTGAACTCGAACCCATCACCAATTGTATTCCAGAGGAGATTCTTGAGTTTTCGAGGACTAATTGCTAGACATTAGTCGGCAAGAGAAGTTACTTATAATTTCAGAGTTTGCTAAGGAGAAGACATATTTTTGCACATAGGCAACAGATATTTTCTGGGACGACATGTGCTAGTCGGTATGATCAAAATCATTGGTTTGGAAGATGATGACAAGCTATTGTTTTTTTTCTTGATTGGACATTCTTACACCTTTGATCTAAAAATTCTATTCAGGATTTGGCTTGGAAATAGTGAACTATTGATTTTTATTTATTTTTAACTATAAATTGCCAATGGATTATCCATTTGGCATTGGACCAAAGGCTCGCTTTTCATAACGTGCAAGTTTATCGGTTGGTAATCTAAATTTAAAACTATTAGAGCAACGATGACAGGAATAAATAAGGTACGCACTTTTTTAAAAAAGAAGCGGATCTTGGCACAATGGTAAAAGTTGTCGTGATGTGACCTTGAGATCACAGGTTCAAGGCGTATAAACAGCCTCTTGTAAAAATAAAAATAAAAGGTAAAGCTGCATACTATAAGCCCTTGTAGTATGCCCCTTTCCTAGATCCCACATAGGTAGGAGCTTCGTACACCAGAACTGTCCATACTTTTTTTTAAAAGTAAAAAAGGGAGGAAAAGGACTTCCTGACCTTCTCTAATAAGGAAGGAATTTTCTTTCTAGCTTACCCTTTCAATTTGCTGCATGTCAGAAGTATGGAGAGTTGGCTGCCTTATCTTTTGCCTTAGTATGACATGATTCAAACTATTAAGAGATGGGCACTTTCTCCCTTGAGGCAGCGAGGCGTCTTTGGGGGCCCAAAAGATCAAATCCAATAATCTGACAGCAGATGACAAGCCCACCCAGTAATCTAACGCTAATTTTGTTTCGATTGAATGCCGCTAAACTTCTCATCCACGATACTTTGTTAGGGGTTTTTAAGGAAAAGGTACGAGCATTGGTTTTTGTTAGGCCACATCTTGTACATGAGCTATCTATTTGCAGTGGGACCAAAACTTCATGGGTCTCGTAGTGATGGTCTGCGACTTTCAACGGTAAGGATATATTCATAGATTGTTTCCCGTCAATCAAAACGTGTCTTACTCTCCTAGTCAAATGTCCCATGTCTAGTAGTATGGTAGCCCAATACCTTCATTTTTGCATGGCCGGGCCCTACCTTTCGATGATTGGACCCGTTCATCTCATGCTCCGTCGTGAATTATTTAAAAGGAAAAAAAATACAATAATAAGCCTCGCATGCAAACAAATGTTTTGAGACCTATTTAGACCCCTGTTTATAAAATAAAAAATAAAAAAATTACAATTTATTTCTTGTGATAAAAAAATGCACTTTTTTTAGAAGACATAATTATACACTTTACGTACTCTTTTAACAGGTCCTTAGCGCAATAGTAGAGTTGTCATTATGTGACTTTGAGGTCACATGTTCAAGGTATAGAAAGAGCCTCTTACAAAGTATAAGATAAGGCTGCGTACTATTAACCTTTTCTGTTTCTTTCCCAAACCCAACATACACAGGAGCTTTATGCACCGGAACTGCCCTTTTTTACATACTCTTCGAACAATTATATATCTAAGGTAGGAACAATTATATATCTAAGGTAGGAGCAACGAGATGAACAGTTTATCCATCTAAGACGGCTGCCTCAAGGGAAGTCCTCTAAATGGCCTTCGGCCAAGCATTCCTCGTACAACAAATCCTAAACCAACAGACCTAATGGGCCCAGAGGTCGCTGACCTAAACCATACATCTTCTGGGTCACATCCCGTGTAGATGATTTCGCCAAGAAATGCTTCTTTTCCAAATTGTAGAAAGCAAGGAAATTGTTTTGGAGAGCTATGCGGCAAACCCAAAGTTCCAGTTCACTTATGCGACCAAAACTAGAAGCCTGGATTCAGTGGGCCAAAACTACATCTTGTCGATTCCTCCTAGGATACCCTCGCCCCACAAAGTTCTTCTCCAGTGGATCATGCAACCGTTTATTCTTTTGGTTTACAGTTACTAAGTTTCAGAGTGTAAGGAACAAAAGAAATGGCCAGCTTAGATTAAAGACTTACGATTAGCAAGACCTCAGGAAAAATAGAGACTCAGCCAAGGATGATTCACTGTAGAATTCAGAACCGTCATCACTGACCCCATTGAATATCCACGATGGACAAAAACTTCTAGATTCCCGAAAAATCCATAAACCGTGGAATCTAATCTAATACTGTGGGTCTGTCTAACTTTCCACCTGAAAGAAAGGTAAAAAGAAAGAAAGAAAAAAGAGGGAAGATTGCATCTCACCAAAGGATAAAAACCATGAAATCAACATATAAGTTCAATTATGTCTTGACTCATGGCCCCACAGGACTCAATGATCCTAACTAATATTCTATACCTATTCAGATAAATGCTATTCGGGGCGGCTCAATGGTTGGATCACTGAACAAGTGGACTCCACTTATACATGTAGATTTACATACCCATACAAAAATGTATTTGGGAACAAAATAACGCATCCACAGCATGCATACACAACTTTGCAATTTGCTTTTCGTCCAAACACAAGGATCTAGAATTTGTCCAAAAATGGATTTTTCAGGCCGTTAATCAGACCAACATAGGAATACAGATGAATGGATTTTACCGGCACAAGTCAGGGCAGAAAACACTTAGCTTACTAAGGTCCTGTAAGTTCAAACATGGTAAGTAAATGCAAAACTAGCCTGCTAGTCTGTTCTGTCACCAAGCTGTAAATAACACAACATCTTCCTAGAACATTTCAAGGAAAGAGTACAGAAGTGAAAATTGACAAGGTCTAAGCTCTAAATGCCTGAGCTTACTGTTGAATCAAAATCAGCCATTCACTTTTGTGGAAGGCTTTGTTTACACACAGAATATACTGTGACCACGAATACCAACTAATTTTGCTGTGACAGATATATCACCCTAGTTAAAGTTGCTCCAGAAGATAGATGAAAGTGGCTGCAGACTGCATCAAAAAGCCACTTTTTTCTCACCTTAATTATTTCTTACTTCTCAGGGGATTCAGCCTGTCGCGTAGGTAATAGAGCTTTGCCCTCCTCACTTTCTGTTTGTCTATTATTTTGACTTCCTTTATGTTGGGAGAATATCTGTCAACACCGCCAGTTTGGCAATTAAAAAAATAATAAATCCAACCAATTTAGATATAAATCAGACCCATAAGAAAATAAACGTAATTGTAAACAGCAAGTGCGTATTTGGCATTGACTAGTTTCTTCAATTTATAACCATATTGTTTTTCTGAGATTCCCAGAGATCCAATCTTAATATGCACCTCTAAAACTAGGGAGTTCCATTCCTTTTTATGGTAAATGGAAGAAACTACCTTGTTTCTTCCACAAACCACAACTAGGGAAGAAAATATGAAGAGTGGACGACAAAGGACAAACTAGGGAGAAGCAAAGAAGAGAAAAATGGATTAAGCAAATTTGAAACTGTCACCACTACAATTCAGCAAGGATGCCATGCCTCTAACAATTCTTTCAATTGACAGATCACCAACTTGGATCATTTTCCCAAGGATAAGATGAAGTCTTAACCCAATAATTACAAGTTCGTAACTTCAAACAAGAGAAGATTTCAGAAGTGCTCCTCAACCACTATCACCCAGGCCCTGGCATGTGTTGCAACCAAATCCACCAAAATGGTAATGTCTGCTTCTTGTCACAGACATGGCTCATTTGATCATGTCTTAGGTCCAACTGGCAGACAATTTCCATGTGCGCCACCACTAACCTTCATTTCTAACTAGTCATGCCACCTGTCATTCACAGACAAAGAAGCAGCCAGGTTTCTTCCCTTTATCCTCGCCTCCCCACTACTGACTATTGATACCTAAGACGAATTTGCGATTATTAAGTTCACATCCATACACAAAGAAAGGGCATGTTTCTTTCCCAGAATGACCCTCAACAGTACATCTACCACTGACACTTCAAAGGGCCCGAGTTCTGCTCAAACCTTTGGTTATTTGACTATTGTGCTAGCCTGCTAGCACACTTTTTTCCCTTTCAAGAGATAAAAACAAATACTTCACGTGAACAAGATTTGCTTCCAGTGTCATTCACACAAGAAAAGAGTATATTTCTCACTGAAGACACCGTCACTAGACTCATTACAACTACTTGCACTTCACATGATGGAGGGATCAGAAGTTCTGTTGAAACTGCCCAACCACTATGATGGGTCTGTCTATATGAATTTCAACTACAATTTCCAGTAATGAGGAGAAAAAATCGATGTAGTGTTTATTTCACTCTGGAATTTCCACAGTACAATTCTAATTCCAGAATTCAGATATAGTAGTAAAAGAAGAGCATAAACCACCAGGCCTTCCCTGAAGTTCCCACTGTGCCTCCACTTCCTAGAGACCAGCCTTTTCCCTGTGTTTTCCCCCCTTTCTACAGTTCCTCCTCACTTCCCCTTTAACCTCCTCCCCTAACTGTCTAACAAACTGATTCTTCTAAGCCATTCTCTCACAGACACATGTCACATCTCCCTCCCTGTGACACGTGTTTCTCTTCTAGAATAGGTGTGACGTATGGGTGGTGTATCATTACCCTCCCCTATTAGTTTCACCTTGTCCTCAAGGTGAAAGATGGAAACTGGGCATCTAAAACAGAATATAGCTCCCAAGTATTGTCACATTCAGGTAGATCTTGGTATTTAACCAAAACCTCCCTCCGGCCATTCAGTAAAACTCTGATCTGTCTGATAGCTTCCGGTTGAACAATAGGTTCCAGTTCCTCTGTTAAACTAGAAGGCAAAGGCTAGGCATGGGAAGGGTTTGACAAGGACTATTTAAGTTGGGAAACATAGAAAACAGGATGAATTCTGGTAGTAGCTGACAACTCCAAACAGTATGCCACTTCTCCCACCCATTCCAACACCGGGAAAGACCATAGAACCTGGGACTCAACTTCTCATTTGGCCTCCTTGCCGATCACTTGAACTTAAAAGGTTGTAATTTGAGGAAAACCAGTGCGCCAACTTCAAACTGAACATCTCTACGCTTCTTGTCCACCTAAGATTTCATCCTAGGTTGGGCAGTTAATAAGTGATCTTTCAACTCTTGCAAGATAACATTCCTGTCCATCAGTTATTGACTGCTTCCACAACCGAGCCTTCATTAGTGAGGCGTAGTAAGACAAGTGGCTCACGACCATAAAAGGCCTTGAATGGGCTCATTCCAATAGCACTATGATAGGTGGTATTAAACCAGAATTCGGCTCAAGGAATCCACTTAGGCCATTGCTTAGGATGACAGGAAGTGAAACAACGTAGGTACGTCTCCAAGCAACGGTTGACAACTTCTATTTGCCCATCTGTTTGTGGGTGATAGGCAGTGCTCATCTTTAGGATCGTTCCTGCTAGTTTGAATAATTCTATCCAAAACTGGCTGATAAAGAGGCGGTCGCGATTGGATACTATTGAGCAGGGATATCCATGTTGTCTAACTATTTCCTTAGAAAAGAGGGTAGCAACGTCCTGAGCAATAAATGGATGCCCCAAGCTAAGGAAATGGCTATATTTGGTAAGACGGTCCACCATGACGAGAATTGTATCCACCCCTTGTGACTTGGGTAATCCTCCAATAAAATCCATTGATAGGTCATCCCAAACTTGGTCAGGGATGGGTAAGGGCTGAAGAAATCCCCTAGGTTTCAGTGAATGATATTTATTTCTTTGACAAACATCCCAAGTGGCAATGAATTGCCGTATATCCCTTCTCATTCCCTCCCAAAACACCACACTAGAGAGCCTCTTGAACGTTCGGAAGAACCCAAGATGTCCACGAGTCGGGGCAGAGTGAAATTCTGTAAGCAAGGTGGGAATTAGAGGGGAAGATTTTGGAAAGACTGGCCTGCCCTGAAAGAGTAGGCATCCATTCCTCAATGAAAAACCAGTATGACTGTTGGGATCGGCCAGGAGGTCTTGTATAATGAATTTGAGTCGATCTTCCTGCTGAACTTCCTCCTCCAATCCTGATAGTCCCTCACAATGGACAGTAGAGAGAGCCATCAAGTCGCCATGCGTAGCCACTTCAGAATTTCTGTAACAATTTTCTGGACGTGTAGAAGAGTGAACAGAGGCTTCAACCTCAGCTTTCCTAGAAAGAGCATCAGCTTTTCGGTTCTAACTTCCTGGCTTGTATTGGATTTCAAAATCAAACCCAATGAGTTTGATCAACCATTTCTACTGTTCATGATTAAGCACGCATTTATCTAATAGGAATTGGAGGCTCTTCTGATCTGTTCGGATTATGAAGTGCCTACCCAATAGATAGTGACGCCATTTCTATATAGATAATACAATAGCCATGAGTTCTCTTTAGTAGACTGACTTAGATTGTGATTGGAGGGCGAGAGCTTGGGTAAAGAAAGCAATTGGCCTTCCCTCTTACATGAGTACAGCTCTAAGTCCCTTTCCAGAGGCATCAGTTTCCAGAACAAACAGTTTATTGAAATTAGGAATGGCCAACACGGTAATGGTAGTCATAGCTTGTTTCAATGTGTCGAACGCAACTTACGCCTCGGGACTCCATTTGAAACCATCTTTCTTCAGTAGGTGAGTAAGTGGCTCTGCAATCAATCCATAGTGCTGGACAAACATGCGGTAGAGTATCTCGTAAGGCCTAAGAAACCTCGCAGCGCTCGAACGTCTTGTGGTACTGGCCAGTTAAGCATGCATTCTATTTTTGAGTTATCAACCGCTACCCCGCGCGCAGATATCACATGGCCGAGGTACTCAAGTGTAGGTTGAGCAAATAGACATTTCTTTTTCATGCATTTCCAAAATCTGTAGAACAATGTTTAGGAGTTCCAAGAGCAGATTTATATTAGCACTATAAACCAAGATGTCATCAAAGAAAACCAGAACGAACTTACGGAGGTGCAAGCGGAAGATGTCGTTCATGAGGGATTGGAAGGTGGATGGAGCGTTGGTCAGGCCAAAGGGCATGACCATAAACTCATAATGGCCTTCATGCATTTTAAAGGCGGTCTTGGCAATATCTTCCTCTTTGATACGGAATTGATAGAAGCCAGACCTGAGATCTAATTTGGAGAAAACAATAGCCCCGCCCAACTCGTCCAGTAACTCATCAATCGTCGGAATGAGAAACTTATTGGGGACAATGATATTGTTTAAGGCCCTATAATCTACACAGAATTGTCAATTGCCGTCCTTTTCTTAACCAATAATAATGGGCTCAAGTAGGGACTAGTGCTGCGATGAATGATACCGGCATCCAATAATTTCTTGATGATTCTTTCAATTTCATTCTTCTAGCAATGGGGGTACCGGTATGGTCGGATATTAGAAGGTTGAGCATCATCCCGAATCCAAATGGCGTGATCGTGAGTGCGACTTGCTGACAACTACAGGGGCTGGTCAAAAATGTGTGAAAACTGCATCAAGATAGGTGTCACCCGTGGATGATCCATGGATTCCTAAGGCGTAGTGTCGACTTGTAGTCCTTGGTATTCGATCATGAAGCTATCATGGGCACTAGGTAGGAGTCGCTGTATGGACTTGAGAGAAAGCGAGGACCACGCCAGGGAAGAGTCACTGCGGAGCGTGACTCACCTACCTTGCACTAAGAATTGCATGGTGAGATTCCAGTAATTAGCTGAAACTTCCCCGAGAGTCTGTAGCCATGCCATGCCGAGAACAATATCGGTTCCGCTCAAGTCGAAGAGGTGGAAATGATGATGAATCACAACCCCAAGTAGGCGAAGGATTAGATCTCGGCAAACCCCCAATCCCTTGACTCAGTATCCATCCCCAACTAGGACACCGAAAGTCTTGGTGGTGGTCACTGGCAACTGTAACTTGGCGACCAATTCCCAGGCGGTGAAATTGTGGGATGCTCCCGTGTTGACCAAGACCACCACCTCCCATTGCCCTAGATACCCCTTTATCTTCATGATGGCAGCCACAGATATCCCCACGGTCACCTACATCAAGAGCTAGAAATGGACTGTATTGTCTTCGCGAGATGGGACTTCGTTGGTAGCCGGAGGTGTTGCAGGCTCAGTTTCCTCATCATCCTCTGCCAATAACAACACCTGAAGCTGATGGTTCTTGCATCTATGGCCTGGAGAGTACTCATTGCACCGAAAACACAACTCGAGCGATCATTTGTGCTAGAGCTCGCGTTATGATAGCCGCCGGTAAGGATCACGTCGGCCTGAAGGAGGTTCGAAGGCGCGGGCGGGCCCCTCGCCCCAGAAATCAGCCTCCTTCGTTGTCTCTATCGACCTGGTTAGGGTTGGAGTGAAATTACGAAGTTGCCCTTGTTGAGCTGTTTCAGAGAAAGGGCTCTGCCCGAGGCATTGTGGGTTGCTAGTGACTTGGGCCCAGGCGATTTCCAGGGGCTCTGACTCATTCGAGGGCCTCGTTCTTCTCCTCTACCTTCTGGGCCAAGTTCATAAGCCCAGTTAGGAAAGCAGGCCAGAATAACTTCACCTCAGCCTTCAGATCTTCCCAGAGACTATTAAGGAACACCCCCTTTAACAGCTTGTCGAGCAGATCTACCAGGGGTCCCGACAAAAGCTCAAAATCCCGGCGGTACTCGGCAACAGAAGCCCTCTGCCGCAGAGAGCAACGCCTCATAGTCATTGTCGGACTATGAAGGCCGGAATCTCTGGAGGAGGGAAACACGAAAAAGGGGCCACAATCGGATTGGGGAGTGGGAGTATGTCCAGAGAAACCAATTAAGGGCTTCTCCTTCCAGACAAACCGATGCCGCCGTCACCCTCTCGCCGTCGGCGATACGATTGAGTTGGAAATACTGCTTGGCTCGGCACAACCAACCGTAAGGGTGGTTTCCGTCAAACACAAGGAGGTCCAATTTACAGGGATGATGGTCATACCTGTTATTCTCCAGCACCTTGTCGCCTCCTCCCGACGTCTTACCGATCTCTGAAGCTCTAGTTTTTCCCTTATCTCCGGTAGGATTGGGCAACGTATCAGAGCCTTCCTCCTTCTGCCGCATCCAATTCCGGATTTCCAGTAAGTATTCTCCGATGGTTGTCAAGTTGGTTTGTAATCTTCCAACATCCTCCTTCATGCTCCCGAACTCTACTCTCATGTTTTCCACTTCCTTGTCCATGTTGTCTGCTTTCTCTAATCAATTTCTTACCATCCCCCCACAATCGAGTGAGGCTCTAATACCACTGATGGGTTTGTCTATATGAATTTCAGCTACAATTTCCAATAATGAGGAGAAGAACTCGATGTAGTGTTTATTTCACTCTGGAATTTCCACAGTACAATTCTAATTCCAAAATTCAGATATGGATGTAGTAAAAGAAAAGCATAAACCACCACGCCTTCCCAGAAGTTCCCATTGCGCCTCCACTTCCTTGAGACCAGCCTTTTTCCTGTGTTTTCCCCCCTTTCTACAATTCCTCCTCACTTCCCTTTCAACCTTCTCCCCTAACTGTCTAATAAACTGATTCTTCTAAGCCATTCTCTCACACACACGTGTCACATCTCCTCCTTGTGGCACATGCTTTTCTTCTAGAATAGGTGTGACTATGGTGGTGCATCACATTACCACTAAAATGCTAACTCACACACCAAATGGAAAGACAGCACAAAATTCTGTCATAATTAGCAGCATGCCATTACATGCATGGGACTGCCATACAAGCATCCATGGTATATCCTCAAGCAGTCCACTTTACTATTCTTCCCTTCTTCCTCCCTACTTCCCTTAATCCTCTGATTCCCACTTCCTTTCTTCAACACATGAAATGGGGCAGTTCCATCATTTTCACTGTAAAATGGGTTGAAGTGCCTCTTAGGCTTTTATCTATAATCAAAGGAAAATACTATGACGGAGTCCACTGAAAGTAGTTATCTTTAGTTTGGTGGTTCCACCGCTCTTGATTATTTGGTACATCTACATGGATTTAATAAAGATTAAAATGCCTTCTGCTGTCATGCACAAAAGCCGAAGAGAGAGTATGTGTGCTGTGTGCATAAGGCCATTAGAAGTTACTACAATGCACTCTGGTCATATTTGATGTAATGATCATATCCCTTGCTGTGACTCTTTCTTCAACCTTTCTCAGCAGTTGATACTTCAAAAATCAAGACATCAACAAGGAGTAGTTTAGAGGACAGGTCAAAGGAATGGACAGCACAGCTGTAACCCTGTCAGCAGTGGTTCACCTCCCACACATACTACAAGTGGCATTGCTTGCTGATGGCATCTTCTGACCTAGTCTTTGCAAGCAATAATTTTCTGTGCCCCAAGGTTTCCATTGAGATGCCCCAGTCATGCCAGGCATATGGACCAGTTTGGAAGCATTAGAAGCATTACTAATTTGAGCCCAACCACCCTGTCACAACTCCCCACATCAATCCACCACCTTCCTTTATCTTTTTTCCCCTTCCCCTTTCCTCTTTCATTTACTTTATTCTCTTCATACCTAACTCCAATTTTGCTTCCATTATCTTCTCCGTATATCCTTCCCTGCTATCTTGTGTGTCCTCAAGATTCAAAAGCAAGTCATGTGTGGTTAGTTCCTCATTTAAAAGAAGATATATGCTATCATGGTGATCGTAGGGCCTTTCCAACACCTTTCAGGTCCAAGGGACACCTGATTGACATGATTAAGCCTGTAGTCTGAACAGTCAGCAACGTTTTGCACTACCTACATGTCCGTATGTAACATACATATACATATGTGTGCGTGACTGAGTATTACTAGGTGTAAGTGTGTGAATGACTGAGTTTCTTTGGTATATTCTTACAAATGTATAGGAAATTTCCTGTATGGACTTTCATTGGTTTAAATTACACTGTAGCATAGTATAAATCCATTTGAAAATGTCAACTCACCAGGCTCCTCACACTGGATATTCCTTGGCAAGGTTGTATAGGATACAGGTATTAACTATAATTTGAATAAAGGAAGGAAAGTATCTAATAAAGGCCCACATGACAATTATGTGATACTTACAAAGGAAAAACAGATTCAACTCCAACACCGGCTACCAGTCTCCGTATCCTAAATGTTGTATTTAGACCAGCATTACGCCTTGCTATAACAATGCCCTCTATGTTTGAAACTTTGCGCTTGTTTTCTGGAACTTCCTGTATCCATCACATATAAGAACAAAAACAAAATAAAAGATCAAGAAAAACCCTATACTAAAGAAGAGTATCCTACCACTTTCATCTTGATATGATAACCAGGCTTTATATCAGGAACCTCTCTAGTTGCTTTTACTTCTTCAACAGCTTCCTTGTCTAGAGTCTGCCAAGAAAGTATAAGGGTCAACAGAAATGACAAAAGAAATCCTTTTGGCTTTTTCATATGAAACAGGAAAAGTACCTGCATTATGTGCCTGGCTGTTTTATCTAGCCTTTTAAATTTGATACGTGGAGCTATACTTTGGCTAGCAACAGATGCATCTTGTACCGAAGATTCGTCAGCATCAACCACTGTCGACAGGCATCTGGTGGAGAAGATGGAACCAACCATGCCAGCCAGCTCCTTCCCTGGGCTTCTATGGGAGGATGGCATTGGAAATGTATCATAATGTGATGTCACAAATTCTGTCTTCATTCCAAACTTGGATTGCTGAAATAAGTAAACAAATTCAAATATCAGAAGACACAAGTTTATCCTTTACCTTCCTAATGGAAGTAACAACAGCAGTAAGTTGCTAGACTGACCAGGCTTCCATTAATATTTCCAGTACAACATGAAAATGCAAAACATGAAGATCTTGGACTATTGAAAGCATATTTGAGCAGTCATTTCGTTATAAGAGTTCCGGGGATCCTTTATCCAATGGGTAAAAAATGTAGAGTTCCATTACGAAGACTTTGGTACTCTTTTAATCGCCTTGTTAAGAACTTTTAACTCTTTTCCTATTGTTTTTGCTTCTAGACTTCTCCTAAGACCCAAGAGAAAAAAAACGAAGAGAAAAGAAGATGGTTTCGAGTGAAATCAAAGATCATGCTTGATTTTATATAAATATAATCAATATGCAAAACCCATTGAGTTCAGAACCCATCAATTACTTCTCCAATAGAACTACTCAAAAGCAAAAACAAAAATCTCTCCTTGACGTAATATCAAACAGTTCACCTTCGTAGAGAAATCGAAGAAATGAGACAAAAAATATTGCAGAAAAGATGTGAGAGAAAAAACGTAACCTCCACTCCAAATGCTGAATGAATCTGTGAAAATGAGTAGTTGTGGTGGGCTTGGGGATTTGGCCTCCAGGGTAAAGAAGAGAGTCTCCTGCCTGCAACCCTCAGCATCTTCTTCTTCACGTAAATACGAAACCTTAACCTTAACCTTAACCCTAACTGCAACTGTTTTGGTTTGGGACGCAGGGGAATTTGAGGAAACGGATTTACTGCGAAATGAGGGAAGATTGTACGGAATGGAGAAAGGAAATGGTAAGGAGAAGATTGGCTAGGGTTTTTGGAAGAATTAAGGAGAAGAAGAAGAGGGTGAAGAGAAATGTAGGGTTTTGGGGGTTTGGAGGAAGGAATGGGGAAAAAATTCCGGTCAGGGTTTTAGGTGAGTAGGGTTTAAGAGCTGCTGCCTGCTTGTCCGTCGGGGATAAGCTTCTGGCGCGTATCCTTGGTCGAGTGGGAAGGCGTACGGTGAATTGATTTGTGCATCTAAAATAGGCGTACTGTGACCTCAAAGTCACATAACAACAATTAATGAATCAAATCCGATTCGAACAGCCTCAAATTAGATCTCAACGGATTGGAGAAATTAATTCCATTTTTCCATATCCAACTGGGTGCGGATAGTAGATTTGCAGATCATTCATTTTCACTAGCAATTTAACTTTGCACGTAATCCGTTTATATTACTTAGTTTAACTTTGCACATAATCTATTTTACTAAAAAGAATTCGTTTTATTATATGCTTCCAAATGTTTGAAGTAGCCATGCCATCCCTAATGTGGTGATGTTATGCACATTTCGAGCATGCAAGATAGAGATGGGAAATTATATGATACAATTGTCTCCATGAGGTGCAGTGAGGAAAAGTGAGAATCGGGCCAATTTTGATATATTTTTTATAATCCGACCCATTCACCCAATTTGCCTTTCCTCAAGAAATGAGCTACCAAAAATCTCATCAAATAGATGGTTGGCTTCCTGTAGTAGAGTGTATTTGGCTAACACCATTCGCATTTCAGTTGGAGTGAACCCACCATGGAACTGCCCGTTGATGAGATTTTCGATACCTTCTAGGGTGAATTTTGTGAAAAAATTGGATCATCAAAGAAGTATCGAAAATGAGCCTAGTTCTCACTTTTCTTGCAATACACAATTGTAGCAATAATTTCAAGAGAGAGAGAAGCATCGAATGGAAAAAGAAATTTGAGGCTGAGACCCAATTTATTTATTTATTTCCACTGATCTAAAACTTTAATTTGATATAGCCTCACTTAGATGGTCTAGATATAGAACTTTGCATCTTTAAGCACTTCATTTTTCATGTTTTTGTTTGTGTAAAAGGCAGGATATGACAAAAAAGCCTTTGTTTGCTAAAACCATCCATTCCATAATCAAAATGTATCCATAAATGAACTGCCCAAATGCATTTAAAAGATGTGACATTTTGTGATTGCGTCATCTAAATTTTGCCAAATCAAATAAACATTTTAGATCTATGAAAAAATACAAACAATTGAGTGTCCACCTCAAGTGTTTTTTTCGCCACACTACTCAGTGCTTCCTACTACCTACAAATGCACCAACTACCTTCTATCTCTCTCTAGATGTATATAAAGAGAGACAAGGGTGAAAATTAAATTAAGAAATTTCATATTGGGAAGCTAAAGCTTTCCTCTCAAAAAAATTTGTTTCTAAATTTGACCTTTTAAATGGACATCCTTGGATAAATCTGTGTACATCCAAGATTTAACGAATTGAATATGTTTCCATCCGCGCTCTTAAACGGATTTCATTTCTTCAATCCAAATTTGCAAATTTTGAATTGATAAAACTCACCCTAATTACATCATAGAGTTGCTCAAAAATCAAGTGCAACATGGCTTATTGGGCCTCCTATGATGCCCCGGGTTTTCACAACAATAAAATAGAAATTTATAAAATGTCTCGAGATTCCTATTTTAAAATTTTTTATTTTAAAATTGATCAAAAACAAAAAGTCGAATAAAAGCATTTATTTCAAAATCCCAGGAGTCATATAACCTAAAATCACGAATTTAACTATGAAATGAGATCATATTTCTATCGAAAATCTGTCAGTCTTCTATGTATTTTAGACAATTGAACATCACACGTGTGATACAAAAACTACCTAATAAAATAATAATATGACATGACCCTTAGGAGACTCAGTCTCCATGCCCATCCATACAAAGCAAGTACCATACTCAATAAAGCATACACTTCAACAACGGATAATAAAATTGAGACATGACAACGTTTCTTAGGTTCTGTCCTACACAATCATCACATCCAACATGAATACATATGCTTACATCCAGGTCACAAAATAAATCATACTAAAGTACAGTCCATAAGCCATAACCGAAGTAAGGTCTGAACAAACTTAATAGTTTCTTAAATATCTTCGATACTTTATTGGAAACTACCATCACTTTTGCTTACTCCGTTAGCATGTCAAACCTGCTATTACTCTCTGTGTCTGAGGCATTGCAAACCACAGCAATGCCTCAGCAAGCTATTACTTGTGTAGGTGATTACATTTAATAAGAAGTACAATGAAATAGTGTGGTGTAAAGATATCAATATCACGACAAATCTCAAGAGTAAAACATTTATATAGTACGTCAAATCATCAGTCATCCATAGTAAATAGCGCATGAAAGATCATGAGTCTGAACAAATCAATGGCGGTCAAAGTATGGTTTATGACAAAACATAAAAATATCATATTCAATCATCATGGCATGCGAGGCATGAATACTACATGGTCATGCATCTATTAGAATTGAGTAAAGACAGTTTCATCATAAAAAATATGAATGCATGTCATGAAGAATAGTGCACTATACATAATCATGCCCTAAGAGTGTCCTACTACATTCATCTCACTGGCAATGAGTACTCATTCCAATTCTAAGATTCCTTACCTATAGCTCGCACACCAAGTAGCTCGTTCAACCCATAGGCCCCCACCCACATAGGCTTCACATAATATATCAATATCACATATGATCGCAGGGTTCCTCGCCTATAGCCTGCACACCTGGTAGCTCGTTCGGCTTATAGGCCCACCAACATCTGGCCACCCATATAGGCTTCACCCAATATACCAATACCGCATATGATCTCAGGGTTCTACAACTGTAGCTCGCACACCAGTTAGTTTGCTTAGCTAGTAGGCCAGCCCACATCTGACCATCACATGAGCTTCTATGACACCCTGGGTTTTATCAACTATTTTCCCACATTTATACTCAAATAATAATAGTTTATTGATAGAAAATAGATGGGATTCCATAACTTAAAACTCATGATTTAAACACACTTCGCAGCGTCAAGAAAATACCATTTAAGAAAACTTAGAGAGTCATTTCACCTCAAAACCATACTGAAGAAACAGAACGAAAAGTAACCCTTTTGTGCATGCTCACAAATTAAAACCACGGTTACATTTTTGCAACTGTAAAGATACGTAATAATGAAAGTTCCAAAGCTTCAGAGTCTATCAAAGATCACCACGTCATCCATGTATAAACATATAACCACTATACAGTGATATGAGTCTAATCTATCAATATATACAACGACTAAGGAGAATGTCAAAAAGCCAATACCAGTCTAACAAAAGTACATAACTCTGTCTTTGTATCTGACAATATCTGTCCTCAAGCCCCCGTCCAGCTCCACTCTAGTCCACCTTCTTCCTTTTATGACTGTCGCGCTTTGATTCTGAGGCATTGCAAAACAAGGCAATGCCTCAACAAGCTATGCTTGTATAGGTGATATATATTCAAAGTAATCTAAAAATAAATAAATCACATGGCGCAAGGCATAAAGATCAAAAGATGATCCACAATATATATAAAGCCTTAAATCACATGATGAAGGACATACCATGTCCATGCAATAAATAAAATATCATCAACCATGATATCAGGACATGCACAATCCGAGAAAATCTAGAAACACATGAATGCATGTCAAAAGTATCAACATCATACACAGTCAAGCCCTATGAGTCTCTCACATACACTCACGGCAATGTGGAGTCAACTCTCTGTACCATCCACTTTCACCCTTTCACCCTCACGGCACCAAGGCACTCACGGGGTAAAAAATTGCATCCTACCACAAGATCAATAGTCTCAAATATCAAGTCAAAGCAACTCTCACATGTCAAGAAGACCACAATCAAGTGAATATCACGAAAGATATAAAAAACTGTGCATGCAATACCCACTAGAAAGATAACACGCACATGAGAAGCTACATGCTGAAATCAATCTCATGCATATGGTAAGGCATAAATCACATGCCTCAAAAACTCAAATCACTATTTGAGAATCATGGGAAATTTGTAAATAAAATCACCTACCTCAGTATCTTAATATCCCCAAACAAACACATAACTAATATCAAGGTGTATGCCCTGATGTACCTGTCATGCCATAAATCATGTCATAGTTAATGCATATAACCAAAATCTAAAGCTTGATCATCTATTGATCAGCCTGATCTGAATCATCTAATAGCATTTAGTAGTTTTGCTATTAAAAAGTTACTCCTAAAATCAAGGTTTAAAGGAATAAAGGGTCAAAAAAGACCAAAATCTAGAAAATGGGCCTGCCGCACGTGCACGTGGCGGGCGCGTCTGTGGACGTGCTTCGCATCAGAACCCATGCAGGGGTAGCGAGCGCGTCTGTAGATGCGCTCTATGCGTGGGGGACGGAACAGCTCACGTGGCGCGTTCCAGGCTCACCGCGTGGCACACACGAGTCACACCACATGCCCTGCGCGTGGCGCGCCCTCGTCAAGTCACATGGCACTCACTAGTCGCTGCATTTTCCCCCCCGTTCCAGTCATCGTTGTCGGAGACGACGACCAGACTGGTTCACCGTCGCCAGCAACCCCAGGTGCTCCGTTTTTTGTGATTTTTACACCTCTGAGTCCGATTTTTCACGTACATTCTATTTTCACCCTCCATTTTCACAAATCCCACCTAAGTCTATCATTTTTTCACGATTTTTGTCTCATTTTCAAAAACTCCCATACTACGATTTTTTTGTTTTTTCGGCATCCCTTACTGTCCGATCGTCACGAAATTTCGTGGGTCATTTCCTCTCCTCATCATACTCAATATGAATGGTCAAGATCTAAATCTGACACCGTCTCATCTAATTTTTTTCATGAAAACAGTAAACACGAATTTTTTTGTAAACACTACACGTTCATGCCGTTTTTTCGCTGTTTACAAGCGCATAAACCTTGAAATTTAACGCAAGAGGGAAGGGTGGAGTGATTCTACCTCATTCCCGGCCATTCAAGGGTAGAGAAATTCGTCTCTACGGTGAGTGACTGTCCACGTGAAGCAGAGAAATTTGAGAGGGAGGAGAGTGCATTTTGAGCGCGCACACACACACACACACACACTCTCTCTCTCTCTCTCTCTCTCTCTCTCTCTCTTCCTTACCTTAATATCTGTTTATGTTATTATATTATATATTTATTTTCTTAACATATCATAAATGTTATAGCTTCACATAATATATTCATAGCACATGAGCATACAAAATAAAAGCATGGATTGCTATGCTGTAATGGCAACCACTCTGAGGTATAAAATCACTACCACTTGCCGTCGACATCAAAACAAGAGACTAATGTCCACTGAGGCATGAGAGTTGGTAGGATTTGCGTGGGTGGGCTGCCCATGATTACCACAAACTGTACATAGTTGCCCATATATCATGGCTAGTGCCCATAATCTGTAAATTCAGAAGACGAATGGCCAACCCTACAACCCTCATAGCATAACATTCACTAGGCAAAAACACATGTTATAAAACAATGACAAAACGATATAAATCATAAGGATCCACATGTGTAAAATTTTTTAATGATATCAAATAAAAAATATAGTAATATCTCATCTTTCATATGCTAAAGCATGAAATAATCATGTGGATCAAGACGTCATAATATTAACTGTGCATGATAAAAGCATTTTCATAAAAACATGATGGCATAAAACTCATACTTCAAGGTTCTCAAATAGCATGTCATACTTCATAAATCATGGAAATTTTCAAATGTAATCACCTATCTCAGACAGTGTACTACTCGTCTGTACCTTCCAATTCAGTCAGACCCAACTTTAACGCGGTCGACTACAATTCCATCACTTGGATACATCTTACATCCAGTCATACTAAGAATCCAATTTATCTAACTTGGATTCTAAATGACACAACATTATGTTTTCGTATCCAAATACATCATATTTAAGACCATCCAATGTTTTTTAGTCATGAAATCTCAAGGCGGGACTCGCCCTAAATAGCTAATAATTCAAATCATACTCAATTTGGGCAACTCATAACCATCTGGTCCTTCTTCTTAATTATATCAATGCATATTTTAGAACTATTAGGCTTAGATCATATTGATCTTAGGTAATTTATCATTTATGCCAATTAATCGGTATTATTATATGAATTTCATGTTCAATCATATCTAATTACTGTTAAATCAACCCATCAAGTGATTAAGATAGTAATCTTACCTCATACCAGTCAATTTGAATGACACACAGCTATCTACCTGGTTGGATTGTTCATCAATCACCTCAATTGTGCCCGATCAACAGATATCCTTGATGATCTCATCAAAATCTTTTACTTGATCAACCCAGATCAAATAACAATTTAGTAATTATAACTAATTAATCCAATTAAGAATTTCAAACAGTCCAAATCATCAAATTGGATCCAATTCCATATCAAAATCATCAATTAATCTTAGTCATTGATCAAGATCAATTAGGTCGTCTCACATAAATCTCAAATCTAGTATAACTCACTTGAATCTTGATTTACATGTTACAAGGATCGCGATGAACGTTTCAGATCTTATGATCTCATCTCAAGGATCTTCGATCTGACTCTTGTCCATATGGGACAATCAAAGATCCCGATCAAAGATCTAACCTTTCCATGATGTAAATCATACCAAAATACCACTAAGGTGTGATTTATTCACCAAAATATCCCTAAGGTGTGATTTTCACGTCATTCTAGTGAGTCATTGGTGTTGATCAGTCATCGTCGGAGAAAGTGACCGACGAGATCACCGCTGGTCACCCATTTTTTATCGGATCTCAAATTCTTCAAAACGGTTGTAGATTAGGGTCTCACCTTCACTCTTCTGAAATTTGGTGGCGATTTGAAGTCATTTGATCTTAGAAAATGTGAAGAAAAGTTGCTAGTTGTCAAATTTCTATCACTCTCGTTACTTACCCGATCATGGTGATGATTAAAGATTTTTTTATCGTGGGATCATGAAGAATAAAATTATCGGTTTGGATCATCAATCCGAACTATCCTTTTTTTTTACAATGCTTACAAATCTAACCCTAGTAAAAATGTCGATTTTCTCACTTTTTTCTCCATTTCACGCAATTGCCAGCAACTCTCTCTCTCTCTCTCTCTTGGCATCGTGTGGGGGGTACCGTTATTAAAATAGCACCTCTCTTTCTGAGTACTATCCAATTATGGAGGTTTCAATACTTAATTTGATATGTATCAAATTTTTTTACTTATAAAACTTCAAAATATAAAATTTCACTATTATCTTTTTATTCTAATTTAATATTTTTCAAAAATCACTCAAATTGAGATTTCAAATTTTAGGATGTTACATCTCCATTGACACTAACTTTGATGGATAGTTCAAGAAGCAGATTATGAACTGGTGGAAAGAATTTCAGAATTCAGTTGAGCCCAATGTGAAGCCCAAGCCGAAGCCTTTACGGTTAGATAAAGCTTAACCACCACGGATCAAGCTTGGGTCCTATGGGTCTGGGAGGTATTGGTTGCTTAATTAGAACGGCTGACCATAATAGTGGGT
Organism: Warburgia ugandensis; assembly: GCA_035236585.1. Classification (NCBI taxonomy): domain Eukaryota; kingdom Viridiplantae; phylum Streptophyta; class Magnoliopsida; order Canellales; family Canellaceae; genus Warburgia; species Warburgia ugandensis. Next base: position 72,186,535 of record CP141134.1, read on the forward strand.
TGGTAATATGGATTCCAATGCCATTGAAATTATGGCCTCTAAAGAAGTTATAAGATTCTGACTCGAGTTTCATAATTGCCTTTACACTGTTAAAGGAATGAAGAGCCTCATAATGTGCCATGGAAGCACATTTACATTGTCAGTAAAATTGCTGCAATGCATCGAAATAGAAAGTTCAAACTTGTGCGTACTCTTAGATCAGCCAACTCTAAAGCTAATGAGAGAGCAAAGGAAGGGCTCCACCTCTGGATCAATTTGATCAATGTGGTGTTGGCTGAGTCTCTTCTGTCTGTGCTATTTTGACGTCTCTTTCTTTTTTCTTTTTTGAAAGGTCCTTCGACCTCTCTTTGTTTCCCAACTTCTCTTTTGAGTAGGTTGTAACTCTATTTAGCATCTTTCGTGTTAAATTTTATTAATAAAATCCATAACCTTCTAAAAGAGTAAAAGATAAAAAGCCCTGACTGCATAGTCCTAGTACTAAAAAATTTATATAAGAAAAAATATGCATAGAACTTCCAACCATTTATCTCTGACTCTTTTCAGATATTGGAATCACACAATCAGCATGGTTTTTGAATTGGTAGATATCCATAGTAGGAAGATCAACCACAAAGGGTTGGATCGATGACAAGTGGGCCCATCATGTAAAATTGCAATGCCCCACCTAATAAGACGATGGGCCAAACTCAGTTCAAAAGGGTTATTAGGCCTGACTAAAGGGTCCAAAAGAGTCCGCTGGACCCAATGTTACTTTGTATGTGAGAAGAATGCTAAACAGGTGCTCATACGTTCTATGTAAGAGGTTCATAAAAGCTGTGTGCGTTCCTGGGAGATGTTTAGTATAGAAGAAATGAGATGAATGTGCTGGATCAACCTCGAATGGGAGCCATTATGTCTAATTGAGTATGTACCTCACATTACTTACGGTGAGATTGCACCCTCATGAAGCATAGTTTAGTCTGAATGGATCATGGACTGAAATGGTACTTTAATGATTAGCTCGTGTTGTGGAAAGTAAACTTATGGGTGTTAGTGGTGCTTGAGATGGAGCTGACACGAGATGAAATGAGATAAATCATATCACTGTTAGTGGTGCTTGAGATGAAATGACATTAAGCCATATCTCCTTTTTTTACAACCGGTGGCGCTTGAAATGAGTTGAGAAGAAAGTCATCTCATCTAAGCTAACTATTGAATTTTTTATCATATCACTTTGTCTCATGCCAAATATGGGTCATCTCGAGCCAAATCTCATCTCAAGCCAGCTTACTTCATCTCAAGCACCATTAATGCCATGTGTGATACACCTGCAACTAATTTAACAGCAACGACTACAATGCAAGAAATTCTATGACCAACTATATATTGAAGATCTTAAATGAGATATAGTAATGCTATTCGAACTGAATTTTAGGGATTAATTTCCTAAAGCCTACCTTTGGATGATCTGATTCATTTATCTTCTTTGCCCTCTCCTACTTAATCCACTGGCAAAAAATTCACACCCATTAGATCCTTCTAACTACTAATTTTCTCAATTAAAAAGTTTTTGAATGACTATTGAACTCTTCAACTAGGAAAACTACTAGCTAGAAGCAACCAATGGACATGAACTTTTGCAAAATTACCTATCCAAGAGAAGGGTGAAGAAGATGAATGGAATCGATCATCGAAAGGTGAGGTCTTGATGGAGAGGCAGTGGAGCCATTACTCGAAGCTCAATCTGGATAGTATTTCTCAAGGAAATTTGTCATCCACGCATAAGAAACAAGATTAACACTGCTGTCACTATTTCTTACGTTACCTGCCCTTTCCCGTATGAGACAAGCTAGAAGCACTAAAGTGCCAAGCACATGTAACTAATGCGGTGACCCAACTACATTTTGGGTCCAACGCCTTTCCCATTCTTATTTCTTTTCTCACCCATTTTATGTTTAGTATTTTCAAACTCTACTTGCTTTAACATGTAATCCAGTTAAGTGTGCACGCTCAAGAGGAGAGAAAGATGTACATGTTATTTTTTTCACATAAGACAAAATATTTTTAATAAATCTAGTCCATTCATCATGTTCAGAATGTAAAAATATGTGACTCATGAGAAATCAATACATCTAAATGACCCTAATCACTTGTTTTAAAAAAAAATATAAAGTCATAATTGTTACCTAAGAAAACGTAGGCTGCAAATGTTAAATGGGCATAAAATTTGTGTTCTAGCGTATCTATATCATCCTAATATTGTGAACGACTTATGTCTATAATAAAAGTTGTACCTTTGCATGGAAACATGAGCACGTACCCCTTTCTCTCCTTGTATGCTTACCAGGACTCTTAAACAAGAAAAGAAAGAGAGATGAACGGCTTGATTACCAAGTGCGGCGGATCTCGTTGATATTCTCCTTCCAGCAGTTCCCCCTTTTACTCCAAGTGCACAAGTGAGAAAGGGAAAACTTACTTCACCCAACAAAGCTGATCTCCAATCATCTACCAAGTTGGACAACACCAAACCACCCTTTACATAAATGAGCTACTCATTTCCCTCCTCTAGAAGGGAGCCTTGTGTCACAGGCTAAGATTTTCAGACACCCGTGCGGCACTTAGTCTTGTAATGCACTCAAGTCACCAAGGCTAAGTTCAGCCTTCAACACCCAAAACTCTCACTTGCTGGGGCTTTCACTCACTCACGCACTCAAGCAATGAGAGGAACTCAAGAGAACTCAGAAAGGAAACTTCCCAAATGCGTTAACCTTAACTGAACTTTGAGCTTTTGAGCTTGATTACAAGTGAGGAGCTTACACCTATTTATACTTGTTCTCACCCATCCACCTCCTCAATGGATGATCCGGATTATTACAAATGTTTACAATCCAACGGCCAAGGACTATTTTAGACTTACTCTAGAAAACTCTACACAAGTCCCTAACCTTCCATCTTTCAAGATACTTACATGGAGTCTTCCAAAACCCAAGCCTTCTAAAACCCAAGCCTTCTAGAATCAGGCCTTCCTCCATGGATCTTCACCAATGGGTTTAAGTCCCTTGAACCTTGTCCACAAGCTAAGTAAGCCTTCCATGGAGCCTACAAGCCTTGGTCACGGACCTTGCAGTGCAAGCCCGTGACACTTGGCATAACGGTAAAAGTTGTCCTCGTGTAACAGATATTTCACGTAATCATGTTTGACAACCATTTAAATGGAAGTAAGATTGTCAGTTAGCATCAATCCTACAACATAAACGAGTTAGATGGCTGGTCTAGATCTTCATAGTTAGGATGTGATATGACAAAAAATGGGTGCCTGATCGCACTGCAACTGTGACAATCCGGAGCCAAGATCAAGTCAGTATTTCAAACAAAAATAATATCAAAGCAAGTAACAAATCATGATCTTATTTGATGAGCAACAAAACACTACTACAAGAACAACTTGCACATATCTATTGAAAGGCAGGAACTACAAGAAAAATGGAAAAACCCCCCTATTCTGCAAAGTGTCACGGGTTCAGACTTCTAGACTCCTGTGTAGCACTTAATCTTGAAATGCACTCAAGGCACTAAGGCTAAGTTAAACCTGAATTGAAGAAGCTTATAATAAAATATGGGAAGAGAGCAAGAAACCAGAAAAGAACACTATATATATATATATATATATATATATATATATATATATATATATATATATATATATATATATTACTGCCATGAACTTACACTCTGAGTCATTGATTGGTTCATTGCCTTACAAATGAGTAAGCTGCTCTATTTATAGGTGCCAACCTCCTTTTCACCTCTTCAGTAAATGGTGGAGATTGTTATATATATATGGTTGAGATTATCCTCTTGAACATTCTTATAAAATATCTAAAGTCTACCATATTCTAAATTTTAGATATTTCTAAGGACAATTCTAGAATATAGGCCTTCTAGATTATAGATCTTCCTCCACAAATTAATGGACATAAGTCTCTTAAGTTAAGTCCATGAGCTAAGTAGGCCTTCCTTAGAGTCTGCGGGCATAATGAGCCTTGCAATGAAAGTCCGTGACATTCTCTCCCACCTGATAACGTCGACATCCTCGTCAACACATGTTCATTGGTGTTGCAAATTCTATCTTGTTGCACGAGCTGCGTGTGTGTACTTCAAATGTTCCATGCTGCGTCATGATCCTTTTGAGGTGGCTTACTTTGCTTGTTCCTTCGCGCATTAGCATCCAGTTACTCTCGTGTTGTGCAGGAACCTTCTTTCTCACATTTATGTTGTGGGCATCCTTACCTCCATGTGTAACTTTGCACAAATGTGGGGGGTTACACTTTGTGCGTCCTTGTGTTGCAACCCTTTGTTGTTGTGCTTCTTACACATTAGTGTGGTAGTTATAAGCAATCATACTTTCTGCACTTCTCTATTGGTCTTGTTTCTCCCAGAGTTCTTCAGTTGTGACACACTTCTCATTGCGCCATTGCTGGTAGTAACACCCTTGTTAACCACTAATTCCTCTTGAGGTTCTTCAGACCTTAACAACTCCATAGCACATAGGCATTGTGAGTCTACTTGTGCAGTCTCTACACTCATTGTGAATTCTCTTGCTAACTCCAAACCCTCTAATGGCTTGGTCATTTTGCCTTTCAAGCTTTGTTGTGTGACAATTCTATCACTATCCAATGTTGTTTCAACTTTTGTTGTGCAATTTAGTGGCATACTTGATTGTGCTGGATTCTCTAGTTTACATTCTTCCTCTTCATTCTTGTGTACAGCCAAGTAGTGTAGGACCTTTCTCGTTGGGCAATCTTGTATAAGGTGAGGTCCATCACAAAAGGAGCACAGCCTTGATGGGGTAGTAACCTTCCATCTACTAGCATAGCTAACCTTAGGTGTTTCATGAAGGCTTACCTCCCTTATGAAGCACAACCCATCCTCCTTGCCATTAAGCTCTTTTATCACAGTTTCAAGGGACCCAGACCTTGGGTTTACTTCTTCTAGCCGAGTAGAGATATCACACACGATTGCCTCTATCTTCATAAACCTTCACAGCTAACCTTGCTTTGAAACCAACTTCGCTTAATCTCACTCAGCTACCAACCTTGTCGAACCTGCTCTGATGTCATTTGTCATGGGCTCAGACTTTTAGACTATCGTGCGGCATTTAATCTTGAAATGTACTTAAGACACCAAAGCTAAGTTTAGCCTGAATTGCAGAAGCTTACAAAAAAATATGGGATGAAAGCAAGAAACTAGAAAAGAACACTATATATATGCTACTAACTTATACCCTGATTCATTGCCTTACAAATGAGTAAGCTACTCTATTTATAAGTGTCTACCTCCTTTTCACCTCCTTAATGAAGGGTGGAGATTGTCACATATGTATGGTTGAGATTATCCTTTAGAACATTATTATAAAATATTTAAAGTCTAGCATATTCTAGATTCTAGATATTTTTAAGGACAATTCTAGAATTCTAGCTTTTTAAATTTAGATCTTCCTCCATAAATTGATAGACCTAAGTCTCTTGAGTTAAGTCCATGAGCTAAGTAGGCCTCTATTGGAGTCTGTGGGCATTGTTCACGAGCCTTGCAATGCAAGTCCATGACAAAAGGCAACCCTACTCAACAAAATCGGCAGAACTACCCTCATCACCCAACTAGAAGGACTTGGAACTATGGATAGTGTAGCACGCTGGTACAACACTTTCGTCACCCAACTAGTGAAGGACTTGGAACTATGAATAGTGTAGCACGCTGGTACAACACCTTCGTCACCCAACTAGAAGGATTTGGAACTATGAATAGTGTAGCACGCTGGTACAACACCTTCGTCACCCAACTAGAAGGACTTGGAACTATAGATAGCATAGCACGCTGGTACAGCACTTGCACAACTTCTAAGTAGCAAGAACTTGCCAAATTAACTCTGGATCGAATGACGGCATCCGTGCTAGTGAGCAACCATCAAATTCTGAGAGCGGAAAATTCGCCAAATTCATCTGACTCTCGCTCGATAAACAGGGCAATGACTTGTCCGTCTGAGGCCACTCTGCATCAAAAGATGATGATAACATTTGATTACACCATTCATTGCGTGAACTTGAGGATCTTGTTGTTGTTGATGATGATGGCGGTGAAGACAACGGCGACGATTGCTTCGTCTCTCCGTCTCTACCGGCTGAGCTACAAGTACTATTTCTACTAGTACTAGAGGCTTTGCCCTTGTCCTTCCTTAAACTGCTTACAAATTGATTGAATTTTGGCATCAACGGTGGCTCTTAGAGCCTTAATCATAGTGCTATTACCAATACCCAACTCAATTCCATCTCTAAGATTGGGAAAATTCAATCGAGCGTATTCTCCGCGTAGCTTATACGCCGCACGATCATAAGCATAGGCAGCGGCCTCCGGCGTATCGTAGGTTCCCAGCCACACCCTCATCCGATTTTGAGGCAGTCTAATCTCAGCCACCCATTTGCCCCAGTGCCTTTGCAGAACTCCCCTGTACAACTTTTTCTTGCTTGTATTTGTAACCGGATTTGTGTGTTTAGACGTAGAATCTGGGAATATACTTGTTCCTGCTGAGGGCATGTGACTGAAGCCGGATTTGGCCCGGCTTTCGTCCCTGATCCTTTGGAGGATATCTCTCTGACGGAGATAGACGGAAGATCCCAACGGCTCTGCCGAGGGGCGCACGGGATTTGGTTCCCAAAAATGAGAGAAGATTGAATATACCGCGTTGGTTCCTCCTGTCATTGGGATTTCCGAGACTGATGAGCGAATGTCGCTGGTATCTAGAGATCTGGCCATGATTCCGATGTCTTACGGCCTGTTCTTCCCCGGAAAATTCGGGAAACAGTCTAGAAATAGGAAAATCCACTAGAATTTGATGGGTTTTTCTCATTATATAAATGCAATAATTAAAGATATTTTAATACCAATCATATTCCCCAAAATGTCAATTTATCTCCAATTCACTAACCACCTGTCAGAAAAGTTCTTACTTCTTGAAAATGACTTGCAAATTCATAGGCTCAAATTTGATAGGAACCACCTAGCTAATCTTAACCAGTATCAAAAAGTGACTATAAAGGAAGTCCATCAACATCCAAACAAAAGCATAAACTCTATAGTTTCAGCTGTACACAAACATGGTCAAGGCAACAATTTTGCCCAAAAAATATCATTAAAAAATTAAACAAAAAAATACCCACACAAGGACATATTTTATACATAAGTGCCAAAAATCAACCCCACCCCACCCCCCAAAAAAAAAGACTTCTTGAGATTCTTTCTATAGAAAATGCCTAAGATGATTTCCTATAATTAGCAAGATTGAGTGTTTAAATGACAAGCTTTGGACAAAATTATGCACATATAATTCCCTATTATTGGTGGCTTTAAAATTATGCACAATGGGGTTCTTTGCAAACGGGAATAAGAATCATCCATTAAGGTGTTTTAAAATACGAAAAGTTTTCTTTTCTTTACACTTTTGGAAAATAAAACTTTTACTATTTCAGAACAGCTTATTACATGATTCTTATTCCAGTCATAAACAACCCGAGTCCGTGAAATGGAATGGCTGAAGTCCTGCAATGGGGGTATTTTGGTAAATTCGCAAAACCATACATTTCCTGTTAATCCATGAGAAAGGGGAGGCTCTCAGTCCGCGTATTTTCCCTGGCTTGATTTTGTCTGCCCATGGGTGGCCTTTCTAACGAAGCCAAAAGGCTACTTTTTCTCTTTATTACACCCAGCCTGTGATTATAACATCACGTGCCACGTTTCTGCTGATAAAAGAATTTATTTTTCCCTAATTTATTTCTTCTTTGTCGCTTTATCCAGCTTGGTCGGCTTGACTTAAGCAACGGACGTAGAACTCATCTTCCATGGCTGGTTGGGCTCGCAGACCTAAAGGTTGTTTAAGCTAGTAAAAGCACATTAGGGCCCATTAATTATTGATCCGAACCATAATCTTAGTTCCATGTTAGATAGCCCATGCCCTTAATATGTCTTTCAATCTCATGATAGGTGGGAGGTGGTGACATATAATGATCAATCCTGAAAGACTACTCTTTCATCTAAGAATGCCTAATTGTTGTACGGATCATTGGTTGGGGGAGTGGGGGGTGGGACACTACGATGTGGGTAGTTTATCTAGGGCAAATGCCTCCCAAAGAGTAACGGGGGCTCTGGTATGTAAGGGAAAAGTACAACTCATAAAACTGTATTAATGGTTGAAGAAACTGTAACTTTTATTGCCAATTCAGGGAATTAGAAAAGCAAAAACCTAGACCTATAAAAAAACATAGTCCATATATATGACTTTTTCAAGCTCCAGCATTACTGGAGGAACTACAACCTTTTATCAACCACTCGCAAGGCCTCTGAGAGCTTCGACTTAACTCTCAAAGTAACCCCCAAGGCCCTTCTGATGAGGGGTGGAAGCTTAAGAAACCTAAATCATAGCACTATAATCTTGACCGTCTACCCATTCCATCCATCACATTAGTTGAGTCGATCTGATTCGTTCTTATCCATAAATAATGCATGAGAGAACTTATAACCTCTCTGTATAAATGCTTTAGTTTTTAACTAGATGACCTTATTGTCTGGTGGTGCATGGAAGGCTCAAAATTTTTGATACAAAATTATTACAAAATCTAGGCCATTCAGACGGTTAACAGCACATCTGACGAAGAATTTTTTGCCATGGAGACAAAAAGATGATTGGTTTACGACAATGGTGTGTGGCATTAATTTTCCTCTGACTATTAATTTATAGCACATTACTTTCTCTAGGTTTATATGTGTATATCACTAAAAACAACCTACAATGGCCAACGAATGTTTAGGGAAGCTGGTTTTCCTGGAATGCGCTTGGTCTGAGGTTTAAGTTATTGGTCTTCCTTTTAATCCGAGTTTAGATTTAAGAGTGTGTATGAGTGAGAGTGTGTAATAATGAGCTCTACTAGGACAATGATGCAAGGAGTAGTCTCACACCCGCATGATCAGAGTTAGAGAGTGTGCATGGGTGCATCTGTCTGTAACTCTAAAAAATGGAAAAAAAAAAAAGAAAAAGAAAAAAGAAGAAGAAAGCTACCGAAAGAGGAGCCAGTTAGTTGATCGTAGATGTGGAACTTGTACGTGATTATCTAGAGCGTCCAATGTTACCACAAGATTATTGCCAGAAAAATGGCGAGTCCGGATAAAAGTGGATGGTAGGTTAGCACGGGCCTGGAATTCTTGAGTGGCCTTTCGGTGGCTCTCACACGCTGGACACTGTAATCACCAAACCCCATGTGGCCATTACAAAGTAAACTACCTAATACAGAAGCAATTTAAAATCTAACAAGCTAATAATATCAAAACAGTAAATGATATCTCCCAAATTTATAACTTTTTCTGCTTTCTCTTCTGTCATCATACTGGCAAAGAAGAACGACATTTGCACATGCTGAATTAGGACTATATAATCTCATCTCTTGGTTTAGTGCCTAGCCTGCTACCATTAGGGCCTACTGCCAAGAAGCTAATCTAGCATTTACGTCCAAAGCAGATGCCTTCAATCAAAGGCAGAGACGATGCTTTGAATCAGACTTTTTATGAGCTTTTCTGGCCGACCAACTCAAATAGTGGTTCTCAAGTTTCACAGACCCACAAGCAAAAAAGGCAGTCCTAGTGCATGAAGCTCCTGCATATGCAAAGTTTGGGGAAGGGGAAGGGGCGGACCACAAGGGTCAATAATACGCAGCCTTACCTTACATCTTGCAAGAGGCTGTTTCTATGCCTTGAACCCGTGACCTGAAAGTCACACGACGACAACTCTACAGAACGACAACCCCTAACCTCAAGTCACGACCACAGGCTTAGCGTAAAATATCAGGAGGATTCCAGTTGCCTCTTTCCATTCTGAGTCTTCAACCCACATATCAGTTTTCAAAGACAAAGCTGAGAGGAAGTGATTGCACCTCCTCTAAAAACTTACCCAAAAATAAAATAGAAAAACTAAACATTATGTAAGCTAACTATGATTAATTGTAAAAAGAGCTGAAGAATCTACTGGTAATACATTCCATAAATGTATACGAACTCCTCCATGCTGGGTTTGACATGCAGTCAATCTAGAACGTCAGTTAATGGCCCCACCTTAGATCTCCTATGATTTTAGAAAGACCATAGTGTATAATGGGTCAAAAAATTTCTTTGCAATTAAATTCTCTCAATGCACATTTGCATTATTTTACGTGTAAACCAAATTAACTTGCATGCAAGTGTTGAAGTTAAAGGACCGAACTCCACGGAGATGACAATCTATGGATTAAGTTTATATATGAATATTAAAACATAGATAAAACTTACTTAAGAGGAAAACTTTTGAGATTTTCCATTTGAACCATGACATCGTATGGTAAATAGTCACATACACACGCTTAAACGAACTCAAACTCATGACCTTTATGACTGAGACCCACTCTTATATTACTGCACTATACACCCGAAATTATATGAGATTCTGAGCTAGGTCCGTATAATCCTATTTCTATCTCTTATCCTGGCAATAATAGGGGATAATATCATTGTTCATCAATATCAGTATTCGAGGCTGCATTAGTTATTGTGTATGTCTCTCTCTACATACATACATACATACATACATACATACATACATATAGAGGTCGCAACAGCAGCTAGAAGTTAGAACTATAAACTCTCAAAAGCTATTGAGCATGCTCCCCTTACTCTGAGCTAATTCGAATCTATGCACTATTTTAACAAACACAACATTGCTAGAATTAGTAGCATTAAGTTAAAAACCTCTTCGTCTATTGCTGCATCTCTCACCAATAGAACTTAAAACAAGTTGCCCGGGATCAAACAAGAACCTTTACACCCTTGAAAGCAGCAAACAGATTTTTTATACTCAAGGACTCTATTCTATGCACTTCGAACTATGTATGACTATTCATGAATAGCTCAATCCAGTGACTCCTGTCTCCATGTCAAATTACCCCATGGAAGGCGAACCATGGATAGAAGTATTCATGGGTAGATAATAATTGTTAAGACAGACATAAAGACCCTACAACATAAGGATGCCTCGAAGTAGCTAGCTTTGTTCTTAGGCATGTCAATAGCATAGTTTAAAAAATTTGACTCTCACTCAAAACTGAGGCAAATTGAGTTAATTCAATGTCATTTATAATCGACTTGAAAAAACTCAGTCAGTTTTTAATAAAATTTCTCTCATTTTGTACCTATATCTTAAGTTCTCTCCCGTGCTTGTTAGGTGAGTTAGTTAGGATGTCTTATTGAGGTTTGATAGGTCTTATGTTCAAATCTTGTCCAAATAAACATTTTTATCATGTAGCCAATTGACTTTGTGTGAATTAATCCATTGCATAGTAGAGTAACTTGGACGGGTTCTTGCCTTCACTGGTGAATCGTAGAACTATGGTTTATGACAAAGATAAAAGACAGCCTTGTGTATAAAGCGCCTACATATGAGGGATCCGAAGAAACAACAGACCTAAGGTAACATAACTAATTAATTCTGAATAATTTTGTGCCAATGCTCTAAACAATACTTCAAACAATGTGAAATAGTCCCCATCCAAGCCAAGGCAACCAAACCAAGCCATAAAGCACAAACAGAGCTGACATTTCTCCCTCTGAGTGGGTCAGTGTTCATATTTTATTCAACAAAGGAAAGAAGATAATGCAGTGAAAAAGACTCGAGAGAGCGCGCAACAATCAACCACCAGTTCAAGATGGAATGCAAATACTCTTCTCCTGATAAACCTTCAACTCTTCAAACCCAAAAGGCAACTCTCACATCAATGTAGGGCCTCCCCTAACGTGCATTAAACACGAAAAGTAGGAGCCCAAAAGGCGACACACAATCACTGTCCTCCCCTCTCCCCTCTTGATTTCCACATGTTGCTCTCTCTTTCTCTCTCTATCTTTCCATGACTCGCGAGCCGTGACCATCACGTAGCAAAAAAGGACATGCCCATGTGAACAAAACTGACTTTTTCATAAGACACTTTTTGTACCCTGTTCTCATGGGCCCTTGCTTGACGTTTAAGACCGACTTTGGAAAATATACTCACCTTTGTCTTTGTTGTTGTGACTACTTCTACTTATTCTACCAAAATTATCCTAGACTGTACGGTATTATTTAGTATTATTAGAGCAAGTGATATTTGATTAGCTAGAAAAAAATAAAAAATAAAAAAATTTAGAAAAAATGGCAGTTCAAAACTTTTTTCAACCAATCAACTGTCACTTTTACTTTGCACTTACAACTACTTGCTGAAATTACCATTCTTCAATAAATAAATAAATGTAAATATAAACCTTGTTGTTTTTTAATACAATGAAAAATGTCAAACAAAGCAGAAAGCAGAAGCATGAATAGAAGATTTGAGAAGTGATATATGTAGGAGCATTAATCCCTACCACGTGCTAGGAGCTTTCTTGAAAAGATACTTGGCCATTTTAACTCAGGGGTAGCTAAGGTTCTGGTGGCTTTCAAACTCTATTAACTAGCTACTTGGATTTATATGACACTTGGCTTGTAGAGCACGCTCCTATACCATAAGAATGATTGACTCTCCAACATGTTAAGTCTTGGTCATAAGTCAGCTTCATGATAGACATTGCAAGCATTTTCTCTACTCGACGTGAGTATTTGCGCAAGTAAGACAGACTAACAATTTAGTAAATGGCATTGTAGTCTGTATCTGGTCCAAAATAAACAAACTAGCAAATGCTACTTGTTTATTCTCTAAAACGTGATTATACTAATCCCAACCAACCTATTGAATCAAATTCTGACAAATCAATGGTTGAACCGATGAAATGCCAAATTTCAGTGCTTAACTAGCATCATCAACTTCTACACGATTGACAAATGGTTGATCCTTTTCTTCAAAAGTAGGATGCCTAAATAATACAACTATTTCAAGGGAAATGCCGAAAAAGAAAACCCCGAGGGTCATCCAAGTCTGAAAGCCATGTTAATAAATGTGAAGCCTTGGCCGATGAGGGCGAGCCAAGAGGGCTGGCAGGCTTCTTGGCAAGGTGAGAGACTGAGAGTTAGTCCCACATCGCTAGGGGGAAAGTTACTGGGCTCTTGATAAGAGTGATGAGGACTTCCCTTGCAACGAGGCCTCCCGACGGAGGGAACAAAACCCTGAGCCGTTATCATTGCCTGCAGGGACAGATATGCAAAGGGGACAATATCATATCTGCTGTGCACTCTGATACACGGAACGAGGCCTTTTCCCTAGGCAACTGGGGAAGAACAAAACCGTGCGGGGTGTATGGGCACTCCGGCACGGACAATATCATTGCATGGTGTGGGCCCTTGGGCTGTTACAAGTGTTATCAGAGCCAGACCCCGACCCAGTGTGAGTGGCTAACCGCATGTGGGCGTTTGCGTGTAGTAAGACATGCGGGGACACGTGTCCCCTAAGGGGGAGAGGTTGTGAAGCCTTGGCTGATGAGGGCGAGCCAAGAGGGCTGGCTAGCTGGCTTCTAGGCAAGGTGAGAGACTAAGAGTTAGTCCCACGTCGCTAGGGGAAAAGTTACTAGGCTCTTGATAAGAGTGATGAGGACTTCCCTTGCAACGAGGCCTTCTGACGGAGGGAACAAAACCCTAAGCCGCTATCGTTGCCTGCAGGGACAGATATGCAAAGGGGACAATATCATATCCACTGTGCACTCTGATACACGAAACGAGGCCTTTTCCCTGGGCAACTGGGGAAGAACAAAACCACACGGACAATATCGTTGCAGGGTGTGGGCCCTTGGGCTGTTACAATAAACAAAATCAAGGGGGGTTTATTTAATCGCACATGTCCTGTGATATCTAAGATATGCCTCCTATGATATCTCCTGCGATATCTTCTGTGATATCTAAGATATGTGTCATATGTTCTGTGATATCTTGTGTTATATGTGGCATTTGTTCTGTGATATCATTGCCGATATTTCTGGTGATATCTAAGATATGCCTTTGATATGAAAAACATATGGCTCTCAGACATTACACTTAAATAAGCTGTATTTGTGGAATATGCCATCATATGAATTAGCCCCTTGATATTTATTAATTATCTGGGCCATTAATCTATGCTTATGATATTCCCAAGGCCCAAGGATTTTATTGTACCTTTGTTGTAATAAGCACATCTGCAAGTCATTCCCATAAGGAACTCTTGTCCAAAGAAAAAAGTGGATCCGCTGCAATGTACAAAAAAAGCAAGCAGTACACATTAGCTCATCATGTAGAACCCGTGTTCGTTTTTCTAAAATCCCCTTAAGCACAGAGGAACCCGTATTTGTTTTTCTACTTGGTTCAATCTCAGAAAACCAATGATTGATGTATTCTCAAAAACAAGAAACCTTAAGAGGTTTTCATTTGCTTCCAGCAAGAACTCTCATCTTGCGCCACCTCCTCTTTACTCTACTGGCTGAATGAATCCAAATACTAGAACTAAAGTCATTAACAATTTTGATGTCAATAATGGTGACATAAAGATTTCATCATTAGAACCCAAGTCTATGATTCGATACTTAGGAGCCTGGTATCTACAGAATAAGATAAAATAATGGTCGATATTGTTAATTTAGACGAAGATGGGTTTCTCAACTTTGAAGGGCTCATCTTCCTGCATACAAGCTCAGAGATAGGGCTACTAAGGTCAATAGCCCTCTCTTTGATCAACTTGAGCTAGACTACCTCACATCTCATTTCCAATCCAATAAAAAGTAAATCATATTGCATAAGAAAAGTTACATATGAAGTTGTTGTTCTTAACTTTGAAGGGCTCATCTTCCTGCATAGAAGCTCAGAGATAGGGTTACTAAGGTCAGTAGCCCTCTCTTTGATCAACTTGAGCTAGACTACCTCACATCTCATTTCCAATCCAATAAAACGCAAACCATATTGCATAAGAAAAGTTACATTTGAAGTTGTTGTTCTTAAAAAGTCATGATACAGAGAAATTCTAAACTCCCCCTGTGTAAAGAATCTTCACAAATTCAGCCGGAGATTCTTTCATTTCATCTCTTTCCTCACATGTGAGCAAAGTTCCCAAAATACATACTTCCAAAAAAAAAAAAATTCTTGCAAGAATTGCATCCCTTAAACAACAATGTCGAAGTTTACAGGTCATTGAGCTTTCATTCCTAGTCATTACAAAACTTCAAAATTTTCCTGACAACTACTACTGAAATTACAAGAGATGTCAAACCTAAATGTGTCTCTCATTTCACATTTGTTGTAAACATATACCCGTTGGCCATGGAGGAATGCAACCCAAGCATCAAATCAATTCTCTTGCAAGGTCTTCATTAAATATAATCAGCTGAAACTCTGCCCCAAAACCCTGCAATGGTTCTTCCCCTCAAGCAATGGTTCTTCCCCTGTGGCCTTCCGTGCCATGTTCTCAGCTCTATGAAAAGAGAGGAAACGCAACTTCAGATTTAGTAGACTTATCTTGATGAAAACACAAAAAGAAATTTTAAGGCCTTCAAATCAAATATAAGGCCAACAGAGGCATATATGCTGGACATCAGTATATAATTTTCAGTATTTTGAAGTTCCAAACCAAATAGATGCTTAGCTACATACTCTGCAAGCCGAATGTTATGATGGATTCTGCATGCACTCAGTAATTTGTTGTACATGTGAATCAGTGAAGTCTGCACTTGCAAATCTGTCTCAAAGCCATTAACCTTAACATACTCTTTAATGTTTTCTCCCACGCTCAAGGACCCAAAATCTACACAAGCTGAAAGCATAGTTGCTAACCAGATGGAACACATGAACTCACTCAGACTTGGAGGTAGGGGGCCAATAAACATAGAATGAATAAATGTAAAATCTCCAATCAATATGCCATGAGAATCTTTGGCAGGAAGATTAAAATGGAAGTATAATCTTTAGAAGAATATGGCAATCACCTACGACCCTGCACAAAACCAATAGATCTGAGTTGAGCCAACATGATTTAGAGAGTGAACTTTCAACAAACGAACTTTCCAAATACAACACAAATATGTTGGCACGTCCATGTCAATAGCTCCAAATTTAGCTTTTTTAATTTGTGCCACTGCATTGATATGCTGAAATGAGTCCTTCTAGCACCTAAATAGAGTCCTTCCAGCACCTAAACAGAGTCCCAACAAATATGAGGACTTCCAACACCCTGTACTCCAGCCCACTGCAATGTAAAATGGTAATGTCACACTAAAAGTGTTTCTTTAGTCTCTTTTTTAGCACCAGGATATAAACTATGTCAAGGATTATAAACTTGAAGCATCCGTAGCTCAACTTTTGTAATCACCAGACCAAGGCTTCCCCCTAAATCCTTCACTTCTGTGTGAATGGAAATTATAAATGCTAATTTGTCAGTCTACAGATTACTTGAAAGACGAAATATTCATTCTACACATAAAGTTAAAGAAATAATAGAAACTTAAATGAGAACGTAGAAGACAATACCACTTACTTGGATTCGAGGCATCTCTCAACCATGTCAAGGATCCCGATATGAAGTTCATAGAAGAGCACCAATCAATAATCATATGGTCAATCAAATGTGATGCTAATATAATGAAATGCTCAACAAAAATTGTGAAAGATGTACGACTGCTTATTTAACAAGGCTCCTCAAAAGCAATTACCTAAACATGGTGGACTAGTTTTATGGCCAACTATCAAAGTTAATCCCCAAAGAGCAAATTTGGAGGTTCTTGTGAAAGAGTTCACGCAAATGAGTAACAGTGTTTTAAACTCTCAAGCATGGAAACAAATATAAGATAAAGACAAAATGCATCAGCACACGGTTAATACAAAAGCTACACATAATGGCTAGCAGACCAATTACAAAAAACAATTTCTGTTTGTTCCAGTTTGAACTAGACACATGCATGTCAGCAAACTTAGAACTGCACTACTACTTGCCAATTGCTACTGCTACAAAATAGAATCAAGTAACAAAAAGCAATAGATTAAAGAGCAATAAATTGCAAAACAGTTCCTTTTAATCTCTGCAACTGAACAAAGATACAGGGATCTGAACAAGTAGGAGTTTAGAACTTGGCCCCATATACATATCTAAAACATTTCTCAAATTCCATATTAGTTATTCTAACAAAACCATCATCATACGTAAAGTAGTTCATTTGCTTGAAGAAGTATATAAAGAATGCAAATATAAATCAATCCTTACCTTCCTAGAAGCATAATGATGCATGAAGATATAGATGCATGAAACGAGATGTCTCCAATATATCATACCAACAGGAGGATGCATCAAACGAGATGCATGAAATAAGTTCATAGTATATTTTTTCTTGAAGATGTTTGCAAGACCACAGGCAGCAGATGAAGCTAATATACTATACACACGAAACTCGAGGTTGTGGAAGTACATGCTTGTGGAAAATTTATGTTAAATGTAACATCTCACCTTAGTTACTACACAAAAAGAGAAAAAACGCCCTCTCAAAGAAAATAAATTGAAATACCTTGTTTACGTATCAAAACAGTGACTGCAAATATCATATATAAGAAAGCAATGTTGGGATTCATTGTGATAACAGATATACATCTCTTTAAAAAATGACCCATCATACAAGCTAAAATAATGTATAAGATCAGGCAAAGTATACATTAACTGGCACGAATACAACAACTCTCATTTTAATCATTCAAAACAGTGACTGCAAATATCATATATAAGAAAGCAATATTGGGATTCATTGTAATAACAGAATATACATCTCTCTAGAAAATGAACCATCATACGAGCTAAAATAATGTACAAGATCAGGCAAAGTATACATCAAATGGCATGAATACAACAACTTTCATTTTAATTGCTTCTTTCTAATAAGCCATCAAGCTTGACACCTTCACCCACCATCATATCATAGAACATCATAGCATCAGCTAATCTTCCAACATTGTACTATGCGTGAATCAAAATACCATATGCAACAACATTAGGCACCAAACCCCTATCCATAGCACAATGAAAATCCAAAGATGCTTCCTCCATTCGACCTTCTTTACAAAGACCATCAATAAGGACATTGTAGACTGAAATGTTGGGAGAAATATGGTTTTTAAGCATCTCTTCATGAAGTTCAATATGGAAAAGGTGCGGTACATCTTTGACACGGCCTTCCTTGAAACCAGAACATTAACAACATCTATTTTACATAAAAAATGCAGATAACCATTTTACAGAAGGTTTCATTGAAACCAGAAATCATGAACAACAGTAGACAAATGGTAATATAACAACAAACCAAAAACATTCACCAAGAGGGGAGGTTGCTAGATCTCACCTTGCAGGGAAGTCGGATTTTACCCTAAACAAACTGGGTTTTGTGCACAACCGAATCTAGGGTTTTCAGATCCTAGATTTTCTCTGACCTTAAACGAAGTGGGTTTTTGCAGGAAACTTTAAATCTCGTCGAGTAGCTGCTTGTGGAATGGTTTTTTGACAAACAAAACTAGTATATCCTCCTCGATCTGGTGCAAGCAGACCTTTTTCCCTTGCTTGTCAGGACTTCTCAATCCGATGGTGGCGAACAGGTTTTCACCTGGGCTAGTGAGAGCTTTTCTTGGCAGGACCTGGAACCGAAGGAAAAGACGAGACTTCTCTTCAAGGGCAGCCTTCCTTCCAAGGGACGAAGAAGATGCCCTTCTCCCCTCTCTCTCTAAAAAATGCTGTTTTTTTTTTTCCTCTCTCTAAAAGAGGAGCAAACTTTACACTAAAAACTACATTTGGCATATTACAAATAACACCAAACATATCAATGTGATAAAACTTAAATAAACCTGATATCTAAGATATGCCGAAAATAACGCGGTTAAATAAACCTGATATCTAAGATATGCCGAAAATAACGTGGTTAAATAAACCCGATATCTCAAATATGTCAAAGATAACGCGGTTAAATAAACCTGATATCTCAAATATGCCTAAGATATCGTGGTTAAATAACATTCACATTTGAGATATGCCGACATATCTCAAAAACGCCTAATATGTGCGATTAAATAAACCCCCCCAAATCATCAATACGTTGAGCATGCTCAATTAAAACCACGTCTAAATAATTCATCAACCATGAAAGAGATAGTAATAACAAAATGTTCATAATTCCTAGGGTTCCATTCATGATCACCACTCTATACACATATGTAAGTAAATATACACTATAAGAAAAGTGTGGGTCTAATACGATCCACATAATAATATCCATGTACAGCCCAAAATGAGTCTAATGACAAGTTACAGAAACATACACCAAGTTAGTCTCTGGAGTACTAAGTGGCAAATGATCCTCATGGTCCTTACTCAATCAGTGCTGCTCCACTTACTTTCTCTTAGCATTATTGAGCTCCAAATCTAAGGCATTGCAAAATAAAGCAATGCCTCAAGAAGCTATTGCTTGTGTAGGTGATTACAAATAATAAAACATGCAATAAAAATAGTTTTAATAGGATATCAATCTCACGGCAAATCTCATAAAGTAAATCATTTATAATGCACATTAAATCATCATGCGTCTATAATGAATAAAGCATGAAAACTTATGAGTTTGAACAAAATAATAATAATCAAAGCATGTTTTTCGCTTAAATAAAACAATATCAAATCTAATCACTATGGCATGCAAAGCACTAGTAATACATGAATATGCATCTGTTAAAAGCAAACAAGAATTCGTGTCCACACCATAATGTACATGCATGTCATGATAAACAAGGCATCGTACATAACCAAGCCTTAAGAGTGTCTCACTATACTCATATCACTGGCAATGAATACTCATTCCAATTCCAAGGTTCTTTACCAGTAGGTCACACACTAGATAGCTCGCTCAGCCCATAGGCCCACCCATATCTAGCTGCCCACATAGGCATCACCAAATATATCAATACCATACATGGTCCTAGGGTTCCTTACTTATACCTCGCACACTAGGTAGCTCGCTCAACCCTTAAGCCTGCTCACATTTAGCCGCCTACATAGGCTTCACCCAACATATCCATACCACATGAGCATATATAATAAGAATATTGGCTACTATGCTGCAATGGGAACTACTCCAGGGCATCAACCATTGTCGTTCCCCGTCAACACCGAAATGGGAGACTTCCTCCATCTCACATGGGGAGACGAACCCCTAGTGGGGATTGCCCATGATACCACAACATACGTACATTGTCCCTTTTGGGACTGGTATCTAATCATGAATATCATAAAGTAAGAGGGCGGGTGGCGAACCTTACAACCCTCCTAGCATAGTATCCACTAGGCAGAAACACCTTTCATAAAATAGCAAAACATGATATAAACTATGGAAACTTTCATGTGTAATAAATCTCAATAAGCTCAAGTCAAAAGTATGATACACATCATCAATCATGTGTCAAAACATAAGAAATTGTATAATCAAGATGTCATGATATCAAACATGTATAATGAATATATTTAAATAAAAACATGATATGGGGTAAAACATATGCCTCAAAGTTCCCAAATAACCTGTCATGATTTATGAAATTATGGAAAAATCTCAAACGTAATCACCTACCTCAAAATGCGGTATTTTAATTAGGCGTGTAGGCTATATCAACTCGGGTGCTCTGATGTACCTGTCAAATCGTAAGTCACACTAAGTCATCTAATCACTTGGTGTTCTTTAAATCCCAAAAATAAGTTAATCCAAGTGATGATTTCCCTAATATTGTAGTTATTCCTAAATTAATGGCCTAGATCATTTGATTAATCCTTAATTAAGCCAATCCTAGATTAAATGTTGGTATTTCCATCATCTAGGCAATCATCCATTGTTTTTAATTATCAATCTGAGTCATGATTCATTGAATTAGTGTCCCTTAATCAATAAAGGATCAGTATCTTTCATCTTATAAAGTTTGAAGACGATCCAACTGTTGGATCTTTCTTTATTACTTATATGTAACATCCGATCATCAATCTAATATTTTCATCATAATCCATCACATTTCTATGTTTTATTAGTGATTTACATGTGTACGTTGATCTAACGGTCAGACTGCTCTCTAATCAGCCAGTATTAAGGCACCTGATCATATTAACGATCAAGATCACTTTTCTTGATAATCACATGACATCAATTCTTCTAATCACTAGATCATCTCATAATTTATGCATATAATTAGTTTCTGAAGCCTGATAATCCATTGATCGGCCTGATCTAGGTTATTGAATAGTATTTTATGATTTGATCAATTTAGAAGTGATCAAATCAAAGTTTTTATATCAAATCTAGATCCACATCGTTGAGATGAATTCAGCAGATGTCTTGAATCATAATTTGGACCTTTGTAGCTCTCAAAATTGAGTTTTTTTTTTGTAAATAAGCAATCTATAATTAATTTCTAGATTAATTAATCAAAATTCAACATCACAGCGACAAGCGCGCACGTGACACGCATATAGAAAGGGTCCTGTGTGCATCACTATCACCAGGATGAATGCGTGCATGTTCTGTCCCTTTCGGAGATGACGCATGCGCCGTTTGCACGCGCATGGCCGCGCACAGCTGTGCCCAACACGTGCGGCGTGCCGTGTGTCTTCGAGATGCGTCCCGAACACTCCACCAATGCCATTATCAATGAAGACAACAACCGGACTCTAGTCACCACCAACGATGCCAACAATTTCCAAAACTTGTGATTTTTATATTATTGTGACAATTTCATCAACTGATTTTGCCTAAATTTGATTTTTTTAATCTAGTTTATAAAAATAAAAAAATTCCTACTCATTGTTTTTCATGTTTTTTGGATTCATCAGCTCTTGGATCTTCATAAAATTTGGAGGGTTTGTTCCTAAGGGTAAGATGCACTAGATGAACAGTTCAAATAAGCAATCTGACATTGTCTTATCAAAGATTTTCACAGAAACGATAACTCCCTACAATCACCGAAAAAGCATCATTCTATCCTATTTTCTGGCATCAACAAACCAAAATATAAGGGTAAACCACCATAAATGGAATGTGGGGAATGAGCGGGGCCTACCTCTAGTTGGTGGACGGTGCAAACAGAGAAATTCCATCGTTGCCGGAGAGGGGAGAAACCAGCTTCTATTGCTGCGTCGCGCTGGTTGGCGTCGCTGTTCGTCTCCAATGTTGTCACCGATAGCATATGAAACAGAGCATATTAATGGTGAGGACAGAAGAACGAGGCAATAGGAAATGAGAGGAGGCCAATTTTAGTTTTTATTTATTTCAGAAATGATTACTAGCCATAAATGCTAATAATCATCGTCATGCCTAATCAATGCCCGTTAATTCACATTGCTTTTAGTGCCTGTTCTCTTAGGCCCTACTGGTGTAATTACTATTTTACCCCTCTAATTAATTTATTAAATAAAAAATAAAAAATAGTTAGCCAATTTTCATCTTGTCTTCGATTTTAACATTTTTAGTGTCATTTAATTTTATTTCTCTTGTATATTTCAAATATTAAGGTTTTAGTCCTTAATTGCATCTCTAAAAATTTCTATTCTCTAATTTTCTAATTTTTACAAAATTCTAAAATTCTACGCAATTATGCATTTTCAGAGTTCAAAAATAGCGGGTATTACAGGAACATAGCAATTAGTCTTATAAAATCGACTTTATAAGACAGTTCCAAAAATCATCTTATAAAATTGGATTTTATAGGACGGTTCAAAAAACCATGTTATATCAAATACAGGTAATAGAAGACGGTTTCAGAAACTATCCTTTTTAAACCTGAATAATATATGATAGTTTTCTTAAACCGTCTTATATAATCATACTTTATAAGATGGTTTTGACAAAATCATCTTATATTTTAAATCCTTATATACATAAAATTTAAAACGGTTTTGTTAAAACCATCTTAAAAGTATGAATATAAAAGACACTTTTCTCAAACCGTCTTGTATTTTCTTACAAGACGGTTGTGTTTAAAACATCTTTTATTTGTCAAAGTCATCTAGAGTTCCATAACCATCTTCAGCATGCATCAATGTATTTGAGACTGCACTCCAAGTATTTAGATTAATGCAGTCCATCCTCTTTTATCACCTTTGTGCCCCTCATTTGGAGGACTGAGCGGAATATTTCATGGTCTTTCTACATGCACGAACGAGTCTACCTTCAGGCTAGCCTCTTTGGATGACTAATTTGCTAGGAAACTCCGGACACCCCTACATGAGAAGAATGGTACAGACTTAGTCCACATGGGCGATTAACGATGATCCGAGAGCAGATGAACAGATTTCGATCGTCCAAAGAACGGTCAAGATCAATGCCACATGTGACAACAACTAAACACGTATCAACCACGGCACTTGAGCCAACTGCCCAAAGACCCTGCGCCATGAACGCTCACAAAGTAGCTTGAACCAAATCCAGCATCAAAAGCCATCAATGTAAAAAGTTGTGAAACAAGTCTCAAAAGTCCAAGAGACAGCTAGTGCGTGAGGGGGATGGCTGGGCGGGCACACCGACCAGGCGATCAGGCTACAGCGGAATCAAATGCAGTCAGAAGGACTGAAAGTTGGGAATGCTTGTTTGACCTAGTAGTCATTTGAGCTGTTATTGGAAGATGGGGAGGAGATCATCAATCCATGTCAAAGAAGTTATTAATTCAAAGAAAGTGTTTGCTAATTAAGAGAACTAGTGGGGACTCACTAATTGGTAGGGCTGGACCTGGGCGCACTGGTCCATCTTGTCGGTCCCATTAATAGTCATTGAATTCTGCAAATAATTGAATGATGTATGTTTTTATAAATCTAAGCTATTAGTCTTATTCGCCCCATGTTTAAGTTACATGTGAAAAATCACGCCAATTAGATGATTATAAGTACTACTTGTGAAGTCCTAGGCCGACGAGGTTGGGCCAACAAAAGGTTGGCAGACTTCTAAACGAGGGTGAAAGACATAGAGTTAGTCCCATATCACCTGTGCTTGTAATACAAATCTTATTTGTGAAATGAACTAGCCCTGCTGCTATTTTTTCCTGCTCTTTTCACAAATAATCTGTTTGTTTTCTTCGTGGTAATTTACTAGTATTTGTCATTGGGCTGTTCATGGCTAACAACGGTTTAACACAGCTGAACGTGGACAACCAAGACATCTTCTCTTGAATATGCTTGGTCACAGGTTTGAGTTATCTCTCTTTTTTGTTTAATGGCGTATTTGATTTAAGAGGTTTCATAAGTGTTTCGTTCTATAATTTGTTCATAAAAAGGAAAGAAAATGTTATTATTGTCTATATAGGTTCAATTAGATGAAATTTTTGGATTACTAAACATTGTGACCCATATAATTAATAGTAGAAAATTTCGACCTACTTACCATTAAAGCAAGCCTTCAAACAGAGTGCTGCAAGGAGTCTCTCGTCTATGTGACCAGGATTTGAAGCTACATATAGATGTTTGTATGTTTAACTTTGAAAAAAAAAAAAACCCTTTAATGAAGCTAACATTATAATTCTTTTATTACATTCATTAAGGATCTGAACAGTCTATGTACCTTTGGACTGGAGTCTCTATCGTGGAGCTTAGTAGATATATGAAGGATAGTCTTTGTGCAATGGTAAAGTTGTTGTCGTGTGACCTTGAGGTCATAGGTTAAAGACGTTAAAATAGCCTCTTATAAAATGTAAGATAAGACTAACGTTGAAATAGCCTCTTGTAAAATGCAAATTAAGATTATGTATTATTAACTTTTGTGATCTGTCCCTTTCTTAAGCCCCACTTATTAGAGCCTCATGCACCTGGGGCTGCCTTTTTTCTTCGTCAGAATATTGAGCCTCACATGTAATTGTGTTAGGATAATTCTCCATGGACAAGGACGATGTTGATTGATGGATATTTACATAATATTGCAAGAAGATGATGGCTACATATAGTCTATCCAAATGATGTCACCAATCACCAACTTAGAGGCCTCTTGGCTATAGATGATGCCAATATGAAATTTTATAGAATTTATATTTATTTATTTTTACTAGATAATCTAAAAGCATTTTTTAATGTGATTAATAAACATTTCATATCCGTGCTAAACCTTTTAAACTAACCGTCACAATCGCATTATTACCATTTGATTGCTCTGAATTAGTTCTCTAATTAGCTTTTAATCTTATGCTTTTTGCATTTATCATTTTTGCTATCGGAAAATGCCACTTGGATTGAGTGTAAGGAGTGACTTCAAAATCCCCTCCAACGAAGTTCTATATTTGGATGATCAGATTTGTTTATCTTGTTCGATCTCTCTTGGATAGACTAAATACTAAAAACTCGTGCATATTGAATGATGTAGCTGTGCAATTTTAGTATTTAATTTTTTTTTTAAAAAGCTAGTGCCTAGAAGCATTCCGTAGGCATAATCTTTTGCAGAGAGACAAAATAGGAGACACTAAACAATATAATTATTTTAGATCATTCAAAGATGAGTTTTAGTCATGCAAGGTTTTAAAATCAGTTTCGAAACTCAATCTAGATAGCATTTCTCTTTTTACTGATGGTTTAGATGGTGTTTATGCATCTAAATTAATATAGAAGAGTTTGCCCGTTTTCCTTGTAGATGATCCTAGCAGCAAATTTTCTAGCGAAAAATAGGTGGATCAGGAAAATGCCGTTAAGGATCGTAGTTATATTTTAGACGGTTAAGATCATTCAACTTAAAAGACATTTGAGAAATGAAAGGCTAAGATCACCGATAATAAGGTCCCACATTTCCTCTCAGCTGTTCGTCTATTACACGCGCACACACTACACCATCCCCGTTTGTATGGGGTGACCTGTGAGGATGAGGCTGAATAGAATATTGTGGCCTTGTCAGATCCAATTTCCTTGTCTCGGAGGGCAAAGACATGACTAAAAGGACGTACACGCGTCGGCCTGACATCTGAAGATGGAAGTGCTTATCATGTGCATAAACGCTCGCGTGTCATGATGCCATATCCACGTCGACGCGGTAGAAAGTGGCGCTGCCTAATTGACTCTAGTCACATACTTCCAAAACAGAGCTTTTCTCAAATGAAATTACCAAAATGGCCCTGTGTGATGCACAAGAATTTTGATTACAAATTATATTTATGTGTCTTATCTTCATGAAGGGGCAGCCCCGTGCACGAAAGGGCAAAGTACAAGGGTTAATTCTATGGTCTTATTTTGTATTTTATAAGAGCCTATTTTTATATTTTGAACCCATGACCTCCAAGTTTCGTGATGACAGCTTTATATTGTTGCGTCAAAGCTTTCCTTCATCTCAACGTCTTCACCAAACTTACAAATGCCGGCTTAAATTAAAAAGCCAAAAATGCTAATAAGATTTTTTCTTTTTTTGTCAAAATAAAGATTAATACCCCTATATTACTGTTTAAGGAAATTATATAGCAGAATTTCTAGGCTACGAACGTCTCTCCTTGACTGCCTTGACCATTACGAATATGCCACCTGCCTTGGGTTGCTATTTGTCAATGGTCTAGAAGCTGATGATGCTAGTTAAACACTGAAAGTTGGCATCTTATTAGCTCCATCATTAATTTGTCAAAATTTTACTAATTAGTAGGTTGGTTGAGACTAGTATAACCAAGACTTAAGACACATGTTCTGAAAAAATAATATACACACACACACGTGTGTTGGAGCGTTAGCTATTCTTTTGGTGTAGGAGTAAGCCACGTGTCATTTAAACCCAAGATGCTAGTTAACAAAGTTTGAAAGTCTCGTGTCATCTTAACTAAACCCGAGTTAAACATGCTACATATCTTCTCAAGAAAGCTCCTAATGTGTGGGAAGGATTAGCGCTCCTACATATATTACTTCTCAAATGTTCTATTCATGCTGTTGCTTTCTGCTTTGTTTGACATTTTTCATTCTATTAACAAAGAATAAGGTTTATATTTACATCATTTCTTATGATATATATATATTTCGAATGTTGAACGCACGTAACCATGAACAGCTCCGAACCCCAATTTTCCAGACTCCTTGCACTATTGTGCCAGAAGACCTTTTCTCATAAAGTCATTGTACGATGAGTTAAATAAAATTCTCCATGGTATGAAGTACATCCAAAGGACGACAAACCTAAGTTGTAGATAAACTTGGACCCCTCTAAAGACGAATCATAATCCTAATCATCCCCATCAGATGGAGACACTCTCTCTTTTTCTTCTTTTGCAAGAGAAGACTCAGTCTCAAGCATCTTCTAATAACACCAAGTAGTAGCGTGTAGTCGAGGATGGTTTTGGCAGAATAGGCAGAAGTAGTCGTAATGACAAAGACAAGGGCGGGTGTATTGTCCAAAGTCGGTCTTAAACTTCAAGCAGGGGGCTGGGAGAACAGAGTCCAAAAAGTGTCTTAGAAAAAGTCAGTTTTGTTCACATGCATGTGACCTTTTTCGCTACGTGGATGGTCCCGGCTCGCAAGACATGTAGAGAGAGAGATAAAGAGAGAGGGAGATAGCAACATATACAGAGACAGAGAGAGAGAGAGAGAGAGAGACTGTGTATTGCCTTTTGGCTTTTACTTTTCCTTTGTAATGCACGTTACGGGAAGCCCTACATTGATGTGAGAGTTGTCTTTTGGGTTGGAAGAGGGCAAAGGTTGATGAAGAGGAGCATTTGCAGTGAATCATGAACTGGTGGTTGATTGTTGCGCGTTCTCTCGAGTCTTTGTCATTGCATTATCTTCTTTCCTTTGTTGAATAAAGTATGAACACTGACCCACTAAGAGGGAGAAATGTCAGCTCTGTTTGTACTTTATGGCTTGGTTTGGGTGGCTTGGCTTGGATGAGTCCCATTTCACATTTCACATTGTCTGAAGTGTTGTTTGGAGCATTGGCACAAAATTACTCGAGATTAATTGGTTGTCTTACCTTGGGTTCTCCCTTTTTCCAGGCCCTGCATATGCGGGAACTTCATACACCAGGTTGTTCAAACCATAAACCATAGTTCTACAACTCGCCATGGAATGCAAGAACCTGTCCAAGTTACTTGGCAATGAATTAATTCACACAGAATCAATTTGTTACATGATAAAAATGTTCCTTTAGCCCAAGATTTGAACACAAGACTGTCAAACATCAATAAAGCATCCCAACGAACTCACCTTACAAGCACCTAGGTGAGAACTTAAGATATAGGTACAAAATGAGAGAAATTTTATTAAAAACTGACTGAATTTTTTCAAGTCCATTATGAATGATATTGAATTAACTTAACTTGCTTCACTTTTGAGTCAGAGTCAAAATTTTGAGTTTTTAAACTATGCTATTGACATGCCCAATAACTTAGCTAGATACTTCAAGACATCTTATGTTGCAGGGTCCTTATGTCTGTCTTAAAAAGTATTATCTACCCATGAATACTTCTATCCATGGTTCGCATTCCATGGGATAATTTGACATGGAGACAGGGGTCACTGGATTGAGCTATTCATAAATAATGATATATAGTTCGAAGTGCATAGAGTAGAGTCATTGAGTATAAAGAATCTGTTTGATGGTTTCAAGCGGGCAAAGGTTCTTGTTTGATCCCTGGCAACTTGTTTGAAGTTCTATTGTTAAGAATCTATAGTTCTAACTTCTAGCTGCTGTTGTGAGGTATCACTTCATATTATTCTTTCCTTGGTATTTGCCTAAACAAGAAGAAAGGGTTGAAGCAAAATTTCGAACCAGTTTTAATTCTCAAAAGCAAAGGTTTAATTGACAACCAGGGAGGAGTTTTTTCCCACCTCAAGCACTCTTATCATGGGATAGGTACAAGTTCACTCTTGATATATATGTGTGTGTATGCATGTATGTTTATAGAGAGAGACGCACTCACCAACTAAGGCACAGCCTCGAGTGCTGGAATGCGAACCATGGATAGAAGTATAGTGATATTATCTCCTATTATTGGCAGAATAAGAGATAGAAATAGCCATATACAAAACTAGCTCAGAATCTCATACAGTTTCAGGCGTATAGTTCAGTAAGATAAGAGCGAGTCTCAATCTTAGAGGTCATGAGTTTAAGTTCCCTCAAGTGTGTGTATGTGAGTATTTACTATACAATGCCATGATTCAAAAGGAAAATCTCAAACATTTTCCTCTTAAGTAAGTTTTGTCTATGTTTTAATATTCATAGATAAACAAGTTAATTTGCTTTACACGTAAAATAATGCAATTGTGCATGAAGAGAATTTAATTGCAAAGAAAATTTTTGACTCATTATACTGGATGGTCTTTCTAAAATCATGCGAGATCTAAGGTGGAACCATTAAGTGAAGTTCTAGATTGACTACATGTCAAACCCGGCATGAAGGAGTTCGTATACATTTATGGGATGTATTACCAGTACATTCTTCAGGTCTTTTTACAATTAATCATAGTTAGCTCACTCTATTAACTATTGTTTAAGTACTTCATCACCTCAACTGGCCCAACAATTATGTAATGTTGCACCGTCAATCACTTTCTAGCCCCACTACTTCTTCTGTTCTTCTTCTGTTCTCTCTCTCTCTCTCTCTCTCTCTCTCTCTCTCTCTCTCTCTCTCTCTCTCTCTCTCTCTCTCTCTCTCTCTCTCTCTCTCTCTCTCTCTCTCTCATATATAAAATAAACTGCTTGAAAAGACTTATGAACTATAGACCTATATTCATGCCCTATAGACTTAAACTAATCACATTCCTTTGGACGGTCCTAGTGGGTACAAAGGTCTACATTCCACATTTCCACTTTTGCATGGTGTTTTACTTTTTCTATTTTTTGAGTAAGTTTTTTAGGGGAGTTGCAATTAGGACTTAATCACTTCCACTCAGCTTTGTATTTGAAAACTCGTCAGTGGGTTGAATTCAGACTCAAAAGCAGAACTGAAAGAGGCAACTGGAGTCCTGATATTTTAGTTTAAGCCCATGGGTCTGTCAAACTTGAGAACCACTATTTGAGTTGGTCAGCCAGAAAAGCTCATAAAATAGCTGATTCGAAGCACCCCCTGTCTTTGATTAAGAGCTTCTGCTTTAGACTTAAATGTTAGATTAGCCTCTTGGCAGTAGGCCCTAATTAATGGCAGCAGGCTAAGCACTAAACCTAGAGATGAGACACATACATATATATGATGGATGTGCATATTTATTTATCTTAATGTGTGTGTGTGTGTGTGTGTGTGTGTTTTCTTGAGCGAAAAATGGACAGATAAGGTCACAAGAGTCGGAATGAGAGCCAGCTTGTTCAACAATTTAAACCATTTACGTGTGTTTTATGGGAAGGGGAGCCTTGGGGCAATGGTAAAAGTTGTCATTGTGTGACCTTGAGGTCACGGGTTTAAGGCGTGGAAATAGCCTCTTGCAAAAATACAAGGTAAGGCTATATACTATAGGTCCTTGTGGTCCACCCCTTTCCCAAACCATGCGGTGGGAGCTTTGTGCACCGAGGCTGCCCTTTATGTGTTTCTTATGTTTTGCTATTGGTTGCCCAAATATATGAATATTGTTGGCCCACTTCCTATCTTTAAACTCTTTCTCGTCAACCTGCTCATATACATATCCTAACCATTCATTTTTTATGGATTCGGATTCTACTTTGGATTCTATCTCCAATATCAAAACCTAACCTTCCTGTTATATTTATTGATTTGTTTATTTTTAAAGTTAGACACACATGCCACTATGCACATCCACAACATGCATAAAATATTAATAAATTTCCTAAAAGTATCTTTATCCATACTTTAATATATTCTTAATGAAGCATAAATATAAATTTTTTACTAGAAGATGCATTAAATGACAAATATCTTAACAATTAAGTATCTTGATATATACCTCAATATGTTTTCAGATACACTCAATCATGAGATGAGAGGATAAAAGTGAGGTCAAAGAGAGATTAAGGTTTTTCTTTGAAATGAAAGAGGAAGAATGAAAGTTGAGATTTAATAATGCTCATACAATTGTTGGGGTGGACCAACACGTGGTCCATGCCCATATGAGGAAACCTGGCAACAACAGAAAACTGTTAAGATAAGTATCAAATAGGATAAGTTTCAAACATGATAAGGATCAAACAGGACAAGGATTGATCAAGATAAGGATCAATAAGATAAGAGTCCTTCCTTATCTATGTGAGGAAAATCCTATATATATGTGTGTGTGTGTGTGTGTGTGTGTGTGTGTGTGATGTTAAGATTTGGTGTGTGTGTGAGGGTATGAGAGAGTTTGTGCTTAGAGAAAGAGAGGAGGCCTGGAGGAGGCTCCTCTCATCATCCATGTAATCTGATCAGATTATAGTAGAATTCACTTCTCCCATAAACGTAGGATGAGTTTGGTCAAACCACATAAATCTCCTTGTTTGCTTTTGTGTGTGTGTGTGTGTGACTAAATCTCTTCTGGTTGCCAAATCTGTAAAATATGGCACAACAACAATCACATTAGAAAAAAGAGAGACTAAAACGACATAATATCCTATCCAAATTACTTCACAGATTTAAAATAAAATCTAAAAGGATCCAACCTTTACCTGCTTATGCATTCATAGCACAAGACTTTACTACTCAAGCTGCATTATCCACTCATCACCAATACATCGCAGAGTTTCATCATGACAAGAGCCTTTGCCCATGGATATACATTCTTCATTCGATATTACAATTCAGAATAGAATGAGGATGATGTATTGGCAAGAAAGTTAGACTATAAAGAAGCTATCATATCTTATTTAAGTTGGGCTAGCCTTTTTCTGGGGTTTCATACCTTAAGACTCTATGTTCATAACAACGTCATGCTTGCTTTTGGTGCTCCAGAAATGCAAATCTTCATCAAACCCATATTTTTCCAATGAATATCCATATTCATATTCGGTTGGATTGGATTGGATTTTTGTTTCCGAAACTACGGTAGTAACACTAGGGCCCCCTTGATCGATCTGTTTATTACCTTTTGCCGGATTGATTGCTGAATATCCCATCGAATGAAAATCAACTCTATACATATAGGCAAACATCTGTATTTGTACTCCTGCCTGAACTTGGTTCTGTACCTTTCACCCTTTCACTTTAGATTTCAATATTGGATGCTGATAAGTAAGTAGAGAAGGGATAGAACTTGCCCAAAAGAAAGGGAAATAAATTAATATAAGCTGACTTCATTCCAAAGGTGGAAAGTATAACTATTGTCAGCCATAAAGGGTCTAATGGTTTCTTCATTTTTTTAAAAAAAATTATCAATAAAATAAGTCAGCACTAGCTGACCACTAGTGAGGATATTCATTAGTCCTCAATGACCTAATCTTTGGCCAACCTAAACTTCTCATTTTGCTTGGTAAAATCATGTTTTAAACTCCGAACTTAACGAGTTTTTCATTTTAATCTTAAACTTTTGGAGATTTTTTATTCATCCCGAACTTGGAACTTATTTTCAAAAACACCCAAAACCGTTAAAGCTGGTGATGGTGTTAAACGTGTGCTAGCTTGCCCGGTCCATGTGGTAATTGACTTGCACCACTGGGATAGATCATTCTACATACAACGAAATTACATCCTAACTATTCAAAAAAAAAATCGGCTAATGAAACAGAAGTCGGGCCGTTAGATTTACATCATCAAGCTAGAACTTTCCACATTAATTGGATCTGGACTCGACTTCTGTTTCACAAGATCAACCTATCCAACTTTCTTCTTTTTTGCCAATGAACGCGTAGCATTCGAGTAGGATCTAATTCTCCTTTCGGTGCTTCCATCCTCACAGTAACAGCAGTATCTTACAACTTGCAATTAGATTCCCTGTTGTTAAATGAGGGAACAACTACATAAGGTTGAAGGGCTACCAGGCCTTTGACAAAGATGTTCCTAATTCAGCATGTGCAAATGTCGTTCTTCTTTAGCAGTATGATGACAGAAGAGAAAGGAGAAAAGGATGAAAATTTGGGAGATATCATTTACTGTTTTGATATTATTAGCTCGTTTGAATTTAAATTGCTCCTGTATTAGGTAGTTTACTTTGTAATGGGCACATGGGGTTTGGTGACTACAGTATCCATCGTGTGAGAAGAGCCACCGAAAGGCCACTCAAGAATGCCAGACCCGTGCTAACCTACTATCCACTTTCATCCGAACTCGCCATTTTTCTGTAATAAGCTTGTGGTTGCCGAAAACGTTAGACGCTCTGGATAATCACATACAAGTTCCTCTTTCGGTCGCTTGTTTTCTTCATTTTTTTTAGAGTTACAGACAGATAGATCCATGCACACTCTCGAACTCTGATCATACAGGTGGGAGACGACTCCTTGTATCACTGTCCTATTAGAGCTCATTAGTTTCAGTTTTTTTTTTCTTTTTTCATTTTTTTATCGGATACGGGAAATAAATTATAAAGTAAATCACTCGTACCATCATACGCTCTCACTCATACAAACTCCTAAATCTAAATCCAAATTAAGAAAAAAAGCAATAACTCAAACCTCGGACCAAACACGTTCCAGGAAAGATCAATTTGCCTGGACATTTATTGGCTATTATAGGTTGTTTATATTGATAGTCCGCATATAAACCTAGAGACAGTAAGGTGCTATAAATTAATAGTCATCAGAAAATTAATGCCACACACCATTGTCGCAAAATTAGCACGTTCAAAAGCCATGCATCTATAGTCGAAAACAGGTAATATGCGGTCCCGTTGTTTAATGATCTAAGTCATGCATCTTTTCATCTCTACGCATGGTAGAAACTTCTGCGTCAGATATGCTGTTAACCGTCTACATGGTCTAAATTTTCTGATAATTTTGTATAAAAAGTTTTGATCCTTCCATGACCTCCAGACCACAAGGTCGTCTAGTTAAAAAATTGAAGCATTTATAGGGATACCATGGTTTGAGTCTTCTCCACCTATGAGGTTATAAGTTGTTTCCAGCATTATTTATAGATAAGAATGAATCAGATCGACTCAACTGATATGATGGAATGAGTAGATGGTCGAGGTTATAGTGATATGATTTAACTTTTTGGATCTTCTGCCCCTTGTTAGAAGGGCCATGTGGGTTACCTTCGAGAGTTAAGTCAAAGATCTCGGTGGCCTTGTGAGTGGTTGATAAAAAGTTGTAGTTCCTCCAATAGGGTTGGAGCTTGAAAAAGTTGTATGTATAGACTATGTCTTTTTATAAGTCTGGGCTTTTTCTTTTCTAATCTCTTGAATTGGCAATGAAAGTTGCAATTTCTTCTACCTTTGATACAGTTTTAGGAGTTGCACTTCTTCCTTACATACCAGAGCCTCCATTACTCTTTAGGAGGCATCTGCCCTAAATAAACTACCCACCTTGCAATGTCCTGCCCCCCACCCTTCATCCCAACCAATGATCGGTACAGCAGTTAGACATCCTTAGACGAAACAATGGTCCTTTAGGATTGGTCGTTGTGTATCACCACCTCTTACCTATGCTGAGATTGCAAGACATATTAAGGGCATGGGCTATCTAACATGAAACTAAGATTATGGTCCGGATCACTCATTAATGGGCCCTAATGTGCTTTTACTAGCTTAAACAACCTTTAGGTCTACAAGCTCAACAAGCCATGGAAGATGAGTTCTACGTCCGTTGCTTAAGTCAAGCCGACCAAGCTGGATAAAGCGACAAAGAAGAAATAAATTAGGGAAAAAGAAATTCTTTTATCAGCAGAAACGTGGCAGCCGTTGCTATGATCACAGGCTGGGTGTAATAAAGAGCAAAAGTAGCTTTTTGGCTTCGTTAGAAAGGCCACCCCATGGGCAGACAAAATCAAGCCAGGGAAAATACGCGGACTGAGAGCCTCCCCTTTCTCATGGATTAACGGGAAATGTATGGTTTTACGAATTTACCAAAATACCCCCATTGCAGGACTTCAGCCATTCCATTTCCTGGACTAGGGTTGTTTATGACTGGAATAAGAATCATTTAATAAGCTGTTCTGAAATAGTAAAAGTTTTATTTTCCAAAAATGTAAAGAAAAGAAAACTTTTCCTATTTTAGAACACCTTAATGGATGATTCTTATTCCCGTTTGCAAAGAACCCCATTGTGCATATTTTTAAAGCCACCAATGAAAGGGAATTATACGTGCATAATTTTGTCCGAAGCTTGTCATTTAAACACTCAATCTTGCTAATTATAGGAAATCATCTTAGACATTTTTTATAGGAAGAATCTCAAGAACTCTTTTTTTTTTGGGGGGGGGGGGTGGGAATTTTGGCACTTGTGTATAAAATATGTCCTTGTGTGGGTTTTTGTTTAATTTTTTAATGATTTATTTTGGGGCAAAATTATTGCCTTGACCATGTTTATGTAAAACTAAAACAATGGAGTTTATGCTTTTGTTTGAATGTTAATGGACTTTAGACTGTCATGGACTTACTTTATAATCACTTTTTGATCCTGGTTAAGATTAAATAGGTGGTTCCTATCAAATTTGAAAATATGAATTTTTTGGTCATTTCAAAATCTTATAGTCAGAAGTAAGAAAATTTCCAACAGGAGGTTAGTGAATTAAGATAAATTGAGATTTTGGTGAATAAGAGTGACATTGAAATAGCTTTTGTTAATGCATATTTATATCGAGAAAACTCATAAATGTTTATTATTAATGCATTAAGATATTAGGCAAAAGTTGGATTTTGCAAAATCTGAAGTAGTTAGTGGTGAAAATTTTAGTTTTTGAAAAATCTGGGATATTGTAAAATGAAATACATTGTTTATCAAAGTAAAAAACTAAAAATACTAGGGTTTTCTAGATTATCAATTTTTTAGACTTAAATTTATGGCCTATTAGGAAGAGAATATATTTATTTGGGCAACTAACAAATGAATATGATTTGCTACATGAAAATCCCTATAAGATCTCTATTTCACCCTTTTGCTAATTAAAGTCTCCTTTTACACCTCTCTTTACAATAAAAGAATATGTGGGTTCACCTATTGATTCATCTAACTCATTCATCTTCTTTATATTTTAGAATATCTAAACCATACATCTATAAGTAATAATCTAAACCATTCACATCATTAGTCATGTCAAACTTGGATCTATATTTTAGAATATTAAATTATTTAAATCACAAGTAAGAGTTGAGCCTACATTTTTAGAACATCTAAACAATTCATATAATTGGCTGTACGAGATTTAAACATATATTTTGTAGTATCTAAGCCAACTAAATCATACGTATGAGTTGGGCCTACGATTTAGTAGCTCTGAATCATTCGCATCAACCATGTGATAATTAAGCGTACATTTTAGTAGCTCTAAATTATTCACATCAAAGGCCATTTGAGAGTTGAGCCTATATTATAGTATATAAATTATTCACATACTGATGATATAATATTTAAGCCCATATTTTAGAAAGATCTAAACCATTTAAATAATAGGCTACATAAGACTCAGACCCATATTTTAGAACATTTAAACCAATAAAGTAATAGCCCATACAGGACTTGGATCCACATTTTGGAGCATATCAACCATTTAAATTATAGGCATGTAATAGTTAGGTCTACATTTTAGAAGATCAAAACCATTCAAATCATAAGTCGTATAGGAGTTACGCATGCATTTTCTAATGACATACGTGTTCTAAAATGTGGGCTTAAGATCTTACATAGCCTATTATTTAAATTGTTAAGATAATCTAAAATGTAGGCCCACTTTATGACATCAATAATAGGTTCAATTATAGATTCTAAGTACGAGGTGGATGAGTACACTACTCGAGTAAGTTTTTCTACTTATTATTTCAATAAGAGGCCACATATTATGTCTTATTGTAGATGGAGCTCAATTAATTAATAATATCTTATTGTAGAGTTGGCCAAATTAGTTATGCATATATTTTCTAATGATATATGTGTTCTAAAATGTGGGCTTAAGATCTTACATAGCCTATTATTTGAATTGTTAAGAACATCTAAAATGTAGGCCCACTTTATGACATCAATAATAGGTTCAATTATAGATTCTAACTGGGAGGTGTATTAGTATACTACTCGAGTAAGTTTTTCTACTTATAATTTAAATAAGAGGCCACATATTATGTCTTATTGTAGATCAAGCTCAATTAATTAATAATATCTTATTATAGAGTTGGCCAAATTAGTTGGTAATATTTTATACTAAAAAAATGAGTCAACAAGATATTGTAATTTTAAAAAAAATTACATTTTGTAAAATATTATATATTACTTGAGGTCGTCGTGTGATCTTAAAGTTAGGGGTTCAAAGTGTGGAAACACTCTTTTGCAAAATGCAAGATAAGGTTACTTATTATTGACCCTTGTGGTCCGCCCCTTCACCGTACTCTGCATATGCGGGAACTTCGTGCACTAGGGCTGCCCTTTTATTAAATATTTAAAAATCTTAAGAAAATTTGATTCAAAAATCCTGATAGATATTTAAAAAATCATGACTTATGCAAAATTGGGATTTCTCTAAAAAAGGGCAACCCCAGTGCACGAAGCTCCTGCTTATACAGAGTCTAGAAAAGGGACAAACCAAAGGACCTAAAGTATATAGTCTTACCTTCTATTTGCAAGAGGCTGTTTCTATACCTTGAAACAGTGACCTCAAAATCGTAATTTCTCTCCACTGACTAATTCCATGCAAGTACCAAAAGTCACTGGCAGTGTGAAAAACAGCATGGGCACTTACGGTAGAGAAAGGTTGGTATGCTTGCCTATAAATGAACGAGAGAGGCAAAGCAGATAACAAGCATACAAAATCTCATACTCCACTGTAAAAGCCTCTATCCTCCTCTTTCCCCATTTATTCGAAATTATTTTCCTCATTTTCTCCGTTCTCCGTAAATCTTACCTTTTTCGGAAAGCTTTCACGTTTTCAACCCATTTGTCTCCTTTTTCTACTGAATCTCCTTCTTCCTCTCTGCACTTCTCTGTCACAGATTGGTTTTTATTTCAATCTGTCCATTAATCCGTCGATTACTGTTGGATTTTTTCAGATTTTTAGGTAGAAATCTTAACTCCCATCTAACCAAATCTTCCACTTGCAGCGTTTTTCTTTAGAAATATAGATTGTCATAGTTTATAGTTTCACTTCTTCAGATTTTGCAATTTTTCAACCCTCTCTGCAGAAGGAAAAAGGACCAATTTCTGTTCCTTCTTCACTGCACATATATTTTCCTGTGCAAACTCTGCGCACCGTCCAAAACCAACCTTTCAATCTGCAAATTCTCCCCAACCCACACCCTCTCTCTTCCTTTCCCGTATTTCATCAGAAAACCCATCAAATTGCAATAGATTTTCTTCTTTCTAGACTGTTTTCCGAATTTTCGGGGGAAGAACAGGCTGTAAGACATTGGAATCATGGCCGGATCTCTAGAAACCGGCGCCCCATTCGCCTTCTCCGGCGACATCGACATTCGCTCATCACTGTCGGAAATCCTAATGACAGGAGGAACCAACGCGATAGATTCAATCTTCTCTCACTTTTCGGAACCAAATCCCGTGCCCCACGCGGCAGAACCGTTGGGATCTTCCGTCTATCTCCGTCAGAGAGATATCCTCCAAAGGTTCAGCGACGAAAGCAGGGCCAAATCCGGCTTCAGTCACATGCCCTTAACAGAGACAAGCATATTCCCAGATTCTACGTATAAACACACAAATCCAGTTACGAATACAAGCAAGAAAAAATTGTACAGGGGAGTGCGGCAAAGGAACTGGGGCAAATGGGTGGCTGAGATTAGACTGCCTCAAAATCGGATGAGGGTGTGGCTGGGAACCTACGATACGCCGGAGGCCGCTGCGTATGCTTATGATCGTGCGGCGTATAAGCTACGCGGAGAATACGCTCGATTGAATTTTCCCAATCTTAGAGATGGAATTGAGTTGGGCATTGGTGATAGCAGTATGATTAACGCTCTAAGAGCTACCGTTGATGCCAAAATTCAATCAATTTGTAAGAAGTTGAGGAAGGACAAGGGCAAAGCCTCTAGTACTAGTAGAAATAGTACTAGCAGCTCCGCCGGTAGCGGCGGAGAGCCGAAGCAATCGTCGCCGTTGTCTTCACCGTCATCATCATCAACAACAACAACAACATCCTCCACTTCAGGCAATGAATGGTGTAATGAAATATTATCTTCATCTTTTGATGCAGAGTGGCCTCAGACAGACAAGTCATTGCCCTGCTTATCGAGCGAGAGTCAGATGAATTTGGCGAATTTTCCGCTCTCAGAATTTGATGGATGTTCACTGGCACGGATGCCGTCGTTCGATCCAGAGTTAATTTGGCAAGTTCTTGCTACTTAGAAGTTGTGCAAGTGTTGTTCTAAGTCCTTCAAGTTAGGTGACGAGGGCAGTTCCATCGATTTTGTTGAGAAGGGCTGCCTTTGCAGAATAGGGTGGTTTTTCCATTTTTCTTGTAGTTCCTGCTTTTGAGTAGATATGGGCGACTTGTTCTTGTGGTAGTGTTTTGTGGCTCATCAAATAAAGACCTCGAATTGTTACTTGCTTTGATATTATCTGGGATTTCTTTTTTGGGTAAAATACTGACTTTTGATCTTGCCTCCGGATCGTCGCAGTTGTAGTGCGATCAGCACCGTTTTTTTCTCATATCACACCCTAGCTAAGAAGATCTAGACCAGCCATCTTGATGCTAACTGACAATCTTACTTCCACTTAAATGGCTGTCAGACATGATTACATGAAATTTCTGCCTACTGTTGTGCTCCCTCTTTTACATTATGGGCCATCTGATTTTTATGTCTCTGAATTACTTGTATACCAAACATCAAGGTTCTTTTTCTTTTTGGGAAAATAATAAATCGAGGCTATTTAACCAAGCTGCAAAGTATTCTTCCGCTCAGCCTGTCACGTGTACCATTTAACCTCAGGCTGTAATTAACTGCTTTTGACTGAGCTAAATGCACTAACCATTTACTGGGTAAAATGAGACGTGCGTCTCCCTGAGAAAGATACTCACTTTGAGGTCTGATTAAAGAGTCTCAGTATATTGGTTCTTTTTTGTTTGTTTTAGAGGGCTTATGTAGTTTGTAAGTGCTTCCGCAAGAAAGAGATTCTGTAGTTTTATTTTTTTTATCACCCTCAGTCTTATGAGAAAGAGACGTGATTTGATATACAAATAAAAAAGATTATTGAAATAAATGTAGGCTTAGGGAAGGTGAAGTTTGGAGTCAAAAGTTCAAAACAATTGTGACTTTTTTGGAGATTGGATGTAGTTACTAATTCATGATCCATCGATGAACCGATTAAATTAACCATCCAAAATTGACTCTTGCAATTGGGTCGTGTTGTAATTACGGGTTAGATGTCTAATTGTCTAGGCAGTAATGATAGTATCTTGTACCTGAATTAATGGCTCACTTTTTCTAAATAAAGGGGAAGAGGACTAAAGCATGCTTCTGCTTCTAAATACTTGAAATAAAAAAATAGCCAAATGCAATCTTATATTAAATTTCAATTTTGGCCATTAATTAGCAACGACCCATTTAACAAAATGCTTGTAATTCTTGATCTTGTGCTATTGATTATCTAAAGCCGGACGGATCAAATGGATGGTTCAACAATCAAAGGTAAACACAGGTAAAAGTGAACCAGTTCATTGTTCACAACAAGGTGTACACCCATTGCTACTAGGGCTTTGTTCACTAAATTCCTTTCTTACATATTTGAAAGGAAGTGCACAAGTTAGTGTGAGTTGGGTTATTTGGGTAGGGAAAGCACGTGATGCCCCTCCAATGCAGTGCACATGACTACATGGCTTTTGAATCTTAGACGTACAAACGACCACGTGCCTTATGACCCATCTAGTGCAAAGCCTCTGTGACCTCCAATTATAGGACTCCTTTTCAGGTCAGGAATTTGATAAGGAACTCTACCACTACCCTTTAAGCACAATCAACAGGAGGAATGCTAATTTGAGGCACCCCTCAGGGGGGTGCCATACAAGTACCTGCTTTCCCAAGGCGGACCCCCACCTTTGGATGATCCGAACAGTTCAAGTCATTGTCCCAACTTTGGACGTCCAACAGTTAAAAAGACGTGCAGATTGGATGATCCTACCATCTGGAAAACTGCAAAAAAGACGAGCTAGAAACTTTGTACAACAAAACTAGTCTAAATTCGACACACTGCTAACACGGTTTTAGGATGTTGGAGTCATCCAATCGTCCTGATCATCCAAGGCTATGGCTTCCTTCATGCAAAAAGTGGGTTCGTGCTTCCATTAAGCATTCCTGTCAACAAAAACACAACTAAACTGCCCACTAGTCTTTGGCTTATATCTTTTAAGATCACATCAATAATTACAAAGATTCGCCCCCTCTTCGGACCCCACATAGGCGGGAGCTTCATGCACCGGGGGCTGCCCTTTTGACCAGTAACTACAAAGATTCAAACGTGCTTCATTTTCGGTCTTTTTAAGTAAGTCCCAAGTGGTTTCAATCATTTCGTTAGGTAAAATTGTGATCTCAATTGACTATCACATCCAGGGTAATTATGGTGTCTCTTATTTGGACTCAAAACTAATTAGGGCAAATTAGAGGCTCTTCATTCTTTCTCATGAGAGAGAGAGAGAGAGAGAGAGAGAGAGAGAGAGAGAGAGAGAGAGAGGAGGAAAATAGCTCATTTATGGAAAGGGTGGTTTGGTGTTGTCCAACCTGGTAGAAAATTGGAGGTCAGCTTTGTTGGGTGAAGCAAGTTTTCCCTTTCTCACTTGTGCACTTGGAGCAAAAGGGGGAACTTCTGGAAGGAGAATATCGACGAGATCCACCGCACTTGGCAATCAAGCCGTTCATCTCTCTTTCTTTTCTTGTTTCTTGTGTCGAAGAGCAATTTCAGTCGACTAAGTGAAAAGGACCTTCACCGACGGATTGGACTGTACTCTTGTTTAAGCAACCGGAAAGACGTTTCCGGAATAATTCCTCTGGACATTGACATTGGAAACATTATGAAGATTGCGGGGGGGTGAAGATCGTCCAGCACATGGATAGGCCTCTATGGAAAACATAACCTCTCCCACAAGCTATGCCTGTTTTTCATCCTCTCTCTCTCTCTCTCACACATTTATTATTTGTTAAATTTTATGAAAAGTGAAATATATCAAAGCATACAAGGAGAGGAAGGTGTACATGCTGATGTTTTCATGCAAGGTACAACTTTTATTACAGACGTAAGTCGTTCGTAATATTAGGATGATAGAGATACGTTAGAACACAAATTTTATGCCCATTTAAAGTTTGCAGCCTACATTTTCTTAGGTAACAATTACGACTGTATAATTTTTCTTAATTTTTTAAAGAAAAAGCAAGTGATTCGGATCATTAAATGTATTGATTTCTCCTGAGTCATCTATTTTTGGCATTTTAAACATTATGAACGAATAATATTTAACAAAAATATTTTATTTTGGGTGAAAAAATTAGTGTTTACACCTCTCTCTCCTTAAAGCAAGTACAGTTTGAAAACACTAAACATAGAATAGGCAAGAAAAGAAATAAGAATTGGAAAGGCCTTTAC
The DNA here is from genome assembly GCA_035236585.1 of Warburgia ugandensis. Classification (NCBI taxonomy): domain Eukaryota; kingdom Viridiplantae; phylum Streptophyta; class Magnoliopsida; order Canellales; family Canellaceae; genus Warburgia; species Warburgia ugandensis. The sequence goes on from CP141134.1 coordinate 72,229,077, forward strand.
CCAAAATGTAGTTGGGCCACCACATTAGTTACAAGTGCTTGGCAGCTAGTCTCATAAAGGAAAGGGCGGGAAGCGGAAGAAATAGTGTCGAGCAATGTTAATCTTGTTTTTTATGCGTGAATGACAAATTTCCTTGAGAAATACTATCCAGATTGAGCTTCTAAGTGCTGGCTTCATAGGCCCCTTCATTAGATAGGTAATCTGCAAAAATTAATGTCCATTGGTTGTTAAAGCTAGTAGTTTTCTCGTTGAAAAGTTCAATAGTCATGATTCAAAAACTTCTTAATCGAAACAATTAGTGGCTAGAAAGATCTAATGGGCATGGATTTTTTGCAAGTGGATTAAATAGGAGAGGACAAAGAAGATAAATGAGTCAGATCATCCAAAGGTAGGCTTCACGAAATTAATCCCCAAAACTCAGTTTCGATAGTATTTCTCAATCTCATTTAAGATCTTCAATATATAGTTGGTCGTAGAATTTCTTGCATTGTAGTCGTTGCTGTTAAATTAGTTGGATGTGACACCTCGGGTTTTCTAAAACCATTTTTCATATATAATAGTAATAATAATTATGTTGAGTAAAATAGTCGTGATCCTTGAAAGAGGAAAACTAATATTTAATATAATTACAGTAATCAATTCAAAGGAAATTCCAAAGAAAATCCCAAGGATCATCCAATCCACAAGGACAAACAAAACCAATGTGATACAATATAGAGCATGCTCAATTAAAAAACCAAAGCCTAATTAAATAACAATCGCGATAAGAGGTATCAATAGCAGCAAACATAAATAAACCCTTGGGGTTTTCATCCATCAATCACCACATCCACTCTAATATGTAAGTCTATATATACAATACAAGTAAGAGTCAGGTTCAATCTTATCCTCATAATACAAGTGCATTTATATAGCCCAAAAGAAGTTCAATGACAAATAAATGGAAGCATATATCTAATCATTCTCTTGGGTGGTAGATGGTCCTCGCAGTCCTCTCTATAGCTGTTCCACCTGCTTGCTCTTACTACTATCACACTCCAAATCTAAGGCATTGCAAACTACAACAATGTCTCTGCAAGTGATCACATTTAATATCGAATACAACATAAATGATGAAAGATTTCGAAGTCATGATAGATTTCATGGAGTCAAACATTCACATAATAAGCCAAATCATCAAGTATCCAGAAATAAAGGACATCTGAATAATCAAATGTCTGCAGTAGAAGTAATGGTGGTCAAAAGTATGATCTGCACATAAATGTAAATATATCAATACGAATCATCATGGCATGCAAGACATGGATAATGTATGCTAATGCATCTAATAGAGTTAAATACAGTCAATTTTATCATCTCAAAACATGGATGCAAGTCATGAGTAACAGGGCGTGCAAACTCGATCGTACCTCACAAGTATTCCACTACACTCATATATCCAACAATGAGTACTCATTCTAATTCCAGAGTTTCTCACCTGTAGCTCGCTCAGTCCGTAGGGCTGCCCATATCTGGCCACCCACATAGGCTTCATCCAACACACACGCACCCCGAAACGGGAGACTAGTGTCCATCGAGGCATGAGAGTCTGTTGGACGTGCGTGGGTAGCCTGCCCATGATTACCACAAAATGCACGCGGTGCCCATCATCAAGGCAGTGTCTACAATATATAAATTCAAAGGGCGGCTGCCTAACCCTACGACCCTCCTAGCACTACATCCATGGGCAGAAAACACTCATTATAAACACAACAAAAACACAAAATCCAGTATAAAAAATCCATATGTAATCAATCTCTAAAAGATCAAGTCAATGAGATGTTCTAATACATCAATACCCATGCATCAAAAACAAGGTATAAATCATGTGCAGTAAAGATAGTGTAACATCAATCATGCATCATGAAGGTAGTCTCAGAAAAACATGATAGAATATAAAATCCATACTGCGACCACTATCATAAATGAAGTTTTCAAGTGGAGATGTCATGATGATCCATGAAATCAGAAAATTACTAAATGTAATCACCTAACACAAATGCGAGGTATTCCTAATTAGGTGCATAAGTTACCTCAATTCGTGCACTCTGAAGTACCTATAAGACCATAATACAATACTAAGTCATTTACTATTCTAACTGTGTCTTCATTATTCATCTTAATCCATTTACTAAGTATTCCTAAATCCCGAAGAGTTCATTGATCCAAGTGATGATCTCTCTAATCTGGTAGTTAATATTAGATTAATAGTCTAAATCGTTTGATTAACCCTTAATCAAGATAATCTTGGTTTAGATGCTGGTTTTTCTAACATCTAGATGATCATTTGTGAGCTTTGATCATCAATCTAAGTTGTGATTATCAATTTAGTGTCTATTGATCATTAGAAAACTAATTCCTTCCATCTTGTTAAGTTTGAAGACGATCCAGCTGTTGGATCATTCTTTATTACTTAGATCTAACATTAGATCATCAATTCTAGTCTTCCTCATCATAATTAGTCCAATTTCCATGTTTATTTAGTAATTTATGTGTATGTCCATCATGGTATGTCAATCTGACGATCAGATTGTTCTTTAATTGGTCATTCCTAATGCCCATGTCAGATCCACAATCAAGATAGCTTTTCTTGATAGATACTTGAAATCTATCCATCAACCTTACTAGATCATCTCCTAATTGATGTATGCATTCAATTTCTAAGGCCTGATCATCAATTGATCGGTCTAATCTAGGTTATTTGATAAGATTTTGTGATTTGATCTATTTAAAAGTGGTCAAATCAAGATTTTGATGTTAAATCTAGGTTTGCACCGTTGAGACGAATCCAACGGATGTCTCAGATCATGATTTGGACCTCTGTAACCCCCATAATTGAAGTTTTAAGGTTTCAGATCTATTTAATGGCCCAAATAATTTTTAGGTTGAAAATTAATTTATTTTTTGCTTCACTGGGATGCACGTGCATGTGATGCTCACCCGAGATGTGTCCCGCTTGTGTCTCAATCACCGGGACACACACGGTGCGTTCCAGTCATCGGGATGCACTGGTGTTTAGTCGCGGCTGGGAACGACACACGCGTTGCCACTGTGCGTCTCCGACATATGTCCTGGATGCATCATCCATTGGGGACGACATGCTTGGGCCGTCTAATCTTTTCTGAATTGATCTACAGTCCATATCTTATTATTTCTCCTCTGTTTTTCTTCTCCTTAAGTTTTGGGGGTCCAGGAACACAATGAATGGCTCATATCATCCATCTGGGCCCTCCATCATGTTGAAACTAGCTAGAAACAGTATACCCTTAATCACCAGAAAATCTCACCGTCGCCGAAGAAGACGATTGGATTTCGATTGTTGCCAACGACACATACAGTCATAAAATCTTGCGATTTTTATTTCATTTTATTCAAAATTTCATGAATTTGAGTTTTCTGATGTTTTCATCTATTGATTTTACTTAAATCTAGGATTTTTAGCTGGATTTATGCCAAATGGGAATTTTTGCTTTTTTTTACTTTTTTAGCGTCAATACTCATTGAATTTCCATGAAACCAGAGTAGAATGGGAAGAATTAATGACCAGGGGGAGGGGAAGTAAATGCGAGGGAGGAGCATTTAAAGGCCCCCCATAATATCTTTTATTTCAAATTATTTTTTGTTTCTAATTTTTATTAAATGTTGGCATTAATTGTTGGTAATCACCACCGTACCCATAAATGTCAGTCAACTCATGGGTTTCAATGCCTGATTTGCCAACCCTACACATGAAATCTCCATTTTGCCCTCCTTGTTTAATTTATTAAATATCTAAATTAAAATAATTAACAAATTTTGATATGGTATCCAATTTTAGTGTTCTTAGCATCGTTAGACTCCATTTCTCACGTACATTCTAAATATTAAGGTTTCAACCCATAATTCTGTTTTTAATTATTATTATTTTCAAATTCTTAGAAGTCCAATTTCCACAAAATTTGAGTAATTAGTCGTTCTTAAAAATTTTCTAAAATGGTGAGTATTACATTGGAGGTGTATCACACGTGATGTTAATAGTGCTCAAGATGAAGTAAGTTGGCTTGATATTAGATTCGGCTTGAGATGGCCCATATTTGGCATGAGATGAAGTGATATCATTGAAAATTCAATGAGATGATTTTCTTCTCAACTCATCTCAAGCAACGCCAATTGTGAAAAGAGGAGATATGGCTTTATCTCATTTCATCCCAAGGACCACTACTGCGATATGATTCGTCACATCTCATCTCATGTCAGCTCCATCTCAAGCACCATAAGATAACCATTAAAGTATCATTTTAAGTCTATGATCCATTCAAACTAAGAACACTCAATTATACATAATGGGCTCCCATTTGAGGTTGATCTAACCCATTCATCTAAATTCTTCTATATTAAACATCTCCCAGGAATGCATAGAGCTTTTGTAAATCTCTTACATAGACCGTATGAGCGTCTGTTTAGCATTCTTCTCATATGCAAAGTAAAATTGGGTCCAGTGGACTCTCTGTTGGACCTTAGGTCTATAGTAACCCTAAATTTTGTAATATAGTTGTTTGATTTATATGTGAAATTTAAAGGTTGAAAATATGATTGACATCCGAGATTACAAGAAATATAATAGGCTTAAAATTAGAAATTAAAATATGAATATTTAGATTCTACTCAAAAAATAAAATTCAACGACACGAAGAATACTGAAAACGGAGTCCATATGAGAAAGTTATGATCATTTGAAGTATAAGGTATTTTAGTAATTAAAAGGAAAAAAACTATAAGGAACATAATTAGCAAGGGTCATTTTGGTAACGACACCCTTGTCTCCTTCGTTTGCAGCTAGGATCGAGGCAGGCGGTCACGACGCCCCTCCTTGGTCACCATTTGTAGCGTTGGGAAGGCTGCCCCCATCATCATTAAATCACCCCCACTCCATCACACTCTCTCCTCTCCTCCATATTGTTAAGATTTAATTATTTGAAAGATAGTGATTTGAGTGGTTTTGAAAGTTAGTTAGTGGTAGTTTTATAGGTTTTAGTGGTAAAAGTTAGTGATAGTTTTATGAGAGTTAGTGCCTAGTTTATAGAAGTTAGTGGGTAAGATTAATTTGTTGTTTTGCTACTCTTGTAATGACTATTTATAGACTTTTATTAATTAATAGAAGTGTGCTTCATGTATTTTTGCTCTTATTTTTGTTATTTTGCTTTCTATTCATCTTATTTTGTATCAGTGGTATCAGAGCCACCGTGAAGGAAGAGAGTGCTTGAGTGCAAAGAAAAATTTGTGAGTGTCAAAATAGAAGTGAAATCTGTGAGTGAAGAAAAAGGTAAGAAAATACAACAGTAACTTTCTTCCATTGCAGTAGCAACGATTCATTCATAGCTTCTGAAAACTTTGTACAAGTAGCTATTCCTCACTTTGATGGTCACTATGACCATTGTAGCATGCTAATGGAGAACTTCTTAAAGTCCAAAGAATATTGGCAGGTTGTTGATGATGGTGTAGTAGAGCTAACAGCTGGTACAGTTTTGACAGATGCACAAAAAACAGAGTTAGAAGCTTTAAAGCTAAAGGATTTGAAGGCAAAGAATTATCTTTTTAAAGCAATTGACCAGTCTATCTTGGAAATAATTCTTAGCCAAGAAACTTCCAAGCAGATTTGGGATTCAATGAAAAGAAAATATCAAGACTCGTCAAGGGTGACGCATGCACAACTTCAAGCTTTGAGGAGGGATTTTGTGTAACACCCCGGATTTTTAAGACAAATTTATATATATATATATATATAATGGCATTTTAAATAAGAGCATTTTGGGATCCCATGAGAAAAGATTTATTTAACATTTTACTAAACTTATCTTAAAACTCCGGGTGTTAATTTTCCTTTCTCAAAATGGCGTACATGTAATTTAAACATAAATAAATAATCCGCGTATAAATCAACGTCAAATAAATAGGCGCCTTTATTTTAAATCAAATATACGTCCAAAAGACAATAATAATATGGCCCAGGGTCTATCCATCATAACATCCCATATAAATGTCCAACATATGTCCAAAGATCTAAACCACATCCAATTATAAAATATGCGATCCCATAATAAAATCCAAATGATAATCCCCGTTTAATGACTCACATCACTGCCTAACACTATAGAAAAATGGTCTTCAGCAGCTCTCACGACTTCTCAACTTGCCTTTCCTATTATCGCTGAGATCTAAGGCATTGCAAAACAAAGTACAATGCCTCAAAGAAGCTATCGTCATGTGTAGGTACATAGACAATTAATGTAATATATGAAAGAAATAATGAACAATACTGATGAAAAATCTAACATTTATGAAGATAGTGATATCATAATGCCATGTTCAATAAATGCCAATTTATTCCATATGCTAAAACATGAAATTCACTGAGTTAAAATATGACATGAATCAATAACATGGAGCATACAACAAGAATAAGGGCACCCTAAGGTAATGGGTCCTACCACATCGCACTAACATCCCTGATCGGGGAGTACACATAGTCAACTTCGAGTGTCACACACACCAGGCATATCATCCATAACCATGCTCATCATACATGCACACATAATAAGAATATGGGTCATCATGCCGCAAGCTGGCAACCCCTCCATGGGTATCAACCACCGCCGCTCCCCGTCAACACCATAATCTGAGACTTAGCGTACGTCCCCATGGAAAGCCCTGCACCCAGTAGTGTGGACTATCCATATTACCAAACCCCTACCGAATGCCATCTATGGGCAGGTGTCTATCATATCACAAACTCATCACATCATAATCTCGGAAGGTAGGTGGCCGGCCCTATCCCTCTAGCATGACGCCCACCGGGCGAGAGCACCCGTCATCAAATATAAAACACGAAAATCATATGTATATGCTAAAACTCAAGAGCACTTATAGCTTGCAATCCCCAAGACATGCCCCTCATTCTGGGGTTAGCCTATCAAAGGACCAGCTAATAAGTCTCTATTCTCATTTTCATGTAAATCCATGCATTTTCTATATATATAATAGAAATAAGTCTCTAATTAAGCATAACTAATTAACATCATGCTTGTAAAAACATTTTAAATAAGTTTATTCAGTAAAAGATTTCAATTTGGAATAACCATACTGTACGCAATGTCGCATGAAATCCACGGTAAATAATAATTGCATTTAAAAACACAATCACACATGATGCTATGTTTAAACATAGTTTAAATATCAAGGCAAAACATTAGTTGTCGTCACCTACCTCAGTGTGAGACCACTAGCTTGCTAATAACTCCCTTTAACTGGTATATTCAAGTGCACCTGTACATGTCACATCACTATTTTAAAATTTTTCTAAAGAAAAAGTTGTCATTTCTAAGTTTTTAAGTTAAAACTAGGTCCGCGTCATCAATACGGTCACAACGCCTCTTTCGGATCGTGATTTGGACCTCTCTAGCTCCCAAAAATCAACTTTTTGTGAAAACTACGCTAAAATGGGGCCTGCCGGACCACCATAAGGTGGTTTAAACCGGCAGCGCCCCTTTTCCGCCAGTTTACACCGTCGTACACTGGCGCACGAAGACGCACGCAGACGCAAACGCCGAATGGGACGTGCGTCGGGCGTCTTCGGCACCGCGCATGCGTCACGGTCGCCAGGACGTGCCGCGTCCCGGCCCCACCGCGACAGTCAACCTGCGCGCTCCCCACACGCGCGCGGCGCCGCGCACGCATGCGACGACGACGTCGTGTGACGTCGTCCTGGGTGCGTCTCAACGCGCGTCCTGGACGACCGAATTCCGGTCGCCTCCGGCGGAGCTACAGAGCTCCGTTTTGCGTATTTTTGCACCATTTTCTTCAGAATTCTCTCTAGAATCCATTTATGCCCTCCTTTTGCACTGATTTTTCCAAAAACCATGGTTTTTAAACGATTTTTCCCAAGTTCCTAAAATCCTCCCTAGGTACTGGTTTTTGGGTTTTCTAGAGAAATCCACCGTTGGATCACTCCCAAATTTAAAGGGTATGCTCTTGGGTCTCTTGTGCACTAGTTGGACGGTGCGATTTCCAAACGGAAAAGGTTTGGTCTGTGAAATCACGCTCCAACAGTAGCGTGCCTAAAGTTCCTAAAAAAATCTGATTTTTTTTCAAATTTTTAAATGGTTTTCTTATTATTTTCTCTATTTAGTAAATACTAAAAAATAGAATTTTAAGGCTTACCTTACACCTAGCCGTGGTTGCTCGTGTTGCCGGGGTTCCACTCGCCGGAAAAATAAAATCTTTTCAAGCTAGGGTTCTGTGTAAAACTCAGAGAAAACACTCAAAGTGGAGCGTTTTTTCTCCTAGAGAAGCATAGATATAGGGTTTTAGAGTCTTGGGGAAGAGAAACTCTTCCCCACACGCCTCTTTCCACATCTCTCCGGCGATTTTTCCGGCACTGGTAGAGACGTGTGGAAGACGGGGGTGCCAGTATCAATTTGGACCCCTGTCTAATACGTCTCTATCAAATGACCAATTTGCCCTTCCAACTTTGATAGCTCATAACTCCCTCATTTGAGCTCCGTTTCTCGCGTTCTTGGTGGCGTTGGATTCGTATCGACGAGAACTTTTAATTCTTATGTTTTCAGGAAAAATTTTCATCCATAAATTTTTATTTTAATTTATTTAATAATTTCCTATTTTATCCTAAAAATTAAGGATATTACATTTTGAGACTCTACAAATAAAAGATGATGAGTCTCTTACTAATTATTGTGCAAGGACAATGGGGATAACAAACAAAATGCGATTCCATTGTGAGAAAATAGAAAATGTTGCTATTGTTGAAAAGATACTACGTTTCTTAGCATCAAAGTATGATTATGTTGTTTGCTCAATTGAAGAATCTAAAGATATAAATGAACTCTCACTGGATGAACTCCAGAGCTCCTTATTGGTCCATGAACAAAAGATGAATCCAAGATCCGAGCCGTCTGATGAGATCATGGACCCAAAAATATTAAAAAGATTAAAAGCAGTAAAAATAAATTTTATCTTAGGCGTTGATCGGAGTGGGGTTGATCGAACGATCCAGATGGGACTGTCTCGCCCCTATCGGAGACCAAGACACACTCTATGATGCATCATGGAGACGCACCCTTTGGGCGAGGCCTCATGCGTGAGCCATGTGTGTGAGTGGGGTCTCAGTTCAACTAGGACGCATTTGGGTCATGGGAACCCTGATGCGCAAGTCCTGCTTGAACCGAGATTTAATCTGGGCCATTCAATGAACCTAAAACACTAAAATTGAAATTCAGAGGGCTATATAAACTCGATTAAAGATCCGAAATGTCCATTAGAATCGTATCAATGACATGAACTTAAATATATAATAAAATTTAGGATCATAGATCAATTTTAGACTGATCAACCCTAAAAGTCATGAAAATTGAATGAATGGCCCAAATCAGAAGTGATCAAATCCTATAAAGTGATTTGGTATGAAGTATTAGAGCCAATTTAACTAGTTTAGATTATCAGATCATGTGTCTAGGTTGAGATTAGTAATCTAAAAATCAAATCTAGTTTATCATGATATATCTAATGAATCATAGTTAGATTTGACTATTAGAACAAGACATACATCGTAGATACATAAACAAATAAATAGAATAATTAATATGTAGTACAATTATAATATATTAAGCTGTAGATTAGTTTGTTAACAATCAGATCTACCTTGAAATAGTAAAATAGGTCATAATTGACATAAATATTGATAAAAAACATTAAATCGGACTGATCAGAGTTGATCAAACCTAACTTAAGAGCATTACAAGTCTGATCAAGAAAGATCATATATTAGATAATTGAAATTAAAATGATCAAGTGATAAAATAATAATTAATGAAAAATAGGAAAACATAACCACCTTTTGTAAATGTAATTTGATAGATACGTATGAGTACACTGACAACAGGGAATACACTCTTGGAAAGGTTGAATACTCGTCATGAAGTAGGTGGAATGTAAAAATGCGTGTTCTAAATTATTAAAATGTACTTCATACTATGATCTTGATAAAATCCAAATTATTTCTTATGTAAAATAAATGGAACATTATCATGCTTTACATGTTTAGTATGTAAAATAAGTTACTTGGAATGGTGTGTTAATTTCATACTTATAGTTGTGTGAAAGTTATTTGAATACCGTGATTTAGAATTATCTCATTATCTGTATCACCATGAAAATGTAACTCTAATATATGAGTACCAATCTCATTATATGTTGATTTGTAAAATTTTATTGATATCTTTACATCCTTGGGGCATGATCACCCATTAAGGAAGGATGTTGGTGCTATTATGAATTTTCTTATTTATTTAACCAGGCAAATCGCTTGTTATTATTATTCTTATTTTACATCCAGGTATGGAAACCCGAGAATTTTGTTTTTGACAGGAATAAGCCTAGGGATGCCATGCTAGGAGGGGATAGGAATTGGCCATTCGCCCTCTGAAACTAAGGATATACATGTGATACTATACCCATAGCATGGCTAAAAGTCGGGTAGGGATATAGGAAGGCCTCACTGTGAAAGTCCTGTATCCCCAATATGAACATGACGTATGATCTTTTTGCTGTGGTGTTAGCAGATTACCAATGCAGCTATCCATCTCGTGTTATGGATTAAGGGCTGTGATGTAACAGCATAATAGTCTTTGTATTTTGTGCACTATGGTGCTAATGTGATGGCATGATGAGATGCCTTTTATGATGTAGCATGATAAAATGCCTGATATGAGCTTATTACTGATATGTGATATTATGATTATTGTTTTACCAATAGAGGTTGGATGGTTATGAACCCAATATAGTGAGGGGCATGTATACTATGTGTTGATTACTAGCACAGGTTAGAGGATTATGGACTTCATATGATGAGGAGCATGGATATGCAATCTAAAAATGGAAATTATGAGACTATTATTGATGACATTCATAATTTTGTATGTTTTTTAACAATTTCAATCTATATTGTATATTTATAAGTATATCTATGAATGAGGGAATTCTTTTATAAAAGCTTTTACATGGGCAAATTAAAGGGTAGATTTATTATATAAAGTATGATTTATGGAATTGGAATTGGATTATCTCTTTTAAGAATTATAAATATGGATATTAGAATTGTCAATAAGTTATTGAATTGTGAATCATGTTTTATATGAACATGATAGAAATGGATATTCTAATTATTGTGAAATTGTTAATTTATATGATAAATTTACATTCTTCTTAAAATCCCCTACTAAGCATAGTTTGTTGAGATATTGTAAATGTTTTTATATTTACAATATCTCAAATACAAATAGACAAAAGAAGATATACACAACAAGGGAAATCCATAAACTATACTTCTGTATTCAGGTACACGTTTCCTTAAAGTTTTTGTATTGTGTAGTTAGCATTTGGATTGTAAACTTTGGACATTTAATGTAATTATTATAGGGGTTGTATAAGTGAACCACTAGATGAGTCTTGTTTTCATAAATTGTATATTTATTTTCTAGATAAAATATTTAGCTATGTAGATTTTTGGCATGTATGTAACATCCAGGATTTTGAAAAAATGAATTTTAAAGAAAATGTTTTTTGTTGTTTTGGATTTTTTTTTTTTAAATTCTGGTGCACCATCTTTTGAACATAAATGCGAAAAAGTGTTTTAAAAACCTGAGGTGTTATAAGGTTAGGCCTAATAACCCTCTTGAACTGAGTCTGGCCCATCATCTTATTAGGTGGGGCATTGCAATTTTACATGATGGGCTCGCTTGTCATCGATCCAACCCTTTGTGGTTGATCTTCCTACTTTGGATATCTACCAATTCAAAAACCATGCTGAATGTATGATTCCAATATCTGAAAAGAAGTACTAGTAATCATTGGGGAGTCAGAGATAGATGGTTGAGAGTTCTATGCATATTTTTTCTTATATAAATTTTTTAGTGGCAGGACCATGCAGTCAGGTCTTTTTATTTTTTACTCTTTGAGAAGATTGTTAAGTGTTCAATTTTGGTAAAAATACCCTTAATTTAGTATTCAATTAAAGCATCTAAGCCATTAATTTTAAGATTTTACATAAAATATTTCATTTTAGCTTTAATTAGCCATCCAACCGTTGAATTGCAAAATTTAGTGGTTAGATGACTATTAAAGCTAATGAACGGTTTAGATTGCATTAATTGGGTCCTGTGCATTGCAGATCAATCGACTCAGGCATGGACGCTTCAGATTGAATCAAGGATATCAGATGAAGATTAGATGAAGTTTCATGGAAAGAGACTGAAGACTTTGAAGACTTGCAGAGTTCTAGCAGAACTAGAAAAGCTAGTGGACCCCACCTATCTCCTCTTCCTTCTCTTTCTCCTCTCTTCTCTCTTTTTCTCTTATCCCTCTCCTTTCTTTTCTCTCTCTCTTCTATCTCTTTTTCTCCTTCTCTTTCACACGTCTCTCACTCCTCTCTTATCTCTCCCATCTCTCTTCAATCTTTCCACGTCTCTCTCTCTTTTTAAGTCCTCTTCCCCTCTCTCTTAAGAGGGAGACGTTTTTTTTTTTCCCTCTTGGGAGGGGCTGGCTCTCTCTCTCTCTCTCTCTCTCTCTCTCTCTCTCTCTCTCTCTCTCTCTCTCTCCACGTTCTTCTACATCTCTTCTAGCCCCTTTGTCCTCCGCATAATCCAATCCACCATTACCATCATCTTCACCTTACTTGCTCCACTACCTCACTACTTCCTATCATCCATGACGTTCCAGACGGACACGCCCACCGGCCCGCCACGCACACCCTCCATCTCTAGCCAAAGGCCCTCCTTCCAGCCAATACCTAGACAACCCCGATTTCCCCAGCAACGTTACCATTTCTCCCATCTTCTTCCCCATCTCATCCTCCTGCCTCTCGCCTTCACCACCTCCGCTCTCCTTCTCCTTCGGTCGCACGACCAGGGAGAAGAAAACCCAAAATCGGGTTTTCCTCCCAAGCGGCTTTTCCTCCTTTTCTTCTTCTTCTCCTTCTCCGGCGGTCTTTCTTTGCATCACCGCACGTTTCGGGGAAGGAAACCCAAGTCGGGTTTCCACCCTCGAGTTCCTCTTCTTCCCTCCTTCCTCTTCCCTTCTTCCTTTCTTCCCTCTTCTCCTGTTCCCACCGTGTTTTCTGGTTTTTCGTGAAAACCGAACCCCCGAAGAAATTCCAAGTCCGCCCCGTTAAAATCCGAAATACCAACTGTGTCCCCCGCATTTCAGAAATTACATCCGTGTCCCTAAAAGAATTTCATCCTGTGTCCCCGCGCATTTCGAAATTCCATCCGTGTCCTCAATAGAATTACATCCGTGTCCCCCGACGATTTTGAAAATTCCATCCGTGTCCCTAAAAGAATTACATCCGTGTCCCTTGGCAGATTTCGTAAATACCAATTGGGTCCCTGGTTTAATTACAACCGTGTCCCCGTGCTATTCCGGGTTTTAACTTATCTTCATTCCGACTATTCAGTGACAGGCAATCCAGACGACTATTCAAGGACGTACTAATCCGTAGACAAGGCAATCCAGACAGACTATTCAAGGACGTACTAATCCAGACAAGCAATCCAATGACAAGCTTATCCAGGACGCATTTTATTTTTATTTTCTGTTTTCCTTGGAATAAATATTTGTGAACATTGGAACAATTGAATAAATCTGGATTTTATTTTTTGTTAGTTTTTATTCTTTTAGTTGAATTTTATTTAAAACTCCATAATTTTAAATCAAGTCCTCGTGGGATCGACCCGTATTTGCATAGCTATACTACAATAGCCCGTGCACTTGCGGTTAAACAATCAATAAAGATTATGGATTTTATTAATAAAATTTAACCCCAAAGATGCTAAATAGAGTTACAACCTACTCAAAAAGAGAAGTTGGGAAACAAAAAGAGGTCAAAAGACCTTTCATAAAAATAAAAAATAAAAAATAGGAAAGAGAAAGAGAAAGAGAGGTCAAAAGAGCACAGATAGAAGAGACTCAGTCAACACCTTGTTGATCAAATTGATCCAGAACTCATTTTGGTGGAGCCCTTCCTATGCTCTCTCATCAGCTTTAGAGTTGGCTGATGCAAGAGTACCCACAAGTTTGAACTTTCTATTTAGAAGCATTGCAGCAATTTTACTGACAGGGTAAATCTGCTTCCATGGCATATTATGGTGGACAGCAATTCTGAAACTTGAGTTAGAATCTTATACCTTCTTTAGTGGCCATGATTTCAATGGCATTGGAATCCATATTACCAGCTCCACTAGAGAATTCCTCCGTAATATTATGATCAGCCATTCTAATTAAGCAACCAATACCTCCCAGACCCATAGGACCCTAGCTTGATCCGTCGTGCTTAAGCTTTATCCAATCGAAAGGCTGAGGCTTTCACTGGCTTGAACTTCACATTGGGCTTAACCGAATTATGAAATTCTTTCCAACAGTTCAAAATCTGCTGCTTGGACTATCCATCAAAGTTTGTGTCAATAGAGGCCCAATAAACCACATTGCACTTAACTTTTGAGAAACTCTATGATGTGATCAGGGGGAGTTTTATCCGTTCAAAATTTGCAAATTTGGATTGAAGAAATGAAATCCGTTTAAAAGCACGGATGGGAAGATATTCAATCCGTTAAATCCCTGATTTGCACGGATTTATCCGAGGATAAAAAAGGGCAGTTCCAGTGCACGAAAAAGAAGGGGTGGACTTAAGGGTTAATAGTACAAAGACTTACCTTATATTTTACAAGAAGTTGTTTTCATGCCTTGAACTTGTGACCTCAAGGTCACACAACGACAGTTCTACCATTGCACCATGACTCCATTTAAAAGGACAAATTTAGAACAAAAATTTTTGGGAGGAAGCTTCCCAATCCCAAATTCCTTATTTTGATTTTCACCTCTATCTCTCTTTGTATATATCTGGAGAGAGATAGAAGGTAGTTGGTGCTTTTGTAGGTATGGGAAGCACTGAGTGGAGGAAATTTTTTTTGGAGTGGACACTCAATTGTTTGTATATTTTCACAAATCTAAAATGTTTATTTAATTTGGCAAAATTCAAATGACGTAAGCATAAAATGTCACATCTTTTAAATGCATCTAGGCAGTTCATTTATGAATACATTTTAATTATGGTGTGGATGATTTTACCGAGCAAGGGCTTTTTTGTTATATACTATCTATTATATAAACTAAAACATGAAAAAGAAAGTGCCTAAAGGTGCAAAGTTCTATATCCAGGCCATCTAAGTGAGGATATATCAAATTAAAGTTTTAGATCAGTGAAAAAAATGGGTCTCTACCTCAAATTTCTTTTTGCCATTCGATGCTTCTCTCTCTCTCTCTTGAAATTATTGCTACAATTGTGTGTAGCAAGAAAAGTGAGAAATGGGCTCATTTTTTATACTTCTTTGATGATCTAATTTGTTCACAAAATTCACCCTTTCTTAAGATAGAAGGTACTAAAAATCTCATTAATAGGCAATTCTACAATGGGTTCCCTCCAACTAAAATGCAAATGGCGTTAGTAAAATACACTCTCTACTACAGGGAGCCAACCATTGGTTGGGTTATAAAAAAGGTGTCAAAATTGGCCCAATTCTCACTTTTTCTCCCTACACACCATGGAGACGATTGAAGGAGAGCCTTAGCACAACAGTAAAGTTGTTGTCATGTGACCTTAAAGTCACAGTTTAAGGCATGAAAATAGTCTCTTGCTAAGATGTAAGGTGAGACTATGTACTATAAACCCTTGTAATCTATTCCTTCCTCGAACCCAACGTAGGCAGGAGCTTCATACACCAGGGCTGCCCTTTACAGCATGGAGGCAATTGTAGCATATAATTTCCCAGCTCTGTCTTGCATGCTCCAAATGTGGATAGCATGAGTAATTCAAACATTTGGAAGCATATAATAAAACAAATTCGTTTTAATTGTCATACCGAAACTACTAGTAAAATAGATTGTGCAAAGTTAAACTACTAATAAAAACAGATTACATGCAAAGTTAAACTAGTAAAAATGAATGATCTGCAAATCCGCTATCTGGATATGGAAAAATGGATTTAATTTCTCCAATCCATTTAGATCTAATTTAGAAGGGGAGCCTTGGCACAACAGTAAAAATTGTTGTCATGTGACTTTGGGGTCATGGGTTTAAGGCGTAGAATTAGCCTATTACAAAATGCAAGATAAGGCTGCCCACTATAGACTCTTGTGGTCTGCCTCTTCCCCAGACCCAGCATAGGTGAGAGCTTCATGCACTGGAACTGCCTTTTTTTTATATTATTATTATTTAGATCTAATTTAACACTGATCGAACTGGATTTGATCCATTTATCCATTTTACCGGCACTATTTAAGAGTTAAGATCAGATCTATCAAAATTTGTAGCTTACCACCTGCCCTACACTAGTAGTACTCTATTTTACACATCTAAGATATAATTTGCATATGGAATTTTGCATGTCTTAACGAGAAGCCAATGCAGATCAACAACAAAACCATGCTGGAAATCTATTGGACGATGGGTCATTGTAGGTCCCGCATTGGACCAAGTTGGTCCCACAGTATTTCTCCACTTGAACAGTAGCATTAGTCATTACGAATAATCTGACGGTCACCGTCGGCCTTCCCACCCGACTAAGGATACGCGCCAAAAGCTTATCCCCGACGGACAGGCAAGCAACAGCTCTTAAACCCTACTCTCCTAAAACCCTAACCGGAACTTTTATCCCTTTCCTCCATCTAAACCCCAAAACCCTACATTTCTCTTCCCTCTCTTCTTCTTCTTCTTCTTCTTCTTCTCCTTCTCCTTCATTCTTCCAAAAACCCTAGCCAAGCTTCTCCTCACCATTTCCTTTCTCCAATCCCTACAATCTTCTCTCATTTCGCATTAAATCCGTTCCCTCAAATTCCCCTGCATCCCAAACCATAACTGTTACAGTTAGGGTTAGGGTTTCGTATTTCCGTGATCTGCTACCCCAAGCATGACAGGGCAGATTTTACCCCTTAGATTAATCAGTTCGTCCGTCTCAGCAGGCGGATTTTCTCATATGAAAATGGCTACTTCTGTCAATTCCTCTAGAGGAATCTCCATTTTCAGTAGACTTTTTCCTTTCAAGCTGAAATACCTTAACATTTCCACGAAATCACAGTCTTTTCCGTGGAAATATGATTACGGAATCCGAAGGTTTTCGAGCCGTTCCCTTGGGTCTAGGAACGGCAAAAGTGACCGGAATTCGGATTTTTCGAGTCGCCGGGGGTTGGGAAGGGGGGAGTTTCAGGCCGGAAGTTTAGGCGGAAGAGGTGGTGGGAAGAGTTTGATTGAGGATGAAGCGGAGCTTAGTGATTGGGTTAATGATCTGAAACCGGATTCTTTACGTGCCGGATTGAGTAGCGATAGTGACGACTCGGATAGAGTTAGGGTTAGAGAAAGAGATAGGGGGAATGGTAGAGGAAGGGGTAGGGGAATGGATTCCTTTTCTTCGGTGAGGGGACAAAGAGGTGGAAGAGATGGGAATTCCTTTTCTAAAAGGAGAAGAGATGGCGATTCTGATGACTTTTCGGAGAGGCCAAGCTCTCGGAGTTCGATGGGATCTTCATTAAGGAATTCCAGGGGTTCATCAATGTTGAAAAGACAGGTCGATAGTGATTCGGATGACGAGGATGATTTTGCACCTAGGCAAAGGAGCAAGAATGGATCACGAGGTGAATTCTTGCCCCCTGCAAAGAGGGGGGGAAGGGCCAGTGGAAGGAGTTTGGGGAAGGGTAGAGACGGTGTGGATTATGAGAGGGGAAGGAATTCTGGAAGGCAATCTCTTTCACTTTTGGATGATGATGATGATGAGGAGGAGGAGGATATGATTTCTGGGTTGGAGGATGGAGTTGTTAGTAGCGAAGAGAGTGAAGAAGGTGATGATACCAATTTATTTAAAGGTGGAAGTGTGCAGCCAGTAACAAGAACTTTGACTGGAGAAACTGATTCTTACCTGAGTCAGACTAGGTATGGTTCTATATTTAGCCATTGAGGTTTAGTATTGTCTTGTAGAGTTAGAATTTGAAGTTTTTTGTTTGTCTGATGAAGATGGTGTTGATTTTGTTTAGTTGTCTGCTTTAACAAACTATTCGGCAATATTTGGTGAAGTTGTTAGCTTGTGGGCTGACTCTTGTTCTTATGGTACCCTCTCTGGAAACCTAAAAGAAGACCACATCAATGACAAGGAAAAGACACTGAAACAATTCTTCTGAAAAAAGAAAAGAAAAAAGAAGGTAATATAATCACCTTGAAGATGTTTTTCCTGTTCACTAATTTGGAGGTTATAAAAAGGGCATTGTGAAGAAGAGGAGACTTCGCGCGACAGTGGAGTTGTTGCCGTGTCATCTGGTTGTCACGGGTTTGAGGCTTGGAAACAGCCTCTTGCAAAAATGCAAGGTAAGGCTGTGTACTATAGATCCTTTGTAGTCTGCCCTTCCCCGGACACCCCATATGTGGGAGCTTCGTGTATTGGGCTGCCCTTTTTCTTTAAAAAGAGGGCATTGTGAAAGAGGTACCATTACAATTTTCCTTGGATCCTCTGATGAAGTTGATATAGTTTTTTCAAAGCTAACTGAATTTGGCCTGGCAAACTTGTATTGGCTATTCTCCAATAATGTATCTTATCTGTGGAAGATCACAATAGCATGAAATTTAGGAAGCACCAAATTTATGTAGAAAATATTCACAATTTTCAAAGTATAGTGGAGGGTAATAAAATTCACTAAACTTACGGGACTTTTACATGAAAAGCTGAATGTCTTTTCAAACTTCATATTCCTACACTGCTGCTCAAGATAGAGCTGCCTTGAGATGGTGCAAATACAGTACTAGAACTCATTGTTGATTATATTTGCCAACAATGTTTTGATAGCCTCTAAAGGAAGACTTATATGGCATTTTCTGTAACATAGATGTTTGTGTTTGCTACCTTCAAGTTACACCACTTTGAGAAGCTGTTTCAAAAAGTGCTTGATTATGGACAGGCAAATCTTTTGGTTGCTTCTTTTACTCTGTAGTGTGCGTCTGGTATTTATCGGATATAGAGTTGGAAATTAGGTATATAGATGACTGACTCGATGTTGAACAAGATCTTAAATTTCAGTGTTATCTTTTGTATCAATTTGTGGTGCCACCATGAGAAGCTTAGTGGACATCGACAAAGAAAAAGTGAGAATACTTTTCAAGAAGTGTACTCTGCAGAGAAATGTGATTATTATTAACAATGAGGTACATATGCTGTGTTATGATATCCAAAATATGGCTTGGTTTGGCCTCACAAGAAAATTATGTGGGTCAATATAAACAGACCGTGACACTGACATTGTTTCTGATGCTGAAATCATGTTTCTGCTCCTGAAATTTGTGTCTTAGCTACTCAGCATGCCAGTAAGTAAACTTTGCATTATTGATTCTGTAAGAGATGGATTACTTATGTAACTTTGCTTGCCGAATATGATCAGTATTTACCCTTGTGATTTGTATAATTGATTGGTTACAAGTCACTTCTGGAAGACAGCATTGTTAGTGGAATTTTCACTTGTTACCCTTGTGGCTTTTTACTTGATGCTGCACCTAAATCAATAGTAAACTAGAATAGTATATGAAATTCTTCAAAGTACTGTTATACAAACGGTGAGTTCACTGAAGACCAAGTATATGATTTTTATCGCATGTTCCAACACTAATTCCTATCATTCAAACTCTTGACTGATCTTTCTGACCTCTTTATTCTTATAAGCTGTTCCATTGTCTATAACAGTGCTTTCTTTTGCTATCATATTTGCAGCTTTGATCAATGTTCAATCTCTCCCTTGTCATTAAAGGGAATCAAAGCAGCTGGGTATGAGAAGATGACTTTGGTGCAGGAGGCAAGTCTTCCTGTCATACTTAAAGGTTGTTTCCTTTAGAAAATGGTTCATGATATTTGAATTGTTTGAGTAATTGAAGATTTTAATTTGTTATCACTTGCTAGTTAAATATTCAATCTTTATTTGGATTGCCTATGCTTTGATTTCTGAGGATTTCAAATTTATGGATAAGTTTAACTGCTGTTCTATAATAGAGCTGAGATAATTGTTTGATGTTCCTGAGATCTGAATTTCAGATTAATTGCAATCTTCTTATGATATTATCAGGCAAGGATGTGCTGGCCAAGGCGAAGACGGGCACTGGAAAGACTGTAGCATTTTTGGTACAAGTCTTCCCGTTCACTCTTTATGTTGGCAGGTTTTCCACCCAATTTCTGGATCAAAGGTTTATTGCCCTCATTATGTAACTTTTATTTCTTGATTTCAGCTTCCTTCAATAGAGGTCATAGTGAAATCACCTCCTGTGGACCGTGATCAGAAGAGACCCCCAATAAACGTACTCATTATATGCCCAACTCGAGAGCTTGCAACTCAAGCTGCTAATGAGGCTAACACCCTGTTGAAGTTTCATCCATCTATTGGTGTGCAAGTCGTAATAGGAGGCACAAGATTAGCTCTAGAACAAAAGCGCATGCAAGCAAACCCTTGCCAGGTCATTGTTCTCTCCACCATCTTACCAAAGGGGTGATTATTTAATTTTGCAATGGGAAGTTTGTCTTTATACTAAGCTCTCTAGTTTCTCTCTCCAGATTCTTGTCGCCACACCTGGAAGGCTTAGAGATCATATTGAAAATACGCCAGGATTTGCAACTCGTTTAATGGGTGTAAAAGTGCTTGTACTTGATGAAGCTGACCATTTACTGGATATGGGATTTAGGAAAGATATTGAAAAGATAATAGCTGCTGTTCCTAAACAGCGCCAGACACTTCTATTTTCTGCGACAGTACCACAAGAGGTACTTTTGTACCTTACAGTTTGTCTTGTTTCTCATGTTCTTAAGGAAGCTCTAATATACAGGCTGATATGCAGGTCCGTCAAATTTCTCACATTGCTTTGAAAAGAGACCATGAATTTATTAACACAGTTGGAGAGGGTAGTGAAGAGACACACTCACAGGTATTTACATTTAATCATTTGCACGGATGAAAACTGAAAAGCAAGGTTTCTAACCTTTCATTTGTTGTACCTGTAATTAACTCAGTGTGGGAATGATGCAGGTTAGACAGATGCATTTAGTTGCTCCTCTAGAGAAGCACTTTTCAATACTCTTTCGAATCCTGACAGACCATATCGCAGATGATGCTGACTATAAGGTCTGCATAGTTATTTGGTCAGTTTTGTCTATCTACTTTGGTCTTCCTTCCAGGCATATCTAGAGTGCAACTTTTCTTTTGGAACTGCAGGTTCTTGTATTTTGTACAACTGCAATGGTCACAAGACTTGTTGCCGACCTTCTGTCGGAGTTGAACTTGAATGTGAGAGAGATCCATTCTAGGAAGCCCCAGAGTTATAGAGACAGGGTTTCTAATGAGTTCCGAAAGTCAAAAGGTCTTGTTCTTGTGACTTCTGATGTATCTGCACGTGGAGTCGATTATCCGGACGTCACTCTTGTAATACAGGTAACTTGGTGCAGAATTTGGTCTGACTCCAGCAATCATATCACCTGTCTTCTCTCAGTGCAATTACTTAATGTGACTATCCACGTTAGTTATGTGGTCTTGTTCTAGTTACTGGCCAATAGAGCTTAAATTTATTATTTCAGTATTACAACTAAAATACATAAGCAGTGGAGAGGAGACAAAACTCAGTACGCATTTGTTGAAGAATCACACACTAATTGTTCAAGGAGACATGCATTTTTAACACATAAAAATGAAGATGACTATCTCTTGGTGCTGCTATGTATGAGAACTCAAGCCAGGATTCATCGCTTCATCACTTTCTTTCTGCCACAATGTATTCTAGCTTTACCCTCACTTTTTATTCACTTTGCAGGTGGGCCTGCCTGCTGATAGAGAACAATATATCCATCGGTTAGGTAGAACTGGCAGGAAAGGCAAAGAAGGGCAAGGCTTATTGTTGCTGGCACCGTGGGAGGATTTCTTCTTGTCTAGTGTCAAGGATTTGCCAATAACAAAGGCTACCTTACCTCAAGTTGACCCTGACATCGAAAAGAAAGTGAGTAGTGTCGTTTTCTCTCTTTTGTTTATTGCAGTTCTACTGGTTCAATATTCTACCTGTCATGTAACCAAGTCTGATCTATCTTGGACTCATTATAAGCCTTGGAGACCTTGAAATTTTGTATATTTGAAACACCTATATGTTTTTTCTGTGACACTGCTGAGAATTCTTTAAGGTAAATGACACATGAATTGACAACTTACACCTGGGACCCCTTTCCCCACCCACCCATCCATCCACCCACCTTTTGCACAATTATACTACGAGAATGCAAAAGGAACAAGGAGTTGACACCGTCGATCATAGTGGCATGAAGATGGGGCCTCTTCCATGGCAGGTCATGGGTTCGAGGTCACTGGTGTGTCTCCAACGTTAAAGAAAAGTATAAAAGGGAAGAATGACAATGATTCTGCTATCTCTGCACATATTCTTTAGCACTGTTGATGGAATGATCTTAACCTTTTGCATTTATCGTGTATGCCTCATGCTTTTTGCCCTTTTCTTTTCGTAGGCTGCAATTTTGCTATGTTAGTTAAACATAATAGTGGTTTCCTGCAGGTGGAACGAGCATTGTCACATGTAGAGATGAAGAACAAAGAGGCTGCATATCAAGCATGGCTTGGCTACTACAACTCAAATAAAAACATCGGACGAGATAAGTTCAGGCTTGTAGAGCTGGCAAGCGAGTTTAGCAGAAGTATGGGGCTTGACAATCCCCCAGCCATACCCAAACTTGTCGTGGGAAAGATGGGCCTTAGAAACGTTCCAGGTTTGCGCACTAAATAGAGCTGGTGAAAGCCGAAAAACATTACATTACTTTGATTTTAACTGCAGTTCAAGCTGTGTAATTGGCTACCTTGTGAAGAGGTGAAAGAGAAGGCATTCATCCCACGTCGACGAATGAGGGAATTAAATGTTGCGGATCCTCTCTGCAGGGACTGAATTTATCACTGTTCAGCACCCAAAAATCAGAAAATTAAAGTAAGAAGAGAAATACAAAGTAGGATGAACAGGCTGTTAATCTTTCTACTTGTAACATTGCAATATGGAAATGACATGCATTCTGATTCTGTAATTAAACATGTCAACGCTTGCTATTCACTTACAGTTGTATTATGCATTTCCAACGAAAACAAAACATGACAAAGGGTATGTTCCTAGCATTTTGAAATGATTTAGGATCTCCGAAGTAATGTCTAAACCCAATGATTCATGGCAAAGAAATTGTAACAAGAACAGACCGTTCTCAATTGTCTTAACAACTGACACTATCTCAGAATGAGGAAAAAGGATTTCATTTCTTTGAGAACTATACGACGTCACCATGTTATTTGACTCTTGAACCAAAGTTCTGGTCCCAGTTGCGCTCTGTTATTGTGAGCTTGGTGGTGTCTGCCATGTGAAGTCCTACGGTTTTTAGTTAACATCTGTTCAGCTAATGAATAACAATTTGATTGGGGTGTAAAAATGCATGGCCCTGGAAGTTGAAAAGCAAGATTTTTGGCATTTGACCCATCTAAGATGGACTAGGCAAATGAGTGCCGTCGATCATCAAATGGGTGGACCCAGATGTTCTCGTTTTGTATGTACAACATACATTCAGAGGATCACCGTTTCAGCAAGTTGCTGATCCAAGCCAACCATCTGGTAATCTCGATGACCTTGTCCCGAGAATCTCAACAAATCATGTAAATCCCATTCTCGGTGGTTTGTATCAACGGAGAGGAGGGGCCAGAAAATCATGGTTTCCAGTCTTCCGTTCAGGGTTGGTAATCTATTTAAATGATCAGGAAATGGCATAAGAAAATGACACTAACCCTGAAGCATTGGTCTACTGCAACACATCTCTTTCGCAACCAAGTATTGGCCGACTGACTGCGAAACGTCAAACCGCTTTGTGTGGTGGCGTCCACTGATGGCAAAGCACTTTCAAGTGGCCTTTTCTTGACCGGCGCCCAGCTTCAGATGATCTGAACCATTCATCAGGTTCCCCGGACAACATACAGAAAATCAGGATGACCGGAGTTTAATTTAGGCCATTGTTATACAGAGTTTCCAACCTCAATTCATTTCCATCGAGTGAAATACAACATTTTAGTTTCATTCAGCCCACCTGCTTGTAGAACTACCAGATATAAGTTATATCACCCAGAGGTAGGCCCAATCGTATGTGGTTAATTGACACTTTTGAGCATCTAGTTAGCTTTCCTCTTGCAAGACATCCTTCTCCCGGATAGATATTAAACCATCTAGATGATTTATTTGATGAATAAGAAACAAAGAACTATAGCCTCTATGTCAGTATAGGGAGTTAAAGGGCACAATTGATGGGCATTTGCCTAACGAACTTGATTTTACAACCAAAACCAAAGAATAAAAGAATCGTATCAGAACAATCAGTTTATATGAATTGTTTGATTGAGAAAAATCAGGTCAAGTTTCGTTAAAACACAATAAATTGAAACTACGAGATTCGTGTAATTAAGTTGATTTTATAACAAAAAATAACTAATAGAAAAATCAAACAGTCAATAATTAGCCTCAAAGACGTCTTCAAGTGATATTTACACTCCACGATGGTTAAGAAACATGCTTTCAATCTTCTTATTTGCGCAGGTGATGGGCCATTCAGCCTACCTTCTCATTTAATTACAATGAGAAAAGCTGGCTGCTCAGTAACCAAAGGACGTACGTGCTGTGGACAGGACTCGAGCATTCCTCTCCTGTGAATGTTCCATACTTTATTTGGTTGTACGGCTCGGCCTAGAAGAATGGCATAGTTCAATTGTTCTTGTCATCCCATTGTTCATAGAATAGATGGGCGTCAATTTGACATAAATCATTAGATTTTATGCACACTGATCACACCATTACAAGGTTAGCAATTGATATAACTGCAAATGGCTAAAATCACACTAACACAGACATGACGTACTGGATCCTTCCTTTTTAGCACAAGGAGATCTGGATCAATTCAGTTTTAGATGCTTATTTGATTAAGAAGAAAAATCTGATAAAGATTCAAGGCTAAAGCACCTCAAATTGAAACCATGAATATATTCAGCATGTAATGTGAGGTTTGTGTAATTAGTTTGATTTTAACGAAATACAAAGAACAAAAGAAAATAACAATAGCTGTGTTTTCTTCCAGTGAGTATATAAACACACTGCATCATGGGCCAAGAAACCTGCTTTTCATTCTTCTGTAAGCGGTTGATCACCCCTCCTGTCTACCTCCTCATCTTTAACCGTAATTAGGAAACCAAGCTGCCTATCCTTGACCAACCGAAAGACCCATAAACGAATTGTATCAATGTTGGCCTGAAAATTATTGCTAATAACCAGAGCATGCCACTTACAATCTCTATTGCCGGCTGTGACGAAGGCCTTAACGGTAGGCCAACAAGAAAATCTGAAATTCCATGACTCGCCCATACGGTCTAGGACGACCACGGAGATACCCTTGTTTGGTGCTGCTGACTTATTCTTCTCTCCGTTTTCTACTGGTGCAAGTTCCCCAAGCTCTTCATTGCTTAACATTCGCATTATAATGTCTTTGACCATCTTTTGAGGGACAAAGAGACGATTATGGTATTGTTTGCAATCAGTTTCTTGGAGACTCTTTTCTCCAAGAAGGGTGAACTGAGTGAAGTTGTGGAATGAAAGAATCTCTAGCCAACCACGGAGAGGGGGAGGTTCGCTGCGCATCTTCTTATATGGTTGGCAATACATACCCTTCTTCTTCTTCTCATTCTTCTGGGCTTCCAAGTTTGCAAGTGTTTAGGAAGCTGTGATGCTACTGTAGCGATCTAGCTCTGCTAGTCTATACAGATCTAACGACTACATTTGGAAATTGGAAGCCTACATCCAGAGGAAAAGAGAGGAATTATCACTGTTTAGGAACAGATTATACTAAGGAGGAGGAGGATTAGATCAAATCCTCTTTCTATTCTATTCTACTCTACTCACTCACGCTCACTCTTTTTCTCTCACAGATTGACTTTGATATGTGTTTCTTACACTCCTATTTTGCAGAGATCGGATCTCCCCTATTTATAGGGTGCAGATGATCCGATTGTCAAGATTGCAGTGTAACAGATCTTGACAAATCCACAAATCTTGCTTGCCAATTTTGACTGTTCATTCGGTGCCCATTTTTTACTGTTCATTCAGTGGTGATTTCAATTTTTACTGCTCTGATTATTGACATTCAGCTGTTGGACTTTGCAGCTGTCTTCACATGAATATGGACCCATCAGCAAGCTCCTTCACCTTCCTCTCATTCTTGCAGGTTTCAAGATCTGAGAGTTCCTCCGCTAGCTGCTTCTCCTTCTTGTGGGCTTCAACGTTAGCGAGTTGCTCCACTGGCCACTTGTCCTTCTTGTGGGCTTAGTGTTTGCAAGCTCCTCCACCGTCTTCTTCTCATTCTTACAGGCTTCAAGGTTTGCAAACTCCTCAGCAACTAGTGCTAGTACCATAAGCTTGTCAACCCCTTTGTTTTCCATCTCCACCTTTTTTGCTTCTATTTTTTTACTCATGTATCTGCGTGAAAGAAAGTGAAAGTACGGAGAGGCTGACCTTTTTCTCTCGCAGATACTCTGATTTGTGATTCTTACACCTCTGTTTTGCAGAGATCGGATCTCCCCTATTTATAGGGTGCAGATGATCCGATTGTCAAGATCTGCTGCACTGCAGATCTTGACAAATCCACAAATCTTGCTTGCCAATTTTGACTGTTCATTCGGTGCCCATTTTTTACTGTTCATTCAGTGGTGATTTCAATTTTTACTGCTCTGATTATTGACATTCAGCTGTTGGACTTTGCAGCTGTCTTCACATGAATATGGACCCATCAGCAAGCTCCTTCACCTTCCTCTCATTCTTGCAGGTTTCAAGGTCTGAGAGTTCCTCCGCTAGCTGCTTCTCCTTCTTGTGGGCTTCAACGTTAGCGAGTTGCTCCACTGGCCACTTGTCCTTCTTGTGGGCTTAGTGTTTGCAAGCTCCTCCACCGTCTTCTTCTCATTCTTACAGGCTTCAAGGTTTGCAAACTCCTCAGCAACTAGTGCTAGTACCATAAGCTTGTCAACCACTTTGTTTTCCATCTCCACTTTTTCCGCTTCTAGTTTTTTACCCATGTATCTGCGTGAAAGAAAGTGAAAGTATGGTGAGGCTAACCTTTCCGTGTGTAGAAGATATGTAAGACATGCTCTAGTTGTAAGTTAAGGAAATGGATAGAATAGTAATTCAATTCTAACTCAAACTAAGGCTTATCGATAGGAGCACAACTGTTTCCAGTTTAGTCAGTACCTAATTGCAATCGTTAATTGAAACAATTCCTCACTGAAGAAACTTGTTTCTGTTTATAGGGGTGGCAATATCAATTTTGAAGGCTGTGTTTTTATGTTTTCATATAAATACAATATAACAAAACCTTAACTTGAGATGTATTCTTCCTGCGATGCAGGTTTTCTTCTTCTTCCAATTCGGTGCGATTTCAATTCAGTGTGATTTCAACCGATCGGCCTCGTCGACATTGCCAGCAACGGCTTCACCTGCGTCTGCAGCTTCGTTTCCCCTGCAACGGCTTCAACGTTTTTCCCTAGTATTGCAACTTGCTTTGTTCTGCCACCAAATAAGTTTTCTTTTACAGATTTTGTTTCCCAGGGGGCTGGTGGCTTCACTATCGCCATTCCAGATCTCCTTCTATCCCTACTTCCCTCTCTCTCTCTCTCTCTCTCTCTCTCTCTCTCTCTCTCTCTCTCTCTCTCTCTCTGTCTGATTTGGGGCTTCTTAGATCTTCTTCTTCGCTCCTCCTTCTCCACTTCTTAGATCTGAAAATTCTCATATTCGAGATCTTGCCGATCTGGGATCTCAAATCTCACTATGAAATTAGTTTTGCTTATTCAAAAATTGGAAAAGAAAGCAGAAATTATTCATCGACGTAAGTAATAGCTTCTCGATTTCTGGATTTTCATGGAGATCATTAGGGAGAGAGAACATACATAATCGTTTCCCATGCTCTGTTTCTTATTCTCATTTCCAAGGGATTTTTCTCTAAAACTTCTTGTATAATTCTCACAAGCAAGTTTTTTCTATTTCCATCCAGGTATATGTTTATCTATAGGTGGAGAATGAAGATAAGTCATAGGTCAAGTAGGAAAATTTCAGGAGTTTCATAGTCATTCTAAGCTGGGAAACTTGCAAAAATAGAAGGCAAACTAATGGATAATAGAAGGCGTTTCATAACAACTAAACTACCCATTATTAATGAATCTTGGTTTATCTCTCTCAAAACAAAAACAAAAAACCTGCCCATTAAACCAATTAAATATTTTATAGATGATTCGAAAGTTGTTTTCACCATTTTGGCCTTTGACAAAAGATAGGGCAATTTATTTAATTAATGTTTTCTGCAAACAAAATTAACTCTCCAATCCAATGAATAGGGGTGGCAAAATATGACACGACACGATAACACAACTCGAACCTGATACAAATTTAGCAGGTTAAGGTTGAGTCTTATTGTGTTTGTGTCATTTTCGAGTCAACCTGAAAATGACAAGCTAAAAATTGTGTCATGTTTGGGTCAATCAATGTTAACCCGTCTTGTTAACCTGTTTGACATGTGACCTATTAATTCGTCGTGTTGACCCACTGACCTGTAACCTGTTAACCAATCGGTTTGAAAATATAGGATGATTTTTCAAAAACAGTAATATATTATAATAGTAATATAGGCCATCCTATGTTACCTATCCTATATTTTTATGGGTTTTTAAAAACCATCAATATAGGATAAGACGGTTTTTGAAAACCGGATCTATATTCTTATGATTTTTGAAAAACCTTCAATATTGGACGAGTTTTCAAAAACCATCATATACTGATACTCCTATACTCTATATAGGACGGTTTATGAAAACCAGTCCTATATTATTATGATTTTCTAAAAACCTTCAATATGAAATGGGTTTTTAAAAACCGTCTTATATTTTTACAGTTTTTGAAAAACTAACCGCCTATATTCTTATATGAAAACCATCCTATATTAGTTATTTTACATTCATTTAATTGTGTTACACGAGTCACATCGACTCGTTTAATAATTGTGTCATGTTTGAGTCACGGGTTCTTGACACAATTATTAAGCGGGTCGTGTTCGTGTCAACCCATATACTATAATGGGTTAGTCTCGACATGACACGAACATGACCTACCAATCCAAATTGTCAGGCCTACCAATGAAGGGTGCATTGGTCATTTAAGTTTAAGCCAAACAACTTTCTACAATCCTAAATGGTGTGGGTCAACAGTGATGCCTTCTATCAATCTTAAGGCTTGTGGTGTTGGTCAGTTTCATTGGCGGACCTTACCCCAAGTTGGTGTTGCTTCACATCTTAGCAGAAATACAGAGATGACTATAACAATAGAGTTATTAACTTCGGATTGGGGGATGGCTTATCTAAGCCTACTAAATGAATGGTTTGGAGTTTGGTTGGACTATCAAAAAAGCAGAGACCATTTGCATTGCCTGCCATCTATTTAATCAAATTAATTAAAGTAATGCAGATTTTATAATCATTTAAAATAAAGAGAGATGATATTCTTATATCCTTTTGATACCAATGATATGTCTTATTTTGGAGTTTTATCATACTTTTATCTAAGAGATCCACTTTTATGATAATCTTAAACATTGGTACAATGAATGATTATAGTATTCCTTCTTTTTTTTTAGTTCTAAAATCAACAGTAACAGAATTAACATTACTTGAAACATCTAAAAGGTTAATGATTGAACCATTTAAAAGATGTGATTTTTGAAAAGTATGCATCTATGTAAGATGCTAAAGATGAACAGTTTGATTATTCAAAAATGTAGATCACACATGTACTTTTCCCATAAAACCCCAAAGTAGGGTGTGACATCAGTACCAGAATGGTGTGAGAGTATTGCCTCCCTAAATAAATCACAAAAAAATTGGGTCCACTTGCACTTCCAGGGCCAAATGTATCTAAGGAGGTTTTAAAAAATGAATTGTTTGGATCACAAAGTGTCTCTAAGCTGGAATAACATTCGTGTGTTTTTAGCATGACCAAAAGCTAAGTCCTGGTTATACATTTAGCCATTGATCATATAAGATGAGGGAGAACTAGATGAATGGTTTGGATCATTTGAAGGATTCATTATATGGTTTTTGCCAGTGATATAAACCTTTCAAAGAGGGTTCTAGCAGACCTGCTGGGCCCAACTTGATTGTCTACCTCAACAGGACTACTGAAGAATGGAGCTAACAAATGGTTGAATTAGTAAACATTAGGGTTCCAACTTGTCTCAGTAGCAAACTTCAAAATCACGCTCTGCACAATTATGGGCCTAGACAGCCATAGGTCTTGAGTTAAATCAACATTTTTCTTAGAAAAAAGGAAGTGAAAGAAGGCAAGAGGTGTTTGTAAAAAA
Organism: Warburgia ugandensis; assembly: GCA_035236585.1. Classification (NCBI taxonomy): domain Eukaryota; kingdom Viridiplantae; phylum Streptophyta; class Magnoliopsida; order Canellales; family Canellaceae; genus Warburgia; species Warburgia ugandensis. The sequence continues at coordinate 72,259,685 of CP141134.1, forward strand.
TGGAAGGGTTTTTTGCAAAAAAGTTCAACATTTTTTTTAGTTTAGCAAATTTGTAGTTAAGTTTTCTTAAGTTTTGCAAAATTGTCATTTTGTTAATTTTTCATCCTCCTTCCCTATTAGTTTTGTTTTTTGACATTTTGATTTTACCCTTCTCTATTTCTCTCTTTGTACATTGTAACAGACGTTACCTCACATACACAGACGTGATTAATTTGCCCCCTTCAGCCACTAAGTTCAATGACTTCCTGATGGAAAGTTTCAGTGAGACTTGGTATATAATACAATTCATAATTAAGAACCTAATAGTATGGTTAGATTTCAACAAGAATCAACCAATAGTGGAGAATTAAACGAAAACATACTATGATCACCAACATTTGCAACAATATTTGTTAGCTTCTTCAATGAAAGTCAATAATTTAAACTTCATTTTCTGACCAAAAAATTGATGTAAAACTCTTACAAACACAAATTAGAACATGATCAATGCTTTGGATCAATAAAAAATACAATAAAATGAAAATTTTCACATTTAAATCATAAATAAAATACTATTATTGTTCACACAAACAGCGATGATTACTAGATTTAAGCTCTTTCTTTGATACATTTTTAATGAAAATTAAAAATCTAAGATTGGGTCTTCTTTTTCTCCATGTCTTCTATCTAGCACAATAAATTTTAGAGATTTTCACTAACTAACAAAGCATTAAATTGTGTATAAAGTCCTCTTGTTTGTCGTCGTCCATTTGCTAGAATGACAATTTGGAACTTTGAACAATTTTACAAAGCTCACAAAAACTTAATGGTAAATTTATAAAATTCAAAAAACTTTGGACATTTTTGCAAAAATGCCAAATTGTAATGGCATTTTGGTAAAAATGCTTATTTTAAAGCAGAAAAAATAAAAACACATAGTTCGGTCAATTTTTCACTATATCTGAATGCCATTATAAGAAGGAACCTTGACACAATGGTTAAATTGTCACCATATTATCCAGAGGTAATGGGTATGAGGCATGGAAACAGCCTCTTATAAAATGCACAGCAGAGCTACATACTATAGGCCCTTTATGATCGCTACACCCAGAAGCTTCGTGTACCTGGCTGCCCTTTTTATCCGAATGTAATTGCAAAAGTCTTCTCTACGTAGAAGTGGATCGAGGATGCCAATCAACAAGAGCTATCACCCATCTTGTCCATCTTCTCGTTCTTCAATTCTAATATGGAAACCCAGCATCCGCATTTTTAAGATGAAATGCCCACTCGCAGGCAGTGTCAATCCTAGCCCCAAGCTTGTTCTGCTTCACCAACGACCACCACTCTCATTTCACCAAATAGGACATGAGCCCGGCCGACCCAACATGCAAATTTAAAATCCCATTTCTTGCTCATTTGGACTATTACTATCACAGGTATATGGATTCCACTCCCAGGCTCTTCCAAAGTACCTCGTTCTGCAGGGATCATCTAACATACCTCATTGTTCACTGCCCAACATTAATTGGTAGGAGCATTATTGAATTTCTGCCTTCCTAATAAACAAAAAGATTGTGGTACATACTTGTCTTTGTCTTGGTAAGTGTTTTATCTGCTAGAAAGAAGAAATGGGTTACAGCATCGGGACATGATTAATTTCTCTATCAATTCGTAGGGATGATGGTCCTCCTTGAGCAACTTATCATACTGAAGGTGTACTTAAGCTACTTCTTGTTGTTCTTCGGGGCATGACTTTTGGCTGACTGTTTCTTCTTGGAATTCTCCCCTTCTTGGATTTCTGAGCAGACTCAATTTAGCATCCGAAGTTTGTGATTTTTGGGATTGTTCTTGGTTTCCATGAATATCAAAGGAAATAATATGCATGCCCTGACTTTAATAACGTTAGTGCTCTTTGACCGGGTACCCTTAAAGTTGCCCGTGTTTGCTCATAAGGAAAATCTTGGTAGAGATGATGCAGTCACCAAAATCTGAGCCCACATGCGGGTCACCGAAACAAAAGCGTGCCCATTCAGTGATGCTAGCATGCACAGGCCGACGTGTCTTCGGGCAAGACCTAAGGCCTTCGAAACCACTTACACCTCGCACTCCTCCTGTCATACCTGTCTAGCAACTATAGCGCTTACCCATGCGTCAACAAACGGCTACATGTGTCATCTTTTGCTGCAACTTATTCCTCTATATATGTCCTCCCATGCAGAAACAGCTGCTTGGAACAGTGTAGCAGTTGCAAAACAGCTATAACAAAGGAGGAAAACCAGGTAGAAAGAGTACGAGCTGATTGATCATGGAGTCGAGAGATGCTAAGGAAGCGCAAGCCGAAGCTGTAGCAAGGCAGGCTTCAGAAGAACTCCGAGATGCTAGACATTTGCACGGGTCTCATGAGGGCGGTACGCAGCAATCGGACGAGAATCAGCAACAGCGCCCTGGAGTGCTTGGGTCAATCATGAAAGCTGTGCAGGGAACCTATGAGCATGCCAAGGAAGCAACTATAGGTAAAAGCCAGGATGCTGCTGAAAAGACGAAAGAAACTGCTGATACTACGAAACAGAAAACTGCTGAAACAAAAGATGCAACTACAGGGAAAGCCAAAGAGTACAAGGACTCGGCTACGGAGAAGGCCAGAGAGTATAAAGATTCAGCGGCCCAGAAGGCTGCAGAGACGGAGGATTCAACTGCACAAGAGATAGGTGAGTACAGGGACACTGCGGCCGAGAAGGCAAGAGAGTACAAAGATTCCGCAGCCCAGAAGGCTGCAGAAGCGAAGGAGAAGACCAAGGAGTACAAGGATTCAGCAGCCCAAAAGACAATGGAGACAAAGGACACTGCCGCGGAGAAGGCAAGAGAGTATAAAGACTCAGCAGCCCAAAAGGCTGCAGAGGCAAAGGAGAAGGAGAGGGAGTATAAAGATTCAGCAGGCCAAAAGGCTGCAGATACGAAGGATGCGACTACACAGAAACTGGGTGAGTACAAGGACTATGCGGCTGAGAAAGCCAAGGGAACTAAGGATTCTACTTCACAGAAGGACTACGCGGCTGACAAAGCAAGCGAGGCTAAGGATACAACGGCGGAGAAGGGAAGGGAGAGTTTGGATAAGATGGGAGAATACAAGGAATCGACCAAAGAGAAAGCAAGAGAATCCAAAGATGCTGCTGCTGAGAAAGCGGGTTCTGCAAAGGATCCAGCCGTGGGGAAGTTGACGGAGTTTAAGGAATCTGCTGCAGATACGGCTAGAAGGGCCATGGGTTATTTGTCTGGAAAGAAGGAAGAAGTAGGACAGCGCGCTGAGGAGACCGAAGAAGCAACCAAGGCATGTTCCTGTATTGGCATTTGCGTTTCTCTTGAATTAAATATCTTCGTCAATTTTTTGTGATTTGGCATTTGCTAAAGTGTGTATTTGCAGGAGAAGCTGAGGGAGACACAGGAATCAGCAAGAGAGAAGATGGAAGGACTGAAAATCCGTGGTGAGGAATCCACGGAGGAAGCCAAAGACAAGGGGAGGGACGCCTCGGATGCTGCAGGTGATAGGTAGGTCCTGTTACTAAACAGTGCCAGATTCTTGTTATGCACCTTGAATCTTTAACATCTTACATCTCTGCTGTTTTCTTTTCAAAATAGTAAATGTGTAGTACTTATGTACATCCCTTTTGATTGAAAAGGGGAAGTGCTGCGAAGCACAATATATACGGTGCCATTGGAGGGTTCACAGAAGCAGTCAAGGAGAAGTTTACAATGCCAAAAGATAAAGTGGAGCAGGAGAAGCACGAGCGAGGAGAAGCAGGGAGGCCGAGGTATGGGGAAGACAACGAGGCGTTTGACGCTGGATCAGAGGCATATAAAGCTACCGACCAGATGCATGGGCAGACTTTCAATGATGTGGGGAAATTGGGAGGAGAAGGAACTGGACCTGTGGATCCTCATGGCAAGATGTAAGAGGATTGGTGTTGGAAGAAGTTTAGCCATCTGTGGATATTGAGTTCTGCTGTTTTGCTTTGCATGTAGTCTTCTTGTGCTTGTTCTATCACTCGGCTTTGAGTGGGTGATGCCAGCTTGTTATGCTTGGTAGATATACAGGGGGCATTTGTTTAATTTTCTGGGTATCAGAATCAACAACTTGTGAATCTTCTCGGATTTTGAATTATAATGGGCATGTCGTAGAGAAGCTTATTGCTATTTGTGTTCTTTCCGTTGTAGTTCTGGGCCTAGATGTTTGATATTTGTTACCGAACCACTGGAGAAGAATCTATTTCTTAGTTTAGTCCCCTTGTGAGAAAACATTTGTATTTCTGTCTTCGTATTCTGTCATCCTCTAAAATGCCCGGCGTCCTGGATATTCATTATTTTGGCATTTCACAGTCTTGTGCTCTTTTCCTTTAGCTGCGTTGATCAAGTTGTGCAAGTCATTACAAATATTGGCTTTCCTTTTCTATGGACGGTTTCAATATATGTTTGTCATTGAGTGTTCTCCAGCTTCCAAGAACCATCCTCCATCACAAGGATATACCATTAAATCTGACCATTTAAGGATGGGATAAGAACTCTCAGCGTAAAAATTTTATGGGCCAAGTTTCCAATCACCGTACGGCAATGGGCAAGTTATGGTGGCAATTGTAGTATCGAGGCTAAGCTAACCAGAATCAGTGTTTCAATTTAGCAACTGTTCAATTCTGGTCGTCTAAATGTACAGCATGTTTCTATAGTTAGGTGTAATTAGTGTCGGTTTCATGTTGCTCCATATGTTGGTTATTTTTTACAATGAAATTTATAAACAACAAGAGCTTCTTTGCAACTTCTATGTATCATTCCTCTTAAATCTGTGAAGTTAAAGTTGACTTGATTTATCTTAGAAGATTTCCAAATGAATTAAGAATAGCTTCTATAAGAATCCAGTCACAATGTGCAATAGAGAAACGCAGGCAAAGATGTAATTAATTTAAGAGAGGCAGATAGTTAAACATGATCTTAACTTTGCAATGAGTAACTCCTCATTTATATATCTACTTAATTAGTAGAGTAGTATTGTGTTGAACTATCTGCGTTTTGAGGAACTCGACGTATGAAGTATACCATAGAAACACCTTACGGAGACTTTCCCTGAACAAGATGAGTTCCCTCTGGCAGGAATATGATCTCAAGGTCTGGTACAGTTCTTAACATTACTGTCTATGTAGTCTTTTTATGGTTGGGAAATTGAGAAAATAGTCCTTCCTGTATATGATCAACAGGTACTTTTACCATACAACTGTCTGTTAGAGGTATAACTTTGTAACTATTAGCCTACTTCGTATCAGCTTAATCTTTTAAGTAAACTAAACGTTAGCTGCTGAAGTGTCTCTGTTTCACTACTACTGTACTACTATCATTGAATTTCACTGCTTTGAATTTCTTTATTATAAGATAATTACTTTTTGCTATATATGTTATTCAGATTCAGTGTTCATTTTCTTGATCTTTTTACTGTTCTTACTCTTGAGCTTATGCAACTCTTCAGCTTCCTAGATTGTGCATCCTATAGAAATCAAAGTAGCACCACTAGGATTAGAAGATAGGAGACAACCTTATAGGAGGTCTAACGTAGGAACACACAAATATACAACTATATCGGCCCACTATGTCTTGGGTATATGCTCTTTTGGTTTGAAGTCATGTTCCCTTGTGGTATAGTTGTGTTGTTATAATTTTCTGTATTTTTTTGGTTGGTTTGACTAGTTATCCATCGCGATGTAGCTGAGTGGCTACAAAAGCGTGGGCTGTACCCTATTGCAGCACAAGATGGTTCGGGCATGGCTTTTGCCTCTGAGAAGTGGAGAATGAACTAGCCTTAGTTCCATTCCTTTTCATTTTAACATCTTTAGATGAGATTTTTCAGAGTGAGGCTCTGTCTCAAGGAGACAGGTGTTCGTTTAATCTACATAGTGCATTTTACCGGTCAGTGTTAGTTAATCAAATTACGGGGTTAGATGAGACAAGTGATGACATGAGTAGGAGTCTAACTTTGAGGCCTCATTAAACTAAGAGTCTCAGAATCATCATTTTCATGCGGACACCTAGAGTCATAATCATAATATTTGTGTATAAAAAATTAATATAAAAGATAAAATATTAAATAAATTACTTATCTCCAGCTATTATCCTACTTTTGATATTGAAGACTTGAGTTTTCTACAAACCTTTACAGAGGGATTGATGGATCCTTGGTACCAGTTATTTGCAAGATTAAGGCTTTTCCAAAAGGCTTTCGTCTCTTATATATGTTATCATCAAGAATGTACATATGATGTGGTGAGATTTGTTGAGAAACTTTGAAAGAAGTCGTTCATTTGATTTCACCATTATAACATGACCAATGTACATCGTGGCTCATACTATTTGGAGACCATAATTTATGAACCTAGAATAGGGCTTATATGAATATATTACTTCAATTAATTTATTCTACTCTTAATTTTATTTTAGATTTTTCAAATAAAATAAACTTCTAAAGAACAAATATAGAATACATCATCGGTTATGGGTTTGGCCAATATGTCCAGATTCTTTCCATGTTTTTTTTCTTTTCAATTTGCACATTTTGACCGGTCTTTTCCTAAATTTATTTTTTGGATGGATGCTCCAAAAAATGGTTTATAACAAACCCTAAGTCACTATATGAAGGTTGATATTTAGAAAGGGATAATTTGAAGACCTAATAGCAGTGGTAAGGTAAAAGAAGCTAATAAATAATACAAGAATGCAAAAGATGCACAAGAAATGATGTAATTGAATGCAAATTTGGGAAGGCAGAAAGAGGGACAAGCATTATAAGACAATGATCGAACATCATACAGCAGGTGCGTCTTGAAGTGCTGACAATGTCAAGGCAGATCCTATTGGGTACCTTCGGTTGGAAAGCAATTCAACAGAAATCTTTCCTTAATGTACCAAAAAGAGCTGGGCCTTAATATGATGCAGCATCTGTTACACAGATTAACGACTAAACAAGGATTTCTTCTATCCTGAAAGATCCTACTTGGTAGCGCGACTCTAGTTTTTGGTATATGGGTGAGGAGGCTTCCAAAATTACTTCCCAGATTAAAGACTTAAGTATGGTTCCTCATGTCCTATCCTACTGTTGTAAAATTAAAAATGCATGGCCTGAGGTTGGAACCAAGTGCTTAAGAGTAGTCCTTTTTGTAGCACTAATCTAGCTAGTGTAGTACTTGCTTCACCTTGTTTTCCTTTATTTCCACTTCTGTTTCACTTATCTCATTTCATTCCTATTATTCATCCAATCATTACGTGTTGCTGTATGCATTTATTTATTAACAAATGATTTATTCAAACGTCCAAGTAGGCAGGCCTTTGCATATGTTTTTACACGTGATTATGTGTGTGTATGGACATTTAAGCTCGTACATTGATATGTTTGCAGCCATGCATGTTATATGCATAGATGGGCCAGAGAGAAATATGTAATCAAATAAAGTACCTGCGGAGGTGAAATTTGCTCTTCCAAGAGTTCATAGGCTCGTTTTGATTATGTTGCCCTCTACTGGATAAGTAGAGTGAGGATTTTAGTTCGTCATGAAAGTTGACAGCTCCATTCTTGTAATAGACATCTATAAGAATAACTAGTGCTTAAGGGCTCGTAAGATGAAAATAACATGAACATCTTCCTGAAGTGTTATCCAAGGAAGCTAAAAGAGATGAACTGGAAATGGGCTTGGATGCTTCAATCACATAATAAATCGATCTGAACAGTCATTGATATGACTGCTTGAGGGTCATTTAAATAAGTAAAGGCAATACATTCAGCATATTTGACTCCAATATAATAACATCCAGCACGTCCAAGTTATGCCATTGAACATCCTTGACTCTAATATGGAGAAGAAACAAAAGGAAGTAGTCAAAATATTCGCTGGGCTAAACAGCTGCAAATATATGAAAATTCCTTGCTTTCTTCACGTGGCTAATGTGAATGCTGTTTGATGTACTTCCTCCACTGCTTCCACAATGCGATGTACTTTGCTTTAGTTCAACATCTTCCTTCTTAGGAACCTCAATAACTACTCTATTTCTAGCTCCCGTCTTCTTATCTCAAGTAGACGACATACTTTATTGAACTCAATAAGAAGAGTAAGACATTATTTCATTCCAAGTAAAAGCAGTTGCAGTAAAGTAAAGCAAGATGTCTCAGGCATCTCATGATCAAGCTTAGCTGTGATGGGTTGTCGTCTTGTGAAGTTGTGGGAATCTAACTTCAGTAGGACCTGATGTTGTCCACAATGAGGTGAATTGGCTATCTCAGTCCAGATCGGATGTGCAGTACAAAGAAGTGGGAGCTGGGGTCCTCCAAATGAGTAGGAAACTATATATAAACGAGTTGGTGAGAACCTTGTGGGTTTTCTACTGTGATTCACACGGGAAGGGAAGAGATTGAGACTTCTCTGAATGATATCTGATAGATTTCACGAGGAAAGATAAGAGATAAAGACTATCTTCGAATCATATTCTAACAGATTTCTTGATATGTTACAGCAAGTTTGTTTCTTTTATATACAATCCACATGGGTAAATGAGAAAGCAGATGTGCTAGCCAAAAGTGGGTTAGGCATAGGTAAATAGTGCATCTTTGGTGTCTCGAGTATTTCAGTAGTTCTTTCTAGTTCTTACTACATTTTCTATTACTTACCCAAAAAAACAAAAAGTACAACCACAGAAAATCTTATGAACCCTAAAGGGATGGTTTATTAACAACTGTGATACTTTCAGGCAATTGGTACACCAAAGCTGGCTGATAAACCCCAAGTAATAAGATGATTTTCTGGTGGAACTGTTGCAATTCTTTCCTTCTTTGTCAGTACAGGAGGCAACAAAGACGACAAGATATTAAATCTTAGAGTTCACTTGTAAAGGAAGTTTATCAATGGATATTTGCAGGATCTAGGTTTAAAACCTTGCCTCCATGCTCAAGTCCAGTTATCTCTTCAAGAATTTATCGTGTGTTGGAGAATTTATGGGTTCATGTACATAAAGCAAGGAACGATAAGGCAAATAGTGTGTATACATTTTATTAGGAACCTCCTGCATCGGGTAAGACGTTTAGAAGTTGCTTGATATGTCAAATCAATGATGGAGGGAATTCTGACTCGTTTTGCTAGAAAAAATTGTCTACAAAAGTAGGTATCGACTACTTTATGCCAGTAATGTCTACTCAATGAAGTGATGATGCAACAAGAGCTCTTACCTAGGGCTGATCCACAGGTTTGAGAAAGAAAAACCAGAAAAACTAAAAGAAGGAACTAGGAGAATCAAACCAGTGATACCACTATGGCATCATCATAACACTTCGATTCTAGTAGTGGTCCTAAATTGATCAATTTTTGGAAAACATAACGAGCTGGGTGCTTCCTCTGTATTAGTGAAATTTTAAACAATTCACATATACCTAGAGAATGACCAAGCCAAAATTCATCGAAAGCATGTGAATAGTTGATTTGATGTCCATTTTATAAGTCCTAAACATGGTAGGAACAGTTTCTTGTGGGTTTTCGTTTCTATGCTCTTTTGGAGATTCTTATTCGACTCTCATTGTATGTACAGTCAGAAATTCATAGGAGGGAAAATTTTGCACTTTTTTTGGGGAAACATCCCACTGATTTCATGTACAGATGCTAGGAGGTTTTCATTATGCTTGAGCCTTATATTCATGTACAGATAGAATCTTAAGCAATTCCACAGTTCATGTTTTATTGTTAAAAGATCTAAAAGGGTATGCCTGAGGCGGTCACTGAACTTCTGTTGCTATTGATTTACCAGGTCATATTGGTGCCTGCAAGTGCCACATGCTCTAATGGAGATTGCTACAAGAGTAATTCACTGGTTCAACTAAATGCTCCCATATCTCGGCAAAGATCATGGGAGTGTGCATTTTGCTTCGAATGCTTCACCATAGAATAGATTGACTTAGTTTCCATTCTTTCCCAATGCACTTGACCAGTATCTCTGACCCACAAGCAAGGGTGTAGCCAGGAGGATACAGCCCTAGCCTCCAGCAAATGGATCATTCCACTGGCATCTCACTTTCAAGCCCCCATTTTATCGCTGTGCAGGGATGTGGTTGATTTAAATCAATTGTAATTGATCTCAGCCAACTTTTACTAAATAAACTGTGATTACAAGGGATGTTCCAGGTCAAAAAGCATATAAATTTAAGACATCTGTCAGCAAGTTGATTAGGAATTAGAAGAACATTTCCTTGATGAAAGCAAGGAACAGACCATATTGATGAATTGAGATTTACTAGAGCATCTACGGAAGACGAAAAGTGATGATCCAACATTATTGCATGGAGGATGCAGTGAAAAGGAAGAAGGTCCAATTCTGATGGACTACAATGATTTATTGGACAAAATTTTAATCTGATGATATTCTGCATTATGTGTGCAGGTCAGAGCCAACACCATTCACGAGAACTTGCAAAGTAGGCCATTTGATATATCCATTTTCTGGGGGTCAATAACAACCTAAACAAATGCGAACTTCTCTGCGGAAGAAACACGTGCCTCAACCATCTCAGTCGTGGACAGCCTCCATTTTTCCATAACAACCAACCTACTGTCCTGCAGCTAAATTCTCATCCCCGACCTCCATAGTGACGTTGAACCTTAAATAATACCCTATCATCTCTCAGCTATCAAATTCTGTAGACCACCTCACTTTGGCCTACGGCCGTGGGAGCAGCTATATATTCCTTATGCTGAATTCACCAACAATGGAGCTGGTGATCGAAGTCACTAAATGTGTAAGGAACAAGGAGAAGAAACTCCTCACCATCCTCAGTGAATGGAGCTGCCAAAAGTGTTACCCAGTCCAGCCGTATCACTGCAGCAAGGAAGAAGATAGTAGAGAACCAAAAGATGCTCCAATTGAGCCAACCAAATCGGTGACATGACAATTGATCATGCTTTCTTGGGCTGTTTGTCATAGGTTGCAGTTTCACCATGCTAATCTTGTGCGGCACTTGTACACAATTCCTTTACAAAGTACAAGTTGGCCTTTCATTCTCCTACTCTTACTAGCTAGGGCTACACTCACTCACCCACTAGAGAAATGAGAGGAACTCAGAAAGAGACTTGATCCAAGAGAACCTGTTATCTCTTGCTTGAGTTATAACTAAGTTATCTGGGTTGGTTACAAATGAAGAGTTATGCCCACTAGAGAAATGAGAGGAACTCAAAAAGAGACTTGCTCCAAGAGAACTTGTTATCTCTTGCTTGAGTTATCTGGATTGGTTACAAATGAAGATTTATCTCCTATTTATACTTGTTCATGCCTATCCACCTCTTCAATAGATAGCTAGGATTATTCCATGTATCTATATATGAATGGTTCAGATCATTTTATAGAACCCTTCTATTCTTCCTAAGGTGCTCTACAATTCTCTTAGAATATTCTAAGCTATTATATAACTTTTAGATACTTACAATGATTTTTCTAGAAATTAGGTCTTCTAAAATCAGACCTTATTCCATAGATTTAGGAACTCAGGCTTAAGTTCCTCTAGCTACATTCTTAAGTTTAGTAGACCTCCCATAAAACCTATAGGCTTTGGTTATGGGCTTTACAATGCAATTCCAATTGAGATTACCATGCAAGCCTCTCTTTTTTTATACTGTAATGGTTCGGCGTGAGATTTCATCATGAGAATACTTTCCATCTGACTCTATTTACTTTCTATTTTGCCGGAGAGTTGTGCCTTACAGACCATTCCTCTTAAACCAATGGGGCAAAAGCTTTTGGTAGTCCAATGCATCACAAATAAAACTGAAAAACGAGAAAGTTGGGAAATTATTTAATACAACTTTCTTATCTAATTCTATCAAATAAGTAATAAAAAATGCAAGTATGCAAGTTTGCTCCTTACTATTTTTTTTAATGAACCAAATATTCATTTAATATACATTAAGATCTATAATTGAGCTTTGGTGCAAATCGTTGTGTGATCTTGAAGTATGAGTTTAAAACATGAAAACAGCTTCTTATAAAATACAAAAATAAACTGTATACTTTTTAGGCCCTCGTGGTGCGCCCCTTCCCTAAACCCGCGTAGGCGGGAGGTTAGTGCACCGGCGCTGCCGCTTTACCCAAAACTGCACGCATTGACTAAACTCAACCAGGGAATTGTTGGTAAAAATCGCCCGTCCTCCGAAAAAGGATCTGAGCCATTCTTTCCCGGCGTGTTTTTCCCGGTCGGGACAGCATTTTCCCAATTCCATCCCCCTCCTCTCTCGAGAACAAACAGGTAAAAGAAGCGAAGAGAACTCCTAAATCTGTGAAATCCCTTCTTTTCCTAGAAGCTCCTCGCTGATATTTACGGATCTTGATTTCCTCGCTGCGCCAGAGATCGAGTTCCAGCAGCACGGTCTCATGGCCTTACGTTACCACAGTAATCCCTTCGACGAAGAACAAGTCAATCCATTAGCTGTAAGTTTGAATTCATCGATTTCCACTTCTTCGTCTTTCTGTTGCGTTATATTTAGATTTTTACTGCATTCACGTTCGAGATCCGAAGAAAATTTGAAGTATGATGCCTTCTGATTCAAGTTTGGAGTTCGTGGATGAAACTGAGTATCTTAGGGGTTCTGGTCTATAATCAGTTTTTGTTCCAAGTGTTAGACGGAATTGGCTCAATCGGTGAGTTTAATGGGTTGAAAATCTCTTGTTTTTCATTTTTGTTGTGTTAGTTTTGGATTTTTACTGCATTCCTGCTCGAGATTCGGGAGACTTTGATCCAAGTTTTCGCATTGTAGCTTGGAAATTGTAGGTGAAATAGAGGGACTGAGGGTCTTAGGGTTTCTGGTTTTAGTTAGTTTTTGTTCTGAGTATTGGACGGAGTGTTGAGGGAGTTGAATTGTGAGATCCGAGATCAAGGTTCAGATTTTGAATTACTGTTTGAATTCAGTTCAGTTTGCTCAAGTGTTTGGTCAATAGATCACTAGGTTTGAGGAGATAGCATATCAGGGTGTTAGCTTCTTCGTGCATTGCGCCTGTTGAAGGTTAGGTTGTTTTCCTACTTGTGCAGGTGTTCTTGGATCTAGTGTTCCGAATTGCCACTTTGTGATAATTCATACTAAATGGTGTGAATTCTCTTAGGTTTTGGATTTAAGTGTTCATCTATGTATTTTTGCTGATATCTATCTGTTAGAGGAAACAGCCTCTTGCAAAAATGCAAGGTAAAGCTGCTTTCTATAGATCCTTGTGGTCCGCCCCTTCCCTAGACCCTGCATATGTGGGAGCTTTGTGCACCAGGGCTGCCCCTTTATCTATCTGTTAGATGAAACATAATGACTATGTTGGTTTGTTCTGTAGTTGGCTCAACAATTAAGTTTGTTAGAATCTTTTTTCTTTTTTTTCATTTGTAATGTTGGTTTGTCAAAAGGGGAATCTTGGCGCAATGGTTGAGTTTCACCATGTGACCTAGAGATCATAGGTTCAACATGTGGAAATAGGCTCTTGCAAAATGTAAGGTAAGGCTATGTACTATAGGCCCTTTGTGGTCCACCCCTTCTTCAGACCCCGCATATGTGGGAGCTTCATGCACTGGGCTGTCATTTTTTTTTAATATTGATTTTACTTCACAAACTGTTGGTTGGTCCTGGTGGTTCACATGAAGGAAAAAGACTCATCTTTTCTTTCATCTGACGTGAGATAAAAAAAGTGATACCATCGTCCATTAACAAGTTTAGGGAATTTTCTTTGGAACTTACATTTCTGATATGTAAACGATAGTATGTGCCAATTTATGAAACTAGTTAAAGCTTCTGTTAATTGAATACAGTAGCATTTATTTAGTGGCGTGGTGCATGGCAAGATGAGGTTAGCAAGTAGAACTGAGGGTATATGTTATATTCTCAAGTTTAAGTGGTTAAAGCTTTCACAACTATGCTTCCAATCTCAAGGAGGATGAAGTGTTAGTGATGGTTGATTACTGATGAAATATTGGGTTGAGCTCCCCTTCCCCACTACCACCAAGACCTCAAAGAACAAAGAAGAATGGGACTGGCAGTCTTGCAGTAGTCTTTGTCTAACTCTTTGTTAGCTGGAGCACACAACTGATAGTGGTTTAATGGAGGGTAATTTGTGAAAATCTAAAACAAGCTAAAAAGAAAGAAGGTTATAAGCGGTATCCTTTAATAAGGATATTGGGTGACAAGGTGGATAGCAATTTCTTTTTCTCCACTGAAAAGGATGAGTGAACCTCAAGTTAGATTTCTAGTTTTCACTAGGGTACCACACTCACACACCCTTTCTTCTCATAAATCTTGAAAAGTTCTAATCCACATCTCAAGTAGGATGAATTTTTAGTGATGGTTGATTATTGATGAAATATTGGGTTGAGCTCCCCTTCCCCACTACCACCTAGACCTCAAAGAACAAAGAAGAATGGAACTGGCAGTAGTCTTTGTCTATGTAGTCACAAGTGCAAGGGGTGTGCCTTGCGCCCAGAGGGACTAGGCGTGCCTAGTCGAGAGCCTAGGCATCAAGGCGCAAAAATAAGAATTTTAAATATTTAAAAAAAGAATAAATCTAAAAAATTGTAAAAAAAAATCCAAAAAAATTAAAAAGCATAAAAATATAAAGATATAAATAAATACTTGTCAACAATACAATAACAAGCTAATAACCTAAGGACTAAGGAGTAAGGAGCTAAAGGTTAAATCAAACAATCAATCATACAGTTATATAAATAGAAGTAAGTTGAATCTTGAGAAACATACAAATACAATAAACAATGAAACAACAGGGAGTAACAGCTAGGGAGGGATTACTCCCTCAATCTGTTGTGGTCTCATCATCATCGCCATCTTCCTGTAAATCCAGGAGCAACAAACAATCAAACAATAGTTTTGTAAATAAAGTAAAGCAAATGTCAAAGTTAACAATTAAGACTTAAGAGCTATTTTTCTGCACCTCTTCTTCCTCATCAGGAAGATCAAGACCATCGTCAGAATCATTTCCTTGAGAGATGTTGACATCCTCCTCCCCAGTTTCCTCATCGCCCTGCTCTTCTCCAATATCCTCATCTGGTTCTTGATGAGCATGAGCTTGAGATTGAGAAATGTGGCTCCCCCTCTGCCCCCTCTCTCGCCTCTGGTATTGTCTAGTAGATGGAGCATCGTGTTCACTTGATCCTTCGGCAAGCTCAACATCTAACCAAGTGAGGTCATCACCTTGATGCACCAGATCATCTCCAACATCTTTTGGAACAATCCATTCATCATTTTCGTCGACCTCTCTTAACAGAATAGGATCTATATACGTTTGCATTTTCAAACGATTCTCATGTCAACGACGAAGGCGCTGATTGTATTGAACGAATACTAGATCCTTCAATTTCTTAGCGTGCAGCCTATTCCTCTTCTTAATGTGGATCTGAAAAAAAGAAGTAAATATAAATTTAGAATACAATGAATGCTATATTAAATTACTAATAACTAATTACTAGTACTATACTACATTTTAATATCTAAGTAGCTTACATTCTTGAAGACACTCTAGTTGCGCTCGCAAGGAGATGCACTGCATATCTGTGAGAGGACCTTAATGGCGAATATTTGAAGCTGTGGGACTTCAGCCCCAAAGGTAATCCACCGCTCACCTACATTTTGGAAAAAAATAAAAATAAATTTAAAGTTAAAAAAATAAATAAAACTTAAAACATAGGATAACATAAAATACTTACAAGGGGCTAGGGTTTTTCTTTTGCATATTGCCAGGTCATTGCCAAACAAGCCTCTAGCATGTCTATAAAGAGATATCTAATCTATCACCATGCCAGCCTCATCTTCATCATATAACCTACTAATGGCATGCATTAGACCATTCTTGATATCAGCATTACACTCAATTTCAATGTCATGGTCATAATAGATGGACGGGTTGAGGTAATATCCCGCTGCATGCAAAGGCTGGTGAAGCTGAGAACTCCATCTACTGCTGATAATCCCCCAAACATGAGTGGCCTAGCGCTCATCCCCTGCTAGATTGGCTTGAATCTTGGCTTTGGCCCTGACTATAGCCTCAAAGATGTATCCCATCGCTGGCTTCTCCTCACTATCCACCACCCTCAGCACCTCTACGAGTGGAGCCATAATCTTCAAACAGAATAGGATGTGGTTCCAGAAGCTGGTGCGCGATACAAGCTTTTCAGCTCTTCTACCCTCAGGCCTTTTTGGCCATTTACTGTTCATCCACTCTGAACAGTGGAACATTGCCCTCAGCTTTGTCTTGAAATTGTGGATGCTCTCTAGGCTCAAGAAGTTGGTGGCAAAGTGCGTCACTGCAAGTCTGACCAAATCCCTTTTTTTTGTAAACCTCCTCATAAGATGAAGGACGTGTGTGGCTATATATAAAAACCGTCAACGCCCTAGCTTTTGCCACAATTTTCTTCACAATTGATAATTTTCCTGTGTCCTCCAACATCAAATCAATGCAGTGAGCTGCATAGGGGGTCCAATATAAATGCGGCCTCCTCACCATCAACTCCCTTCCCGCAGCAATGTAATTGAAGGCATTGTCAGTTATGACCTAAAATACAAAAAAGGTCAAATTATATAAGATGAACTTGCAATATATGCTTATAAGCAATTTAAAATACTTAACAACTTATATATATATATATATATATTTAAACTATTACCTCAACCACATTGTTCTCTTTAACTTCATCAATCACCTCCGTCAACATGTCAAGTATTAGGCTTGCACTTTTGACATGTGCAGACTCATCAATAGATTTCAAAAATACTATCCCAGTTGGACAGTTCACCAAAAAGTTGACAAGGGTGTGACCCTTACCATTGGTCCACCAATCTGACATGATGGAGCACCCATACCTATAAAGGAATAATACCATGGAGCACTCTTGTTGTTAGTATCAGTGTCACCTTGAGACTTAAAAAAGGACAATGAACATATACCTAATCCAATCACCTCTACGCTGATCTATGTACTCTTTTGTCTCCTTTACTTGCTTCCAAAGAAAATTCACCCTCAACTCGTGATACGAGGGTTCCTTGAAACCTTAGTTACATAAGATTATACGATATAAGATTAGGTAAAAGGCTAAACAAATATATAACTATTTATTATAAAAAAATATAAGATATATACCTGGACCATGTCGCGCAACTGCCTCTAACATGGTCTGAAATGAAAGACTACGAGCAACATTGAATGCAATGCTATGTTCATAGAACCAAGAGGCGATATAATTGCATGCTCTTGTTCTAAACTCTTTCTTGTATGCTCGATTCATTGTCGTCTCCTGCTGCATGGGTGCCTTTCCCTTACCCTTACTCTGGGCCTCAGGGTTAGGAGCAAAGAGATAATCAATAGGCCCTTATGTTTGTTGTGCAGAAATCTTACGCCTCTTATCCCCCCCAATAGAAATACTAGTAGGCCTGGTGCTATCAATTTCCTGCACATCCTCCTCCTCCTCCTCATCATCATCATTCAAGCCAAACAAATTTTCTGGCTGTTTCATCTCCCTTGTCATTCTCTCTCTAGTCTCTTTCTTCTTCTTTGTTTCATTCATATAATATAAATTTTTTTTTAGATATTTCAGGAGTAGCTAGAGAGCATTTCTTGGCATTCCTATGCCCACCTGTCAAATGTTGCTTTAATCTAAAAATTCCTCCACTATATCTATTCCCACATAGCTTGCACCATATCAAATTTTTATCATTTGGATCCCATGCCTCTGCATATTCCCACCCCAGATCCATTACTCTAGAAGAAGCATTGCTGGAACCCCTTAATGATGACATATTGTTGTAGACTTGATGTATCAATAGGAATACAGGAAACTATTGGAGACTTTAGAGTGGAATGGAAAGTGGAATCAAATCAAGCAATCAGAGATTTAAAAGAGAAAACTTGCAAACAAATGGAACAACAAAATAAAATAATTAACAGTACAAAATAAAAAAAATACTGTTGTTAGTGAAAAAAAAAAAAAAAAATTAAGCAAAAACATCAAAACATTGTATTGATAAGTTGTTTTTCGCATTCCTAGTATCATCCTATGATGACACTTACACATTTGTTACAAAGATGCAAAAATAAAAAACCCTTACTGTTTTTTATTGGTTTCTGTAAAAAAAAAAATGACAGTAAAAAAAAGAGTCAATTAAGCTCATGGGTCAATCATTTTTAGCATTATGATGGTGAGGATATGCATATTTGCTTTAAAAAAATGAAAAAAATACGGATTACTGATGTATTTATCAATTTCGGGTAAAAAATTTCAGAAAACTACAAATTTACTGTATATTACACTAAATCAATGAAAACGGATGGAAAGAATGAAATGGAGTTTTTGTTTTTACCTTTAGAGTATACATATGTTGAGTTTTCAAAGAACAAAGAAGCATTCATCATCATCAAGACCTTATCCCAATTAGGGGTTGGCCACATGAATCTTATTCCTCCATTCCACTCTATTAAATACCATGGCTTCATTTAGTCCCAAAGTTTTTAAGAATTATGCAAAAAAAATGAAAAAATGATACTGGTTTTACCGTTTTTTTACTGAAAAACAAAAAAACAAAACAATGAAAGTAAATACTAAATAGAAATTACAATCTTACGATTCTTACCTCAAGTACTTGGAGTTGGATGGAAGATCAAAGGCTTAGAAACGTAGTCAAGTGGGGAAAAAGAAGAATGAAAAAAAAAACCATAACTAGGGTTTTATTTTTAAGACTGTTGAGGCGCCTGGAGTCGGGGGTGCATTAGGCGCAAGGTGCACGTCGCATCCAGGCGCGCGACTAGTCGCGCTGCAACTTAAATTGCTGCGCCTGGGGTAAGTCGAGTTGCATGCCATGTGCCTTGTGACTAGTTGCACCTGCGACTACATAGGTCTTTGTCTAACTCTCTATTAGCTGGAGCACACAACTGATAGCGGTTTAATGGAGGGTAATTTGTGAAAATCTAAAACAAGCTAAAAAGAAAGAAGGTTATAAGGAGTATCCTTTAATGAGGATATTGGGTGATGAGGTGGATAGCAATTTCTTTTTCTCCACTGAAAAGGATGAGTGAACCTCAAGTCAGATTTCTAGTTTTCACCAGGGTACCACACTCACACACCCTTCCTTCTCATAAATCATGAAAAGTTCTAATCCATATAACTTTTCTCAACCTTTTTGCTGTCTATCCTCAACGTCATTTCTTTCATGGCATGGCTATTTATTGATCTAGCTCTCCATTGAGGGGAGCAATCATGGCATCATTTTGAAAGTCCAAAATCATGGTAGGCTGCGTTTGACATCTGTACTATTTGTTAGTTTAGTTCATTCACTCTTCATAATCAATTCCCCCTTCCCAAAAAGTTCAACCTTCAGTTTGAATGTTGGAAGAGGCTCGAGTACTTGTAGGGTCAATTCACAACCATCTTCTCCTATTTGGTTTTGTATTCGAGTGAAAGGAATGGCCAAAGGCTTCTATCTATAAGTTGAGGGTACTGATGTGAGGCGCCTTTTCCTTCCCTTGTGACAATGGATGCATTCAACCAAGCTTGATCAGACTTCTATCTTCTGGTTGATCAAAGACTTACAAGGTGCATAGATCGGAGTCCATCCTAACAAATCTGAGGATAACATAATTTTTTTTTGCACATCTGGACAACAGGCAACAAATCCACAGGTCATTGGTAGACGCTGCAGACTATGAGGCAGTAACTGGTATATGATTAGTTTATCCAGATATATGTAGTTAGAGGTGTACCTAGGTGTGCGCGCTGGGCGCACATACTACACCTGAATTTCGTAAAGTTGCAGGAATTTCAGGTGCCAGTGCCTAGGCGTGTGCCTGGTATGCCTCAGTGCGCCTAGAACCTATGTTCAGACACGCCTCTGATGCCTAGGCGCAGGTGACAAGTTGTTAAAACCCCAAACTTCAATTTTTTTTCTTTTTTTCATCTTCCAACCCTATTTTCTCTTCTCTTGAGAGCTTCTAGTCTGGAAATGACCATTCCTCTTCAAGCTTTTACAGATCTAACTGAAGAAAATGTATGGATTCATGAATCTTCTACCTAAAACCCTATTTTTCTGCAAAAAAGGCAAAAATCAGTACCAATTTTTTTATTTTTGGCTTACTTATTTATATAAATCTTGATGATTTCTCATTCTGTAGGTAAAAATATACATTCCATTTGATTTTCTTCTTTGTTTGTTATAGATTTAACTTCTTTTTAGGTTTTTTTCATTTTTTTGAAAAAACAGTTACAGAATTTTGAATTTTTATTTATTTATTTTTTTACATTTATTCCTTGAAACAGAATTTCATTCACATATGTAGCATCCATTCATAGAAATTAGCATGCTTGAGTAATGTTTCATCATAGAATTATGTTTCTATGTTTTTCTTACTTTTTTTGGATTTTTATAATTCTTAATATTTATTTTTGGACCTCGTGATTCAAGCGTGCACCTAGACCCTCCAGGCACCAGGTGCACCCCTTGCGCCTAGTTGTGCCTGGCGCCTCTAACTACATAGATCCAGATCTCTCATTATAGGAGTACCATGAGAGGCTCATCGCTTAAAAGCTTATCTGCAGTGCTTATATCCAGTATTGCAATCTCCTTGGCCAAATTGCCTCTTTGTATTGTTAGGTCCAATTAATGAATGTAGGACTAAATGGGAAGAACTTCAAGAGGAAGTTGGAAGTGTGCCGCATGCACTGGCAGAACCATGTTGATCAAATTAATGTTGCTCAATTTTTCATTATGCTTGAGTTGCTGGGCCTATCAATGGTTCCTTAAAGGAAGGAAAAAGAAGGGGTTGCCCGAGAACCTATTGTGCAACAGAACTCTTAGCACTGCCTTACATTGTACTTGTGGTTTGTTATTGGGTATGGAGGAGATGAACTCAAGCTCATGATCACGTGATGAAGAAGGATTAGACCAAACTCTAACTTACAATCAGTAGCCAGCTGGCGAGAGAAGATTTGCAGGAGATTTCTTTCTGGAAGTGCTTTACAACGTGAAGGATTCAAACCAATGGTGGCCACTTAAATGGAATTTATAGAGCTTTGGAAACTTGATGATAACCAAGAAAAACTAATTAATGTCCTAAAGTTCTCATTAAGCCTTACAATAAGATTGAATTCATAGAGCTTTGAGAATTTACCGTCCTCAGTCAGTACTGACAAAGTAGATATTTTTTAACGAACTTAACCAAAGAGACAAGTTTTCTATACAGCCCTACTAACCAAGTTCAGCTTCAGCATATAGAAGTACATGGCTTCACTCTAACTTCCCTTAATCTTAGGAATAATTCCCTATCTCACAAGGAAATGCTCAATGCATGAACATGAGGAACTCAAGAATGCGACTTCCTCCAACCAAGGGTACTACTGTAGTCCTTCGTTGTTCTTTGTAACAATAATAACAACACACTAGAACCAAGGAAGATAAAAGGAAATTGCCCTTAAGGGTGTCAAGAAGGACTTGAATAAATAAGAACATTGAAGCTGAGAAAGATATCGCAGGCTAGTATTTGAATACAATGCCCCACTAAGTGACTCCCATCTAACCACATTCTTGGTTGAAGTTCTCGTGGTGTCATCATTAGCCTCTTATGAGGTGCTGAAAAGAAATATTCCAGAGCTTAGGCATCAAACCTGTCACTTACTAAGTCATCTCCAAAGCTTTAGACACCCAGCTAAGTACACTTGGTTTAGCAGTCCTTCAAATACAGTGCAGCACTTAAAGGATGCAGCAAACTTCAAAACTTGAAGGGGGCAGTTCCTTTCAACCTGCAAAGGCACAAAGGTCAAATTGTTTCCAATCACTTCCTCAATAGATGTTTCGTCTCTTTAGAGCTCAAAAAAATAGAAATTTGTTGAGTGAAAGAAAGTGATTGATTGATCTCCCAGCAGAGAGATGACAACAGAAAGCAGAAACACAACAAGAGATGAAAAATACAACCATCTGAAGACTGCCCAAGGGTGCGAGTGGCTTGATGGTGCAAGAGTTGGTCTTAATCATGTTCATCCCTTCAAGGGTGTGTGTGAGCCTTTATCTAACAATGTCACAATCCACAAGAGAAAGACTTATGAGAAGAAATAAAAATCTTCTGCTTTCTTCATAGCTAGTTTCCTGCACTAGTGCAACGAGCAATTTGTAGCTATATTTTTGGTTTCTTGATCTCTTATAAGATCTTTCCTATAGATGTTTTTACTTCTTTGCTCGCCATTTTGACTGTGAATTTTAGCCATTTATCTTGCAGATATGAGTATGGTGCAACAGTAGATTTGCCTTCGTGTAACTTAGACATCACGGGTTCGAGGCGTGAAACAGCCTCTTGCCAAAATTCAAGGTAAGGCTGCATACTATAGATCCTTTGTGGTCCGCCCCTTCTCCAGGCTCCACAGAGGCGGGAGCTTCATGCACTGGGCTGCCCTTTTTATACGAGTATAGTGCAGAGTCTTGATCTTCCAACAGATTGCTTTTTGTAATATATTTTTGTTCACTCCTTTACCACCAAAAGAATGCATTTCAATCTGCTTTGACAGACGTTTGTGTGATATTCCTTTCCTCAAACTTCTATATCTGTACTTGCTTACATGAAATCATTTTGATGGATTGCTGTCTGTTTTGCTATTATGAATATAACTCATTAGCTGGTATATTCAAACTGCAATGCTACTTTGCATTCAGCTAAATCAATTTCTTTTTATTCTTTATATGCTAAACTGGTAGCATTTGTTATCCTGGTGCAGGTTGTGGTTGGTAGCTTTTGTCTATTCATTATTTGATAGTTCCGAGGCTGCAGAGTAAACATGGTGAAGCTGACAATGATAGCTCGAGTTACTGATGGCCTTCCACTTGCAGAAGGCCTGGATGATGGACGTGATCTGAAAGATGCTGAATTCTACAAGCAGCAGGCAAAGATGTTGTTCAAGAATCTGTCGGAGGGTCATAATGAAGCTTCAAGAATGTCAATTGAAACTGGTCCTTACATATTCCAGTATCCTTTGATTTGTGATATGTGATGCTTCATGTCATCCAACAAACAACATAATGTTTGAGCTTTGATCCAATCCACGTTGATCTTAATCTCTACATACTTCATGAGGTGTCAGCATATAGAATTTCATGATGCAGAATCCATTAACAACTACTGCAAGGTGATATATTTGTATATAACTCTCTCCACATGATTTATCAAATAATTAAAAGATGTGCTTCCCTGAAGATAGAAACCAGTTACTCCAACCGAGTAATATGTAGCTGGAATTTCTGAATGTTTATTGTCAGTAAAGAAGAGAAGTAATCAGTTTAGGGTCATTAATCCTAACTCAAAATTGCTTCTAGAAGAGTAAAACCAGAAACATAATTTACAGTGAGAATGGATATTTTCAATCTGTTAATATACGTATGTCATTGATCTAGAAGGTAGAATTGTCAAATTGGGTGGTGAAGGTATTAATGATCTTTTCTCCATTGCATACTCCTGTTTTTAATGTTAAAACAAACAGCTATATTATTTATTGCTCATGTAATTGTTTATATACCAATGCTTTAGTACTTAGGTGTAACTTTTCTTGTTGAGCACATTTAATTGACATGTAATTGCCTTAACTAAAATAAACAGCTATATTATTGAAGGTCATGTCTGCTACCTAACTATGTGTGATCGCTCTTATCCAAAGAAACTTGCTTTCCAATACCTAGAAGACCTTAAAAATGAATTTGAGAGCGTCAATGGAAACCAAATTCAAACTGCTGCGAGACCCTATGCTTTTATCAAATTTGGTATGTCTTCCATCATATTTTCCTGTACCTTCACATTGTACCTTGATATGATCATACTATTGGTTCTAATGCTTGTTGTTTTTTGTCTGGGCTGCTGCATTTTGTTTCTGAAGATGCATTCATACAGAAGACCAAGAAATTGTACTTGGATACCCGTACTCAAAGGAACCTTGCAAAGTTGAACGATGAACTTTATGAAGTTCATCAAATAATGACTCACAATGTGCAAGAAGTTCTTGGTGTGGGTGAAAAACTAGATCGTATGTTTTCCTCAACCCTTTTCCCAGCCTCTAGTTTTTGGTTTATGTATTGATTGAACTGTTTTATTGAATAAGATTGTTGAAAATTTTTAGTTTTCATGTGTAACTTAGCACTGGTCTGGCATGCTAGTGTTGGTTGCAGAAACCAGGAGTCAAACATCAGAATCCTAAATCCAAATGCTCTGACACCTGCAATAGAGACACAAATTAGATATTGTTTGTAAAGATCATAAACTAAGCACTTATATATTATCTTGGACATTAAAGCGTAACTATTTGTGACGCAGACCAAACTGTACTAGAAAAGGAGTTATGACTAAATATGTTTATAGACATCAATAAAAATTTTGGTAACACAGAGGCCAATGGGAGGGTATCTGTCTGTGATACCGTTGGAAGCAATATGATTCTGTGCTCTCACAAGTCCTCTGTTGACCATTCTCCTACTTCTATTGACCACGTGCAAAGTGTTCCGTTGTGTTTTAAGGGATTATAGATCTGTTGATTATAGAGACTGTTTCCTTTGTTTTAGGAAAAATGGCAGCTTGTCAGATTTCCATAATTAGTCTGTTAGTAAATGTTCGACCCAGTACTTTTATTTATCTTCATTCTTAACATCCTGCCTTTTCTTTTCTCACTCTGCAGAGGTCAGTCAATTGTCAAGCCGGTTGACATCTGAGTCTCGCATCTATGCTGATAAAGCAAAGGATCTAAATCGGCAGGTTAGCCTTGCTTTGTTATAGTGCGAATAATATAGCTGTGATTGTTAATCTTGTTTTTATTTTATTTATGTTATTAAACATGTGAGTTTGATTGCTTTGCGTTTTCCTAACCTATTTTTTCTACCCAAATATGAGACGTACTTTATTCCAGTTGTTTGTTTGGGTGGGCGTCCTGTTGATATATTACACATTCAGATCAGCCTGGCATGCCTTCAATTCTACCTGCTTACTATTACCGTTCCGATGAGTTGTACATGGGGGTATCTATTGCATCCTTGAATAACTATGCTTCTGGAATACATCTGGATAGGTTTGTTGTTCAGCATAATGTTTTTACTTTGGCGAATAAACACAAAGTGGGCAGTTACTTTCTTGTGGGTATCATCTGGATTTAGGTGTTGGGAGTCAACATGTGCATGTTAACACATATTCAACTTATCTGGCACCATCTCTGAGTTCTTCTGTATCAAAAGTACAATCAGAGCTAGCTTTTGGGTGATGGAAAACTTTGTCTACTTGGCCTGTTTTAGACAGGCTTACCCTATGCCCTCAAAAATCACATATGATTCATTGCTGATCCTGTAGTTTCAAGATTTTTTCTTTTTGAAAGTCTTAGTTTCAAGATTTTTATACCATTACTTGTCAAAAATCCATGTCCTTGATTTTCACCTTAGGAAGATGAAGGCTACGACAATCCAAGGAAGAAGAATTTTTAAGCATAGGTATGTAAGTCAGGAACCACCAGATGGATGGTTTTGTTCTCCAAAGAGCTGGCCCAATTTGTACTTGTAGCTGCTCATGCGAACCTCGTATTTTTGGTCAACTAATCATTTCCTAAAAATATACTAGGGATTGGTTTTCAAAAGAGCTGGCCCCATTTGTACTTGTAGTTGCTGGTGAGAACCTTGTCTTTGGTCGGCTGAGCACTTCATAGAAATATAAAAGGAAAAATTAGAACCACATGGTGGACGACTGTATTTCTATTGTAAGCCATCTTATGTTTGACATCTAAATAGAAGTGATCTCTGAAGGAGAACCTTTCTATTGCTGTGTGTGATATAAGCTTCTCCCAGGACAACTTCTTTTTTTCAATGGTTATGAGAACATTAAAGGAAACTTTGTAGTAGTACCAATAGGTAGCAAGATAAGAGAGGGTAGACTTAGATGGTTTGGACATATCCAACAGAGACTGAAATGGTACCAGCTAGGAATGAGTGGATAATCGAAGGATCTAAAAGGGCTAGGGATGACCTAGAAGGCATGGTTAGAAGATTTAAAAACTCTTGGACTCAATGAAACAATATTGTAGCCGATCCCTCATTGGGATAAGGCTTGAGTGATGATGATATTCATGTCTTGTCTTGTCGTTAAAATTATAGTTTGGGGGAACATGTTGCTGATCAGCCTGTGCAAAATGTCCTCTCTTTGCTTTATGAGTTGCTGGATTCTCATTGTTACAACCGTATGCAGTTAGAAGGAGTGAGTGGATCCAATCGAAGGATCTAAAAGGGCAAAGGGATGACCTAGAAGGCATGGTTAGAAGATTTAAAAACTCTTGGACTCAATGAAACAATATTGTAGCTGATCCCTAATTGGGATAAGGCTTAAGTGATGATGATATTCATGTCTTGTCGTTAAAATTATAGTTTGGGGGAACATGCTGCTGATCAGCCTGTGCAAAATGTCCTCTCTTTGCTTTATGAGTTGCTGGATTCTCATTGTTACAACCGTATGCAGTTAGAAGGAGTGAGTGGATCCAATCGAAGGATCTAAAAGGGCAAAGGGATGACCTAGAAGGCATGGTTAGAAGATTTAAAAACTCTTGGACTCAATGAAACAATATTGTAGCTGATCCCTAATTGGGATAAGGCTTAAGTGATGATGATATTCATGTCTTGTCGTTAAAATTATAGTTTGAGGGAACATGCTGCTGATCAGCCTGTGCAAAATGTCCTCTCTTTGCTTTATGAGTTGCTGGATTCTCATTGTTACAACCGTATGTATTTTATATTTCCTCCATTCTTTTTTTGCTCTATTATTTATTTGTGTTCTTTTTGTTGCTCTTCATGTTGTAGTCTTGGTTGGTATCGCTAGCTCCTATTGTTTCTCTGCTTTAATGAAGTTTATGGTCTGGCTTGAAAGACAAAAAGACTTGAAGTGAAAATCATCATTTCACATTATTACAATGAAAAAAATATTTTGTTCCTTCTGGCTAGTCACTTCGATCCTCATCATCATCATCAAGACCTTATCCCAATTAGGGGTCGTCACATGAATCTTATTCTTTCATTCCTCTCTATTAAGTACCATGGCTTCATTTAGTCCCGAAGTTTTTAAATTTTTCCTCACCACTTCTATCCATGTTCTTTTGGGCCTACCCCTTGTCCTTTTAAAACCTTCTACTTGCATTGCCTCACTCCTTCTAACGGGTGCCGTTTTCGGTCTCCTTTGAACATGTCCAAATCATGTAAGTCTAATATCCTTCATCTTGTTACCTATTAGTACTACCCCTAGATTTCCTCTAATATTTTCATTCCTAATTTTATCCTTTTTTGTCTTACCACTCATCCATCTCAACATCCTCATTTCTGCGACGCTCATCCTAGTCCTTAACTACCCAACATTTTGATCCATAGAGCATGGCCGGTTTTATGGCCATCTTATAGAATTTTTCTTTTAATTTGAGCGGCACTCACCAGTCACACAGAACTCCAGATGCACATCTCCATTTGTTCCAGCCCACTTGGATTCTTTGGGTAACCTCCCTCTCAATCTCTCTGCTCTCATGAATCATTGATCCTAAGTACTGAAAGTGATCTTTTACAAGGACTTCTTGGTTATCAATCTTGACTGGTGTTCCACTCCTCTCCTTGCTAAAATTGTATTCCATATATTCTATCTTAGTTCTGCTGATTTTAATTCCTTTAGATTCTAATGCTTCTCTTTATAACTCTAGCTTTGTGTTTACACCCTCCCTTGTCTCATTAATTAAAACTATATCATCTGCAAATAGCATGCACCAGGGAATCTCCTCGTGCAGATGTTTTGTTAACTCATCCATAACCAACGTGAAAATATGGACTTAATGCCGATCATTGGTGCAATCTTACAGTGACAGGAAAATCACTGGTCTCGCCACTAGCAGTCTTAACATTTGTTTCCGATCCCTCATTCATATCTTTAATTATGTCTATATACCCTCGTGAAACTCCTTTCTCACCCAACACCCTCCATATTAACTCTCTAAGGACTCTATCATAAGCTTTTTCTAAGTCAATAAAGACCATGTGGAGGTATTTCCTCCGCTCCCTATATTTCTCTACCAATTGTCTTAGTAAGAAAATAACTTCCATGGTAAACCACCCAGGCATGAAACTAAACTGAATCTGCTATACACTTGTCTCATAACGTAGCCTCTTCTCAATCAACCTTTCAAAAGGTTTCATAGTGTGGCTCATAAGTTTGATCCCTTGATAATTAGTGCAGCTCTATATGTCTCCTTTATTCTTATAAATTGGTACAATAGAGCTTTTCCTCCACTTATTAGGCATTTTCTTTGATTTTATAATCTTGTTAAACAACTTGGTCAGTCAAACTACCCCAATATCTCCCATATGCTTTTAAATCTCTATTGGTATACCATCGGGCCCCATGGCCTTTCTTGATTTCATCTTTTTCAAGGCCTCTTTCACTTCAGGTATTCTAATCCCGCTTTCATATCTATAATATCCAATGTTATTTAGGTTTCTAGTATTTTCAATTCCTATATTCTCAGAGCCATTGTCATTTAACAATTTTTGAAAGTACGTCTCTCACTTTTGTTTAATCTCATGATCTTTGACTAATACCCTTTGATCATCACTTCTAATGCACCTAACATGATCTAAGTCCTTACCCTTCTATTCTCTTACTCTTGCAATTTTAAACACATCTTTCTCACCTTCCCTTGTTCCTAGTCTATTATATAGCTCATCATATCCTGTAAGTTTGGCCTCACTTACTATTCTCTTCGCACCCATTTTAGCATTCTTATATTATTCATAGTTTTCATTATTTCTAGTCTTCTGTCATACTTTAAAACACATACGTTTTTCTTTAATAACTTTTTGCACTGTTTCACTCCACCACAATGTTTCCTTTACTAATAGCCTTTTACCTTTAGATGCTCTTAAAACATCTTTTGCCACTTTCTTAATGAACTCGGCCATATTAGTCCACATGGTATTTACTTCTGTTTCATAGTTCCAGTTTTCTTCTACCATCGACTTATTTTTTAATGAAGTTATTTTCTCTCCTTTTAAGTTCCACCACTTAGTTTTTGGATACGTATTAAGTTCATTTCTTTTCCTCCATCTTTTGATATGGATATCCATAACCAATAACCTATGTTATGAGGTTAAACTCTCATTGGGTATTACCTTACAATCCTTACACATTGCTCATTCAGTATTCCTAAATAGAAAGAGTGTATTTGCAATGGCTAGGTTATATGACAAAGTAAAATCGAGGGTAGTTTCTCCAATCTTATTTCGTTTACCTATACTATACCTCTAATGTATTCTATCATATCCTTCATTTTCTTTTCCTACATGGTCATTTAAGTCTGCTTGTATAAATATTCCCTTAGTGTGGGAATTTCTTGCATGACTCTCTCTATATCTTTCCAAAACTGTTTCTTGATTATATATTCTAACCCTACTTGTGATGCGTATGTACTTAACAACATTTATAATCTGCTCTCCTAGAACAAGTTTTATTATTATAATTCTATCACTAATTCTTTTAACGTCCACAACTTTATCCTTTGATTCTTTATTCACTATTATTCCTACGTCATTTATGTTATTATCATTTCCTACATACCATAATTTATACTCATCTATTTCTCTAGTTGTAGCCACTTTCCACGTAGTTTCTTGGATATAAGCGATGTTAACTCTCCTACGTTTCATTGTGTCTGCCAATTCCAAACTCTTATCTGTTCATGTTCCTATATTCTATGTGGCAATACGAATTTTATGCTTTGGAGATATCCTATTTACCAGCGCCTTTCTCGATCTCCATGGCATGAACCCATGTCCACTTTTCGCTGCACCTAGGTTTTGATGTAGCACATTGCTTCTGAGGGGGTACTCTAGCAGCCCTTGCCCATTTATCACTACACCCGGGATACGATGTAGCTTAAAATGTCAGTTTTCGATTCGTATCATATCAGGGTTGCCATGGTTTTAAGAAGCTGGAGATGATTTTTATTTCTTCTTACAAACAGGAAAAAAATAACAAAATCATCTTCAGCTTCAACTTCTCCCTTGCCGGCTGGCACCTGATGCAAGGGTTGTCATATTTTAAGAAGCTGGAAATGATTTTCATTTCTTTCTTGCAAACTAATATACAAATGTATATTCATTTGCAAGAAGGAAATAAATAACAAAATTATCTTCAACTTCTCCCTTGCCTGCTGGCATCTGACGCAAGACCCTCTTCTTTCATCTGGGCTTGGGACCGGCATTGGCGGAGTTAGTCACTTCGATCCTCATCTTTCTATTTTGTTCATGTCATTTGTGTTTGTTCAATCTCATGTTTACAAGATTAATTATTCTTTTTATCATGATGTATGATCCTTCTGTTCCCTCTGATATTACTGGGTGCAGACATTGATTAAGAAGTGGGCTCCATTTGCCATTGTGATTGGAGTTGTCATCCTACTCTTCTGGGTCAGAAAGAAAATATGGTGATGCTTCTTGGTCAGTTTTATGTTGCTTCTGCATGTAGTTTGTGTCACTCTCTGCGGTCAGCATCGTCACCTATTTCTTCAGAATGGCAACTGAATCCAGATCAGCTATTTTAATGATATATCCACGTCGCAGAGTTTTCGGATGAGGAAATCTCATTAGAAGCTGATCGCCTGTGTATATGACCAGGTACTACATCTTATTTCCAGGGGAATGAACTCTATAATTCAGTTGCTTTGACAATTCTTTTGAACGTAGGTAAAATGAGTACATGACTACAAGTATACCTTTAATTTTAGTGTGTGGTTTGAAAATGCAGCCGAGAAGCTTTTTGGTCGACTCATTTGAGCGCGGCATCGTTATGGTCATCGGTTTTAAGCTAAAGGGTAACTAAGATGAGGAGATTTGCTAGTGATCAATAAAACTAAATAATTTATACCCAATGTTACTTATTTGAGGAGGATTGTTTTACTGATCAATAAAATTAAACTGAGAACTAAAGTTTTTATTGACAAGAAGCCCTTAGGTCACTCTTGCAAAATGCTAAATCCTGTCAGAAATTTATAAGAAAAATGTCAAGTTGCTCTGAAAGCCATTATCAATATGGTTAAGATTGATCATGGATTTCAATTGATATCACGTCCTCCATGACAGGGATATGATATTCCATAATTTGATTGTGTATGTATATATGTATGTATGTATGTATAAAATATGGAGAGTGATAATTTCACCAAAGAGTTGCAGGTGGAAAGTGTAGGCGACGTTTGATTGATCAGGGAAAAGTTTCTAAATGCCATTTCCTCTAACTTTTTCTGTTTTCTACTTTTTTCCATCCAAACAAATATTACCTGCTCCTTGCACCTGCATGAAATAGCTAAAATTAACACCTCCCCATGTGTGTGTGTGTGTAACAAGATAATGATTGGATTTATCTCAGGGCAAATGAGCTTTACTTGTCTCATTGCTTTTGTAGATATAAGTTGTTTGCCATATTGAGAGCGGGTTAGATAGGCTAAGTATTAAATTTCATTCTTATTAGATAATTTATCGCATGTTTCTTCAAGTTGAAAATAAAGCTGTACTTTATCTTAGAGAAAAGTACAATTTAGTTCATGACACCAGTCACTTATAGCACTTTAGTCCTTGAAGTTCTAAAAAGATAGTCTTAGTGCATGTAGCTATTGGTTTGGGTTGCACTTTATTCTTTTTGTCAGGTCTTTGTAGATAATAGTTTATTATTTTATCAAAAAAGAGAAAAATACACTTTATTCCCTATAACTATTTACGCATTACATTTTGTTTCATGAAACTGTTCACTTATGACACCTTAATCCTTGAAGTTCTAGAAAAATAGTTTTGCTCTAGGGCTAAATTGTTGCTCATGGGGCTTAACATTAGTTCTGTTGACAGAAAATCGATAGGACTATAATGCAACCCAAAATAATAGTTTTGGGGTCTAAACCTTTTTTTTTTTTTGGGAACTTTAAGGACTAAAGTACTACAAGTGAATAGTTTAAGGGACTAAAGTGTACTTTTTTTCTTTATCTTATGTTAAAATCACAATAAGAAAAACTTAGTATAAAGGATTTAATGTGCTTAGCCTATCTACATCATTCCCAAGGTGAACGGCTTAAATGTACAAAAAATAGCCAAATAAAGCACACATGCTCTAAGATAAATCCAAGTAGGTAGCTTCCCAAGTCATCCTAAACTAAGAAACTCTAGAAAATTAGAAAGTTTTCTTAACTGCATGGACTTTGATTACCAAGCAATCCACTCACAGATTATGAAAGAAGTACAACTTGGAGACCCAAGCAATGGATATTTTACTTTTGGCAAAACCCCAAACATTGCACTTTGGATGAAAGATCTAGGAATATACAATATAGACAAAATTAGTGCTACTGTGTTAGGCTCGTCATTATGTAACTGACCAATGGATTGTATCATGCCGACAAGATATGTGGGTCTTAAAAATTTACCTCTTCCTTGAGCAAGCAAGTGCAAAAATGGGTGCACAGTTTTCAACATAAATGTGTCCAAGACAGGCAGTACGTGAATGGTCGAATGACAAGACTTGGACGGAACAAAGACATTTAACCCTCAGCTCTAGCCTAACTAAGAAGGGGCCAGCAATGAAGGGTTCGGATCGACAATAGTTTGGGTCTCACATGTTGTCATAATGTTTATCACAATAGGTGTGATTTATTTCCCTCGGTAGTCATGGATTGTCTGCAAACCCTTTGTCACTACGCCCGCCAACCCATTTTTGGCAAGCTATAAATCTAACTCGGCCCATTAGAAGATCCGAAGCTGAGAAATCTTATTTTCATCCTAGATCAGCTAGTGACCAACTATCTCATCTAGTTGATTATTCTAATTACTATTTTCTTGAATTTTAGAATGGACAGTCCACAATTTCCATTTTAGTTTAAAGAGCACGGGTTAGAATTATCCAATCAATGAGATTTTAAGCATAAAGCTCATCTAGAATGAGAATAGGCGACAAATGGTTTGGATCATCCAAAAAAGTGGACTTAGTGGGAGTTATACCATGCCGAAGTGTTGGATGGAGGTGCACCCGTTAAAAAGTAGATCACGCAGCAAGATCACTGAGCCCACACATGAGTCAAGTTACCATGCCATCCGTAATCCTCTGAGTTGGAAATTACATAGTTTTTTTCTTTTTTTTTCCTTTTTTAAGTATAAGTAAAGAATTATGAAGCAAATTACACACTTTTACTTTAATCTCTGGACAGAAAAAAAACAATAATAATAAAATAAATTTAAATCTAACATGCAACCAAGTGTATTTTAGAGATGCTGAGTTGTTTGCATCCAACTAGACATTTGATTTCCTAGTTTGATTATAAGACTTTCTAAGTATCTAAAAATTTCTTATGGGTCGGTTTTAGATGCCTGCCTGCATTTTGGGTGCAATTTCGGTGTGTGGATTTGCTAGTTAAAAGAGAATTCTCAAACAAAATTGCACCCCAATTTTGATTAATCATAGGCCGACTGGCAAGGCTTCTACATGCCTTGCCTTGGGGGTCTAAGTTAGACCTAAATGGAGCAAACGTGGAGGAAAAATAGTGGCAAAGTAATAAGGGATGTATATAATATATATGCGTGTAGTCACCAGCAGATAAAAGTACAAATGGGTCCGACATCCCTGGTCATCCAAACCGTGCATTCATCATCATCTTCTTATAAGAGGCAATCTCCGTTGGACCCTACCCACACTCCCACTCCCACTCCCTGCTGATGATCATTTTATGACTAAAGATTTCCGTCTTTCATCTTTTAAATCTGGATTTATTAAGATCTTCCAATGGAGAATGTCTTTGGTGCATGGGATGCATAAATATGTGGCAAGCCAAAACGCCTAGTAGCCCAGTGGTTCGACTAAAAGAGGCACCTTCCCGGTTCAAGATCCAAACCCTTCGTCCCATTTGATAAAATAGGAAGCAATATCACATTTTCCCAATCTTTGACTGTTAGTAATGGGTGACTATCAAAGGGAATATTAACGTCAACGAAGTAGATGGCCACTAAGCCGACAGTCACAAAGTTCGGATTTGGAAAAAAGTTGGCAAAGTAAAAGGATGTAAAATGTTTTAAAATACATTTTAAAAAATGGCAAAAAGTCAAATTTTATTATAAATTATAAAAAAGAAAAGAAAAGAAGAAGAACTAAATATACAATCTGCTTGATAGTATCTGACTAATCATTCAATTAAGATAAATAATAACTGCTCTACCTTTATATTACACAGAGTTTGTGTCACTGATAAAATATGGGATGCATGCATTTGTAAACTCTTTGGCCTAAACTTATGATTTTTTTTATTTTTTTTATTTGGAAGAGGAATACCACTCTCGTAGTTGACCTAGTCAGTCAAGAAGGGGAGCATTGGCGCAACGGTAAAAGTTGTCGTCATGTGACCTTAAGTCACGGGTTCAAAGCGTGGAAACAACCTCTTACAAAATGTAAGATAAGGCTGTGTACTTTAGGCCCTTGTGGTCCGCCGCTTCCTTGAACCTCGCATAGGCAAGAGCTTTGTGCACCGGGGCTACCTCCCCTTTTATAGTTGACCCACTCGATTCATCTGGTTTCTCCAAGGTTGGATATCTAGTATGTACAGCAAGATGTGTAGAGATAACCTTTTTCAATGCATAAAGAGGGAGAGTGTGTGTGGTTTTAGGACTAAGAGTAAACTCCAAGCACATTTAAATTATGAAGAGCCTACAATAGATTTAAATTATTAAGAGCCTAGAGATACAGTTGACATTTTTCATGACCTTTCATTTTGAGCCAGAACAAATTAGATGAAAGACTTGGATCATATAAAAAACTCTAGAAAGGATTCGATTTTCATTTTTTGTTCACCACTCAGTACACCCAAACATACAATGGCTGCACATTAAAACAAAAGACAAAAAAACACCCTAAGAGAGAAGGAATTGGTGGCAATTGGAAGGCAAACCTTTCCTCTGACTTCTAAATCCACTAAAGGAAAGTTAAATGGTGAACTAGAAGAAGAAATTTATGTTGAGCAACCATAGGGATTTCTAGTCAAAGGAAAAGATAACAAAGTGTATATGTTAAGGAAAGTTCTATATGGATTAAAATAAGCACCACAAGAATGATACATTAAAATTCACTCCTACTCCAGTAACAAGAAATTTGAGAGAAGTTATAGCGAACCAACTTTGCATGTTAAGAAAGAATGACCCATAACCTTGTCAAACTTTAGATCTTTCAATTCAATGACGACCTCAGTACTAGAAGGGTCAGTTCCTCTCTATAATGTTACTATATAGCAAGCATAGGTATGCATATTAAAATTTTGCCTATGTGGTTTTAGTTCTATATGATTTTAGATATGTGTGTCAAAGGCACTGGTATTTTGCATCACCTGAGTACATTTGTCAGCAATGTTAATCACTTTATGCTTTTATATATTTTTTGAAGAGGAGCCTTGGCGCAACGGTAAAAATTGTCGTCATGTGACCTTGAGGTCACGGGTTCAAGGCGTGAAATCAGCCTCTTGCAAAAATGAAAGGTAAGGCTACCTAGTTTAGGCCATTGTAGCCCGCCCCTTCCCCGAACCCCGTATAGGCAGGAGCTTCAACCACGGGAGCTGCCCTTTTATGCCTTTATATATATTGCTGCAATTTAAAAGCCCATTGAGTCAACCCTATAAAGAGTGGAATAAAGTAAGAGAAATGATTAACTGAGGCTCTGTAATTGAGCCTCAAAGTGAGCTCCCTCTTAGCCTTTTATGTGTATTATTTAACCTCAAACTATGATTAACTCTCTTTGACGGGTAAAATGCACTGATCACTTGTTTGGATTAAGTGGGAAATGTGTCATCTTAAGAGAGAGCGTCTTTTTTAAGTAAAAAGTCTTACTATGTCACTTCCCATCAAGTAAAGTAAATTTTAGTTGTCCTCGTAACTTGAAGGAAAACAACTCTAAAACATGTTCACCACCTTGCTAATAGTACATTTCTGTCGGTAGGTTGCTTAGCAAGATCCCACCTATGCGGGATTCGAGGAAGGGGCAGATTACAAGGACTTATAGTACGTAGCTTTTCTTTGTATTTTTGCAAGATGTTGTTTTCACGCTCTGAATCTATGATCTCAAGATCACAGGACGACAACCCTTTACCTAAAATTCTATTAGAATCATTCTTAGTAAATTTCTAAAATACATGACGCTAAGAAAAATCAATCTAAAATTCTACTAAGGATGTGCCATCGGCAGCAAAAGTGGGTTTTAGATCAGTTGTCACTTCCCATAAAGTAAAGTAAATTTTAGTTGTCCTAGTAACTAGAAGGAAAACAACTCTAAAACATGTTTACCACCTTGCTAATAGTACATTTCTGTCGTTAGGTTGCTCAGCAAGATCCCACCTATGTGGGATCCGAGGAAGGGGCAGATTACAATGACCTATAGTACGTAGTCTTTCTTTGCATTTTTGCAAGAGACTGTTTTCATGCCTTGAATCTAAAATTCTACTAAGGATGTGCCATCGGCAGTAAAAGTGGGTTTCAGATCAGTTGTCACATCTCATAAAGTAGAGTAAATTTTAGTTGTCCTCATAACTAGAAGGAAACCAACTCTAAAACATGTTTACCACCTTGCTAATGGTACATTTCTGTCAGTAGGTCGCTTAGCAAGTTCTGACCTATGCGGGGTCCAAGACTAAAAGGGCCTATAGTACATAGCTTTTCTTTGTATTTTTGCAAAAGGTTCTTTCATGCCTT
The DNA here is from genome assembly GCA_035236585.1 of Warburgia ugandensis. Lineage (NCBI taxonomy): Eukaryota > Viridiplantae > Streptophyta > Magnoliopsida > Canellales > Canellaceae > Warburgia > Warburgia ugandensis. Next base: position 72,296,476 of record CP141134.1, read on the forward strand.
GAACCCGTGATCTCAAGATCACATGAAGACAACCCGTAACCTAAAATTCTATTAGAATCATCCTTAGTAAAATTCTAAAATACATGATGCTAAGAAAAATCAATCTAAAATTCTACTAAGGATGTGCCATTGGCAGCAAAAGTGGGTTTCAGATCAATTGCCTAAGATATTTGGTCTCCATCTAGATCTAATGAAAAAAATTGGATCACTTCTTATGAATTCATTAAGAATTATTCTAATAGATAAATGTTAAAGTGCCAACTCATAATTGGCAAATTTGTAAATTCAATTCTTGTTGGATGGCTGCCAATGGAAACATTCAATAAGTCCTTTGGAATTGGCTCTGTACCAATGAAATCTCACCGACACATACAAATTCAATCATTATCTTTATAGTTCCAAAATGTTTTAGTTTATGCTTCTACCTTTGATCAAAATTTATCAAGAGAGATGTACGGTCTAATAATCAGGACTATTGCGAAATATTTACTCTAGGCAAGACAAGCTCTTATATTCTGGTTCATGGTTTCTCTTTGCGCACCAGAGGATCTAAAATAATGAGAAGATGTGTACGAATATCCGTTGTATATGATTGAGTTGCAAAAACTTTTTGATAAATATCCTACATCCGAATTGAATTCTTTCTGATTAAATAAATAATTTCTTTCTAATTATTATTAGGAGATTCTTTGAAAGAAAGAAAAAAGGGTTTTGCTTCTGCAGGCGTCATCCATGTATCTTCCTCCCAATCAAAATAAATAAATGATAAGGCAGTCAGAGATTTTTTGTCAACGTACGCTGATTGGCTCTGTTGATATGGTGGACCGCGGTTGAGTTGGTCCCACGGTGATTAACAAAATTAAGTTTGACGACTTGACTAATTAAACTATATAATAAGTGAGGTTGGATCCATGCTTAGGCAGACAAAGGCTTTGCCGCCCCACTAAGTAGTGGCTCAATGGGTGAACCACATGCTATCTTAACTCGGCAAAACCAAAGGATAATAATAATAATAATAATAATAATAATAATAATAATAATCACCTTCTGAACGTAAAAGTTGTCTGAATGTGATCTTGAAGTCAAGGGTTTAAGGTGTGGAAACAGCCTCTTGCAAAATGTAAGGTAAGGCTGTGTACTTTAGGCTCTTGTGGTCCGTCCCTTCCCTAGACCCTGCATAGGCTGGAGCTTCGTGCACTGGAGCTGTCCTTTTGTACCTTCCTAATGTACAAAATTTCACGTTATGTATTTTTAAGGCACGTAAGAGTAAGCACTCTCATTTTGGTCTAATTTAGCAAATAAACCAATGTTCTCAATTTTGGGTGCTTATATATTATTTTATATATTCTTATTTATAGTAATATGATACCATTTTCTTTTTCATTCTGGAATTTTCTGTAACTCGGTGTTTTTATTTCATAAAACACACCACCATTTCAAAAACAATAAAAATACTTTTATCCTTCTCATACTAGAGAGAGAAAAAAATATTCCTTAAATTTGATGGTTTTTCAATTAGATATTTATATGTTTTTTAGATAAAAATCAGCTCTCTAGGATTGGCTTAATTCATCAAGTTGGTGACAATATTCATAAAAGTTATGCACTCGTTACACAACAACTGATTCTTTGTTTTTTCAAAAAATTGTGTCTAATTTGCTTAGAATTCTCTCCATTTGATTTTGACCAAATTTGCTTAGAGGAAATTATTGCTTGGTGAAATTACTGTTCCTATATAAAAAGGGCATCCCTGGTGCACGAAACTCCCACCTATGCAGAGTCTAGGGAAGGGGCAGACCACAATGGCCTATAGTAGGCAGCCTTACCTTGCATTTTACAAAAGGCTGATTATATGCCTTGAACCTATGACCTCAAGGTCACATAACAATAACTTACTATTGCGCCAAGGCTCCCCTTCTGCTCCTATATATATATGAACATATTTGCATGCACTCTGATAGAATTTGCTCTTTTGCTCCAAGGTATGATCTAGTATACAGATAGTCCAGTCCAACTCCAATATAAACTTGCATACCATACCATGTGTATAACAATATTATTACACTACATGTACATATAAATGAAGGGAGCTTTAGCGCAATGGTAGAGTTGTCATTGTATAATATTGAGGTCATGGGTTTGAGGCATAGAAGTAGCCTCTTGCAAAATGCAAGGTAAGGCTGTGTACTATACACCCTTTTGATTTGCCCCTTTGCCACATACCCAGGAGCTTTGTGCACCATGCGGCCTTGTTTTTAATGTGCATACAAATATGAAAGAGAGATTAACAGTGGTAAAAGTTGTCATCATGTGACCTTTAGGTTACCGGTTCAAGGCGTGGAAACAGCCTCTTGCAAAATGCAAAATAAGGTTATGTACTTTAAGCCCTTGTCCGACTACTGTTCAAGAAAAAAGAATTTTTTTCTACATTAAACAGGGATAAAGATCTCCATAGACGAACCATTTTGCTGCCTAATCAAGTTTCAGACAGCGATGGAATTGCACCCCACTTGATCAAATACCTTCTTAAACGTCACCACACCTCAAACTGTAATCACAGCACTTATTACAACCTTAGCTCTCAGATTTGACACAGGTCAATGGCTATATATTGTCATTACGCATTTTATATCACGTTAAGTGCTCTTTCACTGTGCGTCCCAACAAATCAATATGGGGGCAGCGCCCATGTCGCCACTACTGATCAGGATCATGCTTAGGAATCTAAATTGTACAAAAAAAGGAAGAGGGTTTTGCGTCAGATGTCAACTAACAAGTAAAACTTTTGGCAAACCTTGTGCAATTAGTCCGCTCCTTCACCGAAGCCCACGTATGCAGGTGCTTTGTGCACTCGGCTGCCCTCTTTAACTTCAAGGAGAGCAAGTCACAGTGTATTTTCATGCTAGCTCTAGGAGGGCGCAACCTTATTGTAGACACCTTGATGAACCCATCCTTTTACATAATTGGTCCCACGTTTGGTTGATCAAGCCCCTTGATATCTATAAAGATAGGATATCTAGGAGGCCAAAATCATCTCGGTTGGAGAGTTCTAATCATTCATCTTCTTCGGCGTGCAAAAAATTAGAGAACCCATGAAAAATCAATGCATCTAGATGATTGTAACCTCTTATTTTGAGTTTTTTAAAACATTAAAAAAAAAATAATTAGTAGCTGTGTGTGCATATAATAGGTTATAGATACAAATGTCTGTGAAATATGGTGTCCAGCCTATCGAATCCATGTCAAACAAGATGAACGGCTTAGATCTTGGGGTGGCAAAATATAACACGACATGATAACACGACTCAAACCCAACACAGATTTAGCGGTTAGGGTTAGCCTTATCGTGTTCGTGTCAACCAGAAAATGACACGCCAAAAATCGTGTCGTGTTTGGGTGAATCAATGTTGACCTGTTTGTCAACGACCTATTAATTCATCATGTTGACCCATCTAACCTGCAAGCTGCTAACCAATCAAGTTAAAAATATAGAACGGTTCCTTAAAAACCATCCTATATTAGTTATTTTACATTTATTTAATCATCTTACATGAGTTGTGTCATGTCATGCTCCAGTCAAGGGTTCTTGACATGATTATTAAGTGGGTTGTGTTCGCATCGACCATATATTATAATGAGTTAGTCTTGACACGACATGAACATGACCCACCAGGCCTACTTAGATCTCCAAGAAGAAATCACGCTGCGTCACAAAATAAAGCATCCACCAGCACCTTGGAGCGCCGACTCTTATCAGAATTCTTGTTTTTTAACGGACGAGTTTGAAACCAAAATTTTTAAGAAAAAGGCATTTTTAAAGTAGGATACATCTAATGAAAAATACAGGTCTTTTTAAATAAATAAATAGAAAGAAGAGTTTTTCTATTACTTTGCTAGGTTGAGTGGCACTTCCTACTTACTATTATATGTGCTTACGATGGAAATTGAGCGAAGGCCTTTCCTCACCTTTTTAATAAATTATTTTCTTTTTAAAATAAACACACACAATAGTTATGGTATCAAAGATCTTTGTATTTAATAAGGAAAGAAAAATAAACAGGAAAAAAATGCCCCAGCATTTACATTGAGGGGCCCAGACGATTTGACCTATTCATCTTTTGCACAGAAACATCTAGTTCGTGTGCTTTTCTCAACTAAAAAAAATCAGATGAATGGATGGGATCATGCAAAGGCAGGACCCTTCATGCAAAAGGATGAAAAAGGAGGAGGGTCTTGCGTCAAGTGCCAGCAGGCAAGGGAGAAGTTGAAAATGATTTTGTTATTTCTTTCTTACAAATAAATATGCATTTGTATATTAGTTTGTGAGGAAGAAATGAAAATCATCTCCAGCTTCTTAAAATATGGCAACCCTTGCGTCACCCTTGCTGGCAACTACGTGACGCAAGGGTGAAGCTGAAAATGGTTTTGTTATTTCTTTTCTGCTTGCAAATGAATATGCATTTATATATTAGTTTGTAAGGAAGAAATGAAAATCATCTTCAGCTTTTTTAAACTACAACAACCCCAACTATGACATGAATTGAAAACAGACATTCCCTCAAGCTAGGGCGTTCCCCATAAGCAACTCACTGCATCGAATCCCAGGTAGGGCGAAAAATAGGCAAGGGTTACCAAGGCATTCTCCCAGAAGTGACGCGCTACATCGGATTCTGAGTGTAGTGAAAAATGGGCAACGGCTAATAGAGCGTTCCCTCAGAAGCGACGCATTGCATCAGAACCCAGGTGCAGTGAAAAGTGGACATGGTTTCATACCATGGAGGTCGAGAAAGGCGATAGTAAATAAGGTATCTCCATAACATAAGATTCGTATTGCAACGTAAAATATATGAACACTGACAAGTAAGAGTTTGGAGTTAGTAGACATGATGAAATGTAAGAGAGTCAACATCGCTTATATCCAAGAAACCAAGTGGAAAGGGGCTAAAGCTAGAGAAATAGATAGGTATAAATTATGGTACGTAGGAAAGGAAAATAACAAAAATGACATATGAATAATAGTGGATAAGGACTTAATGAAGTTGTGGATGTTAAAAAAAATTAGTGATAGAATTATAATAATAAAGAGACAGTTTTAGGAAGATATGGAGGGAGTCATGCAAGAAATTCCCAACACTTAGGGGATATTTATAGGAGCAGACTTAAATAGCCATGTAAAAAAAGATAATGAAGGATATGATAGAATACACAGAGGGTATGGTATAGGTGAACGAAATGAAATGGGGGAGAATATCCTCGATTTTGCTTTGTCATATAACTTGTCCATTGCAAATACACTCTTTAAGAAGAGGGATGAACACTTAATAATCTTTAAAAGTGAACTTCATAAAAGCCAAATAGACTTTTTTCTAATTAAGAATAATGAACGATCTACATGTAAAGATTGTAAGGTGATACCCGGTGAGAGTTTAACCTCACAACATAGGTTAATGGTTATGGATATCCATATCAAAAGATGGAGAAAAAAAAACTGAACTTAATACTCATCCAAATTTTAAGTGGTGGAACTTAAAAAGAAAGAAAATAACCTCGTTCAAAAATAAGTTGATGGTAAAGGGAAATTGGAACTATGAAACAGAAGTAAATACCATGTGGACTAATATGCCTAAGTCTATTAAGAAAGTAGCAAAAGATGTATTAGAAGTATCTAAAGGTAAAAGGCTATTAGCAAAGAAAACATGTTAGTGGAATGAAACAGTGCAAAAAGTTATTAACGAAAAACGGATGCATTTTAAACCATGTCAAAAGATTAGAAATAATGAAAACTATGAACAATATAAGAATGCTAAAAAGGCTGCTAAGAGAATAGTAAGTGAGGTTAAACTTAAAGCATATGATGAGCTTTACAATAGACTAAGAACAAAAAAAGGTAAGAAAGATGTGTTTAAACTTGTAAAAGTAAGGGAACAAAAGGGTAAGGACTTAGATCATGATAGGTATATTAGAAGCGATGATCAAAGGGTATTAGTCAAAGATGATGAGATTCAAGGAAGATAGGAAACATATTTTCAAATGACAATGGCTCTAAGAATATAGGGATTGAAAATACTATAAATTTAAATAACATGGGATATTATTCATATGAACGTAGGATTATAATATCTGAAGTAAAAGAGGCCTTGAAAAAGATGAAATTAGGAACGGCCATGGGGCCTAATGGTATACCAATAGAGGTTTTGAAGCATATGGGAGATATTTGGGTAGTTCGGTTGACCAAGTTGTTTAACAAGATTATAAAATTAAAGAAAATACCTGATGAGTAGAGGAAAAGCTCTATTGTACCAATCTATAAGAATAAAGGAGATATATAGAGATGTAATAATTATCAAGGAATCAAACTTATAAACCACACTATGAAACTTTTTAAAAGAGTGATTGAGAAGAGGCTACGACATGAAACAAGTGTATCGGAGAATTAGTTTGGTTTCATGCCTGGGAGGTCTACCATGGAAGCTATTTTCTTACTAAGACAATTAGTAGAGAAATATAGGGAGAGGAGGAAAGACCTCCACATGGTCTTTATCGACTTAGAAAAAGCTTATGATACAGTCCCTAAAGAGTTAATATGAAGGGTGTTGGGCGGTAAAGGGGTTTCTCAGGGATATATATACATAATTAAATATATGTATGAGAGAGCAGTAACAAATGTTAAGACTACTAGTGGCGTGACTGGTAATTTTCCTATCACTATAGGATTGCACAAAGGATCGGCATTGAGTCTATACATTTTCACATTGGTTATAGATGAGCTAACAAAACTTCTACCCAAGGAGATTCCCTGGTGCATGCTATTTGCAGATAATATAGTCTTACTTGATGAGACACATAAGGCTAGAGTTATGGAGAGAAGCATTAAAATCTGAAGGATTTAAAATTAGCCAAACTAAGACTGAATATGTTGAATGTAATTTTAGCAAGGAGAGTAGGAGTAGAACACCAGTCAAGATTGATAACCAAGAGGTCCCCATTAAAGACCACTTTCGGTATTTAGGATCAATGATTCATGAGAGTGGAGAGATTGAGAGAGAGAGGTTACCTAGAGAATCAAAGTGGGTTGGAACAAATGGAGATGTGCATCTAGAGTTTTGTGTGATCAACGAGTGCCACTCAAACTAAAAGGAAAATTTTATAGGATGCCCATAAAGCCAGCCATGCTGTATGAATCAGAGTGTTGGGTAGTTAAGGAACATCATACTCATAGGACGAGCGTCACAGAAATGAGGATGTTGAGATGGATGAGTGGTAAGACAAGAAAAGATAGAATTAGAAATAAAAATATTCAAGAAAATTTAAGAATAGCATCAATAGGTAATAAGATGAGGGAGACTAGACTTAGATGGTTTGGACATGTTCAAAGGAAATAAACAATGGCACAAGTTAGAAGAAGTGGGGCAATACAAGTAGAAGGTTCTAAAAGGATAAGGGAAAGGCTCAAAAGAATGTGGATAAAAGTGGTGAGAAAAGATTTAAAAACGTTGGAATTAAATGAAGCCATGGTATTTTATAGAGTGGAATGGAGGAATAAGATTCATGTGGCCGACCCTTAATTAGGATAAGGTCTTAATGATGATGATGATAAACCGTTCATTCAAATGTCTCATCGTAGATGATCCTTCTCCAAAACCTCTAAAAATCAGTGTTAGAATAATTCAAAGTATGTGATTTTTGGTACACAACCATTGATGGCCTGATGATTAAGATTAAAAAAAATACGAAACACCAAATTACTTGATCTTAAATTTCAAACCTAGCTAGCTCCACTTATGGATAATCTGAGTCGTTCATCGTGTTGAGAATGGCTTAGATAGCACAAACACTTGAATTTATGACTACTAGATGTTTCAATTATGTCATTTAGATATTTTAGATCATTATTGTTGGACTTTTTTAACTGCAAAAACTAGCTGCTAAAGAGGGCATAAAATTTTGCAGGGACAATGCTGAATAAGATGAACGGATGAGGTCATTCAAAAGTAGAGATTTTCTAGGCAGGTTTTTGAAGCCAATCCGGTAGCATTTCTCCAATTGAAAGGTCATTAGTAAATTAAAATTATTTTGCAAGACCACCTCAGCGTCCGCCATAAAATTATGATATTTTTTCGGACTATTAAATCTCCGCCCTTCCTGCCTTATCACACCCACACTCGTCGTCTCTCCTCCCTTCTCTCTGCCTCTCTCCCTCTCTCTCTCTCTCTCTGAACTCGTTTTACATGCCCAATACATATAGTTTCCTCCAATCCCATCCATTTCATGTGTTTTCTCCGGCCCTTCTTTAATATCAAGAGGCACTTTAAATGAGTATTTGAAGTCATATCCGCCCAATACCCGTTCCTTCAGAGAGCTGCAGGGCAATCTTTCAATCCTCATCCAGGGTAAAATCTCCCAACCATAAATGGTTTTCCTATTGTATAGGCATTTACATACCCATTTTAACCTTTTGGCTAAGAACCAGTCGACCAATTTAAGCCATTTCCAGTAACAGAGAAGCTAAGTGGTTCAGGTAGTTTCTGTATCTGCTCTGATTTTTTCTCTTATCCAGTTTGAAGAAGTGGGCCTTCTGAAATCATGTTCTTGTTGTAAAAGGTCTAAATGGGTTCTCTGCAAATCTTGTTCCTGAGTGAAAAATATCTGCAACTCTTTTAGCTCGTTCAAATGAAAACTAATACTTCTGTAACCTTCTATGCTATTCATTCCATGGTTTTCAATCCAAGTTACTGAAAGTGAGCTTTGAAAATTCAGGTAAGTGGTACGAGTAGATTCAGAAATGGCGCCCAGAAACAACCGTGGAAAGTCCAAAGGCGAAAAGAAGAAGAAGGAAGAGAAGGGTAAACTGTCCTTCATAGATTGATTTCATCTTGAGAAATGTAATCTGGATAACTTAATCCTTGTTTTTAGCTTATTGTGTGCTAGTTTCTCTGCCTGTTCCTCTGTTTTGCAGTTCTTCCTGTGGTTATGGACGTCACCGTAAACCTTCCAGATGATTCTCACGTTGTTTTGAAGGTCTTTTTTTTATTGCTCCTTCGTTCTTTTCAATGCCTTTTTGTTCATTTACAGAACTGGTTGTGGTAGGAGAAGAATAAAGCTTGAAAATTACGGTTTGGTAAGGGGTAGCAACCCTTGGACAAAGTTATCCATGGACTGCCATCTTATCCCTGCAATTGGCAGTCTTAATTTTGGTTGTTTTATCAATTTTGAGTAATTTCATCTATATTCTGGGGTTGCCAAGAGCAGGGGATAAGAAGCTATCCATGGATAATTTTGTCTGTATTCTGTATCCCTTTCATTTGAGGATAGGCGCCTTTTCTTTTCATTTTTTGAATTTTTTTGAGAAATTACAATATATAGACCCTAGAACTTGTCTTGTTAATTTTATTTTTTTTCGTTCTTATTCATTCGGAAAAAAGAAAATAAGAGATAAAAGAAGAAAAACCCATTTTTTCTACACAAATGGTTGATTTCGACCTAAAAATGTGGGCCCAGAAGAAAATTATGTCTTGATGTCGGGATATCACAATCTGATAGCCCCACATGGACCACTCATACAGTTTGGATAAAACCAGATTTCGATGTTAATATTTTATTTTCTAAAATTTCTTTTTGGTACCATTATTAGGAATTGTTTAGCATAAAAGAATGGTAGATTTCAGGCAGAGTAGTCGACATGGGATTCATTTGCTGGTCAATTTAATGGGATTTTCGCTAGATTTGGAGTAATGGTCATAACGCTGTTTGATCTGGTCTTTTGCCTATCATTTGATATAAGGAACGGTCGACATTGCGCAGGGAATATCGACGGACAGGATTATCGATGTTCGCCGGCTGTTGTGTGTGAACACGGTGACCTGTAGCATCACCAGCTATTCCCTATCTCACGAGGTATTTCATCTTTAGTATCCGACGATTATAATTCTTTGATCGGAGTCAAATAGTAGGCCTGGGCCCACGTTAGTTACTCTATCATTTGTTGATCTAATTGTCCTAACTATCCAATTAAGACCTGCTAGGAGTCAACTCAACGGCTAAAAATGCTTTATGTAGTCATTGGAGGCCCAATTTGGGTCCCACCAGGTAGACATTCTACTCCGTAAAAAGTGGGTCCATCAAATAGACATTCGAGTTCTGTCTTTCCGGATCTTGCTTTTCTTTCCCTTGCTGAAAATGCGCGACATGCATGGGAGATGACATTCCCCATTAAATTATGCAAAATGCAATCCACGTCATGCCGGCTTATTATGGGAAACTAATCTACCTTGATTATGTAAAGGAACGGTTCAGATGAACCCCACTTTTCCCTCATTGGTTTGTCCCCACCCGTTTACGTATAAAATTATCCAATCAGCTTGATTTAGTCCCTTAATTAGAGAAAATAGATGAACGGACCAGATCAATCAAAGTTGGGCCCACAATCACTGCAAGAAATTAGAATTGACAAAACACAAATGTAGATACACTTCAAAAGACAAAAAAAAATGAGAAAAAAGTAGTCCTCCGAAAATGGGTGTCGTTATCGAAAGAAGGTAGTCTAGATATACGGAATTATAAGTACATTGGTTAACGGTTGCTGAATTAATAGCGCCGCCGTGTACGAGTCGTAACTTAACGTAACAGTGTACCAACCATGCAAACCAAATCCACCCAGTCCTTTACTTTCTGCGTGGACCCTCTTTTTACTTATAGAAAGAAGGCAGTCTCAGCGTATGAAACTCTTGCTGAAGAAAAAACGGATCATAAGAATTTAAAGTACACAATCTTATCTTGTATTTTTACTTATAAAACTGCCTTATTAATTGTCTTATTACTATTATTTTTGACTGAAATTTATCTCAATGGGCCCCAAAATCAACGTGTGGATCATATCATCCACCAATTCACTTTTTTCAAATAATTGTGATAATCAAGTCAATGTTGACCGCACGATTAACTTGGCTTTGGAGTGTAACATGTTGGAAAATAAAATCCTAGTGGAGGAGATATGTTGCCTGCTTCTAATTGCAAAATCAACGAAAACGAAAGATGAAAGGGAATGATGGTAAAGGGGTTTTATTTTTCTAAGTTCTTGTTGGCATCCACCCCAATTCTGGATTAGATGGTGAGAAGGAGGGAAGCACAAAAACGCAAGCCAAGTGGAGCCAAATTTGGGGCTGTTTCGAATTTCAGGATTAAGTTATTCTAAAATAGTGAAAATTTTCCTTGCCATTTGCAACATGAAAACATAGATAAAATTATTTTCAAACAAATAGCCCAAGCTTCAGAGGTTATTTCATCTATGTTTGCATAATTTTACCTATATTTTAAAGCTGCAACTAGCTGGGAAAATTTTCCCTATTATAGAACAGCTTAATTCATGATTCTTATTCCCGTTGCGAATAGCATCAACGGTCAAAAGCCTTCTAGGGTAGTTGGTCAGTGCCTCGCCTATTTGTACATGAAGTTGTGGGTTCGAAATAGGCAGCCATCTGAATAGTGGGGTTATTAACAAACTGGAAAGGAACGTGAATAAGTAGAAACATACACACTCATGCACAACCTTAAACTTTGGTTAACTCGTTGCACTAGTCTAGATTTTGCTTCTAATAGTGATTTCTTAACTACTGTATTTTTTTCTCTCTCTTTAATACATTGAAGAATTATGAAGCAAACTATAATCTTACACACTGTCCTAATTTCTCAATCCATTGGCAATCTCCCAACAAAAGGCCGAAAGTGCCGCTTTGAACCTGCAATCAAGGGTAGTCTATGGATCTGAATTGTTTTAAGTGACTAACTCTGCTAGATGGCTTTTGACCCCCTATTTGCCATCTAGTGTCAGGCTTCAAATAAGGTAGAGGCATCACCACTGGGTGGGATGAGTGTTTCATTACGTCTTTTGAAGAACGAACGAATTCCATGGCTATGACTTCCTAGTCCAATCAGTTCCAGTACACTAATCTGCTTCTGCTTCTTGGATGACCCTAAATTCAAAAACGATCAGATCAATCTTGATAACAATGTCGAGAACAACTGTTGGATAATGTAACCTTCCTTTTATCTATGATCTAAGGGAAAAACTTATTATTCAGGAATAACTTAATTCATGGATTTTTATGTCTATGTCAAACAGGGTAAGTTTCTCGGAATTATTGGATTGCATTTGCATGGGCGATGGCCTAACACCAGAAAACAGCGACGTATGAATGGGTTTGTGGGGGTTGGGATACTACAACAAACTTTTGACAAGCCGTGTACGTTTTTGCAGGTCCGAGGCCAACGACTGATGGATACTGTGGACGTGGCCGCTTTAAAGCCCTGCGTTCTGACGTTAGTCGAAGGTAAGCGAGGAGTCCACGCTCCTCTTGTTTTATATATAAATGGTTTTTATTTTATTTTTTCAGATTTACTCCCTTTTTCTAAAAAAATCGTAACTCGCTAGATATTAATATGCAGTTGAATTATCTTATCTACATGTTTTAGGCTTTGGAAAAAATTAATAAAAATGGGATGGACATTAATTTGTGCTCTTGAAAATAAAAGCTAAAAGCATGATTGTGAAATATAGGTTTTAATCTATTTAAGCTTTTTTAAATATGATGATTGGTTTAGATTTATATATTAAAATTTAGCGACACATGTGTAGACTTTTTTTTCTGTGAAAAATTATATAGAATAAGCTAATATAATTCAATGGTCAGGTTGAGGCGCCTCAACTTATTCTTACAAGCTCCTCACTAAATGATATAACAGGCCATAATTTTTGACAAACTCAAATTTTTAAAGATTTAAATCATTCACAATCTTGCTCAACACTGAGATGAGCTACGTTCCAATATTTGTATTTATTGGAGGATCTTAGAATCTAAAAAAATAGTCTTGGTGTAATAATAGAGTTGTTGTCTAATGACCTAAAAGTTATGGGTTCAAAGCATGAAAATATTCCTTGCAAAATGCAAGGTAAGACCCTGTAATATAGGCTTTTGCGGTCCGGCACATGCAGGAAGATGGAAAAGTGATGTCCGGCTGTAAATTACACCGGCCCCGCATAACGAAGGACCCATATGTAATTTCACAGACTGGTCACATGTGATTTCGCGACGCGTGCAGAAGACGCACAAATGAAGGCAGGAAATCATTTGGGGACGCTCGCCCCCCTGAAACGTTTGCTATCGGCAGTGCTCTTTATGCGTTTCCTTGCGAGCGTTTTCCTATCTTAAGAAGAAAAGCCCTTTCCCGCGCTTACGTTTTCGGTTCTGTTGGAGCAGAGGACTACGACGAAGATGGGGCAGTGGCGCACGTTAGAAGAGTTCTCGACATCGTGGCATGTACCACCTGCTTCGGCCCTTCGCCCTCCAAAGAGACGGTCCAACAGTCTTCCAACAAGGATTGCAAGTGCTATGCTGCTGGCAAGGACTCCAATGCAGGCGGTGCGCAGGATAAGATCAAGCAGAACCCTGCAAAATCTCAATTCAGTCGTCAATCTTCTTCGACGGCGGAGGAAGCCGAAGGCGAGATGAGCGAAACGTGCCCTAGGATCGGAAGCTTCTACGAGTTCTTCTCTCTCTCCCATCTCACTCCTCCAATTCAATGTAAGTTTCTGATGCTACTTCTGATTCAAGAAATCGGGGTTAGGGTTTGTGGTTTTGACCTAAAATGCTTGATCTTGGCTGGCTATGGAGCTGTCTGTGAATCCAACTGTAGTGGTTCTCTGGTCCGCATGTAAGATTATGTACAAATGCTTATCGGTGCTTGTTAGCAGAAATTGAAAATTTCAGCTAAACATGCTTCGGTCCATCTAAAATTCTCCTCGGTTGGAGGATTATGGTGGTTTTGTTGTAGATACATGCTCAGAGTCGTGTCAGATCATAGAACCCGTTGCTTCTTCAGCGCATGTCAGCAGAAGAAGAATGAATTTCTCTCTAAGTGTGCTGTTTCGGGTTCGGGCCTCAATGCATGTTGGCCGCCGTTGCCTGGGGTTTATTTAATCCCATGTAATTGGTGTTCTATAGAAGGATTTCTTGAATAAGGATGGGCAAGGGGTAACTTTCAACATCCTGTGAATGTTGCAGATATAAGGAGGACAACCAGGCATCGATCTGAGGACACTCCTTTGGGCAATCTTCTATTCTCTCTTGAAGTAAGAACTATTACTTGGTCTTTGTGTTTTGAATGCCAATCGTACTTTTCCTTAATGTGTGCTTTTGTGTCTCTTTGCAGGTGAAACTTTGCAATGGAAAGCTGGTTGCTATTGAAGCTTGCAGTAAAGGATTTTATAGCATCGGCAAGCGACAGCTTCTATGTCACAACCTTGTCGATTTGTTGCGACAGCTCAGTAGAGCATTTGATAATGTTAGTTTTAGAAATATCTCACACTTGATTCATTAGTTTAGCATATATGCATTTCCTTTAGCTATGGCCTATTCATTGTCTTAGCTTTTTGAGAACTAGTATATTTGTGGAATGTGACATTTATCAAAATTGCTGCATTATCTCGCAATACTTATAGCTTAATTTGCACTATACATATCAGATAGTCTCTGGGGATGGTGCTGTTGTGCATTATTAATTCATTACTTTCAGCTTGCCAAAAATTATGTTAGCATTTGCTGCAATGTGATTTACCTTCATCCCTATTATATAGAATAAAGCATCCATCTGCCACAATCAAATTGCTGCTATGAGGAGACTGGTTCAACTAATTGTCCGATACAAAATCATAAATCAATTTAGGATATATGTAGTGGTAGTTATCATGGTTGGCTCAGCTAACAGAAGATAAGTTTTCCATGAGGTCGTAGAAGTTAAGACCAACGTGGATGAACATGTTATTGTTGGAAAACAGTGTGACACTTGCTTCAACCAACAGCGACCGGTTGCAAAATTTTGTATATAAGGACACTCTTATTATTTACTTATGCCCTGAGAACTCAGAAACAAATGGATAGTGGATAAATATGTGAAGTATAATTTAAGCCGAGCCTGGATACTAGTACCAGGGTCTTTGAGCCATTTACTAATGGATGTTTTGTTGTTATACCATTGCTGATTACCAGTGCTTGTTTCTAGTTACTTTCTCTCTGCTTCCTTCCTAGAACTTGTGCATCTAACTGAAAGGCTATATGGATGAATGCTGGTCACAGCATCTACTGAGTCTTTTGAGTTTTATGTTTCAGGCTTATGATGATCTTCTGAAAGCATTCTCAGAGCGGAATAAGGTTGGTACATTTATGGCCATGCACATTCTTGGTTTTGGAAGCAGTTGCTATTAATTTCAACTGGTTCATAACATGATCAAGTATAGATAGTTGTCTTTCAGTCTACTTGATGGGGATTGTTTTACTATTTGATAATTTTATCATTGGATTGCAAAGAAACTGAAGCTTTCAACTGCAGCAATCTCAAGAATAATTCTTCTTTCATTTGCAGTTTGGAAATCTTCCTTATGGATTCCGTGCAAACACATGGCTGATTCCTCCTGTTGTTGCACAATTGCCATCAGTTTTTCCTCAACTCCCTGTGGAGGATGAAATATGGGGAGGAAATGGAGGTGGACTAGGGCGGGATGGTAAAAGTGATACGATACCTTGGGCTAATGAGTTCTCATTTCTCGCATCTATGCCTTGCAGAACAGCAGAGGAGAGGCAGATCCGTGACAGGAAAGCTTTCCTGCTTCACAGTCTATTTGTTGATGTTGCAATCTTCAGAGCTGTTTCTGCTGTTCGACATGTCATTGGCAATCCCCATTTAACAGCCTCTGTTGGAAAAGACAAAAGTTTGCATGTTGAGAGAGTAGGGGATTTGAGCATTATTGTTGTAAAAGATGCCTCTGATGCAAGCTCCAAGGTAGATACGAAAATTGATGGGAATAAAACAATGGAAATGCACTCCAAGCAACTTGCAGAAAGAAACTTACTGAAAGGAATCACTGCAGACGAAAATACAGCAGCTCATGTAAGTTGAGACCTCAACAAACGGCTCTCTGGTGTTGAAGATAGTAGCATTTTAAAATTAGGATATATTCCTTTAATTTCCAGATATTTTAGCCTCCCCCCTGAAAATGAGATTGTGGTGCAGGATGTATCCACTTTAGGTGTCATCAATGTGAGATACTGCGGGTACATTGCTTTTGTGCAAATAAAGAGCAGTGGAAATTGTGAAATGAGTCCTCCACAGCAAAAGGTTCACTACATTGATCAGCCTGAAGGGGGTGCAAATGCCCTAAATATTAATAGGTTCTTATTGATACCTTCATTCTTTCATTCTCTACTTCTCATATATTTTGGAAAGTCAATTGTGCTGTAGGAAACATACATATAATAGCTAATGTACCTGTTTATGGTTTCAGTTTGAGGACACTTCTTCACATAAAACCAGTGCTGGATCACAATAGAATGCCACCCAGTTCACGGACTTCAGAACGGCAAGAGCTGTATGCTGCTCGAGCATTTGTGAAGGTCTTGTTGGAAGAGAGCCTGGCAAGGCTTCAGGAGGAGGAAGTGAACCAAGACATCTTCATGAGATGGGAACTGGGAGCATGCTGGATACAACATTTGCAAGATCAGCTCACTGCAGAAAAAGATAAAAAACAGTCTGGGGAAAAGGCTAAAAGTAAATCAACAGTTGAGGGTCTTGGCAAACCTCTTAAGTTCATTAAGGACCATAAGAAGAAATCAGATGCTAGCAATCAAAAAGCCGTACTTGATGATGGAAAATCTCCTAACGAGGTAGTTGTAGGGGAAACTGAAAATTCCAAGTCACCTGCTGAATCTCAAGCTGCAACAAAAGCAACTGAGAATGAGCTAGAACTAAAGAAGTTGTTACCTGATTCAGCTTTTTCACGGTTAAAAGAATCAAAGACAGGACTTCACTGTAAGGTATGCAAATGACTTCGATTCAAATAGTGTTACTGGAGGCATTTTCTATTTTCATTCTGTTCATTCTTTATACATTTTTCTATCATAGGAATACGATGTGTATTGTAACTCTTGTGATTATGTAAATAAGACCAGTGAAGCATAACAACATTCAAAAATGGGATTAACCAAAGATGCCATTTTCTATTTGCTTTTGATAAATTTCAGCAATTTTGTTTTGACTCCCAAATTCCAATTCTATGCATGCCTGAACTTTCCCATGTACTTATTACAAAAGACTGAAACACTCCCAAGGTCATCAGACAAAACTTAAAATTCATGTTTCTTTTGCTCAAGGAGTCACATGATATACAATAGTACCTTACCTACTATTTCCAAAGTCATTTATGCTCATATTGGCTCTGCCCCATGATTTCTTGTAGGCTTCTCATCTCCTTCTTTCTCTATTGCAATTAAATTTTTAATGAATTCACTAAATTCATTTTGTGTATTGTGCATTTGGAACTTGTTCTATAAGTCAAAGCTGTAAGATGCTAATTACATATTTGTCTCCCCGCTGGGCTACACATAATATTTGTAATGCGTGGAAAATGTCCTCTGTATCTATAAAAGGTTCCATCAATGTTCTAGGTTTACCCAATGTTATAAACAGGTTTAATGCAGAAACACACTGGAATGATCTTTCACTTGTTATTAACAGTCTCTGCAGGAGCTTATTGAGATGGCTCAGAAATATTACGAAGAAGTTGCTCTCCCAAAGCTGGTAAGCTTGATATCTCAAGCAACTGTTTCCGTACTCACAATTATGACTTTCTTTAGTAATCTGGTTTCATGCATCTCAGGTTGCAGATTTTGGTTCACTGGAACTTTCCCCCGTTGATGGTCGGACTTTGACAGATTTCATGCATACAAGGGGACTGAAAATGCACTCCCTTGGGCGTGTCGTAAGTATCCAATGATGATGTTTCTGGATTTGGCTCTCGTTCTATTTTGTCATGCCATAGAAAGTTGTAAGATAATGGTCAACTGATTCTCTATCTTATCGGCAGTATCCATTGTGGATTTTGGATTTGGCTGACTTCTTGGTTTTTCCTAACCAGGTTAAGCTTTCAGAAAAACTTCCGCATGTGCAGTCGCTCTGTATTCACGAGATGGTGGTGAGAGCTTTTAAGCACATTCTGCAAGCAGTGATTTCTGCTGCTGTTGATACAGGAAAATTGGCCATCTCAATAGCTGCAGCTCTAAACATTATGCTTGGGGTTCCTGAACTTGGGGAGTCAGAAAGCACTTGCAACATGCATGTTCTTGTCTGGAGATGGCTGGAAGTGTTTCTGATGAAGAGATTTGGATGGGAACTGACCAGTACAAACTACCGAGACATAAGGAAGTTTGCTATTTTGCGGGGATTATGCCACAAGGTAATGGTTATCTTCAAGCCAGTGTCATTACCTGGAGTTACTGCAGTTATGCATTGACACACTGAGTTGAATGTCTATGCTTTTCTTTAGGTGGGTATTGAGCTGGCTCCCAGGGAGTTCGACATGGATTCCCCTGATCCCTTTCAGAAAGCAGATATTGTTAGCCTGGTTCCGGTGCATAAGGTGAATTATGCAATTTTGCTTCTTTTAGTTGTGACAGAAAACTCTTACTTTGGTTAATTGGAATTTACCTGTGCCATCTTAGTTCTTAGTTTTTTCGCCTTTGGCAGAAACTCTTATATTTAATGTTGTTAGTTAATTGAAATAATTGAATGGATGTATTGCATATTCTTTTCTCTGCAGCAAGTTGCATGCTCATCTGCAGATGGGCGGCAGCTCCTGGAATCGTCAAAAACAGCTCTAGACAAAGGAAAACTTGAAGATGCAGTCAGCTATGGGACGAAGGTATTGCAGTTGTATACATTTCTTTTTGCTGAATGTCAAAATATATGTCAGTGCCACGCGCACAGTGTTCTTCTCATATTATGTCATCTTTGTATGTGTGTGTGCAGGCCCTGTCAAAACTTGTAGCGGTATGTGGTCCTTACCATCGGATGACAGCTGGAGCCTACAGTCTTCTAGCTGTAGTTCTCTATCATACTGGAGACTTCAACCAGGTCCAGTCTTGACTCTTGGTTCTATAATCCTATAGCTCTCTAGCTGTATAAAAATGCAACTAGGTTGAACACTTCAAGTAACTTCATGCAGTTAAAATCTGCTTCCCAAGTCCCTTATTGTAACTATCTAAATGATGTTGGTTGCATAGAAGTATCTGAAAGCTTCCACCATCTAACTGGTAACATCAGGTCTTTGTCCTCGTTTAGATTTATGTTAGCTGTTGAACTCTCCTTTTGCTTTCATGCTTGAATTCTCCCAGCCATACAAAGCTTTGATTCTTGTGATGTATTACCCATTTTTTGTTGTTTGATTTTAGTTTAAAATTTTCTTTGTAAGAATTAATTTCACATAATGTCTATTCCATCAATAGGCCACAATTTATCAACAAAAAGCTTTGGATATCAACGAGAGGGAGCTTGGACTTGATCATCCAGACACAATGAAGAGTTATGGGGACCTTGCAGTGTTCTATTATCGGCTCCAACACACTGAACTGGCTGTTAAGTAAGTTTCTGGTAGAGTTGTTGGATACCTTGAGTTTCTTCTGTGCATTAATGCTTGATTTGTGCTTGTGACAGCATCTTTCGTTATAATTGGATATTATTTGCTTAATTTGGTGGCTTCTGGAATTGAGATGAGAAAATATTGATAAATCACCAACTAAACAAAAGCAAGTTCGCTTCTCATGAAGTAGGTATTTTGGTTGTTGGCTCTAATTTTTATGTAATCGTAAAACAGATAATGGAGTAAATTTCTCCAACACTGAAGCAGTCATATGGTAAAGTCCTATATCATTTAATCAATGGAAATGACGCTGAAGTAGCTAACTAATCAAACCTACAGAAAATGCGGTTACATAGCACAAGAGTTTCACTCCATGTAAAGAAATTCAAGAACACAACTGAATAAGAGGCAAGCTTTCTTTCCGTAGGAAGGAAATAGAAAGGTCAACAATTAGCTAAGATCTGAACTTCTTTCCTATTTTTTATTTATTTTGGTTTACACAATGATGTTTGTCCTTTTTTCACTTTCTGAAGCTTTTGATAGGAGCAAAAGTAGTGGGAGTCTAATCAGGATTAGAGATAAGCCTTTTGTTCATGAGGAAGGCTATGAAATCCATCTAATATATATATTATTTTTTTTCCTTTCAGGATGTGGACAAGATACCTATTTCATAATTTGTTTTTATTATGATGATGTTATTCTTTTGTTTGCTCTTATATAAATATCAAACTTTAGTTTAGCAGTCTCCAACAAGGCCATGCTAAAACCTGTGGAAGATGTTGAGGTTTTCCCCATTGACAATTCCCTCAAACTTGTGACAGCGTGGTTAGAATCTGCAACCTGGGAAAAACAAAGAAAAGAATAAACTTTTCCAAGTCTAACTGTCACAGTATTTTGTCCATAGCATGCTCGTTCAGTACCATTTATTATAGCTACCTAAGAAAGTTTATGACCTATAATTTAGACTAAGTACCCTTAAACTCTGACTCATATTGACTCAATTGATTCTGAATAAACCTTTTGAATTTTCCCGTCACAAATTTATTCTTGGTGCATTTCTGAATGCTGATGGTAGTTTATTGCAAGGAAGAATATGTTGCCAGGGAACCAAGCTTCAGTTCTAGCTGAATGGATATGAAAGTTCCTAGTCTCATTTGCTTCTGCCTTTAACTTCATATTCTCAAATATATTATATTCGACCATTGTAACTCATTATAGCTTGACATAATTTTCTGTAGAATATCCAGATTAATTAGACATCCAATGCTTCCTATCACGAAGACATTTTTTCCTCATGGTTTCCATTATATTTTGTTTTTCAGGTATGTAAAACGTGCACTGTATCTTTTGCATCTTACATGTGGCCCCTCCCATCCGAACACGGCTGCTACATATATTAATGTGGCCATGATGGAGGAAGGCCTGGGGAATGTACATGTGGCCCTTAGATACCTCCAGAAAGCTCTGAAATGTAATCAAAGGTTACTTGGCCCGGACCATATTCAGGTGTCTTTCTATTCTTAGCTATTTTGTTTCATACTCATCTGCAAGATATTTCACTCTGACATCACCTTGGAGCATTCCTTTTCAATTGTTTCTACTTCAGGATATGTGCATATAGTCTATCTTGGTTCTTGATCCAATGATTATGCTGCACTTGAATAGCTTCCAATAACTTCTGTGTATTTCTGCAAAATCTAATGTTGCAGCACATGCTGTTTTCGACATCCTTTCAGATTTAAGAACTTAATTTTATGAGAAAAATCAGGGACTAAGTTTTTCCACTTGAATGATCTTCAGACTGCTGCAAGTTACCATGCAATAGCCATTGCTCTCTCATTGATGGAAGCATACCCTTTGAGTGTTCAGCATGAACAAACAACCTTGCAAATTCTTCGAGCTAAGCTTGGTCCAGATGACCTTCGCACTCAGGTAAAGTTCTTGTGAACTGATTCACCTTTGACCTTTTTATGATAAGTGATGGACTGAATCCTCCAACTCAAGCTAATGACATGGGTTATTATTAAACTCGGATCTAATAGGGAGCGAATCCTACAGCTTAAGTTCCGTTTTGCTCTTTATACAATCTGGTCAGTATTTATGAAACTCCTGTAATTCCACTTTGCAGGACGCCACTGCTTGGCTTGAGTATTTTGAGTCTAAGGCTTTTGAGCAGCAAGAAGCTGCTCGAAATGGGACGAGGAAGCCTGATGCATCAATTGCCAGCAAAGGCCACCTTAGGTACGCAGCTACAGTTTTAGCTCCTACCCTCTCACTTGTATCTGTCATTGGTTTGAGATTACTTTCTATACCAGAATGACATACCATGCATTTGATGCTTTCCCATAATATTGGTGCATATGGCACTCTTTCATTATATAAAGTGGTATTCACTCTTCATTGTGATTTTTTTCTTAACGTGGCAGTGTGTCAGATTTGCTTGATTACATAAATCCCAATCAAGATCCCAGACGAAGAGATGCTGAGATATCAAAGAGGAAAAATCTTGGCACAAAGGTATGATGAGTTTCTCCAAGGTGTAAGCACTGTTAGTCTAATGCCTAAGGTCCGAAGTAACAAAGTCTTACTTAACTGAACCTACTTGCCTTGCTATGGAGTATCTAATGTAGGACAGCATGCAAAATGAACTAATCTATATGCTGAGATCAGATCAGAATTAACTTAAATAAGAAAATATAAATTAAAACTACGACAAGCACTTTAACATGCAAAAAATCAATCTTAATTACCATAAATAGCTTACAATGAGTTATGTGACCTATAGACTGCCCTAGATCTGTAACGATTATGGTAAGATTGAAATTTCAATCCGGATCGTCCCTCTAATTGATGAATGGTCTTGATTAAGCTTTGGATTTAGGATTCGGGAATTTTATGCAGGATAAAAATTCTAGATTATTACCAACGCGAATCACGTAACCACACGTAGCTCAGAATCTTCCTTTAAAAGATTAGGTAGAAAAATATTGACTTACAGAGCAAGATGAAACAATAGTGATTTGGCCTTGTACCGAATGCGGCTTCACACCTATGGGAAAGAAGCTAGAACAAGGAATCCACCAAGACTAACGAGGAATTCATGCCCATGGCACAATGGTGGAGTTGTTGTCTTGTGAGCGTGGAAACAGCTTCTTGCAAAATGCAAGGTAAGACTAATGTCCACGTGGGAGCTTTGTGCACTGAGGCATTCATCAAAAACTACTTACATAAAAGAGAAAAAGATCTTAAGTAGGGGTCATCCAACCCTAATCTAGAAAAAAGACAAAATTGCCCCTACTTTAAGTCACAACACACTAAGAAACCTAATGCCCATAGTGGTAAATATCCCAAATAAACTAAACTATAACATACATAGAAAAAAAAAGGGGGATGATGGTCCCTATCAATATCTTTCACTAAAACTGATGGAAATGCAATTTAGTGTAGCTGTAATGAATTGCATTGTTAAAAGCTGAATGAAGTAGTGGATCCCTAACTGGGAGACTTGCAATTGCTTATGGGCAATTTGGTCTTATGCAGTTAGATCTGCATAAATATTGGTTGCAGTTGGAAGTACAAGAGAGAAGGAGAGGCCTGTGGAGTTGTTCTCGAGAATAAGGAGTATGGTTCTTTTGGCGCTATTGGGTTATTATAGAGGAAAAGTGTCCCCCTGTGGAATCCAAACATAGGATGGTCTAGATCAGAGAGTCTTACTATTGGTCTTTTGTTAAGTCATCTCTTTACGATAAGACAATTTCATGTCTCAAGGAGAAAGCTTTCTGTTAAGGGCAACTTGGCTAACAAAGCTTAGTAGGCATTCTAATTATTGATGATATCGGCGATGTTTATATTTCAATAGTAATGAGATTGATATTTAAATAGTTACCTTGAGCATACTAGTAGAGTGGCTAATGATGTTTTTGGTCAATTAGCTAAAGAGGATGTAACCATACACATCTCTATGCCTAGGGAAATCTGTGTACTTGCTGAAGATTTTCTTAATCTCAGTATATTTTTGTTCAATTTTTTTTTTTTCTGGAAAAGGCGACTCTTACCAACTTCCAGTTTGTTTATGACTTTCCTCAAAATTCATGTTTTCTAGTACTTACTGCTGAAGATTTTCATTTAATTTTCCTTGTGAGAGCCTGGAGCCAGCCTATGATATTTTCTCTGCAGGTTAAAATTATGTCAAACCAAAACTCCAGCTTACTAGGTTCTGATGATTCTCAGAAAGGCTCCCTCCCAGCAGTTTCAGATGAAGGGAAACAAGTCAGTGAGCCTAGCAATAGAGAAGACGATGATGAAATCAGCATTCCATCAGTTCAATCCAATCAAACTGCAGAAGAAAATGGAGTTAAAGAGCTGTCTTCAGTTGCCAATGACGTGTTATTAACTGAAATAAACACAGAGGAAGACGAAGGATGGCAACCTGTTCAAAGGCCACGGTCAGCTGGTGCAGGGGGACAGCGTCTCAGACAGAGACACACCAATGTCAGCAAGGTGTATAATTATCAGAAGAAGGTGCTTGTTACTGAAGCAGCTCAATCTAAAGGAAACAATTCTTATTCCAACAGTCGCTATTATCTTTTAAAAAAGCGAACTTTAACTCCTGGTAGTTACACAGAGTATCAACCTGCAAAAAGTGCCTCACCTGGCACCAAATTCAGGCGGAAATTAGTCAAAGCTGTGACCTACAGGGTCAAGTCAGTGCCTTCGTCTAGCAATGCTCAGACAGCAGATTATCCCATAAATGGAGGCGAGAGACCTAATCATCATCCAGAATCTCTGCCAACCACTAGATCTAGTGCTTTCCTAATAGCCAGTAATCAAGGGAATGGTCCAAGTCACATTGCAGCTCCAACAAAGAAGGACCCTGAGGTTGGTATTGGGAGGTCTCCATCATACAAAGAAGTAGCACTGGCACCACCAGGTACAATTGTGAATATAAAGGTTAGAAAGCCTGATGAACATGTTTGTTTTAATGGAGAATCACTGAGTGGAAGGAGCACAAAAGAAGCAATTGAGTTTGTGATTAATGACAGTGGTATGGAAAATGTAGAGAGGAAGATAGAGTCAGAGAACATAGAAGAGAGAAAAACTTGTAACTGCTATACAGATTCCTTAATTCATGCAAAGGAGGAAAGTGAAGCTGTTGTTGTAGAAAGCCAGTCAAAGTGTGAAATGGAAGAAAAACCTTCTGAAATACCATCTGTGAATATTCAGAGGATTGAATCTAACCATGTATGCACCAAGGCTAACCCAAGCTCTAATGATCAAGAAACTGAGTACTTTGATAGCTTACATAGCAGCAAGCAGATTGATAGTGAAGCTGGATTTCCTGCTGGTGGAGAGGGCTGTGACGACAGTTTGTCAAATGCCGTTCAGAATAGCTCGCCTTCTGATAGACTGGAAGGAAAATGCTGTGAGGAGGTCATTCCAAGCAGCACAGTGCTTGAGAGTAATCCAAGGCCTAGTGCTGTTGCAGGACAAGATCTTGACAAGTCTGATACCACAGAAGTCCAAGATTCTGATCTAAAGGAAAATTTTACTGTCCCAAATTCAAATGATGTGCGAGAAGTTCCTAATAAAAAGTTGTCTGCATCTGCTGTTCCCTTCAACCCATCTTCAACCATAGTTCATGGTCAGGTGCCGATGAGTATTAGTCTACCCCCAGGTGCCAGTGCTGTTCCACCTGTTGCACCTTGGCAGGTGAACATGGCTATTCATCCTGTCGCTGCACCTGTTGTACCAACAGTGACTACCATTTGCACCTCTCCTCACCATCCTTATGTGTCATCTCCTAGAGCTCATAATGTTCTACATCCTATGCCATTTATATACCCTCCTTATACACAAACTCAGCCTATACCCAACAGCACCTTTGCTGTGAACAGCGGGATGTACCATCCTAATCCTGTTGCATGGCAATGCAACATGAATGCAAGCACATCAGAGTTTGTCACTGGGCCAGTCTGGCCAGGCTATCATCCAGTTGATTTTCCTATCTTGCCACCTCCCATTGATCCAATTGCTGAGCCCACGTTGGAGCCAAAAATACAATCCGATAATTTTGAAGGTATCACTTTGAAAAACCTAGTGGAGACCAAGGAGGAGGAGAAATCCATAAAGGAAAATGGTGATGTAACATCAGAAGTCATAAGTGGTGGCAGTGGAGTAGGTGATAACCGGTTGGAAGTAAAGCAAGAAAATGGTGAATCCAGATCCCATGCAAATGAAACAAGTAGAAACCAGCCAAGCATTGAAATTGGAGCAAGAGAAAAGTCCAAGAACAATGGTGAGAAGCACATAAGAACTAGTAAGAAGATTGAAGGAGAAGGCAGTTTCAACATATTGATAAGGGGGAAAAGGAACCGGAAGCAAACTCTTAGAATGCCAATGAGTTTGCTCAATAGGCCATATGGATCGCAGTCCTTCAAAGTCATCTACAACAGAGTAGTCAGAGGAAATGACATTCCTAAATCAACTAATATTTCATCAAGTGAAGATAGCAATTCCAACATCCACTAGACAGGTTTTATTGATTAAGCAAGCAGCAAGAGCATGAATAGAAGATTGAAGTCTTTTCTTATTTCACTACAAGAGTGAATGGACTTCATGGTCTCCACGTTCATCAGTTATTGACTGCTGGTGTTTCGCATGTTACATTGTCATTTATTGGTTTGCCCAATCGCAGAAGAAATGCAGGTCAGCCCCCTCATATTCTAAGCCATTAAATTCAGCATTTCCCCCCCTATTTGACCACACTTCACTGTTTGCATATGTGCATAAGGATGAAATTGCAATTGCATGTTCCATTTAGGATGCCAACCAAGGATGGGGTTAAGCTTTGAGTAGAAGATAAATCCACAAATAGCCCTTTGGTTGAGAAGATTTATCCATGAAAACCCACCTTGCCTACCAATAATTAAAGGAAAAAAAGAAATGGTGAACATGTGATGCCACCTTACATGCTTGTGATCTGGGTTACAGGCATGTATGCTGACTGCTGATACCTTTATGTCTTTGCCTTCTATTTTCAACACTGCCCCAAGGGGACACATATGTTCATGCCTATGAGCTTTGTGCTGTTTGGTTGCCAGGAAATGATGGTTTAGCAAACAAACTTTTTTGTCGTCTTCTATATCTTTCCTGCTTACCTTAAGGTAAGTGGCTGGAATTTTCCTTGCAACTAAATTATTGATATGAATGTCAGGTTTCCGGACAGAGACACTTCGTATATTTGTGGTGAAGAGTTTAATCTTTTACCTTGTTTAATGTGAGTCTAATATTGTACTGATAAAAAGTGACTTTCATTGCACCAAATAGTCTATAGACATTTTTGACCAAAACAGTATTCCCATCATATTATCTTGAGTAAAGAGTTGTGAACTTAATCTTAAATACTATTTGGTGATGATAGTGGCTGTGCATCCAATGGTTATAATGTTTATGACAAAGAGCTTTCTTCTGCTTCGTTGAGTTGTTCAAACCCAACAGCTTGTAATTCTTGTGTCTTCCTGTAAAGAAGCTAGAATTGCAATTGTAACATCTTAAGATTGGGGGGGATGTGTATGTTTGCCCTGGTCATGCATCATATCTATAATACAATCCATTTGTCTTTTTACTTGGTGCTAACATTGAATGAAGCATGATCTCATTGAGAGCCTCATGATCTCATTGAATCATGATCTGGGAAACTTGTCTGAGTCCCACGCAAGTCGACACGTAGTTGGCAAGGTTTAAAAACACAACGCATAAATAGTTCTCCATCAAAAGCTGTTGACAGCATCAATTTTCAGTTGCACCATCACATTTTTATACTATTCAATTGTTCTCTTCCTTTTGTTCTTAATTGCTGTCCTTCATTTACCTGCTCATCTACTAATCCCACCTTTTTGAGCCTCTTCATCCCATCATTTCCTACCTGATTTGAGAACTGGTGTTGTTGATTTTAGCTTTATAAATACATACCATTTAGGAGGATGATTCATTTCCTGTTCCGCTCAATTTCTTATCATTCAGTGTCCTTCAACATTTTAAAGGTTCTCTTTGAACTTCTGACCCTGGTAGTCAATGAGAAAGCAGCTGACTTTACTTACCTGTGACCGCAAGTGACATCTCAGTCCTAGTCTTTAATCAATTACCCAAGCTCTTGTGCATGAGTATTTGGCTTTGGAGTGAGATCTAGCTTTACTTCTCATGCAGACACTTTGGTTGAAGCACAGAGGCTTTGCCTTCTAAACTATGTATGTGCTAGTACTAGCTACACCAATTGTAAAACAACTGCATGAACTCGTAACTGAGATGAGGCCAGAAATCGTACTGAAGGTATTATAAAGTGAACATCATAAGAGGAAGTATTTGCTATCAAAGGCCATAAATTGACTTGTAAGTTTGTCCAGAGTTCTCAGGTCTAAAGTGTGTAAACGGTTCCATTCCTTCTAGAGGTTGGGTGTCCATTCGAACCAACTCTAACCTTATTGTCCTGCAAAAACGTGATTTCTACTCCACAGTTGAACCGTAATCAATACATTGGAGCAGAAGGTGCATCGGTTACTCATTAATCATAATCCATATGCATCACATCCATCGAATAAATGTGCATGCATATGTATGATATATAGGGCCTTAACTATTAGTTTCAGTTGTTTTGCAGGTTTTTTCTGGTGAATTTGCCTTTTTGGAATTCACAAGGTGTCATAAGGTAACCATCCTTTTGATGCCCATAGACCGATGGCTTTAGATTAATTTTGATTTAATTTATGTGAAATTGAATTAGATTTGTTAAAGGGGGGCTTTTATGCCATTCTATATCACAGGCTGTTATTTTGATTTAGTGCAACAATGTCTGTTGCCGAAACAAATAATCCCAAAATTTTGAAATTTCCTTAAATCCATTTGTTCTCATTGGACTGTTATTATCATGTGATATGTGCATAATGAATAACAAAGAGGACTTATATTTTCTTTAGTCATTGCCCAAGTCGATGGGGTGCTATGGAGGGCAATGTGGATTTGTTTTGTGGTTGTATTCTTTTAGTCATTTAAGGGAAAAATTGTTATTTAGGCTCCTTGGTAGCCATTTGAAATTAATTTGTTCGAATATTAGATGTTACATTTCCTTGGCTGCTCATATTGTGCCTGCAGTAGGATGCACCTGTCCCGTACATATCCATGATCCATTACAATCTGTACTCTCCTTGCCTTTGAAGAACAGAAATGGTATATTTGCACTGGTCCTTGTATAGGGTACCAACTTGGATTGGCTGTGGCTCTACAAACCCTTGGCTATGCAGCTGTACTGTCTTGGATATCCGATGTCCCAAAGATCACTTTGATCAGGTAGAAACTGCTGATCAAGGTGACTTGTCAAGCGAAGTAAATGGATTGATTGATCTCAGACATACAAGTGTTTGTGGGACAGGTACTAACTGACAGATTATTAACCTTGATGCCCATAGAAAGCCGCATGTCACTCGCCCAGATCGTGTTATCAACTATGCTATTGACTGTGTACCATTAGCAACGCATTCAGGTGGATGTAGAAGTACATGTAATATCCAAAGGCTCTAAATCAAAGTGCCAAAACTGTCTCTGAGGGGCTAATCTTTGGATGATCAACCCATTAATCTCTGGCTTTGGATTTCTAGTTGATTAAAAACTGCAGGGATTGGATGATTCTAGCGTCTAAAAGTCTACTCCAAAAATTAGCATGGAAAATAAGAAAGGGGTAACGTGTATGAAACAAAAGTAGAACATTTGTTTTAACTTAACAGGGTAACTTATGTTAAACTTTCCAAAAAGCCCAATAGCACTTTGCATTGCATTAGAGGATGGGTAAATCTAGGAGTGCCAGTCTTTTGTAACAAAAGAAGAACTAAAGGTTAACTTTGGTGCAAAATACAAAATCCATGTAAGCCTTAAGTTACCCTATTTACCCATATGCACAATGAAAGTCTCTCTCTATACATGCATGTATATTTTTACTCTCTCTCACTCTCTTCTTTCTTTCTTTTTATGGGTTATATCTTAAACACACTTTCGCTTTACCGCCCTCTCTAACTCGTTTATATAATCTATATTATCAACCTAATAGGGTGTAGTTATCAATATGGTATTATTATGATACATTCAAAAACAAGAATCCATGTCTTTCTATTTATGTTTACTTAAGAATTATTTTATGCTAATTACAGGGTGTCTTTCTAATTAAGGGATGTGTTAATTTTAGCTATTTAATGTAGGTACAAAGAGTAGGTGACATTTGATTAGCTGAAAAAAAGTAGAAAGCAGAAAAAGTTAGAGGAAATAGCAGTTAGAAACTTTGTCTCAGCCAATCAAATGTCATCTGCACTTTACACTGGCAACTCTTTGTTGAAATACCTCTCCCCTCTAATTAATATTATAATTAAAAATATTAGGTTTTATATATTGAATACATCCATTTAAAAGTAAGGAGAAAATATTTATTTGGCTCCACTGGGAGTTACGAGATTTGGGTTACATATTAAGATTGAATTTGAAATAGGAGATTTGATTCTTACTTCTCTCAAAATGATCAACTTTTTTCTATTTCTTCTTTTATTCTTTCGTTTTTAGATTTGGGTTCATCAATATCTCGCTTACTTGTTAAAATTCTTTCCTATACAAAATTCCCAAACCTTTTCTCCAAACTTTGGATGCTCAAGAATTTGCACAAAAAAATATTGTTCATATAGTTAGGTTGTAGTTAATTTCTTTTCTATGGTTACTTTGTCTATTTTGTTGCATAAAACTATTTTTTATAGTGTATGAATGATAAGATCACAAAAGTTCATGAATCTTCACTATATTAGCTACCAAGGTCTTTGCATATTTTAAACTCATAAATCTATTATATGTTAAAGTTCTTTGCATAATTTGTTATTTTCTATGATTAATTTGATTGTCGAGGTATCTGTCTCCCATCTAATCATATTTCTCAGGAAACTTCTCTCACTGTTTCACATTGCATGTCTTCTATTAGTCTTCGAGAACTCTTACAGCATATTACAATCCCTTAAGTATTGAACAGAAATTGTAGTAGTGAGTTCTGTTGTTCTGCCCACTTTTTCTAATGCTAATTCAGCAGTAAACGTATTCTAAAATTATTAAATAATTTACAAGCTTAAAATAATTTTGAATAGAGGAATGCTAAACCAATGCACTGTAAGCCCTTGCAGTCAAAGTGCTCCAACTCTTTTCATAGTAGAGTTCAACTATAGATGATTTGCCTAGTTCATCTTAATTGCTTTGACTTTGTATGTCTCGTACTCCAAAAATCATGTGGATTAGTACATTACGAGATTATATATTTCATTTGTGAATATAGACCGTTGTTTTGCAAAGTTTCTAGCCATTCATGAAAAGAAGAACTCTTTGGATTCTAATAATCCAATTTGTATAATTTTTGGACTAAGATATATCAAAAGCCAAAGCAATTAAAAGAACAAGGTAGATCATCTATAAGTGAATTTTTCATGTAAAAGTACAAGTGCTCAACTCCAAGTTCTTACAAGCACTTTGGTTTAGCATTTCTCTTTTGAGGATTGTCTAGAGAAGTGGGCATTCTTACTCACTGAGCAAGCTGATTTGTAGGTAACAATGAATTTGCATAATCATAAACCAAGCTTAAGACCCTAGAAGAGAAATACTACCTTAGGAGCAATATTGAAGGGTAGCTATGTGCTTACAAAGAAAGATAAAAATGCTATGATCATGTGCAAATTTAGTGAGGGAAAAAATGTTCCATTGGGGATGGGTCAAAATGGGTTTTTTATAGTGTGCTTCGCTTCACATTGGATTGCAAATTTTAGTGACCCTCAATGAGATAAATCAACTCATAGGGTGAGAAAGAGGCAGGGCAGCCCCTTTGCTATCCCTAATCCACGTTGTATTTGTTAGGTTTCTTAGCGGCTATAAAAGACCACTATTTACCATATGAGTTGGATTTTAGAGACAATAAGAATAGAGTAATTGAAGGGGAGCTTTGGTGCAACGGTAAAAGTTGTTGTCGTGTGATCTTGAGGTCACAGGTTAAAGGTGTGGAAACAGCCTCTTGCAAAATGCAAGGTAAGGCTGTCTACTTTAGGCCCTTGTGTTCCACCCCTTCCCCGAACCCCGCATAGGCAAGAGCTTCGTGCACCAGAGCTGCCCTTTAAGTTATCTAGCTTTATCTCTCTCATATATTAGTGGCTGAGGGGGTGGCAGCACTTTCCTTGGTCCAATTCGTTGTCGTTTCAGGTTTAGAATTGAAACCAAAGTGATTCTGAAATAGGAAATTTCATCAAGGATTTAGATGGTCACAAAGAGAGCTGCTCTCCCCCAATCAATAAAATCTGCTCTTTCTTGAAAATAAAAATAAAAAATTACTCCAACCCCTTCCTAGTCTTTTAGGCATTTACTACTTTTTATTATAGTAAGTATTTACAATGTTTTGGTCATAAGTTTGAATCGCGTCTTTCACCTTTTGTTCGGGGATTAGATTTAGAATCATCCTATCATTTGCTTGGGCAATGCCTATGCATAGAAAGCAAATGAAATAACCCTAACCCTGAACTCTTAATACAAAAAAAAGAATGAAAATATAGCAAATTTTAAATTAATTTTATGATTATATAGTTGTACTTCTTGTCTAGTTATTATATTGACCAAGAAAAAACAAAGACTAAAATTGAAAGAAATGTTGATAGAATTGTAGTCACAAAGTTCAAAATTTAAGAAAAACATTAATTTTCAGATGTGAGTTTAAGTGCCTAATCTGAAAATATCATGCAGATTTACCCACAACAGAAGGGGAGCCTTGGTGCAATGGTAAAGCTATCGTTTTGTGACCTTGAGGTCAAAGGTTCAAGGCATGAAAATAGCCTCTTATAAAAATGCAAGGTAAGGTTATGTATTATAGACACTTGTGGTCTACCCCGTCCCCGAACCCTGCATAAATGGGAGCTTCGTGTACAGAGACTGTCCTTTTTATTTACCAATAACATATGATATTATTTATCTTCTTTTTCTTTCTTTTTTTCTCTGAAAGGCAAGGTAAGAAATTTTATTACTAAGAAAACAAGTTACAACTCCGCCATCTCTCTAAGATAACCAGAACCATAAAGAGGCCCATGGGCGTATAAGCCACCATGCCCTAATCATCAAAGAAAGAGAGAATGGGAGCAAGAGAATGGAAAAAATAGAATCAATCATGGTTCATCAATAACCAGCAAAACCACTGAATAATATCTAAGAATTTGGCAAACTATTTGTAAAATTTATATAATTTAGAAGAAGATAAATATGATAGATTATAGATAAGGAAGAAAAGTTAAAGAGAGAGAGATTTTAAGATTTTTTTTATAAATAAACAAAAAAAAATAAGAATAAATAATAATAAATATAAATGACAAGGATAACTAAAATTAGGAGAAGATAAGGATGAAAAGTTAGAGACAAAGACGTTGAGGATTTGTAATAAAAAATAGAGAAATATCTTTAAAGGAAAAAAGAATAATAAAGATAAATGACAAAAGTGTCACCCGGCAATAATAGAAAGTGGAGTGAAAAACTGTATTGCATTTTTATATAATATAAGGGTTTTAAAGAATTAAGATAGAAATGACACATGATTGAAAAATAGAGGATGGATAGAGCAATTTTTTTTGTGGACCATGATCACAACCATTGATCTTGCTTCCCTGCACGCAACTTCCCCAAAAATCAAGAGCAACGAATAATCTCAGCCTATATTTCTTCCGGTAAAAAATTACTACTAATAATTCTTAAAACTAAAAAAACTAGTGGTTAGAGTTATGTATTTGTGTGACTTCCTCGTATGGGCTAACATGATAAACGGCTTAGATCTTCCAAAAAAAAGCCTAGATTGGTACTATAGAGATTTTTTTTTTTTTTTTTTTTCCTCCTTATCATTCCTCTTAGGCTTTTGGACACCCCTAATCGAACTATAAGAATTAGACGATGATGATGATGTCTCTTAGGCTTTTGATTTGTGCCCTTAAGACAAACAGGTAAAAGAAAAGCAACCATCTTATCTCATCAAAGAAATCACTCACTTATCAAAGGGTTAATATTTTCTATACAGCATTGGAAAGAGATGATCGGTGGAGATCATCCAAAGAGTGGGTCCAAACAAAACATAAGAATGAGTACACGCCCCATTTCCATGCGCAGTAGAATAGGGCGTGTGCTTTCCTCTTCTATTGAGCGCGTACACTACTGCTTCCGGTTAAAAGAACGGACCCCAAAACTTCATTCATTTACATGTCTAAAATTTCCCGTCGAATCCGACGGCCTCCGTCGTCCGATAAATTGCAGTCTCTTAGATTTTTATGTTCTCTTCCGTCAATTTGAGAGAGACTGAGAGAAAGAGGGTTTCGTGGGCGTTTCTTTTACGCAGAAGCCACCCGATTTCATTACCCTAATTCTGCTTATCTTCTCCCTCGAGCGCTTGCGGAAACCTAGATTCCGAGTTCCTGCGATCATAGATCCACCGTTGGAATCGGTGAGTCTTTTCTGTTACACGTGATATTTATCTCGTCTTCTTTCAGTTAGTAGAGTTTTCTCGGTTCATCTTGTAGATTTCTCTATACGATCTGTGAATTATCTCTTTCTGTTTGATTCGTGTTGCTCTGATTACGTATCTAGTGTCCATGGATTCTACTTGTTTTCTTATGCGGTATAAAATAATTTTGAGAGTCCCGGTAAGAGGCCGTGCACTCATGCGTGCAAAGAACTCGTGGAGCGTGACTTCTTTTGGAAGATCTAAGCCATTCATCTTGTTCGGAATGGTCTGGATAGGGACCCTACGAAATTTCAAGATGATTGGATTCTTATATGCTATTTTATGTTCCCTTGAAATCATAGCCACTGAATTTTTTTAAAGTTTTTTCAAAGATTAAAAACGAGGGGTTAGAAACATTCAAATGCATTGAAATTTCGTAGGCTCCTTATCCAAACCATGATGAACGGTTTAGATCTTCTCAAAAACTTCTTTGCACGCATGCGTGCGCCCTCTCTTAGCGGGACTCCAATTTAGGGTATCTGTTACATGAAAAATCCCTGCCTTTCCATGGATTGATGATGCAGTTGGTATGTATGATCAATTTCGAACGTTTTTCACATGAAAAAACTGTCTATTACTTTCTTGAAGCCCTAGATGTCAGTTCTGTTAGATATCTCCTCGTAGTTTGTCTCTGGTTTTGTAGTTCATCTCTTTTGCATGAAAAAACCTACCTTCTGAAGGACCGATGATTGGATTATGATTCCTTTCTTATATAGATTTTACTCGGAAACTCTAGATCCACTTCTACATGAAACATATTTTTCAAAGTTTCAACTTTTACATTTTGTAGAAATTTCTCTTTTCTTTTAAATTATTTGACTTCTCCTGAGTCTTTGGCTGTTGGTTTTCATGGATGTTAGCTTCCTCTCACCTCTGAAATCCTTGTAAAGTAAGATTATGCATGTTTTCTTTGAAGTTTGAAGAGTTTGTGTTCTAGTCATTCTCACAACAACTTCTCTACGTGCTTTTTTCCAGATGGCAACCAAGACGCCAATGACAAATGAAGCAATTGCTCAAACAGAGAAGAAAATGGACATGACTTTGGGTATGTTAAAGCTTTTTTGTCTTATACAGTAATATCATATCTCGTTCTGTTAGAGATGTGTTTGAGAGACTGCCGTGTTTCTTTTCTTTTTTCAGATGACATAATCAAGATGTCCAAGAAACCTACACCCAGGCCTAGAAGGGCAAGAGTTCCAGTAAGAATTCCTGTGTGTTTGTGTTAAAATTTTAATTATTTTGATTCCTTGTTATTGTTACTACCTCTTATTAAACATTTTTTCCTGTTAGAAAATCTTTTATTTTGATGCCATATTGTTGTTATGACCTCTTATTAAGAAATCTGTTAAACAGAATAAAAATCGGGGATTTCTTAACAATGGTGCTCCCCAAGGGAACTCCTTGAAGGTGCAGCGGTTTATGGACTCTAGGTCATCCCTGAGACAGGTATTTAGGTTAGATCCTTCTGAGATCTGCATGATGCATGACAGGGTGAACCTGTGAGAACTTTCCAATTTGATTTCCTTTCCTTTTCTTCCCATTGCTTGCTGTTTCATTTAGTCTTGAATTCTTGTTGTTGGTATCGTCAATATGAATGTTTTCTCCAGACTGTGCTTGCCCAAAGAAGGTCGAGTATCCAAGGTAATCACTTCCCATTGGGGACAGAAGCTGCCAGGAAGGCTGCTGTTGCTCCTATCCGTAACCAGGTCCCAATTCATAACAGGGCGTTCAATTGGAGCAAGCCCAGGTATTTTTTATCCCTACATTGAGTGATTTTTTTTTTATCCCTACATTGAGAGATTTATATACTGTAAAACTTCTAAATTTAATTTTAAATTACCATCATGTCCACTCGACAGGTAAATGATGGCCTCCTTTTGTCAATGATGACATATCTTCAGTACACTTCTCTTGGTATCTATGGGTCATGTTCATGGAGTCTGAGTGGTTAAATGGGGCCCACAGCTGTGGTTGATTATATGCATTCGAGATACAAAGTTGGGAATTTATTATCATGGGATATCTAGTTTCAAGCTTCAAAATTTGCAACCTTATATGAAATATCTGTTTACTACATTCTTTTGTGGTTTCATAGTTTGACTTGTGGTGAGAAGGCAGACTGTTTAAGGATGCTCACATTTCTTCACCAAATCATTCATAGTGTTGAACAGACTGGACAGTGTTTGTGAGGTTTTTTCTGAATCAGTGAGTCATGAAAGGTGGCAATCTTTGCTTGGTGCAGTCGCATCAGAACTGATATTCAGATACTGCAGGCAGTTGTTTTAACACCCCGCGAGGATGTGGATTACATTTGCTACCAAAGTGTAAAGAGAATTGACTGATGAATATGAACATATTGGGTGAACACAGCATTGTATGATGCATGATAGGAGACCTAGCATTCATTTGCTGGCAAAGTATATGGAGTATTGGAATTTTAAATCCTAAAATTATGTATGCATACTAGGATCAATTGGCATGGGTGGTGCATAACTGTGGTTTCTTTCTACACGGCCAACCTGGATAAGATGGTTTCCTTCTGAAAATTTGTTGTCGCTCATGCATTCATGCTTTTGAATATTTCAAGTTGTTTGAAACAGTTATTCATGGTGAAAGAAGCAGGTATAGATGATGTCATCTATGCTGCAGTGTTTCTATGGTGAATCTGCTATTCCAGCTTGGGCTGTCAGATGTCATCTGCTTCCTGTTGTAGTCCAGCTCTGGCTTTGTCTTGCTGCTATGATCAGCTTTTGCATTTGATAACTCATCTGGTGGATGGATGTTTTCTGTGGCGAAGTTACCTATATAATTTTCTGGGCTAAGGAGACGTGGATTAATGAAATAGGATGAGTGTTGCTTAGTAATTGCATAAAAGTCACTGGAATTCATTTACTTGTATATTCTCTACTGTAGGGATTGGTCTAAGCTTTCTGCAGTTCTTTCATTATTTGACATCCAATGCTTATGCGGTTTGGAGGAACTTCTGAATGCATTTCTTAGATATCTGGGTTCTGCCTCTCCTAGATATGAATGAGGGATTTCACAGATATAATGGCTGATACCAGAATAGTGAGGGAACAAAAAATTTGCACCTTCGTGCTTGCTGGCCTCCACGTGAACCCTAGATTGATGTGAGCTAACTGGCTGTTCATGAACAAGATAGATATGGATGGGGTTCTTCATGGCCAATATCTGGCTGGTGACTATCCTAAGTAGTCTAATCTTTCAGACAGATTGTCTCATATCAGCTTTTAGCAGTGATAGCACATCTAGCTTCTGAAGCATTTCTCCTTTCTATATCAGTGGGAAGTTCTCCCACGTATCAAGAAATCCTGCAGATATCTCTGGTTGCTAGAATTGTTTTCTGGACCTTATACTGTTAGAATTGAGGTAGAAAGGGTTGCATAAGGGGAGAACCTGCCTTTATGGAATGGGTAATTGTCTAAATTGTCACCTTGGAAGGTTCTTTGGTTCTGCTGTTCTTGAGGAGAAGAGGCTTTTCCTCATAATTCTTGTAAACAGAGTAGGTATGTGCATCTTGTATAACAGCCGAGTTACAGGAGCTCATATGGAACAGGGGCAAGCCGTTGGAGGAAGCGACCCATTCATTCCTGAGACAGCCTTCATTCTACTGTTGGTTTTCCTTAACTTTGTTAATATAGAACTAAAATTGTTTTCACAACGGTAAGCTTACTCTCAACATTGTATGGTTGATAATGAAGATAAAAGGTTCTCCTATCTGGATGGTATAGAGTTAGAAAGCTTAGTTTGTAATAATCATGGGATGATGAGTCTGATATATATATTTTCTAAATGGTGGTTGCACTCTGGTGTTGCAGGGTTGCTGCTCCACAAGTTCAGAGGAAGGCTAGTCAGCGGAATTTTGGTGGAAGGGTAAGTCATTGTTGCTTTGGGTTCAGCAAGACTCTTGTGCTTTGGTTTACAGAATTTTATAAGAGTGGAGTATCATGTGTCTCTGTGCAAACCTGTATGCCCCTGGGCAATTTGAAGGCTGTTGTTTGGACAACTTTGCATTGGTGGATCAAGCCCTTGCAGATGCTTACTGGTTAAGTTGTGCATTACAGCTCATTTATATTGCATGGGCGTTTGGGCTGTATTTGCATTTAGGAAATTAAGAAAAGGAAAAGCAATGAAAGCATGTTCATTTTTTGGTTGAGTGCAGGCTAAGATGGCTCCTAACCAGAGGCCTCAGACTCTGGATTCTTTGTTTGCGAACATGAAGGAGCAGAGGATGAGGGTCCTGTCAAATCAGCGGCCACGAGGCGGCCAGAATGTTAATAATTCTAATGCTACACGCCGAGGAAATCAGCAACAGCAACAGCGTGGAAGAGTTGGCAGATATAACGGAGCCGGTTCATATGGTGACTTCACCCGTTAATGTACACGGAATTTTGATGGCACACTTTTTCAGTGCTCAAGCTGGCATTCTTGTACGTTGAGCTGTGTAACTGGTCCAAGGACCATCCTATGGTTCTTGGTTACTTCTAGCGCAGTTGCCGATATATTCAGTACAGACCGTGCCTACTTTGTCACGTTTATTTATTGTTTAGTAGGTAAATGTGGAATAGAAGTCGGATACAGTCTTACTAGCTTCTCCCATGTAAATTGTGACTTGTCCGGAAAAGGTTTCTCATCTCTGTTGCCTGTGTTTTTTATCTTATTTGAATCCTTTGATTTTCTTGTTGTCAATGTGGGAATATTTCTATTAGAAATTTGGAGATTAGAGATTGGGAATGTCACCTAAACCAGCTCTCCATCAGAGATTAGGGAATGGCCTAAAACAGCTCTCCCATGAGGAGTTTTGGTGCACTCTAACGCGAGAAGGATTGGTGGATCGCAGCGCATCTACCCTTGAGTAGTCGGGTTTAAATTCTGACCATTAGCTGCTAGTTCCTTGGAATGGTTTGGTACCTCACTGTGACGTTGTTAATGGTGTGGTGGCGCTGAGCAGTTTCTCCTAATTCCAAATTGATCAAAGATGATGCCATCTTACTTCCTAAGCAGTTGCTATTAATTCCTGATTGATCAAATGTGACGTCTCCTTCTTCCCATGTATCATCATCATCATCGTTAAGACCTTATCCATTTCCTCTTATTAAGTGTCATCATAGGGAAATCTTGCTTCCTGAGCACTTGCTCCTGATTCCCAATTGATTAAAGATTGCCACTAATGGCTTTGCAAGCCATTTGACTTCGTCTTCCCTAGCGCTATTTGTTCTAATGCTGCCGTCCCGAGAGATAGCAGGTCTCCATTAAGTTTGGAGACTCTGGGATGTCTTTTTACAGTTTGATTCTCTTTCCTGAGTAATCAAATGTGAAACTGATTGAGGAATGGTGGACTTTAACCTTGGTATTGTTGTGCCCATGCAAGGAGGGCTTGCTTTTCTTGGGTTTGCATTTTCGACCTTTCAGTAAGGGAATTTTTTACTTCCAATGGATGAAGATGCGACAAGGCGATTGAATCGGGCTCGAGTACCTTCTAAGATTGTGGTTGCTTCTGATGAAAGGAAACAAATTGTTCACACCTACTTCTGTAGGTGGCTTCACATTAAGTGGGGTCGTTAGCTCCGGAAAATACTTTCGAGGGCCAGTTCAGGTGGAATGCGCCGAGCATGGTCTTCGGTATTTTCCGAATAAAACTCGTCAGTGTTGGTGGTGAAGGTCTAAATTCTGATAAGTCACTTCATAAGTCAAGTCTTAGCCCGCGAGTTGCCCAGCTGCAAATTTTGCTGGATTGATCTCTGTTAGATGCTTAGGCCGTCGCAGAGTAAAGTGGCTCTCATTTCAGTATGGGTGCCTCGCCGGACCCTTAGCATGCGTTCTGAGGTGGGATGTCTGAACTACCCACCATCAAGTACTTTCAACTGTCTCTTCTGCTTTCATTAGGCTTAGACGGATAATGCCTGAGAAGCCAAACCAACTGCAATTTGGCGTGCAGTTGTTTCACACTAATCAAAACTTCTAGTCACTGCTTTTTGACGGAAGGACGGTCATTCTAACCAGTGGATAAAGTAAACTGGAAATCTGTTTACTCACTAATTCAACCCATGCAAGACGTGTTCCCAATGTTAGATGGAATGTCCCATCGAAGGCGACGAATATGTCAATTGTGATGACAAGAGCCAACAAGAGTGGTTGATGGTTTGACACAGCGCATATAGATTTTGACTGAAGTTGAGGCGAGGCTTAGCGCCATTGGTCTTGAAGGCACACCTCAATGTGACGAAGGGTTGCTACGGATCGTCCAAGCAACTACGAGGGGCGATCGCCTAGGTAATATGACTTGGAGGTAGCAAGTTTACCAAAGATTCGATGGACAGGAGCCAAGGTTCATACAAAGTAGCAGCAAGTTATCATATTCACTTATTCATGACAGAGAGCTAAGTGGATGCGTACATTAGCTTTGATTGATACAGATCTAAATTAAGGTTACCAACCTTTTTCACATCATTACAGATTCATATTCTTACACAGAAAGGGCATTTATTACAACCAAGAGGTGATCCACAGACTACAGGTCTTGGGCAGTATGCTTGGAAATCCTTCTGCTTAATCTTAGGGCTTGCCCTCGTCCTCTATAACCTGCTAGTAATAGTTACTCACCTGCTGATATTTACACTTCGATGAGTTCGAACTGTCACCTTCTTCAGTCTTTGCAAATCTTCCTCGGACCCTCGGCTGGCTGTCTGCCAATGCTTTCCTGCAAGCATACTGGAACAAAGCCAGATGGGGGCATCAGTAAACTTGGAAGAAATTAATCAATCTAAATCCACAATCACTGCATATAAAATCAATTAACTAAATTAAAAGCCACCATCATTGTTATTGGAATCAGTGAGACAAAGAAATCAGAAGGTCACAACACCATTTTTGTAAGTTTACAATCAATACAGCAATTACAATGTACCTGCAGTCATATTAGAAATTTATCTATTTAAGTCAGAACAGTATAATCGATGACTGTCTAAGCGAAAGCCCATGGTGGAACAGATTGAAAAGTTTACGGAGAGTGCTCTCATTGACAGAGGCATCATCCATATCTTTTTTGCAGCAAGGATGAAAATACTGAAAATTTAACGGAATCTAGCATCTCAAGTATTCACAAGGTCGGCTCCATTATCACCAAAACAACACAATCGTAGGGTGCATTGAGTCGTATACTTGGAAAAGCGGTCTCAGATCTTTGACTACTGGAAAGTTTTCATATTCTCAGATAGTTGCAGTCTTTTGATACCTTGATTCAATGATTTCCATCTTTCTGCTTCAAGTTTTCAACACTATCTTGACAGACATATATAAACATATAGGATCTACAGCGAGATTGTTGATTTGGCTGTGTTAGCATTAAATTCCTATAAGGAAGCTTTGAAGATGAAACAAATTAAAGATAAATTAATAAGTAAAACATTAAGGAAATTAAATACAGATAATAGCAGATATAATAGTTTGCATGCATCCTCAATCATTTCAAGTGGCTATGCACATCCAGGTAATTGCCAACTACCTTTATTCGCCTGTCAAAATTCCTCTTGGACTTTTTCTTTCTATATCTGGAAAGCTTCTGCTTCCGTTCTTCGATAGTGTAATTTCCAATCGTTGAAGTCCTCTCAAAGGGAGTATGCACCACAGTTGCGTTGCCACTGCCAAGATTCTGTCAGAAAAACTCAAAGTCAATGACCTCCCACATCCTGGAAATTGCCAGACAGATCTAAACATCTCTTAGTAAGCACAGTGCTATGAATATTTTTACATTTTCAGGGTCAGCAACTACAAATTCATCAATTCTAGGTGAATAGCCAGACATCTCGGCCAACACAAAACAGTAGCTTTTTTTTTAATCTAAGTTGAGGAGTCTTTGCAAGAAAGAGAAGCTTCACCGTGCCAAAATGAAAAAAACAAGATATGTTCCTTTAAAGTCTAAATTATACTTTATTGAGACAGAGACGTCCTTCGTGAAAGACTGAAAGCTAAGCAGCCAAGCATTTTGTTGACAAAATGAAGCTGCTATCTTCAAGCTGTACACAAAATAATGGGCAAGAATTTGCAACACTGGAAAATGATATTATTTTTTTGTCAAAGAGACCAAGGCATACTAACTGCAGGCTCAATGAGCCAAGTTTATTCGAAGGTGAATCTTTGGATATCTCCAAGAATATCCTGAATCCTTTAACATTCAGGTCAACTAGAGTTGTTAAACATATGAACGTAAGAATGCAAGAAATCCTTCAATACTGACCACATAGTAGTTACGTATATTTAGGTTAATGAATATCACACGTAGACAGTTGCCAAAAAGCCAGCTATCATGATGTTTCCATGATTTTCTGCTTTCCCATTCTTTTTTCTGTTGCTCTCAACTCATTGTTTAGAACAAAATGAAGCAATTTCATCTCAGCTATCATGATAAATAAAGAAAAGACAAAAAGCAAAGAAAATTTTAAAGTTTAGAGCAACATTATTCTAACCTGAATATCTCCCTCGCTGAAAGCCCTCCTCATACTAAAAGCAGCCCCCAAATCCATCCCTTGGAAATCTAGAAAGTTTGGTTTCATTTGGCCCCTAGTGATCCACTCCATTGAGGCCAAACATCCAGAGCTAACACTTTTGGGTAGTGGCACGTCCAGAACCAGACTATCTTTCTGAGCAGATAAACTCTCCAACTGAGCGTCAGGAATCTTAACATCTGAAAGCTCAGAAAGTTGTTCTTCTACAGATGATTTAGCCAAAAGGTCTTTCCTACACTCATAGAAGACATCACTCAACAGCTGGTCACTTGATTGGAGGTCTGTTGTCTGTGCACGGATGACATCTTCACCAGTGGAGATAATGGGATCAAGCCCCAGTTGTGGCTCCTCTATGATGGATTCTGGAGCTTTGAATAGATCCCCTTCTTCTCCAAAGTCATATTCTGATATTGTGGAAGTCGGAAGGAGGTTGGTCTGCAGGGCAAGAACACCAATAAGTTCAAATCATTAGACTAGCAACACTTGAACTGATTGACTATGCCAATAACACAGACAAGAGGACTTGCTTCCCATCTCTCTCATGCTAAACAGATCAATTAAATGCAACTCCAATGTCACAGTCAGTTTTTTCACATTTTCTTCTGGTAGAAAAAAGAAGACCAACGTCTAAGTCAGTTGTCTGAATGGTTGACAACAGGTAGACTTAATATCTACGACTGTAAAGTATGCTGTAATGAAAAAGTGTATAATGAGCAACAATAAGAACACCATAGTGTGCAACTTAGAAGGTTGTAACACCTGTGTCAGTTAAAGCTGATACAGGTCTATTGTATAAAATTTTCATAACAAATAGAACCAATGCTACCGCATCTCATTTCCAAAACAATGAGAAACATATAAGTGGTGACTTGCTATCAGTTACATTCTCTGCTTTGTCATCAATAATCTATGATTCTGTAAGAATTTTTGCTGGTGGCTGCTAAACAAGAGAGTTTGCCCATTGCTGGACTGGACCTAACACTTAATATCACAAGCTAAATACTCTAAATTACAGAATCCAAGTGCATGATGAACTGATGACAGTGTAAGTAGCAACGATAAAGTGCAAAACAAAATAAAAAACCTCCCACTTCGAAGCGATAAATACTGCAAAATATGAAACAATTCAGATACACTCCTAGTGTTGCACGATATGAATACAAAGAGAGCAGTGGAGACAGGAAAGCAGAAGCTGCATGAAAGTGGAACTGCCATCAAGTAGTAGAAAATA
Source organism: Warburgia ugandensis (assembly GCA_035236585.1). Taxonomy (NCBI): domain Eukaryota; kingdom Viridiplantae; phylum Streptophyta; class Magnoliopsida; order Canellales; family Canellaceae; genus Warburgia; species Warburgia ugandensis. The sequence goes on from CP141134.1 coordinate 72,340,281, forward strand.
TACTACTCTATGACCCCAAAAGCATATTCGAATCTCAACATAGAATACTTCTTATACATCATAGTTAATTAAAAGGTAAAAAATAAGACCCAACAAAAAAAGAAATAATAATAATATAAAGAACCCACAACCAGCAATTATGGCAAAAATCCTGGTAAATTTCTAAAATTTATTAAAAATTATATTAAGAAAAGTCATAAATGATTTAGGCTTCTACTAGACAATCTACATTTCCCTTCTCTATTCCTACTTGAAAGTTTCTCCAACTAGAAAAGGCAGACTGGATGCATCTCAAACTTCCCTAAGGGGGTAGCAATTTTGGTCAAACATAAATAGCTGTAGGGGTAATTTGGTCATTTTAGATCAATCAAAATCAGTCCCCTGAGGAATTTCTCTCACATGCGCAGAGGTGAATGCTTTACCAACAGGGTTCTTCAAAAACCCTTGCGCTTACGTTAGACTGTGCCCGAAACCCTTGCAAAATGGACAAGAAAAACCCTACTTTACGCAGGGACAAAGATTTCCTGGAAGTCTTTGGAGTTGTTCTTCATTCTCATTAAATCAAATTTCTTACCAAGAAAGGATATGGAAAAGTGAAAAAAAAGAAAAAGATGGGTTTTTTTCCACTCTCCTTTTCTTTCTTTCAACTTTTTCCTTTCCCTAAAGCTAATTGAAGACTCCGATTTTCAGTTCAAGTCCAAAAACGATCCCAGTCGTTCAATTCTTCTGAAAGCAAGCACCCTCACCGTTCGATTCCGTCCACTTCAGAAAATCGATCGCTTTCCTCTTCGCTTTACTATTGACGGATCCAGAAAATGGGAAGATAAAATAAAAGGCAGGGAGAGAGTATAATTAAATAACCTCAATCTGCAAACTTTTCAAGGAATAAAAAAAAAAAAAAAAACCCAAGTATAAAATCTTTCCAAACTTCCAATTCAGAAAAATGCAAGAAGCCTAGGAACAGAGAAACAGACATGCAAAATCTAGAAAAACCCCATCTCCACTTCACTCTCTCTCTCCAACACCAACAACCAGTGACAACAAACAAGGGTTTAGGAATTTGAGAATTATCTTACCCTAGCATTTGGCGGTCTCTGGGATCTCGAGGAGAAATCCTCAAGATGGTGAACTTCTTGGGAAAAGCTCTGGAAATAGGGATAGAGAAGCCCAACTTCTGCATACATTCTCTTCCCTTTATTTCTAGAATTTTTCTGGGGCTTTTTCCTCCCTTTTTTAAGTCTCTTCTGCAGAGCAATAGCAGCAGAGGAAGAAGAGGAAATGAACATACCCTGTATGGAGACTTGCTGCCTCCTGCTTATATATGGATGCAGAGTGCAGCAGAGAATGGCTACTCGTCTCCTAATAACGCCAAACGACGAGACTTTTCAATACAATGTTGTGGGAAAATTGAAAATAAATAACCTCAATTTGGGCCACCCTTACGTCCGCACTCCCCACTCGCTGCCCATACATGCCATGTACACACAGTGGTAGATTCATGCATCCTTCAACTTCAATGCATGATCCATGTGATTGGCCTTTGTAACTTGAAGCGCCTTCTTTTTTTTCATGGGCGGCTTTGTTTTGGATAATCTAAATCGTTCATCTTATGATTTTTAACTATTGAAAGACTTTTAATAAAAAAAATCACGATAATTTGATAATTTTAAATTGCTTAAAAGTATGTTCTCCAAATCCAACTTTTTAGATGCTTTTTTAATTGCTAGATATTCAAAGCTGGAGCAATCATATGTTTAGCATTCCTCTTGTTATTATGTTTGGAGAATCGATGGTTGGATCTTGCCGTGTGAAACTAGTCGAGCTCTTTTTTCTTCAAAGTTAGAACCATAGGCACTTACTCATGCATAGCCTTGAATCTTGATTGCTTAGGTGAGAGACTCCTTATTGTGCTAGAAGGCTTGAGGAGTGGTTTTTTATTTTTGCTTGTGTGCTTTTTTTTACTGCAATAATTAACACGAGTTGGTTGCTCTTTTTTCTATTATGTTCCTTTATATTTCTATTTATATGTAATCCTTTCTTTTTCAATCAGTAGTAGGAGCAAGAAAATAACCCGTGTAGGAACAGGGACCGCAATCAATCCAAAACCTAATATTAAGTCTTGACTTTTGTCTTTCCTCGCTTTATCACCCTTTACTTTTACTTTATGGGAAGAAGAGCTCTTTACTTTACAGATAGCAGCTGGAAGTGGAGCTAGTGTAGAAAGGTTAGCGTGGATAGTTCTAATAGCAATCGGAACAGAGAGACGAGCCAGTCGACAAGAACCTACCTAGTACCTATCTACAAGTAATTCAAACAACGTTAACCCCACTTGGGTTACAAGCTCAAACTATTGAATTCAGCTGTTGGATCATGGTTCAAGGTTTGTGGCACTTCTTTATTTTTCCTTTAAAAAAAAACACATTGCCAAGGGCTGTTATTTCATATGTACATGGTTACAAGTAAAAATAATTGGTTTTCCAGTTGTTATTATTATTAAAAATAGAAAAAATGAATAAAACAAGTTTCCAAATACACTAAAGTGTCTTTAGAAACCCTGTTTGTGATGTTTTTCTCATTTCTGTTTATAGAGAATCATAAAAAATGTATTTGAAAGTTTTTGTTTCCATTTTTTGTAAGGAGAATAATTCCTGAATTATCACCTCAAAATGTAGAGAAATGAGAACTGTTTCTTAATTTCTGTTTTTAACCTTTAAAAAAACAACAGTCTAGTGCATGAAGCTCTCACATATGTAAGGATTGGGAAAGGGGTAGACAAACAGTACGCAGCCTTAACTTGTATTTTTGCAAGAAGCTATTTTCACATCTCGAACCCATGATCTTAAGGTCATGCAACGACAACTCCACCATTAAACCAAAGCTTTCCTTCTTTTAACCTCTAGAAAGAGAAATGAAAAATAATTATCAAATACAGTATTAAGAAAACTTTTACCATTTCAGAACAGCTTAATTCATATTATTATTCTAATGGATCATGAATCTTCACCTGCTGCTTTGTAAATCAACGGTTGGATTAAATTTGATCGAGAAAAATACATATCATGCATGAATGCATCAAATACTTGAGCCATTCTCATAGCATTTTTATGGGGATCATGATATTATAAATAAATAGAATGATTAGTCTAATGTCTTAAAATAACCCTAAACAGGAGACGACCTAATGATATTGACACGCAAATGTCATCATGCAAAGGAACGAATTTTATGCGGACCCACTTGGAGCACCACTTGCAGGATTGGGCCCACATTACGATAGTTCTAATGAACGTGGAGAAAGTTTCCCAATAAAACAAGATTTTCAGGTAAAACCTTGGATGATTTCATTTCATTTCATTAGTCTCGTCCTTAGGACTACATAGTCCAACGGCCAATGTGGGTCCCATCGGATGATCGATCCAGAATATCTCTGGTATCATTGAAGGGGACCAAATTAGAAGTGAAGATCGCAAAGCCTAATTATAAAAAGATCAAGTTCTAGCATCATTTGCGACGATGTTTTCCAAGAGGGATCACTAAAGGTAAGTTACCATGCTGTACCCCACTCTTCTTCCATTCATCTGATTCGTTCATCTGATCTCTACGGCTATAAATATTTGCATCTCCAAGAATAGGATGATTTTACGCTGGAAAAGCTATTTTTACGGTTGAGGGCCCCATAGCATAAAAGTGGGCCTTCATGTAGAAACTTAAGGTACGATCACGCCCTGCTGTAGCATTCCTTGGTAATGGAATGCAGACTCCACGATATTGTGGGACCACCTTTGTTTGGCTGATTCTGTGCATATCTATATATCTAGACAGCTAATTAATCCAGACGGTCATGGTAGAGGCTATTAATCTAGAGGATGATCTTGTCGGTCCAGTGGCTCAAGAAGTTGCAGCAATCAAAAGTCCCATCATTTTCTGCGTCTTTTGGGGCCCACACCCTGGCACGGTTTCAGCTTGTACTAAGGTCCAACGACCCTTCAACTAGTTCGTCATTACTTGTACGTGAAATAATCTTGTATGTGTGTGTAGTACATGCACGGTTAAAAGTACGTGCAGTACGTTTAAGCATCAAACCATGTTGATTTCTAGCCGATCTAAGCCATTTCGAACACGATGAATGGCTTAGATTAATGGAAAAGTACCACGGTGACTGACTCAAGAGTGCATAGTCCTAACCATAAAACGTATGCTCTATACACCACCCTTAGATCACAATCAAAGGGCTTCAAATCAACGGTTGCCACCGTGAGTGGGGCCGAGTGAACAGATAACTACTTAGCAGTGAGAATGCCGCGTTTGTTGCTAGAAAATCAACATTTCCACCTTGTTAAAACTCTCTCTCTTCTCTAGATCTCTCTATATTGGATTATATAAACTGTACGTGCACGTCAGGATCGACGTAAGTCTTGATCAACTGGCAAATAGAAAAATAGTGAAAAAAAAGATGAAAAAGGCCAAAAAGAAGAAGAAGAAAGTGAGAGAGTAGCTGTAAAAGAAAGAAAAGTTGGATTCTGTCTGCCAATTCGTTCCACAGTTGATTCAGATTCCCTTTCAATGTATGGAAGAGTCTATTCCCCCCTACCCCAATTCCTTCTTAATTAAACAAAGCTGTCGGCACATTATTTTTCCACTAAACGGACAAAGTATAAGGCCTGCAGGATATCATAGGAAGGTGATAAACGGCGCCCTACTTTCACTGGCTTCAGGTTTTGTAAGTCTGAAAATGGGGTGGTTAGGTAAGACCAAGGCGGATTTAAAATCATCTGCGCACAAAGGGCAGCTCCTGTGTGAAGCTCCGGCCTAGGTGTAAAGGTTTGGAAAAGGGGCGGACCACAAGGGCCTAAAGTACATAGTTTTACCTTGCATTTGTAAAAGGCTGTTTTTTGTCTTGAACCCGTGTCTTCAAAGTCACACCACAACAACTTTCTTTGCACGTTAAAGAGAAAAGGACGCATTTTACTTGCTTGTCTGGTTTAAGATTCTCGTTAGGGTTAATGAGATGGGTTAAGTTATAAAGTGTGGGAACCGTATGCTTGTACTAGTCGATCCAGCTCATAAGTCAAGGAACTTGTTCTCTAATCCAAAACAACCTGGAAAATGCCTTCTCCATCAGTCTAGATCGCGGTTTGAGCTTTGTATGGAAGTAAAAGAAGAGCCTTGGTGCAACAGTAAAATTGTTGTCGTGTCATCTAGATGTTACAGGTTCGAGACATGAAAACAGCCTTTTGTAATGTGCAAGGTAAAGCTACGAACTATTAAACCATTGTGGTGCAACCCTTTTCCTGACCTTGCATAGGCAGGAGTTTCGTGCACCGAGCTACTCTTTTACTAGGAAAGTTGAGTTTTAGTGGAGAAACTTCCATTAGGAATGCAAGTAAAACACTTGAACTAGAAAATCAATACAGTAGTCATCACCATTGTTTGGTAATTAGATAGATATGTCGTAAATCCAGGCCATCTAATTGCATGACTAGCATTCCCTTTATCTTGGGAGCTCTTATAAGATCGCGCTGCGTGTACACTCAGAGATAGAAGTACATCTGGGGCCCCTTTTTTTAATGGGCAAGATCCTACGCTACTAGCTCTAGAGGTGAAAAGGAGTGGATGAAGAGATAAAATCTTGACCACTCACATAATTAAGGTTTTTCTGATCCGAAGTTAGAGATTTTTAATTATTTTTTAAAAGTCATGTATTTATGTACAGCCTCGAATCCTGGTCACTCAAGCGAGAGAGTGACAGTGTGTCACTGCGTTAAAAGGCTTTGGTGATAGAATTGTAGTTTGTACCCGGTGTGAACACTAACTTTGCTCCTTTTGAATGGAAACCACATAATGTTCCAAAGCATCTGCATATTAGCCTGCTTCGGTAGCCACTCCGCCGCCTTACGCACACATAATCCACTGAGAAAGTCCACTTATTAGATGGTAAGCATCATTAACTTGACCGGGATTGTGGAAGGTGGCGTTGTGGTCCACCCAAAAGGCTTCTAGCTAGCTGGACGGTTCAGATTGATCGATCTCGCACGAGCCTTGTTTCGACGGTAGAGATGCTCTTACGCATCGTGATTCTCAACGTATGATTTACAAGCATATCATAGTAAGTTTATTGCTAAGCAAAAGGCTTGAACACCACCTACAGATGTTACTTAGGGTTACGTCAATTTGGTTTCAAGATTCATGGAGGAATAAGGTGGTGGCAGACAGTGAAAGCGAAGTGAATACAAGGATTAAAAAGTGAAAGCAGCCGTAGTTCAAAAGTGGAATCTAAGGAAAGAATGACATTGGAAGCTAAAAAAGACATTCTGGTGCACGAAGCTTCCGCGTAGGGTTCAGGAAAGGAGCAGAGCACAATGGTCAATGGTATGCAGTTTTACTTTGCATTTTGGAAGAAGCTGTTTTCACGCCCTGAACCCATGAACTCAATATCACAGGACAACAACTCTACCGTTGCAAGAAGTTGATCCATGTTAATTAAGGAGCTTGGAAGTGTGAAGATGCAGGACATAGACAACGTCAAATGGCTACAAACCGAAGTGCAACCACTCATCTGTTACAGCTGATCATAGATTGATAGCTGATTCTGGCCACTAGCATTGACAACGCAGTTTGAGTAGAATTTCTGTGATGAACAAGATAACTCTACTGCAATCGCCTTGCGGCTAGCTTTGGATTACAAAATACACACATTCATGCACAGCTTTGAACCTTGGTCACATGGTTGAGAGACTCGACCTTATATCACTATGCTAGAAGGCTTTTGTGCAAGATTTTTCTAATATTTCTCACAACGATTGCACTCAGATTATCGAACGTAATAGATTTTGGGTGCGTAAACTATCTGAGATGAATCCTAGACGTTTGGATCACCAATATTATGGGCCCTAGATGAACACTAAAACACCAATTATAAGGGAGTTTATGAATTTCATCTGATATATTGAACAAAATTAGGATAAATTGTGAGAAAATTCAAGAAGTGCACTTTTTGCATGTAATGTAGGCCCCATTTCTCCACCAACGATGTGCAAGATGAGAAGGTGAACTGGTGGTCCGTTTGTTCCCACGTAAAACAATGCAGAGGGGGTTGCACCATTTGACGTTCACGTCGCTTCCCGTCACTCCCACCGAGTAACTTCAGTCATACACAAGGAATACATCTTTTGGTGGTCCGCCAGTCCATCATTTGTGGCATTAAGAGGATCTAACTATCTGTAAAAGGCTGCATCACTTCATGTTAGGTCAAAATCTTTCTTCCCACCAATGAGAACTCACAGAAGTGCCACTTAGTCCTCGAGTAGAAAAAGAGTTTAGCATACGGATCGACAATCGGAACCGTTCATCTTTCGCGCCACACTGTAGATATACGATGCACCAAAAATCATCGCCGTTGGATGACATTAGCCCTCTGATCGGTTCATACGTTTTTACTCTAAGCTGCAAAACAGAGGATAAGCCGTCCGGATCATCTGATACATCTCAGGCCCACATGTGCCGACAACACATAACAGTTGGAGACAGAGACAGAGAGAGAGAATAAAAAATGGGCATATCAAGTGGGTCCCATCAATCCCACCATTGAAAGAGAGCATATGAATAACCCACCTGTTAAACGTTCGCATTATTGTTCCAAGGAATTTCAAAATTCTGCCCGTTGAGATTCTCGGAGGTAAGAGGGAAACTTTTGGTACAAGGGGATTCTGCACTAGACAACTGTACTGAAACTTTGCATCTGTGAACTCTTAGAGGATATTTAGAAAGAGAGTTGTCGTAGCGTAAAAATGTAAAATAAAGCTGCGTACCAAAGACTCTTTTTCCACTTTTTTCCAATCATTTAAGGTGCTTAGACAAGGACTATAGAGAGACAGGAGGAAAGACAAGATTAGGAGACATCGACACCAGCTGGAATACATTGTCTTTTAATGCCCACTTTCTAATCTCATTCTATATGGAATGCCTTGACTTCTCTAGGGTCCAAACAAGTCTTGGATTCTTGTCATGTGTATATATACCTAAGCTATGGTGTATAAGAGATGCAGACAAAAGTAAGTTAATACTTGTTTTTCCTTCTTCTTTTTTTATAAATAAGAATTACAAAGTAAATTGCACACACTTTCTTAAATCAAACTGCTACGCATAAGAAAAAGTGGTCATTCAAACTTGTGACTAAAAATACTCTGAGAAAGATGTCAAGTTATCTGCGATCAGATGCACTAAACATTTGATGCCAATAAAAACATAGTTACCAAGTTTAGATTTTAAAATAAGTTAGCAGGGCAAAGCCTAAAGCTCACTTTTTAAAAATCTACTAGCTGTATTTTGTCTCCGACTAGCTTTAATTAAAACACCGGTACGTAGACTAAGTAACGAAAATTATAAATTGCAAGAAACATTTGAAAAATATTAGAACAAAAGAATTACAAATATATGAAATTATTCTTTTAATTGGCTTTAAATTTGTGCTTGATTTCATAAATTTATGTTTAAATTGGCAAATCTGCATATGATTTAAAATACGTAAGAACTTTTAAATTATTAGTAAAAATTCGGGCGGTACACAAGTCGGGATTTATTTTAACTATGTCTCAAGAAAAATGAAGTTGGCCCTTGAAGTTAGGGTTATACACCTACTTTGTGGTGTATAAGAGAGAGAAAGGACGAGATGTGAACAGAAGTTGGTAGGAGCAAATGAAGTTGGGCCCATGAAGGTGGAGCTGCTGAAGCTTGTCTTACATAAATAATATGGGCTTGCATTTATTAGATGTGGGGTCGGCTAACTAATGATCTAAACCGTTCATCTAGCAAGAGATTGCCCATATAACTTCCCCTTGAACAATCTAACCCTTTGATTTTTCTTATTTTGGGGAAAAATCTCAGCCCTTTAATTAATGTCATGGGTCTCCTTGTCAGCTTCATGATTAATAATGCAAGAAAACAGATTCCCAAAGAAAACATGAGTGGCCCAAGAGCCTAACTCTATGGTGCCTGCATGCAGTACATGGGGGGTCCGGATTATAAGTGATCTCAACCTTTCATCTAAACAATTGATCGCCAATTGAACTTTTCATTGTGCGATCTTAACCCTTTGATTAGCATGCGATGTTTCAAACTTTCAGTAGAAAACAGTAGCAGCCCAAGAGGCCTGTTTCCACCTGTAACCCTACAAGAGATTATATGGTCCTTGCATGTAGTACACGTGGGGCCAAAACATTGGTTATCTCAGCCGCTTATCTTCTAGACTCGAATCTTCCACAGGTGATAGCAGATGCATCTTATAAAGTGAACGATCTCAACCCTTCAATCATCACGTCATGGTCTACTTGGCAATTTCATGACTAAAATGAAAGGGAACATGTTCCAAAAGAAAACTAAAGTAGCGCATAAGACATGGCTTGGGACCAGCAAAAAAAGTGCCTGAATTATACGATGGTGCTTTCGGCTAGTGCATGTGAGGTGAGGTTTAGAAGGTCGGTGATCTAAACCGTTCATATTGTGGGTCACATGTTAGACTAGCGGGAGCCCACTTGTCTCATTGATTGGAAGGCCTTAATCATCAGATCCATCGATTAGGAAAGATTTTGTGGGCCCCGTTTGATCCCCACTATAAATTCATGCACTTCTCAGTTGCATTGATGGGGCCCCACATGGCATTGATGGGTCTAGGGCAAACAAAGGGTGCCACTTAGGGCATCAAACACAGCTAGCTTCAAGCCCATGACATCGAAACCTAACCCATTTAGTGAGGGGAGAATTTTCGTTGCTGTCAAATCATTTGCTAGTGAAAACGATCAAATGAACCTGTGTTTCTGGGCATCTATCTGGAAATAAGACCCTTGTAGAAATTCTGGTGGGCCCAGCCCATTAATAAAGTCATCGCTGCTGAGTCAGATTAATCAGTTCCAAAAAACCTATCGCGTAATGACTGTTGGTTGCTATCGTATTACTAATTTTTCGACCGTCCAAAAATAAATAAAATAAATGGAAAAAATAAATTTCCAACTTGAATAGGACTTGCTGATTGTGAGAGAGCAGAAAAAGAGGCCCGAGTTGTCATCTGAATTTCCTATGTTTTATTTCTCATCCAATTAGTTTTCTTTTTTAGTAATTTTCCAGTTGATTTATGTGACTGGCATTATTGGCTAATTTTCTCATCTAATTTAATTTCCCTCAACTGTCTTAATTTTCATGCGCAGGGTTTGATAAGAATTTTACTTGCTAGTTTGCACCTTATACAAAACCCTCTTCCTTTTTGTACAGTCTTGGAATTGGCAGTAGCTAAGTTAGAAGGAGTGAGGCGATTCAAGTCGAAGGTTTGGAAAGGTCAAGGAGAAAGCCTAAAAGAGTGTGGATAAAAGTGGTGAAAAAATATTTAAAACTTTTAAACTAAATGAAACTATGAAACTTAATAGAGAAAAATGGATGAACAAAACTCATGCAACGGACCCCTAATTAAGAAAAGGTCTTGACGATGATGACAGTCTTGATTTTGGTGATGAAGTTAGCTGCAAGCAAACTTCATTTTAATAAAGAAATGCGTTACTTGCGCCTCAATCAGTGATGCTTTAATATCATGTTGGATTACCATTCGACCTAAAAAGTTAAGCCGATAGAAAGTGGGCCAATAATATTTATGGATCAGACAAAGCCTGCTTAAAAATAGTTTCTAGTGTCTCTTCCAAATCCTTTCATTTGTCACGTTAAAAGCTAAGTCATTTCATAGACTTGAACACAATTGACTTCCAACTAATCCCACGAGCATGAGTTTGTATTCCAGTGATTTAGAGGCTTGTGTCTTAAATCATGACTTAACCAAATAAGGCTTTCCTTGAGCTTCATCATATTCAATGTCTCTAACTTATTATTTGAAAATATTTTATCTACAGAGGTTTGATCCTAACCCTCCATCTCATGATCTTGTCGAAAATCTCGAGTCTTTTTTTTCTGTTAAGAGAAAATTTGGTTTTTACTGGGGTTGATCTATCAGAAAAGAGTTCCAATTTGACATGAGACAAATACCCATCATATTACTCGATCACCAAATTGCAAACCCAATCCCCATGTTTGTTTCCAATCCTTTTGAAGCTAATCTCAGAGGAAATTTGTGAGCAGGAGCCTCTGTTGGAAGTGAAGTAGGAGAAGTGTCTGTGACTGGGGAGAAGAAGAGATGAGAAATGGAACCGAGAAGCTTAGGTGGAGCAAAGCAAACAGTGGAATTCAATTATGAAAAGACAGGAAAATGGGACAAATTTATGAGCTTGGTTGCATTGGTTTCCTGATGTGAGCAACTTTATGTGGAAAGTAACTGCAATAAGTGAGACTTTTGTCTTGAACTTGTGGAGTTGGAGACGTGTCCGGTAGTATAGGATGGGGAAAGTGGAGGAGAGTGTTTGAAGGGAAGGTTTGTTCTGTTTGGGAAACAGTTGGCCACTTGCCCTTCCTAGTTTGGAATCCAATCCTGACACAGAGACAGAGCATACGACAAATTCTTTTCAGACTTGAATTATCAGAGGAAAGTTTTATCTCATTAGAAGAGTAAGGTCTGTAGATGCCTTAAAGGGAAATTGGGTGTTCTTCAGACAAGGCAAAACATGCTGATGCTCTTTTGTCGCAGAGAGGGAGTGGGGGAAAGAGGAAGTAGAAGACATAAAGAAGTGGCTAAATTAGAACATACATTGCAGCCAAGGTAGACTTGGATTGACTCCATTAGTTGTTAAAAAATGAAAATTTCCAATGAATTTCTCAGAACTCTCGAACAACCTCCCCCCCCCTATCTTTCTCTCTGCTTTTGTCTGTAAAGTTGGACTACTGTTGATATTGGTCATGAAGATTTGTCTAGTGATTCTAGTTCCTTGGAGAAAGGGTGACCATAATCGATATATCAAAATGAGCCCTTCCATTGCTTTGAATAAACACAAAGGGAGCCAATCTTGCTATCCACTTCCTCATTCACTACAAAGCACCCAATATTCTTCCTTAGAAGCTCTTTGGGTGCCACCTAAAATCACAATTTTATGAGATTTTGTAAAATCTCAAGAAGAGAAAATAAAAAAAAGTGGCAGCCCCGGTGCACGAAGCTCCCGCGTATGCGAGGTCCAGGGAAGGGGCGGACCACAAGGGCCTAAAGTACACAGTCTTAACTTGCATTTTGTAACTGTTTTCCAATTTGAGGTGTTTTGACATTCTTGAGAAGATTTTAAAAAATAGTGAAAAATTAGTGATATCTCGCTGAAATCATGAGTTTCTAAAAATCAGGCCCGAGCTCAATAGCATCGGCCTGTAAAAGAAAGAAAGAAAAAACAAGACAAAAATTCTCACTATTTTTTGCAAAGGAAAAATACGAGGGCTTTTCTGACATGAGGAGGCAAACCTTTTGGTCAAAGTATAAATCCTTGAGCAAAAAATCCTTCATTACTTGCCAGAAACAAAATAATTTATAGAGATTTTGGTTAATAAACAAATACTTTCTAAGATTTATTTGTAAAACAGACAAACACTGCCCAAATATGATAGAATCATGATTTACATACATGGATTATAATTTGACTTATCATAATTTTATATATTTACACCACTGTTAATAACTCATTTCAGATGCTCCAAATGTTACTTGCTTCCAGTGACCAAGCTTCTCCCAAAGTATTTTTCATTTCTTTTTTTGGTAAACAAGGCATCTGAATTAAGATAAGAAACTCATATTTTGTTTTTGGGGTAAGCCATACGCAACATAAAAAACTCCAGGAAGGATTAGAGCCACAACAAAGATCTGCAATTTCCTGAACAGAGGCGATGGTAGATTGCCACACTCGCCATGGCTGAAACAGTGAAATTGAGTGCATAAGGGAGTTTCTAGCAGTCCAAATAGACCATGCTAAATGGAACCGGCAAGGTTGAAGAGAATTCCTTGCCTACCAAATAAGTGTTATTGGTTGAAGAACTGAATGACTTGGATAGATGAGGAGAACGAAGGTGGAGGTGATCTGAAATTCACTTCACAATTCTTTTTTCTAGGGAACAAACAGAATGACAATAAAAAGTGACATAAATATTTGTTTCCTTGTGCAAAAGACATCCACAGTGTGCAAGCGTTAGGAACCTAGTGAGTAGGGAGGTCTCCCCCTGCCCTGCAGTTGTAGGAAAGTCTTGACTCAGGTTTGAGATTCGGAGGACCAAACGGATTTCCAGATATGATTGTTGGAGTCTTCCCTCTTACCCAGAGCGAAAGCTGATTTGATAGTGAATCTCCCAGTCTTTGAGGTCCCAAGAAACAGTGTTTTGCTCTAGAATGAGTAGACGAATTTGTGATGGGCGAGCTTACTATCATTCGGAGAGTCCAGCACCATCCTCGCCCCATCACATCACCAACTTTCAGATCAATATAGTGTTTGGAAGAAGGGATCATCAATCAGGTTTTTGAGCGGCTAGTTTCCCATCCAGGTATCCTTTCAATAGTCAATGTTCTTGCCTGATCCTAGAACCATACGAGTACTTAAACGGAGGAATTGTTGAACTGCAAGGCTGGATTTCCAGCCAATGGAGTCCATAGACGTTAGCTTACAATCGAAGAAAGACTATTTGGGGAGGTACTCTGCTCTACTGAAATTTGTCCTGATAGATTCCACCCCCGATGACAGTTTCCACTCAGTTTGGCTTGGAAGCCACGGTTAACTCCTGTTAGATCTCGTAGCAAGTACACCTACAAGTCTGTTCTTAAGAGCTATATAAGATTGTGTAACTAACCTCGGGATAAATCACCATGAGTCAACCCACAGTTCTCCCCTCAGTGGATGTGATCATAACGAGAACTCCCACAGCTCAACCCGTGACTCCGACCTTCAGATAATCTGACACATTCATCTTCTTCGTGCACACCACACAGAAAAACTCATGCCCTGATGTGCTCTAGCTTTTTGTTCTACAGTTGAGACCAGATGCCATAAAGCTATTAGTTTTCTCAGTTGATAAGTTATTTGAATCTTGATATTAAACTTCTAAGCTGAGGAAACTAGCTGCTAGAAGCAAGAGTTTCAGCTACTAGCCTACCTAGGAAAGGGCAAAACAGATGAATGGGTCAGATCCCCAAAGGTGGCATCTACATTTTGGGGTCACGGCATCAGTCTGGGAAGCTCAGGGCAGGATCGCATCTCTATGGGAGCAGGACAATTAAATAAATATTAAAGAGGGGCCAAAGGATAGAGCACCAGGCCTATAGGATAGCCCCAGTGCAAGAAGCTCTGGCATAATCAGGGTTTAGGAAAAGGCAAACCACAAAGGTCAATGGTACGTAACCTTACCTTGCATTTTAGAAGATACTGCTTCCACGCCTCAAACCCATGACCCCGAGGACCCACGACCATGACCCCGATGACCCACGACGACAACTCTACCATAGAGCACCAGGCCTACCAAGCTATAAATGAACAAACACTATGAGGCTATGCACCAATCTAAACTAAAAACAAAATCCTGTCATATCTCCAATGAAAACTTTTCAGTCAGTAACAAGAGGGTCATGCACCCAACCAGACCTGCTTAACGTAGTCTTCAACTAGGACCAAAAGTCGAGGTGAGAGCCTTAGCACCCAGTTTCATACATGGTAAGTTCACATTTTTCGGTCAAAGAGGCAAGCAAGGTTATATCGGACGAGTTCCGGGAAAATAATGCGGCAGACCAGAGGAAGTACAAGGTAATACAAGCACACATGTCCATCTCTTACGAGCAAAATCCACTGTTTTGCACGAAGTCGAGAGAAAAAGCACGCGACACTGCAAACGAGTATGTTTAAATTACACCAGCCCCTATACACATCTCCCAGTTTAGCCTCCTTTCCGGTGTGGCCCTGTGCAATTCTCCCTGGAGTAGAAACAAGCTTTCGACCGTTCGAGGAAGCTGCCCAAAGCGTAATTTACAGCATTTGAAAATACTATTTGCAGGAGACTTTCAGCATATGCTATATGCACCTAGGGAACAAGGTCTGGCCTACATATCCTCCAGACATTGCCCTCCTCACATTGGCTTCGAACATTTTTGGATTGTCCCTCAGAACTGCAGCGGCATCGTGGTTGAGGGGATCCTCGTGGTTAGGTTGCTGCAGATGAGAAAATTAGCAGTCAGATAGCTTGCAAACCAAGAACATTGAGTCTGAAAAACAAAGGTATTTTCATGAATAAGAATGCATTTTAAACCACCAAACAGCGAAAAAAATACACACAACATATCTTATTGCTGCAGAAAACAAAATATAAAGGGGATGTACCGTGAAAAGGTGATGCAAGCCATATATGATAGTGTTTATGCTGAGGACAGGTTTCCAATCTTCACGAAGAATGTTGAGGCAGACGTTTCCTTCCAAGTCGATGTTGGGATGATATACCTGTTAAAGAAAACATCAGAAGACTATCCTCACATGATAAATAGAAGAATCCATTTCCTTTTCAAAATTAGGAACGTACCTTTGTCTTGCACTTCACTTTTGGTGCCTCGTGAGGATAAATAGGAGGCACTTGGAAAGTGAACACAAACATACCACCTCTGAATAAATGCATAAGCACCACATTGATAAATTTCTCATCAATCAAAGTGACAGAAAAGAATGGGACAGGTAAGGTACTATCAAAAGCAGAGAAAAACATATATAACGACTATGTTGTCTGCCCATAAACACTATGCACCATAAAGATCAGACTCCAAACACTCTCATTGTCAAAAGATTTGAGTCCTAAAGATGTGCGTGTGCTGGAGAAGATCACTTACTGATAATATCCTTCATCAGGCCGAATAGTAACCTCAAAGTTCATGAGATCATCCTTGCCATTGGGAAATGCTACACTAGTTGTTTTGGGTAAGTTGAGCTCACTGATATCTAAGATCAGAAATACCAGTGTTAGAAAAAATCTTCTGAAAGTATTCTAAGAAAAAGTGGATGTGGGATGATAAAATAAAGAAACATAGCAACTTAGCAACTATGTATGACCTAATTCACATACCACTAAAATTTATTGCAAATTAAGAGATTTAGCTCAAATCAGAATGCAGAATGAATAGCACATCCCTCCAAGCAAAATTTGAAAATTAAGTCCTCAAAATCCAAACTTGAACAAGTCCAAGTGCGGCAGATAAAAAACAAAAAGCTAAACCAAGAAAGCCAGTTGAAGCTTAAATTGAGGACTCCCAAGATATTTAAAAAGAAAAAAAACCACGAAATCTTAGCTGAAGCTTTAACTCAAGAGTGCAAGACGTTAGAAACATGGTCCCGCTTCCTCCTAACATAACAAGGCTTCCTAGTATTTTCAATACGTATTAAACGCCTGATATCCATTCCCAACTTCCAAGGAGGGCGGTAATATTATCTTTAGACATACTCCCATGTCTTTGGATCATAAAACCTAGAGGACTAGATACAGAGTGGTCTTCCATTGGACTTCCATTTTAGTCACAAAAGCCCCATATTTTGCGAAGGGATTCAAAATTGACACAAGAAATGCCACAATATTATCTTTAGACATACTCCCATGTCTTTGGATCATAAAACCCAGAGGACTAGATACAGAGTGGTCCTCCATTGTACTTCCATTTTAGTCACAAAAGCCCCAGATTTTGTGAAGGGATTCAAAATTGGCACAAGAAATGCCACCATGTGGAGCATTTAATGGAAAAAACATCCGCACATTACAAATCACCCAGCAAAAAAATAAAAAAATGAAAAGTCATATTTTCATGATTCTAAATGCATGTGATCATTGTCAAGAGAGTTAAGATTGCCTCCTCATGGCTCTTAAGCATATTTTGTACAAGCATCTCAGACCCTCACTACTCTCTTGAGAAAGAACATGTTATGACAGAGGTGTGACAAAGCCCAAT
The DNA here is from genome assembly GCA_035236585.1 of Warburgia ugandensis. Taxonomy (NCBI): domain Eukaryota; kingdom Viridiplantae; phylum Streptophyta; class Magnoliopsida; order Canellales; family Canellaceae; genus Warburgia; species Warburgia ugandensis. The sequence continues at coordinate 72,357,145 of CP141134.1, forward strand.
TATATACCATTTACGTACCAATTCCATATTGGTAGGGAAGCAAATAACAAACCAATATCAAGTGCAAAACATATGACAGCCATACCAACTCCAAATCCAAAACATGTACTGAAGCAAAATGTTACACTTCCAATGCTAGAACCAACTATTTGTAACATTTATATTTTCTTGAACATAGTTCTTGGAGGTTGTAACAACAACAAAAAAAATGACCCATCTCATTTAGCTATGTTCTGCAATACCTTCAGGTAGCAGAAACATGGATGGATGAAGAACTAGAGAAACTGCTGCCGGCCGCTATTTCCACCCCATTGTGCAGAATATAAACCAAGATCATACACTCGTTTTTTCATATTTGTCACTGGTGGCATGGCAACTATTGTTAGTAGGTAATCTTCGTCTCCATCATACTTACCCTTCCAGTATTTAGTAGTACCTGTCCAGAATTGTTGATTCACCTAATATTACCAAGAACAGCATTTAAACTGCAAAAACTTACTTTCTCTACTGGATATATTCAGATTTCACCTGTACTACTCAACAACAATGTTTCCCAGGAGCTCATCTGCCAAAGTTTACAGCAATTTTTCCTAGAAGCTAATCTGCCAAAACTTTTAGTGACACAAATTTGGAGGAGGATAATATAATGGTCCCAGATATCCACTAATGGCAACTTGAAATATATATAGAATTCTTAACTATCTTACATGAATGCAATTGCTGATCTACATGCACAAGTTTGTCACAATCTAGAGTAGCATGTGAGATAATTATGTCCATGAAGATCTTTCAACCACTTGCCCAAAGGATAGACCTCATACAAGAGACTGACAACTGCACCTAATTGCACGTCAATTTGGTTTTACCACAGAAACTAATGATTTGCCTGATAATGCACATATCCAGATGAATTACATCACAATATCTTACAAACACCTACAAAGTGCTGAGAGTTAAACCATCAGGACCAATTTCTAGCAAATTTAAATGCAAAACGTATTTCCCAGAAGAATTTAAGCATAATTACAGAGTGTTCACAGATGATTGGAAGTGAAATCATAGAGCATCTGGCTTTGGAGATATTGCATGGTTTATGTATATGGGTTTGAAGCAACACAAGAAGAACAGATGTGATCCATATATATTTGATGAGTTACACCCTTGAGTTGATGGGCCACATCCAAGACAGGCCGTGCCAAAAAATTCCCATATATCAGACAATCCAAAACCCCTATGGGGTGGGTGAAGATTTTGTTATATCAAAACATTATGTCATCCACTTTACATGCCAAGCCAAAGGTTGTTAGGATCAGCCCATCAAAATCTGCATATAAGATAATTTATAGCATACGAATGGTTTGGATCACCAAAAGTTGCAACTCAACCGTGCTTCTTCTGTTCATGGAAGTCCTTGGATTAAAATCATGTAAAGACCAAACTCAAGCTGTCTACTTTGATGGGTTTGTTACTTTGATTCTTCTAGCAGCCTAATGGTGGCTATTATTCACCACAATGATGGGAACTGTCCTCAATTTCAGATAATATGCAAAAAGGGAGCTGGATGAACACTTTAAGCAGCTACACTATTGTGGCTCTTTTGTTAAATATAAAACATTTTTCAGTTTTTGATTAAGAGAAATTATAGTATACAGTTCTGTGCATCCCACCAGCAGAGTGGTAGCCAGAAGCTTAATAACATTTCTTCTTGTGATGGCAAAGTGAGTGATTCAATTTGCATCGTTCAGAGGGGATAGTAAGCTATATTTGATGCTCATGACCCCATCTGTGCAATTGTCAAACTCATTTCAAGAAAATCAAGACCTAAATAATATGTAACTCAAGATGATGTGCTTGTATGGTGAAATGTCAGAAGAAACGTGGCCACCAGACCCTTAATAGAGTTCTTCTTAAGAAGGTTGGAGTGTAATTCATTTTACATGTTTTATAGGGATCAGTATGTTTGATTTGATGGTCATGATACTCAGCGAACAGCCAAAGTGTGGAATTGCCAAAATTTATTAGAAGAAAATCACAGCGTCAATCATTTCTATCTCCAGGTTAATGTATTTACCCAATGCTGCCCAGTGCAAGTGTTATGGATCTTTGCAGAATGCCATTTGGTGTATCTAGAAGCACCACAGATGCAAGACTCGAGATACAATTCTTCTTGAGATGGCTGGTGGGGGATCCAACTTATATTTTTTTATGAGGATAAGGGTGTATGTATTTTCCTAATGTCAATACAAGTGTTTAGGACTTCCACAGAATGTCGTTTAGAGTATCTAAAAATATCATGAATGTAGGACCCTTGAAGAGATTTTTCTTCAGAGGTCTGGGAGAGGATTCTACTTGTATTTTCTAAGGGAGTAAATTGCAGTTGATTTGATGGCATCGTCCCCAGTTAGGACCTAATTGATTGATTTCCAGATTCAACCTGGATAATGTGGTTTGTCTAATTCATTTGAAGAAATAGACGGTCTCAATGATCTCTGTTTCCAGATGTATTTAGAATTCACTAAATATGATTCAACAGAAAATGTTACTGCAGAAGCAGGATAATGTATTATGGGATATAACTACATGACTTCTGCAAAATCTGACTAAGATGATTCCAGGTAGCCATAAAATGGATTTTCATAATAAGAAGAAGATAACAAAACCAGATGAACAACATGTATCTGAAGAATGAGAAACCTTATGAAGATTACAGGTCAAAATAAAAGTTAAAGAAAAGAGAAACCTTTATGAAGACGTAATTCCCCATAGCTTTGCTTCTTCACAGGTCCCTTTCCATTTGCATTCTCAGCATTTTCTCTTTGCTTCTCTTTGACTTTAAAAAGCTTAATCATTATTTCTAAGAAACAGAAAAAAGATATTAAAAGTCAAAGCATCAGAAACTTTCTCTTCCAGGAGAAAGATCATACATGCATGCAGAAAAGCGATCATACACCTATTACACTACCAATGCAGTGATGGCAGTAACAGAGTAATCAATCATGCTAAAAGTTTAGCACAAGTATAACAAAGACTGCTGAAGAAAAATAATCAAACGGAAACAAAGGATCGCTTCACTCGCTTATACTTCTGAACAAACTTAAAGCTTCTAATCAACCACATCCGAACTATCATTCAAAACATCTGCATCCTTCCCAAGATCATCAAGCCAACTCACATTATCATGATATAAGCAACTAATGGATCAAATGTGCGGCGTACTGACGGTCTACAGATGGTTTCCCAGATTCTCATTCAATTAACTTTTGGAGTCCCAAAACAAAAATGCTCCAAGTGTCAGTATTTAGTCTATCCATGCGGTGGGATTTCTTTTCTTTTTTCTTTTTGGTGGGCTGAGTTATTTGAGGCTTGTTGCACAGGCCTCTACACCCACCTTACATCCTCGATATCATTTCTCCCAAACCAAAAAACTTAGAAGAAAGGAAGACCGTCAAATATGAAATTATAATTAAACGTAGAACTGCATCAGAAATCAAGGATGGATTTTGTACAGCGATCATAGAAACTCTCAAGTGACTTGTTTCAGGTTGCAGTTTCTATTATTAGGTACAATTAGACCATTACCAGAAGTGAAGCAGAGATAAGAGAGAGGTCTCAGCATTATAGAACACCAAAATAGATAGTATTTTAAGAGGCCTCTGCGCTGGTCCTGCAACCATGATGTGACAGACGTTTTTGGTAAGTAATTCTACATTTTTCTTCAGTTGTTACGTTCTTCTCCTCTTCTACTTTGCTTGATATGCTAGGATTCTTTTCTGGGTTTGATTTAAGCTTGCAATTTTTGTTTGTAATTCTCTTCATTTTTTCCATTCTAGCTGCACAATAATTGTTTTGAAGCTATTTAATTCCCCAACAAGGTAAGTAGAATTTTCAAAAGACAAATAGATGGAATCCTCAGGCTGAGACTGGTTGTTGCTGCGCGAGTGACAGATCTCCAAGAAACTGCTTCCGAGAAAAAGGTGGGAGAGGCCAAAGCATGTGACAATTGAAGATAACGTGAACAGTTAACTTCATCCAACAACTTACAGGAACAAGGCTGTTAGGACCATTGGAAGGATTCATCGTCAACAGTACAGCTTATTTCGTATTTAGTCACTAATAGTTTAAGACCTAATGGAAATCCAATGAGAATGAACATTATGATTCATACAAGAGACATAGTCTGATTAGCCAATGTTTGTGAAGATTTTTTAACTCATTCATAATACAGTGAATGCTGCAGATTGGGGATGAACCAAGCAATGACTTCAGCAAGCTACATTTCCTTTCAGCAATCCACAGACTCCAGAAAAAGGTTTTTGACTCTGTCATTCATACCAATAATTATTTTCAAATCACAGGCACGAAAAAAATATGAAAAACCATATGACGCTTTACTCTAAATGCCTCATTCAACGGCATGACCTCCAGACCACCTTCATTCAGAACTTAACGACAACCAAATAATGATTACTTCTATTAGTATCAAAATTTTCCAATCTGGAGGAAAAAGGAGCAACACAAACACCTAGACCCTCAAACAAGAAATTGGTCAAGATACAAGAAACATTCATTCGTGTTCATCAATTTTAGTCAAATTCAACACGAAACTTTTTGTGGTCTTCAGCAGAAATCCTCTTTTCAAACTTAAAGGATTGGTTCTAGATCAGACTGCCATTATTGAAGTATGATCCTTAAGGTTTTCAATAAAATTGAAAAGTAAACAGGAGACTTACCATGAGAAAGTTTTACGGTCACACATTAAAATTTTTAAAGCCATAAAGATGGGTCCTTGGACTTGTTTTAAAACTATCACTTAATTGAACACTTTACACGTATTCCTGCCGTTCTTACATCGTTTTCTCCTTAACATAACACCACATCTCGCTCTATTTGAAACTTCATCTAGTTATGGCTTATATTTCCTGGTTGATTTGAGCTGAAAGCTTTCGCACCACACTTTTCTTCTTCTTGGCGGCAACAGCGCGATGAGATTATCCCTAGGGTTGTCTTAAGTCGAAGAATTGGTATTTAACACAGCAAATATTCACAAAATCAATCCCTTTTGTTCCTTCCTTAATGATATATGATCAAAACATAAAGATATAACTCTCCACACGCACAAAAAATACAATAAGGCACTATAAATCCACATGCACAAAAAGCCCATATCAGAACCCAAAAAACACAATATCTGAACCAAAATACAGAAAATGAGAAAATTTATACAGTACAGAGCGAAAACTCACCGAAATAAGATTACTTTTCCGGTTGTTCTTGGTCTTCTCGGAATAACTGCAAAATGGAGAATCAAATGACCAGTTGAATCAAAAGCACAAATCTACGGACGACAAAACGAATAACCCATCAAACAGGTTCAGCGCGATGTAGATTTCTCGATTCGTCCACGACCAAGATCCAGCCGGATCTACAGAGAAAGACCCAAAAACAAGAGAGACGGAGAGATATAGAAAGAGAATACCTAAAATGCTGTCGCAATTCGGTGGATTTAGCCGTAGCAACCGAGAGAATCGGGTGAGAAAAAAGGGGAAGAATCGCAGGGGAAGCTAGGGTTAGGGCGTTTGGTTCGGGAACTATTTTTTTGTGGACTTTGGGGAATTTAATCGTTCCCTAAAGTTTACTATATTTTGGCCTTTTGAGACGAAAGGAAAGGATTCCACGCAATTTCCCACGCCGGCATCAATCATAAGTGGCAATTATTGTAGGGAAAAGCAAGGCCCACTTTTATGTACTGGGCACCCACCTGTGGTTGATGTGAGCCGTTCACCTGAATTCTTCTCAATTTTGGGTATCTAGAAGCTCAAAGATCATGCTCATCGGACAATTCTTTCATCTAAATGATGTGTTTGTGTGGCTGTTGCATGTATACAAAAATTCTATCGGCTGGTGTTGGGTGATCAGAAATGCATTCATACTGATGCTACAATTGTCCAATTTAAGTGATTTTTAGGCTACTCGATATTTACTGTAACTCTAGGAAAATTTTGATTAGGAGGTTTACAACTAGTTTTCCTCGTAGTTATTCTTCAACTATGAACAATTTAGATACCTAGACCATCTAGGTTGTAGGTCTCAAAATATGAGTTGTTACCAGGATTGCGATGTGCATTTAATGCATAATGAAAAAATCAGATGAATGGTCAGGATCAGTCATGTTGGACAGAATTTGTATAAAAGCCAGCCATTGCAGTAAGGTTGGAGTAACATCCGACTAAAGCATTCCTAAATTCTTTACATGAAGGGTTTAGGTGGCTTAGTAATCCACATGCCTCAAAAATTCATTTTCACAGCAAAAAAAATGTTGGTTCCCAGTATTTTCAAACACTAATACAGGGTCTTATTTTCAAAAGCTACCTTTTATTGTATTTTTTTTAAATCTAACTTATGTTTCTATTTTATTTTTTATTTTGGTTGTGATTCAAAGCACAAAGAACACGTAAGCGTGCAAGTATCCACTAGAAATGACTTTGGTATAGGGGTAATCTAAGGAATTCTAAATAAAATAAATGGATTAGATTTTATGAAAATCCAGCCTAGAATTATAAAATGCATTGTCTGAAAATAAGACAATGCTTTAGCATTTGAAAGAACTGGATTTGAAAATTGTATAGTGCAATTGGTGAGAGACAACTAGGCATCTCTCTTGAACTATATGCTTAGTCGCAGGCTCGAGTTGCCACTTTTCTCTGCCTAGGAGATTAGATTAGGAGCAAAAGTGTGCGAGTAAGTTGCTTTATAATTGTTCTTTGCTTAAAAACAAAATTGTCCATTTTTGCTACTTTCTAAAACTTCCTTAAGTATCAAGGAAAGAGACTTCTAATTTTAAGGGATAATGCATTTACAAAAAATACTTTCCGTTTTTTATTATGATCAAAGTAGAAGATTATTCTTTTTACCAAAATATGTGGAGAGTCTTTCATTTCGGCTAACACAAAGTTGTAAAAATTTAATGAAAGCTAGAGACTGATTTGGTTTCTATGCATTTCTGCATCAACTCATAGGTTGCAAAATTTTATGAATAACTGAATTTTTTAGTAAGTCCCAACTTTTTGATCTTGTAAATTTTTTTTTGAATGATTTAGAAATTCTTACATATTTTTAATTCTAGGATAGATTTACCAAATTAAACATAAATTTATAAGAGTAAAATAATTTTAAAAAATAGTTTACTAAAATTTTAAATATTATCTATAAATATACTAAAATGCAATGGTAGAGTTGTCATAGTGTGACTTTGAGGTTACAAGTTTGAGGCATGAAAACAACCTCTTGCAAAAATACAAGATGAGGTTGCATACTATAAATCCTCGTGGTCCGCCCTTTCTCCGAACTCCACATGCGGAGGAGCTTCATGCATCAGACTATCCCTTTTTATCTATAAATCTACTATATGGTCGGAGAGCAATGCAGCCTGTTTTGATGGCAAATCATTTAAAATATCTTTGTCTTAATATATATATATATATATATATATATATATATATATAGAGAGAGAGAGAGAGAGAGAGAGAGAGAGAGAGAGAGAGAGAGAGAGAGAGAGAGAGAGAGAGTTCTTTTCTTTGATGTTTATTTTATTTTGCAAATGTTTTCTAAATTTTGTGATTTTTTTTTTCTCGTGTAACCATGCTTAGGAGGACACTACTCTAGAGTGAGCAAAAGTATATAAAAATAAGCATTCACAGAAGGGGAGCCTTGGCGCAATGGTAAAAGTTGTCATCATGTGACTTTGAGGATGCGGGTTCAAGGCGTAGAATCAGCCTCTTGCAAAATGCAAGGTAAGGCTGCCTACTGTAGGCTCTTGTGGTCCACCCCTTCCTCAAATCCCGCATAGGCGGGAGCTTCATGCGCAGGGGCTGCCCCTATTTGTGTGTTGAAATTGGCATCATAGAAGTTGTTTTGGCCATAGCCCACCCACGAGAGAACCGTCTCATAAATTGAGCTGTTTAGGTCACCGGTCAATTGTTCCGTTCATCTCCTCTTCTACTTTTGCTTATCTTGTTTGTATATCTCTCCAAATGGATAGCACAGCACAAAATCACAGGCTAGTATTAACAAATCAAGGTAAAATGCATAACAAATATATAGTGCAGTTGGTCGAAGAACACTTGACATCTCTTATGAAATTCAGTTGGTCGCAATTTCAAGTCATTGATGTCCTCTTTGGCTCGGGATTAAATTAGGGAGTTCGCATGAGAGAGAATATGTGAGTGATTTGCTTTGTAATTCTTTGTTTGTACAAAAAAGTAAAAATATAAGTCAAAGTAAAATGAGATAGACAAATATAACAAATGAATTACACAATAATAACATGGTCTAGGAAAAAGGGACAGCCTGGTGCATAAAACTCCGGCGTATGCTGCGTCCGAGGGAGGGCAAATCACAAAAGGTCTATAGTAACTTGGTCTACTAAATTGGAAACAGCCTCTTGCAAAATGTACAATTGACCCTTATGGTCTACCCCTTCCCTGCATACACCAGAGCTTTTTGCCCCAGGGCTACCTTTTTTTATACTTGAAGGCCTTGACAATCCGCAAGACTCTTTCCAGCTTGAGATTTGTAGAAGCCACATGATCTGTGGCAGCACAAAGTATGAGCAGCGCAAATGCGGGATTCACCACCGTGGGTTGGCGATTCATTGAATAAACCAGAGTAGTATTTTGCATGTTGCTACATGATAGAACCATAAACAGTCATCTTTGATGATGATGACTCAAATCTCTTTGAAATGTTCAAAATGCCTCCAATGTGAATTCACGCAAACACAAACTTCAAAAGACAGAGGACTTGAGAGAGAGAAAGAGATTCACATATGATCCTCCCCATTAAATCAAATCCTGCAATTTATCATCGATTCCACGTGAATAAGCTACTTGCTGTTGATTTATATTATGCTGAAGAACAAGGTATGTTTGTCGCTTAAAATATTAAGACACCTTCATTGTCTGCAAAACAGGATCAAGGACAAAGGGTCGGACCTAGTGTACAAAGCTCCCGTATGTGCTGGGTTTAGGGAAGGGGTGGACTGTAAGGGTCAATTGTACGCAGCTTTACCTTGCATTTTGCAAGAGACTGTTTTCACGCCTTAAACCCGTGACCTCAAAGTCACACGACAACAACTCTACCGTTGCGCTCAGGATCAAGGACAGTAGTCAAAATAATATTTAAGACAGTACCTTCACATGGCAATCCCAATGTGCTACTGCACTAAACAAGCAGCCTCTACATAATATACATTTCCCCCAACCAATGCAGCCACAAAGCCATCCGCCTCAGATAATATGCTAGCAAATTTCAAGGCATTGAAGAGATACGAAAAATGCTCGTCGAACAATCCAACCATCTGCAGCGAAAAATACTTGAAGTATTTGTGCTCAAAGAATTTGAAATATGAACATCACTTACTGAGGAGGATGCATTTGGAAGGATGGAGGATCAACTGACTTCTTGGACCCCCTAATACGCAATAGTATTTCCAATACAATCACTGTAATGAGGATGACAGCAAGGTTAAACCCGTAACCTGCTTTCCATCCATTTCCTGCACCTCCTACTTTAATGCCAAGCACAATGTTCACAGCTGCAAGGAAGAGGGCGAGTCTCCCTACCCAGTGGTGATACCAATTCCAGTATTTGCGTATCTTGGAGTCCTTCTGAGGCCCTAGGAAAAAGGCAATTACCTGATGCATTGGCAGAAAATAGCGTGAATATAATTGAAGAATCTAAATGTGATAAAATCTCAGAAAAATATAAGAAAATAAATTTGATTAAAAGCAAGGAAAGATATCGAAGCATGCTCGGACAGAACAAACATGCAACACATCCCATAAGTGATGACAAAGGCACAGGGGAAAATAAATTCTAAGATTAACTTTGGGTTGAAAGGATCAAATAACCAGCAAGTGGCAATTTGAGAACATTCACCAACACAAAATATGAAACATCCAGAAAAATATAACCAGACAATTCAAGTTAGGAAAATAGAACTCGGTTAGTAAACCATCTCAACTAAACTATTTTTGTGTTCTATAACTTCATCTCATACATAATGGTGTAAACATTCCAACTGCTTTGTTGTTCTCTGAAAGCCCACCTCGCCATTGTTTATACTGGTAGAGAGATAGATGGAGAGGTTGAAAGGGTTCTTAGGTCTGATTGTTCTTTGAAAAAGTGAGGACAAGCTCCAAAAGCCTGATGTCGGGGTTAGTGCACAGGGAATGGTTTTGTTCATTCTAAGATTATGTTATATTCCTTTATGGAAATTATCAGTTTGCAAGCTGGGAGAGAGTTGTGTCTCCTATGGTGGTGTCGGCTAGTGAACAGGTACAGGTTTTGGTACCAGAAAAGACATGGCAATGCAGCAGGATGCATCAATAAAGCTGAAACTCGATTTTTTGAGGGAAGGGAAAACAGAGGGTTGAGAGGTATGAGGAAACCAAAAACTCTCTCCAACTCAAATTTTCAATTACTTTTACTTGAAATGTCAGATGGGCAGCTTGGGGCAACAGTAAAAGTTGTCGTCATGTGTAACAGCCCTAGGGCCCATACCCTTCAATGATATTGTCCATGCCGGAGTGCTCATACACCCCGCACAGTTTTTGTTCTTCCCCAATTGCCCAGGGAAAAGGCCTCGTTATAAGGGAAGTCCTTATCACTCTTATCAAGAGCCCAGTAACTTTCTCCCTAGTGATGAGGGACTAACTCTCAGTCCCTCACTTTGCCTAGAAGCCTACTAGCCCTCTTGACCCGCTCTCATCGGCCAAGGCTTCACAATCTCTCCCCCTTAGGAGACACGCGTCCCCGCGTGTCTTACCACATGCAAGCGCCCGCGTGCGGCTAGCCACCCACAGCGGGTCGGGGTCTGGCTCTAATACCACTTATAACAACCTGAGGGCCCACACCCTGCAAATATATTATCCGTGCCGGAGTGCCCATACACCCCGCACGGTTTTTGTTCTTCCCCAGTTGCTCAGGGAAAAGGCCTCGTTGCAAGGGAAGTCCTCATCACTCTTATCAAGAGCCCAGTAACTTTCCCCCTAGCAACGTGGGACTAACTCTCAGTCTCTCACATTGCCTAGAAGCCTGCCAACCCTCTTGGCCCGCCCTCATCAGCCAAGACTTCACATCATGTGACCTTAAGGTCCAGGTTCAAGGCGTGGAAACAGTCTCTTGTAAAAATATAAGGTAAGGCTGCTTACTATAGGCCCTTGTGGTCCGGCCCTTCCCTGGACTCTGCATAGGAGGGAGCTTCGTGCACCGGGGCTGCCCTCTTTTTACTTGAAATAGCTAAAGGCATGAATCAGTAAACAAGAAGGAAAGAGAAAAGAAAGCTAACTCAGATTCCATTCAAAATTCAAAACTGATTGCAATACATGTTTACCACCTCTTTATAAATTCCTAAGCTTCTGCTCCAAGACATAAAACTTCTACTCCAGGTAAAAACCAAGTACACTACTTCTAATTTCATGTGAGGAAACTTCTTAATGAAAACAGTAAACTATTAACAAGTATTAATAAAGAAAAAAAAAAATTCCTAGAAATGAAGTCTAATCTAAACATGAACTCCTAAAAGAAATCTTCTGAAAATCACTCTTCAATAGAAACTTCTAATACTCCCAAACTTCTAAAATCTTTTTGTTATTTTTCACGTTAGCTTCAGGAGAAAGCTCCTACACAGAGATTCTTATCTGACACAAGAACCTTTCTCTTCAAAGGTTCTAGGAATTGGTGGTCCAAGACCTCTAGAAGAAACAAAGACAGATCATACGGAAGGAAGCCAAAGCAAATGGAATTTCAAACTAGAGTCCACCAGTCCTTCACCATAATAATTGAAATTTGACAGTCACCCTGTAAGCAACCTGCACCATTCTGGAATTGGCAAACTGCTTTAAGATGGCAAAGGTGAAGTCATGAAATGTACTTGAGCCTTAAATTTGGATTCTAGTGGAAATAAGGTGCAAGGAGTACGTAACATTAATACCTGTGTCTTTCTCTTTTCCTTTTTTTGGTTTAGATCCTTTTGCAGAAATTGCCACCCTTTTTCTATCCAAAAGTAAATGTTTCAGAGATAGCCATGAATTGAGCATGCCAAGATTCAAGTGGTAAACAGCAAACAAGGAAGAGAATGTGTCTAACTGGAATCAGTTTATGTTAACTATGGGTACCTACCTAGATTACCTTTCAAAAGAAAAGGAAAAAAGAAGAAAAGAAACTATCTGATGGGTACCTAGCATGTTGGTTATGTGTGTTCTTCCGCAACCAAAAGGTTGTAGCTCAAGTCTCATCATCCACCAACTTTAATAGAGAGAGAGAGAGAGAATAAGAAAAATTTCTTATTGGAAGATTGCAAGGTGGGGATGGAGTGGATTTGAACCTGCATTCCCAGTTAGGAAACTGTGCACTTTACCAACAAGATAGTGCTTGTTGCTCTAGATAAAAGGCAGCCTCGGTGCTTGAAGCTCCCACATACGCGGGGTCCAGGATAAGGGTGAACCACAAGGTTCAATAATACATAGCCTTACCTTATATTTTGCAAGAGACTGTTTCCATGCCTTGAACCCGTATCTTCAAAGTCACATTACAACAACTCTACCGTTGTGCCAAGGCTCCACTTCGCTTGTTGCTCTAGATAAGAATATTAATCTAAACCTGCTAAGATATAACATATATAAGACTAAGCATACAGTAGAAAGGTTTATTGACATTACAAATGAAAATGATATACTCCATCTCCATATTGATTTAGCTCACATACAAATTAGTAAATTCTTCGGGTTCAAGGCATCGTGTGACCTTGAGGTCAAGGGTTTAAGGTGCGAAAACAGCCTCTTATAAAAATACAAGGTAAGACTGCCTATAGACCCTTATTCGTGTTTTGTTTGATTCTCCCAAGATTGTTGCATACATTGATTGAGGGAAACATGTTTTCCTGCTCTGTGTTGATGTTTTTGCTGGGTCTTTGTGAAAATAGCTTCTTTGTTGAGGAATGGTTTGGAGGGAGAGACAAAGAAAGATAAGGGATTGAACAAAGGATGATCATCGATCCATCTCGCCGGAGCACTCGCCATCCCCACATATTCCGACAACCTGTACAATTGATTGGTTTCTCTGTCTTATGATCGATGGAGAAAAAGAAGCTGCTTCGATTAATCTTTTGTAAAAAAATGACATTGACGTCAATATAAAGGAGCTTTTTTCAAAGTTCTCTGATTCCACGTTTCATTTAATTTTGCCAACCTTTTAAAGTGGGTTCACATGGGACCCACTTGTCAGTTTTTAACAGAAAATTAAATGCAGAGACGAAATTGAATCCCTATGGAGAGTAGATTACCGACCGACAGGTGCCTAAATTTCTATGCATAACAGCAAGTAGGAAGCATCACTCAAACTAAAATATGCAAGACTACAGCAAAATATTCGAAGGAAAAAAATCTGTAATTGTTACCAATGATGGTTTTTTTCTTTTCTTTTTTTAACTTACAATTTTTAAATTTTTTTCTTCAAATCCAAAAATTGCAACGAATGCATAAATTGACTACTCCAAAAACATTACACATGGGAGTTTGGTTGATCTTCTGGGGAGGCATAGCATATTGTGGCGATAGTACCTGTTTTACTATGGTTAAGTATTCGTTTATTTTATATATAAGATATAGGCAATGAAATTGTTCAATAGCTATCTTGGTTATATGTCATGTTTTTTTGTAATATAATTTATAATTTTATATAATTCTAAAAAATACCATCAATGTCTAAGTAAATTGCTATCGGAAAAAAGTATGCCAATCCCAATAAAAAAATATACTAGGTAAATTAGTAGTTGTTGATGTTGCAAAATTTGGTCAAAACTCCATATAGTTGTAGGTTTCAGTTTTTACAGATTTTTGGCGTTTTAACTTCCATGTTAGCGGTTACAATGCTAAAACTACACCAAAACCTAGGATATGGATGTTGAACATAAGTTTGGTGTAAAATTAGAGATTTCTAGTGAGATATGATATCCACCAATAAACCTGGATTTTTAGAGAGAGAAAGAGAATAGAATGTTTATAATTGAAAACCAAAGCAGAAAATTCGAGACATCACACCATCCCCATGCATCATTTTGCATCTTAGACATTTACTCTTATGCATTATTTTTATCCAACAGTCACTACCATAAATTTGAGCAATTTAACACCCTATATCGAATGTAAGATGAAGTTTGCAAAATTTGTGGGGCCAAATCACATGTATGATATGTTTGATGTAAATCACATCCTTATGAATAAGGGATGATTCAATCCTTGATTGAGCATATTGGATCTCCACATAATCGTATCGGATACTTTACCATTCTTTTATACATCATCACTATATAGATTGCAAAGAAGGGGAGCTTTGGTGCAACAGTAAAAGTTGTTGTCGTGTGACCTTGAGGTCATGGGTTTAAGGCGTGAAAATAGCCTTTTGCAAAATGCAAGGTAAGGCCGTGTAGTTTAGGCCCTTGTGGTCCGCCCCTTCCTCAGACTCTGCATAGGTGAGAGCTTTGTGCACTAGGGCTGCCCACTATATAGATTGCAACATGGAGGGTGGATGGTCACTCTTTTAATTTCCTCATTAACGAGGAAAATGAAAGATGTTCTTAAGCTAATTTCCACCATTCACAACACATAATAAGTGAGTGGTCTTGGCCTACAACAATTACACCTCCTCAATTATGTCCAAAAAGGTGATGCAGGATAAAACCAACTCCTTAGTCTTTGGGCATGACTTATTTTATTAATGATCCAGAAGGAAAAAAGATAAGAGATCCCAAATGGAAAAACTTTATTCACATTAGTACTTAATTTTATTTATTTTACATGGGCAAACATTAATTCTACAGGTTATTTGGTTGTTTTTATAAAGAAAAAGTATGGTTTGACCTCTCCGACTACCACTACTTTCGAAATAGCCTCCTCCAACAAAACATTGTGATAAGTAATTGTAATGACCCGAGGACCTCATACACAACCATATTGTCTGCTTTGGAGACTGAGGCCCATAACACCCAGCTCTCACCCGGTTTTGTTCTTCCCCATGGGAGAAAAGGCCTGGTTGTATGGAAAGTCCTCCGGACCTTTATCAACAACCTAGTTACTTTTCCCTTAGCGATGTGGGACTAACTCTCAATCCATCCCCACCTTCATCCCCTTAGACCATCTTGGGCTATTACCTCAGACTATCTTGGGGCTTCCCCTTCAAGCCATCTTGGTGTACTCTCAGGCTATCTTGGCAGACAGCAATGGGTTCACCTTACTTGTAACAGCCCGAGGGCCTACACCTTGCAATGAGATTGTCCATGTCAGCAGACTGTGGCCCATATTACCCGGCTCACCCATGGTTCGTAAGGGAAAAAGCCTCGTTGTAAGAGAAGTCCTCGATACTATTATTAATATCCCAGTAACTTTCCCCTAGCAATGTGGGACTAACTCTCAATCCCTCACCTTGCCTAGAAGCCTGCCAACTTAGAAGTCTGTCAGCCCTCTTGGCTCACCCTCATTAGCCCGCCCTCATTGACCAAGGCTTCACAACCTTTCCCCCTTAGGAGACACACATTCCCGCGTGTCTTACCACACGCAAGCGCCCGCGTGCAGCTAGCCACCCACACCGGGTCAGGGTTTGGCTCTGATATCACTTGTAACAGCCTGATGGCCCACACCTTGCAATGATATTGTCCGTGTTAGCAGACTAGGGCCCATATCACCCAGCCTACCCATGGTTTTTGTTCTTTCCCCCATAGGGAAAAAAGCCTCGTTACAAGAGAAGTCCTCAGTACTATTATCAACAGGCTAGTAACTTTTCCCTAGCGATGTGGGACTAACTCGCAGTCCCTCACCTTGCCTACAAGCTTGCTAGCCCTCTTGGCCTGCCCTCATCGGCCAAGGCTTCACAGTAATAGGCCCAAAAATACTAAGTGGGTTCAATTTCGTCCATCCATCTAATTTTTTGTCAAATGTAGTCGTGGAGCCAACAAGTGGGTTCCCATGTGGGACCCACTTTATTCTCATGTTAGCTTAAATCTAGCTCCTGCTTGTGTTTTTTCTTGGATGGCAAGAAACTAAAATGGTGCCAAGGCAAGCATGAACATTGTCATGAAGAAGAAGCAATTAGTACAAACAAGTTGATTAGTTGATTTGAAGGGAACCTTGGTACAATGGTAAAAGTTATCGTCATGTGATCTTGAGGTCACGGGTTTAAGGCGTGGAATTAGCCTCTTGCAAAATACAAGATAAGGTTGTCTACTATAGACCCTTGTGGTTCACTCCTTCTTGGATCCCCTATAGGTTGATGGTAAATTTGTCAATACGTTGAAGAAAAAACATAGTAAACAAATAATGAATGACTTTGGGAGACCTTTTGTATGCATTGTTGGGAAAATATCGGATGTGGAAATCGACAACTTAGATGCGCTGTTATTGCTTTTTCTTCTTCTTCTCGTCTAATTCATTCAAAGACTCAACCCACTGGGAAAAGGCGAAGTCAATTTGTCCCTGTATATCCTCTCACTTCACCGCCATGAGAAGATAAATGTCACTAAAAGAAGATGAAATCCAATCTGATTTTTTTGGGTTTCGTCTTTTACCTGGGTCTTCTTCTTTTTCTTTCTTTTAATATTTGCTATAGGTTAGAGAAGGGGGAGTCTTGGTGTAATTGTAAAGTTGTCGTTGTGTGACTTTAAGGTCACGGATTCCAGATGTGAAAGTAATCTCTTGTAAAAATGCAAGATAAGATCACGCTGGTGCACTCGCCATCCCCTCATATTCTGACAACCTATACAATTGATTGGTTTCTCGGTCTTATGATCGATAGAGAAAGAAGAAGCTGCTTTGATTAATCTTTTGTAAAAAAATGACATTGACATCAACATAAAGGAGCTTTTTTCAAAGTTCTTTGATTCCATGTTTCATTTAATTTTGCCAACCTTTTTAATCTAACATGATAATAAAGTGGTTCACATGGGACCCACTTGTCAGTTTTTGGCAGAAAATTATATGGAGAGACGAAATTGAATTCCTATGTGAGTAGGTGCCTAAATTTCTATCATAGGTATATATAATAACAAGCACGAAGCAGTACTCAATCTAAAATATACAAGAATAGAGCAAAATATTTGGAGGAAAATTTTTTGTAATTGTTAGCAAAGTTGCTTTTTTTTTTTTAAAAATTTTCTTTTTAATGTTATGATTTTTTAAAATTTTCTTCAAATCCAAAAATTGTAATGAATGCATAAATTGAATACTTTGAAAACGTTGCACATGAGAATTGGCTGATCCTCTAGGGAGGCATAACACATTGTGGCGATGGTACCTGTTCTACTGTGGTTGAATATTTAGTCATTGTATATATAAGATATAGACAATGAAATTGTTCAATAGCTGTCTCAGTTATATGCCATCGAAAGACTATAATTATGAAGCCACGGTACTCATTAGTGAATATCAAGTAAGATGGTCAACCACGCATTTTTGTAATATAATTTAGAATTTTATATAATTCTAAAAATTGCCATCAATATCTAAGTAAATAGCTACCGGAAAAAAGTATGCCAATCCCATTAAAAAAATGTACTACATAAATTAGAATAACAGCGTAGTGTTCGTGTAGTTTCACCCACTCCTAAATGATGGCCCTACACCCATTGATCATCTAATTTCTGTGCTTCCAATACCTTATATGCCAAATATTAAAGTGTTTGGATGACTATAATATTTGAAAATTCTACTTCTTATCGGTCATAGTAGTTAATAGATCATTTTTTCTAATTAAAAAGCACAATTTCTTGGATGCTTGGCTCATCCAATCCTCACCATTTTTTGGGCATTAGTCATCTAAATTTGAATTCTTCAATTGAATAAATCTGATCTGCTAGAAGTGGAGCCTTCGTGTAAAAGTCTGATCAACTAGAAGTGGAAGCTTGGTGCAATGTGACCTTGAAGTCAAAGATTTAAGACATGAAAATAACTTTTTGCAAAAATACAAATAAAGCTGCTTATTGTAAACCCTTGCGGTCCGCTCTTTTAACTAGAAGTCTAGCCCACCATTCAAAAACTAATAGTTTACAGTGTCACACCCTAAGCATCATTTCTCTTGGGTAAATCTCCGTATGGAATTTCATATTTTGCCGGAGAAAACTTTCAATGCATCTAGATTAGGAGCATGAGATGGACGATCCGATTCATTGATCGAAGCCTAGAAGGGCCCCATCAAATGTGGTCACTGTACGGCGCACATATCGCGGTCAGTTCAGCATCCCTTAATCGGGAGAAACGGACCATCGGGCTCCACCATTACTCCTTTTTTCCTCCACGCTTCCTTCTTCCCCAACCACTGACCTGTCCAACCTTATTCTCCGGCAATTCTACCGTGGCATCCAGCTTCGTCTCCCGCAGATCTAGGGGGCCGGCTTCGTCTGCGGTGGATCTGCGGATAAGGTATCTCCCTCTCTCCCTCTGTGTGTGTGTTCTCCAACATATCCGGCCGGCCAGCCCCTGTTGCCGGATCTGTGTATCTTCTTTCTCCCTCTCTTTCTTCACTTCTGCCTCTGTAGACCTTGATCTGCCCCCTGCCCTCTTGGCCTAGATCCGAGCCCATGCCTCGCTGGGTATATATCTGGCTTGATGTAAGCGGGTCTTCTTCTCATTCTCGTTTCCACTCAATTTGCATCTATTCATTTCAATTCTGTCTGATTATAATTCTAGTTTTCATTTGAATCCCATCCAAGCTCAAACTCCACTTCAACCACATGGGTACCATGAATTCATCTGCTTGGACAAGTTGGGGGTTCATATAACCAGATATTGACATATCAAATTCGCTACATGTGTCTAAGGTTTGGCAATTTTGAGATATTCATCGCATGTAATTGATGAGATATCTTTGATCTAGTTCTAGTTCTCAATCTGTCTGTTGTACACGATTTCATAATTAGAAAGGATTGGAACTACAGTGGACTTACCTTTGGTTGCATGTTTATAGAAGTTGACGATGGGATGTTATGGTCTCTTATAGACAGTGCCTTTCTATGTGGCCCGGTAGGGTATACTCCACTAACAATATCCTCAATATGAACCTAAGTTTTACGTCAATAGCAGATGCTGTACATGGTTTTTCTTATGCATTTTTTTTAATGAGTTATGTGAGTGATACTGGCTATTGATCTTGGGGCCATCACAGTGAGAAGCTTGCAGTTGTTTTTGGGGTGCTACCAAATCATGTAATACTGGCTAGGATAAGATAGTTATGTTTTGACCCTATAAGTACTTTAGCCCATTTCAACTGACGGGTGAATTTTTGGGAGGAGATAATTCATTATGAAGAGTGAATTAACTAAACTAACAAAGGGTAATGATGTTGATTGTAGCCTACCTTGATTTTGGGCTTTCAAATGGATGCGAAGATTGCTTCCTTCAATGGAGAGTTTGATCAAGAAATAGCCATGCTATGAAACAAATGAAGTTGAGGATAGGAAGATAAAAGGTTGAGAAAGTTATATGGATTGAAACTCTTCAAGATTTATGAGAAGAAAGGGTGCATGAGTGTGGCATGGTGGCACAAGAGTTGGTCTCAATCGTGCAGGTCACGAGTTTGTACCCTCAAGGGTGTATGTGAGTTTGTATCTAACAATGTCACGGTTCAAAAGAAAATCTTATGAGAAGAAATTAAAATCTTCTGCTCTCTCCATGTCCTTGGTGTCTTCGTCTTCTCACTTATTCAGCATGCTAGTTTCAGCCCTAGTGCGAAGAGCAAATTGTAGCCATATTTTTGGTTTCTTGATCAGTTATGAGGTCTTTCCTATAGATGTTTTTACTCCTTTTGCCATTTTATCATTATACTTGGAAAAAGTATGTTAGCCATTTATCTTGCAGATACGAGTATGGTGCAGAGTCTTGATCTTCCAATCAATTCCTATTTGTAATATATTTTTGTATGTTCCACTATCACCAAAAGAACGTATTTCAATCTGCTTTGATAGATGTTTGGTCTCTCTTCCTTGCCTCTTACATAAAATCATTTTCATGAGTGTGCTATCTGTTTTGCTATTATTAATATGACTCGTTAGCAGGAATATTCCAACTTTTTCGTTATAGATCAGCTCTCCGCTTACCTATCATACAATGCATTTGGAACACTACTAATTCTTTATTTCTATAGGTCACACTGGGGTACTGAAGTTGGTTCCAAGGTGAGGATCAACAAGGCTGTCAGGACTTGGAGTAGATTGTGGGAGCTGGGATATCATTGCATCTGCTAACCAGAGCTAGAGCTAGTATCTCAAGTGAGAATTTATGGTTTATGTTGCTTCAATCTTACCAAATCTGCAATGCCACTTTGTGCTCAACTAAATGATTTTCTTTTATTCTTTATATGCTAAACGTGTAGCATTTGTTATCCAGGGGCAGGTGGTGGTTGGTAGCTTTAGTATATTTATTATTTGATATTTCCAAGGCTGCGGAGTAAATATGGTGAAGCTGACGATGATAGCTCGAGTTACTGATGGCCTTCCACTTGCAGAAGGCCTGGATGACGGACGTGATCAGAAGGGTGCCGAATTCTACAAGCAGCAGGCAAAGATGTTATTCAAGAATCTGTCAAAGGGTCATAATGAAGCTTCAAGAATGTCAATTGAAACTGGTCCTTACGTATTCCAGTATCCTTTGGTTTGTGCTATGTGATGCTTCATGTTATTCAATGAACAACATAATGTGTGAATTTTGGTCCTGTCCATGTTGATCTCAATCTCTACATACTTAGTGAAGTGTCAGCATATAGAATTTCATGATGCAGAATCCGTTAATATATACTGGAAGTTGATTTATTTGTATATAGCTTTCTCCAGACAACATTTCCTAAATAATTAGAAGATGTGCCTCCCTGAAGATGGAAACCAGTTACTCCAGCCAAGTAATGTGTAACTGGTACTGCTGAATGTTTATTGTCAGTTTGTAGAGAAGTGAATCAGTTTAAGGTTGTTACTCTTGCTGCAAACTTGCTTCTACAAGACTGAAACCAGAAGCATAATTTACGCTGAGATTGGATGTTTTAAATCTGTTAAGACACACATGCCACTGATCTAGAAGGTAGAATTGTCAAATTGGGTAATGAGAGATATGACTGGTCTTTTCTCCATTGCATACTCTTCTGTTTGCACATGCGCGCACTCGCACACACATATAATGCTTTAATACTTGTATGTGGAACTTTTCCTGTTAAGGACATTTAATTGGGCGTAGTTGCTTAACTCAAATAAACAGCTATATTATTGAAGGTCGTGTCTGCTATCTAACTATGTGCGATCGCTCCTATCCAAAGAAACTTGCTTTCCAATATCTAGAAGACCTCAAAAATGAATTTGAAAGAGTCAATGGAAGTCAAATTGAAACTGCTGCAAGACCCTATGCATTTATCAAATTCGGTATGTCTTTCATCATATTTTTTTATACTTTCAAATTGTACTATCATATTATTATATTGTTGGTTTTATTGTTTGCTGTTTTTCATTTACCCTTGCTTTTTGTTTCTAAAGATACATTCATACAGAAGACCAAAAAATTGTACTTGGATACCCGTACTCAAAGGAACCTTGCGAAGTTGAACGACGAACTTTATGAAGTTCATCAAATAATGACTTGCAATGTTCAAGAAGTTCTTGGTGTGGGTGAAAAACTAGATCGTATGTTTTCCTGAAGCCCTTTTCTCAGCCTTTAATTTTTGGTTTATGCATTGAGTGAATTGTTTCATTGAATAAGATTACTGAATTTGTAGCTTTTTTCATATATATTAGGATACGACTGGCATGCTATCTGTTGGTTGCAGAAACCAGGAATCAAACATGGGAATCCTAAAACCAAATGTTTTGACACCTTCAACAGAGATACATATTAAATATTGTTTGTAAAGGTCATAAACTAAGCAGTTATAGATTATCTTGTAGATTAAAGCCTAACTATTTGTGATCCAGGTCAAACTGGACCAGAAAAGAAATTATAATCAAATAAGTTTATAGATGTCAATAAATTTTTGGTAATACAGACAGCAACGGGAGGGTGTCTGTCTGCAATTTTGTTGGAAACTACATCATTCCATGCTCTCACATGTCTGTCTGCGATTTTGTTGGAAACTATATCATTCCATGCTCTCACATGTTCTCCATTGACTGCTCTCCTACTTCGGTTGGACCATGTGCAAAGTGATCCATGTTGTGTATTTACGGATTATAATCTATCGATTATAGAAACTGTTTTCTTTGTTTTAGAAAAATGCAGCTTGCCAGATTTCCATAATTAGGGCTGTTTGTAAATATTCTTCCCATTACTTCTTTTTATCTTCATTCTTAACATCTTGCTTTCTCATTTTGCACTTTGCAGAGGTCAGTCAATTGTCAAGCCGGTTGACATCTGAGTCTCGCATCTATGCTGACAAGGCAAAGGATCTAAATCGGCAGGTCAGCCTTGCTTTGTTATCATGGGAATCATATAGCTGTGACTGCTAATCTTGTTCTTATTTTATTTATGTTCTTAAACATGTTGCTTTGATTGCTGTGCATTTCCTATCCTATTTCTTCTATGCAAAAATATGGGATGCACTTTGCTGCAGTTGTTTGTTTGGGGTGATGTCCTGTTGGTATATCAGACATTGAGATCACAATGGCTTGCCTTCAATTCTACCTGCTTACTGTTACTATTATGTTGAGTTGTACATGGGGCTGTCTGCTACTTGTGTGCTATTGCTTACATATTTTATTCTTGAGTAGCATCTGGAATACATCTGAATAAGTTTGTTGTTCGGCACAATGTTTTTGCTTTGGCAAATAAACATAAAGTCGACAGTTACTTTCTCTTGGGTGTCATCTGCATTTAGGAATGGGGAGTCAACATGTGCGTTTTAACACAGGTTTAACTTATCAGGAAACTTTTCTGAGTTCTCCTGCATCAAAAGTACAAGTCAGTGCTACCTTTTGGGCAAATAAAAAACTTTCTTCTACTGGGCCGGTTTTAGATAGGCTTACACTGCCCTAAAAAATCTCTTGTATGACACAGCCCTGGTTCTGTAGTTGCAAGATTTTTATACCATCACTTGTCAGTCATTCATGTCCTTGATTCTTCACCTTAGGATGTTGAAGGCTAGGACAATCAAAGGAAGAAGAATTTTGGAGCATTGGTATCTGACTTACAGACGGATGGTTTGGTTCTAAAAAGAGCTGGTCTCATTTTGTACTTGTAGCTGCTGCTGCAAAACCTGTATTTTTGGTCAAGTGAGCACTTTATAGAAGTATACTACGGATTTGTTTTTGTGAGAGCTGGCCCCATTTGTACTTGCAGCTGCTGATGAGAACCTTGTCCTTTTGGTCAGCTGAGCACTCCATACAAATTGAACAGGGAAATTAGAGCCACTTGGTCCTAGGCTGGTATTGCTATTATTGGCCCATCTCGTGCTTTACATGTAAATAGAAGTGATCTCTGATTTAGGTCTATCTATTTTTGAGTGTGATATAAGCTTCTCTCAGCTTGCCATAAACAAGAAATACATCACATTGATTAGTGGTCAGATATCAACAGGAAATACATACTTATGTTAATATACAGTGACTTCTCTTTCTTCTTTTTCAATGGTTATTAGATATTCATGTCTTGAAGTTAAAAGTATAGATTAGGGGCCTAGCTGTTGATCAGCCTGTGCAAAATGTCATCTCTTTGTTTTGTGAGTGGCTGGATTCTCACAGTCATGTATTTTCTGCTTCCTTTCTTTTTCTTGCTCTATTATTTATTTGTTTTTCATTTTGTTGTTTCTTTGTTCTTTACATTATTAGTCCTGATTGGTATCACTGGCTCCTATTGGTTCTCTGCTTTTATTAATTTTATGTTCTGGCTTGGAAGACAAAAAAGACTTGAAGTGAAAATCATCATTTGACATTATTACAATGACTTTATTTTTATTTTAATTTTTTTCTGGCTAGCACACTCTGATCCTGATTCGTCTATTTCCTTCGTGTCATTTGCCTTTGTTCAATCTCATGTTTGAAAGATTAATTATTCGTTTTATCATGATGCATGATCCTTCTGTTCCTTCTGATATTACTGTTTGCAGGCGTTGATTAAGAAGTGGGCTCCATTCGCCATTGTGATTGGAGTTGTCATCCTACTCTTCTGGGTCAGAAAGAAGATATGGTGAAACTCTATGTTGCTTCTGCCTGTAGCTTGTTTACTGTTGGCGATCAGCATCATCACCTATTTCTTCAGAATGGCAACTGAATCCAGATCAGCTACTTTAATGACATAGCTGGCCAGCAAAGTTTTCGGAGAGGAATGCTGTTAACAAGCTGATACCTGACCAGATGCCACATCTTATTGCCTAGGGAATGAACTCTCAAATTCAGTGGCTTTGGGCAATTCTTTTGAACGTTGTTAAAAGAGTACATTGCTGCAATTATACTGTTAGTTTTAGGATGTGGGTACCTAAATGCAGGCAATCAAGTGATTCGGCAAGTTTTTGGTTCGATCACTTGATCGAAGACATCCTTGTGGTCACTGGTTATAAGCTAAAGGGAAATGAAGATGAGGAGAATTGTTTTAGTGGTCAATAAAACTGAATACTATGGAAGTTATAGTATGATCTATAAGAAACTGCAAGCCTTCACATATGAGGAGCCTAGATGTTCTACGAGATCAGGTTAACACTGGTCTTCCATGTAGTTTCCAATAACCTTCGAAGAAAGTGGATAACTAATCAGAAATGGGAATTGCAGCCGCACCTCTGGTTGAGCAGACCCATTCATCTAATCTCTCTAGTTCTAGGTATCTTGTATACCAAATATCAAAGTGACTAAATGGTTACAACCTTCCGAAACCATACTTCTTACTAGTTAATCATGGACGGTTCATTGTCCAATCCTCACTCAGATTCTAGGCTCATCCAACCTTCAGAAACTGTACTTCTTACTAGTTAATCATGGACGGTTCATTAAACAAGTTGCACATTTTGTCAGATTCTAGGCTTTATCCAATCCTCACTCAGATTCTAGGCTCATCCAATACTTGCGGTTTTTGAAACATTAGCCATCGAAAGTTGCGGCCGTCCATTGATCAGCCAGACATGAGGCCCACCATGCAAAAATGGGCTACGCTGTACACTGTAGTGTTGCTCACTATGATTTCATTCTTCATGTATGCATATATGCGCGTACAATCTGTGGGATTTGAAGGAACCATCCTCAAAGATTATCAACTGTGAGAGAAGAAGGTCTGGGCATGAGATGAGCGATAGCAAATTTGGAACGAGGGAAACGACATTGCTGTATCTTTGTATCCTCTGACAATCTCCATGGAAAATTCACACGAGAAATGCAATCTACGCTGACCCACGCAGCTAGGCCTATCTTTGGATGATCTGAAACAATCATCCTTGTTTGGCCTTTACGGTTTGAGTTATATGAAATCACAAGCCAATTGGATGCTTGTACCTGGTAGTCTCTCCAAAGGTGGTGAAGCTTGATATCTAGCCAATGTAAGGGTTGCCAAACAAGAAGATCAATCAGTCAGATCATCTAGGGGTGGGGCTGATCCTTTAGTCAGTCTTGAAACTTGTTAGGATAACATTTCTAATATTGTTTCTCTCGTTAATTTTGTATTATTTTATAAAATATCTGTCTTTTCTTTTTCTCTCTAAACTATCAAATCTATCACATTGTGTTCTAATTTAATTTTGTATTATTTCATAAAAAAATTCAGCCTTTCATTTTCTCAGCAAAATACTAAATCTATTAACTTTTTTTTTTTTTTTAATTCTTGAGTTGATATGTATTTGCCCTTAGTCGGTAGTCTCTCTCTCTCTCTCTTCTACTAGAAATTTTGAGCTGAATACTAATTTATATTTTTAGTATGCTCTTAAGAAAGTTTTCAAATGTATTATCTTATAAATTTTCTGAGAATATTAATTTATTACGCTGGCCCAAGTTGAGATGGAATTACTATATTATATTACTGTGTTTATCAAATTATTAGTCATTAATTTCAGACATCTACTGTATGTTATTTATAAGTTATTAAAGGCAAATTGGAATATATATATATACCCAATTATAGGAAGAAACAAAACACACCATCTCTCCAAAAATCCAGAAGCCCCAAAATTAAAATCATCATGCATATGGGGTTTGTCAATCTTGTTGATTGCAACAGGAGAGGAGTCTCAGAGTTCATCAATTTGGTGTTTCCTTTTAGTCAATTAAAAGTTCAAAATTATTCCTTCCACTGTCATCAAAACAAAGACAAGGGTGAGACTTGAAGCATCCTGCTAATGTTAGCAAGTTCAAGCAGCTCAGATGCATTAAGAAAACAAACGACCACCATACAGTAAGAGCTCCAAGCTTAACCTTCACCTCAACATCATGGCACTAAATACACATGGAAGCTAATACGAATTAAGAGAGACTAGCATCCAGAAAAGTCTCAACATTTGAAGAGGGGTAACCTCAATTTACTGCCAATTTCAAACAAACTTTGTGTGACAATGTTGTATTTGACAGCTAAAATTTGTTCTAATTAATGTCATATGTGGGGAGCCTTAGCGCAATGATAGAGTTGTTGTCATGTGACCTTGAGATCACGGGTTCAAGACATGAAAATAGCCTCTTGCAAAATGCAAGGTAAGACTATGTACTATTGACCCTTGTGGTCCACCCCCTCCATGGACCTCGCATATGCAGGAGCTTCGATAAGTAGACAGCTGCGACTGTGTCTCTAGGAGAAGTAGCAACTCACCATCTAGACTAGGTGCAATACTAAAAATTGGAAAGTCTCTTGGAACATGATCCCTCAACGAATAGCTTAATCTAGTCAATCTCTCGCAATAATTTCAATTATAATTTTGAATAATTCAAGATCCACATTTTTACATTCCCGCTATTAATGTGCTAGTATGTATAAGATAGACACCCTTCCAAATTACTCAGGGCCACTTCTTTCTTCCCTTTAATTTCGGCATTCAATGTCGTATATATGATGAGATTACATGTACATGGTTCATTATCATCATCGTTATCAAGACCTTATCCTAAATAAGACATAGTCACATGAATCTTGTTCCTCCATTTTCCTCTATTAAGTATCACGGCATCATTTAATCTCAAAGTTTTTAAATCTTTTCTCACTACTTTAATTCACGTTCTTTTGTCCATTCTCCTTGTCCTTTTAGAACCTTCTATTTGCATAGCCTTACTCCTAACTAGTGTTATTTTCGGTCTTCATTTTATATATCCGAACCATCTAAATCTAATCTCCCTCATCTTGTTACTTATTAGGGCTACCTCTGAGTTTTTTCTAATATTTTTATTCTTAATTCTATTGTTTCTTGTCTTGCCACTTATCCATCTCAACATCCTTATATTTGCTACGCACAGCCTTCCAACATGATGTTCTTTAACTACCTAACACTCTAATTCACAGAGCATGGCCAGAACTGCCCATCACATCTACACTATGACCAACCAATATATAATTCTTTGATCAAATGAGCAGCTGTTGAACTGACGCAGCACAACTTTAGTGGGCAATGATTCAATAGAGCATGTCTAACTAGGAACTCTCCTTTTGTGTTCATCTTTGAATTGTACATTTCAAGCTCCAACTCACCGACGAAGAGGCTAACTATTTTGTAATGGAAGGATCTTGCAACGGGTCGCAAGCAAGTTGGTACAACCATCACACGAGGGAAGAGATTGAAATGACTTAGGGAGGGTTCTGGAGGCTGTGTCGCCATTAATTCCTTTGTGGCGGGGTTACATATAAAGTAATCCTCGGAGTGGTTTGTGCCTCTACAGTAAACAAGCCCCTTGCATGAAGCTACAACTTGGATGGTATCACCATAATCTCTCCTAATGACACTAAGAGATGGGTCTGCGAAGTCCTTCCATCTTCCTCAATGGAGGAACCGTATGTGTGGCTGTTCTCTGTAATTATCCCAGAAAAAATCCAGAAATAGGTAACAGAAATCTCGTTGACACTGGTTTCGGGCCAATGAGGAAAACGAAAGAGATCCGATAATACCACCCCTTGGATACGCCCTTGAATTTCAAAGGAGATCTGATTGGCAACAGCCTGCCTAGGATTAGGGATTAATTACAGTACAATAAAGGTTTTTTAGTTTTATTTATTATTTTAGTGATGTCGCAGGTTTAAGGCGTGGCAGCAACTTTTCACAAAATACATTGCGTACTATAGGCTCTCTGTGATCCACTCATTCACCTTACCAACATAAGCGCAAACTTCGTGCACTGGGCTGTGAATATTTACGGTTTAAGAATGTTGAAAGAGAAGATAGCTGTATGTGTTTCCTGTTTCCTTCTGTTTTATCCCGAAAATCAGTCCAGCACTTGCGTTGTTTCACAGGGCTAGGAAACCTCATTTCAATGAAATACTTTCTATTTTCGTAGCTTTCCTAGTTTAGGAAGACTAGGAAGCTT
This sequence comes from Warburgia ugandensis, assembly GCA_035236585.1. NCBI lineage: Eukaryota > Viridiplantae > Streptophyta > Magnoliopsida > Canellales > Canellaceae > Warburgia > Warburgia ugandensis. The sequence goes on from CP141134.1 coordinate 72,385,637, forward strand.
CTAGCGCATCTTTTTGCTTCACCTGTTAGATTAGTTCTATAATTCTATATATACATGTAATATAGAGCATGGGACGGAAACAAAAGCTTTACTTGTGAAGGTTACAGGAGTTGAAGTTGAAGAGCCGATGAGTGCCAGGGAACTAAGTCATAGAAGTTGCAGTGGGGAAACGTTCTTGGTATGTTCTTTCTATGATAGTCTCCATGATAAGTAAGGTGTGCGAGGCCCAGTGGGACACAAGAGTGAGTTTCAATCTTGAAGGTCACAAGCTTCGAACTTCTAAATATATGTGTGAGTACATGTAATCTCCCACCTGGTGGGTGACTGGGTCTCAGGTTGTGTTGAAATGGTGGACATGGATTCATATGCATATAAAGACTCTTAGTAGCCTCGAACTTGAGATCTACCAAGTTGAGGAGCACTCTTGTTGAGGCGCACTCTTGGACCACTGCATGGCCTCACACTGACACACACCCAGTGATGTTGATGATTTACTTTCCAATTGTTGAACAAGTGGATTAAATTGATTTCTCTATTACTTTCAGTAACTTCATTAAAACAATTTATCAATGAAGTAAAATTTCATCTGAAATCATAATACTTGACTTCTCATGATGGTAATGTACATCCCATCCATGAGATTTCTTAAATTGGTCCTACCTGAAGGCTAGAAGTTCAAGTTGGCCACGATGGGGAAGTATTGGGTAATCGAGGGCCAAAAGCACAAGGAGGCACCAAGTCTTAGTGATTGGAACCATCATCTGCGATTCCCCCATCTAAGAGGTTGCCGCCAATGGCTAGGCCCACCCTAAAACATCCTTGATCTTTGTTGAGACCTTCAGCTTTGCGTTGATATTTCAAAGTACAAGCGGGGCCTAGCGTTGGATGATTCAAACCATTAATTTGTCTGCTTCACTTTAGATCGGTTAGATCTTACAGATAATTCCTGCTTTTGGTAGTCTAAAGACTCTAAACCAGTCACCTACTATCTTAGATAGGCCATCTCCTTAATGCAAATTAAAATCTTTACCAGTATAATCGTCTTTCTTAACCAACAAAAATAGTGAACTTTAGAAAATAGAGGGGTAACTATGTTATTTAGTTAAAATTTAAACTGTTACTTGTTCCCCAAACAATTATTTCTAATCTAAGTTAGCTATTAACTAAACTATAAAACGTATTTAATCCTAGTTTGAAGGAATTTCACCAGGAATTGAATTCTTTACAGAGTTGGACTTGCAAATTATAGAGAAAACTTACTTCCATAACATAATATTAGTATACATCAAAATTCGAACATCCAAGTGAGAAGAAGAGTCCCACAACACTTGGATCAAAAGGTAACCCCAAGGTTCCAAGAAATGCGAGTGCGGGGAGTTGGGGGGAGGGGGGGTGGACACCGTGCCGAGTGGAACACCTCGGTGCAGTAGGGGCTGTCGGGTGGGGTGGAACACCCTGGTGCAGCGGGGAGCTGATGGGGGGTGGTGGCTGCCGAGGTTGAAGGGGTGGGGGTGGCTGTCGGGTTGGGAGGAAAAGGGGTGGAGTGGAAACCTAGTAGAGTGGTAAATTTGTAAAGTTTCTCAAAATTTAATGGCAAATTTAGCAAAAATGCCAAAATATTGAATTTTTTAGCAAAAATGTCAAAATATAATGACAAATCTGAAAAAAGAAAAAAAATGTTAAATGGTGATTTGGTTTAAATGTAAACCGACCCTACATGTAAAGCTCTCCCACCGTACATGTCTAGCAACTCAAAAACATCATTTCTTGGAACCTTCCTGTCACCTTTTGGACGCAACGAAATGCAAGATTTCCGCGTACTCGGCTGGTGAAGGTAACGACGCCTTCTATTCTGCCTTCTATTCTGGAAGTATCCAAGTCCTGGCTGAAATAAGATACCGGGTCCAGCGAAACTTTCGCCTATTCGATTCTTTCTATAATTATATTTATGCATGCACTGCATGGGAAACAGAAAGCTCACTTGTGACTTGCCAGGGTTATAGAAGTTTAGAGAGGAAAATCCAGGAGAAGTGACAGCAAAGTGATCGGAAAGCATCAGAAGCGTTCTTGGTATGTTTGTCTGTGTGATAATCTCCATTGGAAATTCTGAAACAAAAAGTAAATAGATCATGTCCATGAATATTTTCTATTTTGTTTTCCAGTTCTTGAACAAGTGAATTTGATTTCCTAATTGATTCCATAAGAGGTTTAATCAGTTTTTCTCAGGAAGATCATCAAATCAAGGCAAACAAAAAAGATAGGAAAAATGGAGTTGGTCATCCGTGTGATAGATGCATCCAAGTGCCTGTTGGGGTAGAGCTTAGTGACCACCACCACCATCATCTTTGTAGCCCTTTCCATGAAGTAAAAGCAACTGAAACCAAGAAGCAGTTCCATCACGAAGGATTCCTATTTTGTTTTCCAATTCTTGACAAGTAAAGATGGTTTCACAGTTAACTTTGCAATGACTTTGTTCCACAATTTGTCAAAGGGAGTCCAACAATGGTTATATACATCCCATCTGTGAAGTTAATTAGTTTTGACGAGAGTCAAGGTCTTAGTTTTGAGGAATCAAGGGCCTGGGTCAGCGAATTAGGATGAAATCAACTCAGAGAAGATGATCTAATGGTTATATGATAAATCAATAGAGATTATAGCTTGTACAAAAACAACTAAACCTTACCCTTGCAACACATACTAAAGCCCTTTTTCTCTCGCCTTTTTCAGGTGCATTAATATTGTTACGTGAGCATGGGAAAAAGAAGGGAAACAAACATAGAAAAGAAAGAAACAGGAATAATATTAGACATAATGAAGAACGATTGCAAAGATTACAAGCTTCGGATATTAGCTCTAGTCTGTGCAGAATTTCTGGAAAGGGAGAAGTCATTGGCTAAAGGAGAAGAACCAGAGAAGAAGGAGAGGCGGCATACTTACAGTCTCCAGTACAAGGAGCTGCTCAAGGAGGCCAAGCCTCCCTATGAATTGATTAAGACACTATGTGAAGATTCTGCAACCCAGTTCTCCCATATTGTGGATAAACAACTGACCGAGACTGACACAAATCGACATCACAATCGCTTGTTTCTTCCAAAGAAACAAATTAAGGAGGCCCTCGCACCAATGTTGCCGTATGAAATGCGATTAAAGCTGTTGGGGGATGAAGAGAAAAAGATGGAGCCTGAAGTTATCGATATCATAGTAATAGACCAAATGGGCAGGAAATGGAGTCTTAAATTAAAATCATGGAAATGTAGTTCTTTTGCCGTGTTTGGTAATGGACAATGGATTTCGTTCGTGGAGAAGCACATGCTGCAGGCCAAGGTTGATACAGTTCGCGTGTGGGCATTTCTCCTTGCAAATGAGAAGTTGGGCTTGATTATCGGAATTAAAGATTAGCAGCTGGGGTGATAAATCTTGATCAGTGGCATCCTTGAACTGATTCTACGTATATTATGTAAGACTGTTGTAATTGCATTTGGTTATATTGTTTGCAGTGGTTTCTTTTGATTCTTACATAAATATGAAAGTTGCTTCTCTGTAGTATTTCATGTTAATTTGTTTTGTTTTATCTTTTCGGTGAAGTGTAAAAAGTGGAGGTGATATCTTTTTTGGAATGGTAGACATGCGCGCGCACGGCCAACAAGCCGCCTCCAATTCTTGACCTTGTAAAAGAGTTTCGAGTTACTTACAAAGCACAAATATAGGAAAAAGTGAGTGAGGCAAAAAGTTGAAAAAAAATAAAATTTCTCGCTTTTTTCATTAAATAATGAAAAAATCACTGTTTTTGGTAACTATGGTCTGAACCACTGCACCAGAGGGCCTTTGTGCTTTTCTTTTTAATTTCTACCCATTGAGGTGATTAAACGATTTGCATAATCTCTCTCTCTCTCTCTCTCTCTCTCTCTCTCTCTCTCTCTCTCTCTCTCTCTCTCTCTCTCTCTAATATACACCTTTCAAACTTATGGAGTTTAGCCATGAAATGGGAACCTATAACTCATAGTTCTATTGGTTTTCTTTATAATCAAATAAATAATTTACCTAATCCGTCTTTCCCTACGGTGAATCTGGATTCCTATCTTAACATCAAGTTTTGATATGTTCAACTCATATTTATGCATTGAAACAATCAACCACGTGTACATTTAGGGCGCGGCTGTCAGTTGATTGGAATGGTTTATCAGTTGGGAACATCCAAAATAGCCATCCCTCAGAAAGTCCTATATAGGTCCCGGTGCATGGAGTTTCTTTGTATACAAAGTCCACGGAAGGGGCAGATCACAAGGGTATAATCTGCAACCTTACTTTGCATTTTTACAAGAGACTGTTTTCATGCCTCACAACCATGACCTCCATAGCACACAGTGACAACTCTATCGTCGCACCAAGGCTTCACTTCCAAAAGTCCCATATGTGTACCTGTTAAGTATTCAATTTTAGTCAAAATACCCCTAATTTAGTGTTCAATCAGAGCATCTAGGTTCAAGATTTTATATAAAATATTCTGTTTTAGCTTTAATTGGCCATCCAACCATTGAATTGCAAAATTAATGGTCAGATGATCATCAAAGCTAATTAGATGAATAATGAATTGTTTAGATGATTCTAATTGGGTCATGTGCATTGCAGATTAATTAACTCATACGTGGATGCTCCAAATCAAATCAAGAATATCAGATGAAGAGGAGGAAGTTTCATGGAAATAAGATGGAATTTAAAGAGTCCTAAGACAGGACAAAGTTGAAGCCAGAGTTCTAGCAAGACCAGGAAGCTAGTAGACCCCACTCTATCTCTCTCTCTCTCTCTCTCTCTCTCTCTCTCTCTCTCTCTCTCTCTCTCTCTCTCTCTCTCTCTCTCTCTCTCTCTCTCTCTCTCCCACTTCTTATATTCCCCTTCTCCACTCCCCAAACCACAGTTTTTCCCTTTTGGGAGGCTGGGCTGGCTAAATCTCCCACTTCTCTTATTCCTTCTCCTTCTCGCGTCCACATTCCTCTTTTCTCCTCCTTTTTCCCTTTCCTCTTCTTTTCCTTCCTCTTCCCTTCTTCCCCTTCTCTTCCGATTTTCTCCCACATTTTCCTGGTTTTTTTTTCGTTAAAAACCAGAACCCTGAAAAATTCCAGTTCTACCCTTGGCAGATCTTAAAAATTACAAATCTATCTTTTGTTGAAATTCCATCTGTGTCCCTAGAAGAATTCCATCCATGTCCCCGATTTAATTTCAATTGTGTCCTCACTTTAATTATATATATGTCCCAGTTTTGTTTTATTCACATTTTGACTATTCAGGGACAGTGCAATCCAAGGACAAGCTTATCTAGGACGCCTTTTAGTTTTATTTTTTGTTGTCTTTTGAATAAATAATTGTGCAAACTACAGAAATTGAATAAATTTGGATTTTAGTTTATTTTTAGTATAGTCTTTGTTTTTATTCTTTTATTAATTGAATTTTATTGAAAACTCCATCATTTTAAACCAAGTCCTTGTGGGATCAACCCGTACTTGCATAAGCTACACTACAATAGCCCGTGTACTTGCGATTAAACAATCAACAAGTTTTTGGTGCCGTTGCCGGGGACTTGCAATGGAGTTTTTATAAAATTTAATTAAAAATTCAGAAAAATTAGAAAAAAATCCAAAAAAGTTCAAAAATAAAAATAAAAAATAGAAATTGCATTTTAGGCATTCTTAGGTGCATCTTTAGGCATTTTTAGTTGCATAACTACTTTATTTCCTGAATTTGGTACTAATTATTATTTTTCTTTTTCAGAAAATTGGAGTGGAGCATCATCACTTCAGATAGATTTTCCTTGCTTTCATATATTAGGAGTTTTTCTTTTTAAGTGAATCTTGTAGTGAGGCCCCTTTGTAATTTGCATTTCCTATTTCAATTTTAAAGGGTTGTAATAATACAGAGCAAGTGCGGGATAAGGTGGCCCACACTTGATCTTCATCAGAAACCTCACTATAGGTCTTCTCACTCATTTATTTTATAAATTAGGGTTTGCATTTAGAATAATTTTCATCGGTTGGTAGTTAAATTGCATATAGAAACCATCTGTTATAATTGTTGCATTTTAGGATTTTTCATTAGTTTATTATTTTCAATTGCATTTTAGGACACATCTAATGCTTTAAGGTGGATTATATGTTGATCGAATTGCTATGGTGTGTGAAAATTAATTAGTAAGGGCACCTGACCCCACAAGATCAAGGGTGGATTTCATTACCACTCCTTGGCCCACCTAGGATAATCACCTCAAGCATGCAACCCCACCATATACTTTAAGTTAAAATCAATTAAAAGAGACCTATAGGGTCAGCACATGCTCATAGGACCCTCTTAATAGGACACGAATTACTGTCACTCCTGTTGCTTTTGATCACTGTAGTTATTAGGGGTTGTCTAATAGAGCCTCGCTCTTCCCCCACCTCCTATCGACGTTTGTTGAGGTCTAAACACCTCCTTACATAAGGGTTGTATTAACCTCTTTGATTAGAACCTACTGGTGAGCAGTAGTCAACTCCTAAAGAGAGGAGGAGCATTAGCTCAGGCTAATTAAAAGAGTTGTCCCCACAGAAAATCAAAATATTTATGCTTGTTAGCCTTAGGGGATCGCTTGATTGTGTTCTTGATTATGCATCATTCTAGGCATTTATGTTGCATTATTTAGGATAATCCTCTTCTAAAAATAAGAGAGAGAGAGAGAGAGAGAGAGAGAGAGAGAGAGAGAGAGAGAGAGAGAGAGAGAGAGAGAGAGAGAGAGAGAGAGAGAAGAAAAAGAAATGAAAAGAGAAGACATGATCAGTTGCACCTAATGAATAATTTAAATACTGATCAAAAGAGTAATTTATACCCTAGCATTAATAGAGACGATATTTTCCCATGGAAAAACAATCCACTCTTTAATGATGATGAATCACTTTTCATCTTTGATAATGATGTTTCCTCATGGACAAACAATCCTCTCTTTAATGCTGATGATCCTCCACCTCTATTTCATGATAATATGCATCAATGGAGGAATCATTCTCAACCACATGGAAATAGGAGAAAGGACCAACATAAAACACATGAGAATAACCAAAATTCTTGTGGGAAGACACTAAGAGCTTATTTGCAGCCTAATTATATCAGCACACTTTCGTGTATATTTTTACCTTCAAATGCTAGTATGATTGACTTAAAGGTGGGAGTAATTCATTTACTTCCCAAATTCTATGGGTTGGATAGTGAGAGTCTTTACATGCATTTAAAAGAATTCGATGAAGTATGCATGACTCAACATACAGAAAACATCGACTTAGATATGGTAAGGCTCAAATTATTTTCTTTTTCCTTAAAAGAAAAAGCTAATTATAATCATGGGAAGAAATGTTTAGGAAGTTCTTAAATAAGTTCTTTCCTAGACATAAGACAAATGCTCTCCGTCAAAATATAATGAATTTTACCCAAATAAATAATGAAACTTTCTATCAATGCTGGGAAAGATTTAAGGAATTATTGTTAACTTGTCCACATCATGGATACGAACTTTGGCATATAATTAGCTTCTTTTATGAATGACTTAAATCTGATATGCGTCAGTTTGTTGAAATGATGTGCAATGGTAATTTCTTAAACAAACAACCTGAAGAGGCACAAGAGTATTTGGAATGGTTGGCAGAGAGTGCACAAACTTGGGCTGATTCAGAAAAAGTAGGTTTCTCAAACAAGCCTAAGTCCACCACCACATCCTATAGGGGAGAAATATATGCTACAACTACAAAAGTTGATATGAAAATAGCATATGTAGATAGAACAGTTAAGGCCATGGAAATGGAAAAATGTCTCTCTAAGAAAGTTGAACAGGTGTGTGATATTTGTGAAAGTAATACACACCTCACTCAAGAATGTCCCATTGATGATGAATTGACACATGCTTATGAGCAACATTTTTCTCCTTTCGAGACATATAGTTCCAACTGGAGTAATCATTCTACTGTCACAAATAAATGCAGTGTTTCGCAGAAGGCCCAACACCAACCTTATTACCAAAAATAAGGATCACTTGTTCCTAGACCTTACCTTCCTCCACATAAGAGGAAAGTGGAGGATAAATTTCATCAAGTCATGCAATACCAGGAGAAGAAAATTGCTCAAATTAAAGCCCAATTAAAAGAGAACACAAATTTCATGACTGAATTGAAGGACATAATGTCTCAAATGCTACATACTATTAATAAAGAGGAATGTCCTCTCCCACTAAATGAATATCTTGATGATATGGATGTAGGAGACGAGATTAATTCTTCATTTATAGACATGGAACAAACAAAGGCAGTTACCATTATTCATAATGGTAACATAATTGAGCAATCTAGACCTAAAAAGGTTGAAATAGTATCTAAACTGGGAAAAAAAAGAGATGAATTTATTGATTAGGAAAATGTCACACCTACTGAGCAATATGACATCCTTGCTCTATTTCCAAAAAGGTTGCATTGAACTCCTACAATTGTCTTTAATTATGTGAAGCAGCTTGAAGATAAATTTATCTTGCCTTGTGATAAAATGAAAATTTTTAAATTGCAAGATAAATTTATTCATCATTCGTTTTTAGAGGCCCGTCCAGCTTATTTTGTATGGGACCAAGGGAAGTTTCAAACCCAGTAATGTTTTTCCTCTGAAAATTTTCATTTGAAAATAAAGTATGTAGGGTAGTTTTTACTTTCTTATTTTTCTTTTTCAGATTTTTTTCTATATCTCTCAAATTTTTTGTGTTTCTCAATGCATTATCATCATCATACTTTTTAAACATTGAGGACAATGTTTTTGTCAGGTTGGGGGTTTAGAATTCTTGCAAATTCTAGTTTTCTTTTAGTTTTTAAGTGATTTCCTTGGTTTTTCAAAAAAAAAATTTGAAAAAATGAAAAATTTTAGGTCATTTCCCATACTATAATGTGAATTGGATTTTTTGAAGTATAATCTAAATAACTTTAGCTTATTAATATAATTGAATATGATTAATTCATCATTTTACTCATTTTCTAAAGTATTCCATGAAAGCAAAGTCTCATATTACATCTGTACACGCAGTTGCATATAGATAGTCTAGATTGATAAGTGGCTATAACTTAGATATCTTGAAGAAATTCAGTGGAGACCTATAACCCAAGTGAGTTTTAGAGCCATTCATCCTTTTGAGAGGTTATAAATATTCCTAATTTTCTTTAGTGTGCTTAAAGAAAATTGATCCCAAACTCTTAAATTTGGCTAATTACCTGAATAATTTGAATATTACCTTTAAATTTCTTGAAGTTCATTGAATTTGATAGATTATAGGAAACTTAGAAAATGATTTAGGTCATCTTTGTTGTTAACCTAGAGGCATAAAGCCTACCCAGAAGTATTTTACCACTAGTTAGCCAAGTTGAGCCTTTAATATAAAGCCATTTTTCTTTTGTCACCCAAATTAACCTTTTACCCATATTAACCCAGTATAAATTATCTAGTACCCAATTTTCTTTGAAAAACAAGTTAGAGATGAATGAAAGAATACTTTTAATTTGCAATGAAAGTAGAAAAGTGGATATCAAGAAAAGAAATATTCTTCAAAGTGAGTCAAAAATGTGAAAAGAAAGAAAAGTGAAAAAAGAAGAAGAGAAGTTTGAAGAATGCAAAGAAAAATAGAAAAAGAATTATTCACTTCATCAAAGAAAAGAAAGAATTGCCAACTTTAGTAGAAGACCTCTACTTATTTTTTGAAGAAACTTTGAATATCCTTATACCCTTTCTTTGGTACCTTGTCCTAAGCCTATGTTTCGTCCCAGTTAAAGACCTATTAATTCTAGGAGAAATATAGTCTTGATGAGGAAATGAATGAATAGGATTAAAAGAATAGTATCTCTAAATATTCAAAGGTAATGGCATCCATTCCAAAGGGATCAACACAAGTAAATTCTTTAGTAACTCCTACTCTTTAGGAGTATATGTGAGAGATATTTGCTTTTATTGACTCTTCTCACATAATTAAAAGAGAGATATAATTTGAACCTTCTATCAGAGAGATTTTATTTCTAAGCGTATGCCATTAGTAAGGATTGAGGTCAAAACATATTTTAGATGGAGTTTAAAAGTTGAAAACCTACTTAGAGATAAAGATTATTCTATGTGTAGACTGTATATGCACACAATCACTCTGAGATCTGAGCTTAAGTAGAATATTTTTAGCATATAGGTAGGGTTTTGAATTATTCAGTGATATTTATTAGTTTGCTAAAGTTGATAGATTTATTGAAGATAATTCTCTGAGAAAAAAAGTGGAGATGACCTGAAAAAATAATAATTTTGAGTTGATTTCTTCGCATCTTTTGCTAGGGACTAGCAAAATGCTTGTTGGGGGTGTGTTAAGTGTTCAATTTTAGTCAAAATACCCTTAATTTAGTGTTCAATTAGAGCATCTAGGCCATTAATTTCAAGATTTTACATAAAATATTATGTTTTAGCTTTAATTGGCCATCCAACCGTTGAATTGCAAAATTAATGGTCAGATGATCATCAAAGCTAATTAGATAAATAATGAATAGTTCAGATGATTCTAATTGGGTCATGTGCATTGTAGATTAATTGACTCAGACGTGGATGCTCCAGATCAAATCAAGAATATCAGATGAAGAGGATGAAGTTTCATGGAAATAAGATGGAATTTGAAGAGTTCTAAGACAGGACAAAGTTGAAGCCAGAGTTCTAGCAAGACCAGGAAGCTAGTGGACCCCACTCTACATCTTATCTCTTATCCCTCTTTTTTTCTCTTTCTTATCTCTCTTATCTCTCTTACCTATCTCTTCTTCCTTATCTTTCTCCTCTCTTTTCTCTCTTTTTCTCTTATCCCTCTCCTTTCTTTTCTCTCTCTCTTCTATCTCTTTTTCTCCTTCTCTTATCTCCCTCTCTTTCATGTGTCTCTCTCTCCCACTTCTTATATTCCCCTTCTCCAGCCCCCAAACCACAGTTTTTCCCTTTTGGGAGGCTGGGCTGGCTGAATCTCCCACTTCTCTTATTCCTCCTTCCTGTGTCCACATTCCTCTTTTCTCCTCCCTTTTCCCTCTCATCTTCTTCTCCTTCCTCTTCCCTTCTTTCCCTTCTCTTCCGGTTTTCTCCCACGTTTTCCTGGTTTTTTTTCGTTAAAAACCAGAACCCTGAAAAATTCCAATTCTACCCTTGGCAGATCTTAGAAATTACAAATCTGTCTTTTGTTGAAATTTCATCTGTGTCCCCAGAAGAATTCCATCCATGTCCCCGATTTAATTTCAATTGTGTCCTCACTTTAATTACATCTATGTCCCAGTTTTGTTTTATTCACATTTTGACTATTCGGAACAGCAATCCAAGGACAAGCTTATTTAGGACGCCTTTTAGTTTTATTTTCTGTTGTCTTTTGAATAAATAATTGTGCAAACTGCAGAAATTGAATAAATTTAGATTTTAGTTTATTCTTAGTTTATTTTTAGTATAGTCTTTATTTTTATTATTTTATTAATTGAATTTTATTGAAAACTCCATCATTTTAAATCAAGTCCTCGTGGGATCGACTCGTACTTGCATAAGCTACATTACAATAGCCCGTGCACTTACGGTTAAACAATCAACATTACCATTGCATAACTAGATGGTGCCTGCAGGTTTGAATTTCATAAGTCTAAGGTGCAACTAAGTCCTAACCACGATCTTCAAGGCCCCATACCAGAAAAAAAAAAAAAAGGCCTAGAAAGGTTCTCTATTTCCTGATCCTAACCAGCAGAACTACACTGGAAAGCTCACCAAGTACAATATATAAGGGTACCAAAACCAGCACATTCGGCGGGTTAGGATTGTTTACATGGCCATTGCAAAAAGATGGATCATCATCTTGGACGGTACAGTCTTTTCAAGTTGTCAGGATGGAGTCTATAATTTCTTACCTGACGGCATCCAGTTTGCTCCTGCATTGTACTTCAAATCTGCATAACGCAGAGATATGTTTGTTTCTTATCTTAGTAAGCACCCAATCATAACCTACAACAGGGAATAGATTCTCAGGATAATTCAAGCATAGGGTGGGCTTCATACTTTAAGTCTTTTTGCGTTTTAGAAGGGATCGATGACACTCGTTTCCATGTGAAGATGGTTCCTTTTTATACTTGGTACAAGGGAAGAATTATAAAGGAAACCACTCATATATCCTCTTGCAGAGGCCACTAAATTCCTGAATTCTTAGCCAAAGCTGTTTCTTAAACAGGTGAGGCATCTCAAAATCCAAGTGCAGAAGAACTTGAGAAGAAAACAAAAAAGAGGCAACTGCTCAATGAATGTTTCATATAGAAGAAAGGAAGTTCCAAGCTTATAACTTGAGGAGGTAGCTAAGCACAAAGAAACAAGAGTTGGATGTCTTTCAGCACCCAACTGTTTCCATCTCTGCACATCTCTTTCAATCCCTAAAAATTAAAATTGAAGCAGGATAGAGTGAGTGTCCTTTTCCTAGTTTCTTCACACCTCTCTCCCGATCCCAAAGGAAAAGAAACGAAAACAGAAACAAAATTCCTCTCAGGAGACTGCAATGCGTAATTGCTCAAGTCTAATAACCCAACTAAGAAATTGGTATTCCATGGTTAACTGCTTTAACACCAACCAGAAATAGAAGGTTTACACCAGCGACAGAAAGTGCAAATGAAGTCAACTCATTTAGCAATCCAAACATTGATTTCTGCTAATGCGTGCACTATTAAGGGCATGATTTGATCCACTGAAAACAATTACTTCCTTACATTGAATCTGAAATTTCCTTTTACAAATGGTTCATAAGCTCCGCCCTTGTTCACCTCTCTCTAGTATCAACTGGTTTCAATTTATACAAAAAATACTCTGAATTGAAGCTTGTGATATTCCGCAAGATGTTTCATAAAAAGCTTAAAATGAAAACAACCGGAATTACGACTAGTTCATCCTCCATTTCTTAGAAGCAATCAGCCTTGTTGGAACCATCTTGTGCTGCAATTGGGTGCAGTCCACGCTATTGTCGCAACTCAACTATATCATCATGGATTACAACTCAAAATAACCAAGAAAATAAGGAAAATTACGTCAACACAAATATACAATAATAGAAACAGGACTTGAAACCAAAACAGTAGATACCCAAGACTTACTGGCCAGAAAGAGGATATAGGGTTGTGTCCCACCTTCCAGTCACAGTGGGTGCTGCGTTGATTTCTATAAGATGGAGAAGATTATAGAAAGGTAAGGGGTAGCGGAAGCGAAATAATAAGCTCACTGCAAAACTTCACGATAATGAGCACTGCATCAGAATAACATGGCCAACGCTGGCCTTTCTATCTAGGACTACTACTACTTGTGTCTATAGCAGCAGTAACAATACTTATGTTCTTTGCTTGCAGGCCTCTCTATGTGGGACTCCTTGTGTCAGTATCAAGAAATCAAACTGCTAACAAGCCTTTTAGATGGCAAAGAGTAATTAATTTATCATAAATAGGTTCAAAGCTGGGAAACTAGCTGTTAAGTGTTCAATTTTGGTCAAAATACCCCTAATTTAGTGTTCAATTAGAGCATCTAAGCTATTAATTTCAAGATTTTACATAAAATATTTTATTTTAGCTTTAATTGATCATCAACCATTGAATTGAAAGATTTAGTGGTCAGATGATCATTAAAGCTAATAAGAGGAATACTAAACGGTTCACTGGGTCTTGTGCATTGCAGATTAATCAACTCAGGCGTAGACGCTCCAGATCGAATCAAGGATATCAGATGAGGATGATGAAGTTTTATGGAAAAAGAAGACTTTGAAGAGTCCTAAGACAGGATAAAGTTGAAGCCAGAGTTTTAGCAAGACCAGAAAGCTAGTGGACCCCACTCTCTCTCTTATCTTTTTTTTTTTCCCCTCTATCTTCTCTTTCTTTTCCTCTTATCTCTCGTTCTCTCTTATCCCTCTCTCCTATACGTCTCTCTCTCTCTCTCTCTCTCTCTCTCTCTCTCTCTCTCTCTCTCTCTCTCTCTCTCTCTCTCTCTCTCTCTCTCTCTCTCTCTTTTAAGCACCCTTCTTCCCTCCCCAAAGGGACGTTTTTTTCTTTCTTTTTGGGGGGCTGGCCAAATCTCCTCTCTCTTTATCATTCTCCTCTCCTCCTCTCGTGCTTCTCTTTTCTTCTCATATCTCTCTTTCTCCTCTTCCTCTTTTCTCCCTCATTCTCTACTCTATTACCCACGTCTCTCTCTTTGCTCCCTCTTGTTCGCTCTTTCAAGCCACACAAACTCAGCCCCTACACGATCTTCTCATCCCTCTTCTCTTGGCCGGCCATAGGTGCATGACACACCTAGAAGGCCTGGCATCAGCACCTCTCTATTTTCTCTTTCCCATATCCTCCTCAACCCGTAGCTTTCTCTTTCTCTTACTCTCCCAGATCTCTCACTCTCATTTCCCCACTAGCCGGTCATTGGTGCGTGACACACCAAGCAGGCTTGGCATTCTCTCTCTCTCTCTCTCTCTCTCTCTCTCTCTCTCTCTCTCTCTCTCTCTCTCTCTCTCTCTCTCTCTCTCTCTCTCTCTCTCTCTCTCTCAGATTACCAATTGCTAAGAAGCAACGCAGGTGAATCCTAGACATCCAACACTGACCAGTTGACGCGTTCCATCCTTCACTAACCGGATTGCTTATAGCTCCCCAAATCCCCATCTAACACATAGTCCTAAGCTCCAGTTTCCTCTTCTCTCGGATCTGGCGTCTTTGTGTCGCCGTACGGTGCGAGGAAGGAAACCCGAACTGGGTTTCCACTCCCACGTCTTACTTTTCTTTTTTCCTCCTTCCCTCTCCATCCTTTCTACCCTCTTCTTTCCCCTCCTACGGTTTTCCCTTCAACGTTTTCATCTGGTTTTTTATTAAAACCAGAAATCTGGAAAAATTACAAATTTGCCCCTGGCAGATCTCAGTAATTTCACTTTTGTCCTTTGTCTGAAATACCATTTTGGTCCCTAGTTTAATTCCATCCGAGTCCCTGATTTAATACCAACTGTGTCCCTGTGCTATTCTGATTTTAACTTATCCACATTCTGACTATCCAGGGACAGTGTTATACAGGACGGCTTTTAATTTTATTTTTTGTTTTCTTTTGAATAAATAATTATATACACTGCAGCAGTTGAATAAATTGAGAGATTTTAGTTTATTGTTAGTTTAATTCTAGTATATTCTTTATTTTTATTCTTTTATTAATTGAATTTTATTGAAAACTCCATCATTTTAAATCAAGTCTCCGTGGGATCGACCTGTGCTTGCATAAGCTATACTACAATAGCCCGTGCACTTGTGAAAAACATCAACAAGTTTTTGGTGCCGTTGTCGAGGACTTGCAAAGGAGTTTTTATAAAGTTTAATTAAAAAATCCAAAAAAATTAAAAATTAGAAAATAAAATAAAATCCAAAAAAATAAAAAATAAGGAATTTCATTTTAGGAATTTTTTTAGGTGCATATTTAAATGTTTAGTGCATAACCACCTAATTTCCTAAAATTAGTACTTATTTCTAAATTTTCTTTTTAAGGGAAATAGGAAAGTGAGAAAATTGGCAAGAAAATCTTCATCAACATGAAAATTTACCTCCTTTCCTAGATTAGGATTTTTTTTCATTTTTTTAGTGAAGCTCGTAGTGAGGCCACTTGTAAATTGCAATTTCTATTTTCATTTTAAAGGGTTGTAATAATACAGGGCAAGTGTGGGATAAGATAGCCCACACTTGATCTTCATCAGAAACCCCACTATATTTTTAGGTTTTGCGTAAGTTTATCCCTTTTATTTGCATCTTAGGACATGGTTAATGCTTTTAAGGTGATATATTTGCTGATCGAGCTGCCATGGAGTGTGGAATTAATTAATAAGGGCACCATACCCCAATAAGATCAAGGGTGGATTTCATCACCACTCCTTGGCCCATCTAGGATAATCACCTCAAGTGCACCACCCTACCCTTCAATTTAAATTAAAATCAATTAGAAGAGACCTATAGGGCCATCACATGCTCGTAGGACCCTCTTATTAAGACTTGATTTATTGTCACTCCAATAGCTTTTGAGCATTGTGGTTAATGAGGGTTGTCTAATAGAGCCTCGCGCTTCCCTCACCTCCTGTTGACGTTTGTGAGGTTTAAACGCCTCCTTACATGAGGGTTGTATTAGCTACCTTACGAAGAACCTAATTGGTAAGCAATAATCAAGTATGAAGGAGAGTAGGAGCGCTAAATTAGGTTAATTAAAAGCATTGTCCCCCACACAATTTCAAGAAAATCAATATGTTGCTTATTAGCCTCAAGGATTATATTGTGTCCTTTGTTTGTGCATCTTTCAAGGAAGGTATGTTGCATCTTTCTAGGAAGGTATGTTGCATCATGTAGGTTAGTTTTCATCTTTAATTAAAAAAAAGAAGAAGAAGAAGAGCCTATCAAGAAGGGGATAGATTTCATAGATTAGATGCATAGATGGATTGGTTAGATCTTATGGAAAGTCAATTGCTTAGACTAATAGCTTCTAGGCAAGTTGTGCCACAACCTCAATACCTTAATGACTATACCTATTTTGAGCACCCCTATTCCACTCCTTCTTAGCCCCCATCAAGCTCCACATACAATGAATACTATCAGGAGCCAGTGGATGCACTTAATGCATTCGCATACCCTAGCAATTTTTATTCTGAGACAAATTATCAAGACTCTAATGAATGTGCTAGGCATCATGAACAACCATGGTCTTAGGATTACTCATATCAGGAAGAACCACAATGGTCTCAACCTGGTCAGTATTACTATGATTATTCAGAATATTAGGGTTAACCATCATGTGTTCAACCTACTCAGTCCTTTTTCAGTTCCCCAATGCCACAACAATACCAACCCTATGAGTCATTTCCTCTACTAGAAGAACCACTATTAGATGAAAAAATGCAACATATGTGTGAAATAATAGCACAAGGGAATAAGGAAATAAGACACATGATGGAGGATTACACTAAGGAAATAAATCGAGGGAGGAAGGAATTTGAGGAAAAAGTGAAACAAATTAGGGGGAATATAGAGTCATTTATTCTTGACATTAGGATGGAAATTTCTTATGATCCTTATGAGTCACAAAGTCTACAACCATCCTTGGACATCTCCAACTTTGATATACTTGAGCCATGTCCCGATTCTCATAATGAAGAGACTTCCATTGATGAAGAACATAACACTTTAGAAAAATCCAACCCTAATCCTCTAGATGCGTGTCCCACCTATTTGTATGACTCTGATGAAGATACATCTATTGAGGAGATGCCTGAGTTGTTAGATATTGTGCCTCTAATGGATACTTCTAGATTGCAAGCCAGAGTAGATCATCCTAAGCATGAAATTCCAATTGAGCCTTTCAATGTAGAAGATGTACCTGATTGGGACCTAGCAGCCTTATTTGAACAAACATCAGATGATAATATAGGCCCAATTGCTACCGTACCTGTGCTTATCAAATAAAAAGAAGTAGAGTTAGTTGATATGCATTAACCTACTGTAGGGTATACATTAGAAGATAACCAGGGTTTAAGCTAAACCTTGTCCCTGCCTATAGTAATACAAGAACAACCTATTAGAGAAGGGCAGAGTCAGGTTATTACCCTAGTTCAGGACAATGATAGAGACATTGAGGAAAAAGATAAATTGCATAGAATGGTCATTATTATCCCTTAATTTGGTCAAGACAAGGACTATTTAGCACCATATGGTCTAAGGAAATACACGGTCATTCATGCAGTCATTGTGTTACCCTTACCTCCATGTTCGAGGTGGAGCAATTATATTGACTATCGTGAAATATTAAAGATGGGGGATCATCAATATGGTCCCACTACCTTCACAATTGCAGTGATCTACTGTATTATATTCATATCACCACCTACAATTTCAAGGTGAAAGCCATATATAGATTATAGTGAAATTTTGAAGTGGCGTGAGAAATCTCACCATTTCATCTTTGGGTTAGGATTAGTGCACCTAAGCTGACCCAGTTAGCTCTAGGTTTAGGAAGTTAGGTTAGGTAATGTCTGGCTGAAGACGTTAAACTTAGCGCTCATTGGGAGGCAACCCAAGGGTTTCGAGTATACATCCCTCCACTTTCATAGAGAATCCTATGTTTTCAAACATTAGGGACAATGTTTCATTCTTGTTGGGGGTGTAGATGCACTAGAGATTTTAAGTTTTCTTGAAAAAAAAAATTGAAATTTTTTTAAAAAGAAATTTTTTTGAAGTAGAGTTCCCTTACTGTGATGGGAACTGAATGTTTGAGATTTAGTAAATATACTGTTTTCACCTCTTAATGGGAATGCATATGATTAGTTTTGCATTTCATGCATGTGTTGAAGCATTTTATGAAAGTTAATTCTTGAAAACCATTTACACACACTACATATTCAAGACTAATATAGAGATATGACTTAGAGACCTTGAGGGAAATCAGTGGAGACCTATAACCTAGTGAGAGTTTGAGACTATCTTCTTTGAGAGAGTCATAAGTAATTCCATGATTTCTTCAGTATACATACATTAGTGTGATCCAGTTATCCTTGTTTTGGTTAAACATCAAGAATAAATAGGAGTAATAGCTTTAATTCTAGAAATTTATTGAATCTGATAGGCTTTAGGAAACCTAGGAAATGATATAGGCCATCCTTGCTTAGCCCAGAGACATAAAGCCTACCCAATATAGTATACCACTAGTAAGCCTTTTAAGCCTGTTATTAAGCCTTTTCTTTCTTAAACCCATTCACCTTAACCCAGAATAACCCAGTAAAATAAAGAATCATTACCCATCTTCAAAATGAGTAGAGTAGAAAAGGTTCAAAAATAGGACAAAAAGTCAAAGAAGTGAGAAAAAATTAAATGTCTTTCTTCTAAAGAAAAAGAAAAAAAAGAAAGAGAAAAGAAAAGAAAAGAAAGACCGAAGTCTGAAAGAGAAATTCACTTCAAGTACAAACTAAAAAGAAAAGTTGTCCTATCAGATATTCATTGAAGACATCTACTCAACTTTGACCCTTTGAAATCTTTATACCTTTCTTTTCTAAACATGTCCTAAGCCTACATTTCGTCCTAGTTAAAGACCTATTGATCTTAGGTGGACATAGACTTAAAGAGGAGATAAAAAGAAAGAATTAAGGTGAAAGGCCCCTCATATTCTTGATGTTAACATCCACTCCTAGGGATCACTTTCCTTTGTCTCATGAGAGTTAAAAAGAATTATATGAACCATCAGTTTGTTGGATTTGGTCACATAATGAGCGAAATACATTTAACCCCTTATGTGAGAGTTTTATTTCTGAGTGTATACCTGTGAGGATTTGAGGTCAAAGCATATTTCCAATGGAATGTAAGCATATCTAATTAGAAGTCAAGATTTATGAGGCTGTACACACATATGCACTCTGAGAAATAGCTTAAATAAAATGTCTTTAATGTGCGTATGGTGTGTAAAATTGTCATATCCTCTTCATTAAGTTGTGAAAAAACTAGTCAATTTGCTAATGAACGAGGATTCTTTGAGATAAAATAGGGAACTTGACTTTACTGAATTTTGTGAGTATATTCACTGCAAACTCTCACCAGGCCTAACTCGTCCACGAGGGGTAACCTAGCGGTTTAAGGGCTTATTGCATATGCTAAATGCAATAGTGAGTATCTACAAAAGTGGCACATTATACCAGTTTTGTATAAAATAGTTGTCTGCATGTTTTGCTGGGGACTAGCAAAATGTTGGTTTGGGGGTGTGTTAAGTGTTCAATTTTGGTCAAAATACCCCTAATTTAGTGTTCAATTAGAGCATCTAGGCCATTAATTTCAAGATTTTACATAAAATATTTCATTTTAGCTTTAATTGGCCATCAACCATTGAATTGAAAGATTTAGTGGTCAGATGATCATTAAAGTTAATCAGAGGAATACTGAATGGTTCAGATGATTCTAATTGGGTCCTGTGCATTGCAGATTAATCGACTCAGGCGTGGACGCTCCAGATCGAATTAAGGATATCATATGAGGATGATGAAGTTTCATGGAAAAGAAGACTTTGAAGAGTCCTAGGACAGGACAAAGTTGAATCCAAAGTTCTAGCAAGACCAAAAAGCTAGTGGACCCCACTCTCTCTCTTATCTTTTTTTTCCCCCTCTATCTTCTCTTTCTTTTCCTCTTATCTCTCGTTCTCTCTTATCCCTCTCTCCTATACGTCTCTCTCTCTCTTTTAAGCACCCTTCTTCCCTCCCCAAAGGGATGTTTTTTTCTTTCTTTTTGGGGGGTTGGCCGAATCTCCTCTTTCTTTATCAGTCTCCTCTCCTCCTCTCATGCTTCTCTTTTCTTCTCATATATCTCTTTCTCCTCTTCCTCTTTTCTCCCTCATTCTCTACTCTATTACCCACGTCTCTCTCTTTGCTCCCTCTTGTTCCCTCTTTCAAGCCACACAAACTCAGCCCCTACACAATCTTCTCATCCCTCTTCTCTTGGTCGGCCATAGGTGCGTAACACACCTAGAAGGCCTGGCATCAGCACCTCTCTATTTTCTATTTCCCGTATCCTCCTCAACCCGTAGCTCTCTCTTTCTCTTACTCTCCCAGATCTCTCACTCTCGTTTCCCCACTGGCCGGCCATTGGTGCCTGACACACCAAGCAAGCCTAGCATTTTCTCCCTCTCCATCTCTACTCTCTTTCCCACGTTCTCTCTCTCTCTCTCTTGCTAATTCTTCTCTTTCCATCCCAGTCCTCTCTTCTCCTCCCTCCTTTTCTTCTATTTCCTTCTTCTCAGATTACCAGCTGCTAAGAAGCAACGCAGGCGAATCCTAGACATCCAGCACTGGCCAGTCGACGCGTTCCATCCTTCACTGGCTAGATTTCTCAGAGCTCCCCAAATCCCCATCTAAGACGTCGTCCCAAGCTCCGGTTCCCTCTTCTCTCAGATCTGGCGTCTTTGCGTCGCCGCACGGTGCGAGGAAGGAAACCCGAACTGGGTTTCCACTCCCGCGTCTTACTTTTCTTTTTTCCTCCTTCCCTCTCCCTCCTTCTTCTTCTTTCCTCCTTTCTCCTCTCTTCTTTCCCCTCCTTCTGCGGTTTTCCCTTCAACATTTTCATCTGGTTTTTTATTAAAACCAGAAATCTGGAAAAATTACAAATCTGCCCCTGGCAGATCTCAGTGATTCCACATCTGTCCTTTGTCTGAAATACCATTTGGGTCCCCAGTTTAATTCCATCTGAATCCTTGATTTAATACAAACTGTGTCCCTATGCTATTCCAATTTTAACTTATCCACATTCTAACTATCCAAAGACGATATTATCCAAGACGGCTTTTAGTTTTATTTTTTGTTTTCTTTTGAATAAATAATTTTGTACACTGCATCAGTTGAATAAATTGAGAGATTTTAGTTTATTGTTAGTTTAATTATAGTATATTCTTTATTTTTATTCTTTTATTAATTGAATTTTATTGAAAACTCCATCATTTTAAATCAAGTCTCCGTGGGATCAACCCGTAATTGCAGAAGCTATACTGTAATAGCCTGTGCACTTGCGAAAAACATCAACACTAGCCATGCTATCTTTCAGAAAAAATAGCGTCAAAGTAGAGAATTATGTGGTAAAAGTAGTAGTAAAGAAGAGAACCTAGCAGACAATTTATACGCTGCCCCTTCAAACAACACAAGGTCAAAGTTGGAAAATTAAGTAGTAGTAGTGGCAACGGCAACAGCAACAGCAACAGCAACAGCAACAGCAACAGCAGCAGTAGTAGAGAAGAGAATGGAACGGATAGTTAATGCCCCTTTTATTGTTCTTCACTTGCAGGTCCCTCATATGTAGGATTACTTGCATTAGTTTCAAGATTTTATACCATCACCTGTCGGTAAGTCATGTCCTTGATTCTTCACCTTAGGATGATGAAGGCTAGGACAATCAAAGGAAGAAGAATTTTGGAGCATTGGTATCTGACTTACCGATGGATGGTTTGGTTCTAAAAAGAGCCGGTCTCATTTTGTACTTGTAGCTGCTGCTGCAAAATCTGTATTTTTGGTCAAGTGAGCACTTTATAGAAGTATACTACGGATCTGTTTTTGTGAGAGC
This sequence comes from Warburgia ugandensis, assembly GCA_035236585.1. Taxonomy (NCBI): domain Eukaryota; kingdom Viridiplantae; phylum Streptophyta; class Magnoliopsida; order Canellales; family Canellaceae; genus Warburgia; species Warburgia ugandensis. The sequence continues at coordinate 72,407,776 of CP141134.1, forward strand.
TGGCCCCATTTGTACTTGCAGCTGCTGGTGAGAACCTTGTCCTTTTGGTCAGCTGAGCACTCCATACAAATGTAACAGGGAAATTAGAGCCACTTGGTCCTAGGCTGGTATTACTATTATTGGCCCATCTCGTGTTTTACATCTAAATAGAAGTGATCGCTGATTTAGGTCTTTTCTATTTTTGAGTGTGACACAAGCTTCTCTCAGCTTGCCATAAACAGGAAATGCATCACGTCGCCGTCAAAGCCTTATCCTGATTAGGGGTCAGATATTAACAGGAAATACATACTTATGTTAATATACAGTGACTTCTCTTTTTCTTTTTCACTGGTTATTAGATATTCATGTCTTGAAGTTAAAAGTATAGATTAGGGGCCTAGCTGTTGATCAGTCCGTGCAAAATTTCATCTCTTTGTTTTGTGAGTTGCCGGATTCTCACAGTCACAACCTTCTGTGTTTTCTGCTTCCTTTCTTTTTCTTGATCTATTATTTATTTGTTTTTCATTTTGTTGTTTCTTTGTTCTTTACATTGTTAGTCCTGATTGGTATCACTGGCTCCTATTGGTTCTCTGCTTTTATTAATTTTATGTTCTCGCTTGGAAGACAAAAAAGACTTGAAGTGAAAATCATCATTTGACATTATTACAATGATTTTATTTTTATTTTTTTCTGGCTAGAACACTCTGATCCTGATTCGTCTATTTCTTTCATGTCATTTGCGTTTGTTCAATCTTATGTTTGAAAGATTAATTATTCGTTTTATCATGATGCATGATCCTTCTGTTCCTTCTGATATTAATGTCTGCAGGCGTTGATTAAGAAGTGGGCTCCATTCGCCATTGTGATTGGAGTTGTCATTCTACTCTTCTGGGTCAGAAAGAAGATGTGGTGAAACTCCTCGGATGGTTCTATGTTGCTTCTGCCTGTAGCATGTTTACTGTTGGCGATCAGCATCATCACCTATTTCTTCAGAATGGTAACTGAATCCAGATCGGCTACTTCAATGACATATCTGGGCAGCAAAGTTTTCGGAGAGGAATGCTCTTAACAAGCTGATACCTGACCAGGTGCCACATCTTATTGCCTAGGGAATGGACTCTCAAGTTCAGTGGCTTTGGGCAATTCTTTTGAACGTAGTTAAAAGAGTACATTACTACAATTATGCTGGTAGTTTTAGGGCGTCGGTACCTAAATGCAAGCAATCAAGTGATTCGACAAGTTTTTGGTTCAATCACTTGATCGAAGACATCCTTGTGGTCACTGGTTATAAGCTAAAGGGAAATGAAGATGAGGAGAATTGTTTTAGTGATCAATAAAACTGCATACTATGGAAGTTATAGTGTGATCTATAAGAAACTGCAAGCCTTAACATATGAGCCTAGATGTTCTACAAGATCAGGTTAACACTGGTCTTCCATGTAGTTTCCAATAACCTTTGAAGAAAGTGGATTACTAATCCGAGTGAGAAATGGGAATTGCAGCACACCTCTGGTTGAGCAGACCCATTCATCTAATTTCTCTAGTTCTAGATATCTTGTATACCAAATATCATAGTGACTAAATGATTACAACCTTCCGAAACTATACTTCTTACTAGTTAATCATGGACGGTTCATTATCCAATCCTCACTCAGATTCTAGGCTCATCCAACCTTCAGAAACTGTACTTCTTACTAGTTAATCATGGACGGTTCATTACACAAGTTGCACATTTTGTCAGATTCTAGGCTTATCCAATCCTCACTCAGATTCTAGGCTCATCCAATACTTCCGGTTTTTGAAACATTAGCCATCGAAAGTTGCAGCCGTCCATTGATCAGGCAGAGATGAGGCCCACCATGCAAAAATGGGCTATGTTGTGCACTGTGTATTGTTGCTCACTGTGATTTCATTCTTCATGTATGTATATATACGCGTATAATCTGTGGGATTTGAAGGAACCATCCTCAAAGATTAGTAACTTTGAGAGAAGAAGGTCTGGGCATGAGATAAGCGATAGCAAATTTGGAACGAGGGAAACGATATTGCTGTATCTTTGTATTTCTCTGACAATCTCCATGGAAAATTCACACGAGAAATACAATCCACACTGACCCACGCGGCTCGAAACAATCATCTTTGTTTGGCCTTTACGGTTTGAGTTATATGAAATCACGAGCCAATTGGATGCTTGTACCTGGTAGTTTCTCCAAAGGTGGCGAAGCTTGATGTCTAGCCAATCTAAGGGTTGCCAAACAAGAAGATCAATCAGTCAGATCATCTAGGGGTAGAGCTTAGCTTGGAGGGATCCCTTAGTCAGTCTTGAAACTTGTTAGGATAGCATTTCTAATATTGTTTCTCTAGTTAATTTTGTATTATTTTATAAAATATCTGTCTTTTCTTTCTGTCTCTAAACTATCAAATCTATCACATTGTGTTCTAATTTAATTTTGTATTATTTCATAAAAATTTTCAGCCTTTCATTTTCTCAGCAAACTACTAAATCTATAACTTTTTTTTAAAATTTTTATTCTTGAGTTGATATGTATTTGCCCTTAGTCCGTAGTGTCTCTCTCTCTCTCTCTCTCTCTCTCTCTCTCTCTCTCTCTCTCTCTCTCTCTCTCTCTCTCTTTTACTGGAAATTTTGAGCTGAATACTAATTTATATTTTTAGTAAGCTCTTAAGAACGTTTTCAAATGTATTATCTTATAAATTTGCCGAGAATATTAATTTATTACGTTGGCCCAAGTTGAGATGGAATTATTATATTATATTACTGTGATTATCAAATTATTAGTCATTAATTTCAGACATCTACTGTATGTTATTTATAAGTTATTAAAGGCAAATTGGAATGTATATATATTTTGACCCAATTACAGGAAGAAACAAAACACACCATCTCTCCAAAAATCCAAAAGCCCCAAAATTAAAATCATCATGCATAGAAAAAGAGGCGTGCATAATGCTCTCCAAATTAGAATATGGGGTTTGCCAATCTTGTTGATAGCATCACTTGGGGTGTATTAGAGTTCATCAATTTGGCGTTTCCTTTTAGTCAATTAAAAGTTCAAAATGACTCCTTCCACTGTCATCAAAACAAAGATAAGGGTGAGACTGGAAATACCCTGCTAATGTTAGCAAGTTCAAGCAGCTCAGATGCATTAAGAAAACAAGCTTAACCTTCTCCTTAACATCATGGCACTAAATACACATGGAAGCTAATATGAATTAAGAGAGAGTAGCATGTAAAAAAGTCTCAACATTTGAAGAGGGGTAACCTCAAATTACTGCCAATTTCAAACAAACTTTGTGCAACAATGTTGTGTTTGACAGCTAAAATTTGTTCTAATTAATGTCATACGATGGGAGCCTTGGCACAATGATAGAGTTGTCATTGTGTGACCTTGAAGTCACGGGTTCAAGGCATGAAAAAGCCTCTTCTAAATGCAAGGTAAGACTATGTACTATTGACCCTTGTAGTCTAGCCCCTCCCCAAACCTCGCATATGCAGGAGCTTCGACAAGTAGATAGCTGCGATTGCGTCTCTAGGAGATGTAGCAACTCACCATCTAGACTAGGTGCAATACTAAAAATTGGAAAGTCTCTCGAAACATGATCCCTCAATGAGTAGCTTAATCTGGTCAATCTCTCGCAATAATTTCAATTATAATTTCAAAGAATTCAAGATCCACATTTTCACATTCCTGCTATTAATGTGCTAGTATGTATAAGATAGACACCCTTCCAAATTACTCAGGGCCACTTCTTTCTTCCCTTTAAGTTCAGCATTCAATGTCGTATATATGATGAGATCACAACTAGATGGTTCATTATCATCATCGTTATCAAGACCTTATCCTAAATAAGGCATGGTCACATGAATCTTGTTCCTCCATTTTCCTCTATTAAATACCACAGCTTCATTTAATCTCAAAATTTTTAAATCTTTTCTCACTACTTCAATTCACTTTCTTTTGTCCATTTTCTTTGTCCTTTTAGAACTTTCTATTTGCATAGCCACCCTCCTTCTAACTGGTGTTATTTTCGGTCTTCATTTTATATATCCGAACCATCTAAATCTAATCTCTCTCATTTTATTACCTATTAATGCTACCCCTAAGTTTTCTCTAATGTTTTTATTCCTAATTCTATCTTTTCTTGTCTTGCCACTCATTCATCTCAACATCTGCATATTTGCTATGCTCAGCCTACGAACATGATGTTCCTTTAACTACCTAACACTCTAATCCATAGAGCATAGCCGGAACTGCCTATCACATCAACATGGTGACCAACCAATATATAATTCTTTGATCAAATAAGCAGCTGTTGAACTGACGCAGCACAACTTTAGTTGGCAATGATTCAATAGAGCATGTCAGACTAGGAACTCTCCTTTTGCGTTCATCTTTGAATCATACAGTTCAAGCTCCAACTCACCGACGAAGAGGGTAACTATTTTGTAATGGAAGGACCTTGGAACGGGTCGTAAGCAAGCTAGTACAACCATAACATGAGGGAAGAGATTGAAATGACTTGGGGAGGGTTTTGAAAGCTGTGTCACCATTAATTCCTTTGTGGCAGGGTTACATATAAAGTAATCCTCGGAGTGGTTTGTGCCTCTACAGTAAACAAGCCCCTTGCATCAACTTGGATGGAATCACCATAATCTCTACTAAGGAAACTACGAGATGGGTCTGCGAAGTCCTTCCATCTTCATCAATGGAGGAACCGTATGTGTGGCTGTTCTCTGTAATTATCCCAGAAAAAATCCAGAAATAGGTAACAGAAATCTCGTTGACACTGGTTTCGGGCCAATGAGAAAAATGAAAGAGATCCGATAATACCACCTCTTGGATACGCGCTTGAATTTCAAAGGAGATCCGATTGGCAACAGCCAGCCTAGGATTAGGGATTGATTATGGTATAATAAAGGTTTTTTAGTTTTATTTATTATTTTAGTGCTGTTGCCTCGTTGACGCTGGTTTCGGGCCAATGAGAAAATTGAAAGAGATCCGATAATACCACCTCTTGGATACGCGCTTGAATTTCAAAGGAGATCCGATTGGCAACAGCCTGCCTAGGATTAGGGATTGATTATGGTATAATAAAGGTTTTTTAGTTTTATTTATTATTTTAGTGCTGTTGCAGGTTCAAGGTGTGAAAACAACTTTTCACAAAATACAAGGCAAGGTTGCATTCTATAAGCCCTTTGTGATCCGCTCATTCACCTGACCAGCAAAGCAAGAACTTCATGCACTAGGCTGTGAATATTTACGATTTAAGAGTGTTGAAAGAGAAGATCGCTATATATGTTTCCTGTTTCCTTCTGTTTTATCCCGAAAATCAGTCCAGCACTTGCGTTGTTTCACAGGGCTAGCAAACCTCATTCAATGAAATACTTTCTATTTTCGTAGCTTTCCTAGTTTAGGAAGACTAGGAAGCTTCTAGCGCGTCTTTTTGCTTCACCTGTTAGATTAGTTCTATAGGTCTATATATACATGTAATATAGAGCATGGGAGGGAAACAAAAGCTTTACTTGTGAAGGTTACAGGAGTTGAAGTTGAAGAGCCGAGGAGTGCCAGGGAACTGAGTCATAGAAGTTGCAGCTGGGAAACGTTCTTGGTATGTTCTTTCTATGATAGTCTCCATGATAAGTAAGGTGTGCGAGGTACAGTGGGACACAAGAGTGAGTCTCAATCTTGAAGGTCACAAGCTTAGAACTTCTAAATATATGTGTGAGTACATGTTTCCACCACTGAAAGGAATGAACAAAGAGAATCTTCCACGTGGTGGGTGACTGGGTCTCTAGTTGTGTTGAAATGGTGGACATGGATTCATATGCATATAAAGACTCTTAGTAGCCTCGAACTTGAGATCTACCAAGTTGAGGAGCACTCTTGTTGAGGCGCACTCTTGGACCACTGCATGGCCTCACACTGACACACCCCAGTGATGTCCATGATTTGCTTTCCAATTGTTGAACAAGTGGATTAAATTGATTTCTCTATTAACTTTCAGTAACTTCATTAAATCAATTTATCAATGAAGTAAAATTTCATCTCAAATCATAATAATTGACCTCTCATGATGGTAATGTTCCCTTGAGATGGCGCTTTTCTTGTTGGGAAAATATCAAGAAATTTGGTACTTAGGATAAATAACTTTTACTTAGTTTGCTACATAATTCTTTGTTGTAAAAAAATGGTGAAAAAAACTTTCAAATAAAAGGGTAATTATGTTATTTAGTTAAAATTTAAACTGACAGCTATTATTTGCAGTTACTTGTTCCCCAAACAATTATTTCTAATCGAAGTTAGCTATTAATTAAACTATAAAACGTATTTAATCCTAGTTTGAAGGAATTTCACGAGGAATTGAATTCTTTATAGAGTTGGACTTGCAAATTATAGAGAAAACTTACTTCCATAACATAGTATTGGTATACATCAAAATTCGAACATCCAAGTGAGAAGAAGAGTCCCACAACAGTTAGATCACTTCACATGGGTGCCTTCTATTCTGGAAGTATCCAAGTCTTGGCTGAAATAAGAAACCGGGGTCCAGGGAAACTTTCGCCTATTCGATTCGTTCTATAAGTATATTTATGCATGCACTGCATGGGAAACAGAAAGCTCACTTGTGACTTGCCAGGGTTATAGAAGTTCATAGAGGAAAATTCAGAAGAAGTGACAGCGAAGTGATCAGAAAGCCTCGGAAGCGTTCTTGGTATGTTTATCTGTCTGATAATATCCCTTGGAAATTCTGAAACCAAAAAGTAAATAGATCATGTCCATGAATATTTTCTATTTTGTTTATCAAGTTCTTGAACAAGTGAATTTGATTTCCTAATTGATTCCATGAGAGGCTTAATCAGTTTTTCTCAGGAAGATCATCAAATCAAGGCAAACAAAAAAGATAGGAAAAATGGACTTGGTCATCTGTATGATAGGTGCATCTAAGTGCCTGTTGGGGTAAAGCTTAGTGACCACCACCACCATCTTTGTAGCCCTTCCATGAAGTAAAAGCAACTGAAACCAAGAAGCAGTTCCATCATGAGGGATTCCTATTTTGTTTTCCAATTCTTAACAAGTAAAGATGGTTTCATAGTTAACTTTGCAATAACTTTGTTCCACAATTTGTCAAAGAGAGTCCAACAATGGTTATATACATCCCATCTGTGAAGTTAATTAGTTTTGACGAGAGTCATGGTCTTAGTTTTGAAGAATCAAGGGCTTGGGTCAACGAATTAAAATGAAATCAACTCAGAGAAGATGATCTAATGGTTAGATGATAGATCAATAGAGATTATGGCTTATACAAAAACAACTAAACCTTACCTTTGCATCACATACTAAAGCCCTTTTTCTCTCGCCTTTTTCAGGTGCATTAATATTGTTACGTGAGCATGGGAAAAAGAAGGGAAACAAACATAGAAAAGAAAGAAACGGGAATAATATTAGACACAACGAAGAACAATTGCAAAGATTACAAGCTTCAGATATTAGCTGGAGTCTGTGCAGAATTTCTAGAAAGGGAGAAGTCATTGGCTAAAGGAGAAGAACCAGAGAAGAAGGAGAGGCGGCATACTTACAGTCTCCAGTACAAGGAGCTGCTCAAGGAGGCCAAGCCTCCCTATGAATTGATCGAGAAATTATGTGAAGATTCTGCAACCCAGTTCTCCCATATTGTGGATAAACAACTGACCAAGACTGACACAAATCGACATCACAATCGCTTGTTCTTCCAAAGAAACAAATTAAGGAGGCCCTCGCACCAGTGTTGCCGTATGAAATGCGATTAAAGCTGTTGGGGGATGAAGAGAAAAAGATAGAGCCTGAAGTTATCGATATCATAGTAATGGACCAAATGGGCAGGAAATGGAGTCTTAAATTAAAATCATGGAAATGTAGGTCTTTTGCTGTGTTTGGTGAGGGACAATGGATTTCGTTCGTGGAGACGCACATGCTGCAGGCCAAGGTTGATACAGTTCGCGTGTGGGCATTTCAGGAATCATTTCCTTCAGCAAAACAAGGCTTCCAACATGAGGAATTGCTTCATCTATACGTGGGAGGCGGCAGGCACTGTTGACAGGTTTAAACATGTTTTCCTCTGGGACATAAGAAAGCAAAGCATCATCCTGAGCTACTAACAGTTCGGTATCCTTCCAAATGCATATTTCCTCTTGAACCATGGCCACCCGACCAGGCACTGTCCTTTTTAGAATGTTGAACTGTTTAGTCCACGATTCCTTCACATTATAATCCTTCATCACCCAAACCTCGATGAAATCATACGAGGACTCATCCACTACAGATAGACATCTGCCTAACACGGTGACAAGGTGACACATAAGAAAAGTTCTCTCAACGGGTGAAACCAGGATTTGGCACCAAACTGAACTTCTCCTCCTTCAAATCAAAAGAAACAATAACTTCAGATAAATCAGAACCCCTTAGATCGGCTGCCATCATCCAGTGCAGAGCCCCATTCACAAATGCCTGTAAATAGTGCCTGCAAGCTGGGTAAGGAGCATTTCCAATCTTTCTCCATGAATTTGTGCCCACAGTATAAACTTCACATTCCAAAACAAAAGTTGGGTTTGATGTTCCCCACTTTTGCTCATCAAGATACATCATTCTTACCACTTTGTATTGATCATCACATAACCAAATCCAGATAAAATATGAGACTTAGGATCACTGTTAGCTTTTGGAAGTGACATATACTCACCAAGAAGCGGATTACATAGATAAACAGGATCACGATTCCCAGGTTCTGCGACGCATAACAAACCGTTACAAGGACCAACCATTTCATAGTCAAGATTCATGGTCTTGAACTGGCTTTCTATTGGGATTACAGTATGCGGTTCCTGTTCTAGTTCTACCAAGTAGAAATCATGCTTCCGGGACCCAAGATGGCGAATGAGAAGAGAATGGTTTTTTTGGGTGGATTAAGAGAAATGGGTAGTCAGAAAATGAGGGTTTAGAACCAGATTGAGCCAAAATTTGCAGACATACCTGCAATGAGAAAGAGAGCTGATGGGTAATCGGGAAAAGATGTTGAACAGTATTTCCTCTGGAAAACCGTTTATGTGAAGTCGGATTCCTGCATTTTTCTTTATCTTTGCCATATCACAGTTGAGAGAGAGAGAGACAGTGCGACCAAGAGCAAGTCGATCTTGCAAAGGTAGAAGTGAGAAGCGCCAGTGGCTCTATCTTTTCAATTACATAGGTCGTCTATCCCATGTTTGGAGCCTCAAAAGACGTTTAAGGCATGGCTATTTAATCAAAGGGACAAACCATAGATTAAATTATTCCCGGATTGTAGTTTTAGCCGCTGAAACTTACATCCTTGAAACCAAGAAGAACGGCCCAAGGCGTCTATGTTGTAATGATCTTTATATGTTATGGTTGTACATGTTTGAAGGCTTGCAAATAGCCCGGGAAAAATCAGAATCCAAGAATAACTTAATCCAGTGTCTGCTGTGCCTTGAAAACACTCCCTAGCAGTCTGTAGCTTGCTCTTGTGGCTGAGGAAGTTAATGTTCACCGCATGGAGCAGCCGACCCACCCAAAGAGGACTTTCTTTTTTTGAAAATCCAAGCTGTTCATCATGTCTTGCGTCCAATAAGAACCTGCGATCGTGATTTTTACTTAGAAGACAAATAGGCTGAAACATCCAATGGCAGTCTACTAAGCATTCACCATTGAAAAACTGCTACCCGATTTGCCTTCTCTGCTACAATTTGTTGCATTGACCATAAAAAATGAGGTTAAAATGATTATGTGCCGAACCATAATTCTAACCATCATCTTGGGGGCCCAACCTAGAAGAGTCAAGGCCCACTTAGCCAGCAGATATAAGGCTTGGAAAAGCAGAACAGTCGGCCTAAGTCATCTACTGTTCCACACCAAGCTAGACCAAGTAGATAGGATTATCACACGGTTGGCCCCAACGATCTCCACGAGAAGGAATGTAAATTCATCCTTTGATACTCCACAGCGTGCAGCCTGCCATGCCCCCAAATCAACTGCATTTTTATTTTTTTTCTGTTACAGAGCCAAGTTTAAAGTAAACTATCTAAAACATATAATTACGCACCTCCTCTAACCTTAGTTGCACCGCAAATAATCTTTCAATACAAAGCAGTTTAAATGCCTACTATTTTGGACGATGATATTGGCACTAGCCATTTCCATAAGAATTTGAAAAGCAAATTGGATAAAAGAAAAACTCATTAAAATGACTCGATTTTAGTTATTAATTTGGACCTCTAAAAGATCAAAATACCCTTACAATATTTTTAAATCTTCAAGCGGTTGCCACCACATTATTTTCTAGTATATTCATGGAGGTAGGCGATACAAACTGGAGTCCACGCCTTGAGCAAGAGAAAGAAGCCCATGCCTTCTCATTTTCATGCATAATGATTTTTTGAAAAATCTAAACTGTTCATCATGTTCTTTGTAGTCAATATATTTGAATGATCCTAACTACATGTGCCCAAGAATACTCCAGCAAGCAAGAGGTTATTACCATCAACTGAAAATTTTGATTTATATAACTAGAGTTAACTTTGGATCCTATTCTTGGTTAGATCTAGTCTAATATACTATAAGTACTAAGAAACCAGGTTTCAATCACTTTTACCACATGATTAATTTGATTAGGTTTTATTCTATTACCCAAGGAGAGCCTTGCGTAATGGTAAAAATTATCGTCATGTGACCTTGAAGTCACAGGTTCAAGGCATGGAATTAGCCTCTTGCAAAATATAAGGTAAGACTGCCTACTATAAGCCCTTGTGGTCCGCCCTTTCTCCGAACCCTGATAGGGTGCCCCAAGGCTGCCCTTTTTTGTTTCTGTTACCAAATTTCTTGAAAATCTTTCTAAGATATTCATTTTTCCTTTGTAGGTTAAATTTCTCATATTTATTGCTCGAATTCATAAAAGAAAATGCTACATATTAAGTCCTTTTTGCTCTCAATGGTAAAAGTTGTCGTCGTGTAACCTTGAGGTCATGAGTTCAAGGCGTGAAAACAGCCTCTTGCAAAATACAAGATAAGACTGTGCACTTTAAGCCCTCATGGTCCACCCTTCATGCACCAGGCTGCCCTTTTTTTGCTCTCACAGCTCATCATCCACCCAACCTCCATTAGCTCTAAATTTATCAGTTATCTCCGTTTGCTCCAAATTTATCACAATGCAGAAACACGACAATAGTAAAGTTACTGTCGGATTTAGAACCTCTTCATCAAATGTATGAGAAAATTTTACCTTGATCGACCAGCTTACTCCGGCTTGTCAAATGATAGAGGTGACTTCGGAGCGTCTGTGTGATCAGAGATAGACGGGTGTACCATTTTAAACTTAGACTCGACATTCGTGGCCAATGGATGACGAGTCCAAAGGCACGTGGTAACCATTCATGGACCCTTACAATTTTGACTCTTTTCTTTCCGCTTCTAATTTCGCTTGAAAGAAGCTTGACATCATTTTGATGGTAGCAAAATAAAAATGAAGAATTCTCGCGTAATCACTTATTTTGTCTCTTTTATTTTAGATGAAAGAGTCTAAATGCCCGTTTGGCTGGGAGAAAATAGATAAAAATTGATTTCCATGAAAAAAGACTCCTCGTGGTAAACCCCTTTAGAGAGAGAGAGAGACAGAGAGAGAGAGCGAGCCTGAATTACAAACATACATTCTAAGTAAACAATGTCTTCCACATGAAAAAGCTTCATAAAAAGCTAAGCCTGTATAAGAAAGAAAACGAACAAAAAAAGACGAAAGCTAAGCCCAGAATTAGCACCCCTGCCAGTTTACTGCAATGCATCCAATTCGCCATCACGATGAACGGACAGCCATCAAAGACAGAGGAGAACTTGATCTTCTTAGGATATTTTTGCTCTGGAGAAATCCATCTCGGGGTGCTGCATGCAATAAAAACCAGGACAAATTACATGAAGTCTAGCCCTCTTCCAGGAAATGGGAATCAGGTAGAACACAATTAGCGTACCAAACACCCGGTCCAAAGGGAGAACAAAGCAAACAAGAAAGCAGCAAAGAGATAGCCGAATTTTATTCACCTCAGCCATGAACTTCTTCAGGATGTCTTGCTTCTGCATTTCATCGCTTGTTGGAAGGCCCATGGATTTCTGTCGCTGGTCAAACTGCAAGCACCAAAGAAATTGAAACAGTTCATATGCCCACAAAAGAAAGTAAATACTATCCAACAAACCATTGCACTTTCGAGAAAGCAGAAATGTAGCATGTGGTGCACAAAACATCGACAATCTTATAATAAACCACGCACCACAACTGGGGTATGTAAACATCTGCACTTAAATGCGCAGAGGCCATGCTACTTCCGAACTGTGCAGGAACTAGTTAGAGCACATGTATTCATTAAATATTTGACCATCGTGAGTGGATGGCTGGGCATCCACTCAGTAGCACACTGGTGCTAGTAACGGCCAGTTAGCTAGCAACTCTTGGGAGCAGCGGATACTTGGTAGAGAAAGGCTGAAGTCCAAAGAAACTCAATCGCTTTCAAAGAGAATTTCAATCAGTTTAGGATCCAAATCCAAACAGTCCAAAAGAAATTTATATTAATTTACCTTGCAAAAGGTTATCGGGTGCAAGCAAGCACAACAAAGTCAGGGAGTTAACCAAAATGTCGAATGCCAAGAAAGCAAGCATGGGAATTTGAGTATACAACATAAGCCAACTAGACGTACACACTGCAAGAACCTACAACTGTTGGAAGACTTGGACATAAGGAAAAAAACCTCAAGCAGTATAAAAAGGCCTGCAAACGTAACTAATACCATAGAACAGGCACATCAGCATATCGTTCCATCTTGATCAAGTCTTTGATTTAACAAAGAGTTGGAACGTCAAGTCATTCACTTGTTTAAATAACTGAGTTCTCCTTTTACATTCAACAAAAACCCAACCGAGTTCCTCAGAAAAGAGTTGAAAATTGAAATAAGTAAATAAAAGACAAACTAACCATCATCTTTTCCACGGTTTGGCGAGTTTCTGGATCCAAGTCAGATAGTTTGCTGTTTTCAGGTTCTACTTTCTGCGTGTCAACCTCAGGTTCACCTTTCACCACACATTTCCACCACTCCATTTGATTTTGCTTGGTCAAAAGAATAGAGACGGCCTTCTCATCCTCTGCAGAAAATTTATGTTACAGTATGCAACGAGATTTTGCATCAGCTAAAATGAAGAGAAAAATATTTAAGAAATAGCCAAGTAGAGAATACATACCTATGCTCCAAAAGCAATCATCAACCTTAACAGGCAGAAAGAGCTCACCCTGAATATAAATACATAACAGCAGGTGAAGAATCAAAAAGCCACTCAAAAACCATAGGTCCAAAATTATAACTTTGTAATTAATTAGAGAAGTGAGAAATCGCTGCCACATCTTAGAAGCTTTCATGAGAAGACACGTCTAGTTCAACCTAAGGCTGGTTAAGCCTAGTCAAACTCGGTTAAGAATTTTAGATGACAAGTGGCTAGCAGAGCATGCTCCTAAGCCATAAAAGCAGCTACCACACCTACATATATCATTTCTCATTAATTAAATACAGGAAGCGTGTTACTCATCTTGATGAGTAACAGACCCACACGAGCAACTGTAAGTATGTTGCCCAGGCTCAATAGGAACTAGTGCCCAGAGAATATTGCAACTGACAATAACAAAATGGAAAGTGGAGCATGCTTACATCAATTACAGGAGGCTGACCCTTCAGTCCAACCTTCAGATGGTTCTTCTTTATCTCACAGTTGATAAACCTTGACTTAGTTCCTCGAGGAACTGGGACGTTAACATTGACCTCTTGCAGCGTTTGCGTCCAGGAATATTTCTCCATATCCAATCCATTCCCAGAGTTTGGAGCTATCCAGGAAAGAAAAGAAAAATATAATAATTTCGGCCAATTAGATGTAGTACTAGGTAGATCAGCAAAAGGTCGTGAATGAGACTTCTTCCACATAGAAATGACCATCTCAAAGTTAATCCATACATAGAAATGACCATCTGAAGTTACTGTAATTCTGTAACTTGAGACACAGAGTGCTTACCAATGGTAGGCGGACCACTATAACAGATGTTGAAAACAGATACTTCACTGAAAATCAAACTAAAATAATAAAAGCGAGAACTTATCAACACTTACAAGATGCAACAACACTGTAGACATGACAACAAGATCAGTTGCAGGATAAGAATCTAAGCTACAAATAAAAGCACCCCGAGAGCTTTCTACATCTTGATTGCCATGTACAATGAGCATGCTTAGCAATCCTTGGATGTTCTGGACCATCATTATCCAATGAGTAAAAAACTCTATATAAGATTGAACTTTTAGCCGATTTTCAAGTCAATTGCAATCCATGGTGTGTTTCAATCCAACCGAACCGCAAGCCCAGTCTGGTCCTTTTTAATTCAATATCCAGTCATTGAGTCAACTCTCTAAATACCTTTTACAACCACTGAGTTGAGTTTTCAATCATCTAATTTGAAATTTAATTCAATATCCAGTCATTGAGTCAACTCTCTAAATACCTTTTACAACCACTGAGTTGAGTTTCCAATCATCCAATTTGAAATTCTTTGGCAGGTATTCCATTTCCTTTTATTGCTGATTCATGTTGCCTATAAAATTTATAAAGTTTTTTTTCTACTTTCGTGAATTCAGTACAAAGTGCGAACAGGTTGGCAACAAACAAAAGCCAGATGTTGCATTAATTTTGCCCCCTACTGATGAATGCCACTCGATGAAAATAATCATGGCAAACTTGCCAATGCACTGTGCTTGACATTTCAACTTCATAGAAAGTGAAGTCACTTCACCAGCAGGCAACTCACTATTGCTTGTCAAAATATCCTGAAACGACTTCAGAATCCAAAAATCTACCAGTAGATATTCACTATATTCTCAAAGAGTAAAGGAATGCATTAAAATGTTGCATATTTTGGTTGTGCATGTGTAACACCAAATAATACTATAGCCATCTAACAAAATTTGTATAAATGACAAAACTGAAACGACATCACATAAAAGGTGCAAAACAACACATTATTATATACTTATAATGTTCATCCCACATAGCATCTTATTGGTAAATGTAACTCATACAAGAAAAACTAAGTTTAAAGTGATTTTAGTTAAAAAAGAAAAGCATTGGGACTCAGAGGTTGGAAAGCTTTTCTAATACATACTCTAGCCTAAACCTATACACCTATCTTTTCTGGTTGGTCATCATCATCATCAAGACCTTATCCCAATTAAGGGCTGGCCACATGAATCTTGTTCCCCCATTCATCTCTATTAGTGTCATGGGCTTTATTTAGTCCCAGAGTTTCTAAATCTTTTTTCATCACTTCTATCCACATTCTTTTGGGCCTTCACCTTGTCCTTTTAAAAACTTCAACTCAGATCGCCTCACTTCTCCAAAATGGTGCCATTTTCAGTCTCCTCTTCTTCTTTTTTTCCACTTGGGTAATCATTCTGACTCATCATCTGCTTTGCAGAAATATACTAAAAATTATACCAACATCACTTGATAGATCTCCAATTATCTGGTGACACAGAGTTACTAATAACATTTACCCTTATTTAAGCCAAGCAGACAATATTAATCTTACATACCTTAAGAACCAGCTTTTTACCAAAATGCACTTTGAAATAATCCAGACTCCCATAAAAGAACAAGATGAACATAAAGCAATAGTCTAAATCCAAAATGTTTGGCATGCTGCCATTCAACAAGTACTCAAACTTCTGGAGAGTGACACAAGATTCAAATATCTATTGGATGCAGTGCCATAATCCTATGAAGTAGGTCATAATACATGGAAATGGCAATGCTTCTCTCACTTTGATGCTCTTCAACATCATTCAAATGTGTGTAAATGGCTTTTCTTTCTTTATGTGAGTAGTGAATGAGTAAGGAACTTGAGATAAGGATTAGAAGCCCATGTTATGCAGCTACAACAGTCGTATTCCTCAAAGTTTTGATATACTAAGGCTTCAAATGTGAAAGAGCACATGATTGCCGTCCAGTATAACTGTCTAAGCTAAGAGAGTGGTGATTTGATGTCTTGAACACAGGACCAATCAGCTGCAAAATCTATTCTCTTCACAAACAAATCTACCTTTTTTCAGTATTTCCTATATTGATCTCGAAGTTCCAGCTAATCTTATAATTATGAAAAAGACCTTGGACCCCAAGCACAAACCAAGCAGGTTGCACAACTACACACCAACATAGAATGGACGCAGGGCAACACGCAACTCTTTCTTTTATGTATGCAAATATCAAACTCTAACTCCCTGTTGAGGAGTTGCACTTTCCATCAGACTAATAAAACTAGAAAGATTTCAACCAAAGATCCAGCAACATACACATTAGTGCACAAACTATCACAGAGGAAATAGACAAGCAACTCAACAAGCCAAAGCAAATGAAATCTCCTACCAGCGAGAGATCCATAAATATTGCATTTACACAATCAAATCTTCATATACAGGCAAATACTACAATAACGACACTGTAAGCTAGGGTTTCAATAAATTTCACACAACAAAAAACTAGGGCAGAAAAGAACTCACTGCGCTTCCCACCGCCGCTAGCCTCCGGCGCCGCTTCTTTCTCCGGCTTGTTCTCCTCCGCCACCGGAGGGGGCGTACTCTTCTCCTCCTTCGCATCCTTCATTGGAACGTCCTTCACCTCCTTGTGATCCTCTTTCGGCCGCTTTTCCGGCTTTCCAGCATCCTGCAAAAATCTTTCCTTGTTCTTCTTCTTCCTCTCTTCAGCTTCCTTCTCCTTAACAAGGGCAGAGACTTTCTGGGCCACGTTTTCATCCTTGAAGAGATCCGATTTACGACAAAGGAAATCGATGACGATCTCCAAGAAAGCGAGGGGCGTTTTACCGTCGAGGATTGATTGCAGAGCTTCGTCGCAGGGTTTAGAAGCTTCTGGTAGGGGAGAAGACGAAGAGGGTTTTTGCTGCTCTTCTTCCATCTCTGATAGTATTGCCATTGTTATATAAAAGAGAAGGGGGTGGAGATGTGGATTTTCTGGGGTTTGAGAGAGAGAGAGTGGGGGGAAGGCCGGGTAGTGTTCTTGTAGTGTCTGCAAGTATTTACTTGGGAGGTTCTACTCCGGTAGCATGAGTCTTATTCACGAAGTTTCCAGTTTTGTTTCAGGATCCAAACGCCCTTGCTGGGAAATGGAGAATGTTCTAGCAGCGCAGGTCCCACTTTGATTATGCATGCAATCTGCCCCTTGATGGCCCACTTTTGTTGCGATTCATTTAAGGATTGGTGGATCTTAACCATCAAAATTGGTTAATGATTAGTATATATTTGGTAGTTAAATTCCTCATTTGTATAGTTGTCTAGATTAAGCAATGTACAATAAACACGTCCAAAATGATCCTAGCCGTTAGTATAAAAAATTTACAAGTGGGCCTCCCTTTAGCAATTTTAACCGTTCTGACAGAGGGCCGCGTTCCAAACATCACATGCCTTAAAGGCGTCCGTCAGGGAAAGCTTTTTGGAGTGTCGTCAACTCCGAATCCTAAGAGAGAACGATGGTATGTTTGAGAAGGCCAATGGGATGAATGGCTGTGATTATGAAATAAAAAATAAAAAAAATGAAGTGTTTGTGGCCTTCAAATTGAATTAAGATATATTTAGACGCCTCATATTTTGATAATTTAATTTATTGATCATGTTGGGCTTGTATTACATTAGCTAAAAAATGGAAGCCAGATGCACAAAGCTGTCTCTTACACAGGATTTGAGAAATGTATAATATTTGCGAGAGAAAAATCTAGTAATATTATATGTCAGAGTAATCTAAATTTACCACTCATGAATATATACTCGTGTAATAGGAGGAAAACTTCTCGTTGCAACTTAAGGGGTGTAGAGTTTGGAATTTAAGGGTTAGAATTCAGTAAATTCCAAATTTGTCGAAGAAAGGTAGTAGAGTTTGAAATTTTAAAAATTAAATTTCAAAATATCTAGTAGATATTAAAATTTTCAAGTTAGATTTTGATAGAAATTAGAATATAGAATTAGTTAGCTTGCAACTCCTTTTCCTCTCCCCCCCAAATTGATGTTTTTGAATGAATGAATTTGGGAATTTGGCAAATAGGGTCTACAACAAATACATGTGACGACTGTGAATCTCTCTCTAGCTAGTTTTCATCAGAGGACATTAAACCCCTTCTAGTACTATTCAAAATTGTGGGGGGAATCTAATGTGCACTACTACATAGGGGGCTTTTAAAGTTGATAAAAAGTGATAATAGAAGTTGCGTAAGAAGCGACTTCTACTGAGGCGACTTGGAAAGTCGTCAACTTTTAAAGCCATTTTTTTAAAATGACTTTAAAAGTCATTTACTTTTAAAGTCGTTTATATAAAAATGACTTCTAAAGTCATCAACTTTAAAAGTCGTTTTGTTGTAAGCGACTTTAAAAACAACCAAATATTAATTGACTTTTGAAGTCGCTTAGAAAAAAATGGCTTTTAAAGTTGATGACTTTATAAGTCGTTTTCTGATAAGCCACTTCAAATGTTTGTGATTTTAGAAGTCTTTTTCATATAAGTGACTTCGAAAGTAAAAATATTTAAACAATTATATCATTAATTTTAATGTAAAAAAATTCTCAACTTTTAAATCGTTTCGTGTAAAACGACTTTAAAAGTTCAAACTTTTAAACAAATTTGTTTATTTGTTCTACCTCCCTATATACAATGAATAACAAAAACCTGATATTCAATCAATGTTTGTAAATATTAAGAACATGTTTACAAACAATATTCATCCACTTCTTAATACACAATACCATATATTCGTTAAAATACTTCAATCTCCACAAGCATGAAAAAACAATAATCACTACATTACATCCACATCTTAATCTTTTAATACATTATCACCTATGTATACATTGAATAACAAACATTCTACGTACCTAATACTTTAAACAATCTTTAAAAACATGAAAAACCAAACATCATATACACCTTCCATACACATTCCAAACCACCATCTACTACAGTGCATCGACATCTTTCTTGACACACTATCACCTGTGTAGACATTGAATAACAAACATTCTATACACCTGCAATATCCTTAATTTTTAGGATAAAATAGGAAATTTTTTTAAATAAATAAAAATAAAAATTTATAGATAGAAATTTTTCCTGAAAATATAAGAATTAGAAAGTGCTCGTCGATACGAGTCCAACGCCACCAAGAACGCTAAAAACGTAGCTCAAATGAGGGAGTTATGAGTCGTCAAAGTGGAAAGGGGCAAATTGGTCATTTGATAGAGACGTGTTAGACAGGGGTCCAAATTGATAATGGCACCCCCGTCTTCCACACGTCTCTACCAGTGCCAGCAAAATTGCCGGAGAGACGTGTGGGGAAGAGTTTCTCTTCCCCAAGACTCTAAACCCTATATCTGATCATCCTCAGGAGCCAAAACGCTCCACTTTGAGCGTTCCTCTCGGATTTTTAGCTCAGAAGCCTAGCTTTGCAAGGTCTGAGTTTTCCGACGAGTGGAACTCTGGCAACACGAGCAACCCCGGCCAGGCGCAAGGTAAGCCTCAAATCTATGTTTTTTTGTATTTATTAATTAGAAAAATAATTAGAAAAGCATTTAAAAATTAGGAAAAAAATCGGATATTTTTAGGAACTTGTGTGCATGCTACTGTTGGAGCGTGATTTCATAGATCAAACCTCATCCGTTTGCAAATCGCACCGTCCAACTAGTGCACAAGAGACCCAAGAGCAAACCATTTAAATTTGGGAGTGATCCAACGGTGGATTTCTCCAGAAAAGGCAAAAACCAGTACCTATGGATGATTTTAGGAACTTGGGAAAAATCATTTAAAAACCATATTTTTTGGCAAAATCAGTGCAAAAGGATGTCATAAATGGATTCTAAAGAGAATTCTGAAGAAAATGCTACAAAAATCACGCAAAACGGAGTTCGTAGTTCGCTGCAGACAACCTAATCCGGCTTGTCTTCTCCGAAGGCCGTCAACGGCGTCGACGCCCTGGCGTTGACCCCAGGACGCACTCGGGGACGCACAAGGGACGAGGCCATCATCGCACGTGTGCGCAGCGCCGCGCGCGTGCGGGAAGGCTCCAATTGGCGGTCGCGGTGGGGCCGGGATGCTGTGCGTCCTGCCGACCGTGACGCACGCGTGCCGAAGACGCACAGCGCGTGTCCCGTGCGGCGTCTGCGTGTACCTAGTTTTAACTTAAAAATTTAGAAATGACAACTTTTTCTTTAGAAAATATTAAAATAGTGATGTGACATATACAGGTGCACTTGAATATACCAGTTAAAGGGAGTTATTAGCAAGCTAGTGGTCTCACACTGAGGTAGGTGACAACAACTAATGTTTTGCCTTGATTTTTAAACCATGTTTAAACATAACATCATGTGTAATCGTATTTTAAATTTGAAATTCTTAATTACCGTGTATTTCACGCGACATTGAATATAGGATAGTTATTCCAAAATAAAATCTTTTACTGAATAAACTTATTTAAAATGCTTTTACAAGCATGATGTTAATTAATTATGCTTAATTAGAGACTTATTTCTTATTATATATATAGAAAATGCATGGATTACATGGAAATGAGAATAGAGGCTTATTAGCTGGTCCTTTTATAAGTTAACCTTAGGATGAGGGGCATGTCTTGAGGATTTCAAACTATAAGTGCTCTTGAGTTTTAGCATATACATATGATTTCCGTGTTTTATATTTGATGACGGGTGCTCTCGCCCGGTGGGCGTTATGCTAGGAGGGATAGGGCCGGCCACTCACCTTCTAAGATTATGATGTGATGATTTTGTGATATGATAGACACCTGCCCATAGATGGCATTCAGTAGGGGTTTGGTAACATGGATAGTCCACACTACCGGTCTGAGCCTTTCCATGGGGACAGACGCTAAGTCTCCCGTTATGGTGTCGACGGAGAGCAGCGGTGGTTGATACCCATGGAGGGTTGCCACTATAGCATGATGGCTCATATTCTTATTATGTGTGCATGTATGATGAGCATGGTTATGGATGGTATGCCTGGGTATGACGACACTCAGAGGTTGACTACGTATACTCCTGATCAGGGATGTTAGTACGATGTGGTGGGACCCATTACCTTGGGGTGCCCTTATTCTTGTTGTATGCTCCATTTTATTGATTCATGTCATGTTTTAACTCCGTAAATTTCATGTTTTAGCATATGGAATAAATTGACATTTATTTGAACATGGCCTTATGATATCACTATTTTCATAAATATTAGACTTTTCATCAGTGCTGTTCATTATTTCTTTCATTTATTACATTAATTGTCTATGTACCTACACAAGCGATATTGAGGCATTGCTTTGTTTTGCAATGCCTTAGATCTCGAGCGCAACACTAGGAAAGGAAAAGCGGTTGATAAACCTTGAGAGCTACTGAAGACTAGTTTTCCCTATAGTTTTAGATAGTAATGTGAGTCATTAGAGAGGATTATCATTTGAATTTTATTATGGACTGCATACTTTATATTTGGAAGTGATTTGGATTTTTGGACATATGTTGGACATTTATATGAGATGTTATGATGGATAGACCCTGGGCCATATTATTATTGTGTTTTGGACATTTATTTAATTTAAAATAAAGTCGCCAATTTATTTAACATTGATTGATATGCGTATTGTTTTATTTATATGTATGTCATTTTGAGAAAGGAAAAATAACACCCGGAGTTTTTAAGATATGTTTTGGTAAAATGTCAAATAAAACCTTTTCCATGGGATCCCAAACGCTCTTATTAAAATAAAAAAAAATGTCTTAAAAATCCGGGGTGTTACAACACCTGATACAAACAATCTTTATAAACATGAAAAACCAAACATCTAATATGCATTCACTTCTTTCTTGATACCTTGAATTGTTGTTAAAATATAACACCTAATACATCCATAATGGCTACAAAACATCTATACTCATCATTATCCATCTACATCTATATTAAAAATAATTTATATAAGAAACTGCAACATATGCAGTGTCTATGACATCCACATTCACTTCATTTGTAATTCTATACATATTGTAAGTAACCCTCTCATTCTTTATCTTTTAAAAGTTATATAATTCAACCGCCACATATTCACTTCATGTTCAAACTCCAAATTCACTACATTCGTACTCCTCTATTCCCACACTCCAAATTTTCACTCATTCATTGCCTAAAATGCAAATATATATATATTTAAAAAATAATAAAATTTAAAGGAACACAAATAAGTCAATGAAAAAAAATACGTTATTATGTATTTCAAGTTCAAAGTAGTTACTCCAAGTAATCTAATTGAAACTCATTACATACTCAGCCCATTCATTTGGTATTTCATTGAGATTTACTCTGGAGTAACTCTTCCTGTTTTCCACTCAAAAAGCATGGTAGCTTGAAATAAAACAAATTTAATTAAGCTAAAACTTTTTAGCTAGACCCATAAAAACTTTCAAAAAATATAAGATTATGCAAAATAAAGTGTTCTGCCTTTTTTAAATGAGAGATAGGAGTACAATCAAATATTTAGGTCCTCACGTACCTCAGGACATAATACCCACATTCCCAATAAGGCTATTGTGTTAGGGCACTGAGCAACAAGGACAACAAAAAAGAACTCATAAATATCATGTTTAATAATGTAAGTTTAATTAGTAATAACTTAGAGCAATTAACTATTTCATATACCTTACGTTCTTCTACATGAGTTTTGGTGGTTGTAAAGTGTGTGTAACTGTGGCCCATTCTCACTAAGTCCTACAAATTTAAATTTCAAATACATTATAGATGAATAAAAAATTACTTATCTACACATAACACGTGAAAAAAAAAATGCTTACTTATTTATAATATTCGTGAGGGAGGGGCAGATGTGCACTTCACAAGAATAAGAAAAGAATGCATGACTACTATGCACATCCAAAACATACAGCATCAAATGAGACCTACATAAACGGTCATATAGATTGTAAGTAAAGAATAAATTGGCAAGAAAACAAGAAAAATAAAACTTACTATTATAGGGAATCATTAAGCTTTATTCCTGAGAGCAACGAAAAAAGCTTGGCAAAATATCCTTAATACACCTCTCTATTGGCCATTGCTCCGTTGCTCTAGAAATGATGCCAGGGTCAAGGAATTGGTAAAGTGTACCCTCACCCTCAAAAAGGCTAATAGCATCATTCAAGAAGATGCATAAAAGAAATAATTATTACATATACCACTAAAATACAATATGGAATGAAATACCAAATGATTTACAAGCAAGTATGTGCACATACCCCAAGTAAGAGATAATGTGAGGGTGCCCTAGCTGATCCCATAAGCAAACTTGTAATAGGTCATCTGCCATAAGTGACACTTCAACAACATCCTGAGTAAGCACTCTTCGCATGATTTGTACAAGATTGATTGCCATATTGTCGTTGATGGGACCATAGAGGCGTGTTAGGTGGGACTTTCACATGCTCATGGGTGGGCTACTATAAAAGATGTAAAAATTTTCAGATAAATAATATAATATTAATATATGAAGAGGGCTTAATTTATGATGAAAGAAAAACCAAAGATATATACAAGTACCTGTTCCATTGGTGCAGTAGCTAAAGGTGACACTGGATGATGATCGATCTCGGTGGCTCATTTTGTTGTTGATTATCCATATGGAGTTATTAAATAATTAAGTGAGGTATTTAGTTAAAAAAATATTAATGAGAAAGGTATATAGTATGATAAAATACATATCATGGACTCTATGGGAATGACTAGTGCCTCTAACCAAGCACCATGATATCCAACCGCCTCCTCAATGGTTTTAATATTTTTCATTTTTAATGGGAATGGTAGGCATGCATTAGCATTCAAAGCCATGATAATGGAGACCCGCTTAGTATGTGGTGGCATACTAATTGTAAAACGTTTGATTCATGCTCATAGCATGAACTAACTACCATGATATTTTGATGTGAGTTTAAGGCCAATAAGCATTGACCCACCTGCAAATCAAATATGCAATAAAGAGATTAAGATATAAAATTATTACAAATGGACAATTAAAATTTATAGTTTTGTCAATGTATATACCTCATGGATAGGAATTTCCTTTTCGAGGGGAGGCAGATGTCCTTCATTATCTTCTTCAAATGGGGACTTGCAACTCACATGTGATAGATGTACAGCAGGGTGAGATTGCTGAGTAGGGGGTCGAGGAACAATCATCATACCTCCCTCACACAGCTGTCTAAATAAATCACCCTTTATTTTCTCAACGAGCTTATTGTAGGCCTGCTCATCATCTTGAACTCTAGGTATATGTCCTTTACCAAGGAATTTAGAAGGAACAACACCTCGATCCATGCCTCTAACTCCACTAAGGTGGTCCAACTTATTGCCCATAGCCCTATACAGGATGTCATCCTTAGCAGCAGTGCTACTTAAAGTTCCTGTAGTAGTGCTTTCTTGGGTAAGAATGTCTTGCAAAATTTAATTAGAAATACATGATCATTTCATTTAATTAATTGTAAAAAATTTATATGCAGATGGAACCACTTACTATGCTCAAAGTAATTTGCGCAATAGCTTCATTTGCAAACTTGTTGCTAGTATGGCCCATTGAATGCACCATCTTCTAGGGGATGGAGCGATCAATGGGTTTCATAGTCCCATCTTTTTTTTACTATCAAGCAAAGGCACTACAATTGGAGAACATGTATATAACTATAGTAGCATTAAATTGAATGGGATAAATTGTCACAGATGCTTACTTCGCGCTCTTCTAAATGAGCATAGCCCATCCTAGATAAGTGGTGCTACATATTTGTTTCTTGCACCTTTCTTCCCCTTGCACTCTTCGCCTACACATTTTTACATGCATGATCAAGTGAACTAATTGAACGTTACATGTAATTAAAAGAATAAAGCATCATTTCTGCACATACCTCAAACTCAATGGAGGTGCTATTCTATACAAATGCATTCCAAGCCTCTTGGTCAATGACGTAGGAGTAAATGAAAGGCATCGTGTACAGCCTTGACAAATCGTTGACATTTGGAGCTATGTAATTGCGAAAAAGGTAGTTCTTTCATTTTCTCCATTGCTCACCTACCCCTTGTAAAGCACGCATCTTCTTATCATCCAGTAAATCAAAGGCAGATTGCAAATTGAGCATATCAAATTACTATATTTGAAAAATAAGGAAAGTTATAATGTAAATAACACATGCTCTTAATGTTTACATACCTTCACCATTTCACATATTGAATTTTTTGTCAAGGATGGCACATGTCTCTAATCTGCAAATGTGATAAGAACCATGCTTTTTACTGTAGAATAGAGGAAACTACTATAAGTAGGGCACTCTCACCAATCTCTTGCCCTCTACTATTGTATTGAATAGTTTCTTTAATTTCCTTCAACATTCTCTTGATAACATTTTCGATTGTTGTTCGCCCTCTACCCTTTCTTTTTGGAGTAGTGCTCATATTGATCTCTTATTCATGCTTTTCAATGTGGTCATAATCTTCAGTTTGATGTTCTTCTCGTTCCATCATTACTACAAAGAAACACTCAATGATATTAGAACAATGACATAAAAGGCCATGTAATGCATTTGAAGAAACCAAATTGATGTCCCTGACAAACATAGTTTAAGTAAAAAAATAATTAAAGGAGACTTCGTCTCCATCTATTCACATAAACATACAATATCTAGCATGCTGACAAACTAACCTCAAGGAAAATTGATAAAGGATGCATGAAAAGTATTTGCCTGCTGTTAAGTTTTCCGCAAGTGCACAACTATTATAGTCTAACTAGTGCAAGTCCAGGTCAATTCCACAACGACTCGCCTTAAAAAGGTGGAGTTTACACAAATCTTAATTAGAAATTAACATAAATAAAATACAATTTCATGAACCAACTCATGAGTACATTGTTCTAAATTTAAAGAAATTAAATACAATAATTATGTTAATACAAATTTTCTATCTTGATCGTTGTGTCACGCAACAAACAAGGCTTAAAATTGCATAGTAAAGGGGTTAACTGAGAATAAGATAAAATAAGAATAAATTAAAACATGGATTAAGAAAAAGACAAAATAGGCTAAAGGACAAAATGGATACATCTGGAATTAAAATAGAGAGACAATGGGCAGAAATGGAATTTAATGAAAAAAACTAAAGTTTCAACAGAAACACTCTTCTTCAAATATAATAAAGTTACTATCCATGAATAGTACCAAAGTTACTATTCATGAATAGTACCAACAAAGAACACAAGAAGAAAGAAGCTTACGGAGGGAAGAAAAACATAGGGAAAGGAGAGCACAGGGTGGAGAAGTGAAGCAAGGTAGAAGAAGGAAACAAGGAAAAAAGGGAAGTTGGGTTTTCCTCGAGCTGGCCTAGCAGTGTTAGAGTCGAAACAACGATGCGGCTATGTGGATTGGACTAGGCAGAGCAGGTTGGAAGTCTGGGCAGTTCGGTGTTGGGTTTTGCCAATGGAGGTGGGTGTAGCTCTGGCAGAGGCCCAATTCTAGTGGAACGATAGAGGATGGGGAAGAAGGAAAAAGGGTTTGGGTTTTCTCCAAGAAGCGATGTTGTGCGAGAGAAATAAAGGATCAGAGGGTGATGGGTGTTGGCTGACAGAGGAAGGTGCGATGATGCAGAACAACAGATTGAAAGAGAGAGGAGAGTGTGGTGTGATCTAGACGGTGGGTGAGCAGAGGAAATAGAACAAAGATGGAGAACGAGAAAGAGTCGAGAGAGATGGGGGAAATGGGAGGAGGAGAGGAGTGGGACGAAAACTGTCGAGCTGGTGAAGGTGTGTCACGTATGCAAAGACAGACAACGGTCTGCTCTGCACCAATGTGTCACTCACCGATGGATGGTAGCTAGGGACCCGAGAGAGAGAAGAGGGATGAGATCAGAGAGAGATGGGAGAGGAAGAGTCCTTCCCCTCTCTGCGAGGAGAAAAGAGTGAAGAAGAAGAAGCCCCCTGCAAGTGGGAAGGATGCATTTTATAAGGGGGCCCAAAAGGTGGTTCCTATTTTATTGGGTTCCCATGCTTGCCCATGTTATGTTGCCTCCCATGCGGTGGTGCCATGAGGTGGCTACCATGTGATGTTGTCTAGGTGTGAGACCTGTTTAATCACCACCGTACATCACCATGTATTGCCATCTCAATTGAGTATCACCGGGACTAGGAAGAAAGGCTCTTTATTAACTTGATCTACATAATCCTAGTTAATTTGCAAAATAAGAGCCTATTTTAGAATCATCAAAATTATATATTTAATTAGTTCTAATGATCATCTAATTATTAATTTTTCAAATCAACAGTTGGATGATCGATTAGAGCTAAAATTAATGCAAAATTACAAAATTACTCAATTAAATGATCTAATCAAATGCTAATTAAGGGTTATTTTAGGCAAAATTGAACACTTAACACCTACTTAGTATAGATATTTGTAAAGGGGCTACAAATCTCATAGACCTTTCAATGGTCTTTAACTCCATTGGTTCGAGTTCACATCTCTTAGTGGGTTTAGTTATTCATAAGTAGCGATAAGCTTTAACTTATGCTAGATATTCATCTATATATGTACGTGAACACAATTCATGTACCAAATCTCATCCAATAAAGTTTATGATTCATGTAAGTTTCTTTTAGTTATTTGCATGCTTGAAGTTCATTAAAATTTTAGTTTTATGATCATGTTTCATGTCTTGGATCACATGCACCATGTCATTTCATGCCTTATTAGTTTCATGAGTATCTTGCTTTTGGAATTTTACCTTTCACGAGTCATGCATAATTTCGAGCAGTCCATACAGTTTATTTACTTGATTTCTTAAGAACCAATTTAGCTCTTTAGATAGTTTAGTTACTATTTTGGTTAGATCCCATGTAAGCAAACTTTTATTCCATACACTTCAACCATTTTCTTACTATTTTGGAAAGATCATTCACTTGAATTTCATTTTTCTTCTTTTCTTCAACAAGTTTTTTAAGAGACTTTTTTCTATCATTTTTATTTTCTAATGCTCATTTTCATGACATAAACTCTCTCTCTCTCTCTCTCTCTCTCTCTCTCTCTCTCTCTCTCTCTCTCTCTCTCTCTCTCTCTCTCTCTCTCTCTATTCTAATAATGCTTTCTTAAAAAAAATTTCTTATAATCTTTGTTGGTAGCTTTCTTAAAGTTTTTCTTTTCACTATTCTTTCTTTCCTTAATGAACTTCTTAAACTTCCTACTAAGAAGTACAATGTCTTCAACACTTTTAGTCTCATCCTATATCGTGGATCTAAGCGATATTCCTTTCTTCTTCTTTAACTCCTCTTCTTTTTTGAAAGCAATCTTATAGGTCATGAGTGACCTTATAAGCTCATCAAGTTTCAAATTCTCTAAATCTTTAGCTTCTTGGATTGTTGACCCTTTGGCATCTCAAAATTTAAGGAAAGACCTATGAATCTTATCCACCAACTTAGCTAGTAAAAAACTTACCAAAAGATTTCTAACCACTAATAACATTGGTAAATGTAGTAATAGATTTCAAAAATAGAATCATTACTTTTCATCATAAAAATATTCATAATTATGGATTGCCTATAGGTTGTCCCAAAATTCTTTAACTGATGTGTAGGTTGACATTGGATTGAATTCATTAACATCTAAAGCACAAACTCATGGTTTTGGCATTGCTAGTAATTTTAAAGTTATACCACCTGGCGCAACGGTAAAAGTTGTTGTCATGTGACCTTGAGGTCACAGGTTCAAGGTGTGAAATCAGCCTCTTGTAAAATGCAAGATAAGGCTGCCTACTATAGGCCCTTATGGTCCACTCCTTCCCCGGACCCAGCATAGGCGGGAGCTTCGTGCACTAGGACTGCCCTTTTTACCACCTAGCCTAAGATAGATTGGTCTTAATTTAACAAGGAAAGAAAATAACATGAAAATGGAAATATGCATTGGAGTTACTAGATGTTATTACCAGAAATGTTAACAAAAGAAAAGACTAAGCAATCAAACACACCGGTAAGATCGCGCTTGTCAACTTTGATTCGTCTGAATGAATACCTCCAAAACTAAGATTTGCACACAAATCACTTAATTCTCCATAGAAAACCATGAAAAGTGGTTATTAAGAATAAATCAATTAATAGCAGTAAATGGAGCCATGCCCCCTGCTTAGATCCCCCCTTACCCCGCACCTCTCCCCCCCCCCCCTTCTCCCCTCTCAAGTACCCACCCAAACCCTCTCCCTGCCCCCCACCTCCTGCCTCTCCGATACCTCACCAAACCCCCCAACTCCCCTCTCTTCGGTCCCCACCCGAACCCCCTCCCCGCCCTACCTCCCCCTCTCCAATCCCCACCTAAACCCCCTCCCTACCTCCACCTTGTGAAAACCCCAAATTTTGTGAAATTATCTAGAATTTTTGCAAAATTTGAGGTAGAATATTATATTCAAAATAATATATATATTTTTAAAGAATCAAGTCTTGAAACATGAATATTTGGAATGTACACGAAAAATTGGTTCTTATGACTATAAGCATGTTAAAATCTGATCTGGAGTGAAAAGTTCTTTTTTTTTTTTAATTTTTGTGATTTTATATTTACCCATAGGGGTAAAATGGTCATTTTACTTTTATGTGGGGTCCACAAAAGTTAGGTGAACTAGTGGACAACCAGCTCAGGAAATATCAATAATGAGAGAATAACATGATGATAAATATCTTTTCATTTTAATAAGAAAATAATAATAAATTAAATTAATAAAAAAAATTAAACCTATAAATACCCCTCCTACCTTTCCCACAAAATTGTACAGATCCCTAAGACTCTCCCCCTCTTTCCCTCTCTCTTTCTGTCTCTTTTTTCCTTTTTTCTTTCTTTTCCTTTTCCTTTTCTTTATCTTTTCTTTTCTCTCATTTTCTCTTTCCAGCCGTAGCGGTGATCCTCACACACGCCCGACACAAGAACCAGCCTATGCAAGGCTGGCATGTCCCAGGACGCACCTTCCACCCAACAGAGGCGAGGACCCTGCCGGCTAGGTTTTTTCCAACCCAGTAAATTCTTCACCCAATCTCCCTTCTCCGGCCAAATCTCCAACCCTAAACCCGAAATCTAATTCCCCTACACTCTCCTCTTCAATTACCCTCTGTCCCTGTTCCTTCTCCGACTCCAATGAGGGCTCACTGGCAACTAGAAACGGATGATCATTGACAGCACTTTGACACAGGATTTCAGCATCAAAATTGAGGTCTCTAGCACAAATCCATCAGAAGGAAAGACGTAGGCCAACTTCCATTCAATACCCAGTAAAAATCCCCTTCATTTTCTATCAAAAAACTAAGGATTCACCTTGGAATTCATTTCACTGGTGACTGGTTCATTAGTGAAACAGATCCGGCGAAACCATGATTGAAATAATAGTTAAATAGCTCAGATGGGAGATCTGAGCTGTTGGATGGTTTTATGGGACTCCAAAACCCCAAGGCATGAAATCTCAAACAATGGTTTTTACAGATTTGGGAGATCTGGGAAGGGTTGATCCTACGATCTAGATTGGACCATATCAACCGATCCCCATTGATAGGATCCCAAGACACTGTAGGGTAATGCACACGGAAACGCTCCACCTAGGTGCGTCTCCGTGCGTGTGACACGTGTGCAGAGCGATCGTCGCCGTGAGACGACGCACGGCATCCTAATGACGATGAGATGCGTTGGGCTATTTTGTTGCGTTCTGATAGTCCAGATCAAATATGGACCGTCAAAACAGATCTAAAACTTAAAATCTCAATTCAGAGTTCATTTTAACTCCAAATCAAGATTGGAAAGAAGCTATGAATTCCTTGTGAAGAGTACAACCTAATGAGAAATAAAATTTAGGTTTAATCTAATGTAAATTTTTGTAAATTATAAAAAGTAATACCAATTCCCAAGATCAGTCAAATCTGACACAATCAAACCTTATATTTATGATCCATTAGTGATCTAGTGATGAGGAAACATGGAATCAAGAATTGGATGTGACTGATTTGAGAGGAATTATGAAATTTAGCCTTAATGGAAGAAAGATCTTAAAAATCAGCATGAATCTACTTAATATGAGTAATCAAGCATGATCATGTAAGTCAGTTCAAATGATAATCCAAAGTGAAGATCATATGGATAGATGAGTCTAATAAGGTTAATTTGGTCAATCGATCCCCTTGATTTTGATAAAATGGCTAAAGATCTTGATTGGTTGGAGCAAGAAGGATCTGATCGTGTGATGAAATGCATAAATGATCTAGTGATGATATCATATTAAAAAAGTGTGTTAGATATGAATAACAAATAAAAGATCAAGATATAAACCTTTAATGGGATTAAAAATGAATAGAAATCAAATTATGACTGTTGGATCATAATGGACAAATATGATATATCTAGATGAGCATGTGAATTGTTACATTTTATTGTATATGTCTTTTAATTGCTTAGTACGTTTAATTGTTAAATTTATTTATTTATGCTTTAGTATTTATGTTGTGTAAATTACATGAATAATATAATTCAATAAAAAAATAGATATTGATGGATATTTACAATAAACATAGGACATGAACTTAATGATACTAAGGGCTATAATTAGTAGGATAATATAAGGAATATCATTTCCTTGGCCCAATTTAGAAGAATAATAAACATCCATGAATAAAATTATTTATGTTCATGTTATTTAAATTAAAATCAATTAAAGAAGGGACTTAGGGTATACGAGCTCATAGGAACCTTATTAAAGATTGAGCTAGTGCCACTTCAATGGACTCTAAACATCGTGTTTACTGAGGTTTGTCTAATAGAGCCTTGCTTTTCCCTCGCCTCCTGTTGAGGTCTAAACACCTCTTTACACGAGGGTTGTATTAACCACTTTTAGAGCAGACTATAGCTGGTAAGCAGTAGTCATCCTGAAATAAGGAGGAGCTGTCTAGTATTAGGAGGAAATAAATTATTTTCAACCAGTAAGATATTAACTGATTGAATAATAACAATAAGAACATAAAAAGATAACAAATTATCTAATCCTAATAAAAATTGTAAGTAAGATAGGGATGATCAAACAAGATCCATGATGAGATCTTGAATGATCAAGAATAATAAAAAGAATTATAATTTAGATTTAATTTTTGATTTAGTATAGATGTTAGATTTATAGGTAGATCAATAGATTAGACCTTGATCAATATGATCCAAGGAAAAAGGTCCAAGTCATCCCATGTAAGGATAATCAAAAGAACAACTAGAAGTATGTATGAGTTGAGGAAATGACTTTATATATATGATTTGACAGATACATGAAGGATACAATGATCAAGATTGATGAAAAGTTGGATTGTTGAAAGTAAAGGTAAGTGAATCTTAAGAATATATTTAATGTAGAAGACACATGTATTTTACACATGATCTTATTTTGATAACTCTAGATTGATTATAATTGCCTTAGAATTGTCTATGAAACAATAAATGATGTTGAAATAAATACAAAGTGATTGATTAAGTAATTGTGAAGTTACTTAAGGATAGAATGAGAGGATTTGAACTACATAAGTTAGACCCTCAAATATTAGGAAAGAAGTTATAGGCATGTCCTATTATAATCAGACACATAGTCTTTAAGTATGAAATATTATTTTCCATACAAGCATGGAGGCTTGTGATTTTGTTTTAAGACAGGCTTATGCTTAGAGATGCCAGTGCCAAGAGAATTGTAAGGGTTTGGCCACCCGCCCTCTAAAAATGATGATTATGTAGATATCATTTCCAAAGAGAGGCAAAATGTCGGGTGGGGCAATTATAGGAAGGCCGCCACTATGATAGCCATGGTTTCCTCCATATGAACATGGATCTGTATTTTTCCACCGTGGTATCAGCGGAGTATTAAGCAATTATCTTGGTGTGCTGTACGGATCATATTGCAGCATGGTAGTCCTTGAGATATATTTTGCATTATGATGCAATTGTGTAATATCCTCAATTTTTATTTCTAAAAATTTGGTAATAAAATGAATTAGAAATTTAAAAAAATTGTAAATATAATTTTGACTTGAAACCACTAAAATAAAAAAATATGCATTTATAGAATTCCAACGATATAAAGAACTCCAAAAATGGAGTTTGGATGAGGGTGATATGGGCATTTTAAGTTCTAAGGGCATTTTGATAATTAGCATGGGACCCAAATTAGAGGGGGTCATTTTGATAATGGCACCTCTTTCCATTCTGATTCCATCTCCAATGGTGGAAGGTGGTGATCCTCTTTTTCTGTGAGAAAATTGGATCCCCAACTACAAAAGTAAGGTTTCCTCCTTAGCCCCATGCAAAACAACCCATCCGATGCCTGCACTCATAAGGGGACTCCGATCTCCCCTCTCCAGCTCAAATCAGGTAGGTCACACCCTCTAGCTTTCTCTTTTCCTTATTTTCCTACTTTTCCCTCACAGTTCCAAGCCTGATCTAGTATCAACGGCCGTTGGAAGGCTTGAGAAATCAAAACCGTGGATCATGGTTAGGCCCACATTCAAGACAACTTGGATGATAGATCTAAGCCGTACAATGTGATCTTTGGACCCAAAAACCCTAAGAATGGTAGAAATAGATTTAAAAAAATGGATCATTTAGGGCTCCGATAAAGCAAAACTAGTATGGACGGTCCAGGTGCATCGTCCCTGATAGACGGGTGTAGTTAGGTGTAAAGGGGTTCTGCTGGTGTAGTCCAATGTAAAGTTTTGCCAGTTTAACCCGGTGTAAAATGAGTTCTATCGGTGCAGACCAGTGTAAAATGAGTTCTGCCAGTGCAAACTGGGAATTCTAGCCAGATTTTTTATCTGAACCGTTATTTTGATCTGAAATGGTATTTTTTTTAGATTCTAAAGGCTACAAGAGCCCGATCTTCAATCCGAAAAGTTTGTTGGAATAATCTCAACAACATGGACATGAATTTAATCTCTAAACTTTGATCTGAGCATATTTAATTGATCACACCTAAGAAAATATACTCAATTAATTAGATCAGGCCGATTAGAGGATGATCAAGCCTTAGAACTTAAACAATTGAATGATTTAAAGGATGAATTGATGAGTATAAGGAAGGGATTAGGAATATTCAGCTTTAAATTGATCTGGACCATTGATTTAAACCAGATATTGGAATTTTTTTTATCTGAGAGTGATTTGACCGTCAAATCAAGGCGTAAACTTTAGATACACATTAATATGAGTAGATGAACATGAAATGACACTGACTAATGATGATTAAGGTTAGAATTAATGATCTAATCATAAATAAAGGCCTTAAAGAATGATCCAATGATTGAATCGCTATAGATTCTATGAATATGAAATAAATAACACAAAATAGTACTGTGATGCTAACAAGTGCATCAAAGATTGAAGTTTGAAGGAGTACGCACCTGATCTGATTTG
The DNA here is from genome assembly GCA_035236585.1 of Warburgia ugandensis. NCBI lineage: Eukaryota > Viridiplantae > Streptophyta > Magnoliopsida > Canellales > Canellaceae > Warburgia > Warburgia ugandensis. The sequence continues at coordinate 72,442,365 of CP141134.1, forward strand.
GTTGTACTTTCATTGAGGTAGGTGACGAAATTTAATGTTCATATGTTTTTCTAAAATCTCAACATGACATAGCATCTTGTCTTATTTGGATTGTAGTAGCTTGATTTCTTTAATTAATGCATTGAAATTTACAAGTTTTGTTCTATGATCGACATGAGAGTTGATAATGCATTCAATGAATTTTATTCAATCAAGTTTTATGATATGGTTAATTATGGATCTTATATATAAAATATCTCTACTTTATTACATCACTATAATTAGATTATTTTCATAGAATTGATGATGAAGGCTTGGTGGTTTGTCCTTAAGAGGCTAACTCTGGGATGAGGGGTGTGCCTTGGGGATTTGTGAGCCACGAGTGCTCCTGGATTTTTACGAGATTCGTGATTTCACGTTTTATGATTTATGATGGGTGTTTTTACCAAATGGATGTCATGCTAGGAGGAATTAGGGCCAACCACCCACCCTCTTAATTTATGAGATGATAGACACTTGCCCACAGATGACATTCAGTAGGAGTTTGTAACATGGGTAGTCCACACTATCAATCCAGGCCTACCCATGGGGACGGAAGGCGAATCTCCTGTTATGGTGTCGACGGGGAGCAGCAATGGTTGAGACCCGAGTGTGGTTGTCACTACAACATGACGATCCATACTCTTATTGTGTATGCTTGCATGATGAGCATGGAAATGTTATTTTGTGCCTGGGTGTGACAACACCTAGAGGATTGATAGGAGTGCTTATGATCTACTGAATAATTGTGTAAGACACTTGTGGGACCCACATACTTTGGGGTGCCCTGCTTGTTATTGTATGCTCATTGCGTTTGGATCACATCTTATTTTACATTCATGAGATCATCATGTTTTACATCCATGAGGTTCATATTTTATCATATATGATGTTTTATAGTGGCATTGCTTATGATACTTGTATTTTTATGGATAATTAAACTACACTTTGATCAGCATTTTATTTGATTTTGCCTTATGGTTTCATTTGTTATTACATTAAATGTCTATGTACCTATACAAGCAATAGCTCACTGAGGCATTGCTTTGTTTTGCAATGCCTCAGATATTAAGAGCGATAGCAGGAAAGGCAAGGCCGTGGTGGGACCATGATAGCAGTGGGGATCACCTTTACCGTATTGATAGATAGCTCGATTATTTCAAATTTTATTTATGAACTGTATACACTTATACTTGAGATGATTATGACATTTATGCATTATGAACATGTTATTAAGTATGGTGGAATATTATGATGGATAAATCATGAGCCACATTATTATGTTTTCTAGATGTTATGGTTTTAAATAAAGGCGTCAATGGTTTTGAAGTTAGATTTAATATTGATTTGGTTTAATTATTGCAATATATGTAAATAAATTTTGAAATTGTTTTGATGATGTTTTGGGAGTGCTGTGACACCTGGGTGTTTTAAATAAATGTTTTTCAATTATCAGGAAATGGAAATTTTGACTAAGGGATCCCGACCATATTCTTTTATTTCATATTTATTATTAAATAAAATGTATGAAAAACCCGGGATGTTACAAATTGAGATAGGCATATGAGATGCCTTATGTTATGGCATGATAAGATGCCCAGTAAAAGTTATTACCTATGTTATATTGGAGGATAATTCCCAATATAGTATAATTAAATATTAACACTTAGTATTAATATTGAAATTAGTTTGGAAATGAGATATTATTGATGATATTGATTATATTCACAATTTTAAATAGTTTTATTTATATATAGTATATACATATAACTCGCATAAAGAGTGAAGGATAAAATGGTTATCCAATGTATAAATTGATGTATATAATTGATATAAAGAACTATTGATTTTGAGATACATTGATTATATTTCTTAAATCTCATACCAACCATAACTTGTTGAGATATTATAAATGTTTTAATGTTTACAATGTCTCATATACAGTTAAGGAAGATTGAAAGCTCAAGACTTGAGGATAATCATCATCGAACCACTGATCATGGTATTTACTTTGAAAAAGATTGTATTGATTGTTTTGAAATTTGGATTGTAATAGTTAGACAAGGTATGTAATAACTATAGGGGCTATGTATGTGAAGCATTGGATTGATCCTGATTTTAATAAAGTATTTTCATTATTATTTAATGAAAATTTTATTTTATATGAAAATCTATGTATGATAAGTAATTTGAAGTGGCACTTGAGTTTTTGACAAATCAATTTCAAAGAAAATATATTTTCACTGTTTATATTTTAAAAATTTTCAAAAATCAGGGCCCTACCTTTCCAAATATTTATGAAAATGTATTTTAAACACTCGAGTTGTCACAGTTGGTATGAGAGTGGTTCATCTAGTCACTTGCAACCCCTATATGTCCAATATAAAGAAGACAATCCAAATATTGGTTAAGTATATCATAAGTTAATATAGGAGTAAAATAGCATTAGTTAAAATATTAGGATAAAATTAATTAAATAGAGTATTTGTATAGAAATTTTGATTTATGAGTAGATGCCACCTAAGAGAACTAGGATGATAGCTTAAAGGACTGGTGATTCCAATATGGAGATTTCATCTCAAGAAAATAATGTGGAGGAAATTATAACAAGAGTACTGCAAGGTCTTCTTCCCCATCTTCAACAACCTCAGTCGCCTATACAACCTGTAGTAGTACACTGTGCACTAACTCCAGCTCAGCATGAAGTGGGGCTCAACACACCTATTCAAGAAAATAACTCTCCAATTTTAGTACATGATCATCCTTCACATGTACCTATGGGAATAACTAAAAATTCTCAAATTACACCAGAGAAGTTGGACAAAATGATGGAAAGATTCCTAAAAATGGTGATAGCCTATAATGGAAAGGGTGATGCTAAAAAAGTAGAAGAATGGATATATGAGGTTGAGAAAACTTTTGATGTTTTACGAACTCCTGAGAAGTAAAAGTCAAGCTTGCCACATATATTCTAAAACAAGAAGTTGAATTTTGGTCGATATCTGCAAAGAGGAATTTCTTATCAAATTCAGAAAATATCTCTTGGGAAGAATTTAAAGATATCTTTAATAACAAATACTTTCCTCTTCATGGTCAAGCCAGAAAGGAAAAAAAATTCTTAGATCTACAACAGGGGAGTATGACTGTTGTGGAATATGAAAACAAATTTGTACAATTGAAGAGGTTTGCAACACATATTTGTGGTACAGATAGGCAAAATGTTGGTAGATTCCTTGAAGGACTTCATCCATGATTGAGAACTAAGGTGTTGGGTACCAAACCCATGACTTTGGAGGAATACATAGAAATGACTTGTATATTTGAGGAGGATTTTAAGAAAAATCAAAATGGGAAAATAGGAGAAATGGAAAACTTCAATCCAAGACCTTTTAAGAAAGGCAAAGGGCCCATGAATAATTTCAAGCCACCAAGAATTCAAGGGAATCCTTCCTTTGGACAAAATTAGAGGAGTTGTCCCAAATGTAGAAGATTCCACCCTGGGAATATATGCCCTAATGCAATACAACAATTACCTCTAATCCAGTGTTATAATTGTGGAGAGATGGGACATGTGGCAAATAACTGCATCAAACCTATGGTAATCAAGGATGCAAAACCAAAGGATGTCCTTAGACAACAAGGGAGGATATTTCCTATTACTGATGATCAAGCCCAAACCTCAAATGTGATGATTGAAGGTACTTTGCTTATATTTGATAACTATGCAAAAGTACTATTTAATTTTGGATATACACACTCTTTTATCTCTTGTGAATTTGCATCAATTATAAAGCTACCATTGAAAGATTTGAGATATAACTTAGATATGATAACTCTAGTTGGTGAGTTGGTAAGGGTAAGAAAAATTCTAGCCTTTATAGGAAAGGTAAAACCAAAATTTTTAAAGAATAGATATTAGAAATTGAAATGATATTACTTGTGAAGAATTCAAGGAAATAGTGGGTATTTTCTCTATAAAATTAGTAAAGGAGAAGATTTTTGACATGGAACAATAAATAGATTATAAATTTTTGAAGCATGAAGAAAGGACTTTAATTTGAGGAATTTTCAATTCAACATAAAATTGAGTTATTATTGAATTATTACAAAATACAACTCAATTCTTTATGGTATTTTAGAAGATGGCATAAATTGATCTGAATAAGTTGAAAAGTCAATTATAAGGACTATTAGACAGAGAAGTTATTTGACCAAATAAGTTATTTTGGAGAACACTAAACACTATTAGGAAAAAGGATGGATTATTATGATGATGCGCTGATTAAAATGATGAAAAATGCTATTGAAGAGGTTAAGTAACCTCAACTCTTATAAAAAGTGAGTTGGAAATGAAAAACATCATTCAGAACTCAATACAAATTTTGAGTTATATTTTTGGGATAAATGATATTAATGAATTTGACGAAGGAAAGTTTTCTTGGATAAACGAGCAATAGTATTTATTGAGGACATATGGATTTACTTTGAAACATCATGAATTAAAATGTTTACCAAATTTGATAAGTGTAAAGATTATCTAGAGAAAGTAAATTTCTATTACATATAAATTTTGATGATAATATTGATGTTGATCGTTAATTAGAGTAAAGAGAGTTACCATAGTATTTCATATAAGGAATTAGAAAGAATATAGAAAAGTCATTGTTGATGTTTCATAATAATTTTCAGGTACACAATTTAGAATTTATGACATTAGTATTACTTATGCAGTGAAAAAGTAAATCACTGATTTTGAGAACCTCAAGAATATTGATATGACTCAATGAGAGTAAAAGAACAGATTTTACAAAAGTTATGACAAGATGATAGTAAAAATTTGAGGAAAGAAATATAAAAAAAAGGAATCATTTTGGAAGGAAATTATATAGAAGTATAAATATCTAAAATTGAGATGGAATATTTACTTCCAAATGTTGGAAGGTTATACAGATAACATTAGTTACTTCAATTGAGATCTAAAATAACTATTCATACCTTGTAAGATATGTTAAAGAGTATTTCTATTTGAATGAAATGGGGATGAACAGTACGATAGAAATATATGATATATTAGAATTATCAACTAGTAAAGTAAAGATTGATGACACCAGTCAAGAGAATTATGAAATTTGAACAAAAGGGTTATCCAGACTAATTAGTCATTTTGGAATTTTAGAAATTATCAAGTTGTGGTGTATGATATAGCCTTGTTAGATAAATTATCTAATGAGTTTTATGACTTTGTGAAATTCTACCTTTAAGAAAAAGGTAATATGAATAAAAAAGTAAATAAAAGATTTCCTTAAGTGGCAATATTACATAGAACAAATCACACGAGAAAAAGTAGGAATGAGACGATGATAACTCATAAGTGAGTTGCTATATTAAATTTCAAGGACGAAATTTCTATAAGCGGGAAGAATGTGCAAAACCCAATTTTTGTAGAAATATCTAGAATTTTTTGCAAAAATTGAGGTGGAATATTATATTCAAAATAATATGTTTTTAAGAAAAAAATCAAGTCTTGAAACATGAATATTTGGAATATGCTCGAAAAATTGATTTAGATAACTATAAGCATGCTGAAATCTAAGCTCAGATGAAAATTTCCTATTTTTCTTAATTTTTGTGATTTTATATTACCCATAGGGGTAAAATGGTCATTTTACTTTTGTACAAATCCCTAAGACTCTCTCCCTCTTTCCCTCTCTTTTTCCGTTTTTTCTTTCTTTTCTTTCTTTTTCTCTTTCCAGCCATAGCAGCAGTCCCCACACGCGCCCAACATAGGAACCAGCCTGTGACAGGCTGGCGTGTCCTAGGGCGCACCTTCCACTCGACAGAGGTGACAACCCTGCTGGCTAAGGTTTTCCCCAACCCAATAAAGACTTCACCCGATCTCCCTTCTCCGGCAAAATATTCGGCCATAAACCCAAAATCCAATTCCCTACGCTCTCCTCTTCAATTAACCTTTGTCCCCATTCCTTCTCAAGCTACAATGAGGGCTAGGCAACTAGAAACTGGTGAGCACTGACAGCACTTTGACACCAGATTTTAGCATCAAAATTTGGGTCTTTGGCACAAATCCATCAAAAGGAAAGAGGTAGGCCAACTTCCCTTCAATACGCAGTAAAAATCCCCTTCATTTTCGATCAAAAACCTAAGGATTCATCCTGGAATCCATTTCATCGGCGACTGTTCACTGGTGAAACCTTGATTGAAATCACCATCAAACATCTCAAATGGGAGATCTGAGCTGTTGGATGGTTTTGTGGGACCCCAAAACCCCAGAGCATGAAATCTCATATGGGTTTTTACATAATTGGGAGATCTAGGAAGGGTTGATCCGATGATCCACATCGAACCATATCAATTGTTCCTAGTTGATTGGATCCCAGGACACCGCAGGGTAAATCACATGGAAACACTCCACGTGGGTGCATCTTCGCACACGCCACATGCATGTAGAGCGGTTGTCGCCATGAGATGACGAGCGAGGCATCCCGATGACGGTGATGTGCACCAGGCTATTTTGTCGCGTTTTGACTGTATAGATCAAATATGGACCGTCAAAACAAATCTAAAACTTAAAATCTCAATTCAGAGTTCATTTTAACTCCAAATCAAGATTGGAATGAAGCTATGAATTCTTTATGAAGATTATAACCTAATGAAAACATAAAATTTAGATGTTGTCTAATGTAAATTTTTGTAAATTACAAAAAGTAATACTAATTCACAAGATTAGTCAAATCTAACATGATCAGACCTTGGATTTATGATCCATTAGTGATCTAATGATGAGAAAATATGGAATCAAGAGTTGGATGTGACTAATCTAGGAGGAATTAAGAAATTTAGCCTTAATGGAAGAAAGATCTTAAAAATCAACATGGATCTACTTAATATAAGTATTCAAGCATGATCAGACCATGTAAGTCAGTTTGAATGATAATCTAAAGTTAAGATCATATGGATAGATGAGTTTGATAAGGTTAATTTGGGATATATTGAGATCTATGCCTTTGATTTTGATAAAATGGCTAAAGATCTTCTTGATCGATTGGATCAAGAAGGATCTAATCATGTGATAAAATGTATAAATGATTTAGTGATGATATCACACTAAGAAAGTATGTTAGGTCTAAATAAAAAATGAAACATCAAGATCTAAACCCTTAATGGGATGAAAAATGAATAGAAATCAAATTATGACCATTGGATCATAATGGACAAATATGATATATCTAGATGAGCATGTGAATTGTGACATTTTATTGTAAATTTTTTTAATTGCTTAGTAGGTTTAATTGTTAAATTTATTTATTTATGCTTTAATATTCATGTTGTATAAATTACATGAAAAATGTAATTAAATGAAAATTTGATATTGATAGACATTTACAATAAATAGAGGACATGGACTTAATGATACTAAGGCATGTAGTTAGTAGGATAATATAAGGAATATCATTTTCTTAGCCCAATTTAGGAGAAAAATAAACATCCATGAATGACATTATTTATGTTCATGGACTTAAATTAAAATTAATTATAGAAGAGACTTAGAATATACAAGCTCATAGGAACCTTGTTAAAGGTTGAGCTAGTGCCACTTCAATAGACTCTGAACATCATAGTTATTGGGGGTAGTCTAATAGAGCCTCGCTCTTCCCTTGCCTCATGTTGACATTTGTTGAGGTCTAAACACCTCCTTACATGAGAGTTGTATTAACCACTTTTTAAGTAGACTATAGCTGGTAAGCAGTAGTCATCTTGAAATAAGGATGAGCTACCTAGTATTATGAAGAAATAAATTATCTTCAACCAGTACGACATTAACTGGTTGAATAATAACAATAAGAACATAAAAAGATAGCAAATTATCTAATCCTAATAAAAATTGTAAGTAAGATTGTAACACCCTGATTTTTTTAATAATAATAATAATCGTAGTCGGGATTCCATGTTAAAAACTTTATATTAATTATTTTATTAAAACATTTATTGAAAACCTCCGGGTGTTATTTTCTTCTTCCAAAACATCACGATTATAAATTTAAAACATAATTAATTTTTCGCAGCGATACAATTGAAACAATACACAAGTTCAACCAACGTCAAAATCATCGGCGCCTTTATGTTCAAAACAAGAATTATCCAAAACACAATAATAATGTGGCCCAGGGTTCATCCATCATAACATCCCATCTAAATGTGCATCATATGTATAACTATCTTAATCAAATCTATAAAATAAAAGTATACAGTGCATAAAGAAAGTCATGTGGTAGTCCATTTATTAACCCACGTCAGTCTATGAGTCAAAGTAAAGGAAATCTCCCACTACTATCATGGTCTCTCAACGGTCTTGCCCTTCCTATTATCGTGCTCGAGATCTAAGGCATTGCAAACAAAGCAATGCCTCAAGAAGCTATTGCTTGTGTAGGCACATGGACAATTAATGTAATAAAGATGGAATAAACAAATAATAGTGGCGATAAAATAAAAGATCTATCATCTATACAAATAAAATCATTATAACTCATGCCAACATAATATCAAATTATCAAGTACGATAAAACATGCATCTCACATATTTAAAACATGATATGATTAATGTAAATGAACATACAATAATAACAGGGCACCCTAAGGTACATGAGTCCCACGAGCGTCCCATACACTCGTATCACTGATCATGAGTACTCATATCCAACCTTTAAGAGTCATCACACCCAGGCATACAATCACATCTCCATGCTCATAATGCAAGCACATAGAATAAGAGTATAGATCGTCATGCCGCAGTGGCAACCCTCTAGGGTCTCAACCACCACTGCTCCTCATCGACACTATAACAAGAGACTTAGCGTTCGTCCCTATGGAAAGGCCTTAACCAGTAGTGTGGACTATCCATGTTACCAACCCGTACAAAAAGCCATCTACGGGCAGGTGTCTATCATATCACATCATAAATCTTAGAGGGTGGGTGGCCGGCCCTCTCCCTCCAACATGACATCCACCGGGTGAGAGCACCCATCATAAAATTTAAACACACAAAAATCATGTATGTCAAAAACCAGGAGCACTCGTAGCTCGCAATCCCCCAGGCACGCCCCTCATCTCGGGGTTAACCTTTAAAAGGACCAGTCACAAAGCCTCCACTTTTCTTTCTCATGAAAACTCATCAGTTTCAGTGATGCAATAAGGAAAGATAATTTTCTAATTGTGCATAAATAGATAATCTCAATCTCATGAAACCATCAATCATAAATCCATTCAATACATGATTGAAATCAAATAGCAATCATAGCATAAAACTCTAAATCTCACAAAATCATTGATTAATAATAAGAGCAATTTAAATCACAATCAATCATGATGCCATGATAATACAAGGTTTTAAAATCAAAACGAAACATTAAATGTCATCACCTACCTCGATGTGAGATCACTCAACTTGAGCATATAATCCTCTTCTCTTATACGTTCAGATGTACCTGTCAGTACTACAATGCTATTTTATGTTATTTATTTCATCATAAGGGAATCTATGGTGATCCAATCATTGGATCATCCTCTAAGATCCTTAATTATGATTTGGTTCTTAACTTTAGTCCTATCTCATGTTCATCTGTTAGTTTTATGTGTGTATCTAACGTTTATTCCTAAATTTGATGGTCTGATCATCCTCAAATCAACAATTTCCCAAGATCTTGGTTAGATCAATGGTCTAGATCAATTTATAGAGTAATTACATCTAATTTACTCCACTTGCCCTTCTTTAGTATTATATATTTTCTATTTGTTCAAGTTCTAGGGCATGATCGCCCTTTGATCAGCTGGATCTAAGTTATTAGATACTATTTTATAATTTTTCTAAATTAAAAGTGGTCAATGGTAAGTTTTTAAATTAAATCTAGGCTCGCATTGTTAAGACGATTATAATGGATGTTTCTGATCGTGATTTGGACCTTTATAGTTCTCAAAATCAATTTTTTTGTAAAATACTTCATAAATTAATATTATTAATTTATAGGGGGTCGGGCGGTACACCTGTTTACACTGGGTTACACCAGCGCAACGTGGAAACTGGCGTCGGGGAAGACGACCGGCTTCTTGCCATCGCCGATAACCCCACAGGTGCCCAAATCACACATTTTTTACACCATTTTGCTTGGAATTTTATGTAGTTTTCATTCCTACATTCCTTTGGCTTGATTTTTCCAAAAACTAAGATTTTTATTCAATTTTTCACATGTTCTTAAGACTTCCATAGATACGGTTTTTCGTGATTTTGAGTGTTACCAGCTGTTGGATCTTCCTCAAATTTAAAGAGTTTGTTTGTGAGTCTCTTATGCACTAGATAGATGGTTGATCTCCATTTTAATGATGTTTTATCAACCTATTTACATTCCAATGTAACGTATACCGGCTTCTAGGAAAAACGACGAACCCTCATCGTTTCTCCCAATTTCCATGCACGCTTATGCTATTTACATTGCATATGAATAAGGGGATTAGAGGGTTGGGGCTTACCTCAAACGCCTGAGCGATTGTTGACGATGCCGGATCCCTAGTCGCCAAAAAAATGTGATTTTTTGCAAAGTTTAGGGTTTAGGGAAAAAAATGAGATAGAGAAGATGGTGATAAGGGCCAACTGAGAGAGAGAGAGAGAGAGAGAGAGAGAGAGAGAGAGAGAGAGATCATGCTGGAGAGGGGGAAGGGAAACTCTTCCCTTATACGCCTCCCCAGATGATTTTTTTTCAAAAATGTCGGATCTAATAAGGAAAGGTAGAAAGGGGTGCCGTTATCAAAATTGCCCCTGTATTTTGGGCTCTGCTAAATTACCAAACTGCCCTTAAAACTTTAACGGCTCATAACTTCTTCGTTTGAGCTCCATTTTTCGTGTTCTTTATGTCGTTGGAATTCTATTAATGTGTACTTTCTAGTTTTTAAGTTTTTAGGATCAAATTCTGTACATAATTTTTTTAATTTAATTTATTTATTTTATCACTAATTTAAGATTAAAATGGAGGATATTACAAAGATAAGGATGATCAAACAAGATCCATGATGAGATATTAAATGATCAAGAATAATAAAAAGAGTTATAATTTAGATTTAATGCTTGGTTTAGTATAGATGTTAAATTTACAAGTAGATTAATAGATTAGAGCTTAATCAATGTGATCCAAGGAAAAAGATCCAAGTCATCCTATGTAAGGATGATTAAAAGAACAACTAAAAGTATGAATGAGTTGAGGGAATGTCTTTATATATATACATATATGATTTGAAAGATACATAAAGGATACAATGATCAAGATCGATGAGAAGTTGAATTGTTGAAAGTAAAAGTAGGTGGACCTTAAGAATGTATTCAATGTAGAGACACATGTATTTTACACATGATTTTATTTTGATAACTCTAGATTGATTATAATTGCCTTAGAATTGTCTATAAAACAACAAATGATGTTGAAATAAATACAAAGTGATTGATTAAATAATTTATTATGAAATTACTTAAGGATAGAATGAAAGGATTTGAACTACGTAAGTTGGACCCCCAAATCTTAGGAAAGAAGTTATAGGCATATCCTATTATAACCAAACACATAGTCTGTAAGTATGAAATATTATTTCCATATAAGCATGAAGCCTTATGATTTTGTTTTAAGATGGGCTTATGCCTGAGGATGCCAATGGTACGAGAGTTGTGAGGGTTTGGGCACCCACTCTCCAAAAATGATGATTATGTGGATACCCCCAAGAGAGGCAAAATGTCGAGTGGGGCAATTATGGGAAGGCCGCCACTGTGATAGCCATGGTTCCCCCCATAGGAACATAGATCTGTATTTTTCCACGGTAGTATCAGTGGAGTATTGAGCAGTTATCCTAGCGCGTTGTACGGATCATACTGCAGCATGTAGTCCTTGAGATATATTTTACACTATGATGCAATTGAGTTAGGCATAATGAGATGCCTTATGTTATGGCATGATGAGATGCCCAGTAAAAGTTATTACCAATGTTAAATTAGAGGATGATTTCTAATATAGTATGATTAAATATTAACACCTAGTGTTAATATTGAAATTAGTTTGAAAATGAGATATTATTGATGATATTGATTATATTCATGATTTTAAATGATTTTATTTATATGTAGTATATACATATAACTCACCTAAAATGTGAAGGATAAAATGGTTATCCAAAGTATAAATTGATGTATATAATAGATATAAAGAACTGTTGATTTTGACATACATTGATTATATTTCTTAAATTCCCTACCAAGCATAGCTTGTTGATATATTATAAATGTTTGAATGTTTACAATATCTCAAATACAGTTAAGGAAGATTGAAAGCTCAAGACTTGAGGATAATCATCATCGAACCATTGATCAGGGTATTTACTTTGAGGAAGATTGTGTTGATTGTTTTGAAATTTGGATTGTAATAGTTGGACAAAGTATGTAATAACTATAGGGACTATGTATGTGAAGCACTAGATTGATCCTGATTTTAATAAAAGTATTTCCATTGTTATTGAACGAAAATTTTATTTTATATGAAAATCTATGTATGATAAGTAATTTGAATTAGCACTCGGTTTTTTGACAAATCAATTTCAAAGAAAATATGTTTTCACTATTTGTATTTAAATTTTTTAAAAAAATCAGGGCCCTAACTTTGCAAATATTTATGAAAATGTATTTTAAAAACCCAAGTCGTCACAAACCTCACCCCTCTCATGTAACCCACACGAACCCTCACCCCGCCCCCTCTCCGGTCCCAACTTGAACCCCCTCCATGGCCCCCACCTCCCCTCTCTTTGGTCCACACCCGAACACCCTCCCTCCCCCCTCTCCAATATCTCGCCTGAACCTCCTCCCCGCACTACCCCCCTCCTCGAAAACCCACTTCTCCTCCCCCTACCGAAACCCAATTCCTCCCACCCTACATACCACCCTTTTCTCCTCTAGCCACCAAAATCCTCTCCTTGTTCTTCTTATTCTCTTCTTTCTTCTCCCTCATTTTTTCTTTGGCGCGGGAAGTCTATTTCAAGGTTTAAATAAGGGTGAATAAAGAAGTCATTTATATATAAAATGACTTTAAAAGTGTAGACTGTTAAAGTCGTATATATAAAATGACTTTAAAAGTATATGCATTTTTTGTAATTTTGTATTCAAAAAATATATACTTTTTTATGTTAGTACTTCATATATAACAATTAGTTAATTTTAAATGAAAAAATATATTTGACTGACACTATAAGCTTCCAAAGTTTACTTACGCTACAAAATATGGTGATAACAAAAATTAAGAACTAAAAATATGTGATAACCAAAGAATTACAAAAACTGTACTAATAAAATAACATTAAGCAAAATAAGATGGTAAATTAATTATAAGGTGGGAATGTTGGTGTGTTAGCTTAAATTTTCCTGTCCATTTCACGAGCTATATGCATGTGTGTGTGAAAGAGAGAGAGTGTGGTTCTTATATTAAAGTTTTCTTGACACTAAATTCACATAAGTTAAACTTTTGTAAATTATTATTTGATATACATACTTTAAAAGTGTACACTTTTGAAGTCAACATAGGTTCATGCATATATTCACATATATAGCTAGCTAGCTATCAATCCAAATATATATATATATATATATAGTTCATGACAAAAGAGCTAAATAAATTTATAAATATGGAATTAGGGTTCAGGGATCAAGGTTTGGGGATAAGGTTTAGGGCACAGGGTTAAGGTTAGGGTTCTATATACTTAATTTTAAATGTATATATATATGTATGTATTTGATTGGCACTAAGGTTACAAAGTTAACTCGCATCACAAAATATTATAGAAATACTCCTAAAGAAATAAAAATATGTGATAACCAAAGAAGTACAAAAGCTGTAGTAATAAAAGAACATTAAGCAAAAAAAGATGAATAATTAATTATGATGTGTGTTATATTTTTAAAGTCGTATTAAAAAAATGACTTTAAATGTCTTAACTTTTAAAGTCATTTTCAAGAAAACAACTTCAAAAGTCTTGACTGTAAAAGTCGTTTTATTGAAAATGACTTTAAAAGCATACAATATTTTTTAATTTTTTAATTCAAAATATATACACCTTTTATGTTAGTACTTCACAATATCTAACAAGTAATACACAATAAAACAACCTTTTTATGATAGTGAACATTGATTCATGCATTTTTTATGCACACACACACAGCTCATGACAAAAGTAGAGCTAAAAATTATAAACATGAAATTATATATATTTATATTAAAACTGACTAATATACATATTCCATGTAGCCCAAAATATACATTATTTTCAACCCAAGCACCTTCCTCACCATTGTCATGCACATAATCCTCCTTCTCATCAAGTAGTGCTTCGCTTGATAGGATTATTTTGGTAATAGAAGGGTAATTGATTTTAGCATCTCCTAGATTGTCTTCCTCATAAAAATCCCTCAGACAAGATGATAAATTAAGATGCCAAAATATGTAAAATACTTATTTTGCTTGAGATACCAAAATAAATTGATCATTTTTATTGCCAATCTTGTTAAGGTCAACCAATGTCAATTCAAGAGCATCAGTTTTGATGTTGTTGTGTTTCACCCAATCACACTTAAACATAACCACAGTTCTGAAAGCATAATCCAAGGCCCAAATCTCTCTTATAACCCTATAATAAATATCATCTGCCACTATTGGTTTATTATCCTTGAACTTGAAAAGAATGTAGCATCGTGTCAAGGGCTTAGCTTTTCAGACACCCGTGCGGCACTTAGTCTTGTAATGCACTCAAGGCACCAAGGCTAAGTCCAGCCATTAATCCCTCAAACTCTCACTTGCTAGGGCTTTCACTCACTCACCCACTCAAGCAATGAGAGGGCCTCAAGATAACTCAGAAAGGAAACCTTCCAATGTATTGACCTTAGCTGAGCTCTGAGCTTCTGAGCTTTTGAGCTTGATTACAAGTGAGGAGCTTACACCTATTTATACTTGTTATCATCCATCCACCTCCTCAATGGATGGTCTGGATTATTACAAATGTCTACAATCCAACGGCTAAGGACTATTCTAGAACTCTATCTATAAAACTCTACACAAGTCCCTAACCTTCCCTCTTTCTAGATATTTACATGGAGTCTTCCAGAACCCAGGCCTTCTAGAATCAGGCCCTCCTCCATGGATCTTCACCAATGGGTTTAAGCCTCTTGAACCTTGTCCACTAGCCAAATAAGCCTTCCATGGAGCCTTCAAGCCTTGGTCACGGACCTTGCAGTGCAAGCCCGTGACATTCTCCCCCACCTGATAACGTCGACGCCCTCATCGACACATCTCCATCAGTGTCACGAACTTTAACCTGTGGCGGGTCCCATGTTGTTTTGTGATCCTCATGGGATGCTCTATCACGTCCCTCCTCCTACACCTTAGCATCCAGTCACTCTTGTGCTCCAAGGTGATTTCCTTCATCTCCTTCATATTGTGTGCACTCTTGCACACCTGCGTTGCTGCACCACACTATTGTGCCTCCTACACGACTTTGCTTGGAACCATCCATCCTAGAGTCCTCTTGTGGCACACTCCCCTTTATGCCCACAATGGTGTCAACACCCTTGTTGATCACCGCTTCCATCTCTGACTCACTAGGTCCAAGCAACGTATTGGCACCTAGGTCTGATAAGCCTAGCTGTGCTGATTGAGCTACATCCTCTAGCTCGTCCTCCTCTTCTTCTTCATCATATAATGTCAAGTTGTGTAGGACCTTCCTGGGTTCTGGAAGACTCCATGTAAATATCTAGAAAGAGGGAAGGTTAGGGACTTGTGTGGAGTTGTGTAGAGTTTTTTAGATAGAGTTCTAGAATAGTCCTTAGTCGTTGGATTGTAGACATTTGTAATAATCCAGACCATCCATTGAGGAGGTGGATGGGTGAGAACAAGTATAAATAGGTGTAAGCTCCTCACTTGTAATCAAGCTCAAAAGCTCAGAGCTCAGCTAAGGTCAATACATTGGGTGGTTTCCTTTTTGAGTTCTCTTGAGTTCCTCTCATTGCTTGAGTGGGTGAGTGAGTGAAGGCCCTAGCAAGTGAGAGTTTTGAGGGTTGAAGGCTGAACTTAGCCTTGGTGCCTTGAGTACATTGCAAGACTAAGTTCCACACGGGTGTCTGAAAATCTCAGCCCGTGACAAATGGTATCAGAGCGGTTCGACAGGGTTGGCAACTGAACTAGAGTGATTGAAGCCGGTTTCAAAGCAGGGTTAGCGGTGAAGGTTTACGAGATGGAGGCAATTGTGTGTGGCATCTCCACTTTGCTAGAGGAAGTGCACCCAAGGCGTGGGTCCCTTGAAGCTGTGAGGAAAGAGCTTAAGGGCGAGAGGGAGGATGGATTGCGCTCCATAAGGGAGGTAAGCCTTCATAGAACACAGGAGGCTAACACTTTGAATCCTACAAATTATGTTCATAAATGGAAGGTTACGACCCTATTTAGGCCATGCTACTTCTGTGACGGACCTCACCTCATGCGAGATTGCCCAACGAGGAAGGTCCTGCACAACTTGACATTACATGATGAAGAAGAAGAGGAGGACGAGCTAGAGGACGTAGCTCAATCAGCATAGCTAGGCTTATCAGACCTAAGTGCTGAGACGTTGCTTGGACCTAGTGAGTCAGAGATGGAAGCAGTGATCAACAAGGGTGTTGACACCATTGTGGGCACAAAGGGGAGTGTGCCACAAGAGGACTCTAGGATGGATGGTTCCAAGCAAAGTCGTGTAGGGGCACGATGATAAGGAGTAGTTGCCACACTAAGGTGCAAGAGGCACAACAATGTGGTGCAGCAACGCAGGTGTGCAAGAGTGCACACAATATGAAGGAGATGAAGGAAATCACCTTGGAGCACAAGAGTGACTGGCTGCTAAGGTGCAGGAGGAGGGACGTGATAGAGCATCCCATGAGGATCACAAAACAACATGGGAAGCGCCACAGGTTAAAGTTCGTGACACTAATGGAGATGTGTCGACCAGGGAGTCGACGTTATCAGGTGGGGGAGAATGTCATGGGCTTGCACTGCAAGGTCCGTGACCAAGGCTTGAAGGCTCCATGGAAGGCTTATTTGGCTAGTGGACAAGGTTCAAGAGGCTTAAACCCATTGGTGAAGATCCATGGAGGAGGGCCTGATTCTAGAAGGCCTGGGTTCTGGAAGACTCCATGTAAATATCTAGAAAGAGGGAAGGTTAGGGACTTGTGTAGAGTTGTGTAGAGTTTTCTAGATAGAGTTCTAGAATAGTCCTTAGTCGTTGGATTGTAGACATTTGTAATAATCCAGACCATCCATTGAGGAGGTGGATGGGTGAGAACAAGTATAAATAGGTGTAAGCTCCTCACTTGTAATCAAGCTCAAAAGCTCAGAAGCTCAGAGCTCAGCTAAGGTCAATACATTGGAAGGTTTCCTTTCTGAGTTATCTTGAGGTCCTCTCATTGCTTGAGTGGGTGAGTGAGTGAAAGCCCTAGCAAGTGAGAGTTTGAGGGATTAATGGCTGAACTTAGCCTTGATGCCTTGAGTGCATTACAAGACTAAGTGCCGCACGGGTGTCTGAAAATCTCGGCCCGTGACAATTGGCAACTAAGCTAACTCCACTATTATGTTGCACTCTTGAGTTATCAAGGTCTTTCATGTAAAAGCGATAACTATTGATGGCATATCTTGCATATTTTTTTACTTTTGGTGATCCCAACGTTTTTCAGATACCATTGCCTGCTACTTCTCGCTAATGTTGAATCTGTGTATATTAAGTAAGCTTAAGTAAGATTGATACACACACACATATACAGAATGTAGTTTTTTTTAACTTAAGTAAGCTTTCTTTCATTTTACCTTCTTACGTAACCAATTATTGTAAGTGCAACAGTGCTCAAATTGTAGCCACTTCTGTTTCTTTGCATAACTTGGATTCTTTGCCTTGAGTACATTTATGTGTTCACTACGTACACACAAATTAATAGATTAATCATGAAAAATGTAATTAACCATCAGTAATTAAATTTTACATATGTGCATATATGCACGATCAATTTACTCAATGTAAGGTTTGACTTCATCAACATTTCGCAACACATAAAGATGCACTTGGTCTCATTCTTTATAGTCAACAATCAATACACAACCACTCGATAAAAGCTTTGCTAATGTGAAGCCCTGGGCTAATGAGGGCGGGCCAAGAGAAGGCTAGCAGGCTTCTAGGCTGGGGTGAGGGACAGAGAGTTAGTACCGCATTGCTTGGGGAGAGGAAACTGGGCTGTTTATAAGAGTTTGGGGAACTCTAATGGTCACAACTCATTTTCCCTAGGAAAATTGGGAAGAACAAAACCGTGAGGGGCGTATGGGTGCCCTAAAGCAGACAATATTATGACTGTTGGAAACCCGGGGTGTTACAAATGCTATCAGAGCCAATTCCCCTCGTGGTGTGGTGGTTAGCCACACGTGGGCACCTAGTCACGGCTATCACGTGGGGACACGTGTTCCGAAGGGGAAAGATGTGAAGCCCTGGGTCGATGAGGGTGGGCCAAGAGAAGGCTGGCAGGCTTTTAGGCTGGGGTAAGGGACAGAGAGTTAGTCCCACATTGCCTGGGGAGAGGAAACTAGGCTATTTATAAGAGTTTGGAGAACTCTAATGGTCACAATGCGTTTTTCCTAAGAAACTTGGGAAGAACAAAAACGTGAGGGGTGTATGGGCGCCCCAAAGCGGACAATATTATGACTGTTGGAACCCCGGGGTGTTACAGCCAACCTTTGGATCATAAAATGCAATTGATTGTTTCTTTCTTGTGATTCCAATGACATCCACTTCTGCTAAGTACTCTATATAAAACTCCACTGCTTCCTTGGCAATATAACATTCATCTATACATCCCTCTGGCCGATTGTGATTACGTACATACCCTTTTAAAATTTTCATATATCTCTCAAACAGATACATCCATCGCAAGTAAACTGGCCCACAAAGTCTAACCTCATCAATGAGGTGCACTTTTAAGTGTACCATGATGTTAAAGAAGGATTATGGGAAGATTGTCTCAAGCTCATATAAAGTTGTCACCTTCTTGCATAAATCATTAAAGAAGTAGCAGAATTTTGTAATAGCCCTCCTAACTTTAGCTTGTAATATAGAATGTATTGCTACTGGCAGTAGTGTTGCATCAATGCATGGAAATATGGGACTTCATCCCCAATGATTTCAACTCTTCCATGGAAACAATGTTTTCAAATTTTGAAGAGTAGTCGCCTGGGACTTTGAGCTGAAATAAGGTTTAACACACTATTCTACTCTCCTCTCTATTGAGAGTATAATTTTCCTTAAGCATGTATGTTCCTCAACCACCCCTATCCTCAAGGTGTAACTTCCTCTTCAAATCTATGTTCATAAGATCCATTCAAGCTACAAGTTCATTATGTGTTTTTCTTGAGATATTAAGGAAGGTATCTATTAAGCTTTTACACACATTCTTCTTAATGTGCATGACATCAAGTACATGGCGCATGCATTGATTTCCAGTATGGAAGACGAAAAAATATTGATTTCTTCTTCCAATAACTTCTACAGTTACTTTCACCTACATGTTTTCTTGATTTCTTTATATTCTTTTCCCACAAGACATTAATATTTTCAACCTGCTCCAATACCTGACAGCCTGTCAACATCTTTGGAGGCATCCTTGTCTTCTGCTTTTTTAGAACGATATTCATGGTCTTTGCCCAACCATCTTTTATGCCCAATGAATACCATTTTCCTACCATGTTTAAGTTGTACAACACATGTTTGATCACTACAGATAGGATAAGCATTGTATCCCTTCACAGTGCATCCAAACAAATTAATGTATATAGAAAAGTTGCTTATTGTCCATAATAATATGGCTTTTAGGGTAAATGACTTTCCTGTATGCATCATATGCTTCAATGCCTATGTCCCATAATGTCTCAAGATCATCGATCAACAGAGACAAGTACATGTCAATGTCATTTCCTCGATATCAACATAGTTAGCATCATGAACTTCCTTTTCATACATAGAGATGGGGGAAGGTTGTAACAAATTAATATAACGGGCCAACAATTGTACCCGCTACTCGTAGAACCATGAAGATAATCTCATCTGCAGATAATGCTAGATGTAGGTTTTTAGGTTCTTCCCCAAAATTAGGCCATATGAAGCCTACAAGTTTCCATGCTGGGCTATCTGCTGAATGGCTTGAAAAGATATCCTCTACTCTGTCATTGGCATGCCACACTAATTTCTTCGTTGTTTCTATTATACAAAACATTCTTTTGAACCTTGGAATAGGGGGGAAGTACCACAGAACCTTTGCAGGAATGCCTGTAATTGTCTCAATTGAATTATTCTTTAACTTTCATCTCGACTGTCCATAAGTTGGGCATCTATTTTATCCTTGTACTCCTTCCTATACAAGATGTAATCATTGGGACACACATGTATCTTCTCATACTTCAACCTTAGTGTAGCCATGGTTTTCTTTGCCTCCCATATGGACCTCGCCAATTTATTATCATTCGTTAGCATCTTACCCACTACTTTCAAGACTTTTGTACAACCTTGATCTGAAACCAAATCTTGATTTTACGTTGTAAAGTTCCACCACTTTGGACAACTTGGTATAATATTTACACTCAGGGATACAAAGACTGATTGGCTTCCTCTAATGTAGCATGAAAATTTTCAAGGTCATTTTGGAAGTCATTGTATGCATCTTGAAATATTAGTACAATTGTACTACTGTCTCCAACACTTCCTACAGTGTCTTGATCATATATTTCAGGCCTTGTTGAGGACCTATGCGGAAGTTCTTTCTCATGCCAAATCCATGAGTGGCAGCTTTTGTCGATTCCATTAAACCACAAGTGTTCTCTCAACACTCCTACAGTTACTTTTTCCAAGTTTTTACATTTTGAGCATGAACAATAATGTGATTACGATCAACACCTACCCTAAGTGCAAATTCTATGAAATTTTTTGTACCCTTCTAATATTCTTTCGATGTCCTTGTCGCAGACATCTAAGCATATTTGTCTATTATCATAAGAAATCAAAGCAAATTTGCGTGAAGACTTGTTAGACATGAAAAGATTAGGTTAGGCATTTTATCAAACATTAGATATACATGAATTAGAAGTATTTAAAATAACTATATTTCATGAAAAAATTTAATTAACAATGAAAAAAGCAAATTATGACAGAGACATTCATGAATGAAATCAACTTTCAAAAGAACAATTTCTAACCCACAACTTTGTAAAAATTCTTCAAATATGTATAATACATATGAGACAAACATAAAGATACTAACCAACACTAAAAAATCGATATTGACTCCAAATTTGTCTATATAATTCCAATTCATATTGGTAGGATTTGGTTCAGAGCAGGAAAATAGAAGTCTGGTTTATTTTTTGCACATAGATAATAAACACAGAGTGCATGGAGAAAGTCAATGAAATAATTCTTAAAACAAAGCACAATTACAGTCGTTTCCAAAAAAATGACTTTAATAATTTTTAAATTTTTACATGAAATATATATATTTACCTTTTGTATATTACAAATTTACATAAATATACAATGAAACTAATTTTATAACACCATCATATGTTTATATATATATATATATATATAAATACATCAACAAGAAAATCAAATTATTTTTTTATTACATCCAATGTTACATATATATCAAATGTTACATATTAGATCTTGTCAGCCAGGATCAAAGAGCGAATTTGCTCTTTTTCATCAAAATCTGGCCTAGTGTTTGGCTGACACCACTCTTTTTTTATCAAAATAAGCCAAAAGTTGATGTTATAACCACCCTCTTCATCAAACCCTAATTTTGGGTGAGAACCAAAAATCATGTTGTTCTCCCTTTCTTCAATAGTGCGGCTTGAGAGAGAAGTAGTTGTCATTTTTAATGAAATCATAAGATTTTGGTGAAATCAGGATGATCAAATAGATCCTTTAATCCCATGCTATGTAGTGCGAAAGCCCTCATGATCTACAAAATAAAAATACAGAAAAGTTAGTAACAAGAAAAGAAATATTCATGTGATTTAAAAGAAGTTGTAGTTTACTTACAGTTTTTTACATGACACAAATAGTCAAAATATAAAAATGAAAAGCAAGAAGGGAAAAAGGGAGAAGCATAAGGCCCAAAGATGAAGTAGTCATGCAAAACTGTGAAAAGAAGAAGATAAGGAAAAATGTACTTTGACATATATTTATAAATCATCAAAGACTTTAGAAGTTATTTAGTATTAAATGACTTGGAAAATATCTAACTTTTGAAGTCGCTTAGCACTAAACGACTTTAAAAGTCCATTCCCGCCAAATTTATCATGATACTTTTCAAGTCACTTCCTTGAAGCGACTTTAAAAGTTATCTATTTTTAAAGTCGTTTTCATGAAAACAACTTCAAAAGTTGATAACCTTTAAAGTCATTTTCATGAAAATGACTTTAGAAGTTCTTCCCACGAAAAATTCCTTTCTTGCGCCAATTTTTTAAAGTCGCTTATGGTTAAATAACTTCTTAAGTATATATATTTAAAGTTGTTTGTTTTCAAACAACTTCTAAAATATTTATAAAGTCGGCAGTCATATAAGTGACTTTTTTATTCAAACTTAAAAACCCTCTTGTGTTGGACTAATTTACTTAGAGATACTTGAATTGGAGATTGCTAATATGATTAAAAGGAGTCCAAAATTATATGGTCACTCTTGTAAAAGCTCCAATAGTCATCCAAAAATGATATTGGCACCCCTTTTTAAATTCTCCCCATTAAAATTCTAAATTCTACTCAAATGCTACTCAAATTTTAAATTATGAATCTAGGATTCAATCTAGAAGGAAGATATAGATACAAATGAGGTGAGCACGACACAAGTGTATATTTAAAAAAAAGGAAAGTTTTTATAAAAAAAAGTTTGCTCTAATGTAGCTCTATCCCTAATTAGATTGATATCCTACACCTCCTGAAGCAATTTTAGATCTCACAGCTTTGGTACACCATATTGCCCATTTCAACTTTAAATTTTTTCCAAAAAATTAATCACATATAAAGAAAATTAAATATTACAAATCCCTCGAAGATCATATATTTTCTCTTTTCCTTTCTTTTTCAACAATCCATTTCCAATGGAACTAAATTTTTTTTTACTAAAAATACATGAGCAACGTATGTGCTCAATTTCAAAAAATATGATGTAAAACCCAATTACGAACAAAATCATCATTCAAGTAATAAAAAGAATAAAAAGGAAAATATAAATTACAAATTTTCTTTTGAAATTTCTCTTCCTCTTCTCCATCTCAAACTCCCCCAAAATGGCAATAACATGCGTGGAAACAAAAAAAGAAATAGGAAAAACTCAACGTTAGCTCCCCAAGCATTCCCAATTCAACTTGGAAACACCTAGGAAGCAAAAAATAAAAAAGACCCTCAAGCAACAACAGTATATCAAAACCTGCCTTATTCATGCATCATCAAGCATCTTCAGGAGTCAAATGGATTCTCCCCAATGTAGTTCCCAGGCGGATCGTAGCTGCAGGTAGCAATGGTGCCCCCCTTAACGCATTCCACCATCCCGCACCCGACGCGTTTCGTGCTCTTCCACACCATCTGCGTATAATGCCCGCATTTCCTACCCAGTGTGCAACCAAAATTGTGTGGGTCGTAGTCATCTTTCTCGTCGATCCAGCTCTGAACCACCTCGGACGGCTTATAATCCGTACCAGCCCCCCAGAACATGTTTTCTCCATAAGGTCCATCTGAATGCACAGCGACACAATCCAACCTACATCCCCACGAGTGTTTCAGCGCGTATGTGGTTAGGTTTTGATCCCATACTAGCGGCTCCTCGCCAACAGCAACGCGTAATTTGTTATGAGCATCAAGGAATTCACTCTCAAGCCCGTTCTGTTGAGAGTTACCGCCGGCTGTCAGGTCAAGGGAGTCTTGCTGATATAGTGCACCACCTTGGTCGGGGGGAGTGGCTCTGTAGTAGTTGTTTCTCCTTTTGAGGTACTTCTCCGGCTCAAAGTTTTCCTTTTGTTGTTCCGGGGTGACTGCCGATGGATTGTTATTGGCAACATCGACTTGTGGCTGAACTTCGTTTAGGTGGCGGTGTTTTCGCAGAGGAAGTGGCTGGGAGGAGGCGAGGGAGGAGAGGGAAGAGAAGAGGAAACAGAAAGCAAGGAAAGTCATTTTGATCCTGCCTGTCGCCCTATTGATCACGTCGACGTTCTGTTTTCTCGGGGTCGGGTTGGTGGCTGCGGGGAAGCGGCAGAGGTGAGAGACATGGGGCGAGGGTTTTATTTAGGATGGGTTGTGGAATGTGGCTTGTTATTGAAATAAATTACGAACATACCATGCGCGTAGGCTTTCCATTACTGAATATTCTTTACATGATAAATTAGATTAAAAATGTGGATAGAAGTTGTGAGAAAATATTTAAAATTTTTAGTATTAAATGAAGCCATAATACTTCATAGAGGGAAATATAAGAACAAGATTCATGTGCCCACCCTTTAATCGCGACGAGGTCTTAATGATGATTGAAAATCTATTAGATGGTCTAGATACAAAAGTTTATGTCCATTAGAGTGTGTGAATATGTTGCAATATTGCAAGATCGAACTCTTAGTTTCGAAGGTGGAGTTCAACATTCAAAGGGGTTGTATGAGCGGGTGTGAGTCCATATTAAAAAAGAATTTATACTCATTAATTTCTTTGAAATTAGGTTTGTTTGACTTTGAAATCTAGACTATAAAATTTCATCACATTTTTAAAAACTTAAATAAAAGGTTAGAATTATCTAAATGGATTGATTTTTCACTCATTACCTATTTTTTATATGTCCAACATGGTAAGCAGCCTACCATGGCCATGCCCGTTGCTTTTGTATGAATAGGCCCGAGCTTTGGACAGCTCCAGCATTTCCGCCTTTAGTCTACTTCTTGTTTTTAACTAAAATGCTTGGAAAATCTGGCAAAAATGGAATAATAGGGCCGTTTTGTAATATTGACAGCACAAGAGTGGTGTTTTTGTAATTGTGAATCTTTTAACGCCGGTAAACCCGCATTGACGAGTCAATCTAGTCATTTGGACCTTTTCTTCCACTCATTTTGGTCCGTCCAAGTTCAACTGCTACTTCCCTGTTAGGTTATTTTCTCGTTTTCCCTTAGCCAATGTCGGCCTTTTCTACTCCATTTCTTGTGGTCCGAAAATCAGAGTGAACTAAATGTTCATCTTCTAGCTAGGCCCTGACCTTAGCATGCTCTGAATGCTCGAAAATGGAGTTTTATGTCACTTTAAGCGAAAATTGTGGTAGCAACATCACAGCAACTTGACTCTAGTAACTTTGGATATCTAATGTTCCAATATCATTGCCAATCGACCACCTCTAGCATCGGGGCTGGTACTTTGGTTCGCCTAATAAAGGGCAGCTCTGGTGCACGAAGCTCTCCTGTATGTGGGCTCTAGGGAGATGGTAGACCACAAGGTCAATAGTACAGTCTAACCTTGCAGTTTGCAAGAGGCTATTTTCACGCCTTGAACCCTGATTCAAGGTCACACAATGACAACTCTACCTTTGTGCCAAGGCTCTCCTTCACTTTAGTTCCCCAAATATAAACCATAAACTGGAGCTTATGTAGGGTTTCTGATCATTCGTGTCTAGCACGAGGAAAGCATCCAACAAAAATACTTTGGTTAGTCAAATATAAACCATTTCTTATGGAAAAAGAAACAGAAAAAAACAACCCATCAAACTCACTGGCTCATTTCATTCATGGATGATCATATGCAAACTCTCAGACTGCGGTAAATGATTGCAACTACAAGGCCCCTGTTAGAGCAATCCGCCATCCAGCATCCTAACCGTTTCGTGTTCCACACCCAACTGCGTACAGTCTGCATGTTTAGGCAGCAAGCAACTGTAAGTTTTTGGATCACAGTTTTTTCTTTCACTGATCCACGAGCCAACCACATGGAACGGCCTCCAGCCAGTGGAAGCCCCCCAGAACATGTTCTCTCCGTCTGTTCCGTTTGTATGCTCAATGGTGCAATCAGTAGCTCGAGCCGTGGAGTGTTTCAGTCCCACATGAGTGAGGCTAATTTATGGATATCGAGGAATTCTCAGGCTAATCCCTCCTGATAGCTCGAGACACACCTGACCAGGACCCGGCAACTGGGCACGGGCCATTTGTCAAAGGTGGAGCGCCTGGAGTTTGCTTGGTGGTGGAACTGGCACCATTTGAATGTGGTGCAGTGGGATGATGTTCTTGTAGGGCTTTTGTCTGTGGGAGTTGTCTTTCTTTTTCTTTTCGTAGTCGACTACAAACTGGCCGTTATTGGAAACGGGAAATTGTGGTTGGAGGAAGGTCCGAAGATAAGAGAAATAAGTTGATGGAATTTTGAAACGTAGACGTGCGTTTCACCATATTTTTCTTGGTTTTGAGGATTTTCTTCTCTTTTTTGGCATCTTGAACGGGGTGAGTCAAGGGAAAATACTTTTCCATTTTTTTATTTTTTATTTTGCCGTTAACACACAAACAATTTTATTGGCGAATATTTTTGGCTGATAATATTTAATTATACCTCCACGTTATTTGAGTTCTCTATACATTGGCATTGAGTTGATTCAAATTTTCAAACTTCACATTATAACTGCATTTTGAGTTTTGCCGACTTGCTTTGAAATGCCCTACTTTTTCACGTAGGAGGCTTGAGACACTGCTAAATTGATGTATTGAAATTGGCTCTTACTAGGTCTTTCATGTCAAAACAACACTTTGGATGATCCAACCTAGTTTGCTTGCCTCAACCTTAATATCTAGCGAATAAAATATCTTATAATTGGACGATTATAGTATCCTAAAAGCCTTGTTTGAAGGATTTGAACTTAGACTTATTTGTACAAAGTTCTAAACTTGTTTATTTCTTTCAGTCAAAAGTATAGTTTTTCAAATGCTAGAATCATTCAATCTACATGCTTTTTGAACCACTTAACATTCAAAGCAAAGTAATCAGCTAATGGGTTGGATAATCCAAGCACCACCTTTAAAAGATTGTTAATGCTTCTTTGCACATGCCTTATTTGGCATGATTGGGCTCCAAATAATTTCTCTAAATAAATTCAAAAAAGAACATTATATAGGCCCTTACTAGTACTTTCTGGGCTGCATGGTCATATTTCAATTTGAGAACCCAATGGGCTAGTGGAAGGGTGTTATACTCTCTCTTCTCTCTCTCTCTCTCTCTCTCTCTTCTCTCTCTCTCTCTCTCTCTCTCTCTACCTATATATATATATATATATATCATTTTTTGCTAAAATATGATGGCATCTATTCTTCCAAAATTTGGTTAAATTTTTGTATTATTGGCAGTACAAAAGAGTAGTTTCGTAATTAGCATCTCTCATGCCCTTGTTATGGGCCATGAAACCGAGTAACTGTAGTTATTTTGGAACCAATCATTTTGGGCCGTCAATGTTCAACTACACACATTAATTGTTTATTCCACCTTATTTTCTCCATTTCCCTTGCATTATTAGACTTCTCCCACTTCATTTCTTGTGGAAAGAAAGGAAAAAACTTGAAAAATGGAATAGCTTTGGACTAACCCTTTACCTAAAATATTATCCTCTTCTTCTAAATGACGAGGAGAGATAATATTCAACGGCAGAAAACACATTGACCTATTCTTTCCTTTCTTAAGATTGACTCTTGAATGGGAGGAGTTTTGTTAAAAAATATACTTTTTCTTTCTCGTTTAAATTTTTTTTTCCAATGGCAAACGGATTCAAAACGAACAAACCTCCTAGTTGTGAGACTAGGCACTTAACCAATCGCATAAATAGAATTATATAAGCCTTGCAAATCAGGCCTTAATTAAAAGGGCAGTTCCGGTGCACAAAGCTCCTGCTACAAGGGCCTATAGTACGCATTCTTCCTTTGTATTTTTACAAGAAGCTGTTTCCACACCTTGAAGCTGTGATCTTAAGGTTATATGACAACAACTTTTACCGTTGAGCCAAGGCTCACCTTCAAATCAGGCCTTAAGGAATGGAAATCACCTTGGGTTTCTCATTAATTTGACAACTTAGTGTTATCTTCAAAGCTAAAATGACATTTTTTTCGATTGTATAGCATAGCATTTAAATTTTCTAGGCATGATCTCTTTATTACACTTCTCGTCTAATAGAGTTCCATATCTGGAATTAATGTATGTAGTATTACAATTGCGATTTTCTCTGATGGATCGAAATTATGGTACAACATCAAGAAGAAGATCGACTGCAGCAATGGCAAGAAAAATATTTTCCTCGCTTGTAATAACGAAGTTTATATGCATCCTTTTCACCTTCTTGTTACAGCAGCATCCTTTATACTCCTAAGACAATCAGCTACGTCCTCGCAGAGCTGACGAGGATCGGGAATAGTACATTCGTCAACTGCTAAAACCAGCTTCACATTGTTCATGTAACTCTGGAAATGTAATGTCAGAGCCTGACAGATTGACATCAAATTATGGAATTAGAAACTTGGGGAACCCATAAAAGTGATCGCCACAAAAATTCAGTTTTGTGTCATTTGAGAAGCACTTACTTGTGGATGCCCGTAAACACTGGGGGCAATGTAGGTTATGGGATGGCCGTAAAAGCTGATTTCTTCCACTGGTCCAACGATGTTGGAGAAGGACATTGTCGTGTTGCTGAGCACTCTATGAGACAGACAAGATGCTGCCTGTTCTTCATGAAAAGATGGAGGATATGGTTAATGAAGAACCAGTGAATTACCATCATATTTTGGAGGATAGGCGAGGATATCAGTGGAGGATACCTTAATGCCAATGGTTTTCACAATTGCTGAACCGCTTATGTGTGTGAAAAGGGCTTCAAGAGAGCGTTTCTTGCGGTCTGCAATGACTTTTGCGTTACGAATATAATCCAGCGGATCGTCTGGTACGATCAAAGGGAAGGGCAGGAGAAGATAGCCCAGCCGATTGCCCCATCTTGCATCAGCCTTGTCCTTTGACATCATGTCAGCCAAGGCCTGGTTACCGAAAGAAGAAATTGTTAATGGCAAGATTTATCACTTCACATAGGCTGATGATGCTTTGACTGCGGATGTGCTATCTGTTTGTAATATCACGGATGCCAAAATACACTTGGTTGTCAAGTTAATTGGAGGCCAGTTTGTAACTGAAAATTGTTGGCTAATGGTTGTTTTGCATGGAGATAGCATTCTATGGTTGGATAATTTTATCCATGTTTCAATGCTGCAAATAGGAGGGAAGAAAATCACCACCCAGAGATAAAATGGAGGATTCTAAGAGGGCTGAAAATCCCTACCGAACCTCATAATCACACCAAAGAAAGGTGCCCTTGGTTTGTCCATGGATTAACAAATTAAGTCTTAGTTAGGTAGCCCATATATGCTGTCCTATATGTCTCGCATTCTACAGACATAGCAGAAGAGGTCCTGGGCACATAGGCCTGCTCACAGGAATCCTAGTGGTCATAAACATACTGGCGAGCCAAGTAAATCCGTTGTGTTATTGTATGAGATTGTTTGATTCTTCTGCTGTTCAGAAAGTACATGATCCGAATGAGGAACATTTTGCAGCATTTACATAAGACTTCAGGAAGTTCGTAATCAGATCTAGGAAAGGGAAGTGAAAAGTATATCTCTGTTGAATCACTTCGGTGAAGAGAAGAAACTCACTTGAATCCCAGGGACGGGTCTTATGTTAACAAGAAGGGTCGCCCTGAGGCGAATGTTAGCAGGAAACTTTCTGCATTTTCTGTTGCCTTCTATCTTATTCTCACCTGAAAAATAAAAAAGGATTAACGTTAACATTATAAAGTAGTACTGCATAAATATCCACCAACGTGAATATGTAGGATTCAAACCGATGATACAAAGATCTCAACCCCTCCGGGAGTTTACTTAGTTATGTAAACCACGAGACATAGTTACTTTGAACCTCGCCATGGATCATGCTGCAGCCAAGACTTGTACTCATAGTTTAAAAACTCAAAAACTCAGACTCAACTCGAAACTAGCAAGAGTTAATTTGTACCAACTCTTTAGTGACTGGAAAAAACTTCAAGTGAGATTTTAAATACAATTTGTTGGACTCAATAAAAAGGCACTTACGTTTCTTTTGCCCAGTGGATTCTTGGATCACCATTCAATCTAAAGCTTAATTTGATAGGAAGTAAACCAACAATATTTATATCTCTAACACACCTTTGGCGTGGAAGCCATTTCTGAGATATTGCATGTGAACTTAGATTCCAGACCTTTTGGTTAATAAAGTTCTAATACCATATTGGATAACTGTTTGACCTAAAAGTTTCATGTGCAGTGACAACCTTCATTTGAACAAGGTAAAAAAGGCTGTGTAAAATGTCTCACCTCGTCTAATCAGGTAACGAGTAAGACCCGCAGCGGTAATCCCCAACAAAACGTCATTTACAGTCTGGAGAAATTAAAAGAAGAAGAGAACAAAATGAGGAACAAGTAAATCAAGATGACATGGAGATGCAGCCGAAGAAGTAGCATTCTCAAAGTTTGATAACAGCAGATGCTCATGAGCGTTCGAGGGAGTAGATTCTACATTTAGTAATGATATTTTGTAGTTCTAAATCATTCATTATGTTTGGTCTAAAAAAATTGATATACATATAAGAAATAAATGCAATTAGATGACCCGAAGCCATAACCATTTATTTTGGATCTTTGAAAAATTGATGATTTAGCATATATTATCACTAGTGCCAATGTTTACCTACCAGACCTTCGTGAGCATCCACCAAAACTCAATTTTCACAGCTGGTTGAAGTACAAGTAGAGCCTATCCTTTTCAACGATTCAAACTATTTATACGCTAAGCCATGCAAGGCTCTCCTTCAAGGTGTAAATACAGTCTCTTGCAAAATGCAAGATAAAATTGCATATTATATAAACCCTTGCCTTCTGCCCCTTTTCCAGCCTTGCATATGCAAGAGCTTGTGCACAGGGGCTGCCCAATGTACAAGGCATGCACAATAATTAAACCCATCTAATTATTTTGGCGATTTTATGTGCAACCTTTAAATGAACAGTCGTAAAAGAGAGAAAGAAAAGAAAAAAAAACGTTGAAGGCTTAAAATCATCCAGTGGTGAATAATTACGATGTATCAACTCATCATTCATTGCGCGAAACGTTCCACTTGAACTTCAGCAGATAGCTTCTGCTAAGAAAAGACAAATAGAGAGAGTGCCATTATCAATCAACAGCCTCAGAAACATAGAACTATATTGATCGTACGTACCGAATTCATGGCGCTTTTGACAGTCTTAATGTCTTCGAAACTCAAAGTGCAGTGCACGAACAGCTTCCTTCTCGTCTGAACTCCCTGCTTTGCTTTCAGAACTGTCTCCGAATCCTTCCAAAACCAAGTCGTTGCCAAAAATAGCAAAATGTCCACCAGAGTATTCCAAACCAGCCGGAAAACCGCCCAAATCTTTACTAGAAACGGTAAAATTCCACCCTCCTGCGGAACTGGGTTTCTTACCTTTGGAATCGTCGGTAGCGACTCAGGATCGGACGATTTCCTCGTGCAAGCAAGTAGTAGAGACATGAGAGAAGCACCGTCGCCGACTGAATGGTGGATCCGGAAGATCACCGTGGATTCTGACTCGGTGGTTTTCAGGTTAAGGATGTGAAGCTCCCACAGCGGTTTTGAAGTATCGAGGGCGGTTTGGGTGAGATCGGCGGCGTATTCTTCGACGAATCGGTCGGGGTTTTCCGTTTCTGGATCTAAGTCTGGTATTTTTAAGTGGTTTTCCAGAACCACTTTTGTTCGAACCCATTTTTCGATATTCCGGTCGTCGGCTACCTGAAAATTTTTTCCGGTAGATGTTCGGGGTTAGAAATGCCGGGAAATCTATCGGTGAAAGAAATGAATGCACGTGAGAACGTTAGATTTACAAGAGAAATTACGCCCGCGGGTGATTCACTGACCACGTGCAGTGGGGCGCTATTTTTGTTTAAGATTTGAACCGTTTATAATGTTGCGCTTGACTTAGATGAACGATCATCCAAAATTCTCATTGGATGATCTTAACATGAGTTCCAAAATCCAGCTGTTAAGATTATCTAATGGATGAGAATCTTGGATCATGACCGATCAAAACAAGCTATAAATAGATTAAATCCTACCATTTAATCAGTAAGAAAAACCGACGGCAGGGATATCACTGTCTTTTAACATAATCGGACGGTTATTGTTCCCGTGCAGACAACCGTCAATTTATGGGCCCCGCCTAGATGCATGAACTTCGTACCGTACGATCTTATGTATCCAACTTCGGTTCGTGATCTTAACAAGATTAAATGGACGGCAGACGGATGACTTGTGTAGCTGCATCGATCACTACAGAGATTAGATTCATGTACATGACTGTTAGGAAAGAGCCTAATCGGCCCCATCCTTCTAGCTTTTTCAGTTCGATCCAGCAAACCCCTTTTAATGGGTGAAAGGGGCGACTCAAACTTATAACCAAGTGTATCTTATAGGAGGTGCCTAATTGTTTGCAGCTGACGGAACTACTTAATTTTAGAGCTATTTCTCATTGCTGGCTTGGTAAGGAGATATCAATCAAGAATGAAAACGCATCAACCTGCGCGACGCACCATACAGAGAAAAAATCCTTTAAGAAGTTTTTTACGAAGCCATTCACCAATGGGTTGTAGACAACACGGCATTAATTGGTCGTAGACAACATGGCATCTCTCCTTCTTATTTTCTGAGAATGGAGGTGGCATTAAAGTTTTTCCTCTAAGAAAAAGAAATGTGAAAATGATGTGCAACTTCTTAGAGAATTCCAAATAACTTCTTCCTATTATTTTTCTTACTAACAAAAGAATATATATTGAATATGATGAATGGCTTAGATCTACCAAAAATTATTAGTAGAGACAGTATCTACTCAATTTATCAGAAGCTAACGCCTGCTCTTGGCAAAGAAATGAGTTGAGATGTTAAAAAGTTTGGGCTGAAGCCAACAGTGTAAAAGGGTTTCGATGAATGCTCGATATAAGACGTGCTAAAAAATGAACGGTTCAGATCATCCAAAAGAAGTGCTTAAAAAATCGTGTAAACTGTAAGGTGGTCGTTGTACAAAAGAAGCCAAGCCAATTGATTCTTTCCAAAGGCAAAGCTTGCGAGGCGGATTCTTCGAAAATCAGGACATTAAACTCCAACACCATTAACAGCTAGACTGTTGCTTTTATTCTTGTGGCAGAGGGCACAGACCTGTTCTCAGCAAATGGACTGAGATGGTTCACATTTCTTGGCAGAACTCTGGTTGTCTGTTTGCTGGAAATATACAGAAATTGATTTCTAAGAAAAAAAAAGTTCTTCATCAAAGGGTTTTGTGGCTTGAAAATAAAATTTTTTTTTTTTTTTTTTTTTAAAAGGACAGGCACAGCTCTCAATGCCTCTTTATATAAGAAATGGACAAATTTTAATTTCAAAGAAAACCAAAAAATTTCATTTAAAAGTATTTTATAGCTTGAAATTAAATTACGCCAAAAGACACAACTTTTAGTGAGGTTTTTGACGTAATTCAATTTTAAGCCATAAAATACTTGGCGAAGGATTCATCTTCTTATGAAAATAAAATTTTTATCTGTTTTTCGCAAACCAAATATATTTACCATAATCTATTACTTTTTTCTTGTTGGAGAGATTTTAAGTATATTTAAAAATTAAGATAATAGATTTTAAATGGTATGATTCTTAACTTTTTGCTGTAAAAAAAACGCCCGTCTTATTAAATGTACGCTCTTATATGGAATGTCCACTCTAAGGAGAAGTGTCTAACAATCAAGCTTTGTGACTACAAGAAATCCACACGTGTGAAATGTGAGCTCCAATAGAAGTGGTATGGTTGGGTCTGTGTAATTGTGTCCCTTTAGGATTTCTCACATACAAAACTAAAGCTTTTAATACGAAGGGTCTAGAGACTAGAGACGTCTGGCTCGTCACTGTTAAATTAATGGATCGAATCACATCCACGTAGAACGTGGGACCTGAAAAATATACTTCTTCTTCAAGCAAGCACAAGTTGTAGTTGATCCAACGATACATTAACGGTTTAGATCAACCAAAGCTGGGACCTTTCGTGCTTCGCGCTCTACTCTAGCATGTCGCGAATAAAATAGCTGAGTTGACACCCTAAATATTCGGCTCTTCCACCAAATCAGTTTGTCCCTCGGGGCATCAAAGACTACGGAAAAGCTCCCTAAATTAATGCCGGACTTGTTGGTCTTCAAAGGTCTAAACTTCGGCGAATGAGTTGTTTAAGTTTCTCAAACTACTCTCTGTTTGCAAGAACTTTGAAGTAAGGTGAGGAGTGCCAATATCAAAACTAGGACTGTAGATGCAATCCATGGATTAAGATATCCTTGAAGGGTACTCTCTCCCCTGCTATTTGCTTCCCTGTTACGTAAATAAAAGTATTGAAACAGAGATGAAGTAACTTAAAACAAAGGGAGTTTGTTCTTAAACACATTTATTTGTGAATTAAGGCTGCAAATAGCTGGGGAAATTTTTACTATCCACGATTAACTTAATCCGTGGACTGTTATTCCCATGCCAAACATCCCCATTACAAAGGGAAAAAAGGAAGTTGCAAAGACAGACACGTGGTCCTATACGCGTCTTAAAAATCTATAAAATATTCTCTTAAAATATAGAAAAATCGGATTCCACAAAGTATTAAGAGATAAGATAGTAGAAGCACTCCGCATAAAATAATTAAAAATCGAATATAGTATTTTTTTTTAAAGAAGAAACTTTTGTTTTTTGAGAACAAAACCCGGCAATATAAGCACGAAAAGGAAAATAAGAAAATGTAGAAATATACACCAAACTTACGTGTATGCTAGAGAAACGAGGATGGCGGAGGAGAGTCACTTGTAACTCCGATTTAGCGATTTCTACGTCGACTTTCTTGCCGATTCCCATAATACAGATGATGTAGCAGTTGAAGTTTGGCTGGTGAAACAAACGGGCCGCCGGACTCAGTGGTTGCTCCGATTCCTCCATTGAATCGCCGGTCACCGGTGCTTCTCCTGCTTCCGGCGGTCTGTTCTGGAGGTTGAGAGGGTTCTTGTTGGGTATGTGGAGGTTTATAACGGGAGGCTTTTTCCTTGATCGGAATTCTCCGTCAGAATTCATGGAAAGATTGCTGGAATTGAATTCCGGTTACCGAGAAATGAAATCCCGGATTCGGAATTTATGGGATTGTGAGATGATTTTGATATTACCCTATTGGGGGGTCCTGTTTTTGCTTTTGAGGAACGAGAACAAGCGTTGTGCTTGTTATATAAATGGAATCGCGAAAACGTACTGGGGTTTGGTTTGGCCCAATACACACACCCCATAACGTGTGTCTGTAGAAGCGGCTCACCTTTGGTTAAACGGACTCCCATGTAGATGATCTGAACATTCATTTGATTGCTCTGTGTTCCATTTTTTCTCTTTTTTTATTATTTTTAGTAGGTGAAATGAGAAAAAATAATAATAAATGAAGAATCTTTAATAAAAACTCAAAGTGAATCTCCCTCTCAAGCCTGTCCAGTTTAACCATATTGCAGCCTCCCTCAAAGAGAGACTTAATGAGCCTGGATTTATCATTGTAAATAAAATGAGCCTAAAATGTGATAATACTGTATTTGAAAGAATGATAGCATAATGTACAATACTATAGCTATTTGTTGTAATGTGCCTCACTTTTGGCCCAACTGATGATTGATCAGACCCATCTATCTAGCTCATTTGGTTTTGACATGTATTGCATGCCAAACATTAAGGTGGTAGAATGATTATAACCGTAAAAATTGTGCTTCTTATGAGTTGAATATAAATCATCCTTTTATTATTGTGATTGAATATATTTTTCTAAATTTGAATTCATGTAATCCATGTTGATTTTGAGCAAATTAGATGGATAGGTCTGATCAAGCATTGTAAGGGTCACAGTGTCAAAGTGGGGCGTACCATAGCGACTACAAAATAATATGAAGTATTAGATCATCAAAGAGCAGTTTTAGTACATGAAACTCCTACCTACACAGGATTGGAGGAAGGAATAAGCTATCCCCAGCTTTATCTTGTATGTTTTGCAAAAATTATTTTTATGCCGTGAACCTATGACTTGAGGTCACAAGATTCGGCTCATAACGTCCCTTATGAAAAATCAGGGGCTTCTGCGAACACATCCTAAAAGCGAGTCCATATTGTCCTCCACCTGTGATAAACCGACCGTCTTATTTGGCATTTTCTCTTTTTTGAAGTCAGCGGAGGGATCTCCATTCCCTACTTATAGACGAAAAACTTTAGATGACTCTTCGAAGGGTATGCTGTACCGCGTGCATAACAGGCTCAAGATTGAAGTGAGGCCAAGATTTTTGTGATCTGAACCGTTTATAATCGCCGGCGAGTGCCATATCTAAGACATGACTCCTGACACGAACGGCTTCGATCGGCAAACTTCTGGCCGTTGATGTGAATCATGTGTAAAGTCTACAATTTTGGGCGGTTCTGAGCCGTCGATCCATGGAGGACTAGTTCACAAATGTTGACCTAATTAGCCGTCATACATGAAGCACTTAGAATAATGAAAATGGTGTAAATTTTGGTCCACCTACCATATGGAATAGTTTAGATCCTGGAAAACGTTGTGCACCACATGTACTTCAGGCACCTTATATTTCTAATTGAAAATATAGCCAACCATCCAAAATGTGGGTCCCTTCTCACTCAAGAAAATTAGGAAATCGATCGACAATCTTGATCGGGATTAGTTTATTTTCTTTAAATTGCTTAATAGCATTATTAAACCTCCACAATCAATGTTTTCTCCAACGGCTCAGATTATCCGATCCGTGTAAGTTTATAGAAAAGTTTACGTACATATAAGCCTCGTGTTGAGTACAGTGATCCATCCATCGTAAACAAAAAATTTGGTTATCATCCAACATCGTTACTAATAATCCCCAATCAACAGCCCATCCAATGGCTTGGATTACCTGATCTGTTCAAATTCACAGCGATCGAAGGTACAGTCTTTAATGCAGCATTTTTTTTATATTAATTTCTTTCTTTCACAAAAATGCCACACCCATCAAATTCCCTGGAAATGAAAGAGAATGCTGGTATACAGCATGAGTCATGAAAGCATGCCGGCAGCGTTGCAACTCCTCCACTTTTGTACGGTAGCCCCACAGACGAACATGCCAATTGATCTATTAGGGTGATCTGACTGCCCTAATTTTGGATGTCTAGTGGCTCAAAATCATGCCAAATGGAAGCCAAAAGCACAAATGGTGTTTTGGTTATTGAATGCAAGCCATTGCTTATTTAAAGTTTCTCGTAGTTGGCATCTAGCGACTTGAAAATGTGTCCTTTTACTGACTTCTAGGGAGTCGAAGGCATGAATCAATGCTGCATAGGGCAGCCCAGTACGAGAAGCTCCTGTAATGTTGAGTACGGGGAATGAGACGTTAAAGTCACGGGACAACAAATCTCTACGATGCCAGTAATATAAAAGCGGAGGAGTTGTACGAGGATGGCAAAATAAATATAATACGACAGAATAATATAATTTGAATTAGACATGAATATAGGAGATTAGAGTTGAGTTTTGTGTTATTTTTGAGTTAACTAAAAAATAATATATAAAAAATCGTGTTGTGTTGGAGTTAATCAATATTGACCCATCATGTTGACCTGTTTAATAGTCCTATATTATAATAGTAATATAGGACAATTTTTCATCCTATATTTTATAGTTTTTTAAAAATTATTAATATATAAGATAGTTATTGAAAAATGATCATATATAATTAATGTAAGATGGTTTTTCAATATTATCAGTCCTATAATTTTATAATTTTTAAAAAAACCATCAATATACAGGGTGATTTTTGAAAAACTATTTTATATTTTTACTGTTTTTGAAAAACTAATCACCTATATTCTCATATAAAAAATCGTCATATATTAGTTATTTTACATTCATTTAATTGTGTTACACGAGTCGTGTCATGTCGACTTGTTTAATAATCATGTCGTATTCGAGTCACGGGTTCTTGGCATAATTATTAAGCAAGTTGTGTTCGTATCAATCCATATATTATAATGCATCAGTCTTAACACGACACGAACACTACCCGTTAACCCGAATTGCAAGGCCTACTCTATACTAGCATTGTGATATAAGTCACTTTGTTACTAAAAGCCCTCTTTAAAACGTTGGGAATTAGATGATTCTAACGTCTGAACGTTAAAGTTGTAATTTTCATGACAATATAGAGGCTTTGTAAACAAAGCAATCTAAATTTAACATAAAAAAAATACTGTTATTAAGGCGTTAGCTAGCGTCCAATTGTCATAACTTTTGGATCACGAGGTATTCAAAGCTAGAGCAATTAGACGACGGGTTGAATCATCCAGAGTTGACCTCCTTTGTGCAAAAGTAGGGCGCTTTAATTAGCCTTTGGAGCAAAATTGATGGCTGGTAAGAAGACCCCAACGGAGTGGGCCAAACCTTTCCCTTTAATGTACGGAAGACCATCCAATGCGAAAACGCCATATGTAACAAGTGACATTTCAATTAAATAAAAATTGTTTAAACTTGCATTAATATCTTTCTTTTTCATTTTTTAAAAATGAAAAAGCATTTTTGTTTGGTGAAAAAATGGGAGGGCCGCGGCCTACTTTGGCCTGTGGTAATCCTCTTCTACTTGTTTCTTATATTTTAATTTGATACTTAAATTTATTATGTAAAAGTGGTGTCTTATGCAATAATTGAATTGTCGTCGTGTGACTTTGAGATCACTGAATATAGACTTAAAATTAGTCTCTTATAAAAATATAAGATAAGACTATATATTGAAAACCCTCTTGTAATACCCTTTTCTTTTACTTAACCCATTACGTACCATTTGAGAGGCCCTTCTTGTGCCACGGCACTTTTTCCTTCTCCCGGAAAAGCAAGAACATCACAAGACATTAATTACACAATTGCAAATGTCTTTTAACGAAATGATTCTCCTCTAATTTTGGACAACGACAAAATAAGCACATGTTGGCATTTTAGCAGCTGTAAATATAGAGCAAATTCCCTCCCAACAATTTAGAGAGTTATTTATAATTAAAATTAGCTTTTTTAAGCTTAGCTTAGTTGGTTAGAGCACTCATTTAATAAGCAGGGTGTCACAGGGTCGCAGTTTCACCTTTGTTAAACTCGTGCGGTACTTGTGCACAACTTCCTTTTTTAGCACAAGTCAGCCTTCAACTCTAAACTCCCACTTGCTAGGGCTACACTTACTCACCCTTAAAAGCAATGAAAGGAATTTAAAATGAAACTCTCTCACTCTATTAAAACTGAGATGATTATAATTGAAGAGCTTACACCTATTTATACTTGTTATCTCTCATCCACCTCCTCAATGGATGGTCTGGATTATTATAAATATCAACCATCTAACGATTGAGGACTAATCTATAATTCTCTTTAGAAAATTCTATACTACTCTCTAACCTTCCCTCTCTCTAGATATTTATATGGAGACTTCTAGAAATTGGGCTTTTTGAAAGCAGGCCACCTACCATGGGTCTTCAACAACTAGCTTAAGTCCTTTAAACTAGGTCCATGAGTAAAATAAGCCTTCATTGGGTTCAGCAGACCTTGCAATGCAAGTCCGTGACATAGAGGTCTTGAGTTTGACTCTCAAAGAAAGTGATCGTTGTGTGCTTTCCTCTTATACTAAATTTTGTTTCATTGATTTTTCATTTTTCTTGTTCTTATTTTAAACAGGGTTATTCATTTTTCTTAATTTTATTTTAAACAGGTTTATTCATTGTAAGTTCCACTAAACTTTGTTTCATAGAATTTTCATTTTTCTTAATTTTATTTTAAACAGGTTTATTCATTGTAAGTTCCACTAAACTTTGTTTTATAGAACTTTCATTTTTCTTAATTTTATTTGAAACAGCTTTATTCATTTTTCTTAATTTTATTTTAAACAGGTTTATTCATTGTAAGCGATTCGTGGTATGGAGTTTCTGTCAGTCCACACGCCTTTGGATTAATAGACATCTGAGCAATTTGATGAACCGGTTGAATAATCCAAAGGTGGACTCCTTGGCGCAAAGTGGCTGCTGCTACACAACGGTGGCCACAATGTCGCCCACTAAATCTAATCCATCCAAAGAAACAATTTCTTAAGATCTGAAAATCTCCACCACAGGAATAAGCTAATATACCTAAAATGGCTGTGGTCCCACTCTCTAGGTAGCCAGATAGGGGACGTTCCATCTGCCGGACAACCAAGCTTGGTGGGATTCGAACTCGTGACCTAAGTACTGGGTCACCAAGAAGGGCAACCACGCAATACTCACAACTTCATAGGGGCTTTATGGTATTTTAGTCACACGGTATATATATATCCTCTCTAACCATCTGCTTCGCCACCAGAGCGAGTTCTCACGGTTGAGGCGTCCGATTTCCCTTTCCCTATCCACAAACCCCCTTCCCAAGGTAATTCCTCTTCCACGAAGTCCCCTGAAAATTTTCTATCCTTTTGTTGATTTCTCTATTGTCCTTGTTTTCTTTTTTATATCTGCTCTTGATTCTCTGTTTTTCTAGAGTTTTAGGGGTTTTAATGGTTAAAGTTTGGGATTTTAGCCGGTCTGAGTTGATGGAGTACTCATAGGGTTTCAGAATATGTCAGGGTTTTGGGATCTTTGACGTTGGAACATGGGCTTGATATTGGGGTTTTGGGTTCTTTGACACTGGCTTGATATTAGGGTTTTGTATAAAATGGGGTTTTTGTTTTGTATTG
Organism: Warburgia ugandensis; assembly: GCA_035236585.1. NCBI lineage: Eukaryota > Viridiplantae > Streptophyta > Magnoliopsida > Canellales > Canellaceae > Warburgia > Warburgia ugandensis. The sequence continues at coordinate 72,483,396 of CP141134.1, forward strand.
GTTCAAGTGGCAGTTTTGTTTCCATTTTTCTTGGGTTTGATTTTGTGCGGGATGGAATTTTATTTAGTTTTGGTCTTTCTTATCTGTTTGGATAAGCTGCTTTATGTGACATGTTTTTGTTGGCATTATTGAGGTATTTTCTTCTGAGTTTCATCTGCCTAGTGCTACATTTGCTTGTTGTATACTAGGGCACGGGGGTTTCTGCGAATTACTTGGTTGAGTGCATATGATAGTGGCCAGTGTGTTTGTTAAATGCATTTGTCTAGTAGATACTACTTGCAGTCTCTTAGCTGCTGAACTATAGAAGCTGCTTACTGTTCTGGCAATCCATAATTTATGTTTGCTTATTGAATGTTTTTCTGATTCTCTCCAATTAACTTATAACAGGTCGAATATAAACAGTATTGTTTTGGTAAGAGGTTCAGATGTGTACTGAGATGATGTTAATGAATAACCTTATATAAGAAGTCATTGTAGCATGTCTTACCGAAGTTGGTAAATTTTGGATGATAAGTGTAATTCGAGGTTTACCTGGTTCTTGTTCTTCAATGCTGGGATTTTTTATAGTTAGGATTGGTTGGTCCTGAGTAAAAAGCTTATGAGTTTTGTGGATTGCCTTGATCTCAAATGAGTTCAGTGGTGACCTTATATGGGTAGTTGTAGCATGCCTTGCAGAAGTTGGTACATTTTTTTATGGTAAGTGTTATTCTAAAATATGGAGGTTTACCTGTTCTAGTTCTTCAACACTGGGTAAGCTTTCCAGTGCTTGTAGTAAAATCCTGACGTTTGGCATGATTTGCATAGCTTGGTATTTTAGTTAAGAAATTTTCCTCTTTGCTTAGTTATTTATGTACTCCACGTTGATTACTTCTGGGGAACTTGTGGTGTCCGTCTTTATGTTAAAATCAAACTCATTCATGAGAATCTGATTATTAGAAGTTTTTCATTTTCAGGCTAGTTCTTTCTGGTCCTTTCCTTGGCGAGGTGTAGCTTGTTTTGTCATTCTTTTTTGTGAGACAAAATTGATATTCGTGTATCATGTGTATGTGTTTTTTGTGGAGATAGCGTTACATATCAAAACATTGTTAGCAAGATAAAGCCATCTCTTATTCCTTCATTCATTCTCAAGTTTTAGTTTTAATAAGCTTCTTAATGCAATTTTCTTTCCAAAAGCTACCAAAAAGTGCTGAATTAGAATTTCATCTTTAGGGAAATTATCCTTCACAAGAGTCTTGTCTTGTCTTGTAGTTTGATTCATGTTATTGCTGGCTTCAGCCATCTCCATTGCGGTTGCTGTCATTTGTGGTAGTTATGGGTGCTTAGATATTTCTTAGCTCCGTGGCTTTTGTCAATTAAACACAGCATGACTGGTTTTTTGTGGTTCATGCATAGAACATGGATTGTCTTGGAATTAACAACTGTATGTTGGAATTGATTGACTGAGAGGACTGCTAGCTTCAAAAAGCCAGCTTTTCTTACTAGCACTCATATATCCAAGAAGACTTGGGAGTTAGAATTAGGTGGAAGGCAGTGTTATTGATTGGGTCACAGTATAATTTGCTGTAGAACTGATATGATTGTTTTCATCTGTTGGAATGAGGCAATAGCAATTCCTGCCTTAAGCAAGAGAGGATTCTGTGGCTTAATTTGGTTCATGCTGAGAGGTTGTGTTTGTCAGACAAACACTGCACCTGATCTAATCCATTTTCTATATGTAAAAGTTCATTACTTTTTCACAAAAAAGTGACAGAAGTAAATTGACAATATTTGACCTATAAATAGTATATAAATGCTGCAGCTCTGTGGGAATGATAATGTTAACTACACTATCACATTCTTTTGAACTAGAAGAGTTCAATTAGGCAGGAACTGGTGCTGCACAAATCAATTGACAAGTCAGCACCTGATGCTTTTTCCACAAATGTTCAGCTTCGAGTGTAACAGTACCAAAAGCAGTGTGGCAATAAATCAGGTTAATAAAAAGGGCAGCCCCAGTGCACGAAGCTCCCGCCTATGTGGGGTCCGTGGAAGGGGCGGACCACAAGGGCCTATAGTAGGCAGCCTTACCTTGCATTTTGCAAGAGGCTGATTCCACGCCTTGAACCCGTGACCTCAAGGTCACATGACGACAACTTTTACCATTGCACCAAGGCTCCCCTTCTTGAGTGTTTTGTTTTACAAAACACTTACTCTGCCCGTTGCCTGGGGTTGTGGAAGAGGTGGGTGTGTGGGGCTTGGCTATATTTCTGTACCAAATGGGTGGATATTCTTGCTGTCTATGGTTGATCTTAGAGGCCCACTGTCAGTCCCCCTTGATCTAGTTATAGCCGGTTCCCATTTTCTCTCACGAAGGGAACTGTGCTTCTTTCTTTGGGCTGCAAGTTTCCTCACTTAGAATTGCCCTTCTGAGCTCTTTTTTTGGTGTTACATGATAACGGGAGTTAGCTAAGATGGCAGCCAGTATCTCAAGAATTGTGCTGTGGCTACAAATATTGTGCTGTTTTGTTGTCAAAGTCAATTGTCCTTCAGCTCCACGATGATTATGGAGTTTGATGTCAATGTGCGAAGCAGCAGTGTCTTCTTCCTAAAGCATGACCAAGTATTGGATAAATTGATTTGCTGGTTAAAAGCAACATATCCTCGAGTCCTCACTGGAACACCTAGCATCATAGGTGTGGCTGCGTCTTGAGATCCTAATTGCCATGGTTCCGCCGCATCACAAGGAGCGACGATTGTGAGGATGAGGAATGGCCATTCATGAACTAGGCAAACCATTTACTTCAGTTTGTAATATTTCTGCTTGGTTGATGTGGAATGTTCTGTTCATTTATTTTTACGCAAGGCTTTATTGTAAAGCCTTTTACCTACTCAATTTGATGCTGGAGTATCAGTCCTATAGTCCCTAGTACATGCCAAAGTAGGATCAGGCTCTGGCTCCTAGTTAATTGTAGTCCTGCTTCTTCTCTAAATTTGCATTATTAAGAAGTAAAAATTTTCCATGGGTATAAAAGTAGGAGAAACTAGATACAAGTAAAAGGTTCTCTGCCAACTTAATTTTATTATAGGATGCATTATATTCTTCTCTGAGACAGTGTTCTTTTATGTGCAGATGAATACAGAGAAGCTCATGAAGATGGCAGGAGCCGTTCGCACTGGTGGGAAGGGCAGTATGAGAAGGTGCTTAATTTTCTCTGTTTCACCTGCTGAGAACCTTTGTTACTAGTTGTCTGCAATATGCGTGATTTATTAACTTAAATATCCCTGCCTTCCTGAACGGCCAAACATTTCTTAGAACTTCTATTTTTTAAAGATTGAGTTCTATTTGTTTTTGGAGGTGTAAATTGCTAAATTGTGTAGCAATCGGTAATCTATTAGTGATATCTCATATAAATCTGTGGTAGCCTTGAAAGAGGAATGAAACTTATCCTTCTGGATGGTCTTGTTCCATAAGAAGATCATGACTTATAAATATCAAACTCATTTCAACTTCCTAGAAAAGATGTATCTTTGTTAAAAGAAAGAAATTCTTTTTTGTTATTGCAACGTGGGCAGAACTTGTATGACATTGGAGCATGGTGTATAGCTTAGTTAATAATATGTTCTTGATGATCTATTTTTAGATATGTGATTGTTTTGTCTATAGGCTCAAAAGTGGCATTTTTAATTTGTCCCCAGAAAGAAGAAGGCTGTTCACAAGACCACAACAACAGATGATAAAAGACTTCAGAGTACCCTGAAAAGAATTGGTGTGAATGCCATCCCAGCGATTGAAGAGGTCAACATTTTCAAGGATGATATTGTAATCCAGTTTGTGAACCCAAAAGGTAAATTACACACCATGCTGTAGGCACTCAAACCTGAACACCCTACAAGTTCTTGTTTACCAATGTGTTATTTTGTTCTCCAGTGCAAGCTTCCATTCCTGCCAATACATGGGTCGTCAGTGGATCTCCTCAGACAAAAAGTACTCTCTCTCTCTCTCTCTCTCTCTCTCTCTCTCTCTCTCTCTCTCTCTCTCTCTCATATTATGTGTATTTGTTTATTCTTCTGCTTTTTTGTCCATATATCTACGCCTGCACGGCTAAAACTTGCCTGCTTTGTTTTTCTTCCAGAACTGCAGGACTTGCTTCCAGGGATCATCAATCAGCTTGGTATGTTTTTCTTCTTGCAGTTGCTTCATGTTAATATAAAATATCTGTTGGTTCTTCTTTTGCATTTGGAGTATGGTGTTACAAAGCTTTTCAGCTAATAGTATCTTGTGACACACGGCTCTGTAATCACTAGTAAATGCTTTCTTACTGTTGGGTAATTGTTATGGTTCTTTCACCTGATTTAGTCTTGTGGAAAGGGAAATCTTCCCTGATGGATGTTCCAGTATTCATATACACAACTCGATGTGGACTCCCCGGGCTGACTCTAGTTCATGATTGCTTCTCCCTTTGCATCTGAGTTTTGTGCTGTTGAATTCCAAGCATCGTTTTCTGACTGAAATAGCTGGTAACTTATGCCGGGTAGGCCTGTGTCTACTCCCTGGGGCTGTGTAACTTATGCTGCACTCGTCTTGTAATTGTTTGGGATTTCGTGTATCATTTGTCATACTTAAAGAGCAAATCCAAAATGATTGGTGGTTGCATAATGGTTTTTCTTCCTGGTTTAGGAAAATCTAGTATGGGTCGACTATTTGATGATTAGATTGTTGTGCTGAGGATGAATATCACACAATTTGAAACCTCTGACATTTTACACTGCTGTCGTAGATGTTATGTTAGTGGATAAATGGATAAAAAATCAAGGAATTGGCCCAGTAAATGAGGCAAAGGCTAGTCATTGGGTTGGTTGGGATAGTTGGGGGTGGTTTCCTTCGTGAAGCAACATTATCAGTCTCATGGCTTTGCCTGATCTTTTATTGGGTATGTTTTTCCAGGTCCTGATAACTTGGACAACCTGAGGCGGCTAGCGGAGCAGTTCCAGAAGCAAGCCCCTGGTCCAGGTGCAACGCAGGAGGAAGACGATGACGAGGTCCCAGAACTTGTGCCTGGAGAGACCTTTGAAGCAGCTGCTAGCGAGGGTCAAAATGCAACTGCTTAGAGATCCTAGAGGAGTTGTTCATTTTTTATTTTCTTCCTTTTGTTGTACTCTCCTCTTAAAAGGTTTTTGTTACTGTTTCTTTGCTAGTTTCCTTCTGAGACGCACTGTAAAAGCAGGTATAGACTTGAGTGGCGGTGGAGACCCAGTTAAGAGTATCTTTTCTATTTAATGTATGTGAAAAGATCTTGAAAATCTGCCTGCCCTAAGAAATGTCTCCTATATTTGTCGTCCACCTGATTCCTGGTTGTAAAAGTGGTAGAGAATCAAATTTTCTAGCATGACTGTAAAATGGTAATTGATTTTTGCATGCATACCTTCCTCGTATTGATCTAGATGCTATCTGAATTCGAGCTGAGCGTGAGTTATTGGAGTGGATTTATTTTCCTGATAGGATCTGTTTACGGGGTTCAATGCCTTATTCGTATTAATCTATATGCAGATAATATCTGAATTCGATCTGAGCGTGAGTCTTTCGAGTGGATTTATTTTCCTGATCAGATTTGTTTACTGGGTGTTCTATGGAAGCACAGATATCATGTGGAATAAGCAATAGGCAGTGGGTGTGCTATCAATTAGTTTGGCTGTCAATCGAAAACAGATCCAGAAAGGCTGAGGGTAGAACATATTTTAGTCCATTTGTGAAGCAATAGAACTAAGCTGAAAAATCTTCCCTAATGAGACAGTGGACCATGCAGCCCTGGGCGGTTTGAGAATCTCGAAAGAATCTGTACAGACTAATCAAAGGTCTCTACATCTACTACGAGGAGAAATTGTCAGCGGAAGCAATGTAACTTGTGTTACGGAGCTTAGGGATTGATGCACATGGGTTCTCTTCTTTTATCTGCCCTCTTACTGAAGTGGAACTAATAGGCATCAACAACAAGGCTATATCCATCCCAATTAAGAGTCTGCCACATGAATCTTATTCTTCTGGGCTCCTCTATTAAGTACCATGAGTTCATTTAGTTCAAAGTTTTAAAATCATTTTTTACGTGTCCTGTCCACACTGGGGTGTTCCTCATACTCTTTTAGAATCTTCTACTTATATTGCCTTACTCTAATTGATGTAGTTTTGGGTTTATTTGAACATGTTCAAACCATCTAACTCTAATATCCCTTGTATTGTTATCCATTGGTGTTACTTTTACGTTTCTTCTAATGTTTTCATTACTGATTTTATCTTTTCTTGTCTTGCCATTTATCCATCTCAACATCCTTATTTTCACGATGCTCATCTTATGAACGTAATGTTCCTTAATTGCCCAACACTCTAATTCATAAAGCATGGTTGACTTTATGGCTATTCTATAGAATTTTTCTTTTAGTTTGAGTAGCTTTAGCCGATCACATAAAACTTCAAATGCACATCTTCATTTGTTTAAACCCACTTGGATTCTCTGGATAACTTCCCTCTCAATCTCTCTACTCTCATGACTTATTGATCCTAAGTACCTAAAATGATCTTTTATGGAGACTTCTTGGTTATTAATCTTAATTGGTGTTGCACTCCTACTCTTCTTTGCTAAAATTGCATTGCATATATTTTTAATTTAGATTATTTTAAATCCTTTAAATTTTAATGCTTTTCTCTGTAACTTTGGCTTTGTGTTTATACCCTTTCTTATTTCATAAATTAAGACTATATCATTTGCAAATAGCATGCATCATAGTATTTCCTTTTGTAAATGTTTTGTTAACTTATTCATAACCAACGTGAAAAGGTATGAGTTCAATGCTAATCCTTAGTGTAATTCTATAGTGAAAGGAAAATGACTGGTCTCGCCGCTAAAGGTTATAACATTTGTTACCACTACTTCATACATACCAATAAAAAAAAAATATAAAAAAAATCTCTAAAAAGTTAAAGATCCCAGAAATCGATCACGAGGATAGCTGTGTCATTTGTACGTTCAAGGAGCTTCAGTGTGCAAGAGCAGGAGCTGGCACACTGGCTGCACGAGATCTGCAAATGATGGGCGCGGAGAAGTGGCTTGGCTTTTGATGCTCTTATGGGTTTATGTTTGAATGGCGGAGTCGGAGAAGATGGTCAGTGTCCGGGGATCCGCTCGATCATTGTTTCCAATCTTTGTCATTCTAGATCAAACAAAAAGTGGACTGCAAAGCCCTTGGCAATTTCTTGGCAGCGATAATTTGTGTCGTCATGTTCAATAGCCAGTCTTGGTGCAACGATAGAGTTGTTGTGGTGTGACCTTAAAGTGATAAGTTCAAGTGTGAAAATACACTCTTTAAAAAATGCAAGATAAAAACTGCCCCGGCAAATGTACCGTAACTTTATCCACCATGCTAGCCTTTATCTTCGATAGCCAGTCTTGTCACATGTTTCTATTTCTTAACAATCGGATCGTACACTCTAATATGCACTGTTTAGGCTATCCAGTCTTGCCTGCCTTAAGCTGCGTCCACTCCTGGTGAAGTTTTCAGTGTATCTGCATTTTGAGTTTTGTTATTCTTATTTTTATATGGATAATGATAAATTGAGGCACTTTAATCAGGCCTCAACCTGAGGCTCCCTCTCGGCACGCCAGTCATGTGACCCACTTAACCTTAAGAACCCTCTAATTAGTTGTCTTTTGAAGGACAAAATGCCCAAATCACTTACTTGAGTTAAATAGGCTACATCGTATTAAGGAGCTTTACTTTGAGGGCCAGTTAAATAGCGTCTATATATTACTTTCACTTTTTTATCGCTGAGATGCTCACTCGATTTAACCTTTGATTGGAAGATGACTCAATCCAAAATCTATGCATAAAAAGCCCGTAAAGTGGCATCTAGAAGGGATCTGAAATTTGGAACATTTTTTTCTATGAGAAAAAGGTAGTTGAAATTCGTTGCATGTTCATTAGCATGCCTGTCCAAATAGATGGTTTAGAATATCAAAGAAGGTAGTCGCTCACCAACTATTACATGGTGGTTGCTCATATTTTACTTGGAAAATATTTGTGGGCTAAAGGACCTGCTGGTTTTATGTGACAACCGGGTTTTCATATGTAATTTTAAATACAAACTAATTTCTAATGCATGATCAATCCAATTTGAAATAATTTTTGTAAAGACAATGCAATGCAGTGAAATTTTTTTTTTCTTTTAAATTTACTTCGAAAAACCTCGAGTGTCATTTTTCTTTCCTAAAAAATAAGGATACTCGATAAAATGAGCGCTCATTTCTACCGAAAATCCTGCAGAGTTTTCTCTATTTTTTGGATATATGACATTTAACGCATGTCATTGCGAAGTACCTGATAAACATTTGTTGACAATTTTAAAATATAAAAGGAGATCGTCTCCTTTTCATACATCTAACAAAACAAAAATAATTTACATCAACACAACACACCCATAACCTCCACAGCATAACTTAGTCACATAAGTCTTCTAAATTCTCATAATTACATATAATGCAGTCTCTTTCTCATTTCTAATATTATAACTTCAATTCAAAGACCAATTCTTACCTGTCTTTTCCCAAAGCTTCCATTGGCCCGCTCCTGTGAGTAAGCAACTCCTATTCCTTAGAAGTCCGCTGTTTTGAAATAATGTCAACATGCCAAACTTGCTACTATTCTCTGTATCTAAGGTATTGTAAATCAAAGAAATACTTTAGCAAGCAATCGCTTGTGTAGGTGGAATAAGATGCAATTTTATATAAACAAAATTATGAAAATTTTATATAAATCAATTTGTCCATGCTGAATCATACAAACACAATTCAATTATCATTTGAATCATTCAACATTCATCAAAATCATGAATCATGCCAAAATGGAAGAAATACCAATGCATCAGTATAAAACACATTCTTTAAAATGCAAAGTATGCAGTCACATGTCAAACTTACAAGTCATTTATATTTCTTAATACCAATCTTCGCTCTTATGAGCCATTTCACATATCAAATACCAATGCATAGTTGCATTTATCAAGTACACAGCAAACATTTTATCCTCTTGGCGCAGTGAGTTGGCATAGTGGGTTAACTCAAAGGCACACCTCAATGCATTGTTCCTGATTAACCTGTTTTGGCACGGTGAGTCGGCGTAGTGGGTTAAACCCAAAGATACACCTTGAGGATTTGTTCCTGGTATCAGTCTTATTTTTTCTCATGTGATTCATCATAATACATAGTTTATGCACAAACAGTTTAATCATGATTCAATTTCAGCATGCACATTCATTTTATCTTTTGTATAAACTGAAAAGATTCATTTCAATGCTGAAAGTCATATACACATACATATATAACAAAAATCTTAGCAATTTTAATTCCACCTACCTCAACTGGTGTTCTTCTAGTTCACTGACGCAAATACTTTACTCCATTCGCGTACGCGCTCCCAATCAATCATGCCTCTGTAACAATACACATACATATTCACTTATACAATTCTAGGACTTCTCCTAACTTTCCTAATACTATTTGGCATAAGGCAAAGTGACAATACTTATTACCATGCTAAAGGCATTTCATTAGTTATTGGTTGATAGCTAACTTAATGACAAACAGTAGATTTCCAATCCACACCATTGACCTTAGATTAGCTATCCACTACTCTTCTTGATGACTATAAGTCACTTTCACTATTCAGTGGTCTTAACCCTTTGATTCTTATCTAAATTAACTCTTGAGTTGGAGCTGGGTGTTATTTTACATGCTACAGTCTTCAATACAACCTATAATTATATTCCCAAATTAGACTAATATAATGAGCATCATGAACAATTCATATCACCCAATTTTCAAATAAGTTTATCCAAATTCCATACTTTATATCATATCTAAGCTAATTTAAGGTTCAGGAATCCCTTTGTGACCTCTAACCATTAATCTGACATCACAAGGTTTTTTGAATAGTGACAAATCGGACAACCTAGATCATCCGGTCTATTTCACTTCAAATTCATATAATTCTAGTCATCCTATTACTTTTAAGGACGGGAAACTCATCAGACACCACAAAGTTACTGTGTGAACAGTACCCGATATGTTTTCAGCTTATATATGAAATTTTAGTGTAATTGGAGCTACACCATGCCCTAAATTACCTATTACTAAGCTTTGATTTGAAAATGAATGGTTAGATCATCCATAAAACCTAGATCTAGCATATACAGTGTGTATTTTGCAAAATACTTTAAATCACGAGTTGGGTTTTGTAGATCTTACCTTTTGGTTGTATTTTCGTGTGTTTTCCACCGTTGGATGAGTTAGATTGCCTCCCATCTCTAATGAAACCCTTCGATCAATGTCGTATGCACTGATTTCCTCTGATTGACGGTCAAGATCCCTTTGAATCTCCCAATAACCTTGGGTTTTTGGTTTTTGCTCGTGTACTGAAGAGATTGATCAGCTCGGATCATCAATATGAGTCGTCGTCTTCTCTAGCGACAACTTGCAACTTTGGCCAACCTAAGATGTCATTTTTCCCTGCTCACTGAAGTGGTAGAGATCTCCAGTGAGCTGGGTTCCTCTCCTCCCTCTTTTCCTCCTCGTTCTTCCTCCTCTTCCCCTTCTTCTCTCTTCTCCCTTCTCCCTTTCCTGATGGGTTCTTCTGTTTGTCAGGTTCGAGTCTGTTCTTGTTTAACTTAAACAAGGCAGGGTGCCCGTATCAAATATGGTCTCCATGTTTAAGGCAATTTTGTTTTTTGTTTTTACCAAAATACCCCTCATATTCAAACAGCCATATTTCCTCCATCTGAACTCCGATTTCTTCAAACTTGGTCTCATTTATCAAATTATAGAGGTCTCTTGCTAGATTAGATGCACATATAGTCTTTCACTTATAAAACTCCAAATATAGAAATTCAATATATGCTTTTTATCCTAATTTAACATTTTCCAAAGTTTACTCAATCTGGGATATAAAAATTTGGGATGTTACATTTTATGATCCAAACCAATCATTTGGTGCCATTTGATATGGATGAGTGATATAAAAGTTATTCTCCGTTAAGATTTTTATTATAAACCATTAATATGCAGAAGTCTTGTTGATTTTTCATTCCGTTTTTTTAGACTCTATTTTGAAGTCCAAGAATCAAATGCGTAAAACAATTGGATGGTTCGGACGGGTATGCTAATTAACATAATTTTCGCTTATAAATAAGTTTAATTCTTCTCTGTTTTCCCTAGGGGAGGGCCATCTCAAAGTAAGAGGCAAAGAATGAAGTGTTTTGACTGTCTCTTGAAAATCCATAAGGAGCAATCAACAAATTCTAACAAAATAGAAGATCTACAACAAATTCTAACAAGATAGAATATTTACGTGACCAAAATTTTTTTCTCAAAGTTATAATTTAACCAGCGTCACTTCATCATTGAAAGAATTGGCTCTCACTACCTATCAAATTCGTACAGCTCAACTCCAAGATTCGAGAGGGCTTAATAATGGCAGTTCGACTGCTCTTACCAGGCCTTCTGCTCAAATCTAGGCATACAAGGGGATGAACTAAGTCAGCAATTCCAAAGTTAAAGCAAATGAGTTAATTTTATGCATGTACATCGAAAATGAAAATTTGCAAAAGGTGACTGAGAAGGTGCATATACATTTGATCTTGTGGAGAATTGGACTCCCTATTTTTCATGCATGGGCCTCTCAAGTAAAAGTAACACAAAATCTAAAATCTAAAAGAGGGCGTGGCAATCTATAAAAAGATCCGTGTATGCAGAGTTCAAGGAAGGGATAGAACACGAGGGTTTATAGTATGCAGCCTTACCTTGTATTTTTGCAAAAGATTATTTTCACACCTTAAACCCTTGACCTCAAGGGTATATAACAATTTATACTATTTATGAAGCAAACACACTCTTTTGAGATGAAATGGTCCCCACAATGCATGGAGAAAAAAAAATTAGAATGGCATATTTATAAATATACTAAAAAGAAGGGCACATTTATGGTAACCGGAAAATGGAGTTGATAAATATGTCATAAAGCATTTCTCATATATAGAGGGTGGAAGGTTGAGGTGGTTGAAAATATAGGAAAATAACTTTTACTGATAGTAATTTTTTTCAGTATAAAGGACAGATGCATAAAGCTCCCACGTATGTGGGGTGTGGGGAAGGAGCAAGCCACTAGGGTTAATAATATGTAGCCTTACTTTGCATTTTGTATGAGGTTGTTTCTATGCCTTGAACCCGTGACTTCACAATCATCCGACAACAGCTCTACAGAAATAGAGTTGATAATTTTTTCCATTATTACTAAAATTATGTGCCCAACCGTTAAAACCTCCACCAAGAGTTATATACACCCAACATACGGTATATGATATCTCCAAAAATTATTCGCCTTTCATTTCTTCCCAACCGCTCTTTCCTCATCTCTCTTATCTCCGTTCCATGTCTTCTCTTCTCAGCAACTGCAAATGGCACTGAACTTGGGAACTCCTTGGATTTCCCACGTTTCTCATCCGTCCCAGAATCTCTTCAAATCCTCCACAATCTTCCCAAACACTAGTAATTGCTCTATCTTGATCTTCTTACTAAGCAGAAGCAGCTCCGACTTCTCTGCATTCAGATTCCTTTGCCTCTCATCCTCTCTACATAGAAACAGCTTATGCTGTAGAGCTTATTCAAACGGGAAGGAAGAAGAAAGTGAAGAGAAAATTAATTCGGGGTTACTGGATGATGAAATTCTGAGGCGGGTTTCGGGTGCTAATTATGCCGATGAAGTGCTGGAGATGATCGGCGAGAAAACCAAGAGAAATGGAGTTGTTGGGATTTCTGATTCTAGTTTGATTATACAGGCGGCACTTGATCGGAATAATGTGGACTTGGCTTTCTCTGTTCTCTCTGCCATGCGTTCTAGCTTTGATCAAGGTGGTTGACTTCTTCAATTTGGTTGTCGTTGTTGTAGATGTTCTGTTTTGGTTTGTTAGACAGATGGAATTCAATTCCATGCTGGATGGATGTACTTTTGAGTTCACATGTATGCTGTAGGTGAAATCCACCATATTAACGAAGATTTCATGAGTGCATTTGAAGAAGTTTCAAATCCACCACAGAATTGATTTCCTTCTCACTAGAATTGAATTCACTAAGGATTGACTTCCGTGGTGGGTTCCACCATTTCGTGGATTGCACTTTGAACTTCACTTGTAGGCTCTGGGTGAAATTCACCATATAGATAAAGATTTCAAGAGGCATTCTGATGATGTTAGGACCCATCATAGAATTCAATTTCGTCTTAACTAACTATCCATTAGACTTGGTTTTCTATTTGGTTTCTTATATTTTTTATTTAATTGAAGCAAGAGAAAAAAAAAAGTGGGAAATTCAGATGGCCGAGATGAGTATGTGAAGTTTTGAGCTTACTGAATTATGGTTGTATACATCTATATGGCTTTACATGTTTAGTGTTATAGGTGCATATCAAGTGCTCTTATATACTTATGAATTTCTTTTCCTTTTCTTGTATGGAGTAATTAGGGTGGTGAAATTTTCTAAATTGGACAGACATGAGCGGAGAGGATTCTTCTAGTGAGAAATGGAAGTGGTCCAGGCCGGATGCACAAACTTATGCCGTACTTGTTAGGGGACTTGCAGGGTTGTTGCGGGTTTCAGATGCTATTAGTATGATTACTTCTGTCTCTCGAATGGGAGTTTCACCTGGTGAGGAGGTCAGTGTATATTCGTTCTTCAACTTTTTGGGTTTTTGAGTAGAATAGGCAATTTCAACTGCCCTTGGTATGAATTATGGTCAACAGTACAAGCCACATTTTGGTACTGCTTCTTTTACTTTGTGAAATGGATTTCAGAATCCATCCGGTACATAATTTTTGTCTGGACGTACTTTATCTTTTGTTTGTTTAATGATTATATCTAGATATAGACAAGTCATTCTGACATCAATGGTTATCTCCTACCTCTTTAATATGTTCAGAATGAGAATTAACTTCTGGGCTGTTAGAGAAGGTAAGATATCCTGTATATAGCAGTTTTTGTGGTTTTCTAGTTGGGTGCTGATTATACATAACCGTTTAAGTGTTTCAGCTACAGTCATGTAGCGATTGCATGCTGAAGTGACACTCTTGATTGCGCATCTGGAGTCGGTCCTTCTTGAAAGTACAAGTTGTCTGTAGGATGTCTTTCTGTGCTACCACCTGTTGATGCTTCCCTGTTTATCAAAATCTTTTCAGTTATTAAGCTTTAGTTTTGATGCCATTTCCCCATAAGAAGTCGATACCACTACAGTTCATATTTCTGACTGGTTGGCTTTCATTTTTTTCTTGCTAGGTTCTGTTTCATGATTCTGCAGTAAAAAGGTTGATGACTGTGAAATTTTGGTGCGTTTTCCAGGTACCTTTTGGAAAGATTGTGAGATGTCCCAGTTGTATGATAGCTATTGCTGTTGCACAACCACAAAATGGTGTTCAAGTATGCAGTTAACACTTCTGCATCTTCTCATTAGGCCTTTTTCTTTTTCTGTTGTTCCCTAGCTAGCGAAAGAAAACAAAAGAAAAAAAGAACAGCAGTTTACTTTTGTGACTGAATACACCATTTGTTCTGAACATGATTCAGAGTTTTTTTGTCTTTGTGAGTTTGAAGTAAACAATTAGAGGTTTGTGGATAACATTACAATGTAAATGGTTTAAGTTTCCATCCATCTCTCTTTTGAGGGGGCATTGAACAGGGTAAATGGTTAGAATTTTTCTTCACCTCTTCTGTTCTTCCTGGTATTCAGTAACACAGAGTGCTCATGAAACACTGAAGTTAGTCTTCTTGAGTTTCCGATGACTCTCCCAAGTAACTTTAGACTGAGGATTTCTTGATTTGCATTAGAGTTTCTCGAGTGTAAATTAGCATAAAAAGGGTTCTTTATCTGCATCTTAGTCAACTAAGCTGCGTGCATGTCCCTGTATGGCTTGAGTTTTAATATCAGCTCAATCAGACGTCTGCTTCAAAAGTACTAAGTTAAACAAGTTCTAGCAGAGTGTTGCAAGAAGGAGCCTCTCCTGTTGAAAGTCACGGGTTTGAGGTGACTCATGGATGTGCATCCGGCAATAGAAGAAAAAGAAGTGAAGTTCCATTTGAAGCTTGCTGTTTTACATTCAATGAGAACGTAAGTGTGACCAATCCATCAAATAAGAGTTGTTCTTAGTGATGATTCTCACTGTATGTACTAGTAAACGTGCAGGGTGAACCAATCTTTGGAGTTGCTTCAATAGATTTTGTGTTCTTTTTTGGGGTGTCCTCTGGGCTGTGATCCCTATTTCAAACGTTCAGCGCCGTAAGACGCTATTATTTTCACCTTTTCTTTTGCGTTGTACAGCCCACATTATGGAATTGTCTAGAACTATAGCTGTTGTCCCTATCCTGGTGGTTTTTAAGCTTTAGAGTCCAAAGCTTAGTGAATCTGCCTCTCTTTCCCAGTATTAAGCAATACTATGATATGAATCCTGTAGATTTTCATGTCTAATTACAAAAACTTACCCAATAAACACATGGAAATGGTGGAATTCTGAAACCTTGTACCTTCTATTTTCCCTCCTTGCACTCTTTTGATCTAGGTCAGAGTTTGTTGGGCTTTGAGAAGTTGTAACTAGACTAACCAAAAGCATTTTCACCAAATTCTGATACATATCATTTCTAAGTCTGGGTGTTATGATACCTAGAAACTTGGATTCTAATCCTTTGGCAGATATATGGATACATCTTCCACTAATAGAAGCCCTCAAGGCTAACTTATTTGAGTTCTTGTTCTGAAATGAGATGCTAACCTGGTAGCTTACCTACTAGATTTTTTTTCTCAAATATTTGTGTTATCTATCTCAAAAAGCTTATCCTTGGGTTTGATTCTGAATGATCTCATTAATCGCTCTATAGTAGCAGCATATATATTGTTTAAGTTAAAATTGCTTCAGCTTATGCTTGGACTGGATTTTCTCTTCAGATGTTTCCATCATCTATTTATTTATGTACATTTCCTGAAGGTTGCAGCCTGTTCCAAGTGCCGCTACCAGTATGAGCTTGTTTCTGGAGATATAGTTAGTATTGAGTCGGAAGAAATCCGGTCAGTGTCTTTATTTTACCCTAAATCTCCTTGTAAAATTTGATTATACTTTATCATTTCAATGTTTTTTGATATTTTGTCCCTAATGATGGATGCTTTATTTACTCTTTGACACAGTTGGCTTGCCTTTGGTTGGATAGTCCTTTATCCTGGCAGTGTATAGTGTAGGTGTCACATGTTTTAATGCTATTAGATGATGGAAATTGCTGTTCTTTTTGGGTCTTTCCATCATTCTCAAGTACTGCGATGATGAATTTGTCTACCTGGAATACAAAGGAATAATCTCTTAATGATTCAAATTTCTGCATTGTTACATGAGTCCACAGACAAAGAAATCCATTTTATTCGAACATCAGTCTTTCCCTTTTTACTAGCCTTGTGAAGTAACTCACAGTTTTTGGTGATGAGTCCAGATCCACATAAAAGGTCGTCGTTGGTCTTTGTTGACAATGCTTGATTAGAATTTGATTCCTCAGAACCAAACAAGTGAAGGTGCATTCTCCATCTTCAACTAGAAAATCAAGGTTATCACCTGCACTTCTTAAGTAAAGATTAATAGTAAAATAATTTATAGCTGGAACTTATGTCAATGGACCTTTTATTGAGCAGTACTGTTCAGCAAGTCACAAATAACACTTGTTGGTTAGCTTTTTGTTATTCATAATAATTCTATACCTTTCAATGCAGCATGTCGTATGGCGCCTTAGCTTCCATGACATGATCCTGTTTAAAATATGCTATCTGCTTTTGAATAAATTCCAGTAAAAATAAGTATCTGGTATCAAGATATACCTTATTGCTAGTTTTACTATCATGAATAGTTGCATTGGTGGTTCATTGGCATGAGGATTATGGAACTTAACGAATCCATTATATGCTCTATTGACTTGTCTCTACTACCTTCCTAACACTGTACCTATCACCTGTGAATTGTGATATTTATTTTTCTAAGGTTTTTAGTATTGATCTTATGACAATAGTAATGACAGACTTGTGTCATGGCAAGCCATATTGCTTTGTCGTTAGTCCTTTGTGATGCTTTACTTTTCAGTTCTCTTTTCCTTCTTCTTTTTTTTTTGTTTCCTCCTTTTTTTTATTTTTCCCATTACCTAGTTGGTGCTAATAACTTTTTTATTTAATTCCTAGGTCTAGATTGATTAGTTGATACCATGTGTTATATTTGCATATAATGTTGATTCCAGGATATTCACTTTTTCTAAGGATCTGCTCCTACCGAACGCAGCATGGATACATCGACATGGGAGAAGGGGCTGAGGTTCTTGCAAATAATGAAGCAGAGCATTCCTGCTGCTATTCACTCTGTTGTGGTACATATCTTTGCAAGAATATGTTTTTCTAGTCAGAATAATATGTTAACATGAACGTCTATGTTTCTTTCATTACAAAGCAACATACGGTATGGTATTAAATATATCTGGTTTTTCTAGATTTTGCATACAATAGCAGCTTGTAACTGTTAAGCACTTCAAAGTTTACCATATTACATCTCAAATCCTTCCATATGGGTGTGTTGCAAATCTAAGTTGAACCTTTTTGGATGTGCATTCACATATGGGCTTTGTCAATAGATGGGCATAGACTTTCTAAGGCTTAGTACATGTGGCTTTCTATTATGCCCCTTAGGAACTTTTGTTGACTAAGTTCTCATAGGTTTTCTGTAGATAATATCTCACTTCACAATTTTCTCAAGGATTTCTACACCCTTTTGTTGTAGGCAAAATTAGGAAGATAAGTTCTGAAGAGTTTTCTTTCATGAGGACATTCTATGCTTGCAATGCAGCTTATCATTACATAGAAAACCATTGAAACTTGGCCAAAAACCCAACTCACCCCCAAGATGATTCAATAGTCTGGTAGACTTCCTCCCCAAAGACATTTCTGGTTGGTTTCTTTTCATCTTTTCTGTTATGTAGTCTTGTAGCAGAATTAAAAGGATTAATGTTCACATCACTGCAATGCAACAGAGCCAGAGAGGGCAGTTGACCAGAATCTGGTTTCTGAGTCCACAACTGTTTAAATCTACTTAAGTGGGTGTAGACTTCTAGAACTGGCCAAGTCTAGAATTTAGAACTGCATATTCTAACTTCAAGCAGGTAGACATTGGGAACTCACCACTTCTTCAAGTTCTAAGTAGCATAAATTCTTAAATTCTAGAACTGGCAAGTTCTAAACCATACCCAGAGCTCAACTTAGAAGAAAAACAAGGGAAATCAGTTCTTTCCCATTATAACTCATTTTGCAAGAACAGTGGAGTTCTTTCAGGGCTGCAACTGGCGACCTCTCCCTTCTTGGACTCTGACCAAAGCAAGTACCCTCTCTCTCTCTCTCTCTCTCTCTCTCTCTCTCTCTCTCTCTCTCTCTCTCTCTCTCTCTCTCTCTCTTCCTTTTCTCTTTTCAAATCCCAAGCATGGTGTTTCCAGTGTTTTACTTGTAGTTTGTCACACCAATCAGTCGGGAACCATTCAGAGAGCAGTTAGTGTACTATTTCTGCCCGCAACGCTATAT
The DNA here is from genome assembly GCA_035236585.1 of Warburgia ugandensis. Classification (NCBI taxonomy): domain Eukaryota; kingdom Viridiplantae; phylum Streptophyta; class Magnoliopsida; order Canellales; family Canellaceae; genus Warburgia; species Warburgia ugandensis. Next base: position 72,502,044 of record CP141134.1, read on the forward strand.
AAACACGAACTTTCTCAACCATACCTGGGCACATCAAACATGTCAAGCCCATGATTATTGACATATAAAATGAGCTGTTGAATGATTTCTTCTCAGACGCTTGCTGCTGATAAAGAGCACAAACAGACTTCATACAGAGTTCAGTATCCTTTGCAAACGAGAAAAGCATGTCTGCCTCATACTCCCATTTTGAGGATTTTTTCCTGCTGACACTTGCAAGGAGGACACTGAGATCACAATCTCCACTAGGTTCATCTTCAGATTCAGAGTCATCAGCAGAACCATATCCATGTTCTGAATCACTACAGCCTTTTCTTTCTTCATTAGCATTTTTGAGTGGCTGTTTTTTCTGGCATCTTAGTCTCAGTTTCAGGCAAAACACTGTGCTGCTGAATGATTTGGTGACTTTCTTTTGGCACCATCTTTTGTTTCTTTGCATGGTAGAAATGGTACCAAATGCCTTCTTGAAGGAGCCTCTGGAGACTGATCCACTGGAGAGTCTATGAGTTCTTGAACTCTTCTCTTTACCTCCTTAAGTTTCTTAATCTTCAGTTTGCCAGGGGGGATTTTATCATCCTCATCCACTCTGTCACAAGTAATAACTTTTGAGGTGCTTTTTTTCTTTTATGAGGAGAATATGACAGGAAATTCTCCTCACAGGTTCTAAAATTTCCCTTGGTTGCAGCCTCACTTCTTTGATCTGACTGGTTCCTTTCTGAAATATTATGTTTACTTCCTTCTTTTTCATACACTTCTACGAATTATGACTTGAAACATGAGCAACTTCAACCTGACAAGTGTTAGAATTACAAACCAGGTTATTATGTGTTTCATCCTCACTGTCAATGACCATTATGAAATTTCAATACTTACTATCTTTCATCAGAATTCTCTGCTTCCAACTGCAAAACTCTCTCTGCCGGTTCTTAGTTTCAAGGGAAGTAAATTACTTGAAATTTATGTATGACTCGAGCAAGGTTTGTTGCTCATTCTTGTAATTGCTTGTTTTTCAACAAAATATAATCCATGAATTATTATGGATAGTGACAACTTAATCCATATTTAAGAACTCACCAGTTCTCATAATGAGATAGAACCTAAGTAGAACTGGTCGGTTCTTTGGAACCGGCCAGTTCTAGGAGTTTACACCCACCTTAGTTGTACTTGATATCTTTTAAATTGAAGTAGTTTCATACTTTTACTGATCAATATGCTCTCTCTTGTTAGGTCCGGATCCCTTCTGGTACTGCTCGTACACATAGGTTTGCTACTAAAACAGTTGAACTTCCTGCCCAAGAAGGAGAGAGAGTGACCATTGCCCTTGCAGCATCAAATATTTATAGGCAGATGGGTCCTCTCAAACTTAGTGCAAAAGCTCCTGGGTTTAATCCTGGAGAGCCCATGTCACTTACCAATCATATAAGTGGCCAGGAAACCCAGTTGCTGAGAGCACCTGTAAAGAATGGAAACTCGCTTTTACTGAACCCTTCTATCCTTTTCCCTGTTCTTGCTGTGCTGGCAACTGGAGATGCTGCCTCTGGAATCATAGACCCAACTCTTCCTCGTCTCGTTTCAGTTGTTGCTGTTGCATCCATCGCACTGGGAACGACTATAAACACTGTATTTTTGCCACAACTGAATCAGGTACCTGAAAGTTTCATTAATTATGGTACTGCTAACTTGGTATTTGTGGGGATTCATGTCAGATAAGATGGTAGTACCTTTGGTGGACTGGGTGGACACTGGAACACATACTGGTCTGCTGGATTTCGCTCTTACATCCACAGATGTCAAGCACCACACATAATGCTTAACACTTTTCTTTGCTAGATACTCAGGTGGATACCTGCAACATATTTGCCCAAGCATTTGCTTGCACTGTTTTCTTAGCCAGTCGAAGCTTCAGATTTAGTCAGAAGAACTCAAGGAAATTGCTCCTCAATATAATGAACTAGAAACAAACTGTGACAATATATAAGTTAGTAGCCGCGAAAAGGATTTATGATAAGATCCAATTTTACGAATAGAATCTTGTTATATGTCCTTGCCTTTCAAGTAACAATTGTCTCCTCATATGCATGAGAGAAATTGAAAATATTGATGAGCCAAATAGGGGAAGAGCAGAGCTTACCTGACCTTATCCTTGACTATTAACAGTGGATATAATGTTACTGTTTTTCTCCTAAAACAAGAGGTTCCATCAGTGATATTCCTTGAAGCTCCCCTAGCGCACAAATTATCAGACATGAGATACTACTGATGTTAATTGCCAAAACACTAATAAGACATTCCACCAAGAGTCCTTAGTAGAGGTCCTTGCAGCTCCAGATATAAAAGACAAAATGCTCTAATTCTCAGTGAGCATATCTTGATCTTAGCTTTCATTTTCTAATGCAATCAACATCCAAAGCAAGAAGAAGAAAATCTTCTGCGGTCATATGGATTCAAAATGTAAATTCTTTATTGTTCATATGCTGCCAGAAAGTGTGGTTTGTTTCATCATTTTATGGAGATCACATACTCATAGCAAACATACATACATATTCCACCTCGTGTACAAGAGTGTCAATCATTTGTGTTCTCTTTGACCTTACAGCTTCCTCAGAGTACAGTGGATGCAGTTTCTCTTAAGCAACAACTTTTATCGCAGTATGATATGCTGCAGACCCGCATCAAGGACCTACGTCAAGCTGCAGAAGAGGAGGTGAACTTTTTTGGAATTTATTATGCCGGGAAGCCAGTTATCTGGATGAAAATGTTGATAGTGAATACACTTGAACATTTCCACTGTTTGTCTACATCAACTTTCACCCTGATTTTTCCCATAAAATGAGATTTATCTATACCCAACAGAGAGCAGATTGCGTAGTAAATTTTGACTTGTTTCTTTAAGGTCTGGATGCTAGCTCGCATGTGCCAGCTGGAGAACAAGATTGTTGCAGTGGGAGAACCTTCTTACCGGTAGAATCCCATACCAATTCTAGCTCTCTGATTTTAAATTACAATTTTGATTGGTCAAATTTATTTGATTGAATGAACTTCTGAGTGAAAATGATTGTATATCATAGTCTCCTTGGGATGTTTCCATGTGTTAATCTACTCGTATTTTTCAGTGCTCGAAGAAGTAGAGTCCAAAGAGTGCGTGAAAGCTTGGAGAGTTCCCTTGTGGCGAGGATTGAACTGATTGATAGCTATGCAAAAGTAGGTTTCAGACAGACTCAAGGATTCAAACTCCAAACTTCATTCTTTGTATAAAATGTGGTACTAATGAAAGGTTATAAGAATGATTGCTAGATTTCTTCGATGATCGAAATTGAGGTGGAAATGGACTCGGATGTTCTTGCTGCTGAAGCAGTGAGCAATGCAGTGAGTATCAGCACTCTCTTATCTACCTTATCTTCCATATCTTCAACTCCGACACTAACTAATTGTACCTGATTATACCCATTATGTGCAGGAAAGAATCGCAGAACAAATTCAGCAAATCATGGAGCTAGAAAACCTTGAACAGGCATATGAACTTCATCTCCTGGAATCTGCATTGAGTTCCACAACTTTCTTCTTATTACAGTTTTAGTAGTTTCCTTTCTCTGACGTGGGTTGGTTATGTAGCGATGGAGAATACAAGCTGAGGCAAATGATGAGGTGGAAAGGCTTCTCAGTTCTCAACCAATGTCATCTGAAGCAGTCTAGAGACAACATGGTAATGCCCGGTGCCAACTTTTTTCGATTGCTGTATCCTTTTCATGGCTGGTACTTCTCACTCTGCACAGAAAACTGTATATGCCTCAAGTTCTTAGAAACAAATCAAACATTAATGGACAAAGATCTGCTAGGCTTTATTGAACAGCAGAGGCAGAGAGCAAGGCTCATATAATCCACTTTATTAAATTAAATCAGATTATTCCGTATAAATGCATGACATTCTATGGAAATAATCTGGCTTAATCCAATAAACCCCTTTGACATCTCTTCAACTGCAAAGAATTCTCTACGTGAAAATGCAGTGATAAAGGGTTAGCTAGTTGGTAAGGCAATAGCTTATCAATGCGATGATCAGTAGCTGGTCCAACAGGCTGATCAGCCACACTGAGACTGAGACACGGCCTAGACATTGTCATTTTTTAATGGTTTTTCTACTTCTCACCGTGAAATTCTTAATGGTAGTTGGTTGTATTCACCTATTTTCTCAATAGTAACTTGTTCCACGGCGGGATTAACTGAATTTTACATATTTCATATGTATTTACTTACCTTTGAAGGCCATTTGCATGCATTGATAATAGAGATGGCAAATCGTGTTGGCGGGTTGTGTCAAGATTGGCTCATTAGAGTATATGGATTGACACAAACATGACATGATTAATAATTATGTAACGAACCCGTGACTCAAATATGACCAATTTATTAAACGAGTTGACATGATAGGCTCCTGTAACATGACAGGTTAACATGTTGAGAGTCAGACAGGTCAACATAGGTTGACCCAAATACGACATGATTTTTGGCGTATAATTTTGAGGCCGACCCAAAAATAACATGAACACAATAAGACTCGACCCTAATCCACAAAATCCATGTCGAGTTCGAGTCGTGTTATCGTCTCTTGTTGTACTTTACCTCACCTAATTGATATGAACAAAAAAGGTTCGAGTTCGTAACCACACAAGTAACGGAGAAGGTACAAAGGTTTAGGAATATTATTTCCGGGCACTCGAATAGAACTATATGAGCCTTGCCAATTGGGCTTCTCATTTGTTATGCTGTCTGTAAAAGAATGCAGAATGAGATCGGCTATTTATTGCTTAAACGATGTCGATCGAAGATTTCAATGATTAAGTAAAACATGTTGGATTAAGTGCAAGTAACGGATCACTCGTCACTGCACTCAAATCTACCGATCTCAACCATTCATTTGTTAGGACCCCATCTTAGATAGATCAGCCCTGAATATCTTCGTCACTGAATGATCATAACCACCATTGTGTATGGGATTAATGCCTGTTTGGTTTGCAGGAAACATATGAAAATCTATTTACACGGTTCTTAGTAAAGATTTTAGGCCTTGAAATTGAATTACAGCAACGACCTAATAATTTTACATCATGAAAGTTTTTTTTGGGTCTTTGGCATAATTCAATTTCAAGGCCTAATATCTTTTCACAGAAAATTCTTTTCTCCTTTTAGAAACCAATTTCCATTCATTTTTTGTCAAAACCGAACATGCCCTTTTCCGGATCAAAGGAGGCATACTTAACGGACGATATTGAGTTGTCTGTGACCAACTGTGCTATATAGAGTCTACGTCAAGTTTCAGAAAGTATGCACCTACATTGTACCCCACTACTGACCGGACAGACATTCAGGTTCTTGGTCCAGGCTTGGACAAGGGGCGCCTTGGCAGGGCCCAGTGCAGCCCTTGGCACGGCCTAGCTGTGGGTGTGAAAAGCAAGTCTGCTGAAACTTTATCCTTTTAGGTGACACCAAGTCGTTGAAAAATAGTCAAATATGAATCAGAAGAGCTGGCACCGAACGTTCGAAGAAAGATGTCAACACTGTTATTCGAAACACAGGCTGTAGCTTCTTTAGGAAATTCCACCCGAGTCATAGCGAAAGCGAGTCTTTATAGGACAATTGTCATCGTTTATGGAGCCGAACATGAGTGACCTATCCATAAGCAGGATGAAGATTGGGTGAAATTAAGTGGTGGTTCGAACCATGTTTGTTAAGCAACTTCCCTTCCAACCATTCACTGATCCAAGTGTGCCACATGCAAGCGATCAAGCCCATTGCCTCTTGACTGATAAAGATAACTACACTATTGCCACTAGCCCCACCTTGATCGGACGACCGTAATCCTTATCTACCAACCCCTCCGTTGGTTGATTTTCGAAGCCTCAATCGCACGCCTTAGGACTAATTGGGTTCGATCGATCCTCGCGGTGCCGTCTAGATCAAAATTTGTGGGACCAAATCCGTTGTGATTTGGATCGATCGTGGCGGTGACTGTCTACAAACAAGAAATCAGCCACTTCTCTAGATCTGCAGAGGATGTTGCATGATTCAGTACACACTACGGTTCCTAGATCAAAATATTTCTGTGGACTAGATGCACCCGACGGTGCTGGAGCATTATTCTCTGTGTTTGCCGTGTAAATTTGGTATGAATAAATGGTAGACTGGGGGAGGACTTGAATGTGAACATGTGTCAGTTTTTCTTTGTTCCCCTTGCTATCTCTTGGAAGCTGTGACTGGTTGACAAATGGCCACTCCTTTCGGTCAAAGTAACTTTCTTTAAGGATAAAAAGAAAGGCCGAGAATCACTTTCTGTTGAGAAGAATTGGTAGGAAGGCACGCTTGCTTACTTTGGAAAGGTTACAAACTGCCTCTTTACAGCGACATGAATCTGGCAGTTTATTACTAACCATAGTTTTATAACAACGATAAAAGTTGTCGTCATGTGACTTTGAGGTCATAGGTTCAAGACGTGAAATTAGTCTTTTGCAAAATGCAAGGTAAGTATGTCTACTATAAGCCCTTGGTCTCGCCTCATCCTTGAACCCTGCATAGGTGAGAGTTTCATGCATCGGAGCTGTCCTTTTTAGTTTTATGACAACTGGTACTTTTCTATTCTTTGGCTAATAACAAAATCTTGAATGCTGATTTAGTTTACCTAATTCATTCCACTACAATCATCTTTGGCTCCTTTCCCTAAATAACAAAGAAAAGCATGTGAATTGAAGGAAATATATGGCTGATGGTAGCCAACAAATGTCCCAAATGTGCAACTCCTTCCAAAATATTCTTTAACAAAGATATTAGAATAAAGGAATTTTGTGTGAGCGATTTGCTTTGTAATTCTTTGCTTGTGAAAAAAAAAATGTAAATGGGTCTAATGTGGTGATCTTGACTATTTATCTATCCAACTTTATCCTGCAGATACAACAAATCATAACAATAAATAATCTCAAATTGTGTTTATCTTAATACAGTAAGTAAAAAGGGGAGCCTCAGTGCACGAAGCTCTTGTGAATGTGACATCTAAAAAAGGGGCATAACACAAGAGTTAATAGTACGCAGCCTTACCTTGCATTTTGCAAGAGGCTATTTTCACCCCCCAAATTCGTAATCTTAAGGTCACACGACGACAACTCTACCGTTACGCCGAGGCTCTTCTTCTGTCTTAATACAGTAAGTTTGGATGAAAAATGATAAGGAAATAAGCACTTGCTTGCTTAGCAAAGGACCTTTTGATGCTCACTCTACAATGTTAACATTACTAAATCAGGAGAGGGGCAGCCCATGAAGCTCCCACATATGTGAGGTTATGGGAAAAGGCAGACCACAAGGGTAAATAATATGTAGCCTTATCTTGTATTTTGTAAGAGGTTTTTTTTGTGTCTTGAACCTATGCCTCAAGGTCATACAATGATAATTCTACCATTGCACCAAGGCTCCCTTTCGTATTGGACTAAGACCTCGTTAGTCATGACACTGAATTTATCTTGATCTGTGCCTCTGGATCTTTCATCCCTTGTCTAGTACGTGTTTGGTTTGGGTTTAAAAAAGTATAGATTATTGATTTTCGTTAGACTATATCTTAAGAGTGGGATGTCCACCTCGCATGGACTAAAACTGCATGGTTTACCAACCCAAATTCATCAACTTTATCTGTATGGACCGACAAACAGATTTTGCCGTGAGTACTCACAAAAGTGGCTCGCTCCTTTGATTGTCGTACCATTTCTTCATAATCACCGCTAATCTAATGTCACATCCACTTTTGGAGTGGACTTTCAAGGCGGTTTGGATAGAGGTGGCCTACTTTGAACTAAGACCCGCCTCTGATTCGGATCATTACTTCACAGGACGTTACTGGGGTAGTTATGACAGGACGCTACTGGGGTAGGTAGGACTGGTTTGAAAAGTAGTTTAGCAACAGTTATTTCCTTATCCCAAGTGTTGTAGTTGGAGCGTTGCTTTCCTGCATGCAAAAATGTGAAGTTTTTGGTGCCCTAGTTTTTCTTGGATTAAACTTAAAAAAGAGGACGATTCTTCTCAAATTGAACCAAAAATTACAAAATTATTGTAATTAGAAGTATTTTTCTTTTAAAAAGCAAAGGAGAGAAGATCAAGTTTTTTTTCTTTCTCTTTTTTTCTCTTTTTTTTTTTTTTTTTGCTAAAGAGTGTCAAGTTTTAAGTTTTAAGAGATCCAAATTCTTCTCGAATTGAACTAAAATTTTTAAAAAAAAATTATAATTAGACACTTCTTTCTTATAGAAAGGGACGGAAAGAAGATAAAATATTTTCTTTGCTCAAGAATGTAAAGTTTTAAATTTTAAGAGATCCAATTCTTCTCAAATTAAACCAAAATTTAGAAAATTGGTGCAATTAGACTTGCTTTCTTATAAAAAGGAAAAGAGAGAAGATGAAGTATTTTTCTTTGCCCAACAATGTGAAGTTTTAAATTTTAAGAGATCCCAATTCTTCTCGAATTGAACTAAAATTTTACAAATTTAGTATAATTGGACTCTGCTTTCTTATAAAAAGAAAAGGAGAGAAGTTGAGTATTTTTCTTGCTAAAAAATGCACAGATTTTAATTTTAAGAGATCCCAATTCTTCTGGAATTAAACCAAAATTTACAAAGCATAATTGGGCTTTGCTTTCTTATAAAAAGAAAAGGAGAGAAGATGAAGTATTTTTCTTCACTCAACAATGTAAGGTTTTAAATTTTAAGAGATCCCAAATCGTCCCAAATTGAACCAAAATTTACAAAATTGATGTAATTGGACTCCGCTTTCTTATAAAAAGAAAAGGAGAGAAGATGGAGTATTTTTCTTCGCTCAAGAATGTAAAGTTTTAAATTTTAAGAGATCCAATTCTTCTCGAATTGAATTAAATTTTACAAAATTAGTGTAATTGGACTCTAATTTCTTGTATTAATATCACCTTTATAATTAAATTCTTTATTATAGTAAGATCACCTTTATAATTAAATTCTATCAAAGAGAATCTAATTAACTAGAGAAGGAGAAGTCTTTGGGGCAGGGCCTATCTAAAAGATGACAGAAAGAGATAAAAAGGGGGTCACCAAAAGTGTATTTGGTTTCTTCTACACCAAGTTTCTGTAGTCCACGTCTGCTTTGCTCTCATCCCAAAGAATCACATATATTCTAGAGCTATCCGAATGACGCAGGAAAATGGAAGGAAGGAAACTCGCGCCACCTCCCAAATTGATGCTCTCCTAGAATCCACCGTTGGATGTGGGGTCCGGTGGGCCCAAATGATGAATCTTTTGATTATGATGCAAATTTATGCAGCTAATAAGGAACGTAGATATTGAATGGAAAGATACATCTCAATTACAGAAAGGAGAGATCTGGGTTCATTGATGAGATCTTGTGTTTATTTTTGTGATCCTCTAGATGACTTTCCTTAATGGCAAGATTATGATCATTCCTCTATGTCGAGATGAATGATGGACCTCTAAGATTAATTTTCCAATGTCAAAAGGCTTACAAGTAGGGATGTTTGTGATCCTATGGATCGTGGTGATCTCTTTTAATGGCAAGATTATGGTCTAAGATTTCTTGCCAAGGGTGATTACGAGGAAGGATATTGCTGCCAACCAATCCGGTGTTGGCTAAGATGAGCTAGGCACCGACAATGCCTCCAAATCAAAGGTCCAGATCCGTCAATCATTGTATGGGAATTATATATATATGATTCATCATGCCAAATTCTATCCAACATGTGGCTTCGATCATTGGAAACTGGTGGTCCCACTTCCATTTTTGTCCCCATCACATTTTTCATGTGAAATTATGCGGATCCACCGTGTAACAGCTAATGAAAGAGCAGCCACCGCTGTTACTTAAAAGCGTTGGGGTATAAGCCCTATTAGGCGCTTCCCTAGAAACATAAGGTGAGAAAAGTATATATATATCACCCTAAAATATTATGTCACAAGAATTTGATGATTACAAACTTTGTATAAACAAGAGTCAAAATTCAAACCATATGGTCAAGAGCTTCTTAAGAATTAGGCATTGTCCATATGATTTTCATGGATATTGTTTTTGATAGATCTAAATCATTCGTGTTGTTTGGAATGGCTTTGATTAGGTAGAGATCAAATTTCATGCCCATTGAATTCTCTTAAACTATTTTCTTTGCATTAAATATCCAAATGAGTGATAAGGATAACTCAAATTCATTAATTTTTTGTAAATTACTTACGTTTGAAACACTGAACACAATGAACGGCTTAGATCTCTCAAAAAATACTTCTTACGATACTCGTAAGGCTTTCCTTGCTCTCAGATGTAATATCCAATCATCCCAATTTCTTCTTAATACATCATTTATATTTGGATCAATCATATGAAAATGTAATTAACATCCGATCATCCCAGTTTCTTCCTAGTAGAACCTTTATATTTGGATCAATCATATGAACGGTCCGATCATTCAAATGCGGGCCCTTCATATATGGAAGATCAGGGCGCTTTTCTGAACGCGCAATATGGGGCATTCAGTCAGGGATATCTCTGTTATTACTCTTCCAGCTCATATATTTGCCCATGGCTAAATACGTGCTTCCACCATGCCTCTCGCGAGCCACGAAACCGTTCTCCTTCCTGGAAAAACAAAACGATAAAGACAAAAAAGAAGACCTGTTGTTCTGTTTTTCTCGTTTTCGGGAAAACGGACTGCCCCGCCAGCAGGTAGTTTCTGTGATCCCTCACGGGAAATCCAATTCCACCGCTGTATAAATTCTTCTTTCGGGTTTCCGATTGCTGAATCCAATTCCACACCCGACGTTCATTCTCTGCAACCATAAGCCTGGTCCTCTCTCTCTTTCTCCAGTCTGATTTTCCCTCTGCAATTCTCTAGTCATGACGTGTAACATTTTGGTGACGGGAGGAGCGGGATACATTGGCAGTCATACGGTTCTTCAACTTCTTTTGGGTGGATTCAAGACTACCGTCATTGATAATCTTGAAAACGCATCGGAAATCGCCATTAACAGAGTTAGGGAGCTAGCAGGCGAGTTTGGAGAAAATCTCGTCTTTGTTAAGGTAACGGAAATTAATTTTAGGGTTTTTTGTTTTCCTTTTGTTCAGTTGTTGATTCTTTGGTGAGAACTGATAAATTTTGGTTCAATTCGACTCTGCTTTGGGTTAAAAATGGTTGCTCTTTTGGAACCTAGGGCTTTAGTGGTATGTGTTTCTCTATGATTACATGCGAAAATCGGATATTTGGAGGTTTCGTTTTTTAATTTATGATTTTCTGTTTTCATTTTCGATTATTCTTAGTTTTGTGATGTTTCTTCTTGATCCAGATTTGGGATTTTCTGTCTGTTGACCTGAATAGCTCGTGAGAGGACGGTCGTTGTCATGTTTTAATATCGTGATGTAAGGTGTTTTGGGTTTTTTGGGAGAAGAATTAACTAAGGATAAAATTATCCATGGATAGGAATCTAACCGTGCTATTTGTGGTACAAGGACGTGGGTTGAATTGTTTAAACATGGGCAAAATAGGCTGTGAACCTCGGCAACATCAGCTTTTAAATAGTTTTGTTTATGTTTGTAGATTGTAAGTAGCATGAGGGAAATCAACTATCCTTGAATAATTCAGTCCATGGACTGTTATCCTCCTCCTCGACAGTCTCATGAAGTCGAGTTCCTTGTCCATTCGTCTGTGGGGGATTTTTCTTGAATTTGTTTTTCGGCTTGTTTGATAGTACGGATTCTTAAGATAATTGGTTTCTGGAAGTTTTTCAATTATTTTTTTTTCTGTTGATCTTGTGATGGAATGAGTATTTTACCCCTATCCATGGATACTTCCCTTCTCCTTCTCTTTTTTCAGTATTTTGCATAAAATAGTCTCTGGCCTGAACTTTTCTCTAGCCGTCTGTGATTTTATCTTGCGTGTGCTACTTTGAGTTCAGAGCAGAACATCCTTGAATATAATATAAAAAGCAAGTTACTACTTCAGTTCTATTATTCATTTTCGTACCCCTTAAATGGGCAGCATGTACCCTTTATAGGTAATATGGTATGTAATAACACAATACTGCTGCCGCAAGTGTACAAATACAGAGCCGTGTGTACTTGAATTTCTTATATTCGTTTAGCTACTTTCTTTTTCATTTTGTTTACTAACTATTTTGCTGTCTTCTGCAGGCTGACCTTAGGAACAAAGAAGCCCTGGAAAAGATTTTTGCTTCCTCAAAGTAAGGCTTTAATGTCACTGTACACCTTTTTAATTTTCATAGTTTACTTGTGAATTTTTGAAACTAGAAGGGGAGCCTTGGCGCAACGATAAAAGTTGTCGTCGTGTGACCTTGAAGTCATGAGTTCAAAGAGTGGAAACAGCCTCTTGCAAATGCAAGGTAATGCTGTGTACTTTAGACCCTTGTGGTCCGCCCCTTCCCCAGACCTTGCATAGCGGGAGCTTCGTGCACTGGGGCTGCCCTACTCGTGAATTTTTTAAACTGTCTTATTTTGCAAGAAGATGGGCCAAACAGTTTCTAGTTCTTGCTCTTAGAGGATCATGCTTTTGTTTCTCATGGTCTTAAAACTCTTTGTATTCCCTTTCCTTAACTTCTTTTCTAGGTTGATTGTATCTGCCTGTGTCAGCAATGAATTAGTTGCAAGCCATTTCTTGAACATGAGATGCTTTTGGTGGTTCTTTGCTCATGAATCCATTATGGCAGTAGATACTGAAATGAATTGTTTACCGTGAACTAGTTACCTATAGCCATTTGGTCTTTATGTGTTCCTTGCTATATCATTGCGTGACTCTCTATGAACACAGCCCCAAATACAAAATAGATTTACATAATTATTGCCCCGTTGGGCCCCATGAAACAATGCCCTGGACAAAGTTAAATCCGCCACCAACTTAAGCATAGCCTCATGGTAAACTTCAATTAAATAAAAGTTCATACCTCAATTCTGGCCCTGCAATGAGCAAGAAGGTTGATCAGCCATTCTGTATCTGCATAACATGAGCAACTATTAACGAGGCTCTCAGCCATTGAAAGAGATGATCCCCCATGAGGGTTTTGTTGATGCAGACAACCCAACGGGAAGGAACAAACCTCTGCAAACAACTTGCCTGCTATTTTGCCACTTAGAAAGATAACGAGCACATTTCTCTCATGTTTAACCTCTAAATTTTTTATCCATTCTGGATTGGTGAGATAATAGGATGCGAAGCTCTCTAGCACTCCAGCCAGGATTACATGCCGAAGCTCACAGTATGCAGAAATCAATCGACAAGAAGACCTTCATTCAGAAATCAGATAAGAAGCCTCCATTGTTGCCTCCTAATGAAGGGCAATCTGATAGAACCTCTCATAAGTAACCATAAGATACAATTTTTGAAGCCATGCATCCATCCAAAAGCAAGCATGATACCAACTTTTGGCCTAAGTTGTATATCCTTGTGAAAATCCAGCGTTCTCTAAATCTGGCTTGCAAATAATTATGCTCCTGATGATGCTAGCAAGGTCTTTGTTTGCTACTAAGTTATTTCAAGCTGTTGCCTTTTCTGACTGTCACTTGGTTGAGCTGTCTCAGATAGAAAACATTTTTGTCCACGAAAAGACAGAGTTCTTACCATGTCAATGGTAAATTACAGGATGCATTAGCTAATTTTACAACTTCCCAATGGTTTTGTGTTGATTAGTTAATCACAGTTAGGGTCATTGCTGTATGCTTTCCCTCTTTGACTTGTTTATGTTTTCTGTGTTGCTATAGCCATATTGGTGCCCTGTTATAAATTGTCATCTGGTTTAATCCAGTTCATCTTCACTTAATGTAGATTTGATGCTGTTATTCACTTTGCTGGACTGAAGGCCGTTGGGGAAAGTGTACAAAAGCCATTGCTTTACTATAACAACAACCTCATTGGGACAATAACTCTCCTGGAAGTTATGGCAGCCCACAGATGCAAAAAGGTATTGCTGCCATCTTGACATTATCCAAGGAGATTACTCCTTTTAGGTCTGACATTAGTGAAATTCAACAAAAGAAATTGACAGGACTTTCTTGCTGGAGGAAATCTGTTTGATAATAGAAGTTGTCAATGTCTAATTATTTGTTTTGGATTTGAACTTCATTGTAAAAACAGCCTCATGTAAAAATACAAGGTAAGGCTGCGTACTATAGTCCCTTGTGGTCGGCCCCTTCCCCCGACCCTGCATAGGTGGGAGCTTCGTGCACTGGGACTGCATTTGAACTTCACTGGGCCTGTCAGTTCAGTGAAGCATATGAAAAGGAGCTCTGATGTACAAAATACGTACACCATTCTTTGATTCAGTTTCTAAATTGTGTTAGGCATTTTGCTTTATAGGTCTTAGAAGTCACTAAGCCCTCATGCTCCTGACCTTCTCGAGTGCATTATGATTGGTGATAATAATCCTCATCCCTTATTCATTACATATCAGCTGTAGATAACTCTTAATTGTACTAGTAATGTTTCAGCTTGTATTTTCATCATCTGCTACTGTTTACGGATGGCCGGAGGAGGTGCCATGTACAGAAGAATTCCCTTTAAGTGCAGCAAATCCATATGGACGTACCAAGGTATGTTCCTGCATTCTTACTTCCAAGGTATTCTTGTGTTCTTACAGCTCCATTCTCTTGTTTCTAACTTAATAAGCATCCCATGTTTGTTTTTTAGCTATTCATTGAAGAGATCTGCCGTGATATCTTCCATTCAGATTCTGAATGGAAGATCATATTGCTTAGATATTTCAATCCAGTTGGCGCTCATCCCAGTAGTTATATTGGTGAAGATCCACGAGGAATACCAAACAACCTCATGCCTTATGTGCAGCAAGTTGCTGTAGGCAGGAGACCTGCACTGACAGTATTTGGAAATGATTATTCAACAAAGGATGGCACTGGGGTATGTCTTTCATATTCAAGATGTTATTTGTTTAATTATATAGGTTGTTCTGCTTGGATTATATCTTTCATGGTCAAGATTTTAATTGCTTAATATTCTAGTTTCTTTTCCTCAAGATTCATATAAACAATATTTACCTAATAATCTCGGCTTAAATAGATTCTTATTGTCTTATGCTTTGGTTGACTAGTTCTATGGTCTAGTATTCTTACCTGAACTAAACTCCTTGGTACTGTTTGTCATAATATTATTTCTTAGTAAGTTCCTGTTATTATTCGCTCATGATAAAGATTGGAAACTATGTGTATGAGCTAAAAGCCTAAAACAAGGAATGAGTGGAACATTTTTTGCCTTCCTATCTTCTCCACTTCTTGAAATGTGTAGGCTTGTATAGGAAGGCTGCAAACAATGTAGAGCATAACAAGTCAATGAGCTGTCATCTTATATCACGAAATAACTTTCTGGATTATATACAACAAAAAGAAAAAGAAAGAGAGAACCACACTGCCAATTAATAGTCTATTTTTTACATTTTCAGGTTGATATCAATTTTTTGAATTTTGATGCTGTTGTATTTCAGGTGCGGGATTATATCCATGTTGTTGACTTGGCGGATGGACATATTGCTGCTCTTCACAAGTTATTCAAGGCTAATATAGGTATAGGCAGGCCATCTAATCCGCTTGTCAGCTA
Organism: Warburgia ugandensis; assembly: GCA_035236585.1. Taxonomy (NCBI): domain Eukaryota; kingdom Viridiplantae; phylum Streptophyta; class Magnoliopsida; order Canellales; family Canellaceae; genus Warburgia; species Warburgia ugandensis. The sequence continues at coordinate 72,517,660 of CP141134.1, forward strand.
TTTTTCTTTTGTGACAGGGCTGACTTCTAGATGTATTTATGAAACTGAAGAAGCGGAAATATTGATCTTTTACTGTTATGTCTCAAGACAATTGTGAATGCCTGGTAGACTGTAATTGAGAAAGCAGGTTTACTTAAAAATGCTGAAGAACCTTTTTAAGTGTTAGTGCAATGGAAGGGTTGGTTAGAGAGAAAACAGGAGCTAAGTTTTTATGCATATATCTAGAACAAATAATATAACATTCATGATATTCAGGGTTTCATGATTTTTGTTTCTTCTTTGGAAGCTAGACGCACACCCACAAGCAGCCTTTGTCTATATTACAATTTGGCTTTTATTGGCAAACCAAGGGTGTGTAAAGATCAGAGGTGTGGAAGTTATTGCATTCTATGGCTCAAACATTAGTTGGCGGGTTCTGTTCTGTACTGAATTAGTTACATGCATGATTTCAAGTTGGGCAAGGGATGCAAGTGAAAAGACCATAGTTGCCGAAAGTTTCTGAGAAAGTGAGGAAGCTTGCTTCATGAAATATGCTTCGGAAGCTGGGAAGTCCTGCTTCCACAAAATGAGGAAGCTTGCTTTCTTAAGTGCTTTGGAAGCAGAACAAATTTGGGAGATAGTGTCTCGATTGATGACTATCTCTGGAAATTGCAAACCTTTGTAACACACACCAACCACTTAGTATTCAGCCTTTGATAAAGATTACTTAGTGTAAGGTGGTCACTTTGTCAGTCATGTTGTTTTACATGCATCCATTTGCATATTTTTTATCCTATATTAACTTTTTCTACTCTGGTGTTCTTGTCTATCTTTAAATGTTAAATAACCATGGAGAAACCTGTAGATTTTGCTTTAAAAGCTGATTTTGTTGCAGGTTGTGAAGTATACAACTTAGGAACAGGAAAGGGAACATCAGTCTTGGAAATGGTGTCGGCATTTGAGAAGGCCTCCAGGAAGGTATCCTCCTTATATAGCAGTTCGGTCAAAGAATCTGGTTATTTGCTATGAATATTAAATATCCGGATTGATCTCCAAAAATTTTTCCTTTACTAGACGGCACCTCTGTATTTCTTTTCCTGGTCCGATAGCCAACTTTCAGCTTCCCCTCCACTACCAAGAAAGTGGATGCTTGACATTTTACCTTTAGTTTATTGCAATCTGGATTTGTTCCTGTTGTGGCAATATCTTAATTGCTCCTCTTGCATTACTCTAAGATGTTTCTGTTCCTCTCAGAAAATCCCTCTTGTAATTGCTGGCAGACGTCCTGGTGATGCAGAAATAGTTTATGCATCTACAGAAAAAGCAGAGCGTGAGCTGAACTGGAAGTAAGTACAACTACCCGCACATATCTAGGTTTTCATGTTTTTGCCTCAAACATTTTTATTATTATTTTGTGTTACCTCTGCTGGAAAATGTATACCAACCAACTAAGAAATTGATTTCCATTCTTGCAGGGCAAAATATGGCATCGATGAAATGTGCCGAGATCTCTGGAACTGGGCCAGCAAGAATCCTTATGGCTATGGATCGCCTGATACCACCAACTGAACATCCTCCTGAGTGTCATATAAGTCTAACCTCAATTGTCATCTCTCAGAGCTTTCTTTCTGAAGCAGCTCTTCCTCTGCTTCTTTTTGACTAAGAATCAGTTAGTAAAGCAACCTTCTTCAACATTTGGAAGAAGTCAGTCCAATGGCGTGGGTCGATTGCACCAGCGTTTTTGCCAAGCTCTGAGTGATTATAATCAATAATGATGGTCATGGAGCGCTTTTCTCTAGCTATTTACGTTGCAAAAGTCCAGGACCTCAGTATACTAGATTAAGTGACAGTCCATGTTTTGCAGTTGTAAATGGGCATGTTGTAAAATATATAGAAGTAATACAAGATAAGATACTCTTACTTTCAAAATGGTCTCATCTAATTTCAACTTTTGCTTGAGTTTTAGGACATAATTTTTTCTTTTTAAATTTCTTGGAAGGAATGGCCATATCTGCGCACTCGTACTCTGATTTATTTGCATTGTACCTTCACAAATCTATTGATCAGATGCCACTCAAAAGAGTGGAGTACCCCATGAGTCTTGTATGACTTGCACAACTCAACAATCGACCAAGTTAGAGGCCAGGTCAAGAGTTAGTTACGTCTCTAAGTTGTTTAAGGTCGAGTTGGCAAAGATGCGAGTACACTGGACGAGTTATCAGCCATAATTAAGAGTTGAAGAAAACAGTGAAACAGCTATTGCAAGTGATTCATTGATGAGTTTGTTACAGTTAAGGATAAGTTCCTTCTAGTCCCATGTACAAATTCCACCCTAGTACTTACCCAGGTGTGCGTGGTAGGCAAGATATTGCCTTGTGTCTGCAGGCTTCAGAAAGCAAGGAGATGATGCTCCATTAGAGACGATACTCAACTAAGGGCTATTCATATGGGAAGTTTTTCACTGATACAGACCATCTTCACCTGCTGTACTGCACAGGCCTTCCATTCAAAATGCACTGTAAGAAAAGATCAACACTTGCACATTCATATCAATGAAACCACCCAGAGGACTTAAAAAATTACCAGATGGTGATTGTTGGATGGGAAGTGATATGCGGAGGCTCTTTCTCAAGATGACACCTGTACTATTCATCTTAAGCAAGTCATTAATGTGTTTTACTGGCCAAAAGACAGTTAACTAATTGTAGGGTAAAGGAGACACGTGACATGCTGAGAGGGAGCTTTACTTGTGGCATGGTTAGAGGGCGTTGGTTTATCATTCCTTATATGAGAAGTGATATGGTGACGAAAAAAGGAGGCTGGAAGAATGGTAGAGTTATCACGTGACTTTCCACAGGTTTGAAATGTGAAAATAGTTATTTGCAAAATGTAAGGTGAGACTGCATATTATAGATCAATGTGGTTCGCTTCTTTTCTGGACCACACATATGCAGGAGCTTTGTGCACCGAGCCACCCTTTTTAGAAGTGATATATTGACAAATAGTTTCATCTCTAAGATGACATGTAGTATAATATAATAGAAAAAAGTAAGAAGTTGTGAAGTGGTGGTTGTTTACCCTTTTGTCCTTGAGATTCTTGCAGCTACTAAATCCATTAGTGCCAATATGAGGGCCCAAATGACATGGTAATGGGGCTATCAATACAATGGGAGAAGCATATAGGTTATTTGGTTTATGGGATCTTGTTATGAACTTTATGTATACAAAAGTAGAAAAAAGCTCCATGAAAATAAATCACTTACTTGGACTCCTCGGAGAGTTGATGTGGCGTAGCAAACTCCTATTAGCAGTATCCTCAAAGATGATTATACACAACCATATTTCTTAGCATCACTCAAGTTGGAAATGATAACAAGATCAGAGCCAGATTCTTTAAATTGCACTTTGAGTCAAACATCAAAAATCTAAAACAAGACAGAGTTATCGCTACCGTATGAGGATGTATTCAAAGAAGAATTGCTCAATCCCTTTATGCACTGGAAAATCCAATAATTGATCAAGAAGTTATAAGGGCAGCCACGGTGCACGAAGCTCCTGCCTATGCGGGATCCAAGAAAGGAGAGAACCAATGTGAGGGAATAATTGATCTATTCAGCAGACGAGCTAAGGCTCTCTAGGCCACCAGTAGAAGTGGGAACCTCCAGACATGATAAGAAACTGCATCTCCAGCCTAAATCACGTTCCTCTAAATCGTCTTGTTGAAGAGAACGTAGGTGAAGCAAACTTAAAAGTCACATTTTCTTCGTAAGTGGCATCCTACCATACATGCACATTTCATTGGGATACTTAGAAAATGGAAGTTAGGAAAATTGTATTTTCAATATTACTTCTCCACTTTGGAGTATAAAATTGGAACCTTTTTTGTCAAAGTTGGAACCCAAGTTTTCCTCTAGAGGAAAGCAGAGCAGCAGTGTGATGGACAACTCCATCCTAGCTGTAAGACGGCTCTACTTTTGCATCGTGGGCCTAATTATTTTTTATCTTTGCTGTTCATCTGATGGAATAATAATCATGCTAAAACAAGCCCCTAAAAACCAAATAAAAGTGCTTTTCTGGCTGATAGAAATAGACGGTCAGATGCTCTACAAGAGCAATAGTCAATATCCAATGAACAAAACTTTCTTTGTGAAGGCTAATTGTTTTCCTTTGAAGTGATTTTTGAGCTATTAGATGTCCATAGGCACTTTGGCCGACATCGGGAAAGGGTGGACGCGCTCTGTTGTCGAGCTTTATACCTGCATTACTCTTTAATCCCGGTCCTATAGATAAAAAAAGGTAGCCTAGTGCATGAAGCTCTTGCATATGCAGAGTTTGGAAAAGGGCTGACCACAAAGGATGTATAGTATGTAGCCTTACTTTATATTTTAAAAAGAGGTTGATTTCTCACTACGAACATGTGATTTCTAAGTCACACAGTGACAACTCAATTATTGTGCCAAGGCTCCCTTTCTCCCTGTCCCATATGAATCAATATTATTACATTCCAATTCCTTTCTATACCTAAGGAAAATCCTCGATAGGATTAGTGTGAGCTTATCTATGCACTTATAAACTCTTAGATTAGAAATCCATATTTTGAAGAGGAATGCTAACTGCACACGGAAGGGGAGCCTTGGCGCAAAGGCAAAAGTTGTCATCATGTGACCTTGAGGTCACAAGTTTAAGGCATGGAAACAGCCTTTTGCAAAATGCAAGATAAGGTTGTGTACTTTAGGCCCATAGGCAGCAGCTTTGTGCACTGGGGCTGCACTTTTTTAATGCTAACTGCGCACGCAACCCTCACTTGTGAACACACAGACTTGCGTACTTGTTCGTTGGTGAGAGGCGCTAGCGTGGAGGTTGCATCTGCAGCTAGCATTCTTCTTTTTCGAAAGACCCAGGCTTTCATGCTTTAGTGGGTTGTCCAAGATCCTTTGGATGACCTATCTAAAATTTGGTGATCAAAACAACTAATCTGCACCGACAATTCTTAGATGCGCCATTTTTGTTAACGATGTAGAAGATTAACTGTTTGGATCAACTAATAACTCGATCATACAATCTAACCCTCTTGAGTATTCAACAGATATTAACATCAAGAAAATGAGCAGTCTGGATCAATCAAATAGTACTTTTAGCTCCATGAAAGTCATTCAATCTTTACAGCCAAATATGCCATATAAGCTGGACCATAAATGGCCTCCTCTCATTTGAACTCCTGCTTGAGTTTTGGTACATAAATGTTTCTGCTGTAAGTTTCTTGAAAGGAAAAGTCACATTTGATCGCTTTCTAATAAAACTTACTGCCTTTTTTCAAAACAAAAATCATGTCTCCACCGTATAGTGACTCTGACTTCTTCATAACATACTTGCAGGGAGCCTTGGCGCAAAGACAAAAGTTGTCGTCGTGTGACCTTGAGGTCACGGGTTCAAGACGGGAAACGGTCTCTTGCAAAATAGAAGGAAAGGCTGCCTACTTTAGGCCCTTGTGACCCGCCACTTCCCCGAACTCCGCATGGGCAGGAGCTTCGTGCGCTGGGGCTGCCCTTTTTTTATCAGATAGATAAAATTATTTACAGACAGCCCAAGCTTCTGAACACTATTTTAACTGTCTCTGAATAATTTCATCGTTTAGGCTGCACAAGCTTCGGCTTACACTGTGGAGCTCGAGCCCACAACCACATGGTTAGGAGCCTTGCCCTCTACCAACTGATCTAAACGGGCCTTCATTGGTTATTAGAGCTATTGAGAAATTTTATTTTCTTATCAATCATAACTTATGTGCAAGTACAGCGACATCTCTTCCAGGTTGTTAGTGGTGCTTGAGATGGAATGAGCTGGGAAAGGAAAAAATTCAGCAAGACTACCAGGTTAAATCCTGACTCCTAGTACAAGAACCCAAATATAGCTACCTCGTATTTGACAAGGTTAACTTGACACAGGTTCAAGGCAAGAAGCCTTGGCAACAGTAGAGTTGCCATCGCGTGACCTTAAGGTCACGAGTTCAAGGCGTGGAAACAGCTTCTTACAAAAAATGCAAGGTAAGACAGCATACTATAGACCCTTGTAGTCTGCCCTTCCCAAGATCCTGCATACGTGGGAGGAAGCTTCATGCACCGAGCTGCCCTTTAACTCGACACAGCTGAGAGGAGTTTCCTCTACAACTAGGAGTCTACTTTGCTTAGAAAAGAAGCCATGACAGCCGTCGAAAGATCATAAACAATAAGAAACTCCACTGCAAGAAGAGGCAATCATTTGAGAAGGTTATCACCTAGTCAAAGACGACTATGGAGTAGGGACACTGTGCCTTAATCTAAAGTTTCAAAATAGACATTTGCTTATAAATACTTTGAAGTATTCAAAAGAAATGAAATGCAGAATCACAAGTATCTGCAACAGACAACAGACACAATTCAGTGATTCTACCTGCATTCTTCTTATTTGTCCAGATTCCTTTGGCACGAATCGCATTGTCCAACAGAAGCTGTGGAAACTACAAACAAGCCATCTACAAGAGAACGGCCTTAGCATTCAGAATTCTTACTGATTAAGAAAGTAGATTGTGCTCCACTTCCCACAAGAGAGAGATCTCGATTCAATCTGTCAGCAGTACCATCCAACTCTCTTTAACACCCATAGAAGTGAAGGTTAACCACACCTTTGCTGAGGCAGAATCAACTATGTTGAAGGCTATAGAAGCTGAATTAAGAATGATTCAGTTTGAGAACAGAGAGAGAGAAGTGCTTGAAAATTCATCAAATAGAAAATTCAGTCACTTACAAGAAAATTGAACCCAGATTCGACTGCCTAAAATGATTCAAGAAGTTTTGACTTACAAAGTGAAATTGTTACCAGCATAAAAATGAGCTCACTATGATAACACAGGGCATGTGCTTTCTGCATTATACAATTTTAGCATTTAACCTCTGACATTCCTGCTATTACTTGGACTTCTTTCCTTGTTTCTTCTTTATGACTTCATCAATGTACATTATACCCTTGCCTTTGTAAACTTCTGGAGGCTTGCAACTTCGAACTGCAGCAGCAAACTGATGCACCCTTTGTTTATCAATGCCGGTACAGCAAACTATGTTGGGCTTGAAACAGAACACCCGGACAGCTGGAGGGACGGTCAGTTCTACCTCATGACTGTAGCCCAATTTCAGATAGAGCAAGCGCCCTTGTGCTTCAGCTCTGGCTTTGAATCCAACTCCCACAATCTTGAGAAAGCGGAAGAATTGTGCTTCCATTTCCAGTTCTTCGACAAATCACATTAGAAGGAAATACATAAGAAAACTTCAGAGGAAGCTTGACCAAGGGAGAAAGAACTGAACTAAGTGTCACAGTTGGTTAAATTCTACAACATGCAATTTAAGTCCATTGCTCCTGTTGAATCCAGCAGAGACAAGTAATTATTCAACTTGATCCTCTTTTATGAATCACAAAGAAGAATAATGAGTTGCTGAAACAAGGAACAACATCAAGCTATATGATTACAAAATAGTTATACCTACCAACAGAAGGTAGATAAATCAAATTTTAACAAAAGTCCACTGTAAATATTTTCCCCGGTGCAGTTAGAAAAAATACAAAGTAAAACTAGTCATCATTTCACAGAAGGGTTGTAGATCATTGAAACGATACTACATTTGACGTAGAATGTAGGGATAGATTGATTGCTTCACATCTATTTCTAATCCACTCGAGAACACCTTTCAATCTCAACTCTTTCCTAAAACGATAACTAATTTACATAATTCAAAGCAGGAGACGAAAACCCAAATCTACAGTCAGGAGATTATCAACAACTGAGGCCTTGATAAATCTAGCAATCTCAACAATATACAAGGAAAAAAATCCGATGCTTCGAAAAAGAAACGATTTTTCGGCAGACTTAAACTACAGAAGAGGCAATGAAATAGATTCATCGGATCAAAATCCAAACATTCAGATGGTTAATAATCGAAAAATACACAAGAAAGTAAACAAAAAAGATGATAAAAAAGGAGCTAGGGTTTGGTTCTTACCTTAGAAGTAGATACGATAAATCGAAAGAGCAGCTACTTCTCTAGTCCCCCGCCTGCATAGAACGGAGGAGGCGCAGCGAAACCCTTACTAGGAATGAATTGTAGCCGTTGGATGATGAGTAATTAGGGCCGTTGATTTATCGAGTAGTTAGAATGAGATTTTCCATAGCTATTAAAATTTATTATCTCCTCATCGCATTATTACTGGTGTTTGAGATGAAAATCATTTCATCTTTTAGCCAATCTCATGCCAAATTTGGCTCAGATCAAGCAAGCTCACTTCATCTCCGAACCACTAACATCATGTGTTCAGTTGCTGTGACATGACTTTAAGAGCACTTGGGATAATTTAACCATTCAATTGAAGCAAAGTTTACCACAAGCAGAGTTACAGTTACCCACCAAATAAAACTCAAAATTTCATTAATGTTATGTCAAAATCAACAAAAAAAACCTAGTTTCACATCCTAATAAAGCATTTTCCCAATTCTTTTTTTTTTTCTTTTTTTTTTTAAAAATTACAAATGTTTTATCCCAATCATATCTCAACTTTTTAACTATGCTTAGTAGACTGCCCATTGCTCATTTTTGAATAATATTGTTTAAAGTGAAGGGGAGCCTTGGCGCAATAGTAGAGTTGTCGTCGTGTAACTATAAGCTCACAGGTTTAATGCATAGAAACAATCACTTGGGAAACGCAAGGTAATATCGCATACTATTGACCCTTATGGTCCACCCCTTTCTCTATAACACCTCAAGATTTTCTGACAAATTTTTATTATTATATAATAACGATAATAATTGCATTTGGGATCCCCTGAGAAAAGTTTTATTTATCATTTTACTAAAATATTTCTTGAAAACCTTCTGGTGTTATTTTCTTTTTCCAAAACATCGCAATTTAATTCACAACATAAGTATAATTTCGTGATAATAGAATTGAAATAATAAACATGTCAATCAACGTCAAAATGCATTGGCGCCTTTATTTTCAAACCAATAAATATCCAAAACACAATAATAATATGGCTCAGGGTCTATCCATCATAACATCCCATTAAATATTCATCATATGTTTAACTGTCTTAATCAAATCCATAGAATAAAGTATACAGTCCATAAAGAAAATTAAATGATAATCTTGTTTATTAACTCACATCACTGTTTATCAATCAAGTAAAGCAATCCCCCACTGCTATCACTGTTTCTCAATGGTCTTGCCCATTTTGATGTAGCGCTCAAGATCTAAGGCATTGTAAAACAAAGCAATGCCTCAGCAAGTTATTGCTTGTGTAGGTAAATAGATAATTAATGTAATAAAGATAAAATAACAGTAATGACAAAATAAAATATTTATCATTTATGCCGATAAAATCATTATAACTCATACCAACATAATATCCATTTATTAAGTATGCCTAAACATGCATCCCACGGATTTAAAACATGATATAAATCAATGTAAATGAGCATACAATAATAATAATAGCACCCTAAGGTAATGGGTCCCACAAGCGTCATATAAATAAAGATCATTGATCATGAGTACTCGTATCCAACATCTAGCTATCGTCACACCCAGGCATATCATCTCATCACCATGCTCATCATGCAACATATATAATAAGAGCATGAACCATCATACCGCAGTGGCAACCCTCCATGGGTCTCAACTACTGCCACTCCCCGTCGACACCATAACGGGAGACTTAGTGTCCGTCCCCATGGAAAGGCCTGGACTGGTAGTGTGGACTATCCATGTTACCAACCCCTACCAAATGCCATCTACGAGCATGTGTCTATCATATCAAAATCTCATCACATTACGAATCTCAGAGGGTGGGTGGTCGGCCCTATCCCTCATAGCATGACACTCACTGAGTGAGAGCACTCGTCATAAAACATAAAAACACGTAAATCACATATATGCCCAAAACTCAAGAGTACTTGTAGCTCGCAATTTCCAAGGCACGCTCCTCATCCTGGGGTTAGCTTATAAAAGGACCAACCACCAAGCCCTTATTTTCTTTCTCATCCAAATCCATCAATTTTCATAATGTAATAAAGAAAAGAACTTGATATCTGTGCATAATTAGATAATATAATACTCATAAAATCATTTATCATAGGTTTACTCAAATACATGATTGCAATTTATAATACTCATACCGTAACTCTAAATCCCATAAAATCAATGGTTAAGAATAAATGCAATTTAAATCACAACCACTCATGATGCTACAATTATGCATGGTTTCAAAATTTAAAGTAAAACATTAATTGTTGTCACCTACCTCAACGTGCGATCACTTAATTTGCTCGAAAAATCCCTTTAACTTATATATTCGGTTACACCTGTTAATGTCACATTACTATTTTAAAATTTTTCTAAAGTAAAAGTGGTTATTTATAAGTTTTTAGGTTAAATCTAGGTTCGCATTGTCAATACAGTCACAACGCCTCTTTCGGATGGCAATTTGGACTCCTGTAGCTCTCAGAAATCAAATTTTAAGTGAAAATACTCAAAAAATAGGGCTGACCGACTATTACAACTCATTTGCACCGACGGCTCAGGTTTACACCGGGTTACACCGGCGACGCAGAAACTGGCGCTGGAGAAGATGATCGGCTTCCGACCATCTCCGGTGACCTTACAAGTGTCCAAATCACTTGGCTTTTAAGCCATTTTGTTCCAAATTTCATCTAGTTCACATTTCTACCATCTTTTTGCATTGATTTCTTCAAAAACTATGATTTTTATGCGATTTTCTCCACGTTCCTAAATTTCCCCATAGGTACTTTTTTCACATTTTGTGGAGAAACCAACCGTTGGATCTCTCTCAAATTTAAAGAGTTTGTTCTTAGGTCTATCATTCACTAGATGGACGGTCTGATTTGCAAACAAATCATGCCCCAACAATAGCATGCACAGGGTTCCCAGGAAAAATTTCCTGGATTTCCTGATTTTCATGTGTTTTTCCTTGCTATTTCCTTACACATGTAACATGAAAAGAGAAGGTTTATGGCTTACCTCTAACGCTGGGTGTCGCTTGATGTTTGCCGGAGCCCTACTTGCCGGAAAAACGCGGATTTACAGAGGCAAGGGTTTAGGAGAAACAATGGCGCGATGATGAAAGATTAGAGACTGATTGAGGAGCAGACTAGTTGAGGAAGTTGCGTTTGGGAATGATGAATGAACCTCTTCCCTTATTATGCATTCTCTCCGATGATTTCTTCGGTAAAATCGTCGGATCTGATAGAGGTAAGGTAGACAAGGGTGCCAATATCAATTTAGGCCCCTGTGTTTTACGTTTCTGCCAATTTACTAAAATATCCCTATAACTTCAACAACTCATAACTCCTTCGTTTCAGCTCCGTTTTTCGCGTTCTTTATGGTGTTGGAATCCTATCGACAAGCACTTTCTAATTTTTAAGTTTCAGGATCAAATTCTATCTATAAATTTTTATCTAATTTATTAAATAAATTCTTATTTTATACCAAAAATTAAGGATATTACATTCTCAGACCCTACATGTGCGGGATCTTCGTGCACTAAAATTGCCCACTCATGTATTTAAAGTTTGAGAACTGATTGTAGCCGACCCCTAATAAAGATAAAATTTTGACGATGATGATGAGATGAAAATAAATCATTTACCGCAATTTATGGTAGAGCTGCAGCCACGGCTGCATACACACGATGCAGATCTACAGCTGCATTGCCTAGCATCACCTACCTAGGAGCCATGGCGTTCTTCTAGCCTAATGGTAGCGGGCTGTTTCAGTTCACAGGATCGCAGTCAATTGCGTCTCCTGCCTAAATAAGGAGATATTTGTTGTCTTTGCGTTTTCTTGATCACAGAGTAGACAGAAATGAAGATAAGGTTGGGGAAGCAAACTATGCTCCAACTCACTTTTTCTTGTATGCCATGTAGGCACGAAGGTGAGCGTTAGCGCAATAGTAGAATTATCACCGTGTGACCTAAATATTAATGGTTTAAGGCATGGAAACAGTTTTTTGTAAAAATACAAGATAAAGCTGCATGTCATAGACCCTTCGTAGTTTACCCCTTTCTCAAATTTGCATATACAGGAGCTTTGTGTATCTGATTACTCTTGTTTTATATGCTATGGAGGCACGATTCAATCCTTTAATCTAGAAAATAATCATGAGCCAATCCCACTAACACTAATTTTATCTTGATTTTTCATTCTTGCAGATTCATCCAAAAAGCCTTGCTCTGGGTTTTGCCAGAAAGATGTGGATGATTTGCGAAGGAGAATCCTACGGCAAGAGTAGAGTTGTCTTCGTGTGATCTTGTGTTCATAGGATTGAGGTGTAGAGAAACCTCTTGTAAGATGTGAAGTAAGGCTGAGTTGTGATCTGCCCTTTTCCCCGACCTTGTGTATGCAGCAGCAGCTCAGTTTACCCCACTACCTTTTTTATGTAGACGATTAGTTTTTTTGGATGAATTATAGGGTGTAATGCGGCAGACTTATGCGCGGTCCTCAGAAGGGGCAGACCCAAGGGTCTAAATTAGGCAGCCTTACTTTGCATTTTTGTAAGATAATGATTTCATACCTTGAACACATAACCTCAAGGTCAATTGACAGCAGCTTTTACTGTTGCATCAAGGCTCCCCTTTAATTATAGGGTGTCAATGAAATATTTGTTTTGTATACCAAAGCAGCGTGGGTTGGGGGTTGATGATATACAAGGTTGTTGGTACGGATCATATACAAGGTTGTTGGTACGGATCTATAAATGGATTTTCTCATGTAGGCAGCCCAATAAGTAAAAAAAGGCAGCCGCGGTGCACTAAGCTCCCGCCTATACAGGGTTTGTGGAAGGGGCAGATCACAAGGGCTTATAGTAGGCGGTCTTATTTTGCATTTTGCAAGAAGTTGATTCTACGTCTTGAACCCCTGACCTCAAGGTTATATGACGACAACTTTTATAGTTGCGCCAAGCCTACCCTTCTAAACGTCCCAATAAGTGTAAAGATAAAATTTTCCTTCTTGCTTCTTTCAAACTGGAGATTAAGTGTCAAATTTTCGCAAAAAAAATAAGAAAAAAAAAGAAAAAGAAAAAGGAAAAAACCACTCATTTGCGTGAACAATATTACATATGCCATTATCTGACAAAATATCCAACATCGAACGATTCTAAACTTTGGAATGTTCAATATTTGTTGCCGATGTAGAGATGAACGGTTCGGATCACCAAACTACTAATTCAGACGATCATAACCCTCAGATGACATAGTCATTATTAACAATCCAGAAAAGAGCAGTTTGGATCGTCAGAAGAATGGGGTCCTCCACGTGCTGTTAACTGTACGAAAATCCTTTGATTTAACAATCAAAGCCCTCAAATTAGCCGTTAGGTTAGGCCAAAGACTATCAAACTACCTTAAAGCACTGGCTAGCTACTTTTATGCAGTGGCCCCACATCGTGGAGCTCCCAATTCCAACATTCTCGTCCACATGTACGGTTAAGATGACACTTAGACAAATCTTAGTCTTGCTCGCGAATCCGCTTGCACAAAAGGAGAGGAGATGTTGATTCTTAAGGACCTTGGCAACGGAAAAATAAATTGGGCAGTATCGTTTCATGGGACCCATCTGCCCGTTCAAATTTCAAATGAATGGAAGAAAAGTGCAGATGCGGTTGATTGAGATTTGGTGGTTGGGTCCACCAGTTTATGTCCAAATTATGCCACTCTTTCCCCACTAAAATCATTTACTAGGACATAAGCACAGGAGTATGCAAAAAAATTTAATTTCAAACTCATAAAATACCCAGGACGCGCTTCCTTTGTCACCTTATTCCTCTCTCTAGCTCACTAGGCCGGCAGCTCCGATCTCTGCCGACCTATTCCGATCACAATCTGCGGCTTCATTGTCGGTTTCTTTGACTGAACCTCAAGGGGATCTGAGGCCGTTTCCACTTGATATCCTATTCTTTTTTTCTTTTTTCTCTCCAGAGAGAGAGAGAGAGAGAGAGAGAGAGGAGACATGGAGAATTTGATCTCGTTGGTGAACAAATTGCAGAGGGCTTGCACAGCCTTAGGTGATCACGGAGAAGAGAGTGCATTGCCGACTCTTTGGGATGCTTTGCCGTCGATTGCCGTTGTCGGAGGACAGGTTTGATCTCGATCTGCTACTTGTTTTCGTTTTTTTATGAGATCTGTGCTGTTTGATGCGTTTTGCTTGGCATTTTCGTCGATATCTGAGGTGTTTTTCATGAATGATTTTGGATTCCTTTGCTTCGTTGTTCTCTAGGTTCGCGTAAATTTGTGGTTCTTCTGTTTCCTTGTTTTGATTTGGCTTGCTACAGTGTAATTCGGTTCGGATTTTAGGTATTTGTTTATGTTTATCTGTGATTTCTCCAATTTTTTAGGAAAATTTCTCTGATTTTTCTTTCCTTTTGTGGTGGTTTTCCTTGCAACCCTTTAATCTGGCTGCTTATTTGAAAAAGGATTGCTTTTACTCCTATGGATCCTTCTATCCGAATGAAATCTTCTTTATGAAAGAGATTACGCGGTTCCTACATGCTTCCAATTGTTGAAATTCCATGATAGATAACTGTGTCTTCACTATTAAGCAAACTAAATGAAATTAAAAAATGTAAGGGATGTGGAACTTCTTGTGGAGTGAGCTGTGGAGATGTTTTATATTCACGGATCCTGCTAATATGTTGTTGATGACCCTTCCATTAATTTAAATGATGAAACAAAAATAGTTGACTGGGTATTTTACTATAAATTGTTTGGTGGAAGCATGTCACTTTCTATCGTTCTTGCAACTAGGGTCTGCTAAAATGTCACGATTCTCCTTTGAACCCTAAGATGGAAATTAGCTGATATTAAAATTGATTATAAGGTCGTAATTATACTTTAGACCTTTTGGAGATAGAAAAAATGCTATTGTTATTTATGGTTCAGTGACTAGTAATCTGAATACTACTTTTGTCTGAGTCATGCTTATTAATTTGATAATTTTCTACTGTTACTATTTTAGTGGGACAGCAGACTAAAACTTCTACAGTTGTTACTGTCTCTTCTTTTCTTCCCGGTGCTAGCTGCAGTTGCTGCTATTCCCTTGAAGCATGGTAAATTTATTGCTAAATTGAGAAATTTTTCGTCTGTAGTTAAAATTCTGCAATTGCTACTGTTTCTTCATTTTCCCCCGACTGTTACTACTATCCTCTAAGCATGGTAAATACATTGCTAAAATGAAAAATGTTGGTAAGTTAATCCTATAGGAGATGCAGTGGACTATGCGGAAGCTGCATGTGGAACAAATGTGCAGCATTAACTGTAAACATCGAATTCCTAAATAAGATGAGCTTTGTGAAGCATTAACTATAAACATCAAATTCCTAAATAAGATGGGCTTCTAATCTATCCATGCTAGAAAAGGAAATGTAGCACATGCCGCGCCCCCCCCCCCCCCCCCCCCCCTTTACCAGAGTCAGTGATCTTCTTGACTTGTTTTAATTCTGTTTAATATCATTAATATGAACTATACATTAGTAATAAATTTTCTTAATGCAATTTGATTATATTTTGTAGAGCTCAGGGAAGTCTTCAGTGTTGGAGAGCATTGTCGGAAAGGACTTCTTGCCACGTGGATCTGGTAATTCTGACTTCAAAGTTGTTGTTTTTCAGAGCTTATTTGATCTCATGAGTTTTTAGAGGAAACTGAGCTGGTAATGTGTGGAACAAACTTGTGCAGGGATTGTTACTAGACGTCCCCTTGTGTTGCAGCTTCATAGGATTGATGAAGGCAGAGAGTATGCAGAGTTTATGCACCTTCCAAGAAAGAGATTCACTGATTTCGGTAAACTTTTGTTGTTAGCATGAATGTGGTGAATCACTCGTCATTGTTGTCTTCATTTGTTCTTGGACATTGCAGTGTGATTTGTTACCTTACCTTCAACATGTTTCATGATTTTGTTGCATTTTACAGAAGATCACGCTGAATGCTACTACTACTTTGGGTTTCTATTATTACTACTATTATTATAATTTTTTAAAATCTAGAAGATCATGCAGATTGGTGACTGCCTTTCTGAATTTTCATTTTGCTTTTATATAACCAAACGTTTTTTACTTAATTGTTGATAGATATCTATTGATGGAAAATGCTTAAATCACAGTATGAATCTTTCAATTCTTCAGTCTTCATTTCTTTATTGGGCAAGTAGCTACTTGCTAGAGTGGGTTATTGGGCTTTGTTTTAGTTTTACGTCTACTGCCGAGAAAAAGCTTATCGGAAGTGCTTTATTGTGATTGTGCATTACTTTCTATGATTGATGGTGGGCCTATGGTTAGTTCTTGTTCAAAATGAAAGCAGACTGGGGTTCATATATGTGAGGTTTCTCTTTGAAGAGGTTTCTGGAAGGTTGTTGATAGGGTAGATGAAATGTGGATTTGCGGTTGGTTGCCTGTCTTTATTAATGTTTGGGTGCAACCTTTTTCGCTCATCCCACATAATGCATTGTAATCCTATAGTTCTCTTGTGGTAACATGCATTCTCTAATCATGGGAAAACATTAAAATAAAAGATTCAATAATCTTTTGAGGCATTAATTGATGCAGCTTCATTTTGATTGTGGGAATTCCTGATCGTTATCATTTGCCAGTTGGAACTATCTGTACATCAGTGCTATTAAGAATACATAATTTAAATTGTTTGCTGAGTTTTCATTGTTCTAATTTCCACAAGTTATTGCTTTGATAGAAAATCTGTTATAGTAGCTATTGCACAGTATCTGTTCATTTATAAATAACTTCACATTCCACCTAAAATGTACTTGGTTCTGCTTATATAGCTGCTGTAAGGAAGGAGATTTCAGATGAGACTGATCGGGAGACAGGCCGTACCAAACAAATATCCTCCGTTCCAATTCATCTCAGTATTTATTCTCCCAATGGTGAGATATGGATGTTTGCCTTTTTTCTTTCTTTTTTGGTTCTTACTTTTCTTTAGTACATTTTATATGAATTCTGTCTAAAACCAGTGTCTAGAATGGTCAGTTTTGCTAATCTATGCATCCATTTTGAGCTCTTTTGATCGGTGTTGTTTGGTTTTCATCACGTTTTGTTACACTTCACAGACAATAAGTTGTTGGGTTTTCATCAAGTTATGTAACACTCCAGAGACTGAGTGTTTGGCTGAGAAAAATTATTATTGCAGAAAAAGCCCAAATATGTTTTTATTCCTGAAAAATATCCATCCTTTAAGTTTGAGATCTTGTGGGATAAAAACCTCTTGGCTTTGATTGTACACAGATGCATGCACACTGATACATACTAGCAAACAACCATTTGACCTGGATTTTCAGTTCATGCTTTTTCTATTATCATGGCATGAAATTTTTGTTAGTATTTAGATGGACACTCAATTTTGATTAACATGTAGAACCTCCTAGCATTCAGTGTTCATAGCTGATGGCAGAATGTTTTGTTGTTCTGGACTTTTATGTTTGCCAAGGGTTCATGCCCCATATGTAGTAGCCTGAACTGTGATTTGCATGCACGATATTAACCTGTTTGTTTGTTCCTTTTTGTCTCTTCTTTTTTCCTGTCCACTGATGTTTTGAACCTTTACAGTTGTAAACTTGACTCTCGTTGATCTTCCTGGACTTACAAAGGTTGCTGTTGGTAAGTGATATGTCATTCCATCACTTGTATGCTAATGTTTCTTTTGGTTTCCATTACTTGTATCTTTTTCTGTAATATGAACTAATTATCTTGGGATTTTTAGAGGGTCAACCTGATGGCATCGTGCAAGACATCGAGAACATGGTTCGCTCCTATATTGAAAAGGTATTTCCTTTCTCTGAGACATATAAGCTAGTTTTCTATGATTCGTTGTAACAAAATAAACATGTAACAATAATTGGTATATTTGAAGTTTATATCCTTGATCGTGTTTCAGTGCTTTCTTTCATACACATTTAGACGGTGATATGCAAATTAATTATTGGATGCCATTTTGTTTCTGAACTTTTTCCCTTTGACTTGCAGCCCAACTGTATAATTCTAGCAATTTCACCCGCCAATCAAGATCTTGCCACATCTGATGCAATTAAAATCTCACGTGAGGTTGACCCTAAAGGTTAGCTTTCTGTCAATGCAAAATGATTTTTTGATCAAGGACAAAGGTTTATTGAGGAGTTTATGTAATGGCTTTTTGATGGATAAGGTTCTCTTGATCAGCGTACAACAAAAAGAGACATTTAAGCCTAGTAGCATTTTTTCATCTAATGTTAATGCTAGAGGAAAATTTAAGGATGCTTCTCTTGTAGCCAACATGTTGATTACTATTTTTTTCATAAACCATTAATAAATTACAAAAAGAGAAAATTTCCCCACAACTTAGAAAAAGATGGACTATATCCCAAGGTTGTGGGGAACTCTCTTCCTCTAGGATCATCCATCAAGAACAAAGAAAGAAAAGGTGCAATATCTATCCAAATGTCTGAACAAAATGATCTGATACGTGTGATGCAAGGAGATCAGTAGATCTGTTCCATTCCCAAAAGGCATGATTAGACCTCACAAGAGAAACCTGGTGGTGCACTTCCCTGACTGCCTCCGTCATTCTTCTTGTTTCCCTGTGCATCTCTTGCTCCACCATGGCATTTGGCATCGCCTGAAGAGTTGTCAATGATCTGATCACTAGGATTGAGTCTCCTTCTGCCTGTAAATTTTGAATGCCCAGATCAACTGCCAATCTGAATCTAAAAAGAAGAGCATACCATTCAGCAAAGTTATTGGTTCTCTTGCTGAAATAGATACTAAAAGAAGCACCCATTTCAACCAGGGGGTCACAAATAATTCCACACATGTTTGATTATTTTTCATTGATAGTGGATGAATATCTGCTAGATTGCTTCTGGATGGAGGTCTATGTGGACATTAATGAAACTATCAATCTCTAAATAATTTGCTTTAAGTGTAGGCAACTATTTGCTTCAAATAGTTTTCCATCTGTAACGCATAGTGATATCTCCAACAGGGGATTTTGTGGATCTGAATGTTCATCCATAATGAATATATCTTTGTAATTTGACTGTTCAAGCTGTTTCCTTGTTTGTCTTTATGCTTTGTTTTCAGGAGAGAGGACATTTGGGGTGTTGACAAAGATTGATCTTATGGATAGGGGAACTGATGCAGTTGATGTAAGTTTTCTGCTTCTTGTACTGGTCTGAAAATAGTATAGTCTTTTCATGGCATTGCTGCTTTTCGATTGGGAGTGATTTGCTTATAACACTGACATTTCTAATAGAAATATGCTATAGCTCTTAGGATTCTTTTAAGCTCAATAAATGGTCATATATTTTGGTTCAGACATATAATAATCTGCTTCACTATTTTAATATTGATCCCCATTTTCCCTTTTTGTTTTTGTTTCCGTTTTTTGTTTTTTTTTCTTGGTTTCCAAATGAGTAACTGTAAACAATGGTGTGATTACAATTGTTTTGTTTTAATCGTTTTATGCTTTTGATTCCCCATCTCTACAAAAAGTTTTTAAGGCATGCCCGTTATACAGCTTTGACATGACTCTCATCCATATGACCTTCTTTTAGTATTACAGTTGTTAATATAAAGGAATGACACATTTATCATTGCTACTGCTACAATGAGATTGGTAAAGATTTATTCCCCAGAAAAGTTTCACCTTAAATGTTCTCTGTTTATGCTGTGCATAGTGAGAGCACTGTTGCTTCATTGTACAAGCAATGCTTCTACATTTCCTGTCACTTGTCTTGATACTGGGGAACCTTTTTTCATGGAGTTACTCTGGAGAAAAAGTTTTCAAGAGAGTGAAATATTAAACTTTTCTTAAAGATCTTGAATCATAACAGAGAGCAGTAGAAAAGCCTTGATGTATCTGTTCTCAAGCTCGTGCTAGTCAAGGGCATCAATGAATCCTGAGAAGAAAAAGAGAAACTCTCTGTTCCTGTCTGTTTATTCTTTTTGTCCTCTTAACCTCTTGATTTTCTCCAGTTTGACTGTTTCATACTTGAGAAAATAGTTGCAAAGACAACTGCTTCTATGCTCTTAAAAGCATAATACTTTTTCAAAATTTAAGTACTGTATCATACTTCCAATTTTCATAACTAAGGATTAAGCTTTATGTGTGTGTGTGTGTGTGTGGGGGGGGGGGGGGGAGCAGTCATTTCAGCATGGAGCTGCAGGTGTAAAGAGCAGGTGATGTTTGATTGGCAGGGGCAAAGTTTCTAACTGCCATTTCCTCCGACTTTTTCTGTTTTCTACTTCCCCCCCACAATCAGAGGGCACCTTCATGAAACAGCTGAAATCTCTCTCTCTCTCTCTCTCTCTCTCTCTCTCTCTCTCTCTCTCTCTCTATATATATATATATATATATATATATATGTGTGTGTGTGTGTACACACATGCTCACACATATACATACATATCCTTGCTATCAAAGCCAAATGAGGTTCTGAGAAGATCATGTGAATTAATGCTTGAGTATTCCATTCCTGTCTATATGAATGGATCTCTGCTTAGTAATGGTTAAAAGATAATAAAAATTAAAGATCGTTGAGTAGTCTGTTGTAGTCTTTTCGAATAGAATTTTGCTTAATAATGATTAAGAATTTTACTGCAGTAACTGTTTGTGAGTTGTGACGAGCTTAAATAGGTCTTGGTGGCAGGGAGTGCATTGAGATTTATTATTTGATCTGTTTATGGATCAACACCCAAGTCGCGATGAGCATATAGTCCGTTAAGGTGAGGGATGCCGCAAAGAGTTATTCAGCTCGATATCTTTGATAGTTGAGTAAATGGAGATAGTAATAAAGTCTTTGACTGCTCGGTTTGTCACTGGACAATTGAAATAAACAAAGACTGTAATGGAGTTTTTAATGGTTGTAAGCCAGAGTTCTACTCTTTTAGACTAAGACAGGATACCTCAAGATTTAACTTTCTTTTTCATTTTAATCTTTATAAACAATAAATCTACTCCTTTAGCCTAAAACAGAATCCTGTAAGCATTAGCTCTCACTCTTATGAAAATGTTATCTTTTAGGGAAAAGAGAAAAAATAAAAAATTATAATATGGTAGAATATCCCTGCCTCAAAGGACATATTTAATCTCATTGCAACTCATAAATAGTTACCGTAATAAAACTCTTAATCATTATTAATGGCCAGTCTTAGAAGATTTCCTGGTCTTAAATCCATAGATATTATTGATTTGAAAATCCATTTCGGATTGGGTTGGATACCCTGATGATAAATTGGGTGAGCAATATTATTTTCTGAAATTCTTATTGCATCTATCGAAAATCCTTCTTGATTATTTAAACAGAATCTTATCGGGCTAAGCTTGAATCAATTTAGGACAATATGAAAGAAGAAAATGATGAGTATATGTATATGTGTGTGTGTGTGTGTGTGTGTGTGTCTCTCTCTCTCTCTCTCTCTCTCTATGCATGCATGTATATGTGTGTGTCTTCTTCTAATGGATGGAAAATATAGTTTGTTGTTGTAACTTTGTAATATCTTGTAGTAACCTAGCAGCGGAAATACTTATCCGTTACTGTGGTAGTTAATATGCAATGCTTGAATGTTCATAGCATCAATATTCGGTCTGGCCAAAATGAGCACTTCTATTCTTTGTAGAAGCATTATTTTATTGTGCTTGATATATTTGAAGATGAAGTATATGCATAAACATTACGTACAGTTGTATTTTATATAGTAATTTGGTACTTCGCATACAGTTGTATTTCCAACAACTTGGGAAAGCATAAGGGTAAGATGTAAAGAAGTCCTGTTTATATGGGTCTTAATAATCTTTGTCCTACTGTTTGCATTGAATATGGTTCTGGAATTTAAGTTGTACTTTTAAATAAGGCACTAAATTTTCAGTATCATTTTCTGGACTGTGTCAGATATTGGAAGGAAAGTCCTACCGGTTACAATTTCCATGGATTGGCGTGGTTAATCGTTCTCAAGCTGACATTAACAAGAGTGTTGACATGATTGCTGCTCGGCGTAGAGAGCGAGAGTATTTTGCTAATAGCCCAGAATACAAGCATCTTGCTCACAGGATGGGCTCTGAGCATCTTGGAAAAATGCTTTCAAAGGTATGCCACATGTATTTTCCTTTGTGCATTTAATTAATATGTCTTGTTGCCAGGAAGATAGATGCTTATTTTCTCTCCCACAAACTGTGACAGCAAGTAATCCTTTTCTCTTTTCAGCACTTGGAAACTGTGATCAAATCCCGTATTCCAGGCCTTCAGTCCCTTATCAATAAAAGCATTATCGAACTTGAATCAGAACTGAACCGTCTTGGGAAGCCTGTTGCTACAGATGCTGGAGTAAGTTCTTTAAATATTTTGACAAGTTCTGCAGATCATTTAGCTATATATATTCCTTTATTAAAAAAGGAACTTTTTTAACATTTCTTATTGTGACTCTTAACTGATATTCCTTAGCCATTTCTTCACACAAGTCAACGATATTAGTTAGATATTACTACGGAACTTTCTTTACATTATAGCTCATTATTTAAAGTTAATTATCTCATATATATTAAGAACTGATGGTGTTTTGTTCAAGCAATTCAGTAATTTAGTCTTCCTGGATTCTTAGTGTGTCTGGTTGTCTTTGTGAGTCTAACTGCATGTGTGGGCATTGTCTCGGTAATTGTAAAACCCTTAATGGGATGAGACTTTCTTGGAAATATTCAAATTGTAAGTGCCTTGTTTCACTTTGAGGAGGTTGTATGTTAAGTCCTTGCACCCCTGGAAAGGGAAAATGAAGAAATTTTTTGTAGAAGATGAGTTTTCTAGCGTTTCTTAACTACTTATTGTGGAAAAGTTCTCTCATCCAAAATTCCCTTAAGAATGAAAAGCCAAAAAAGAATCATCTTGTTGAGATGTAAATTATCTTCTCTACAACTTAATGAGCATCAAGCCCCATCTCTGTTGAATAGCCTATCTGTTAAAGTTTTGGTGTCTAGTGAAACTTCTTATGGCAGTATCGGTCTTGTAAAGTATGCAAATTAATTCACTTTTTGTGCTGTCATAGTGTCATCCTACCTCACTTTTTCTCCTCTGTAGCCATGTAGGCAGAACTATAATTTGGGAACTCAATAAAAAGCTTCCATGTCCTATTACTTTATATTCATTCTCCTCCCATTATATGTAACCTATTCAAACATTTTACTTGTATTTTTTTTTTTCTTTTTCCTTCTCCATATCCTCTTTGTTATTATTTTCTTGTTTAATCGGAATTGCTATAGTATTAAAATATTTCATGCATAATACAAGTCATGGGCCGTGCAGTCTGGCACATGGTCCAGCTTGACTGATTATGGATCTTCCACTAAATTTGGTGCATGACTTCTCTCCTTCTAATGAGTTCAAGTTTTCATTTTTCTGCTGCTCAAATCATATGATTTTTTACCACTGTTGGAAGGATCTTTGACGGACTATCATACTGTACAGGGAAAACTGTACATGATCATGGAGATTTGTCGGATCTTTGATCAGAATTATAAAGAGCATCTAGATGGGGTGTATGTATCCTATCTTAACAATATCTTTTTCTCTTGTATTTTGTGTTTCTATTTTTCTCATATCTGGCGAGATTCCTCTCTATCTCATCTTTGCCCATGCATGTCTGTCTAACAACCTTGAATTAACTTCCCTAATGCACGGACATTTTGGAGTCCATTTATCTTGTGAGGATAAATAAGATGAAAAAGTAACTCCTCATCATTAGTATAAAATTGCTGATATTTATGTTCAGAAATCAGCAAGGAAATTCTAAAATGTTCATTTTTATCTGAGATTTTGGATAATCTTTAGAGAGCCTTTAAAGCAACACTTCTTTCAACTGTTCTTATGATGATCTGTGACTGCATACTGATCTAAATTCTAATTTCTTCTCTTCTGGAGTTTGTTGTGAATAATTTCTTGTGATTGTTATATCCTTGACTTTTGGATGTTTGAACTGCACAATTGTCTTTGAAATAGTCTGCTCTGCAGATTTGTCTTTGACTGATAAAAGTGGATTCATTCACTTTCTACAGGCGCCCTGGTGGCGATAAGATCTACAACGTTTTTGATAATCAGCTTCCCGCAGCTCTGAAAAGATTGCAATTTGACAAGCATCTTGCCATGGACAATGTAAGAAAGCTAATTACTGAAGCTGATGGATATCAACCTCATTTAATAGCCCCTGAACAAGGATATCGACGTCTCATTGAGTCCTCTTTAGTTACGATTAGAGGTCCTGCTGAGGCGGCTGTTGATGCGGTATGCTTATCAAACTTTCAGATAGATTTATTAGGTTTCGCTACTTAATACATTTTTGATGCTTGAATTCTTGATTAAGTGCTCTCAAAGTTTGTTGAAAATCCTCCCATTTTGTGTGTGTGTTGATCTCATGGTTGATTCACTAGTTTGGAGATTGAAAAGTTCGATAATGGAGATGACCACAGATTGTATAAGTGGATGATATAAAAATGACAATTTCTTGCTTGCGGTTAATGGCCATGGTTGTTAAACTTCTGCATGTCTATATGATTTGCACAATTGAACAAATGACCCAAGTTGTAATTCTGCCAGCTTATATCTTCTGGAAAGAATATATCCATCGTGGGACTTTACTGCCGCTAAAGATAAAATTTGATTTCGTATGAAAATGACCTAAGGTATCTCTCTGGGATTTAATTGATCTGAAGTTTCTATACCAGATAAAGGCTGTTTTCTAATGGATGTGCATATCTTCACTTGGGAAATATAATCTGGAAAAAAATTACAAGTGGGGCATAGCCTTTCAATGATCCAATCCATTTATCTGGTGGGTCTTGCTGTGGATGAGTGATACATAAATGATATTCACTGTTAGGCGACTCTGGCCTTCAGTTTGTAGTGGGTGATGAATGTAGATCTTCGATCCATTCCAAGGCCATGAATCAGAGGCTTATTCTTGTACTTAAGGCCAAGTCATACTTTCTGAGTCAAAATATGCATGTCCATCATATAAACAGTCCAGCAGATAAATGCTTTCACAGAAGTGTATGTAATACATTTATTTGTTCTTTAAAAATCTTATATGTATTATTGCAGCTTTAGATCTGTGTTAATTGTTCATTAGATGTTTCTTTTTCTTGTGTTGAAACTTTTGAAAATTACCTCTCTACATGTTTAGTCATTGTCAACACTGAATATGTTTTTGATAAGCATAATATTTGACATTTCTAGTCATTACGGAGAAACTCTATATGCTGTTCAACTTGTTTAAATATTCCTTTCTCATGATTCCAGGTTCATTCCATATTGAAGGAGTTGGTTCACAAGGCAGTCAGTGAAACCGTGGTAGGTTTCCTTTCACGAGCTTCTCTACCTTGTTTGTTGAGTTCTGAATGTTTGCTTTCACACAATTTCAGTACTCCTTGTTATTGAAAAAAATATTGGGTCTTGCAAATTATTGTGATGCCTCTTTTCCTTGTATGATTGGAAGCAGAGTTTTCACATGTGTGCTTCAAGTTGCTATTTTATCCAGAATAATGACCCCCTACCTACTGAACAACAGTTGCTGTGTATGGTTGTAAACTATCTGGAATTTAGAAGATATAAAGTAAGATGCAACCACGTAGCAAGACCTGTAAGTGTAAGTGATAAAATTTCTTGTTGTACTAACGTCCCTTTAGTTATAGATGTTTGTATGGGTCATTTACCCCAAAGATGAATTAGGACAATTAACAGTGCCTTTTTTCTCCAGAGTGCTCTAGTTAGTGATAGGCATGATTCATCAGTATTAGCAATGATTATTTACCTTACCTTGCAAACAAGAAAATTACATAATGGCATGAATAATAGAGCACAACAGTACCAACACAAAACTGGGAGATACTGGACACAGTGGGTATCCTTGTGGTTGTTCGTAGTAGGTTTTCAAACTTAAAATTTTTTTCTTTTGTTTATAATTGAAAAGTTCCCTTATTGGAAGTATTTATTCTAGCAGGATTGGCGACTTCTCATAGGAGAGAATTATAGTTTCTTTATGGAAAGTAAGAGTTGTCATTTAAGAGTTTTATGGGTTAAGAAGTAACTTCTTTCACTTTGAGTAATGTGTCCTTGTAGGAGACCCAACACAGAAGTCAACGCCTCCCATTTTGACATTCATGGTGAAATTTTTTGTAAGATCTAAGCCATTCATCATGTTTGGAATGTCTTGGAGATAGCAAGATACCAAATTTTATGCCCATTGAATTCTTTTAGCCTATGTTTCTTTGAGTTGGGAATCTAGACCGTCCTTTTTTTATTAACTTTTTCAAAGACCTAAAGCAAGTGGTTAGGATGGTCTAAATGTATTGATTTCTCATAGTTTACCTATTTTTGATATACCTATCACGTTGAGTTGCTTAGATCTTCTAAAAAAATTCACCATGCATGTCAATATTGCGAGTTTACTTCTTCCGACTCCTGGACTCTTAATTAATATTATGGAAATTTGGTTTGGGTGAAATTGTCTTTGGTTGTTTGGACTTCTTTCTAAGTCTGTTACTTTAAACATTCAAAGATTGCTCATTGATCTATAAGATATGCATGTTGAAATTTTATGAAAAATCCAAGCTGTTCATCATGTTGGGAATGTCTTAGATAGGCTAGATACAAAATTTTATTCTGATTTGATTCTTTTATCCCATGTTTCTTGGATTTGGAAATATAGACCATTCAATTCAAGTAAATTTTCAAAGACCTAAAACAAGTGGTTTGGATCATCTTAATGCATTGATTTCCTGCAGGTTACCTATGTTTTGGTAACACACACCATACCGAATGGCTTAGATCTTCCTAAAAATTCACCATGCATGTCAAAAGGGGGAGTTGACTTCTTTAGACACTCTAGAGCATTTGTCCCTGGGGGGTCTCTCACTAATTTAGTTCAGGCAAAACTTGCTCTGATTGTTTGCACCTTTTGTAAGCATTTATTGTCTTTGATTGCACTTTCTTCTTTTTGATTTCTTGGTTAATAAAATGCTTCATTGATTTGATAGCCTTTTCTCGTTGGTTGGAGGCTCAAAATTTCCAGACTGAAGTGCTTTTCTTTTGAATTCTTGTAATTTGAATAATGTTATTGAATTATTGTAGCTGTCTGAGTAGTGTTGGTTAGATGTTAGTCAAAACCAGGGATTGTGCCCTTAGCTAAATAGTAAGGTGCCAGTCCTGTCACCCAATAAGTTTGTGGAGCTTTTTAGCTCCTGAATATTTGGTCAAAACAATAGGTTGTTTTTTTGTCAATTTAGAGGTCTAGACGCACAACTATGTAAGCATTGTAAGTACTACATTGAATTGATTTTGCATCCGTTTTCTTTCACTTTTATTGTTTACTTGTGGGTCGTGGAAAAGAACCATCATTTCTT
The DNA here is from genome assembly GCA_035236585.1 of Warburgia ugandensis. Classification (NCBI taxonomy): domain Eukaryota; kingdom Viridiplantae; phylum Streptophyta; class Magnoliopsida; order Canellales; family Canellaceae; genus Warburgia; species Warburgia ugandensis. The sequence continues at coordinate 72,545,098 of CP141134.1, forward strand.
AAGCTGTCTTATGGACCTTATTCCTTTGTTTTTTTATTTAATTCTGCTTTTATATCTAGTATATCTCAAACAACTATATAAGCATTGTAAGTACTACATTGAATTGATTTTGCATCCGTTTTCTTTCACTTTTATTGTTTACTTGTGGGTCGTGGAAAAGAACCATCATTTCTTAAGCTGTCTTATGGACCTTATGCCTTTGTTTTTTTTTATTTAATTCTGCTTTTATATCTAGTATATCTCAAACAATAGTTTCACGAACTCTTTACAATGAATATTTTGTACTTTCTATGTGTTGTCTCATATAGGAGCTGAAGCAGTACCCTAGTCTCAGGGTGGAGGTTGGAAATGCAGCTATTGATTCACTGGACAGAATGCGTGAAGAAAGCAAGAAAGCAACTCTCAAACTAGTTGATATGGAGTCCAGCTATCTGACTGTTGATTTTTTCAGGAAGCTTCCACAAGATATTGAAAAAGGCGGGAATCCAACACATTCAATTTTTGATAGATACAATGATACATATCTCCGGCGAATAGGTACTTTGTGTCCCATTTTTGGTTGACACAATTTTTAGCATTATCTTTTCACTTTATGAAATCCTGTGTTGGAGGTTTATTGTCATCAAACCTGCAATATACTTTTGGAAATTGTTTAATTGATTCTTTGTAATTTAAAATGAACAGGAACTACTGTTTTATCCTATGTCAACATGGTTTGCGGAAGCTTAAGGAATTCCATTCCAAAGTCTATAGTTTATTGTCAAGTTCGTGAGGCGAAACGCTCTCTACTTGACCATTTCTTCACGGAGTTGGGTAAAAGAGATGTAAGTTTTTCTCCGTGTCTCGTTATCTTTGATAAGCTGATTTTATCTGCTGTGAATGTAATACAAGCTGCTTAGAGATTTTTCTATCACTCCTGTCTATCTTCTTGATGTCCGTTGTTGGGCTTTCTGGAAATCTACCATATAAACGTTGTAAATGATGAAATAGATTGGTTCCTATCTCTGAAATCTATCATATAAATATTGTAAATGATGAAATGGATTGGTTCCTATCTCTGATAAAGAAACATAGTTCTCTTGAATCAGGGTATTGATTGTGAGATCCATGCTCAGCAGTAGGTGTCTTGTCCCGGATATTAAGACCTTGTTATTTTGTTATTCATGACAACTCTTGTTTTGGACTGTTAAACTAAAACAGCACAACAAACAAAGAGATAAATGATAACTGCAGTAGCTTTAGTAACCATGGATAATTTAGTTTTACATGGAAAAGCAAGGCAAGTTTTGGTTGGATGAAAAATCTAAGAACCTAAATGAATTTGTAGTTGATAATCTGTTGCTTAGTCTGTGCAAATTTGACACTGGTGGACAATTGTTATGAAATAATTGAAAGTGTGCATTGTTTTTTTTATTGTGCTCCAGCATTGTACATTGGGTTCTGTCCGTGCTGTTTTTTGGAGAATTTGACAGGAGAGTTTGTTGACATTGACTAGATTCAAGTTCAAGTTAGATCCAGAGCTACCTTGTTGTATCTGGAATTGCATATATAACATATCGTGTTTATCCATCGACTCTAGATGTTGTGAAATGCCTTACCTATTCATGATATTTGGCCTTGGCGCAAATTATTGGTCCCATACATGCATGCTTTGTATATTAGGCCTCTCGATACATTTGCATGGGTTTATGCTGGTAGTTATCATGCAGCAAGATTGATACTTGCCTGATCCTCGGGAAACAGGTGTGGTGCATGTGGGATTAGCTGTCATGAGAGTTGGAACTATAGTGTATTGTGACCGTCATTTGATCCCTTTGTTCAGTTAATTGCTGCATGTCATTGTTGACCCTTGCAGTTTTACCACTTACTAGGCAGTTTGTATTGTTTGGACTTTGTAGTTTAAATAGGCAGTTACATTATTTTTTAGAAGGTATTGGCATCTAGCAGAGGCTTGTGCGGCCTCATGGTGACGGAGGAAGCATAAGCCTTCATCATCATCTAGGCCTTATCCCAATTAGGGGTGGGCTACAAGAATCTTATTCGTCCATTTTCCTTTATTAAGTGTCATGGCTTCATTTAGTCCAAAAGTTTTTAAATCTTTTCTTACCACTTATATCCATGCTCTTTTGGCCCCCCCTGCCCTTTTAGAGCCTTCAACTTGGATTGACTCACTCATTCTAACCGATGCCGTTTTCGGTTTATGTTGGACTTATTCAAATCATCCAAGTCTACCTTCCCTCATCTTAATAACCTATTGGTACTGCTACTAAGTTTCTTCTAATGTTTTTTTTTCCTTCTAATTCTATTGTTTTTTGTCTTATGACTCATCCATCTCAACATCCTCATTTTAGGTATGCTCATCCTATGTATATGTTGTTCCTTAACTGTCCAATACTTTAATCCATAGAGCATGGTCGGCCTTAAAGCCATTTTATAGAATTTTTCTTTTAGTTTGAGTGGATCACACAAAACTCTACAGGCACATTTCTATTTGTTCCAACCCACTTGGATTCTTTGAGTAACATTCCTCCCAGTCTCTCTACCCTCATGAATTTATCGATCCCAAGTATTGAAAGGTGTCTTTTTGGGGTCTTCTTAGTTAACAATCTTTACTGGTGCTTCACTCCCACTCCTCTCCTTACTAAAATTGCATTTCATATATTATTAGGTCGGCTAATTTTAAATCCTTTAGACTTTATAGCATCTCTCTATAACTCTAGCTTTGTGAACAATCTTTACTGGTGCTCTCTCTTGTCTTATTAATCAAAACTATATCATTTGTAAATAGTATGCACCATAGAATCTTCTGATCTAGATGTTTTGTAACTCATCCATAACGAATGTGAAAAGGTACGGACTCAATGCTAATCCTTAGTACAATCTTGTAGTGATAGAGAAATCAACAATCTCTTCACTAATGGTCTTAACATTTGTTACGGCTCCCTCATGCATATCCTTAATTTTGTCCATATACCCCTGTGAAATCCCTTTCTATACTGAGCTGCCCTTTCACCGGAGAAACCGCTTTCTCGCCCAACACGCACCATATTAATTCTTTGGGGACCTTAGCATGAGTTTTTTCTAAGTCAATAAAGATCATATAGAGGTCTTTCATCTTTTCCCTATATTTCTCTATCAATTGTCTAAGTAGGAAAGCAGCTTCCATGATATACCTCCTAGCATGAAACCAAATTGTTTTTTCGATACACTAGTCTCATGCTGTAGGCCTCTTCTCAATCACTCTTTCCCATAGTTTCATGGTATTACTCATAAGTTTGATCCTACGATAATTAGTGCAACTCTATTTGTTGTCTTAATTCTTATATATTGGTATGATAGAGCTTTTTCTCCATTAATCTAACATTTTCTTCGATTTTACAACCAAATTATGCTAGTATCTCCCATATGCTTTTAAACCTCTATAGGTGTATCATCAAGCCCCGAGGCCTTTACTGATTTTTATCTTTTTCAAGGCCTCTTTCACTTTAAGTATCTTGATTCTACATTCGTGTGTGTTTATATATATTTTTGGATTTACTATTCTTTCAATCTTTATATTCTCAGGACAGTTGTCATTTAGCAATTTTTGGAAGTAACTTCCCCACCTTTGATTAATCTTGTCATCTTTAACTAGTACTCTTTAGTGATCACTTTTAATGCATTTAACGTAGTATAAGTTTTTACTTTTCCCTTCCCTTATTTTTTGTAAGTTTGAACACATCTTTCTCACCTTCTCTTAATCCTAGTCTATTATAGAGATTATCACATGCCTTAAGTTTAGCCTCATTACTTTCTTGGCAACCTTTTTATCATTCTTATATTGCTCTAAGTTTTCGTTATTTCCGGTCCTTTATCATGTTTTCACTTTTTCACTCCACTACCAAGTTTACTTTACTAGTTGCTTTTTACCTTTAGATATTCTTAGAACACCTTTTGCTACTTTCTTAATGGAGTTGGCCATATTAGCCTATATGATGTTTACTTCTATTTCATTGTTCTACTTTCTTTCTACCATCAACTTGTTTGTGAATGATGTATTCTTCTCTCCTTATAAGTTCCACTACTTAGTTTTTGGTCACATATTAAGTTTGTTTCTTTTTTCTTTCCATCTCTTAATATAAATATCCATAACCATTAACTTGTGATGTGTGGTTAAACTCACACTGGATATCACCTTATGATTCTTATATAATGATTTATTGGCATTCATAAGTAGAAAAAAGTCTATTTGGATTTTATATGATCCAAAGGTTAGTAAGTGTTCGTCCATCTTCTTAAAGTATGTGCTTGCTAGATGCCAAAGACAAAATTGAAGATAGTGGAGGAAGAGTTGACATTACATACTGAATAAACGAGAATATCTCCTATAGATGGGAGAAGATCCTCTTTGAAAAGTAGTTTGGTTCCATTTGCTAGAACTTAAAGAATTCCCAGGGACCAACATACTCAGGTCCAATACGTTGTTGCATTCCTGCAGACATTATAAGTACACCTATTATGATTCTGATGTAGGAGTACAAATAGCAACAAGCATCAGATAAGACCATAGCCCTCTTTTAAATATTCCGATCTAGAAAAAGAATTGATAGAAAGAATAAGTAATAGGCGTTAATAACAGATAATCTCCCCGTGGTTCACTGAAGTTCTTGGTGGAAATAAGTATCCTGTATGTACTTCAAAAGCTATACAGCTATCCAGAAATGTTTCAAGTTTTGGAAAGTTGAATATTTGACCTTCTCTAAAGCATCTCTCTTTCAATCTGCAGCAAAAGCAATTGTCATCTCTGTTGGACGAAGATCCTGCAGTCATGGAGCGTAGGACTGCCCTTGCCAAGAGATTAGAGCTGTACAGAAGCGCCCAAGCAGAAATTGACGCCGTTGCATGGTCGAAATAGGCTTGTGATTCTTTCATTCACGTCCAGGCATTTTAAAGAAGGTTTTCTAATATCACGTAGTGGGATGTATTGATTCCTCTCGTTATGTTACCTCTGCCATATTGACCCGTAACTGAACATATTCCAAGGCTTGAATTAATTTCATCCATTCCTTTTCTTGATATCAGTATATCATGGAGGCCACATATTGATTGTTGAAACCTTGAATCAAATGACGAAGAATGCTATTTGCCGTATTTACTGGACCTACCAATTGGTAGCCCCACATACGCCTTTACAGGCTGCAATTTAGTTTAAACGCTAACTACTGTTGTAATATCATACCAGTCATTTCAACCTAGACAAGTGATCCGATTTCTAGGGCAGGCTTGTTTTATTTTTTTGGGTTGTAAAGCAACTGGAACCTATTGGCACCGAGTTTATCTGCTGCCAAGTTTATTTTTTTAGCTACATTGTTGGGAAGGTTCTCCACAAATTGAGTTCAATTTTATGGTTGATTTCATTTTGCTTGAAACGTTCAGAATTGAGGAGATGTTAAACTTCGGAAATTCTTATAACTAATGGATCGTTTGCTCTGTTTTCACGTGTCTATATTTCAATTCCGATGCAGATTTTAGCTGTTGATATTCAAGGATGCCTGCGAGTACACTTCTTTTTGAGGGAGGATATTGCAACGGACCAGTGGGACCAAGATTTTCTCTTAAAATTAGGTTGCACCTGTCAATCTCTCTGTTGCTACTTAGCTTCTCCGAAAAGGTTGTTGAATGTGAGCGTTGTTAGCGTCATTTTATTCTTTACAAGGAGATGTGGAAGAGGAACGCTATTCCTGTACTACGTTTTCTGGATGGATGTCTAATACTTCAAAAATCACGGTAAGTTGGATGATACTAGCATCTTGAGTTAGGCCATTGTTTTTAACCCGTCTGTTCCCGAGTACAAGTGTATATAAGCTAGGATCATCCGATTCCTATGAATTTTCAACCGTAAGACATCCAAAGTTGGAGCCACAACATGAACGAGTCAGATTATATAAAGGTAGCCTCATGAAAAAGTGGGATATGAATGACAAAGAGCTTCCATTTAGCAGTCTTCAACGAGAAATTATAGTTTGTATCCACAGCTACGGCAGAAGGGAAGTTTTGGTGCAACAGTAAAAGTTGTTGTCATGTGACCTTGAGGTCACGGGTTTAAGGCGTGGAATTAGCTTCATGCAAAATGCAAGGTAAGACTGCCTACTATAGGCCCTTGTAGTCCACCCCTTCCTTGGACCCCTCATAGGTGGGAGCTTCGTGCACTGGGGCTGCTCTATCCACAGCTACGGCAGAAAGATGCTAGCAGTGCAAAACATTTGGTAATCAAAATGAGACATTTTCAGGACCTGATCTTACTGGGCCATGCCCTAAGAATGACAAATATGGGGCGACCTTAACCGGCTTTATGATTCTAATGATGCTTTCCTCTTAAGAGGAGAATCCACTCTCCATTTATCGTAGTGGTGATGACCATCTTTGAGGTATGTCTTAGTATGGACCAACCGACAATCACATCTATGTGGTTTAACCGAAGAACTCAGGCATAATTTTAACAGTTCTATAAAATTAGGGGAGGACTTGATCTTGCTTTTATTGAAAAATGAAAACGAATTTAGCTGGAAACAGTGCATAAAATGAATATAAATTCACTTCTGATTTTTCGCTCTTCTATTTGGAAAGAAATAACAGGCAACTAGTGTAAGTTTTACATGTTTGCATTTGCCATCAATTACCTTCTCCCTTTAGCAACCAATAGATTACTCCTATGTTCTCTTTACCAAGCCACCAAGATCCAAGTCTTACAATCTTTCACAAAAGCTTGCGTGTTTGCTTGTTTGGTTGAGGTCGTACAGGTATACTATTGATGAAATTTTTAGGACTTGGGCTGACCATGCCTATCAACTCCCAGGGCACACGTTCTATCATACAACGCATTGCGTGGAGCGTAAGAAAGATATTGAGCAAGCACCCTTGAACTGACTAGAAGGGGAGCCTTGGTGCAGTGGTTGAGTTGTTGTCATGTGACCTAGAGGTTACAGGTTCAAGGCGTCAAAACATTCTCTTGTAAAATGCAAGGTAAGGCTGTGTACTATAGGCTCTCTGTGATCTACTCCTTCCCCGGAGTGCACTAGGCTACCCTTTTACCCTTGAACTAAGTTAGACTCACACCTTTGTCTTCTCTAAATTTTGCAGGTATCTCTTGAAGGAAGGAAAAGTAGAATTTTAAGTTTATTTATTTATTTAATTTCTTCTTAGCAGCACCCCTCTTTAGATGATATGACCCGTTCATCTTGTAGCTCTGGCTTTGGATGTCTAGTATAGCTATAAACAAATGCAGATTGGATCATTCCAACATATGAAAAATGATTACTTCATCATCATCATCATCATCAAGACCTTTTCCCAATTAGGGTTTGGCCACATGAATCTTATTCCTTCATTCCACTCTATTAAATACCATGTTTTCATTTAGTCCCAAAGTTTTTAAATCTTTCCTCACCACTTCTATCTACATTCTTTTGGGCCTTCCCCTTGCCATTTTAAAACTTTCTACTTATATTGCCTCACTTCTTCTAACCGGTGATGTTGTTGGTCTCCTTTGAACATGTCCAAACTATCTAAGTCTAGTCTCTCTCATCTTATTACCTATTGGTGCTAGTCCTAAATTTTCTCGAATATTTTCATTTCGAATTATATCTTTTCTTGTCTTATAGCTCATCCATCTTAACATTCTCATTTCTACGACGCTCATCTTATAAGTATGATGTTCCTTAACTGCCGAACATTCTGATCCCTAGAGTATGACTGGCCTTATGGGCATCCTATAGAAATTTTCTTTTAGTTTAAGTGGCACCCGTCAATCACACAAAACTCCAGATGCACATCTCCATTTGTTCTAATCCGCTTGAATTCTCTGGATAACCTCCTTCTCAATTTCTCCACTCTCATGAATCATTGGTTCTAAGTATCGAAAGTGGTATGAAAAATGATTACTTCTGATAACTAAAAAACATGACTGCCACAGTCACTTTATTTTCAGGGACCAAATGTTAGAATCATAAAACCATCATAAACTTTTGTTTGCAGGATATTCAAAGCAGGAGCATTCATATGAATGGGTCTTTACAAGCGTCCCTACTATTTTGTTAATGGCCTCCCCTTTTAGATGATATCACTCCGTTGACGTCTAATAGTTCAAAAAGCATTTGGATTGAATGAAGTATGTGACAAGATGCCATTTTAATCAAAAGAAAACTCTATTACATAGTTCTAAAATTTATTTAGCACCTTCAAAGCTGGAGAAAGTGACTTAGCTTTAAGAGGTGCATTGTTTGGGACAAAATCTTAAATTTGGTTGATCCAATCCGTTGGTTTAATTCATCTGTCTTTGAATTCCTGCATGATACCAAAAACTTAAGAAAGAACTGTGTTTTTTTTTATCGTGAAATTGGATGAATGCGTTACATCAAACAGGTTGTGACCAAAAAAGGACGAATAAAATACTTGGACTAATTGTTGTAGATAAAAATTTTGGCGTCGTCCGGATTCGAACCAGAGACCTTCAGTGTGTTAGACTGACGTGATAACCAACTACACCACGATACATCAAATGGCCATTTTGGTTGCATACCAAATTTATTCGTGACAAAATTTGGGCCCCACGATGGGATTCATCCATAGGATAGTGACCAACAAGATCACTGCTATCTTCGGCTTTTATCTTGATCAGAAGATCCTAGATCCTTGATCCCTGAAGCCTTATCCAGTAGAATGTGAACTATTGGTCTTTGTTGGGTTACATCTTGTTATTCGAGCTTAATTATTTCTAAACCTAATATAAGTTTTTCTATTTTGACTTGCTGCGGACGGGAAATTCATTTGGCATGGGACCCAAATGTGGGCCACGTTTGAATGGTCTACAAGTTAAATAGTATGGATTGGATCGTAGATTTTCCAATCTGAGCCTGTCGTATATGCTTCCGCTTGGATCGTGATAATGACTTTCTCCTTGCTGGTGCCTACCTGAGACTTGAACTTGGCTTTGCTCTTAGAACAGCTTAAATCCTTACGTCAGGTTCAGATCCAATTGATCCCTTTAGTTGATTTTTATTTAACATTATTGAGAGGATAGGTTTGCGTTCGTGGCGAAGGGATTTGGAAAACCCATGAAAACCGCCAAATTTAGTTCTTCCTACAAGTTGGATTTAAATTGTTAATCCATTGGCATACTGCCTGGTGACTCCTGGATTTACTAGATTTGTGTGTAAGATTGAAGTATGTGAGAAATCATTTACTTGAAAATATTCTAAAGCAAGTCTTTCGGTCTTCAATAGGAGCCCAAGATCTCTTGATTTGAACAAAGTCTTGCTTTAAGGGTTGATGGTAGAGTGGTCAATTAAATCACAACATCACATTCTAGATTAGGATATTAAACTAAATCAATCATGTATCTAATTGACCTGATCAACCATCGGATAATCAAGATGGTCTAGATTGTAGAGATACATTCAGGTTAGTATGAATTAGTCTTGTATCACCCGATTAACTCAAAGTTACAGGTAAACGACTTCTGTCTTGTTAATTACAACTTCTATATCAATTTATATGCATTGGGTGGCTAGGATTACATGTATGTATAAGCTTGCATGACAATAGGCCTGGCAATTCAGGTTGGCGGGTCATGTTCATGTCGTGTCGAGACTAACCCATTATAGTATATGGGTTGACACGAACACAATCCGCTTAATAATTGTGTTAAGAATCTATGACTCGAATATGACAAGATTATTAAACGAGTTGATATGACACGACTCGTTTAACATAATTAAATAAATGTAAAATAACTAATATAGGACAGTTCATATTACTATAGTAATATAGGACTGTTCTTGATGAACCGTCCTATATTTCAACCTGATTAGTTAACAACTTGTAGGTTAGATAGGTCAACATGATGAATTAATAAGTTGCGTGTCAAACAGGTCAACATTGATTGACCCAAAAACGACACGATTTTTTGCGTGTTATTTTCAGGTTGACCGAAAATGACATGAACACGATAAGACTCGACCCTAACCCACTAAATCCGTGTCGAGTTTGAGTCGTGTTATCGTGTCGTGACATATTTTGCCACCCCTACATGACAATTAAACTAATTAGGTCATCATCATCATCAAGACCTTATATTGATTTGGGGTCAATCACATGAATCTTGTTCCTTCATGTAAGTAAACTAATTAGGTCACATTAAACTAATTAGGTAACTGCCCTAATTAGCTAACAGTTGAGTTGCCACTATCTAACCTGGAGATCCTGGGTTTGAGGCGTGGAAACAACCTCTTGCAAAATGGAGTATATCTACATGTGTCTACGCTATGTGTGTGTTTGTAGAAAAGAGGAGAGAAACTGTACTGCTCTATTTTAAGGTTGTTGGTAAAGAGGGAAGAGAGATGGACGATTTTGTTTGGATTGATCCAACCTCGTGCTACTTCAATTAAATTCTAGTGCATGCTTTGAAGAGTTGATAAAAAATGTGTTTTGTGAAAATTTTCTTGTTTTGCTGTAATTCAATACTACTTTTCCTTGTTGATTTGATCTTTAGTTCATGTTTAGAGATTGGCGTTTAAAGGAAAAAATATAAGGAAAACTTCGTCGGTCTATATAAGTAAAATCCATATTATCTGATAACTCTAATATGTTTAATTGGCTTTTATTTATTATTGTAAAAGAGTAATTTTTTTTATTTACTATTTATTCTTTTTGCATGTACTACGATCTAGAGTATTTGGGACCAACAAAATCAAACCTTTCCTTTCACAAAGAGCTAACGGTTGATTCTTAATCAGTTTGAAAACCAATCAAGATTGATGTAGTTAGTAAAATGAAATTAAGGCGAGTGTTGGTGCAAGAAACGGGGTGCCCTTCTTGATGAGTTGGCTCGGTCCAATCTCCGCAAATTGTTGTATGAAGGAATCAATATCTTGACATAAGTCAAGAGGCAGACCTTGTGCCACCCAATCCATGCCCAACCATGTCAATTCTATTCTGTTCTAGTAAAGAGTAGATTCTACTTTGGATCTTATTCTCGATGTACAAATTCTATCCATTTGAATGTTGGATACTTTTTTTCATATAATTGAAGAAAATAAAAAGATGCCCAAAATAATAAATTTCAAGACTTATAAGATATGTTGGAACATAACATGATATCATACCCAAAACGACTGGGGCCACCTATTTTCTCCAACCCTCCAATGTGGAGTGACTAATTTGGCTCAATAAAACTTATGTTTAATATAAAATAAGAAGGGTATTTAATTTGATCTCAAATGAATTTAATCTTGAAGTTGGATTATAGATAGCTTTTGGGCATGAATCACAGTATTCAATCCAAGCTAAGGTGGGTCATTCAGAAGGGGATCTTAAATGATCCAGCGGTTGTGATTGAATATCCATATGCATATAAATTTGGGTTGAGTCAGTTTAGATCTATAGATAATAATACTTTTTCAGATTATCTCAGCACCAGACCGACCTTAGCTCAGTTGGCAGAGCGGAGGACTGTAGTTGGCAAGCTTTAACAGCAATCCTTAGGTCGCTGGTTCGAATCCGGCAGGTCGGAATAATTGGGTTTTGTTTTGTTTTTTGTTTTCCTTAAAAGAAGTAGCCCCCAAACCATCAAGTTTTAGATTGAAGCCATTGCAAGGTTTGGATCGAAATTCAGACCCATTTCAGATCAAAGTCTTTATGGAAACATTCTACAGCGGAAGTGATTTAAGGGGGCAGCTCCAGTGCACGAAGTTCCGTCTTATGTAGAGTTCGGAAAATGGGTAAACCACAAGGGCTTATAGTAGGCAGCCTTACCTTACATTTTGCAAGAAGCTGATACATTCGTCACTTACCAGCACCATACATTCATAACTTACCAGGTAAACGGTTTATATAATTAGAAAGAGCAGGCCCCACTCCCTGTAAAAGATGCAAGAGAAGCTCTCTTTCTATCATTTGCCTTCTCCGTATCAGTTTTATAAAGTCTACCCAAGATCTCTCTTTCTTCTTGGTGGAAGAAGCCATGGATATATATATATATATATATATATATATATATATATATATATAACCCTTAACTCCGCCAATGCCGGTCCCAAGCCCTGATAAAAAAGGAGGAGGGTCTTGCGTCAGGTGCCAGCCGACAAGGAGGAAGTTGAAGATGATTCTATTATTTCTTTCTTACATATGAATATGCATTTGTATATTAGTTTGTGAGGAAGAAATGAGAATCATCTCCAGCTTCTTAAAAGATGGCAACCCTTGTATCAGGTAGCCGACAACGGGGAAGTTGAAGATGATTCTATTATTTCTTTCTTACAAATAAATATGCATTTGTATATTAGTTTGTGAGGAAGAAATGAAAATCATCTTCAGCTTCTTAAAATATGGCCACCCTTACGTCAGGTAGCCAGCCGGCAAGGGTGAAGCTGAAGATTATTTTAATGATTTTAATGAAAATCATCTTCAGCTTTTAAAACTATGGCAACCCCAACATGACATGAATCGAAATCTGAAATTCGCTCAAGCTAGGGCGTTCCCCATAAGCGACGCGCTGCATCGGATCCCGGATGCAGTGAAAAATAGGCAAGGGTTGCTAGGGCGTTCTCCCAGAAGCGACACGCTACATCGGATCCCGGGTGTAGTGAAAAATGGGCAAGGGCTGCTAGAGCGTCCCCTCGGAAGCGACGCGCTATATCAGAACCCAGGTGCAGTGAAAAGTGGACATGGGTTCATACCATGGAGGTCGAGAAAGGCGATAGTAAATAGGGAATCTCCAAATCATAAGATTCGCATCGCCACATGGAATATAGGGACATTGACAGGTAAGAGTTTGGAGTTAGTAGACACGATAAAACGTAGGAGAGTCAACATCACTTGTATCCAAGAAACCAAGTGGAAAGGGGCTAAAGCTAGAGAAATAGATGGGTATAAATTATGGTACGTAGGAAAGGAAAATAATAGAAATGGCGTAGGAATAATAGTGGATAAGGAATTAAAGGATAAAGTTGTGGACGTTAAAAAAATCAGTGATAGAATTATAATAATAAAAATGATTCTAGGAGAGCAGATTATAAATATTATAAGTGCATATGCACCACAAGTAGGGCTACAAGATATAATTAAGAGACAGTTTTGGGAAGATATGGAGGGAGTCATACAAGAAATTCCCAATACTGAGGGAATATTTATAAGAGCAGACTTAAATGGCCATGTAGGAAAAGATAAGGAAGGATATGATAGAATACACGGAGGGTATGGTATAGGTGAACGAAACGAGATGGGGGAGAATATCCTCGATTTTGCTTTGTCATATAACCTATCCATTGCAAATACACTCTTTAAGAAGAGGGATGAACACTTAATAACCTTTAAAAGTGGACTTCATAAAAGCCAAATAGACTTTTTTCTACTTAGGAATAATGAACGATCTATATGTAAGGATTGTAAGGTGATACCGGTGAGAGTTTTACCTCACTACATAGGTTTTTGGTTATCGATATTCATATCAAAAGATCGAGTAAAAGAACTGAACTTAATACGCATCCAAAAACTAAGTGGTGGAACTTAAAAGGAGAGAAAATAACCTCATTCAAAAATAAGTTGATGGTAGAAGGAAATTGGAATTATGAAGCAGTAACTACCTTGGGGACTAATATGGCTGAGTCCATTAAGAAAGTGGCAAAAGATGTCTTAGGAGTATCTAAAGGTAAAAGTCTATTAGCAAAGGAAACATGGTGGTGAAATGAAACAAAGGCAAAAAGCTATTAAAGAAAAACGAATGCATTTTAAAGTATGGCAGAAGATTAGAAATAATGAAAACTATGAACAATATAAGAATGCTAAAAACGTTGCTAAGAGAATAGTAAGTAAGGCTAAACTTAAAGCATATGATGAGCTCTATAATAGACTAGGAACAAGAGAAGGTGAGAAAGATGTGTTTAAACTTGTAAAGGTAAGAGAACAGAAGAGTAAGGACTTAGAGCATGTTAGGTGCATTAGAAGCGATGATCAAAGGGTATTAGTCAAAGACGTTGAGATCAAACAAAGGTGGGAAATATACTTCCAAAAATTGTTAAATGACAATGGCCCTGAGAATATAGGGATTGAAAATACTATAAATCTAAATAACACTGGATATTATAGATATGAACGTAGGATTAGAATGCTTGAAGTAAAAGAGGCCTTGAGAAAGATGAAATTAGGAAAGGCCATGGGGCCTGATGGTATACCAATAGAGGTTTGGAAGCATATGGGAGATATTGGGGTAGTTTGGTTGACCAAGTTGTTTAACAAGATTATAAAATCAAAGAAAATGCTTGATGAGTGGAGAAAAAGCTCTATTGTACCAATCTATAAGAATAAAGGAGACATTCAGAGCTGCACTAATTATCGAGGGATCAAACTTATGAGCCACACCATGAAACTTTTTAAAAGAGTCATTGAGAAGAGGCTACGACATGAAACAAGTGTATCGGAGAATCAGTTTGGTTTCATGTCTGGGAGGTCTACCATGGAAGCTATTTTCTTACTAAGACAATTAGTAGAGAAATATAGGGAGAGGAGAAAAGACCTACACATGGTCTTTATTGACTTAGAGAAGGCTTATGATAGAGTCCCTAGAGAGTTAATATGGAGGGTGTTAGGTGTTAAAGGGGTTTCTCAGGGGTATATAGACATAATTAAAGATATGTATGAGGGAGCAGTAACAAATGTTAAGACCACTAGTGGCGTGACTGGTGATTTTCCTGTCATTGTCGGATTGCACCAAGGATCGGCATTGAGTCCATACCTTTTCACATTAGTTATGGATGAGTTAACAAAACATCTGCATGAGGAGATTCCCTGGTGCATGCTATTTGTAGACGATATAGTCCTACTTGATGAGACAAGGGAGGGTGTCAACATAAAGCTAGAGCTATGGAGAGAAGCATTAGAATCGAAAGAATTTAAAATTAGCCGAACTAAGACAAAATATATGGAATGTAATTTTAGCAAGGAGAGTAGGAGTGGAGCACCAGTCAAGATTGATAACCAAGAGGTCCCCATGAGAGACCACTTAGATACTTAGGATCATTGATCCATGAGAGTGGAGAGATTGAGAGGGAGGTTACCCAGAGAATCCAAGCGGGTTGGAACAAATGGAGATGTGCATCGGGGGTTTTATGTGATCGGCGGGTGCCACTCAAACTAAAGGGAAAATTCTATAGAATGGCTATAAGGCCGGCCATGCTCTATGGATCAGAGTGTTGGGCAGTTAAGGAACATCATACTCATAGGTGAGTGTTGCGTAAATGAGGATGTTGAGATGGATGAGTGGTAAGACAAGAAAGGATAGAATTAGAAATGAAAATATTAGAAGAAATTTAGGGATAGCACCAATAGGTAACAAGATGAGGGAGATTAGACTTAGATGGTTTGGACATGTTCAAAGGAGGCCAACAACGGCACCAGTTAGAAGGAGTGAGGCAATGCAAGTTGAAGGTTCTAAAAGGGCAAGGGGAAGGCCCAAAAGAACGTGGATAGAAGTGGTGAGGAAAGATTTAAAAACTTTGGGACTAAATGAAGCCATGGTATTTAATAGAGTGGAATGGAGGAATAAGATTCATGTGGCCGACCCCTAATTGGGATAAGGTCTTGATGATGATGATGATGATATATAACCCTTGATAATGGAATCCGTAGGCAAACAACAAGGCATGGTCAGGGGCCAGGTGGGGAGAGGGGGAAGGAGAGGGGCTGATTAAGTGATTGGAATATGCCTTGCATATTATAGCGAGGATAGGAATTAGCATCAAACTTGAGAGTTGATTGTAATTTGCTGGTATTACTCACTTATGGTTCATTCTTTAGTTGGAGATGGGGCGATAGGATCATCATCTTGTAGATAGGATAGGAAATAGCACCCAACTGCTAGTATAACTCCATTATCATCTTCTAACTTCAGTACCTAAGTGCTTCTTCTCGCTCAAAACATTCATATTAATCATGTTTATATGCTTTCCCTCTTAATTAATTGACTGTTCTTTTGTGGCGTCAGGAAGAGAGCGCTCTAGGAACTTAGACAGTGCGTTATGGCTTGTGAGGGGGATGTATTTGGCCTTTCAGGACCCACACACTAGGTCTACTTAGAAATCAGATGATAAGCAACTTACCGAGTTTTTACTGTGGATAATAACTATCAAGTTACTCCGGAACATCTTTTGTCTCCTAGACTGGAGTGAGTAGCCTTTATTTCTTATTTGATGAATGGGAACTCATAGCTTGCATGTGAAAATGCGGTCAAACGACCACCTATTATGGAGCCCTCTTTCGAGAGATCACTCTGATTGCCAATCCCATGGGAATGTATTCCGAGGCCACTAAAGAGTCTTCGAATAAATATCACCATTACAGTCAACAATGAAACCAAGAAGAGGGACTTCTCTTTGTCCATTTGCCATGAGAAGCGATCCACTTTTGCTTTTTCGAGGTGAAGGTTCTTAACAAGGAATAAAGATTGGAATTGAACTAAAAGAGAGACAGATAAGAAGGCATCTACAGAAAGAGAAATAAGAAGGATTGACATGAACGTCTTAACCGTCCATTTAGCTCTAGTTACCACATGGTTTGGATGGCCAAAAGTAGGAGCAAGGCACTGCTTCTATGTGATGAAAATGCTACTCACATTCCGATTCCTTTGCACATGTAGGATCAATTCCCAAATGTACCATCCGTTGAATGATGATCACCTTGTCTTTTAAAGCTTGAAATGGATGCCTATTCACAATTCGAAACAACTTCAAATGATAAGAGTAGACCTTTTCATGACTAAGAAACAACATCAAAAGATAATGGTAGACCTTTTCATGACTAAGAAACAACATCAAAAGATATGGGTAGACCTTTTCATGACCAAGATTTTGGGCGGCCGCGTACCTAAAGATAAATCTAGAAGATAAATGGTTTCGATTGATTAACGGAATATGGACCCATCCATACTTATAGCTGTTTTTACCATGTTGCTTTATCGCATAAAGGAGGGGAGCCTAGGCTAAACAGTAGAGTTGTCATCGTGTGGCCTTGAAGTCATTGGTTCAAGGCGTGAAAACAGTCTCTTGCAAAATGCAAGGTAAGACTGCAAACTATTGACCCTTGTAGTCAAGCCCTTCCTTGGACCCAGCATATACAGGAGCTTTGTGCACCGGAACTGCTTTACTACATTAAAACCTCAATAAATAAGTTGCTTTAGGACAAATCTTTTATAAAATAATATGACATTAACACGAAACTGCACTTTTCATGCATGCAAAATGTCCATAACTTTTAAACAGTGCTGGTAAGAAAGCCAATATTTCATGTTGTCTGTGACCAACTGCACTGCATTTGTTGGCTACCTATTTTTCAAGTTAATTACAGTGCTCAACGAAAATAAGAAAATATGGATGCGTCGTACGCTGTCTCCCAGCGAGTATCATGCTGCGTCTTCACATCATTTCCACCTCTAAAGCGTTGTCAATGTAAATCTAGCAAGAGATAATCACACATAATACTTGGAGATTTATCAAAATCTTTTCATATCAACCATTAAAAAAACAAACCTTTCCAAGATAATTAATTTATCGAGTATTAAGTGACGGAAGTTTTGCTGTATGTGTTCAGGAATCCATGCAATGTCCTCGCACGACAGCATTGTATGTCAGCAGAATGATATCACAATATTCTCGCAGAAGAGAATCGTGCAACTCATGAAGATGAAAAGAGAGATGCGAGTAAAAAAATGTTGTTCCAGAATAAAAAAAATGTTGTGAGTTAAAAAGAAGAGGAAAGGAAAGAGAGATGAAAAGAGGAGAAGCTTTGGGTCATCAACTGTTTAAAATTCTTAAATTTAGCTATTCGGATAGCGTTAAAATCTGCTATATATTGAGAGAGGTGCTATTATGATGTGCATCACTGCCATGAATTGAGAGAGAGAGTGAAGGGTAGCCGAAGGAACCTGGAGTGATTTATCTAGTTAGGACGAACTTCAGAAAACTTGTTATGATTTGACATATTCTAGTCTATGTGGACATGTTTGAGCTATTTTTCTCCAATTCATGTTTACTCTCCCTCCTAACAGTGTGTTCTTCTGTGGTAGCAGGAAGCGAGCAAACTAGGAACTTAAGGGCAGTGCGTTATGGCTTTTAAAGAAGACGACCCTGGCATGGAAATTACCCATGTTGATTGGTAAGCTGTTCCACTTCAATAGTGGAATTTTTTAATTTAGGAAAGTGATATATTTGCCTCCTATTTTTGATACATTCGCCCTTTTTAAATGGTAAGGACGGCTGTAAATCTTGGCAGGCTCAGATTTATTAAGATCCATTTTGTTCATAATATTATTCTTGAATTAGATGGGCAATGTTCTAAAATTCTCATTCATTGATGATCTTAGCCATTGCTGTTTTTGGTTACAAAATAGATGGTGAAACCTTTGACGGTTCATTTTGCAATTCAAGAAAACAGTAACTAGGATCATCCAATGAATGAAAATTTTGTAATATGAAACATCTAAGTGAAGTGCAACAATTGTGAATGATTCAGATCTTCATAATTCTGGGTCCACCTAAAATTATAGCCATCCATATCATTAGTAAGGGCTAATGAAAATAGGGGCAATTATATCATTTCTCTTTCAATTAATGTTAGATAAAATAATTATTGCATTAAGCATATACAGAATATCTGCTAACTTGGCTAATGCACTAAATCAATAATTTTACTTATTAGACTTTTTTATGAGAGTTTGAAATAACCTTATGGTAATATATTCTTTAGATTTCCTTAAGGGTCTTTGCAAATTTTTTTAAGGGTCTTTGTATTTTTTTGAAAATTAGTTATTTTATTGAAAATCTGCGTTTAAGACAATCGTGTTTTCCATAGCTAAAGAATCTGCATCACTGTTTTCCATAGCTGAAGAATCTGCATAATCGTTGTCTGATCTAGGGACATAGATTACCAAGAATAAGCGAAGAGAGAAAACATCAAGGATCTCATTCAAGATGTTAGCAAAGGGCAAGCCGCCAACCAATTACAACCTTCGAATCACCTTCAATAATAAACCTTGAAATTTATCAGCTATCAAAACTCCTATTGTAGCTGCACAGATTTCAGCTTCACAGCGTCCTTGCAACCAATAGAGGTGGCATATTCAGCAATTATCTTCCCATTGTGATCACGGATAACACCTTCAATCCTAGAAGGAGCAGATGAAACCCTACCCTACCCGTCAAAATTCGGTTTAATATCCCCCATGAGAAGGCCCTTCACGTTTGATCCGAAATTATCTAACCGAAGGATTTCCATGAATAAATGATTTCTGATTGCGAATATCCATTGAAATCTGAATTTAGAGCCGCCCATGAAGCTACTATTCTCTTTACTCTATTAGCAACTACATCAATTGATGAGGAGCTACCCTGGAAAATCCTCTTATTGTGAGGTACCTTGTATAAATTAACTTTTTCTATTTTCAGGATCTCTTTGAGAGAGAGAGAGAGAGATTTGTTTATCAATTATTAGAGAAAAGTTTTTTTCAGACTAGTAGGCCTAAAAGTGAGGCTCTCTATCAGCTTGCCACGTGTCAAATTGAACCTCTAAGTCTTGTTAATTTTCTTTGAGTAGTGGTTACATTCACTAAGCATTTACTAGGGTTAAATAGGACACGCAATTTCTTGAAAAAAGCCTCACTTCAAGGCCTGGTTAAATAATATATTACTTCCCTAATTAGAAACACCCTACTAGTATGGTTTAAAGACTTAAAAACCAGAGTTGACTTAAAAGTCAAGCAAGTTGAACCAATTGACACTCGTTGGTGATTCGAAAATACCTGAGGGAAATTTAAAATAAAATTTTACCACTTTAGAGTTATACTTATGATTTTCAACATACACATTCACACAAGCTACATGTGAATTGGTTAAACTATAATTTTGTTGTTTTAGAGGTCTTATGTTCAAGCTTTAGTCCAAACAAATTTGTTTTATTATGCAGCTAGTGGACTTGATAATGACTTGATTTACTGCCCAGTCAAGTAACTGGACCAAGTTTACTAACAAGTTGAGTAACTTGATCAAGTTTTTCGGGTGGATTCATAAGTTTTTAGAATGCCT
Organism: Warburgia ugandensis; assembly: GCA_035236585.1. Lineage (NCBI taxonomy): Eukaryota > Viridiplantae > Streptophyta > Magnoliopsida > Canellales > Canellaceae > Warburgia > Warburgia ugandensis. The sequence goes on from CP141134.1 coordinate 72,565,203, forward strand.
GCTTATATCTTGGGAGTTGAGGAGCAAAAGGAAGAATTTTCCCAAGGAGGGGCTCGCATTTGATTAGCTGGTTGGTGAACAATAGCTCAGCCATGTGATGATTAGAAACTGGTTTGAGAGGATACAGCGATGGGAACAATCATATTATAAACGAAAAAAAAAAAAAAAAAAAAAACTTACAAAAACAAGTAAAGCATATATTCCTATATGTTAATTTTGTTAAGCATTTTTAGAAATAATAGTTCTCTTTTTCGGGTAGATAAGGAAGAATTAGAATGAAAACTCTTGCACACTCTCTCAGATTTATCCATTTGCCATTGCTGAATATTGGAGGGTGCTCTTCTCGCTGAACCACTGGGCTATATAGGTGGCTTCTTGGCTAATAGCCCAGTGGCCAGAAGGGCAATATCTTAGTGGACCCCCATGTTACATGCCATGTGTATCTCGAATAAGATCTTCTATCCATGTTGGCCAGGAAAAATCATGTGCACCAGAGCTCAGTTCTTGCAAGCTTAGTCCAGGGTGTGTATGTTATGGAGCGTGATCGCCAGAAAAGGTGCGGACAAACTCGTGCGTCTCGATGGTGGGAAAGGTTCAATTTTCGACTAAAGGAACCGCTTTACGACAAGGATGATTCCTCCATCTTTGGTGCAATTTACGAGTTCAAACCTCCACCTCTGCTCCAATACCAATCAGATTCACCACCTCCAAGATTTGTTATTGCCTTCCGTGGCACAATCCTTCAGCGAGGTAGCTATTGCCAGGATCTTAAACATAACCTCCTAATCATCCTGGACCGTTTTCGGCCGATCTCGCTATCCCGTCTCAGAACTGCAATGGGGGCAGTCAATAACATGGTTGCAAACTCAGCTGTTGGACATTCCAATATATGGTTAGCTGGTCATTCTCTGGGGTCAGCCATTGCAATGCACGTCGGAAAGAATATGGCTAGAAGTGGTATTTTTCTCAAATCCTTTTGCTTCAATCCACCATATGATTCGCTTCGGCCATTAGAAATACTACTTGGAGATGAGAACTTCAAAGACTTGATCCGAACTGCAAGAAGCTTCATCAAAGCTGCACTAACTGTTACTGTGAAAAGTATTTTCCGGAGCTATTCGTCGGAGGATTCGTTCAGGCTATTGTCCCCTTGGGTTCCATATTTATTCGTGAATCCAGCCGATCCTATTTGCAAAGGGTATCTTGGCTATTTTGAGCACAGGAAACATATGGAGCAGATTGGAGCGGGAAGCATCGGGAAGATAGCTACGCAGAACGCTAATATGGATCTGGTCTGGAGCATATTTGGAGATAAATCCGAACGATTGCACCTTATTCCATCTGCAGATGTCATCGTCAATATGTCACGGGACCCTAAACAAGATTTTATACGAGCTCATGGCCTCAAGCAATGGTGGCAGGCCGACTTACATCTGCAGCACCGGCAATATCGTCATAAGTGATGGCCTATGACGATCAAATCCCTCTATCACCTAGTGAGATTTGGGTTAATAAAAGCTGACCGGAATAGCTAGAAGAGCACTTGTTCTGGGAGGCTAGGTGTTTAGTTTGTTACATGTTCCGAACTTTTGATCGGGTGTGCTTAGTGGCTAAGGTTTGAAACAGGGGTTCAGTCATTTATCGACATATTTAATTTGGTGATCTACAGAAATCCAAACCAAGTTCAACGCATCTGGACATTTTACTGATTTGCCTGCGTAATTCTGCATTTAAGTGGGTCGGACTTTACCCGTTGTGAGTATATATAGTAAGGCACGTCGTTATCAATGTAAATCTCATTTTGCTTATAAAACGTCAATCTTCCTTATAGTTATTGGATGGCTCTCTTTGAGCTCTAATAATCTAATAATTAGTAGAGGTCTCGTTGTCAGATAATTTAGATTCTAAAATTTCAATGTTTGAACTCCGAATTAAACTCAATATTTTTATTGATCGTGAAAATAGTATAAAATTTTGAGATATTGCATTATTATTTTCAAAGTACAAAAAACTCGTTAGATATTGTTTTCATGTAAGTTTGAATTAGCTTGTTTGAGCTATGAGCAATGAGTCATGATGGTGCATTTGTGCATGTGTTATCTTGCTATATGTGGAGATTTTGAAACTGATGCCAGGCTTAAGGGTAGTTTGTAAAACTATATATTTATTATATGTTTTTAAATAATTTTTGAAAAAAGAATAAACTTTTTCAAGGATATCCTGAAAATTTTTAAAAGAATGTAACCACGGAGAAGATTTTCATGTTCAGCAATGTGCCTACATCCAATAAAGAGCTGCAGTCACTATAAAATCATCAATTGAGAAAAAAGAAAGAATTTTTCTTACCCAACGTGACCAATCACTATAAAATCATCAATTGAGGAAAAAGAAAGAGTTTTTCTTACCCAACGTAAATAGATTTTTTTTTCTTTTTTTTAAATGCTAAAAACACAAACCCATAAACACCTTAACCCGTGACCTATTAGGTGCCATGGAAGAGCCTTTCATACACCACTGCATTACAAGACATTTACACATATGGCCTAGCATAACTCACCCAGTTGTAATTTACATTTTCTTACATAACCCTAACTTTATTGGAATGAATACTATATGGTAAATGATGCCCTTAGCAGGGGACTCCATCAAATTATGCACCGACTCGCAAAACTAAAGGTAAGTATCCAGTAACTCTTCTATTAAACTTGCAAGAATACGTGACATCTAGCACAACAACTAGGATAAAATAGATGACCCTATACAAAACTCTTTCAATCTATGTTGCTCTAATAGGATTTTCTTGATATTGTATCCCATCTATGATTCCGATTACCATTTTAATGTAAATTTTCATAGCACTACCTAGAATTTGGGGCAAAATCACAATTAGGGACCTCATTTTATAAAAGTATCACATATCCTGATATTTAGTTAAGTCTACCTCCGCAAGGCTTTTTCTAACCATCTATTAATATCACTTATGTAATCACTTCACATGCTATTTATGTGTATTTTTAAAAGGGTAAAATATTCATAATCTAGCAGGCTAAGTAGGGTAGACCAAATAAGATGAATGGATTAGATCATGAAAAGGGCCCAGTTAGGTATGCATCCCTTTTTTATGTTTTAATCATAGTTATTTAAACTTTCAACTAGAAAAAACTAGTGGGTAGAAGTATCTAATGGGCATGAATCTTCACAAGCTACTTAAAATAGTAGTATCTACCAAGGTGACAACCTACATTAAGGTTTTCAATCACAACAATTAAATTTTCAACCAGGAAACTAGTCGATAGAAGCAATTGATAGGCATGAATTTTCACGAGTAATCTAAATAGGATAGGCCAAACAATAATATATAATGCAAACATGTAAGGCTTTTATTCGTGGCTCATTTCTGTTGTAAAATGGATAGCGTAAAATAAAGCTGAATGGTCATTATTTTTTGGTCTTTAATCATAGGGTAAAAGCATCCAGAATAAGAAATTTAATGTCTAATCTATCTTAGCTATTGTAAACATGGTGAATGGTTTAGATCTGCATAGCAAAATTTCACCATGCATGAAAAATAGGGTGTGGACTTCTTATGCTCAAAAGTGTATGCACTGATGATGACTCTTTTATTTACTACTAAGATCGTAAAATTAAAATTGACATTAAGGTGATTTGATGCTTCAAACCTTGAAGCATTATCTATGTATTTTCTCTATTTATTTTTCTTTTCTTTTTTTCTACCTTAGGCTCTAGAACATCGGGTGGGTTATTGTATCTTTTAGGTTTAGGTGCACGAAGGCACTGATTGTGAACTGCAGGAGTTTGCTGCTAGTGAGAGTTGAAAAGAAACTATTATTCTGGACAAAGAGCTATATATACTTAATTTGGAATAAAGTTGCGGCTTGTACAACCCTAGCCTTCCAATTTGTTATCCCTCTAACACAAAATCCTAGCTTTGTGATTGCTTCTAGTGGTTTCATTAATTAGCTACTAAAGGAAATACTTATATGTCGAAAGCCATCTAGCATAGTTATCACACAAATAATATTGCACCTCTCATTGTTTCACTTGGTAGGAGGTTTGACCAAGCAAAGAATTATAAAGCAAAATACCAATAAGTTATTATCCTAATTTTTAAATATATTTAAAATCTCCCCAACAAAGAAAAAATAGCACCAGTTGTATGCGATGTTGGTACTTTGCTTCGTAACTCTTTATTGTAAAAAACATAAATAAATAAATAAAGAGAGAGAAAAACGGTCATAACTCTTTGTCGTAAAAATACATTAAAAAAGAAGAAGAAAAAAAATAGTCGTCTCTGTAAAACGACCCATTTTATGAACCACTTTAGATGGGATCATTATTTGAAGGAAGATTTTTCAGGCTAAAGTGGACAGTATCCTATTATTAGTCCAACGTTGTTGACCTAACTTAATAGCATTATCTTAACCCTTACATTTATTAGAAGATCAGCCAATTGTTGCCCTCTAAGAGCTAATTATGAAGACGACATCGTTAAGTACACGAGGATCACTCTGTGATGGACCCACCCAATAAACCGTTGCAATTGTACCACGAATCATTGCACTTGTAAGGATGCAGCCATTAAATAGCATATTTCTTGAATCAATTATACTGTGGATGCCAATATAAAATGTTAGCAGGTTAAGTACACGGGTTTAAGACATGGAATCAACTTCTTACAAAATGCAAGGTAAGGTTGTCTACTATAAGCCCTTGTGGTCTGCCCTTTCCCCAAACTCTGTATAGGCAGGAGCTTTGTGTACCAGGACTGCCCTTTTTTAACAGGTTAAAGTACAAGTAAGGCCAATCTCAAGTCATCAAAAAACAAAAGAAAAGGTGCAAGGCCAAGTAATTGAAGTCCACTGCTTCTAAGCTAGGGCATGCTAGGGATGTGTCGAACAATAAAATTGGAAGCCATCTAATTCTACTAGGACTTTGCCTTTTATCCTCAAACGGATGGTAGAAAAGGAAAATATTAACCAAATAAACCACCCCAGAAAATAACTTCTTTTTGTTTGCTTGTAGACAGCTTATAATGACTAAACGGTTATAACTTATGGATTATCACTCATCCATTGCTTGATCGCAATGGAAGAACCATAGCTAAAGGGTAAGGGCTACTCGAATTTGTGAACAAGCGCATTTCAGGGGCGATGTAGAGTTGTGTGCGACCAACTACAACATATATTGAACAAGGCGTTAGTGGTGCTTAAGATGAGATAATTTGACTGGAATGAGATGAAATGCCATATCATTGTTAGTAATACTTCAGTTAGGATAAGGTGAGGTAATATCTTCTTGTCTCATTGTTAGAGGTGCTTTTGAGATTGGATGAGATGAAAATCACCTCATCTCAACTTATTGTTAGGGGTGCTTGAGATTAGATGAGAAATTCTGACCAAATCTCAGATCACTATTATCTGTTTGTGTGTCATTTCTATCTCAATCCATCTCATCTCATTGGTTGTGTTAAAAGAACCATCTCAAAATTTAGCCTCAACCATGTATTTACTTAATTGAGATGGAAAAGCGTCTCCTCCGACACATCTCAACCCAACTTAAGTGATGTTTTCAGTCATCTTCATTTCAAGTTAAATTTTAGTGTTGGAGAAAACACCAATCGATACGATTTCTCTAGTCCTCCCTTTCCAAAGGAAGAAGGTGAAATTTTCCTTCATCTTAAGCAGCTCAAATCATCCCACGCATCACCAACACCATGATAAGGTAGTCACCATACTACAATGGCAAGGGCTGCGTATAGCAAAAAGAAGCGTGAATACTATAACAGCGTAAGTCAACTTTTCTCATTTCAACTTGGACGTGCGGTCGGACAAAAGGTACCGCAACCAGCCGCCTTAACAAAAAATAAAATAGAGCATGCAGCCTTCTACGCCCTTTCCAAACCTCCCTCCAAAAAACTTTTTCCGTGGGCTTCTGCATAGCCTAAATTTCCAGATTTCCTTCTCTTTTTCTCACTTTCTTCCCTGATCCAGATCCGGAACAAGGAAGTTTTGCAGGTACTTTTCTCCTCCTTTTTGCTTCTTATTTCTCTGTTCTTCGTATTCCGGAGCGTGGTTTTTGTCTAATTCTGAGACCATAAATTGGCTCTGCGAATTCTTATTTTATTTATTTTCATGTTATTGTGCCTTTTTTATCTGTACAAGTATCTGCATTTAGTATACAGAAGTCGGCGGAGAAGATGTCCAATTTGTCTTATTAAATTCGTTGTTTTTCAGTATCTGGTTTTTGTTTCTGCTGCTTGGCAAAAAGAAAAATGCAGATGGTGGAACCGTACTTAATTGTTTTGTTCGATTGTATTTGAGTTTTGGAGTTTGGTTTAGGTTTTAGGGAATGTTGGAGATTATTTATCAAATTGAGTAAATTTTAGGAAAATCAGTTGGAAACCCTTGGATCGGGCAACGGATGCTTGGTTCATTGTTTTTGGGATGGATATGTCGCTTCTTTTCCTTTTTCTGTTCTTTTATTTTCTTTTAAGCTTCACTAATTCTGCTATGTAAAGTTGGAATCATAAATGCTCGTGCAAGAAAATGCCTACGCCATGATTAATTTGGTCATAATGTGGTTTTTCTTTGGGTTATTCGTCCCTTTCTTATATTTGGGTGATTCTGTGTCAGATGGATTTTTCTTGAAATGCCGATGCGCCTTGTCACTATTTCGTTTTTCTTTTCTTTTCTTTTTTTCTTTTCTGGTACCATGTGCTGGAACTATTATCGAACTTGAGCTTTAATCCACCAGAAGAAATCAGTGACGGAATTCAGTTGATTGCTTATTGGCTCTTGGCTGGGAAATTACATGGTGGTGGTGTATCAAGGACTGAGTAGGATGTGTTGGAAAAGGTTCTGTTTTAGTGTTCATAGTGAAAAGGGACCATCCTGGCAATCAGAGTGATCATTTCTTGCACTTGAGCATAACAGAGTGGTTATACTCTGGGTTTAGTGACATTGAAAAGCTTATTCAAATCTAATGTCTTTTGTGGATCTCTTTAGCTTGTACTCTGTTTTTTTAACCCAAGGAGGGAACAGGAGAGAAACTTAACATTCCTGGTGGCTTGGTGATTGTTTGATATAATCTGCTCTCTTATTAGTTTTTTGTGATATTTTACCACATCTCATGGTTCATTTTCTCTTCTAATATTCTTCTTCTATGTGGTATCAGGAACAGAGCAAACTAGGATCTTAAGGGCGGTGCATTACGACTTCTGAGATGGATGTGTTTGCACTTTCAGGACCCACACACCTTGTCCAGGTTGATTGGTAAGGAATTTTCTTGATCTATACTGGAAATGTTATATCAAGCTTCCAAGTTTTTATTTTGAGAAAGTAATTCACATATTACTCCAAACATAAGAAGAGCGTTAGTAGAAGGGGAGCCTTGGCACCATGGTTGAGTTATCGCCGTGTGATCTATAGAAATAGCCTCTTGCAAAAATGCAAGGTAAGGCTGCGTGCTATAGGCTCTTTGTGGTCCAGCCCTTCCCTGAACCCCACATATGCAGGAGCTTCGTGCTCCTGGCTGCCCTTTTATACTTTTATACGAAGCGCATTGGTCTTTGATATCTTTGAAGCATTTGTAATGGTCTTGATAATGGCAAAGTTTATTGAAAGCAAGCAGTTTACAGTTCTACATCTCACGCTCAGTGAGAAGGATTCAAAATTCACAATACACTTTAATGGAAATCAATACTAATATTTTTTAAATACAGTAGTTTATGTTAGGGTAGCTATGCTACATTGTATATAATGAATATCTCAAATAAAATCAAATCTGACAGGGTTACAAGTGTCATGTGCTCAATGAAGTCCTAGAATTCCTCTCTTGGTTTATCATTCTAGGGCAGATATAGTGAGTGCGGGACACCAGCATGGAGCTAGCTTGTCATGTCATATGTTGCCTACATAACATCATCCATGTCCATCAGTTGTTCTCATTCCAATTCTGTGAGGACCTGGGTTTTTCAATACATTTTTTTTTTTTGTTATAAAACTTTTCAAAAGGTGGGGCCCCAATTTTTTAAAAACCAAAACAACAAAAAATAATTTCAATCAAATTTCATTTTTAGAAAATCCCAAGGTCAACCATTGACGCAAAACAAGATTTTTTTTTCCAAGTAAACATGTTTAAAATATATTTACTATTCCAGGAGTCATCCAGTCATCAGTCACATTCTCATAATGGTATAATCAAGCCCAATAACATATATATACATACACAGTCCATGTGAAATCAGAATATACCTCTAAATGAGACTTCTTGATCACTATTCTTCTAACTTCTCATATGTCCTGTCTTTCTTTAATATTTGAGGCATTGCAACAATAACGCAATGCCTCATCAAGCAATACTTGATAGGTATATAGACATTTAATGTATATCAATGAAATAAAATCGAATAATCGTATTGATACAAGAAGTAAAGCAATTTTCTACAAGAATATAATTATTTTAAGCAATATGATAGATGATCAGCCTATATATATATCTTCATCATGTCATTGATTAGTGATCCACTAATCGGATTTGTCAGATTCATCAAAATCAAAGAGATTTAGGCTAATTTGTGATTTCAAGATTTGGACGGTTCAGATTGATTTTTGAGTTTTAGATCGAAGATCAAAAATGTCAATTAAATCTAGGGATGTCCTAAGAATGCCTTTGTTAAATTAATTTGAAATCCGATAAGAAGCAAAGCAGAATTGGAGATTTTGTTTGATTAAGGTTAATCCGTTGATTGGGTTAAGCCTTAAATGATCTGATTCAAATTAGGCAGTTCCTGGATAAGCAAAAGACGGATAAAATAGAACTGGAATAAAATGAGACACAGATGTAAATAAACGGGGGACACTGATGGAATTAACAAAAAAGGACAGAAATGAGATTTATATTAAAGAGAGGGGCAAATTTGGAATTTTAGGGAAAAAAAAATTTGGTTTTAAAAAAAAACCAGACAAAAAACCCGACAAAGGAAGATGGGGAAGAAGGAAAGAGGAAGAAAGGAGGAAAACCCATTTCGGGTTTCCGTCTCCGAGACGTTTGGTGAAGAGAAAACCCCCGTTCCCTGCATCGGATGCGATCTAGTTTTGGTGGGTCATCAACTGGCTGAGGGAGACGAAGCCTCTTGAGAATGGGGCGTCAACTGGTCAGGCCAGTGAAGGACTCCAATGCAAGGGGAGAGAGAGCTAGAGGTGCTGGGTGGAGTGTAGTGCGGGTGAGCATGTCTGGCCAGGCCGGTGAAGACGACGGTCTGGGTCTGACGATGTAGAGAGGTCTGGTCAGAGGGGAAGATGTGTGGTATGGAAAGGAGAGGAGAGGAAAATAGAGGGTGAGCAAGAAAGAAGGAAGAGAGGAGAAGGGGGGGAAAGAGAAGAACTCGAGAAAGAGGGCGTGGTAGGGGGTGTTGCCTGGTTTGTACGGACAGAAGAGAGGCAGGAGAAGAGGGTGATAGGGCTGCTTGTACGGTCTAGGAAAAAGAGTTGAGAAGGGAGAATGGAGGAGAAGAGGAAGGAAGGGGAGACGAGAATAGAGGGAGCCGTGGGAAAGAGAGTAGAGAAGAAGAGGGAGAAGAAGAGAAGAAAGAATAGAGGAGAGGAAGGAGAGAAGAGAAAGGAGGGGGCTTTGTGCGTGAGAGAGAGAAAGTGGAGAAGAGGAAGGTAATATGACGTGAGGGAGTGGGAAAGTAAAGAATGAATAAGGAAGGAAAAAGAAAAGAATAAGTAGGTAATGAGAAGAGGAAGGGAAAGAGAGTAGGATAGGAAGGTAGGTAGGTAGAGATGGTAGAATAAGAAAGAGAGAAGTAAGGAAAGAGGGAGTAAGGTAATGCTAAATTGGGTCCCCTCCTTGGACTTTGGAAACTTTTCCAAACTTGCAAGTTACCCCTTTTTTCATGTTGCTCTTCTAAGAAACTATCCCATCCATCTTTATGGTTGATCTGGCCCATCCAATCTTCTTTAAGATGATCTACACCGTTAACTTTTAAGCATAGCTGTCCATGCGTCTTTTGGTTGATCTGCAAAAGAAAAGACTAAATTAGAATCATCTGAACCGTACATTAGCCATTTAATGAGCTCTAATGATTATCGGCAGTTGATTTTGAAAAATTGAGGTTTAGATGGTCAATTGGAGTTAAATTAAAAATAAAGCTAAATTTTACAAATTTGAACGGTTAGATGATCTAATTGAATGCTAAATTAGGGGTATTTTGATCAAAATTGAACACTTAACATAATCTATAGTGATCCAACCGTTGGATCATCCTCCAAGATCTCTAATTATGATTTGGTTGTTAATTTAGTCCCACCTCATGTTCATCTATTCGTTCTTGTATATATATAACATTTATACCTTAATTTGACAGTCAGATCATCCTCACATCAACCATTTTTCAAGATCTTGATTAGATCAATTTCTAGAATAGTTACACTAATATTCTCCTTAGAACCCTTATTTATTGTCATACGTTATTTCATTGTTCAGGTCGTGAGGCCTGATCACCCTTTGATCAATCAGTTCTAAGTTATTAATTAATATTTTATAATTAAACTAATCTAAAAGTAGTCAAATGTAGGTTTTCAAGCTAAATCTATGTCCGCATCATCAATACAGATGCAACGGATGTTTCCGCTCGTGATTTGGATCTCTGTAACTCCCAAAATCAAGTTTTTTGTAAAAAGACTTCATAAATTAAGATATTAATTTATAGGGGTAGGTACGCGTGCACCGACTTACACGAGCGGTGCGGTTTGCACCAGCTTACACTAGCGCACTGTGTGCCCAGGACACCTAGTGCGTTCCGGACGTCTAGGACAATGCGCAAGAGCGTCCCTATCTGTGCGTCTTGGGTTCACTGTCCATCGGGGACGATGAACCCAAGTCGTCCACCTTGTTTTGGCATGATCTGGGCCCCAGAAGCTCCAATTTTTTATCTGTTTTTGTTGTTCCTACGGATTTTGAGTCCAAAGATTACAATGAACGGCATAAATTTCTTATTTAAGGTGTCTTTAACATGGGTCTAACCATGCTCCATAGTTTTGAATCCATAGGCCATCCAACAGCCATTTTGATCTGATCTAGCCTAGATCTGTGAGGGAAAATTTAGAAAACAAGATAAATAACAAGTTAAAGTATCTAACTTACCTGATTAGAGCCGGAGATGAGAGATCAGAGCTCTCTAATACATGCAACTTCAACTCGTTTTCACAGCGTGCACAGGAGAAAACGAGGGTTCTCCTCTGGTTGTTTGGCATAAGAATGGAAGGTGCAACTTGCATTTAATAGGCTAAGTCCCAATTTTTCTGAATGGAAAGTATATCAATGCCTTCCTCCATTAGAACTCTAATGGAAGTGGGAAAGGGGTGCCATTATCAAAACAACTCCCTTTAATTAATGTTCCTGGCAATTTACCAATTTACCCTTACACTTAAAATGGCCATTTCTTACTCATCCAAACTCCGTTTTCGACGTTCTTTATACCATTCAATTCCTATCGACGTGTACTTTCTAGTTTTAGTGATTTCAGAACCAAATTCTATACCTAAATTAAAAATAATAATTAATTTATCTTATTTTATTACTAATTTAGGGTTTAAAATTGAGGTTATTACAAATTCAAAGTCTCAGGTCATGACTGGTGCTTGCCGACAAGTAATTGGGACAATTTAGATATGATATAACGTTGGTCATGAAGGATGAAATCCTTGCAATGCAGGAGTCTAGCCAGTACAAGTGTATATCACTCCATCTTTAAGTAAGCTCACAAACCTCAGGAGTAGAAGTTAATAATTTATATGCTGATTTGTGCACATCAGAGGACAAAAGTGCCCCTGATACATTATAAAAGTGCAACAAGCAATGCTAATGCAAGCCCCAGCCTTTTAGAGCTTGAACATGGTTATGGATAACAGTGTTATACCGGAGAAGAGAACTATTTTCATTATCCTTCTCAAAATGGAGATTGAGAAAGGACAGATGCTTTCAATTTTCCTACTTTTATCATCTTTCTTATATCAACATCATTGCCCGTAACCATCATTAATTTCCTCCTCGCGTGGTTTGGTTTCATTAAAACAGGTGTAACTGTGGAAGGTATGATTGTTATGATGTTTAAACTTAAAAAGGCATAGTTTTTCCTCATAACATTAGCCTTTTAATATTTTGATACTTGACTGTAAGTTTCACATGATAGCAGAACAGTGGAAGATCCAGCCTCAAAGAGCTGGAGTTCAGCCCACTTCAGTAGCCATGCGTATTTCACATTGGTGTCAAGTAGATCTTTGAACTTTTCCTAAATGTACCTTGATTCATGAGTTAGTTGCAGATAATCCTATATCTACCTGGTGGATCTACTATTGTTACAGGGGATGGCACTGGGTCTTACAGGATCTTGAGGCATATTATTATGGGCTCTTCAAAGTTAAAGAACTTGGGAATGTTACGGGTTCCTTTGGACTGAGCTGCCCTAAGAGAAACAATTTGCCAAGGTCCTGTGTGACGACCCGGGTTTTTCAACACTTCTTAATAAAACTTTTAGAAAGGTGGGGCCCCTAAATTTTGTAAAAACCAAAATAGCAACAAAAAAAATAAAATTCAAACGAATTTCATTTCTAGAAAAACCTGAGGGTGAACCATTGACGCAAAACTCAATTATTATTTTTTCAATTAAACATGTTTAGAATAAATTTACTATTCCAGGACTCATTCAGTCAACAGCCACATTCTCGCAATAATATAAGCAAGTCCAATAAGATAGACATACAAAAACAATACATGTGGAATTAGAAGATACCTCTAAATGAGACATCTCAAATACTATTCTTCTAACTCCCCATCTGTCCTGTCTTTCTTTAATATCTGAGGCATTGCAATAATAACGCAATGCCTTAGCAAGCAATGCTTGGTAGGTACATAGACATTTAATGTAATAACAATAAAACAAAATCAGATAATACTGTTGATATGATAAGTAGATCGATATAATGATTATAAGCAATGCCAATAAAATCTTATAACGTCATATACGATAAAACATGCATATCATGGATTTAAAACATGATATGATCTAATGTAAATGAGCATATAATAATAACAGGGCACCCCAAGGTACGTGGGTCCCACGAGTGTCCCATACACTCGTATAACAGATTATGAGTACTCATATCAAACCTATGAGTGTCATCACACTCAGGCCTCAGGCATGCAATCACATCTCCATGCTCATCATGCAAGCACACAGAATAAGAGTATAGATCGTTATGCCGCAGTGGCAACCCTCTAAGGTCTCAACCACCGCCGCTCCTCGTTGACACCATAACAGGAGACTTAACGTCCGTCCCCATGGAAAGGCTCGGACCTGTAGTGTGGATTATCCATGTTACCAAACCCTTATCGAAAGCCATCTGTGAGCAGGTGTCTATCATATCACAATCACATCATAAATTTCGGAGGGTGAGTGGTCAGCCCTACTCCCTCCGAGCATGACATCTGATGGATGAGAGCACCAATCATAAAACCCAAAGCACAGAAAACACGTATCTCGAAAACTAGAAGCACTCGTGGCTCACAATTCCCAAGGCAAGTCCCTCATCCTAGGGTTAGCCTCTCAAATGACCAACCACTAAGCCTCAACTGTTCTTTCTCATGCAAACCCATCAGTTCAGTGATGCAATAAAGAAAGATAATTTCTAATTATGCATAATTACGTAGTATCAATTTCATGAACTCATCAATCATAAATCCATTCAATACATTTTTTAAATCTAACATTGATCATTTCATAAAACTCGGAGTCTCACAAAACCATAAACTAAATAAATAAGTGCAAATTTAATCACAATCAATCATGATGCTATGATAATGCAAGGTTTTAAAATCAAAACGTAACATTAAATGTCATCACCTTCCTTGATATGAGCTCACCCAACTCAAGCATATAATCCTTTTAGCTTGTATGTTCAGATGTACCTGTCAGTACCACAATACTATTTTGTGTTATTTATTTCATTATAATGGAACTTATGGTGATTCAATCGTTGAATCATCCTTTAGGATCTCTAATTATAATTTGATTCTCAATTTAGTCTCATCTCATGTTCATCTATTTGTTTTTGTGCGTATCTAATGTTTATATCTTAATCCGACAGTCAGATTATCTTCAGATCAATAATTTCTCAAGATCTAATTCAAACCAATAGTCTAGATCAATTTCTAAAGTATTCACACTAATATGCCCCTTGAACCCTTATTTATTGTTATACTTTATCTCATTATTCAAGTCTTGAGGCTTGATCACCCTTTGATTAGTCGATTCTAAGTTATTAATTAATATTTTATAATTTAACTAATTTAAAAGTGGTTAAATATAGGTTTTCATGCTAAATCTAAGTCCACGTCGTCAATACGATCACAACGGATATTTCCCATTATGATTTGGACCTTTATAGCTCTCGAAATCAAGTTTTTAATAAAAATACTTCATAATTTAATATTATTAATTTATACGGGGTCGGTCGGTACGTTTGCACCGGTTTACACCGACGGCCAGGGTTTGCACTGGTTTACACTGGCGGCCAGGGCGTCGATAGGGGAACCGATGTCGGGGAAGACGACTGGAGTTCGGTCGTCGCCAATGACCCCACATGTACCCAAATTTAGTGATTTTTGCACCATTTTTCTCGAAATATCATGTAGTTTTCATTTTTAATACTCCTTTTGATTGATTTTGACAAAAACTAAAGTTTTTTTTTTAAAAATTTTTCTCACGTTCCTAAATTTCTCCTACGTACCGTTCTTAGCTATTTTCGGCATCGTCCATCGTTGAATTTTTCTCAAACTTAAAAGGTTTGTTCTTGGGTTCCTTATGCACTAGATGAACGGTCTGATCTCCGAATTAACTTCATTTTATCAACCTATTTTATGTCAACAGTAAGGCACACAAAGTTGCTGGAAAACTATAAACCCATTCTGTTTTCCAGCATTAACGGATGTTAAATCTCATCTTATACACTGTACATGGAAGGGAAAACAAGGGGTGAGACTTAACTCGGTCAATCGACGGCTGTTGATGCTGCCAAAGCTCTAGTTGCAGGAAAAACGCAACTTGTTGGGGAGAGAGAGAGATCTTGTTGGAGAGGAGGAAGGGGAGTTTTTCCCTTAAACTCTACCAGCGATGATTTCTTCGGCGAAGTTGCCGAATCTGATAGAGTCGTGTATAATGGTGGAAAGGGGTATCGTGATCAAAACAGCACCCTGTATTTCAGGCCCCTCCAAATTACTAAACTGCCCTTCTAACTTCAACGGCTCATAACTTTTCCGTTTGAGCTCTGTTTTCTGCGTTCTTTATACCGTTCAATTTCTCTCGACGTGTATTGTTTAGTTTTTTAGGTTTTCACAACCTAATTCTATGCATAAAATTTTAATTTAATTTATTACTAATTTATTATTTAAAATTTGAGGATATTACATCCTGTAAGAGACAATTATGCTAGCGATCAACCTGACCAGCTCTTGGAGAAACAATTTTCTGATGTCCTGTAAGAAAGAAATAAGTTGGCAAAACCACATTAGCTCCAATGAAAAGATATCATGGTTTCGGAACCAATTGCGAGATTATCACGATATTTTGTGATACACTCAAAATTTCGAATGAGATGAAAATGGAGCTCATTGGCTTTTCCACCAATTTTGAAATTTCAAAAAAATATGAGTAAAATGAAACAATAATGATTTTATGCTGAAATAAATTCCAGGTGACTGGTTGAGTGCTCAACTTTATCAGCATCACTTGGTAAACCATCTTTTCTCTCTGGCTGCTATTGGCCTGTTTAGTGAGGATCAGGATTCTAAATCCTGTACTTGACAGCAGCACTTGGGATACAGACAAAACCATAAAACATTCTTGGAGATAGTTTTATTGGTCCAACTATTCATGCTTCCAAATTGTTATAATGAAATAGCATGTATGTTGGTTATTTGTTATGTTTGACTTTGACCGGTTTAGTAAATCAAACATGGAAATCTCATTGACTAGCTTAACAGTGTTTTAAGGTTCACACAGATATTGGTAAGATGTACTTAATGTTCTGTTGTTGCATTTAGGAATGGGATTGCTCTCTCTTGACTGAAACATGTCCCTTAAATACCAGCTTGATTGGTATGTTGACCTGGGTGGTAAGTGATGAAACCTTGCATAAATAACAGGGTTCAAGCAATGCAGTTACAAATTTATCCATTGTGCAAAATATCAAATCGCATGCTGTTTCTTAAGGGAGCTGAAAGAATTCTTATAGAAACCCAGGATAGAAACGAAAGAGTTGCTTTTCTTTAACTTCAATAGGGCCTAGTTTGTCTATCTCTTTTCCCCCATTTCCCTTTTTCTGTTTAATGCTCTCGCTTGCCTTACACCAGCTCTCTCTCCATTGTTAATAAAAATTCTCAGCCATTCAGATAAAAAGAAAAAATGATTCTTTCTCCTCATACCAAGATGATACATGAAATCATTTCTGAAAGTAAAAATTTATTCCTCTGTTCATTCTCATTAAGCATAGGTGTCCAGGAAGGCAATACCTTAGTGGACCCATGTTACATGCCATGTGTATCTCGAATAAGATCTTCTATCCATGTTGGCCAGGAAAAAACATGGGCACCAGAGCTCAGTTCTTGCAAGCTTAGTCCAGGGTGTGTATGTTATGGAGCGTGCTCGCCAGAAAAAGTGTGAACAAACTCTTGCATCTGGATGGTGGGGAAGGTTCAATTTTCGACTAAAGGAAACGCTATGCGACGATGATGATTCGTCCATCTTTGGTGCAATTTACGAGTTCAAAACTCCGCCTCTGCTCCAATGCCAATCGGATTCACCACATCCAAGATTTGTTATTGCCTTCCGTGGCACAATCCTTCAGCGAGGTAGCTATTGCCAGGATCTTAAACATAACCTCCTAATCATCCTGGACCGTTTTCAGCCGATCTCGCTATCCCGTCTTAGAACCGCAATGGAGGCAGTCAATAACATGGTTTCAAACTCAGCTGTTGGACATTCCAATATATGGTTAGCCGGTCATTCTCTGGGGTCAGCCATTGCAATGCAAGTCGGAAAGAATATGGCTAGAAGTGGTATTTTTCTCAAATCCTTTTGCTTCAATCCACCATATGATTCACTTCGGCCATTAGAAACACTACTTGGAGATGAGAATTTCAAAAACTTGATCCGAACTGCAAGCAGCTTCATCAAAGCTGCGCTAACTGTTACTGTGAAAAGTATTTTCCAGAGCTATTCGTCAGAGGATTCGTTCAGGCGATTGTCCCCTTGGGTTCCTTATTTATTCGTGAATCCGGCCGATCATATTTGCAAAGGGTATCTTGGCTATTTTGAGCACAGGAAGCATATGGAGCAGATTGGAGCGGGACGCATCGGGAAGATAGCTACGCAGAACGCTAATATGGATCTGGTCTGGAGCATATTTGGAGATAAATCCGAACGATTGCACCTTATTCCATCAGCAGATGTCATCGTCAACATGCCACGGGCCCCTAAACAAGATTTTATGCAAGCTCATGGCCTCAAGCAATGGTGGCAGGCCGACTTACATCTGCAGCACCAGCAATATCGTCATAAGTGATGGCCTATGACCTCAAATCCCTCTATAACCTAGTGAGATTTGGGTTAATAAAAGCTCTAGAAGAGCACTTGTTCTGGGAGGCTAGGTGTTTAGTTTGTTACATGTTCCGAACTTTTGATCGGGTGTGCTTAGTGGCTAAGGTAGGTTTAAAACAGGTGTCCAGTCATTTATCGACATATTTAATTTGGTGATCTACAGAAATCCAAACCAAGTTCAACGCATTTGGACATTTTACTGATTTGGCTGCGTAATTCTGCATTTAAGTGGATCCCACTTTACCCGTTTTGAGTATATATAGTAAGGCACATCGTTATCAATGTAAATCTCATTTTTCTCATAAAACGTCAATCTTCCTTATAGTTATTGGATGGCTCTCTTTGAGCTCTAATAATCTAATAATTAGTAGAGGTCTCGTTGTCAGATAATTTAGATTCTAAAATTTCAATGTTTGAACTCCGAATTAAACTCAATATTTTTATTGATCGTGAAAATAGTATAAAATTTTGAGATATTGCATTATTATTTTCAAAGTACAAAAAACTCGTTAGATATTGTTTTCATGTAAGTTTGAATTAGCTTGTTTGAGCTATGAGCAATGAGTCATGATGGTGCATTTGTGCATGTGTTATCTTGCTATATGTGGAGATTTTGAAACTGATGCCAGGCTTAAGGGTAGTTTGTAAAACTATATATTTATTATATGTTTTAAAATAATTTTTGAAAAAAGAATAAACTTTTTCAAGGATATCCTGAAAATTTTTAAAAGAATGTAACCACGGAGAAGATTTTCATGTTCAGCAATGTGCCTACATCCAATAAAGAGCTGCAGTCACTATAAAATCATCAATTGAGAAAAAAGAAAGAATTTTTCTTACCCAACGTGACCAATCACTATAAAATCATCAATTGAGGAAAAAGAAAGAGTTTTTCTTACCCAACGTAAATAGATTTTTTTTTCTTTTTTTTAAATGCTAAAAACACAAACCCATAAACACCTTAACCCGTGACCTATTAGGTGCCATGGAAGAGCCTTTCATACACCACTGCATTACAAGACATTTACACATATGGCCTAGCATAACTCACCCAGTTGTAATTTACATTTTCTTACATAACCCTAACTTTATTGGAATGAATACTATATGGTAAATGATGCCCTTAGCTGGGGACTCCATCAAATTATGCACCGACTCGCAAAACTAAAGGTAAGTATCCAGTAACTCTTCTATTAAACTTGCAAGAATACGTGACATCTAGCACAACAACTAGGATAAAATAGATGACCCTATACAAAACTCTTTCAATCTATGTTGCTCTAATAGGATTTTCTTGATATTGTATCCCATCTATGATTCCGATTACCATTTTAATGTAAATTTTCATAGCACTACCTAGAATTTGGGGCAAAATCACAATTAGGGACCTCATTTTATAAAAGTATCACATATCCTGATATTTAGTTAAGTCTACCTCCGCAAGGCTTTTTCTAACCATCTATTAATATCACTTATGTAATCACTTCACATGCTATTTATGTGTATTTTTAAAAGGGTAAAATATTCATAATCTAGCAGGCTAAGTAGGGTAGACCAAATAAGATGAATGGATTAGATCATGAAAAGGGCCCGCTTAGGTATGCATCCCTTTTTTATGTTTTAATCATAGTTATTTAAACTTTCAACTAGAAAAAACTAGTGGGTAGAAGTATCTAATGGGCATGAATCTTCACAAGCTACTTAAAATAGTACTATCTACCAAGGTGACAACCTACATTAAGGTTTTCAATCACAACAATTAAATTTTCAACCAGGAAACTAGTCGATAGAAGCAATTGATAGGCATGAATTTTCACGAGTAATCTAAATAGGATAGGCCAAACAATAATATATAATGCAAACATGTAAGGCTTTTATTCGTGGCTCATTTCTGTTGTAAAATGGATAGCGTAAAATAAAGCTGAATGGTCATTATTTTTTGGTCTTTAATCATAGGGTAAAAGCATCCAGAATAAGAAATTTAATGTCTAATCTATCTTAGCTATTGTAAACATGGTGAATGGTTTAGATCTGCATAGCAAAATTTCACCATGCATGAAAAATAGGGTGTGGACTTCTTATGCTCAAAAGTGTATGCACTGACGATGACTCTTTTATTTACTACTAAGATCGTAAAATTAAAATTGACATTAAGGTGATTTGATGCTTCAAACCTTGAAGCATTATCTATGTATTTTCTCTATTTATTTTTCTTTTCTTTTTTTCTACCTTAGGCTCTAGAACATCGGGTGGGTTATTGTATCTTTTAGGTTTAGGTGCACGAAGGCACTGATTGTGAACTGCAGGAGTTTGCTGCTAGTGAGAGTTGAAAAGAAACTATTATTCTGGACAAAGAGCTATATATACTTAATTTGGAATAAAGTTGCGGCTTGTACAACCCTAGCCTTCCAATTTGTTATCCCTCTAACACAAAATCCTAGCTTTGTGATTGCTTCTAGTGGTTTCATTAATTAGCTACTAAAGGAAATACTTATATGTCGAAAGCCATCTAGCATAGTTATCACACAAATAATATTGCACCTCTCATTGTTTCACTTGGTAGGAGGTTTGACCAAGCAAAGAATTATAAAGCAAAATACCAATAAGTTATTATCCTAATTTTTAAATATATTTAAAATCTCCCCAACAAAGAAAAAATAGCACCAGTTGTATGCGATGTTGGTACTTTGCTTCGTAACTCTTTATTGTAAAAAACATAAATAAATAAATAAAGAGAGAGAAAAACGGTCATAACTCTTTGTCGTAAAAATACATTAAAAAAGAAGAAGAAAAAATAGTCGTCTCTGTAAAACGACCCATTTTATGAACCACTTTAGATGGGATCATTATTTGAAGGAAGATTTTTCAGGCTAAAGTGGACAGTATCCTATTATTAGTCCAACGTTGTTGACCTAACTTAATAGCATTATCTTAACCCTTACATTTATTAGAAGATCAGCCAATTGTTGCCCTCTAAGAGCTAATTATGAAGATGACATCGTTAAGTACACGAGGATCACTCTGTGATGGACCCACCCAATAAACCGTTGCAATTGTACCACGAATCATTGCACTTGTAAGGATGCGGCCATTAAATAGCATATTTCTTGAATCAATTATACTGTGGATGCCAATATAAAATGTTAGCAGGTTAAAGTACAGCGGTAAAAGTACAAGTAAGGCTGCGTAATATAGGTCATTGTAACTTAGAGGTCACGGGTTTAAGGCATGGAATCAACTTCTTACAAAATGCAAGGTAAGGTTGTCTACTATAGAACCTTGTGGTCTGCCCTTTCCCCAAACTCTGTATAGGCAGGAGCTTTGTGTACCAGGACTGCCCTTTTTTAACAGGTTAAAGTACAAGTAAGGCCAATCTCAAGTCATCAAAAAACAAAAGAAAAGGTGCAAGGCCAAGTAATTGAAGTCCACTGCTTCTAAGCTAGGGCATGCTAGGGATGTGTCGAACAATAAAATTGGAAGCCATCTAATTCTACTAGGACTTTGCCTTTTATCCTCAAACGGATGGTTGAAAAGGAAAATATTAACCAAATAAACCACCCCAGAAAATAACTTCTTTTTGTTTGCTTGTAGACAGCTTATAATGACTAAACGGTTATAACTTATGGATTATCACTCATCCATTGCTTGATCGCAATGGAAGAACCATAGCTAAAGGGTAAGGGCTACTCGAATTTGTGAACAAGCGCATTTCAGGGGCGATGTAGAGTTGTGTGCGACCAACTACAACATATATTGAACAAGGCGTTAGTGGTGCTTAAGATGAGATAATTTGACTGGAATGAGATGAAATGCCATATCATTGTTAGTAATACTTCAGTTAGGATAAGGTGAGGTAATATCTTCTTGTCTCATTGTTAGAGGTGCTTTTGAGATTGGATGAGATGAAAATCACCTCATCTCAACTTATTGTTAGGGGTGCTTGAGATTAGATGAGAAATTCTGACCAAATCTCAGATCACTATTATCTGTTTGTGTGTCATTTCTATCTCAATCCATCTCATCTCATTGGTTGTGTTAAAAAGAACCATCTCAAAATTTAGCCTCAACCATGTATTTACTTAATTGAGATGGAAAAGCGTCTCCTCCGACACATCTCAACCCAACTTAAGTGATGTTTTCAGTCATCTTCATTTCAAGTTAAATTTTAGTGTTGGAGAAAACACCAATCGATACGATTTCTCTAGTCCTCCCTTTCCGAAGGAAGAAGGTGAAATTTTCCTTCATCTTAAGCAGCTCAAATCATCCCACGCATCACCAACACCATGATAAGGTAGTCACCATACTACAATGGCAAGGGCTGCGTATAGCAAAAAGAAGCGTGAATACTATAACAGCGTAAGTCAACTTTTCTCATTTCAACTTGGACGTGCGGTCGGACAAAAGGTACCGCAACCAGCCGCCTTAACAAAAAAATAAAATAGAGCATGCAGCCTTCTACGCCCTTTCCAAACCTCCCTCCAAAAAACTTTTTCCGTGGGCTTCTGCATAGCCTAAATTTCCAGATTTCCTTCTCTTTTTCTCACTTTCTTCCCTGATCCAGATCCGGAACAAGGAAGTTTTGCAGGTACTTTTCTCCTCCTTTTTGCTTCTTATTTCTCTGTTCTTCGTATTCCGGAGCGTGGTTTTTGTCTAATTCTGAGACCATAAATTGGCTCTGCGAATTCTTATTTTATTTATTTTCATGTTATTGTGCCTTTTTTATCTGTACAAGTATCTGCATTTAGTATACAGAAGTCGGCGGAGAAGATGTCCAATTTGTCTTATTAAATTCGTTGTTTTTCAGTATCTGGTTTTTGTTTCTGCTGCTTGGCAAAAAGAAAAATGCAGATGGTGGAACCGTACTTAATTGTTTTGTTCGATTGTATTTGAGTTTTGGAGTTTGGTTTAGGTTTTAGGGAATGTTGGAGATTATTTATCAAATTGAGTAAATTTTAGGAAAATCAGTTGGAAACCCTTGGATCGGGCAACGGATGCTTGGTTCATTGTTTTTGGGATGGATATGTCGCTTCTTTTCCTTTTTCTGTTCTTTTATTTTCTTTTAAGCTTCACTAATTCTGCTATGTAAAGTTGGAATCATAAATGCTCGTGCAAGAAAATGCCTACGCTGTGATTAATTTGGTCATAATGTGGTTTTTCTTTGGGTTATTCGTTCCTTTCTTATATTTGGGTGATTCTGTGTCAGATGGATTTTTCTTGAAATGCCGATGCGCCTTGTCACTATTTCGTTTTTCTTTTCTTTTCTTTTTTTCTTTTCTGGTACCATGTGCTGGAACTATTATCGAACTTGAGCTTTAATCCACCAGAAGAAATCAGTGACGGAATTCAGTTGATTGCTTATTGGCTCTTGGCTGGGAAATTACATGGTGGTGGTGTATCAAGGACTGAGTAGGATGTGTTGGAAAAGGTTCTGTTTTAGTGTTCATAGTGAAAAGGGACCATCCTGGCAATCAGAGTGATCATTTCTTGCACTTGAGCATAACAGAGTGGTTATACTCTGGGTTTAGTGACATTGAAAAGCTTATTCAAATCTAATGTCTTTTGTGGATCTCTTTAGCTTGTACTCTGTTTTTTTAACCCAAGGAGGGAACAGGAGAGAAACTTAACATTCCTGGTGGCTTGGTGATTGTTTGATATAATCTGCTCTCTTATTAGTTTTTTGTGATATTTTACCACATCTCATGGTTCATTTTCTCTTCTAATATTCTTCTTCTATGTGGTATCAGGAACAGAGCAAACTAGGATCTTAAGGGCGGTGCATTACGACTTCTGAGATGGATGTGTTTGCACTTTCAGGACCCACACACCTTGTCCAGGTTGATTGGTAAGGAATTTTCTTGATCTATACTGGAAATGTTATATCAAGCTTCCAAGTTTTTATTTTGAGAAAGTAATTCACATATTACTCCAAACATAAGAAGAGCGTTAGTAGAAGGGGAGCCTTGGCACCATGGTTGAGTTATCGCCGTGTGATCTATAGAAATAGCCTCTTGCAAAAATGCAAGGTAAGGCTGCGTGCTATAGGCTCTTTATGGTCCAGCCCTTCCCTGAACCCCACATATGCAGGAGCTTCGTGCTCCTGGCTGCCCTTTTATACTTTTATACGAAGCGCATTGGTCTTTGATATCTTTGAAGCATTTGTAATGGTCTTGATAATGGCAAAGTTTATTGAAAGCAAGCAGTTTACAGTTTTACATCTGACGCTCAGTGAGAAGGATTCAAAATTCACAATACACTTTAATAGAAATCAATACTAATATTTTTTAAATACAGTAGTTTATGTTAGGGTAGCTATGCTACATTGTATATAATGAATATCTCAAATAAAATCAAATCTGACAGGGTTACAAGTGTCATGTGCTCAATGAAGTCCTAGAATTCCTCTCTTGGTTTATCATTCTAGGGCAGATATAGTGAGTGCGGGACACCAGCATGGAGCTAGCTTGTCATGTCATATGTTGTCTACATAACATCATCCATGTCCATCAGTTGTTCTCATTCCAATTCTGTGAGGACCTGGGTTTTTCAATACATTTTTTTTTTTTGTTATAAAACTTTTCAAAAGGTGGGGCCCCAATTTTTTAAAAACCAAAACAACAAAAAATAATTTCAATCAAATTTCATTTTTAGAAAATCCCAAGGTCAACCATTGACGCAAAACAAGATTTTTTTTTCCAAGTAAACATGTTTAAAATATATTTACTATTCCAGGAGTCATCCAGTCATCAGTCACATTCTCATAATGGTATAATCAAGCCCAATAACATATATATACATACACAGTCCATGTGAAATCAGAATATACCTCTAAATGAGACTTCTTGATCACTATTCTTCTAACTTCTCATATGTCCTGTCTTTCTTTAATATTTGAGGCATTGCAACAATAACGCAATGCCTCATCAAGCAATACTTGATAGGTATATAGACATTTAATGTATATCAATGAAATAAAATCGAATAATCGTATTGATACAAGAAGTAAAGCAATTTTCTACAAGAATATAATTATTTTAAGCAATATGATAGATGATCAGCCTATATATATATCTTCATCATGTCATTGATTAGTGATCCACTAATCGGATTTGTCAGATTCATCAAAATCAAAGAGATTTAGGCTAATTTGTGATTTCAAGATTTGGACGGTTCGTATTGATTTTTGAGTTTTAGATCGAAGATCAAAAATGTCAATTAAATCTAGGGATGTCCTAAGAATGCCTTTGTTAAATTAATTTGAAATCCGATAAGAAGCAAAGCAGAATTGGAGATTTTGTTTGATTAAGGTTAATCCGTTGATTGGGTTAAGCCTTAAATGATCTGATTCAAATTAGGCAGTTCCTGGATAAGCAAAAGACGGATAAAATAGAACTGGAATAAAATGAGACACAGATGTAAATAAACGGGGGACACTGATGGAATTAACAAAAAAGGACAGAAATGAGATTTATATTAAAGAGAGGGGCAAATTTGGAATTTTAGGGAAAAAAAAATTTGGTTTTAAAAAAAAACCAGACAAAAAACCCGACAAAGGAAGATGGGGAAGAAGGAAAGAGGAAGAAAGGAGGAAAACCCATTTCGGGTTTCCGTCTCCGAGACGTTTGGTGAAGAGAAAACCCCCGTTCCCTGCATCGGATGCGATCTAGTTTTGGTGGGTCATCAACTGGCTGAGGGAGACGAAGCCTCTTGAGAATGGGGCGTCAACTGGTCAGGCCAGTGAAGGACTCCAATGCAAGGGGAGAGAGAGCTAGAGGTGCTGGGTGGAGTGTAGTGCGGGTGAGCATGTCTGGCCAGGCCGGTGAAGACGACGGTCTGGGTCTGACGATGTAGAGAGGTCTGGTCAGAGGGGAAGATGTGTGGTATGGAAAGGAGAGGAGAGGAAAATAGAGGGTGAGCAAGAAAGAAGGAAGAGAGGAGAAGGGGGGGAAAGAGAAGAACTCGAGAAAGAGGGCGTGGTAGGGGGTGTTGCCTGGTTTGTACGGACAGAAGAGAGGCAGGAGAAGAGGGTGATAGGGCTGCTTGTACGGTCTAGGAAAAAGAGTTGAGAAGGGAGAATGGAGGAGAAGAGGAAGGAAGGGGAGACGAGAATAGAGGGAGCCGTGGGAAAGAGAGTAGAGAAGAAGAGGGAGAAGAAGAGAAGAAAGAATAGAGGAGAGGAAGGAGAGAAGAGAAAGGAGGGGGCTTTGTGCGTGAGAGAGAGAAAGTGGAGAAGAGGAAGGTAATATGACGTGAGGGAGTGGGAAAGTAAAGAATGAATAAGGAAGGAAAAAGAAAAGAATAAGTAGGTAATGAGAAGAGGAAGGGAAAGAGAGTAGGATAGGAAGGTAGGTAGGTAGAGATGGTAGAATAAGAAAGAGAGAAGTAAGGAAAGAGGGAGTAAGGTAATGCTAAATTGGGTCCCCTCCTTGGACTTTGGAAACTTTTCCAAACTTGCAAGTTACCCCTTTTTTTCATGTTGCTCTTCTAAGAAACTATCCCATCCATCTTTATGGTTGATCTGGCCCATCCAATCTTCTTTAAGATGATCTACACCGTTAACTTTTAAGCATAGCTGTCCATGCGTCTTTTGGTTGATCTGCAAAAGAAAAGACTAAATTAGAATCATCTGAACCGTACATTAGCCATTTAATGAGCTCTAATGATTATCTGACAGTTGATTTTGAAAAATTGAGGTTTAGATGGTCAATTGGAGTTAAATTAAAAATAAAGCTAAATTTTACAAATTTGAACGGTTAGATGATCTAATTGAATGCTAAATTAGGGGTATTTTGATCAAAATTGAACACTTAACATAATCTATAGTGATCCAACCGTTGGATCATCCTCCAAGATCTCTAATTATGATTTGGTTGTTAATTTAGTCCCACCTCATGTTCATCTATTCGTTCTTGTATATATATAACATTTATACCTTAATTTGACAGTCAGATCATCCTCACATCAACCATTTTTCAAGATCTTGATTAGATCAATTTCTAGAATAGTTACACTAATATTCTCCTTAGAACCCTTATTTATTGTCATACGTTATTTCATTGTTCAGGTCGTGAGGCCTGATCACCCTTTGATCAGTCAGTTCTAAGTTATTAATTAATATTTTATAATTTAACTAATCTAAAAGTAGTCAAATGTAGGTTTTCAAGCTAAATCTATGTCCGCATCATCAATACAGATGCAACGGATGTTTCCGCTCGTGATTTGGATCTCTGTAACTCCCAAAATCAAGTTTTTTGTAAAAAGACTTCATAAATTAATATATTAATTTATAGGGGTAGGTACGCATGCACCGACTTACACGAGCGGTGCGGTTTGCACCGGCTTACACTAGCGCACTGTGCGCCCAGGACACCTAGTGCGTTCCGGACGTCTAGGACAATGCGCAAGAGCGTCCCTATCTGTGCGTCTTGGGTTCACTGTCCATCGGGGACGATGAACCCAAGTCGTCCACCTTGTTTTGGCATGATCTGGGCCCCAGAAGCTCCAATTTTTTATCCGTTTTCGTCGTTCCTACGGATTTTGGGTCCAAAGATTACAATGAACGGCATAAATTTCTTATTTAAGGTGTCTTTAACATGGGTCTAACCATGCTCCATAGTTTTGAATCCATAGGCCATCCAACAGCCATTTTGATCTGATCTAGCCTAGATCTGTGAGGGAAAATTTAGAAAACAAGATAAATAACAAGTTAAAGTATCTAACTTACCTGATTAGAGCCGGAGATGAGAGATCAGAGCTCTCTAATACATGCAACTTCAACTCGTTTTCACAGCGTGCACAGGAGAAAACGAGGGTTCTCCTCTGGTTGTTTGGCATAAGAATGGAAGGTGCAACTTGCATTTAATAGGCTAAGTCCCAATTTTTCTGAATGGAAAGTATATCAATGCCTTCCTCCATTAGAACTCTAATGGAAGTGGGAAAGGGGTGCCATTATCAAAACAACTCCCTTTAATTAATGTTCCTGGCAATTTACCAATTTACCCTTACACTTAAAATGGCCATTTCTTACTCATCCAAACTCCGTTTTCGACGTTCTTTATACCATTCAATTCCTATCGACGTGTACTTTCTAGTTTTAGTGATTTCAGAACCAAATTCTATACCTAAATTAAAAATAATAATTAATTTATCTTATTTTATTACTAATTTAGGGTTTAAAATTGAGGTTATTACAAATTCAAAGTCTCAGGTCATGACTGGTGCTTGCCGACAAGTAGTTGGGACAATTTAGATATGATATAACGTTGGTCATGAAGGATGAAATCCTTGCAATGCAGGAGTCTAGCCAGTACAAGTGTATATCACTCCATCTTTAAGTAAGCTCACAAACCTCAGGAGTAGAAGTTAATCATTTATATGCTGATTTGTGCACATCAGAGGACAAAAGTGCCCCTGATACATTATAAAAGTGCAACAAGCAATGCTAATGCAAGCCCCAGCCTTTTAGAGCTTGAACATGGTTATGGATAACAATGTTATACCGGAGAAGAGAGCTATTTTCATTATCCTTCTCAAAATGGAGATTGAGAAAGGACAGATGCTTTCAATTTTCCTACTTTTATCATCTTTCTTATATCAACATCATTGCCCGTAACCATCATTAATTTACTCCTCGCGTGGTTTGGTTTCATTAAAACAGGTGTAACTGTGGAAGGTATGATTGTTATGATGTTTAAACTTAAAAAGGCATAGTTTTTCCTCATAACATTAGCCTTTTAATATTTTGATACTTGACTGTAAGTTTCACATGATAGCAGAACAGTGGAAGATCCAGCCTCAAAGAGCTGGAGTTCAGCCCACTTCAGTAGCCATGCGTATTACACATTGGTGTCAAGTAGATCTTTGAACTTTTCCTAAATGTACCTTGATTCATGAGTTAGTTGCAGATAATCCTATATCTACCTGGTGGATCTACTATTGTTACAGGGGATGGCACTGGGTCTTACAGGATCTTGAGGCATATTATTATGGGCTCTTCAAAGTTAAAGAACTTGGGAATGTTACGGGTTCCTTTGGACTGAGCTGCCCTAAGAGAAACAATTTGCCAAGGTCCTGTGTGACGACCCGGGTTTTTCAACACTTCTTAATAAAACTTTTAGAAAGGTGGGGCCCCTAAATTTTGTAAAAACCAAAATAGCAACAAAAAAAATAAAATTCAAACGAATTTCATTTCTAGAAAAACCTGAGGGTGAACCATTGACGCAAAACTCAATTATTATTTTTTCAATTAAACATGTTTAGAATAAATTTACTATTCCAGGACTCATTCAGTCAACAGCCACATTCTCGCAATAATATAAGCAAGTCCAATAAGATAGACATACAAAAACAATACATGTGGAATTAGAAGATACCTCTAAATGAGACATCTCAAATACTATTCTTCTAACTCCCCATCTGTCCTGTCTTTCTTTAATATCTGAGGCATTGCAATAATAACGCAATGCCTTAGCAAGCAATGCTTGGTAGGTACATAGACATTTAATGTAATAACAATAAAACAAAATCAGATAATACTGTTGATATGATAAGTAGATCGATATAATGATTATAAGCAATGCCAATAAAATCTTATAACGTCATATACGATAAAACATGCATATCATGGATTTAAAACATGATATGATCTAATGTAAATGAGCATATAATAATAACAGGGCACCCCAAGGTACGTGGGTCCCACGAGTGTCCCATACACTCGTATAACAGATTATGAGTACTCATATCAAACCTATGAGTGTCATCACACTCAGGCCTCAGGCATGCAATCACATCTCCATGCTCATCATGCAAGCACACAGAATAAGAGTATAGATCGTTATGCCGCAGTGGCAACCCTCTAAGGTCTCAACCACCGCCGCTCCTCGTTGACACCATAACAGGAGACTTAACGTCCGTCCCCATGGAAAGGCTCGGACCGGTAGTGTGGATTATCCATGTTACCAAACCCTTATCGAAAGCCATCTGTGAGCAGGTGTCTATCATATCACAATCACATCATAAATTTCGGAGGGTGAGTGGTCAGCCCTACTCCCTCCGAGCATGACATCTGATGGATGAGAGCACCAATCATAAAACCCAAAGCACAGAAAACACGTATCTCGAAAACTAGAAGCACTCGTGGCTCACAATTCCCAAGGCAAGTCCCTCATCCTAGGGTTAGCCTCTCAAAGGACCAACCACTAAGCCTCAACTGTTCTTTCTCATGCAAACCCATCAGTTCAGTGATGCAATAAAGAAAGATAATTTCTAATTATGCATAATTACGTAGTATCAATTTCATGAACTCATCAATCATAAATCCATTCAATACATTTTTTAAATCTAACATTGATCATTTCATAAAACTCGGAGTCTCACAAAACCATAAACTAAATAAACAAGTGCAAATTTAATCACAATCAATCATGATGCTATGATAATGCAAGGTTTTAAAATCAAAACGTAACATTAAATGTCATCACCTTCCTTGATATGAGCTCACCCAACTCAAGCATATAATCCTTTTAGCTTGTATGTTCAGATGTACCTGTCAGTACCACAATACTATTTTGTGTTATTTATTTCATTATAATGGAACTTATGGTGATTCAATCGTTGAATCATCCTTTAGGATCTCTAATTATAATTTGATTCTCAATTTAGTCTCATCTCATGTTCATCTATTTGTTTTTGTGCGTATCTAATGTTTATATCTTAATCCGACAGTCAGATTATCTTCAGATCAATAATTTCTCAAGATCTAATTCAAACCAATAGTCTAGATCAATTTCTAAAGTATTCACACTAATATGCCCCTTGAACCCTTATTTATTGTTATACTTTATCTCATTATTCAAGTCTTGAGGCTTGATCACCCTTTGATCAGTCGATTCTAAGTTATTAATAATTTAACTAATTTAAAAGTGGTCAAATATAGGTTTTCATGCTAAATCTAAGTCCACGTCGTCAATACGATCACAACGGATATTTCCCATTATGATTTGGACCTTTATAGCTCTCGAAATCAAGTTTTTAATAAAAATACTTCATAATTTAATATTATTAATTTATACGGGGTCGGTCGGTACGTTTGCACCGGTTTACACCGACGGCCAGGGTTTGCACTGGTTTACACTGGCGGCCAGGGCGTCGATAGGGGAACCGATGTCGGGGAAGACGACTAGAGTTCGGTCGTCGCCAATGACCCCACATGTACCCAAATTTAGTGATTTTTGCACCATTTTTCTCGAAATATCATGTAGTTTTCATTTTTAATACTCCTTTTGATTGATTTTGACAAAAACTAAGGTTTTTTTTTTAAAATTTTTCTCACATTCCTAAATTTCTCCTACGTACCGTTCTTAGCTATTTTCGGCATCGTCCATCTTTGAATTTTTCTCAAACTTAAAAGGTTTGTTCTTGGGTTCCTTATGCACTAGATGAACGGTCTGATCTCCGAATTAACTTCGTTTTATCAACCTATTTTATGTCAACAGTAAGGCACACAAAGTTGCTGGAAAACTATAAACCCATTCTGTTTTCCAGCATTAACGGATGTTAAATCTCATCTTATACACTGTACATGGAAGGGAAAACAAGGGGTGAGACTTAACTCGGTCAATCGACGGCTGTTGATGCTGCCAAAGCTCTAGTTGCAGGAAAAACGCAACTTGTTGGGGAGAGAGAGAGATCTTGTTGGAGAGGAGGAAGGGGAGTTTTTCCCTTAAACTCTACCAGCGATGGTTTCTTCGGCGAAGTTGCCGAATCTGATAGAGTCATGTATAATGGTGGAAAGGGGTATCGTGATCAAAACAAAGACTGTATTTCAGGCCCCTCCAAATTACTAAACTGCCCTTCTAACTTCAACGGCTCATAACTTTTCCGTTTGAGCTCTGTTTTCTGCGTTCTTTATACCGTTCAATTTCTCTCGACGTGTATTGTTTAGTTTTTTAGGTTTTCACAACCTAATTCTATGCATAAAATTTTAATTTAATTTATTACTAATTTATTATTTAAAATTTGAGGATATTACATCCTGTAAGAGACAATTATGCTAGCGATCAACCTGACCAGCTCTTGGAGAAACAATTTTCTGATGTCCTGTAAGAAAGAAATAAGTTGGCAAAACCACATTAGCTCCAATGAAACGATATCATGGTTTCGGAACCAATTGCGAGATTATCACGATATTTTGTGATACACTCAAAATTTCGAATGAGATGAAAATGGAGCTCATTGGCTTTTCCACCAATTTTGAAATTTCAAAAAAATATGAGTAAAATGAAACAATAATGATTTTATGCTGAAATAAATTCCAGGTGACTGGTTGAGTGCTCAACTTTATCAGCATCACTTGGCAAACCATCTTTTCTCTCTGGCTGCTATTGGCCTGTTTAGTGAGGATCAGGATTCTAAATCCTGTACTTGACAGCAGCACTTGGGATACAGACAAAACCATAAAACATTCTTGGAGATAGTTTTATTGGTCCAACTATTCATGCTTCCAAATTGTTATAATGAAATAGCATGTATGTTGGTTATTTGTTATGTTTGACTTTGACCGGTTTAGTAAATCAAACATGGAAATCTCATTGACTAGCTTAACAGTGTTTTAAGGTTCACACAGATATTGGTAAGATGTACTTAATGTTCTGTTGTTGCATTTAGGAATGGGATTGCTCTCTCTTGACTGAAACATGTCCCTTAAATACCAGCTTGATTGGTATGTTGACCTGGGTGGTAAGTGATGAAACCTTGCATAAATAACAGGGTTCAAGCAATGCAGTTACAAATTTATCCATTGTGCAAAATATCAAATCGCATGCTGTTTCTTAAGGGAGCTGAAAGAATTCTTATAGAAACCCAGGATAGAAACGAAAGAGTTGCTTTTCTTTAACTTCAATAGGGCCTAGTTTGTCTATCTCTTTTCCCCCATTTCCCTTTTTCTGTTTAATGCTCTCGCTTGCCTTACACCAGCTCTCTCTCCATTGTTAATAAAAATTCTCAGCCATTCAGATAAAAAGAAAAAATGATTCTTTCTCCTCATACCAAGATGATACATGAAATCATTTCTGAAAGTAAAAATTTATTCCTCTGTTCATTCTCATTAAGCATAGGTGTCCAGGAAGGCAATACCTTAGTGGACCCATGTTACATGCCATGTGTATCTCGAATAAGATCTTCTATCCATGTTGGCCAGGAAAAAACATGGGCACCAGAGCTCAGTTCTTGCAAGCTTAGTCCAGGGTGTGTATGTTATGGAGCGTGCTCGCCAGAAAAAGTGTGAACAAACTCTTGCATCTGGATGGTGGGGAAGGTTCAATTTTCGACTAAAGGAAACGCTATACGACGATGATGATTCGTCCATCTTTGGTGCAATTTACGAGTTCAAAACTCCGCCTCTGCTCCAATGCCAATCGGATTCACCACATCCAAGATTTGTTATTGCCTTCCGTGGCACAATCCTTCAGCGAGGTAGCTATTGCCAGGATCTTAAACATAACCTCCTAATCATCCTGGACCGTTTTCAGCCGATCTCGCTATCCCGTCTTAGAACCGCAATGGAGGCAGTCAATAGCATGGTTTCAAACTCAGCTGTTGGACATTCCAATATATGGTTAGCCGGTCATTCTCTGGGGTCAGCCATTGCAATGCAAGTCGGAAAGAATATGGCTAGAAGTGGTATTTTTCTCAAATCCTTTTGCTTCAATCCACCATATGATTCACTTCGGCCATTAGAAACACTACTTGGAGATGAGAATTTCAAAAACTTGATCCGAACTGCAAGCAGCTTCATCAAAGCTGCGCTAACTGTTACTGTGAAAAGTATTTTCCGGAGCTATTCGTCGGAGGATTCGTTCAGGCGATTGTCCCCTTGGGTTCCTTATTTATTCGTGAATCCGGCCGATCATATTTGCAAAGGGTATCTTGGCTATTTTGAGCACAGGAAGCATATGGAGCAGATTGGAGCGGGACGCATCGGGAAGATAGCTACGCAGAACGCTAATATGGATCTGGTCTGGAGCATATTTGGAGATAAATCCGAACGATTGCACCTTATTCCATCAGCAGATGTCATCGTCAACATGCCACGGGCCCCTAAACAAGATTTTATGCAAGCTCATGGCCTCAAGCAATGGTGGCAGGCCGACTTACATCTGCAGCACCAGCAATATCGTCATAAGTGATGGCCTATGACCTCAAATCCCTCTATAACCTAGTGAGATTTGGGTTAATAAAAGCTCTAGAAGAGCACTTGTTCTGGGAGGCTAGGTGTTTAGTTTGTTACATGTTCCGAACTTTTGATCGGGTGTGCTTAGTGGCTAAGGTAGGTTTAAAACAGGTGTCCAGTCATTTATCGACATATTTAATTTGGTGATCTACAGAAATCCAAACCAAGTTCAACGCATTTGGACATTTTACTGATTTGGCTGCGTAATTCTGCATTTAAGTGGATCCCACTTTACCCGTTTTGAGTATATATAGTAAGGCACGTCGTTATCAATGTAAATCTCATTTTTCTCATAAAACGTCAATCTTCCTTGTAGTTATTGGATGGCTCTCTTTGAGCTCTAATAATCTAATAATTAGTAGAGGTCTCGTTGTCAGATAATTTAGATTCTAAAATTTCAATGTTTGAACTCCGAATTAAACTCAATATTTTTATTGATCGTGAAAATAGTATAAAATTTTGAGATATTGCATTATTATTTTCAAAGTACAAAAAACTCGTTAGATATAGTTTTCATGTAAGTTTGAATTAGCTTGTTTGAGCTGTGACCAATGACTCATGATGGTGCATTTGTGCATGTGTTATCTTGCTATATGTGGAGATTTTGAAACTGATGCCGGGCTTAAGGGTAGTTTGTAAAACTATATATTTATTATATGTTTTTAAATAATTTTTGAAAAAAGAATAAACTTTTTCAAGGATATCCTGAAATTTTTTAAAAGAATGTAACCACGCAGAAGATTTTCATGTTCAGCAATGTGCCTACATCCAAGAAAGAGCTGCAGTCACTATAAAATCATCAATTGAGAAAAAAGAAAGAATTTTTCTTACCCAACGTGACCAGTCACTATAAAATCATCAATTGAGGAAAAAGAAAGAGTTTTTCTTACCCAACGTAAATAGATTTTTTTTCTTTTTTTTAAATGCTGAAAACACAAACCCATAAACACCTTGACCCGTGACCTATTAGGTGCCATGGAAGAGCTTTTCATACACCACTGCATTACAAGACATTTACACATATGGCCTAGCATAACTCACCCAGTTGTAATTTACATTTTCTTACATAACCCTAACTTTATTGGAATGAATACTAGATGGTAAATGATGCCCTTAGCTGGGGACTCCATCAAATTATGCACCGACTCGCAAAACTAAAGGTAAGTATCCGGTAACTCTTCTATTAAACTTGCAAGAATACGTGACATCTAGCACAACAACTGAGATAAAATAGATGACCCTATACAAAACTCTTTCAATCTATGTTGCTCTAATAGGATTTTCTTGATATTGTATCCCATCTATGATTCCGATTACCATTTTAATGAAAATTTTCATAGCACTACCTAGAATTTGGGGCAAAATCGCACTTAGGGACCTCATTTTATAAAAGTATCACATATCCTGATGTTTAGTTAAGTCTACCTCCGCAAGGCTTTTTCTAACCATCTATTAATATCACTTATGTAATCACTTCACATGCTATTTATGTGTATTTTTAAATGGGTAAAATATTCATAATCTAGCAGGCTAAGTAGGGTAGACCAAATAAGATGAATGGATTAGATCATGAAAAGGGCCCAGTTAGGTATGCATCCCTTTTTTATGTTTTAATCATAGTTGTTAAAACGTTCAACTAGAAAAAACTAGTAGGTAGAAGTATCTAATGGGCATGAATCTTCACAAGCTACTTAAAATAGTAGTATCTACCAAGGTGACAACCTACATTAAGGTTTTCAATCACAACAATTAAATTTTCAGCGAGGAAACTAGTCGATAGAAGCAATTGATAGGCATGAATTTTCACGAGTAATCTAAATAGGATGGGCCAAACAAGATAAATGGATAAAATAATGCAAAGCTTAAGTATCTTCTTTTAAAATGCTTAATCATAGCCATTGAATTTTTCAACTAGGAAAGCTAGTAGCTAGAAGCATCTTAATGACATGAAATTTCACAAGCAACTAAATAGGATAGATGAAACAAGATGAATGGATATAATCATCAAAATATGGGGTCTAGCAAGGTGGCATCCTAGTTTAAACTTTTCAATCACAACCATTGAATTTCTTCAAGTAAAAAAAAAATGTAGATAGACGCATTTAGTGGGAATTTTCACAAGCAACCTAAATATAGTGGGCCAAACAAGAGGAATGGAGCTAATCTTATCAGGTCAATTCGTCTTGTTTGACCTAGCCTAAATGAGGTCCAACTTCAAATGATATGATCTCTTTATGTTGTTTGGCTACCCTAATTAATTTGGTTGTGAAATTTCTTGCCCATCTTTATAGGCACATGTAATTGTTAGGCCACTTACTTAAGATGTGCTAGTATTTTTGGGGAGGTCATGTGTTTCAATCCTAGCATAAATAAAATAATATTCTTTATAACTAGTTGACTTGACTAGTTACTCGATTTATAACCAAGTTGTATAACTTGGACGAGTCAACTTTTGAGTTTTAGAAGTACGGTATTATTTTCCTCCTGCCAAATATATTAGCCAAATGTTAATACATTTAGAACATGAGGTGTGGTTTGATTTTCTGATGAAAAAAATTAAAAGGACAAACTACATTGTGTACTCAGACATGCACTGCATTGATCCGATTGTGCCTGCTTATCAGATCGTGACCTGTAGAAATTGCAATGGGGCGGGTTTTTGGCGCCATAGTCAACGGTCAATAGTCAAAATTCATCCCTCCTTGGCTTTCTCTCATCCACTCCTCTCTCTCTCTCTCTCTCTCTCTCTCTCTCTCTCTCTCTCTCTCTCTCTCTCTCTCTCTCTCTCTCTCTCTCTCTCTAATTGAAGTAAAAGGAAAAAATTGAGAAAATACAGGTGGCTCCATGAATTATGGAGAAATGCACCAGAAGCAACGATTAGCCATACTAATGATACGTATATAGATATCTACCCTCGCTCCGTTGTGCCTCTTTGTGGAGGAAGAAAGTTCGCAGCCATGGCAGCTAAAAGAACTTTGGCCGTCGAGTGTTTTCCAGAATGTACAGCGAGTTCCAGCGGCTTCTATCTTGGGGATGACCCTTTCATGCATCTGCTCCCCCTCTTTCTCTTACAATGCTTCACAATTGTGTCAATCTCCTTTCTCGTTCGCCTCATCTTGAAGCTACTCAAACAACCGCGAATCGTTTCGGAAATAATGGTGAGCTTCTTCTCCTTCATCTTCATTTAACAATGGAACGAAATCGATAAGACGTACTTACACTTGTGCCTCTTTGATTAATTTCAGGGTGCGATAATCATTGGGCCATGGGTTCTGGGGCGCTTTCAAATGTTTGGCACGAAATTATTTCCTAAACATAGTGTTTACACTATGAAAAATATCCATATGGTGGGAATTGGTCTTTTCCATTACTTGAATGGAGTGAAGCAAGATTCAAGGGTGATAAAAGAAACGGGAATTAGGGAATGGGCTATAGCCCTTTCTAGCTGGTTATTTACTGTGGTAGGAATCAACCTTGCATATTTCACTTTAGGGGCACCCGCAAAAGATCTCCTCCCTTCAAAGGCAATGATCACCAATCTAGGCATGAATTTGGCGATGACCGGCTTTCCTTGCGTCTACCCTGTCATTGAGGAGCTAAACCTCCTCAATTCGGAGCTGGGTCGAATGGCATTGTCAGTGACATTGCTCATGGATTTTATGGGTTGGACAATATTCTACGGTGGCAATGTTTATTCACAAATTAAAAAAAGAGGAGTTCATAATGCGGTATGGTTCATCCTTTCCACCATTGTTTATGTAACCTTCATTATCTATGGCATCGGCCGGGCGATGTCGTGGATTGTGCGAAGAACACCCAAAGGCGGTGTTGTGAACAAAGCCTATGTTGCACCCGCCCTGTTGCTAGTCATCCTTGTGTCATTGCTTGGTGACATAGTTGGAACAGGTTTCTCCACCGGGGCTATAATGACAGGCCTTGCAACACCAGACGGGCCACCTCTAGGGGCAAAACTGGTGGAGAGTGTGGAGTCGCTCACGAATTACTTGTTTCTGCCTTTCTTTTTCATGTCAGTGGGACAATTGTTTGATGTGGCTACGAACATTTCATGGACAGCGTGGGGGGTCATGCAAATCATATATGCCAGTGCATGCATTGGGAAGGTGGTGGGAACCATGTTGCCTTGCCTCTATTTCAAGATGCCATTGCGTGATTCCATATTGCTTGGTCTGCTGATGAACTTCAGAGGTGTGGTGGAGTTGAGCCTATACGGCCATTGGTACAATCAAAAGGCAAGACATCCTTCTCTTTCTATCGTTTCTCACCCAAATCAAGCTCCTGACACCCCCTTACAGCGAAGTGCATGAGTAAGTCTCGGGAAGTTATTTGGTACAATTGGGGCACCCACAGATGGACACCCTCTCTCTCCTGTGCAGGCCCACCTCTGTTTATTTTTTAAATGATTCATTCTGTTCCTGAGATTTCCCACCCTCAAAGAGGTTCATAAGTTTTCCCACCCTCAAAGATGTGAAGATATAAAAAAATCTCATCTTTTGTTAGAAAATGGACGGTATTTAAGGTGAGAGAGTTTTTCTATTTTAATTATCTATTTTCAAACAACATAAGCCTATTTTAAAAGTCTCCAAAAGATGAGAATTTTAACACTCGCACATCTTTACTTGTAGGAAATCTTTGATG
Source organism: Warburgia ugandensis (assembly GCA_035236585.1). NCBI lineage: Eukaryota > Viridiplantae > Streptophyta > Magnoliopsida > Canellales > Canellaceae > Warburgia > Warburgia ugandensis. The sequence goes on from CP141134.1 coordinate 72,603,767, forward strand.
AACGGAATGGATCATTCAGAGAAAGAAAAAAGTGAGCCCATGTACATGAGAGAGAGGGTACCCTCGCTAACCTCAAATTGTACCTAATAACTTCCCCCTTCTCTCTGAAATTTCTATTATGGAAAGATTTTTATGATAGAAATTCTTCTCTCTCTCTAAGTTATATGATAGTTGGAGCAAAAGCACAAGTGAGGCGCATGCCTAATTTTTTGTCTTTTTTCAAACATCCAAACTGTACATCTTGGTCGGCCTAGATTAGATGGCATGCCGACTAAAAATAATATATAATGCAAACATGTAAGGCTTTTATTCGTGGCTCATTTCTGTTGTAAAATGGATAGCGTAAAAAAAGCATTCACCATCCATTTTACAACAAAAAAAGGACGATTAATGAAGGCCTTGGCAAGTTTTCTGTTCAACATGATTTTCAGCATTCAAGCCATCTAATCCAGGCCGATCAAGATGAAGTTTTAGATGCTTAGAAAAAAAAAATTACAAAAAAAGTAGGCCCGTGTCTCAGTTGTTTTTTTGCTCCATGTAGTTTACCTGTGGTCACTGGATGATCATCTCTCTCATATTGGCGCCGATGCCAAGAAGGAAAAAGGTAAATATATATAGCCTCTATAGATACACACACAAAGGAAAGGATATTTGAAATTTTTTCTCTGACCAATCAAATATCACCTATTCTCTAAACCTGCAGTTTTTTGCACAAATTACCACTTCCCTATATATTAACTTATTTATATTGTAATTTGGGTGCATGACTATAAGAAACATGTAGAACTTACTTAAATGACCTCTTTCTGTTGAACACTAAATTGGCCAACGCACAGAATATGTTATATACTTTTTGGCCTTTAAAGCCCACACAAGAAGGTTTCAGGGTTATTCAATTGATGAGAATTTTTGGGAGTTTGGCCATTTATCGTAGTCTGGATTAGATGAATAATGTAAATTATAGCATGTTCCATAAAACTTAATACAACCAGTTGCATAGTTTAAAAACTAAAAAACTCAACCCGAAACTAGGGCAATCAAGTTAGTTAACTTGAACTGGCTTGTGGGTGACTTGAAATTATTTGAATAACATTTTAAAAATATTTTTATTTACTTTTGGTTATATTTAAAATGGTCACTTTCAATGCACATGTAATTCTTAGGTGAGTTGGCTTGGCTGTGCTACTAATGTGTATGAGTTCTTGGGCTCAAATCCAACTGGAAATGAAATATTTTTATTTCATAGCTAGTCAACTCAACAAGCTACTCGATTTGCTACTGAGTCGAGTTAACTTAAATGAGTTTCCCAAATGGAGTCACGAGTTTGAAAAGTATGACCAGTAATACCAATTCTCAATTAATATATACTAAGGAGTACGAGTCAGCATGATGATAAGTAGGAGTCACTTTTATAATGTGGGAGCCCTGATTATCCTCCAAAAAAGAGTGGGCCAAAAGGATTACAAGTCACTTTTACAATGTCCCACAACATTTTCTTTTACGATATAATCATCAATGCACCAAATTAAACTTCACTTAATTATTGTAAGCATCCATTTCAAATTTAGTTCGAAAAGATTAATGTGAAATTAATAGCAAAAAAGCAAAGATCCATATCAAGGCCTAATATATGAGAGCCATCCCCGAGTTGCCTTGACAGTCATTTAGCGTCAAATGACATGTTTTGACGCTATATGTCTGTCTTTGGAATTACCTTTTATCGTAGTGAATATATATATGTGTGTGTGTACAAGTCTTCTAACATCATTTGTTAACATTTGCAGTTGTTTAGTCAACCAATGCTGGTTAGTTTGATAGTCTCGACAATGATAGTAACCGGAATTTCAACATTCGTTGTGTGGGCCTGGACAGACAATTCAATGGTGTATATGACCTACAACCGAAGAACTATTGAACATGCCAAGACCAACATCGAACTCAAGCTATTAACATGCATCCATGAGCAAGAAAACGTTCCCAGTTTCATCAATCTCCTTGAAGCCACCAATGCCACTATGCAGAACCCCATATGTGTCTATGTCCTCCAACTGGTTGAACTCGTCGGGCGTGCTAGACCCATATTCATATCCCACACCTCCGAGGAACAACCATCCGACGGGACTAGCAACAACCCCATCATCAATGCTTTTCTAGATTATGAACAGCATACAGATGAAAAGTTGAGCTTCCAACTTTTCACAGTTGTTTCCCCTTACAAGACCATGCATGCAGACATATGTAAGCTTGCATTTGATAACAAGGTATCTCTTATTATCCTCCCCTTCCACAAGAAACAGATGATCGACGGCCAAATGGTGATGAACCCTGCTTTAAGAAAGATAAACCCCAACGTACTGGAAAAGGCCCCTTGCTCGGTTGGGATCCTAGTCGACCGTGGTAACCATACGGCCACAACCAAGAGGGCCATGTCCGACGACTTCTCATATCGCATAGCAATTGTATTCCTGGGAGGGGCTGACGATCGTGAATCACTTTCCTATGCCTCCCGAATGGCAACACACCGGAAAGTGAGTGTCACTGCGCTTCATTTTTGTGCTACTGCAAACGATATGGAATACGTCAACAGTGATAAGGAGCTCGACGATAAGTTGGTGGAGTCGTTCAAGTTCGATAACCACGGCAATGCCAATGTTGTTTATAGAAAGGAGGTGGTGGAGGAAGGAGCGGCCATGCTAAATGTGCTGCATTCATTAGATAAAGACTATGATCTGATAATCACAGGGAGACACCAGTACTCGCCTCTCCTTGAAGGGCTGTCGGAGTGGAGCGAGAACCAGGAACTAGGGGTGATGGGGGACTTCCTGGCTTCGTCGGATTTTTTGGGTGGTACCGTATCGGTGCTGGTGTTGCAACAACAAAGGAATAGGCGTGCTTTGGTGTTCAAGGTCCCGGCCAAACTCAAATAACTTACGATCATGCAGCAGTATTGAACCAACTTTTTATGAGCTCGATGACGTCTCGAATCTCCGTGGACTGGCATTCTCCATGTTCATCCAGTTAATGATATCCATCAAAGGTTTGAGATCTCTCCTATCAGAAATGCTCTGTTCTCTCGTCAATGGAATGAGAGACTAAATGTATTAATAAACGACGTAGAAGTCCTTATCGTGTATTCATACAATGTATTCCCATTAACTCTCTGCCCCCAATCTCATTCCATCGCTATGTGCTAGAATATCAGCATCAACGGAATGAACACACCCAGAAATCCCGGCCAAATCGACTCAGATGTTGTAGATCGAATCCCGCAACAACTCTCTAATGCCTGATGCACCTGGATTTTCATAACAAGCAGTGGTGTGGATGCCTGGACTTGGACTTAGGGTCTGTTTGGTAAGGAAATGTGCACAAATTGATTTTCATGAGAAAAAGAGTTCTCAGTGGAAAGATCAGTATGCCTTCAATCTGATATAAGCCAAACAGCCAAACCTTTTGGGCAAGGAAAGATTTTTGAGTCTTTGGGTGATTCAATTTGAAGGCGGAAAAGCTTCCCATGGATAATTCCTTTTTCTGTTAAAATAAATTCCCATCCATTTCCTGATCCTTATAAATGGATGGTTTAGAAAGTTTTAGGCTGGTGAAAGTCTTTTAGAAATCATGGAGATAGGGTTCAAGCCTTTTGTGTATTCAAAAGTTTTAAGTTAATGGTCCTATGATCGCATAAAATGGTTTCAAGGCTCTTTTCTATCAACTGCGTGGACTCAGACGTGTGCATATCAGCATGTTGCCACCGGCACCATCAAGATTATCTGATCTTAGTCTCCTGAGCCGTCGTCATGTGACTTGCAAATCACAAGTTTAAGACATGGAAACAGACTCTTACAAAATGTAAGGTAAAATTATATACTGTTAACCCTTATAGTCTATATGTGAGAGTTCGTGTGCACAGGACTGCCCTTTGCTCCCTGATTTATTAATCTTCGTTGAAGTTTCTTGCAATGGTCTACGACGTCACCAATGTCAACGACCTTGTCTGTGCTTGCTTACAGCCTAAAAATTGATTATTATTTATTAGGATTGATTGTGCCAACCACTACTCTTTGTCCATGAGTTAGATGGCGTGATAGAGATCAGTCGGGCGTCAATTCCGAATGCCATTTTTATATAATGTGGATGATTGCTGTAAAGTACTTTCTAGTCGTTCATGTACCATGATCAGAAGCTTCAGGTCTAGTATTGGCTAATTAATGTTGAATTTTTTTTCGGTATCCTAGACATTCAAAGTTAGAGAAGTTAGATAAGTGGAGCCGATGATAGGACATAACATAAAAATGGGTCCCTCCTTATAGCATGTCTCAAAGAAAGTCTTCTATACATAAAAGTGATATTTTCTTGATATAAGCAAAGAAATAAGATGGCAGATTACTCACACATTTTCTTAAATCTAATCTTCACACACACCTAAATCTAATGCCCCGTCTCGAACTTGCAACCGTGAGTATGTTACGAGAAATGCCACATTGTCTGTGACTAACTACGGTAGGCATTTTGTTAGCCAGAAAAATGTCAGTTTTATGTTCTATTTTTGCATGTTTTTCTGATGAAATCTCACAGGAACAGCATTTTATGAAATATTTGTTTCATTCCATTAATGTCAAACAAGTTGGATATAGGTTAGATGAAATATTGATGGCAACAATAAGTAGGTACTGATTAATTTGGTGGTGCAAACCAGCCACTTCATGGGTCTCACAATAGTTTTTAGTGGCTCAAACTTCAAACCTCCCGTTGTGTGGGTCTCTCTATAACCGTGTCTTTGAATCTATTTGAATCTAGTTAGGTAGATCATACATCCTCTTTGTAGTTACGCTACATATTTCTAGCCACGAGCGTAGACAACGTGGGTTTACAAGAAAAATTGCCTCCAGTGAAATTCTAAAAATCTAAATGAGGTTCCACTAACTATAGAACCTATTAAGTGTCCAAAAGAGTATATGTTACTGGTAAAGTATTTTATTTTTTTAAAGATATGAGTCATTTACCCCTGATAAATTATTTCACTGAGACAATCCTAGTTACTTGTTTTTTGTTTTTAAAAAATAAAATAGAAATGAATGGTCTTGATATTTTACTAAAAGAATCAGAGGCTAAAAGCATTCGATAATTACAAACATGATGGATGACTTAGATATATACATCATAATCACCATGATTTAAAAAAATAAAATAAAAAATGCAACGTCTACTCTTCAAGGCACTTGCGAGTATCGACACTTACTGGGACTCAATCCAAATAACTTTTACAAGAATTGTTTTCAAGAACCCCAGCAGGTGTACATTCTCATTACTGTGAGAAGAAGTCCACACTATCCTTTTTTCAGACATGATTTTTCTTTTTCTTTTTTGTACAAGTTAGCCATTCATGGTGTTCTTTACACCAAAATAGGTAACTTATTAAAAGTTAATTCATTTGAATGATCTTAACAACTTGTTTTAGGCCTTTAGAGAAATTAATAAAAATGAATGGTCATTACTTTTTGCTCTTTAATCGTAGGGTAAAAGCATCCAGAATAAGAAATTTAACGTCTAATCTATCTTAGCTATTGTAAACATGGTGAATGGTTTAGATCTGCATAGCAAAGTTTCACCATGCATGAAAAATAGGGTGTGGACTTCTTATGCTCAAAAGTGTGTATACACCGATGATGACTCTTTTATTTACTACTAAGATTGTAAAATTAAAATTGACGTTAAGGTGATTTGATACTTCAAACCTTGAAGCATTATCTATGTCTTTTCTCTATTTATTTTTCTTTTCTTTTTTTCTACCTTAGGCTCTAGAACATCTAGTGGGTTATTATATCTTTTAGGTTTAGGTGCTTGAAAGCACTGATTGTGAACTGCAGGAGTTTGCTGCCAGTGAGAGTTGAAAAGAAACTATTATTATGGACAAAGAGCTATATATACTTAATTTGGAAGAAAGTTGCAGCTTGTACAGCCCTAGTCTTCCAATTTGTTGTCCCTTCAACACAAAATCCTAGCTCTGTGATTGCTTCTAATGGTTTCATTAATTAGCTACTAAAGGAAATACTTATATGTCGAATTTCATCTAGCACAGTTATTACACAAATAATATTGCACCTCTCATTGTTACACTTGGTAGGAGGTTTGACCAAGCAAAGACTTATGAAGCAAAATACCTATAAGTTATTATCCTAATTTTTAAATATATTTAAAATCTCCCCACAGAGGAAAAATAGCACCAGTTGTATGCGACGTTGGTACTTTGCTTCGTAACTCTTTATTGTAAAAAACATAAATAAATAAAAAGAGAGAAAAACAGTCAACTCTTTATCGTAAAAATACATTTTTTTTTTTAAAAGAAAGAGAGAGAGAAAATAGTCGTCTCTGTAAAACGACCCATTTTATGAACCACTTTAGATGGGATCGTTATTTGAAGGAAGATTTTTCAGGCTAAAGTGGACAGTATCCTATTATTGGTCAGATGGTGCCCACCCAAAATATGACTTCCCTGCTAACTTAGGTACCACCACAAGACATGTGATTGTAGCAAGATGACTAAAATACACCTTTTAAAATAGAAAAAGACACTTTCGACCCTTGTTTTTTCTAATGGTCACCCTTTGTTTTGTGTGTGACGCATGGAGAAGATTAGTCCAACGTTGTTGACCTAACTTAATAGGATTATCTTAACCCTTACATTTATTAGAAGATCAGCCAATTGTTGCCTCTAAGAGCTAATTATGAAGATGACATCGTTAAGTACACGAGGATCACTCTGTGATGGACCCACCCAATAAACCGTTGCAATTGTGCCATGAATCATTGCACTTGTAAGGATGCAGCCATTAAATAGCACATTTCTTGAATCAATTATCCTGTGGATGCGAATATAAAATGTTAGCGGGTTAAAGTACAAGTAATGCCAATCTCAAGTCATCAAAAAACAAAAGAAAAAGTGCGAGTCCAAGTAATTGAAGTCCACTGCTTCTAATGATCTAAACCGTCTACATAAGCTAGGCCATGCTAAGGATGTGTCAAACAACAAAATTGGAAGCCATCTAATTCTACTAGGACTATGCCTTTTAGCCTCAAACGGATGGTAGAAAAGGAAAAGGAAATAACTTCTTTTTGTTTGCTTGTAAACAGCTTATAATGACTAAACGGTGATAACTTATGGATTATCACTCATCAATATTTCCGGGGCGACGTAGAGTTGTGTGCGACCAACTGTACTATACATTGAACAAGGTGTTAGTGGTGCTTGAATTGAGATAATTTGACTGGAATGAGATGATATGTCATATCATTATTAGTAATGCTTGAGTTAGGATAAGATGAAGTAATATCTTCTTGTCTCATTGTTAGATTGTTAGAGGTAATTTTGAGATCGGATGAGATGAAAATCCCCTCATCTCAACTTATTGTTAGGGGTGCTTGAGATTAGATGAGAAATTCTGACCAAATATCATATCACTATTATCTGTTTGTGTGTCATTTCTATCTCAATCCATCTCATCTCATCTCATCTCATTCGTTGTGTTAAAAAGAACCATCTCAAAATTTAGCCTCGCCCAAGTATTTACTTAATTGAGATGGAAAGTAATTACATCATGTCATCTCAACCATCTCCTCCAACACATCTCAACCCAACTTAAGTGATGTTTTCAGTCATTTTACTTCATTTCATATTAAATTTTAGTTCGGAAAAAACACCAATCAATAGGATTTCTCTAGTCCTCTCTTCCCAAAGGAAGAAGGTCCTCAAATCATCCCACGCACCACCAGCACCATGATAATGTCATGGCTCCTGGGTCACCATACTACAATGGCAAGGGGTGCGTATAGCAAAAAGAAAGGGTGTTATTATAACAGCATAAGGCTGTTTTGGTCATTTCAACTTGGAACTCGAAGTGCAGTGCACGACAAAGGGAAACACAAACCGGTCATCTTTCGCATAAACTGTAACCAACCGTCTTTACAAAGAAAGAACATAAAACATGTAAGAGTTTTACTGCCCTACCAACCCTCCATCCAAAAAACTCCTCCCGTGGGTTTCTGCAAACCCTTAATTGCAGAAACCCCCTAGATTTCCAGATTTCTTTCTCTTTTTCTCACTTTCTCCCCTGATCCAGATCCAGAACAAGGAAGTTTTGCAGGTACGTTTCTCCTCCTTTTTGCTTCTTCTTTCTCTGTTCTTTGTACTCCGGAGCGTGGTTTTTGTCTAGTTCTGAGGCCATAAATTGGTTCTGTGAATTCTTTTTTTAATTTTTTTTCATGTTATTGTGCGTGTTTGATCTGTACAAGTATCTGCATTTTAGTGTACAGAAGTCGGCGGAGAAGATGTCCCATTTGTCTTATTAAATTCGTTGTTTTTCAGTATCTGGTTTTTGTTTCTGCTGCTTGGCTTTTATGTGGTAGGTGATTATCTGAAAAAAGAAAAATGCAGGTGTTGGAACCGTACTTAATTGTTTTGTTCGATTGTATTTGAGTTTTGGAGTTTGGTTTAGGTTTTACGGAATGTTGGAGATTATTTATTTGATGCATATAAGATTTTTACTGTTTTTGGTACATGTAGTGGTAGACGAGAATCAAATTGAGTAAAGTTTAGGAAAATCAGCTGGAAACCCTTGGATCGGTTAACGGACGCTTGGTTCATTGTTTCTGGGATGGATATGCCGCTTCTTTTCCTTTTTCTGTTCTTTTATTTTCTTTTAAGCTTCACGAATTCTGCTATGTAAAGTTGGAATCATAAATGCTGGTGCATGAAAATGCCTACACTGTGATCAATTTGGTCATAATGTGGTTTTTCTTTGGGTTATTTGTCCCTTTCTTATATTTGGGTGATTCTGTGTCACAGATGGATTTTTCTTGAAATGCCGATTCTCCTTGTCACTATTTCGTTTTTCTTTTTGTTTTTTTTTTCTGGTACCATGTGCTGGAACTATTATCGAACTTGAGCTTTAATCCACCAGAAGAAATCGGTGATGGAATTCAGTTGATTGCTTATTGGCTCTTGGCTGGGAAATTACATGGTGGTGGTGTATCAAGGACTGAGTAGGATGTGTTGGAAAAGGTTCTGTTTTAGTGTTCATAGTGAAAAGGGACCATCCTGGCAATCAAAGTGATCATTTCTTGCACTTGAGCATAAGAGAGTGGTTATACTTTGGGTTTAGTGACAGTGAAAAAATTATTCAAATCTAATTAGCATGTCTTTTGTGGATCTTTGAGGAAAGACAAACACTTACCTCGTTAGGTTGTACTCTATTTTTTCAACCCAAGGAGGGAACAGAAGAGAGAAACTTAACATTCCTGGTGGCTTGGTGTTTGTTTGTGTAACAACCGCGGTCTACCCACAGTAACAATATTGTCTGCTTTGGAGATTGGGGCCCATAACACCCAGCCCCTCACGGCTTTGTTCTTCCCCCGTGGGGGAAAAGGCCTTGTTACCATGAGAACCACCCACCCTTTATCAACAGCCCAGTAACTTTCCCCTTAACGATGTGGGACTAACTCTCAGTCCATCCCCGCCTTCATCCCCTCAAACCATCTTGATCTGTTGCCTCAGACTATCTTGGGGCCTCCCCCTCAAGCCATCTTGGCTCACCTTTAGGCCATCTTGGAAGACGGCAATGGGTTCACCTCTCCCCCTTAGGGGACACGTGTCCGTGCGTGCGGTTAGCCATCCACCCATCAGGTCAGGGGTTGGCTTTGATATCACTGTAACGACTGGGGTCTACTCACAGTAACAATATTGTCCGCTTTGGAGACTGGGGCCCATAACACCTAGCCCCTCACGACTTTGTTCTTCCCCCATGGGGGAAAAGGCCTTGTTACCATGACAGACCACCCATCCTTTATCAACAGCCCAGTAACTTTCCCCTTAGCGATGTGGGACTAACCCTCAGTCCATCCCCACCTTCATTCCCTCAAACCATCTTGGTCTGTTGCCTCAGACTATCTTGAGGCCTCCCCCTCAAGCCATCTTGACTCACTCTCAGGCCATCTTGGAACCTGGGATGTTACAGTGGTATCAGAGCCAGTTCCCCTCGTGATGGTGGATGGCTAACCACACGCGCTATTTAGGTTGTACTCTATTTTTTCAACCCAAGGAGGGAAACAGAAGAGAGAAACTTAACATTCCTGGTGGCTTGGTGTTTGTTTGATATAATCTGCTCTCTTATTAGTTTTTTGGGCTATTTTACCACATCTCATGGTTCATTTTCTCTTCTAATATTCTTCTTCTATGTGGTATCAGGAAGAGAGCAAACTAGGATCTCAAGGGCGGTGCATTATGACTTCTGAGAGGGATGTGTTTGCACTCTCAGGACCCACACACCTTGTCCAGGTTGATTGGTAAAGAATTTTCTTGATCTATACTGGAAATGTTATATCAAGCTTCCAAGTTTTTATTTTGAGAAAGTAATTCACATATTACTCCAAACATATGAAGCACATTAGTAGAAGGGGAGCCTTGGCGCTATGGTTGAGTTGTTGCCGTGTGACCTAGAGGTCATGGGTTCAACGTATGGAAATAGCCTCTTGCAAAAATGCAAGATGAGGCTGCGTACTATAGGCTTTTTATGGTCCAGCCCTTCCCCGGACCCCGTATATGCAGGAGCTTCATGCTCCTGGCTGCCCTTTTATACTTTTATATGAAGAGCATTGATCTTTGATATCTTTCAAGCATTTGTAACGGTCTTGATAATGGCACAGTTTATTGAAAGCAAGCAGATTACAGTTCTACATCTGAAGCTCAGTGAGAAGGATTCAAAATTCACAATACACTTTAATAGAAATCAATACTAATATTTTTTTAAATACAGTAGTTTATGTTAGGGTAGCTATGCTACATTGTATATAATGAATATCTCAAATAAGATATATTGATGCTCCCTGTTACCAGCCTTCAAACATTCTGTTTCTTGTGAGCTGGTTCTGATTTTAAATAAAATCAAATCTGACAGGGTTACAAGTGTCAGTGCTCAATGAAGTCCTAGAATTCCCTCTTGGTTTATCATTCTAGGGGCATATATAGTGAGTGCAGGACACCAGCATGGAGCTAGCTTGTCATGTCATATGTTGCCTACATAACCTCATCCATGTCCATCAGTTGCTCTCATTCCAATTCAAAGTCTCAGGTCATGACTGATGCTTGCCAACAAGTGGTTGGGACAATCAGAAGCTGTTGCTCACGTGCCAACTTGTTAGATCTGATATTACCTTAGTCATGAAGGATGAAATCCTTGCAATGCAGGAGTCTAGCCAGTACAAGTGTATATCACTCCATCTTTAAGTAAGCTCACAAACCTCAGGAGTAGAAGTTAATAATTTATATGCTGATTTGTGCACATCAGAGGACAAAAGAGCCCCTGATACATTATAAAAGTGCAACAAGCAATGCTAATGCAAGCCCCAGCTTTTTGGAGCTTGAACATGATTATGGATAACAGTGTTATACCGGAGAAGAGAACTATTTTCATTATCCTTCTCAAAATGGAGATTGAGAAAGGACAGATATCCTCCATTTTCCTACTTTTATCATCTTTCTTATATCAACATCATTGCCCGTAACCATCATTAATTTACTTCTTGCATGGTTTGGTTTCATTAAAACAGGTGTAACTGTGGAAGGTATGACTGTTATAATGTTTAAACTTAAAAAAGCATAGTTTTTCCTCATAACATTAGCCTTTTAATATTTTGATACTTGACTGTAAGTTTCACATGACAGCACAACAGTGGAAGATCCAGCCTCAAAGAGCTGGATTTCAGCCCACTTTAGTAGCCATGCATATTACACATTGGTGTCAAGTAGATCTTTGAACTTTTCCTAAATGTACCTTGATTCATGAGTCAGTTGCAGATAATCCTATATCTGCCTGGTGGATCTACTGTTGTTACACGTGATGGCACTGGGTCTTACAGGATCTCGAGGCATATTATTATGGGCTCTTCAAAGTTAAAGAACTTGGGAATGTTACAGGTTCCTTGGGACCGAGCTGCCCTTAGAGAAACAATTTGCCGATGTCCTGTAAGAGACAATTATGCTGGTGATCAACCTGACTAGCTCTTGGAGAAACAATTTTCTGATGTCCTGTAAGAAAGAAATAAGTTGGCAAAACCACATTAGCTCCAATGAAAAGATATCGTGGTTTTGGAACCAATTGCGAAATTATCGCGATATTTTGTGATACACTCAAAATTTCGAATGAGATGAAAATGGAGCTCATTGGCTTTTCCACCAATTTTGAAATCTCAAAAAAATATGAGTAAAATGAAACAATAATGATATTATGCTGAAATAAATTCCAGTTGACTGGTTGAGTGCTCAACTTTATCAGCATCACTTGGTACACCATCTTTTCTCTTTCTGGGCGCTATTGGCCTGTTTAGTGAGGATCATGATTCTAAATCCTGTACTTGACAGCAGCACTTGGTATACAGACAAAACCATAAAACATTCTTGGAGATAGTTCTATTGGTCCAACTATTCATGCTTCCAAATTGTTATGATGAAATAGCATGTATGTTGGTTATTTCTTATGTTTGACTTTGACCTGTTTAGTAAATCAAACATGGAAAATGTCATTGACTAGCTTAACAGTGTTTTAAGGTTCACACAGATATTGGTAAGATGTACTCAATGATTTGTTGTTGCGTTTAGGAATGGGATTGCTCTCTCTTGACTGAAACATGTCCCTTAATACCAGCTTGATTGGTCTGTTGACCTGGGTGGTAAGTGATGAAACCTTGCATAAATAACAGGGTTCAAGCAATGCAGTTACAAATTTATCCATTGTGCGAAATATTAAATCGCATGCTGTATCTTAAGGGATCTGAAAGAATTCTAATGGAAACCCAGGATAGAAACGAAAGAGATACTTTTCTTTAATTTCAGCAGGGCCTAGTAAGTTTGTCTATCTCTTTTCCCCCATTTCCCTTTTTCTGTTTAGTGCTCTCGCTTGCCTTACACCACCTCTCTCTCCATTGTTAATAAAAATTCTCAGCCATTCAGATAAAAAGAAAAAATGATTCTTTCTCCTCATACCAAGATGATACATGAAATCATTTCTGAAAGTAAAAATTTATTCCTCTGTTCATTCTCATTAAGCATAGGTGTAGGATATCAGGAGCTTGTTATAATGTTTAAAAAGCTTACTTGATCTTCTTTCAGAACAACCGTGGTGTCCAAGCAAAAGGACAGAGTATTGGTGAAAGCTCTAGCATCATAGGAGAAACTCATGTCAAGTTCCCTTTCATTTTGGGCCAAATTGCAATTAACTTGTGCAAGCCTGGGTTGAGTGGATGTTCTTTGTATCCTCTCACATGGCTTAGGGCAAACACAGTTATGGTCTACTAAAATTTGTTGGGATGTCTAAAATACAGTTAAGAGGGGACCAGGACCTTGTGTCTTTCCTTATTCAATGACTCAAATTTTGGGTTACTGTAGTAAGACACCATGACTCGTGATGATGCTCTGTGCATGTTGGACAGGAAAAATCCAGACCACCAGAGATCAGTTGCTGCTAGCTTGGTTCAGGGTGTATATGTTTTGGAGCGTGATCGCCAGCAAAATCGCCAAGGGCATGAAGCTCTTGCATCCCCTTGGTGGGAATGTTTCTATTTCCAGCTAATCCGTAAGCTTGTTGATGATGCTGATTCCTCCATATTTGGTGCAATTTATGAGTTCAGACCTCCTATGCTCCAATACCAGTCAGATTCACAAGCTCCTCGATTTGCCATTGCTTTCCGTGGCACCATCACCAAGCAAGATTCCTTCTCACGGGACCTTCAATTGGACCTCCATTTCATCCAGAATGGCCTTCACCGGACATCACGTTTTGAAAATGCAATGCAGGCAGTCAGAAACCTGGTTGCAGCTGTTGGACATTCCAATATTTGGTTGGCTGGCCATTCTCTAGGGTCTGCCATGGCAATGCTTGCTGGAAAGAACATGGCACGAAGCCGTATTTTTCTCAAATCTTTTTTCTTCAATCCACCATATGTTTCTGCCCCGATTGAAAGAATCAAAGATAAGAATTTGAAGAAGGGAATCCGAATTGCAAACAGCTTAATCACAGCTGGACTAGCTGTTGCTGTGAAAGGTCGTCGTGGGGGCCCTTCGTCTGAGAATTCCTTTGCCCAATTGTCTTCTTGGGTTCCATCATTATTTGTGAATCCAGCTGATCATATTTGCTGTGAGTATGTTGGATATTTTGAGCACCGGGAGCATATGGAGAAGATTGGAGTGGGAGCAATTGAGAAGCTGGCTACTCAAAACTCTGTAGGTGATCTGTTCTTGACTGCACTGGGCAGGGAATCTGACCCATTGCACCTTCTTCCATCAGCAAGTCTCACGGTCAATCTGTCCCCTTCACCAGATTTCAAACGAGCTCATGGTATTCACCAATGGTGGAACCCGGACTTAAATCTGAAGTGTAAACAGTACTGTTATAAGTAATATTTCAGATCATTGACTCTGTTGCTTCGCGGGAATGACCTCTTGGTTTATATTCAAAATTCAAATCATTTGTGGGCATATAGGAGCATTAGTTCCCTTGTTTGATAGATAGACTGTCTCTTTTGAACTTTTTTGGTTGATTTGTGGGCATATAGAGTGAAATGGAGGAATAAGATTCATGTGGCCGACCCCTAATTGGGATAAGGTCTTGATGATGATGATGATGATGATGATGATGATGATGTGGTAGCTCAAGTGCACAACCAATGTCTCTAAGCCCCAAAAAGAATAATTCAGAAACGAATAGAGGGGTTATTTATTAATAGATCAAGGCACATAGTGAAAGGTGGCCGGGAGCTCAAATTTCAAGGTGTTTGTTGCTGGGTATATCTGTGAAAAAAGAAGGCTTTGCAGCGAGAGTTTTAAGTACAGCACTCTGTAAATAGTGCTGTAGTTGTTCTCTCCTCATGTTCTTAATTGTTCATTGTCTTTAAACTATGTTCTTAACACTGTTAATCGTTTATATACATATCTTAGTGATATCTGCTCTTTTTGGCTCTCTCTTCTTGTTTTTCACAAAAGTCATATTACAAGGTGCTAGGCACTGAAGGGCCATTGAAGTCTTTCCTCAGAACATTCAAAACAAAAGCTGGTGGAATATGTTTCTATATGTAATACCTCATTGAGCCAGCTGCTGTTGTTGCAAAGGAATGGCAACTTTATTGCCTTATCAGTAAATACAGGTACCATCATGTTGATGACCTTGTGTGGCACTTCCACAAGCTCTGATGGAATTTCCATGATGTTTTATCTTCTGTATAGCAGCCACCTGATATTGGAGAATTCCTTTATCTGCAAATTAGGATATGTTAAGCTGATTATCAAATAACATATAGCTGTGTACTAAGCAAATTTCAGGTCCTCCAGCTCTTGCAGCACCAGGATCTCCTTAAGCCTGTCCATCTGTTTATCCCATCTGGCTGCGAGAGGAGACCGTTTGACGTGTTTTTTTGCCTGTCTTCTATTCTTGGCCTGCCTGGTTTCATTGTTGTAGGATCCGAAATCGATCTTGCTGATGCTCAAAATAGGTTCATCAAGATTTGGTACTTCAATTAGCGATTTGCAAATAGCCCATATTTTCCTTTCACCGAAGGTAAGAAGGGGAGCCTTGGTGCAATAGTAAAAGTTGTCGTCACGGGTTCAAGGCATAGAAATAGCCTCTTGCAAAATGCAAGGTAAGGCTGTGTAATTTAGGCCCTTGTGGTTCATCCCTTCCCCGGACCCTGCATAGGCAGGAGCTTTGTGCACTGGGGCTGCCCTTTACCTCTCTACAGATCGTCTAGGCAAGATAACATTTGCTAACAGTAAAAGGAAAAAAGGGCAGCCCAAGTGCACAAATCTCCCATGTATACAAGGTTCAGGGAAGGGGTGGATCGTAAAGGGCCTACAGTATATAGCCTTCCTTTACATTTTTATGAGAGGCTGTTTCCATGCCTCAAATCCGTGACTTTTTGGTCACAAGGCGACATCTCAACTGTTGCACCAAGGCTCTCCTTCTATTTGTTAACAGTTGATTAGTCTAGTAATCACAACCATTCACATAGATTATTCTCTAATAAAGCTTTGGGATAATGGAACTTAGACCATGTCATCCGCAGGTCACTAATGCGTCAAAGTCAACAGCATTTGCTTTGTCTTTTTCTTTCTGACGTACTCTCTGAGAATATTCATTCACTGTTACTGGAACAGGTGCCACCGTTGGCAGCTAACGTACTGGTTTTGGAGCATTTTTCGTGAGCCTCCTATTGTAGTTCTTTAGCCACAAAGTGGCTCCTCTGCCTTAATTTCCACAGAATTCCTAGTACAGGCATGGTGATTGTAACCAATCATGCAGCTGTCTGATATGCTTTGGGTGGACTACCATCTAGTGTTTGTATGGTTATCTGCTCCGCAGTTCTCTAATTATTGGCTTGCCGACAAATTTACAACGGTCCACCATTTTGTCAAAATGCGTCCACTTGCAGCCGTGCATGTAATGTCGCATGTGGTGCATAAATAGGGGCAGCATAGTACACTAAGATATGCAAATTTTGCAATTTTTTGCACCGATTCCAGTTACAGTAGCCTACAAGAGGGATGGAGGCTTATTTTCCTACCATAACTAGCTAGTACAATGTCCATTTATCCTTGTTTCTTATATGTCCAGAAGCCATGTTTCATCTAGACCTACCCTGTGTTTTAGATTAGACAGGAGAGATCAATAGAAATATGGTCTCAGTGGAAGTACAATGGTTTAAACTCCAACTAGTTGGAGGTGTAACTGAAGATCAAAAGTAAAGGAGTAGACCCAGAAGCCATATATCCTACTGAGAGAAAACGCCGGACAGGAGTACAAGTAGGGTTGTCTCTTTCAACCATCCAACTCATTCGTTTGACATGCATAGACATAGGTCATGCACCAAAATTCAGTCTCATATGACAACAAAATATCCGGCTCTGATCCTTCACATGAACTTTAAAAGGCCAAAAGCACCTCTCCTCGTTGCGCAGTGGGATGTTGGAGGTGGCACTGTGAGTAAAATTTCCAGGCAAGGCAGCTTTCCCAATAAAGCAGTACAGTTTGCGTGGAACCTCGCCAATAAACTTGCATGCCATCAACAATTAAGCGTAATGGCAGCAAACCAATATCTCATCAAAACGCTCGCATTCTCCATGATCCACATTTTTCTGCCAAAACTCTAAACAAGCTATTTGGATAAATGTCTAATAATGTTCAATCAAGAAGAACAATATTGATGAGATAGACTTGTCATTGTCCATTTGACGAATGGATTGGATTGTGCCAGCATGGTGCATATGGGCTCTAGGAAGTGCACTTCTTGCGATTTTTCCTACGTGGCCTCTAACGCCTGCAAAGAAGTTGACATCCCATTTTGTGATGGGAGGTGATTTATTTTGGAATATGTAAGTCATTCATCTTGTTCGGAATATCAAAAGTAGGTAAAATTTAAAGAAATCTATGCATTCTAACTGCTTCTTTTGCATCATTGAAGAAACTAAAAAATCAGTTGCTATGATTTTTAATAAACATAAAATAGGCTATAATTATCCAATGGTCTTGAAATTGGGCCTCCAGCCCAACCAAGAAATTCGAAACAAGATGAACAACTTAGGTCTCCAAAAAAACTAAAAATAAATTGACGTTCACTTCTTTCTTATTAGAGCGCTGACTGTAACCGGCACATTTTTCTTATCATCATCATCATCTTAGCCTTACTTTCCTGTAGTTTGATATAATTTCAGATTGTCAGCTTGAAGGGCAGTGGTTGGCATGGCTTTTGATGTAGGGAGATTCCAACTTTATGATATCTTCTTGTCTTCAGCCCCACTGTCATCTTTTCACTATTATGCGTTAGGCGGCATTTGGCGTGTATAGAATTGCAAATGGAAAAGCATGCAACTAGTATTGGTTACAAGAAAGAAAGCCAAAGAACCGTAGCAGCGATATGGCAAAAGCAATGGCCATTTTTGTCTTGTTTCTCCAGAATGGTTGATTCCAGCCAAGATGAGAACGACTAGCTCTAACCCTTTGGTCGCCAGGTATTTCTTCTCTCTTACATCATCAACTTAGATCTACAGGGGATAGTACTTTAACTTATCCATATAGGGATGAAAAGGAAAAAAGAGAAACTAGGTTCAGTATGGATTCCTGTACTCTCTTAGACAATATTATGGATATAGACTAGAAAGCTATTGCTAAAAGAAAAGGGTAAGATTGATGTAGGTATGAAATGTGGGTCACAGATATAACCATGGCATATAGATAGGTCTAGTGCTCTTAGATGATGCAATGAATCATTATCCAGTTGACAGCGAATCATTTGTAGTTCAAAATGTCAGTAGGGATCCCTCAAAGTGGGAATTGCCAACAGCAGATGGTTGATCATGAGATCATTTGGAAAGTGGAACTAGAGCAAATTTGGAAAGTTATTTGAATTGAAACAAGTGTTCATCTTAAAGGAGTGTTTATCTACTAATATAGGGCTAGAATATGTCTAAGTAGCTATGTAGTCGCCCAGTTTTGCATGAAGAGGTTCATCTTTGAATTATTTGACCCATTCACCTTATTACCCTTGCTTTGGATGTCTAGTAATTCAGAATGTGTGCAGATTGGATGATTCTAATATCCGCAAAGTTGTGCTTTTTGGTTGCTGGAAAGGAACCGTTAAAAAGTTTATGTGTAACAGTCTACATTCAAATGATAAAAAGACAGTTTCCAAGATGCTCAAATCATTCAATGGTCAAGATTATATGAAAAGGTGGAGGAATCAGATAAACAGATTTAGATCATCTAAAGATGGAATTGTTCATGCAAAACTGGCCGGCTCCTACTGGCCGAATTGTCGCTCTCTACCAGAGCATTAGCTTTCGGGACTTGAAACAGCCTATAAAAGCGAATGACATCTTCGCTGCCTTTTCCTATGGACAGCTCTCTCTCTCTCTCTCTCTCTCTCTCTCTCTCTCTCTCTATTAACTGTTGTTTTAATTGGTTCTTGCTGGTTTAGCCTTTATGAGCCAATTAAAACAGTGCGGAACAATGGAGAATCTGTCAGTATGGGAGTGATAATGCGATTTTACTAAACAAAAGGAGTGCCAATATCATTTTTCTTAGTTTATCGTATGTCAATATGTTATTTCCTTATTGAATGCATGCCATGTGATGGACAATAACACATGGGAAGGATACGATCATAAGATGGATGATAACACATTGCAAGGATTCGATGATGCAATAGATGGATACTCTCGCATGGTTGTGATCCAATGACTGATATGGAGTTAATGCAGGTTCTTGTATGATATAAAAGAGAATGTAATAACAGTGATTACCATGATGAGCCAGATAATTGATTCACATCAGCATGATAATGAGATATCAGCACACATCATCCTGAAGCGTCAATTCGTTGCCCAGATACAATTTATGGACGAGGACGAGGGCGGTGATGATTTATGAAGATGATGACTGGAGCATAGAACCAATTTATGCCACGTATAAAGCGAATTAATTCTGTTAAATGCATCACATGCATTATTAGGTAAGGGTTCCATGAGATCACCATTGGACCTCATAGTTGTTTCCTCTTCTTCTTCTTCTTCTTTTCTTTTTCTTTTTTTATTTCTTTTTTTTGACTAAATTGCATGAAAGTGGGCCAATGTCCATCATCACAATTACAAAATTTGGAATTGGAAGAAAATAAGCATTGTTATATTTATCCGGCCTAAAATCTTAACACACATCGCATAGGTCTTTAAATCCATGCACCCTTCACTCCTTGCAAAGGGATGCTTTGCATTGCTTCAAACCTATGACCTTTTTACAGGAGAAATGCTTCAGCCTAACCACTAGCTTTCTAACCACTGGCTTTTGTGCCACTATATTTGATTACCAAGAAGTGGGTGAAATTTGAAATCAAATTATATCTGAACTTAATTATCCTTATTCGTGTTTTATATGGAAAGCCAAATCCAATGAAAATTTAAGTCTCCATAGATATCAATCACCATCTTTTTAATCCTCCGGCAGGCTGCTCTCATTCCATATTATTGTGCCAAATAACTAAGTGATTTATAGGAAAGTAGTAGAAACAAAAATCAATTTCTTAACAATTGCATTTTCATAAAAGTCACTTTCTTGTTACATGAAAAAAAGAGGGCAGCCCGGTGCATGAAGCTCCCGCCTATGTGGGGTCTGGGGAAGGGATGAACCATAAAAGCCTAAAGTACACAGTCTTATCTTGCATTTTGCATGAGGCTGTTTCCACGTCTTGAACCCGTGACCTCAAGGTCACAAGTAAACGTGAGCTTTTCTACACATTTTCTGGCATATGCAATGTCATCAAACTCTAGTATTGACCATCCACTCAAGTGATTCAACGCCACTAGCGGGGTTAAATTCTGTACTTAGATAAGTTCCAAAACGTATCCTCTTTTTGTGCATCACAGTAGCAAAAAAGAATTAAGTCACAACTTCTCGGTGTAGATGAGCAACCATTTTCATGTATAACCTTATGGTTCTAAGAGTTGCTTAGTTGAGATCTCTTTTACTGCTGACTTCTAAGATCTTTAAATGTTATCTTGATTGTTTGATTGAGAAATCCTTTTTTTTTTTGGTCAACTTTTAAGACTTCTGAATATTCTTTTGTTTGATCGATATCTTTTTGCTTATCAATTTCAAGACCTTTGAATCTTGTCTTGATTTTTATTGTGATTTCTTTGCTTTTTGACTTTCAAGACTTCTGAATATTATCTTGATTATTGGACTAAGATCTATTTTCTTTTGAACTTTCAAGATCTCCATTCTTGACTGTATAACTAAATCTACTTTCTTGCAGTTGTTTAATCTATTAATTTACAAAAATAATTTTATGGTATTTATTTGGAGACTAAAGTACATACTGATTCTAATTATGCAAATCAGTTTAGGTAAAAATTGAGTCTAACTTGGTTAAATCTCAAAAATAGAATTCTCAACTATCTTAAGGAAGCTGTTATTAGTGTGCCTAAAAGCTATGGTTCATTATATTTTAGTTTTGTGTAAGATTTTTATATATCTATCAACAAACAATATGGTAGACTTTGTTGGCACGTTAAAGCTTTGTTGATGAATGCAAATTCTTATTTTTTTTTATGATTCAAGTTGTTATGCATGGCAAATTATCTAATAATTCAAGGCTAATTCATATTATGGCTAATCAATTGCATGGTTTCATCACTGAAAATAGTTAGACCTATACATCTTTTGCCTAGAATTTTCTAATGATTCGATTTTTGGTGCATGATTAATTAATCTGTAGCATGGCATATCATTGACATGATTTAAATAGACTCTACAAGTACTTTTTCTTGCTCAAATTTTCCAACACATCCAATATTTTCTCAGTCAAGATAGGCGGCCAGTTGAAAGACTTGTTCCTTTTCTTTTCGTGCTAGAAGAGGCAGGTAGTTTGGCAAATCATGTCTTTTAGATTCTCTCTCTTTCTCAGTAATTTCAACAAGGAGTTGCAGGTGTCATTTGATTGACCGGGAAAAAGTTTCTAACTGCCATTTCTTCTAACTTTTTTTATTTTATGCTTTTTTCCAGCCAATCAAATATTACCTACTCTTTACACTATAATAAAATATATATATATATATATATTATATAGTAAGAACTCTTTTAGAGCTTTACTAGTTCCTCGTCTCTCACTATGTGCGTCCACATTATAACAGCTCGTACTTCAGAGTTTGGAGAACTTTACTCTCTCAATTCTTTTGCTTTTTGCTTTTTGGTTTGGTATGTTATGTGGATCGCATGGTTGCTCGGAGTCAACGTCACCCCTGCAATTTCATGGCTCAAGTTCCCCATCACCAGCTGCTTAGGCTCCCCATCAGCTTCAAACGTCTCTCTCTCTCTCTCTGTGCCACAAGAATGGTACCCTGCTCATTGAAACTCAACAAAAAGGACGAAGGCAAGACTTTGCCCGTGAACTTTCAACGAGAACTGCACATTGTAGAGAAACTTCTCCTCAACTTCATCGTGTTTATGTGTTTGGAGAGAGTTCGGCCCGATGTGACCCATTGAATACTACGTATAACAATAAGAAATAGAGGTACACTTGCTTGCTTGAGCAAGAAGTTCTTTCTTTTGCAACTTGTGAATTTTTATTGCATTTTTCTTAGAATTAGTTAAAGGTAAACATAAGTTCCGCAAAAAGTGTCAGGGGACACTCATTAATATGTACTTCTTTCTTAAACAAGAAAGTAGCTTACTTGATAGTCATACTTTTACCATAATAATCACCTGCTTACTCGAGGGTTTTTTTTTTAAATTATGTTAGGATATAAATATTGTTGGCATACTTTCTATTAGTTTTAAGTTTTTAGGTTGACTAGTAATCTATGCAGGTATCAAAGTTTTGTTGACAACGAAGGTAGTGAGTTCGAATATTGAGACCTTTCATTTATCAAATTCCTGTGCAAGAGTTCAGAAAAAGGGCCTTTCACGTGACGAAGTCTGTAAGAGATATAAATATTATTGGCCCACTTCTTATTTGTATATAAGCTTTTAGATTGATTAGTAATCCAACTAAATAGCTGCTCTATATAAGAACGTCTAAATACCACTTTAATGGAGCTCACATTTGCATGATTAGACTCATACATGTGATTACACCCTCTTTGAATATCTAATAGATTGAAAAGTACGTGGATGGGATGACAATAGTGTCATCGTTATTTGCTTTGAAGTTTCTTATCCATCTGTTTTCTATTACAACATTTTTTAAATGCTGAAATTTTCAAATCCACATGCTTTTATATCCATTAGACATGCAAAGAGGGAGCAATCATATGAATAAGTTTGATAGTTTAAAGGTTAGCTCCATAAAAAGTAGTATGAAAATGCTTTCATTTGGAGCATTTATTAGCACCTTCCCGATTGAAACAATCATGATTATAGCAACCCAACTGTGTTTTTGAGAGTTAATTTTATATTGTTGTTTGTATCAAGTATCTAACCATCAGCTTCCTATGATCTAAAGTATAGTTTTTTTTAGGAAAGGGCAATTTTACTAATAGGAGGAGAAAAGCCGTCCCCATGGCCGTACAGAAGATGTCGAGGGGATCAAAGTACAGCCAAGCTAAGAATTACATAAGGAGGCGCATGAATTATTCCATCTAGTTCTAAGGGATGGCAGAGAGACTGCTTTTGCCGGAGAATCCGCACATTCTGTTCACCCAAGAAATGACAGTAGCAGAATCACCTTCAACAATAAGAAGCCTTCAAGATAACTCCTTCCAGATCTAAAAACCCATGAGAATGGCTTTAACTTCTGCTAAGTTGAAGTCTTTCCATCCAATCGGCCCTGCAAAATCAAATAAAAATTGTTGGTGCCCATTTCTAAGAACTCCGACGATACTCGAGAATCCGGGATTTCCAAAACCAGCCCTGTCAAAGCTAAAAGCTTGAAGGATGCCATGACCGATGGCTTCCAATGTGGTTTTGGCCTGTTATTCTTACTGGCGATGCTCGAGATTTCCTCCTTTTTTCTGAGAGTTTCCTCAAGTGATTAATTAGTGAACTCCGGTAGAATTGAAGCCCAAGTAGCCACCAATCTGAAAATTTTTTCAATCAGAGCTTAGAATGGCATTTTACCTTCTATGCAAATTGCATCCTGTTCTAGCCATACATACTAAATCACCGCAAAGAAAGATGGCTTCGATAAGATAGTTCCTCTCTTGGGAAGTTTAGGAGCTGACCACTGCATAAGATGATTCGAGAATGAATTGGGAAGAACCCATTTAAGTTTGAACTTGTCAATCACAGTAAACCATATCGATCGAACTTTTGCGTGATCAAGAAACAATTGATCTCTATATTCGAAACAATGGCAGCAACGTGAAGGGCCGAACCGACCTCTTGTGATTAACCTGTAGTAAGACTTTTGTCTGATGCAATAGTCCAGGCAAAGAATGAAAGGGAGTCTTGTGGTCCACCACTTCTCTAAATCTCCTTCATGCAGGAGCTTCGTGCACCGGGGTTGTTTTTTTTTTTTTTTATGAATTTAGCTGGAATCCGATCATCAATGGTGTCAGTAGGAGCAAAGCAGCCTGATTTGACCAAAGATTTGACCGATGAGCATGCTGTCCAGACATCCTATCCTCGTTGCTTCGGAATTACAATATTTGGCAATATAGGAAGAAGCACTTCGAAGTGTTCCTCTTCTTGTCCCCCTGGGTTGGCTATGAATAGAAAGATTCCACTGCAGCTCATCCATATGCCACATGAAGTTGTTCCGTATCTTTGTTTGGGCCGCCTTGCTGCCTGGACGATTCTCGGCTATTGCTCTTTCCAAGGCCTATCACAAGCCACAGATCTGTCCAGAAATAGAATATTTCAGAATGTCTTTCCACATTCTAGACCGGAGCAGCGCTTCACTTTGATCGACCCACCACTGAAGATTGCGCCATAGAAGCTTGTGATTGCACCAAAGGAGCTTATACTGGCTTATTCTTTTTCTTCAATCACCTAATGCCAATTCTAGAAGGAAAGCCTTGGCGCAATGGTAGAGTTCGTCGTGTGACCTTAAGATCACAAGTTCAGGGGTAGAAATAACTTCTTGCAAAATATAAGGTAAGGCTTTGTACTATTGATCTTTGTGGTCCGTCCCTTCCCTGAACTCCACATACGCAGGAGTTTTGTGCACTAAGACTGCCCTTTTACCTAATGCCAATCCCACAAGCACCCTTAGGCTTGCATATATTCTCCCAGGAGAAATGATATTTTCGCTTATCTTCTCCACCTCTTTATAAGAAGTTCATTTGGATTTGTTTCATTTCATTGATGATATACTCATTGGCATTGAAGACTTATTTTGGCACAGCATAAATGCAAGATCGATCAATAGGTGTGAAATGGATTGATAGTTCGAATCCGTGTCGTCTACTTGTGTTATTATCTTGACTTTGGATCTCTATCGATGATACAGCAAGGGTAGAATTATACACAATGGGACTCACATTTACTAGATCTAGACAAACCCATGCGGCAAATCCTCCTAAGATTGAACACGAAACAAACATTGGTCCACTTCAATGGACGAGATTTCTATTGATTGAATGGTTGAGGTGGGTCCGAGCAGATAGTTGGTAATTTTTGCCTCCTTTCCTTGTTTCTTTTTCTTCTTCTTTTGGTGTGAGGGATGCATGGCTTGATCAGTATGTGCTCTATAATATATCACTCCACATCAAGTAGATATATAGCAAATAAATGACACTGTACAAAAAGGAGATTTTCTTCATCGGATGATCTTAGCCATTACTAGTCTAGTGCGCAAGATGGATTAACGGATGATCAAAAGGTTCGAGTGGTCACCTTGGAATTTCTCCAATAAGTGATATTTCACTTCTGTTTTTTTGTTTTTTCCCTTTTTTTCCCCCCTTTCTAATGCAAATCTATTTCGATGGGAGTAAACAAAACTTAGTAATATTTAAGAAGAAAATTTGCCTCAATTTGGAAAATATACAAGGCCAGAATGGACAAGAAGACCCAACAGGCCCATGTAGCATTTGCCAAAAGAGGCATGACATGTCGCTCCGAGCACATGGAATGTTTTTGTTTTTTTTTCTGACTTTTCTTTCTTAATTTCAGTTTAGTCCCATTAAAAAATTTATTTTCATTTTATACTCATATATTTATAGAATTAAAAAAAGAAACTTGTTATTTTTTAATCTTATATAAAAAACCTAACAATATAGATCACTAATGTATATTCCAATTAACCTGCTAAAAAGTACACTTGGAACATAGATGGCCATGATCCAGACGATGCAGCAAAAGTCCTGGATAATCCTCATGACCAATTGACTACTGCAATTCTAAGTTGGAAACTGTATAGGAGATTAAATTTGAATCTTACATTCATAAAAATCTTAACAATTGGAGGATTATGATCTTCTTATGGTGAGAAGACTTTAGAAGTATCTTCGGTCTAAATCGTGGTCCGCCCTTTCCCGGATACTACATATGCAAGAGCTTAGTGCACCAGTATAAAGTTGAATAACTTGAACACCCATCATCTGGGCCCATATGTACTCGTATCTGTTTGTGCACACTCACAAAAATACATACAAATATATATAGAGTGAGAGAGAGATTTCATTGTCTCCATTTGCTTGGACGTTGATATATTTCTACGTACTCGTGTTTAGTAAACATGAAAAGACTACAAATAAAGCGGATGAGAAAACCACGTCCTCTCCTTTCTTTTCACTTTTCGAGATCTTTTTTGAGCTTCACAGGCTGTGTAATCTTGTTCTTGTTTTCCACTTGGGGTTCGGAGTAGTACATGGGGCACGATCACAACCGTAGATCAAGTTGATTTTGTTGTAGGAGATCTTCATCAATTGATGGATAGTTAGAAGTTACTTTCACTTTTTATTTCCTGTTAACAGTTGCTATCCAAGGAAATAAAATCCTGAACTCGAAATATATTGGTTAGACCACAAGAATAAGAAGTGGGCTCCATCATCAGAAGCAACTGCATGTAATCGGGAACGTTGATTTTGGGCTAGAATCATTCTATAGAGATTGAAAGTCGACGAAGTCAGATGAACGGCCCGGATGAAGCAAAAGTGGGGTCATTGCTTGTAAGTAAGGTGCCTCACAAGGCAACTCAGCTTGAGTCCTTCCTCCGTATCTACGTTCTTACTGTTCAGTTTCATACGCTGTCCTGAAATGGAGCAGCAAATGAAGGGTATTTTCGTCACGTCATTGGATTTTTATTGGACTTTGAGTGGAATCAATGATTTGGAAAGTCTTCGCAAGTCCACCTTTCACTAGTATTGTTGGGAAATCATGTGAGGGGAGAATCTTTTTCCAACTTTGTCCTCTTGTCGAAAAGAAGAGAAAGGGACGTGTAAAGCAGACGCTATCCCAATTCTTATTTAGCTGACAATTATCCATCCGCACTACCTTGCCGGATCTATTATTCCATTAAAATCCTTGAAAAGAGTTGTCTTAAATTGCCCTTGAATTTTCACCATATCAGACCATAATTTGGCAAGGAAATACTAAGTAAATTGACAAAAAGTATTTGGAAATATTTAGAAGAATATTGAGAAATTTTTTATTATTTCAAATTCTAATTATTGTTTAAAAAAAGAAAGGTTAGACACACCCATACACCTATAAGTGCGTGGTTAACCTCCCACAAGAATATACATACATATATATGGGACTGTGTTAATTCAGCTGTTTAATGCAAGTGTAAGGAGTAGGTGATATTTGATTAGTTGAAAAAATGTAGAAAACAAAAAAAGAGTTAGAGAAAATGGCACTTGAAAACTTTTTTCTGACCAATCAAATGTCACTTGTATTTTACACTTACAACTCCTTGGTAAAATTACCGCTCGATAATTTCAACAAAGGGGTTGTAGGTGTAAATTGTAGGTGATATGTAATTGGCTAGGAAAAAGTTTTTAAATGCTATTTCCTCTAACTTTTTTTGTTTTCTGCTTTATTTTTTCAATCAATCAAATATCACATACTCCTTGTTATTGCATGAAACAACTGAAATTAACACACCCTATATATATATATATATTTATTTATTTATAATATTTAAATTGGGGCACAGAAATTGAGGGTATTCTTCACTCAAACGAGTATATAAAATCATGACGGTTTCAATAGAAAATCCCAATCTTAACAATGGAACTACACATTGTTTTATCTCATCAGATGTTGATAGCTTGTCTTTGAGAATCTATGACCTCTTTGAAAGGCTATTAGATTAGTGCAAATTGAAGGATGAACTGCTAATACCAATCAAAGTGTCTGAAATTGATTTAATTAATCCAGAGATGGTTCTGGAAAAAGGGTAACGGCACCATCACTCAATGTACCTACCCATTTGATGTCAATATGGTGTTTGTATTCTTCAATTAGGGCCCCAGATCTTGTAGATGAATAATTTGTCTTGTTTGTATTATCATTTCTAATCATCCGATTATCGATCTTTTTGTCATGTCATTAGCTGGATAAAACCTACCAACCATAGAGTTATAGGCCATGCGTGGGTGGCCTATAGAATTATAGGCTCAGAAACATGAGCGGTTTCGATCACCAATCTGTGGGCCCAACAAAGATGTCCCTGCAAATAGGGAAACGAGTTCAAATCATTGTTTGAACTGAGAATTTCCAAATGACTGACGTACTTTCTCGTAATTTCACAATTCACATGCAAATTACCGCCACTTCAATAACAGAAACCATTTTCCAGTAGTTGCAGAATCTGTCGGTGGATCCATAAATTACCTTGCGAGGAAGACCCAATTAGTTCCCTTGGTCCGCGGGTCATTAAAGTAAAAAGCCAGAGAGAGATTGGATCTAGAGAGAGAGGGGATGGTATCTTCGTTTACATTGAAAACGATTTTCGAGGATTTTCATGGATGCTGAAATCGCAGGTTTCTTCTCCATGCATGCACACTGATTTCAGTGATTGTTAGTTGTAATAGTAACCCGAATGTATTATTGAATTGGTGAACTAATCTTATTATTGGAATGTTATCTAAAACTAACCAATCAGATTAATGTGGCCCCACGATTGTCATGTTTGGTGCAGACAATCGAATTTTTTATGTCACCCTAACGTACCCACTAAGATACCTATCATCCATCGTCCAATAGTTTGAGTTTATTTCCCTCATTTTGAAAAATAAAATAAAAATACCATTGAAAAAGAATAATGGTTTTTACAAGTATTTCTTGGGATATTCTTGAAATTATATTTGAGAGGACAATGGAGATGGAAGTGTTTTGATGGATCATAGTGCAAATCCAACTACTTCTCTAATATTGGATATTAGAAAATAGCATGAATGCATAGATTATCTCACAACGAAAGAAATACGATCGTGGGATATCATTAACTGGAGGGTTAGGATTGTATCTTCTCTCTATAATATACTAATATGGTAAACACTCTATTATCATCATCCTCGAGGCCTTATCCCAATTAGGAGTTGGCCACATGAATCTTATTTTTTTATTCCTCTCTATTAAGTATCATAGCTTTATTTAGTCCCATAGTTTTTAAATATTTTCTCACTACTTCTATCCATGTTCTTTTGGGTCTTCCCTTTGCCCTTTTAGAACTTTTTACTTATATTGCCTCACTCCTTCTAACCAGTGCCTTTTTCGGTCTCCTTTGAATATGTCCAAATCATCTAAGTCTAATATCCCTCATATTGTTATCTACTAGTGTTATCTCTAAGTTTCATCTAATATTTTTATTGGTAATTCTATCATTTCTTGTCTTGCCACTTATTCATCTCAACATTCTCATTTCCGCGATGCTCATCCCATGAACATGATGTTCCTTAACTACCCAACACTTTTATTTGTAAAGCATGGCCGACCTTATGGCCATTCTATAAAAATTTTCTTTCAATTTGAGTAGTACCCACCGATCACAAAAAACTCTATATGCGCATATTCTTTTATTCCAACTCGCTTGGATTATCTAGATAACCTCCCTCGCAATCACTTCACTTTCATTAATCATTAATTCTAAATACCAAAAGTGATCTTTTATGAGAACTTTTTGGTTATCTAACACCATACGATATAATTATTAGATAAAGGGATTTGTCTTTATCTAGCAAAAATTTGAATTAATTATTTCAAATATATGATTCAAAAAAGAGCAAATTCAACTATTTCATTGTATTCATATTTGAAATAAATAAAGATCAAATTAAAGGCAAATTCCTCTGTGTAATTAGTACTTTACAAATTTATACTTTCTTATAAGAAAAAGTACCCCTTTTTCTAAAATTATAAATTTATGAAAATTCAGCTTAACTAGAATGTAGTTTACCAACAATGTTTAGCACAGTTAGTTGTAGACAATGAGGCAATTCTTATGAATTCCTGGTATGAGTTGGTGCTTTCTTTTTTGGTAGGAATTAGGTTTGGGAAAAGCATGAGAGAGATTTCTTTTATAAAGTTCTTCCTTTTCTAAAACTGAAAAAGAATATATTTTATAAATGAGCATAAAAATAGAAAATATTTTTCTTGGTGATCTAGTAGGTATGAAATTACAGAGGGCCCATATATTTTATATTAATATATTTTATTATATTTGGCATCACTGTGAATAGGAAGGCCATATCAATTTTTTTCTCAATACGTGTCCTGCTGCCTTTCTGTACATAGTTAAAGTAATAAAAAGACAAGGATCCGTGATCAACAATAAATCATCTCAAAGCCACTAAAAGATTTATTGATCTAAGAATGATAGTTTTGGTTTGGACCATTACAACCGTGAACCCACCACTTGTACTCTAATTTTCCTTTTCTTAATCACCCACTAGTACCATAAAAGACAATAAAGGACCACTTATATACAATAAAGTCTTCTAAACTGAATTATCTCATAATTTGTCGAGTCATTGATTGTTCACCCACCAGTAGAGTGACCTAAGTTTACATTTTCATGAGACAGGTTAGTTTTACGCTACTGTTTATTGTATGCAGTAGTAATTCAACCCAGTACAAGAGCAATCGTTGATTCACTAAAATTGATCATTTGGTTAAAGACCGAAAAACTCGACCCACCAGTAGAGTGACCTAAGTTTACATTTTCATGAGACAGGTTAGTTTTACGCTACTGTTTATTGTATGCAGTAGTAATTCAACCCAGTACAAGAGCAATCGTTGATTCACTAAAATTGATCATTTGGTTAAAGACCGAAAAACTCGACTCAACTTTAAATTGGAGCAACTCATGTTAACACAAAACAAATTGTTGACGACTCAAAAAAACTTGAGTGAGATTTCTTACAAAATTTATGTCATTTATATCATAATATAATATTTTAAACTATTAATTATCTTATCCTATAAGTTTTAGAACTTTTATAAGCACCCTTATTTTCTTTCTTTCTTTCTTTTTCTATAGATAAGTAGTAGACACGAACTATAATCTCTTGTTTGCGAGGTACTTAACCAACTGGATTAAGTGATAAGATCATCATCATAAGAAGATTTCTCAGTCTATGAGCTAACCAAGGTTTATTACCTTCAAGACTGTCTACTATCATCAGTTTTCAATTCATGTCATGTTAGGGTTGTCATACTTTTAATAAGCTGGAGATAATTTTCATTTCTTACTTATAAACTAATATACAAATGCATATTTATTTACAAGGGAAAAAGAAATAACAAAATCATCTTCAACTTTTCTTTACAGGTTAATACCTGAAGCAAAACTTTCCTCCTTTTTCAAGATTGTCTCGCATGGACACGTAAATACCTAAGAGCTTATGTACATTTACTTGCATGCAGATGATTATACGCCTGACTAACATGCATAAACTTGAGCGTATACACTTCCCCAGTTTAGTGAGATTCAACTCTAAGAACTTCAGCAAAGTTGATTCTTGCTCCACCATATGAATATCATAAGGACATATATGTCAGTTAACTATTCATTTTCTACCTAGTTTTCAACAAGAAATTATTTATTTATTTAAGTAAAGAAAATAGCTAAATTAAATATAATTAATAATAATAATTGAGAAAAAAAAAAAAAAAAAGGTCTCTCTCAATCTCATGGGAGTAGAAGCCAGCTAGCTAATTGTAACGCTCCAGAGTCTGGACATGGACTTCACACCAACTGGCATTAAATCTTTTCCATGCACCCCCATGTATAAAATCCTATCCGTTGCCAATTCCTTCCAGTTCTCTTCACACTCACAAATGGGCTACGGCAGGCTCGGACCTTCCGAGCCTTCAGCTTCGGATCCCGAACCTCCACTCCGGAACCAACTTGCCGATCACAACTCTCCCCAACCACCGAAAAAACGAAAACTCCTCGTCTTCCTTACACTGTTCTCCGTCGTTCTACTCGTCGCGTCGGGAGTTTCCGCGGTCTTTCTGGTTCGGTCTCGAGCCAGAGGTTCGGTTGGCTCCCAAGCAATCTTAAAGAATAAACCAACCCAAGCCATCTCCAGGGCGTGCAGCCGAACCAGATACCCGAGCCTATGCGTCGACTCGCTAGTCCGATTCCCCGGCGCCTTTAGCGCCGGCGAACGAGACTTAGTTCACATCTCCGTCAACATGACTCTGCGGCGGGTCGGACAAGCGCTCAACGGCGCGTCGTCGATTGCCAACGCGGCAATGGACCCGCGAGCTAGATCGGCTTACGAAGACTGTCTGGAGCTGCTAGAGGACTCCGTCGAGCAGCTCTCGGACTCGCTGGTTTCGGTCACCGGAAAGTCTGTAGGGAAGCCAGACGACGTGCTGACCTGGCTGAGCGCGGTGCTGACGAATCAGGACACGTGCACGGACGGGATTGCGGATGTGAGTGATGGGTACGTGAAGGATCAAATGGGGAAGCAGCTGAAGGATTTGGCAGAGCTGGTGAGCAATACTCTTGCAATGTTTGCTGTGTCCAATGGGAATAAGGATTTCTCAGGGATTCCGATACAGACCCGGCGGAGGCTGTTGGCTGGGAATGAGGGAGGCTTTCCGATGGGAAAAGATGGTTTCCCGGCGTGGGTGAAGAGGAGAGAGAAGAGGTTGCTGCAGTCGCCGGTGGGAGCGATACGAGCGGATATTGTTGTGTCGAAAGATGGGAATGGGACTTATAAGACGATTGCGGAGGCGATTAAAGCGGCGCCGGAGAAGAGTAATCGGCGAACGATTATTTACGTGAAGGCAGGAAGGTAATTTCGGACTTCGTTAAGCTACACTGATTAGGAAAAGCACGACTTAAGCTGCTCTTAATCTGCTAATCTACTTTTGATCGTCTTTCTGGCCATTGCCAAATGATTGGCAAAAGGATTTACGCAGACCTCTAATTTGATAGTTACACCCCCTCTTTTGCTTTCGAGAATGCTAAGTGCTGCTATGCAAGCGCCCCACTTTTCATGAAGGGCCCACCTTTGATTGATTCGAACTTTTCATCTGATTGCTCCAGATATGGATATGTAGCAGTTAAAAAGTGTGGGGATTAGATCCACAAATTGTACTTATTGATAATAGAAAATGAACCGGATAGAGATCAAAATTTCAATTTTTAGCATCATTATTCCCCTCATTGAGATTTATTTTACTATATATCTAAAACTAGACCAATCAGATAAACGGTTTAGATCATCCAAAAGGTGGTCCTTTGGGGCAAAATGGGGTACTTCTGTAGCAGCACATTAGCAGACACTTTCATTTCCAAAGCCCTCTAATTTGATGGTTACACCCTTTCTTTTGTTGCTGACTGCAGGTTGAGAGGGAGGATAATGGGGTTTTCCATTGGCAAAGAGCTAATTTTTGGGCAATTTTCAGCATTTTTCTCTGAAAATGTGATTTTAAGGTTTTTTCGGCTTATAAAATTGGGAAAAATATAATTAGTCCGTGTTTTCCAATTAAGAATGGCACTTTTCGCTTTTATCAAACATAGTCTTGATGGGACTAGTAGTTACTTATGGACTAATTAAACATGTGAACTTAGGAAAAAGGGAGTGTGGATATCAATTTCTACTATGCGTTTTCACATTTTTATCTCTGTAAATCATAAGCAATGGCAACGATCACGATCTATCGTATCTACTAGCATACTCTTACAGCATGTTTTGATATTGGCACTCTTACCCTTTCCGCTGTTATGGTAAATTCCACCTTGAATAACAAGCCCTCAAAATATGTGGACTGACTTTTCATTTTCGTAATTCTTTTTTCCTAAATTACCCACAATAATTTGCAAAAATTTCTGTGGTAGTTGTATGGCGAGTGGTAATAGACTTCGTGTTTGGAATTTCAGGTATGAGGAGGAGGCTCTCAAGGTGGCGAGGAAGATGACCAACATAATGTTCATTGGGGATGGAAAGGGGAAAACCGTCATTTCCGGGGGTAAAAACGTCCAACAAAAATATACGACATTCCACACCGCTTCTTTCGGTAAGAGCAAACGACTGAAAAGCAGGTCCTTTTCTGTACGATTTCTTATTTTATGGTGCTCGGCCGACCAAAGAGTTCCACTCTTTAAAATGAAAGTACAAAATGAACTGCTCAAAAGCTTAAAAAATAATGCATCAAAAGATTTGGTTAATCGGGCGGCTAGGATTCTCTGAAGTAATAGTCTAGGTCACCAAAAATCTCCCACTAGAACCACATTCGAAGCTGTTTCAGTTTTAAGAGTTCTTGTTGGAGAATGGGCAGACTACAAGAGTCAATAGTACACAACTTTACCTTATATTTTGCAAAAGATTATTTCCACGTCCTAAACCTATGACCTCAAGGTCATAAGATGATGACTCTACCATTGCACAAAGCTCCCCTTCCCTTCTTTACTTTCCAAAAAAAGAAAAAAAGAGAGAGCACAAGTAACAGTGATCAGTGATCACCATCCGTTCATCTTCGAGGCCTCATGTTACAGGTTAGCGATGTGTGAAATTTTTTTTTTGTAAAATAAACTAATTCAAAAATAATAATAAAAGGAATTTTCAAAGAGGCCCTTAGTCATCCGGTAAACTTCTGTAAACGAATGACCTAAAACCTATATTCTATTAAGATTTTCCTATTATATTTCAGAATTTTTGAGCCATCTATTTTCTACCATATTTGAAAGTTAAATATTGACATCCATGCAAAGCTTCAAACCCTGGTCATTCATGTGATTGCTGAGGAGGTATTGGGCGATAAAATAAGGTTTTCAGAGCAAAGACTTTGCATGATGTTATCCATTCTAGTACTACTCTTGCCACAAGCACACAATATAGCGTAATTAGTCATATGAATAAAACCTTATAAGTTTGCTCATCTGCCCTAGGACGAGGAAGCTGCATAATATAAGGGGGCAGTTTGAGTGCACAAAACTCCCGCACATGCAGGTTTTGAGAAAGAGGCAGATTACAAAGGTCTATAGTATACGGCCTTACGTTGTACTTTTGAAAGAGACATTTTTCAAGCTTTTAAACCCGTGATCTCAAAATCACACGATCATAACTTTATAAAATAATAATGTCATGTCATTTCACTAATTATACTTAAGAAAAAGACGTTTTAACCAACTTGCCCTTTGGGTGATCTAATCGATCGATCCACATTGGACTCTAGTACACGTGTGGGTTGCTTTTGCTTACAGTTTAGCCGTCCATTGGCCCACCCGTAAGGGACAACGTGGACGGTTTGGACCATTGTACATGTTGAATGTTGAACCATGTGCACCTTAGTGACTGAGTTCCCAGATGGAAAACGACCTTCTTGCCTTTTGCCCGGTTGGCAATGGTAAGATCAAGAGCCTGGATGTCATCGTCATTATCTAAGCCTTATCTTTATCAGGGTAGGTTATACGAATTTTGTTCTTCTATTAAGTGTTCTGGTCTTATTTAGTTGAAATATTTTTAAATTATTTTTCAAAACTTTTAACCACGTCTTTTTAGTCTTTTCTTGTCCAAACCTAAACTTGGATTGGCTCGCTCTCCTTCTAGCCATGTCGTTTTCAATCTCCGTTAGACATATCCAAACTCAAACAATATCCTTATCACATATTTATTTCTTTAATAAAGGATTTGTCGGATATTGGGGGTCTTTCTACAGGCCCACGGCATCGGGCAGACTATGCTCCTGCCCATTGGAGAATTGTACAAGCCGTGTACTGATTTGCACGGGTACAAATCGTTCTTCTCTAACTGATGATCTCGCCTTTAATGATATTAGATCTTTCTACTCCGTTCTTTTCATTTTTTAACTTTCTTAGCCGTCCATTTTTCTCCTAAAAAGGTTTTAATTTTAAAACTTAAATTAATAAAAAGAAGGCCAACAATATTTATACGTCTAATAAAATTTTAATTCTTTGCTTATTCTGCAGCGGCTACTGGCACCGGCTTCATTGCTCGAGACATGACATTTGTGAACTGGGCAGGCCCTCAGAATCACCAAGCCGTAGCTCTACGAGTCGGCGCCGACCACGCCGTTGTCTACCGCTGCAGCATCATCGGCTACCAAGACACACTCTACGTCCACTCCCAACGCCAGTTCTTCCGCGAATGCGACGTCTACGGCACCGTCGACTTCATCTTCGGCAACGCTGCGGTCGTCTTCCAGAAATGCAATCTGTACGCGCGTAAACCCATGCCCAATCAGAAGAACACCGTAACCGCGCAAAACCGGAAAGATCCCAACCAAAACACCGGAATCTCAATCCATGACTGCAGAATTTTAGCTACCCCGGATCTGGAGGCAGCCAAATCGAGCTTCCCGACGTATCTAGGCCGTCCGTGGAAGCTTTACTCGCGGACGGTGTACATGATGTCTTACATGGGGGACCACATAAATCCAGCGGGATGGTTAGAGTGGAGTGGTAACTTTGCATTGGACACACTGTACTACGGTGAGTACATGAATTATGGGCCCGGCGGGGCGGTGGGCAAGAGGGTTAAATGGCCTGGTTATAGGGTTATCACTTCAACTGTGGAGGCTAGTAAGTTTACAGTGGCCCAGTTTATTTATGGATCTTCGTGGCTTCCTTCAACAGGGGTTGCATTTGTGGCTGGTTTATCAGTTTAAGGTTAATTTGTATAGCAGTGGGCTAAGTTGATTTTAATTATTTTTAGATAATTTTGCCACCGACAAATCGGTGGATTTTATATTTTGTTTGCTATTATGGTTTTATATAGGGTTTTATTTTCTTTTTATTTTTGAAAAGAAAATAATTGTTGCAGGGGCACAGGATTTCCCTTCTGCTAATTGGAGCGTGTAATTATATTCTGCACCTTCTAAGGCTAATTGTATAATCTGTGTTTTTCCCCACTCTGTGGGAGTTTGTACAAGTGGAATAATGAAATTTGCTAAGGCTAAATTTGTAACTTTGCCTCCTTGTGGGAAGTCACTTTAGTGAAAATTATATTAGTAAAAATGACCGGGGCATTTTGAGAACTCCGGTCAACAATTAAACATCTCTTTTTACCCACACATTCACATGTTCCTCTAATAGTGGGGTTGAAAGATTGTGGAGGAGCAAAGGTAATATCTAGTGCTATTGGTTATATATGCCATTGCACGTTCGAGTTGCCGCTTTTTTTTCTTTAGTGTGGAATTAAATTTATGTGTTTGTGCGCGAGTGATTTGCTTTATAATATTTTTAGAAAAAAGAAGAAGAAGGAATTTCTACTATAGTCAATGCGGACCTTTCGGAAAGAGGAGGAATATTTAACTAACTGCACCATAGGTGTGGTTTAGTAACTATATTTTTATGAGCCGCACTTGTGAACGATCCAATTTGTTTATCTTATTGTTCTATATTTAGATGTCTAATAGATGAAAGAAAAATCATTTGATTTGGATGACTTTAGCATCCAAAAAGCATATGAAATGTTGTGTTTAAAAAGGAATAGTTTAAAAACTTTATAAAATGACTCAGTTTTTTAACAGCTAGAATTATCTAAGGAGGGTTTTATTTAACGCCATATGTTAGGCATTTCTAAGATATTATGACATATCTCAGAAATGCAGCTTATTTAACCGTGATATCTTCGGCGTATATGAGATATCAAGTTTATGTAACTTTGGCATATATAAGATATTAGGTTTATTTAACTACAATATCTTGAGTGCATGTGAGATATCAAATTTATTTAACTGCGATATCTTTGACATATGTGAGATATTATGTTTATTTCATTGTGATATCTTCGGCATAAGTAAGATATTAGGTTTATTTAATGGTGATATTTTTAGCATATATTAGATATCAAGTTTATTTAACTTTATCATTCTTGATATGTTTGTTGTTTTAAATATGCCAAATTGTGTTTGTAGTGTAAAATTTGTTCCTTTTTAGAGAAAAAAATCAAATGAAAACCATTATTTTTTAGATAGAGAAACAAGGTGTCGTATTTTTCATCCTCCCTTCTCTCTCACTGTCCCTCTCTACCGCACCATTTCCCATATCTGTTTCACTTCCCCCCCATCACTCACATCACTGCTCCACCTCAGTCCGGACAGCACCCCGGCACGCACCTTCTCTGTTTTCCCCATGACCTGAACCAACATCGGTCCTCTTCTTGCTCCCTTCTTTGCATGTTCCTATCTCTCACGCATCGCCCTCTTCTGGTGGTCCTAGCTTCATCAAACCCCCCTTCCTTTTCATCTCGCATCACCCCTTTGCTCCTCATTATCTCTCAGACTTTCTCTATCTCCTGTTTTCTTCCCAAAGCACCACGTGAGTCAGCTGCCCGTGATAACCACCAGGAGCTGCTTGAGCAGATGCTCTGTGCAGTTTGTTTTTAGTCGCCGACAAAATCCCATATTCTCTACCTTGGTCTCGGGCGTCTGCCTTCCATCTACTACTCCTTGTTCTCTCCCACGGCAACCCCCTTGTTTGCACCACCTAGCATCATCATATTCCATCGGCGATGATTCATCTCGATCTCCCTATGCTTACTCGCTACGACTCTCCCTCCTCTTTGCCAGACATCCTACAGGCAGCACAGCACGGTTCCACCTCCACCCAACCTGGATTTTCCTCCCTACTTCTCCCTTCTTCCCATTTCCTTCCCTTCTTCTCCTTTTCCCCCATCTTCATCATCTCCACCTTCCTCTGCATTTATTGGGTTCCTGTTTCTTTCTTCAAATTCCAAGTTTAGCCTTTGCTCTTTAATTAAAATGCCACCTGCATGTCCTTTTTAATTCCTCTATATCCCAGCTTCTATTCCATGATGTATTTTAGATATCACCTGAGATATCATAGAACAAATGTCACATCTCTTACATATTCCAGATATCACAGAATACATGATACATAAATTAGATATCACATAAGATATTGTAGGAGATGTGCCAACAGAAATGCCAAACATACACCATTAAATAACCCCCTAAGTCACATGCTTTTTTTTATTATTATCTATAAGATATTTAAATTTAGAACAATAAAATGAATGTGTAGAATCATAGGTGAGCCTCGTAAAGTAAGGTTACTAGGCTCTAGTTTATAGTGCGATCAGTTTAACATTCCTCTTCTCGGAATAGCAGATGAGATGTAATGAATATTGTTCTAGCTTGCAAACCCAAGAAGGCCAAGATGGTGGGGAATTATGTGAATTACTGTAATTTAATGGATAGATGCAGTTTGAAAATACTATTGATCCTTGTGGTCTGCCCCTGTTTCGGACCCTTCATATGCGGAAGCTGTGTACTGGGTCCGTCATTTTTAGGCCGTTTGGAAATACATGTTCTGATCGTAGGGTTGGTATAAAATTGCTATCTTATACTATGGGGTACTCTGGGATTGAACGGCTAAAGTGCTTAATGCGGTTACTCCTGAAACACCCCTGGACCACAAGATGAATGCTATAGATCATCACGTGTCCCACATCTACACCATATAAACTTTTCTTGTTTGGAAGTCCCAGATAAGGGCATCCTGGGAATGAACAGGGTCGATTTGGGCAAAACCAGCAAATGCGGGATGGTCTCATTATCATATTTAAGTGCCATTTTAAGTGCCATTGACACTTGACATAGTGTGCTTTCACTTTCTTGTTTTAAATGCGCCAACTTTGTTTGATAAGAATGCAGGACCACCAACTTTTGCTGGTTCTATGATTAGAAACGAGAAAGAACTGGTTTCCTGGTAGGTCAAGAGATTGAAAGACTACTTGCCATAGAACTGCTGTTCCAAGTTCCAAACTGATTGTCGGTCGATCGTCATTTTTATAGTTTACAGCTAGATACTCATTCCAGCGTCTTGGATTTCTTGCGTTCCATAAAGGTTCCTTCGAAGAGGAATTTGGATGCAATGGTAGAGTTGTTGTCGTAAAATAGCCTCATACAAAAATGCAAGATAAAGCCATGTACTATAGATCCTTTGTAATCTGCCCTTTTCTAAAATAATAATTTTTTATTTTCAACACTCATTCATGCAACATGAAGCCCCGTTGGTTAAACTTATATAATCTAGTTTATGTAATTAAATTTTTGTATAATTATATAATATAATTGCGTAGACCGAATTATATAAGCCTTGCCAATCGGGCACTTACAGGAATTCAACCAGGTTTTGATTGTCGCGTAGTTGTGCTTGGGAAGCCTCTCCATTCTTCTTTTTTTCCGCTATTCTAAAGAATCTTTGTCAAGTCTCTACCCTGGTAGAAAAATTGTCAACCTGCATGAAATTTGCCCTTCTTTTTGGTACAAAGAAAGACTGAAAAGCAAACATCTCTTCACTCGTTATTGTCTTAATTCATAAATTTACTTAAAATCTCTCCGACAAGAAAAAGTGCTTCCTCAATAGTCTATCAAATGCCCTGACTAGGGAAGACAGTGATGCTTCACCACTCGCGTATATCATTCCAATAGTCTTCGGTTCTCTTATGCTTTTTCCTTTTGTCTTCTACTTTGGTACTGCGGTTTACTTGCATTGCATGTACTTCTTGTCGCCAGATCACCTGGATCGACAGCACCCTCAATGAATTTTAAGAAAAAAGGAGAAATGTCTGGGCTTTGCACAATGTTTTTGTTCCAATTTGCACTTGTTGACGGGTGAATTCTGGAATCGATTTTGGTCGTTAAATTCCATGAAAAGTTTGTTATTAATTACCCATTTGACTCCACTTTCTGTAAGCTAAGTTCATTTGTGGATACACGAGCACTTGTACACTGTAGATGCAACAGTGATAAACTTAGAATGTTAAATAGGCTCGTGCATGAACCATGAAAAAAAATATTGTTGTAGGAGATGATGTTTTACTGCCTGTTTTTATTCGTAAAATATTAATAGATGAAAATCTATGAATTCATCTAAATTGCATGCTGTCACATTTGGACGATCTAATTCATTCATCTTATTTCTCCTTTACCCATTCAAGCTGGCTACAAAAAATCACTGGCTGAAAAGTTCAACAAAACCTTTACATACAAGTATCAGTTGGACAACCTAGTAAATATTACGGGCAAACTAATACCCCACAAATACAACCAAGATGGTGCACGCGGTCTTATGAAGGACGCGGAAAATACCTCAAGTAGCTTACATTAAAGAAAGCAGGGGCAAATGAATAAATCGATAGCAAAATTTGCATGGAATTTGATGTCCAGAACCAATTTTAGAACTAACGGCACAATTAGTGAAAATAAGGAAAAAACATATTGGGACAAAGCCCAAAGATATCATCATCATCAAAACCTTATCCTAATTAGGAGTTGGCCACATGAATCTTATTCCTCCATTCCTTTCTATTAAGTATCACGGTTTCATTTAGTTCTAAAGTTTTTAAATCTTTCCTCACTGCTTCTATTCATGTCCTTTTGAGCCTTCCCCTTGCCCTTTTAGAACCTTCTAATTGTATTGCCTCGCTCCTTCTAACTGGCGCCGTTTTCGGTCTCTTTTGAACATGACCAAACCATATAAATCTAATCTCCCTCATCCTTTTATCTATTGATGTTATCTCTAAATTTTCTCCAATATTTTCATTTCTAATTCTATCTTTTCTTGTCTTACCATCCAGCCATCTCAGCATCCTCATTTCTGTGATACTCATCCTATGAGCATGATGTTCCTTAACTGCCCAACACTCAGATTTATAGAATTTTTCTTTTAATTTAAGTGGCACCCGCCAATTACACAAAACTCTAAATGCACATCTCCATTTGTTCCAACGCTGAAGGCATCTTTTTCCCTAAATTTTAAGATCTTTCAAAAACAAAAATTTTCACCACAAAGAGAGACACCAACTGCTTTTGATGATTATTTCTTCCTTTCTTGCCTTCATTTTACCTCTGAGTTTTTTATTCCTCGCACCCAAGATTACATCGTGGATCATTAGATAGGAATCAGAAGACGAAGAGAGAAATGTGTAAATTTATACCAACCAACCAACCAGCCATCCATACATTATTGGCCATGCTCCGTGGTAAAAGATGTAACAGGTAGGCTAAAAAGTTCTTGGCAATGGTTACGGACTTACGATTGTCCACATACTGGTTACATGCTTAAGCAACTGTAACTTTAGTCAGCTCTAAAAGCGGGTTCCGATGGATGATTTTAGCTAGCTGTCGGTGGAACTGAAATTGGTTTGCCGACCACCATATAAGCAAATCTTTATTATCAGTCTTTGGAGAATCATGGAAATGGCAAAGTGAGTTGAAGTTTGTGGGGATGAAATAATGACCAGAATACGATGATGAGAATGGGACATTAACAGCTGAACAACTGCATGTGCATGGGACCGTAATGCTAGGGAACACACTTAATGCAACCGACTTACAAATATATATGCTAAGAACAATCTCCAGATTTCTATGTTATTGAATGAACCAATCTATCATAGTTTTACTTGAACAGTGACATTGTTGGATATATACTCACTCGACCAGTCTATAATCTATAGTTAGATGACGAAGTTATCTGAATAATTTAAAATTAAGAAATGGTATCCTGACTAAACTTTGGTAACTGAGTCTATAAGTCCTCTCTCTAACCTTTCTTGTGGATAATCTGACTTATTCATCTTCATCGCCCTCCCCTAAATGGGCTATGTGCAAAACCTCACCTCCATTGTTGGTTCTAGTGTTCTCTAGTTTCCTCCATTGAAAAGTCCAATAATTATTATTAAAATACTTTTCAACTAAAAAACTAGTAGCTAAAAGCATTAAATGGATATAAATTTTTGCAGGGAATATATATTACTTTCATATTATGGATTCATTTCCGTTTAATGTAGTATGTTGTGATATGGTTGTGATTGGAGGTCCTAGATAGTGATAAGTTTTGCATATTTGTTTGCAAAGCTATGAAAATTATTTTTATTGTTTATTAGGCATCCTCATGAATGCGTCAAATGCGCATATGTCTGAAAAGCAGAGAAAACTCTACTAAATTATTGGTAAAACTAAAACATTCATTTCAGTGTAAAATCCTTGTATTTGTATAAGAAATGACACTCAAATTTTTCAGACATATTATGATAAAAGGCATAGCAACCCGCTTCCATATTATGATAAAAGGCCGAGCTAGTGATAACAAATGAAGGGGAGCCTTGGCGCAATGGTAAAAGTTGTTGTCATGTGACCATGAGGTCACGGGTTCAAGGCGTGAAAACAGCCTCTTTTAAATGCAAGATAAGACTGTGTACTTTAGGCCCTTGTGGTCCACTCCTTCCCCAAACCCTGCATAGTTGGGAGCTTTGTGCACTGGGACTGCCTTTTTTAGTGATAACAAATATGTTTGGATTATTTAATGAGGCCGAAGAAACCTCAGAATCTATGCAGGGACATTATGGTGCCGAAGGATAGTCTGCATGGCCAAAGATAGTTCCCTGGTCATTACAATCACCTAAAAACTGACAAAAACCCTTAACTTAAACAACCTAACCAAACATAAGGCCCGAAACGGCAACAACTTAAAACCTAACGCAGAACAGATTACAAAATTCCAGAGCTTGATTAAGACTCAAACAGTATCCAATGAGATCTGATTTCAACCAAGTATGGATTAGGTTTCCGGCTCGAGTTCTGCCATAATCTAGAATCTAGGCCACTGAAATTCAAGGGATTGTTTGACAGAGAGTGTTTTTCTTGTGAGAGTGCTAGGGAGATGTAGAAAATAACGTATATGAAAACAAATATCAGATAGACTCCCTGTGTGGATGATCTGACCCATTCACATTATTTGGCTAACCCAATTTATCCTACTTGTGAAAATTCATGGCCATTGCATGCTTCTAGGTTTTTCATTTGGAGGTTTAAATGGTCATAATTAATAAATTTAAGGGAAAACTAAAGTTAACTGTCATTGACTATGGTTTTCTTGCACTGTAGTCCCTTTATTTTTATCTTTGCAGGTCTCTCAACTATTGAGAAAATTTTCACAGTAAGTCCCTTCATACAAACTTCCATTGATGGACATCAATGAACACCTACTATGAGTCCCACGTGTAATATTTAATATTTTCTTAAATTTTTACACTTTTTCCCAGGGACTAAAGTGAAAAAATAATTATTTAGGGGTTAAAGTGTTATTTGGAGACGATCGATGATTAGAGCTTTTCATTGGCAAGATTTTGAAATCTCCATATGATACCTTTTTTTAGAGTTTTGAAAAATAATTTTTAGATCTGAAATCCAAAAGTCCTGATCTATAAACTTGTAAATTTTAGACTATTTTCAGTAAAAAACATATTCGAATCTCACCATAGGAGATGACTGGGCTTTTTTCCTCAAATGAACCTTTTTCTTGGAGTTTTGGTAAATTTTAGTGTACATGCTGCTGAGATATGCATTCGGCATGGGACCAAAGCCTAAGTTTAACGGTATGGATTCACGCATAGATTTTCTCATATGGGCCCACGATTGTGATTCTTCCTTGATTAGGACAGTGTTCTAAACATAATTACTTTATAAAAAGATCAGTAAATGGTTTTAGGGCTATTTTTTCTATATTCGAACAATTTTATCTATGGATAAGCTATGCCATAATAAGATCTCGCTCGTCTGAGGTCCCTCACTGGCATTAGAGCGAGATAATTGATTGAGTAGGTGAGGGCTTGAGCAACCAAGACTTCCAAGGTATATATGATCCACTGGAGTGCATGATTTGGGTAAGTTTTTTCTTTTGATAATGTAAGGCTTGAAGGCCTCCAGCAAGACTCTTTTTACAATGTTGATAAAGTGGGACCATGATTGATGGATGAGGCCTAACCTTGTTTATCAATTTGTCATTATTCCTATATCTTTTATTATCTATCACTTCATTTTCGGAGTGGGAACTGCTTTGCCAATTAATAACCTGCTTGTTGGCTATAGACGAATCAAATTACGGTAATCAGGCAATCAAATCTGACATCCATTACCTTTTTGCACTAAGTTGAGGTTACGGGTTCAAGGTATGAAAACAGCCTTTTGTAAAAAATGCAAGGTAAGACTGTACTATAGACCCTTGTGGTCCGTCTCTTCCCC
Organism: Warburgia ugandensis; assembly: GCA_035236585.1. Taxonomy (NCBI): domain Eukaryota; kingdom Viridiplantae; phylum Streptophyta; class Magnoliopsida; order Canellales; family Canellaceae; genus Warburgia; species Warburgia ugandensis. Next base: position 72,648,712 of record CP141134.1, read on the forward strand.
AGATTCTGCACAGTTGGGAGCTTCGTGCACTGAAAGCTGCCCCTTCAGAGAGGAAATGGTATAAAAATGGTTTTGTTTGGGAATTGATCCAGAACCCGTTGATACTCTTAATATTTTTATCATAACAACCAGGGCTATTGTTGAAGCCCCACAGAATTGAGGCCTCACTCAGTCCATAGGGACATCTAGTTCTTCTTGGTGAGCAGATGGAGGCATGGACCTAGGTAAAGCAAGGAGCGAGGATGTTCGCCCCACACCAATGAAGGTCTCGTCAATCAACCAATCATCAAAGGGATCAGATAGCTAATATAATAGAAAACCTTTCACCATTAGGCATACTAAGATAATTCTAGTGACGCAGTTTTAGATAAAGCGGTATAGAGTCTACAGACCGCATGCACTTACCATTCCAGTAAGTTCATTCATTAAAACCAAACACAAGCATAAGACCCTGAACTCGAAAAACCCAAAACCAGCCAGCATTTGGCATCGCTGAGCAGTCATACTGGATTTTCGTTTTATAAACAACTTATACAATGAACTACCAGATCATCGTCCCAAGGGATACTTTCGCTCAATGAACTAGAATGCCTGAATCCAGAGACAATAACTCAGCGAAAGGCCAGCCCCGGTCTACAAAGCTCCTTCATATACAGGGTTCAGGGAAGGGGGGGATCGCAAGGATCAATAGTAAGCAGCCTTACCTTGCATTTTGTAAGAGGCTGTTTCACTCCTTGAACTCTTGACCTCAAGATTACACGTCAATAATTCTACTATTGCGCCAAGCCTCACCTTCAGACAATACCACAGCAGCCATCTAGAAATTCTCGGTAGGTTACCAAACACTACATGAATAAAGCAAATATAAACAGACCAACCTGGTAGGCTCAAGTCCTCTCACTGATCGAATGAGGTAAAAAAAATGAAAAGAGCGTACTTCTATTGCTATTTCGTAATGGTTTAGACGTGTTATCTTATAAGTTTACTGAAGGGTCTGTTACCTTGTGGGAGGTAACTCAAGGGATGTGCAGTATTAGATGGCTTCAATACTTTGATGATATTTCACGTAGACTTGAATGCGGATTTTAGAGAGTCTTGGCGTAACAATAAAAGTTGTCGTCATGTGACCTTAAGGTCACGGGTTCAAGGCATAGAATCAGCCTCTTGTAAAAATACAAGGTAAGACTGCCTACGTTAGGCTATTGTGGCTCGCCCCTTCTTCAGACCCCTCATAGGTGAAAGCTTCGTGCACAGGGCTGCCCTTTACTTGAATGCGGATTTCTACGATTCAGAACTGCTTAAGCAACAGTAAGAGAGAGAGAAAGAGATAAGAAGAAGAAGTTATGTTCTTCCAACGCCTTTATCGGCATTTATAGGAGGATGGGTTGATCTTTTTCGGCCAATGAATGGTTAAGATAATGTGGAAGTGGCCAAAAAAGAGTTTTAACTTTATGTGATCAAATAATTTAATTAGTTTTAATCAAGTTTTTTTTTTCTTTTTTGTCTTTTAAACATTAGTAAATTTATGCCTTGGGATTAGAATTACCTTTTCGACGATTGAAAATATAGATGATGAAGTAGCAAAAGGAATTAATACTTAAGTTCATGTCACTTTTTAAGGCACAAAGGGAAGAAAATAGATTATATAGTCATATAATTAGTTGAAATCAAGGACTTTTCTGTCTATATACTAATAATAGATTTAGCCTTAAGATAAGAAATTTGACTTTTCAATGACTACTCAAGATGAGCGTTGAAGTGGTAAGATGAATATATAAGATCATAGGACTTTTTGAGGCAAACAGAAAGAGGGGACTTTTTTCAACGACAATTTTATGACAGAAAAAACAGAAACAAGCCAAAAATCTTTATAACAGAAAAAAACAGAAACAAGTGAAAAAAAAAAAATTTCCTAAGAAAATATGCGGGAAAAAGATTAAAAGAAAAAACTCACAGATAGTGGTTGTCCTTGAGGGTGCAGTTTTGGATGGACTCGAAAATGTACTTCTTTGAATAGGTTTGTCTTCTCTTAGTAAATCCTAATTCTAGCAATAGGGTTCTTAGTAGAGTTGAGTTGAGAAGGGGAGTCTTGGCACAACTTTTGACCTTGGGGTTACAGGTTCAAGGTGTGGAATCAGCTTCTTGCAAAAATGCAAAGTAAGGCTGCCTACTTTAGGCCATTGTGGCCTGCCCCTTCCCTGGACCCTGCATAGATGGGAGCTTCGTGTGTGGGGCTGCCCTTTATTTAAAAAAGAAGGGGAGCCTTAGCGCAACGGTAAAAGTTGTTGTCATGTGACCTTGAGGTCATGGGTTCAAGGTGTCGAATCAACCTTTTACAAAAATGCAGGATAAGGTTGCCTATTTTAGGCCATTGTGGCCCGCCCCTTCCCCAAACCCCGCATAGGCGGGAGCTTCGTGCACCGAGACTGCCTCGTCAAGTTAAGTTGAAACTGGGGCTAATCCAATGAACAGAATATTCAACAACGGTTCTGTTTCAAGTTCATCACTCCAACAACACAAGCCGCTTTGTTTGGCATATTATGCACATCACCGTATGTGTCACAATATGGCTACTATTATCATACAAAATCTTATAAAATATAATAAAAAAGGACAGTTTTGGTGCACGAAGCTCTTGCATATGCGGGTTCCAGGAAAAAGACAGATCACAAGGATTAATAGTATGCAGTCTTACCTTGCATATTGCAAGAGATTTTTTTCATTCCTTGAACCCATTACCTTAAGGTCACATGACGACAATGCTACCATTGAAATATAATACTATTTACAAAATTCACAAAATATTGCAGTCGCAAGTACGGAACACAAACGTTATATTAACTTCCGCACAAAATACCAAAATCATAGAGCCTTCAATATCATTAAAATATGGTAGGTTCCTGTCATATACTACCTGAAAATCAGACGTGGAAATTCATGAGAGACAAACCAACTCAACGATGCAAGCACAAGCGAACACATATAGCATGGACAAACATGCACAAAGCAAAAAATAAAAAATTGAGCTTCCAAAAATAAAAATCATATGACGTCTGTTACGTCTTGTTGGCTTAAACATCACATATTGCATAAATTTATCACACAAAAAAAATGCATAGGACAAATAGCGTAAACAGATCAACGAGTTTCAAAGTTGAACTTCTGATTCATACATGAACTGCTAGCCTTGTTGCACTTAAAGTACGGCTAGGAAATGCAGTTAACTGTGACCCAAGATACACTCTTAAAGGAAGTAGACTTACTGTAGACACAAGGAGTGGCTAGCTTATCTTTGCAGTTACAATTTACAGACATTAATCCACTTGCCGTATACAAAGCCATCTTAACAGGCTGCAGATATGTCCCAACATTTTAAATTGGGATCTGTTAATTTCAGCTGTTTCATGCAGGTGCAAGGAGTATGTGACATTTGATTGTTTAGAAAAAAATAGAAAATAAAAAAAGTTAGAGAAAATGGCAGTTAAAAACTTTTTTTGGCTAATTAAATGTCACCTGCAACTCCTTGCTGAAATTATCACTCAACTTCAAAATTATGTAAGATTAAAATTCAAAACCACGTTAAACAGAAATTTCAACATTCTGATAATGGAGCATTTACCTTCACAGTACCTAACTTGAACATCCCTCTTTTTCCATACGTGATCATCTACTGAAGGCGATAAGGCATCAACATGATGTTCAACAGTATTATGATCAACTGGACTCTCAAGAATATCAAAATCATCAATGAGAATAAGTCCATTGTTTGTTTGGTAACTGTTCCATAGTACCATCATCACCAATATCATATATCAATTCGAATAGCACCCGGATTTAAATACTATAGAGGAACATCGGTTTAAAGTGTTAAAACAGCCTCTTGCAAAATACAAGGTAGGGCTGCATACTATTAATTCTTCTGGTCCGCCCCTTTATGGGACCACGCATACACAGGAGCCTTCGTACACCGGGGCTGCCCTTTTTTTAGAGGAACACAATCACATTGATAACATAATGTACTTTCCATAGTTGCAATCAGTTGACAAACATGAAATAGTACAAAAGATTATGTTATTTATCTTATTTCTAGAGGATATGTTTACCATTCCATTTTAAATCCATCATAAACAGTTCTATGTGTTGGCCCCAGACACTTTAGATCATAGTATATGCAAAACAATCAAACAAATAAGCATGAAATTATTACAACTTTGCATTATAAGTAACAGCCAAATAAATTAAATTAGGATCATTAAATGCCCTTAGATCTCTTTTCTTCAAACAAAATATCTAAAACGCATACTTAGAGATAAAAAATAAGATAGGATTATTAAACAAACAAAAGAAAACTTACAAAACTCCCTTTCCAATCACCCTTGTATAGCATGCACTAGAATCTTTTCAACTTCACAAGGTTGGATCAAACAAAGATGATCGTCCAACTCTCTTTCCGTTTTCTCCAAAACAGCACAAGCGAGAAGAGAATAATGTATGGTTTTCCTCTTTATCTCAATATATAGAACATGCAGTTTTAGTTTCCTTTCCTAATTAGAGTAGAATTTTACTTACATAGCATATGGTGACCTATAATCCAAGCTCTCCACTGTAACTCTAAGTCCATCAAGTAATTTAGAGCCATTTATGATCAATTTGAATGTGTCCCTATAAATGCTTTGATCTCAAATTTTCAGATTATTTAATCAGTTAATCAAGCCAATTAGATTATTAGACAGACGATCTAGCTTGATTATTTAATCCAGAATTAAATCCTATGATTTAGTTGACTACTAAGACTATCATTTCTCACTTGATCAATTAAATTTATAAATACAAGAAACTCATCAGTCTCTCCTTAATCCCAACAAATACTTGTGCCTAAAAAATAAATATATTATTAAGGCCTTAATCAATAAATCAACCAACCCACATAGATGTAAGAGTGTGACATAAGGTCACTATACTCTCCCCTCTGATGTCAAACACATAATGCATCTCTACATGCTTGACATTAGAACTAATCTTGTCATTTCTAAGCGTGTGAGTTGCATCTAAATTGTTGAACCTTAGATTTATAGGAATGTTCAGTACACGTCTAGCTTCAAATCCCCGCGTGCCTTGGTCATTGCCGGTGAGGACCAATGAGCACAACAACAGAGCCTTCTCCTGCAACATACCTTCCATCCCCGTCAAAGAACACACCCAATTGCCCAATCTCCCCCAAGACCATCACAAATCTCTTAGACACCCAATGCATTAATTCACATGCAAATCTCAAACAAACCCACTCCCTAATCATAAAAACAGGTCTTCATCAAGACAATTACGTAGCTGGTTCCTTGGTGAAGCACTATGCTAGTCCCAAATTGGGCAGCTTAGAAAATGCGCTCAAAGTTTTCAACCAAGCGAAACATCCCCATGTTTTCCTCTGGAACTCAGTGATTAGAGGATTTTTGGATAACAGTGCTCCACATAAAGCTATACTGATATATTGTCAAATGGTTGACAAAAATCCACGGCCAAATAAGTTTACCTTTCCCTCATTGGTCAGAGCATGTACTGTTGCTAGAGCCATTGAAGTTGGGTTGCAAGTTCATGCCCATGTTGTAAAATTTGGACTAGGAGAAGATGACTATATACTGAGTGCTGCAATTCAGATGTATGCATCTTGTGGCCGGATAACGGAGGCTCGTCGATTGTTCGAGAAGAGCGAAGAACCCGACGCAGTTTCGTGCAATGCAATGATTGATGGGTACTTCAAATGTAATGATATGGAGGCTGCTAGAGATTTGTTTGAATGTATGCCGTGCAGGACTGTTGGTTCCTGGAATGCCATGATCTCTGGCTATGCGAAATGTGGAAAGATTGAGGATTCGAGAAGGCTGTTTGATGAAATGCCTGAGAAAGATGATATCTCATGGAGTGCGGTAATCGATGGTTATATTCAAGGAGGTTTCTTCAAGGAGGCGTTAGCGACTTTCCATGATATGCAGAGGGAAGGATTTCGGCCGAGGAAGTTTATTCTTTCAAGTGTGCTTGCGGCATGCGCCAATGTAGGAGCTCTAGATCAAGGTAGATGGATTCATGCTTATATGGACAGGAATTTAGTTCGTATTGATGCAGTTCTAGGAACTTCTCTTGTTGATATGTATGCAAAATGTGGGCGCATCGACACTGCATTGGGAGTCTTTGAGAAGATGAAAGAGAAGGAGGTCTTCTCATGGAACGCCATGATTGGAGGACTTGCTATGCATGGTCATGCTGAGCAAGCAATCGAACTCTTCTCACGGATGCAAGAGGAGAGGTTGAGGCCAAATGCAATCACCTTCATCGGTGTCCTAAATGCATGTGCTCATGCAGGGTTCGTTCAAGAAGGTCGGCAGTACTTCAATTCCATGAGAGAAGTGTATGACGTGCATCCGGGAGTAGAGCATTACGGCTGCATGGTTGACCTCCTAGGCAGGGCAGGACGAATAAATGAAGCAGAGGACTTTATAAGGACTATGCCAATGGAACCCAATGCAGCTGTTTGGGGGGCTCTACTGGGTGCTTGTAGGATACATGGAAATATTGAGTTAGGCGAGGAAATTGGGAAGCTTTTACTCGAATTGGAGCCCCAGAACAGTGGCCGATATGTACTACTGTCTAACATTTATGCTAAGGCTGGTAGATGGAATGATGTCGCCAAAGTGAGAAAAATAATGAAGAATAGAGGTATTAAGACTATCCCTGGAAGCAGTTTAATAGAATTGGATGGAGTGAATCATGAGTTTGTAGTGGGGGATGGCTCACACCCTGAGATGAACAAGATACGGTCAATGTTGGAAGAGATACTCGACAAACTGAGATTAAAAGCCTATGTTCCAGACAGCACCCAAGTTTTGTTTGATATTGACGAGGAGGAGAAGGAAACTGCACTTTGCTATCACAGTGAGAAACTTGCTATTGCTTTTGGTTTGCTTAACACATCTCCAGGCACCCCAATCCGAATTGTTAAGAACCTCCGAGTATGCGAGGATTGCCACTCTGCAACCAAGATCATATCAACTGTATACAGTCGTGAGATAGTTGTAAGAGATCGTGTCCGATACCATCATTTTATAGATGGAAAGTGTACATGCAATGATTTCTGGTGAATCCATCGTATATGAAATGCATTCCTATTTGATTTTAGTTGCCACTTTCTCCTTTGGCTAGGAAGTACATCTAGGAATGTACATGAGTGTTTGAGTGATTCGCTTGTACCAAGAAAAGCTATAACTCAAACTAGGCCTAACTTTAGGAAGATATGAAGTGTTCACAATCTTATCAAGTCCTAGATGCGCTATATATGCACTAGCCTGTTGAAGAATGAGCCGGCGACTCATGGGCAGTGGCTTGGTTAAAGAAATCCACCGGAGCCATAGCGAAAGCTAGTCTTCATAAGGCAATTGTCACTGCTTATGGACCCGACCTAGGTGATCTATCTGTGACTAGGATGAAGCTTGAGTGAAACTAAGTGGAGCTCCAAACCGACTAATGTTGAAGAATCAGCAGATGAGTTGTGGTTAGGGGTGAAATGTCACTCGAACCCAGAGCTAGCTGGTTCTCCCCCAAAGCGTTGAGGTGCAGTAGTTGGCTAGACATCTAGGGGTAAAGCACTGTTTCTGCATTGGCTATGAGAGCTGTACCAGATTGCGGCAAACTCTGAACACTAGATATGACCCCAAAATAATAGGACATCTCAAAATAACAGGGGTTAAGGTCGGCCAGTGAGATGATGGAGGATAAGCTTCATCGTCGAGAGGGAAACAGCCCAGATCACCAGCTAAGCCCCCTATCATCCATTAGAATTGACTGATGCTCTAAATTGTAAGAAAATATGTCAGATATACCACATAACAGAAAAGCAGTTACATTCATCAACCAACTCTATAAAACAAAAGGCTTAGAGACATGCTGCAGTATGAGGCATGTTACGATATTGTGCAATAAAATGCTAAGTTGTTGCATGGCACCCTACTTCGCATGACAGGAACCACCATTGGTTTATCTATACCGTTCATCTAATCAACTGACTCCTGACATCCACTAATCCAAAATCAGTGTGGATTGGATCATACTAGCATCTGGGAATTTGTACTTTTCATAGCTGGAGACGGGTGGTAGGAACTTTGTACAAATAACTATCGACAATAACCAAAATAGCGTTTATCATGTTAGTCTAGGTCAACCGGCATGTACAGTCTTGGTTAACTCTTTATAACTTAAATTGTGGAAGGCTCAGTAAGTCATGCTGTCCTGCCATTATACCATGGTGATACATTAACCTCTGCAAGTGATGATGGAATTTGGAAGGAAAGGACAACTATTGCAGCAACGAAATGTTATGGTTCCTGTGCTATCTGATCCAGGATCTTTGTACTATGTGATTCTGATGGTTGGTACCTCTCCACAGGCAGATAAGTTTGCATTTGATATGGCCAGTGGTCTCATGTGGATTAGGTGCGGTTTTGAAGGCATACAGCCATGGATTATCACTTTGGCAACCCCAAATCCATTTATACTATTTCATGTTTGTCAGCTCACTGCAACTATGGAACGTAATTTAGGTGCCATAAGAACGATCTCAGTTGCTCGTATGAGATTGGTTATGTAGATTTGTCTCAGAGTAAGGGTGTTTATGTTGGGAAATTTTTTACTATTGGGGATGTGAGGACTGGACTTCGCTTGTAGGTTATGTGATAATAGAGTAGAAAAGGGTGCTATTTGTAGATTTCTCTGTGGTGGAGAACTCTTCTAGAGTTCAAGGTTTTTCATAGTTGTATTTGCAGATCTAGAAGGGGAGCCCCAGGGCAAGAAACTCACATATATGCAGGGTCCAGGGAATGGGCGGACTACAAGGGTCAATAGTATGTAGTCTCATCTTGCATTTTGCAAGAGGCTGTTTCTACACCTTGAACCCATGACTTCAAGGTCGCACGACAATTATGAGTTTTTTTTTAGTCTTGCTTCTCAATATATAAAACTCCATGTCCTCTGGTTTGATTTTCTTTCCCTTTGTCTAGACCACAAAAGGTCAATAGTATGATGTCTTACCTTACATTTTTGTAAGAAGTTGTTTCACCCCTCAAATCCATGACAACTCAACCATTGCGCCAACAAAAAAAAAATGCTGATTTTTTATTGGTAATTACATTTATTTGTCCAGTTTATTATAATACTCAGTTTAGGCAAATTGAAGAACAAGCAACGGGAATTAACCCAAATTTTTTCAGTTTAGTATAATACTCAGTTTAGGCAAATAGAGGAACAAGCAACTGGAATTGATCCTACAACTCTCTGTGACTTAAGGTATAGATGCCTCATACAGTTATGATGATAGAATAATTTGCGGGTTTAAGTTTAGAATCATCTTACGAAGCCGCCATAGTGTAACGGATCTTGACTCGTTGAGTCAATCGTGCTACGGAACTCATTCCGCTCTTCGAACTAATATCGTCCATCCCAAACATCTTTAAAAATATTTATTTCACATTCACATGTATTTTTTTGTCTTCTAAAAAAGAGTTTTGGAACAACGATAGAGTTGTCATCGTGTAACCTTGAGGTCATAGATTGCAAAATCTAAGATAAGACTGCATATTACTGACCCTTATATTCTCCCCCTTCCACAGACCCTGCATATGGGGAGCTTCGTGCACCAAGCTGCCCTTTTTGTATTTTTGTAGCCTCCATTACGTTTTGTATACATATCTTACTTGGTTACTTCTGCCCTTCCATCCCTCCCTCCAGTATTCAATCTCCACCCTCCAAACGTAATCTGGCCTTGTCCAATTGAGTACTAGCTCCTTCGCTGGTCATAGGGGATTATGGTACGAAGCTAAGCAAGAGCAAGTTACAAAGTCCGAAGTCGGGAAAATGTCGGTGAGTGAAAAAGTTAAAAAGATTAGGAAAAGGCCAAAAAGAATCCGAAAAAAAAAAAGATGACAATTTTTTACAAATAATAAAGAAGTATAAGAAAAGAAAATAATAGCAAATCATTTTACAATTTCTTATATATATAATATAAAAATAAAAACGCTATTATCCTAGATAGACAAACTTGAAACTTAAGATTGATACGATGTAAAAACCCTAAAATGAAAAGCCATACAAAATTTGAAAAAATCGTAAAAATATTGTTTTTTAAAAGAAAAAGGGAAACAACTTGAAGAAGAAGAGTTTCATTGAAAAAGACGTGTTTTCTGAACTTCGATATGGGCCATATTGTGTGATCCGATTTTTTCATTCTTAATTGGTTCCCTCTCAGCAAGCCATGCCCCTGTATTATTCTTGACTCGGTGATCCTTGCCATTTTTGTAAAATGGACCACACAAATCTTCAGAAAACTGTACAAAAATCTGAACAGTTAAAAGCGTAAAGAATGCGTGAGATTCGGGGCATTGCCCATCTAAAACTAGGTCAAGAAAATCAGAGGACCATCAAAAGTTACAACCCACTTGCACTTTTAGGGTTCTATTCGTGTTTCTTAGTTCAGAAGGGCGATCCTATCTAAATTGCCTTTGCTGAATGATAATCACGATCTTATGTGTGGGAATGCTATTATCGAGTGCGACATCATTGGCATGTTTGCCTGCAACTCCCCAGTTTTTCATGAAGCAGCACACTTTAGATTATCTCAACCGTTCATCTAACTGCACCAGCTTTGGATATCCTAAAATCATCTTTTTAGTTGTTGAATGCATATCGTTGCTTTGCAAAGATTTTAAATGTTTACCTTCGTCATCATCAATACCTTATACCAATTAGGGGTCGGCCACATAAATCTTATTCATCAATTCTCTTCTATTAAGTACATGGTTTCATTTAGTTTCAAAGTTTTTGAATATTTTTTCACTACTTTTATTCAGGTTCTTTTGGGCTTTTTTCTTGCCCTTTTAAAATCTTTTACTTACATTGCTTCAATCCTTTTAACTGGGTCATTTGAGGTCTTCCTTGGACATATTTAGACCATCTAAGCCTAATCTCCCTCATCTTGTCACTTATTGGTGCACCACTAAGTTCATATAATGTTTGCATTCTTAATTTTATTCTTTCTTATCTTGCTGTTCATCAATTTCAACATCTTCATTTCCATTGCGCTCATTTCCTTAACTACCTAATACTGATTCATAAATCATGGTCGGCCTTATAATTATTCTATAAAAATTTTCTTTTAATTAATTATTAAAATTATAAATTTTTACGTACTAAAATTATCTAACTTGGCATAATGCCGTACTCTACTGCAAGATTCTTGTTCATCTATTAATCAATCCATTATCCAAAAGCATTGCAAGATGATGCCTGAGATTCTTTGAGGGTGGCCCACCGGCCAAATTTCACATTTTACAAGAATGTCTGCCATTAACGGGTTGGACTTTTTGTCCTCCAAATGTGAAACTATTAAAGAACCCTTTCATCTTTACTATAAAAGAGGAAAAGGATCTTTTACCATCCCCACTTAATCCAAACTGATCACTAGCTCGAATCTTCAAGTACTCTCTTGTGCTATGTCCACAATTTTAAGCCATCCATCTTTTGATCAGCGGTAACCATCTTCCAGCCACACTTGCAAAATTCGGATTCAAGAATAAAATAAGTATGGCACAGATTTGAAGAATTTAAAAAATTATTTATAAAAAAATTACACCAAAAGGAATCTCTCACCTGAGTGCCCAGAGTTTACTTATGTGCTTGGTTTGATGTATAATTGCAAATCCCTTGCATGCTCTCTTTCACTCCAAAATATAATTCTCGACCAAAGAGAAAAGTGGCGATTCGAACCTGAGACCAACCTTAGTATGCCGAGGCGGATGCGCTAAACATTTGCTGGCTATCATAAAAGGTCCATGAAAATAAAGAAAGTTTTAAAATTTGTAAGGATTGACTATAAGTCAAGAAATGCAGCTAAAGCACTGGAGGGACAGCTCCTAAGCATATGCCCTAAGAAAACCAACTTCCACCTTCACAACCAAGGCACTCTAAAAAGGGCAGTCCCGCCTATGAGGGGTCTGAGGAAGGGACGAGCCACAATGGTCTAAAGTACTCTCGCTAACAAAAAAATTTCTCCTTGGCCACTTTAAGAAATTAGACCTCCTCTTCTTTTCCTGAAAGCATTGCTTCTTTCTTTTTTCTTTTCTATTGATCTAACCTCTACATTATGCTATGCTAAGAAGGCAACATTGTCTGGCACAATTGGTCGTAGATATCTCGACATCTTCCCTAAAATATGTTTAGTTGTAGGTTTGAGTCGTTGCTTTTCTTTTAGTTGGGAATTATATTGAAAAGTCCGTGAGTAATTTGGTTCACATACACCTATTTTTAAAAAATAAAAATAAATGTCATATTTAGCTACAATCCGATCTAGCATTGCATTGGCCCCCCAGTCAGAAGAAAATAATTTAATTAGAAAAATATGCATTGAATCCAAAACATTAATATTTTGTAGGACCCACAGTTAAGAGGGTATGTATCAATGATCTCATACATCAAACCATCTTAATCGTTCGGTTCTTCAAAGCCTTCTTCCGTGTTGTCTTTGAGCATTTTGAACTATGACTCGCATTTACTTGTACCTTTTGTTTGGCTGGCCACCTACAAAAAATGCAATGAAAGGGTTGGCAGACTAGTCACCGAGTCCAAAGTAGACTGGCAAACTGGGTCTCACTGTCTGGAAAAAAGCCCGGTAAATTGAGTGTGAAAAGGACTGCAAATGTCCAAAATCATGGGTGCCAGTATCAAAGCTCTGCAAACATTCTCCCTTGTGCTGACTAAAATGCGCTGCAGGGTGCAAGCAGTAAAAAGATGCCAGATTTTACGCGCCTTTTCTGCAGATAGTACTCTACTAATGATTCTTGAGTGGGCCCGACCTAAAAGACTAACCATCCGTGAATTGCAATTCAGACGGTACTAATAAAGAAACCCCCAAGGAGGCGATTCTGCATTTCAATCGTCTATTAAGCTGCGAAAGGGGATAATCCAAGCCGTTCATCTCATTGCTCTAGATTTGGATCTCTACTCACAAAGATTAGATGATCTTAGGATCCCAAAACTGACTTTGTACAAAGCTCCTTGTATGGTGGATGCAGATATTTTAGTTCAGATGACTCCAGCTCACTTCTCAATGATCTTCACCGTCCTTTTTCTTTAAAATACTGTCTGAGAATGGACTATCCTGATTATTGAGGAAATCGGTGCCTATATGTGTTCTTGCCCGCCAACTTTCAAGTAACAATACGAGCCATTAAGCATATCAAGAGCTCTTCATATAAATATTTTAATTTAAAAAATCCCAAACCGGCTAAAATTAACAGGAAGAGCCAAATTTAGACTAAAAATAATACGAAAAGTTTCATAAATACGACAAAAATAAAAAAGCCACTATATCCGTGAGTTGCACATGTAAGTAGGAGATATCCCACCACAAAATTCAATTTCAAAGACCCCAATATCGATGAAATCCGAGGGACAGAGAATTTCAGAATTCTCCCAAATCCTCCTTCAAGAGAAGAAGATGAGAAGCTAAAAACAGGGGTAAAAATCGCCGTATTTTTACCCAAAATATAAAACACGGGAAATAATTTTTACAGTTCCATCTCAAGTCGTAAAACCCACAACAATTCCACAAAAATTCTCAAATCAAACTTCTCAGATCTTAGCAGTGAAACCCCAAAACTGACCCATCATTCATTGAAATCGCCACCCTGCAACCCGCTTGAGCATCCACATGATGAGTAAAGAAGTGCACAACCCTTACTCTCCCTTCCATCTTCAACCTCGATTCGATCTCCAAACTGTTTCCCGGATGAAACCCATCAACCCCATACGAAGGCCCCTGTAAATTCGTCGACCGAGGAGTCGCAACAGGAAAAGACTGGACGGAAAATGTTGCCGACATGTACTGGGTACGGCCGCCGTCGATTTTTCCGGTGGGGATGAACATGAAACCGACTTGCTTTCCGCCGTAGATCAGCTGGAGAGTGCTGTCGTAGTGGGTGAAGACGGCGCGGTTGGGATTTCGGACGGAGACGTACTGGGAGAAGGTGAAATTGACGGTGCCGTTGGTGACGGAGAAGGAAGGTAGTTGCACGGCCTTGACGGAGATTTTGGGGTTCTTGGGTTTGAAGACGGAGAAGAAAATGATGAGGATGACTATAGCGACGAAGATCAGGAAGATTGTTGCGACGATGCAGGAAGCTAAATTGGTACGGCCACCCTTTTCTGGGGGGCGGAATGGCTGGGTTGGGGGATATACTGGTTGGGGTGGTGGATGGACGACCTGGGGTGGTGGATTTTGAGGTTTATTCATGGTGTTGTTTTTTTTGAGAGAGAGAGAGAGTAATCTTTACGGGTTGCTCGGTGTTTCAATTTGAGAGAATGGGGGGGGAGGGGCAGAGATGTAGATTGGAGAAACTAATTTAGAGGGCAAAATCGAGGAGAGAGAATTAACTTAGTGAGAGAAAGGAGTGAGATTAATTTACCGAGGGAGAGATGACAACACTGAGAGAAAAGGCTAATTTAGGAAGATACAAAAATGGGAAAGAGATTAACTTAGAGAGAGAGAGAGAGAGAGAGAGAGAGAGAGAGAGAGAGAGAGGGAGGGAGACACCCATATAAGTTCTTATTATTCAGTGGCTTTAAATTGCGTACTTGGTAAATGAAAGGGAAAATTGTACACAGTCCCCTACTTTTGAACTCAATTTTACAGCAATTGCACCTTGGACTTGTCTACTGTTTTCAATCTTAACCTAAAGTCGGACAACAGTTGACGGATTTAAACAAAGTCCTCTGTGGACTGATTATGTGGCATTGGCTTGCCAATTTGGTATTGAAAATGTGGGTTATTAGTAATTAGCTTTATCTTGTATTTTGTAAGGGACTGTCTTCACACATCATGAACCCATAATTTCAAGATCACGTGATGACAATTGAGACAAGAAAAAGAGAGAAAGATTGAGAAAGGTAAGCTTTTGTCCGAAAATGCTGAAAAAATTCCCTTTCGACTACAAAACTAGAAAACCCTACCGATGATGAGATGCATTCAATGCCATCCAATTTTATTTATAAAACCCCAAAATCTGCGACTACCTTTCTTAGTCTGCTCCTCGTTGTGCAGCTCAGCATGAGAGAATGATACCAATGATACAGGAGAAACCGAGAGCTGCAGCTACACCGAGGGAGCTGATGTAGGGAGCAGTCTAGTTAGTCTAGTTGATGTAATTTTCAAATTCTCTAGTTTTGGAGGAAAACTCAATTTTCATTTGAACTTGAAATCTTTTTCTTTTGCTTTCTACATTCAAAGTTGGAAGAGAAATTCTCATATTTTCACCCTCTTTTCTTCTTCTACCCTATTTTTGAAGTTTCCACAAGGGAAAGCTTAATTGTATCATAATAATAATAATAATAATAATAATACTCTCGATCACTCGTACTCTACTTAAAAAAAAGAAAAATATCTAAAATGGACTTTTGTTAACATCATTTGTAATATCCTCAATTTTAATCCTAAATTAGTGATAAAATAAATAAATAAATAAATTTATGTATAGAATTTGGTTCTGAAAACCTAGAAACTAGAAAGTATACGTCAATAGAATTCCAACGCCATAAAGAACGTTAAAAACGGAGTTCAAACGAAGAAGTTATGAGCTGTTGAAGAAGAAGGGCATTTTGGTAAATTGGCAGAGCACGAAATAAAGGGGAAAATTTTGATAATGGCACCCCTTTCCACCTTACCTTATCAGATCCAATGATTTCTTTTGCCGGAGAAATCGTCGGAGGGAGACGTGTAAGGGAAGAGTATCCATTCCCCCTTTCCAGCATGATCTATATCTTCCTTAGTTAGCCTTAATCATCATCTTCTCCCTCATTTCCATCGAGTTTTTTCCTAAACATTAGCTTATGCAAAACTCAAGTTTTTCGGTGACTGGGGATCCAGCAGCGTCAACGAGTGATCAATCGTTTAAGGTAAGCCCTAACCCTGAAATTCCCCTAATTTCATGTGTGCATATGCATCAGTAGCATGCATGGAAAATCGGAAAAAACGATGGAAAAACATAATTTTTCCTGGAACATGTACACGCTACTATTGGAGCGTCAATAGGGGTATAAAAAATCGTTTAACCAAAGATCGAACCGTTCATTTAGTGCATAAGGGATCCACAAACAAACCCTTTAAGTTTGAGGAAAATCTGACTGTGAATGATGTAGGAAATAGTGAAGAACAGTATGTAAGAAAATTTTAAGAACATGAGAAAAATAGAGTAAAAACCTTAGTTTTTGACAAAATCAAACCAAAGGAGTGTTGAAAATGAAAAATACATGAAATTCTGAGCAAAATGGTGAAAAAATTGAGTGATTTAGACACATGTGGGGTCACCGGTGACAACTGAACTCCGGTCGTCTTCCCTGGCGCCGGTTTCAGCGTCGCGCCGGTGTAACCCGGTGTAAACTGGGGCGCCGGTGTAAACTGGTGCACCGGCCGACATCGTATAAATTAATAATATTAATTTATAAAGTATTTTCACAAAAAACTTGATTTTGAGAGCTACAGAGGTCCAAATCGCGATCTGAAAGAGGCATTGCAACTATATTGATGATGCGGACCTACATTTAACTTAAAAACTTAAAATTAACTACTTTTAATGTAGAAAAATTTTAAGATAGTATTGGGGTATTGACAGGTACATCTGAACGTGTCAGATAAAGAGGTTATACGCTTGAACCGAGTGATCTCACATTGAGGTAGGTGACGATAATTAATGTTTTATTTTGATTTTTAAAACCCTGCATTATCATAGCATCATGATTGATTGCAATTTATATTGCACTTTTTATTAGTCACTGATTGTGTGAGATTTAGAGAGAATGATATTGTCTACTTATGCACAATTAGAAAATTATCTTTCCTTATTGCATCACTGAAATTGATGAGTTTTCATGAGAAAGGAAAGTGGAGGTTGGTGGCTGGTCCTTTTAGAGGCTAACCCTGGGATGATGGGTGTGCCTTGGGGATTGCGAGCGATGAGTGCTCTTGGTTTTCGACATACGTGATTTTTGTGTTTTGAGATTTATGACGGGTGCTCTCACCCGGTGGACGTCATGCTATGAGGGAGAGGGTTCGCCACCCACCTTCCGAGATTTGTAATGTGATATGATATGATAGACACTTGCCTGTAGATGATTTTCGGTAGGGGTTGGTAATATGGATAGTCCACACTACCAGTCCGAGCCTTTCCATGGGGACGGATGTTAAGTCTCCTGTTATGGTGTCAACGGGGAGCAGTGGTAGTTGAGACCCTGGAGGGTTGCCACTACGGCATGACTATCCATATTCTTATTTTGTGTGTTTGTGTGATGAGCATGGAGATGAGATTGTATGCTTGGGTGTGACAACACTCAATGGATGAATATGAGTACTCATGATCTGCGATACGAGTTTATGCAACGCTCATGGGACCCATCCATCTTAGGGTGTCTTGTATTTATAGTATGCTCATTTACATTGATCATATCATGTTTTAAATTCGTGAGATGCATGTTTTATCATACTTGATAATTTGATATTATGTTATCATGGCTTATAATGATTTTAATTTCATAGATGATAGATCTTTTTATAGCCACTATTATTCAGTTATTCCATCTTTATTACATTAATTGTCTATGTACTTACACAATCAATAGTTTGCTGAGGTATTGCTTTGTTTACAATGCCTTAGATCTTGAGCGTGACAGCATGAAGGGCAAGACTGTTGAGAAACCGTGATAGCAGTGGGAGATTCCTTTACTTGATTTGATAGACAGTGACGTGAGCTAATAAACAGGACAACCATTTGACTTTCTTTATGGACTGTATACTTTTATTTATGGATTTGATTAAGATAATTGTGCATATGATGGACATTTAATGGGATGTTATAATGGATAGACCCTGGGCCATATTATGATAGTGTTTTGGATATTTATTGTTTTGAAAATAAAGGCACCGATGCATTTAAGTTGGTAGACATGTATATTGTTTTCAAATCTATTATCACGAAACTATGTTATGTTTTAAATTACAATTTTGATGTTTGGAAACAGAAAATAACACCCGGAGGTTTTCAAGAAATGTTGTAGTAAAATAATTAATAGAATCTTTTTAACATGGGATCTCGAATACGAATATTATTATATTAAAAAAATGTTATAAAAACCTGGGGTGTCACATCATTAATGGCTACGTGAAATTTGAAAATGATTGAGAAGGGGTATTAAGTATAAGGTGCAATTGCAATGATTTAAAGTTCGGGTTATATTTGAAAAAATAAGTATAGGGCTTGATAAAGATTATTGTTACAAGTTGGTTTGATAGCGAGGGCTCTGGTTGATTAGAGGTGTAGATTGATGATTATCTAATTAGACTTACTAGTGATATCATTGTTTCGATGGAAGTTGATAGCAGTTATGAGAAAGGAAAAATGATTTTCTATCTATTAACTTCTCTGCAACACTTCTGTGCTCAATCTAGCAGCCGGTTCTGGTTTTTGGGTAGCCAGTGAGGTTTCAAGCACATCCCACATCCCTGCCTATAAGCTTTGGCTCAATAGCCAACTATCTGCTCTTTGCAATCACCAATCCTGTTAGCTGGTGCTTTGGTGTAGGCTTGTATACTCTAGCATCTGCTTCTATTACTATATGTGGATGATATGATCATTACTGGGAGTGAAGCTATCCTAGTTAGTGACACAAAGCTTTTTCTTTCTCAAAATTTTGAAATGAAAGACTTAGGCTTTCTTAGCTACTTTCTTGTTATCGAAATTAAATGCAGTCAATGTAGCTATCTTCTTTCCCAAGCCAAGCACACATCTGAGATTTTTCGTCTTCTACAATTTTCGGATGATAAAACATGTGACACTCAGCTTGTCATTAGCGTCAAACTTTGATCATTGGATGGTGAACCTCTAGCCAATCTAACTCTTTATTGTTAACTAGTTGACATGTTCACATATCTCACTATCACTCGACCAAACATTTCTCATGTTGTTCATATAGTATCTTGGTTAATGTCTACTCCATATACTGATCACTATGCTGTGGGTTTTTTAGCTATTTGTTATCTTCATGGGATCCCTCGCAAAAGTCTTCTTTTTTCCTCTTCATCGGCACCAATGCTCCTAGCATACTTTGATGCTCACTGGGGAGGTAATGTCACTGATCGAAAATCCACCACAAGATATCTCATCTTTCTAGGAGACTCTTTAATTTCTTGGAAAAGTAAAATGAAGGATATTATGTTCCAATTTGGTACAAAGTTAGAGTATTGTGCACTTGTTAATACTACTTGTCAGATAATTTGGCTTTATCGATTACTCTTCAATTTTGGTATGCCAACCCACTCAACTTCATTGTGACAATAAATGTAATGACCCAGGTTTTTATAATACATTTTTGTAATTCTTTTTGAAATGTCGGGCCCTTATTTTGCAAAAATATTTAGAAAACAAACAACAGAAAATATTTTTCATGAAAAGACCCTTTTAAAAATCCCTAATGTCATTTTTTCTTTTCTCAAAAAAGATTATCAGCGAAATGAGTACTACATTTCTACCAAAAACTCGGCAGATTTTTCTCTATTTTTCGGGCATTAGACATTTAATGCATGTTATTACGAAGTACTTGATAAACATAAGTTTTATAAATAAAAGAATAAGGGAGACTCCGTCTCCATCCCATCACATTTACAAACATGACCGAGTATTTGAAAATCAAAATAAATGAAAACCAAAGAAACATCCATGACTTAAATATACTTGCCAGTATCAATCCAATCACAGTCACAACCATACAACCAGGACTTCAAGTTACATATCTACATATCTATAAAGTAAAGTCATATTAGATCAAAGTGTTACTTTAGTCTACTATTGAAATTAATCATAATGCAAACCTAGTTGATATACCTGATTTGTCATCTTGAACTCTCTAACACAATCCTTTGCTTTATTTCCCATATTCTATTTCTTCAACCTGAGACATTGTACACAATTTACAATGTCTCAGCAAGCTTGTGCTTGTGTAGGCAATTTTTACATCTATTTTACCAAGTTTTTCATTCAATTTTAAATAGCATCTCAAATCCTTTTTCATGCAATTTCTAAAGAATAGAATGTTCAATTCAGGGATAAGAAACATGATTTAAGATGTAGGCCAATCTCAGTTCACGATTTCATGCTAAAACATTTTATATAGTGTCAATATAAAACATGCACCACTTTAATTACATATTTTTCCAAATGCTTGAATCATCATAGCAATCTCAACTAAATTGCAATATAAAACATATAAAAAAATTACAAGTAAGCATAACTTGAGAACTATGTGAAATATATGCATATAACTTGATGAATCCAGAGCCTCAAAGTATTAAAGTAGTTATCGATTAAGCCACGAACATTCACAATCCCTAATCGACAACACCATCATGTGCACATATGCACCCTAGTGAATACATCAGCCAGTTGGTCATGAGTACTCATCTAAAGCCCATAATCAAGCCCATCTACATTGGGTCACAAAACAGAAATCCTATGGTACAGTATGCTCATGACTAGATCACTGAATCGTGTCTCTTTGGTATTTGAAGAATAGCCACTACAACCTTCACAGTGACTACGGATACGTCTTGAAAGGGTGCCGTAACCACCTCGAATGGTTGTTCCTACCATAACAGTCAAGAAAATAGATGCCTCTTTGGGCATGGATACCTGCCACCTTTGGTGGTTAGAGGTTTGGAGGCCAAACCCTTAAAACCTCTCATTATAGTAACCATCAGGGTTCATTGGCCTGAATAATAACATATCTCAATCCCAAAATGATATTAAAACATACATCATATATCTCATACAAAATTATGCATTTCTGTAGCTGATCTCAAAACATGGGATTGATGCAAGCTCAATTATAATAATTTCTTTCAAAAACACACAAGAGCTTATAACAAGCAACATCTTTTTCATTTCTCACATAAAAGCATGCATCATGGCTATGAAGATATATAGATATAATTCCCATGCCTCGTTTGCAAACATTGCATTCTTAAAAAGCATAAAACAAGGTATCATGATGAAGTGTAAATTCTATAATAATTAAGTAATCTCAACTAGAAAACATGATAAACTAATATATGATTATTTAAAATCTCAAGAGCAAATAAATATTAAAACCACCTACCTCTTAGGTGTAATTCCCAGTTCAGCTAAGTTCCTTCTTCCACTCGACTTATCGGCTGACCTAATTAACTTGTAGATATTCCATATTTTCTTGTCAATATAGAGTTATATTACTAATTATCAAAGGAATCTAGTATACACCTAATTAGACAATCCATATAATCTTTTAGTCATGGAACTACTATGTTCTATGTAGTCCATCACTCCTCGCTATATGATCCCAGTTACTAAGGTTGTTGGTCTATTTTCCCCATTATGGATCATCTAAGGCCATTAGGGTTCTAATATATAATTCATCAATGACTGGCCATTGATTAGATGTGAGGATCAATGTCAGATCACCCTTGATCTATTGTTCATTCTATAGATTCTTGATCCGATGGCTATGAGTGGTTGGATATCGATCTCAACATGTTATTTAACATTTTTGCTAATGAATCAGGAAATTTTTACTCATGCTATGTTAATTTGAGTTTAGGGATGCAATAGTGGCATCTAATCACTCATTAGCCATTGCTAAGTCCCTATTCCTTTACTACCCAACTATACGCCTAGATTATTCATCAATTTCTATTTAGATCTTTTAATTTTTGCTGCTTATTAGTTAATTCAATGTTTTACAACACATCCATGGAGTTCGATCATCAATCAAATATCAAGAAGTTACTGTGCAAACAGTACTCGATCAGATGACTGCGATTGTTCGATCAATTTCTAGCCTAGATCTGCAAATTTTGTGTGATCTAAGCTACACTAAGTCTTTAATTACCTACCCCTAAGCTTAGATCAGAAAATAGATGGCTAGATAGTCCCTAAACTTAGATCTTGCATAAAACTATACAAATTTAGCCAAAAATAAAAAAAATCAAGGGTTAGGTTTTGTAGATTAGACCTTTTAGATGCGTTTTCGTTCATTTTTCACTATTGGATGGGCTGGCTTGGTTGTCACTTTCACTTGTAGGGTTTTCAAGCCTGTCACACACCATGTCCTCCTTGATCGACGCTCCAGATCTCATCGGATTCCCCAATCATCTTAGGGATATTGTTTAGCTCATCGTGCTGGACAACATGACCGGCTCGGATCGTCAATCTGAGCCGTCATCTTCCTCAACGACGGCTGAGAATTCAATGACCTAGAAAACCCTCATTTTTTCCTTCTTCTTACTCCCACCAGCATGCCAGGTTTTTCCGGCGCTGAGCTCCTCTATCCTCTTTTTTCCTTCCTTCTCTTCCTCCTCTCTTCTCTTTTCCTCCTTTTCTTCTTCCTCCCCATCAGTTTTTTTTTTTTTTCCTTTCTTCTCTCCATGGTGTATGTTGGGTTTGGGAAGAACAAACCCGACAGGGGGTGCTAATATCAATTTGGCCCCTTCTGTTTATGGTTTTCGTTTTTTCTTATTTTTACCAAACTGCCCTTCATATTCAAACATTCATATCTCTTTCATTTGAACTTCGATTTCTGCAAACTTGATCTTGTTGGAATCGTCTTTTTGAGTACAATCCAAATATGAAGACATTGGGGTTCAATTTGATGTATTTCAAAAGATAAATTCAGTGAAACCTAAATATGAAGATTCTCCCATTTATATTCATCAAAATTAATTTATAATACTTTAAAACAGGATTTTAAAAATTAGGATCCTTACAATAAAAATGCCATTCATATAGCTCATAAGGTAGTCTTTTACG
Source organism: Warburgia ugandensis (assembly GCA_035236585.1). Taxonomy (NCBI): domain Eukaryota; kingdom Viridiplantae; phylum Streptophyta; class Magnoliopsida; order Canellales; family Canellaceae; genus Warburgia; species Warburgia ugandensis. Next base: position 72,671,631 of record CP141134.1, read on the forward strand.
AGCATACCAATCACATTGAAATAGACTATCATGACACTCTTTAGCATTATCAAAATGGCATTATTACTCCCCCTTACATTTTCACAATTGATCAAATTGCTAATCTATTTCCCAAAGCTCATCCAACTCATCACTTTCATTTTCTTGGCTCCACACTTCAGCTATTATCATCATAAACACCTTCAATTTGAGGGGGGATGTTAGGGTGATTATTGGGATTAGTGATAATCATGAAAAGTCTATCAAATTAGAGAAGATTACAGAGAGATTACAGTGATAATTTGTGTATAGAAACACCATGAACAACGATGTAATTCATTCATATAGTAATACTTATTTTGTTCATTCTGTCACCCAATCCACAATGTATTTTATTGTGGCTTGATTAGTAGACAAACACTTTAATGTGAAGGAGTTTTCATAAAGTAGAGTAGATGATGGGCCCACTCATTTCAGTGATCACAACCATCTATAGATAAAGTCAGCTTGTGCCGAATTTTAGAACCATCAGAGAATGTAAGCCTTTGATTTGTTATTTGTGGATGAATATTCTTACTTGAAAATATGAGCAAGAAAAGGCACTGGAAAGCCCCAATGTTATAGATGATCCTAACCATCTATATCGTACGTAGGCCATCCTATGGGTATACCCAAATTCGAATTTATATTTTAGATGATCCTAACCCTCTAATTAATGGCCTTTTACCAGATGGATGCCATAGAAATAAAAGAGCAACAATCTACACCTTATTAGCAAAATAAGTGTCCGATGTTTATATGCAAGCATCCAATTATCAACTATTAGATGACTAGTTTCGATAAATAAAAGAGTAGGCCCTGCTTGTAATTTAGCATGCTCATGTATTCTTATCTATGATTTGAGTTAGTAGAGAGAGAGAGAGGGAGAGCAATGAGGAAGTTCTTTTCATTTTTGGACCCTTTTCCTCATGTGATGCCATTCAATAGGTCCCTCCTATACGCTAGTATGATTAATTAGCTAAATCAAATAATTAAAGAAGTTTCTGCTTTCTAAAGTTTGTCCACACTCATATTTTAGTTCTCAAAATCAGTAGATTTATGATTAAAAGCTCAAAATGGCATAGCTATAATTATTCAAACATCATGAACTTTGGTATCTGAGAAATTCTAAATAAGGTGAATAGGTCAAATCATCCAAAGGTGAGGTTAATTAAAGTAGGCGAGTCTCAAAACCAGTCAGGTTAGAATTTCTCCTTTCCTTCGTGTGGTAGACTGAGATTGCAAAGTTTCAACTCTATTCATTTTCAATCATACATGATGTCACACGTCTATTACTTACATCATAGTGTTATAAAGTATAGCATCACGCATGGTGGACTTTGATGATTTTGAGGGTCTATGCCGTAGTCAAGTCCTATATTTAGGTCCTTAGGAGTTACATATGAATATGACCGGCTAGAAAGGAGTTATACAATCAGAAACTGAAGTCCACTCTGCAACTCTCCCACTGAAGCATTTATTCCATCTATTAATGGTGCCCTTAATTACGTCATAAAGGCTGATAATGACTGATGATTTTATGAGATTATTCTTTGGAAAAAAGTGATTTTACAAGCTTATTCACCATCATGAGATTTCCTTATCACACACACACACACACACACACACACACACACACACACACACACACACACACACACACACACACACACACACACACACACACACACACACACACACACACACACACACACACACACTCTCTCTCTCTCTCTCTCTCTCTCTCTCTCTCTCTCTCTCTCTCTCTCTCTCTCTCTCTCTCTCTCTCTCTCTCTCTCTCTCCATAGGCAGATAGGTAGAGTGAGTTGTTGGAGTGTACTCATCTTGTCAACGAGATATTAATACAAAGACAGCCTACCCTACAAAGGCCAATATCCTTCTTTTCCTACTCCTTGCAAGAGCTATTTAAATCATTCCTGATGAAATTTATGGTTATCACATCAAATGGATCCCAGAATAACTCTCACTTTCATACTTCAATTTTATTTATGAACCAATAAGTGATGTTCTCCTATTATTATGTTTCAACATTCAATATAAACTAAAAAGTATGTACATCCTCAAATATCCCGATGTAGGTCAGTCTGGATACAATTACTCCAAGAGTTTTGGTTCTGTCCTACCCATGACATTGAAATCAATCTACCCAGCCATTATTTGTCTACCTGAAGCCATTCAATTCCCCCTACCTTTCGTTATTGATCATGTTCCTTTTGTTGAATCTATCACCTAGCTAGGACCCACTAATACGACAATCAATGAATCTTAAACATTTTTAAATCTCAACCTAATCAAACAATTTATCTGTTATTATCGGGTGGGTTGGTTAATACATACCTTTGTTACTTTCCAGATTAGAAAAAAACACTTCATAGTAAACGAATTTGATATGCACATCCCTCACGTTTCTATTACAAGAGAATGCTACAGTAAGGCTAGTGTGAAGCCTCAGTTTTACGCCTAGTTTATTAATTAGAGAAGAGCTGTATATTAACAAGTTTTGTTATTTTTTATTACATTATTCAAAAGAATGGTAGCTGGGGACGCCCAAATAGAGTCACTTTCAGAAGATCTAAGCCATTTGTCATGCATGCTTGGCCTCTTTTAAATTAATTAGACACAAGGAAATCATACCAATTAGAATAGGTGATCTTGTATGCACTCTGCTTCATCCAGTTAGAGTTCACGACTGTTAATTCTTAAACAAAAAGACTGTTAATATTTAACAAAAAGAACCGTGCTTAGCATTGTCTGGTTGGAGTGATTTTTAGCATGTAATGTGTACTTTAACCGAGATAAATTCAATAGTGGAGTGTTATTATCAAATGTGGGATATTGATTTTATTTACTTAATCCAAACACTTCCAACGAGATAATAGGTTTTAATGGAACCTAGAGTAGTGAAAGTGGCACATGCATGCCTATGAGAGAGAGAGAGAGAGAGAGAGAGAGAGAGAGAGAGAGAGAGAGAGAGAGAGAGAGAGAGAGAGAGAGAGAGAGAGAGAGAGAGAGAGAGAGAGAGAGAGAGAGAGAGAGAGAGAGAGAGAGAGAGGGTTTCAATCATGGGGAAGTTTCTCCCTACAAAATCCACCCCCCTCTCTTGCGAGCTAGCTGATTTTACGAGGTATTAAGACTAATACAAAGACAACAATAGGTGAATTTGTAAGGAAAAGATCTAGTTATTAATAAAAAAACAATGACAAGTGATTTTGTAAGGAAGAATCTAGATATTAAGACAAAGATAACAACATGTGATTTTACTTCTGGTTGCTCCTCCTTACATGCTTCCACCCTACCTACAAACGCCTTGAAAGGGACAAGCATGCACAACTTTCACAACTCCTAGATGAGATTAATGGTACGCCCACAAATGAACGGATTGCCTCACAGAATTCTCCTCCATCCCCATTCCACCTATACTTAGTTTATGGAAGGTTCTCCTCTTATCCTTTTTCAATATCTATATAAATTAGACCTACATCCTCAAGCATCCCGAAATTTGTCCCAAATACAGCATTTCTTCAAGTGTTTTGGTATTCTTTTGCCCTTGTCTAATGAGCACTTTCTTCTTCCTGTCCGACTTATAGCATTTCTTCGAGCGTTTGATTAGTCAAACATTTCATAAAAAATATTACATTAATCTAAGCTCTTAAAAAAAAAATTAATTGTGAAAGAAAACAAAAAAAGTTGTGGAAAATTGAGTGCTCAACATGCAAGGCACATGCCTCAACTAGTTTCTTAGAATGCTAAATAGAGGCTCCATGTGATATGAGAGCTTTCATGTACCACTTCTTAGGAGCCAAACCTGTTGAAAGTGTTCCAAGGGACACATAAGGAACTGCCATTCTAGACTAGAGTAGGATACCAAGGCAGCATTGGATGATCAACCCATTTTGTGAAAAAAGGCTTGCGGATTGATTGGATGATTCTATCCTAAAAGAGTCTGTACTTTTGATCATAGGAAGCGGACCTTAGATACTTGAAGGGTCCAAAGTAAATATGATTTTTAGGATACCATACATCATTGTCCAAGCATCATGATTTTTTTTACATATATAACATTTAGATGGAAGTGTCAGATTTTTTGGACCCCTTCAGGCAACCATGTGATATTGGGCTATTAGCAGCGTTCAACTAGATAGTGAAATTGAGGAATATCTTATTGCGTCTCTCAGGTGATCTACCCACATTTAAATGATTTGACCAATTCATCTCGTTCAGCCTCTAAGTAGCAAAATACTCAAAACCTTTTCTTAAGATTTAAGCTATTCATTTATTCGTTCCAGGTCCCTTATTTACGTTACATGCGAAAAATCAATCCAACAAGATGATTCTATGCACTGTTCTTTTTGTTTAAGAATTAACAGTCTATTTGTTTGAGTATTAACAATCGTGAACTCTTAACCCGATGAAACATAGGATATATAACATCACCTATTCTAATGGATATGCTTTCTGGTGTGTAAGTAATTTACTAAATGGATTAGATCTTTCAAAAGTGACTTTTTATAGGCATCCCTTGCTACCATTTCTCTGGAGTAATGTAATCAACGATAAAAAAAAAAAAAAAAAAAAAAAAAAAAAAAAAAAAAAAACTTATTATGTTGTAGAATGTACAACACTTCTATCTGTAACTAATAAACTAGGCTTAAACCTGCCTTACTATGGCATTCTTCTTGTACTAGAAAGGTGAGGGGTATACATAGCAAATTCCATTTATTATGAAGGTTTTTTTTTTTTTTTTTTTTGGGAATTGGAAAACAATAGGCCATGTCTTAACCAACTCACTTAATAACAACATATAAATTGTTTGATTGGGTTGAGTTTTAAAATTGTTTAAGATTCATTGATTGCTGTAGGGGTGGATACTTGGTGATAGAGTTGCAATTTTTTATCCAAGTAAACAAAGGCCAAAGGCGTCGAACGGGTATGAAATTTGTTGTCCAGCCTAAGTCATTTCTAAAAATATTTAATCATGCATGAAAAATGAGATATGTACTCTTTAAACTCCTATTAAACGTGTAGTTTAACTGGGATTCTTAATGCAAATTCAACACATTCAACCCTGGAGTGCTATTATCAACTATGGGTATTGAGTGCATTTATTTAACCGAAAACTTTCAAAGAGATAGTACATGATGTTAATAATGAGTTAATACATGACACAGTTGACTTTCAGCCACCCATGATCTAGATCCTTCATCGTCGAGGATGCAAAATGAAGGGCTTAGATCATGCTAGTATCATAGGTTTCAATGGAACCTAGACGAGAGAGAGAGAGAGAGAGAGCTATCTGAACCTAAACTAGCCGATCCTATATGATAGGAGAAAGTTAACTAGCAATAATAATGACGAAATTACTCCCAACACCAACCTCGATGGAAGAGAGAAGAAACTAGAGATAAAGGTGGTTGGTAGAAAAGGTTACCCTTGGAAAGACTTGAAGGGTTACGAGGTAGATGAAGCCTTAATTATCTCCATTCCTCATGATCAAAGTTGCCATTTTCATATTGTTTAGGTCTTCTCTCTGTTCTCAGTTTGAGACAGAGAGATTTGGTAATTATTGGAGAGAGAAGAAAAAAGGAAAGCATAGGCAGAATATATCAATTAGAGCAATGGATGAAGATACAGGTTCCATAGAAATCTGCCATGGTTTCTAAAACCGTCCACATATATATGAAGGTACTCTACGCCCATTGGTGTCACCCTATAGAACTTATGAAGTGCCTACAAAGGGTAGTGTCAGCTTAATGAATAATGGACAAAAGGGAGTTTCGATGTCATACTTTTTCATGCGTTTACTATAAAGCAATATGATTAAATAAGAAAAAAGTTATAGATTTTTCTGTGAAGGATCCTGGAGAGAAGAAAAGAGAAAAATGACATGGCCAAGAGAGGGAAGACGTGTTCATGGAGAAGACGAATGGGTTATCCATGGAACAATAAACTAGACAGCTTGCTCACATGATGTTTAATGTATTAAATAACGATGTTTTTGCATTTTTAGAAAAGAAAAATCAAAGATGCAGGTGAAGGATGTTGCTTGTGGGAACGTATTAACAATCATCTTTTGATAGCAGGAATTGTTGGCCATTACCTGATAACCGACAACTAAGCAATACTCTCTCTCTTTGGCAAAAATCCCTCATAAAATCTCTAATATGTGAATGCATAATAAGTTTAGTCATATGTACTTTTTAAATTTATTAATTAGAGAAGTGCTGTATATTTGACAGCATAATAAGTTTTATTATCTTTGGTTACATCACTGAATAGAATGGTAGCTAGCTAGCGACGCCAAAAAGAGTCATTTTTGAAGATATAAGCCATTTATCTCTCCTCTTTTAAATTACTTACACCCAGAAATTAGGACAATTAGAATGAAGAGTGAGAGAGAGAGGATTCTGATACACATTTATGAGAAATCGTTTACAGCCCGGTAGGGGGACTGTTTTAGGAGAGGCTCGGGTGCACATGGCTAGAGCCAACCCTTGCAGTGCTTTTATTCAATGCGTGTACATAAACGTTATATTACTCTTTCTACAGAATAATTTGTTCCAAAAATGAGCTGTTTTTGCGTTTGAAAAACTCCCCAACCCTGGCCGTATTGGGCACACCTTTAACACTTTAACAGTCTTTTATTAAGTCGGGGCAGGTTTAGAAGATTTTCAGCCGTTCATCTAAATGCCAAATTTTGGAGGTTAAAATGTTGAGATTGATCCAAATTGTTCTTCATGCATCATCCATGGAGATGGACGGTTTGGGTCTGAAAAGAGTGAGCGTCACTTCTACTTGCTGCAGCTAATATTATATAAGTAATACTTTCATGGTAGGCCCATCTGGGGAAGATGCAAACAATATTGAATCTCTCTCTTCTTCTTCTTCTTCTTCTTCTTCTTCTTCTTCTTCTTCTTCTTCTTCTTCTTTTAAACAAAAAGAAAGCAAAATATTGAATATCTGGCTGCACAAAAATCAACCAAATGTTGCGGGTTTGTTTATTGCACAAAAGTCCAAAACTTAGTCCACTTACTAGGTTGGCACTTAATTATTAGTGTTTCCACGGAGAAATTTTGAGAAGAGACTGGAGTGTCTTAAGAGTGCAAAAGCTTAGAGGTAACCACCGTCTATGCGTTCGTATTTGTCTGCATATATTGGAATGGTACTACGTTAGCGGTTACAATCTTCAGCCACTATATATGGGTTACAGCGGTATCGCTTTCTGTAATCATACTAAAAAGTCGGCTTGCTTTAAGATGCTGTAATGAGGTAGGTGAAGAGTAGAGCACTTGGTCAAGGAAGTAAGTGATACTCGTGATTCTTTTGCATGTGACTAAAACACTTAATGGAAGAATTCACTTGCGCGTATTCTCTCTCTCTCTCTCTCTCTCTCTCTCTCTCTCTCTCTCTCTCTCTCTCTCTCTCTCTCAGACACATTTTAACCTTGCTGGACAGAAGTCTTACCCGAATAATCGACTCCTAATATCATCATAGGATGACTTTTCAGGGTCTTGGTCGCATTATGTTGGAGTTTAGGTTTGGAGTACCAACAAACAGGGACAGTTAGAGGAATTTGTACATTGGAGGTGAAAATTCTTAGATTTATAAAATATAAAGTTGGTAAGTAGGAATGAAGACCATAGGCCATACAAGGAGAGAGAGAGAGAGAGATTCAACTCCGGTAGATGCAGAGATCAGATTGCTAGCACAAGTCTTCTAATAGTGGGGCAGAACGCAAGTTCACCGTTTTTAGTTTTTAAGGTTGAGAAGAAACAAAAGTGGATTCTCATGGAGCAGTAAATTAGAAGGTGATTATAAAGGAAAATGCTTTCGGGAAGCGGAAAAGGATGAAAAACGACCCCAACATACGACCTATTAGCACATAAACCATGCTAATTGGATAAAATTAACATGCGAAAGAAACCGCGATAATATAGGTGCAATTAGAAATCATATAGTTGTCTCTTCTCCATTCATAGGGCTTCTTTTATTTGTAAAATGGACAGTGCTTATCATCCATTTTACAACTGCAAAATCAGTGGCTAGAATCATCCTTAATTTGGATGACCTTTCTAATGCATGGTTTATCCAAGGGATTAGAAGGATATCTCGATATCTGGGCCCATTTTTTGACTCATAGGTTTCTAAAGATATATAATTCCACTAATATCCTAGAGTCTAGAGAGAAAGCAACTTGCACTGGATACCTAGTGATCGAAAGTGCTTGCCAAATGGATGGTTCTAGGATTATGAACGGTTTCGATCATCAAACAACTGAGCCACGCTAATCCCATCATTCTCCAGTTTTTATCCAATTTTGTGGGCCTGCCTCCATGGTAAATCATGCACTGGCCTAACTTTTGCAGTCATATATCCAGCTGTTTAAGGCACAGATGGTTATAAACGTAGAAACAATAGGCCATTTTCAACGTGCAGACTTTTGCATGCTAGGATTTCAAATCCTTGTGATCTTTTGGCTACATGGTACCGAAATCAGGGAAATGAGATGAAAAAGTCAGATCCAAAGAGATCGATATCAAAGTAGGGAGGTCGATATTTCATTTCCTCAATAACAGTAAGTCATGTTTGACAGTAACATAATCCACTTACTCCATTCTTGTCTAACTCACGCTGATAACTAATTTCACAAGTATGACATCCTTAAAACCTAATTATATTAACTTCAAGGGAGGGAGTACATGCCTCTTTCTTTCTTTTTTTATATATATCGAAAACTCTTTTTTTAAAGCCTTTTATCACATTGAAAATAACAAAAGTAGGCAACATATGAGAAATCAATGAATTTGGACCATCTTAATTACTTGTTTTGTATCTTTGAAAGAAGTAATAAAAATGGGTGGTTTTGAGTTTTGATTGAAAGAAACATAGGCTAAAAGCACTAGACTGGCATGAAATTTGTTGTCTAAGCCTATCTATGTCACTCCTAACACGAGAAATCGGTTAGAAGGAGAAAATGTTTGCTCATACATGAAAACTGGGCATGTACTTCTTGAACTTCCCTTGAACGTGTAGTTCAATCGGATTGTTAATATAAATTCAACAGTGGACTGTTATTATGAAATATGGGATATTGATTTTATTTGCTTAATCAGACACTTCCAAAGAGATTGTAAAATAAGTTAATAATGCTTTAATACATGAAAATGTTAAATTTCACCTTCCCATTATTGAGAACTTTGATCAAATGGAGGCTACAAAATGAAGGCATGCTACTATCCCTCTCATGCTAATTAGCTTGCAAAGGATGATAACAGCTAGCAGATCAATACAAATACAACAAGAGGCGATTTTGTAAGGAAGGATCTAGTTATTAATACGAAGACAACAACAGGTGATTTTGTAAGGAAGGATCCAGATATTAATACAACGATAACAACAGGTGATTTTACTTCCGGTTGCTCCTCCTTACATGCTCCCGCCCTACCTACAAAGGCCTTGAAAGGGACGAGCACGCGCAACTTAAACGCCTCTCCCAGATGAGATTTATGGTGCTCCCCGAACGGATTGGATCACAGAACCCTACCCCCGAACTCTACTTCATTTATGAAAGGTTCTCTTATTCAGTTTCAATATCAGTATAAATTAAACCTACATCCTCAAACATCCCGAAATCTGTCCGACATACAGCATTTCTTCAAGGGTTTTGGTATTCTTTTGCACTCGTCTGGCAAGTGCTTTCTTCTTCCTGTACGACATACAGCATTTTCTTCAAGTGTTTTGGTATTCTTTAGCACTGATCTGGTGAGCAATCCTCAAACAACCCTATCTGTCTGATATACAGCATTTCTTCAAGTGTTTTGGTATTCTTTTTCACTCGCCGGGTGAGCACTTCCTTCTTCCCATTAGACATACACCATTTTTTTCAGGTGTTTTGGCATTATCTTCTTCTTCCGTCCATAGAAGAAGAAAATAGCTAGTACGTGTTCAAACTATGATTTCTCCCATTTCCCATTCTTAGCTTGCTGTAGGATTGGATAGTGAAAACCTTTTACATTATTGTAGCGGACATGTTGGCCAACAAGGCATTAAGTCTGCAATCCAGCTTCTCACTTACTGAATTCCCTTCTTTTATCCACAGCTTTGTGCTACAACCAAAAACAAGAGAGGAGAGATGGCAGCCACCGATGAAGTAACGTCCGTTTTTCCGGTAGCACGTGAAACAGTAGAACTTGAGCAAGTAAGTGAAATAGAGGAGACAATAGAACTTGAACAAGTAAGTGAAATAGAGGAAGTGGACAGCCACGTCACGCAAATGGTGGTAGCGGGGGAGATTCAAGTTGAAGAGGAAGTAGGAGAGAAGAATACAGGTGAGAAGGTCGTTATATTTTACTCAGGAAGTATTTGAGGGGTATGAAATTTGATCAGTAGCCTAAGTCATTCTCAATAAAGTTCTTTTAGGGGAAGTGGAAAAAGGAAGCCACCTACGTAGGGTCAATTTTAGGTGATTTGAGAACCTCTCATCTCGTTAGGCTTGTTCTATGTTGGCCTTGTGCAAAGATTCATGCCAGTAGAGCGGGGAGGCTTCTGGTCACTAGCTTTTTTAGTTCAAACTTTCGATAGACATGATTTAACAACGAAAAGCAAAATGGCTCAAGTCATCCAACGATTGTAAAGTTGGGTGGTTAGCCACTTTAAGATAGGCTGAACATGGTGAACAGATTAAATCATTCAAAAGAGAGTTCCAACTAAGATACATATTTTTCCTGCATCATTTTCTGCGTCTGCAGAGTATTTTCCTTCCTAATACGAATGATGTTTAGCTAATTCTCGCCTCTGGATAATCTCAGCAGTTCATCTTGTTTGGTCTCTCATAGATTGGCTATATCCCAAAATTCATGATCTCGATGATTTTAGCCAGAGGAGCAATTCTTAGATTTATAAAAAATAAAGTTGATGAGTACGAAAGGAGAACTCGGACGGTACAAGGAGAGAGGGAGAGAGAGAGAGAGAGAGAGAGAGAGAGAGAGAGAGAGAGAGAGAGAGAGAGAGAGAGAGAGAGAGGAACTTGCATTGGATATCAGCATGTAACGAAATGGATGATTGTAGGATTATGAACGGTTTAGATCATCAAACAACTTGTCCACGCTAATTGTGCATGCATCTCCTTCAACTGAGTACGAAAGGAGAACTCGGACGGTACAAGGAGAGAGAGAGAGAGAGAGAGAGAGAGAGAGAGAGAGAGAGAGAGAGAGAGAGAGAGAGAGAGAGAGAGAGAGAGAGAGAGAGAGAGAGAGAGAGGAACTTGCATTGGATATCAGCATGTAACGAAATGGATGATTGTAGGATTATGAACGGTTTAGATCATCAAACAACTTATCCACGCTAATTGTGCATGCATCTCCTTCAACTTACATACATATGGACAATCAGAAAGTGCGTTCATCTAGTCATCCACCATGAATGTGTACCATCATTCGACGGTTGTGAACCATTTTTGGGGGCCCTGCCGCAATGGTAGATCATTGATGTATACTGTTCTAACTTTTCCAGTCATATATACAGCCGTTTAAGTGGAAGCAGACAGTTAGAAACGTTGTAGAAACAATGGGCCATATTCAACGTGCAGACTTTTATGCTAAAATCATCAAATCACAGCGATTTTTTGTCTCCATGTTACTGAAGTCATGGAAATAAAATGAACGGGTCAGATCGAAAAAGAATGTCCATATCAAAGTAGGGGGGTCGATATTCCATTTCCTCAATAACAATAAATCATGTTTGATAGTAACATAAACCACTTACTCCACTAATGTCTAATTATATTTGATAGTAACGTAAATCCTGCTTGGTATTAATATAATCCTCTTCCTCAATAACAATGAAGCTAATTATATTAATTCCAACAGGAGTTCAGGGATTGCATGCCTCTTTTTTTTATATGCGTAAAACTTTTCTTTTACATTTAAGGCGTTAATCATGTTCAAAACAATAAAATTAGGCAGCTATGAGAAAACAATGCATTTGGACCATCCTAATCACTTGTTTATGTCTTTGATTTTTTATCAAAAGAAAAAGAGGCTAAAAGTAGCCATCAGGCATGAAATTTGTTATCTAGCCTATTTAGCCATTCTTAACATGATGAATGAATTAGATTTTAATAATATTTACTCATGCATGAAAAATGGGCATGTACTTCTTAAACTTATCTTAAATGTGTATTTAACGGCGACTCTTAATATAAATTCAACAGTGGAATGTTATTATAAAATATTAGGTATTGATTTTATTTGCTAAATCCAATCACTTCCTAAGAGATAGTAAAAGAAGTTGATAATGCCTTAATACATGAAAAGGCTAACTTTCATATACGATGTTAAATAATGAAGGGCCTAGATCATGCTATTATCATAGCTTTCGTTGGAACTTAGACTAGGGAACGTGACATACGCATACGAGAGAGAGAGAGAGAGAGAGAGAGAGAGAGAGAGAGAGAGAGAGAGAGTTTTGTGTTTCGAAATCATGACTGGTTGGTTCAGGGAAACATGAATGGTTCCGGCAATCGAAAAAGGCAAGGCCTAGGGAAATTGGTTATAGGCTTGCTTTCTCCCATGAAATTCTGTTCATTTTTCTTCTTTCTGATCTATGTCAGTTTTTCATAATGACTTTTTGGGAAACCTTTTGCAGAGGATCAGGACAAACCATCTCTCCCAGTGCCAGGTTTTTCTTCTGAATCCTTTCCTTCTACTCTATTTGCTTGTTTTTTTGTTGAAAATGTTTATTATTATTATTATTATTATTATTATTATTATTATTATTTAATATCTGCTGCTAGTGTAGATTCTGATTACACGATAGATTCTATTGAATTTCCATGAACAGAAATCAATCATGCTGTGGTTCTCGGTTTCCCAAACTTTCTAGAGTTCACGAATGTTCTTGTAGAATAGACTCATCTAAGCTGCTCATCATGTTTAGAATACCAAAAATAAATAATCAGTAAAAAATAAATGCATTTAACTAATTTTAGCAAATTGTCTATGTTATTTGAAAAACTTTCTAAATAAGGATAGTTGTGATTTTTGTCTGAGAGAAATATAAGCTAAAAAACATTGGATGGGCATGAAATTTGACATTTAGCCTATCTAATCCATCCTTAATATGATGAATGGGTGAGATCTAGCAAAAGTAATTCATCTATGCATCAAAATTCGGTCGTGTACTTCTCTTCCTCCTCTCTACTTAAACATATGCACTTACAGGACTCTTTTAAGTACAAAAAGATAAAATAGCAGTTGGTTACATCTCCTTTCAGTTTACAGCCCATAAAAAACTACAGAGAAGGGGAGGATCCCCAATTCTTGTCTAACAGACACTGATAGCTAATTTCACAAGCATAACATTAGTTTTTACTATATTAATTTCAAGAGGAGTCCAGAGTACATGCCTCTTTTTTCATATACGTAAAACCCGTTTGTCATGTTCAAAATAACGAAATTAGTCGGCCACGAGAAATCAATGCACTGGACCATCCCAAATCACTTATTTTGGGTCTTTAAAAGAAGTAGAAGATTTGATGGTCTTAATTTTTTATTAAAAGGAATATAGGCAAAAAACATCATGATATTTGTTATCCAGCTTATCTAAGCTAATAGATTAGATTAATAGAATGTTTACTCATTCATGAAAAATGAGTATGTAGGCCTTGAACTTCTCTTGAACGTGCATTTTGACTGGGACTTTTAATACAACTTCATCAGTGTGGTGTTATTATCAAATATGGGATATTAAGCTATTTGCTTAATCAAACACTTACAGAGAGGCACTAGAAGAAGTCGTTAATGCTTTAGCACATGAAAAGATTAACTTTCATCTACCCATGATCGAAAACTTTCATCTAAGGGAGGCTACAAAATGAAGGGCCTAGATCATGCTACTATCATAGCTTTCATTGGAACTTCGACTCGTGAAAGTGGCACATGCATGCCCATGAGAGAGAGAGAGAGAGAGAGAGAGAGAGAGAGAGAGAGAGAGAGAGAGAGAGAGAGAGAGAGAGAGAGAGAGAGAGAATAAATGGATGTGAAGTTTAGTGGATAATCATTCTAAGGTAACTGAACATAATGAATCGATCAGATCGTCTAAAAGAAGGCCCCAACTTCTATATTTTTTTCTGCATCTGAAAAGTACTTTTCTTCCAAATATAAATGATATTGAGTGACATAATATTTAGCTAGGCTTCACCTTTGGCTGATCTGAGCCGTTTATTTTATTTGGTCTATCGTAAGTTGGCTAGGCAGCAAAATTCAAAATCCTTAGATGATTTTAGCAAGCCGTTTTGTGTTTTGAAATCACGACTGGGTCAGTGAAACATGAATGGTTCCGGCGATCGAAAGGTGATGCCTAGCTAGCTAAGGATGTCCCAAAATTTGCTCCCCTTCTAGACATTCGAAATTCGAAGAACCTTCATTTGGTAGCAGATCCAAAATAGTAGAAATCCCGACAAATTGGTTATAGGCTTTCTTTTCCCCACGAAAATTCGGTTTCTTTTTCTTCTATTTGATTTATTTTAGTTTCTCATAATGAGTTTTTGGGAATGTTTTTGCAGAGGATCAGGATAAACCATCTCCCCCAGGTGCGTGTTTCTTCCGAATCCCTTTCCTTCCACTCCATTTGCACGTTTTTTGTTGTAAAAGTTCCTTTGGATATCTACTGCTAATGTAGGTTCTGATTAATTGATAGATATTTTTTGTTGAATTGCCAATGAACAGAAATCAATCATGTTGTGATTCTCAGTTCCCGAAACTTTCTTCGTGTTAATTCTGAATTTTATGAATGTTGTAGAATAGGCTACAACTGTTTTAGCAGATCTAAGCTATTTATCATGTTTAGAATACCAAAAATAGGTAACCTAGCAAAAATGAAAGCACTTGGACAATCCTAATAACTTATTATTTAAAAGACTTCCCAAACATGGGTAGTTGTGATTTTTTGTGTGAAAGAAACATAGGATAAAAACATCCGATGGACATGAAATTTGACATTTAGTCTCTCTAATCCATTCTTAATATGATCTCTAATCATTCTCAATATGATGAATGGATTAGATCTAACAAAAATAATTCCTTTATATGCATGAAAATTGGGGTGTGTTGCTGAACTCAAAG
Source organism: Warburgia ugandensis (assembly GCA_035236585.1). Classification (NCBI taxonomy): domain Eukaryota; kingdom Viridiplantae; phylum Streptophyta; class Magnoliopsida; order Canellales; family Canellaceae; genus Warburgia; species Warburgia ugandensis. The sequence goes on from CP141134.1 coordinate 72,686,789, forward strand.
TTAAAAAGACAAAATAGTAGTTACATCTCGTTTCTGTTTCCAGCTCACAAAAAACTACAGAAAAGGGAGGGTCCCCAATCCAACTTTCACTCTTCTTCTTCTCAGATGCCTTGGTGGCAAAACATTGGCAACGTCCTTCATCTCATAATGAGGAGCAAGACAATGCCCCGCCACCGTACCTTTCTCATCAAAATTTCCTCAGCCTTCCGCTAACCAACACCAACCACCCTTATAAAGCCCCCCTCTGAATGTCGGGTTCCTTTCTTACCCAATTTAGACCCATGCGAATTACTCATGTTGAACAGGAGAACTTTTTTCTCAAAATAAACTCCAACTCTCTGAAGATGTCATAATCTTAGTTTTGCAATAATCATAGAGGAACTGAAAGATCTCAATGACCACCAGCCACCATTAACAAAATTGAAAATAACTCCCAATGGCTGGATTACAAAGCTAAGTAAGACTAGCTGTAAGGGAATGCGTTTCAGCAGTTGCCGGCTTCCGACCTTGCAGGATCATTTACTGCCTTGTCATGACAGTAGTAACAAGATAGAACACAGTCTGATGAAGATGAATCCGACTTACCGCTCAGAAGAGGAAGTAAACATTCAAATTATGAGTCGTTCCTTTGCGGCTTTCCCTGGTCAGATTTTCCTCGACGGAAAATATATGCATGAATCGTATAACTCTGGTTGACGAGTAATTGGAGTCTAGCGATTCCTGACTTTGCCGAGGCATCTGCTGTTAAATTAGCTGAGCCATGATTTGGATACCGTGGAATGCACCAAAGGCATAGGCTGTGACAAATTTCTTTTATACTCTTATAATTGGATGCCGTGGAATGCATGAAAGGGATAGGCTCTAGTACTGTAGCACATGATATTTCGAGTTCATTGTGATAAGCGGAAATTTTTGTTGCTCTCCCACCCATGTTGGATGCACAAAACATGAAATATGTGATGTCGTGGCATTCACTTCATGTCCCTTTACTAGTCTGATTATCAAGGATGTGGTTCTTACCAATACATAGAATATGACTTTCAGCCTAGCAGATTCGTTAACTTGTGGTCTAGTTTGTGGCTTTCACTCATGCTGATAACACGTTCAGTTTTCATTTATTTAAAGAGCGTAAAATATGCATCAAACAATCCTCTATATAATTCTGGCACATCAAGTTACATGCCTTCGCATATTGAAAATAGAATGTGAAGAAAAGCTACCATCTCATATCTATGACTTGCAACTCATGGCCGATTGCATTAGTATTGACCTGTATAATAAACGTCTGCTTCTTACATGACATCCCCTTGGGGTCACTTGAGGCCTCTACAGTCCTTTGCTTGATTCTCTACAGGGTCTCTGTAAGTAAAGAAAGAAAATTCTCTGTGAATCAGATAAGCAGGTCTGTATTGTATATTCTTTCTAGTCTAGATTTTACAGGCACCGTGTTCCCTGCCTTTGTTTCATAGAATTTTTATTTTGTTTTATTCTTCTTTTAAATTCTTTCAAGGAGTGCCCATTATATCATATAAGATCCCATTCATATCATGCCATAAATGTTCTTCATTTTTTGTCTACTGAATTTATCTCATTATTTGTCCGCCAAAATGATAAGCCTACACCCAATTATGTCCGAAGATTAAGTTCAGATTCATTTGACCTCACCATTGATGCTGTTTTGCAATGCTCCAGTTGATTGAAGTTTTGGGAGAGGGTAAACGAATGGCAATATGCAAGATATAATGTGCCACGTTAAAATTTGTAGGCCGAAGAGGTGTTTTTCTGACGGGTAGTCTATAGTGATATATAAGCAGACAGATTCTAACAGAAAGAATTATTTTTTGTGGATCTACACATGTTGATTCTGTTTTACTTGCTTGTACAGTGATGCAAGTTTGTTTTTATTTCTATTTTTTGCAAAATATTATGAAGTTTCTTTACTTAGTTCTTTACTAGCCAAGCTTTCTCTAACCTAAATCGATTCTTGTGTAGTGGAAGTTAATGTTTGTCCAGTTGAGGATGTTCGTCTCATGGTCCCAACCACTGATGATACAACATTACCAGTTCTAACTTTCCGGACATGGTCTTTGGGGATCATCTTTTGTGCCCTTCTTGCATTCTTGAACCAGTTCTTTAGTTACCGGCAGAATCCACTCTCTGTATCACCAGTTTCTGCCCAAATTGCAGTTCTTCCGCTTGGAAAGCTGATGGCAGTTTGTCTCCCAGAAGCGCCCATCCGAGTACCATTTACCAAGTGGACATTTTCGTTGAATCCAGGGCCATTCAACTTGAAGGAGCATGTTTTGATCAGCATATTTGCTAATGCCGGTACACTTGCAACTCTAACAACAGAGATAATAACTGTAGTGCGGGCTTTCTATCACAGAAGTTTGCACCCACTTGTGGCATTCTTGCTAATCCTAACGACGCAGGTGTGTACTTCTTTCTCATGGATATAGGCTGTTTCCTATTTGTTCTTTTGAAATGAAAATAGACTTGTAATATTGTGGATGAGCATGACGGTTAATTTTTTGCATTTGGATGATCGATTAGATGCTTGGATATGGGTGGGCTGGTCTTTTTAGAAATATACTTGTGGACTCCCCATACATGTGGTGGCCTGCTAAACTCGCTCAAGTCTCCCTCTTCAGGTCTCTCTCTCTTTACATTTTGGGGTCAGCCACTCATAAAATATACATAAAGTTAAATTTTTTTTTTCAAATCTCCTAAATGTTAACCATTACTTGCACTCTAATTTGCAGGGCATTGCATGAGAAGGAGAGACGACCAAAGGGAGGACTGACAAGGCTCCAATTCTTCCTTATAGTATTTATCACATGTTCATCCTACCAGATCATTCCAAGTTATGTCTTCCCTTCAATCTCAGCCATGTCCATTATTTGTTGGATGTGGAGACATTCTGTCACTGCCCAACAGATAGGCTCTGGACGTAATGGCCTTGGCGTAGGCTCTTTTTCCCTTGATTGGTCCACCGTAAGCGCGGTTTTAGGGAGCCCTTTAGTTACACCTGTATTTGCAATAATCAACATCATTGGTGGTTTCTTCATAGTTCTTTACATTCTCATACCGATAGCTTATTGGACCAACTTATATGATGTTAGGAAATTTCCTATTATTTCGGCAGATGTCTTTGATATGAATGGCTCACCCTATGAGGTTCAAAAAGTTCTTGATGCTGCAACCTTCAAGTTCAACAAGGAAGGATATGACAGTTATAGCAAGATCAACCTTAGCATTTTGTCTTTGCTTAACTATGGGTTGAGCTTTGCATCAATAGCCGCAGCCATTTCTCATGTTGCCCTCTTTCATGGAAGGTAAATTTCCTTGGTTCTTTCTTATATGATTCCATTTTGTTACTAGAATTATAAAGATTATTCATGAATGGCTATCTTATCCCTTGCTCCCTAAAATACTGATGGAGTTGTGTAGGACTAGGAGAGAGTCATAGTTTTGAAGCTGTCTTCTTTGTATGTGGACAATGTTATTTGTTTTCAGAAGACCAATAGTGGGTAACAATAGTATTCATGGATAATTTCAACTCCAATTTGAGGGATAACAAATTCCCAATAGTTCCAATTATCTGTATCAGACAGTAAACTTCACTTAATTTCTGTTCTCTGTTCAATGGGTGTAGACTTCCTTTATCAGAAATTCCTAGCTGATGTACCTTGTGGAAGACGTAGTTCTTCTATAATGTGGATGATCTATGGCTGAAAGATCTAAAATCACGTTCTCGTGATCCTTCACGTGCAGCCCTATCTTCTATGTACCCAGTGTAAAAGATATGATAATATGTCACTATTAGATCCCTTGGATCATTTTTACGTGATGTGCTAGAAAATAAAAAATAAGAAATCACATTCACGTCATGGACTTTGATGTCTATTGGACATCCAGGAGCATCTGGCGAGGATGATTCTACACACTAGCAGGGAGATGGAGCAAAGGGTTACCCTTTTCCTGCAAAATCCAAGACTATTAAACTTCAACATCTTAGAAATTACTTGAGGACCTTGATTAAGCTACCGATTTCTAAAGTTACTTTAAATTTAGCTTAATTCAATGATGAATAAGATAAGACGTGTAGGATGCTAATAATTGGATTTACCGTGAACGTACTTGTTACCAATTTCAAGTACCAAAACAGTCCTGTGGCCATCTTAAATAAAAAATCTCACCAGTTGAAATAGAAAAGCATCCTCATTTTACCAAACAGGAAAAAAAGTTGAACTTTATGATGTTCATATACAGACACCAATCAGCTCAGCTTCATCAACAGAGGACAAAGATTATGTGATAATATTGCATATAGCTTGTAAGATATAGTGGTACGGGGTATACATGATCCAGAGAAAGTCTAGGGGCAGTTCTCTAAATGTCAACTCATTTGTTTTAGAGCAGTTGCTGACATCTTATTCACATAATTGATTTTTCTGATGCTGAGAAGAACAAAAATAAACAAGTTCTGCTTCTGAGGTCAATTTTCTTTCATTTATTTACACTTATCAACAAATACATTTTACATCTCCTGCCTTAGTATTCTCTTAAGAAGCTTAGTAGGTCCCTGTAAAACATCTTGCTGTATATTGTACATAGCTGTCATAGTAATGTGGTAGGAACTCGTACATTATCATTTTGTACAAACTTCCAGCTCCCAAGTACTCTGTGTTTGCTCACTCCAATGTGGTGATATTAGCTAATATAACAGAAAGGAGAAGAAAATCGATGCTTACATTATGGTAAAATGACCTGTCATTTACAAATTGTCAAGGATAAAATTCCGAAGGAATATCTTAGAATTAACTACGGCAAGAGCCTAATGAACCTGACACATCCAGACCAGAAACTTTGCTTGCAACTAAACAGTATTCAGTGGAATCTTAAAACTCGAGCAAATTGAAAGGCGAAATAGACAAAGACGAAAGAAACACGATGCGTATGAGATCCACTTCAACTTCAGATGCAAACCTGCATCGCTCTTGCACTTTCAAGTATCAAATTAACCTTATGTACTAATTGTTTCTATTTTTTTCAGAACAATCTGGCAACAAATAAAAGCGACAACCGGGGACCAGATCGGTGATGTCCATACGAGACTGATGAAGAAGAACTATGATCCTGTTCCACACTGGTGGTTCTGTGCCGCCTTTGTCGTAATTTTTGGGCTTGCCATTTTTGCTTGCGAAGGCTTTGGAAAGCAGCTACAGCTGCCATTCTGGGGTATCATGCTAGCATGCGTTTTGGCTCTATTTTTCACTCTCCCTCTGGGTATCCTTGCAGGCACAACAAACATGGCAAGTTTACTTCAAGGATGAAGCTTCTTTTTCTTTTTCAATTTGCGAATTTCATTTTTTGATAGACATCAGTTAACAATTTCGACTTTCTTATTCTTTTTTGTCTGAATTAATCTCCCAATTTTGCTTGTGCAGAGACTAGGGATGGCCGGGATCACAGAGGTGATTATAGGTTACATGTACCCTGGAAAGCCTCTGGCTACTATGGTTTTCAAAGCATATGCACAAAGGAGTATGTCAAATGCTATCACTTTCCTGGGTGACTTCAAGTTAGGCCACTACATGAAGATACCACCCAAGTCCATGTTCCTTGTTCAGGTACAGGCCCTGCCCTGTCCATGGTTTTGAAAATAGTCATAAATTTGGAAAGGTTCAGCAGCATTTACCCACAATCCTAATTAAGTTTTATATATCTAAATTTGTACTAGAGTTTTATATATAGAATATGAGAGCCTTACCAATGATAAGGAAAGTTCATGTTTAATTAGAGAAATTTACATTTCATTAGAGAATGCATGAATCTGTATATATTTCGGACGTATTAAAGAGTTTCACTTTTCAGAAGCCATTAACCATTTTTGGGAACCGCGTATAATATTTCACTGACGTGTGGGTCCATTTTATTTTCTGAACCAGTTGGTTGGGACAGTGATTGGATCATCAGTCTCCTTTGTGACAGCTTGGTTGTTTCTCACGTCCGTAGATGACATCTGCCAACCATCGAAATTGCCGGCCGGAAGCCCTTGGACATGTCCTGGCTCCAATGTTCTCTACACCGACTCAATTATCTGGGGTGTTGTGGGCCCACTTCGCATATTTGGGCGGCTGGGATCATACTCAAAGTTGAACTACTTCTTCCTCGTCGGCTTGCTAGCCCCGCTGCCAGTATGGGTCCTTTCGCGCAGGTATCCGACGGTTGGGTGGCTGAGGCTGATCAATATGCCAATCATATTGGGCGCCACAGGATTAATTCCAACAATTAAGCCAGTAAATTACCTCTCTTGGGGCGCAGTAGGCATCTTCTTCAACTTAGTTGTGTACCGGAGGTACAGAGGATGGTGGACTAGGCACAACTACATCCTTTCAGCTGGACTGAGTGCTGGGGTTGCTGTCATGCCGATTTTGATCTACTTTACCCTTCAAATGCATCGTGATCATGACATAAAATGGTGGGGTATGGATGCAGGTGACCATTGTCCTTTGGCTCATTGCCCTACTGCTCCCGGGATTGTTGTCAAGGGGTGCCCTGTTTTGTGAAAAGGAATGGAGTCTGTGCATAGAATGTTGGAGATGTAAAAGTCATCATCACCGAGACCTTATCTCAAATAGGGATCGGCGGGCATGTAAAAAGCAATAGAATATTAATAGCAGGTCAAAAGCAAAAAGATCTTGGACAGTGCATAGATGTTTAGAGGTTTAAGAGTCCTTGTAGTTCTATTTTCTAAGACTTCTAAATGGTACTTATGTTCTTCAATACAAATGAGATCTTCCTTGCATTTTCCTTCTGGCCTTCTCTTCCTTCTCAGTTCTCTTGTGGTGATGAATGCTCGCATAATGGTAGAGGGAAAAATTACTATCAGGCCCACTTTTTCCTTGACCCAAATCATTTATCCGGTAGAGCTCTCCATGGATGAGGTCCTATCTCAATTTTTCTCTTATTGTTCGGCTTAGAAAGGCTCTAATAAAATGAAAAGGTTGATCAACACCAACCACAAGTGTATAAGCGATGAAGTGCACTGCCAAATCAGGTAAGGAAGTTTAGTTCCCTGTATGCAGGACCCACTTTGAGTAGGGCCTTTTTAATATGTGATTATGGGAGTTGTTATCTGTCATCTACCAGTTTGCAGGGTGACCAGCTGCTCATCTTGAACTGTAATTTCAGCGAGGAGTTGTAGGTGTAAAGTGCAGGTGTTGTTTGATTGGCCAGGAAAAAGGTTTTAACTGTCATTTTCTCTGACTTTTCCCATTTTCTTTTTTCTTTTTTGCAGCAAATTAAATGTCACCTTCTCCTTACACTTGCATGAAACAGCTGAAATTAACACACACACAACACACGTGTGTGTATGAGTGGTGGACAATGTACTGACAACTCTTGAGGAGTTTCCAACTTGTGGCCTTCGTGATTGAGACTCACATCTTAAATGTATTGTGCAATAAATCTTCTCTATCTGAAATGGATGCTCAATGGGACGGCTAAGATTATCCAAAGGAGAAGATAGGAGAAGATTTATAGGGCAGGGAGGCTCCAGAATGTGGTGAATTTACTTCTGCTAGCTCATATATGGGGTATCCATCATAATCTTCTATGATTTTTCTTCTATGATAGGTGGAGATCCTAGGATTATTTTCAATTCATCCGATATGGAACATAAACAATAATTTGTAATTTCTAAATGGTGTCTTTGTGATTGTTTCTTAATAGGAAACATTCTGTCGTTGTGGAGGTAATTCTCATATGATGTGGAACATGTGCAGCATTTTTTGTCCCTTCAATTGTATAAACAGAAAATACAGAGTAGTGCACCTAGCCTTGTGACCATATGGACTTGTTGATGCTTTATGACCAGTGGCTTCTCAAAGTAGTTGCTAGATCTTCAGATGCCAATCTCAAACATTCCCTTTGCTGTTACACGGACGATGCTTTTTCTTTATAAGTCTAGCCCACACATTGTTTTATATTTTTCTTCTTTTTTATCTTTTTAAAGATATAAGATTGCTTAAGATTTTACTATTTTTCTTATGGACCTTCAAAGCTGCGAATTTTATATCCAAAAGGATTGCATATGAGATCATTTGATAAAGAGAAAAATATAAGCACTTTTTATCATTGAACAATTTAAACAAGATGGACATATACATAGCTGTGCATTCAACCTGTGGACATGATAAATAGTTATTTGCATTAAACTAAAAAGTTCCTAGCAAAACTAACTACACGAAAACACAATAATTTATCAATTGATCATCAGGTTGGCAACAATTATTAGATCTTATATGGAGGAATGCTCAAGATGAAGGCAAAAAGTGTTTCTCTACCTTCACATAACTTTTCATGAAAGTTCAATGCAAGTGGGAAAGATGGGAATGCCTCCAGCACACTCTTCGAAATAAAATTGTGTTTAGCCAATTAATAATTCTCCAACACAAATTTTAGAATTTATAACATTTATAATGGACGATTTTACAGCCCAAACTATAAAGATGTGTGTTACAAAAGTAAGATCAAAGGGAAACACACTTAGTATTGTGATTTCTTCTTTTGTTCACATATTGCCAGTAGAAAGACAAAGTCAGAGCCCTCATTTATTTTACTTCTCTTCTCTTCTCTTAAGAGATAGGTTTAGTTGTGGGCTTCAAGCTCTCCAAGTATTTGTTCTACTTTGCAACTCAATCACCTATAAAAGAAAAAATAAGATTCTACATTAGAGTGCAATGAATACAATCATCATGCACGCCCAAGCCCAATCTTGGGGCAATCTGACAATATGAAGCATAATCTAAATGTAATTTTCTACCAAATGCTATCTCCTCTATCGTACTTTTATATGCATATCCAAATTCATAGTATCTAATCATTCTTGTAGACTCAGTCTCCTCACCAAAAAATTTAATAAATAAGCTAAATAGTTGAGCTAAATGTCAACTCACTAAATAGAATCACATCCATGTAATAAATACATGCATATTAAAAAATAAAATATTATGTGGTCAGCTCACCAAAAAATATATTGTGCGGCCTATCCATCCCTAAAACTAATCACCAAAAGATAACAAAGATTGATCAAAAAAGAAAAGAATCGTAATATACCAATTTTAAGGAAGCGATTGTTTGAAGTTTGCGTGGCAAGGGAAGTGCCAGCATCTCTAAGATGCTTACCAGCAGCACACCAACATTCATCAAAACCCGTAGGTTCACAGGGTGGTGGGCAAATCACATTTGGAAGACCTGTATATAAATAATAAAAGAAAAGAAAAAGGAATAAACCATGATTATATGTTAACTTAATTAAAAATTCAATTGGAATGTACATCCAACCTAAGAATTGATAGCGACGTTTATCTATCTTCCCTCCTTTATATTAGGATTTTTTTTTTATCTCCATTTTGAGAATTTCTTAATTTAGGATATAGTTTTATAAAATAGAACTCAAACTTTGTTCTTGATCCATGGTAATTTATGGTTTAGTAATCCATCTTCCCAGGTACATGTACTTTCCTTTTATTTCGACCGAGTCCCCCTCTCTCTTTCTCATGTGATCATGTGTATATCGATTTACTAGTACTTCTCCTCCGCCAGCTTTTAACTCATTAATTGTCTGCCTCCTTCTCTTTCCCCCCTCTGTCTCAACTTTTTTTTAAGTGTGTATATGTACCTTCCATCTTTAACTCATTAAAGATCAGTACTTACCCCTCATCTTTCAACTTATTAAACACTCTTTACCTTCCTCTGTCACTCCCTTCATCCCACTTTCTCTCTCTAATTTGTTCAAGTTCATAACAGTTTACAAGTATATGCAAATTTATCTAAAGCAGATAATTGGTGTATGCAAATTTAAAATCGTGCCTAATGCCAAATAGCCAGCTCAATTAGACAATTAGTTTCATGTTGCACCTATGTCCTACTGGCACTGACACACAGGTGTGGAATACTAATCACTAAACAAAAGAGTAAATTGATAGAGGAAGCAAGGTGATGCCACATACTAGTCTTAACAGATGCAGGGCCAAGATTGTCTGAAGTTGGTGTAGCTAGGGCAATGGTGCTCATCTCCGAGACCATTAAAAATCCCAAAAACAAGAGTTTGAGAATCTTGCCTTCCATCTTCTCTTCTATTTCTCTCAACAAAAACACTTAAAAACTTACATTACCATTGAGGGCATTTTATAAATAGTGAAGGCCTATGGATTCTTGCCATGCATAGCACGGACCCACACCTTTCTTTTAAACCTCCATACCTTTGTCGCATGCATTTAATGACAAAACTCATTTTGTAAAAGGATTTAGATGTAATTGTGGTGACCAGCTACATTATTATTTTTTATTTTTGGTACAAGCAAAGAATTATAAAGGAAATCAGTTACACACTTCTAAAATCTGATCCATAGGCATAAAGGAAAGCAGTTACTCAAACTTGCAACCAGGTGTACTCTATGTTGCATGATAAGTGTATTGAGATTAAAATAAAAGATTTGATTGGATTTTCTAAATAGAAAATATAATGTATTCCGAAGAATAACGTATATCGGTTTCCAAAAGACATTCCTAAACATGCAATAACAATCTCATAACACGTTTCTTAAAAATTTAAAGGTAGTGTTGCAGTCCAAATAGGAATTATGAAATTAATATGGTCTACGAGTGGTTACCAAACTTTTAAATATGCAAATAAAACTGTAAGTGTTGGAACTTATTAATTGGCTTATGCACGTTACATGGACAATGCCTTTTGTTTATGACCTTAAATTACTCATTATGAATTTTTTCTTCTTTTTACATATAGGAGATTGCATAAAAATTTAGTATACTGTCGATGGACTGTTATATAGAAAGATTGCCATTAAGATCATCTCATGGAGAGTGAATATAACCAATGTTTATCATTGAACAATTTATACAAGATGGACATACATTATGCGTTCAACAAGCGGACTAGATAAAGAGTTGTTTACATTATACTGACAAATTCCATAATGAACCAACTGCATGGACGTACAACACCTTGATGCGTGATAGTCCAGCATCCGACAACTATTAGATGTTAATGGGTTAGTGCTTAAGAAGATTGCCACCTCGTTGAAGTACAATAGTACATTGGGTATGTCAACTTAGCTCGTTGGAAAATGGATTATTACTGCAGGTTCTTGGCTTTTGTGGAAGGCTAAAATGCTTGGGTTTGCTTTAATAAAACTCATCTCTGACGCCACTATGATGGATCGAGCTTGGGTGGCAACGGACTTGCTGGTCTAGAATTGTCCCTTTCACCTTCAACCCTTGTTGTAGGTATGCATGCTTAGCTGACCGACAGAATCCTTACCTTAGCTTGACCATATCACTGTACCACCTACTTTTCACCTTTCCTAATCTTCCATATTATTCTTCAAAACAATTGAGGGAAGGGTAGGATATTCAAGGAGATTGTTGGTCCATGAACAACTCAACAATGTATGAAATATTAGGGTTAGTGGACAAGCTTGAGCTTTGACTTAAAGTTTGTCAAATGAATAACTTGTTAATTTATATGCCCTAAATAAAAGCGTTGGCATTTCTTGGCAATTTGTATGTCTAATGACAGATCTAACCGACATGACTGCACGTGTACTAGAAACTTATACAATTGGGCTTCGGGTTATGCTTGATTCCTCCACACGTATAAATGAAATGTAGTAATCTAGCATAACCACACAACCATGAATCTTGACCTAATACTGGGTCAAAGTATGCTTTGAATATAATATTATTTGATGAATATAAATATAAATTAGCAGACTCACAAGGAAAAGAAATCTATATACTAAATCAAGTGATGCAAATTAGAATGGTATTCATTACTCTTTCGAACAACTTCCAATATCTGTTGCTGTATGCAGCGGTTGACGGATTGATGATTCAATTGTGAACATTACTCTTTTGACCAATTTCCAATGGCTGTTGTTGTATGCAGCAGCTGATGGCTTAACAATTTAATTGTGAGTAACTCACAGGTCCATGGATGATTTCCTTGATTTGAATTATCAGATGATGGTGGAAAGCGTAACCCTCCCTTCATCTGACTTTTCATAGGAAATCAAGGCGAGCGGGCAAGAGAGGAATACCTCTCATGCTCTTTAAATTAGAATTGTGTTTAACTCAAGAAATAATTATTCAACATAAAATTCAGAGGTTGAAATCACAATAGTTTATTTGACTTCTCTCCCAACCCATATCATAAAGAATTTTAGAAAATAAAAATAAAAATACAAAGATGTATGGGTTAGAGTAAGGAGATAATGGGAGACAGACTGAGAATTATAATTTCTATTTAGTCGTGAGGATGCTAAACCATGATTCGGTGTTAAATTCTAATGAAAATGCAATTGGTAATGTACATTTTCCAAACAATCTCAGGTGAACTAAGAATCTACCTCAAAAAAAATTTTGATCTCCGATTTGATGATTATTTAATTTAGAGCATTGTTTCATCTAAGCTAGCTAAAACGTCATTCATGGTCCATGGTCATTTATGGTTTTCTAAGCTATTTTCGCTACTCTTTATCATTTCCAGAAGTTTCTTATGAATCTTCTCTCTCCCTCCCTCATTTGTTGAAGTGCATGTCCATTTACCAATACTTGCCCACCAACTTTCACCTATTTATCTCATGCATGTAGCTTGCGAATGTAAAATGAACACTCGAGGATTGAGGCTAAATGGCCAGCCCAACAAGACTTGAATAGTTTATACTACACCATGTACCTCCTCCTTACCAGCATACATTTGCTAACGAAGTGGTATGTGGCTCTGAGGCCACCACCTGTCCAAGTAATATGAGTATGAGAAACTTGCCTTCCATAGTCTTATCTATTTCTCTCTACGAAAACACTAACAAAATTAAGTTGTTATTGGGATCATTTTACACATAGTGAAGGCTTGTTGTTCTTGCAATTGGTAGCATGAACCGACGCTTCATGTTCAACCTTCATCTGTCCATCAGATACATCTAATAACTGATCTCATAGAGCTAAAGGATTTCAGTGCAACCTTCATGACCATCTTTTTTATTTTCTTTCGCAAAGAATTACAAAGTAAATCACTCACACACCCTTCCAAGGGTTGATCCATTGCCATAAATGAAGGCGGCAACTCAAACCAACAACCAAGTGTACTTTTCATTAGATAATAAATATACTAAGAATGAAATAAAAGATATGATTTATTTTTTTGGAAAAAAAATATAATGTATGGAGAAGAACAATGCATATTAGATTGAAATTGAAATTGAAATTTCCAAACATATAATAACTATCTTAGAACACTCATCTACTATAGTATAAGATGATATATATTTTTCATGGGCAAATGCTATATAAGCCTTAATAGATAAGCAAGATTGTCTAAAGTTTGCATGGCTAGGGAAGTGGTGAGCATCGTATTACCACTTACAATCCACGAAAAAAGAGTGTAAGAATCTTGCTTTCCTTCATCTCTTCTATTTCTCTAAACAAAAACACTTACAAGATTATATCAGTATTGCTGTCATTTTATACAAAGTGAAGGCCTCTAGATTCTTGCCACTAGAGCTTGAATTTATTAATTGGCAGGGGCACTTTACACGGACAATGCTTTTTCTTTATAAGTTTAGCCCACACATTGTTTTATATTTTTCTTCTTTTTCATCATTTTAAAAATATAAGATTGCTTAAGATTTTACTATTTTTCTTATGGACCTTCAAAGTCACAAATTTTATATCCAAAAGGATTGCATTTGAGATCATCTGATAAAGAGAAAAATATAAGCACTTTTTATCATTGAACAATTTAAACAAGATGGACATATACATAGCTGTGCATTCAACCTGTACACATGATAAATAGTTATTTACATTACACTAACAAGTTCCCAACAGAACTAACTACACGAAAACACAACAATTTATCAATTGATCATCAAGTTGCCAACAATTATTAGATCTTATATGGAGGAATGCTCAAGATGAAGGCAAAAAGTGTTTCCCTACCTTCACATAACTTTTCATGAAAGTTCAATGCAAGTGGTAAAGAGAGGAATACCTCCAACACACTCTTCAAAATAAAATTTTGTTTAACCAAATAATAATTCTCCAACACAAAATTTAGAATTTATAATCAAAATAGCTTACTGGACTTCTCCCTTAACATTTATAATGGACGATTTTGCAGCCCAAACTATAAAGATATGTGTGTTACAAAAGTAATATCAAAGGGAACACACTTAGTATTGTGATTTCTTCTTTTGTTCATATGTTGCCAATACAAAGACAAAGTCAAAGCCCTCATTTATTTTACTTCTCTTCTCTTGAGAGATAGGCATAGTTGTGGGCTTCAAGCTCTCCAAGTATTTGTTCTACTTTGCAACTCGATCACCTATAAAAGAAAATTTGAGATTCTACATTAGAGTGCAATGAATACAATCGTCATGCACGCCCAAGCCCAATTTTGGGGCAATCTGACAATAGGAAGCATAATCTATATGTAATTTACTACCAAATGCTATCTCCTCTACGATACTTTTATGTGCATATCCAAATTAATAGTGTTTAATCATTCTTGTAGACTCAGTCCCCCCAACAACAAAAAAATTAATAAATAAGCAAAATTGTTATGCTAAATGTCAACTCATTAAATAAAATCACATCCATGTAATAAATACATGCATATTAAAAAAATAAAATATTATGCGGTCAGCTCAACAAATAGATATTGTGCGGCCATATCCATCCCTAAAACTAATTACCAAAAGATAACAAAGATTGATTAAAAAAGGAAAGAATCTTCATATACCAAATTTAAGGAAGCAACTGTTTGAAATTTGCTTGGCAAGGGAAGTGCCAGCATCTTAAAGATGCTTACCAGCACCACACCCATATTGATCAAAGCCCATAGGTTCACTGGGTAGTGGGTAAACTGAGTTAGATGGCCTGCAAAAAAAGGAAAAAAATCATGATTCTATGTTAACTTAATTAAATATGCAATTGGAATGTACATCCGACCTAGGAATTGATAGTGACGTTTATCTATCTTCTCTCTTTATTAGGATTTTTATGTCCTATATTTTGAGGATTTCTTAATTTAGGAAATAGTTTCATAAAATAGGATGAGGACGGTCTTCCGTCAGGTGCCAACTGACAAGGAAGAAGTTGAAAATGATTTTATTATTCCTTTCCTACTTGCAAATGAATATGCATTTGTATAATATTTTGTGAGTAAGAAATGAAAATCATTGCCAACTACTTAAAAGTATGGCAACCCTAACATGACATGCATCGAAAACTGACATTCTCTCAAGCTGGGGAGTTTCCCATAAGTGATGTGGTACATCAAATTCTGGGTGCTATGAAAAATGGGCAAGGATTGCTAGGGAATTCCACCGAAAGCAATGCACTATATCAGATTCGGGTGTAGTGAAAAATGGGCAAGGGCTATAGGTTCATTCCATAGAGGTCGAGAAGTGCACAAGTAAATATGATATCTCAAGAGCATAATATTCGTATTGCTACATGTAATATAGGGACATTGATAGGCAAGAGTTTGGAGTTAGTAGACGTGATGAAAAGTAGGAGAGTCAACATTGCCTGTATCCAAGAAATCAAGTGGAAAGAGCCTAAAATTAGAGAAATCGATGGGTATAAACTCTAGTACATAGGAAAAGATAATGACATAGGAATAATAGTAGATAAAGAATTAAAGGATAAAATTATGGATACTAAAAGAATTAGTGATAGAATTATAACAATAAAACTTGTTGTATGAGAGCAAATCATAAATGTTATAAGAGCATACGCACCACAAGCAGGTTTAGAAGATATAATCAAGAGAAATTTTTAAATAAATATGAAGGGAGTCATGCAAGAAATTCCCAATACTAAGGGGATAATTATAGGAGCAAACTTAAATGGCTATGTATGAAAAGAAAAGGAAGGATATTATAGGATACATGGAAGGTACGGTATAAGAGAACAAAATGAGATAGGAGAAACATCCTCAATTTTGCTTTGGCATATAACCTAGCCATAGGAAATACACTTTTTAAGAAGAGGGATGAACACTTAATAACCTTTAAAAGCGAACTTCATAAAAGAGCAAATAGGCTTTTTCTACTTAGGAATACTAAAAGATCAATGTATAAGAATTGTAAGGTGATACCATGTGAGAGTTTAACCTCACAACATAGGTTAATGGCTATGGATATATGTATTAAAAGATGGAAGAAAGGAAATGAACTTAATAGGTATCCAAAAACTAAGTAGTGGAACTATGAAACAAAAGTAAACACCATGTGGATTAATATGGTTAAGTCCATTAAGAAACTGGCAAAAGATATATTAGGAGTATCTAATAGTTAAAGGCAATTAGTAAAGAAAACATGGTGGTGGAGTGAAACAGTACAAAAAGTTATTAAAGAAAAATAGAATGTATTTTAAAGCATGGCAAAAGACTAGAAATAATGAAAACTATAAACAATATAAGAATGCTAAAAAGGTTGCTAAGAAAATAGTAATTGAGGCTAAATTTAAAGCATATGATGACCTCTATAATAGATTAGGAATAAGAGAATGTGAGAAAGATGTGTTTAAACTTATAAAAATAAGAGAACAGAAGGGTAAGAACTTAGATAATGTTAGGTGCATTAGAAGAGATGAGGAAAGGGTACTAGTCAAAGATGAAGAGATCAAACAAAGATGGGAAACTTACTTTCAAAAATTATTAAATGACAAAGACTATGAGAATATAGGGATTAAAAATATTGTAAACTTAAATAACATTGAACATTATAGATATGAATGTAAGATTAGAATAAGTAAAGTGAAAGAGGCTTTAAAAAAGATGAAATCGAGAAAGACCATGGGGCCCGATTGTATACCAATAAAGGTTTGGAAGTATATGAGAGATACTAAGACCAAGTTGTTTAACAAGATCATAAAATTAAAGAAAATGCCTGATGAATGGAGGAAAAGCTCTATTGTACAAATTTATCAAATAAAGGAGACATACAGAGCTGTACTAATTATCGAAGGATCAAACTTATAAGCCACACTATGAAACTTTTTGAAAGAGTGATTGAGAAGAGGCTACTACATGAGACAAATGTATCAGAGGACCAGTTTGATTTCATGCCTAGGAAGTCTACCATGTAAGCTATTTTCTTACTGAGGCAATTGATAGAGAAATATATTGAGAGGAGGTAATACCTCCTCATGGTCTTTATTGATTCAGAAAAAGCTTATGATAGGGTCCCTAGAGAGTTAATATGAAGGGTGTTGGGTGAGAAAAGGGTTTGGTGAGGATATATAAATATGATTAAAGATATATATATATATATATATATATATGAGGGAGCCATAACAAATGTTAAGACCACTAGTGGCGAGACCGATGATTTTTCTGTCATTGTAGGATTGTACCAAGGATAGGCATTGAGTTCATACCTTTTCATGTTGGTTATGAATGAGTTAACAAAACATCTACACTAGAAGATTCCATGGTACATGCTATTTGCAGATGATATAGTCTTACTTGATGAGATAAGAGAGGGCATAAACACAAAGCTAGAGTTATGGAGAGAAGCATTATAATATTAAGGATTTAAAATCAATCGAACTAAGACAGAATATGTGGAATGCAATTTTAGCAAAGAAAGGAGTAAGAGTGGAACACCGGTTAAGATTGATAACCAAGAAGTCTTTGTAAAATATCACTTTCGGCACTTAGGATCAATGATTCATGAGAGTAGAGAGATTGAGCATGTTGGAACAAATTGTGATGAGCATTTGGAGTTTTGTGTGATTGGCGAGTGTCACTCAAACTAAAAGAAAAATTCTATAAGATGACCATAAGGCCAGCCATGCTAAGTTGACACACCCAGTGCACTTATTGTATTGCTATGAAGTGGATTCCCCTATATGCCATCTAATAATTGTTGGGCAGCCAAACGGTCATGCTAGGTAATATGCTTAAGTATAGTTCTCATGGGAACTTGCCCGTGTAAAGTAAACAACTTCTTATCTTGTCCACATGTTGAATATACAATGGTATGTCCATCTTGTGTAAAAAAATTTATGAAAAAGATTGATTATATTTTTCTCTCTGTAAGATGATCTTAATTGCAATATTTCTGGATATAAATTTCACGACTTAAAAGGTCCATAAGCCATATAGTAAAATCTTAAGCAATCTCCTATTTCTAAAAGAAAAAAATGGAAAATTTCAAACAATGAAAGAGTTAAAGTCATAAAGAAAAGGCATTGTCTATGTAACATGCGTGTGCAAATTAATAAATTACTGCACTTACTCTTTTATTCACACATTTAAACTTTGGATACATTGATAGACCCATATTAATTTCATCCTTTTCTGTATGTAATACAACACTACCTTTAAATTCTAAGAAACATGTTACAAGCTATAAATAGTTATTGTATATTCAGGAATCTCTTGTGGAAACAGATATATAATATTCTTTTTAATACAATAAATTTACTATTTAAAAAATTAAATCAAATATTAATACTTTTGTTGTCTAATGCAAAGTACACTTGGTTGTATGTTTGAGTTACCACTTTCATTTATGTATTTAGATCAGATGTTAGAGTGTGCGAGTGATTTGCATTATAATTCTTTACTTGTGCAAAAAGGAAAAAAATATAGATGCTCATTAAGGTCATATTAAATTCCTTTTCCAATATGAGATCTGTCATTAAATGCTTCCGATGGAGACAACAAGGTCAAAAAGGAAGGTGATGCTCCTTGCTGCAACTGGCAAGAATCTAGAGGCCTTCATTGTGTATAAAATGACCCCAATACTAATCTAATTTGCAAGAGCTTTTGTTAAGAGAAATAGACGAGGAAATGGAAGGCAAGATTCCCACACTCTTTTTTCTAGGATTGTTAGTTGCCTTAGTGATGTGCACCACCTTCCTAGCCATATGAACTTCAGACAATCTCGCCCCTACATCTGTTAAGCCTGGTATGTGTCATCTCCTTACTTCCTCAGTCAATCTACTCTTTTGCTTGGTAATTAGTTTTTGTCACATGTATGCCAGCAATGACAAGAAATTGGTGTAGAGTGAAAGTAATTAGGTCTAATTGGGCTGGCTATTTGGCCATGGTCCTTGATTTTTTAATTTGCTTACACAAGTTATTTGCATGAGATACGTAGTAAAAGTAGGTGGGTGAATACCGATCAATGGATATGCACCTAAACAAATGAGGGAGAAAGCACGGGATAAATAGGTGAAAGTTGGTGAGAGAGAGAGAGTTTAATGAGTTGAAAGCTAGTGAGTCAGCACCAGTAAATGGATATGCACTTGAACAAATGAGAGATGGAATTTAATGATTTGAAAGTTGGTGGATGAGTATCAGTAAAAATGGATACATGCCTGAACACTTGAAAGAGAGTTGGAAGAAATAAAAGGAAAGGATATGGAGTTGGCAAGATAGCTTACGAAACCGTACATGACCATGGACCAGAACAAATTTTGAAGTTATTTTTTATTAAACTTTGTTCCTAATTTAGTTATCCTCAAAATGGAGCACATACAAATGAAAATATGACGTAGAGAAGATAGATAAAAAGTAATAAAGATGCTTGGGTCAGCCTAATTTATTAGGCATATGTACATACTAATTACTTGCTTAGTTAGGTTTAACATCGAATCATTATTATTATTATGCAGGTAATATATTTGACCCTTGCCCAGCAATTTGCGATTATGTAAGTCTAATTGAATGCCATTGTGGCCTTGATAAGCATCCTCGAGATAATGACACTTCCCTTGCCAAGGAAATTGTTGAGGTTTTTAGCCCTGCCAAGGATACTTCACCAACGCAACACACGCATGAGATACAAATTTAACATAGTTCGGCCAAAATGCATACGTTCGTGGGAAAAGATCTATGATCCACTATCAACAAATAACAATAAGAGAGCAATTACAGAGATTTAATCACTCGTGGATGATTACAACTGCCCACAATCATCCCTATTTATAGGGATTTTCAGGGCACAATTTCAATAAAAAAGTATTCAAAGTCTTGGGCAATGGCCGCAACTATTGACAATAGCAACACCACCATCTTTCTTGATGTCGGCGGTCGAATTCGATAGATATCTCACATGGGCATAGACCATAGCGGGTCCACCTCAACAATCTCCCCCTCCATGCTCATGGGAGGAGAATATACTAAACATTACAACTTGTTCAGCTCTCCCAAATTTCAATCACAGCTTCAATCCAGTCAATGTGCTTTTCAGCAACTCTGCTCTCCTGCTCAACACTCCATAAAGTGCAAATTACTTATCGAGTAAACTGCAAACACTTAGAAGCCTTGCCGCCTAGAAGCCTATGACCTGAAGCTTGCCAGTGCCTCTTGCACCCACCCTCATCAATCACCCTTATAGGCCACCCTCATTGATTGCTTATAAACATAACTTGAAGTGGTCCCATCCATTGGTCAAAAGGTTCGCTCACCAGTCTACTCATGCACACTTTGCATTGAGTCCTCTCACCACTATTCACTGAGCCATCCTATCACTGTTTACCAAGTCGTCCAACTACTTTTACCAAGTCCTCTCGCCACTATTCATGAGTCGCCCACACTCGTGGTCATCGAGTCCACTCATAGTAGTTCCTATGTCCGCCTTCTGCACTTGTTCACCGAGTCAACTCTTAGCTGTTACCAGATCACTCACCAGCTGTCACCGAGTCAATCCATTCAGAATTACACTTTTCATCCAGTCAACTTACCATTTTCGGTTTTCCTAAACAAGGGTATTCTTAGGGTGCATCTTTATTGCTATTATTACAACTCGTCATTGTTGCAACTAATCCACTATGGCTATTGTTACAACTCTCTCACTACTGCAATGCGTACTGTTTCAACTCTACAATGTTGCAACTCCATCACTATTGCAACTTATACTGTTACAACTCTGTACTATTCTAACTCGAACTATTGTAACCCGTACCTGTTAAAACTCAGACTACTCTGTTGCATTTTTACAACTCAATACAGTAGTATACACTGTAACCGACAGTAATGATGACGGTTTCACTATAGTGGACAGTAGTGATGACGCTTTTTCACTGTAGTAAAATAAAGTTGCCTTTCACTGTAGCAAAATGATGACAATTTCTTTACTGTAGTAGAATGATAATGTTTTTTTTTACTATAGCTGACTGTAGCAAAAACAGTTTTTTTTTCTCCCTCTCATTTGCTAGTGCTGCATCTCTGTTTTCTGCCTCTATTTTGCATCACAACCTTACTCTGATACCAATTGTTAGGGATTTACAATCCCCACCCAAGATCAAGCACACACACAAATTTTACATGGTTCGGCTAATATGCCTATGTCCACGGGAGGAGAACAAATTCACTAAAAGAGAGCATATTACAGGGTATTTACAAATGGGAATGCAGAGAATGGTGTACTACATCGATATTCAGCTCCTCCCTATTTATAGGGTTTTCATAGCTTTATTTTCAACAAAAACCCATTCAAAGTCTTGGGGTGGTGCCGTAATAGTTGACAACGAGGCCGATGGTAGCGGTGGCAGTGGCTGCCACTGTAACTACCCGAGTTTTTATAATACATTTTTGTAAATCTTTTTGAAATGTCGTGCCTAAATATTTAGAAAATAAATAGCAAAAAGCATTTTTCATGAAAAGACCCTTTTAAAAACCCCGAGTGTCATTTTTCTTTTCTAAAAAAGGATTATCAATGAAATGAGCGCCACATTTTTACCCAAAATTTGGTAGAGTTCCTCTGTTTTTTGGACATTAAACATTTATAGCATGTCATTGCGAAGTACTTGATAAATATGATTTTTATAAAAATAAGAATAAGGAAGACTCCATCTCCATCCCAAGTATGACTGAGTGTTTTGAAAATCACAATAAATGAAAACCAAAGAAACATCCACGACATTAAATATACTTACCAGGATCAATCCAGTCAAAACCACACAACCTCAAGTTACATGTCTACATATCCATAAAGTAAAGTCATATTAGATCAAAGTGTTACTTTAGTCTACTATTTAAATTAACCATAATGCAAACATATTTGATATACCTAATTTGTCGTCTTGAACTCTCTAACATGACCTACTGTTCTTCTATCTTATTTCTTCAAACCTAAGATATTGTAAACAATTTACAATGTCTCACCAAGCTTGCGCTTATATAGGTAGTTTATATATCTATTTTACTAAGTTTTTCATGCAATTTTAAGCAACATCTCAGATCCTTTTTCATGCAATTTCTAAAGAATAGAATAATCAAGTCAGGTATAAGAAATATGATTTAAGCTACAAGCCAATCTCAATTTATGATTTCATGCTAAAACATTTCAGATAGTGTCAATATAAAACATGCACTACTTTAAATACTTTTTTTTTTTTCTCCAAATGATAGAGTCATCATAGTAATCTTAAGTAAATTGCAATATAAAACTATCCAAATATCACAAGTAAGCATAACTTGAGAACTATTTGGAAGATATGCATATAACTTGATAAATCCAATGCCATAAGCACATCAAAGAATTAAAGTAGTCATTGATTAAACCACAGACATCGGCAATCCCTAGCCGACAACATCATCACGTGCACATATGCACCCAAGTGCCGGTTGGTAATGAGTACCCATCTAAGACCATCAAGCCCATCTACATGGGGTGACACAACAGAAATCCTATGACACGCTATACTCAATACTAGATTACTGAATTGTGCCTCTAGTATCTAGAGAATAGCTACAACAGCTTCCACGGCAACTACGGATACGTCTCGAAAGAGTGTCGTGACCACCTCCAATGATTGTTCCCACAACAACAGTCGAGAAAAATAATGTCACTTTGGGTATGGATCCCTACCACCTTTGGTGGTTAGAGGCTGGAAGGCCACCCTATACAACCTCTTAGTATAGTGCCCACCAAGCTCATTAGCATGAACAAAGATATGTCTCAATCTCAAAATGACATTAAAACATATATCATATATCTCATGCAAAAATTATGCATTTTTGTAGCTCATCTCAAAACATAGGATTAATGCAATTTCAATTATTATTTCTTTTAAAAACACACAAGAATGTATGACAAACAATATCTTTTTTATTTCTCACATAAAAGATGCATCATGGCTGTGAAGATATATAGATATAATTCACATGCGTTGTTTGCAAATATTGCATTCTTAAAAAGCATAAAACAAGGTATCATGACGAAGTTTAAGTTCTATGATAGTTAAGTAATCTCAACTAGAAAATATGATAACTAAGATTTGATTATTTAAAATCTCAAGGGCAAATAGATGGTAAAACCACCTACCTCTTAGGCGAAATTTTCAGTTTAGCTACGTTCCTTCTTCAACTCGACTTATAGGTCAATCTCCTCTATTGATGTTACAGAGATCTTGTGAATATTGAATCATATACGATTGAGTACATAAGACTTTTATTTTAATCAAAGTCTGATGGTTTAGGTCATCATAAACTGCTTAACTTTTCATTGACCATCTATTCCATAGAGGAATACATGATCAAGTAGGTCTTAAATTCATCATCCATTTACCAATTAGTGATCCACAGTTTTAGATTTGTACTTTCTATTCACTTAACCCCATTGGTAGACAATTCTAGATCCAAAGGTTTAATCCAATAAATCATGGAAAACTAACTTAGGATTTCAAGGTCTAATCCTTATCCTCATCTCTATTTTAATGATTTTTAAATATAATATTATGATCTAACTGTCAAGGATGATTGCCTATGATGGAAGTGTGTATTATCCGGACACCGTTCAAAATCATTTGGGAAGAATCTGATCCATCAAAGGCTTTGGTTTGTTTGGAACCATTGGTCAAAAGTCACAGATATCTAAATTTAGGGTTTTATTACAAGATTAAGTGGTCGAATCTCAATCTCAATATGTTATTTAACATTTTTACTAATGGATCAGGGAATTTTTTTACTCATCCTATGTTAATTTGAGCTTAGGAATGCAATTGTAGGATCTGATCATAGATTAGCCATTGTTAAATCCTTATTCCTTTACTACCCAATCAGACATCCAGATTATTCATCAATTTTCATCTAGATCTTTTAATTTTTTTTTTCATATATTAGTTAATTCAATGTTTTAGAACACATCCATGGAGTCTGATCATTGATCATACGTCAAAAAGTTATTGTGCAAATAGTACCTGATTGGACGACTGAGATTGTTCGATCGGTTTTCATTCTAGATGGACAAATTTTGTGTGATTTGAGCTACATTAGGTCTTTAATTACCTATCCCTAAGCTTAGATCAGAAAATAGACAGTTAGATCATCCCTAAACTTAGATCTAGCATAAAACCATACGAATTTAGCCAAAAATAAAAAAATCAAGAGTTGAGTTTTGTAGATCTCACTTTCTAAATGCGTTTTCGTGCGTTTTCCACTGTTAGATGAGTTGGATTAGTCGTCACTTTCACTTGTAGCTCTCCGTCTCCTCCTTGATTGACGATCTAGATCTCGTAGGATTCCCCAATCACCTTGGGGTTTCCTTCGTTTCGTCGTGCTGGACAAGTCATTTTCTCTGGCGACGGCCTAGAATCCGGCCACCTAGAAAACACTCATTTTCTCCTTCTTCTTCTTGCTCCCACTGGCATGCCAGGTTTTTTCAACGCCAAACTCCTCTCTCCTCTTTTCCTCCTTTTCTTCTTCTCTTCTTCCTTCCCATCAGTTTTTTTTTTTTCTTTCTTCTCTCCATCATGTTTGTCGGGTGTGGGAAGAACAGACCCAACAATTGCGTAGGGTTCCCATAAGGTGTGGGGGGTGCCAATATCAATTTGACCCCATTCTATTTATCTTTTTCTTTTTTTATCAAAATGCCCATCATATTCAAACATTCATATCTCCTTCATCCGAACTCTGATTTCTGCAAACTTGGTGTCGTTGAAATTGTCTTTCCGAGTATAATCCAAATATGAAGATATTGGAGTCCAATTTGATGTATTTTAAAAGGTAAATCTAGTTAAACCAAGATATGAAGATTCTCCTATTTATGTTCATTAAAAATTAAGTAATAATCCTTTAAAATGGAATTTAGAAATTATGATCGTTACAACCACAATAGAATTCAACAGCTGCATTTCTTAACATCGGTGGCAGCACCAATGATGGCGCCCACCATAGTTGATGTCGGCAGTCGCCACAGTTGAAAGGCAAAGGTCGTCAAATGGGACTAGACTAACAATATGCATTATGTTCTCAATATCCATCTTTGTCTATTTTGCTTTTCAATTTGCTCAAGTTTTGACATTCCATTGAACATTGTCTATTTGCAAGCAAAGTTTCTGGTTGACCAGGTGCTGGGTTAATTAGGCTCTTGATGTAGTTAATTCTAAGATTTTCTTTCAGATTTTTGTCCTCGACCATTTGTATGATCAGGTACAAAAAATCTCCATGCCATAAATATTTGATTTCAGCTGAACAAGTAAATGACAGTTCACCTTACCATAGTGTGAGCATCAATTTCGTTTCCTTATTGTTATACTAGTTAATATCACCACATTTGAGTGACTAAACAAAGTATTTCGAGCTGCAAGTTCATGCAAAATGATCATGTACAAGTTTTGACCTCATTACTGATCACAGCTATATAGTATACACAACAAGAAGTTTTACGGGGTTCTACTAAACTTCTTTAAGAGAATATTGAGACTAGAGAAGTAAAATGCACTTCTCGATACATGTAAATAAATGAAAGAAACTTGACCTCAAAATCAGAAATTGATGAAGCTGGATCTGGTTGGTGACTGTATAGGAACATCTTATAGTTGAATTTTTTTCCCTTTTTGGTAAAATAGAATGGTTTTCTATGTGAGATGGCCGAGACTCATGCTAGGAACTGAATTTTAATACGTATTGATGCAAATTGATATTAGACAACTAAAGAATACGTTTAAACGATGAAAGGATTCAAACTCCAACCATTTGGCTCTGAAACAGGGGCACTCAACTCAGCAAGTGCTCGAATCTGACAACTTAAGAAAAGTATTCTGAAATGTGGAAACAAAGGAAAATGTTTAAAGAATAGAGAAAGTTTTTAAGATAACTGGAAACAGTAAAGAATAAAGAAATTTAAGATAGCTGGAAACAGTTGGGAAACTAAGTTAACTGAATCTCTTGGAACTAAACAGCAGTTCAATTGTCTTTTGACTAAAGGGGAGATAAAAACAGTTTAACAGATAACAGCTAGGTAGTGCAGGCATTCTTGATCGAGAAGATGATAGCAGAAATCAGTAACAGTTTACAAAACATGACTTCCTGGGTAAGAACTGCAGAACAAAAGGATTCAAAATTCAATATTGGAACTCTGAAAGGAACAGCTGAGAGTCAAATATTAGCATCCCTGGATCGAAACTCTAGTCAGATAAGTAAGCAACACTCAACTGGTAAGAGATTGAAACATTGAAACTTTTAAACTGAAAACAGTACCAGATTTAACTTTAAATTCTCAGAGAAGCTAAGAGCACCAAACTCAAATCCGTACAAGGTTCCAGGTTAAGAAAATAAAGCACAAAGTTCTGGATTAAAAGAAACTCAAATCCTCAAGAGTGGCTATTGTATTGGTAAAAACTGAGATAATCCTTTTGAAATTTCAAGTCTCAGATTGAAGTAATGAACCTCTTACAACTTTAAATTTAAAACTAAAGAAATTCCAGTTCTCGTTGGGCAATGGATGCTTCCAACTGGCAATGCCAATGACAGGAGTATCAACCATGTACTGACTACATGAATGGAAATTCAGAAAATGCCCTTGGCTGCTGAAGCTTTTGAGTACAATCTTGATATTATGAAAATAAATCTGCAATTGAGGATCTCTCTTCATATTCCTTTCTTTCTTCTGCTGATAGGTAGAATTTATCAGGAACACTGGTTGTTTCACTTTTTCTGCTCTTTACTGACATAATTATGTAATTTTATTCATAATAAAAAGAAAAGGGAAAAACAGCAAACAGATTGGCTTCCCAAAGAAACGTTCTGTGCTCTGCCTCTACCTTCAGAACCAATTCAAACATCATTGCTTCTGTTGAATAGATCTTTATCTTAAAAATATGTGACTCGATTAATGACATGAGTCAGAGTCTATAACCAAAGCAACATGTTTTCATGCATAGATTATTAGTTTCATTCTTCTAATCACTTGTAAAATGATCCTTTCAGAAAATCTGCAGAAATCAGTAAAAAGGCCTTGTATTGGTCTCATTACAATCAGTAATGCCGAAGGCATCTTAGCAGCTAGAGACACCGAATCTCTACAAAACCCCACCTACACAAGACAACCATATCCCTGACAAATACCTTGATACTATTTGAAAGAGACTGGTTCCATATATCTCTGTTATTAAAATATCTTTCATTTCAAAAATCTACTTAACTCTATCAAAGAGGCCTTGCATTGACACTCACAAAAATCTTCCCACCTTCACATGTGCATTTATTCTTCTCCAAAGAAATGTGCTTAACATTCTTATCTCATTGGATTTGTCATTCCCATTGCATGCTTTCAATGAACGGGTGCTGGAGTTCTACAGTTCCCAGCAATTGTCCCACCTTCCTCTTATTTTGCTTCAACCAGATCATATCAGTAGCCATTGCCATTGTCTCCAATCCAATTGAAGTATGAAGTGTGTATTCGTAAGTCTACTGATTTCGATGCCCTATTGAAATTTATATAGGCTGACATGGACCAGATGGCCTCTCCTAATTATCTTCACTGGAATGTAAATGAAAAAACCCCTAACAGCTAAACTTCTATTGTCAATACTGAAAATCAATGTACTTCTATTGGTGTCTGGACGTTCTTACTTTTGGCCTTCTCTCCACCTCATGCAGTGCCCTTCAAATTTGAGCGAAAGAACTTGTTAACATTTAGGATATTTGAATTTGTTTTGATATTTATGTATATTTTATAAATGGTTTATCTCAAATGTAACAAGAGAGAGAGAGAGAGAGAGAGAGAGAGAGAGAGAGAGGGAAAAAACCTGAAGAGGGAGACATGAACAATTTGACTGGGCCACAACATGTAAGGCTAGTCCACAAGTATCTTTCTAAAAATACCAGCCTACCCATACCCAAGTATCTAATCAGTCATCAAAGCACAAAAATTTAACTGATGCGGATCCACGATATAATGAGTCCATTTTTATTTTAAAAAACAAACACAAAACAACCCATTTTCATAAGAAAGAAGCTCGCACCTGTGTCGTTTGTATTAGCAAGAAAGCAACGAGAGGGTGTAAACTTCTATGGTAGAAAACCTGAACAGCAGTCCATATATCCACTGCTGGAGCACCAGATGCACCCACAATAGCAAATATGCGAATTAGAACGTGCTCCTTCAAGTTGAAGGGCCCCCGGATTCATTGAAAATACACAGTTAGTAAATGGTACTCAGATAAGCATTTCTGGGAGATGCGCTGCCATCAGCTTTCCAAGGGGAAGAACTGCAATTTGAGCTGACATTGATGTTACATGGATTGGATTTTGCCAGTAATTGAAGAAATGGTTCAAGAATGCCATAACATCACAAAACATAATCCCTAGAAACCATGTCCTGAATGTTAGAACCCGCAACATTGTATCATCAGTGATCGGGACTTTGAGACCAACGTTCTCCACTGGACAGTCATTAACTTCGTTTGAAGCAGATTCCACTTACGTTAGAGAAATCTTGCCTGTAAAGAAGTCGATAACGCAATTTCATATTATTTTCTAAAAAATAGAAACAAAAATAAAAACTTTGTGGAAAGGACCTGTCTGATGTAGCAGTATACAAGCAAGCAAAACCGGGAGTATGGGAGTAGTTCCAGAGAAAAAAAATGCTCACCAGACGAGCGCAAAAGAATACCAAAACCCTTGAAGAAATGCTGTAATACTCCATCCCTAATTTCTTTTGATTTTCGCAATAATCCAACCCACGCCTATTGGTACGGATGGTCCATGGGCTAGAATGTCCAGGCATTTGCCCATCGGATGAGGTATAAAATGCTCATTGCTGCGAAGACAACCTATGATGTCTAGGCCCATCTAGCCAGCACAAAGCAACCAAGAAAGCATTAGAATAGAAAAATTAGTGAGCTTTCCTATCTAGGTTGCCTACAGGTGGATCAAGCCTGCCTTGAAGACCAAGCAAGGTTGTTTGCTAACCAAGCACCCATCTATATAAGAGGGCACCCAAGCCATTCCTATTTGCACCATTTTCTTCTCTTCCCACTAAAGCTCTATAATCTCTAGCTTTCAGAAGTCTATCCACCAAAGACAACTCTCCTCTCTCTCTCTCTCTCTCTCTCTCTCTCTCTCTCTCTCATCCCATTTTGATACCACTTCATTCGTGACTTAGGATATTCACTCTATTCCCTTCTAAGTCCTTTACAAGTTTATTTGTACATAGTTTAGAGCTTGTCATTTTGCGACGCTCTACTCTTTAAATTATTAAGAGTTTGCTTCGTTGCATCACTCTTTATCTCTAGAGTTTACTCATTTTAGTATCACTCTTTAATATCTCTTCTATTTGTAAAAATTTCAAGTTCATGAGCTTGCCATTTTGCACCCCTCTTGTTTTAGGGTTCTAAATTTAAGACATTTTTCTTTTTTTGAATTTTCTAATATAGCTTCTTTTTTATAATTACTTTTAAAATTTTATTTTATGACATTCATCCTAAGACTACAATGTAGACAGGTTCTAATCATGCAAATGAATTAATTTATAGATTAAATTTATGTTCAAGAAATTGCTATAAGCACTCTTAAAAGGTTCATCAAATTTATATTCCATGCCGGGGTGGGGGGGGGGGGCAGTTAATAAATGTTTGGAGGTGGTCAAGTAGGCACGTGAGGAGTCATGTGGAATGAGATGGGTGTTTCTCGGAACATGGAACGGAGACAAATTGCAGAGGGATTTGGTATTTTAATGTCTCGTTTTGGGACCCACTTGAAGAGGATGGTTTTTCCAGTTGGAGCATTCGGTCCCACTGATTAGATTGAACTGGGATCTTGTGGGGCCATTGTGATGATCATTCCTCGGATACCACTTCCATGGTGTCATCTGCTAAAGTGTACATGTTGGGCTTTTAGCTATAATCCCAATCGTTCATCTTGTGGGCCAAATCAAGATACTCATATCATCTGTATCTTCTCAACTGGATACTTCCTTGGCTAGGATCTTTCATCTAGTCATGTTTGTCCTGCTTTTTTTAAGCTAATTGTAGATCGAACGGTACCCGTGGGCACCTTTGCAATTAATGGAGTGGATGGTTCTCTCTTGATCTGTGTTCCTATGGCGCCATTGGGATTCCGTTCTAATTGGAAATGAAAGGAAAGCTTTGGATTAAGTAGTGGAAATTCTAATCAGAAAATCCACTTCCTTGCAAAATCAATTGAGGATGTAGAAAATAACCAACCGATGTACCAAATTATTGGTAAGACAAGTCCATCGACACGAACAAAGAATACAAATAGACATTACTGCAGGAACGGAACCTGCCACAATTGCAGGAGAAAGAATAAAAGAAAACAAGGAGGCAGCAGAATGTAAGAGCTGCAGATAGTTCCACCAGGACAAAGACCAAAGCAAGAGAGAAATATGAGTACAAATTAGAGGCTTAGATTATCTAATTGGGTCCCAGATTTCAGACAGGGACAATCCAAAGCATATAATAAAACATGAAAATGGGCCCACCGAGCCTGCCTGGAAGAAGTTATGCTGATCCTGATGGACTTTGGAGTTTATTGGTTGGCTGTGATGATAGTCAACAAGATCAATGGCTGAGCATGCACCTACTCGATGGGTCGTTCGGAAGATCGACGGACGGCCCTGTTCTTGCTTCGTTCTACTCTTACGTGTAAGACTCCAGAACAGACGACGTCATAAATTCTTGCTCCGTTGAAGAAAAGCTGCTGAGTTATGTGAGACTTGGGCCAAAATCTTCAAAAGGTCTTCTTTTCCTCTCAGATTTTGTAGCGCTTTAGGCCAAACTCCCGGCAGAAGTTTGCAGGATCAAATAGAATGCCCCCTTTCTCCCGCGAATTGGAGTGCACTGGCTACTGCAGGTGTCTCTCTGTGCTGATTTTCATCTTGTTTCTACTGTGTTTGTTTCTGAATAATGGGTTTGGATTTGGCAGTGCAGCTGTGGATACTGTTGCAATTGGGAATGGGGGATGATTCTTCCAGGCCCTTTCTACCTGGGTTTCTCTCCCAGAGGCTTCCCGCTACGCCTGCGTGAAAGGAAGACAGGAAATTTGGATAAGAAATTGCCCTTGGTTTCAAGGTATCCTTTTTTCTCGAATTCCTCAGAATTTCAATCTTCTGTGCTGGGTGGCAATATTTTGCTCATTTATTTGGATTGCTTGTGCCATCTTAGAATCGAAATTCTAGATGATCTTCTGCGACTACCGGAATTAGCTTTGAACTATATGTGATTGTGCCGCCTCTTGTTTCATTCAGTGTTGAATGATCTCAAATCTGTTTTGTTTTGCTTAATCTTGGTACAAACTTAAGATTTGGTGAGTTGTTAAGTTTGATCATGGTTTTAGACTTGGATTTTAAGTCTTTTACAGGGTTTTAGTGGTGCTTGGCATGGAGTTAACAGACTTGAGATGGGCCATATCACTGTTTTGTGCTTAAGATGAGATGAATTGAACTCTCCTCATCTCACAGGTAGTGGTGCTTGAGATGAGTTGAGATGAAAATTATCTCATCTTGGCTCACTGTTGAGTTGAATTTTCAGTATCTCACTTCATCTCCTGCTAAATTTGGGTCATCTCAAGTCCGGTCACTTCATCTCGAGCATCAATTGCACTGTGTTATCGGTGTCACTTAGATGAGTTCTTAAATGGTGGATTCGGATGTTTTCTTATGAAAAGTAGTGTGACAAAAGCACAAGTCGGACTCACTTTATGTAATGATCCAAACATGTATCAGGTCAGCTGCAGATGACTAATGTGGCCAGAATATGAACCCATCATCACATTGTATTCCTCTGATTTCAGCGATTAAAAGAAGATTACAAAATTCAAAATGCAGCAGTGAAACCTGGACAACTCAAATGCTTATGTACTTTCTCTATCTTCTATTTTCCAAGTAAATATGTGCATCCACCATGTAAGAACTCCATGTGTGTGTCTATATATATATATATATATATATATATATATATATATATATATATATATATATATATATATATATCACTACAAAACTAAAGTTTGTTTAGTTTCTTAATTTAATCACTTTATGAGTCAACTATATTTAACTTGTAAGCCTTTTGTAGCTGTTGCCACGGTATTTTGAATACGACATTGAATTCACTAAAAACAGAATCTACTTATTGATATAATACCTGGCGAGTGTTTATTCACTACTGATGAGGATCTAACAAGTTTGCTCAATATAAAAATTTTGGGGCAGGTATTGGACAGCAACGGAGATGATTGGATCACTGTACTATGGATATACTGCTAATGGCAGAGTTCCTGCTCAGGTTCGTTTGCTTTCTGGTTCATGTACTGTGATGATATTAGTAAGGTATATGTTAAGCAAGGTTGTGCTTATGGAATAGTGTTAGTGAAACAATAAAGGTCTCAATTTTCTTTCTTTCATGTTATTTTGTTCTAGAAGAGCAGATCATAAACATTGTAAGTGCATACCCACCACAAATAAGGTTAGAAGATATAATCAAGAGACGGTTTTGGAAAGATGTGGAGGGAGTCATGCAAGAAATTCCCAACACTGGGGGATATTTATAAGAACAGACTTAAATGGCCATGTAGAAAAAGAAAAGGAAGGATATAATAAGATACGTAGGGGGTATGATATAGGAAAACGAAATGAGATGAGAGAAACTATCCTTGATTTTGCTTTGTCATATAACCTAGCCATTGCAAATACATTCTTTAAGAAGAGAGATGAACACTTAATAACCTATAAAAGTAGACTTCATAAAAGCCAAATAAACTTTTTTCTATTTAGGAATACTGAAAAATCAATATGTAAGGATTGTAAGGTCATACCCAATAAGAGTTTAACCTCACAACATAAGTTAATGGTTATTGATATATATATATATATATATATATATATATATATATATATATTAAAAGATGGAAGAAAGGAAATGAACTTAATATATATCCAAAAATTAAGTGGTAGAACTTAAAAGAAGAGAAAATAACCTCATTTACAAATAAGTTAATGGTAAAAGGAAACTAGAACTATGAAACAGAAGTAAACACCATTTGAGTTAATATGGCTGAGTCTATTAAGAAAGTGACAAAAGATGTCTTAGGAGTATCAAAAGGTTAAAGGCAATTAGTAAAGGAAATATGGTGGTGGAGTGAAATAGCGCAAAAAGTTATTAAAGAAAAATGGGTGTGTTTTAAAGCACAGCAGAAGACTCGAAATAATGAAAACTATGAACAGTGTGAGAATGCTAAAAAAGTTGCTAAGAGAATAGCAAGTGAGGCTATGCTTAAGGCATATGATGACTTCTATAATAGACTAGGAATAAGAGAATGTGAGAAAGATATGTTTAAACTTGCAAAAATAAGAAAACAAAAGGGTAAGGACTTAGATCATGTTAGGTGCATTAGAAGTGATGATCAAAGGGTACTAGTCAAAGATGACGAGATCAAACAAAGGTGGGAAACTTACTTTCAAAATTTGTTAAATGACAATGACTCTGAGAATATAGAGATTGAAAATACTATAAACCCAAATAACATTGAATATTATAGATATGAACATAGGATTAAAATACTTGAAGTGAAAGAGGCCTTGAAAAAGCCAGAAAAGGCCATAGGCCCAATGGTATACCAATAGAGGTTTGGAAGCATATGGGAGATACTGGAGTAGTTTGGTTAACCAAGTTGTTTAACAATATTATAAAATCAAAGAAAATGTGTTGGCTTATCTAGTTGGGTCTCCGCTCAAGAACTCAACAATTCAGGAATAAATGGAATGGAAAATCTTATTCATCAGTAAGCTTCTGATTCAGATACATTTCCCCTTAGGTGATAACAATGGAGGGAAGGAAATAGAAAGAAGAACAACATTCCCATACAAGGGCCCTTCCCTGGTTAATTTTCCCCAATCTGGAACCAAACTCCAATACCAGTCCCCCCTCCCCCTTCTTCCTCCCCACCCTTAGCTAACTAACTATGTAACAACCTATAACAATATAACAGCCTGGTTCCTCTCATCCAACCACTAACAGACACGTGTAGCATCCCTCTCTTTGCAGGGTCTATCTTCTCTTTCTAGAGTAGGAATGATGTATTGGTGGTATATCAAAATATCGGATGAATGGAATAAAAGCTATATTGTACCAATTTATAAGAATAAAGGAGACATACAAAGCTGCATGAATTGTTAAGGGAACAAACTTATGAGCCACACTATAAAACTTTTTGAATGAGTGATTGAGAAGATGCTACGGAATGAGACAATTGTATCGGAGAACCAGTTTGATTTCATGCCTAGGAGATCTACCATGGAAGCTATTTTCTTAGAAATATAGGAAGAGGAGAAAAGACCCTAACATGGTTTTTATCGACTTAGAGAAAACTTATGATAAAGTCCTTAGAGAGTTAATATGGTGGGTGTTGGGCAAGAAAAAGGTTTCACAGGGATATATAGACATTATTAAAGATATATATGAGGGAGCGGTAACAAATGTTAAGACCCCTAGTGGAGACACCGGTAATTTTCCTGTCACTATAAGATTGTACTAAGGATTGTCATTGAGCCCATACCTTTTCACGTTGGTTATAAATGAGTTAACAAAACATTTGCACGAGAAGATTACATAGTGCATGCTATTTGCACATGATATGGTTTTATTTGATAAGACAAGGGTGGGCGTAAACACAAAGTTAGAGTTATGAAGAAAAGCATTAGAATCTAAAGGATTTAAAATCAGCCGAACTAAGATAGAATATATGGAATGCAATTTTAGCAAAGAGAGGAGTAGGAGTGGAACACTAGAGAATCCAACCGGTTTGGAACAAATGGAGATATGCATCTGGAGTTTTGTGTGATCGGTGGGTGTCACTCAAACTAAAAGAAAAATTCTATGGGATGATCATAAGGCCGGCCATGCTCTATGGATCAAAGTGTTGGGCAATTAAGAAACATCATGTTCATAGGATGAGTGTCACGGAAATGAAGATGTTGAGAGAGATGAGCTGCAAGACAAGAAATGATAGAATTAGGAATGAAAACATTAGATAAAACTTAGTACCATGGCTATTTTGCCTAGGCGCCTTCTCTTAACATGTATCCAGGTACTGGTGCTTTTCATAGACCATGTCTATGGATAAATGACCCAAAACAGTCATCCAGTCTGTGGTCCCTAACTGATCTCATTTTGGCCTTCAATGAACTTTAGGTTGGAGAGCACTTGTTCATATTGTTTCCTTGTGACACCTAAGCTAAAAGAAAAGATGAGTTCCTCCTTTTGGATGGACTCCTACTTTTGGTAGATGTCACACAAGATTTCCATCTACCTTTGCTGAAAATTAACAGTCACAATCAATTTATCCAGATAACAGGATTATTACATTTTCCTTTGTTACCTCTGATTGGCGTGCAGTTGCCAACTTGTATAAATTGGTGAAAGGTTTGTATCTTTATTGTATTGTTAATACTACAAGTTCACATATTTGTGAAAAATATTCCAAAATGTCGAAGAGAAACAACTTAGCTTGCCTTTCTGTTTGTTCTTTGGAGATCAGCATGTCTAGTTACTCCTACTGAATAAACTGTTCCATGATGAAATAGTGGAGTTGAAGAAGCCAATATTCTCAACTATTCTTTCTCGCAATTGAAAGACTTTATAGTTTGACTCTTAGCAATGCCAGGGTTAGTCTTCTGGCAGTTTTCCTTTTTTTTTCTTCTGTTAGCAAGCAGGGTTTTAATGGATAGCCCCAAACGGCAAGCAACTTGAAGCCGTGACGAAGCACAGGCAAGCCCCTTCTTACGCCACAGCGGTAGAAGGCCAGGATTCTTCTTCTGGCAGCTTGACATGAACAAAACCCTACGTCTTTTCCACTCCATGATAGACAGTCGGAAATCCAGTGTGCATCCCTCTTTGTTGTGGTCCAATTGATGGTTATTGCATTTAGGAGATGCAGCACATCAAACTTACAACAGACCCAAAGGAAAAAGTTAACCGTACTCATGTCAAATAACTGGTTTATTGTGGCTGAAGTGCATTTCTGTGTATACCCTGCATCTGACTTTTCCTTGACAAGCTTTTGGGTGTTAAAACTCACCAGACCTTCGAAATATGAACTGCATATATTACTATTTATTGGGAGCAAAACTGATAGTTTGCCACTTCTATATAGGATTCAAAATTAAAATATTTCAGCAATAATTTCATATGGAGCAAGACTACAGGAGCATCAACGGGAGAAAATCATCCCATGACTTGGGCACTGTGAGAATCTCATAATCCAATGTGTCTTTTAGCCTTCTGGTTTTATCCGTGCCACACATGCTGTATTGGGCATGGCCTGACATATATTTTAAATCTCCACTTCACTGCTGTTTTTTTATGTCAATTTCTAACCAAATAGTACTACGACATCTCTTAGGTGGATATGCACATGCAACTCTTAACTTTAGCACTTCTCTCAATCTTTTGGGATTGCAAGGAATACTAATCCATCTCTGACTGCTCGCCCATGAAATTCAATGTTAGTTTCAACTAATTTTATTGATCTGCACACCTGTGGAATTTGATGGTTGTCTGTTGGCAGTATTTTTGAAACACGGTCATAATTTTAACTTTTGCAGGCAAGGCCTCCTATTCTCTCCACAGAAGGGTTGCTGCAGTACCAAAAGTTACCTGGCCGTTTGTTGTTCCCTTGGAGCCTATTTCCAAGACATGGCACCATTGCTGCAGATACAAACTTCTATCCTTTTGGGACATGCATGTATATCCCCGGTTATGGTTGGGGGGAGGTATGAGACATTATTCAAGAACTGACCTAGAAATAGTGCATTAATGTTCTGATGTCCGTGAATGATTTCTCCTACTTGAAACTCTTTGGTTCTTCATTCTGTAGTGTTCCTAATGGGTTTTCACTTCCATCTAATTGGTTAACCAGCTGCATTGTTTTGGCATTTTCCTATATTAGCCATTCTGTTCTTTTCTGTTATTCATCTTTGAGCAATGTTGTAATAAGCGTTGTTGGTTGCAATAGAAGGTTCTTCAGTTTGTTCAAACTTTGATATTCCAGGTTGAAGATCGTGGTGGAGCTATAGTTGGGCCTGACAAGATTGACCTCTATCACAGTTCTCATGGTGAAGCACTAAGATGGGGCAGAAGAAAGCTACAGGTAAAAATTAGTGTAACTCCGAGCTTACCAGCTCCTTTTGTTTCATGATATTCAATGTGATTCTTACTAGTGTCAGCAGATTGACTTTACACTGTATCTCTCTCAGATTGACTTTACTCTCTCAGGTTCTTGCTCTATCTCTTTTGTTTTACATGCACTTCCATGGGATATTCTATACCAGCAGACCAAAGTAATGGTAGTCCTTAGGAAGAACAACTATGAACTTTCAGCAAGCATTAAGAACTGGGCAAGTAGTCATTTTTAAGAAAGTGCTTATTTTTAACTCCTGTTAATAGTAGTCCTTCGACCTTCCCCCATGCTCTTTCACATTGTTCCCCAATCTCCCTCCATCAATTTTAAACCATTGAATGATGGTTCTTACGAAACTATTTCATGTTCAGTTAAGAAAAACTGCAGGTTCAGTATAGTCTATGTGTTGAATGATTGACAAAGGCCATCATTACCAGATATATCTGTTAACATTTATCTGTGGTGATTTCTCATTGATAGTTCAAAATCTATCACAATTTGATGGTTGCCATAAAAATGTAAAAGACATTAAGTTTCGATTACCTACCTATTTAGAGTGGCAGCAGGCCTAGCAGTGCTTTTAGTGTTCTTTCTTGGGCTATTCATTTTACCTTTTCTTTTCTGAATTTCTTCTCTTTTGATAGCTATGAGAAACTTCATTTATGTTTGGCTTACTGAGAATTGTGGAGCTTCATAGGAGGCTTTTGGTGGCAAATTTTCAGGTGAAAATCATTTTTCCTGGTGAAGGACCTATTGACAACTTAAAGATCCCAAGACACGTAAAGGATTTGCTTAAAGGATTATCTTGGATATACAATATACTCTTTTAGCTCTCCCAGTTGGCACCACTGGTATCTTCAGACTACTATCTCATCGCAACTTTTTTATTCACAGGGTGACAAAATTTTCTGGGAAATACTGTATTAGAGATACGATGTATTCAAACTTTAGCCATGATTGAGAAAAGATATGTATTTTGCGAATGGACAAGGTAAGATAGGAAATGTATATGCATTTTACTCTACACTCTTATTTCGCGCTCATGTAAGATGGGAAGCAATTTGCAGAAACGGGGTTCCGCAAGTAGCTGTTATGAAAGAACCTAGCAGCTAATCTTTCTAACTTCTTACCTTGTATTATTCCCATACTAATGCATGCAGAGGCACAAATCCAACCTCAAGATTCCTAATTCTTCTACAAGCATGAGAAGCAGCAAAGTTCAGGTCACTCCATGCACACTACACACATGAAATTAAGTCCTGGTTTCATGGCGGACAACTTGAGTAAATGCTGAAATAGTTAGTTCTTCAAAAAGCTAAATTCAGCCAGATTTCAAGCAGTACCCTGATAAAGCAAAATAAGAACAAGCATCAACCTGACCTGAAGACCCATAAGAAAAATTCAAGTAACTGAATTATATATTTTGTAACAGCAATCAGCCAATCAGAATTGCTAATTATATCCTTAGCTTTAAACTTGCAATATCTCTATAGTAAATATACTAACCTCAACTTAGAGCTTATATTGGGTGATTATATGTGTTGATTCCAAGGAAATACAGAAGCACAAAAGGTTTATATGGGTCCCAGATTGTTGCCAATCCTAACCATTCATCTTTTAGCAATATCTTAGATAGTCCTGCTACAAGGTTCTCTTCCATTAGGTGATCCCCAACAATTTACTACTGCATGGTACAGAAATGAACACCTAAGAATGTTTGAGAAAGAGTAAATTTAGCCAGTGGGAGGATTGTTTTTGGTGGATGAAAGTGCCAGATACCAACTGGGCTAGACTTTGTTGGCAGTCCAGGCACACCCTACATATCCAACTATAGGAGCCTTGTTCATTAATATTTACGTATACACACAGAAAGGTTTTTCCATGCACCTTTAAGGGCATCTACTCCAACATAAGTTAGTCCAAACCATTCATTCCAGAACCATCATAACAAATCATACCAGAACATCTTTTCTATTTGACGATCCT
Source organism: Warburgia ugandensis (assembly GCA_035236585.1). Taxonomy (NCBI): domain Eukaryota; kingdom Viridiplantae; phylum Streptophyta; class Magnoliopsida; order Canellales; family Canellaceae; genus Warburgia; species Warburgia ugandensis. Next base: position 72,726,246 of record CP141134.1, read on the forward strand.
AACCATTTTTCTTGTATGTTGTCCAATGTTATTGCTTAGAGAGGTTGAGGAGAAAGTAATTGATCTTTGACCAATCATATGTTTAGGATTATCTAAAATGCAAAAATTTAAGATTATCAACACACACACACACACACACACACACACATATATATATATAGAGAGAGAGAGAGAGAGGAGAGGTAATTCGGCAAGTAACTGCAGGTGTAAGGAGCAGGCGACATTTATTTGGCTGAGAAAAAGTTACTCAATGCCATTTTCTCTAAAAAAAATTATTTTCTACTTTTTTCCAACTAATCAAATATCGCTTGCTCCTTACAAATGAAAAAAAAAAAGTGCTTCCTTTTTCTTCTTGTTCGATCAGAGGATGAGCACTGAACCCATTTCGCCCCTTCCTTTTTTATCCTGTTTAACCAACTATCGGCTTTGAACCGTATCGTAGAGAGAAGAGAAACACTCACATTTGGGAGCTCATAGAGCTTTCTCTCCTCTTGCTCTCCTAGTGTAGAGGCGAAGGGAACAAGTTGCTTGAACTTAAACAGCGAGTTCGTCCATTGCTCAAGTAGGACAATTACTGATTGAACGAGAACAGAGAGAGAGTACCTCCAACAACATCCGTGGAAAAAATAAAGCTAAGCCTATAATTCAGTATTTGTAAAAAGAAAATTGCAAAATCCTTTCATTGCAGGTAATTCGATTATTCCATCTCATTTCTTTTATTTTGGTTCATGATCTTAAAATTTCTTCTTGTTGCTTCGTCATTCATTTTTAATGTCCATTAAAAAACGCAAATGATTAGCCTTAAAGCCAGGTTCAATGTTCATGAAAGATGCAAAAGTCTTTGATTGCAAGTAATGGAATTATGCCATATGTTTTCTTCCCATTTTGCCTAAAAGTCACGTAAACTCAATTATTCCTTTCAGTCCCTTCATCATTCATCTTTTGCGTTCATAGAAAAGGTCAACCCCTATCTTAAATAATCTCTTCTTTGCTCCCGAGCTGCCAATAGTAGGCAGCTATAGGATCGGTGACATAATTTTGTCCATGGATAGTTATCCTCCTGACAAATCTCTCTCTCTCTCTCTCTCTCTCTCTCTCTCTCTCTCTCTCTCTCTCTCTCTCTCTCACACACACACACACAAACACACACAAGATCGAACACAAAGGGTCCAAAAAACTCATCTAGTAGATGAGCCCAACGCTTATAGTTTTTTCTATTGCTTCAAGACGTACAGTAAATATAAAACAAAACTGTTTTACTATTTGATTGACAAACACAAAGGGGTAGAATGACTGGTTAGGATCATCTCGTGCATGAGATTTTTGGAGCGCCACATTTCTCAGACAAAGATGAACGGCCTTAATCACTTGCCATATGACCTAGACCACATAATTAAGTAATCTCCCCACCGACCCGTTCTCTATTTCTCTAAGTGAATGACTGTTAAGATAGCAATTAACAGCAAAAGGGACATCCCATCCGTTGAATTAAATGGCTTAACAACACCAACAGATTATAGAGCCAATGAAAAATACATCAAGAACATGTCAAAAGGCTCAAAAAAAAAAAATACAGGAACATCCTAGATACAGAGAGTTTAAGAAAATACACACACAATATATATATATATATATATATATATATATATATTAAAGTTCCGGATCATTTCCTTCTTGTGGGAGAGATTTAAAGTAGATTTAGGAATTAGAATAATTGGTCACTAGGCAGTTTTTTGGTAAAAGGTCACTAGTCTAGTTAGCTCAGTAAATCCTTGATGAACACATAAAAAAAAAAACTAATATTATCATACTATTTTATAATAGTAAATTTCCACAATATTATCATTCAACAGGGATTACGTCACAACCATCCATCAACAAAGATCAACTAGACTTAGCAAGTTCCTGCCCTGCCACCTGCCCGTGTAGCAAACGCCTAGCAATTTTCAAAGGGAAAATAAGCATCCACACAAGCATACCAAACCTGACCGACCGCAGGCCAAGAACTATCCCACTGACTCATTGTAACATTTGTAGACTTCTGCACATCAAACCAACACCGATATTGCCCAATACCCTGAATCCTATTTGTTTGAGGTCATGCCTCTTCAAACCTGCTCCTTCAAGCTCCTCTATTCTCAATTCTTTAGCAGAAAGAGTACGAAAGATCAGTATCATAACCAACTTCCAATTCATGATCATTGGAAAGCGTTTCCTCATCCCTATTTATACCTACGCCTATAAAGCTGAAGTTGGGGTAGAAAGAGGTCATCAGCACCTAATGCCACACAGAGCCTTTCTTCTCATTTTACTTGATAAAGTCACATGAATTTAATCTTCCTTCTAATTCTCCAAAAGAAAATCTGAAAAATTCGTATTTGCCATTTCTTCAGTCACTTCTACCTTTAAGTGAAATGGTAATTCTAGAGATCCTAAGGCTTAGATTTACTCTTCATGAAAAGACGAAAAAGTCTCATTTTGTATCAAAAAATTGCTCAACTTTAAGGATTCTTTTTTATCAATTCTTCATCCATCTTAAGGGATAAAGTTTTGCTCTTATGGCCTAAACTCTCCCTTTCGGGAGGACTTTGAAGAGCATTGGCTTCTTTTGATGCATAAACAAAGCCTATCATATGCCGCTGATCACTCCCCAAGTAAATCTCATGTTTTGGAATGTCAGGTTTTCATTGATTTATATAAACAGAATAACTGATTATCTTTCTTTTCTTTTTCTTTTTTTCTTCTTTTTATAGACATGGGAAACTGCCACATATGCGATGGAAAACTCCCATGGGACTGTGATGCCGCCGTTGATTGGGTTTGCTTTTTGGCCGAATGGGTCGCAGAAGCCAAGACTAAGTAACTAGATCTTTGTAAGCCAACACTAGGTCACTGAGTTGTAGAGCAAGAAAAATATGAATCAATTTGCACTGGTACTATCCGATGTAATCATGTTAGATGACCATGGTCTGGACTGCCAATACTTAGACTAATACCTTCAAGCCAATTTGAATTCTTAGTAGTTAGTGATTAAGGTCTTGATGACCAAGATCTCCAGGTAGCTAATTCTGAGGCCATTGGCATTAGAAGAAGCCACCCAAATGGGTAGCAATTCTACTGAACAATTTCAAAACGGCAGAAATGATGAATGGCTTGGATTGCCCAAAAAGTGCACTAGAAAGTCACCTACACTTTACTCTCCCTGAAGACCAAATTGACGAGAAGTTTCTTCGTGTTTTTAATGTAACCGTAATTAAAACCTTGTCTTCTGGTTCAACGGCCTTGCCTTCCTGCACTGAACAAAGCTTACAAGAATCATTAAGATTCAGAGGCTACCAACCTACCTACCAAGTTGGCCCAAACACCACACAAACCAATGGTTAATTTACATATGGAAAGCGGCAATCGAGAAGGTACTCCCTTCTTCCCGTACAAGAACAAATAATCGCCCTCCTTCGTTTAGACGACTTCTCCATTTTTCTACACTTCTCCAGTTTAGTTGTTACAACTCCCAATTTTTGTCCCTTAATCAGAATTATGAGTAGGCATAGATCATCTTTTTTCTTGTGTTCTAGATTGATCGTGCCCCAAAAATCTCATCAACTAGACGATCCTAGTTCCTTGTCTGTTTTACAACAGTTGAATGCACAAAACACAAGGATTAAGTGCTTTACTGTCTACTAGAATCTGACCAAACAAGCTCTACGTTCCAAATCATTCCCAACGGTGGGGTCTTGTACCCCACAATTGTAATCAACGGTAAGGCCATCCTGCTCATTGATCTTGGCCCATGCAAAAAGGGATATCTCATCCATTAGATTAAGTTAAACTTACAAAAATCAAGAGTTTGTTTTCCTAGGCCGAGATCACAGATCAACAGACCCGTTCACCGGACGAAAGCACTGTTCATAATAAATAAAACAGACTCGTACTTAGCAAAAAAGACATGCATTCGGTCATGTTAACATGGCACATATGGGTCTAATGCATGCACAACCACGTGATACCAAATCTACAAGCATGCATGCCAAACAGCCTACAATTCCTGATGCAATGGGGTTAAACCAGAAGCAACTACTGTGAAATTGTTAGTTTTTCAAGAAACTAAATTCAGCAAAACTCATACGCGCCCAAACTTTCAGCCAGTGCTCAAAGCCCTACACCCACAGAGAAAAATGAAAGCGAAAGCTCCAACTCAACATCAGCACATATGAATAAAACCAAGTAATTGTTGATTATAAAAAGGAAGCCTCTCCCAGTCAAAGATTACACATATTATTGTAGATATATTATATGTATGGGCTTCAATCCACAAATAAAGAACAAGGTCTTGAGCTTCTTCTGTCAGCCTCTCAAGACGTTTGAGTACAATTTGAAAGATCAGAGTAAGAGTTCCAGTCCTACGTCCAAGAACCTCACCACTTGTGGTGTTTGTTGCAAGTCTCTATATATGAACATAATAGAGAGGGGGGCCAGTTCAGCAGTCATCAACATACATACAGTCCTTCAGTCCATCCATACACCCGATCCATGGATAAGCATATATACATATATATTACTATAATCTGCGCACCTCTACTTGGTGGCAAGTTCGTCAAGGTGACGATCCATGATCCGAGAAACCGAATCAAGGAATGCATATTCACTCATGCCTGGAAGCACAGCTCCCTCAGCTTCGTGGACAATCTCTTCGATCACAGACAATTTCTTCAGGGTTTCCCTGCACATGATACTTCCAATGACAAAAGGAGTGAGCCCTCTTTCTACACCCTTCTTTAGAAGCATGGTGGATATGCGAAGTGTGCGAGAACATTGGAGTGACAGTTCCCAACCATGAAACTTCAAGAGGGCAATATCTTGCTCAGCATCCAGCGATTTGATGTACTCAACAGTTTCAGGGCTGTAAGGCTGACGTGTTTGGGGCCAGTAGAGCCAATCAAATGTGCAATCTTCAAACTGCAGTGAGCAAAAATGAAAGGATTAAGTGTGTATTCACAACAAATGAAATCTCTGGACGCGAAGCAAAATCTAAAATTACAAAAGACAAGTGACTATTGTGCTGCATCCCCTAGTGGCAAAGTCAAAGACAGAGCATGGAAGAAAAATGCATGTATAGCCTCGGACCGATGTGAAGGCACTCCGAAAAGACATGAAACTGTAGTGAGGGGAGGTTCTAGCAATGTTAACAGCCCACGGATAATTATTCATATTGACTTGCATAAAGAAAAACTTGTGATTAAATCTGAAACTGAATGGTTAGGTTAGTCAAATTTCAAGTTCGTTTATGTTACCAACTGCACAGAGATTGAAACCTCTCCATTTGTGTTATGAATTGGGAGATTGTATCCCCTCTACAATATCATGTATACGCCTTGTATGAGTCACTGTGCACAGTTCACAGTATTAACGATTTCAAACCGGTTTTGTGGTTGCTCATTGAAGAGAGACTACATTTCTTGGTACAGAAAGCAGAGGGACATCTAGACAGAAACACACATCCAAGTTTTCAGTTCATAAAAGGTTTTCACCATTATAGCATACAAGGTATCAACTACAACAACTATGACGTATTTCATGAAACTAAATACTTAATATCCAGAATCAGATCTAACTGTTAAGCAGTTTGCTTTCTTAACTTTCCTTGGATACAGTAAAAAGTGACACCAAATTCTGAATGGTGCAACAAATGTCAGCTTAAATAAAATCGATCAAGTAAAAGTTCCCAGAAGTATTTTCACAAGACAGCCAAGGAAAAAGAACAGAACTCATATTTGATAAATATAAAAGCTTGCAAATAATCCCAATGGACAGAGAAACAAGCACGTAGACAAATGAGATTGAATATATGAAACAGATTTCCAAGAGGGGACATCAAGTTAGCCTTGGAGTGGCTATCTTTAATGAGGAGGTGAAAGCATTCAGACGTGGTGTTAGGTTATAAATGTAAAGATACAGCAACCATTAATCCTCAAAGGTGATTCATACTGCCATCAAATAGTTGATAAAGACTGGTGTCTGTCATAGGATAGAAGAGCGGAGTACTCCAAAAGAGGTTAGATGTATGAACTGTGCCATTTCACTAATAAATCCTAACTAGATTCAGCATCAAAAAGTTTAATTGGATTGGTATTATTCAGGATGAGAAACCTCACAAAATCATCACCGTCAATAAATGATTCTGAAACCATCACCTAAAGCATATAACAACTCTTCTACATTCCATAGAACTAACTGAAATTTCATTCCACAATGCAAGCTAGTTTAGAAGACAACACAAAAGATAAATACAGACAAAGCAGGGATGTAAAGCATACTTACGTTCTCAGGCAAGCAGTATCCATGGTCAATTGGGACCAGCATGATTTGATTCTCATCCCCTTCCTTACACACCAAGATATTACCAGCATGTCTATCTGCATTCGCCAATCTAATATCCAACACAGAGATCTTATGGACCTCCTCCACTGGAAATGCACGAGGACCCATGTCCTCACAACTCCCAAAATTCTTCACAAACATCTGCAAGGAGCCAATCTTGGCGTTTTTTGCTGAATATTTAAAGCCATTAGGATGATTAAACCCTTCATGCAAGCACCTTATCATAACCGTTGGAGGAACACCCGAGAAACCAATCACATCACTAGAATATGACCGGCGCCCATTTTTTGGGTGATCCAGAAGGTATGCTGCAACTTCCCTAAATGCACCTTCTCCTACCCTCGTACCCCTCTTCAAGCCTTCACCATCTGATGACAAGGGAAGCCCCTGAGGATTATTCACAGCCATTGGCTCCTCGTCGATTGGCTTAAAAACAGCAATGTTATGACCTGATGAATCCTGCATAAAATAAGCTCCACCGGAGCCCTCTGCAGACCTGACTGGGCGATTACCCTTGTCCAATCCAGCAAATGCCGACTCGATTAAATCCTCAATCACAGACGATAATTCAACCTTTGGATTAACAATAACAGGCTCCAACGAGAAATCCCTATCCGGTGGTTTCCTTGTCACTAGCTGAAACTGATCCAGTCTCGTACTTTCTTCGTCTTTAACTCCACTTTCATTCAAATCAGAAGCTACAATCGACAATTCAAAATCTTTATGGACAGGTTTAGCCCTAACTTTTGCCGATTTCTGAACCAGCAAGTGGATCACAGCATCATTATCCTTACAAATATCATCTATCAGCCTCTGATCTTCAAGCCTCTCGCCATTACAGATCAGGTCTTGATCCTTAAGATCAACAACACCTTCTCCTTTCTTAGCAATCTGCTGTTTGACGTATCCTACATTTCTACTCCTCTCCACATGGAATTCAAATTCCTTACCACAGGTCGTCTTAACAGTAATGACCTTAAGATCAGAGAGCCGAAGGACTAAATGCAGCACATTTCCATTGGCCACTCCATAATCCTTAACAAGAGAATCATTTCGAGCCAGTTCTCGACCTCCAAAAACCAATTTCTGCTTCTTTACAACAAACCCTTTACGGGTTTGAATCCTTAGCTTCACAGATGCAATTGAATCCGACTCCAGAACCCGAATCGGAATTACAGATCCCCCAACTGTTAGGTAAATCAAGATCAACTGTTGCGAACAATGAGCTGGACGACCATGAAAAAGGACCGGGGAAAAAATCGCATCTTCACGAATGGGACAAAGAGTAACACCAGCCGAAGACATTTTTTCTGTTGTGCGAAAAGTTCAAGACCCTGAATCCCTAAACACTGAAGACGCGCTAAACCCTAAAACGGTCACCAATTTGACGTAATTCTAAGGAAGGAAGCCATTATAGCAGCTCGATTTCAAAAACCGAGATGGAACAATACCCTGACTCGCAAAAACCCAAAAAAAAAAAAAAAATACAGAAATTGGGAAGAAAAAATGGAAAATGAAAAACAGACCCTAAAAATCCAACCCTAGAAATTTGACCCTAGCCCTAGAAATCAAGAACAAACCCTAATCAAAACCGATTAAGGAAGTGCCCTCAAAATCTAAAAGCTCATTTGCTCAGATCCTCAAAAACAAAACTCCACCAAAGAAACCTAAAAAGACCGAAAACCCTTGAAAACAGACACAAACAATTCAAGCCCTAATCAACAAATCCAAAACTAGGGTTTTCTAACTGAGAGTTCACAGCACAGCAACTGTGCGAATCTATTTCTTCAGTCTTTTTAGCTATCAAGATCTAAAGTGGGAATGAAGTTCATGGGAGAAAATGGATTCTCACCGTGGGAAAGAATCGAAAATGAGAAGAGAGAAATGCAAGCTTATAAAACGAGGAAAACAAATATAGAAAAGGTGGAGAGGAATTCGTCTCCGTGGCTGTTCAGTTGGAGCATATCTGCGCAATGAAAGGAACTCCCACCTTGTTTGTTGTTCTCCGGTTAGATAATTCCGGCCAGATTTTCTGATCGGGAGAAAGGGACGGTAGATTAGAGAAGACGGGTTCGCAGCAGAAGCCGGTTTTAAATGGTTGGACCAAGACTGACGAAATGGGGGGTGTTAACGTCGTTAGCGGAATTGAGACGGCCGTTTTCTCTTCTCGAATGAATTGGCCTCCAGGTATGGTTCTGGGAAGGGACTGTAATTTTTGTATGGGAAAATTGCCCTTGGCTTGAGGGACAGTCTTAAATGTGATTATGATTCACCCATGGATACTTGATAATGGCACTATTTATTGACATAAAATGCACTTTCTTGCTCAAAATTCACTAACATCGTTTGGGGCCAACATTTGCACGTTGATACGATCAAATCTATTAATCTATAGATGATTAGAGATTCTTACACACCTTTTCACTTGTTTATGGTTTTGCCAGGAAATATGAACCATTGATTTTTTTTAGATTATAATTTGCTGGTGAAATATCTCTTTGATATGGGAATAAAGACATGTAGATTAGTTGTTGATGGTCTATTAATTTATTAGTATGGATTCACAAATAGATTTTCCATATTGGCCATAGAAAGTGCTTTTTTCCTGGAAAGTACCTTGTTTAGTGGTCTAATTTAGTTTCTAATGAATGCATTGGAATACAAATTATGTATGAGTGCTACCAAGACCATTGATTAGGCCTCCCTATAGATGATAATTCCTAGGCTTTGGTGATGCATGGAGAGCTCTCTCTTCTCCCTCTAAAAAAAAGGCAGCCTCGCTGCATGGAGCTCCTACTTATGCAAGGTCCAGAAAAGGGATGGACTACAAGGGTCCATAGTATGTAGTCTTACCTTGCAAGGTCACACGTCGACAACTCACTCTCTCTCTCTCTCATAAAATGATAGAAAAAATGGATGGTCACTAAAGGGAGGGCTCCTGCAGGTATTTTCAGTTGGTGATATTTTTAAATTTTAACTTGAAATTATGGGCATCCTTGACTTGATAATTATGTACACCCTTGACTTGAAATTTATGTGCATACATCATATTGGAACTCTTGAAAATGACCCTCCCCTCTTGAATTTACACGTCCATAATTCTTTGTTAAAGGTGTCAATATCTAGTTAGCAAGTGTCCGACAAGGGAGGGAGCACCATTGTTAAAAAATGGGAGTGCAGATATTATTTCCCTCATAAAATATTTGATGCTTTGGTGTAGACTATGGTAGGAAAAGGTTGAACCTGGTGGAGCCAAGCTGACATGCTACCCACATGAACCATGGTCCACATATAGCATGTAGGGTCTATTGTTTGTGATCAATTATCCAAGACAATGCATGTGGATGTATTAAACATTGAGTGACACCATTGGGTCCCTTTGTTACTCTCAAAAGTACCACCACTATAGCATGGTGTAATGGTGCATTCCTTAAAAGGAGGAATGGATTGGGTCCCTTAAGGGTCACGTTCTATCTTTCAAATATATGAATAGAAAGGATTGTTTTCCTAAGAATTCAAATCCTGAACCTACTTTTCATATCTATCATCAATAACCTGAAATTTTTAATCAGGAAAATGAAATGACTCACCTATAATTTAGACAATATCATCCTTTACACTTGTATAATTGTCCATGTCAAAGCACATTTAATTATTTTCACTAATCTGTTTCCATCCATTACTACACAAAAGAAAACAAACTTTTAAGTTTATTTTTTCCTTATTTGGGAGATAATATCTAAGAAATTGCTGTCAAGAAGACTGAGATACAACCAGAGCCAGTCCACCATCACCCCCTCCTACCCCAAATCAGATTTGACAATACAATACTTAATTAGCATATAATTCTAACAAGATTTATATACAAAATATATCATATTTAGTTGATTTTTTATCTATACCTATTCAAATGGGAGATGATATCCAAGATATTTTGTTTTGATATTGACTATACTAATAGAACTCACTATACTTTCACCTACCCATTTGTTTAGGACAGCCCTCGGAACGGGCAGACCAACAAGGCCTAAAGTACACAGCCTTACCTTAAAACAAGTAAACTAGAGGTGGAAATATCTTCAGGAATGCTATAATCCATTTGTTTGTCTAATCTCTCCGACTTTGGATATCTTGTGAACCAATAATTATAATTATAGGACAATTTTAACATCTAAAAACTATAGTTTGATCATTGAATGCAAATTGCTATTTACCTCTGCTAGATTCTGACGATCAAGAAAATTCTTTCTTCTGATGTTAGCATCATCCGATCTACATGATTTTTGGACTACCAGACGTCCAAAGTACAACAGATCATACGAAAGGATCAGATCAACCAAAGAGTATGCCCTGCCCCTACCACAATATTCCTATCAATTTCTGCCTGAAAGAGTGCCTCTAGTAGAAAGAAGCGAGTCTTCGAACACCACTCACAAGGACATTTTGGTCTTTCTAACAACAAGGAAAGTTGCCAAATGTATCTTGCAAAATCCACAAAGTATATGAAATTCATTACTCGCCGATATGGACATCCACGACGACAGTGATGACGACGACGGCCGTCAGTTTTAACGGACCGTCAACCTGTTTTTCGGGCCGATTTTCCCGAATCTTTGGTCTTAACGTGGCCTCCAAGTTCATTTTTGTTTTTCTGCTTTTTCCATTTTTAAAAAAAAGTAAAAGCGAAAAGAAAATTCTTTCAAAATTAGTTGGAGAAAGAAACGGTCCACGCGCTTACTCTGTGGGCTATCTTTCAGAGCCCTTTTCCACTGACCTCTAAATTGAGGGAAAATAAAATCAAAGATTTTTACTTTTTCTCAGTCTATATTTACTATTCTTTTAGTACATTCTTATGTTGATGAGTGAATTTTTGCATTCATCCAAAAAAAAAAAAAGCATTATAATGCAATGGCCGTGGTTAATCCATAGCTACAAAATTTGGGTTCTGAATGAATCGACGGGGCCGAAAATTTCGACAAATTCGGGGAAAAAAAAAAATTTATTATGATTTGAATTTAAGTTTTAAATTTATGTTTATTTTTATAAATTTGATTAAACTAAAAAAAAATGTAGAAAGAAACTTTGGGTAAAAAATGTTAGTGATTTGGGTAAAATAAAATTGTTAGTTATTTGGAGACTTGGTGCACGAAAATTACATATTCATTTGTAATTATTAATGCTGTTATCAGGTTAAATGTAAAATTCTGGTTGGTAAGAAGTCCAAATTGGCAATATGATAAACTCTGCTAAATAATATATCTACATTTAGAATACAATGTAGACGGTGTGTTTGAAGATTTGCTCAAATAACAAGGGTCATTGATGACAGGATTGAGGTCAAAGGTTCAATCCATGGTTACAGGCCAGACTTGAATCCGAAGTTACCTAGTCTTCAGATAAAAGCTTATCTTGAGCTGCTTGTTGGGAAGGTAATTTTTTCAATATCTTCTATTTATATATTTATTTAGTTATTTATTGCACAGTAATCTTACTTGGACCATTATGCAAGAAATCATGGATAACTCTTCCTGTAGGATAGAGCACTCAAAAACACAAGCAAACAAATAAATAAAAACAATAAACAAAAAAGGGGGGCGAGAGAGAGAGCTGCACGTTAGAAGATAATGATCAAGTAGCAGAGCCATGGAGTGTTGCAGGAAAGCTTGAAGCAGCACCCATGCCCCATCATGTGCTATTTCAGACGTTGGTTTACTTGGAAACTGAGATATGTTTGTTACTCAAAGTTCATTCCATTAACAAAAGAAACAATGGGTGCATGCACCTCCTGTCTCTGGTCCTTGTTGATCCCCCCATTAAGAAATTAAGATGCAGTGTTAGACATATCCCTGAGATAATTGCTTGTCACCAGTGATCAGTACAATCCACCGCCTTCGGACTCGTCGTTCTTGGGAGCCCGTTCCACGCCACGACTCGGACCCTTGAACATTGGCTTTGGCTTTAGCAGGAGGTGCACTTGGTTGGTACAAAGTAAGCTAATATATTGCTTGGGTACGTCATCACGAATGCCGAGATTAATTGAGGAATTCAATCTTAATGTTGAGGGCTTTAAGAAAACCCAAGATTTGATGGACTACAGTGGGAGCTTGTGCTAAGGAAATTAAGTTCCTCAAAAGGTTTGTCGATGCATGCTCTCTACGCTGGCTCACGTTACAAAAGGGGCAGCCTTGGTATACAAAGTTCCTTCTTAAGCAGAGTTTGGAGAAGGAACGGACCACAAGGTCCCCATGCATTTAACGTTCCAAGAATGAAAAGTAGGCACTTTCTCCTAGTTAATGAGGAGTGCCACAATGGGCACAAGAAACCCATTATTACATAGTGGGATCCACATTTAAGTGGTGCTACATTGGATCCAGTGACCCCAAAGAAGACCCAATTGAGCAATCTGGGTGTACAAAAATGGGAGCTTTTGCTTGTGGTATGTAGACAATTGGTTATGCACAGTCTCTGACTATGTCCATGTCCAGTGATCCAACCTATAATCAATAAGATGTTAAGTGATTTATATTAGGGTTATTATTGATCCAACACTAGTAATAAATGGTTGATTCAATTAAAAGAAGAAAAGGAACAGGAAGGAAAGACACAAAAATAATCAACCATTTTTGGTGGATATGAAAATGGGTTCTTAACTGTGCAGCCTTTTTAGTGGACCTCTAATGAAGTTTTCCTAGCACTAATTAATAAAGCTGGAATCAAGAACAGTATAGTTGTTTCAGCATTAAGTAATATGCATTTAAACATTTTTCTCATGTAATTTATCCATTAAGAGAAGGGGAGCCTTGGCGCAACGGTAAAAGTTGTCGTCATGTGACCTTGAGGTCACGGGTTCAAGGCGTGGAATCAGCCTCTTGCAAAAATGCAAGGTAAGGCTGCCTACTTTAGGCCATTATGACCCGCCCCTTCCCCGGACCCCGCATAGGCGGGAGCTTCGTGCACCGGGGCTGCCCTTTTTAATTTATCCATTAAGACTTGCTAAGAAGACACGCGTAAATTAAGGGCAAGGGACGTCCCAACAATCCTCCTTCAGTATAGGTATAAGGAAGAATTGCAAAGCAAATCACTCACACATTCTCCAAAACCTACTCTAAATCTAATTCCTAATCCCCGCCTAGAGATGCAAACTATAACTTAAACTTGCGGCCAAGTATATTTCAGGGAAGATAACAACTATAACAGGTATCCTTGCATGTGTTTTCATATTAATTTCCTTATCCAATTAGTACAACTGAAATTAGCCATTTTTCAAAAAAAAAATTCTTTTTGATTCACACACTAAATTACATATCTACATAATCATTTTAGCCCAAAAATATATTAAATTCATTTCTCTCCCTATTGGACTAAATAAATAATAATTAGAGGGAATACTTTAGCATTTCTTGATAATACATGTTGCTCATCACTTTCGTAAGAACCCTAGGTGATCATTACCTCACAAGACTCCAAGACAAGTGCCTTTTAAGTAGCATTTTTGGCAGTGTTTTTCAATAAACAAGGCACACCTTTATTCAAAAGGGAAAACGTATGTAATAAGGTGTGTGTGAGATGCCAAAGTAAACCGCTTCATAACGCGCTTTTCTACAAATCATCCCACCCTTGGTTGATCCGATCTGTTCATATATTTTCTCCCATTTTTTATTTCAAATCAGTTTAAAAATTGAACGGATCAGATGACTATGGCGTCTAAAATGTGAGTATATTATGATACTATAGTCATCCAATTGTTGCTATTCTTTGACAGTAAGACATTCAAAGCCACATAGATCAGATGAGTGGGTCGGATTATCTTAGGGGCAGGCCTTTCGCTCAAAAAGGGAGGCGCTTATATGCAAGCGATTGCTTAGCCTTTAACTGATCAGAATGAATTATGTCCGTACATGCCGCCTTTCACGTGTGGAGCCTTAAGAAGTATATATAGTACATTAGTACTTACGTGGCATTACATAATGGCTATTGGCAAAAGGACCGTTGATTCGGTGAGATCTTACGTGTTCTGTCCACGTGGATTCTTCTAATTGGTTCAGACACGTGGCCGTGGGCGACAGAAAGTCAAGTATCTGGCCGACCCTTTTTTTAAGCCAACGTTCAAATATTTCAAACTTTAAAGCTGTTTCTTAAAAGAAGAAAATTTTTGGGGCGCTACATCCGCTCCTACGTCGAAGTTTCCCTCTCCCTTCTAGTACTTACGTGGGTGGGGTCCTACTCTTTCAATAATCCAAGTTGGGTCCATTTAGCTTGTGATATAGACCGTTCATCTTCAAACTCACGTGCTAGAAACGCAATACAGAGAATCTTCACCATTGAGGACCTGATTAAGCCTCTGAAATAGATGTAAATTTGGTCAGGATCATTCCAACAAGGCAGATGTTTGGTCCATGGCTAGTTGAACGGGCAGTTTGGATTACCAAACACCTTGCTACACTTCAATCTACATGATAACGTGTGAACTGATTTCAAGCCACACATAAACCGTACAAGAAAAGGCAGCCCCAAAGGCCCCTGCAGGGAAATTGTGGTCTGGCCCACTATATGACCAACCTGATCTGACCATTGACAAATCTTGCATAGATGGACACCACTCTGACCTTAATACATAGGAATGGTTATGGTAGGTAATGCCATAGTCCCTGTCCTCCCCTCAGAGATTGAGACCGAAGAAAAACGCTGAATTTCTTGGATCTTGAGATTATGACAATATACATTTATCAAGAGAGATGTTTGATGTATGGTTAGGATCATCCAATCAGAGCTTGAGAATGGTGGGGTCCCAACAGAAAAACAATGCGGAAAGACCAAACCTGTTGCACTGTAAAAGCCCACCAAGTTCAATTTCTAGGTGAATGTTGGCCTGTTCATTGTTGCTTTCGGCAACCTGTCTGGCACTAGACAAAACGGGACGGGGACTAGACAAAATAGCCAAAGAAATATTATCCTTCTAGGCACAACCAGGAAAGTGCCATTTCTCCACCTGCCACCACTACTATCCAGGAAAGATCCAAGCCGTCCTTCTCCTAATCCGATCAGAAATCCTAAAACCAAATGGAAGCTGTTTGCCTTCGGGATAACTAAACCAGGACAAAACTATCCCAGACTAGTAGTGATTTAACCATCCGACCGTCCAATCTTACATGATCTAACTGCCACAACTAAAACGAGAAAAGGAAGACATACAGATTGGATGATGCTAAGAATCTATACCTGTGCAAGCAAAAGGTGGACATAAACGTTAAAATGGACAACCCAGCAAGAAGATGAAGATTTAGATAGGATCCTACAAGGATCCAAGCAGCATGATTTTGAGCATTTCGGGGTCCACCTGATCAATGATCCGAACTGGGCCCCGGTCACCACGTTCAATCACTCATATTCGATATTGGTTTCCGTGAAGATATCCTAAATTAGAAAAATCAGCATGGAGGGCCAAAAAGAGAGTGCCATTTCTGTATCTTCCACTAACCCCACTCAAGAACGCTTCAATTTGATCCTTCAAGTAATTAACTTCATTTTCGGGCACCTCCCAAAAAACGGGTCCCACGTATGATGATCTGGGGCATCGATCTCCTTGGATTGATTTTAGACGTTCAATGGTTGAAAAATCATGCCAAGGTACAATCTTCCTCCAATTTTGAACCATTGATTACTCGATAAGCATGATTTTAGGACCATTAGAGATCTGACGGAGGTGCTACGATTTGGATGGTGTCAACCAGTCCGAGGTGGGGATCACCACCCAAGGCAACGGCTGATATGGACTATTGATCCACTGACAATGTCTAGTGGGGCCATCTTTCACCCCAAAACCTAGAACCCCACCAACATGATCAAAGTAGCAGGACTTTGACAAAACCCAAAATAGCACATTTATCAGCCTCCGATTCAAGGATCCAGACTGTCGATTGGACCAGCAGCCACTTGACCTAGCCGTCCACATCAAGGAATCCGATCACCAACATCAAGCTTTGACTGCCCACTTAGTTTGGAAGGTATTTTCCATTGGAATAGAAAAGGAGAAGGCATCTAGAGAATTATTCCTTTCTGTACAGGATCATGCAATCTAGTCAGATCCCACATGACAACGTGCATCCAGTCCTGATCCCTGAATCTAAACATATGGACGGTGGACTTTAACCCATTCAACTAAGGGGTCTTAACGGATTACTTTTGCTTAGCATGTTGTCTATATTTATAACATTCCAAGGTGAGTCATAAGATGTGAATTTTTTAATTTTTTTTAATGTGGATTTATAACTAGATTTCTGAACAAGTTTCAGAAATTGACAGATTATTTGTGAAATTTGAGTTTAAACTTCATCTTTCAATTTATTAAATCTGCATTGAATTTGAAAATTATTAGAAATTCTGCATTCTTTGACACAAAATCATGGCACCAAAAGTCCGGACTTCATCCAGCTTCACTGTTAGGGTTGTTCCAATAGTTCATTTGTGCCTCTATAATATTAGGGTCCAAGTAGATGTGCGGTTTAGTTTATTCATTTTCCACGTTACTTCTTCAAGACTTGATGAAAAACAATCAGAGTTCTTGACCCATTGGTATCGCAGAAATGCTAAACCAGAGAGGCCGGTGGCAAGGTGCCCCATTTTGGACGTGGACTCACCTTTGGCGATCCGATTGTCGTGCCTGATTGCTCCGGCTTTTGAAAGCTAGTACTTTTAATGCATGCGACGTCAATGATTTTAGCATCTGATAAAGTCATACTTTTTTATCACAAAAAACAGACAATTTGGGCTATGATCTAAATTCAACTTCCGAAACAGTTTTTAGGATGCTAGGATCGTCCAATTGTCATGATTTTCTGTTTGTGAGACATCCAAAGCCAGAGCAATGGATCATCCAATTGCGAGCCTATCCATGCAAAATAGGAAGCTTTTACGCAGCATTTTAGTCTAGCATTCTTCGAAGCATGATCCATCCAAAACCGGAGCAATGGATCAGCCAACTGCGAGCCTATCCGTGCAAAATAGGAAGCTCTTACGCAGCATTTTGGTCTAGCATTCTTCGAAGCATGATCCATCCATATTTGATCTTTTGCATCCTTGTCAACAGTTGAGTTTTGGCATAAAGGTTGAGTTGTCCGTGTGACCTGGAGGCACTGCAACAGCCTTTTGCAACATAAAGTTGAACCTTTGTGGTCTAAACCTTCCCTGGACCCCACATACTATGGAGCTTTGTGCACCGGGCCGCCGAGCCATTCTCATCAACCTGGAGCAGGAAGTATTTATTAGTGCAATTGAGTATCAACAGAGAAAAAGGGGAGCCTTGGGTCAACAGTAAAATTGTCATAGTGTAACTTAGAGGTCATGGGTTTGAGGCGTTGAAACAGCCTCTTGCAACAATGCAAGATAAGGATGCATACAATGAAACTTCTACGGTTCACCTCTTCACTGGACCCTGCATACGAGCTTCACTGTGCTCCCCTTTATTTTATTTTATTTTAGTATCAGCAGAGAACTAGCAACAAACAATAGATCTGTTATACTTCTGCACCTCTTCCTTTCTTTATTCAAGTAAATGGAAACAGAGAATGAGGGAAAATATGGCCTTTGCCTCATACAAGATTGTACATTTAGCAAGACAAGCAAACTTACAGGCCTCTCACAAATTCGCACAACCTTCTGCCATCACTGCCAGCTGCTAAGTGTGTCCAACGGGGATCATTCCACACCAAGGGATATGAACAAACCAGGTGTGCCAAAAATCTCTCCCTTATAAGTTCCTGTCAAGAAACTCACAAATTCTCTCTTCCATGTATATTCGATCCTTGAGCCGGCGTGGCATATGGCGTTCATCTGGAAAAAGTAAAAGCTCATATGGCTTTCCATGAGCAATGAACGCATTCAGAAGCCTCGCTGTGTGCCTGAAATGAACATTCTCATCAATCATGCCATGAACGAGAAGCAATTTTCCTCTGATCTTTGGCACATGATGCATAATGGAACTATATTCATAGCCTGCTGGATTTTCCGAAGGCAAACCCATGTACTTTTCAGTGTAAAATGTGTCATAACCATCCCATGAGGTCACAGGGGCACCAGATACTGCACATCTGAAGGTCTCGGGAAATCTTGCTAAGGACATGGCAGAGAGGTAGCCACCATAGCTCCACCCATACAAGCCAATCCGGCCAGGTTCCGCAAGGCCCTGCTTGATTAGCCATTCAGCACCTGTGTGCTGATCTTCTGCATCAGCACGGCCAAAGCTGTATTTGAGAGCAGCCTCAAATTTCAGTCCTCGCCTTGCTGCTCCTCGGTTATCAAGCTGCAAATAACCAAAGAAATTATGAAATTTTATGCATGGGTGGGAGTGAATTTCATACCATGTCAAGAACCAGAAAGACTTCCAAATGTGAAGGTACCCAGTCAAAGAAATAACAATAACCATTATAATGCAAAAGAGCAAAAGGAGAATACTGAACAGCTAATATTTATTCATCTGTTTTAATCAGATATCACGCAGCAAAGCCTTGAAATAATACTGACAACGTATGTCATGAAAAAATATGTGATTTTGGTAGCACAAAACATAAGGTGCTGAAAACTCGTAGATACTCGTCAAACTAAGCTGAACATAAGCAGGAAGGATAGTAGCGCAAGCTTTTTACTTGAAATTAACATGTGAACCTTTGTCTATGGCATAACTCCTTTCGAATGAAAACTAACAAAACAAAGCCCAACATTATCTGGTCCATCCCCCCAGTTGAATCAATCAAAACCTTCATAAATAATCAAACATCATCTCTAACAATGGTAGAATAGAGCATCATAAATAAACACACTAATGGAGTTAGTGTCTTCAGAATGGTATTGTACAGAGATAATATCTGAACTTCTCGTCTACACAAGAAGTTCGAAGTCTCAAATGGTGAAAGGAAAACGCAGACATGCACAACCCCTGAGTCAATCTAACACTAATTCATGGTGCAAGCAAGAAACAGATCAGGAGAATCCAAGCTGGTAATTAACCTGGCCATGATAGAATCTAGAACACCTGCTGAGACAACAGATGCTCCCCTATCTCTTCACTTAGTCCTCACAATCATATTAACTTTATGGCTCTCCAGTCCATTCTACAATGTTTTGTGTGAGGTAATCAAGCCCCATGATCTTTTCTGCTAGACTGCGTAGGTCATAGAGATGATGGAATAAATAACAAGGATTGTGCAATTATAGGAAATGCTTTTGAGGTTATGGTACCACTGTGCTGGAACTAGAGAGGTGGGATATAGTTCTTCAGTGGTTGTTACTGGTTATATTTTTCTGAAATTCATTGTTCTCAATGTTTACCGTGCAACGGAATGCCATCAACAAAATGATTGTCGTCCCTTCAACAGATAAGAGGAAGCTTTACATAGGAAATAAGCAACATGAATTTAGCTGTGAAACATAGGGCACTATTGACCAATATTTATAAGATTTATTCCATAAATCTGGTCCAGTTTGCTGTATCCTTCTGTGCAGGGAAATTGATAACCAGAGTTATCACTTTCTCAAACCAGAATATCAAGAAACTTACACAATGATTCCCCTGAATGATGGACACCAACCCCAGAATCTGATGAGTTCCTGTAGAGTCAAAATTTATGAGAATTTGATTATCCTATTAAGAATGTCCAATATTCATCCTAGTCTAGGAGGATTTGATTCCATTATCTAGATGTTAAACAATAGCCTTTTTTCCTTAATTACTAAGAGTACTGAGGCCTTGTTAGAAAGCTGGATAACCAACATAAGTATTAACATTTTTCCAGAAGCCTTAGCTTTATAACTGGCCATGCAAAATTGGTGAACTGTTTCTCAGATTTATTTCTTAAGGTCGTTAAGCATGTCTTTTGACTCAGTTCTCTAATTATTACTTCAGGGAAAGAGATCTCAAACAGGAAAGACTATGGCAATAGTAAATACTGGTCAATGGCAAGTTAGATTGTATAATTCAGCTGAAGTATGAAAAGAGTTGTATCATTTAGATTCCAAATATCACAAGCAAGTAACCGAACCAGACTCAAGCCTCCAAAACAAACACCATGAGCACGATCTGATCATGCCTGGACCATGACAGTTACACATCATCATCAAAGCCTTATCCCAATTAGGGGTTGGCATGTCAGTTATACATCTAACCAGCTAATTGTCATAGTTAGTTCCAGGTAACAGTTTGTTCATGTCACACCAAAAAAGTTATCATTATCATCAAGACCTTATCCCGATTAGGGGTCGGTCACATGAATCTTGTCCTCCATTCCCCTCTATTAAGTGTTATGGCTTCATTTAGTCCCAAAGTTTTTAAATCATTTGTCACAACTTCGAAGTTCTTTTGGGCCTTCCCCTTGCCCTTTTACAACCTTCGACTTGGATCACCTCACTTCTAACTTGTATCCTTTTTGGTCTACATTGGACATGTTCAAACCATCTAAGTCTAATATCCCTCATCTTGTTATCTATTGATGCTACTCCTAAGTTTCCTCTAATGTTTTCATTTCTAGTTCTGTCCTTTCTTTTTTTACCACTCATCCATCCCAATATTTGCATTTTGGCAATACTCATCATATGTACATGTTATTCCTTAACTACCCAACACTTTGATCCATACAGCATGGCCAACCTTACAGCAATCCTATAGAATTTTCCTTTCAATTTGAGTGGTACCCTCCGATGACACAAAACTTCACAGGCGCACCTCCATTTGTTCCAACCCGCTTGGATTCTCTGGGTAACCTTCCTTTCAATCTCTCCACTCTCATTAACTATCGATCCCAAGCATTGGAATTGTTCTTTTAAGGGGATTTCTTGGTTATCAATCTTTACTGGTTCTCCACTCCCATCATCATCATCATCATCATCATCATCAAGACCTTATCCCAATTAGGGGTCGGCCACATGAATCTTATTCCTCCATTCCACTCTATTAAATACCATAGCTTCATTTAGTCCCAACGTTTTTAAATCCTTACCACTTCTATCCACGTTCTTTTGGGCCTTCCCCTTGCCCTTTTAAAACCTTCTACTTGTATTGCCTCACTTCTTCAAATGGGTGCCGTTGTTGGTCTCCTTTGAACATTTTCAAACCATCTAAGTCTAGTCTCCCTCATCTTGTTACCTATTGGTGCTATCCCTAAATTTCCTCGAATATTTTCATTTCGAATTCTATCTTTTCTTGTCTTACCACTCATCCATCTTAACATCCTCATTTCTGCAACGCTCATCTTATGAGTATGATATTTCTTAACTGCCCAACACTATGATCCATAGAGTATGGCCACCCTTATTGCCATCCTATAGAGTTTTCCTTTTAGTTTGAGTGGCACCCATCGATCACACAAAACTCCAGATGTACATCTCCATTCGTTCCAACCCACTTGGATTCTTTAGGTAACCTCCGTCTCAATCTCTCCACTCTCATGAATCATTGATTGTAAGTACCGAAAGTGGTCTTTAACGAGGACTTCTTGGTTATCAATCTTGATTGGTGTTCTACTCCTACTCTCCTTGCTAAAAGTACATTACACATATTATGTCTTAATTCGACTAATTTTAAATCATTCAGATTCTAATGCTTCTTTCCATAACTCTAACTTTATGTTTACACCCTCCCTTGTCTCATCTAGTAAGACTATATCATCTGCAAATAGCATGCACCAGGGAATCTCCTCGTGCAGATGTTTTGTTAACTCATCCATAACCAATGTGAAAAGGTATGGACTCAATGCCGATCTTTGGTGCAATCTTATAGTGACAGGAAAATCACCAATCACGCCACTAGTGGTATTAACATTTGTTACCGCTCCCTCATACATATCTTTAATTATGTCTATATATCCCTGGGAAACCCCTTTACCACCCAACACCCTCCATATTAACTCTCTAGGAACTCTATCATAAGCTTTCTCTAAGTCAATAAAGACCATGTGGAGGTCTTTCCTCCTCTTATATTTCTCTACTAATTGTCTTAATAAGAAAATAGCTTCCATGGCAGACCTCCCAGGCATGAAACCAAACTGATTCTCCAATACACTTGTTTCATGTCGTAGCCTCTTTTCAATCACTCTTTCAATAAGTTTCATAGTATGGCTCATAAGTTTGAACCTTTGATAATTAATGCATCTCTGTATGTCTCCTTTATTCTTATAGATTGGTACAATAGAGCTTTTCCTCTACTCATCCGGCATTTTCTTTGATTTTATAATCTTGTTAAACAACCTAGTCAATCAAACTACCCCAATATCTCTCATATGCTTCTAAACCTCTATTGGTATACCATCAGGCCTCATGGCCTTTCCTGATTTCATCTTTTTCAAGGCCTCTTTTACTTCATGTATTCTAATCCTATGTTCATATCTATAATATCCAATGTTATTTAAATTTATAGTATTTTCAATCCCTATATTCTCAGAGTCATTGTCATTTAACAATTTTTAAAAGTATGTTTCCCACCTTTGTTTGATCTCATCATCTTTGACTAATACCCTTTGATCATCACTTCTAATATACCTAACATGATCTGAGTCCTTACCTTTCTGTTATCTTACTTTTGCAAGTTTAAACACATCTTTCTCACCTTCTCTTGTTCCTAGTCTATTGTAGAGCTCATCATATGCTTTAAGTTTAGCCTCACTTACTATTCTCTTAGCAACCTTTTTAGCATTCTTATATTGTTCATCGTTTTCATTATTTCTAATCTTCTGCCATGCTTTAAAACGATTCCGTTTTTCTTTAATTACTTTTTGCACTGTTTCACTCCACCACCATGTTTCCTTCGCTAATAACCTTTTACCTTTAGATGCTCCTAAGACATCTTTTGCCACTTTCTTAATGGACTCAACCAAATTAGTCCACACAGTATTTACTTCTGTTTCATAGTTCCAATTTCCTTCTACCATCAACTTATTTTTGAATAAGGTTATTTTCTCTCTTTTTAAGTTCCATCACTTAGTTTTTGGATGTGTATTAAATTCAGTTCTTTTTCTCTATCTTTTGATATGGATATTCATAACCATTATCCTATGTTGTGAGGTTAAACTCTCACCAGGTATCACCTTACAATCCTTACATATAGATCGTTCATTAGTCTTAAGTAGAAAAAAGTCTATTTGGCTTTTATGAAGTCCACTTTTAAAGGTTATTAAGTATTCATCCCTCTTCTTAAAGAGTGTATTTGCAATGGACAGGTTATATGACAAAGCAAAATCGAGGATATTCTCCCCCATCTCATTTCGTGCACCTATACCATACCCTCCGTGTATTTTATCATATCCTTCCTTATCTTTTCCTATATGACTATTTAAGTCTGCTCCTATAAATATCCCCTCAGTGTTGGGAATTTCTTGCATAACTCCCTCCATATCTTCCCAAAACTGTCTCTTGATTATATCTTGTAACCTTACTTGTGGTGCGTATGCACTTATAACATTAATAATCTGCTCTGCTAGAACAAGTTTTATTATTATAATTCTATCACTAATTCTTTTAATGTCCACAACTTTATCCTTTAATTCCTTATCCACTATTATTCTTACGTCATTTCTGTTATTTTCCTTTCCTACGTACCATAATTTATACCCATCTATTTCTCTAGCTTTAGCCCCTTTCCACTTGGATTCTTGGATACAAGCAATGTTGACTCTCCTACGTTTTATCGTGTCTACTAACTCCAAACTCTTACCTGTCAGTGTCCCTATATTCCATGTGGCGATACGAATCTTATGTTCTAGAGATACCCTATTTACTATCGCCTTTCTCGACCTCCATGGTATGAACCCATGTCCACTTTTTACTGCACCTGGGTTTTGATGCAGCGCGTCGCTTCCGAGGGGATGCTCTAACAGCCCTTGCCCATTTTTCACTATACCCGGGATCCGATGTAGCACGTTGCTTTTGGGAGAACGTCCTATCAACCCTTGCCTATTTTTCACCGCACCCAAGATCCGATGCAGCGCGTCGCTTATGAGGAATGCCCTAACTTGAGGGAATGTCTGTATTCGATTCATGTCATAGTTTGGGTTGCTGTAGTTTTAAAAAGCTAAAGCTGATTTTCATTTCTTCCTGACAAACTAATATACAAATGCATATTCATTTGCAAGTAGAAAAAAAAAAAACAAAACCATCTTCAGCTTCACCCTTGCCAGCTAGCTACCTAATACAAGGGTTGCCATATTTTAAGAAGCTGAAGATGATTTTCATTTCTTCCTCACAAACTAATATACAAATGCATCTTCATTTGTAAGAAAGAAATAACAAAATCATCTTCAACTTCTCCCTTGCCGGCTGGCACCTGACACACTCCTTGCTAAAATTGAATTACAAATACTCTGTCTTAGTTAGATTAATTTTAAATCCTTCAAATTTTAATGCATCTCTACATAACTCTAGCTTTGTATTTACACATTCCCCTATCTCATCAATCAAAACTATATCATTTGCAAGTAACATGCACCATGGAATATCCTCTTGCAGATGTTTTGTTAACTCATCCATAACCAACGTGAAAAGGCACCAGTTCAATGCTGATCCTTGGTGCAACCCCATAGTGATAGGAAAATCACTTGTCTCTCCGCTAGTGGGAAACCCCTTTCTCGCCCAACACCTACCATCTTAACTCTCTAAGGACACTATCATAAGCTTTTTTCCAAGTTAATAAAGACCATGTGGAGGTCCTTCCTCATCTCCCTATATTTCTCTATCAATTGTCTAAGCAGAAAAATAGTTTCAATGGTAGACCTCCCAAGCATGAAACTAAACTGGTTCTCAGATACAATTGTCTCATGCCGTAACCTCTTCTCCATCACTCTTTCAAAAAGTCTCATATTATGGCTCATAAGTTTTATTCCCCGATAATTAGTGCAACTCTATGTCTCCTTTATTCTTGCAAATTGGAACAATAGAGCTCTTCCTCCATTCATCTGGCATTTTCTTGGATTTTACAATCATGTTAAACAATTTTCTCAACCAAACTACCCCAATATCTCTCATATACTTCCAAGCTTCTGTTGGTACATCATCAGGCCCCAGAGCCTTTCATAATTTCATCTTTTTCAAGGCCTCTTTCACTTCAAGGACTCTAAACCTACAGTCACATCTATAATGTCCAATGTTATTTGGGTCTACTGTACTTTCAATCCCTATATTCTCAGGGTAATTTTCATTTAGCAATTTTTTAAAGTAACTTTCCCATCTTTGTTTGATCTTGTCATCTTTGACTAATACCCTTTAGTCATCACTTCTAATACACTTAATGTGGTCTACGTCCTTACTCTTCCTCTCTTACTTTTTTCAAGTTTAAACACATCTTTATCACCTTCTCTTAATCCTAATCTATTATAGAAATCATCATACATCTTGATTTTAACCTCACTATTCTCTTAGCAACATTTTTAGCATTCTTATATTATTCAAACTTTTCATTATTTTTAGTCCTTTGCCATGCTTTAAAACACACATGATTCTCTTTAATAACTTTTTGTACTTTTTCGTTCCACCATAAGTTCTCTTTGTTAGTTGTCTTTTACCTTTAAATACTCCTAGGACATCTTTTGCCACACTCTTATGGACATGGCCATATTAGTCCACATGGTGTTTACTTCTGTTTCATTATTCTAATTTCCTCTATCAACTTGTTTATAAATGATGCTATCTTCTCTCCTTTTAAGTTCCACCACTTAGTTTTTGAATACCTATTAAGTTCACACCAAAAAAGTACTATTCTCAAATTGATTAACGCCACAAATTACCCTAAAGGTGTTAGACTTGTTGAAAGTTTTACCAAAATTGGGATCATAGATTATCTAATCTTGGCTTCTAATAGATCCAAGGCATTGTTGCATTATTCCATTAACTACACATTATCAAAAATGTAACTATTTATAAAAACCTAACACACTTCATTTGGTTATTCGCGTGTATATATCGACTAGAGGCAGCATTTTGATAATTATCCATTTCCATTAAGTTTCTCAGTTTATTGTGAAATTTTACAGTGAGAACCATATTTGCCGATCAGTGCACTATAGTTAATATTTTGACAGTTTTTCGTCTTATAAATAAACAATTAAATATTGTGGGCTGTAAATACTATAGAAATATCAAAGATCCAATAGTTCAGTGCATGTACACAGAGTCTACGGCTTATGTAAGCAGTACTGACCTTCCATACTAAGATGCCCTTGCTTCGTAGGTACTGAGCTCTCATATCAACTGTCATACTCCACGAGTCACAGACATATTGGACGGATGGACCACCATAAACACCGATAATAGCTTTGTAAGGTGGAGGTCCAAACTTTTTCATATCGGGCTTGTACAAAGCCCCATATAAAGCAGTGCCATCATTTGCATGTATCTCAACAACATCTGGTGGCAACAGATGAAGGCTTTTGAATCTTGCAATAGTAGATGGTCGCTCATATATAGGCATTATTAAGCTTCCATCATGCAACGAACAAAGCAATACCCTAGGAGGAGTATTCAGACAGTCATGAACCACAACAAACCTCTGCACTTGATGATCAAGCACAACAGCATTTCTTCCCTCACCATGAGTCAATCGTCTTGGTGCCTGTAAGGGGAGGGTCCTGTCAGGAAAGAGGTTGGTGCAGTACAAGTTACATCCCAGAGGTCCATCCATGTTACCAGTGAAATAGACGAGGCCTGCGCTCTCATTTACACCTGCAATTTGTTCAACCATCCATTCACCCTCTGTTATGGGCCCCAAGCAATCTCCATTCTTGTCGTAAAGATAAAGATGTCTAAACCCTGTTCTTTCACTAGCCCAGATAAAGCCTCCAGAAAATTTATTAACTCCTTTGTCTAGAGGAGTGAAGCAATCATGTAAGTTGATCCACACATCCTGTTCTTCAATCAATATTTCCTCGCTTTGGCCTGTATTTATATCAAATTTTAGAATCTTCAGTTTTGAGTGAGACCTGTTCACAACCTGAGCTGTGAGAATGTTTTCAGGCATCCAAGTGACTCTGGCCAGATACTCTTCATCTTTGTTAGCTTCACTCTGCTTCCCACAGTGAAGGTCCATCCAAGTGATAGCGCCGTCACATAAAGAAACAACACCAAGACGAACTTCAACATTTGATGCACCAGCGAAAGGATAGGCATGATCTTCTTGAGCATCAGAACCAACAGAACTTTTACCTTGATGCATGATCCTAAACAAAGGCACCCCGGATGCATCAACTTGTGCAAATGCAATATATTTGCTATCAGGTGACCACCAATATCCAGTCTTTCGCTCCATCTCCTCCTATATCCAGACGCATCAAGTAAATAAGATATAATTGTATTGCTTGTCCTCATCATCTAGACCACACAGAGAGAGAGAGAGAGAGAGAGAGAGAGAGAGAGAGAGAGAGAGAGAGAGAGTACCTGTGCTATATATTCAGCAAGACCATGTGTCTGCAAATAGAAGATGGAAGTGTCAGATTCAGCTTCACTGAGGTCATAAATATTTATGACAAGGCCACAATATCCATGATCCATATATACATAACAACCATATGAACCTATGTGGAGAAAGGTATGCCGCCTATTCTAAAGGAACGAGAAAACAATCAGCAATGAGTTTCCAGATGAGTATTTAGTGAATGATTGATTCCCCCAGCCTGATCTCAGAGAGAGAAGGAAGTGTGATTTATTATCATACTTCTTATGCTACCTGCACAGCAGAAACTAGCATGAATATTTATGTGCTGTTAACCTCTTTTTTTTTCTTTCTTTTTTTTTCTGGGGTTTCAATTATCTGCCAATGAATATGCAGTTATTTGTCGTCTTAATATTCCGATGAGGGTGGCATACCCTAAAGCATTTTCACATTAGGCTAGAATTTATGATCCTAGTGTTCTTTGTCACAGAGCTTAGATCAAAGAAGACTTTTTAGATGTTTTTTTATTGCATCAAAGGCTTCAAGTTTACAAAGTCCATGTACTAACAATTAACTCTTAACTGCAAACCTCATCATCATCATCATCAAGACCTTATCCTAATTAGGGGTCGGCCACATGAATCTTATTCCTCCATTCCACTCTATTAAATACCATGCCTTCATTTAGTCCCAAAGTTTTTAAATCTTTCCTCACCACTTCTATCCACGTTCTTTTGGGCCTTCCCCTTACCCTTTTAAAACTTTCTACTTGTATTGCCTCACTTCTTCTAACCGGTGCCGTTGTTGGTTTCCTTTAAACATGTCCAAACCATTTAAGTCTAGTCTCTCTCATCTTATTACCTATTGGTGCTATCCCTAAATTTCCTCGAATATTTTCATTTCGAATTCTATCTTTTCTTATCTTACCACTCATCCATCTCAACATCCTCATTTCTGCGACGCTCATCCTATGAGTATGATGTTCCTTAACTGCCCAACATTCTGATCTATAGAGCATGGCCGGCCTTATGGCCATCCTATAGAATTTTCCTTTTAGTTTGAGTGGCACCCGGCAATCACACAAAACTCCAGATGCACATCTTCATTTGTTCCAACGCGCTTGAATTCTCTGGATAACCTCCCTCTCAATCTCTCCACTCTCATGAATTATTGATCCTAAGTACCGAAAGTGGTCTTTGACGGGGACTTCTTGGTTATCAATCTTGACTGGTATTCTACTCCTACTCTCCTTGCTAAAATTATATTCTATATATTCTATCTTAGTTCGACTAATTTTAAATCCTTCAAATTCTAATACTTCTCTCCATAATTCTAGCTTTATGTTTACACCCTCCCTTGTCTCATCAAGTAAGACTATATCATCTGCAAATAACATGTACCAGGGAATCTCCTCGTGTAGATGTTTTGTTAGCTCATCCATAACCAATGTGAAAAGGTATGTACTCAATGCCGATCCTTGGTGCAATCCTATAGTGACAGGAAAATCACTAGTCACACCACTAGTGGTCTTAACATTTGTTACCGCTCCCTCATACATATCTTTAATTATGTCTATATATCCTTGCGAAACCCCTTTACCACCCAACACTCTCCATATTAACTCTCTAGGGACTCTATTATAAGCTTTCTCTAAATCAATAAAGACCATGTGGAGGTCTTTCCTTCTTTCCCTATATTTCTCTACCAATTGTCTTTGTAAGAAAATAGCCTCCATGGTAGACCTCCCAGGCATGAAACCAAATTGATTCTCTGATACACTTGTTTCATGACGCAGCCTCTTCTCAATCACTCTTTCAAAAAGTTTCATAGTGTGGCTCATAAGTTTGATCCCTCTATAATTAGTGCAGCTTTGTATGTCTCCTTTATTCTTATAAATTGGTACAATAGAACTTTTCCTCCACTCTTTAGGCATTTTCTTTGATTTTATAATCTTGTTAAACAACTTGGTCAACCAAACTACCCCAATGTCTCCCATATGCTTCCAAACCTCTATTGGTATACCATCAAGCCCCATGGTCTTTCCTAATTTCATCTTTTTCAAGGCCTCTTTTACTTCAGGTATTCTAATCCTACGTTCATACCTATAATATCCAATGTTATTTTGATTTATAGTATAGAAAAACTGATGCATCATATGATGTTTGCAAACAGTTCTAAAATAAAGATGTTGAAATCCTCTAGCAGGTGTACTGGAGTAAATTACCACAATAGGTGTTAGTCTCAATCTAATGCTTTGTGGTAGGAAGGCTGGATAAAGATCCACAAAGAATAGCTGGGTACTGCAAGCCAGAGACAAACTTAAAAGCAATATTAGTTCCCATGGGTTTCTTTGTGGCATTGGAATTTAACAGGTAAGTAATTGCGGCATAGGGACCTGCCTCTCTTAGGGTGTTGTATCTTACGTGTGATTAAAAGATCTATGGCATTATAATAAGGTCAAGCATGGGCAACACCAAAGATGCCACAAGAAAATGCTAGCCACAGAATCTATGTCCAAACTAAAGTGAAACATAATTCTCAAGGGAATCAAATTGCCTAATGATTGCTGAGTGTGTCCAATGCAATTGTATACTGACTCTGACTATTTACTCCATGTGGCTTCCCTACTCTGCCGTCCTTTGAGATTCCTAGAAGTCTATACTTATCTGTTGCTGCTTCCTTCCCTCCAACTATTTCTAACTAACAACTTCTAATAACTAGCTGGCGTAATGAAGATTTTACAACACTTTGAAACAGTTTTTGCTTTCATGTTCGACTTTAGATTGGGAGATGGTTTTTTTCTTTCCTTTTTTGTTAAGATAAGGTTGGGAAGATGTCTTTGCACATGCAAATCATGCTGGAAACACTTATTTCTCATTTTATGTGATCAGCTAGGAATCTATAGAGAGTAAAATTGCCAGATGTTACTTTCATGGGGATGCTCATGACCCACGTACAAATAGCCAAATTACCAAACCTACATTCTTTTAGAAATATTTAGCAAACACCTAGTCTAGAGGTTCTGATCACTTCAGTGCATTTTGTAGATGATTTTCGATATATCCAAACAATAGATGTGTTACAAAGACACTTGAAAACCATCCAAGAAATTGCTGTCATGAGCTGAAGAATCATATTACCTGGTCATTGGACTGCAGTTAGCAGGCCCAATCTTGCTGCCAGGAGAGTGCTTGGAGGTTGAAACAAACTCTACATCTCTAGCCATGCTAAAGAGAGAAATACAGGATCTTACTGGGCCGTTTTGTTTTTCTTTAAAATGCTTTGATGATATTTCTCCCATTCTTCTGATTTTGAGAAATTTGAAAGATGTGACAGGTTCAACCTCTAAGAAAAGTTGTCCTATCCCCTCTGAGTGGACTTCCATGCACTTCCCATATCCATTAGAAAGGTGAATTTGTAATGCTTTAAAATGTTTAAATTACCATGAGGTCAGACCACAGAATAAATTAATATCTACTTTGGTTCATAGTTGATACATTGGATGTAACATTACTGACTTTTCATAATGGCATCAAGACTTTCAACAGTAACAAAATGATGCCATTCTTAACATAGATAACACATTGCTGACTTGTTGAAAGAATGATAAATTTGAGATTGAAGTAAAAGTAAATAGGAGATCAAAAGGGAAAAATAAATATAAATAACCTGTGGAAATCATAAATCTAAATTCACCTTTCCATTTCCTCTGGCACCAGATGTTATTTGTTTCGGACCTCCGTGTGACAAATTCAGCACGTACAACTCATCATCTCTCACGTAGGCAAGCACACTTCCATCTGGAGAGAGATGAGGATCAATAATTGGTGAGGACGGTGTGCTTGGAAGCTTACATTCTGGTTTAGGACAAGAAACATCCTGGAAAAAGATCTGTTGATTGAGAGAAAACCATGTCACTTCTACTAATAAGGCAGACTGGCAGATTTAGAAACTTACAATCAAGTCAATGACCAGATCATCATTTTATAAATTTATTCCAGGCATCTATCATATGAATTAGGACAGAGTAGTGTATTTCAACCACAAAGCGGGCATCTGAGTTAGTATCAAGTTTACGAGTTTATGTCAAATGAAGACATAGAGAGGAACATTGAATCAAGAACTTTTCTTCTATAAAACAGAATCCTGTTCACAAAGCATATAGATCATAGTAGTACAGCTTGTAAAACCCAGAAATCTGAAAAACCTTTTAGCATAACCTATAAGGCTTTGGGAATTCTGTTAAACTAAATAGCAAATATCCCCTCGACTCAGAGACCCATAAACTATTATATTTAGGGGGAACTTCCACCTATCAATCCCAAACTCCAATGAACCCAGCATACATCTTATTTGGTCATTTTAAATACCTAAGGTGTGCATGAAGAATTACTTATCCTGGAAGCTCCAAACCCTGGAACTTGCTGCTTTGCACTGAATGAAAACATCAATGCAAGTGGTTATGTGCTGGGCAAAAGAAGAATCTACAGGCAGAATACTGCTTCTCTAAGTTGAACATTTGCAGTCAAAAGAATACCAGATTACCAACTATGAAACCGTTCTTGACCAAAAGAATCCCATGACAGTTACTTACTAAAAAAGGAAAAGAAATATGGGTTTCTGAAGAATCTAATATCCATCAGAGGGTTGAATGTTCAGGCAGAGTATCACATCAAAGGATCCAAAAAACCGTAACACATACCTTCACCAGGTAGAATCCTATCAATCACTAACAAGCCCTAGCCACCAGAAAAGTGTACTACATAATTCTAAAGCCATCTTTGTAAGAGATAAAAACTACTCAGATAACAGAATTAATCTGCCCGAATTTGCAATACAACTTCTGACAATTGCTGGCAGATTCCAGTTGTAGAGATTCTAATAATTTCCTTGTTCTTTCTCCAACATGGAGCTCTATCCGAACATCCGATGCCTACTTTTCCAAATGAAACAGTAAAACTAATACATAAAATAATATTTGAGATCAGTAAGCGAACCCCAGCAGGTAAAGGAATCATAATTCTGCGCTTCTTCCCAGGGGATTTCACCCATTCGTATCGTGTTACGCCCAATCCACGCTCCCTCGATCTCTCTCTCCTTAATTTCTCTTCCGAAGATAAAGTACTCTCATCAAACCCACCATCAGGAGGACTAAAAACAAGGTCTTGTTGTCTCGTTACAAGATCAAATGTGAAAACCTTTCTATTAAGCGTATTATCAGGACTAAATAAATACGAAATCAATTTGCCATCAGGACTGAAATTAACAGACGAAGGAACAACATAACCAGGTAACGGATGCTGAACAATATCTTGGAGTGGAGTAGGAAAACAATCGTCAGGAGTCTGTGGAACAGAATTATCGGTCACAGGCATATCAGAGGAAAGAGATTGATCCACGAATCTCGGTTTCTTCCTCTGGTCGGAATCTTGCATTACAGTAACAGAAGCAGAAAAAGGAAAAGAAAATTTCTCTCTTTTTCACAAGAAAATCGAACTGAAACAGAAATCCAACTCCCTGACAAGAAAACTACGAAAATGAAGGTCGAGAATCAGAAGAAAACAAGAAATCGAGGCGCGAAAGGCATTTGAAACGGCTTCTACTCAAACAAAAATCCACAGAGGATATCTAACACTTACACTAAAACATTTGACCGACTGCAGCTGAAGATCGAAGAAAGCTCGAAATTTATAGGAAACTCCATGGAAACAGTTCAAATGAAGAATCAAACACGAGAACAGCTCCAACACCGGATCCAGAGCGAAAAAAGGGGAAAAACAGTAAAAAATAGAGAAAAACAAGAATCAAACCTGTAAAATATTTGGATTTGATTAATCGAGGAGGAAAAACAGCGACGGATTGTGGGATTTGAAGTGAAATTACGTTGACTTGGGATTGGAATGGGAAGAAATCTAGGTTTTCGGAATTTTGAAATCCTAAACAAGGAAAAAGGAAAATTCTTCTCTTTTTTTATTTAAGTTGAAAATAAAAATGGAAAACTGAGAATTTGGGAGTGTCTGAAGTAAAAGGGGGCTTTCTGAATTTGGTAAAAGGGCCTGAAAGGGCGAGGGAAAAGGCCGAAAACCTTGTACCACAAAAGGCTGACCTATTTTGTCGCTGGCGCAAATTGCACACCCGAAAGAGCATTTCCCTACAACTCCACAAAATTTATGCACGAAGAGGTCGATATTTGGATGATCGGATACGTTCATCTCATTTTCCTGACCTTAGATATCTTGGAAGATCCTATAATCTTAAATAAGAAAACCTACAAAGTTGAAATCAGACCGTTGATTATATGTTAACGACCAACCTTTTCTTCCTCAAAGTATACTTATTAGATTCTACAATTAATCAAAATTTGTATATATATGTTTTAACCTAACAGATTTTCAAGGCCAGAGAAATGAGTTGAATGGCTCTGATCTTCCAAAGGTAGGCTCATTTTAGTAGAAATGAGTGCTTCTAGGGAAGTGCTCATTTATCTTGCTTTTATACAATCGAAGTACCACTTCAATCGGACACGGAGTGACTTCTTTCTCCTTAGGCTTATTTTGTTGCAGGTTGCATGACTGGCCACTTCTTATTGATCTTAGCCGTTCATTTGGAAAGCTCTGCTACATTAACTACGAGTTTTCAGATTCTATAATCATCTGTTTCCCAAGCATTTTAGACTACTTCGACATCCAAATCGAAGTAACCCAATGGACGGATCAGATCATCCAATGGTGGCACCTTTATGCAAAACTTGCCACATCGAAATGCTTTACTGTAGCATTCCTCATCAAACAAAAGCACATTTAGCCATCGGTACAGGACGCATACGACGGGATAATTCGTTCCATAAATACAAAACTCAAAAAACCTCTAACAATTCGAACCTTGTTATTTATGTTATTTAAATTAGACAATTATAAAGTCCAAAGATAATAAAACACATTTACTGACGACAAATAATTTCCTCAGAATTATAACCTCACTTGCCATGCAACTTCCAGCATAGGTGGGGAACAGGAAACACTATTTTTTTGAGAATTTTGTTTAAACACCCCTACACTAGGTTGACTTACAAGGTAATTCAATGTAGAAAGTTCCCGTATTTATAGGTGCAGAGAAGGGGTACCACAAGGAATCTATACTATGTAGTCTTGTTTTGCATTTCTACAAAAGGTTATTTCTACGCGTTGAACCAGTAACCTTCAAGTCACACAGCGACATCTTAACTATTGCTCTAAGGCTATCCTTCGTTATGTAGATGAATAAACCCTTAATAATTGAATAATAATATATTGTTATTAAAACAAAACACCCCTACTTTAGATTACTTAGACTAATAAACTCTTGAATTTCAATTGGAGTACATCCCAAAACTTATGGCATTGATATATCATTACTAAATCACCCCTAACTTGACCTCCATTAATATCCCTTTGGGAATTATATCTAAAATGACAAAATATACCCTTATTTTTTTAATACTAGTAGCATTTATTAGTTTCTAAATTCACGCTCTATGCTTGCAACGTTTCTTCTTTTCCAAAGATTCAGTTATTTTCTCACAATATCCCTTCCAATCTAATTCTTCCTTCTAGTAAAATTTCTTACGTCTACGTGTTTCCTAGTTCTATGTATTCTTCCACAATATTGTCTCGTTCCTTTCTTACGTGAATGTTCTTTTCTTGCTGCCATGGCTATAGCCTGATGTCTTCTTGATCATATCCATCCCCATATATAAAGGCCACCTCAAGATTCCTGCCAAGAAAAAAAGTCTGTTAGAAGAAGATAACCTGATCTGATTAGGAATCCTATCGGATAAGGTTTATCGAGATAGAGTTTTGCGATAATATATAATACTTCAAGCCTCTCTCTAATCTCTATAAATAAGAACCAAAGATAAAGAAGAAGGCATCCCCTTGTACAAGCTTCTTCAATAGTGAAAATGCTTCTCCTCCTTCTGTGGATGTAGGCTGAGTTTGGCTGAATCACGTAAAACTATTGTGTTCTGAGTGTTGGTGTTGTTTGATATCAATTATGTGCATAACAAGTGGTATTAGAGCTAAGTTAATATCAAAAGGGTGCCAGAGTCAATCCAAGTTTACGTCTAGACCTAGGCCAGGTTCGGCCCAGATTTAGTCTAGACTCAGGCCAGGTGCAGCCCAAATACAAGTTCAGACTTAGGCCAAGTGCAACCCAGATCCACATTCAGACCTACAGAGAGCAGCGGCCCAAATCCAATCAAGACTCAGGTGGAGAAGTGGCCAAGATCCATTCCAACCACAAATCAGGCCAAGTGAGGCTCAGACCCAGATCAGGCCAAGAGAGGCCCAAACCCAGATCAAGCCAAGTGAGGCTCAAATCCAAATCAGGTACAAGAGAGGCCCAAGACCTAGATTAGGCCAGGTGAGTCCCAGACCCAAATTAGGCAAGGAGAGGCTCAAACCCAGATCAAGCTAGGAGAGGCCTAGGACCATACCCTGCTCAGGTTATTTAGCTCACTCTGAAGAATCAGTTTCCAGTAAGTTTTCACCGACAAACAATAGCACTACTACCACATGCCGTGGGAGAGGAGAGAAGAGAAAAATAGGTTAGGGTTTCTTTCTCTTCCATTTATATGAAACCCAAATTCAAAACCCATAGTTTGATACTGGCACCCCCTAATGTCCTAAGTTAACAAACTTCGTTTTTTATATTAATACCCCGTAGGCCTAAATTAGTACCATACAAAATTACTGAGACACCCCCCTTTTCCACTTCTTATTAGCACCCTCCAATTTTGATAGTACAATACAAGAAAATTTCAGGCACCCCTCAAAAATTTGTTAAAAACACCCATCTTAAGGTTTTTGATAGTTCCAAACTCAATCATACACTCCATTTTTTACAATTCTACTCAAAAAAGGTAGAAACAAAGTGTAAAACCATGGAAGAGACCAGTTCAAGAAATATCGTAGCTTGAGCTATAATAAAATTAAACACCACTAATTATATGTTGTAGAGATCAAGAATGAAAGATCTTTTATATTGCAAAGATCTCCATGACCCTCTAAATGATGAGGGAAAAAGAGTTGAGGGAGTTTCAAAAAAAAACTAGATAAAGATGAATAAGAAAATCATATGTCAGATTAGACGGTGGATTGATCACAGCGTATTTCACCACGTGGCTATAGAAAAAAATGCCTATATTCTCTAAAAAAAAGTTAGAAAATATGTATTAGGCAAAGACCACTTGAAACAAAGCCATGCCAATGAAAAGGCTTGTAAGCGTTAAACAAAGAAGCAGAATGACTATAGTTGAATATACCAGTGAATTTCAAAATATGGTAAATCAATTAGGATCAGTGGCATTACAACTAGGGGATGAGTAGCATGCCCTATTACTACTAAGTTCATTACTTGAAAGCTAGGAGACATTAGTAATTTCACTCAGCAACTCAACTCTAGAAGGAAAGCTAAGCATGGTTATAGTCAAAGATGCCCTATTCAATGAGAAGACCAAAAGAAAAGAAGTTAGCACAGATCAGGCACATGCCCTGGTAATAGAAAATGAGCACACTAAGTGTAATATCCTCAATTTTTACTCCTAAAAAATTTGTAATAAAATAAATTAATAAATTAAAATTTTATAAATAGAATTTTGACTTGAAACTGCTAAATTTAGAAAATACACATCGATAGGATTCAAACAATATAAAGAACACCAAAAATGGAGTTCGGATGAAGGAGATATGGACATTTTAAATTCTAAAGGTATTTTGGTAATTAGGTAAAGGGCCAAAATTAGAGGGGGTCGTTTTGATAATGACACCTCTTTTCCATTCTGATCCCATCGCCAACGGAAGAAGGTAGTGATCCTCTTTCCTTGTGAGGAAAATGTATCTCCAACTACAAAGGTACATTTTCCCCTTTTCTCTAACGCAAAATAGCCCTAGAAATCCTTGCCTTCTTTGAGTCATTCTTCGGCAAACATCACAACATTTTAGCACAGCAGAGGACTTCGATCTCCCCTCTCCAGCTCAAATAAGGTAGGCAACACCCTCTATCTTTCTCTTTTTCTTATTTTTCAGCTTTTCCCTCACAGATCCAGGCTAGATCTGGTCTCAACATTCGTTGGAAGACCTGTGAAATTAGAATCATGGATCATGGTTAGACCCACATTAAGGACAACTTGGATGATAGATGTGAGCCGTCCAATATTATCTTTGGACCCAAAAACCTTAGGAACAACGAAAATAGATTTAAAAAAAATGAAGCATTTGGGGCTCTGATAGAGTTAAAAGAAAATGGATGGTTCAGGTTCATTGTCCCTGATGGATGATGTACCAAGGATGCAGACCCGGACGCCTAGGCACAAACGGCTCACGCACGCCAGCTCAAGGACGTTGTCGCTCGCTGTCACGGATGGCCAGAACGCCTCACGTCTTGAAAACTAGGACGCACGCAGGAGCATCCCCACAACTAGGATGCATGCAGTGCGTTTTGCGATGCATCCCGGAGTCGGTGCAACCCAAGGACATTGGTATAAACCGCTTCGCCAGTGCAAACTAGTGTAAAGTGTGAAAATTTATTTGGATTTTGATCTAAATTGGTTTTTTAAATATTCTGGAGGTTACAGAAGCCTAATCTTTGATTTGAAAGGTCTGTTGGAATCATCTCAATGATGCAAACATGAATTTAAGCTCTAAACCTTGATATGAGCATAGTTAGTTGATTAAACCTAAGAAAATGTACTCAATTACTTAGATTAAGCCGATCAGAGGATGATCAGGCCTTAGAACTTGAATAATTTGATGATTTAAAGGATGAATTAATAAATCTAAGGAACAGATTA
The DNA here is from genome assembly GCA_035236585.1 of Warburgia ugandensis. NCBI lineage: Eukaryota > Viridiplantae > Streptophyta > Magnoliopsida > Canellales > Canellaceae > Warburgia > Warburgia ugandensis. Next base: position 72,764,852 of record CP141134.1, read on the forward strand.
GGAGTATTCATCTTAAAATTAATTTGGACTATTGATCTAACCCATATCTTGGAATTTGTTGATCTGAGAGTGATTTGACCATCGAATCAAGGTATAAACTTTAGATACACACTAAAATGAGTAGATGAACTTGAAATGGCACTGACTAATGATGATTAAAGCTAGAATTAATGATTTAATCATACATAGAGGCCTTAAAGAGTGATCCAACAGTTGGATCGCCATATATTCTATTGTAATAAAATTAATAATGCAAAATAGTACTGTGATACTAACAAGTGCATCAGAGTGCACGGTTTGAGAGCAGTACACGCCTAATCTAATTTGGTTGTACTTTTATTGAAGTAGGTGACGACATTTAATATTTATATGTTTCTCTAAAATCTTGACATGTCATAGTGTCTTATTTGATTCGGATTGTGGTAGCTTGATGTCTTTATTATGTGCATTGTAATTTACAAGTTTTGTGCTATGATTGACAAGAGATTTGATAATGCATTCAATGAATTTTATTCGACGGGTTTTATGGTATTGTTAATTATGGATCTTGTATATAGAATATCTTTTCTTTATTTCAGCACTGTAATTAGATGATTTCCATTGAATTGATGATGGAGGCTTGGTCGCTAGTCCTTAAGAGGCTAACTCAGAGATGAGGGGTGTGCCTTGGGATTGTGAGCTACGAGTGCTCTTGGGTTTTTATGAGATCCGTAATTTTTGCATTTTATGATTTATGACGGGCGTTTCTACCAGGTGGATGTTATGCTATGAGGGATTAGGGCTATCCAGCCTCTCTCTGAATTTATGAAATGATAGACACTTGCCCATAGATGGCATTCGGTAGGGGTTGGTAACATGGGTAGTCTACACTACCAGTCTAGGCCTACCCATGGGGACGACGAGTCTCCTGTTATGGTGTCGATGAGGAGTGGCAGTGGTTGAGACCCCGGTGTGGTTGCCACTACAACATGACGATCCATACTCTTGTTTTGTATACTTGCATGATGAGCATGAAGATGTTATTTTGTGCCTGGGGGTGATAATACTCAGAGGATTGATATGAGTACTCATGATCTATTGAACAAGTGTTAGAGTGCCCTGCTTGTTATTGTATGCTTATTAAGACTAGATCATATCCTGTTTTACATCCATGAGATTATCATATTTTACATCCATGAGGTTCATGTTTCATAGTGTATGATGTTTTATGACTATATTGGCATTGCTTATGATGCTTATATTTTCATGGATAATTGACCTACACTTATATTATCATTGTTATTCGATTTGGCCTTTTTTGTTTTGTTCATTATCACATCAAATGTCTATATACCTACACAAGCAATAGCTTGCTGAGGCATTGCTTTTGTTTTGCAATGCCTCATATATTGAGCGTGACAGTAGGAAAGGCAAGGGCATGGTGGGACTGTGATAGTAGTGGGGATCACCTTTACCATACTGATAGATAGCTCGACGTGAGCGACGAGATAGGATCTATTTCAGATTTTTATTATGGACTGTATATGCTTACATTTGAGATAATTATGACATTTATACATTATGGACATGTTATTAAGTATGGTGGAATGCTATGATGGATAGACCATAGACCACATTATTATGTTTTCTGGATGTTTATGCTTTTAAATAAAGGCACCAATGGTTTTGATATTGAATTTAATATTGGTTTGGTTTAAAATTATTGCAACATATGTATATAAATTTTGTAATCATTTTGATGATGTTTTGGAAGTGCTGTGACACTTGGGGATTTTAAAATGAATGTTTTCAAATTATTAAGAAATGGAAATTTTTTACCAAGGGATCCCGACCATATTATTTATTATTATATAAAATGTTATAAAAACTAGGGGTGTTACATAAGGAGAGACAAGCACAGGGGAAGGAGTAAGAGCAAACAAAGAGGGAGATCACAAACTCGCAACAGATAAAATAGTCAACCTAGAGGACAGTTCAAGTGCTTCTACTGCGGCATTCTAAGTCACATGAAGAAAGACTGTCGAAAACTCAAGAGGGAGATGGGACAAAGCAAGCCAAAGAAGGACAATGGTGAGATACCAGTTACCATCACTTAGGACATAACAATGCTTATTATTAAGGAAGAATCATGTCTGCACGTGGTCAAGAATGAAGCTGAGTGGGTGATAAATACAGCAGCCTCTTACTACACCACTACTCACAAAGACTTTTTCACCACCTATAAAGAAGAGACTTTGGCACTGTAAAGATGGGGAATGATAGCTCTTCAAGAATAATTAGGATAGGTGATATATAGATAAAGACAAATATTGGCTACACAGTAGTACTAAAGGAAGTGTGACATGTATAGGAAATCAGACTGAACCTTATCTCAGTCCTAGCTCTTAATAGACAAGGCTACACCAACTACTTTGGTAACAATACCTGGAAATTGATGAAAGGTGTGATGATCATAGCGAAAGGGCACATACGCAGCACACTGTACAAGACTAACATGAGAATATCCAGAGATAGCCTTAACACAATGGAGGATAAAGGATCATCAAACCTTTGGCATAAAAGACTCGGTCACATGGGAGAGAAAGGTCTATTCACACTTGCATAGAAGCAGCTCATCAAATTAGCCAAAAGTATAGCCCTTAATCCTTGCAATTACTATTTATTAGGCAAGCAACATAGAGTTGCCTTTTCTTCTTCGAGTAATAAAAGAAATGAACCTTTAAGTTTGGTTTACTTGGATGTATGTGGTCCCATGGAAGTAGAGTCACTAGGCAGGAACAAATATTTTGTAACATTTTATAGATGATGCATCTAGAAGAGTATAGGTGTACTATGTAAATAATAAAGAAAAGGTATACGAATGCTTTAAGATATTCCACGCTATGGTGGAGCGACAAACTGAAAAGAAATTAAAGTGTCTTAAAACAGACAATGGAGGAAAATACACTTCAAATAAACTGAACCATTATAGAAAGAGTAAAATGCATGCTCAGTATGGTTAAGCTACCTACACCATTCTGGGGTGAAGTTGTGAAGACCACTTGCTACTTGATCAATATATCACTATCTATAACAAACCCGGGGTTTCAACAGTCATAATATTGTTCGTTTTGGGCTTAGCCCGCATGATTTTGTTCTTCCCCGGTTGCCCAGGGAAAATGTGTTATGACCGTTAGAGCCATTTAGACTCTTATCAACTAGACCAGATCTCCTCCCAGGCGATGTGGGACTAACTCTGAGTACCTCCCCACCCTGGTTCCCTCAGACTATCTTGGGTCATCCCCCTCAAGCCATCTTAGCCTCACCCTTAAGCCATCTTGGCAAACCCCTGTGGGTTCACCTTTCCCCCTTTAAGGACATGCGTCCACGCATGCGGCTAGCCCGCCCCATCACTAGAGAACTGGCTCTGATACCATTTGTAATAGACTCGGGGTTCCAACAGTCATAATATTGTTCGCTTTAGGCTTAGCCCGCATGGTTTTGTTCCCTACAGAGAACTTCTCCTCAGGACCAGTAGTTCTCTGATACACGATATAACGCACTTTCCCTGGAAAGCCGGGGAAGAACAAAACTGTGCGGGTTAAGCCCAAAGCGGACAATATTATGACTGTTAAAACCCCGGGTTTGTTACAAATGGTATCAGAGCCAGTTCCCTTGTGATGGGGCGGGCTAACCGTACGCTTGGACGTGTGCCTTAAAGGGGGAAAGGTGAACCCACAGGGATTTGCCAAGATGGCTTGAGGGGGATGCCCCAAGATAGTCTGAGGTCAGGGCTCAAGATAGTCTGAGGGAACCGGGGTGGAGAAGTACTGAGAGTCAGTCCCACATCGCTTGGGGAGGAGATCTGGTATGGTTGATAAGAGTCCGGATGGCTCTAACAATCATAACGCGTTTTCCCTGGGAAGCCGGGAAAGAACAAAACAGTGCGGGCTAAGCCCAAAGCAGACAATATTATGACTGTTGGAACCCCGGGTCTGTTACAAATGGTATCAGAGCTAGTTCCCTCGTGATGGGGAGGGCTAGTAGCACTCGTAGACCCGTGTCCCTAAAGGGGGGAAGGTGAACCCACAAGGGTTTGCCAAGATGGCTTGAGGGGGATGCCCCAAGATAGTCTAAAGTCCGGGCCTAAGATAGTCTGAGGGAACAAGGGTAGGGAGGTACTGAGAGTCAGTCTCACATCGCCTAGGGAGGAGATTTGGTGTGAACCCACAGGGGTTTGCCAAAATGGCTTGAGGGTGAGGCCAAGATGGCTTGAGGGGGATGCCCCAAGATAGTCTGAGGTCAGGGCCCATGCGTGTGAACCCACAGGTGTTTGCCAAGATGGCTTGAGGGTGAGGCCAAGATGGCTTAAGGGGGATGCCCCAAGATAGTCTGAGGTCAGGTCCCAAGATAGTCTAAGGGAACCAGGGTGGGGAGGTACTGAGAGTCAGTCCCACATCGCCTGGGGAGGAGATCTGTTTGGTTGATAAGAGTTCGGATGGCTCTAACGGTCATAACGCATTTTTCTTAGGCAACCGGGGAAGAACAAAATAGTGTGGGCTAAGCTCAAAGCAGAAATATTATAACTGTTGGAACCTCGAGTCTGTTACAAATGATATTAGAGCCAGTTCCCTCGTGATGGGGCAGGCTAGCCACACACGTGGACGTGTACCCCTAAAGGGGGAAAGGTGAACCCATAGGGGTTTGCCAAGATGGCTTGAGGGTGAGGCCAAGATGGATTAAGGGGGACACCCCAAGATAGTCTGAGGGACCCAAGTAACACACCCGGGTTCCAACAGTAATAATATTATTCGCTTTGGGCTTAGCCTGCACGATTTTGTTCTTCCCTGGCTTCCCAGGGAAAACACATTATATTGTGTATCTGAATGACACAGCGGATACAATATTGTCCTCTCTGGGTCTCCTCAACCTATCTTGGGTCCCTCAGACTATCTTGGGGTGTCCCCCTCAAGCCATCTTGGTCAACCCTCAAGGTATCTTAGTCCACTCTCAAGGCTTTGTTCTTGTTGGGCCCCTCACCCTTTGCCGGGGAGCAACCTTAAGACGCGTTATGACCGTTAGAGCCATTTGAACTCTTATCAAACAAACCAGATCTCCTCCCCAGGCGATGTGGGACTAACTCTCAATACCTCTCCACCCTGGTTCCCTCAGACTATCTTAGGGCATCCCCCTCAAGCCATCTTGGCACGGTTTTGCTCTTCCCCGGCTTCCTAGGGAAAATGCGTTATGATCGTTAGAGCCATCTGGACTCTTATCAACCAGACCAGACCTCCTCCCCAGGCGATGCGGGACTAATTCTCAGTACCTCCCCACCCTAGTTCCCTCAGACTATCTTGGGCCCTAACCTCAGACTATCTTGGGGCATCCCCCTCTTATGGAACCAGGGTGGGGAGGTACTGAGAGTCAGTCCCACATCCCCTGGGGAGGAGATCTGGTCTGGTTGATAAGAGTCTAGATGGCTCTAACAGTCATAACGAGTTTTTCCTAGGCAACTAGAAAAGAACAAAACAGTGCGGGCTAAGCCTAAAGCGGACAATATTATGACTGTTGGAACCCTGGGTCTGTTGCACCATCAGCACCGCTTGAGTTCGAAGTCCAGAATAGAAGTGGACTGGTAAGAAGGTGACCTATTCATACCTGAGGGTATTCAGATATAGAGCATTTACACATGTATCCATATATATGAGACAAAAACTAGGCCTAAAGTCTACCCCGTACATCCTCATCGGGTATGGACATGAAGAATTCGGATACAGATTGTGGGACCTTGAAGCCAGAAGGATCATTTGAAGCAGAGATGTAGTGTTTCAGAAGAATCAGTTCTACAAAGAATCAAGAAAGGCTAAAGATCTCAGTACTCCAGATCTAGTACTAAATCCAGCACCCATAGAAGTTGACTCAGAAGCTACGCCAGAAGCTGAACTAGAGGCAAAGGAATTTGAGCAAGGGGAGCATTAGCCCTTTGTACCGCAAGATGTTGGAACATCAGATGTTGAATTGACTCCTTAGCCAGAAGCATAAGTTTAGTCAAAGATGTCAAAACAAGACATATTCTGATTCCATTACAAAAATATCTATGATTAGAATATATTACGCTCACTAATGAGGGAGAGCCAGAGAGTTTTCAGCAAGCCTTGACACATCCAGCCAAGGACAAATGGATGCAAGCGATGCAAGAGGAAATTAGCTCATTAAAGAAAAATCAAATATATGAGCTACTGTCACTTTTAAAGGGAAAAAAAGCACTAAAGAACAAATGGGTCTTCAAGGTAAAAAGAGGTAGCAATGGAGAACTAGTCAAATACAAAGCACAATTGGTCATCAAATGGTTCAAGCAGATGAAATGAATTGAATTTGACGAGCTCTTCTCATCAGTAGTGAAAATGACATCAATTAGGATCATACTTGAACTGGTGGCAAGAGAAAACCTGGAGCTTGAACAGATTGATGTAAAGACAGCCTTTCTGCATGAAAATTTAGAAGAAGAGATATATATAGAACAACCTTAAGGTTTTGAAGTTGAAGAAAAGTCTTTATGCTTTAAGTAAGCTCCAAGATAGTGGTACAAGAAATTAGACGCATTCATGACAAATCAAGGTTTTAAAAGAGCAGCTACAGATTTTATTGAACATTGCAATGAAGAAGATGCTATCCATCATAAAGCAGCTACAATTATTAAGGTTGAACTAGAAACTCATCCGAGTTAAGGAGTCATTGACTCGATCCATAACAAGAAAATTTCCGGCTGAGATCTAAACACAAGAACCTCTGAAACCCAATAACATATCCTAACCAGTACTCTCGCAGTTACTGTTTGCACAAATAAAAAATTCATTAAAAGTCGGATTTTTGAGTCACAGGAAGTTGCATCGAGGCAACGTCCCCGCTTTAGAGTCAAGTGTTGAGTTTTTAAACTACATGACTCTCTCTAAACACCATCAAGGAAAGAAACAAAAAGAATGTTCAAGATGGCGCGTGGAGAAGCTGCAAGGCAGCAAAGCTTTCCTCCTTGGCCACGGAAAGTGACAAGGACAAAGGAAGAAGTTTTGCAATGGCCCCTGCAGATATGCGGCGGGACGCTTGCCATGACATCCACCATGCATCCACAAATCCAAAGAGGATAAGAAAGCCAGTCAAGATCAGAGGCATGGAGAAGGGAGACCAAATGAACAAGAAAGTTGAAAGGAACATAACTCGTCTCTTTCTTCTTTCTTAAGCTTTCACTTCAAGCAATTAAATTGCTGAAAAAGATAATTATCTCTCTAGATACCAGCTTTTATCGTGCATCTGCATTTTTTCCCCGATGAAAAACAAGATGAAATTCAAGCACAAGTGAGAATTCTCTCTTCAATTCTAAGCCGTTGATTCGGTGCAAGCTCTATCAATATATCGAGAAGAGGTACTGTGCAGGCACTATTAGTACATCTCTGGGTTAATCGGGGGAAATCTAAACCATTTATTTGTTGCACCTCATCTAGGTGGGTCATGCCCCTAAAATTAAACCTCCAACTTCAAACACTCCTAACCCATGGAATTTGTAGCCTAATTTCGACGTTTAACTATTTGTCATTTATTGTAGTCTTCAAAAGTAATTTGTATGGCCATGAGCAACCAGCACATAGCGCGTAGAGAACTTGCCAGCTTTCCCATTCAGTGTCTAGTGTCTTCTAGGCAGGTCGATGTCATTGTTCTAACCGTTCTTATTGCTTTTATTAATGAAATCTTGGCTTTCAGCAGAAAAATAAAAATAAAAAATGGAAAATAAAAACCCGCACCTCCTGACGTGTGGAGAACGAGATCCACTCTTCCCAGCAGAGACGTCTTGGGTTCAAATTAGCTCCCTCGTACCTGACAAGGGTACACGCTGAAGAAGAGTGTAAAGATTAAAGAGACTATGCCCTTTTTTATACATGTAAAACTTTTTTGTTTGATCAAGGCCCTTCATCAGGCTCAAAATACCAAAAATGGATAAATCATCATAAACCAATGCATTTGGATGATCCTCCTACTTGTTTTGGGTCTTTAAAAAAATAATAAAAAATAAAAGGTCTTATTTTTTTACTTACATAAGCTACAAACTTTCAATGGGCATGAAATTGACCATCCAACCCATCTAAGCCAGTCCTAAAATGTGAATGTTTTAGATTGATAAAAAAATGTTTTACCATGCATCAAAAGGGACTTGTATTTGTTACACTCCTCTAGAGTGTGAGCTCATAATACGACTCTTAATTTGGGCATGATCTATCCAAATGAGCATCTAAGAGATGAACAGTTTAGATCACCAAATACATGAGCATTAGTTGTAGCTTTAATTGAATCTATGAACTCTTGAACTCTGCATGAATATTGCATGCAAAACATGCATAGTTGTAAATTGAAACTTAGAATTGTGAAATGGGGGCTAAATTTTGTTGCATAATTTATCCATGGCATCATTTACTAACTAATCTTTCCATTAGTTATGTTTGATGTCTTGAAGCTTAGTTTCCATTGCAGTTCCATTAATTTAACAAAGAAATAGAGTTTTTTGCTTAAACACCCATACTTTAGATTACCTAAACTGATAAACCCTTGACTCGTCATGAATGTTGACATTTGACTCTTAACTCGGATGAGGTTCTAGTTCAACCTTACTTAATAAATGTGGCTGCTTTATGATGGATAGCATCGTCTTCGTTGCAATGTGGGTCCATTCCTTTATCATCTAAACCGTTTATCCAGTAAATTGACCATGTTATGATATGCCCTTCATAAAACTTTTTGGTAGCACCTTTGCCTTTTATGTCGTAGGTTTGTTGATTAATATAGACTCGGTTGCATTTTTATTCCCTAATTGTCTATTTAAATGGTCAAAATCAGATGCTTAGAACAGTCATCCAATCTTGGCGTGCATTAGATGATGGCTGCGATCAATAGTGCAGGTGGGCTCCACTTGTACTTTTGTCCCATCTTATCTTCCAATTTAAAATATGCACTTCCATAACGTCCCTATTTATTTTAGTTAAATGCAATTTCCATCACCTTTCCAGCTATCCTTCTTTTTGTCATTTCCTGAAAATGACTTCCCGTCTGTACTGGAACGTACAAAAAGAGGAGGAAATGCAGTCATTTTAGGTCAGGAGAAGAACAGGATAAAAAGGGGTGCAAATATCATTTTCCCATACAACATATGAACCTTTTCCACTGTACATCTCGTACAGCTTTATATAAGATGGACGGCCAAATCCGACCATCTCAAAATCTGATAAATCTGTGGCTTTTAGATATATGGCTAGCAAAAGCTTCAACAAATTGAAGGCTTATGATCAACGAACAAGGACAATTTGGTAGAAAACCGTGTGACCAAAGATGGTAAATTAATGGTCTGATCGTTGAACTTGTGGCTCCAGTAGTTTTTCTGGTAGCTCGTGGAAAGTAGGTGCATCTCTCGTATTACAACACCTTACCAAAATAATTAATTTCAATGGCAAGTAAATACGGCCACACATTTCTTAGCTTCAAGTTCAAAATACGATGGCTCCCTAGCAAGTGTATTGTGATGTTATTAGTGTAAAAGGAGTTTATTTTTGGATGATCTGACCCATTCATCTATTTGCTCTCACCTTGTAGAGGTTCAGATTGTGTGTGGAAGGATGATTCTAAAATCTGCAAAGTGGTAGTCTTGATTGCAGGAAACCGACGGCTGGAAGCTCTGTTCATAAAGGCAGCGGTTAATATTCCACGATAAAAAAATTCAGCTTTTAGGACTAGATCATAAACCATTAGGCATGAATTTTGATTACAGGACATCTAAAGGTAGAGGAATCTAAGTAAAGGGGTCAGATCATCTAATGGTGGGCCCTTTCATACCAAAGTGGCAATTACTGTATCAGATCTGTTGATTGTAGCTTCACACGAACCTCCTATTCACTTTAGTAGCTTAAGGTCACATGAGCAAGAAGGTGGAGGGTTCGAGGTTTGTGGTTGGGGAGGGAAAATGTAGTTCGGAAAAAGAAAAAAAAAGTTCATAAAAAGAAAGAAAGGAAGAAGTATTGACGGATTAGATGAGCCAAATTGGATCGTTTCGGAGGAAGATCTGGGAAGCCCTACGGAGGATACCTTACAATAATGGTTCAGGATCATCATATTTAATGTGGGACCGACAAAGCACTCAAACATCTAGACGTTCCCAACTCCGAATCCTGGGCAAATTGACCTATTGCGAAGAAGAAGCTTAATTAGGAGACTTGAAAATTGAGGGCTTATGGTCATCTTATTCAGCGTGGGATCGGCGCCCGACACTGACTAACATGCTCGAAGGAAGTAAACTTGCAATTGAATGACTAAATGAACGGGTCAGATCAACTAAAAGTACGACCCACGGCTGAACGGCAAGTTTACATCCTGCACCTCTCCTTATTATACTTTTTCGGAGGTCAGAGGTGTTGGAAAGATTTTAAGTGTATTTAAGAACTAAGATGAAAGGTTATAGGTTTCTATAATAGGTTTTCGGTATTCTGCATCATAACTCTTTATTATATTCAATCATCATAATTTTTTATTTATAATATATCTAAAGTAGGAGAGATCAAATCAACAAAAGTGGGGCACTACGCAACTTGTCGTGTCGTGGTGCCCATTGTTGCATTTCCATGATTATCCACCTTTTAAGCTTTGAAATGTATAAAGAAATTCAAAACTGAACAGTTAGAATCCTTCATACCAAGACGGGGCCCACGATCTCAATAGTGTTGGATAGAGATGGTACAAGGTTGGGCTAATATGAGACCTGATGCTAATTTGGCCTACAAGGATCTGGTTAGGGGCATGCATAAGGGGGTTTATTTAACGGCACCTGTTTGGCATTTTATTGGCATATCTCCTGTGATATCTCTGATGATATGTTGTGTGATATCTGAGATATGTGTCATATATTCTGTGATATCTTGTATGATATCTCAGATATGTGATATTTGTTTTGTGATATCTCCTGAAATATCTCTAGTGATATTTTTTATGATATCTGAGATATGCCTCAGATATGAAAAACATATGCCTTTCAGATATCACAATTAAATAAGCTGCATTTCTAGCATATGTCATAATATCAACTAGCACCTTAATATTCATCAGTGATATGGGCCATTCATTTATGCTATGATATTCCTAAGGCCCATGAATTTTATGGTACCTTTGTTGTATATGCATTTGTGTGGCACCAAATGCTGCAAAATTGTATGTGTAATATCCTCATTTCCTTGTTAAATAACATAATTGAAAGATCTTGAGAAGACTAAAAAGTCTTTAGAAGAATTTCATAATCGATACAATGTAGCCCTAACAAGTAAGAATGAGACTGAAAGGTTGACTTATGACTAGTAAAAAAGTTAAATTGATTGGCAGGAGTGCTTCTTGCAACCATATTATTATTCTCCCTTGGTGAACTTGCAAGATATCAAAAGAGGGTAGTGGATGAATGGTCAGATTGTCCAAAAGTGGGGTTTTATAATTCAAAATTGGGCTAAGCAGATGAATGGGTTAGATCGTCCAAGGCAATTGGACTCAAAAGTGGGGCTCCATGGCATTCCTCTTGCTAGATGGCAAGAACAACGCACGGCTAAATGTACAAGAGGAGTGCTCACAATTTGGTGATCCATTCTACTCATCTGTTGGACCCCACCTTAGATGGGTCGTGAGGAGAAAATCTCACATATCAAACAATTCTAGCCATTGGATTCATTATATTATCATAGACACCAAGAATGAGGATTTCCAACTTTAGTTTGATTTCTGCCAAACGGAGTGGTACATCTGGTGGGACCAGCAGCTTGATGAATTATTTTAGTAATGGCGTGTCATTTGTAGCACATTCAAGTTCCATTAAGCGGTCCCCATCATTAATGGCAAATAACAAACAAGATCCTAGGATTAGATAATCACAACCGTCCATTAAGCGGTCCACTTCATCAATGCCCATGGAGGAATGCAAACCCCCCTAAGGAATGTTGAAAATGCCCTCTTCCCTCTCTCTCTCTCTCTAAAAAATTCAGTTTTTATTTTATTTTTCTCTCTCTACAAGAGGAGCAAATATACACTTGAATCTACATTTGACATATTTGAAATAACACCAAACATATCAATATGACAAAAGTTAAATAAAACTGATATCTTAGATATGCCAGAGATAACGCGGTTAAATAAACATGATATCTCAGATGTGCCAGAGATAACGCGGTTAAAGAAACCTGATATCTCACATATGTTACAGATAACGCAGTTAAATAAAGTGCACATCTCACATATGCCATAGATAACACGGTTAAATAAGATACATATTTCATATATGCCGTGATATCTCAAAAACGCCATACATATGCCGTTAAATAAACCCCCCTAAAAAAATTATGACCCAAATTTATATTAAGGTCAGGTTAGGGCAAATGACTAAAATATTAGGGACTCCGAACATTATTTTGTGTATTTAAACGCTCTTTGCTGTTCAATTATCATGTGTCAATTTTTTTATCTACTGAATGACATATTCAAACTATATTATCTTTCACCGGCCTATTTCACATAAGATTAAAATTGGTCACAAGACAAAGATATAATTACATTATAATTGTTATAAATTAAATTTTCAAATATGAAAATTTTTAGGTGTTGGGTCAATTAGAGGAACCAACTCGAATTGATCGGGGTACAAATTAGGTTTATGGGAGACAAATTTTTAACCCAAACCCATCCATGTCAAAAATTAGATAATTTGATAAGCTAATGATTTTCTTCGTGTTTCATAATACAATTAACTAACATGTTAGCTAATTGATTACAATAAATTTGATTGGATTCTACAATTTTTTTAACCTAAAATTAGTAAGGGTGGGTTGTATATATGCAAAGTTGTACTTTTGATTCCCAGAAAGTGGATGGCTAAAAGAGACAACAATTTACATTCTATGATCATAAACATAGCTTCTAGGACCTTAAAAATGATCCTTGTGGTACATGTTTTGTATTAAAAGACACTCAAATGTAGCTGAGTCAAGTAAAGAGGGCAGACCACCTGATTGCAAGGCATGCGAAAAGTAGAATTGTTTCTACTAACCTAACACCAACCTCTTGCCAACGCTAGTGGCTTTAGGTCTCATCCAAAAAGGTGCAAAGTTCAAGGTTGGTGAGAGAGAGAAGAAAGTAAGGTATTCTTAAAATACAGCTTTTTTCATTTTTGGGTTTAAAATGACTCATATTTAACCATTAAAGAAACATATATTTTTCATTTATACCAAAAAATATAAAATAAAAAACTGAAAAATACAAGAAAAATTATAAAATGAGTCCTAAAATACCTCAAATGTTTCCTTTTCATTTTTCTGGTCTAAAATAACAGTCATACCAAAAATACCAATAAATAAATGAAAAGAGAGATATTCTAAACTGAGTCATGATAATCATAGACATTTACATGGTGTCTTGTTGGAGATGCTACACTTTCTTGATTTTTGGCAAAATAGTTCCTACTCACATTGATTACATAAGTACAAAAAAATCATTTTGATTAAACATTTATACCCTATATTTTTCTCTGCTTTAATAAATAGATATTTTAAATTTTAAATTTTTTAAAAAAACAAGTGATTAAAATTATCAGATGGGCATGATTCTTTTGAGAAAAGCTAAATATTAGTGGCCAAACAATATAAATGAATAAGATATGAAAAAAAGATAAACAATTGAGATCTAAATATCAATTTCTTGTGTTCTTTCGATGATCTTTCACGAACTACAATGTCAAATCTTTGTGTATAGATTTGGTTCTTAGCAGATTTTGCGAGAATTTTAGCCTTTTTTCTTTTGCTTGATTATATGATTTGCAATTTGATTTAGAGTTCTAGTGGATTGCTTAGATTTAGAAATTTCAAGAAAATGCTTTTTTTCATGTACTAAGGTCTTGAAATGGATTGCTTAGATCTTTCCTGTTTTCTGCTAAGAATTTCAGTTTCATTTTGGTTTGTTTATGGTGATTTTCATTCTAGTTTACAGAACTAGAGATGTAAAGTGGCATCAAAGCTTGTAAACTTTATATGGATAATATATCTGATTTTTTCTGGCTATTCTCAATTCTTTGTTGAGTTCTTTAATCGGCCAATTTATAGCATTTATTGTTCTTAAAGAAATAATAAACCGTGGATAAACTTATCCAAGGATAGCAAGTTTGTAAGCCTGCTATTTCAAAACTAAAACATCCATAAACTGAACAAAATATACAAGTTTTTTATGTTTGAATTATTTTATGCGTGTTTAAGAGCTGCTACTAGTAACAAGGGACCGTGAAAAACTTTATCTAGGGTTAACAAACGTTTATTCACTTATTCCCTTGAGAAACATGGCATCACCCTCGAAATACGCTTAGTTGCAGGTTCGAATCAAATTGTAGAAAGATGAATATACAAGACAAAATTACCATAAAAAAAAAAAAAACTTTGGCTATGCATGGTCATCAAAAAATAGAAGTTAAAATGGATTTAAAACATCAATTTTGTAAAAAGATAAAAGAAAAAAGTAAGAAATTGTGGACATAAAAAAACATGTTGTAGAAGTGAAATCTTTAAAATGAATGCTTTCTTCCTTTCTTTATTGTATTTGATTTTCTCTATAAAAAATGTTATATAGAATGTCATATACACATCAAGCATAATTAGGTAGTTCAAATGTTCACAAGTACAAATCATTAGGTAGTTCAACATCTTCCCCAAATTACAATTTTCTTATCTATACTTGAAAGAGGAAAATTCCGGTGATGATTGTTCCAAGCCTAGATGAAAAAGGAGGGTCTTGCATCAGGTCCCACTTAGCAAAGAAGAAGTTGAAGATGATTTTGTTATTTTTTCCTACTTGCAAATGAATATGCATTTGTATATTAGTTTGTAAGTAAGATGAGAAGATAATAAAAATCATCTCCAGCTTCTTTAAAGTATTGTAATCCTCATATGACATGAATCAAAAATTGACATTCCCTCAAGTTAGGACATCCCCCATTAATGACACGCTCCATCGGATTCTAGGTGCAGTGAAAACATCAATCTAAGTCATGATTCATTCAATTAATGTCCCTTGATCAATAAATTCATCATGATCTTTGGAGACAATCCAACCGTTGAATTGCTCTCGATCACTTATAAGCAACCTCTGATCATCATTTTCAATCATTTTTATCATGATCTATCCAAATTCTATGTTTGTTTAGTGATTTATATGTATATCCAAGATTATACATCGATTTGATGATCATATTGCTCTCTGATCAGCCAGTCGTAAGGCACTTGTTCTGATCAATGGCCAAGATCACTTTTTTGACAATTACTTAAGGTTTGTTCATCTAATACACTAGATCATCACATCTTTGATGGATATAATCATTTTCTAAAGCATAATCATCCATTGATCAGCTTAATCTTGGTTATTGAATAGTATTTTGTAATTTGATCAATTTTAAAGTGGTCAAATCAAAGTTTTTATGTGAAGTCTAGGTCTATATCATGGAGAGGAATTCAACGGATGCCTCGGATCATAATTTGGACTTATGTAGCTCCCAAAATTGAGTTTTAGTGAATAAACGGTCTAGAATTAATTTCTAAATAAATAAATCAAAATTTGGTGTCACGGGGATGCGAGTTACGCGCGTACAAAATGCATCCAGAGTGTGTCACTGTCACTAGGATGCATTCATGTCCCATTTCTTTCAGAAATGATGCACGTGTGCTTGTCGTGTCGTACATCTCCAGGGTGCGTCCTGGATGCTCTAACGGTGCTGTCGTCGTTGGAGACGATGATCGGACTCCGGTCGCTACCGATGACACCCACAGTCTCCAAACCTTGTGTTTTTAATGTCATTTTGATCAAATATTTGTGTATTTTCATTTTATGACACTTTCATCAACTGATTTTGCCTAAATATAAGGTTTTTAATCGATTTTATCAAGTTCATAAAATTTTTTCCCTTATTCACTATTTTTCACATTTTTCAGCTTCATTAGCCGTTGGATCTTCATGAAATTTAAAGGGTTTATTTATGGTTTAAGATGCACATGATGAGCAGTTAAGATCAACAATCTAACACTATTTCATCAACTATTTTCCACAAAAATAGTAACTATCCACACAGTTACAGGAAAACGACATTCCACGCCATTCTTTGGCATCATCAAACATAAAATTCATTAGAATTGCCAGAAATGGAAAGGGAAAGTCAATGGGGGCCTACCTCCGGTAGTGAGTCAGTGGAAAGTGGGAATCTCTATGGCAAAAAGGGGAGTAAATTCACATTACCGTTGTAGGGTAGCGCCTGTGACGACTCGGGTTTTTAAAACACATTTTCATAAATATTTGCAAAGGTAGGGCCTTGATTTTTAAAATACAAACAGCGGAATCATATTTTCTTTAAAATTGATTTGTAAAAAACCCTAGTGTCACCTCAAATTACTTATCATACATAGATTTTTGCATAAAATAAAATTTCCATTGAATATCAATAGAAATACTTTTATTAAAATCAGGATCAATCTAATGGTTCACATACACAGCCCCAGTAGTCATCACATACCTTGTCCAAATATTACAATCCAAATTACAAAATAATTAATACAATCTTTCTCAAAGTAAATACCCTGAGCTGTAGTTTAGTGATGATTATCCACAAGTCTTAAGCTTTCAATCTTCCTTAACTGTATTTGAGATATTGTAAACATTTAAACATTTAAAGTATCTCAGCAAGCTATGCTTGGTAGGGAATTTAAGAAATACAGTCAATATATCTCAAAATCAACAGTTCTTCATATTTATGGTATAAATCAATTTATGCAATTGGATAACCATTTTATCCTTCACTTATCATATGAATTATATGTATATATTACATAAATAAAACCACTGAAAATTGTGAATATAGTTAATATCATCAATAATATCTTATTTCCAAACTAATTTCAATATTAACACTAGGTGTTAATATATAATCATACTGCATTGAGAATCATCCTCTAATACAATATTTCATTATACCATAAAATAAGGCATCTCATCATGCGATAACATAAGGCATCTTGTCATGCCAAAACATAAGGCATCTCATCATGTTATATCTCAATTGCATTATAATGTAAGATAATCAAAGGACTACCATGCTTGTAGTCTCAATTCGTATAACGTCCCCGAATAACTGCTCAATACTCCACTGATACCACGGTGGAAAAACATATCCATGTTCTTATGGGGGAACCATGGCTGTCAAAATGGCGGCCTTCCCATAATTGCCCTACCCGACATTTTGCCTCTCTTTGGTCACGGTATCATCATCATAATCACTTTCAGAGAGTGGGTGACCAAACCCTCATAACTCTCTTAATATTGGCATTCCCGGCATAAACTTATCTTAAAACAAAACTACAAGCCTCCATGCTTATATAGAAAATAATATTTTATACTTACAAACTGTGTGTCTGGTTATAATAGGACATGCCCATAACTTATTTCCTTAAGATTTAGGGGTCTAACTTATGCAGTTCAAATCTTCTCATTCTACCCATTAAGTAATTTCATAATTACTTAATCAATCACTTTGTATTCATTTCAACATCATTTGTTGATTCATAAACAATTCTAAGGCAAGTATAATCAATCTATAGTTATCAGGATAAGATTATGTGTAAAATACATGTATCTTCTTTATTGAATATATTCTTTAGGTCCACCTACCTTTACTTTCAACAATCCATCTTCTCATTGATCTTGATCATCATATCCTTCATGTATCTGTCAAATCATATATATATATATATATATATACAGTCATTTCTCAACTCATTTATACTTCATAGTTGTTCTTTTGATCATCCTTACATTGGATGATTTGGATCTTTTTCCTTAGATCATATTGATCAAGGTCTAATCTATTGATCTATATTTAAATATAGTATTTATACTAATTCAAAAACATACATACTAACACAATATTATGTTCCTTATTATTCTTGATCATTCAAAATCTCCCTATGGATCTTGTTTGATCTTTGATTATCTTAATTACCATTTTATTAGGATTAGATAGTTTACTATTCTTTTATGATCTTATTATTATTCAACCAGTTAATGTCTTACTGGTTGAAGATAGTTTATTTCTTTCCTAACACTAGACTACTCCTTATTTTAGAATTGATTAAGGCTTACCAGTTAAAAGCTGATCACAGAGTGGTTAATTCAATCCTCATGTAAGAAGGAGTTTAGACCTCACAAATGTCGCCAGAAGGTGGGGCAAGAGCGAGGCTCTATTAGAGAACCCCCTTAATCACCATATTTAGTATTTACTGGGGTAACTTTAGCTCAACCTTCATAAGGTTCCTATGAGCATTAAACCTTAAGTACTCTTACTATTTGATTTTAATTAAATCCATAAACATTTAAAATGTCATTCATGGGGTTTATTATTCTCCTAATTTGGGCCAAGGAAATGATATTCCTTATATTGTCCTATTAACTATAGTCCTTACTATCATTAAGTCTATGTCCATATTCATTGTATATGTTCATTAATATCTATTTTCATTTAATTACATTTTTCATGTAATTTACATAGCATGAGCATTAAAGCATAAATAAATAAATTTAACAATCACATCTACTAAGAAATACAAAGAACATTTACAGTTGAATATAATAATTCACATGCTCATTTAGATATATAATATTTGTCCATTTTGATCCAATGATTACATTTTGATTTCTAATCATTTTTTCTCTCATTAAATGTTTAGGCATTGATCTTTCATTTTTATTCAGATTTATCACATTCTCTTAATGTGATATTATCACTAGATCATTGATGCATCTTATCATATGATTCAATCTTTCTTGATCCAACTAATCAAGAAGATCTTAAGTCATTTTATCAAAATCAAGGGAATATATTTCAATCTATCCCAAATTAGCCACATTAGGCCTATGAATCCATATGATCTTAGCTTTAGATCATCATTCAAGCTAATTTTCATGGTCTGATCATGATTGATTACTTAGATCAAGTAGATTCATGATCATTTTTAAGATTTCTCTTCCATTAAGGTTAAATTTCTTAGCTAACTCTTGATTCCATGTTCCTTCATTACTAGATCACTAATGGATCATAAATCCAAGGTTTGATCATGTCAAATTTGACTGGTCTTGGAAATTAGTACCGGTTTTTGTAATTTATAGAATTTTACATTGAATAAAACCTAAATTTTATATTTCCATTAGATTCTATGCTTTGCCAGGAATCCAGAGCTTCTTTTCGATCTTGATTTGGAGTTAAAATGAGCTCTGAATTAAGATTTTAAGTTTCAGATCAAAACAAGGGGCTCAAATTCAATATGGCCCTTGAGGATTGATGGAGATGATTAGCAGCCCATCTCTACCATGTTCCACAGGTGATAGCTGGTGTACGGGGAGGGTGACCTAGGATAGGCGAGATGGTTTGATCTGGACTATCGGATCACCCTTTTCCTGATCCTCCTAGATCTGACCACTTTAAGGGCCCATATCTCATATCCTGGGGTTTTAGGACCTTCTAAATCTATCCAACAGCTTAAAATATCTAAAAATTTACATTTTATATGTGTTTTCCACCTGATTCGCTGGTACTGGATTCACTAGAAAAATCTTGCTAGAAAATCCAGTCCCATGATCTTTATAGCTTGAAAATTACTAGAATAGCTAGAGGGGGATGAGGGCCCATAGTGTCCAGAATCAAAGAATAAGGCGAGAAAAGAGAGATCTTTCCCGAAAAATATAAAGTCACTAGAGTTACTATTTTTTGGTGATTTCACCAGTGAAATCATATGGATTTTGAAGACTGAGAAATTTTGAATAGGATGAACGGTTCATATATGATTTCCAACAGTTTGAATCGAACGTCTAATTGAAAAACACTACCCAGGGTGAAACCTTGGGTCCGTCAGGGACGATGTGTCTATGGATGTGCTTGGCAAATATGGGAAATATTCCCCTCGCGTGTGTTTGCAAGCGCGCTCTGTGGTTATAAAGGGAAGAGAGAAAAAGAAAAGAAAAAAGAAAGAAAAAGGAGAGAAGAGAAGAGAAGAGAAGAGAGAGAAAGAGAAGGAAAGAGAGAGGAAAAGGGCGAGGAAGAGAGTGGAAGCTTAAAAAATTTTGTGCAATTTTGTGGGAATGTTAGGGGTATTTATAGGTTTATTTTAATTAAAATTTTAAATATTTTTCATTTTAAATAATTTTAAAATATTTCTCATTTAATTCAAAAGAGATTCCTCATCATGTTTATTCTTCATCATTGATATTCCCAAAGCTAGCTGTCCACCAGCTCACCTAACTTTTGTGGACCCCACATAAAAGTAAAATGGCCATTTTACCCCTATGGGTAAATGTAAATTCACAAAATTAAGAAAAATAAAAAAATTTCTTCCCAGCTTAGATTTCAGCATGCTTATAATCATTCTAACTGATTTTCCATAAATGATTCCAAATATCTATGTTTCAAGACTTGATTCTTTTTCTAAAATTAATATTATATTAAATCTAATATTCTACCTCAATTTTTGTAAAAATTCTAATTAATTTCAAATAATTCTAAAAAAATTAGGGTTTTCACAGCACTAGTCGACATTAGGCTCTGTCTCCGATGTCGTTGCCCGTAGCACGCATAATGGGGTGCAATAGATGCCAAGGAGAAAAATGAGGGGGAGGCGCATTTAAAGCACCCCCACAAATACTCTTTTTTTAAATTCATTTTTATTTAAAAATCTAATTTTATTTAATTCAAAAATGATTACCTGCCAAAAATGATGGTAATTATCGCCGTGCCTCATAAATACCCATCAACTCACATTGTTTTCAGTGCCTGTTCTCATGGGCCTTACAAGTATAATTACTATTTTTTCCCATTTGTTTAATTTATTATTTATTTAAAATTAAAATAATTAGTCATTTTTCTTCTGAACTCCGATTTTAGCATTCTTAGTGGCATTGAATTTCATTTCTCATGTACATTTCAAATATTGAGGTTTTAGTTTGTGATTTCATCCCTAAAAATTTTAAATCTCTAAATTTCTAAATTTTCACAAAATCCCAATTTTTCATGCAATTATGCAATTTTTTGAATTTTAAATAGCAGGTATTACAAGATCTAAGAATATAGAGATTGAAAATGTTGTAAACCTAAATAACATTGGACATTATAAATATGAACATAGGATTGGAATACTTGCAATGAAAGAGGCCTTGAAAAAGATGAAATCAGGAAAGCCATGGGGCTTGATGGTATACCAATAGAGGTTTAAAAGAATATGAGAGATACTGGAGTAGTTTGGTTGACTAAGTTGTTTAACAAGATTATAAAGTCAAAGAAAACACCGGATGAATGGAGGAAAAGCTCTATTGTGCTAATTTATAAGAATAAAGGAGACATTTAGAGCTACACTAATTATTGAGGGATCAAACTTATGAGCTATACTATGAAAATTTTTGAAAGAGTGATTAAGAAGAGGTTACGACATGAAACAAGTGTATTGGAGAACCAGTTTGGTTTCATGCCTGGGAGGTCTACCACGGAAGCTATTTTCTTGCTAAGACAATTGATAGAGAAATATAGAGAGAGGAGGAAAGACCTTCGCATGGTCTTTATTAACTTTGAGAAAGCTTATGATAGAGTTCTTAGAAAGTTAGTGTGGAGGATGTTGGGCGAGAAAGTGATTTCACAGGAGTATATAGACATAATTAAAGATATGTATGAGGGAGCAGTAACAAATGTTAAGACCACTAGTGGTGAGACTAGTGATTTTCCTATCATTGTAGGATTACACCAAAGATCTGCATTGAGCCCATACCTTTTCACGTTGGTTATAGATGAGTTAAGAAAACATCTGCATGAGGAGATTCCATGGTTCATGCTATTTGCAAATGATATAGTCTTAATTGATCAGATAAGGGAAGACGTAAACACACAGTCAGAGTTATTGAGATGCATTAGAATCTAAAGGATTTAAAATTAGTTGAACTAAGGCAAAATATATGGAATGCAATTTTAACAAGGAGAGGAGTAGGAGCAGAACATTAGTTAAGATTGATAACCAAGAAGTCCCTGCAAAAGACCACTTTCGATACTTAGGATCAATGATTCATAAGAGTGGAGAGATTGAGAGGGAGGTTACCTAAAGAATCCAAGTGGGTTGGAACAAATGGAGATGTGTATTTGGAGTTTTGTGTGATTGACGGGTGCTACTCAAACTAAAAGAAAAATTCCATACAATGGCTATAAAGACAACCATGCTCTATGTATTAGAGTGTTGGGCAGTTAAGGAACATCATGTTCATATGATGAGTGTCGCAAGACAAGAAAGGATAGAATTAGGAATGGAAATATTAGCGGAAACTTAGGGGTAGCACCAATATGTAACATGACGAGGGATATTAGACTAAGATGGTTGGACATGTCAAAGGAATTTGAAAACAACACTGGTTAGAAGGAGTGAAGCAATGCAAGTAGAAGGTTCTATAGGGCGAAGGGAAGGCCCAAAAGAACGTGGATAGAAGTGGTGAGAAAAGATTTAACAACTTTGGGATTAAATAAAGCCATAGTACGTAACAGAGAGGAATGGAGAAACAAGATTCATGCTGCCGACCCCTAATTGGGATAAGGTCTTGATGATGATGATGATGATACTTGAAAGAGGAAACATGGATTTTGCTAAGATAAGATTTTAACATGACCCGCTAACTCAAAGATTCTATCTTTAAAAATCTTGCATGTTTGTAGGTGTAGCTTTATCTTTTCTCACTTTATCAAAGTTTAGTACACAACCATTCACATGTATCTAGTATTGCTCACATTTCTCTCTGGTGGCATGCATTCTACTTTTGTATAATTGTTTACTTTATGTATACCATGTACAAGCCTAGTTTGCCTCTCCACTTATACATCATTATATGTAAAATTGCTCTGCCACACTATAGTTCTGCACTCAGATGGTGTCATAAATATATATATATATAGGTTGCATAATGACATTATATAGAGAAATCTAATCAGCAACATGATTTACAGCTAAATTTCCCCTTGACAGTGTATGTTCCAATTTAACTTAAAAATTAATTATGCCACATTAGTTTAAGATTTCTCTGCATCTCCGTTTCTCCTGTTTCACTTAATACAATTCTACATGATGAGATAGGATCAATACTTATTCTACAAGTTATAGCCAGAAAACAGAACTCACGTGGCACCCACAACTTCCTACTTTCTTGGTGTTGCATGTGCACATAAAATCTATATAAACCAATTCAATTTGAGCTTGGGCTGCCTTTTTTATAAGCTAAAGATTCATTCAATTCAGTGTCTTCAACTTCAAGCCTCAACACAAAACGTGGGAATACAATTGTAATGTCCTTGAGCACAGCCACTCTGATCATGTGTTCGGCTGATAAACTCCAACAAATATTAGCTCTATATAGGAATCCCAAAAGTAGAGAGAGAACCACTAACTTCATATATGGAATGGTCATATTTTTCATCAAAGATGGATTTAGCGCCACAAAGTCCTTCCTCTCCTCTAGCTCAGTCTTACATCACCTTCCAAATCTGCATCCATAAATGTCTAATGCAAGTGCAAAGGGACAAAATCATGAAGACAAAATTTGATAGTCTGTTCTCACCTACATCACTAGTAAAGGGCGGCACAAGGGAGAGAAAGAAGAACATATTGTGAAGAATCTAGAACAGGTGTTTATCTATTGATGGAAGGCACAGAAAATGTTAGGATTGAAACAAATCCTTTGCCACTTAGGAGAAGAAATTCTGCTGCAGAAAGTATTCGCAAACTACTTCGTCTCTTAGTTACTATAAGCATGAATAATACTGGCACTCTAGAGTCCATATTCTAGGGTCTTAAGCTTGGGAGAAAGCACATGGCAGGGCTCTGAACTACAAGACATATACAATCTTTTTGCTCACTGGTTGCTTTCGAAAAGTTCTTCTATAACTATATTTGGTCTAGAATTCAAAGAGTTTGTATTGTTTGGTCCAACAATTACTTGAACTAGTTTTCTAATTCAATGCTTTTGGATGAGCAATTACAAGTTCTCCATGAATTACACACCCCATGTTACAGGGGATTTTTTAAGTCGTAGAGTTTTTAGCATTAAGTGATTGGATTATTATTATTTTTCTATTAAAATAATGGGCTTCTAAACTATGAGAAGATTTAATTATTTCTTCTATGTAATATAATAGAGATGTATGCAATGAAGTGCACTCTGTTACCAAGCTTAGCAGAAGCAATGGGCTTTCTTCATTGCAGTCAAGTGACAATTTGCAAAACTAGACTGTGGCTGCCTGCTTGTCGCACCTTAATTTGGAAGGTATTTTGAATCATTGTTTCAAAAATAAAACAAGGGTATCTCTACAAAGAATGCAAGTTCATTGGTTGTATGTACAATTTTCCCTTTTTATTTTTATCAACAATGAAACACATTAAACAGTACACATTTCAAATTCCTTGTATCAGGGAGACTACCCCTTGGTCATGACTAATAAGAAATTGAGGAGAACACAAGCAAATTACATAAGACATAAAGTGTGAAAACCCCAATTTTTGTAGAATTATTTTTGAATTAATGGAAATTTTGGTGAAAATCAAGGTGAAATATTATATTTAATAATAATAAATTATTTTTAGAAATAGAATCAAGTTTTGAAACATAGATGTTTAGAATGTACTCAAAAAATCGAGTCTGATGACTATAAGCACACTAAAATCCGAGTTCAAATGAAAATTTTGTATTTTTCTTAATTTTTTGTAATTTTATTATTACCTATAGGGGTAAAATAGTTATTTCACTTTTGTGTGGGGTCCACAAAAGTTAGGTGAACTAGGGAACAACCAGCAGAAGGAATATATCATGATGAAGGAATAAAATGATGAGGAATCTACATTGAATTTTATAAGAAAAGTAGAAAAATCATTTTATAAAAAAATAATTAAAATTTTAAATAAAATAATCCCAAATTAAGCCTATAAATAGCCCTCTCAAATTCCACAAGAAATTAGATAAAAAATCCTCTCTCCCTCTCCCTCTCCCTCTTCCTCTCCTTCTCTCCTTCTTCCTCTTCCTCTTCCTTTTCCTTTTCCTTTTCCCTTTACAGTCACAGGGTGCGTCAGTGGATGCACTAGTAGGGAATATTCCCTTAGAATTGTTTGGCGCGTCCACGGACACGTCGTCCTCGACGGATCTAGGCCTTCAACCTATGTCCTATTTTGAATTAGCCATCACCATTGGACCATTTAAATCATAATCTGAACTATTCAACTTTGTAGGAATATCTCTATCTTCAAAAGCCCTAAGGTTTCATATTGATCAAAGGTGAATTCACTGGTGAAATCATCGAAAAAAATTAACTTTGGTGACATTATATTTTTCGACTGGATCTCTAATTATTTGGCATTATTTTCAAATTTGGACTCTTTAGGTAGATTCTCCTCTTCCTTCTCTATTTATTTCAGCAGTTTTTAAAGAAAAAAGATCATTAGATTGGATTTTTCGACTAGATTTCTTCAACGAATCTAGTATTAGTGACCTAGCTTGAAAAATCCGATAAAACAATGTTATTTGGGAAATTTGAGACATTGGATGGATTTAGAAGACCCACAAACCCTAAAATAGCCAATCATAGTAAAACATCTAATTCATTTGGACCCATAAACTATAGAGATGAGATTGGACGGTCCCGATTAGACCGTCTCAATAGCATTTTGAATAGCGGTGCCAAAGATGGGGACTGGGATGCTCCTTGCGGGAGCGCCTCTAAATGCATCCTATGTGTGCGACATGGGAGGTCTTCGCCTGAGACGTTGCCTATGTCTTAGCGACAGAGACACATGCCAGCCTATCTTGTTGCGTTTTCAACATTTCAATCAAATTTGGACCATTAAATGTGATCTGAAACATAAAAATACAATTTAGAGCTCATTTTAAGTTCAAATCAAGATCAGAAAGAAGCTCTAAAATTCCCTGTGAATAGTAGCATCTACTAAACTCATAAAGTTAGATTTATTTCACTATAACTTTCTATTAATTACAAAATGTAGTACTAATTCACTTGATCAGTAAGATCTGGAATGATCAGACCCTTTGATTATGTTGTATTAATGATATAATGATAAGAATACATGAAATTAAGGATTAAATGTGATTGATATGATAAAAAATTAAGATTTAGACCCTCAAATGTGATAAAATCCAAAATTTTCTTCTAGATCTATTAGATCAAGAATGATTAGATTTTGGAGTTGAATTAAATTAATAATATGATGATAAGATCTTATGAAATTATGTGTTAGATCTAATAGAAATCTGATAAAAAAGTGAAAGATCAAGATCTAGACCCTTAATGGGATGAAAACTATAGATTTAAAGCATGGAAATCAAATATAATCGTTGGATCATCATGAAAGATGAGGATATGTTTAATTTTTTTTTTATGAATTGTTAATTTGTAGTTTAAATTTCTTTGATTTACTAGTAGATTACTTAATTTGATTTATTTTGTTCAAGTTTAGTAAATATGATTGAAAATCATGGAAAATGTAATTAACTAAAATCTAGAATTACTTTCATGAACATTTATAACCTATGAATTACTTGATGTTAATCATAGTAAGGGATTTAGTTAGTAGGATAATATAAGGAATGAAATTTATTTCCATTTTCTTGGCCCAATTAAGGAGAATAATAAATATCCATGTATGACATTATTTATGTTCAAGGACTTAAGTTAAAATTAAGTAGAAATGGGACTCAGGGTAAAGAGCTCATAGGAACCTTGTTAAAGGTTGAGTTAGTGCCACTCGAGTGGACTTTGAACATCGTGATTATGGGGGGTATACACGAGCCAAGTGCTTTTCCCTCACCTTTCATTGATGTTTTTTGAGGTTTAAATGCCTCCTTATATGAGGATTGTATTAACCACTTTTAGAGCAGACTTTAACTGGCAAGCACTAGTTAATTCTAAAATAAAGAGGAGCTGTCTAGAATTAGAAAGAAATAAATCATCTTCAATCAGCAAAACACAAACTAGTTGAGCAATAATAATAAGAACATAAAAGGTTAGAAAATTATTGATTCAAAATAAAAGTCTTAAGTAAGATAAGAATGATCAAACAAAGATCTATTATGAGATCTTGAATGATCAAGAACAATAAAAAGAATTATAATTAACTGCTTGATTTTGTACATATGTTATATTTAAATGTAGATCAATAGATTAAACCCTTAATTAATATGATCTAAGGAAAAAGATCCAAATCATCTTATATAAGAATGATCAAAAGAATAACTAAGAAGTATAAATGAGTTGAGGAATGACTTTATACGTATGATTTGATAGATACAATGAAGGATACAATGATCAATATTAATGAGAGGTTGGATTGTTAAAAGTAAAGGTAGGTGGACCTTAAGAATGTATTCATATAGAAGATACATGTATTTTACACATAATCTTATCCTAGTAACTCTAGATTGATTATAATTGTCTTATAATTACTTATGAAACAATAATGATGTTAAAATAAATACAAAGTAATTGATTAAGTAATTATGAAATTACTTAAGGATGGAATGAGAAGATTTGAACTCCATAAGTTGGACCCTCAAATCTTAGGGAAAGAAGTTATAGGCACGTCCTATTATAACCAGACACATAGTCTGTAAGTATCAATTATTATTTTCCATACAAGCATGGAGCTTTTGATTTTGTTTTAGACAGCCTTATGCTTGGGGATGCCAGTGCTAGGAGAGTTATGAGGATTTGACCACCCGCACTTCAAAAATGATTATGATGATACCTTGCCCAAAGAGAGGCAAAATGTTGTGTAGGCAATTATGGGAAGATCGCCACTGTGACAACCATGGTTTCCCTCATACGAACATGGATATTTATTTTCCACCATAGTATCAGTGGAGTATTGAGCAGTTATTCGAGCACACTGGTGCGGATCAAACTGCAACATGGTAGTCCTTGAGATATATTTTGCATTATGATGTAGTTGAGATAGGCATAATGAGATGCTTATATTATGGCATAATGAGATGTCTTATATTATGGCATGGTGAGATACCTAGTAAAAGTTATTGTCGATATTATATTAGAGGATGATTCCCAATACAGTATAATTAAATATTAATACATAGTGTTGGTATTGAAATTAGTTTGGACATGAGATATTATTGATGATATTGACTATATTCACGATTTTAATAGTTTTAGTTATATGTAGTATACACATATAATTCATATAAAGAGTGAAGGACAACATGGTTATCCATTGTATAAATTGAATTATATCATGGATATAAATAACTGATGATTATGAGATACATTGATTATATTTTTTAAATCTCTACCAAGTATAGCTTGCTGAGATATTGTAAATATTTGAATGTTTACAATATCTTAGATACAATTAAGAAAGATTGAAAGCTCAAGACTTCAAGATAATTACCATCGTACCACTGATTAAGATATTTACTTTAGGAAACTTTGTATTTGATCGTTTTGTAATTTTGATTGTAAGGTTTGGACAATGTATGTACTAATACAGGAGCTGTGTATGTGAACTACTTGATGGATCCTGATTTTAATAACTATATTTCTATTATCATTCAATGAAAATTTTATTTTATACAAAAATTTATGTATGATAAGTAGTTTTGAAGTAGCACTTGAGTTTTTGACAAATCAATTTCAAAGAAAATATGTTTTCGCTATTTATATTTTATATTTTTTCAAATTCAGGGCTTTACCTTTGCAAATATAAAAATGTGTTTTAAAAACTTGGGTCATTACACAAAAAAAATATCAACACATAGAATAGATCAATTTGATAGCTGGCCGGCAAAGAAATTAAAAACCTGATAACTCCTGACCCAACTAAAGCATAGCAGAAGACAAGTTACAAGTGAGAACACAAGCCCAGGCTAAGATACTCTCAACTCAAGTAGAATCAATAACACCCAATAAATAGAATCAAAGGATCATAGTATATAGTGCTGGGCACAACCACACCATTGTTTTTTCTTTTTTCATTTATTTTTGAAGCATTTAGTAAAATTTATTGAAGGGCAATAGAGGAGATTGCGTATGTACAAGAACTCTTTGAAACTGAAGGGTAACAAGTAGAGGACAACTTAGAATCAAGAAGGGGTCCGATGGACATTGCTGATAACTAGAGGACTTCAGTTACTTGAAAACACCAAACAGTTAAGTGGGAGATGGCAAGGGAGTCGAGGCATGGTATTCCCTATGATTAATTGTCTGGAATAAGGTAATCAAGTCAAAAGAGGCTGGCAAAGACAAGCAACGAGTAAAAAGCTCCCAAGATACTTGCTGCATGGTTGGTTGCAAGCCAGGTTCACTACATACACATGCCAATGCAATGGCCACAAAACAGACAATTTGATATGCGACTGAGGTGGTGGGGCTCGAGAGGCATTGATCTAACACATCCTTCAACAATATGTTTTGGT
The DNA here is from genome assembly GCA_035236585.1 of Warburgia ugandensis. Classification (NCBI taxonomy): domain Eukaryota; kingdom Viridiplantae; phylum Streptophyta; class Magnoliopsida; order Canellales; family Canellaceae; genus Warburgia; species Warburgia ugandensis. Next base: position 72,794,420 of record CP141134.1, read on the forward strand.
TGGTTGATTATAAGAAAGATGCAATTAATTCTCCAGGACGTGTTCCTATAATAACTTCAAGTGCCAGAACCCCAAAGCTATGCACATCGCATTTTTCAATAACCTGCATGGTAAAAGCAAGTTTTGCAAAACACAACCAAAATTGAGTTGCTGAATATGAAATGCCTATAAAAATACAAGGAGGTCCAATATCTTCAATGATCCAAACCCTCCATTTCTAATTCATTTAAAAATAACCCATGCACCAAAACTACAACCTATTTAGTAAACATAGTCCTCTTATTTCAAGCCTTCAAAATGACAATTCAAGTAACAACAAGGTTCATAGTAATATATCTTTAATCCATAACATACTCAGCTAGATGAATGGTTAGGATTATTGATATTGTAGGTTTCATTTGGAATTTATCCCACTCATATTTACCATTTTGCAAAGAGAAAACATTAGTATGCACCTTTAGTATGTATTCTATCATAGAAAGGCCATTCTGAACATGATAAATGGATTAGATATGAGGAAAATTTTTGTTGTCACCTTCTATCTCAAATGTTAGTGTAATTGAGTTGATTATTTAAATTGGGAATATAATTAACCAAATTGGAAGTTCATAATAAAAACGAAAAAATGCAATTGATGCAGGATTAATTTATACCTTATAGAATGATTTTTCCAAAAACAAAATGCCTTTTCTAGAAAGTTCTACACAACATAAGGCTAAGTTGATTTGTTGAATAAGAAATGTTTATAAAAATATAAGTAAGGTCCTACATATTCAATGATCCAAATCCTCCATTTCTAGTTCATTCAAGAATAAGCCATGCCCCACTCATCAAGGGCACAACATCCATTTCCTAAATGGTTGATGAGGAGAAAACTTATGAAACATAAGAGAAGATAGGAAAGCTATGCAAACATAGTCAAATTTACATACCTGGAGCAACATATCCGTAAGTGCCTGCAAGCATAGTCCAATTGGACGAATCAGGCTTCAATAGTCTGGTAGTGCCAAAATCAGAGATGCAAGCCTCAAACTCTAAATCCAAGAGAATGTTGTTAGTAGAAATGTCACGATGAATAATTGGTGGGGCCCAATCATAGTGCATGTATGATATAGCACATGCCACATCTTTAATAACCTTCAACTTCTTCAACCAATTGAAATCCTGGACTGCTTCATCATTTCCAATCTTAGTAAGGTCGGACTGGCTTGCCATGGCAAATAGCGGTGAAGGCCAAAACTTGAAACTAACATTAAAGATTTGATTGGAGTTTACGTGCTCAAGGTTCTTAAAGGGTATTCACTTATATAACTCCATTTCCCAACTACTTTTCCAAACAAAATCTATAATGCTGTTGAATCTTGAAGGTTTGGACTCTCTGCCTCTCTCTACTATAGAAGTCAGCAATGCCAAAGTGAAGGGAGTAGTCATTGAGAATTTTGTTAAAAGGGAAGTTCTGACAAGAGGTGATTAGAGAGAGTGGTCTTACTTCCTAGACCAGGTGCGGAGAACCATGCCAAAATTAGACGGCCAAATGGAGCTACCACGCTAGCCAGATGCATCCAAATGAGCCATCCGCATCTTGATGCATGGGCTTGAAAAAAGTACAAGAAGAATACGGAAAGAATAATATTAGTACATTTTTTACATTAGAGAAATGTTTAGGTGCTTAATTGTTCTTCCCAAATCTTAATGGATAACATATGTACTTGCCTTTACCGATGAAGGGAAAGTAATTGGCTTTGCAGTTGCTGATTCTTCCTTCATGTTAATTTGTTGTACATCAAGTATCCAACATTTATTCGTTATCACATGAGACAGATGGTTGGAGATTAGTGTCACGGACTGCGACCAAGGCCCACAGGCTTTAAGAGAGGCCCTTTTTGGTTCATAGACTTGGTCCAAGGGACTTAGGTCCATTATTGAAGATCTATAGAGAAAAATCTGTTTCTGAAAGGCCAGAATTCTAAAAGTGAACATAAAATACCTAAGATCTAGAATATGGTGGACTTTAGATATTTTCTAGGAATGTTCGAGAGAATAATCTGGACTATACACATGTTACAATCTCCACCATTCATTGAGGAGATGGAAAGGGATAAATAGATGAGCTTTCTCATTTGTAAGATATACCCAACAATCTTATAATTTATCTAAGAGTTGTAAGTAGCTTTAGAATAATAAAGCTAGAGTTCTCTTGAAGTCCCCTTTAATTGTTCTTCTCCTTAGAAATTCTAGTCAGGCTTAGATGATGCAGTGTGAGAAGCCAAGCTAAGTGCCGCATGGGAGTCTAAAAAGCTAAGCACGTGACAGTTGGTATCACAACAGGTTTGGAGCTCCGGTTTGCAAAGATGGAGGCAGCTGTGACTATCATCTCTACTCAGCTAGAGGAAGAACACCCAAGTTCAAGGTCCCTTGAAGTTGTGATGAAAGAGCTTAAGGGCGAGGGAGAAAATGGACTAAGCTCCACGAGGAAGGTAAGCCTTCGTGAAACCCTTGAGATTAATATTTCAAAATCAAGGAGCTATGTTCGTGAAACCCCTGAGATTAATATTTCAAAATGAAGCCAAATTCTAAAAGTGACCATAAAAATATCTAAGATACAGATATGGTAGACTTAAGATATTTTATAAAAATGTTAAAGAGAATAATCTATACTATACACATGTAACAATCTCAACCATTTATTAAGGAGGTAGAAAGAGAGTGAGCATCTATAAATAGAGGAGCTCCCTCATTTATAAGATATCCCCAACAATCTCAGAATTCATCCTAGGGTTGTAATCATCTTCAAAATGATAAAGTTAGAGTTCTCTCCAAGTCTCCTTCAGTAGAGATTCTAGTCAGGCTTACTTAGTTGATGTAGAGAGAGAAACCAAGCTGAGTGCAGCATGGGAGCTTGAGAAGCTAAGCTCGTGACACTAGGTACAAGCAATGATCTACAATCATTGTCCAATACATATAGAGAAATGCTATTGAGACCTTTTTCTACCTTCAAGGTTGACTCTTAAACCTGTCTAGGTAAGCCCCCCCTTGGGATGATCCAACCTAATTATCTTATTCACTTGTTTGTCCTCTCTCAAATTGGTTAGACACCAAAATTCATGACTGTTGAATGATTTTAGCCATGCATTTTGAATTTTTAAATTACGATTTTTCATCTAAAAAATTAGACATGACGTTTTGTAGATAACCTACTAGAAGAGGCCAAACAAGATGATTGGGTTGGATTATCAAAAGATGGGCTTAATTAGGAAGGTTGGAGAATCAGCCCCCAAACTCTCTCTCTCTCTCTCTCTCTCTCTCTCTCTCTCTCTCTCTCTCTCTCTCTCTCTCTCTCATCAAAAGAAGTCAGCAATGCCAATGAGAACAGTCCTTTGAAACTTCATTAGAAGGAAAGATTCATACAGGAGTGATTGATTAAAGAGAGGCTGTCTAACTTCCAGATCAGGTGCAAAGCACCAGGCCAGAACTGGATGACCAAATGAAAGAATGAAAGAAGTACAACACAAACATGGGCGAATACATTTGTGGGGTGGATTCGAAAAATGGTTCTTAGGTGATCACAATATTCCTTTGGCCAGAAAAAATAGCACCGTCAATCTATGCAATTGGTTTTACCTAAGAAGGAAAAAAAATACATGCATTGCATTCACATGCAAAGCAATTAGTTAAAGGGTCGAATATCGCTCTAGCCTGTGCCACATTACCAATCAGCTAACTCTGGATGTGCTTTATGTGCAACATAGCAAAGTAAAAATTCTTGAGATGATTTGACGTTAAGAATAGACTTAAGTATATTTGATTATAGATGATGGTTAACGGTGAGATGGTATATTATGCTGTTTTTGCTGCCTCTAGAACTTTTTCTCATCGCTGAATGAAATTCCCTTAACGCAATCAGTCGGTTTCAATTAATGGACAATTTGGCGGTAATTGAATCTTTTAGTTGCAATTTTCATTTTCTTACATATGAGGCTTTGATAAAATGGCGTACAAACAAAAGAATCGGAACCCAAATACAAAAAAACTCACCTGGCCAACTTCTTAATGGTGAATGAAAGATTGAGATCATCTGTTCAGTGTACGGCCACCGTATCCCGGATTTCATCTTTGATTGCTTCACGGAAAATGCTCTTAGTGAGATTAATTTTTGACCTTGTATATGGATACGATCAGAAGAAAAGATTAAGTGCTTGTATTTCTTTTACATTTGAGAGAAGGCAAATCATGGCCCATGCTCAGGTTATGATAATGGAGTGCATAAAACATCCTGGTTGTCGTCACTAACAATGTTGTAAATACATGATCTTGGCCTCTCGTTCAACACCAACTAAAGCCCCTCCCAAATTGCATTTGTATTCTCTTATTTGGCATGCTTCGAGAACTTGTAATGGTTAATTTTGTATGAAAATGCCTAACAAAGTGTGCGGGAGAATACAATTTAAACTCATTAACTTTTCATGCTTTTCGGTATAAGTCCATCCTTCTTTTAGAATTCATTATCCAGTTGTTAATATTGAACTTTTAATGTCATCGCCCTCAATTTGTTACACCCACATTTGTTGTACCCACATGGTCTTGTAGATTTATAAATTAGGGAATGTTGTTAAGAGAGAACATGAGAGATGGGAGGAAACCAAGATCAATGCGTAAGGGTGTACTTGACCCATTTTCGTTTTGTGTAATTTAATTTATCACAAACTGCATTCATGCAAGAATTACAGATGAAGCATAAACTAAATCTTACAAAAGTAGGCACTCGGCCTCCCGCAATCGGAGGAGAAAACAATTGGCAGATGACAACAATGAAACTAAAACTCACCACCTTTGGGATTATTTTTGCAATCACATGTAGGAAACAGTAAATGCTCTTGAAATCGATATAAGTAAGACGGATTTGCAGGATTTCATCTCTCTCTTTAAGTGTTTAAAGGTCTAAGCTAGTTTGTTCCTTAACATTTTAGATTTTTCTCTTTCTTATTTGCTAAGAGTCTCGATAAATGCACACGCTCAAGAGAAGAAGAAGGTTCATAGGGCCATTTTACATGGACTCCAATCAGTTTAAACAGAAAAGATCTCCAATCAGATTTCTGAATCACACACTAGTCACTCATTGGCAACAGCAGTCGAATAGGATTAGGGTTGTGATTCATGTGTTAATTTATTTTCCCTCATTTTTATTTTATTATTATGATCTAACAAGATCTATTCTAAAATTATTAGAATTATTTTACATCTTAGTTTTCTAGGGATGTGCATGGTCCACGTGGATGTAATGGGTTCATCGACTAATATAGGGAAGCTGTGCCATAGTTTAGGATCTGAGTAGGCCTAGTTTAGGATTTGTAAGAGGCTACTTAGCACAAGAATAACAAACATGGATTAAGTTATTCTTGGATTCCGATTAAGAGTAGGCCAATGGTGTATGGGAAAGTAGAGGCTGCTAGTGTTGTTGACATGTTGTTGTAGTTTTTATTTATTAGGCAAGCCGGTTTTCATGAATACACATTCGACTTGAACCAGTGGCCTAGAACAAGAAAGCTTCTTCTTACACACCCTCAATAGAAGGCTAGGACGGTAACAGATTTTTATAGGTCTAAGTCATGCATCAATCAAAGAAGAGCAAGGTGAGTTTAGGGAAGCCAATAAAATCGAACAAGATCAATATGTGAGGATAATTTTATCATTGTTTTGTTGACCCCATATGCGAAACAGCCCCCTTAGACCTTAAATCTCATAGTGGGCCAGTGACTCGGGTCATATCATGGGCCAAGACCATCAGGTTCACCTCAAAATTAATAGGAAACTAGATCTCCGGTCCCAATCACAAATAGATGTACCCCGTGGGCCTCAATTTTTGATCATTGTGATGACAATCCAGCGACTCCAACTCTTCTCATATTAGAAGGCTTCATTTGGAAAAGATAAAGTGTTTGATGTAACGTTTTAAGAAGCATCCAAAGATGATATTTCATTGCATCGTCAATCTTCCCATCCAATTCCTATTAAAACATCCTAACTAGCTACACTATCTTTGGTTTGTCCTTTTGGCATGATCTTTAGGCCACCGAGTATACAAAGAGAGGCAAGTTAGATCAACGGCATGGATTAGGATTATGTGTACTACGCTACAATAATATATTTGCCTTGCCAATATGTTCATCCAAGTTCATAGTACCAAACGGCTTATTGTGTCTTGAAGCAGCAAATTTTTTAGCAAAGATATATTACTCTAAACAGCATCTTTTTATTTGGGGAAATTATACAGACAAACTACGAACTTCCAATCTTTTGCACAAACGCCTTTCATTTTATTTTCCAAACAGTGACTCTACCATACCTTCCTATGGAAAAAAAAAAGCAAAGAAAAGTGAAAAAAGCAGAGAGGAGACTTCATCCTGCTTCTCAAGGGTCATTGTTGTTGTTCGTTTAGTGATAAATAACGATATCCGAGCACTTCAGAGACTTTGAACCCATTACCTTGAGTAGCATATGAACTCCAAGATTGTACTGTGTTGTCCAACAATGACCTGAACTAGTTTGCAAGACCGAAGCTTTCGGATGAGCAATTACAAGTTCCCCATGAATTATTCGCTTCCTATTACAAGGGATTTTTTGAGTCGTAGAGCTTTGAGCATTAAGTGCTTGAATGTTTTTTTTCCATTGAATTGGTGGGCTTCAAAACTGTGACAAGGCTTAATTATTTCTTCCATGCAAAATATAACAGAGATGCATGCAATGAATGGCACCTTGTTGCCAAACTTTGCGACAGCAATGGGCTTTCTTCCTTGCTGTCAAGCAACAATATGCAAAACGAGAAGATGACCGCTCGCTCTAGAAAGGAGAGGAGGGTTAGAAGTCATATATCCTATCCAAAAAAAACAAAAAGAAAAGAAAAGAAAAAACCAAAAATAAATGACTAAAGTATCAACTAGTGGGCCAAAGAATAAAATAAGGGGTGTCTCTGCAAACAATGAAAGTTCATAGGTTGTCTCTATAATTTCCCCTTTTTATTGCAATCAACCATGAGATACATTAATCATTACACACTCCAAAATCCTTCTACAAGAGAAGGCTACTACTCGGTCATGTTTGATACAAAATCTAGGAGATCGCAAGCAAATTGCATAATACATGTGACTTTAGGACATGGAGAGATAAGCAAAGAAATCTCAAAGCCGAGAATAGGTTGATTTGATAGCTAGCCACTAAAGAAATAAATAGCCTGATGACCCTGACCCAAATAAAGCATAGTAGAATACAAGTTACAAGTTAGGACAAACCCAAGCTAAGATGCTCTCAACTCAACCGAAGCATGCAAGAGGAATCAATAAACAGAACCAAAGTATCATAGCATCTAGTGTTGGGCATTGGTTGGGTTTTTTTTTTTTTTTTTTTGAGCATACACTAAAATTTTATTCAAAGCAATCAAGAAGATTACAAATATACAACAACTCCTCAAAACTGAAGGGAACAAGCAAAGGAAAACTCAGAATTAGGAAGAGGTCCAATGGACGTTACTGATCGCTAGAGAACTCCAATTACTTGAAAACACCAAACAGTTAAGAGGGGGACAACAAGGTAGTCGATGTCAGGTATTTCTTTTGATTAATTATCTGAAATAAGCTAATCATGTCAAAAGGGACTAGCAAAGACAAGCAAAGAGCAAAGAGCTCCCAAGATACTTGCTGCATGGTTGGTCATGAGCCGGGGTCACTACATATACATGCCAATGCAACGGCTACAGAATGGACGACTTGATTCGTGACTGAGATGGTGGGGCATGAGAGGTGTCGATCTAGCACATCCTTCAACAGTATGGTTGGGTTGGTTGATGATAAGAAAGAGGAAATGAGTTCTCCAGGATGAGTTCCCATAATCACTTCAAGTGCTAGAACCCCAAAGCTATACACATTGCATTTTTTGGTAAATTGCATGGTGATAGCAAGCTCTGCAAAGACAAGCCAAATTGAGTTGGTGATTATGAAATACATCAAAAGTTATAAGTAGGATGCAATATCATTAATGATTCAAAGGGAAGGAAAGTCATGTATGCATATATACCTGGAGCAACATATCCATAAGTGCCCGCAAGCATAGTCCAGTTGGATGAATCAGGCTTCAGTAGTCTGGCAATGCCAAAATCAAATATACGTGCCTCAAACTCTTGATCCAACAGAATGTTGTTACTAGAGATGTCACGATGAACAATCGGTGGGGCCCGATCATGATGCATGTACGATAGAGCACATGCCACATCTTTAATAACCTTCACCCTCTTAAACCAATCAAAGTCATGGATTGCTTCATCATTTTGCAAAAGATTAGCTAAGCTCCCCCCTTCCATATACTCATAAATCAGAAACTTACTTTGTGGATGAGAATAGAATCCATAGAACTTGACAATGTTGTGGTGGTGAACTTCTGTTAATGCTTGGATCTCATTTCTGAAGCTTGTCTCATCTAAAAATTCGCCATCTTCCTATAGGTAAAGCTTCTTAATGGCGACTACTTTCCCACTTGATAAATTTGGTCGATACACTTTACCATATCCCCCCACACCGATGCAATGCCTATAAGCAAAATAGTCTGTCACTTGGATGATCTCTTTATAACTGATCTTCCCTTCATAATTCCAAATTGAAAATAAGCCTCTATTATCACTCCCATCTAACTTCACATTTCTCACTACCCTTTGATGCCAGATACAAATAATACAAGCAAATGCAAATGTGAGAACTGCTACGCTACCAATTGGAACAATGGCTATCAGTCCGATCTTCTTTTCTTGTGATCTTCATTAATGGGAACTTGATTACAATGAGGTAAACCTTCTGCATCACCATATAACCCTTTGTTATTCATAAAGGCACCCCGTCAGAAGACATTGCTATTTGGAAAACTACCCTCCAATTCATTGTAGGAAAGATCGATAGTTGATAAACTTTGCAGTCCTTCAAAGGAAGATGGAATTGAACCCGAAAGATTGTTGTGGGAGAGACTTAGGTTTTCTAAGTTTTTCAATTTCCCAAGTTGTGGTGAAATTTCACCAGAAAGTAAGTTATTACTAAGATCCAGTATCTCCTATAGTCCCACAAGATTACCAATTTCAAATGAGATACTTCCATTTAAGTAATTTTTGCTTAATTTTAAGTAATGAAGTTTAAAACAATTTCCTAACTGTCTAGGAATTGGCCCACTAAGATTATTTGATGATAAATTAAGGATCTCCAAACTGGACAAATTTTTGATTTTTGAAGAAATCCAACCAAAAATGTGGTTATCATTTAAGGTGATGTTAAATAAGAAAGTCGATTTTAACAACTCCTTTGGAATTTCTCCTTGCAAATTGTTTAAGGACAACCCAAGCATCTGTAATTGGGTTAACTGTCTGAACTCAACTGGTATCTGACCACTAATCATGTTCCCAATAATCTGGAACTTCGTCAATTTCTGACATTTACCCCATCGTGGAGAGAGTTCTCCATATAATTTATTGTAACTCAAATCAACATATGTTAGATTTGGGTAAACACCAAAATCCTAGGATATATTACCTATCAAATTGTTTCTTTCAAGCCGAATCCTCACCAAGGTAGAATAGTTTCTCAAGTTGGTCGGAATCAAACCTGCAAAATAATTGTTGTCTACAATGATGTGTGTTAGGGATCTTCCTTCACAAATCTGTGATGACAAATTACCGGATAGAGTGTTATTACTGAACTCTAAAAATTGCAAATTTCTGAGGCTTGGCATTTCTTGGGGTAGGGGACCAGAAAGTTGATTATCGAACATGAATAGTTTGGTTAACTATGTCAAATTAGCCAAAGATGGAGGAATCGAATCGCTGAGACTGTTATTTGATAGATCCAAATCAGTCATATTTAGTAAATTTCCAAGTTCTTCAGGGATTGGACCCAATATTTGATTATCTTTGAGACGCAATTCAGATATATTTACTAAATTTCCAATCTGAGGAAGTACTGAGCCAGAAAGCTGATTTTCAAATAGGTATAGTACATGAAGGTTAACCAAGTTCCCGATACTTGAAGGAATTGGACCAGTGAGACGGTTAGTTGACAGATCCAATTCAGTCATATTTACTAAATTTCCCAATTCTTCAGGGATTGGTCCCGAGATCTGATTGTCATAGAGATACAAGAGTGTAAGATTTGACAACTTTTCAATTTCACTGGGAATGGGTCCCTCAAACTGGTTCTTACATAGTTCCAAATTGATAAGCTTGGTCAAGTTACCGATCGAGGGTGGAATGTGACCACTGAGTTGGTTTTCGAACATATACAATAAGGTCAGCTTGTTCAAGTTGCCAATAGACCATGGGATTTCATTGCTGAGTTTGTTGTCAGACAAACTTAGCAAATCTAGATTTGTAAGATTGCTAGTTTCATAAGGTATGGATCCACTAATCCGGTTCTCACGAAAAGCCAAACTTTCAATCTTTTTGAGAAGCCCAATTTCGGATGGAATGCTTCCAGTTAGTTGATTGAAGTAGAACCATAGATTGACAAGTTTGGACCAACTCCGAAAGAAATCTGGGGCTATTATTCCAGTGATCGAGTTATAAGAAACATCAATCCACGCAAGTTGACTCAAATTTGCCAGTGAAAGTGGTAAATTGCTTGAGAGTTTATTCACTGACAGATCAAGATAAATGAGTTTTGAGAGACTACCGATTTCATCTGGAATGGGACCGCTGAGAGAGTTCCCGGTGAGGTTGAGACTGATCAGATTCGGAAACGACGAGAAGTTGAAATGGTTGAGGTTTCCTTCCAGACCCAAATTTGGTAGACGTATTTCGGTCACGCCTCTGCTGGCTTTGCAGGTGATTCCGGTCCAGTTGCATGGGGAGTTGGTGACGCTTGAAAGTGACCACGAACGAAGAGGATGTGGCTTGAGGAGGCTGGATTTCCATTGGAGAAGCGCTCGTGCTTGCTGCGTTGGGTTGGATAATGGTATTGTCGATGCAGGGAATCATAGCGGGAAAAGGCAGAAATGCATGAAGCGGAGAGATAACATGTTGGTTGGCTGGAGTACTTTATGGATTTTCTTGGGCTTAGAAGCTGAATTTATAATGCTCCAACACAGTAATAATCTATCCTTTTTGGACGATTCTGACCATTATCTTTAGAGGAATGCCAAGTTCACATATCGATTGACTTAGAAGTCAAAAAGAAAAAACGGGTAGAAAGGCAGGATGACTTAGAAATCTAGCTATTTAACGCGTGGAAAGGGAGAATAAGGGCCTACCATAGAGGAATCCAAATTCACTAATCGATTAAAGAAAAAAGGTGTGGAAAGGTGGGATGACTTAGAAGTCTAGCTGTTTAACGTTTTGCCAATCTTTTGTGATGATGAATCATGATCTTAGAAAAAACGGGTAGAAAGGTAGGATGACTTTAACGTGGGGAAAGGAGGATAAGGGCCTAGCATGGCGGTAGTCTTGTTGCGAATAGAATCTTTGTCATGAATCATGATCTACGGAGTGAAGGTAACGGAAACAGCGCCCACGTAAGTTGTGTACGTACTTCTTATCATCAACCTCAATCTACACCTTATATTATTTTTGGAGACATAATCGACAGTTAAGAAGGGAGTGCATACTATTTATTTGATCCTTGTAATCTGTCCTTCCTTGTACCCATGTATGCAGAAACTTCGTCTAAAGGGCTGCCCTTCTATACGTAATCAACTGCTAGGCTGTTGCTGTGCGTTACGGCCCACCTTTTTTTTATAAAAGTGGGGTCACGTAGATGCTCGGCAGGGGAAACATTTATCAGTACAAAATGGAGGAGATTTTGCCACTTGTAACCGCAAAATGGTTACTTCACAGCAAGAAGACGTTTACTTAATGATGGGTAGCTGTTCGCTGATCTAAATGTCATTACAGTGGTTGATAATTGATTTAGGGGTCACGAGAGATCTCCATTTGTAAGAGACATGCTATTAAGACTGAATTTAGTTTTCTAAACCAACTAGGTGACCCCAATTAGGTTTCACCTTTCAATGATCCCACTAACCGAGCGTCTTGTTTGGCGTTCTCAGTTTAAGTAAAACTCTGCCCATTGGATACTTCTAGTTATTAAAAATTATTTAAAACTGAAACGGTATAACTAAGATCATATCCAGCTTATTTAAGGGAGACCGAATAAGATGATTGGGTCTGATCAAACAAAGATGGAGGCCTAGATAGGAAAGTCCCGGAGATCAGTCCACAATACAGCTGGATACCATTTCTCACTTGTAATATAGGGGTCACTTAATTTTGGGTAGTTGTTCTGTAGTTAAAAGAGTCATGGATAAGATGACTATTTATTTAAGGGGTATCACAGTCAAAGTCCATTCATAATATCAGTCTCTTGAGATAATATTTTGTAATATCATTTTCAGAAATCCATTTAAGGTCTTAATTGCACATGCAACTCTTAATTTGCCATTTCTTTCTAGAGGTGGGTGATAACAAGCTATTTAAAGTAGTTGCCCAATTGTCCAGGAACTGGCCCACTAAGATTATTTGATGATAGATCAAGAATCTCCAAACTGGACAGAGTTTCAATCTCCTAAAGCAGCAAACCAGAAATGTGGTTATCTTTTAAGCTGATATTAAACATGGAGGCTGACCTTAATAACTCTTCTGAAATTTCTCCTTGAAAATTGTTTGAATACAACCCAAGTACCTTTAATTGTGTCAAATGTCTGAACTCAACTGGTATCTAACCAGTAATCATGTTCTCAATAATTTAGGACTTTGTCAATTTTTGAGATTTATCCCATCGTGGAAAGAGTTTGCCATAGAATTTATTGTAGCTTACATCAACATATGTTAGAATTGGGTAAACTCCAAAATCCTCAGATACATTTCTTGTTAGATAGTTTCTTTCAAGCTGAATCCTCGTTAGGGTTGAACAGTTTCTCAAGTTTGTGGGAATCAAACCTGTAAAATGATTGTTATGCATAGAAACGTGAGTTAGTGATCCTCCTTTGCAAATCCGGAATGGCAAATTTTTGGATAGATTGTTATCATCCTCCTCTAGAAATTGCAAATTTCCAAGGCTTGATATTTCTTGCAGAAGGGGACCAGATAATTGATTTTGGAACACACTTAAATTGGTTAACAATGTCAAATAAGCCAAGGGAGGAGGAATAGAACAGCTGAGATTGTTGGTTTGCAATTGTGAACCAATAAGATTGGTTAGATTCCCAATTTGAGGAGATATTGAGCCCGAAAGCTGATTATTGGAGAGAAGCAATAGTATAAAATTTAACACCTTCCTAATATTGTGAGGAATGGGCCCCTCAAGCTTATTCACTTACAGAGACCATTATTTTTTGAACGATTCTGACCATTATCTGCAAGGAATGACAAATTCACATGTAAAGGAAGTCAAGCTACATTTAACTTGTGGAGAGGATGGATAAGGGCCTACCACAGCGGTGGACTTGTTGCAAATCTTTGTAATGATCCACGGAGTGAAGGTGAAGGAAACACAGCCTAGATTAGGCTCCGGCACATACTTTGAATGATCTTAACCGTTCATTTTAAAGATATTGCCGTCGTTGACCAGGCATATGACAAAAATCTTGTATTTGATTTGGACGATGGATCCTGACTATTATCTCCTAGTGAAATATGACAAATTACAACGCCTTGGCTTTTGCATATAGTGCTTCCAATTGGAAGTCAAGCTATTTAGCGTGCGAAATGTGGGATAAGGACCTTGGCTAATCCACACCATTCATTTTGAGGATTGGGCATGCAACAAAAATCTACTCTTTTTGACGACTTTAGCCTTTATTTTTCGATCATTCCTAAACTAAAGGGCCTTCACTTTTGGACGGCTTGGATTTTCATGTGAGCGGGCTATTGAGGCACAGATGTTCAGATAAGAAGCGGGTCCCACGATGGTAACGGTTTGTAGCGTCTTGGGACATAGGACCCAGCCGACGTCTATGGATGGGAGAGGTACTTGCGAGACGGTTCATCTGCTTGAATATTCAGACATGGGACCACTGGACGGAGCCAGAATGTTCTCTCTCTAGTCTTGAGGGCCAAGCACAAAAATATTCTTCCCCTGGATGATCGTGACCGCTACTATTCTAGACTAGAGAGAAAAATGGCAGCTGAATCTCAACCAACTGCTACGAAGAATTGAAAAGCCAAGAAATATTTTCCCTCATCGATGATCCCTAACCATAATCATCTAGAGTAAGGATTGGACGGTTAAGAAAGTTTGCAAAACAATGGTAGGTAGTTATATTTTTACCAATTCGATGGTTCAGATCTTCAAATGGAGACGACTTTTGGCCGATTGACCATCTAGATTACGCCCCGGAAGAATCTGGACTTGGGATCACCGATCATCCACCCACATGCTTTGGAGGACTCATGCTATTTATTATTTATTCAGAAAAAATAATAGCAGGCAATTAAAGAGAATTCCCTGTCTTTCGGACGATCCAAACCGCCTCTCTTTTAAAGCATGTGACGGTTAGCCAAGCACCAAAATTGGAACCCATCCCTGCAGTGTATTAAACGGACGGTTAGGAAATCAAAATGCAGGGATGTTTACTGAACAATAAAGCCGAAACAAATCCCAGACTTAGAAGTGCATTTCTGCGACTCGTCTAGTCGTACATAGATAGCTGTTTGAGATCAATGGTTGGGATCACTTAAATAGTAGGTCCCGGGTATGCAACAAAAATCTTCTGTGTGTAAAAGTCAAGGAAACTCAGCCTAGATTATGTGTGGAGGTCTACAACCATTCACTTTTACACGAAGGGAACCACCCTTGGATGATCCTGTCTGTTCAGCTGGTTCGTCGCAAAATCACAACGATTGGACGATTCTGGCTCCTAAAACATCTGGGGCTTTAATTCACATGATGTCATGTTGATGCAAAAATGCTAGAAAAAAGGAAGCAGCGAAATAACATGTTGGTTGGTTGATGGTCTTGAGTGGGTGATTTTTTTTCTATGTTTAGTTTAGAAGGTGATTCTTAGTAATGGTAGAGTTGCTGCAGTGTGACTTGGCGATCATGGGCCCGAAAATCGCATCTTACTGCGGGGGTGTCATTATCATTTTCAACACATTCTCGCACATCTATCTCAGCAACCTATAAATCTTCACATTGAATCCACGAAAGCATAACAAAATCCACATATTTTCATAGTCACTTCATTCAAAAGACCAAGCATAGAAGAAGGAGCAAGATAAAAACATATTTCTTTTACATAACTAGTTTCTATTTTAATGGAGCACGGAGACACGTGGGAAAAGGACTTTAGGAACTGAGTTTAAGCTTTCAAGTTTGCAGTGCTTGACGGCAAGTCAAGTCGAGCAAATGAAGCCAATTCAACTGCCATCGCGTGACGAATTCCTAACATTCACTACAATTCCAAAGAAGCAAGAAGATAGCGGCAGTCGTGCTTTGGACATATTTGCAGGAAGACAATGGAGTTGCTAATCAAACTAGTGGACTGCTTTTGCTGCCTGTTTCGTTGGCATGGTTAAAAACTAAATTCCAGAAAATAGGAATTATTGAACTTGTGGTGGCTATAAAATAAGGGATGGCAAAGGGTCAGATAAATCACAAAGACTCGACAGAGAATACCCACATTGTCTTGTAGATTTATAAATTAGGGAATGTTGTTAAGAGAGAAGATGAGACATGGGAGGAAACCAAGATCAATGCGCAAGGGTGTACTTGACCCATATTCGTTTTGTGTAATTTAATTTATCACAAACTGCATTCATGCAAGAATTACAGATGAAATATAAACTAAATTTTACAAAAGTAGGCACTCGACCTCACTCAATCGAAGGAGAAAACAATCGGCAGATGACACCAATGAAACTAAAACTCACCACCTTTGGGATTATTTTTGCAATCACACGTAGGAAACAGTAAATGCTCTTGAAATTGATATAAGTAAAATGGATTTGAGGATTACCATAAAGGAAAAGTTCAGTAATGTATGCAAAAGGTTATTCCATTATGTTTGTCGTTGGGACTGACACATGCTATATGGCCCCCCAATGAATGGTCAACTAAAACATTAGTTGTTGACCAACATGTTTAGATACTCAAGGCCCCTAAAATCTTCTCCAAGGTATGATATTCTTAAACCTCCAATAAATAACAACTTTGGAAGCAATTCTTCTATGAACTTCTTGAGCAGTACATTCTCCAAAACCGATAACAGCGGTGAGGATAATCTGATGATGATGTGTCCCAAAGCATGACCTATCCAAGACATGGCCCTTAATGAGCCACATTTGTCAACAAGAGACACATTTTTCTGGTGCCATTTCAGAATAATATCCCTTCCACAAGACAACGGGTAGTCCCACAAACATCAATGGCTCATAAGTTTGCTGATGGGGCCATTAAGAAGGCAATTTATACAATTCTAGTCATGTATTAGCTTAGCGACTCTCCTGTTGCATTGTCCTGGCACATATGGGCCCCGAATGTTTCAATTAGGTATGTCGGGGAGAGAGAGAGAGAATTGATCATACTTACTGGTCTTACATCTACCTCGCTAGATCAAATTGATGGGAGTATAAACAAAAGCAATACTGCAAGATAGAGATTTGGATACATTTTGGACAAAAATCACCTTAGTCTCTCACAAAAAATTTCGGTAGAGGAATTTTACCTTTTCATTCTATCTCTGTTTTGTATTTTTTATAAGGTGTTTCGTAAACATTGGTTATCTAGCGGCCAATAACATCCAACGGACTTCTTCCCTAGCTTTGGTACTCTAACGTCTTCGGATCACATTGACAATTCTTTTTATGGTAGTAATTGCTCTGCGATTTTGTCAATTACATTTTAACGAAATTCACTATTTATTTCCTTCAAAAGAGTATAATACATACTAACGATTGAGAGAGTTTTATTAGAAACTAGAAGTAATATAACAAATTAAGTACCACACTGCATGAAAGAAGGTTTCATAGAAATTGGAAATACACGCCTAAGGAGATGCCTCTTAAGAGGGGCACCCATAAACCAAACTTCATGTAATACAAAATGAAAATGAATTGATGGCTTAAAGAGCGTTTAGTAGGATTTTAGGCAATATTTCTAATGGATCTAATCCATTTAACTTGTTCACACTTTTTTACACATAAAAAAATCACTTGGATATACAAAATCATTGTTTCCAAAGTAATTTATTTAATCTAAGTCATATTTTGTAAATCACTCTTTGATCATATTGATGATCAATCATCATCTAGAGGCCTAAGTTTCTTAGGTGAATCAAACTGTTCTTCTTCTGGTTTTTTCTTTTTAGTTGTGTTAGAATACATATGACTCTTTTACAGGTCTTAAGCTTGCTGATAAACTTAACTTAAGAGATTAATGTACAAGGAAGCTTAAAAGTGATAATCAATTCAATAATTAGCCAGGAAGGCAATTTTTGTCTTACTTCCTATTAGATTAAGCTTTTAGGTCTAATTGTAATCCAACATGGTGTTAGAGCCTTACCAACCAAAAGGTAATGAGTTTAAATCTTACATCCCCTTCTTTATTAAATTCACTTGCAAGAGTCCAAACAAGGTTTTTTGTGAGAGAGTGTTGGACATATCACTATAGTTAGGCTATTTTCTAACAACTTAACTTTTAAATTGAATGTTAATCCCACGGAATATTCAGATTGGAGGAACCAAAAAAAATGGCTCACATCAAGAAGGGAACCCAGTAACAACTATTGAATTTTTTGGCGAATGTTTCATTTAATTAGAAATCTAGACTATCTCATTTTATTATTTTTTTAAAGACCTAAAACTTGTGATTAGATTCATCTAAATGCATTAACTTCTCATAGATTACCTACTTTTTATACTCCAATGGTTTAAAAAAAATCACAGTGCATGTAAAAAAAAAGCTTCAAGGCACATGCGTATCTATGGTTTGATAGTTGGCCTACTTTCATCTGTTTGTCATGATCTAGGCCGCTGATCAGACGAGCTACTAACCAAAGGCACACAAGCTTGACTTCTTAGCAGTTCACTTTCTTAAGGCAAAGCTGATTACGACAGCCTCACATGGCTTTGCCGGCTGGTTTGAAAATGGAGAGGACAGTTTCGAAAAGAAAAAAAATAAAAGCAATTATTGTCCACCTAAGATGGGACCCAACAAATGAATGGTTTCATGTTCATCGGACGCTTTTAACCTATTTTTTGGTGAGAAAAAAGTAGTGACCATTCATTTTTATTAATTATTTTAGTGGTGTAAAACAAGTTGCTAATATCATTCAAATGCATTGGTTTTCAATAGATTATCTATTTTTGGCATTGAAAACATTATGAATAGCTTAGATCTACAAAAAGAAATTAGCGTGTATCAAAAAAGAAAGATGTGAATTTCTTCTCATGCTCAAGAGCTAGGGAAAAGACCCTCTTAACACAACCATCCAAACCACCCTCTTCAACACATATACACTCCTCTCCCTTGTTTGATTTGCAGGATTTCATCTCTCTCTCTCTAAGTGCTTAAAGGTCTAAGCTAGTTTGTTCCTTAACATTTTAGATTTTTCTCTTTCTTATTTGCTAAGAGTCTCGATAAATGTACACGCTCAAGAGAAGAAGAAGGTTCACAGGGCCATTTTACATGGACTCCAATCAATTTAAACGGAAAAGATCTCCAATCAAATTTCTGAATCACACACTAGTCACTCATTGGCGAAAGCAGTTGAATATGATTAGGGTTGTGATTCGTGTGTTAATTTATTAAATAATCATTTTTACTTTATTATTATGATTTAACAAGAAAAATTCTAAACATTATTAGAATTATTTTACATCTTAGTTTTCTAGGGATGTGCATACTCCACATGGATGTAATGGGTTTGTTGACTAGTATAGGGAAGCTGTGCCATAGTTTAGGATCTGATTAGGCCTAGTTTAGGATTTGTAAGAGGCTACTTAGCACAAGAATAACAAACATGGATTAAGTTATTCCTGGTTTCCTATTAAGAGTAGGCCTATGGTGTATGGGAAAGTAGAGGCCGCTAGTGTTGTTGACATGTTGTTGTAGTTTTTATTTATTAGGCAAGCCGGTTTTCATGAATAATCTTAGATCCACATTCGACTTGAGACCTAGAAGAAGAAAGCTTCTTCTTACACACCTGCAATAGAAGGCCAAGACGGTAACAGATTTTTATAGGTCTAAGTCATGCATCAATCAAAGAAGAGGAGGGTGGCTTTAGGGCAGCCAATAAAATCGAACAAGATTAATACGTGAGGAAATTTTATCATTGTTTTGTTGACCCCATATGCAAAACAGCCCCCTTAGACTTTAAATCTCATGGTGGGCTAGTGACTCGGGTCATATCATGGGCCAGGAACATCAGGTCCACCTCATAATTAATAGGCAACTAGATCATCAGTCCCAATCACAGATAGATGTACCACGTGGGCCTCAATTTTTTATCATTGTGATGACAATCCGGCGACTCCAATTCTTCTCATATTAGTAGGCTTCATTTGGAAAAGATAAGGTGTTTGATGTAACGTTTTAACAAGCATCCAAAGATGATATTTCATTGCATCGTCAATCTTCCCATCCAATTCTTATTAAAACGTCCTAACCAGCTACACTATCTTTGGTTTGTCCTTTTGGCATGATCTTTAGGCCACCAAGTATGCAAAGAGAGGCAAGTTAGATCAACGGCATGGATCATGATTATGTGCACTATGCTACAATAATATATTTGGCTTGCCAATATATTTTGATCCGAGTTCACAGTACCAAACAGCTTATTGTGTCTTGAAGCAGTAATATTTTTAGCAAAGATATATTACTCTAAACAGTATCTTGTTATTTGGGAAATTATATGGACAAACCACGAACTTCTAATCTTTTGCACAAATGCCTTTCATTTTATTTTCCAAACAGTGACTCTACCATACCTTTCAGATTAACACGCGATGGGTCCCTCGTTAGCATCATGTTCAAAATTATTAATGGAAAATGTGAAATAAAAACCGAAGAAAAGTGAAAAAAGCAGAGAGGAGATTTCATCCTGCTTCTCAAGGGTCATTTTTGTTGTTTGTTTGATGATAAACAACGATATCCGAGTGCTTCAGAGACTTTGAACCCATGACCTTGAGTAGCATATGAATTCCAAGATTGTACTATGTTGTCCAACATTGACTTGAACTAGTTTGCAACATCAAAGCTTTCGGATGAGCAAATACAAGTTCCCCATGAATTACTCGCTTCCTATTACAAGGGATTTTTTGAGTCATAAAGCTTTGAGCTAAGGTTCTTGAATGTTTTTTTTTCCCATTGAATTGGTGGGCTCCAAAACTATGACAAGTGTTAATTATTTCTTCCATGCAAAATATAACAGAGATGCATGTAATGAATGGCACTATGTTGCCAAGCTTTGCGACAGTAATGGGCTTTCTTCGTTGCCATCGAGCAACAATATGCAAAACAAGAAGATGACCGTGTGCTCTAGGAAGGAGATGACGGTTAGAAGTTGTATATCCTATCAGAAAAAAAGAAGAAGAAAAAACCAAAAATGAATGACTAAAGTATCAACTAGCGGGCCCAAGAATAAAATAAGGGGTGTCTTTGCAAACAATGAAAGTTCATAGGTTGTCTCTACAATTTTTCCTTTTTATTTTAATCAACCATGAGATACATTAAACAGTACGCACTCCAAAATCCTTCTACGAGGGAAGACTACTACTCGGCCATGTTTGATACAAAATCCAGGAGATCGCAAGCAAATTATACAATACATGCTACTTTAGGACATGGAGAGATAAGCAAAGAAATCTCAAAGCCAAGAATAGGTCGATTTGATAGCTAGCTACTAAAGAAATCAATATCCTGATGACTCTGACCCAAATAAAGCATAGTAAAAGACAAGTTACAAGTTAGGACAAACCCAAGCTAAAGTACTCTCAACTCAACCGAAGCATGCAATAGCAGCCAATCAAGAAGATTACAAATATACAAGAAGTCCTCAAAACCGAAGGCAACAAGCAAAGGAAAACTCAGAATCAGGAAGAGGTCCAATGGACGTTACTGATCGCTAGAGAACTCCAATTACTTGAAAACACCAAACAGTTAAGAGGGGGACATCAAGGTAGTTGAGGTCAGGTATTTCTTTTGATTAATTATCTGAAATAAGGTAATCGTGTCAAAAGGGGCTGGCAAAGACAAGCAACGAGCAGAGAGCTCCCAAGATACCTGCTGCATGGTTGGTCGTGAGTCGGGGTCACTACATACACATGCCAGTGCAACGGCTACAAAATGGACGATTTGATTCGTGACTGAGATGGTGGGGCTCGAGAGGCGTCGATCTAGCACATCTTTCAACAGTATGGTTTGGTTGGTTGATGATAAAAAAGAGGAAATGAGTTCTCCAGGATGAGTTCCCATAATTACTTCAAGTCCTAGAACCCCAAAGCTGTATACATCACATTTTTTGGTAACCTGCATGGTGAAAGCAAGCTCTGCAAAGACAAGCTAAATTGAGTTGGTGATTATAAAATGCATCAAAAGTTATAAGTAGGGTGCAATATCGTTAGTGATGCAAACTATTCATTTCTAGTTCATGATTCAAATGGAAGGAAAGTCATGTATGCATATATACCTGGAGCAACATATCCATAAGTGCCCGCAAGCATAGTCCAGTTGGATGAATCAGGCTTCAGTAGTCTCGCAATGCCAAAATCAGATATACGTGCCTCAAACTCTTGATCCAACAGAATGTTGTTACTAGAGATGTCACGATGAACCATCGGCGGGGCCCGATCATGATGCATGTACGATAGAGCACATGCCACATCTTTAATAACCTTCACCCTCTTAAACCAATCAAAGTCATGGACTACTTCATCATTTTGCAAAAGATTAGCTAAGCTCCCCTCTTCCATATACTCATAAATCAGAAACTTACATTGTGGATGAGAATAGAATCCATAGAACTTGACAATGTTGTGGTGGCGAACTTCTGTTAATGCTTGGATCTCATTTCTGAAGCTTGTCTCATCTAAAAATTCGCCATCCTCCGATAGATAAAGCTTCTTAATGGCTACTACTTTTCCACTTGATAGATTTGCTCGATACACTTTACCATATCCACCCACACCGATGCAATGCCTATCAGCAAAATCGTCTGTCACTTGGATGATCTCTTCATAGCTGATCTTCCCTTTATAATTCCAAATTGAAAATAAGCCTCCATTATCACTCCCATCTAACTTCACGTTTCTCACTACCCTTTGATGCCAAATGCAAATAATACTAGTGAATGCAAATGTGAGAACTGCGACGCTATCAATTGTAATAATGACGATCAGCACGATTTTCTTTCTTCTTTTCTTGTGATCTTCATTAATGGAAACTTGATTACAATGAGGTAGACCTTCTGCATCACCACATAACCCTTTGTTATTCATAAAGGCACCCCGTCGAAAGACATCACCATCTGGAAGACTACCCTCTAGTTCATTGCAGGAAAGATCGATAGTTGATAAACTTTGCAGTCCTTCAAAGGAAGATGGAATTGAACCCGAGAGATTGTTGTGGGAGAGACTTAGATTTTCTAAGTTTTTCAATTTCCCAAGTTGTGGTGAAATTTCACCGGAAAGTAAGTTATGGCTAAGATCCAGTGTCTCCTGTAATCCCACTAGATTACCAATTTCAAATGGGATACTTCCATTCAAGTAATTTTTGCTTAATTTCAAGTAACGAAGCTTGTAACAGTTGCCCAATTGTGCAGGAATCGGCCCGCGAAGATTATTTGATGATAGATCAAGGATCTCCAAACTGGACATAGTTCTGATTTCCGACGGTATCAAACCAGAAAGGTGGTTATCATTTAAACTGATGTTATACAAGGAGGTTGACCTTAATAACTCCTTTGGAATTTCTCCTCGTAAATTGTTTAAAGACAACCCAAGTACATATAGCTGAGTCAATTGTCCAAACTCAATCGGTATCTGACCAGTAATCATGTTCCCTGTAATCTGGAACCTTGTTAAACAACGATATCCGAGTGCTTCAGAGACTTTGAACCCATGACCTTGAGTAGCATATGAATTCCAAGATTGTACTCGGTTGTCCAACAATGACTTGAACTAGTTTGCAACATCAAAGCTTTCGGATGAGCAAATACAAGTTCCCTATGAATTACTCGCTTCCTATTACAAGGGATTTTTTGAGTCATAAAGCTTTGACCTAAGGTTTTTTTTTTTTTTCATTGAATTGGTGGGCTTCAAAACTATGACAAGTGTTAATTATTTATTCCATGCAAAATATAACAGAGATGCATGCAATGAATGGCACTATGTTGCCAAGCTTTGCGACAACAAATGGGCTTTCTTTGTTGCCATCGAGCAACAATATGCAAAACAAGAAGATGACCGTGTGCTCTAGGAAGGAGATGAGGGTTAGAAGTTGCATATCCTATCAGAAAAAAAGAAGAAGAAAAAACCAAAAATAAATGACTAAAGTATCAACTAGTGGGCCCAAGAATAAAATAAGGGGTGTCTTTGCAAACAATGAAAGTTCGTAGGTTGTCTCTACAATTTTTCCTTTTTATTTTAATCAACCATGAGATACATTAAACAGTACACACTCCAAAATCCTTCTACGAGGGAAGACTACTACTCGGCCATGTTTGATACAAAATCCAGGAGATCGCAAGCAAATTACACAATAAATGCTACTTTAGGACATTGAGAGATAAGCAAAGAAATCTCAAAGCCAAGAATAGGTCGATTTGATAGCTAGCCACTAAAGAAATCAATATCCTGATGACTTTGACCCAAATAAAGCACAGTAAAAGACAAGTTACAAGTTAGGACAAACCCAAACTAAGGTACTCTCAACTCAACCGAAGCATGCAATAGCAGCCAATCGAGAAGATTACAAATATACAAGAAGTCCTCAAAACCGAAGGCAACAAGCAAAGGAAAACTCAGTATCAGGAAGAGGTCCAATGGACGTTACTGATCACTAGAGAATTCCAATTACTTGAAAACACCAAACAGTTAAGAGGGGGACAACAAGGTAGTTGAGGTTAGGTACTTCTTTTGTTTAATTATCTGAAATAAGGTAATCGTGTCAAAAGGGGCTTGCAAAGACAAGCAACGAGCAGAGAGCTCCCAAGATACTTGCTGCATGGTTGGTTGTGAGCCGGGGTCACTACATACACATGTCAGTGCAACGGTTACAAAATGGACGATTTGCTTCGTGACTGAGATGGTGGGGCTCGAGAGGCGTCGATCTAGCACATCTTTCAACAGTATGGTTTGGTTGGTTGATGATAAAAAAGAGGAAATGAGTTGTTCAGGATGAGTTCCCATAATCACTTCAAGTCCTAGAACCCCAAAGCTGTATACATCACATTTTTTGATAACCTGCATGGTGAAAGCAAGCTCTGCAAAGACAAGCTAAATTGAGTTGGTGATTATAAAATGCATCAAAAGTCATAAGTAGGGTGCAATATCGTTAGTGATGCAAACTATTCATTTCTAGTTCATGCAGCAAAGGGAAGGAAAGCCATGTATGCATATATACCTGGAGCAACATATCCATCAGTCCCTGCAAGCATAGTCCAGTTGGATGACTTAGGCTTCAGTAGTCTAGCAATGCCAAAATTAGAGATACGTGCCTCAAACTCTAGATCCAACAGAATGTTGTTACTAGAGATGTCACGATGAACAATGGGTGGGACCCGATCATGATGCATGTACGATAGAGCACATGCCACATCTTTAATAACCTTCACCCTCTTAAACCAATCAAAGTCATGGACTGCTTCATCATTTTGCAAAAGATTAGCTAAGCTCCCGCCTTCCAAATACTCATAAATCAGAAACTTACATTGTGGATGAGAATAGAATCCATAGAACTTGACAATGTTGTGGTGATGAACTTTTGTTAATGCTCGGATCTCATTTCTGAAGCTTATCTCATCTAAAAATTCGCCATCCTCAAATAGGTAAAGCTTCTTAATGGCCACTACTTTCCCACTTGATAGATTTTCTCGATACACTTTACCATATCCACCCACACTGATGCAATGCCTATCATCGAAATCGTCTGTCACTTGGATGATCTCTTCATAGCTTATCTTCCCTTTATAATTCCAAATTGAAAATAAGCCTCCATTATCACTCCCATCTAACTTCACGTTTCTCACTATCCTTTGATGCCAAATACAAATAATACTAGCGAAAGCAAATGCGAGAACTGCAATGCTACCAATTGAAATAATGATGATAAGCACGATCTTTTTTCTTCTTTTCTTATGATCTTCATTAATGGGAACTTGATTACAATGAGGTAGACCTTCTGCTTCACCACATAACCCTTTGTTATTTATAAAGGCACCCTGTCGGAAGACATTGCCATCGGGAAGACTACCCTCTAGTTCATTGCAGGAAAGATCAATAGTTGATAAACTTTGCAATCCTTCAAAGGAAGATGGAATTGAACCCGAGAGATTGTTGTGGGAGAGACTTAGATTTTTTAAGTTTTTCAATTTCCCAAGTTGTGTTGAAATTTCATCAGAAAGTAAGTTATGGCTAAGATCCAATGTCTCTTGTAGTCCCACCAGATTACCAATTTCAAATGGGATACTTCCATTCAAGTATTTTTTGCTTAATTTCAAGTAATGAAGTTTAAAACAATTTCCCAACTGTCCAGGAATCGGCCCGCGAAGATTATGTGATGATAGATCAAGGATCTCCAAACTGGACATAGTTCCGATTTCTGATGGTATCAAACCAGAAAGGTGGTTATCATTTAAACTGATGTTATACAAGGAGGTTGGCCTTAATAACTCCTTTGGAATTTCTCCTCGTAAATTGTTTGAAGACAACTCAAGTACTCATAGCTGAGTCAATTGTCCAAACTCAATTGGTATCGGACTAGTAATCGTGTTCCCTGTAATCTGGAACCTTGTTAATTCCTGGCATTTACCCCATTGTGGAGAGAGTTCACCATAGAATTTGTTGTAGCTTAAATCAATATATGTTAGATTTGGGTAAACACCGAAATTCTCAGATATATTTCCTGTCAAATTGTTTCTTTCAAACCGAATCCTTACCAAGGAAGAACAGTTTCTCAAGTTTGTGGGAATCAAACCTGTAAAATGATTGTTGTCTACAGTGATATGTGTTAGGGATCTTCCTTCGCAAATCTGTGATGGCAAATTCCCGGATAGAGTGTTATTACTGAACTCTAAAAATTGCAAATTTCTGAGGCTTGGCATTTCTTGGGGTAGGGGACCAGAAAGTTGATTATCAAACATGAATAGTTTGTTTAACTGTGTCAGATTAGCCAAAGACGAAGGAATCGAACCGCTGAGACTGTTATTTGATAGATCCAAATCCGTCATATTTAGTAAATTTCCAAGTTCTTCAGGGATTGGACCTGAGATTTGATTATCTTCGAGACGCAATTCAGATATCTTTACTAAATTTCCAATCTGAGGAAGTATTGAGCCAAAAAGCTGATTTTCAAATAGGTATAGTACACAAAGGTTAACCAAGTTCCCAATACTGGAAGGGATTGGACCAGTGAGACGGTTAGTTGATAGATCCAATTCAGTCATATTTACTAAATTTCCCAATTCTTCAGGGATTGGTTGTAGCTTAAATCAATATATGTTAGATTTGGGTAAGCACCGAAATTCTCAGATATATTTCCTGTCAAATTGTTTCTTTCAAACCGAATCCTTACTAAGGAAGAACAGTTTCTCAAGTTTGTGGGAATCAAACCTGTAAAATGATTGTTGTCTACAGTGATGTCTATTAGGGATCTTCCTTCGCAAATCTGTGATGGCAAATTCCCAGATAGAGTGTTATTACTGAACTCTAAAAACTGCAAATTTCTGAGGCTTGGCATTTCTTGGGGTAGGGGACCAGAAAGTTGATTATCAAACATGAATAGTTTGGTTAACTGTGTCAGATTAGCCAAAGATAGAGGAATCGAACCGCTGAGACTGTTATTTGATAGATCCAAATCAGTCATATTTAGTAAATTTCCAAGTTCTTCAGGGATTGGACCCGAGATTTGATTATCTTCGAGATGGAATTCAAATATCTTTACTAAATTTCCAATCTGAGGAGGTATTGAGCCAAAAAGCTGATTTTCAAATAGGTATAGTACACAAAGGTTAACCAAGTTCCCAATACTGGAAGGGATTGGACCAGTGAGACGGTTAGTTGATAGATCCAATTCAGTCATATTTACTAAATTTCCCAATTCTTCAGGGATTGGACCCGAGATATGATTGTTGAAGAGATGCAAGAGTGTAAGATTTGACAACTTTTCAATTTCAGTGGGCATAGGCCCCTCAAGCTGATTATTGTCCAGTTCCAATTCATACACATTTACTAAATTTCTAATCTGAGGAGGTATTGAGCCAGAAAGCTGATTTTCAAATATGTATAGTACACCAAGGTTAACCAAGTTCCCAATACTGGAAGGGATGGGACCCGTTAAGCGGTTAGTTGAAAGCTCCAAGTCCAACATATTCACTAAATTTCCAAGTTCTTTAGGGATTGGACCCGAGATTTGATTGTTGTAGAGATACAAGAATGTAAGATTTGACAACTTTCCAATTTCGGGAGGAATGGACCCCTCAAGCTGGTTCTTGTACAGAGACAAGTCAAACATTTTTACTAAATTTCCAATCTGAGGAGGTATTGAGCCAGAAAGCTGATTTTCAAGTAGATATAGCACATGAAGGTTAACCAAGTTCCCAATACTTGAAGGAATTGGACCAGTGAGACGGTTAGTTGACATATCCAATTCAATTATATTTACTAAATTTTCCAATTCTTCAGGGATTGGACCCGAGATCTGATTGTCGTAGAGATACAAGAGTGTAAGATTTGACAACTTTCCAATTTCGCTGGGAATGGGCCCCTCAAGCTGATTATTGTGCAGAGACAATTTCGATATCTTTGCTAAATTTCCAATCTGATGAGGTATTGAGTCAGAAAGCTGATTTTCAAATAGGTATAGTACATGAAGGTTAACCAAGTTCCCAATACTAGAAGGGATGGGACCCGTTAAGTGGTTAGACGATAGCTCCAAGTCCAACATATTCACTAAATTTCCAATTTCTTTAGGGATTGGACCCGAGATTTGATTGTCGTAGAGATACAAGAATGTAAGATTTGACAACTTTCCAACTTCCTTCTTCTCCGGTTTTCTCCTCCATCGGTTTCTGTTTTTTTTTTCATTTAAAACCAGAAATCCAGTGAACTTCCAATCATGCCCTCTTCAGATCTGATTAATACCAACTCTATCCTCATTTTAATACCATTTGTGTCCTCATTTTAATTCCGTTTGAGTCCTTATTTTATTTTCATCTATATCCTAACTAATTTGGTTTTTACTTTATCCTTATTCTGCCTATCCAGGGACAATGTTGTCCAAGACTGTTATTTAGTTTCATTTTCTGTTTCTTTTAGAATAAATAAGTCTGTACATTCCAGCAGTTAAATAAATATGAAATTTTATTTTATTGTTAGTTTATTTCTGTTATTTTTATTTTTATTAATTGAAATTTGTGAAAATTCCACATTTAAGTTGAGTCCCTGTGGAAATCAACCCGTATTTGCATAGCTATACTACAACAGCCGTGCACTTGCGAAAAACACTCAACAAGTTTTTGGTGCTATTGCCGGGGACCCGCAATGGTGTTTTCATAAATTTTAATTAAAAATTCAAAAATAATAAAAAATAATAAAAAATAATAAATTTCAAAAATTTTAAGAGTTGCATTGTTTTAACATTTTAGGCATTTTAGGTGTATTTTAAAATTTTTGTTAGTGCATAAATTTAATTTCTCCTAATTTTTGGTACTTACTGATAATTTCTTATTTTGCAGGAAAATTGAAAAAGAAAGGAGAAATTCAAGGAGTTTAATTAGGATAATTGCAATTTATTTTGAGTGAATTGTAGTGAGGATTTCATGTAATTATTTTATTTTTACAAATTCATTTAAAAGGTTGTAATAATATAGGTCAAGGGTGGGCCATCGTAACTTGGAAGTGGAGGTGGAATGTAAATGGCTCTACCCTTGTACGAGAAGACATTTTTCAGGACCCCACTGTGAGAAAGTCTTGAACTCTTTTAAAGTTTTAGTTTAGGTGGTGCATTATTAGATTAAAATTGCATTAGGTGTTAGTATAAAAGCATATAGAATACATTCGATATATGTTGCATTTTTAGGGTTTGCATTAGTTTGTTAAATTTTTCTTGCATTTTTAGGGCATGTTTAATTGCTTTAAGGTGATTATATGTTAACCGAATTGCCATGGAATGGAAAAATGAATTAGTAAGGGCACTTGACCCCACAAGATCAAGGGTGGATTTCATCACCACCTCTTGGCCCACTTAGGATAATCACCACAAGCACGTATCCCAACATTCCAATTTAATTTAAAATCAATTAGAAGAGACCTATAGGGCTCACCACATGCTCATAGGACCCTCTTGGAAGGAGGCGACCTATTGCCACCCCAGTGGACCCCATTTAACCGACTACGCTGATTTTTAAACTACTAGCTCTGCTAGCACATTCGATGACTCAGACTACCTATTGCTAGCTGAGGAGGGTGTGAAGTGGTTAGTTAGGTAGGATCTAACTGGTAAGCAGTGGGGCAAGTCTGAAAGAGAGAAGGGGGCTTTAGATTAGCCTAATCTAAAAGCTTCTCCCCCGCGCTATTCTAAGATAATCAAATTGTTGCTTGCTAGCCTTAGGGGTGTTTGAATTTTTGTGCCCTATCATTAGCATTTAGGTTGCATTAGTTAGATAGTAAAAGAGAGAGAGAGAGAGAGAGAGAGAGAGAGAGAGAGAGAGAGAGAGAGAGAGAGAGAGAAGAAGAAGAAGAAGAAGAAGAAGAAGAAGAAGAAGACATGGTCAGTTTCATTCAAAATCTGCACACTGACCAAAATAATAATTGGTACCCTAACATTAATCGAGAAGATTATAATCCTCTCTTTGATGCTAATGATCCTCCACCTCTATTCAATGATAATATACATCAATGGAGGAATCATTCTCAACCACATGGAAATAGGAGAAGGAATTATAACATGCAGTGGGACCAAAATAGATCACATGAGGATAATGGGCACAATGAAATTTCTCTGAGAAGAACATTAAAAGACCATTTACAACCTAATATACAAGCATATCTTCATGTATAAACTTACCTCCAAATGCTGGTATGATTAAAATAAAGGTTGGAGTAATTCAATTACTTCCAAAATTTTATGGGTTGGATAGTGAGAGTCCTTACACGTATTTACAAGAATTCGATGAAGTGTGTATGTTCCAACATACACAAAACATTGAATTAGATATTGTAAGACTCAAACTATTTCCATTGTCTTTAAAGGAAAAAGCTAAGATGTGGTTTCATTCACTGGCAGTAGATTCCATACGAACATGGCAAGAAATGACTATGAAGTTCTTAAATAAGTTCTTTCCTATACATAAGACTAATGCTTTCCTTCGAAACATAATGAATTTTACCCAAAAGGATAAAGAAACTTTCTATCGATGCTGGGAAAGATTCAAGGAATTGTTATTAACTTGTCCCCATCATGGATATGAACTTTGGTGTATCAATAGCCTCTTTTATGAAGGACTCCATTCTGATATGCGCCAGTTTGTTGAAATGATGTGTAATGGCAATTTCTTAAATAAACAACCAAAAGAGGTAGAAGAGTATTTGGAATGGCTGGCAGAGAATGCACAAACTTGGGCTTATTCAGAAAACGTAGGTTACTCAAGTGAGCCTAAGTTCACCACCACATTCGCTAGGGGAGACATGTATGCTACGACTGGAAAAGATGATATGAAAACACATCCCTAGCTAGAACAGAGGCCATGGAAATAGGAAGTTTGTCCTCTAAGAAAGTCGAACAGGTGTGTAATACTTGTGAAAGTAATACACACCCAACTCAGAAATGTCCTATTGCTCCTACATTTCAGGATGCACTTTATGAATCGACCCATTCTTATGAGAAACATTTTTCCTCATCTTCAGAGACATATAGTCCAAATTTGAGTAATCATCGAAATGAACATGTCTCACATAAGGCCCAATACCAACCCTATCACCAAAAACAAGGACCACTTGCTCTTGGACCTTACCTTCCTCCACATAACAGGAATGTCGAGGATAATTTCTGTCAACACATGCAAAACCAGGAGAAGAAAATTGCTCAAATTCAAGGCCAATTGAAAGAGAACATAGATTCCATGATTGAATTGAAGGATATAATGTCCCCAATAATGCAAACTACTGATCGAGGTCAATGTCCTGTTCCACCTAATGAAAACCTTGATGATACTAATATGGTAGGTGAGATTAATTCTTCACTTACAAGCATGGAACAAACAAAGGCAATTACCATTATTCCTAGTGGTAACAAAATTGAGAAATTTGGTCCTAAAATGGTTGAAATAGTGCTCAAACCGGTTAGAAAAAGAGACAAAGTTGTCACACCCACTGAAGAATATGACATCCTTACTCCATTTCCAAAAAGGCTGCATCAAACTTCCACAATTGTCTCTAATTATGAGAAGCAGCCTGAAGATAAATTTATCTTGTTTGATAAAATGAAAAATTTTAAATTACAAGATAAATTTATTTATCATTCCTTTTCAGAGGCATGTCCAACTCATTTTGTATGGGACCAAGGGAAGTTTCGAACTCAGTAATATTTTTCCTCTGAAAATTCTCTTCTGAAAATAAAGAATGTAGCTTAGTTTTTACTTTCTTCTTTTTTCTATATCTCTCAAATTTTTATTTCGCAATGCATTATCATCATCCAACTTTTTAAACATTGAGGACAATGTTTCTCTCATGTTGGGGGGTGTAGAATTCTACTAATTCTAAAATTTTTTAGGTTTTTAAAGTATTTTCTTGATTTTTCAAAAAATTAAAAAATAAAATTTTAGGTCAATTCCTAGACTATAATAACTTTGGCTTATTAATGGACCTCAACATGACTAATTCATCATTTTACTCATTTTCTAAAACATTCAAGTAAAGCTAGGTCTCAGATCACATATGAACATACAGTTGCATATGGATAATCTAAATTGATGAGTAGCAATGATTGAGAAATCCTGAAGAAATTCAGTGTAGACCTATAACCTAAGTAAGCTTTAGAGCCATTCATTCTTTCTGAGAGGTTATAAATATTTCTAATTATCTTCAGCGTGCTTAAAGAAACTTGATCCCATCAACTTTTAAATTTGGCTAATTACCTAAATTGTTAGAGTATTAACTTTGAAATTCTAGAAGTTCATTGAATCTTATAGATTATAAAACGCCTAGAAAATGATTTAGGTCATCTTTGTTAACCTAGAGACATAAAGCCAACCCAAAAATATTTTTACCACTAGTCAGCCAATTTGAGTCTTTTAAGCCTTTTCTTTTTCTCACCCAACTAACCTTAACCCATATTACCCACTATAATATATCCATTACCTATTTCTTCAAAAGATAAGTTAGAGATGAATGAAAATATACTTTTTAGTTGCAATCAAAGTAGGAAAGTGAATATTGAGAAAAGAAATTTTCTTCAAAAGAGATTCAAGTGAAAAAAATAATAATAATAAGAAAAGTTTGGAGAATGCAAAGAAAAGTGGAAAAAGAAATATTCACTTTAGTACAAGCAATGTAAAGAAAGAATTGTCAACTTTAGAAGACCTCTACTTCTTATTGAAGAAGCTTTGAATACCCTTTTACCTCTTCTTTTGTACCCCGTCCTAAGCTTTCATGTTGTCCTAGTTAAAGACCTAATGATTTTAGGGTAAATATAGTCTTAATGAGGATATGAAAATATAGGATTTGGAGAATAATACTTCTAAAAGTTCAAAGGTAATGGCATCTTTCTAAAGGGATCAAAACTACATTCCATAGTATCTCCTGTTCCTTTATGAGCGTATGTGAGATAAATTTTGCTTTTATTGACTCTGCTCACATATTTAAGAGATATATGATTTGAACTTTTATCTGAGAGACTTTATTTCTGAGTGTATGTCATTAGTGAGGATTGAGGTCAAAACATGTTTCAAATGGAGTTGAAAGTTGTTGTCTATTAAAAGATAAAGATTATTTTATATGTATACTGCATCCACCCACACACTCTGAGAACTAAGCTAAATTGGAATGCCTATAGCAATGGGTAGAGTTGTGAATTTTTCATTCACATGCTAAAGTGATAGATTTATTTGAAAAAAGAAAAAGTGGGAATTGACTTGAAAATGATATTTTTAGAATTTTGTGGGTATATTCACTGTAAACCCTCACGAGGCCTAACTCGTCCATTAGGGGTAACCTAGGGGTTTAAGGGCTTGTTGCATACGCTAAATGCAACCGTGAGTACCTACGAAAATGACGACTATTTTGTCCTCAATAATTTTTTTGCATGTTTCTTGGGGTAGCAAAATCTTGATTAGAAGTGTGTTGAGTCCTTAATTTTGCCAAAAATAACCTTAAATTACTATTTTATTAGATCATTTAATGAGGTAATTTTGTGATTTTGAATCAATTTTAGCTATAATGGACCATCTAATCGTTAATTTGAAAAGTTAAACGATCAGATGATCATTATAGTTAATTACCTATATAAGTTAATTCTAATTTTATATTTAACTTTGCAGATAATCCAGAGTACGTTGGACGGCTGAGGTCAACTTATTTTGATGGGTCCCACATCACAAATCTGAGCAATAATGGCAAATTTGGCAATAATGGGCAAAGTTGACCAATGAGGGCAAATCCCCTTATAAAAGGAAGGATAGGTTGGATTTAGGGCTCTCTCTCTTCTTTTTCACTCTTTCTCCTTGAAGAGAGAGGGGGAAGGACTCTTCCCTTCCACCTCTCTCTTGTTCTCCTCTCTTTCTCATCTATCTTCCTCTCTTTTCTCTCCTCTCCTTCTTCTCCCTTCTTCCTCTTCCCATTTTCGTTTTTCTTGCTTTTCCTTTTGAGAGAGAAGAGGTGGAAGGACTGTTTCTCTCCACCTCCCTCTCGTGCTATCCCTATTCACCCAGGCCAGCTACTGCCAGCCAACCTTCTCCACCAAACCTAGCACAAGCATTCGAGCTTCTGCCCCTTGCAAGGACAGAGACGGAAGGATTGTTCCTCTCCGTCTCTTCTGTTCCCCACTCTCTCTCCACCTCCACCTCCCTCTCATGCTCTCCCTATTCTCATTTCTCTTCTCCACTATCCCGAGCACCATCTTCTTCTCCACATAGCCTGCCTTCGTCACCCTTTTCACTGTCACCCAGAACCTCCTCTGCAACCGCATCAACCCCCTTCTCTCTCTCTCTCTCTCTCTCTCTCTCTCTCTCTCTCTCTGATTCCTTGCATCTGGCTCTCTCGCTCTCTCGCTTTGTCACATCTGAACCCAAAACTGCCTGATCCAGTCGATCTCTCCTCTGTTCTCACAGTCACCTCTTTCCAGCTCTCCCTCTTTGCTCGACGCCTCCCCAGTCACCCTTGTTCACCGATCTCTACCAGTCATCGGACTAGCACTGCCCCAGGCCAACCCACTTCCTATCAACATCACGAAAGCCAAGCCGCACCCATCTCTCTCTCTCTCTCTCTCTCTCTCTCTCTCTCCAGATTTCCCATTCTCCGGCAAATCCATCTCCCGTTTTCCTGTCTTCCCATTCTCCGGCAAACCCATTTCCCATTTTCCAGCGAAACCCAGATCGCCCTTCTTCTTTCCCTTCTTTCTCCACTCCTCACCTCCTTTCTCCTCTGTTCTCCGGCCCTGATTCCTCCTTGTCTTTCTAGGTCGCAGGCCGGCTCAGAGGAGAAAACCCAGATCGGGTTTTTCCCTCCATCCTCCGCTCGACCCCCATCTCCTCTTGCTCCTCCCGTTTCCGGCAAACCCAGCACCGGCCGAGCTTCCTTTCCTTTGTTCCCTCCTTCTCCTTCCCTCTTTTCTCTCCTTCTCCTTCTTCTTCTCCCTTCTCTCCCACCTCCTTCTCCGGTTTTCCCCTCCACCAGTTTCTGGTTTTTTCTTTTAAAACCAGAAATTCAGTGAACTTCCAATCGTGCCCTCTTCAGACCTGATTAATACCAACCATGTCCTCATTTTAATACCGTTTGTGTCCTCGTTTTAATTCCGTTTTGAGTCCTCGTTTTAATTCCATCTGTATCCCTAACTAATCTGGTTTTTTACTTTATCCTTATTCTGCTTATTCAGGGACAATGTTGTCCAGGACTGTTATTTAGTTTCATTTTCTGTTTTTCTTTTAGAATAAATAAGTCTGTACATTCCAGCAGTTAAATAAATCTGAAATTTTCTTTTATTGTTAGTTTATTTCTGTTATTTGTATTTTTTTATTAATTGAAATTTGTGTAAACTCCACATTTAAGTCGAGTCCCTGTGGAAATCGACCTAGACTTGCACTAGCTAGACTACAACAGCCGTGCACTTGCGAAAAACACTCAGCAGGGCCATTGAAGAATCAAAAGTTGAAGCATATTTCCAATGTTTTTGTGTAAATAAATAGGGCCATTGAAGAATCCAAAACAAGTGTTGGCAAACAACATGAACGGCATAGATCTTACAAAAAAAAAAATGCCTAGCTAAGAGTCTCCAGTTGAAAGGAGCCTCACTATCATTTTTGGACTCCGATTAGATGATCATCAATATCAGGTAGGTTTCTCTAGAGAAATGAATCAAAATAGAACAATTGGCAAAAAAGGCCAGTAGGCACACATGCTCTTAGCATAAGTCCTGCCACTTAGTTTAGGATCTAACTAGGCCTAGTTTAGAGATTTTAAAAGGCCACTTAGCAGAAGAATAACAGACATAGACTAAGTTACTTCTGCATTGCGATTAAGAGTAGGCCAAGAGGTATATGGGAAGTAAAGACCGTCCTTTTTGTTGACATGTTGTTGTAGTTTCATTCATTTATTTATTAGACAGGCCGGTTATTATGAATAATCTCAAATCAACGATCAACTTGAACCCATGACCTAGAACAAGAAAGCTTTTTTCTTGCGCACCCTTCTATTGCAGTGCAGGACTGTAACAGATTTTTATAAATCTAAGTCATTCATTAATTAAAGAAGAAGAAGGTGGCTGTAGGGCAGCCAATAGAATAGAACAAGACCACTATATAAGGATAATTTTATCATTGTTTTGTTTACCCCATATACCAAGCAGCCCTATTAGACCTTAAATCTCATGGTTGGGTGGTGACTCAGGTCATCATGAGGCCTAGACCATAATTAATAGGCAACTAGATCACTGATCCCACTCACAAATAGATGTACCATGTGGGCCTCAGAGTTGATCGTTAGGATGACAATTTGCCAGTCCAACTCTTCTCATATCGGAAGGCTTCATTTGAAAAACATCAGGTGTTTGATTAGATTCATTTGAGTTCCACTGCTCCAAACTTTAATTCTCCTATACATGAATGTCGTTCCATTTGAGTTCAAAATCATCAGTCACTAACTGGTAATTATATGTGCCGAGTCTTGTGACTGACCAAAAACTGGCCTTCTTTCCGAATTAAGTATTAGTGAAGGGTGGCTGTGCACATGAGGTGAGAGATGTCTTAACCATTCAGCTTCACAATCTTGCTATGAACTGGCCAGGTTCCAGAAAATCACATATCCTACAATTCAAAACACAATCCATTTTTACAACTCAAAACAATTCACAAAGACCGCGCAGATGAATCAGGGTGTTCCTCCATAGTATTGGGAGTATCATATAATAGAGAGAGAGAGAGAGAGAGAGAGAGAGAGAGAGAGAGAGAGAGAGAGAGAGAGAGAGAGAGAGAGAGAGAGAGAGAGAGAGAGAGAGAAGGCTTCAGTAGAAGCAAGCCAAAAGTATTATCGTAGAAAGATGTTTCTTAAGAGGGATACCCATAAACCGGACTTCAAGTAGTAGCATCAATACTTTCAGCTGCGAGAGAGAGAGAGAGAGAGAGAGAGAAGGCTTCAGTAGAAGCAAGCCAAAAGTATTATCGTAGAAAGATGTTTCTTAAGAGGGATACCCATAAACCGGACTTCAAGTAGTAGCATCAATACTTTCAGCTGCCATCATCAATTGTTTCTGTCTCCGGTGGAGTAGGCACCGTTGCCTCTGCGTGTGAATAGCCCTTTTATAGGTGGGGTTGGCCTCGCTATGGGACCATAGCTTTGGTGGGTACTCGTCTTTAAAATAGGCTTTCCCTTCTTAACAAGGGAGAAATTCTTCTCAAGTAGATCACAAGCATCTTCCCCAATCTTAGCAAGGTTGGACTGGCTTGCCATGGCAAATAGCGGAGAAGGCCGAAACTTGAAACTAACACTAAAGATTTCATTGGAGTTTTCTTGCTCAAGGCTCTTAGAGGGGGCCTTCACTTATATAACTCCATTTCTCAACTACGTTTCCAAACAAAATCTATAAAGCCATTGAATCCTGAAGGTCCGGATTCTCTTCCTCTCTCAACTATAAAAGTCGGCAATGCCAAAGTGAAGGGAGCAGTCCTTGAGAATTTTGTTAAAAGGGAAGTTCCGACGAGAGGTGTCTTACTTCCTAGACCGGCTGCGGAGAACCATGCCAAAATTAGACGGCCAAATGGAGCTACCCAGCTAGCCAGATGCGTCCAAATGAGCCATCCGCATCTTGATGCATGTGCTTGAAAAAAAATACAAGAAGAATACGGGAAGAATAATATTAGTACATTTTTTACAGTAGAGAAATGCTTAGGTGCTAATTGTTCTGCCCAAATCTTAATGGATAATCTATGCAATTGCCTTTACCGACGAAGGGAAAGTTGGTAGGTTGTCTCTACAATTTCCCCTTTTTATTTCAGTCAACTTTGAGATACATTAAAGTACACACTCCAAAATCCTTCTACGAGGGAAGACTACTGCTCAGCCATGTCTGATACAAAATCGAGGAGATCATAAGAAAATTACACAATACATGCTACTTTAGGACATAGAGAGATAAGCAAAGAAATCTCAAAGCTGAGAATACGTCGATTTGATAGCTAGACACTAAAGAAATCAATAGCTTGATGACTCAAGCATAGTAGAAGACAAGTTACACTTTAGGACAAACCCAAGCCAAAATACTTTCAACTCAACCGAAGCATGCAACAGCAGCCAATTAACAGAACCAAAGTATCATAGCATCTAGCGTTGGGCATTGGTTGCTGTTTTTTTTTTCTCATTTATTTTTTGAGCATACACTAAAATTTTATTCAAAGCAATCGAGAAGATTACAAATATACAAGAACTCCTCAAAACCGAAGGCAACAAGCAAAGGAAAACTCAGAATCAGGAAGAGGTCCAATGGACGTTACTGATCGCTAGAGAACTCCAATTACTTGAAAACACCAAACAGTTAAGAGGGGGACATCAAGGTAGTCGAGGTCAGGTATTTCTTTTGATTAATTATCTGAAATAAGGTAATCGTGTCAAAAGGGGCTGGCAAAGACAAGCAACGAGCAGAAAGCTCCCAAGATACCAGCTCCATGGTTGGTCGTGAGCCGGGGTCACTACATACACATGCCAGTGCAATGGCTACAGAATGGACAATTTGATTCACGACCGAGATGGTGGGGCTCGAGAGGCGTCGATCTAGCACATCCTTCAATAGCATGGTTTGGTTGGTTGATGATAAGAAAGAGGAAATGAGTTCTCCAGGATGAGTTCCCATAATCACTTCAAGTGCTAGAACCCCAAAGCTGTACACATCGCATTTTTTGGTAACTTGCATGGTGAAAGCAAGCTCTGCAAAGACAAGCCAAATTGAGTTGGTGATTATGAAATACATCAAAAGTTATAAGTAGGATGCAATATCGTTAATGATTCAAAGGGAAGGAAAGTCATGTATGCATATATACCTGGAGCAACATATCCATAAGTGCCCGCAAGCATAGTCCAGTTGGATGAATCAGGCTTCAGTAGTCTCGCAATGCCAAAATCAGATATACGTGCCTCAAACTCTTGATCCAACAGAATGTTGTTACTAGAGATGTCACGATGAACCATCGGCGGGGCCCGATCATGATGCATGTATGATAGAGCACATGCTACATCTTTAATAACCTTCACCCTCTTAAACCAATCAAAGTCATGGACTGCTTCATCATTTTGCAAAAGATTAGCTAAGCTCCCCCCTTCCATATACTCATAAATCAGAAACTTACATTGTGGATGAGAATAGAATCCATAGAACTTGACAATGTTGTGGTGGCGAACTTCTGTTAATGCTCGGATCTCATTTCTGAAGCTTGTCTCATCTAAAAATTCACCATCCTCCAATAAGTAAAGCTTCTTAATGGCTACTACTTTCCCACTTGATAGATTTGCTCTATACACTTTACCATATCCACCCACACCGATGCAATGCCTATCAGCGAAATCGTCTGTCACTTGGATGATCTCTTCATAGCTGATCTTCCCTTTATAATTCCAAATTGAAAATAAGCCTCCATTATCACTCCCACCTAACTTCACATTTTTCCCTACCCTTTGATGCCAAATACAAATAATACTAGCTAATGCAAATGTGAGAACTGCGATGCTACCAATTGAAATAATGACGATCAGCACGATCTTCTTTCTTCTTTTCTTGTGATCTTCATTAATGGGAACTTGATTACAATGAGGTAGACCTTCTGCATCACCACATAACCCTTTGTTATTCATAAAGGCACCCCGTCGAAAGACATCACCATCTGGAAGACTACCCTCCAATTCATTATAAGACAGATCGATAGTTGATAAACTTTGCAGTCCTTCAAAGGAAGATGGTATTGAACCCGAGAGATTGTTGTGGGAGAGACTTAGATTTTCTAAGTTTTTCAATTTCCCAAGTTGTGGTGAAATTTCACCAGAAAGTAAGTTATGGCTAAGATCCAGTGTCTCCTGTAGTCCCACCAGATTACCAATTTCAAATGGGATACTTCCATTCAAGTAATTTTTTCCTAATTTCAAGAAATAAAGCTTGTAACAGTTGCCCAATTGTGCAGGAATCGGACCGCTAAGATTATTTGATGATAGATCAAGTATCTCCAAATTGGACAAAGTTCCGATTTCCAATGGTATCAAACCAGAAAGGTGGTTATTATTTAAACTAATGTTAAACAAGAAAGTCGGCTTTAACAACTCCTTTGGAATTTCTCCTTGCAAATTGTTTGAGGACAACCCAAATACTTGTAATTGGGTTAACTGTCCAAACTCAATCGGTATTTGACCAGTAATCATGTTCCCTGTTATTTGGAACCTTGTTAATTCTTGGCATTTACCCCATTGTGGAGAGAGTTCACCATAGAATTTATTATAGCTTAAATCAACATATGTTAGATTTGGGTAAACACCGAAATCCTCAAATATATTTCCTGTCAAATTATTTCTTTCAAGCCGAATCCTCACCAAGGTAGAACAATTTTTCAAGTTTGTTGGAATCAAACCTGTAAAATGATTGTTATGCATAGAGATGCGAGTTAGCGATCTTCCTTCGCAAATTTGTGATGGCAAATTACCGGATAGATTATTATCACCCACCTCTAGAATTTGTAAATTTCTAAGGTTTGGCATCTCTTGGGGTAGTGGACCTGAGATCTGATTGTCGTAGAGATATAATATTGTAAGATTTGTAAGATTGCCAATTTCATAAGGTATGGATCCACTAATCCGGTTCCCATGCAAAGCCAAACTTTGGATTTTTTCAAGCAACCCAATTTCCGATGTAATACTTCCAGTTA
The DNA here is from genome assembly GCA_035236585.1 of Warburgia ugandensis. NCBI lineage: Eukaryota > Viridiplantae > Streptophyta > Magnoliopsida > Canellales > Canellaceae > Warburgia > Warburgia ugandensis. Next base: position 72,835,196 of record CP141134.1, read on the forward strand.
GTTGATTGAAGTGGAACCATAGATTGACAAGTTTGGACCAACTCCGAAAGAAATCTGGGGCTATTCTTCCAGTGATCGAGTTATAAGAAACATCAATCCACAGAAGTTGACTCAAATTTGCCAGTGAAAGTGGCAAATTACTTGAGAGTTTGTTCACTGATAAATCAAGATAGGAGAGTTTTGAGAGACTACCGATTTCATCTGGAATGGGACCGCTGAGAGAGTTCCCGGTGAGATTAAGACTGACCAGATTCGGAAACGACGAGAAGTTGAAATGGTTGAGGTTTCCTTGTAGACCCAAATTTCGTAGACGTATTTCCGTCACGCCTCTGCTGGCTATGCAGGTGATTCCGGTCCAGTTGCATGGGGAGTTGGTGACGCTTGAAAGTGACCACGAACGGAGAGGATCTGGCTTGTGGAGGCTGGATTTCCATTGGAGAAGCGCTTGTGCTTGCTGCTTTGGGTTGGATAATGGTATTGTCAATGCAGGGAATGATAGCAGGAAAAGGCAGAAATGCATGAAGCGGAGAGAGAACATGTTGGTTGGCTGGTATAGCATGGAGTACTTTATGGATTTTCTTGTGCTTAGAAGCTGAATTTATAATGCTCCAACACAGTAATAATCTATCTTTTTTGGACGATTCTGACGATTATCTGTAGAGGAATATCAAATTCACTTATCGATTGGCTTGGAAGTCAAAAAGAAAAACACGTGTGGAAAGGTAGGATGACTTAGAAGTCCAGCTATTTAGGATCAGGGCCCAACCCATTTATGATCCTCTTCCCAATGGTCATTGTTTGATCAAAGTAATTTTCAGGTGGATCCCAAACTCTGCTCCCTCTTTCCTATTCCAGCATACTACTGCCAAAACAAGGCGCTCTATCTAAGACATAGTCATAACCATTGATCATGGCCCAATTCATTTCGATCTGATTCTCTTCTCAATGGTTAGGATCATTGGAATCATTGTCATGATCCAAGGAGTGATATACCGTCGTCGACTGGGCATGTAGTGGTTCCAATTGGCCGAGGGCCAAAATATCGATTGACTTGATCAAGTCTAGCTATTTAATGTCTAATCTTTGTCATGATCTACAGCGTGAAGGTCACGGAAGCATAGCCAAGGTGAGGTGTATACTTTGGCTAATACACACCATAGATCTTGAGGATTGGGCATGCAACAAAAGTCTGCTCTTTTGGACGATCTTAGCCTTCATCTTTCGAGCATTGCTAAACTAAAGGGCCTTCGCTTTTGGACTGCCAGGATTTTGACGTGAGTGGACTATTGAAGCACAGATGTTCAGATAAGAAGCCGGTGTCCCTTGATTGTAACAGTTTGTGACGTCTTGGGGCCCAGCCGACTTTTATCCACGGGAGAGGTCCCTGTGACACGGTTCATCTACTTGAATATTCAAACATGATAGAGCCAGAATATTCTCTCTTGACTCTTGTGTCCCATCCACAAAAATCGTCACCCCTGGATGATCGTGACCGCAACTATTCTGGACTAGGGAGAAGAATGGCAACTGAATCCCAAGCAACTGCAGTGAAGAATTGGACCGGAAATTGAATACTTTTAGTTACTAGTTTTTTTTTTTCAGTTTAAAAATTCATTAAAAATTATTTAAAACTGAAACGGCATAACTAAGATCATATCTAGCTTATTTAGGGGAGACCGAATAAGATGACTGAGTCTGATCAAACAAAGAGGGAATGACAAATTCACTTATAGAGGAAGTCAAGCCATATTTAACGTGTGGAACGGTAGGATAAGGGCCTGCCGCAGCGGGAGTCTTGCTGCGAATATTTGGCATGATCTACGGAGTGAAGGTCAAAGGAAACGCAGCCTAGATTAGGCTCGGGTACGTACTTTGAATGATCTTGATCGTTCATATGCTAAATCACAGCGCTTTGGCTTTTGCATGTAGGGCTTCCAATTGGGCGAGGGCTAAAATATAGAGTGAATAGGAAATCCCTTGAAGGCAAAATGTGGGATAAGGACCTACTAATCCTTGTCAACGAAATACCCTTTTCATCCTTAATTAGCTTGACTTCACCATTCCTTGCCTTCGCCACCCATTCTCTTTCAGTCCAGACAAAAGCGTCACATAGGATGGGATCGATGAAAGAATCCTGACCATTCATTACCAAGACTAACGGGCACCGAACATGGAAAGTTTCCCGTGAAGTTTCCAACTTCAAAATTATCAGTCTTTTTTCTAATCGTTGTCATCATCTACAGTGTACAAGTCAAGGAAACCCAGCCTAGGTAAGGTGTATGCTTTGGCTAATCCACACCTTTCATTTTGAGGATTGGGCATACAACAAAAATCTACTCTTTTGGACGACCTTCGCCTTTATCTTTCGAGCATTGCTCAACTAAAGGGCCTTCGCTTTTGGACGGCCAGGATTTTCATGTGTGCTGGCTATTGAGGCACAGATGTTTAGATAAGAAGCTGGTCCCCTGATGGTAACAGTTTGTAGAGTCTTGGGACATAGGGGCCAGCCAACATTTATTGATGGAAGAGGTACTTGTGAGATGATTCACCATCAAAACCTTATCCTAATTAAGAGTCGGCCTCAGAAATCTTATTCCTATACTTGTGAGATGGTTCATCCGCTTGAATATTCAAATGTAGGACCACTGGCTAAAGCCAGAATGTTCTCTCTCTGAGTCTTGTGGGCTGTGCACAAAAATCTTCTCCCCAGGTTGATCGTGACCACTACTATTCTAGACTAGAGAGAAGAATGGCAGCTGAATCTCAACCAACTGCAGTGAAGAACTGAACAGCCGAGAAATCCCTTCCCTCATCAATAAACCTCAACCATAATCATCTATACAAAGGATTGGACGGTTAATAAAGTTTGCAAAATAATGGTAGGTAATTAGATCTTTACCAATTCGATGGTTCAGATCTTCAAATGGAGACGACTTTTGGCAGATTGACCATCTAGAATGCGCCGCGGAAAAATCTGGACTTGGGATCACCGATCATCCACGCACATGCTTTGGATTACTCATGCTATTTATTATTTATTCAGAAAAAATAATTGCAGGCAATTAAAGAGAATTCCCTGTCTTTTAGACGATCCAAACCGCCTGTCTTTTAAGGCATGCCAACGGTTACCTAAGCACCGAAATTAGAACCCATCCCTGCATTGTATTAAATGGACGGTTAGGAAATCAAAATGCAGGGATGTTTACTGAAAAATAAACCCTAAACAAATCACGGACTTAGAATTATCATGTTGTAGAATTATTCTAACGGATATCCAAGGCAAGAGAAACGAGTTGAACGGATCCGATCATCCAAAAGTGTACTCACTTTATTAGAAACGAATGCTTCTAGGGAACTGCTCGTCGCGGAGAATGCTATTAAACGAGCATGTGGGGTTGTGAGCTTATGATTACAGAGTAGGGCAGTGAACAAGTGCCACTGCATGAGCTTTTACCCTACTTGTAAGCAACTAGGACATAAGCTGCCGGTTTGGGTTCAATGGAGATATTAAGCTAAATAAGGCAACCCCCACTCCTGCATCAACTGGCCCAATCTAGTTGATCTTAGCCATTCATTTGAAAAGCACTATTACATTAAATACGAGTTTTTAGATTCTGGAATAATCTGTTCCGCAAGCATTTTAGACTACTTGGACATCCAAACCCAAAGTAACCAAATGAACGGATCAGATCATCCAACAGTGAGCAACTTTAGTTAAAACTTGCCACATGGTAGGGCTTTACTGTAGATTCCTCATCATACACAGTACATTTAGCCATCTGACTACGATCCATACCGTTCATGTGATTAACCGTTTCGTAAATACAACAGTCAAAACTTATAACAATTCTAACCTTGTGATTAAAGTGTTGCCTTTAATCCCTTCTACCAGAAAACTTTCAGACTTGTAGTTCCAAATCCCATCTCAATTTTTGCAGTACCAACTATCTGATGATGCCAAGAGATTGAAATCTTAGAAGACTGAATCCTGCTGGGGCTTTGTTGTTGTTTTGTCTTTGAAGTGTGCACTTCTACTACAAGATTAAGAACTCTTAGTGGAGTTTCCTTTCTGGTTAATTGAATCAATTAATTGTTCTTAAAAGAAAAATTGAGGGTAAGGAAGAAGGAATCGGCAACTGTCTGGCTTCCTCTCCTCTGGTGAGGAAGACAAGATTGGAAGGAGGAATTGGCAACTGTTTGGCTTCCTCTTCTTTGTTTGTATTTGTATTTTCGTACGACATGTCGACGATCTTGTTTTTAGCATCTTCAAATAAGGGCAAAGTCGTCATTTAGAATGTATTTTAACGCCATTGCTGATGGAACTCAACATCATGGTGTTTTAATAATGATTTATTAACATCATAAATTTGAGATATTATCTGATTTTCAAGGGTTTACTTGTCTAGGTAATCTAAAGTAAACCAATGGAATTGGGATGTACGATGTCATGGATGAATTATGTAACAAGATTCAACCCCCCATTTTACAATTCTAAGTTACCATTATGCATTTTCTGCATGCAAAGTTCAAGACTTCATGGATTCAACTATAGCTACAAGTGGTGCTCATATATATTTAGTAATCCTAACCGTTTATCTCTTAGATGCGATAGATCATGCATAAATTAAGAGTCTTAGTAAGAGTACACTCTCCCAAAAAGTGTAAGGAATATAAGCCTCAGTCTAACTCAGTCACATGTTAGGAATAGCATAAATAGGCTGGACAATAAATTTCATGTCCGTTGAAATTTAGTAGCTTCTGTTTCTTTAAGTAAAAAAGTCGGGACCTTTAATTTTTATTAATTTTTGTAATGACCCAAAATCAGTGGTTAGGATCATCTAAATGTATTAATTTCTGATGAAGTATTATTTTTGGTATTGTAAGTGGGATGAATGGCTTAGAATCTAACAAAAATGTCTTACATGTAAAGAAAAGGGCTTATACTCTCTTTAGTCTTTACACTTTCTTAAGCATGAACTCTTACGAAGACTCCAATAACTATAAATTTGTTAACCAGGTGATATGAAAGTTTGGTACAAGGTAGGCAATTTGAACCCACAAATCAAGTCGTGTTTTATACTTTCATATACAAGTATGAAATCAGTGTGGCAATTACATACGAAAGGTGGGCCCTTTCCTATAGAACTAGCAATTACTGTATCAGATCTGTTGATTGTAGCTTCACACCAACCTCCTATATACTCTAGTCGCTCAAGGTCACAAGAGCAAGGAGGTGAGAGGCTTGTGGTTGGCGGTGGGAAAATGTAGTTAGGAAAAATGAAAGAGGTATTGACAGACTAGATGAGCCAAATTGGATTGTTTCGGAGGAAGATGTAGCAAGCCCTACACAGGATACCTTAAAATGAGTGTTCAGGATCATCTTGTTTAATGTGGGACTGACAAAGCACTCAAACATCTAGACATACCCCACCTCCGATAAATCAGTGTGGTATCAGTGCCTTTGATGTTCATATTTGAGAGCCAAGCACTAAGTATTCTAATTTCATTTTCTTTTTGGTAGGCCAAAATAAAAATCATAGCAAAAAATAAGAATAAATAACTCAACTGTTTTGTGGGCTAAAATAAGAATAAATAACTAAAAAAAGAGGTATTCTAAAATGCATCAATGTTTATATAGCGTCTTCTTGGAGATGCTAGACTTTCATGATTTTGGACACATTTTTGGAAGATTTGGCTAATGTAAGCTGTTCATACTCTCCTTGATTACCTATACACAAGAAATTCATTTTGATTGAATCTATTTAGCCTGTTTTTCTCTACTTTAAATTAGGACCATTTCTATTTACAATTGAAAACAAAAAACAAAAAAACTAGTGACTAGAATTATCCGATGGTTTGATTCTTTCGACAAAAGCTAAAAATTAGTGGGTGAACAAGACAAACAATTAAAACTTAAAAAAGAAAAAAGAAAAAAGATAAAGATAAACAATTGATATTTAATATAAGTTTCTTGCATTGTTTTGATGATCTGTCAAGAACTAGAAATGGATTTGTCATATATTTGCGTATAGATTGGTTATTAGCAAATTCTTTGAGAATTTTAGTTTATTTTTCTTGATTCTATGATTTGGAATTTATTTAGAGTTCTAGAGATCTGATCTGGATTGCTTAGATTCAGAAATTTCTAGAACTTAATTCTTAGATCTTTCCAGTTTTATTTTGGTTGTTTATGGTGATTTTCAATCTAGTTTATATAACTAGAGATGTAATGAGGCATAAGAGCTTGAAAACTTTATCCAGATAATTGAACTGGTTTTTTCTGGCTTGTTCCCATTCTTTGTTGAAGTTCAATAACCAGCTAGTTTATAGCATTTCTCATTCTTGATAGAACAATGAACCGTGGAAAAACTTATCCATGAATATGAGTTTGTAACTCTACTATTTTTACTTTATGCATGTTTAATAGCTGCTACTGATAGCAAGGGATGAGATCAGTATTCATGAATAACTTTATATAGGGTTCATTATTCACTTATCCCCTGACAAACATTCCCCTTGCTGTAGCATAACTGCTTGCAGGCAACTTGACATCATCTGACAAGTTCAAATCACCACTTTGCTTTGTAAATTTGCTTGTAAAAGAAAACAGTAAAAAGATTAATTGGTGGGACAAATGTCATGTAAATCTTAAGGAATCGTGGTCTAGACTATGCGTGACGTACTCTTGTTAATCCAAACCGTTCATTTTAAGGACACCGTCATCAATCCGGCGTAGCACAGCAATTTTCTCTTTTGGACGATTCTGACCATTATATAAATAAGAATGCTAAATTCACATATCGATTCACTGAGAATTCCACTGAAGTCAAGCTGTTTAACGTGTGCAGAAATCCGAGAACGAAACAGAAAATGATGGTCAAGCTATTAAGATGTGTACGTACTTCTTATCATCAACCTCAATCTACACTTTATATTATTTTTGCAGACTAATTGATGGTTGAGAAGTAGAGCCTTGGCACAATGGTAAATCTGTTATCACCTCACCTTGAAGTCATGAGTTCAAGATGTGAAAACAGACTCTTGAAAAATAGAAGATAAAACTGTGTATTATAGACTATTGCTGTGCGTTACGGCCTACCTTTTTGATAAAAGAGTGTTCACATAGATGCCCGGCAAGGGAACATTTATCGGTACAAAATGGAGTAAATGTTGCCATTTGTAACTCGCAAAATGGTTATTTCACAGCAAGAGGACGTTTACTTAATGATGGGTAGCTGTTCACTGATCAAAAGTTCATCACAGAGGTTGATAATTGATTTAGGGGTCACAAGAGATATCTATTTGTAAGATAAATGCTATTAAGACTGGGTTTTCTAAACCGACTAGGTGACCTCAATTTAAGTGTCTATAAAACTCTGGCCATTGGATGCTTCTAGCTTTTTTCAGTTTAAAAATTCATTAAAAATTATTTAAAACTGAAAACGGCATAGCTAAGATCATATCTAGCTTATTTAAGGGAGACTGAATAAGATGATTGAGTCCTCTCATATAAAGCCGGAGGCCTAGATAGAAAAGTCCCGGAGATCAGTCCACGATACAGTTGGATAGCATTTCTCACTTTTAATGTAGGGGTCACTTAATTTTGGTAGTTGTTTTGTAGTTAAAGAGTCATGGATAAGATGACAACTTATTTAAGGGGTATCAAGGGCAAAGTCCATTCATAATATCAGTCTCTTGAGATAGTATTTTGTAATATCATTTTCAGAGATCCATTTCAGGTCTTAATTGCACATGCAATTCTTAATTTGCCATTTCTTTCTAGAGGTGGGTGATAACAAGCTATTTAAAGCCGTTGCCCAATTGTCCAGGAACCGTCCACTAAGATTATTTGATGATAGATCAAGGATCTCCAAACTAGAGAGAGTTTCAATTTCTGAAGGTATCAAACCAGAAATGTGGTTATCATTTAAGCTGATATTAAACACAGAGGTTGACCTTAATAACTCTTTTGGAATTTTTCTATGCAAATTGTTTGAAGCCAACCCAAGTTTCTATAATTGGTCAATTGTCTAAACTCAACAGGTATCTAACCAATAATTATGTTTCTAGTAATTTGGAACCTCGTCAATTTTTGAAATTTATCCCATTGTGGCGAAAGTTTGCCATAGAATTTATTGTAACTTAAATCAACATATGTTAGATTTGGGTAAACTCCAAAATCCTTAGATATATTTCCTGTCAAATAGTTTCTTTCAATCTCAATTTTGTGGTAATCAAACTTATAAAATGATTGTTATGTACAGACTTGTGAGTTAGCCATCCTCCTTCGCAAAGCCGTGATGGCAAATTTTTGGATAGATTGTTATCACCCACCTCTAGAAAGTGCAAATTTCTAAGGCTTGATATTTCTTGGAGAAGGGGACCAAAAAGTTGATTTTAGAACACACTTAAATTGGTTAACAATGTCAGATAAGTCAAAGGAGGAGGAATTGAACCGCTGAGATTGTTGGTTTGCAATTGTAAACCAATAAGATTGGTTAGATTCCCAATCTGAGGAGGTATTGAGCCTGGAAGCTGATTATCAGAGAGAAGCAATAGTGTAAGATTTGACAACTTCCCAATTATGCGTGGATCCCCTCAAGCTGGTTCTTGAACAAAGACAATTGAAATAACTTTACTAAATTTCCAAGTTCTTCAAGGCTTGGACCCAAGATTTGATTATCGTAAAGATACAAGAGTGTAAGATTTGACAACTTTCTAATATCAAGAGGAATGGGCCCCTCAATCTTATTCACGTGCTGAGACCATTATTTTTTGGATGATGATTCTGACCATTATCTTTAGAGGAATGACAAATTCACACAGAGAAAGTCGAGCTATATTTAAAGTGTGGAGAGGATGGATAAAGGCCTACCACAGCGGTAGTCTTGCTGCGAATCTTTTTAATGACATACGGATTGAAGGTGAAGGAAACACAGCCTAGATTAGGCTCCGGCACATACTTTGAATGATCTTAACCGTTCATTTTATATGGCAAAGCCGACATCGGCAGACAGGTACCTGTCAGGGCCGGAAGATTCTATGATATTGCCGTCGTTGACCAGGCATACGACCAAAATCTTGTATTGGATTTGGACGATGGATCCTGACTATTATCTCCTAGTGGAATATGGTAAATCACAACGCCTTGGCCTTTGCATATAGTGCTTCCAATTGGGCGAGGGCCAAAATATGGAGTGCCTTGGAAATCCCTTGAAGTCAAGCTATTTAGGGTGTGAAATGGTGGTTGTCCGGAAGTCTTGTGTCTAATCTTTGTCATTATCTACAGTGTACAGGCAAGGAAACACAGCCTAGGTGAGGTGTATAGCTTGGCTAATCCACACCATTCATTTTATGGATTGGGCATGCAACAAAAGTCTACTCTTTTGGACGACCTTATCCTTTATCTTTCGAGCATTGCTAAACTAAAGGGTCTTCGCTTTTGGACGGCTAGGATTTCATGTGAGCTGGCTATTGAGGCACAGATTTTTCAGATAAGAAGCAGGTCTCCCGATGGTAACAGTTTGTAGGGTCTTGGGACATAGGGGCCCAGCCGACGTTCATTGATGGGAAAGCTACTTGTGAGATGGTTCATCATCAAGACCTTATCCCAATTAGGGGTCAGCTACAAAAATCTTATTCCTCTACTTGGGAGATGGTTTATCTGCTTGAATATTCAAACATGGGACCACTGGACAGAGCCAGAATGTTCTCTCTCGAGTCTTGTGGGCCATGCACAAAAATCTTCTCCCCAGGTTGATCCTGACCGCTACTATTCTACACTAGAGAGAAGAATGGCAGCTGAATCTCAACCAACTGCAGTGAAGAACTGAACAGCCGAGAAATCACTTCCCTCATCGATTAACCTCAACCATAATCATCTAGACTAAGGATTGGACGGTTAATAAAGTTGGCAATACAATGGAAGGTAGTTAAATCTTTGCCATTCGATGGTTCAGATCTTCAAATGGTGACGACTTTTGGCGGATTGACCATCTAGATTGCGCCGCAGAAGAATCTGGACTAGGGATCACCGATCATCGACCCACATGCTTTGGAGTCCTCATTCTATTTATTATTTATTTAGGAAAAATAATAGCAGGCAGCGGGGATGTTTACTGAACAGCCGAGATTTTAAGGATAACGTCGTCGACTGGGCGGACAGCAATAATCTTCCTCCTCTTTTGGACGATTCTGACCATTATCTTCAGAGGAATGACAAATTCACTTATGGATTGACTTGGAAGTCAAGCTATATTTCACGTGTGGAAAGGTAGGGCAAGGGCCTACCACAACAGTTGTGAAGGTCAAGGAAACACAGCCTAGATTAGGCTCAGGTATGTACTTTAAATGATCTTAACCGTTCATATGCTAAATCACAGCGCCTTGGCTTTTGCATGTAGGGCTTCCAATTGGGCGAGGGCCAAAATATGGTGTGACTTGGAAATACGGTTAATCAAGTTGGCAAAACAATGGTAGGTAGTTAAAGAAAATTCCCTGTCTTTTCGACGATCCAAAGCGCCTCTCTTTTAAGGCATGCTAACGATTACCTGAGCACCGCCCTGCATTGTATTAAACAGACGGTTAGGAAATCCAAACGCAGGGATGTTTACTGAACAATAAACCCCAAACAAATCAAAGACTTGGAATCATCCAGCAGTGAAGCGCATTTCTACGACTCGTCTAGTAGTGAGTAGATAGCTGTTTGAGATCAATGGTTGGGGTCGTTTAAATAGTAGGTCCCGGGTATGCAACAAAACTCTTCACTGTGTAAAAGTCCAGGAAACTCAGTGCAGATTATGTGTGGAGGCCTATAAACATTCACTTTTACATGAAGGGATCCGCCTTTGGGCGAAAACATTTGTGGGTAGGATTCGAAAAATGGGTCATAGGTGATCACGGTATTCATTTGCCAGAAAAAATAGCACGAGGTCAATCTATGCAATTGGTTTTACCTAAGAAGGAAAAAAAATACATGCAAATCAAGATTGGCCAACTTAATGGTGAATGAAAGATTGAGATCATCTGTTCAGTGTACGGCCACTGTATTCCAGAATTCATCTTTGATTGCTTCACGAAAAATGCTCTTAGTTAGATTAATTTTTGACCTTGTTTATGGATACTATTAGAAGAAAAGATTAAGTGCTTGTATTTCTTTTACATTTGAGAGAAGGCAAGTCATGGCCCATGCTCAGGTTATGATAATGGAGTTCATAAAACAGCCTGGTTGTTGTCACTAACAAAGTTGTAAATACATGATCCTGGCCTCTCGTTCAACACCAACCAAAGCCCCTCTCAAATTGCATTTGTAGTCTCTTATTTGGCGTGCTTTGACGAACTTGTAATGGGTCATTTTGTATGAAAATGCCTAACATAAGTGTGCGGGAAAATACAATTTAAACTCATTAACTTTTCATGCTTTTTGGTATAAGTCCATCCTTCTTTTAGAATCCATTACCCAGTCGTTAATATTGAACTTTTACTGTCATCGCCCTCAATTTGTTATACCCACATTGTCTTGTAAATTTATAAATTAGGGAATATTGTTAAGAGAGAACATGAGACATGGGAGGAAACCAAGATCAATGGGTAAGGATGTACTTTACCCATTTTCGTTTTGTGTAATTTAATTTATCACAAACTGCGTTCATGCAAGAATTATAGATGAAGCTTAAACTAAATCTTACAAAAGTAGGCAATCAGCCTCCCGCAATCGGAGGATAAAACAAGCGGCAGATGACAACAATGAAACTAAAACTCACCACCTTTGGGATTATTTTTGCAATCACACATAGGAAACAGTAAATGCTTTTGAAATTGATAACTAAAATAGATTTGAGTATTACCATAAAGGATTAGTTCAGTAATATATACAAATGGTTTTTCCATTGTGTTTGTGGTTGGGACTTACACATGCTATATGGCCCCCCAATGAATGGTCAACTAAAACATTAATTGTTGACCAACATGTTTAGATACTCAAGGCCCCTAAAATCTTCTCCAAGGTTTGATATTCTTAAACCTCCAATAAATAGCAACTTCTTGAGCAGTACATTCTCCAATACAGATAACAGTGGTGAGGATAATCTGATACTCTGGTACTCTAACGTCTTCTGATCACATTGACAATTCTTTTTATGGTAGTAATTGCTCTGCGATTTTGTCAATTACATTTTAACGAAATTCACTATTTATTTTTTTTCAAAAGAGTATAATACATACTAACGATTGAGAGAGTTTTATTAGAAACTAGAAGTAATATAACAAATTAAGTACCACACTGCATGAAAGAAGGTTTCATAGAAACTGGAAATACCCGCCTAAGGGATACCTCTTAAGAGGGGATACCATAAACCGAACTTCACGTAGTACAAAATTAAAATGAATTGACAGCCTAAAGAGCATCTAGTAGGATTTTAGGCAATATTTCTAATAGATCTAATCCATTTCGCGTGTTCAAACTTTCTTACACATAAAAAAAAATCACTTGGACATACAAAATCATTTTTTCAAAGTCATTTATTTAATCTAAGTCTTATTATGCAAATGACTCTTTGATCATACTGATGATCAATCATCATCGGACCTGAAGGGTATCTTTTGTCTCAAGAAAAGTAGAGGCCTAAGTTTCTTAGGTGAATAAAACCGCTCTTATTCTGGTTTTTCTTTCTTTTTTCTTTATAGTTGTGTTAGAATACATATGACTCTTTTACATGTCATAAGCTTGCCAATAAACTTAACTTAAGAGATGTTAATGTACAAGGAAGCTTAAAAGTGATAATCAATTCAATAATTAGCCTGGAAGGCAATTTTAGTCTTACTTCCTATTAGATTAAGCTTTTAGGTCTAATTGTAATCCAACATTGTGTTAGAGCCTTACCAACCAAAAGGTAATGAGTTTAAATCTTACATCCCCTTCTTTATTAAATTCACGTCTTTTGTGTGAGAGAGTGTTGGACATATAACTATTATTAGGCTATTTTCTAACAACTTAACTTTTAAGTCGAATGTTAATCCCACAGAATATTCAAATTGGAGGAACCAAAAAAAATGGCTCACATCAAGAAGGGAACCCAGTAGCTGATGCATTAGCCAATTATGTGATACACAATTTCTTTGTCACAGGATTTGGATGATCTTGAGCATCCAGATAAGTTGACACCTCTTTTTGGCATGCTTGGTTAAACTTTTTGAAAGATCTAAGATGTTCGTGATGTTGGAAATGTGTTAGATTAGCTGGATGCAAAATTTTATTACTATTGAATTTTTTAATTTTTTAAAGACCTAAAACTTGTGATTAGATTCATCTAAATGCATTAACTTCTCATAGATTACCTATTTTATATACTCCAATGGTTTCAAAAAAAAATAAAATCACAGTGCATGTCAAAAAAGAACTTCGAGGCACATGCATGTCTATGGTTTGGTAGTTGGCCTACTTTCATCTGTTTGTCATGATCTAGGCCACTGATCAGATTAGCTACTAACCAAAGGCACACAAGCTTGACATCTTAGCAGTTCACTTTCTTAAGGCAAAGCTGATTACGACAACCTCACATGGCTTCGCTGGCTGGTTTGAAAATGGAGAGGACAGTTTCTAAAAGAAAAAAATAAAAGCAGTTATTGTCTACCTAAGATAGGACCTAACAAATGAACGGCTTCATGTTCATCGAACGCTTTTAACCTATTTTTTGGTGAGAAAAAAATAGTGACCATTCATTTTTATTAATTATTTTAGTGGTGTAAAACAAGTAGCTAAGATCATTCAAATGCATTGGTTTTCAATAGATTATCTATTTTTGGCATTGAAAACATTATGAATAGTTTAGATCTACAAAAAGAAATTAGTGTGTATCAAAAAAGAAAGATGTGAATTTCTTCTCATCCTCAAGAGCTAGGGAAAAGACCCTCTTAACACAACCATCCAAACCACCCTCTTCAACACATATACACTCCTCTCCCTTGTTTGATTTGCAGGATTTCATCTCTCTCTCTAAGTGTTTAAAGGTCTAAGCTAGTTTGTTCCTTAACATTTTAGATTTTTCTCTTTCTTATTTGCTAAGAGTCTCGATAAATGTACATGCTCAACAGAAGAAGAAGGTTCACATGGCCATTTTACATGGACTCCAATCAATTTAAACAGAAAAGATCTCCAATCAGATTTCTAAGTCACACACTAGTCACTCATCAGCAAAAGCAGTTGAATATGATTAGGGTTGTGATTCGTGTGTTAATTTATTTTCCCTCATTTTTATTTTATTATTATGATTTAACAACAAAAATTCTAAAATTATGATAATTATTTTACATCTTAGTTTTCTAGGGATGTGCATGCTCCACATGGATGTAATGGGTTTGTCAACTAGTATAGGGAAGCTGTGCCATAGTTTAGGATCTGATTAGGCCTAGTTTAGGATTTGTAAGAGGCTACTTAGCACAAGAATAACAAACATGGATTAAGTTATTCCTGCTTTCCTATTAAGAGTAGGCCTATGGTGTATGGGAAAGTAGAGGCCGCTAGTGTTGTTGACATGTTGTTGTAGTTTTTATTTATTAGGCAAGCTGGTTTTCAAGAATAATCTTAGATCCACATTCGACTTGAGACCTAGAAGAAGAAAGCTTCTTCTTACACACCTGCAATAGAAGGCCAAGACGGTAACAGAGTTTTATAGGTCTAAGTCATGCATCAATCAAAGAAGAGGAGGGTGGCTTTAGGGCAGCCAATAAAATCGAACAAGATTAATACGTGAGGAAATTTTATCATTGTTTTGTTGACCCCATATGCAAAACAGCCCCCTTAGACTTTAAATCTCATGGTGGGCTAGTGACTCGGGTCATATCATGGGCCAGGAACATCAGGTCCACCTCATAATTAATAGGCAACTAGATCATCAGTCCCAATCACAGATAGATGTACCACGTGGGCCTCAATTTTTTATCATTGTGATGACAATCCGGCGACTCCAATTCTTCTCATATTAGTAGGCTTCATTTGGAAAAGATAAGGTGTTTGATGTAACGTTTTAACAAGCATCCAAAGATGATATTTCATTGCATCGTCAATCTTCCCATCCAATTCTTATTAAAACGTCCTAACCAGCTACACTATCTTTGGTTTGTCCTTTTGGCATGATCTTTAGGCCACCAAGTATGCAAAGAGAGGCAAGTTAGATCAACGGCATGGATCATGATTATGTGTACTATGCTACAATAATATATTTGGCTTGCCAATATATTTTGATCCGAGTTCACAGTACCAAACAGCTTATTGTGTCTTGAAGCAGTAATATTTTTAGCAAAGATATATTACTCTAAACAGTATCTTGTTATTTGGGAAATTATATGGACAAACCACGAACTTCCAATCTTTTGCACAAATGCCTTTCATTTTATTTTCCAAACAGTGACTCTACCATACCTTCCAGATTAACACACGATGGGTCCCTCGTTAGCATCGTGTTCGAAATTATTAATGGAAAATGTGAAATAAAAAACGAAGAAAAGTGAAAAAATTAGAGAGGAGATTTCATCCTGCTTCTCAAGGATCATTCTTGTTGTTTGTTTGATGATAAACAACGATATCCGAGTTCTTCAGAGACTTTGAACCCATGACCTTGAGTAGCATATGAATTCCAAGATGTTGTCCAACAATGACTTGAACTAGTTTGCAACATCTAAGCTTTCGGATGAGCAAATACAAGTTCCCCATGAATTACTTGCTTCCTATTACAAGGGATTTTTTGAGTCATAAAGCTTTGAGCTAAGGTTTCTCTTTTTCTTTTTCTTTTTTCTTTTTTATTTCCCATTGAATTGGTGGGCTTCAAAACTATGACAAGTGTTAATTATTTCTTCCATGCAAAATATAACAGAGATGCATGCAATGAGTGGCACTCTGTTGCCAAGCTTTGCGAAAGCAATGGGCTTTCTTCGTTGACATCGAGCAACAATATGCAAAACAAGAAGATGATCTTGTGCTCTAGTAAGGAGATGAGGGTTAGAAGTTGTATATCCTATCAGAAAAAAAGAAGAAGAAGAAACCAAAAATAAATGGCTAAAGTATCAACTAGTGGGCCCAAGAATAAAATAAGGGGTGTCTTTGCAAACAATGAAAGTTCGTAGATTGTCTCTACAATTTTTCCTTTTTTTATTTTATTTTAATCAACCATGAGATACATTAAACAATACACACTCCAAAATCCCTCTACGAGGGAAGACTACTACTCGGCCATGTTTGATACAAAATCCAGGAGATCGCAAGCAAATTACACAATACATGCTACTTTAGGACATGGAGAGATAAGCAAAGAAATCTCAAAGCCAAGAATAGGTCGATTTGATAGCTAGCCACTAAAGAAATCAATATCCTGATGACTCTGACCCAAATAAAGCATAGTAAAAGACAAGTTACAAGTTAGGACAATCCCAAGCTAAGGTACTCTCAACTCAACCGAAGCATGCAATAGCAACCAATCGAGAAGATTACAAATATACAAGAAGTCCTCAAAACCGAAGGCAACAAGCAAAGGAAAACTCAGAATCAGGAAGAGGTCCAATGGGCGTTACTGATCACTAGAGAATTCCAATTACTTGAAAACACCAAACAGTTAAGAGGGGGACAGCAAGGTAGTTGAGGTTAGGAATTTCTTTTGATTAATTATCTGAAATAAGGTAATCGTGTCAAAAGGGGCTGGCAAAGTCAAGCAAAGAGCAGAGAGCTCCCAAGATACTTGCTGCATGGTTGGTCGTGAACCAGGGTCACTACATACACATGCCAGTGCAACGGCTACAAAATGGACGATTTGATTCGTGACTGAGATGGTGGGGCTCGAGAGGCGTCGATCTAGCACATCTTTCAACAGTATGGTTTGGTTGGTTGATGATAAGAAAGAGGAAATGAGTTCTCCAGGATGAGTTCCCATAATCACTTCAAGTGCTAGAACCCCAAAGCTGTATACATCACATTTTTTGGTAACCTGCATGGTGAAAGCAAGCTCTGCAAAGACAAGCTAAATTGAGTTGGTGATTATAAAATGCATCAAAAGTTATAAGTAGGGTGCAATATCGTTAGTGATGCAAACTTTTCATTTCTAGTTCATGCAGCAAAGGGAAGGAAAGCCATGTATGCATATATACCTGGAGCAACATATCCATAAGTGCCTGCAAGCATAGTCCAGTTGGATGAATCAGGCTTCAGTAGTCTGGCAATGCCAAAATCAGAGATACGTGCCTCAAACTCTAGATCCAACAGAATGTTGTTACTAGAGATGTCACGATGAACAATTGGTGGGGCCCGATCATGATGCATGTACGATAGAGCACATGCCACATCTTTAATAACCTTCACCCTCTTAAACCAATCAAAGTCATGGACTGCTTCATCATTTTGCAAAAGATTAGCTAAGCTACCCCCTTCCAAATACTCATAAATCAGAAACTTACATTGTGGATGAGAATAGAATCCATAGAACTTGACAATGTTGTGGTGATGAACTTCTGTTAATGCTCGGATCTCATTTCTGAAGCTTGTCTCATCTAAAAATTCGCCATCCTCAGATAGGTAAAGCTTCTTAATGGCCACTACTTTCCCACTTGATAGATTTGCTTGATACACTTTACCATATCCACCCACACCGATGCAATGCCTATCATCGAAATCGTCTGTCACTTGGATGATCTCTTCATAGCTGATCTTGCCTTTATAATTCCAAATTGAAAATAAGCCTCCATTATCACTCCCATCTAACTTCACATTTCTCGCTACCCTTTGATGCCAAATACAAATAATACTAGCTAATGCAAATGTGAGAACTGTGATGCTACCAATTAAAATAATGACGATCAACACGATCTTCTTTCTTCTTTTCTTGTGATCTTCATTAATGGGAACGTGATTACAATGAGGTAGACCTTCTGCATCACCACATAACCTTTTGTTATTCATAAAAGCACCTCGTCGGAAGACATTGCCATATGGAAGACTACCCTCCAGTTCATTGCAAGAAAGATCAATAGTTGATAAACTTTGCAGTCCTTCAAAGGAAGATGGAATTGAACCCGAGAGATTGTTGTGGGAGAGACTTAGATTTTCTAAGTTTTTCAATTTCCCAAGTTGTGGTGAAATTTCACCAGAAAGTAAGTTATGGCTAAGATCCAATGTCTCCTGTAGTCCCACCAGATTACCAATTTCAAATGGGATACTTCCATTCAAGTAATTTTTGCTTAATTTCAAGTAATGAAGTTTAAAACAATTTCCCAACTGTCCAGGAATCGGGCCGCTAAGATTATTTGATGATAGATCAAGGATCTCCAAACTGGACATAGTTCCGATTTCCGATGGTATCAAACCAGAAAGGTGGTTATCATTTAAACTGATGTTATACAAGGAGGTTGACCTTAATAACTCCTTTGGAATTTCTCCTCTTAAATTGTTTGAAGACAACCCAAGTACTCGTAGCTGAGTCAATTGTCCAAACTCAATCGGTATCTGACCAGTAATCATGTTCCCTGTAATCTGGAACCTTGTTAATTCTTGGCATTTACCCCATTGTGGAGAGAGTTCACCATAGAATTTATTGTAGCTTAAATCAAAATATGTTAGTGTAACACCCCGGAATTTTAAGAATTTTTTTTATTTTATTTTTTATAATGGCAATTTAAATAAGAGCATTTGGGATCCCATGAGAAAAGATTTATTTAACATTTTACTAAACCTATCTTAAAACTCCGGGTGTTAATTTTTCCTTTCTCAAAATGACGTACACATAATTTAAACATAAATAAATAATCCGCGTATAAATCAACGTCAAATAAATAGGCGCCTTTATTTTAAATCAAATAAACGTTCAAAAGACAATAATAATATGGCCCAGGGTCTATCCATCATAACATCCCATATAAATGTCCAATATATGTCCAAAGATCTAAATCACATCCAAATATAAAGTATGCAGTCCATAATAAAATTCAAATGATAATCTACTCTAATGACTCACATTACTGTCTAAAGCTATAGGGAAACTAGTCTTCAGCAGCTCTCAAGGTTTATCAACCGCTTTTCCTTTCCTGGTGTCGCGCTCGAGATCTAAGGCATTGCAAAACCAATCCATGTGCGAATAAGCTATCGCTTGTGTAGGTACATAGACAATTAATGTAATAATTGCAAGAAATAATGAACAATACTGATGAAAAATCTAACATTTATGAAGATAGTGATATCATAATGCCATGTTCAATAAATGCCAATTTATTCCATATGCTAAAACATGAAATTCACGGAGTTAAAACATGACATGAATCAATAACATGGAGCATACAACAAGAATAAGGGCACCCTAAGGTAATGGGTCCCACCACATCGCACGAACATCCCTGATCAGGAGTACACATAGTCAACCTCTGAGTGTCGTCACACCCAGGCATACCATCTATAACCATGCTCATCATACATGCACACATAACAAGAATATGGGCCATCATGTGCGGTGGCAACCCTCCATGGGTATCAACCACCGCCGCTCTCCGTCGACACCATAACGGAGACTTAACGTCTGTCCCCATGGAAAGGCTCGCACCAGGTAGTGTGGACTATCCATGTTACCAAACCCCTACCGAATGCCATCTATGGGCAGATGTCTATCACATCACAAACTCATCACATCATAATCTCGGAAGGTGGGTGGCCGGCCCTATCCCTCCTAGCATGACGCCCAGAGGCGAGAGCACCCGTCATCAAATATAAAACACGGAAATCATATGTATATGCTAAAACTCAAGAGCACTTATAGCTTGAAATTCCCAAGACATGCCCCTCATCCTGGGGTTAGCCTATAAAAGGACCAAATTTCTTAAGCCTCTGTACTCATTTCTATGTAAATCCATGCATTTTCTATATATATAATAAGAAATAAATCTCTAATTAAGCACAACTAATTAACATCATGCTTGTAAAAGCATTTTAAATAAGTTTATTTAGTAAAAGAATTTAATTTGGAATAACCATCCTGTACGCAATGTCGCATGAACTCCATGGTAAATAAAAATCGCAATTTAAAACACAATCACACATGATGCTATTGTTTAAACATGGTTTAAAATCAAGGCAAAACATTAGTTGTCGTCACCTACCTCAGTGTGAGACCACTAGCTTGCTAATAACTCCCTTTAATTGGTATATTCAAGTGCACCTGTACATGTCACATCACTATTTTAAAATTTTTCTAAATAAAAAGTGGTCATTTCTAAGTTTTTAAGTTAAAACTAGGTCCGCGTCGTCAATACGGTCACAACGCCTCTTCTGGATCGTGATTTGGACCTCTCTAGCTCCCAAAAATCAAGTTTTAGTGAAAACTACGCAAAAAGGGGGCCTGCCGGACCACCATAAGGTGGTTTAAACCGGCGGCACCCTTTTCCGCCGGTTTACACCGATGTACACGGGCGCACGAAGACGCACGGCGACGCAGACGCCTCACGGTCGCCAGGACGCGCGCGGCTCCGGCCCCACAAAGACCCGCCTTAACCGCAGGCGTCTGGCGCGCGCGCTGCCGCGCACGTGCGGTGACGCCGACGGCCATCCGACGTCGTCCCTGGTGCGTCCCGCTGTGCGTCATGGCGTCCGCGCCAGGGCGCCGACGCCGTTGACGACGCCGGAGAAGACGACCGGATTCCGGTCGCCTCCGGCGGAGCTACAGAGCTCCGTTTTGCGTGATTTTTGCACTATTTTCTTCAGAATTCTCTCTAGAATCCATTTATGCCCTCCTTTTGCACTAATTTTCCCAAAAACCATGGTTTTTAAATGATTTTTCCCAAGTTCCTAAAAACCTCCATAGGTACTGGTTTTTGGGTTTTCTGGAGAAATCCACCGTTGGATCACTCCCAAATTTAAAGGGTTTGCTATTGGGTCTCTTGTGCACTAGTTGGACGGTGCGATTTCCAAACGGACAATGTTTGGTCTATGAAATCACGCTCCAACAGTAGCGTGCACAAAGCCCCCAAAAAAATCTGATTTTTTTCCTAATTTTTAAATGGTTTTCTAATTAATTTTCTAATTAATAAATACAGAAAACATAGGTTTTGAGGCTTACCTTGCACCTGGCCGGAGTTGCTCGAGTTGCCGGGGTTCCACTCGCCGGAAAAAAAATGAAATCTTTTCAAGATAGGGTTCTGCGTAAAACTTAGAGAAAACGCTCAAAGTGGAGCGTTTTGGCTCCTAGAGGAGCATAGATATAGGGTTTTAGAGTCTTGGGGAAGAGAAACTCTTCCCCACACGCCTCTTTCCACGTCTCTCCGGCGATTTTTCCGGCACTGGTAGAGACGTGTGGAAGACGGGGGTGCCAGTATCAATTTGGACCCCTGTCTAATACGTCTCTACCAAATGACCAAATTGCCCTTCCAACTTTGACGGCTCATAACTCCCTCGTTTGAGCTCCGTTTTTCGCGTTCTTGGTGGCGTTGGATTCGTATCGACGAGCACTTTCTAATTATTATATTTTCAGGAAATAATTTCATCCATAAATTTTTATTTTAATTTATTTAATAATTTCCTATTTTATCCTAAAAATTAAGGATATTACAGTTAGATTTGGGTAAACACCAAAGTCCTCAGATATATTTCCTGTCAAATTGTTTCTTTCAAGCCGAATCCTCACCAAGGTAGAACAGTTTCTCAAGTTTGTGGGAATCAAACCTGTAAAATGATTGTTATCTACAGTGATGTGTGTTAGGGATCTTCCTTCGCAAATCTGTGATGGCAAATTACCAGATAGGTTGTTATCACTTAATTCTAAAAACTGCAAATTTCTGAGGCTTGGCATTTCTTGGGGTAAGGGACCAGAAAGTTGATTTTGGAACACTGTTAAATCGGTTAACCGTGTCAGATTAGCAAAAGAAGGAGGAATTGAACTGCTGAGATTGTTGATTTGCAGGTTAAACTCAAGAAGATTAGTTAGATTTCCAATCTGAGGAGGTAATGAGCCAGAAAGCTGATTTTCAAATAGGTATAGTACACCAAGGTTAACCAAGTTCCCAATACTTGAAGGGATGGGACCCGTTAAGTGGTTAGTTGATAGCTCCAACTCCAGCATATTCACTAAATTTCCAATCTGGGGAGGTATTGAGCCAGAAAGCTGATTTTCATATAGGTGTAGTTGACGACGGTTAACCAAGTTCCCGATACTTGAAGGAATTGGACCAGTGAGACGGTTAGTTGACAGATCCAATTCAGTCATATTTACTAAATTTCCCAATTCTTCAGGGATTGGACCCGAGATCTGATTGTTGTAGAGATGCAAGAGTGTAAGATTTGACAACTTTTCAATTTCACTGGGAATGGGCCCCTCAAGCTGATTATTATCCAGTTCCAATTCATACACATTTACTAAATTTCCAATCTGAGGAGGTATTGAGCCAGAAAGCTGATTTTCAAATAGGTATAGTACACCAACGTTAACCAAGTTCCCAATACTGGAAGGGATGGGACCCGTTAAGTTGTTAGTTGAAAGCTCCAAGTCCAACATATTCACTAAATTTCCAAGTTCTTTAGGGATTGGACCCCAGATTTGATTGTCGTAGAGATACAACAATGTAAGATTGTACAACTTTCCAATTTCGGGAGGAATGGGCCCCTCAAGCTGATTATTGCCCAGTTCTAATTCATACAGCATTACTAAATTTTCAATCTGAGGAGGTATTGAACCAGAAAGCTGATTTTCAAATAGGTGTAGTGCACGAAGGTTAACCAAGTTCCCAATACTTGAAGGAATTGGACCAGTGATACGGTTAGTTGACATATCCAATTCAATTATATTTACTAAATTTCCCAATTCTTCAGGGATTGGACCCGAGATCTGATTGTCGTAGAGATACAAGAGTGTAAGATTTGACAACTTTCCAATTTTGCTGGGAATGGGCCCCTCAAGCTGATTATTGTGCAGAGACAATTCCGACATCTTTACTAAATTTCCAATCTGAGGAGGTATTGAGCCAGAAAGCTGATTTTCATATAGGTATAGTACACCAAGGTTAACCAAGTTCCCAATACTGGAAGGGATGGGACCCGTTAAGCGGTTAGCCGACAGATCCAATTCAGTCATATTTACTAAATTTCCCAATTCTTCAGGGATTGGACCTGAGATCTGATTGTCGTAGAGATACAAGAGTGTAAGATTTGACAGATTGCCAATTTCACTAGGAATGGATCCACTAATCCGGTTCTCATGAAAGCCCAAAATTTCAATCTTTTCAAGCAACCCAATTTCAGATGGAATACTTCCACTTAGTTGATTGAAGTGGAACCATAGAGTGACAAGTTTAGACCAACTCCGGAAGAAATCTGGAGCTATTATTCCAGTGATCGAGTTACTAGAAATGTCAATCCCCACAAGTTGACTCAAATTTGCCAGTGAAAGTGGTAAATTGCTTGAGAGTTTATTCACTGACAGATCAAGATAAGCGAGTTTTGAGAGACTACCGATTTCATCTGGAATGGGACCGCTGAGAGAGTTCCCGGTGAGATTGAGACTGATCAGATTCGGAAACGACGAGAAGTTGAAATGGTTGAGGTTTCCTTCCAGACCCAAATTTGGTAGACGTACTTCGGTCACGCCTCTGCTGGCTTTGCAGGTGATTCCGGTCCAGTTGCATGGGGAGTTGGTGACGCTTGAAAGTGACCACGAACGAAGAGGATGTGGCTTGAGGAGGCTGGATTTCCATTGGAGAAGCGCTCGTGCTTGCTGCGTTGGGTTGGATAATGGTATTGTCAATGCAGGGAATGATAGCAGGAAAAGGCAGAAATGCATGAAGCGGAGAGATAACATGTTGGTTGGCTGGAGTACTTAATGGATTTTCTTGTGCTTAGAAGCTGAATTTATAATGCTCCAACACAGTAATAATCTATCCTTTTTGGACGATTCTGACCATTATCTTTAGAGGAATGCCAAGTTCACATATCGATTGACTTAGAAGTCAAAACGAAAAAACGGGTAGAAAGGCAGGATGACTTAGAAATCTAGCTATTTAACGCGTGGAAAGGAAGAATAAGGGCCTACCATAGAGGAATCCAAATTCACTAATCGGTTAAAGAAAAAAGGTGTGGAAAGGTGGGATGACTTAGAAGTCTAGCTGTTTAACGTTTTGCCAATCTTTTGTGATGATGAATCATGATCTTAGAAAAAACGGGTAGAAAGGTAGGATGACCTTAACGTGGGGAAAGGAGGATAAGGGCCTACCATGGCGGTAGTCTTGTTGCGAATAGAATCTTTGTCATGAACCATGATCTACGGAGTGAAGGTAACGGAAACAGCGCCCACGTAAGTTGTGTACGTACTTCTTATAACCAACCTCATTCTACACCTTATATTATTTTTGGAGACATAATCGACAGTTAAGAAGGGAGTGCATACTATTTATTTGATCCTCGTAATCTGTCCTTCCTTGTACCCATGTATGCAGAAACTTCGTCTAAAGGGCTGCCCTTCTTTACGTAATCAACTGCTAGGCTGTTGCTGTGCGTTACGGCCCACCTTTTTTATAAAAGTGGGGTCACGTAGATGCTCGGGAGGGGAAACATTTATCAGTACAAAATGGAGGAGATTTTGCCACTTGTAACCGCAAAATGGTTACTTCACAGCAAGAAGACGTTTACTTAATGATGGGTAGCTGTTCGCTGATCTAAATGTCATTACAGTGGTTGATAATTGATTTAGGGGTCACGAGAGATGTCCATTTGTAAGAGACATGCTATTAAGACTGAATTTAGTTTTCTAAACCAACTAGGTGACCCCAGGTTTCACCTTTCAATGATCCGACTAACCAAGCGTCTTGTTTGGCGTTCTCAGTTTAAGTAAAACTCTGCCCATTGGATACTTCTAGTTATTAAAAATTATTTAAAACTGAAACGGTATAACTAAGATCATATCCAGCTTATTTAAGGAAGACCGAATAAGATGATTGGGTCTGATCAAACAAAGACGGAGGCCTAGATAGGAAAGTCCCCGAGATCAGTCCACAGTACAGTTGGATAGCATTTCTCACTTGTAATATAGGGGTCACTTAATTTTGGGTAGTTGTTCTGCAGTTAAAAGAGTCATGGATAAGATGACTATTTATTTAAGGGGTATCACAGTCAAAGTCCATTCATAATATCAGTCTCTTGAGATATTATTTTGTAATATCATTTTCAGAAATCCATTTAAGGTCTTAATTGCACATGCAAGTCTTAATTTGCCATTTCTTTCTAAAGGTGGGTGATAACACGCTATTTAAAGCAGTTGCCCAATTGTCCAGGAACTGGCCCACTAAGATTATTTGATGATAGATCAAGAATTTCCAAACTGGACAGAGTTTCAATTTCCTTAATAAAGTAGCAAACCAGAAATGTGGTTATCTTTTAAGCTGAGATTAAACATGGAGGCTGACCTTAATAACTCTTCTGAAATTTCTCCTTGAAAATTGTTTAAATACAACCCAAGTACCTTTAATTGGGTCAAATGTCTGAACTCAACTGGTATCTAACCAGTAATCATGTTCTCAATAATTTAGGACTTTGTCAATTTTTAAGATTTATCCCATCGTGGAAAGAGTTTACCATAGAATTTATTGTAGCTTACATCAACATATGTTAGATTTGGGTAAACTCCAAAATCCTCAGATACATTTCTTGTTAGATAGTTTCTTTCAAGCTGAATCCTCATTAGGGTTGAACAGTTTCTCAAGTTTGTGGGAATCAAACCTGTAAAATGATTGTTATGCATAGAGACGTGAGTTAGCGATCCTCCTTTGCAAATCTGGGATGGCAAATTTTTGGATAGATTGTTATCACCCACCTCTAGAAATTGCAAATTTTTAAGGCTTGATATTTCTTGCAGAAGGGGACCAGATAATTGATTTTGGAACACACTTAAATTGGTTAACAATGTCAAATAAGCCAAGGGAGGAAGAATAGAACAGCTGAGATTGTTGGTTTGCAATTGTGAACCACTAAGATTGGTTAGATTCCCAATTTGAGGAGATATTGAGCCCGAAAGCTGATTATTGGAGAGAAGCAATAGTGTAAAATTTGACACCTTCCTAATATTGTGAGGAATGGGCCCTCAAGCTTATTCACTTACAGAGACCATTATTTTTTGAACGATTCTGACCGTTATCTGCAAGGAATGACAAATTCACATATAAAGGAAGTCAAGCTACATTTAACTTGTGGAGAGGATGGATAAGGGCCTACCACAGCGGTAGATTTGTTGCAAATTTTTGTAATGATCCACGGAGTGAAGGTGAAGGAAACACAGCCTAGATTAGGCTCCGGCACATACTTTGAATGATCTTAACCGTTCATTTTAAAGATATTGCCGTCGTTGACCAGGCATATGACAAAAATCTTGTATTTGATTTGGACGATGGATCCTGACTATTATCTCCTAGTGAAATATGGCAAATTACAACGCCTTGGCTTTTGCATATAGTGCTTCCAATTGGAAGTCAAGCTATTTAGCGTGTGAAATGTGGGATCAGGACCTTGGCTAATCCACACCATTCATTTTGAGGATTGGGCATGCAACAAAAATCTACTCTTTTTGACGACTTTAGCTTTTATCTTTCGATCATTCCTAAACTAAAGGGCCTTCACTTTTGGACGGCTTGGATTTTCATGTGAGCGGGCTATTGAGGCACAGATGTTCAGATAAGAAGCGGGTCCCACGATGGTAACGGTTTGTAGCGTCTTGGGACATAGGACCCAGCCGATGTCTATGGATGGGAGAGGTACTTGCGAGACGGTTCATCTGCTTGAATATTCAGACATGGGACCACTGGACGGAGCCAGAATGTTCTCTCTCTAGTCTTGAGGACCAAGCACAAAAATATTCTTCCCCTGGATGATCGTGACCGCTACTATTCTGGACTAGAGAGAAAAATGGCAGCTGAATCTCAACCAACTGCAACGAAGAATTGAAAAGCCAAGAAATCTTTTCCCTCATCGATGATCCCTAACCATAATCATCTAGAGTAAGGATTGGACGGTTAAGAAAGTTTGCAAAACAATGGTAGGTAGTTATATCTTTACCAATTCGATGGTTCAGATCTTCAAATGGAGAAGACTTTTGGCCCATTGACCATCTAGATTACGCCCCGGAAGAATCTGGACTTGAGATCACCGATCACCCACCCACATGCTTTGGAGGACTCATGCTATTTATTATTTATTAAGAAAAAATAATAGCAGGCAATTAAAGAGAATTCCCTGTCTTTCGGACCATCCAAACCGCCTCTCTTTTAAAGCATGTGACGGTTAGCTAAGCACCAAAATTAGAACCCATCCCTGCATTGTATTAAACGGGCGGTTAGGAAATCAAAATGCAGGGATGTTTGCTGAACAATAAACCCGAAACAAATCCCAGACTTAGAAGTACATTTCTGCGACTCGTCTAGTCGTACATAGATAGCTGTTTGAGATCAATGGTTGGGATCACTTAAATAGTAGGTCCCGGGTATGCAACAAAAATCTTCTGTGTGTAAAAGTCAAGGAAACTCAGCCTAGATTATGTGTGGAGGTCAACAACCATTCACTTTTACACGAAGGGAACCACCCTTGGATGATCCTGTCTGTTCAGCTGGTTCGTCGCAAAATCACAACGATTGGACGATTCAAGCTCCTAAAACATCTGGGCCTTTAATTCACATGATGTCATGTTGATGCAAAAATGCTAGAAAAAAGGAAGCAGCGAAATAACATGTTGGTTGGTTGATGGTCTTGAGTGGGTGATTTTTTTTCTATGTTTAGTTTAGAAGGTGATTCTTAGTAATGGTAGAGTTGCTGCAGTGTGACTTGGCGATCATGGGCCCGAAAATCGCATCTTACTGCGGGGGTGTCATTATCATTTTCAACACATTCTCGCACATCTATCTCAGCAACCTATAAATCTTCACATTGAATCCACGAAAGCATAACAAAATCCACATATTTTCATAGTCACTTCATTCAAAAGACCAAGCATAGAAGAAGGAGCAAGATAAAAACATATTTCTTTTACATAACTAGTTTCTATTTTAATGGAGCACGGAGACACGTGGGAAAAGGACTTTAGGAACTGAGTTTAACCTTTCAAGTTTGCAGTGCTCGACGGCAAGTCAAGTCGAGCAAATGAAGCCAATTCAACCGCTATCGCGTGGCGAATTCCTACGTTCACTACAATTCCAAAGAAGCAAGAAGATAGCGGCAGTCGTGCTTTGGACATATTTGCAGGAAGACAATGGAGTTGCTAATCCTGCTTTTGGTGCGTGTTTCGTTGGCATGGATAAAAACTAATTTTCCAGAAAATAGGAATTATTGAACTTGTTGTGGCAATAAAATAAGGGATGGCAAAGGGTCAGATAAATCACAAAGACTCGAGACAGAATACCCACATGGTCTTGTAGATTTATAAATTAGGGAATGTTGTTAAGAGAGAACATGAGAGATGGGAGGAAACCAAGATCAATGCGTAAGGGTGTACTTGACCCATTTTCGTTTTGTGTAATTTAATTTATCACAAACTGCATTAATGCAAGAATTACAGATGAAGCATAAACTAAATCTTACAAAAGTGGGCACTCGGCCTCCCGCAATCGGAGGAGAAAACAATTGGCAGATGACAACAATGAAACTAAAACTCACCACCTTTGGGATTACTTTTACAATCACACGTAGGAAACAGTAAATGCTCTTGAAATTGATATAAGTAAAACGGATTTGCAGGATTTCATCTCTCTCTTTATGTGTTTAAAGGTCTAAGCTAGTTTGTTCCTTAACATTTTAGATTTTTCTCTTTCTTATTTGCTAAGAGTCTCGATAAATGTACACGCTCAAGAGAAGAAGAAGGTTCATAGGGCCATTTTACATGGACTCCAATCACTTTAAACAGAAAAGATCTCCAATCAGATTTCTGAATCACACACTAGTCACTCATTGGCAACAGCAGTCGAATATGATTAGGGTTGTGATTCATGTGTTAATTTATTTTCCCTCATTTTTATTTTATTATTATGATTTAACAAGAAAAATTCTAAAATTATTAGAATTATTTTACATCTTAGTTTTCTAGGGATGTGCATGGTCCACGTGGATGTAATGGGTTCATCGACTAATATAGGGAAGCTGTGCCATAGTTTAGGATCTGAGTAGGCCTAGTTTAGGATTTGTAAGAGGCTACTTAGCACAAGAATAACAAACATGGATTAAGTTATTCCTGGATTCCGATTAAGAGTAGGCCAGTGGTGTATGGGAAAGTAGAGGCTGCTAGCGTTGTTGACATGTTGTTGTAGTTTTTATTTATTAGGCAAGCTGGTTTTCATGAATAATCTTAGATCCACATTCGACTTGAGACCTAGAACAAGAAAGCTTCTTCTTACACACCCTCAATAGAAGGCTAGGACGGTAACAGATTTTTATAGGTCTAAGTCATGCATCAATCAAAGAAGAGCAAGGTGAGTTTAGGGCAGCCAATAAAATCGAACAAGATCAATATGTGAGGATAATTTTATCATTGTTTTGTTGACCCCATATGCAAAACAGCCCCCTTAGACCTTAAATCTCATAGTGGGCCAGTGACTCGGGTCATATCATGGGCCAAGACCATCAGGTTCGCCTCATAATTAATAGGAAACTAGATCGCCGGTCCCAATCACAAATAGATGTACCCCGTGGGCCTCAATTTTTTATCATTGTGATGACAATCCAGCGACTCCAACTCTTCTCATATTAGTAGGCTTCATTTGGAAAAGATAAGGTGTTTGATGTAACGTTTTAACAAGCATCCAAAGATGATATTTCATTGCATAGTCAATCTTCCCATCCAATTCTTCTTAAAACGTCCTAACCAGCTACACTATCTTTGGTTTGTCCTTTTGGCAAGATCTTTAGGCCACCAAGTATGCAAAGAGAGGCAAGTTAGATCAACGGCATGGATCAGGATTATGTATACTACACTACAATAATATATTTGGCTTGCCAATATATATTGATTCGAGATAACAGTACCAAACAGCTTATTGTGTCTTGAAGCAGTAAATTTTTTAGCAAAGATATATTACTCTAAACAGCATCTTGTTATTTGGGGAAATTATACAGACAAACCACGAACTTCCAATCTTTGGCACAACCGCCTTTCATTTTATTTTCCAAACAGTGACTCTATCATACCTTCCAGATTAACAACCGATGGGTCCCTTGTTAGCATCGTGTTCAAACTTATTAACGGAAAATGTGAAATAAAAAATAAAGAAAAGTGAAAAAAAGAAGAGAGGAGATTTCATCCTGCTTCTCAAGGGTCGTTCTTGTTTTTTGTTTAGTGATAAACAACGATATCCGAGCGCTTCGAAGACTTTGAACCCATGACCTTGAGGAGCATATGAACTCCAAGATTGTACTATGTTGTCCAACAATGACTTGAACTAGTTTGCAACATCAAAGCTTTCGGATGAGCAAATACAAGTTCCCCATGAATTACTTGCTTCCTATTACAAGGGATTTTTTGAGTCATAAAGCTTTGAGCATAAAGTTTTGAATTTTTCCTTTTTGTTTCAATCAACCATGAGATACATTAAACAGTACACAC
Organism: Warburgia ugandensis; assembly: GCA_035236585.1. NCBI lineage: Eukaryota > Viridiplantae > Streptophyta > Magnoliopsida > Canellales > Canellaceae > Warburgia > Warburgia ugandensis. Next base: position 72,865,777 of record CP141134.1, read on the forward strand.
TCTAAAATCCTTCTACAAGGGAAGACTAATACTCGGCCATGTTTGATACAAAATCCAGGAGATTGCAAGCCAATTACACAATACATGCTACTTTAGGACATGGAGAGATAAGCAAAGAATTCTCAAAGCCAATAATAAGTCGATTTGATGCCAAGCCACTAAAGAAATCAATATATAGCATAGTAAAAGACAAGTTACGACAAACCCAAGCTAAGGTACTCTCAACTCAACCAAAGCATGCAATAGCAGCCAATAAAAAGAACCAAAGTATCATAGCATCTAGTGTTGGGCATTGGTTGTTGTTTTTTTTTTCATTTATTTCTTGAGCATACACTAAAATTTTATTCAAAGCAATCGAGAAGGTTACAAATATACAAGAACTCCTCAAAATTGAAGGCAACAAGCAAAGGAAAACTCAGAATCAGGAAGAGGTCCAATGGACGTTACTGATCGCTAGAGAACTCCAATTACTTGAAAACACCAAACAGTTAAGAGAGGGACAACAAGGTAGTGGAGGTCAGGTATTTCTTTTGATTAATTATCTGAAATAAGGTAATCGTATCAAAAGGGGCCGGCAAAGCCAAGCAACAAGCAGAGAGCTCCCAAGATACTTGCTGCATGGTAGGTCGTGAGCCGGGGTCACTACATACACATGCCAGTGCAACGGCTACAGAATGGACGATTTGATTCGTGACTGAGATGGTGGGGCTCGAGAGGCGTTGATCTAGCACATCCTTCAATAGTATGGTTTGGTTGGTTGATGATAAGAAAGAGGAAATGAGTTCTCTAGGATGAGTTCCCATAATCACTTCAAGTGCTAGAACCCCAAAGCTGTATACATCACATTTTTTGGTAACCTGCATGGTGAAAGCAAGCTCTGCAAAGACAAGCTAAATTGAGTTGGTGATTATAAAATGCATCAAAAGTCATAAGTAGGGTGCAATATCGTTAGTGATGCAAACTATTCATTTCTAGTTCATGCAGCAAAGGGAAGGAAAGCCATGTATGCATATATACCTGGAGCAACATATCCATAAGTGCCTACAAGCATAGTCCAGTTTGATGAATCAGGCTTCAGTAGTCTGGCAATGCCAAAATCAGAGATACGTGCCTCAAACTCTAGATCCAACAAAATATTGTTACTAGAGATGTCACGATGAACAATCGGCGGGGCCCGATCATGATGCATGTACGATAGAGCACATGCCACATCTTTAATAACCTTCACCCTCTTAAACCAATCAAAGTCATGGATTGCTTCATCATTTTGCAAAAGATTAGCTAAGCTCCCCCCTTCCATATACTCATAAATCAGAAACTTACATTGTGGATGAGAATAGAATCCATAGAACTTGACAATGTTGTGGTGGTGAACTTCTGTTAATGCTCGGATCTCATTTCTGAAGCTTGTCTCATCTAAAAATTCGTCATCCTCTGATAGGTAAAGCTTCTTAATGGCTACTACTTTCCCACCTGATAGATTCGCTCGATACACTTTACCATATCCACCCACACCGATGCAATGCTTATCAGCGAAATTGTCTGTCACTTGGATGATCTCTTCATAGCTGATCTTCCCTTTATAATTCCAAATTGAAAATAAGCCTCCATTATCACTCCCATCTAACTTCACGTTTTTCGCTACCCTTTGATGCCAAATACAAATAATACTAGCTAATGCAAATGTGAGAACTGTGATGCTACCAATTGAAATAATGACGATCAGCACGATCTTCTTTCTTCTTTTCTTGTGATCTTCATTAATGGGAACTTGATTACAATGAGGTAGACCTTCTGCATTACCACATAACCCTTTGTTATTCATAAAGGCACCCCGTCGGAAAACATTGCCATCTGGAAGACTACCCTCCAGTTCATTGCAGGAAAGATCAATAGTTGATAAACTTTGCAGTCCTTCAAAGGAAGATGGAATTGAACCCGAGAGATTGTTGTGGGAGAGACTTAGATTTTCTAAGTTTTTCAATTTCCCAAGTTGTGGTGAAATTTCACCAGAAAGTAAATTATGGCTAAGATCCAATATCTCCTGTAGTCCCACAAGATTACCAATTTCAAATGGGATACTTCCATTCAAGTAATTTTTGCTTAATTTCAAGTAATGAAGTTTAAAACAATTTCCCAACTGTCCAGGAATCGGCCCACGAAGATTATTTGATGATAGATCAAGGATCTCCAAATTGGACAAAGTTCCGATTTTCGATGGTATCAAACCAGAAAGGTGGTTATCATTTAAACTGATGTTATACAAGAAGGTTGACCTTAATAACTCCTGTGGAATTTCTCCTCGTAAATTGTTTGAAGACAATCCAAGTACATGTAGTTGAGTCAATTGTCCAAACTCAATCGGTATCTGACCAGTAATCATGTTCCCTGTAATTTGGAACCTTGTTAATTCCTGACATTTACCCCATTGTGGAGAGAGTTCACCATAAAATTTGTTGTAGCTTAAATCAACATATGTCAGATTTGGGTAAACACCGAAATCCTCAGATATATTTCCTGTCAAATTGTTTCTTTCAAGCCGAATCCTCACCAAGGTAGAACAGTTTCTCAAGTTTGTGGGAATCAAACCTGTAAAATGATTGTTGTCTAGAGTGATGTGTGTTAGGGATCTTCCTTCACAAATCTGTGATGGCAAATTACCGGATAGAGTGTTATTACCGAACTCTAAAAACTGCAAATTTCTGAGGTTTGCCATTTCTTGGGGTAGGGGACCAGAAAGTTGATTATCGAACATGAATAGTTTGGTTAACCGTATCAGATTAGCCAAAGAAGGAGGAATCGAACTGCTGAGACTGTTATTTGAGAGATTCAAATCAGTCATATTTAGTAAATTTCCAAGTTCTTCAGGGATTGGACCTGAGATTTGATTATCTGCGAGACTCAATTCAGATATCTTTACTAAATTTCCAATCTGAGGAGGTATTGAGCCAGAAAGCTGATTTTCAAATAGGTGTAGTGCACGAAGGTTAACCAAATTCCCGATACTTGAAGGAATGGGACTAGTGAGACGATTAGTTGACAGATCCAATTCAGTCATATTTACTAAATTTCCCAATTCTTCAGGGATTGGACCCGAGATCTGATTGTTGTAGAGATGCAAGAGTGTAAGATTTGACAACTTTTCAATTTCACTGGGAATGGGCCCCTCAAGCTGATTATTGTCCAGTTCCAATTCATACACATTTACTAAATTTCCAATCTGATGAGGTATTGAGTCAGAAAGCTGATTTTCAGATAGGTATAGTACACGAAGGTTAACCAAGTTCTCAATACTAGAAGGGATGGGACCCGTTAAGTGGTTAGTTGATAGCTCCAACTCCAGCATATTCACTAAATTTCCAATCTGAGGAGGTATTGAGCCAGAAAGCTGATTTTCAAATAGGTGCAGTGCACGAAGGTTAACCAAGTTCCCGATACTTGAAGGAATTGGACCAGTGAGACGATTAGTTGACAGATCCAATTCAGTCATATTTACTAAATTTCCCAATTCTTCAGGGATTGGACCCGAGATCTGATTGTCGTAGAGATGCAAGAGTGTAAGATTTGACAACTTTTCAATTTCACTGGGAATGGGCCCCTCAAGCTGATTATTGTCCAGTTCCAATTCATACACATTTACTAAATTTCCAATCTGAGGAGGTATTGAGCCAGAAAGCTGATTTTCAAATAAGTATAGTACACCAAGGTTAACCAAGTTCCCAATACTTGAAGGGATGGGACCCGTTAAGCGGTTAGTTGAAAGCTCCAAGTCCAACATATTCACTAAATTTCCAAGTTCTTGAGGGATTGGACCCGACATTTGATTGTCGTAGAGATACAAGAATGTAAGATTTGACAACTTTCCAATTTCGGGAGGAATGGACCCCTCAAGCTGGTTCTTGTACAGAGACAAGTCAAACATCTTTACTAAATTTCCAATCTGAGGAGGTATTGAGCCAGAAAGCTGATTTTCAAATAGGTATAGTACACCAAGGTTAACCAAGTTCCCAATACTGGAAGGGATGGGACCCGTTAAGCGGTTAGTCGAAAGATCCAATTCAGTCATATTTACTAAATTTCCCAATTCTTCAGGGATTGGACTTGAGATCTGATTGTCGTAGAGATACAAGAGTATAAGATTTGACAGATTGCCAATTTCATACGGTATGGATCCACTAATCCGGTTCCCATGAAAGCCCAAAATTTCAATCTTTTCAAGCAACCCAATTTCCGATGGAATACTTCCAGTTAGTTGATTGACGTGGAACCGTAGATTGACAAGTTTGGACCAACTCCGAAAGAAATCTGGGACTATTCTTCCAGTGATTGAGTTTTTAGAAACATCAATCCACGCAAGTTGAGTCAAATTTGCCAGTGAAGGGGGTAAATTGCTTGAGAGTTTATTCACTGACAGATCAAGATAAACGAGTTTTGAGAGACTACCGATTTCATCTGGAATGGGACCGCTGAGAGAGTTCCTGGTGAGATTGAGACTGATCAGATTCGGAAACGACGAGAAGTTGAAATGGTTGAGGTTTCCTTCCAGACCCAAATTTGGTAGACGTATTTCCGTCACTCCTCTGCTGGCTTTGCAGGTGATTCCGGTCCAGTTGCATGGGGAGTTGGTTACGCTTGAAAGTGACCACGAACGGAGAGGATGTGGCTTGAGGAGGCTGGATTTCCATTGGAGAAGCGCTCGTGCTTGGTGCGTTGGGTTGGAGAATGGTATTGTCAATGCAGGGAATGATAGCAGGAAAAGGCAGAAATGCATGAAGCGGAGAGAGAACATGTTGGTTGGGTGGTATAGCATGGAGTACTTTATGGATTTTCTTGTGCTTAGAAGCTGAATTTATAATGCTTCAACACAGTAATAATCTATCTTTTCTGGACGATTCTGACCATTATCTTTAGAGGAATATCAAATTCACTTATCGATTGGCTTGGAAGTCAAAAAGAAAAACACGTGTGGAAAGGTAGGATGACTTAGAAGTCCAGCTATTTAGGATCAGGGCCCAACCTATTTATGATCCTCTTCCCAATGGTCATTGTTTGATCAAAGTAATTTTCAGGTGGATCCCAAACTCTGCTCCCTCTTTCCTATTCCAGCATACTACTGCCAAAACAAGGCGCTATATCTAAGACATAGTCATAACCATTGATCATGACCCAATTCATTTCGACCTCATTCTCTTCTCAATGGTTAGGATTATTTCATCAAAGTAATTTTGAGGTGGGTCCCAAATTCTTCTCCGGCCCTCTCTTCTATTCCGGCAAACTACTGACAAACAATTACGTTCATGGTTCGAGGAACCCTCCTGAAGAGAAGCAAAAAGAAAGCATTAGATAGGCGGCCATGATCTTCCTAGAGCTTCACCAATTTCTTGTAAGACATGAGAAAAGGACTGCAGTCTTCCTCTTAATGGCTCCTAATTTCTTGACTTCATAAATGCTTCTCTCATGGTTGAGCTCTAAGCATTAAAATCTTATCTCTGTTTTCACCTACTAGAATTCATGGCTGAAGTGGATGTTAGAGCCGCGCGTAACGTGTTGGAATCATTGTCATGATCCAAGGAGTGATATACCGTCGTCGACTGGGCATGTAGTGCTTCCAATTGGCCGAGGACCAAAATATCGATTGACTTGGTCAAGTCTAGCTATTTAATGTCTAATCTTTGTCATGATCTACCGCGTAAAAGTCAAGGAAGCACAGCAAAGGTGAGGTGTATACTTTGGCTAATCCACACCATTCATTTTGAGGATTGGGCATGCAACAAAAATCTACTCTTTTGGACGACTTTAGCCTTTATCTTTCGATCATTGCTAAAATAAAGGGCCTTCACTTGTGGACGGCTTGGATTTTCATGGGGAGGGCTATTGAGGAACAGATGTTCAGATAAGAGGCGGGTCCCACGACGGTAACAGTTTGTAGCGTCTTGGGACATAGGGGCCCAGCCGACGTCTATGGATGGGAGAGGTACTTGCGAGACGGTTCATCCGCTTGAATATTCAAACATGGGACCACTGGACAGAGCCAGAGTATTCTCTCTCGAGTCTTGTGAGCCATGCACAAAAATCTTCTTCCCTGGATGATCGCGACCGCTACTATTCTAGACTAGAAAGAAGAATGGCAGATGAATCTCAACCAACTGCAATAAAGAATTGAAAAGCCAAGAAATCTTTTCCCTCATCGATGATCCTTAACCATAATGATCTTGACTAAGGATTGGACGGTTAAGAAAGTTTGCAAAACAATGGTAGGTAGTTATATCTTTACCAATTCGATGGTTCAGATCTTCAAATGGAGATGACTTTTGGCCGATTGACCATCTAGATTACGCCCCGGAAGAAAATGGACTTGGGATCACTGATCATCCACCCACATGCTTTGGAGTACTCATGCTATTTATTATTTATTCAGGAAAAATAATAGCAGGCTATTAAAGAGAATTCCCTGTCTTTCGGACGATCCAAACCGCCTCTCTTTTAAAGCATGTAACAGTTAGCTAAGCACCAAAATTGGAACCCATCGCTGCATTGTATTAGACGGGTGGTTAGGAAATCAAAATGCAGGGATGTTTACTGAACAATAAACCCTGAACAAATCAAAGACTTATACTGTTTGAGATCAATGGTTGGGATCACTTAAATAGTAGGTCCCGGGTGTGCAACAAAAATCTTCACTGTGTAGAAGTCAAGGAAAGTCAGCCTAAATTATGTGTGGAGGTCTATCACAATTCACTTTCATATGGAGGGACCAACCTTGGGATGATACTATCTGTTCAGTTGGTTCATCACAAAATCACAACGATTGGACGATTCAAGCTGCTAAAACATCTGGGCCTTTAATTCACATGATGTCATGTTGATGCAAAAATGCTAGAAAAAAGGAAGCGTCGAAATAACATGTTGGTTGGTTGATGGTCTTGAGTGGGTGATTTTTTTCTATGTTTAGTCTAGAAGGGGATTCTTAGAGCAATAGTAGAGTTGCTGCAGTGTGACCTGGCGATCATGGGTGGGTTTGAGGCCCGGAAATAGCATCTTACTGCATTAGGGCCAGCAAATTTCTTGACTCAAACAATGTTACGGTTAGAAAACTATGTCCTAAACAGTATTAGGGTTAGGATATAAGTATTAGGGTCACTATTATGGTCAGCCCAAATTTAGCGGAACAATCTGCTACCATCCCCATGAAAAGTAGATGGTTTTGAGTTTATTTTGCATTGCACCATTTATTTTACAACCAACACAAATAATTTCATTTTATTCCCTATGAAACAGTATTCCCTGGATGAGTATAGATTGTTTATTAGCCGATTCTGCAAGAATTTCATTTTATTTTTTTTCTTGATTCTGTGACTTGCATTTTTATTTAGAGTTCTAGAGATCTAATCTGGATTGCTTAGATTCAGACATTTCAACAACTATATGCTTTTATTCTTGTAGTAAGGTCTTGAAATGGATTGCTTAGATCTTTCCTGTTTTCTGCTAAAAATTTCAGCTTTAATTTGGTTGTTTATGATGATCTTGAGTCTAATTTACAGAACTAGAGATTTAACGTGGCATCAGAGCTTGTAAACTTTATCTGGATAATAGATCTGATTTTTATTCTGGCTTGATCTCGTTCCTTTTTGAAGTTCAGTACAATCAGCACGGCTAGGATTTTTATGTGAGAGGGCTATTGAGGCACAGATGTTCAGATAAGAAGCGGGTCCACGGATGGTAACAGTTTGTAGCGTCTTGGGACATAGGGGCCCAGCCGACGTTTATTGATTGGGAGAGGTACTTGTGAGACGGTTCATCTGCTTGAATATTCAAACATGGGACCAACGGACAGAGCCAGAATATCCAAAGAAGCTAGAAGACAGCGGCAGTCGTGCTTGGGACATATTTGCAGGAAGACAATGGAGTTGCTAATCAAACTAGTGGACTGCTATTGGTGCATGTTTCGTTGGCATGGTTAAAAATTAATTTTCCAGAAAATAGGAATTATTGAACTTGTTGTGGCTATAAAATAAGGGATGGCAAAGGGTCAGATAAATTAGGGGACCAAGCCTTAATTGGCCTGAAATTTATAATAGGGTTAAAGCCAGGGTTAAGATCGGTGACTCGATGTCCTATTACAGTATTTGGGGCCCAAACAATTTTCTATGCTCTTATATATTAACAGAAATGCATTCTTTTATGAAATTATAAATACAAAGGTATTTTGATAACTAAAATTGGTATAAATTTAATGCCCTTTACTCTTTAGTAGAAATGTTCTAATTTGTTTAGATAGTTGAAAATTTTTAATATAAAAAGATAGAAATCTCTTACCTCGCCGACGATCCTCGACCATAATGATATAGAGTAAGCATTGGACGGCTAAGAATGTTTTGCAAAAGAGCGGTAGTTAAATCTTTACCAATTCGATAGTTAAGATCTTCAGATGGTGACGACTGTTGGCAGATTGACCATCTAGATTGCGCCCACGAATCTGGATTCGGGATCACCGATCATCCAGCCACATGCATTGTATTAAACGGATGGTTACGAAATCAAAGTTAATGCAGGGATGTGTACTACTGAACAATACACCCTGAACAAATCAAAGACTTAGAATCATCCCCCGTGAAGCTCATTTTTCTACGACTCATATATCATATGTAGCTAAAGGGGATCCTTGGTGCAACAATAGAGTTGTTATTGTGTGACCTTGATATCACAGGTTCAAAGTGTGAAAACAACCTCTTGCAATGCAAGATAATAGTGCGTGCTATAGACCCTTTGTGATCTGCCATTTTCCTAACCCTGCATATGTAGGAGTTTCGAGCGCCAGACTGCCCCTTTGTAGAGTCGTACGTAGATAGCCGTAGGAGATCAATGGTTGGGATCACTTTAATAGTAGATCCCAGGTATGCAACAAAAATGTTTACCATACATTGTGAGCTGTTATACAACTATAACTTCTCTGAGAAATATGAAAGTAGAAGTGATAGTTGGGGCCTCTTGTTCAATGATCCAAACCGTTTTAGGTTGTGTTATGCATTAAACGCCATATAATTGACCATTCTAAGCCTCCATTAGTGGGCTTCAAATTATGTTTAGACGATAAAAGTAATGGTTTACATTCTCAAGGAGCAGCAAATAAATGGTTTGAAATGTTGGGAAAATGTGAATATTGCTTTCCCAATAATATCCTAAGAGTTTCAAAAATCTTCCAAGATATTCACACACGCCAACTTATGAAATATTTTTGTTTGTATGTACGTGATTCATAAGAAATTAGAAAATAAAAAATAAAAAAAATTTGGAGGTCCATGTTATTTCCATTTATATTATCGCAATTATTTTATCTTGTTTCAAATAACAAATGCAGGCCTTATCAGCAGAGACTTCTTCCTTCTCATTGTTTCTGAATAGGCCAAACCGAAAATATCCTACCTAGAGACCCATTTCAGTAAATATAACATGTTCTCAACTTAGGCATCCATGATACATATTGTCAATGCAGGGAATGATAGCAGGAAAGGGCAGAAATGCATGAAGCCGAGAGATAGTGTTTAGGAGCTGAACTTGTACGTATGCGTAAGGTATACGCTTGTTAATCCAAATCGTTGATTTTAAGGATAACGTGGTCGATTGGGCGGACCGCAATAATCTTCCTCTTTTGGACGATTCTGACCGTTATCTTCAGAGGAATGACAAATTCACTTATAGAGGAAGTCAAGCCATATTTAACGTGTGGAACGGCAGGATAAGGGCCTGCCACAGCGGTAGTCATGCTGCGAATATTAGGCTCGTGTACGTACTTTGAATGATCTTGACCGTTCATATGCTAAATCACAGCGCCTTGGCTTTTGCATGTAGGGCTTCCAATTGGGCGAGGGCGACTTGGAAATCCCTTGAAGCCAAAATGTGGGATAAGGACCTACCTTGTCTGGGAGTCTTGTCTCTAATCTTTGACAACGAAACACCCTTTTCATCCTTAATTAGCTTGACTTCACCATTCCTTGCCTTCGGCACCCATTCCCTTTCAGTCCAGACAAAAGCGTCACATAGGATGGGATCCATGAAAGAATCCTGACCATTCATCACCGGGACCAACGGGCACTGAACATGGAAAGTTTCCAACTTTAGAATTATCAGTCTTGTTTCTAATCTTTGTCATCATCTACATTGTACAAGTCAAGGAAACCCCTGCCTAGGTAAGGTGTATACTTTGGCTAATCAACACCATTCATTTTGAGGATTGGGCATACAACAAAAATCTACTCTTTTGGACAACCTTAGCCTTCATCTTTCGAGCATTGCTAAATTAAAGGGCCTTAGCTTTTGGACGGCCAGGATTTTCATGTGAGCAGGCTATTGAGCCACAGATGTTCAGATACGAAGCGGGTCCCCCGATGGTAACAGCGTCTTAGGACTTAGGTGCCCAGCCGACGCTTATTGATGGGAGAGGTACATGTGAGATGGTTCTTCTGCTTGAATATTCAAACATGGGACCACTGGACGGAGCCAGAATATGCTCTCTCGAGTCTTGTGGGCGATGAACAAAGATCTTCTTCCCTGGATGATCGTGACCGCTACTATTCTAGACTAGAGAGAAGAATGGCAGCTGAATCTCAACCAACTGTAGTGAAGAACTGAACAGCCAAGAAATCCCTTCCCTCATCGATAAGCCTCAACCACAATCATCTAGACTAAGGATTGGACGGTTAATCAAGTTGGCAAAACAATGGTAGGTAGTTTAATCCTTACCAATTCGATAGTTAAGATCTTGAAATGGAGACGACTTTTGGCAGATTGACCATCTAGAATGCGCCGCGGAAGAATCTGGACTTGGGATCACCGATCATCCGCGCACATGCTTTGGAGTACTCATGCTATTTATTATTTATTCAGAAAAAATAATTGCAGCCAATTAAAGAGAATTCCCTGTCTTTTAGACGATCCAAACCGCCTCTCTTTTAAGGCAGGCCAAAGTTTTTCCTGGTTCATCACAGAGGTTGATAATTGATTTAGGGGTCACGAGAGATATCTATACGTAAGATAAATGTTATTAAGACTGGGTTTTCTAAACCGACTAGGTGACCTCAATTTAAGTATCTATAAAACTCTGGCCATTGGATGCTTCTAGCTGCTAGCTTTTTTCAGTTTAAAAATTCATTAAAAATTATTTAAACCTGAAAACGGCATAGCTAAGATCATATCTAGCTTATTTAAGGGAGACCAAATAAGATGATTGAGTCCTATCATACAAAGCCGGAGGCCTAGATAGAAAAGTCTCGGAGATCAGTCCACGATACAGTTGGATAGCATTTCTCACTTTTAATTTAGGGGTCACTTAATTTTGGTAGTTGTTTTGGTATCAAGGGCAAAGTCCATTCATAATATCAGTCTCTTGAGATAGTATTTTGTAATATCATTTTCAGAGATCCATTTCAGGTCTTAATTGCACATGCAATTCTTAATTTGCCATTTCTTTCTAGAGGTGGGTGATAACAAGCTATTTAAAGCCGTTGCCCAATTGTCCAGGAACCGGCCCACTAAGATTATTTGATGATAGATCAAGGATCTCCAAACTGGAGAGAGTTTCAATTTCTGAAGGTATCAAACCAGAAATGCGCTTATCATTTAAGCTGATATTAAACACAGAGGCTGACCTTAGTAACTCTTTTGGAATTTCTCCATGCAAATTGTTTGAAGCCAACCCAAGTACCTATAATTAGGTCAATTGTCCAAACTCAACAGGTATCTAACCAGTAATTATGTTCCCAGTAGAATTTATTGTAACTTAAATCAACATATGTTAGACTTGGGTAAACTCCAAAATGCTTATATATATTTCCTGTCAAATAGTTTCTTTCAATCTCAAGTTTGTGGTAATCAAACTTATAAAATGATTGTTATGTATAGACATGTGAGTTAGCGATCCTCCTTCGCAAAGCCGTGATGGTAAATTTTCGGATATATTTGTTATCACCCACCTCTAGAAAGTGCAAATTTCTAAGGCTTGATATTTCTAGGAGTAGGGGACCAAAATGTTGATTTTAGAACACACTTAAATTGGTTAACAATGTCAGATAAGTCAAAGGAGGAGGAATTGAACCGCTGAGATTGTTGGTTTGCAATTGTAAACCAATAAGATTGGTTAGATTCCCAATGTAAGGATGTATTGAGCCTGAAAGTTGATTATCAAAGAGAAGCAATGGTGTAAGATTTGACAACTTTCTAATTACGCGTGGATCCCCTCAAGCTGGTTCTTGAACAAAGACAATTGAAGTAACTTTACTAAATTTCCAAGCTATTTAGGGCGTGAAATTGCGGTTGTCCGGAAGTCTTGTGTCTAATCTTTGTCATTATCTACAGTGTACAGGCAAGGAAACACAGCCTAGGTGAGGTGTATAGCTTGGCTAATCCACACCATTCATTTTATGGATTGGGCATGCAACAAAAGTCTACTCTTTTGGACGACCTTATCCTTCATCTTTCGAGCATTGGTAAACTAAAGGGCCTTCGCTTTTGGACGGCTAGGATTTCATGTGAGCGGGCTATTGAGGCACAGATTTTTCAGATAAGAAGCGGGTCTCCCGATGGTAACAGTTTGTAGCGTCTTGGGACATAGGGGCCCAGCCGACGTTCATTGATGGGAGAGCTACTTGTGAGACGGTTCATCCGCTTGAATATTCAAACATGGGACCACTGGACAGAGCCAGAGTATTCTCTCTCGTGTCTTTGGGCGATGACTTCCCTGGATGATCGTGACCGCTACTATTCTAGACTAGAGAGAAGAATGGCAGTTGAATCTCAACCAACTGCAGTGAAGAACTGAAAGCCGAGAAATCCCTTCCTTCATCGATATACCTTAACCATGATCATCTAGACTAAGGATTGGACGGTTAATAAAGTTGGCAAAACTATGGTAGGTAGTTAAAGCTTTGCCAATTCGATGGTTCAGATCTTCAAATGGAGACGACTTTTGGCAGATTGACCATCTAGATCGCACCGCGGAAGAATCTGGACTTGGGATCACCGATCATCCACCCACATGCTTTATCAATGGGAATCTGATTACAGTGCGGTTTGAATGATCGCACCGCGGAAGAATCTGGACTTGGGATCACCGATCATCCACCCACATGCTTTATCAATGGGAATCTGATTACAATGCGGTTTGGATGTCTATAATCATTCACCTTTACATGAAGGGACCCACCTTTGGATGATCCTATCTGTTCAGCTGTTTGGTCCCAAAATCGATTCTAGCTCCTAAAACATCTGGGCATTTAATTCACATGATGTTGATGTTGATGCTATAAATGGTAGAAGGAATGCCAGAATAAAGGAAGCGCCAAAATAACATGTTGGTTGGCTGATGGTCTCGAGTGGGTAATTTTTTAAGTGATTTTTTTCTTGTGTTTTGTTTAAAAGGGGATCTTGACGCAATAGTAAAGTACCTGATAATATGAGTTTGAGGCCTAAAACAGCATCTTATAAAAATACAGGGAAAGAATGACTTTTTAGTTTGTATTTTCTCAAAACTACCTTTTGTTAGTGGATATCATTATTATTTTCAACACAGTCAAAAACCTTATACATGCAAAAAGGGCAAATTTCTCGTACATCCATCTTACTAACCTATGAATCTTCACATTGAATCCCTGCAAGCATAACAAAAATATCTTCACATTGAATCCCTGCAAGCATAACAAAAATTCACGTATTTTCATCATTACTATCCCAAAAAGACCAAGCACATGGAGCCCACTAAAGAGAAGGACATGTGTAGGAGCAAGATAAAATATATTTTTTTCACCCATTGATTTCCATTTTAATGGATCAAGGAGGCGTGGGAGCTGAGTATAAGCTTTCAAGTTTGCAGTGCTTGACGGAAGTCAAGTCAAGCAAATGAAGCCAATTCCTAGTGTTTATTATAATTCCAAAGAAGCTACAAGATAGCCGTAGTCATGCTCTTGCAGGGAAGACAATCGAGTAGCAAATCAAACTAGTGGACTGCTCTGGGTGCATGTTTCGTTGGTATGCCAGCATTTCTTCAACAAAATAAGGGATGGGCAAAGGGTTGGATAAATTAGGGGACCAAACCATAATTGGCCTATAAGGATTAGGTTAGGATTTAGAAATTTATATTAGGGTTAGAGGCAGGGATAAGATCGGTGACTCGATGTCCTATTAGAGTATTAGGGCCCTGCAATTTTCTATGCTCTGATATATTAACTAAAATGCATTCTTTTATGAAACTATAAATAAAAAGGTATTTTAGTAATTAAAATTGTTCCAATTTTGGTATGAATTTAATGTCCCCTTGCTCTTTAGTAAAGATGTACGGATTCGTTTAGAGAGTTGAAAATTGTTGGTATAGAAAGATATAATTACATCATAATTGTCACCAAACAATCTTTCAATTGTTGAAACATTTTAGGTGTTAGAGTCAACAAGGGTCCCTAAGAGAAATGATCGATACAAGTTAGGGGTAGGGCCAGCAAATTTCTTAACTCAACCAATGTTAGGGTTAGAAAACTTTGACCCAAACAGTATTAGGGTCAGGATAAAAGTATTAGGGTCACTGTTATGGTCAGTCCAAATTTGGCCGAGCAACCCACTACCATCCCTATGTAGAATAGACAGTTTTGAGTTTATTTTGCTTTGCACCATTTATTTTACAACCAACACACAAAAAGAAAAGCATCTTGCAGGTATTCAATAGTGGAGATGGTCAGTCCAAATAATTGATTAGCTCTGTCCATTTCTTAAGTATTTAGTAGGAGATGGTGTTTTCTTTTTTATGTAAAATAGAGTTTTATGTGATTCATTATAAGAAATTAAGAGAAGTAAAATTGGAGACATGCACTTAACACCTGCCCCAAGTAGAGGAGAATGTAAGAAATTATTCTATTCTTTATATTACAATATAGAAAAATACATGCCAATAACTATTATAGAGCTCTTTTCGGCATTATAATGAAAAAATATACACAACTTTAGGGCATCATTTTGAAAGATCTAAAGCTGTTCAGTATGTTTAGTGTATAAAAATTAATTAACTTAGGAAATTATCAATGAATTTATATGATGCTAATCACTTGCTTCACTTCTATGACTTTTTTAATAGAAATGAATGACCATGATTGTCAACTAAAATAAAAAAGAGCAAAAAAAATAAAAAAGGATGATAAATGTTGCACCCTATTAGACGATCCTCGTGCATCCATAATACTGAAAGCTAACAAAAAAGAGAGGATGTGCCAGTATAATAAATAGAGATACAAAAATCATTTCTCAAACATAAAAGGCGCTGATAGCTGCACACCCATTTTTTTATGGGCACTGGGCTAAAGTAGTAAATAAATGCCAAAAAAATGAGAAAGAAATTGGAACTAGAAGCAAAAAGAAAGAAAGAAGTTTTTTTACACCATTTGATCTTCGACAATAGATTTTGTAGACTAAATAATCCTTCATGCGTGGAATCAACCTCTTACAAAAATGCAAGGTAAGGCTGCCTACTTTAGACCATTGTGGCCCGCCCCTTTCTCGGACCCTGCATAGGCGGGAGCTTCGTGCACCGGGACTGTCCCCCTTTTGGACTAAATAAACCTTCATGTGAATTGTTCATAACGTATGCTAACTTTCATATTTGGATCAAAAACTTTGAGAAGACAGAGGAAAAAGATGATGAAGTAACGATGATGATGTAATATCTACCCACTGGAGACGATTCTCCGGCAACGGATTTCTCCACCTTGGAACAGCCGGCAACGAGGTAAGATCACTCCACCCTCCTCTTTGTGTTAAATTTCAACGTTTATTTACCTGTAAACACCGGAAAACAGCATGAAAATGTAGGTTTTTGCAAAAATCCGTGCTTAAAGATGTGCATAAAAAATTTGGATGAGACAATGTCAGACTTAGATATGGACCGTTCACATTGTGTATGATGAGGAGAGGAAAGTACCTACAAAATTTTGTGATGATCGGACGGCTAGGGACGCCGAAAAACACAAAAAACCGTAGTATTGGAGTTTTTGAAAACGTGTTAAAAATCGTGAAAAAACGATAAATTTAGGTGGGATTTGGGAAAATGGAAGGTAGAAATGGAATGTATGTGAAAAACTGGACTTGGAGGTGTAAAAATCACAAAAAACGGAGCACCTGGGGTCGCCTGCAACGACGAACCAGTCCGGTCGTCATCTCTGGCAACGGCGACCGAAAAGGGGGGGCAAATGCAGGGACTATGGCGTGTCACGTGGCGTGACGAGGGCACGCCACGCGCAGGCCGCGTGGTGCGACCCGTGCACGCCACACGGCTATTCCATCCCCCACGAGCAGAGCGCGTCCACAAAGCGCTCGCTACCCTGGAGCGGGTTCTGACGCAAGGCGCTTTCACAGAAGCGCCCAGCACGCGCAATGCGCATGCGTTCAGCGGGCCCCCATTTCAGGATTTTGGTCTTTTTTGACCCTTTAAACTTTGATTCTATGAGCTACAAAGGTCCAAATCACGATCCGAAAGAAGCGTTGTGCTCGTCTCAATAAGGCAGATCTAGATTTAAGACAAAAATCTAGTTTAGAGTAACTTTTTAATAGCAAAACCACTAAATGCTATTAGATGATTCAGATTGAGCTGATCTATAGATGATCAGGCTTTAGATTTTGATATGTGCGTTAACCATGACATGATTTATGGAATGACGGGTACATCAGAGCATACACCTTGATATTGGTTACGCGTTTGTTTGTAGATATTGCGATACTGAGGTAGGTGATTTCATTCACAATTTTTTCATGATTCTCACATGTTGATTTGGTGATTTGAGTTTTTGAGACATGTGATTTATGCCTTACCATATGCGTGAGATTGATTTCAGCATGTACTATTTTTTATATCTTTCGTGATATCCACTTGATTTTGGGTATTTTTGACATGTGGGAGTCGCTCTGCCTTGATATTTGAGACTATTGATCTTGTGGTAAGATGCAAATTTTCACACCGTGAGTGCCTGAGTGCCCGTGAGGGTGAAAGGGTGAAAGCGGGTGTGCAACGCGACTTTTCGTGAGTGCCTGAGTGCATGTGAGGGTGAAAGGGTGAAAGTGAAAGTGGTGCATGTAGTTCCCATGAGTGCCTGAGTACCCGTAAGGGTGCAAGGGTGAAAGGATGAAAGTAGATGGTACAGAGAGTTGACCCCACATTGCCGTGAGTGTATGTGAGATACTCACAGGGCTTGACTGTGTATGATGTTGATACTTTTGACATGCATTTATGTGTTTCTAGATTTTCTCGGATTGTGCATGTCTTGATATCGTGGTAGATGATATCTTATTTATTGCATGGACGTGGTATGTCCTTTATCGTGTGATTTGCGGCTTTATATTATGTTTGATCATTTTATGATCTTTATGCCTTACGCCATGTGATTTTGTTTTTATTGAGTTTAATTTGAATGTATATCACCTACACAAGCATAGCTTGCTGAGGCATTGCTTTGATTTGCAATGCCTCAGATACAGAGAGTGACAACAGGTTGACGTGCTGACAGAGCAGGTAAAAGTGATGGCAGCTTTCCAAATGGGCTACGAGACGATGTTCGAGAGATGACCAGGTTCGTTCAAGACCTCACTTTGGGTTTTGAGTATGGGCTGTACTTTAGTTTAAAATGTAATGTGACCTGGATGTCAGAATGTGGATTATGTTGGATGTGATGGCTGTATGGAGGGACCCTGGGTATTTGGTAGTGGATATATTTTCTTATCTTTTGTTGGAGTATATTTTATTGAAAACAACATTTGGTTGTGGATGGGTATGGAGACTAAGTTTCCCTTATGATATGTATAATACATTGTTTATCAGGTGATTTTGTATTGCATTGGTCATGTGCAATGGTCCAAATTACATAGGAAACTCTGTCCAATTTTCAGTGAAAATGGTATTTCATTTAACTGTTAAATCCGTAGTTTTGTAGTTGTATGACTCTCTGGACTTTGAAAGAAATGCTTTCGCTTAAGTTTTTATTTTTGGTCACTTTAGATATGTTTTTTTTTTTTTAAAACAGGGATCCCGACTACTATATTTTGGATATTATTATTTTAGTGTGTATAAAAACCCGGGGTGTCACAGTTTGATATCAGAGCCCAGGTCTACTCCATCACAGCCACTCCAACAAATTCAAAAGTCACATATAGTCCATGAGGTGAGGTAGTTTCCTAAATATGAGTTACAAAGATAAGTCATGTGAGCGATGTTGATAATCATGAATCAGAATGAATAGTTCTCTTAGTGAGAACTTTAATATATGATAGAAGATATATTCAATTGCATTGCTTTTGATAGCCAAGTTTCTAACTTGAATTGTGCGTGCAACTGTTGGAAAAAGACTAACAAATTTTGTAATGATAAGAGTATGATAAAAATGGTAAAGGATTAGAAATGGTTTGAGAGTAGTGTAGTGTTAGTTTAAACTTGAAGCAGATTTATTGATGAATAAATTGTAATATTGGGAAAATCATTGAAAATTGATGAAATAGGATCTTAGTGCCCTATAGATGAAATATCGAATTTTGAGACGAAAACTGGTGAGTTTAGTGTATAAATAGGTGGTGGAAGGTGATCGTTAATGAAAAGTAGATGCTTATAAATTGTTCTGAGGGTTTTCAATTATGATAGGAGACATAACATTTGAAGGAGATAACAACACCTTTTGATAATAGGTAGTAGCCTTGATGTGAATTAAGTGGAGAGAGATTTATTGAAGTTGATGTGAAGAATGGATATTGCTATGAGAATAAGGTGAGAAAAAAAAAAGGTTTTAAATATTGATTTGAAGTATATATTACTTGGAGGGCATGATGACTAAATTGTATGAATAATTCTTGAATAGACATGATTTTGTACTGAATCAACTAGAAAGAGAAACATACGAAGTGAATGAGGCGAGATGAAATTAATTATGATTGATTTACATCCAACACCAACAGAGATGATAGTGTGGTTTCTGATGGCTAAGAAAGTATTATAAAGGTAAATTTCTTTGGGTGTGAAATAAATCGAGTTGTAAATGATTTCAATTGATGTGTCCATGAAATAATTCATTAGTTCAAGAAAGTGAAATAGTGGAAGTGAGGATACTGAAAATGTAATTGCAAAGATTTTAAGGATGATTAGTCGAGAAGATGTGTTCCTCCATTATTGAGATCTTTATACAGAAGGCTTTTAGAAAGGCCTGTGATAATATATATACCTTTGCCTTGTGAACAACTGATGATATTATGAGGGTTGTTGTTGCAGAGTAGAGAAATTAAATAATTGAACAGTATTGAACCAGTATACTCAGTGGAAGAGACTTGCCCTAACTCCTTCACCATGAAGAAGGAGATCGTGGATAGATTGTCATATGTTGACAACTATATTGAGGAATCAGATGATTGTGTCGCATTTTATACCAGTTGCAAGGTTGCAGACATAACCTCTCTCTCTCTCTCTCTCTCTCTCTCTCTCTCTCTCTCTCTCTCTCTCTCTCTCTCTCTCTCTCTCTCTCTCTCTCTCTATATATATATATATATATATATATATATATATATATGGATTCTTTTAGGTCAAGACTGATTGCGAAACTCGGACATAGGCGATTCGAGTCACCTAATAAGGGCAAGAGACTTTTCATTGATATGATAGCAGAGGCTATTGAGCCAGCGATATTTGATTAAACTGTGTTGGGATGCAGAAGAGAGACATAATGTGTACTTGTAGTGGAGATTCTGATATTCTTTTACAGATTTTTCCGATGGACAATGAGTTAGACTGATAGACATTTAAGACAGGGCAGAGATTGCCTCATGTTAGTAATGATGATCCAGCATAATACCTTTACATGTACGTACATGTCACGCTTTTGACCGTCATTACTATTACATGTAGTAGGCACCCTAATGAATGTGCCTTTATATGTATTTATAGATCCTTGGGTTGGAAGTTAGGACACTTATTGGAAAGTTATTGAAACTTATAAGTACCTCTAACGAGTACTAGTGAAAAATGATGATGAGTGAGAGGATAGATACTGACTTTCATCCCTGTGGATGAATTCCATCGTTGGAGGATAATTGATTGTAGTGAGAAGAAAGGTACTTTTTGATAAATCAGATAGCTAGTGATCTCATTTCTGAGTAAGAAGGGGCATTATTAAGATTCGTGTTAACCTTGCCTTGAAGGCAAAATAGTGCTTATCTGATGTATCGAGTTCAGGTTTTGTGATTGTGGATGACAGAAAATGACTACAGATTTAGCACACAGAGGGTGTGAAGAATTATGATCTTCCTGAGGAGGTTTCAGGATTTTACCCTATGAGAGATTGATGTTTATATTGATTTGGCATCATATATAGTGTCATTGTCTAAAGTGTCATACAGGATGGCCCTAGCTGAGTGGGAAGGTTTCAACTAAGGTAGTTGTTCGACCAGAGACTAATAGACTTAGTGGGTCTTCATGGGATGCACTAACCCTCCTTGTAAGGAGAAAGATAGATTCTTATTGCTAAGTGCAAATTGTTGATTATTGATAGCTCCACAGTGGAGAATTGATATTCTTTATCGTATATTGATGATCCGTATGATCAGTCTTGGATTATGCATTGTATTGGTGGATATTGATTTGAGGTTTGGTTATTAGTAGCTGATGATTGCGACTAAAATGCCTTTGAGACAATTCTTAGCACAAGCTTTGGATCATATGAATTAATGAATTTAGTACACGGATAGTACGTATGGGTATAATGGGCTGAATTTCTAAAGTTTGTTGAGATGAGTTATGATTATGTAGTGAATGAGGTTTTCTATATATCACGAGCTTGTTGAGTACAAGCAGTTCTTGTGCACTATTCTAAGTACATAGACACAAGAAGTTCTTGTGTAATATTCTAAGTATCTAAAGGACTCATCTTTTGCTATATTATGGTCAAAGAAGATGAATTCTCTTGACCAAGGTACCTCGATTGATGGAGATACAGTTTATAGGGACTGTAATAAATTGGGATTAGTTAAACTAATGACTAAGGGTGATTGTCTCCTTAGTTTGGTGAATAGTTATTGCTGGAAGATTGAGTTCTCCAAGATAGCAATGACATGGATACTGTTTTATATTATACACATGGGCCTGATCTCTCATGCATGTGAGAGGTATGTTGAGTATGAGAGCATTTTCTTTGGTGTAATCAGCTTAAAATTTTGGCTTATACTTGTGAGTAGCCGATGAGGGCGGCATAAGAGGGCAGCCGATGAGGGCGGGTGCGCGAGGCACCACAGGCTTCTAGATGGCGAACTTCTAGGTGACAAAGCTTTTAGGTATTCATAGTATGACCGTGCTATATGATTATTATTATTATTGGCATGTGATTGCACATTCTTGAGCTAGTATGCTCTCGAGTTGATTGCCATGTGATTGCACCTCGCTACTAGCCGATACACTAATTTTGATTGGCACATAGTTGCCTATTGTTGAGTTGGTAAGCATTGATTTCGACTGGTATATGCTTGCTTGTTGCTGAGCTAGTAAGCTCTGATTTGGTTGGCATGGATTGCTTGTTAATGACTATATATATGATTCAATTTTGATTGGCATATATTTGCACATTCTTGAGCTAAGTATGCTCGATTTTGATTGGCACATGATTGCCTATTATTGAGCTAGTATACGTTGATTTTGATTCGCATATGATTGCTTGTTGATGCATAGAGATGCATTGATTATGATTCGCACATGTTGCTTGTTCAGGAGTTGATGTGATATGGTTTGATAGATACACACTACTTAATTATGAGGTAGTATGTGCTGGAATGGATTTGACATGGAATTGACTATATATGAGTCGTGGCGCATCAATTTGGTTGACATGATGATTTAATTATACTAAAGATATAAACAAATGATTAACTCTTGGATAAGAGTATAATTGGTGCAAATGGCATTATATGTGTGGTTATTACGTGTTTTAACCACAATACAAGTAGCGGATTTGGAATGGCTTGAAACATACATTGGTTTATATGTATGAGCTGTTAGCTAAGGAGAACATGATATGAAATTGTTTATCGACATTGATTATAAAAGGATGATATTATATGTGGGTTTTATGATACCATACGATGATATCATGTGGGGATGTTTTTAGAATTATTGAGGAATGACATGAAAAGAGTTTTGAGAACGAAATTTTCTATAAGGTGGGTAAGATGTAATATCCACCCACTGGAGACGATTCTCCTGGCGGCCGAATTTCTCAACCATGGAATAGCCGAGAACGAGGTAAGATCACTCTACCCTCCTCTTTATGTTAAATTTCAACGTTTATTTACCTGTAAATGCCGAAAAACGGCATGAAAACGTAGGTTTTGTAAAAATCCGAGCTTCTTGATTTGCATAAAAAATTTGGATGAGACAATGTCAGATTTAGATCTGGACCGTTCACATTGTGTATGATGAGGAGAGGAAAGGACCCACAAAATTTTGTGACGATCGGACGGCTAAGGATGCCGAAAAACACAAAAAATCGTAGTATGGAAGTTTTTGAAAATGTGTTAAAAATCATGAAAAAATGATAGATTTAGGTGGGATTTGGGAAAATGGAAGGTAGAAATGGAATGTACGTAAAAAATTAGACTCGGAGGTGTAAAAATCACAAAAAACGGAGCACACAGGGTCTCAGAGCAATTGCGAACCAGTCCGGTTGTCGTCTCTGGCAACGACGACCAAAAAGGGGGGGCAAATGCAAGGACCATGGCGTGCCACATGGCGTGACTAGGGCGCGCCACGCGCAGGGCACGTGGGGCGACCCGTGCCCGCCACGCGTTGAGCCTGGAACGCGTCACGCGCACTATTCCGTCCCCCACGCGCAGAGCGTGTCCACAGAAGCGCCCACTACCCTAGAGCGGGTTTTGACTCGAGGCGCTTCCACAGAAATGCAAATCACGATCCGAAAGAGTCGCTGTGCTCGTCTCAACAAGGCGGACCTAGATTTAGGACAAAAATCTAGTTTGGAGTAACTTTTTAATAGCAAAACTATTAAAAGCTATTAGATGATTTAGATCGAGCTGATCCATAGATAATCAGGCTTTAGATTTTGATTATGTGCGTTAACCATGACATGATTTATGGCATGATGGGTACATGAGGGCATACACCTTGATATTGGTTACGCGTTTGTTTGGGGATATTGCGATACTGAGGTAGGTGATTTCATTCACAATTTTTCTATGATTCTCACATGTTGATTTGGTGATTTGAGTTTTTGAGGCATGTGATTTATGCCTTACAATATGCATAAGATTGATTTCAGCATGTAGCTTCTCATGTGTGTGCTATCTTTCTGGTGGTCATTGCATGCACTGTTTTTGATATCTTTCGTGATATTCACTTAATTTTGGGTATTTTTGACATGTGGGAGTCGCTTTGCCTTGATATTTGAGACTATTGATCTTGTGGTAGGATGCGATTTTTCACATCGTGAGTGCTTGAGTGCCCGTGAGGGTAAAAGTGTGAAAGCGGGTGTGCAACGCGACTTTTCATGAGTGCCTGAGTACCTGTGAGGGTGCAAGGGTGAAAGCGGATGGTACAGAG
Source organism: Warburgia ugandensis (assembly GCA_035236585.1). Taxonomy (NCBI): domain Eukaryota; kingdom Viridiplantae; phylum Streptophyta; class Magnoliopsida; order Canellales; family Canellaceae; genus Warburgia; species Warburgia ugandensis. The sequence goes on from CP141134.1 coordinate 72,889,376, forward strand.
AGCTGACCCCACATTGTCGTGAGTGTATGTGAGATACTCACAGGGCTTGACTGTGTATGATGTTGATACTTTTGACATGCATTTATGTGTTTCTAGATTTTCTCGGATTGTGCATGTCTTGATATCGTGGTAGATGATATCTTATTTATTGCATGGACGTGGTATGTCCTTTATCGTGTGATTTGCGGCTTTATATTATGTTTGATCATTTTATGATCTTTATGCCTTACGCCATGTGATTTTGTTTTTATTGAGTTTAATTTGAATGTATATCACCTACACAAGCATAGCTTGCTGAGGCATTGCTTTGATTTGCAATGCCTCAGATACAGAGTGACAACGGAGTTGACGTCTTGTGACAGAGCAGGTAAAAGTGATGGCAGCTTTCCAGCGAAGCACAGACGATGTTCAGAGATGACCAGGTTTGTTCAAGACCTCACTTTGGGTTTTGAGTATGGGCTGTACTTTAGTTTAAAATGTAATGTGACCTGGATGTCAGAATGTGGATTATGTTGGATGTGATGGCTGTATGGAGGGACCCTGGGTATTTGGTAGTGGATATATTTTCTTATCTTTTGTTGGAGTATATTTTATTGAAAACAACATTTGGTTGTGGATGGGTATGGAGACTAAGTTTCCCTTATGATATGTATAATACATTGTTTATCAGGTGATTTTGTATTGCATTGGTCATGTGCAATGGTCCAAATTACATAGGAAACTCTGTCCAATTTTCAGTGAAAATGGTATTTCATTTAACTGTTAAATCCGTAGTTTTGTAGTTGTATGACTCTCTGGACTTTGAAAGAAATGCTTTCGCTTAAGTTTTTATTTTTGGTCACTTTAGATATGTTTTTTTTTTTTTTAAAACAGGGATCCCGACTACTATATTTTGGATATTATTATTTTAGTGTGTATAAAAACCCGGGGTGTCACAGTTTGATATCAGAGCCCAGGTCTACTCCATCACAGCCACTCCAACAAATTCAAAAGTCACATATAGTCCATGAGGTGAGGTAGTTTCCTAAATATGAGTTACAAAGATAAGTCATGTGAGCGATGTTGATAATCATGAATCGAATGAATAGTTCTCTTAGTGAGAACTTTAATATATGATAGAAGATATATTCAATTGCATTGCTTTTGATAGCCAAGTTTCTAACTTGAATTGTGCGTGCAACTTGTTGGAAAAAGACTAACAAATTTTGTAATGATAAGAGTATGATAAAAATGGTAAAGGATTAGAAATGGTTTGAGAGTAGTGTAGTGTTAGTTTAAACTTGAAGCAGATTTATTGATGAATAAATTGTAATATTGGGAAAATCATTGAAAATTGATGAAATAGGATCTTAGTGCCCTATAGATGAAATATCGAATTTTGAGACGAAAACTGGTGAGTTTAGTGTATAAATAGGTGGTGGAAGGTGATCGTTAATGAAAAGTAGATGCTTATAAATTGTTCTGAGGGTTTTCAATTATGATAGGAGACATAACATTTGAAGGAGATAACAACACCTTTTGATAATAGGTAGTAGCCTTGATGTGAATTAAGTGGAGAGAGATTTATTGAAGTTGATGTGAAGAATGGATATTGCTATGAGAATAAGGTGAGAAAAAAAAAAGGTTTTAAATATTGATTTGAAGTATATATTACTTGGAGGGCATGATGACTAAATTGTATGAATAATTCTTGAATAGACATGATTTTGTACTGAATCAACTAGAAAGAGAAACATACGAAGTGAATGAGGCGAGATGAAATTAATTATGATTGATTTACATCCAACACCAACAGAGATGATAGTGTGGTTTCTGATGGCTAAGAAAGTATTATAAAGGTAAATTTCTTTGGGTGTGAAATAAATCGAGTTGTAAATGATTTCAATTGATGTGTCCATGAAATAATTCATTAGTTCAAGAAAGTGAAATAGTGGAAGTGAGGATACTGAAAATGTAATTGCAAAGATTTTAAGGATGATTAGTCGAGAAGATGTGTTCCTCCATTATTGAGATCTTTATACAGAAGGCTTTTAGAAAGGCCTGTGATAATATATATACCTTTGCCTTGTGAACAACTGATGATATTATGAGGGTTGTTGTTGCAGAGTAGAGAAATTAAATAATTGAACAGTATTGAACCAGTATACTCAGTGGAAGAGACTTGCCCTAACTCCTTCACCATGAAGAAGGAGATCGTGGATAGATTGTCATATGTTGACAACTATATTGAGGAATCAGATGATTGTGTCGCATTTTATACCAGTTGCAAGGTTGCAGACATAACCTCTCTCTCTCTCTCTCTCTCTCTCTCTCTCTCTCTCTCTCTCTCTATATATATATATATATATATATATATATATATATATATATATGGATACTTTTAGGTCAAGACCGGATTGCGAAACTTCGGACATAGGCGGTTCGAGTCGGCCTAATAAGGGCAAGAGACTTTTCATTGATATGATAGCGAGGCTATTGAGCCAGCGATATTTGATTAAACTGTGTTGGGATGCAGAAGAGAGACATAATGTGTACTTGTAGTGGAGATTCTGATATTCTTTTACAGATTTTTCCGATGGACAATGAGTTAGGCGATAGACATTTAAGACAGGGCAGAGATTGCCTCATGTTAGTAATGATGATCCAGCATAATACCTTTACATGTACGTACATGTCACGCTTTTGACCGTCATTACTATTACATGTAGTAGGCACCCTAATGAATGTGCCTTTATATGTATTTATAGATCCTTGGGTTGGAAGTTAGGACACTTATTGGAAAGTTATTGAAACTTATAAGTACCTCTAACGAGTACTAGTGAAAAATGATGATGAGTGAGAGGATAGATACTGACTTTCATCCCTGTGGATGAATTCCATCGTTGGAGGATAATTGATTGTAGTGAGAAGAAAGGTACTTTTTGATAAATCAGATAGCTAGTGATCTCATTTCTGAGTAAGAAGGGGCATTATTAAGATTCGTGTTAACCTTGCCTTGAAGGCAAAATAGTGCTTATCTGATGTATCGAGTTCAGGTTTTGTGATTGTGGATGACAGAAAATGACTACAGATTTAGCACACAGAGGGTGTGAAGAATTATGATCTTCCTGAGGAGGTTTCAGGATTTTACCCTATGAGAGATTGATGTTTATATTGATTTGGCATCATATATAGTGTCATTGTCTAAAGTGTCATACAGGATGGCCCTAGCTGAGTGGGAAGGTTTCAACTAAGGTAGTTGTTCGACCAGAGACTAATAGACTTAGTGGGTCTTCATGGGATGCACTAACCCTCCTTGTAAGGAGAAAGATAGATTCTTATTGCTAAGTGCAAATTGTTGATTATTGATAGCTCCACAGTGGAGAATTGATATTCTTTATCGTATATTGATGATCCGTATGATCAGTCTTGGATTATGCATTGTATTGGTGGATATTGATTTGAGGTTTGGTTATTAGTAGCTGATGATTGCGACTAAAATGCCTTTGAGACAATTCTTAGCACAAGCTTTGGATCATATGAATTAATGAATTTAGTACACGGATAGTACGTATGGGTATAATGGGCTGAATTTCTAAAGTTTGTTGAGATGAGTTATGATTATGTAGTGAATGAGGTTTTCTATATATCACGAGCTTGTTGAGTACAAGCAGTTCTTGTGCACTATTCTAAGTACATAGACACAAGAAGTTCTTGTGTAATATTCTAAGTATCTAAAGGACTCATCTTTTGCTATATTATGGTCAAAGAAGATGAATTCTCTTGACCAAGGTACCTCGATTGATGGAGATACAGTTTATAGGGACTGTAATAAATTGGGATTAGTTAAACTAATGACTAAGGGTGATTGTCTCCTTAGTTTGGTGAATAGTTATTGCTGGAAGATTGAGTTCTCCAAGATAGCAATGACATGGATACTGTTTTATATTATACACATGGGCCTGATCTCTCATGCATGTGAGAGGTATGTTGAGTATGAGAGCATTTTCTTTGGTGTAATCAGCTTAAAATTTTGGCTTATACTTGTGAGTAGCCGATGAGGGCGGCATAAGAGGGCAGCCGATGAGGGCGGGTGCGCGAGGCACCGGCAGGCTTCTAGATGGCGAACTTCTAGGTGACAGGCTTTTAGGTATTCATAGTATGACTGTGCTATATGATTATTATTATTATTGGCATGTGATTGCCTGTTACTGAGCTAGTATGCTCTGAGTTGATTGCCATGTGATTGCCTGCTACTAAGCTGATACACTAATTTTGATTGGCACATAGTTGCCTATTGTTGAGTTGGTAAGCATTGATTTCGACTGGTATATGCTTGCTTGTTGCTGAGCTAGTAAGCTCTGATTTGGTTGGCATGGATTGCTTGTTAATGACTATATATATGATTCAATTTTGATTGGCATATGACTGCCTGTTACTGAGCTAGTATGCTCTGATTTTGATTGGCACATGATTGCCTATTATTGAGCTAGTATACGTTGATTTTGATTCGCATATGATTGCTTGTTGATGCATAGAGATGCATTGATTATGATTCGCACATGTTGCTTGTTCAGGAGTTGATGTGATATGGTTTGATAGATACACACTACTTAATTATGAGGTAGTATGTGCTGGAATGGATTTGACATGGAATTGACTATATATGAGTCGTGGCGCATCAATTTGGTTGACATGATGATTTAATTATACTAAAGATATAAACAAATGATTAACTCTTGGATAAGAGTATAATTGGTGCAAATGGCATTATATGTGTGGTTATTACGTGTTTTAACCACAATACAAGTAGCGGATTTGGAATGGCTTGAAACATACATTGGTTTATATGTATGAGCTGTTAGCTAAGGAGAACATGATATGAAATTGTTTATCGACATTGATTATAAAAGGATGATATTATATGTGGGTTTTATGATACCATACGATGATATCATGTGGGGATGTTTTTAGAATTATTGAGGAATGACATGAAAAGAGTTTTGAGAACGAAATTTTCTATAAGGTGGGTAAGATGTAATATCCACCCACTGGAGACGATTCTCTGGCGACGAATTTCTCAACCATGGAATAGCCGAGAACGAGGTAAGATCACTCTACCCTCCTCTTTATGTTAAATTTCAACGTTTATTTACCTGTAAATGCCGAAAAACGGCATGAAAACGTAGGTTTTTGTAAAAATCCGAGCTTACTGATTTGCATAAAAAATTTGGATGAGACAATGTCAGATTTAGATCTGGACCGTTCACATTGTGTATGATGAGGAGAGGAAAGGACCCACAAAATTTTGTGACGATCGGACGGCTAAGGATGCCGAAAAACACAAAAAATCGTAGTATGGAAGTTTTTGAAAATGTGTTAAAAATCATGAAAAAATGATAGATTTAGGTGGGATTTGGGAAAATGGAAGGTAGAAATGGAATGTACGTAAAAAATTAGACTCGGAGGTGTAAAAATCACAAAAAACGGAGCACCTGGGGTCTCCGGCAATTGCGAACCAGTCCGGTTGTCGTCTCTGGCAACGACGACCAAAAAGGGGGGGCAAATGCAAGGACCATGGCGTGCCACATGGCGTGACTAGGGCGCGCCACGCGCAGGGCACGTGGGGCGACCCGTGCCCGCCACGCGTTGAGCCTGGAACGCGTCACGCGCACTATTCCGTCCCCCACGCGCAGAGCGTGTCCACAGAAGCGCCCACTACCCTAGAGCGGGTTTTGACTCGAGGCGCTTCCACAGAAATGCAAATCACGATCCGAAAGAGTCGCTGTGCTCGTCTCAACAAGGCGGACCTAGATTTAGGACAAAAATCTAGTTTGGAGTAACTTTTTAATAGCAAAACTATTAAAAGCTATTAGATGATTTAGATCGAGCTGATCCATAGATAATCAGGCTTTAGATTTTGATTATGTGCGTTAACCATGACATGATTTATGGCATGATGGGTACATGAGGGCATACACCTTGATATTGGTTACGCGTTTGTTTGGGGATATTGCGATACTGAGGTAGGTGATTTCATTCACAATTTTTCTATGATTCTCACATGTTGATTTGGTGATTTGAGTTTTTGAGGCATGTGATTTATGCCTTACAATATGCATAAGATTGATTTCAGCATGTAGCTTCTCATGTGTGTGCTATCTTTCTGGTGGTCATTGCATGCACTGTTTTTGATATCTTTCGTGATATTCACTTAATTTTGGGTATTTTTGACATGTGGGAGTCGCTTTGCCTTGATATTTGAGACTATTGATCTTGTGGTAGGATGCGATTTTTCACATCGTGAGTGCTTGAGTGCCCGTGAGGGTAAAAGTGTGAAAGCGGGTGTGCAACGCGACTTTTCATGAGTGCCTGAGTACCTGTGAGGGTGCAAGCGTGAAAGCAGATGGTACAGAGAGCTGACCCCACATTGTCGTGAGTGTATGTGAGATACTCACAGGGCTTGACTGTGTATGATGTTGATACTTTTGACATGCATTTATGTGTTTCTAGATTTTCTCGGATTGTGCATGTCTTGATATCGTGGTAGATGATATCTTATTTATTGCATGGACGTGGTATGTCCTTTATCGTGTGATTTGCGGCTTTATATTATGTTTGATCATTTTATGATCTTTATGCCTTACGCCATGTGATTTTGTTTTTATTGAGTTTAATTTGAATGTATATCACCTACACAAGCATAGCTTGCTGAGGCATTGCTTTGATTTGCAATGCCTCAGATACAGAGAGTGACAACAGGTTGACGTCTTGACAGAAGCGGTAAAAGTGATGGCAGCCTTTCCAAATGGGCTACGTACGATGTTCAGAGATGACCAGGTTTGTTCAAGACCTCACTTTGGGTTTTGAGTATGGGCTGTACTTTAGTTTAAAATGTAATGTGACCTGGATGTCAGAATGTGGATTATGTTGGATGTGATGGCTGTATGGAGGGACCCTGGGTATTTGGTAGTGGATATATTTTCTTATCTTTTGTTGGAGTATATTTTATTGAAAACAACATTTGGTTGTGGATGGGTATGGAGACTAAGTTTCCCTTATGATATGTATAATACATTGTTTATCAGGTGATTTTGTATTGCATTGGTCATGTGCAATGGTCCAAATTACATAGGAAACTCTGTCCAATTTTCAGTGAAAATGGTATTTCATTTAACTGTTAAATCCGTAGTTTTGTAGTTGTATGACTCTCTGGACTTTGAAAGAAATGCTTTCGCTTAAGTTTTTATTTTTGGTCACTTTAGATATGTTTTTTTTTTTTTAAAACAGGGATCCCGACTACTATATTTTGGATATTATTATTTTAGTGTGTATAAAAACCCGGGGTGTCACAGTTTGATATCAGAGCCCAGGTCTACTCCATCACAGCCACTCCAACAAATTCAAAAGTCACATATAGTCCATGAGGTGAGGTAGTTTCCTAAATATGAGTTACAAAGATAAGTCATGTGAGCGATGTTGATAATCATGAATCAGAATGAATAGTTCTCTTAGTGAGAACTTTAATATATGATAGAAGATATATTCAATTGCATTGCTTTTGATAGCCAAGTTTCTAACTTGAATTGTGCGTGCAACTGTTGGAAAAAGACTAACAAATTTTGTAATGATAAGAGTATGATAAAAATGGTAAAGGATTAGAAATGGTTTGAGAGTAGTGTAGTGTTAGTTTAAACTTGAAGCAGATTTATTGATGAATAAATTGTAATATTGGGAAAATCATTGAAAATTGATGAAATAGGATCTTAGTGCCCTATAGATGAAATATCGAATTTTGAGACGAAAACTGGTGAGTTTAGTGTATAAATAGGTGGTGGAAGGTGATCGTTAATGAAAAGTAGATGCTTATAAATTGTTCTGAGGGTTTTCAATTATGATAGGAGACATAACATTTGAAGGAGATAACAACACCTTTTGATAATAGGTAGTAGCCTTGATGTGAATTAAGTGGAGAGAGATTTATTGAAGTTGATGTGAAGAATGGATATTGCTATGAGAATAAGGTGAGAAAAAAAAAAAGGTGTTAAATATTGATTTGAAGTATATATTACTTGGAGGGCATGATGACTAAATTGTATGAATAATTCTTGAATAGACATGATTTTGTCTTGAATCAACTAGAAAGAGAAACATACGAAGTGAATGAGGCGAGATGAAATTAATTATGATTGATTTACATCCAACACCAACAGAGATGATAGTGTGGTTTCTGATGGCTAAGAAAGTATTATAAAGGTAAATTTCTTTGGGTGTGAAATAAATCGAGTTGTAAATGATTTCAATTGATGTGTCCATGAAATAATTCATTAGTTCAAGAAAGTGAAATAGTGGAAGTGAGGATACTGAAAATGTAATTGCAAAGATTTTAAGGATGATTAGTCGAGAAGATGTGTTCCTCCATTATTGAGATCTTTATACAGAAGGCTTTTAGACAGGTCTGTGATAATATATATACCTTTGCCTTGTGAACAACTGATGATATTATGAGGGTTGTTGTTGCAGAGTAGAGAAATTAAATAATTGAACAGTATTGAACCAGTATACTCAGTGGAAGAGACTTGCCCTAACTCCTTCACCATGAAGAAGGAGATCGTGGATAGATTGTCATATGTTGACAACTATATTGAGGAATCAGATGATTGTGTCGCATTTTATACCAGTTGCAAGGTTGCAGACATAACCTCTCTCTCTCTCTCTCTCTCTCTCTCTCTCTCTCTCTCTCTCTCTCTCTCTCTCTCTCTATATATATATATATATATATATATATATATATATATATATATATGGATTCTTTTAGGTCAAGACTGATTGCAGAAACTCGGACATAGGCAGTTCGAGTCAGCCTAATAAGGGCAAGAGACTTTTCATTGATATGATAGCAGAGGCTATTGAGCCAGCGATATTTGATTAAACTGTGTTGGGATGCAGAAGAGAGACATAATGTGTACTTGTAGTGGAGATTCTGATATTCTTTTACAGATTTTTCCGATGGACAATGAGTTAGACTGATAGACATTTAAGACAGGGCAGAGATTGCCTCATGTTAGTAATGATGATCCAGCATAATACCTTTACATGTACGTACATGTCACGCTTTTGACCGTCATTACTATTACATGTAGTAGGCACCCTAATGAATGTGCCTTTATATGTATTTATAGATCCTTGGGTTGGAAGTTAGGACACTTATTGGAAAGTTATTGAAACTTATAAGTACCTCTAACGAGTACTAGTGAAAAATGATGATGAGTGAGAGGATAGATACTGACTTTCATCCCTGTGGATGAATTCCATCGTTGGAGGATAATTGATTGTAGTGAGAAGAAAGGTACTTTTTGATAAATCAGATAGCTAGTGATCTCATTTCTGAGTAAGAAGGGGCATTATTAAGATTCGTGTTAACCTTGCCTTGAAGGCAAAATAGTGCTTATCTGATGTATCGAGTTCAGGTTTTGTGATTGTGGATGACGAGAAAATGACTACAGATTTAGCACACAGAGGGTGTGAAGAATTATGATCTTCCTGAGGAGGTTTCAGGATTTTACCCTATGAGAGATTGATGTTTATATTGATTTGGCATCATATATAGTGTCATTGTCTAAAGTGTCATACAGGATGGCCCTAGCTGAGTGGGAAGGTTTCAACTAAGGTAGTTGTTCGACTGCAGACTAATAGACTTAGTGGGTCTTCATGGGATGCACTAACCCTCCTTGTAAGGAGAAAGATAGATTCTTATTGCTAAGTGCAAATTGTTGATTATTGATAGCTCCACAGTGGAGAATTGATATTCTTTATCGTATATTGATGATCCGTATGATCAGTCTTGGATTATGCATTGTATTGGTGGATATTGATTTGAGGTTTGGTTATTAGTAGCTGATGATTGCGACTAAAATGCCTTTGAGACAATTCTTAGCACAAGCTTTGGATCATATGAATTAATGAATTTAGTACACGGATAGTACGTATGGGTATAATGGGCTGAATTTCTAAAGTTTGTTGAGATGAGTTATGATTATGTAGTGAATGAGGTTTTCTATATATCACGAGCTTGTTGAGTACAAGCAGTTCTTGTGCACTATTCTAAGTACATAGACACAAGAAGTTCTTGTGTAATATTCTAAGTATCTAAAGGACTCATCTTTTGCTATATTATGGTCAAAGAAGATGAATTCTCTTGACCAAGGTACCTCGATTGATGGAGATACAGTTTATAGGGACTGTAATAAATTGGGATTAGTTAAACTAATGACTAAGGGTGATTGTCTCCTTAGTTTGGTGAATAGTTATTGCTGGAAGATTGAGTTCTCCAAGATAGCAATGACATGGATACTGTTTTATATTATACACATGGGCCTGATCTCTCATGCATGTGAGAGGTATGTTGAGTATGAGAGCATTTTCTTTGGTGTAATCAGCTTAAAATTTTGGCTTATACTTGTGAGTAGCCGATGAGGGCGGCATAAGAGGGCAGCCGATGAGGGCGGGTGCGCGAGGCACCGGCAGGCTTCTAGATGGCGAACTTCTAGGTGACAGGCTTTTAGGTATTCATAGTATGACTGTGCTATATGATTATTATTATTATTGGCATGTGATTGCCTGTTACTGAGCTAGTATGCTCTGAGTTGATTGCCATGTGATTGCCTGCTACTAAGCTGATACACTAATTTTGATTGGCACATAGTTGCCTATTGTTGAGTTGGTAAGCATTGATTTCGACTGGTATATGCTTGCTTGTTGCTGAGCTAGTAAGCTCTGATTTGGTTGGCATGGATTGCTTGTTAATGACTATATATATGATTCAATTTTGATTGGCATATGACTGCCTGTTACTGAGCTAGTATGCTCTGATTTTGATTGGCACATGATTGCCTATTATTGAGCTAGTATACGTTGATTTTGATTCGCATATGATTGCTTGTTGATGCATAGAGATGCATTGATTATGATTCGCACATGTTGCTTGTTCAGGAGTTGATGTGATATGGTTTGATAGATACACACTACTTAATTATGAGGTAGTATGTGCTGGAATGGATTTGACATGGAATTGACTATATATGAGTCGTGGCGCATCAATTTGGTTGACATGATGATTTAATTATACTAAAGATATAAACAAATGATTAACTCTTGGATAAGAGTATAATTGGTGCAAATGGCATTATATGTGTGGTTATTACGTGTTTTAACCACAATACAAGTAGCGGATTTGGAATGGCTTGAAACATACATTGGTTTATATGTATGAGCTGTTAGCTAAGGAGAACATGATATGAAATTGTTTATCGACATTGATTATAAAAGGATGATATTATATGTGGGTTTTATGATACCATACGATGATATCATGTGGGGATGTTTTTAGAATTATTGAGGAATGACATGAAAAGAGTTTTGAGAACGAAATTTTCTATAAGGTGGGTAAGATGTAATATCCACCCACTGGAGACGATTCTCTGGCGACGAATTTCTCAACCATGGAATAGCCGAGAACGAGGTAAGATCACTCTACCCTCCTCTTTATGTTAAATTTCAACGTTTATTTACCTGTAAATGCCGAAAAACGGCATGAAAACGTAGGTTTTTGTAAAAATCCGAGCTTACTGATTTGCATAAAAAATTTGGATGAGACAATGTCAGATTTAGATCTGGACCGTTCACATTGTGTATGATGAGGAGAGGAAAGGACCCACAAAATTTTGTGACGATCGGACGGCTAAGGATGCCGAAAAACACAAAAAATCGTAGTATGGAAGTTTTTGAAAATGTGTTAAAAATCATGAAAAAATGATAGATTTAGGTGGGATTTGGGAAAATGGAAGGTAGAAATGGAATGTACGTAAAAAATTAGACTCGGAGGTGTAAAAATCACAAAAAACGGAGCACCTGGGGTCTCCGGCAATTGCGAACCAGTCCGGTTGTCGTCTCTGGCAACGACGACCAAAAAGGGGGGGCAAATGCAAGGACCATGGCGTGCCACATGGCGTGACTAGGGCGCGCCACGCGCAGGGCACGTGGGGCGACCCGTGCCCGCCACGCGTTGAGCCTGGAACGCGTCACGCGCACTATTCCGTCCCCCACGCGCAGAGCGTGTCCACAGAAGCGCCCACTACCCTAGAGCGGGTTTTGACTCGAGGCGCTTCCACAGAAATGCAAATCACGATCCGAAAGAGTCGCTGTGCTCGTCTCAACAAGGCGGACCTAGATTTAGGACAAAAATCTAGTTTGGAGTAACTTTTTAATAGCAAAACTATTAAAAGCTATTAGATGATTTAGATCGAGCTGATCCATAGATAATCAGGCTTTAGATTTTGATTATGTGCGTTAACCATGACATGATTTATGGCATGATGGGTACATGAGGGCATACACCTTGATATTGGTTACGCGTTTGTTTGGGGATATTGCGATGCGAGGTAGGTGATTTCATTCACAATTTTTCTATGATTCTCACATGTTGATTTGGTGATTTGAGTTTTTGAGGCATGTGATTTATGCCTTACAATATGCATAAGATTGATTTCAGCATGTAGCTTCTCATGTGTGTGCTATCTTTCTGGTGGTCATTGCATGCACTGTTTTTGATATCTTTCGTGATATTCACTTAATTTTGGGTATTTTTGACATGTGGGAGTCGCTTTGCCTTGATATTTGAGACTATTGATCTTGTGGTAGGATGCGATTTTTCACATCGTGAGTGCTTGAGTGCCCGTGAGGGTAAAAGTGTGAAAGCGGGTGTGCAACGCGACTTTTCATGAGTGCCTGAGTACCTGTGAGGGTGCAAGCGTGAAAGCAGATGGTACAGAGAGCTGACCCCACATTGTCGTGAGTGTATGTGAGACACTCACAGGGCTTGACTGTGTATGATGTTGATACTTTTGACATGCATTCATGTGTTTCTAGATTTTCTCGGATTGTGCATGTCTTGATATCGTGGTAGATGATATCTTATTTATTGCATGGAAGTGGTATGTCCTTTATCGTGTGATTTGCAGCTTTATATTATGTTTGATCATTTTATGATCTTTATGCCTTGCGCCATGTGATTTTTTTTTTATTGAGTTTAATTTGAATGTATATCACCTACACAAGCATAGCTTGCTGAGGCATTGCTTTGATTTGCAATGCCTCGGTCTACGTAGAGTGACAACAGGTTGACGTCTTGACAGAAAGGTGTAAAAGTGATGGCGACTTTCCAAATAAGCTACGACGATGTTCAGAGATGACCAGGTTTGTTCAAGACCTCACTTTGGGTTTTGAGTATAGGCTGTACTTTAGTTTAAAATGTAATATGACCTGGATGTCAAAATGTGGATTATGTTGGATGTGATGGCTGTATGGAGGGACCCTGGGTATTTGGTAGTGGATATATTTTCTTATCTTTTGTTGGAGTATATTTTATTGAAAACAACATTTGGTTGTGGATGGGTATGGAGACTAAGTTTCCCTTATGATATGTATTATACATTATTTATCAGGTGATTTTGTATTGCACTGGTCATGTGCAATGGTCCAAATTACAGAGGAAACTTTGTCGGATTTTCGGTGAAAATGGTATTTCATTTCACTGTTAAATCCGTAGTTTTGTAGTTGTATGACTCTCTGGACTTTGAAAGAAATGCTTTCGCTTAAGTTTTTATTTTTGGTCACTTTAGATATGTTTTTTTTTTTTAAAACAGGGATCCCGACTACTATATTTTGGATATTATTATTTTAGTGTGTATAAAAACCCGGGGTGTCACAGATGAAGTAACCTTTACCTGTGTCGGCAAGACAAAGCTATATCTCAATAGAGTCATTTCGATAGACTTTGAAAAAGTGCATGAAGAACTTTGAGAAGGACTAGGATTAGGGCCATTGAAGAATCAAAAGTTGAAGCATATTTCAAATGTTTTTGCATAAATAAATAGGGCCATTGAAGAATCCAAAACAAGTGTTGGCAAATAACATGAATGGCATAGATCTTACCAAAAAAAAAAACCAACCCTAGCTAAGAGCCTCCAGTTGAAAGGAGCCTCACTATCATTTTTGGACTCTTATTAGGTGATCATCAATGTCAGGTAGGTTTCGCTAGAGACATGAATCAAAATAGAACAATTGGCAAAAGAGACCGGTAGGCACACATGCTCTTAGAATAAGAAAAAGTATGTACCAATTTTTTGTGTAGTAAAACTTTTTCCTATAGATCTAGTCCATTCAAAATATTTAAAATTTCTTAAGTAGGTCAAAAGATCAAACTACATGGTCATCGGATGCTTTTAACCTATATTTTTGTGACCAAAAAAATAATGATATTCATTTTTATTAACTATTTCAATGGTGTAAAACAAGTAGCTAAGATCATTCAAATACTTTGATTTCTAATAGATTACCTATTTTTGTCATAGAAAACATTATGAATCACTTACATATACAAAAAGAAATTAGTGTTTATAAAAAAAATAAAAAAGACGTGGACTTCTCGCGCTTAGGGGCCTGGACAAAGACCCTGTGGACATAACCATCCAAATTGCCCTCTTCAACACATACACACTCTTCTCTCCCTTATTTCATTTGTAGGCTTTCATCTTTCTATCTCTGAGTGTTAAAAGGTCTAAGCTAGTTTGATTTTAGAAATTTTAGTTTTTTTATCTTTCTTGTTTCTAAGAGTCCCATTAAGCGTACACGCCCAAGAGAAGATGAAGGTTTACACGCCCATTTTTTATGCAAGATAGAATTATTTATGAAGATCTAAGTCCTTCGACATATTAGGTGTGGCATAGATAGGCTAGAACACAAATTTCACGTCCATTAAATGGTTTTAGGGTGTGTCTTTTAGGTATAACTAACTATTTTTATTAATTCTTTCAGAGACCAAAACACGCAGCGTGGATCATCCCAACACATTAAAACCCTTTTTATATTAGGAGTGGCATAGCTTGTGCAATGTTGTGTAATTTATCAGGGCTGTAATGCTTGGGTTGGCATTTGAACGCAAGAACTTAAACTATAGTGCAACGCCTTAATCAACGGTGATGATTGTGTTTCTGTCTTGGAGGATGTTTGACAATGTTTCCTGGATTCAATCACACGCCGGTTTGAGTTTTTCTAAAAGTGCAAAACGAAAGAGAGGAATTTGGAACGATAACTGACTGGGGCCACGAGAAAGAATTGAAATCTTGGGGCTCACTGATAAAGAATGGGTGGGATGTTTTTATTGGGTGCAAACATGGACTCCAAATGGCTCCTATCAATTTAAATAGAAAAAATCTCCAATCGGATTTCTGAATCATATGCTAGTCACTGATTGAAGGGGAGCCTTAGTGCAATGGTAAAAATTGTCATCATGTGACTTTGAGGTCTGCAAAATGCAAGGTAAAGCTGCCTACTATAGCCCCTTGTGGTCTGCCCCTTCTTGAACTCCACATAAGCGCAGGGCTGCCTTTTTTTATGCTAGTCACTGATTGAATATGATTAGGGTCGTTCTTTATGTGCTAATTTACTTTCCCTTGTTTTTTTATTATTTTAATTTAACTAGAAAATTTCTAAAATTATTAGAATTATTTGCATCTTAGGTTTCTAGGGATGTGCATTCGCCATGTGGATATAATGGGTTCATCGACCAGTCTAGATAAGTCCTGCCACTTAGTTTAGGATCTAACTAGGCCTAGTTTGGAGTTTTTAAAAGGCTACTTAGCAGAAGAATAACAAACATAGATTAAGTTATTTCTGCATTGCGATTAAGAGTAGGCCAAGAGGTACATGGGAAGTAGAGGCCGTCCTTTTTGTTGGCATGTTGTTGTAGTTTCATTCATTTATTTATTAGGCAGGCCGGTTATTATGAATAATTCCAAATCAACGATCAACTTGAACCCATGACCTAGAACAAGAAAGCTTCTCTCTTACGTACCCTTCTATTGCATTGCAGTAGAGGATTATACATACGACATAGGACTCCAAGAACTTCTTAACCATTCAGCTTCACAATCTTGCTATGAACTGGCCAGGTTCCAGAAAATCACATATCCTACAATTCAAAACACAATCCATTTTTACAACTCAACAATTCACAAAAGCCGTGCAGATGAATCAGGGTGTTCCTCCATAGTATTGGGAGTATCATATACATATATATATATATATATAGAGAGAGAGAGAGAGAGAGAGAGAGAGAGAGAGAGAGAGAGAGAGAGAGAGTTATTACAAGTACTAGCCCGTTCATATCAGTAGAGGATTATACATACGACATAGGACTGCAAGAACTTGATGGGATTATTAGGTAAGGACCATACTACAGAAAAAGAAGACTTCAGTAGCATCAATACTTTCAGCTGCCAACATCAATTGTTTCTGTCGCCGGTGGAGTAGGCACCGTTGCCTCTGCGTGTGAGTAGGCCATTTCTAGGCGGAGTTGGCCTCGCTGTGGGACCATAGCTTTGGTGGGTACTCGTCTTTAAAATAGGCTTTCCCTTCTTAGCAAGGGAGAAATTCTTCTCAAGTAGATCAAAAGCAACTTCCCCAATCTTAGCAAGGTCGGACTGGCTTGCCATGGCAAATAGCGGTGAAGGCCGAAACTTGTAACTAACACTAAAGATTTGATTGGAGTTTTCTTGCTCAATGCTCTTAAAGGGCCTTCACTTACATAACTCCATTTCTCAACTACGTTTCCAAACAAAATCTATAAAGCCATTGAATCCTGAAGGTCCGGATTCTCTTCCTCTCTCTACTATAAAAGTCGGCAATACCAAAGTGAAGGGAGCAGTCCTTGAGAATTTTGTTAAAAGGGAGCTCAAGCTAAGATACTCTCAGCTCAACCGAAGTATGCAATAGCAGCCAATTAATTGAACCAAAGTATCATAGCATCTAGCGTTGGGCATTGGTTGCTGTTTTTTTTTTTTCATTTATTTTTTGAGCATACACTAAAATTTTATTCAAAGCAATCGAGAAGATTACAAATATACAAGAACTCATCAAAACCGAAGGCAACAAGCAAAGGAAAACTCAGAATCAGGAAGAGGTCCAATGGACGTTACTGATCGCTAGAGAACTCCAATTACTTGAAAACACCAAACAGTTAAGAGGGGGACAGCAAGGTAGTTGAGGTCAGGTATTTCTTTTGATTAATTATCTGAAATAAGGTAATCATGTCAAAAGGGGCTGGCAAAGACAAGCAACAAGCAGAGAGCTCCAAAGATACCTGCTGCATGGTTTTTCGTAAGCTGGGGTCACTACATACACTTGCCAGTGCTATGGCTATAAAATGGACAATTTGATTCGTGACTGAGATGGTGGGGTTCGAGAGGCGTTGATCTAGCACATCCTTCAACAGTATGGTTTGGTTGGTTGATGATAAGAAAGAGGAAATGAGTTCTCCAGGATGAGTTCCCATAATCACTTCAAGTGCTAGAACCCCAAAGCTGTACACATCGCATTTTTTGGTAACTTGCATGGTGAAAGCAAGCTCTGCAAAGACAAGTTAAATTGAGTTGGTGATTATGAAATGCATCAAAAGTTATAAGTGGGGTGCAATATCGTTAATGATTCAAACTCTCCATTTCTAGTTCATGCAACAAAGGGAAGGAAAGCCATGTATGCATATATACCTGGAGCAACATATCCATAAGTGCCTGCAAGCATAGTCCAGTTGGATGAATCAGGCTTCAGTAGTCTGGCAATGCCAAAATCAGATATGCGTGTCTCAAACTCTTGATCCAACAGAATGTTGTTACTAGAGATGTCACAATGAACAATCGGCGAGGCCCGATCATGATGCATGTACGATAGAGCACATGCCACATCTTTAATAACCTTCACCTTCTTAAACCAATCAAAGTCATGGATTGCTTCATCATTTTGCAAAAGATTAGCTAAGCTCCCCCCTTCCATATACTCATAAATCAGAAACTTACATTGTGGATGAGAATAAAATCCATAGAACTTGACAATGTTGTGGTGGCGAACTTCTGTTAATACTCA
Organism: Warburgia ugandensis; assembly: GCA_035236585.1. Taxonomy (NCBI): domain Eukaryota; kingdom Viridiplantae; phylum Streptophyta; class Magnoliopsida; order Canellales; family Canellaceae; genus Warburgia; species Warburgia ugandensis. The sequence continues at coordinate 72,907,334 of CP141134.1, forward strand.
GATCTCATTTCTAAAGCTTGTTTCATCTAAAAATTCGCCATCCTCCAATAGGTAAAGCTTCTTAATGGCTACTACTTTTCCACTTGATAGATTTGCTCTGTACACATTACCATATCCACCCACACCGATGCAATGCCTATCATCGAAATCGTCTGTCACTTGGATGATCTCTTCATGGCTGATCTTCCCTTTATAATTCCAAATTGAAAATAAGCCTTCATTATCACTCCCATCTAACTTCACGTTTCTCACTACTCTTTGACGCCAAATACAAATAATACTAGTGAATGCAAATGTGAGATCTGTGATGCTACCAATTGAAATAATGACGATCAGCACAATCTTCTTTCTTCTTTTCTTATGATCTTCATTAATGGGAACTTGATTACAATGAGGTAGACCTTCTGCATCACCACATAACCCTTTGTTATTCATAAAGGCACCCCGTCGGAAGACATTGCCATCTGGAAGACTACCCTCCAGTTCATTGCAGGAAAGATCAATAGTTGATAAACTTTGCAGTCCTTCAAAGGAAGATGGAATTGAACTCGAGAGATTGTTGTGGGAGAGACTTAGATTTTCTAAGTTTTTCAATTTCCCAAGTTGTGGTGAAATTTCACCAGAAAGTAAGTTATGGCTAAGATCCAATGTCTCCTGTAGTCCCACCAGATTACCAATTTCAAATGGGATACTTCCATTCAAGTAATTTTTGCTTAATTTCAAGTAATGAAGTTTAAAACAATTTCCCAACTGTCTAGGAATCGGCCCGCTAAGATTATTTGATGATAGATCAAGGATCTCCAAACTGGACATAGTTCCAATTTCCGACGGTATCAAACCAGAAAGGTGGTTATCATTTAAACTGATGTTATACAAGGAGGTTGACCTTAATAACTCCTTTGGAATTTCTCCTCGTAAATTGTTTGAAGACAACCCAAGTACTTGTAGCTGAGTCAATTGTCCAAACTCAATTGGTATCTGACCAGTAATCATGTTCCCAGCAATTTGGAATCTCGTCAATTTTTGACATTTACCCCATTGTGGAGAGAGTTCACCATAGAATTTGTTGTAGCTTAAATCAACATATGTTAGATTTGGGTAAACACCGAAATCCTCAGATATATTTCCTGTAAAATGGTTTCTTTCAAGCCGAATCCTCACCAAGGTAGAACAGTTTCTCAAGTTTGTGGGAATCAAACCTGTAAAATGATTGTTACTTATGATGATGTGTGTTAGCGATCTTCCTTCGCAAATGTCTGATGGCAAGTTGCCTGATAGATTGTTGTCAAACACCTCTAAAAATTGTAAATTTCTGAGGCTTGGCATTTCTCGGGGTAGGGGACCAGAAAGTTGATTTTGGAACACTCTTAAATCGGTTAACGTATTAGATTAGCAAAAGAAGGAGGTAATGAGCCAGAAAGCTGATTTTCATATAGGTGTAGTAGACTAAGGTTAACCAAGTTCCCGACACTTGAAGGAATTGGACCAGTGAGACGATTACTTGACAGATCCAATTCAGTCATATTTACTAAATTTCCCAATTCTTTAGGGATTGAACCCAAGATCTGATTGTTGTAGAGATACAAGAGTGTAAGATTTGACAACTTTCCAATTTTGTTGGGAATGGGCCCCTCAAGCTGGTTCTTGGACAGATCCAATTCATACACCTTTACTAAATTTTCAATCTGAGGAGGTATTGAGCCAGAAAGCTGATTTTCAAATAGGTGTAGTACACGAAGGTTAACCAAGTTCCCAATACCTGAAGGAATTGGACCAATGAGACAGTTAGTCGATACATCCAATTCAGTCATATTTACTAAATTTCCCAATTCTTCAAGGATTGAACCCGAGATCTGATTGTCGTAGAGATACAAGAGTGTAAGATTTGACAGCTTTCCAATTTCACGGGAAATGGGCCCTGAAAGCAGATTCTGGCTCAAAGATAATTTAGTAATCTTTTCTAAATTTCCAAGTTCTTCAGGGATTGGACCCAAAATCTGATTGTCATAGAGATACAAGAGTGTAAGATTGCCAATTTCATAAGGCATGGATCCACTAATCCGGTTCCCATGCAAAGCCAAACTTTGGATCTTTTCAAGCAACCCAATTTCCGATGGAATACTTCCAGTTAGTTGATTGAAGTGGAACCATAGATTGACAAGTTTGGATCAACTCTGAAAGAAATCTGGGGCTATTCTTCCAGTGATCGAGTTAAAAGAAACATCAATCCACACAAGTTGACTCAAATTTATGAGTGAAAGTGGTAAAGTGCTTGAGAGATTATTCAGTGACAGATCAAGATAGGAGAGTTTTGAGAGACTACCGATTTCATCTGGTATGGGTCCACTGATAGTGTTCCCGGTGGGATTGAGAGTGATGAGATTCGGAAATGACGAGAAGTTGAAATGGTTGAGGTTTCCTTCCAGACCCAAATTTGGTAGACGTATTTCCGTCACGCCTCTGCTGGCTTTGCACGTGATTCCGGTCCAGTTGCATGGGGAGTTGGTGACGCTTGAAAGTGACCACGAACGGAGAGGATCTGGCTCGAGGAGGCTGGATTTCCATTGGAGAAGCGCTCGTGCTTGCTGCGTTGGGTTGGATAATGGTATTGTCAATGCAGGGAATGATAGCAGGAAAAGGCAGAAATGCATGAAGTGGAGAGAGAACATGTTGGTTGGCTGTTATGCAACTATATCTTCTCTGAGAAATATGAAAGTAGAAGTGGTAGTTAGGGCCTCTTGTTCAATGATCCAAACCGTGTTACGTTTTAGGTTGTGTTTTGCATTCAACGCCATATAATTGACCATTCTGAGCCTCCATTAGTGGGCTTCAAATTATGTTTAGACAATAAAAGTAATGGTTTACATTCTCAAGGAGAAATGTTGGGAAAATGTGAATATTGCTTTCCCAATAATATATTAGGAGTTTCAAAAATCTTCCAAGATATTCACACACGCCAAGTTATGAAATATTTTTGGACTTGGGCAATTCTCCCAATAATGCACCGAAACCTTCTAACAGCAATGGCACGAGTAATTTTTTCACTTGGTTAACCAGGGTTGGAGGCTGTCCGAGGGTCTGTATGTATCTAACTTTCAGAGAAACAAAAGGAAAAAAGTTTCCTATTAGGATGATTAGATACGTTCGTCTCATTTTTCTGGATGATCCTATAATCTTAAAAGAAAACGCTGATTTATTGATTACGATGTTAGTGACCGTCCATTTCTTGTGAAAAGTCCAAATATCATGTTATAGAATTATTCTAACGGATATCCAAGATAAGAGAAACGAGTTGAACGGATCCGATCATCCAAAAGTGTACTCATTTTATTAGAAACGAGTGCTTCTAGGGAACTGCTCGTCGTGGAGAATGCCGTTAAACGAGCATGTGGGGTTGTGAGCTTCTGATAACAGAGCAGGGCAGTGAACAAGTACCACTGCATGACGTTTTACCCTTCTTGTAGACTCTTCCCAAGTAACTAGGACATAAGTTACCGGTTTGGGTTCAATGGAGATATTAAGCTAAATAAGGCAACCCCAACTCCAGCATCAACTGGCCCAATCTAGTTGATCTAAGCCATTCATTTGAAAAGCACTATTACATTAAATACGAGTTTTCCAATAATCTGTTCTGCAAGCATTTTACACTACTTGGACATCCAAACCCGGAGTAACCAAATGAACGGATCAGATCATCCTACAGTGAGCAACTTTACTCAAAACTTGCCACATGGTAGGGATTTACTGTAGCATTCCTCATCATACACAGTACATTTGGCCATCTGACCATGATCAATACCGTTCATGTGATTACCAGTTCCGGAAATACAACAGTCAAAACTTATAACAATTCTAACCTTGTGATTAAAGTGTTGCCTTTAATCCCTTCTACCAGAAAACTTTCAGACTTGTAGTTCCATATCCCATCTCAATTTTTGCAGTACCAACTATCTGATGATGCCAAGAGATTGAAATCTTAGAAGACTGAATCCTGCTGGGTCTTTGTTGTTGTTTTGTCTTTGAAGTGTGCACTTCTACTACAAGATTAACAACTCTTTGTGGAGTTTCCTTTATAGTTAATTGAGTCAATTAATTTTTCTTAAAACTAAAATTGAGGGTAAGGAAGAAGGAATGGGCAACTGTCTGGCTTCCTCTCCTCTGGTGAGGAAGACAAGATTGGAAGGAGGAATTGGCAACTGTTTGACTTCCTCTTCTTTGTTTGTATTTGTATTTTTCTACGACAAGTCGACAACCTTGTTTTTAGCATCTTCCAATAAGGGCAAAGTTGTCATTTAGAATGTATTTTAACGCCATTGCTGATGGAACTCAACATCACGGTGTTTTAATAATCATTTATTAGCATCATAAATTTAAGATATTATCTGATTTTCAAGGGTTTACTAGTCTAGGTAAATCTAAAGTAGGGGCGTTTAAGCAAAAATCTCTATTTTTTTTTGTCACATTTAAACCAATGGAATTGGGATGTATGATGTCATGGATGAATTATGTAACAAGATTCAACCCCCTCTTTTACAATTGTCTTTGTACAAGAACCAGCTTGAGGGGCCCATTTCCTGCGAAATTGGAAAGTTATCAAATCTTATACTCTTGTATCTCTACGGCAATCAGATCACAGGTTCAATCCCTAAAGAATTGGGACATTTAGTAAATATGACTGAGTTGTCATGATGGCTGACAAAATTAACAAAAAGGAGATGTACGCTCATATCTTTGCAAAAAATTTTTTTAAGGAATGCGCAATTCTTTGCATTGACAGGTGTGAAACAAGTAAGACAGATCAAGCTAGGAGGTCCCACTTTTCTTGTATCTATTGATACTGTCACTGTCTATCTATACTTGCCATATTTGCATATTCCTATAGCGTAATATATATATAACTATTAAAGATTACCGTGTATGTTATGAAGAACGTTATTTTGCATGAAGGGCCTATCTTTGAGTGATCTAATCTGTTTGTATAATTTCTCCAGCTTTAGATATTTTGTTAACAAAAATTTATGATAATTATATTATTTGAATATCGTAAAATTAAACTCTATTTTTGTTTTAATAAAGTAGGATATTACATGGACGCTGATATATTCACTTCTTTTCTTTCCCAGCCATGGGTAGAATTGTTGTTGGGTGATCTTGAGGTCACGGGTTCAGTGTGTGGAAATAGCCTATTGCAAAATGCAAGATAAGGTTGCATATGATTAACCCTTGTAATTTGCCCTTTTCTTAAACCTTGCATGTACAAAAGCTTCGTGCACCGGGGTTGCCTTTTCTTCCCCGGCGACCCCCTTTCTCTCTTTGACTTCCCTAGAAGATGGATGGGATATTCTTTTTTAGCATAAAGAAGATATCCGACAGGCAGCTACCTAAAAACTGAAGCTCACATGGGATATTCTAGCTTGTAGATCTGTGGCGATTCTTCTCTTGTCGACAATGCAATGAAAAAGGAAGCAAAACAGGGACTAAAATGGGAGCTAATTAATAGAGAAGGAATGCAGAAGGAACTTATATCAGACACAGTTTAATTACAAAGAGACAAAGGAAATAGCCAATGATTGGTCTACAAGAGCTTCAGCACTGTATACTTGGTAGGAGTGGAGCAATGAACCCCCACCTTGTTTGAAATTGACATTGTTAAATGATGCATATGGTACTGCTTCTGATAGAAAACGTAAAAAACTATTCTATATCTTGTGTTTTGTGATTAAATAAATCATCGCTTTATAAAAATAAAAATAAAAAGCAACTTGTTAACGACGAGTCAATTGGAAGCCACAAACTCAGACACGACGCTTGACCAAATCAAACAGTGGATTTACAATTTTGGGACTTGAATTCATGTGAAATCAAACTATGGAAATCAAGAAAAGTGGAAATTGATTTCTATTTTCATCAGGTTGCATGTATTCCTGCTAACCAGATAGGCTCTTAAATGTGAAATAAGGACAGGAGATCAAATATTAAGAAAAAAGGTCAATATGATTTCTAAAATCTTTCTCTCGTTCTGTTTTCTTGTACCCCCATCTGTCCTTCTTACTTGTATCCAATCTTAAATCAGTAAAGCAAGCTGCCCTGGCAAAAGAAAAAAAGAAGGCTTACATAAGTAAGAAGTTAAGAACTAACACAAAGGGCAGTTTTGGTGCATGAAACTCCTGCTTATGTGGGGTCTAGGGAAGGGGCAGACACAAGGGTTTATTGAAGTTAGTCTTACTTTGCATTTTTGTAAGAGACTGTTTTCACGTCTTGAACCCGTGACCTCGAGATCACACGACGACAACTTTTATCGTTGCGCCAAAGCTCCCCTTCAAGTTAAGAACTAACACACGAGAGCTAATTTGTATACTCTATGAGAGAAGCAAATCCTATTGAGGACTGCTGTAGTAGAGCGAGACAACATGGCAAGCAGCTACGTAGTTGCTTACTTTGATATCATGCAGTTCAGTTTTGAATGATCTGACTTGTTTATTTGAGTTTTTCAATTTTAAATATCTCATGGACGAAAAATAATGATGATGGAAGGATTCACGAATATTAGAATCAGCCGTTACACAGATAATGCTTGGTTAAAGAAGGAGCGGAAAGACAATAAAATCTTGGGAGAAATTCAGAAATGGAGTTGGTACATTGTCCATAAATTTAGGCAAATCTCCTGCTAAATTTGTCTCCTAGAAAATGCAAAAGGACTTAACATGGGGTGGTTATGCACCTGGAATCTACTTCTTAGGTGAGTAATGAATTCCTATCATCCAGTTTTGTCGACTTCCATTTACCCCAAGTGAAACTGGCAAGAATTGAATACTGCCGTAATGTATATTACTCTCTTCTGGGGGTTGTTCTGCCTATGAACGGGAATTGAATTCCAACCCAGGAAAATCAATTTTCAGTCAAGGTAATTCCACGACTCTTGCTTTCTAATTCCACAAATTCAATCCTCACCTAAAAGAATCAGACTCCAATTGAACAAGCACCTCTTTACATAAAGCAAAATTTCCGCCATCCATTTTCCTACTCAAAATAGTAGAGTGGTCAGAATCATCGGGTGCATGGACCAACATGTTCCTAAGCCGGTGCAAATTCAGGCGCTTATATACACACGTGGACACGAGATATGAGAACTATCACGTGAATATAGGAAATTCCCTCGAGCCATGTTTCGGTCGGTTGGTGTGCGCACCGTCATAGGGCTTCCCCATAGCCGACACGAACTTACTTGCCGCGTACGTGTCTAGATAAAGGGCTGACATTTAGCGCCTTCTCGAAATCCTCCATGATAATTTAATATACGGCGTATATGTACAGGTGGAGAACACTAACTCATTTTTGTCAATAACTCGGCAAACCATATTTCGGTAATTTTCTATATCTTGTACTAGGAGACAAAAGGAGGAGTGCGAAGCTGAAGCACCCCCTAAGGTGCTGCTATAGAAGCGCCCCTACTTGGCACGACGGGCTCCAAATTTTGACTTTGGATGGCTATAAAATGCAGGCCAAGGCCCTAAAAAGGCCTAGAAGTGCCCCACATTTAGTGGAAGAATGCTCATTTTTTAATGATTTAAACCGCTTAATTTATTGCTTTGGTAAAAGTGGTGAAAAAGTTATCATAATTAGATGATTCTAGCATTATACAAATGATGTTTTTTGGAGTTAAATTTACACTATATAAAAGTTTTACCGTCCTTTTCATGTGATAAAAATTAAAATTTTCAGTTGTTAGAACTATCCAATTGCTGCCTTGCTTAAACTATCTTGTCATGTAGATTCAGAGTAACGACATAAATGGTCAGATCATTTAAAGGTAGGCCGGCTTATTACTAAATATTGGGCACTTCTAATTAAGATCCCTTAAGGCCTTTGACCTAGCATTCCTCTCAAAATTATTCGTGCTGTTAAAATAAATCATGCTTATTCAAAGTGTTTAGCATTGATCCTTCTCTTTTACACCCCAGAACAGCAAATGCTGGACTATCAATGGAAAAGATTTCTAAGGCATGGCCTAACTGGGCAAATCTGCAAATGGAGTGGTTAGATCAGCAAAAAAGGCAAGATGCCCCTTTGATTTCTTTCAAACAACCTGCGGAGGCCTTAGTTATTTTATTCTCCCAGCATCCATCATGGTAACGAAGGTATTATTATCCTGGATGGGTGGTAAATGGATAAAATTTATATTTTTTCTGCCTGCAAGAACTTGTTGCTCTATGCACTTGACCATCATTTATTTTTTGGACATATTATTAAAAGTGTTGAGAAACCACTCGCTCTTCATAGCATTCTTGTTGTTGTCTTTTGCCCCAGGCCTTCTGCTGCATGTACCCCATGATAAACCCTTCCTGATATGGTCACTTTAAAAACTCTTGTTGCCTGAAGGACACCCAACGATAATAGGATTAGCTCAGATTACAGCTCACTTTTTTTGTCAGTAAGCTGAGATGTTGGCTGGAGAGATCATTGGTATTGAATGCATGTTAAGTTGTGCCGAGTCAAATCTGCTCAAAAAAGGCCAGTACTCTTTGTCCCAAGTCTACTGATGTAAGGGAGGCGATGGTTTCTCCACAAGAAGAAAGGTGACTGTAAATTGGTAGTACAATTCGCAGGAACCCAAGTAAGAGACTCTTCTTATGCCACTGCGCTCAGAAGGAAAGAGTGCAGTCGTTTATATTTTATTGTTGCTGAAAAAAGAGAAAAAATAGGAATAGAAAAATGCACCTCATATCTGCATGATCAAAATCTAGAAATGGTACCTGCGCATTCTTGTCTGTAATAATGACATTATTTTAGTCATGTTAATAGGAAGTTATAATCATGGTACCGATTGAGAGCTAATGAAAAACTTTTGAATCCCTGTACTTGGTCAAATCATCCAACGGTTATGATGTTTGGTGGCTAGCCAATCTGAAGGAGCCGAGCATTATAAATGAATCAGATCATCGAAACGAAGGCCCCAGCTTGGTTACGTCCTTTACTGCGTCGCGAAAGCACTCTCCATCAGTAAATATATGTGGATAGTGTTGAAAGAAAGTCGCACCAAAGTATACCTTTAGTATCTTAAAATTCAAGTTGGTGGGGGCCAGATAATGCTGATCGATCGTCAACGTTGTGGTCCACACATCACGAATCATGTGGCTCCCATTACATCTCACGTACTTCAATCACACACCACTTAGTTTCGATAACGGCCTGGTCAATTTGTGGATCTTAGGTTACGACAAGATGGCGAAACTTCTCCTCATGAAAAAGAACCAAACCCTTCATTTCTCATCACCACCAAGATAACAGTTATAAGACGAGAAGCCAAGAATTATTTTGTTGAGGCTACCTGAGGATCTGATTTCACTACATGTGGCAGCAATCAGATATAAAGTTTCGGGAGCAAAGTTTTTTACTGGTTCAGACTCACGGTGCATGTACACGTGTGTGAAGAAATCCGTGCCCCATTTTTATACACAGTAAAACTTTATTTTGTAGATCTAAGCCATTCATCAAGTTTGGAATTGCCTAAATTGGGCAAAGATCAAATTCTATGCCCATTTAGACTTGGTATGCCTGAATATTCCTTTTAACTCCGCCAATGCTGGTCCCAAGCCAGGATGAAAAAGGAGGAGGGTCTTGTGTCAAGTGCCAGCCAATAATAGAGAAGTTGAAGATGATTTTATTATTTCTTTCTTACAAATGAATATGTATTTATATATTAGTTTGTGAAGAAGAAATAAAAATCATCTCTAGCTTCTTAAAATATGGCAACCCTTGCGTTAGGTACCAGCCGCCAAGGGTAAAGCTGAAGATGATTTTGTTATTTCTTTTCTGTTTGCAAATAAATATGCATTTGTATATTAGTTTATAAGGAAGAAATGAAAATCATTTTAAGCTTCTTAAAACTATGGCAACCCTAACATGACATCAATCGAAAACTGACATTCCCTCAAGCTAGGGCATTCTCTATAAGTGACGCGCTATATCGGATCCCGGGTGTGGTAAAAAATATGCAAGGGTTGCTAGGGCATTCTCTTGGAAGCAATGAGCTACATCGGATCCCAGGTGTAGTGAAAAATGAGCAAGGGCTGCTCAAGCATTCCCTAGGAAGAGACGCGCTACATCAGAATTCAGGTGCAGTGAAAAATGGGCATGGGTTTACTCCATGGAGGTTGAAAAAGGCGATGGCAAATAGGATATCTTTAGAGCATAAGATTCATATCGCCACATAAAATATAAGGACATTGACAAGTAAGAGTTTGGAGTTAGTAGACACAATGAAATGTAGGATAGTCAACATTGCTTGTATCCAAAAAACCAAGTGGAAAGGGGTTGAAGCTAAAGAAATATATGGGTATAAATTATGGTATGTAGGAAAGCATAATAACAAAAATGGTGTAGGAATAATAGTCGATAATGAATTAAAGGATAAAGTTATGGATGTTTTAGAAAGATATGGAGTGAGTCATGCAAGAAATTCCCAACACTGAGGGGATATTTATAGGAGCATACTTAAATGGCCATGTAGGAAAAGAAAAGAAAAGATATGATAGAATACACAGTGGCTATAGTATAGGTCAACGAAATGAGATGGGGGAGAATATCCTCGATTTTGCTTTATCATATAACATGTCCATTGCAAATACACTCTTTAAGAAGAGGGATGAATATTTAATAACATTTAAAAGTGGACTTTATAAAAGCCAGATAGACTTTTTTCTACTTAGAAATAATGAACGATCTATATGTAAGGATTGTAAGGTGATACCTGGTAAGAGTTTAACCTCACAACATAGGTTTATGGTTATGGATATCAATATCAAAAGATAGAAGAAAAGAAATGAACTTAATAGGCATCCAAAAATTAAGTAGTAGAACTTAAAAGGAGAGAAAATAACCTCATTTACATATAAGTTAATGGTGGAAGAAAATTGGAACTATGAAACAGAAGTAAATACCATGTGGATTAATATTGTTGAGTCCATTAAGAAAGTGACAAAAGATGTCTTAAGAGCATCTAAAGGTAAAAGGCAATTAGTAAATGAAACATAGTGGTGGAGTGAAATAGTACAAAAAGTTATTAAAGAAAAACGGATGTGTTTTAAAGCATCACAAAAAATTAGAAATAATAAAAATTATGAACAATATAAGAATGCTAAAAAGGTTGCTAAGAGAATAGTAAGTGAGGCTAAACTTAAGCATATGATGAGCTCTATAATATACTAGGAATAAGAGAAGATGAGAAAGATGTGTTTAAACTTGCAAAAGTAAGAGAACAGAAGGGTAAGGACTTAGATCATGTTAGGTCCATTAGAAGCGATGATCAAAAGGTATTAGTTAAAGATGATGAAATCAAACAAAGGTGAGAAACATACTTTCAAAATTTGTTAAATGACAATGGCTCTGAGAATATGGGGATTAAAAATACTATAAATCTAAATTACATTGGATATTATAGACATGAATGTAGGATTAGAATACCTGAAATGAAACAAGCCTTGAAAAAGATGAAATCAAGAAAGGCTATGGGGCCCAATGGTATACCAGCAGAGGTTTGGAAGCATATGAGAGATATTGGGGTAGTTTGGTTGACCAAGTTATTTAACAAGATTATAAAATTAAAGAAAATGCCTAATGAGTGGAGGAAAAGCTCTATTGTACCAATTTATAAGAATAAAGGAGACATACAGAGTTGCACTAATTATCAAAGGATCAAACTTATGAGTCACACTATGAAACTTTTTGAAAGAGTGATTGAGAAGAGGCTACTACTTGAAACAAATGTATCGGAGAATCAGTTTGGTTTCATACGTGAGAGGTCTACCATAGAAGCTATTTTCTTATTAAGACAATTAGTAGAGAAATATAAGGAGAGGAGGAAAGACCTCCATATGGTCTTTATCGACTTAAAGAAAGCTTATGATAGAGTCCTTATAGAGTTAATATAGAGGGTGTTGGGCGATAAAGCGATTTCGCTTGGGTATATAGACATAATTAATCACACAACATTATGTTTTTGCATTTTCATTATATTGCGTTCAAAGCATTCCAAGAATTCCCAACCATGGAATCTCAAGGTGGAGCTAGCCTTACTTGGCTAATAATTCAAATCATACTTAATCGGGCCTACTCATAATCATTTAGTCATTCTTTTTAATTATATCATTTTATATTTCAGAGCTACTAAGCTCAGAATACATCAATCTTAACAAATTTATTATTTAAATAAACTAACTGGGCATTACTATATGGATATCATGCTTAATCATATCTAATTGAAATCAAATCAACTCATCAAATGATTAAGATAGTAATCTTTCCTTGTACCAGTCAATTAGAATTGCATCCAGCTATTTGCTTAGTCAAATCATCCACTGATCATCTCAATTATGCCCAAACATCATATATCTATGTTAATCTCATCAAAGATCCTCACTTGATTGCCCAGATCACATAAAAACTTAGTATTTCTAATCAATTAATATAATTGAGAATTTTGAACAGTTCGGATCATCCAATTAGGGTGCCAATGGCCAAACTCATATACCTCTTATAGCATAGTATCCCAAGGCTTATGTCTGTCAAAAACAAAACTACAAGCCTCCATACTTATATAAAAAGTAATTATTATACTAGTAGGCTATTTGCCAATTTGTATAAAAGTTGTAACAACATCTTCATCCTTATTAGTTTGGTACACAAGTACTAAGGATGGAATTTCATAATATACGTTAATGTCTAAATATATAATATATTCTAGACTTTACATAGTAATAATTACATAACTCTAAGCATAACATCATAAACAATTTAAGGCATTTGTAGTATTTCTAATTGAATCATGTAATTTTCTTTAATTCTCATAATAAGATAATGTTTAAAACATAGATATTTAAAAGAATGCACTCTTAAGGTCCACCTACCTCAAACGCAATAATCCCAATGCTTAAGATAAGCAAAGAACTTCATCAACGTATAAATTGGTATATTTGTCAAATTATGTGTATAATGTCATTCCTCCATTTAATATATACTTTGCTTGATCTTTGATCACCCTATGATGATCTGAATCTCTTTCTTTGAATACTTTGATCAATGGTTTAGATCTTCTAACTTCTAGTCTTCATTGATCTCAATTTGATATATAATCTATATCATCTTTCAAGGTTTGATCTTAGATAAACCTTTGATTATCCATGATCATCATGATCTAAATTTTGATCTTTCTTAATCATAATCATCTTATTTAAAGGTTTGTCTGATTAATAGATCCTAGCCTTTAATTGTCAATTTATGATCTAAACATTATTCTTAAGTTAATTAATGCACAATCAGTCTTAATATGTTACTAATTGAGCATTGTTTTTTACTTATCTCTCCTAAATCTAAATAGCTCCTCCTTATTTTCAAATTTGACTACTAGTTACTAGTTAAGTTTGCTCTAAAAATGGTTAATACAATCCTTATGTTAGGAGGTGTTTAAACCTTATCTAAGGTCAACAAAAGGCATGAAAAAATTACTTAGATTTTAAGGCACTGACCATAACCACGATATTCAGAAGCCACTGGAGTAACAATAAATCGTATCTTTCTACAAAGTTCCCATGAGCTCGATACCCTAAGTCCCTTTTCTACATGATTAAAATTTATATCTAAGAATTTTGATTATGACATTCAAGGATGTTGGTTAATTCCTAGGTGGGCCAAGGATCTGGTGATGAAATCTAGTCCTTATCTTATAAGAGATCTTGTGGGCCCTTACTATCATTAATTTTATTTAATCATAAAGTTGTAAATATACAGAAATATAAATCTACTTTTTGATTAATAAGATTTTGAGTTTTTGATAAATTTCTAAGTTATTTTTCATTTATTACATATTATGCTAAATCTGATCATTAATTAAATCTAAGCAATCAATCTACAAATAAATAAGATGCTTTTATACTAAAATTTAACAATTTCAATAATAATAATACATATCAAAAGTTTCTGTGTTGATCCAATGGTCTCATCGAATTTTGAACTATTAGATCTAGGATTTTGATCTTAATCAATGGTTCATATCATGATTTCTTTCATTTATGAAAGATTTGATCTATTGATTAGTTTTATATCATCAATGTATCATTTATTCAATCAATTCAAATGGTCTGATCATCGTTAATCTAGCTAATCTAGGATGTTTGTATGATTTTTACTTTTGATTAATATAAATAGTACTCAAATCTTGAATTTTACAAGTCTGATAGATTCTACTCATCGATGCGATTCCAACGGATCTTTCTAATCTTAATTTGGAGTTATATTAACTTCTGAATTGCATTTTTAAGTTTTATGGTAATCATAATTGTACGTCTTGGAACCTAAAATGCACAGCAAGTGTGTTCCCGTTACTAGGATGCTATGCGCATCGCTCACAACACACGCGGAAATGCACATGTGTTTTGCGTCTCTCCGGTGCATTCCGAAGTGCGTCTTCGACTCGTAAATTCAGAGATTGATGAGACAGCCTGATTTGGATCGTCAGATCACCATCTCCAAATCAGCGTCTAGGATGATTAGAACTTCTATTATCTTTGCTGATCTAGGGGTTTTGGGTTCCCACGACTCAAATCTTTCATCTAAGTAGTTCTTGATGGGTTTTCCAAGCCATGCCACTGGTACTGGTTTCATTGGTAAAACTTGTTGGAAACCAGTCCAATGAGCCTATTAACTTTAAAAATTATCTGAAAATGAAAAGGAAAGATGGGTGGCCTACCTGGAAATGTCCAGAGGAGAACAAAATGCTGGAAAAATAGAGAACCATCCTGGGGAAGAGTTAAGTGCCAGAATCTGATGTTTGGTGAAGATTACACTGATGTTGCTAGAGATCCTGGCATAAACAGAGGGGAAAGATAGAATGGACTGATCCGGACAATATGATAGGTTCTAATCACCTTGAAAACAGATGAGAAGGTCGAAAAAACATGGAATGTTTAGAAGCCTTAGGTTCATTGGGGATGATTGTAGGTAGATGCGCTGGGACATTGTCCTGGGGTTTTGTTATTGGGCACGTATACTATTGCACTTCCAGAGAACAGAGAGGAGAGAGAAAAAGAAAGGGAAAGGGCGAGGAAAGAGAGGAAAAGAGAGGGAAAGAGAAGGAGAAAGAGGAAGGAAAGTGTTGGGGGAACTTGGAGAAACCTCAGAATTTTCGTGGAATTTTTAGAGGGTATTTATAGGCAATTTTTTTTAAAAATGTTTTATTATTTATTCCACTAAAATTTATTTAATGGAAGTGGAATTTCCACTACCTCAATTATCAGCTTTGTGCTAGCTAATTCATGCCCTACATCACCTCTGACATCATTTTACACCTAACTTTGTATGCCCCGTTTAAATATAAACATACCATTTTGCCCTTTTAATTTTAAAAATTGAGAAAAAATATATTTTTTTATTCAAACTCCTTTTTTTGCACGCTTATAGTTGTTAGAGTCAATTTTTCAAGTACATTCCAAATATCTATATTTCAACTATTAATTCTAATTTTTTATTTATAAAAAGTTAACTTATGAAAATATAATATTTCAATCTAATTTTTAAAAAATTTCAATTCATATTATAAATAACTCAAATATAACTACAAAAATTGGGGCTTTTAAAATAAGCAATTACTGAAGACTCACCTGGAATGATAGGCACCTATTAATGATTTCGAAACATAAACAGAAACTAAAATTGAATGATGGCAAGTTGCGTGGCATAGAGATAGAGAGAGCTGGGAAAACAATGTGTTGAAAAGCCTAAAATCAACCTCTATTTGTAGATTTTTATGCATCCTTTCACCTCTAGTCTAGAAAGGTATTTTAATCAGCCTTTCAGTATGCGTCTGTAAAAGATACTTAAACAATTAATCGAACATAAATCCATATTAATAGCTAATTAATAGTTAATTAGACCTCTATTGTAAAATTGTGCAAAAACCCACAATAATGGTCATATAGCATTAAAAAATAGTGAAAATACAGCATCTGTAAATACAAAATTAATAATTATATTTAACTAAATAATTACTAAAAGATATTTTTATTAAACTCAAACCCAAGATTTTTACACCTCTATCTCTTTCATCTTTGCACCCCTACCTTCATGAAGACCAAGATTTTTGTTTAAGTTCATCTAGTTATTGTAATGACCCCAATTTTTGAGATATTAAAATCCCATGAAAAGTTCAGTTTTAAAGATAAGGGTATTTTGGTCATTTCACTAGTTGCCTCAACTGAACCCAGGAATTTGGTCCTAAAAATGGTGCCATTAGATGCGTCTCAGAAAAAGGAATCTAACAAGACCAAAATCACCAAAAACAGAGTTAAAATGTGCAAGATATGGCCCTTTGAAGTTCAGGGGCAAAATTGTAAATTTTACAAATCGACTTAAACTGAAAAAACACAGGTGCCCGTCGTCGTCTTCAACCTCCTAGAGGTTTCTGGAACGGCGGTGTTTCAAGGAGAAACCACCGCCATTCTAGAGGATTCCCCACCGCCATTCAAAGGCGGTTAGAAACCCTCCAGAACCCTCTTTAAAAGCCCTATAAATAGAGCTCTTGGGTGCCTCTAATGGCAGCCCAAAAGCCTTGGAGAAAACCAAATGTGAAGCAAGAGCAAGGGGGGAAAACGTGGAGAGAAAACCACCCACGAAGCAGGTACGCACAAAAAAACCCCAAACCCATCTCCACTATAGCTCCAGGAACGATTTCCCTAGGTTTTTTCATGAAAAAACATGGAGAATAGGCCTGTGAGAGCCACAAAGACCCCGGGACGTCCCTGTGCCGCACCGGTTTGACAGTGGTCGAACCGGGTGACCTCGAGGGACGACCCAGGTCACTAACAGGCGGGACGATCCAATAGGACCGTCCCACGTCAACGCAGGTCGACGTCGTTTGAAAAACCAAACGGGCGCGTTCGTGGACGCGCACGCTAAAGAGAAGGATGTGCGGAGTTGTAGAGCGCGTCTGCAGACGCGCCCGCTGAGGCGCGCGCCGCAGACGCGCAGCACACTAGCGAGGCGACTTTTTTGGTTATTTGAGAATGCTGGGCGCACGTCGCACGCGCGCCTCAAAGATTCCTCCTTTTTTTGTCTTTAAGGCTCTATGTACATACAAAATTAAAAATGCTTATAACTTGAGATCTAGAGCTCCGATTGAGGCGCCGCAAAAGGCGTTGTGTCCGTATCGACGACGCGGACACATCCAAACTATAAAATCTCTGATCAAGGCCCAATAAAAGGTGGGCATGACCCTTAGAATAGGATGGTGGCGCGTGACCACTAGAACTTTGGAAAACTGAGAATACCAAGGCCAAATTAGGACCTTGGGACACCCATAGGCATAGGGATGGACCCCTAATGCCTAAGTAATGAGACCCAACTGCTCTAAACCCATCAAAGATAGGTTAAACTAACCTTGAGTCCCCAAACCATGTTCAGGAGCGTACGAGGACAAGAGGATTAACGCAACCTAGTCAGGTAGGTGCTCTATCACTATTAGATTCTTTTAAAAGAACTATTGTTATTTGAGAACATATATTTTAGATATATGATTTGATTTGCATGTGATTTGTATGAATAAACTCAGCATGCATGTTAAATGCTTTATACATAGCCATGTTTTGGAAGGACTGCATATACATTATGCACATACATGTGTTGCAAACAAGTGCATGCATTGCATGATTTACGTACTTGCAAAGATTGCATGTCCTTGAGGGTTGCCAAAAGACGCCTGGAGTGCCGAGGGCCGTGCGCAGTTGTGAGGAACCCAAAAGAGGACAAGTTTTAACCAAAGGTTTTGACTTATCTTATGTGATTTGGGCAAGTAAGCCCGTGGGTGCTATGCCGAGGGGTCTGGGTTGGCCACCCGGCCTCTACCACTAATAGGTGGATGGGTACCACGCCCAAAAAGAGGCAAGTCCCTACGTCGGCCGCATGTGGTACGGGGGCTACCACCGGTGTCACTAAGACCGGGTCGGCGTGTCATAGGCCCCGTGGAGGCTATGACCAAGTGTCCTCAGTAGCGGAGACCACACTACGAGGAGGCCGTGGGCATAAGTGGACCCTATGGTTTGATGTGCATTTCATGTAGCATGATATGAGGTTGGTCGACCATACCATACTGTGGAGGTCCATGAGTTGGACTCCATGAGGCATCTATTGTATATCATGATGTCATATGATACTTTCACTTTTGGAATTATGTGACCTTTTAAGTTATGAGAATTTCGATTGATTATGGATTCTTATACTGATATTGCACTCGAGTATTCAAACATACGCATATTTTGAAATTGATTATGGATTCTTATACTGATGTTGAACTCGAGCATTCAAACATACGCATATTTTGAATTTCAGTTGATTATGGATTCTTATACTGATATTGAACTCGAGTATTCAAACATACGCATGTTTTGAATGAGCATATGATTTTCAAACATCTCATGCATTTATAAAACTAAGAGTGATAGGCACTCTTACCGAGTATATTATATACTCACCCAATTCTCAACATTTTTCGTATATCAAGAAGCACTCAAGGACAGGATACGTCCGTATATATATCATGGTTCAGGACAACTCCACTCCCAAAGAGGACATCTATGTTAGTGCTATGAGCAAGTGAATCCAAAAGGAAACAAATATACATGTAAGTAAACTCTCAACCCTTTGGACATGTGTTTGTACTTAGTTACAGATGGGCTGTGCATTGTGACTGGAAAGACCTGGGGAAAAACAATTATGATTTCTGAAGTTTTTCAAAAACTACCTTAGTTGTGGTGAAAGCAAATGACGCTCCGGGTTTTCAAAAAAATGAGTTTAATGCGAAAGGTTTTCCGCTGCATTGTATGGTTTTTATAAAATGGTTTTCAAATAGGGATGCATCCCGCCTTAGGAAATTAGACATTGCATTTAAAAATGCATTAGAAAACCCGGGTCATCACAGTTATATTTAAGAAGAATTGTAGGACTAAAAATTTAGTAACTTTTTATTTTGAAAATTAGGGCAAAAAACTAAATTTTGAATGAACTTGGACGTAAACAAGTTCATTTATCAAACCACATAGTGGCATGTGTTTGGGAATAGCTAAAAAAGCAAACCCAATATTTTCCATGACAACTCTCTCTTTCTTCTTTAGATTCCTACCTTTATGAAAACCAATGCAATTCTTGTCTAAAATATTTACTTATAGCATGCAATATCAAAATGGATTGAAGTAATTTTTCTACGTACATTTCCATAATGATGATGGTGCTTTTTCAAAATCAAACTTTGTTGGTCAGTGTGTATCTTGGAGTAGCATCTCTGAGAAAGTATTGTTAAGAGGATTATTAATTCAACTTTTCAAGAATTTGCTAACACATAAAGAAATAATAAACAAATAGTTTTATTAAAATATTTTAATTAATAGCATATCCAAAAGAACTGTATCTACCCATCAGACGTTGGAATATATATTTTTTTACCTTAATAATTCACTTCGACCTTTCGCCAAGTGCCCCACTGTTTGTTGATACGTCACCGTGCCTCTTTGGCGCTCTACATCATGTTAGTAGGTCCCTACTTGTTGATCAATTTAGGTTGGCTTTTGTTAGGATTGCAGCACTTGGTGGATAACGTGGGGTGCGTGCGGCCACTAATTCAAAGCTAACATATTATCACTTCATTAACCATCCAAACTGCCTCTCCATTAGGCCACCATGTGGACGGGACCCTGCGGGGCTCAGTGCGGCGTTTAGAGATGAAAATGGCAGAAAACTTTCAATAATTTCCGGTCATGCTGGTTTAGTGGATGCCAAACGGGAGACGAGTGTTGGTGAAGTTAATGGTTTTAAGCTTATGGTCAAGTTTCCTCAAACAATGGATGATTCATTTATAAAAAATCTAACTCATTTCACAATTACAATTCTATTACCAGCAGATGGGTAATACCAGGAATAGCTATTTATGATACTATGCAATTTGTGTCAGATGTACATACACTATGCATGGAGTTAGCAGCTTCAATGAAAATCTTTGATCTTTGTCGGAGGAGAAATTATCAAATGTCTAGCATTCTCTCATGCTTGGCGGAGATGAGTTTTTTTATCTGAGAAAAAAGAAGAAGAAAACCATGCTATCACTGTATGAAACATGAATGGACAATCTCGATGCACGAAGCTCCCATGCATGCAGGATCCTGAAAATGGGTGTACTACAAGAGTCAATAGTATGCAGTCTTACCTTGCATTTTGCAAGAGGCTGTTTTCATGCCCTGAACACGTGACTTCAAGGTCATGCGACGATAACTCTATAGTTTACCGAGGCTCACCTTCCTGTATGAAATATGAATATTAAATAACAATAACATGGCACTTCGAGTTTGATACGAACAAACCATTTTTGTTTTTCATAACGTGAGATTATATATCGAGATAGTAGCACGGCCTTTAAGTGGGACATTTAGATAAACCAAAGGCTTATTATCGTCCAATAAGTGAGATTTTCGCTTATTATCAATTCCAAACAAAGCGAACAATCTTGATAATGTAACAGTTGGGTCTTTGTGTTTCTAGTTGTTCTCATGCTCTGTGGCCAAATCCGCGCATCTATCGCACAAAAATGACGTAACTGACACTTTTAACGTATCATTATGTACTAAAAATATGACATTATTGTAGAATGTGGGACGGCAGTCCCAAACCAATGCTTTCTTACGTACTAACCATGTCTGAAAGCACTAACCATGTCTATTATTAACTAAAAACGGCATTTTTTATGATTGATCAGCTATAACAATAAAATGTATTTGCTCCCTAACAAGGAAAAAAGTAAACTTGCTTTAAGACCTTTATATGCTGTTAGTCTTAGCGGGATGCCCCAAATAGACGCTGAAAATGCTGCAACTTAGATATTCCCATAATTTGAGCCATCGGAACCGTTTATTTTGTTTGGCCGGCCCATTTAGGCCCATCGAGGCTTCTAGCTACTAGATTTTTTATTTAAAGTTTTCAATGGACAAGATTTAAGAAAAGGAAAGGTGATGGATCAACTCATCCAACAGTTATGATGTTTGGTGGCTAGCCAATGAGCATTATAAATGAATCAGATCATCGAAACGAAGGCCCCAGCTTGGTTGCGTCCTTTTCTGCGTCGCGAAAGCACTCTCCATCAGCAAATATATGTGGATATTGTTGAAAGAAAGTCGCACCAAAGTGTAGCTTTAGTATCTTAAAATTCAAGCTGGTGGGGCCAGATGATGCTGATCGATGGTCAACGTCGTGGTCCACACAGCACGAATCATGTGGCTCCCATTACATCTCACGTACTTCAATCACACACCACTTAGTTTCGATAACGGCCTGGTCAATTTGTGGATCTTAGGTTTACAAGTAGATGGCGAAACTTCTCCTCATGAAAATGAACCAAACCCTTCATTTCTCATCACCATCAAGTTAACAGTTATAAGACGAGAAGCCAAAAATTATTTTGTTGAGGCTACCTGGGGACCTGATTTCACCACATGTGGCAGCAATCAGATATAAAGTTCCGAGATCAAAGTTTTTACTGGTTCAGACTCAAGGTGCGTGCACACGTGTGTGAAGAAATTCGTGCCCACACGATAAAATTTTATTTTGCAGATCTAAGCTATTCATCAAATTTGAAATTGTCTAGATTTGGCAAAGATCAAATTCTATGCCCATTTAGACTTGGTAAGCCTATATATTCCTTTTGGGAGTTAGTGGTGCTTGAGATAGATGATCATACTTGACGTGAAATTATATGGACCATATCACTCTTAGTGGTGCTTAAGCTGAGCTGAGCTGAGATAGTATCTCCCATCTCACTCACTGTGAGTGGTGGTTGAGATGAGTTGAGATAAATATGATCTCATCTGAACTCATAGCTAAGTTGAATTTTCAGTTATCTCATGCCCAGTCTGATCATCTCAAGTTAGGTTAAGCATCTCAAGCTAGATCTCATATCTCTTCATCTCACGTCAACTCATTTTATCTCAAGAGCTACTAACACCATATTTGAGTTTAGACTGTCAATTTTAATTATTCAAAGACCTTAAATAATGAATTACGATCATACAAATACATTCATTTCTGTTAGGTTACTAATTTTGGCATGACGAACATGATGAACAACTTAGATGCATAATGAAGTTTCAGTATGTATAAAAAACAAGGGTGTGGACTTCTTCGAGCGGTCTTAAGCGAGTATGCCTACTCGAATTCAAACCCCATGTCACGGTTTTCTTGGCTCTAAATTTTGAAGTTGTAGCAAAAGACAGCCCTAGGAACGCTACAGATGGGATCTTACCAAGAACTCCAGAGGATGTGAACTTTGATTTTCTTTCTTCTTCTTCTTTGATCAGTAATATTTAGTTTGATTAATTTGCCTTTCAAAAAAAAAAAATGGCATAATAAGTTTCCATTTTTGGTTAATTTTGACCAATACTAAGAAATGATAAGTAGACACTTTAGTGCGAAAAATCAATGCAATGCCGCCTAATTATTTTAAATAAAGTTCATTTTAGTACTAAAAAAAGAAAAAGGTCAAAAGCGTGGGCAATCTCAGAATAAAGTGTGAGGTTTTTCCTGTTTAGTGGCGTGATTTTAGGGCGCGGCACATCCTAAAGAAAACCTAAGTAGGCAAACGAGTTGGATCATGGATATTTAACAATGGAATCCAAAGCAAAACGTAATTAGGCGAATAATTTGGATTATAGTATTAATTAATCATTAACTTGCTTTTTTCTTTCTTTCTTTCTTTTTTTAATTTTTAAAGTTTAGAGTTACAAAGCAAATTATTTAGAATATATTATCTTACATTTCTATAATTTTTAAGTATAATTGAAATCTCCTCAATAAGAGAAAAGTGCAACTCAAACTTCCCATTCAAGCACAACAAGTAGAGGTGTGATGTTGTCCACAGCCAACTAGCATACTTTCGTCAATAAAAAATTTATGGTGAATTTGCCACCGGATTAACGACAAAATCAAGGAAGCCTGATCAATTTGTGTGGAAAGTAAGAATTAAGTGGAAAATTGCTAACAGTCTCTGTATCTTGTTTTGAATTGTCAAAATATATTTTGAAATTTTGATGCATTTTGTCAGTAACCCACTAAGCCCACTATAGAATGATCAGAGCCCTTCATCTCATTGTTTCACCATTGTATTTCTACTAGACAAAAACCAGAATAAATGGATGATTATAGCATCCTAAAAACCTTGTCTTCAGAAATTGAACTTTATTGTAGCTTATGTAAAGCTTCCCCGTTTCTTGTTATGAAAAGTAGAGTTCCTTGTGTGCTCCAACTATTCCAGTTTGCGAGCTTTTTAAATACTAGATATCCAAAATATGGGCAATAAGATGAACGGATCTGATCATCAAAATGTGGGCCCTTTTATGCAAGACTGGAACAATGAGAGGGGTGGGATCATCCAAAGGTGGGACTTCATCTTACAACCATCCGATCATCTGAATTTTTTTGTCTAATAGTTATCCAAGACTGGAATAATGAGAGGGGTGGGATCATCCAAAGTTGTGCCTTCATCAGACGCTTCTAGATAAGGTCCTTTTGGAGCCTTGGCCTAGCATTCCTCCTATTGTAGTACGGCATACGAGATCCACGGTTCAGATATAAGAGCAGCGGGTCCTACTACTTTTAGCCCAACGTGTCCCCGGTATTGGAGCTTCTCCCGAGAATTTGATGAGAACAATAGCCAGAAAAGTAAAATTGTATTTTGATTGTATTATAACGTATGTACGTATATACAGAGAAAAGTATAGAAGATGGCATACAGCTTTAGTTGAGGAGGGAAAACTTCAAGCCAACATATATATAAAAAGGTCAGAAGCCTGCCCTGCGTTGAAAGTCAGAAACCAGAGAAAGCCGTAAGCTGGTGTTCTTCTAACTCTCCGGTATAACTCTGCAAATTGGGTCAGTTTTGGAGATCAAAACTAGTTTCTCTCTCTTCTTGATTTGAAATTTTCTATTGAATTCATTCTTTCTTGTTTCGATATTTATTACTCTATGCAAATTCCATTTATTTCATCGGGATATCTCCGAAATCAATGCAGTTTCCAGTTGGATCTGAATTGAAGATCCACCGATAACTTTCTGAGTTCTTGATTATTTGATTTCCTGTTTTCTCTCTGGATTATTTTCGAGTTCTTGATTCTGGTTAGAAGAAAGTAGGAATGTGAAGGAATCGGATAGTTTTGAGTTTGGATGCTGGAGAGAAGTGGTGGAGGTCCGAAGGAGATGTAGGTCCGGATCTTATTTGGATCAGGAATATTTTAGAGTAAGCTTAATCAGTTGATGTCACTTGTCCTGTTCTTGTTGTGCTGGAATTCATTGAAGAAATTAGGAAACTGAGGAAATGGAATGGTTTTGAGTTATGAAGTTGAAGAGAAACTGAGAAAGAAAGCGTAGGTCTGGACTTCATTTGGATCAAGGATTTTTATTTGAATTTTAGTTTTTAGTCGTTTTGAGTAAGCGTAATCGGTTGTGATATCCTTTCATGTTCTCATTCTACTGAAGTTCTTGGAAAAATATGAGTTTTTGGAGATTCTGTCTGTTTTAGATGAAGGAAGAGCCGAACTTAAAGTTGTTAGAACTTTTTTCTTTGTGTTGACATTGAAGGGAATTGTGATTGTACCAAATGATGATGGAGTGACTGGAATCAATTCACTCTTTGCACAATCAGAGTATCGAATTTTTTAAATATTATGTTGTTAATAAAATCTTGATGAGGCGGCTGAATTTGTTTTGTCCAAGATCCCTGTTTGATATATGTGTAGCCTTTTTTGGTAGTTTATTTGGTGGTGTGCTATAGAGCTTGCTCAGCCAAGTGAAATGAAAATTTTGCCAATTTCTAGCAGGAAACTTCAATCATTTACTGGGCGGAGGTTCTGGCAGAAATAGAGCATGAGCTTGATACCGGGAGCTGGCCTAATCGAACCTGATTGGCAAAGTTTCTTCTTGTAAAAGCAAGTTTTTTGTTATCATGAAGTTACATTTCCTCTTATCTCTTGAATAAAATCTTTCACCTGCACCTTTTGTTTGGTTTGGTGAAAATCATGTGTTGTTCTTATGAAATAAAGATATGGTGTTAAACACCCCTTTTGCCGATTCACTGTGTGCCACCTAACTTATTGCGCCTACTTCTACACACACGTGTCACTTTCATAATAAACAAAGCTTGAAGATCTCAA
The DNA here is from genome assembly GCA_035236585.1 of Warburgia ugandensis. Lineage (NCBI taxonomy): Eukaryota > Viridiplantae > Streptophyta > Magnoliopsida > Canellales > Canellaceae > Warburgia > Warburgia ugandensis. Next base: position 72,932,563 of record CP141134.1, read on the forward strand.
GCTACCATAGATTTGGAAAGTGTTTTTGTTGAGTCGTATCGGTAGACTAAGTGCTACTTCAAATACTGTTTTATGATGAGTAATAAACTGTTGGGTAATTGCCTCTTGTAGATTTTCCTTGCTTCGGATGAATGTATGCTACTTCAAAGACTGTTTTATGGATGAGTAACGAACTGTTGGGTAATTGCCTCTTGTAGATTTTCGTTGGTTCAGATGAATGTGTGCCGTGTGGTGTGACAAATCCCTTTAGTTATGTTGTGCCCGAAGCTGTTATGATGAACTTAGAGTGTGTTTTTTGTATCTTGGGTATTGTTGTATTTTTCTCACGCGGAAGTTCACTGTTGAATTCTTTTCTTAATATGGCAGTTGACTGCAACAAAGTTCAAACTACACATAGCATATGATCCAGTTGATTCTCTTACCATTCCATATTTGAATTTTGGTTGTTGATTTTATGGGCTGCATTTGTGCGAAACACATCAAGCAAACACCTGTTGGATATGAAGATCCTACCGTGCTTGCTTCAGAAACATCTTGTAAGGATTTTTCTCATCCTTCCAAGTTTTCTGAAATTCTTCAGGGATGCCCTCCGGCTAATAATGCATGTATGGGCTTTCTTGACCCTAAGTTTATGGGGAATTTTTTATCTTGGTAACTGTTGAATGAATCTTATAAAAATATGCTCTATATCTACTTGCAGTTACAGTTAGTGAAGTGGAAGCTTTATATGAGCTATTTAAGAAACTAAGCAGTTCAATTGTTGATGACGGGTGCATCAATAAGGTATTCTAGTTGGCTTCTGCAGCTCCTCATTAGATGCTAGTTCTCTTGATGGTTCATTTAGATGGATCTAATTCTCATGCAATCTAATGTGGTTTCCTGGTTCATTTTTCTTACAGGAAGAGTTACAGCTTGCGCTATTCAGAAACAGCAATAAAAAGAATCTGTTTGCAGACAGGGTTAGTATTGCCTTTTCCATATCATCATCATCATCATCAAGACCTTATCCCAATTAGGGGTCGGCCACATGAATCTTATTCCTCCATTCCACTCTATTAAATACCATGGCTTCATTTAGTCCCAAAGTTTTTAAATCTTTCCTCACCACTTCTATCCACGTTCTTTTGGGCCTTCCCCTTGCCCTTTTAGAACCTTCAACTTGTATTGCCTCACTCCTTCTAACTGGTGCCGTTGTTGGCCTCCTTTGAACATGTCCAAACCATCTAAGTCTAATCTCCCTCATCTTGTTACCTATTGGTGCTATCCCTAAATTTCTTCTAATATTTTCATTTCTAATTCTATCCTTTCTTGTCTTAGCACTATCCATCTCAACATCCTCATTTTCGCAACACTCACCCTCATGAGTATGATGTTCCTTAACCGCCCAACACTCGATCCATAGAGCATGGCCGGCCTTATAGCCATCCTATAGAATTTTCCCTTTAGTTTGAGTGGCACCCGCCGATCACATAAAACCCCGATGCACATCTCCATTTGTTCCAACCTGCTTGGATTCTCTGGGTAACCTCCCTCTCAATCTCTCCACTCTCATGGATCAATGATCCTAAGTATCGGAAGTGGTCTCTCATGGGGACCTCTTGGTTATCAATCTTGACCGTGCTCCACTCCTACTCTCCTTGCTAAAATTACATTCCATATATTCCGTCTTAGTTCGGCTTAATTTTAAATCCTTTCGATTCTATCGCTTCTCTCCATAGCTAGCTTTATGTTTACACCCTCCCTTGTCTCACTAAGTAGGACTATATCGTCTGCAAATAGCATGCACTAGGCAATCTCCTCATGCAGATGTTTTGTTAACTCATCCATAACTAATGTGAAAAGGTATGGACTTAATGCCAATCCTTGGTAATCCGACAAAGGACAGGAAAATCACTACGCCACTAGTGGTCTTAACATTTGTTCGCTCCCTCATACATATCTTTAATTATGTCTATATACCCTCGAGAAACCCCTTTAACACCTAACACCCTCCATATTAACTCTCTAGTGGACTCTATCATAAGCCTTCTCTAAGTCAATAAAGACCATGTGTAGGTCTTTTCTCCTCTCCCTATATTTCTACTAATTGTCTTAGAAGAAAATAAAGCTTCCATGGTAGACCTCCTGTGCATGAAACCAAACCGATTCTCCGATACACTTGTTTCATGTCGTAGCCTCTTCTCAATGACTCTTTCAAAAGTTTCATGGTGTGGCTCATAAGTTTGATCCCTCGATAATTAGTGCACTCTCGAATGTCTCCCTTTATTCTTATAGATTGGTACAATAGAGCTTTTCCTCCACTCATCGTGCATTTTCTTTGATTTTATAATCTTGTTAAACAACTTGGTCAACCAAACTACCCCAATATCTCCTATATGCTTCCAAACCTCTATTGGTATACCATCAGGGGCGATGGCCTTTCCTGATTTCATCTTACTCAAGGCCTCTTTTACTTCAAGCATTTTAATCCTACGCTCATATCTATAATATCCAGTGTTATTTAGATTTATAGTATTTTCAATTCCTCTATTCTCGTGGCCATTGTCATTTAGCAATTTTTGGAAGTAGATTTCCACCTTTGTTTGATCTCGCCGTCTTTGACTAATACCCTTTGATCATCGCTTCTAATGCACCTAACATGCTCTAAGTCCTTACTCTTCTGTTTCTCTTACCTTTGCAAGTTTAAACACATCTTTCTCACCTTCTCTTGTTCCTACCATTATGAGCTCATCATATGCTTTAAGTTTAAATTTCACTTACTATTCTCTTAAGAACGTTTTTAGCATTCTTATATTGTTCATAGTTTTCATTATTTCTAATCTTCTCGCCATGCTTTAAAATGCATTCGTTTTTCTTTAATAGCTTTTTGCACCGTTTCATCTCCACCACCATGTTTTCCATAATAGCCTTTTACCTTTAGATACTCCTAAGACATCTTTTGCCACTTTCTTAATGGATCACCATAGTATTCCACATGGTATTTACTGCTTCATAATTCCAATTTCCTTCTACCATCAACTTATTTTTGAATGAGGTTATTTCTCTCTTTTTAAGTTCCACCACTTAGTTTTTGGATGTGTATTAAGTTCAGTTCTTTTTACTCCATCTTTTGATATGGATATCCATAACCATTAACCTATGTTGTGAGGTTAAACTCTCACCGGTATCACCTTACAATCTTACACATAGATCATTCATTATTCCTAAGTAGAAAAAAGTCTATTTGGCTTTTATGAAGTCCAAATTTAAAAGTTATTAAGTGTTCATCACTCTTCTTAAAGAATGTATTTGCAATGGCTACGTTATATGACAAAGCAAAATCGAGGATATTCTCCCATATCTCATTGCGTTGACCTATACCATACCCTCAGTGCATTTTATCATATACTTTCTTCTCTTTTCCTACATGGCCATTTAAGTCTGCCTCCTATAAATATTCCTCTCGTTGTTGGGAATTTCTTGCATGACTCCCTCCATATCTTCCCAAAACCGTCTCTTAATTATATCTCAGAATTTCTACTGTGGTGCATATGTACTTATAACATTTATAATCTGCTCTCCTAGAATCATTTTTATTATTATTATTCTATCACTGATTCTTTTAACGTCCACAACTTTATCCTTTAATTCCTTATCCACTATTATTCCAACGTCATTTCTATTATTTTCCTTTCCTACGCACTCATAATTTATACCCATCTATTTCTCTACCTTTTAGCCCCTTTCCACTTGGTTTCTCGGATACAAGCGATGTTGACTCTCCCTACGTTTTATCGTGTCTACTAACTCCAAACTCTTACCCGTCACAATGTCCCCTATGTTCCATGTAGCGATGCGAATCTTATGATTTTGGAGATTCCCTATTTACTATCGCCTTTCTCGACCTCCATGGCATGAACCCATGTCCACTTTTCACCGCATCCGGGTTCTGGATGCACAAGGCGTCGCCCGAGGGGACGCCCAGCAGCCCTTGCCCATTTTTCACTACACCCGGGATCCGATGTAGCGCGTCGCTCCGGGAGAACGCCCTAGCAACCCTTGCCTATTTTTCACCGCATCCGGATCCGATGCAACGCGTCGCTTATGGGGAACGCCCTGGCTTGGAGCGAATTTCAGATTTCGATTCATGTCATGTTAGGTTGCCATAGTTTTAAAAGAAGATGATTTTCATTAAAATCATGAAAATCATTACAATCATTAAAATCATCTTCGCCTTCACCCTTGCCGCTGGCCACTACCTGACGCAAGGGTCGCCATATTTTTAGAAGCTGAAGATGATTTTCATTTCTCCCTCACACACTAATATACAAATGTATATTTATTTGTAAGAAAGAAATAATAGAATCATCTTCAACTTCCCCCTTGCCGGCTGGCTACCTGATACAAGGGTTGCCATCTTTTAAGAAGCTGGAGATGATTCTCATTTCTTCCTCACAAACTAATATACAAATGCATATTCATTTGTAAGAAAGAAATAATAGAATCATCTTCACCTTCCCCCTTGCCGGCTGGCACCTGACGCAAGACCCTCCTCCTTTTTTATCCGGGCTTGGGACCGGCATTGGCGGAGTTGCCTTTTCCATATCTCTTAACAAAAAAAATTTCCGTCTTTCATTCCTGCACTGTGCAGTAACTGATTCTGGACGTCCTGTTTGAGATTGTGAATACACACTCTGAAAGAGAGTATATTTTACTGGAGAGATTTATCCATTGCCAAACCATCAGATGATATAAAATTTTCATCCCAGCAAGGCTTCTTCAGTCTTTCAATTTTTCAGAGATATATATTCTGCATATACTGTTTGAGGTTATAAATCGACATTTTGAAAGTTAAGCTCTTGCTGAAGTGATTTATCCCTTAAGAGACCACTAGACTGAGATAAAAAGTTTCATCCCAGCAAGGCTTCTGCAACTCATTCTATCTTCCACCACACGACCCCCCACAACAAGGCTTCTTCTGTTCTTTCAAATTTTGAGAGAGAGATATTTTGCGTGTACTTATCATATGTTAGTTCTGCATACTCTGTTTGAGATTATAAATCCACATTTCGAAAGTTTAGCTCTTGCTGAAGTGATTTATCCCTTATGAGACCGCCAAAATGATATACAAAGTTACATCCCAGCAATGCTTCTGCAACTCTTTCTATCTTCCACCCTCACCACCACACACACACACACACACATGTGTATTTGCTTATGTATATGTCTCTGCTACATATTTAGGTGACGGGTAATGCTTTCTGCCCTGGGAAGAAAACAGTTGAACATATTCTGGGTCGATTAGCATGTTTATCTTTCATGATGCTTTTAAGTTCTCTTTTATAGATGTCAAGTATTTTAAGCTTCAAACTTCCCCTTTTCATTTTGTTGGAGGCACCATTGTCGTATCCAAACAAGAATGGAGTCCACCTAGACTTCAAATCAGTGGTATCCCTCAAAAGCACTTTCTGTTAAGGAAAGGTAGTGCCCCTAGGTTACAAAATCTCACAATAAAAAAATAGTGTTTAACATTCAGTACCTTTCAGATATTGGTTGGAAAGGCATTAGTGTCTTCGAGATAGCTTGTGGTCAATATCTATCCAATTCTGATTTGGTGGCCGTACTGCAGATTATAAATGTTATAAGTGCATACTCACTACAAGTAGAGTTACAAAATATAATCAAGAGATAGTTTTGGGAAGATATGGAGGGAGTCATGCAAGAAATTCCCAACACTATGGGAATATTTATAGGAACAGGCTTAAATGGCCATGTAGGAAAAGAAAAGGAAGGATATGATAGAATACACGGAGGGTATGGTATAGGTGAACAAAATGAGATGGGAGAGAATATCCTCGATTTTGCTTTGTCATATAACCTGGCCATTGCAAATACACTCTTTAAGAAGAGGGATGAACACTTAATAACCTTTAAAAGTAGACTTCACAAAAGCCAAATAGACTTTTTTCTACTTAGGAATAATAAACGATCTATGTGTAAGGATTGTAAGGTGATACCCGGTAAGAGTTTAACCTCACAACATAGGTTAATGGGTATGGATATCAATATCAAAAGATGGAAGAAAGGAAATGAGCTTAATAGGTATCCAAAAATTAAGTGGTGAAACTTAAAAGGAGAGAAAATAACCTCATTCACAAATAAGTTGATAGTAGAAGGAAATTGGAACTATGAAATAGAAGTAAATACCATGTGGATTAATATTGTTGAGTCCATTAAGAAAGTGGAAAAAGATGTTGTGGGAGTATCTAAAGGTAAAAGGCAATTAGTAAAGGAAATATGGTAGTGGAGTGAAACAGTGTAAAAAGTTATAAAGAAAAACGGATGTATTTTAAAGCATGGTAGAAATCTAGAAATAATGAAAACTATGAACAATAAAAGAATGCTAAAAAGGTTGTTAAGAGAATAGTAAGTGAGGCTAAACTTAAAGCATATGATGAGCTCTATAATAGACTAGGAACAAGAGAAGGTAAGAAAGATGTGTTTAAACTTGCAAAAATAAGAGAACAAAAGGGTACGGACTTAGATCATACCTTTTCACATTGGTTATGGATGAGTTAACAAAACATTTGCATGAGGAGATTCCTTGGTGCATGTTATTTGCAAATGAAATAGTCTTACTTGATGAGACGAGGGAGGGTGTAAGCATAAAGCTAGAGTTATAGAGAGAAGCATTAGAATCTAAAGGATTTAAAATTAGCCAAATTAAGACAGAATATATAGAATTCAATTTGAGCAAGGAGAGGGGTAGAAGTGGAACACCAGTCAAGATTAATAACCAAGAAGTCCCCGTAAAAGACCATTTTCGGTACTTAGGATCAATGATTCATGAGAGTGGAGAGATTGAAAGAGAGGTTACCCAAAGAATCTAAGTGGGTTGGAACAAATGAAGATGTGCATTTGGAGTTTTGTATGATAGGCGGGTGCCACTAAAACTAAAAGAAAAATTCTATAGGATGGCCATAAGGCTGGCCATGCTCTATAGCTGAGAGTGTTGGCCAGTTAAAGAACATCATGCTCATAGGATGAGCGTCGCAGAAATGAGGATGTTGAGATGGATAAGTGGTAAGAAAAGAAAGGATAGAATTAAAAATGAAAATATTAGAGGAAATTTAGGGGTAGCACCAATAGGTCACAAGATGAGGGAGATTAGACTTAGATTATTTGAACATGTTCAAAGGAGACCAACAACAGCACCAGTTAGAAGGAGTAAGGCAATATAAGTAGAAGGTTCTAAAAGGGCAAGGGGAAGGCCCAAAGGAACGTGGATAGAAATGGTGAGGAAAGATTTAAGAACTTTGGGATTAAATGAAGACATGGTACTTAATAGAGAGGAATGGAGGAATAAGTTTCATGCGGCCTACCCCTAATTGGGATAAGGTCTTGATGATGACGATGATGATTACAGATTAACGGGATTGCAGACTTAAACTTTTACTCTTGTTTTCTTCAGTTAGTAATCTTTAAGAGCTTGCGATTTGACGATTAGAACTTACATCTATATCGTGCATCGGTAGGACGCTTCCAATTTGATATTACTGCATATTTGTGATAAGCTTCATTGTTTCCACTTTCTAATTTTTCCATGTTATTGGTTGCAGATATTTGATCTGTTTGATAACAAATGCAATGGAGTTATCGAGTTTGGGGAATTTGTTCGATCATTGAGCAACTTTCATCCAAATGCTCCAGAGTCAGATAAAATTGCATGTAAGAAAATAATGCTTCTTACATCCTAGGCATCCACATATTCTGGTTAATGGATGTTTTGGGTTGTAATAATCCAGTGTCTATGTGTTTGGCTGTTTACCACATTTAGAAACACTTGGGATTTTGTTATTTTTCATTCAAATTACCCAGAAATTTCCAATATTCACTGCATAATTGGGAAGTGGAATTAAGTTCGTTCCAATCTTTGTGAAAGTAATTCAGGCATTGTTCTACTTTGGTTGCATTGAATTGTTAATCTACTAACAGCTGATAGTTGGGAAACTCTGTTGGCAGTTGCGTTTAGACTTTATGATCTAAGGGACACTGGGTATATTGAGCGTGAAGAGGTGAACATCACAAACTTTCTCTTCCCTTTAACATTTCAATTATTGTATGTTGATCTGGAGTTTCTGAAATTTCATGGCTACTCCAATTTTTTTCCTTAGAGACTGTTCTGGTTTGTTTTAGCCTACATGTATTGTAAAATACTATCTCTCTGTATGGGGAGAAGGGGAGCCTTGGCATAACAGTAAAGTTGTTGTTGTGTGACCTTGAGGTCTTGGGATTGAGTCACGAAGACAGCCTCCTGCAAAAATGCAAGGTAAGGCTGCTTACAATAGAACCTTGTGGTCCACTCTTTCCCTGGACCACGCATTAGCGGGAGCTTTGTGCACTGGGCTTGCCTTTTTTGTCTCTGTATGGGGAAAAAAATTGTAACTGACTGCACATCTGGAGAAAATGAACTTTAGCATCAAGAAATTTATGAGAATCTCACACAGTAGCTTTTAGCACCTTACCTGTTGATCTGTAATTTGTGTCTTGAAGCATGTCTTCCACACTGTCATTACTGAAGTATCATATGGGAAATCTGAGGTTGAAGCTCCATCTCCTATATGGGACATATTCCTGTGTTTTCTCTGCTGTCAGTGAGAACAGAAGACTTTAAGAAGAATCTGACAACCAGAAACTCCTGCAGCATTTTAAAATAATTATTTCTGTTTACCAAGGAAACATGCAACCTGTTCCATTCATTTGTTCTCGGCAGGTGGGATAGAAGACCAACCTATTGAGTATCTATGGAGTCTAATCTTGGTTTTCTTCTAGTACACTAGTTGCTGCATGAGACTGAGCTATGCCATTATCACTGAGATATGAGGCTCTCTACGCTACTAGTCCTAACAATATTATTCAAGCAAGGACGGGCTTTGATAACATAAATTTCTGGAGAAGAGTATTCCACAATCTTTCAAAAGTGAATCAGAAGAAAGTGTTTGGAAGGAACATTTGGAACAAAGTTAGTGTACAAAATTAGGTATTAAGCTCCAGAACATGGATCAGTTATGCTCTGGTTATTAATACTTAAAGCTGTGCAAGTCTTTGGCATCTTTTTGTTCTTGATTATATATATGCAGGGGACTAGACTTTCCCTCAAGACTTGTGATTAGAATGATCCTGATCACAGTGAATGCAGGTTTGAGTCTAAGCTAGAGCTAGTCCTGTCTGGATCAAAAGAATTTCAGTGGTCTGGAATCAGAACTGTTCCACATGTTTATATTGTATGTCCTCATTGTTTCTTCCATCTAGTAATAAGAGGAATCTGGGGGAGGATCTAGATGGTGTGGACAAGTATGAAAATGAAAGTAACTTTTGTGGAGGGCTAACGGCGGTCCAGTGAGGATTCCTGATATAATTGATAAAATTGTGTAAGACATAGAAATTGAAATGATCATGGAGAAAGAAAATGTGTCCAGTGGGTCCTGTGAACCCATGCTTACTGTTTAGGCTGGGTTCTCATAGGCATTTACTCAGGAATCGGTGCATGGTGGAGCTTCTTTAAACATGACAAATCTGCAAAGTCAAAATTAGGTCTCAGATGAAACTAAGGCTGTGCTTCTCTTAATGGACTGTGAATTTCAAGGTAACTAAGAGGGAGGCTTTGTGTTGAAGGTGACTGTGCAATGCGCCTGGGTTGGTATTTGGGTAGAACACAGATACTTGGAGGCCTGGAAGCCTGGAAGCTGGGCTGTCTCATCTTGAAATTTTGAACATCTTTAGAGTAATTGCCTTGTAATTTTGAGGTGTGCTGAAATCTAAGTTCTACTTTGTATTCATGATATTGGACGCTGATCAGATAACTATACTCTTGCTATTACATTATTCAACAGTTGAAGATGATGGTGCTGGCTCTGTTGAGCGAGTCTGATCTAGACCTTTCAGATGATGTTGTTGAAACAATTGTTGAGAAGGTGTGAGACAGAGCATCTTATAATTGACTCTTGTCAATATTTCAGACTTGCAACAGTTTGTGAAGTTTTAATTTCCTACTGCTCATTTCTCTGTGTGTTTAACAGACATTCAAGGACGCAGATGCAAATGGAGATGGAAAAATTGATCCTGATGAGTGGAAGACATTTGTAAAACAGAATCCGTCTTTATTAAAGAACATGACTCTTCCATACCTAAAGTGAGTTCTACAATCTCCTTTGTGGATCTGGCTCTTTGTGCAAATTTAGTAAATTTGGATTCAGTTCTTTTCTTTAGCAAGAGGAACTTCCTAGGAGCAAGCTTTGCCAATGGTTAATTAAAGGAGGGTTCTAAGATTGTTGAGCTTGTATGTATGAAGCTTTGATGTATTTACCATGCGTGGGTAAACAGTGCTAGTTTTCTCTTCTTGGTTTTGGTATTGCCCTTGTTCCATTGGAGCGTGATTAAATTTTCGTCATTTCTTCTCTTGATAATTTGTGATTAAAGATTTGTTGTAGGACATTGATATTCCTGGCCCCCTGTTTGACAACTCTCCTCTACTTACTATGACATTTTTCAGGGACATAACTGTGGCATTTCCAAGCTTCGTCTTGAATTCTGAAGTTGAAGATGCAGATATAGTACGTTAAATCTAAGTTATATCTGAGCTGCTTGTGAAACTGCTGGTTCCTCCAATAACTTTCTTCATGGAAGAACGTGATTCCTTGCCGGCACCAAGTTGACCCCGGAGGTTTACGGATATCCGCGCATTCGATCTCATAGATGAAAGGGAAGATACTAACAACTGGGAAACTAAAGACCATCTGCAGGCCAGGCCTCAAGAGGCAGCACATGTATACTACTTTCAAAACTTCTGTTCCTTGTCCAGTTTTTCATATACAAAGGAGATACCGTCTTCAGTATCGCTTTCAGTAATTTTGTTCATAAGCTATCCTCAACTTATTTCATCCTTTGCACATTCCATGACCGTTTCTTCTTTCTCAACTTTTTTCATCCTTTGCAGACTCCAGGACTGATCCTGATAAAGTTATGAACTGAAATAGATTCACCATTTGCTGTGTCCTTTCTGAATTGTTCATTTGATGGGAGCGCTTTGTCATAGAATGGTTTCAAGACTATCTCAATCGGGAAACAAGAACAATTTTGTCTAACCCTCTAGAATTGTCTCTGTGACATTCAATATTTGTAGAGAACAATTTGTACCAGATAGTGATTGCAAAGTTGTATTCAAAGTTGACCTACTTACCTGGCCTCAGCAGGTGTAGGGTCAAAGCCACAGAATTTGCTTTACGTGAGAGGGTGGTAGGTCAATTGGGTTCTGAACTCTTGGGTGAGAAAAGATAAGTTTGTGGAATTAGATAGCTTGTTTGTGCACTTTTCCATTTTATTTTATTTTTGAGGTGCCAGCAAGTGCTTACATTCACTTAGAATTGATTTCTTGGGGTGTAATCCAATTATCATCGTACAAGTAAAACACCCTCCCACGAGAGAATTCATCATAGTACTCAATTGCTGTAGCAAAACGCGACAATGGCAAGTAGCCACTTTTGGATCAAGGGTCCCATTGGATGATCTGATCCGTTCTCCTTGTTACTACGGCTGTTGATGTCTAGTTTCTGAGAAGTACATTTTCCTTTTGGTAGAGAATTGTACTTTGGATAATCAGAAACAGAGGGTTAGAAGCTCTCTATATACAAGGTCTACGTTCAGAACACAGTTTTTAGAAATTAGATGCTGGAGAAATCAGATGAAGGTTCAGATCATCCAAATTTGCGCCCCCTTCATTCAAAGTTGATGACTACAGGGCTAATTGCGGTATCGTTGTGCTATGTTACAGCATTTGTTCCGAGAGGTGGCACAAGAGAGAGTCTCAATCTTGAAGGTCATGAGTCGCTGACTCAGTCAAGGGTACGTATGAGTGGGTCTATCGACCATTGAAAAACAAACACCCCAACTATGATGGCTAGTTCTTTACTCTGTGTAAACCTTCTTTTTCTTGTTTATTCTGGGTCAGGGCCGGCAGGCAGCTGGTTTTACTGATTTAAGCTTAAGTATAAACAAAGAAAAACAAACGGGGGAGAAGACTAAAATGGATCTTAGAAATGGTTTGGCCATCGGCTGTTCTTTTTCTTATGGAAATTGGTTTCCAGCTTTCAAAGATCTACCATTTAATTCTGGAATTCCAATTCCACCTCGAAGTCAAATTTTAAATACATTTCCCTTTCGCAGATTAAACACTCTGTGGGTTCACCATCATGGATTAGCTCATCTACAAGTGCCTTTCATATGACCCTTTGGGTGATGGCAGCTAAACAAGTTGCCTTACTTTTAAGATGGCTCAAAGTTCTTAAACATTAAAATATAAAAGAAATGATAAACTAAGGCTGTTTAACTAGGCCTTAAAAGGAGGCTTATTCTCACGCAGCTACATGTCTTATCTAAATTTAGAATCGGATTAGCTGCCTTTGACTGATAAAATGCACTAATCACTTACTTTGAGTTAAATGAGACACGTGTTGTTATGCTAGAGAGATTTCCTTTAGAGTTTAGTTAAAGAGCCTGCTTCTAGATCCTCTCTCTTCTATAAAAGGTCTCATCCATTGAATGATCTTGGCCTTCTGTTTCCAAATTAAAGCCATAAAATTGGACAAAATTTCAGTGGTTTCTAGAACTCTCCATGCGTGAAACACGTAAAGGAACTACTTCAATAGCAACTAAGTATTCAAGAGGATTGCGTAGCAGAACAACGATACAAAAATGTGGCATCAAACTCAATGATCGAATCAATATACCAAAACATTCCAAAATTCAGTCAACTTCTAGCAACATCACCACCATCAAAGTCTTATCTTTTTGCAGATGTCAGATAGGGGCCCAACAAATTCAATGAGCGTCTGTATACCATTGTCGGCTCAGATTCTTTGTGCCGAGTAAGCTGGGACCCAGTTGCCCAGTATTCAGTTGTGACCTTTCTTGCATGTAGACCTATCCTAATTTTGATAGGAACTGATGGGAAGCGCAATGAAATATCAGCTCTGGATGTTTGTTATAGCGTTACATCAAACACTTCGATATTTTCCAAAGGAAGGCTTCCTGTATCAAAAGAGTTGGACTCGGCAGATTGCATCCTAACCATCAACATTGGCCCCACATGAGGACTTATATCTGTGATCTCTCTGTGATCATGACCAGTACTGATCTAGAATTGGACTCAGCTGATTGTCATCCTAACCATCAAATTAATAAATGGCCCACAGGATCTATTTGTGATTGGGACCAATGATTTAGTTGACCATGGCGTGAAGTTGATAGTCCTGGTCCCATGTTTATCTGACCCGACCGTGATCATGTTCTGTGCTATTGACTTGTAAAATTATTGAGTTTGCCTTAGATCAGTGCCAAACTGCCCCTAGGTCAAAGCCTTGAAATTCTTAGAAATCCTAAATTAGATATAATCAGGGTTCTAGGATCATCCAAGGAAGATGGGGCCGACGCCACCGTTACTGTATTAATAGTACAATAGCTGGTTTGGCACTTTGGTTTGACCCATCAGATTTTTTTAAAATAAAAATATTTTTACATTTTATCCGACAAGGCCCATTGGCTTAGCTGTCTACAACGCGATTTCTTAAGAAGCTGCATGGGCCAAATATTTGTTTCAATGCTTCTGGATCGCCGAAGCTGGGTCCCACTTGTAACTTTAAAAGCCTGTTAAAGCCTCTTTGTGACGGGACCCACCAGATCAATGGTTTGGATCACAAAAGAAGCTTAACTTAGTCTCAAATAAGCAAGCCTGTCCGTGTGAGAGAGAGAGAGAGAGGGAGGGGAAACAATGCAGCAAAAGCTCATATATCACGGAGGTAAGGTCTGGTTACTGAAGGCTCAATAGGTTTAATTAATAATTATAACAACCTTGAGCTTTTAACAATTGTTATAGGATTGCACACGCATGACCACCTCGAACCCATGACCTACCATACGCCTAGTCTGTTCATGAGTTACAGTTTGGGACTTTGTTGTACTCTTAATCTTCCATAATGAACTCCTGATGATTGTTTTCGCTCGTGGACATGCACATACATTCATGCACACCCTTGAACCTTAGTTACTTATGTGACAGGACTCCTTGCACCTCTGCATTTGGAGGCTTTGGTTGTATTCTCAATCTTTCTAGTATGGAACACGTAAATCTCGTTTCTCGGTTTTTGTTGTGGTTATTTGATTGTCTAATTTCTCTTCGTTTTCAACCCTAATTTCACATTTGTCACAGTATACTATATTATCTTAAGAAGACTTGAGGTCACAGGTTCAAGGCATGAAAATAGTCTCATGAAAAAATGCAAAGTAAAGCTACATATTATAGACCCTTATAATCCGACCCTTCTTCGGATCCTAACTGAGAGCTTCGGGAACGGGGCTGCCCTTATCTTAATGAGAAAGTAGCACTTATTTTCAATCAGAAGCAAAGTGGTAGGCTAGAAACCGTCCAATTAACTCAATGTCTTTGTCATGCTAAACAAAATAGTTGTGAGACAACCAAATGCACGAGAAAAGTCAACATCATTGAAGCAACAAAATATAATTAATCTGTAATACAACAAAATATCAAGTGGGACATTGGTTTTTGTCTTAAAAACCTTACAATAAAAGCACATTTTTGTCTGATAAGTGCTATGGACTCTGTCTTCGGTATGATCTTATAGGATCGCCTAACTTTTCTCACCTTAATTCGGGGACCAAATGTTAGGCGTTCGCCGTGAGTTTTTCCATTTTTAGGAGCAGTACGACTTAAGTTTGAGAAATGAGTTACCAAAAACTCGACCTAGTATGGTTGGTCATAGACAACAAGGTGCCTCTCCTTGTAATGCATGGTCCAAAGTTTAAGGTTGTGCTTTTTATCTTGTTTGAGAAATTTGAAGTAGATTTCGCAGCTAGGATAATAGGCTCAAGCAGATCATAAAAACTTTGCTGATTATGCCATATGAGTAGCTTATTGCTGTTTTCTTTTGCACGTAAATAGAAGGGAAGCCTGGGCTCAAGGGTAAAAGTTGTTGTCGTGGGACCTTGAGGTTACGGGTTCAAGGCGTAGAAACAGCCTCTCGCAAAATGTAAGGTAAGGCTGTATACTTTAGGCTCTTGTGGTCCGCCCTTTCCTGAACCTTGCATAGGCAGGAGCTTCTGCACTGGGACTGCCCTTTTTTTCGCACGTAAATAGAGAAGATACCTGGCCCTTTTGATAATTAAGAGATCATTTTAATTAAGTCCGGCGTCAAATTCTTAATTTCTCTCCAATACCCAAGCTATTCCTTTACTTTTACTTTTATATTTGTATTTTTTACTTCTTCTTTTTTTTTATCCCCATCCTATCTTCTAAATCTTTCTATTGGAAAAATACTAGAGAGAGAGAGCTTTACTTGATAAAAATTCTGAGGGTAGCTTCGATGCATGAAATTTCCATGTATGCAGCGCCCAGGAAAGGGGATCACAAGAGTCAATAGTTGCAGTCTTACCTTGCATTTTGTAAGAGACTATTTTTTCATCTTAAACCCATGACCTTAAAATTACAGGAGGATGCCAAGGTTACCCTTCTTATATTAATCTCTAATAGGTTATGCCTCAAAATCTGATCGACCGGATGATTATTATCTTTGTTCACTGAAAACCACGCTTTTCCATTGGTAACCACGTGAAAACTACTTGGTAGTGACTAGGCGGCGAGGACTGCATGCATTGCAGTCGAACAAGGAGTCAAGAACCGTCCACCATCACACTGGATTCATATATATGATTCAAAAGTAGCCGTGTCACCATCCATCACTGATTTATCATTTTTGGCATGACATAGGGTGGACCCACCAACCTGATCTGGACGGATGCGGCAGCTTTATGTCGTCGCTAGTCGGCTCACATTCTAAATTCTTTTATTTCCTTCTCTTAGGTAAGCTGGGACCCTCTCCCTTCCAACATGTCTCCTTCAAATGTATCGTACATATGTAATAAGAGCCACAAAGTCCACTGCTGTAGATCCAACGTGCATGATTTAATTAATATTTCTGTCTTTCTGATGATAGATTTAATTAAGAATTGACGGCAGGATTGATTGCGAAATGAAAACTCAGCCTTGTATGATACATCAAAGGCCAGATCTTTTTCCAAATGAAGATTTCTGATCTTAGAAGAGTTGGACTCGGCGGATTGTCGTCGGATCAACAATGGCCCACACGGGGATATCATGATCTTTTTGCTGATTAATTGTGGGGTCAACTCCATGATATTGACTGGTCCCAAGTGTACGTTCTAAACATAATCTAATTGGGACTATTTTAACTTGGTTTTATAGTCTTTGTTTTTTTTTTTTCCTTCTTTTTCAGCCGTCCATTTTGTACACTACCAACAGGACAAGTGGGATCATCAAGTATTAAACACGTTCTGTTTGTGTTACAAGGGATTCAGAGGACCAATCAAAATTCGAAATCGGAAACAAACTGTATATCCGGATTGAGTTTGAAACTAGCCACAATAAAATTGTCACCACGTGACCTTGAAGTTACAGGTTCAAGGCATGAAAATTGCCTCTTACAAAAATGGAAGGCAAGACTATGTACTATATACCCTTGTGATCAGCCCTTTCTCAGACCCCACATACATAGAAACTTTATGCACCAGAGCTGCCCTTTCTTAAGTTCGAAACTAGTCACAAACTCAATCCGGATTATCTCACGAACTTATTGAACTGTAGCAGATATGCAACGCAGACCCGACCCGTAACGACCCGATTGGCTGGAGGAAGGAAAACTTTGCTCCTAATCCAATTAGGGTAAAAAAAAATTGATTGGAGGTCGGTTAGCGTCGGGGCAGGGACAGGATAAATGCTTTAGGGTCGACTAAGGGTAGTTAGAATTTTGCCCTGACCCGACCCATTGTCATCCCTTACCAGTAGCAACGAAGTTTAGAATCTTAGGATAATAGCAAGGCAAAATGTTTGGAAAATTCAAGGGAAATAAGAAGAAAAAAATGATCAATAATTGAATGTTGTAAATTTGGATTTGCAAATGCAGAAAATACGTAATAATTTGGTGATTTGTTCATGAACTTCACGTTTAAACACATGTTTAATTTGGTAGATTTATATGCAACCTAAAACATGATAGATTTCTCAAGATTTCAACTTTTGGAGTTTAAATGGAGACATAAAATGAAGTTTAATTATTTAGAAGGTTTCATAAATCATAGTTCCACCATGGACGTGGCCGACAGATTTACGACAGAGATCATTCATCCAGTCAACCAGCACGTATCTACACAGTCTAGGCCCCTGTTTAATGCGATATGGGAAACATGTGGGGCCCAGATTTCACCAAATTGATCCATATGATCCTTGATGGTAGGCCATCTGGATCGAAGCTGTAGGGCAAATTCCAAACTGTAGCCTTAAACTAAAAATCTTTGGCCATGACAAATTTGGACCTTTGGTGTAATTCAATTATAAGCCAAAAGCTGTCCAATGTAGTTGGTTGTGGATATCATGTTTCCTTCCTTTAATACATTTGGCCAGAGGTTTGAGGTGGTACTTTCTCTTATTGGAGCGATTTCAGATAGATTTAGGAATCATGATATGCTTCCAAATAGTTTGCTTCTTGTAAATATATATATATATATATATATATATGTGTATATTACTAATAAAAAAAGGGCAACCCAATGCACGAAGCTCCTGCGTATGAGGGGTCTAGGAAAGAAGTGAACCACAAAGGGATAATAATACTCAGCCTTACCTTACATTGAAAGAGATTGCTTCCACGCCTCGAACCCATGACCTCAAAGTCACACGATGACAACTCTACTGCTGCACTAAGGCTGCCCTTCAAAAAAAAAAAATAATAATAAAATAGGAAATCAATTTCATCCTGTCAAACACCAACCACTCAGAAACATATAACAGGCGGTCACAAAGTTCCTGCATATGCAGGATCCGAGGAAGGGGCGGACCACAAGGGTCAATAGTACGCAGCCATACCTTGCATTTGCAAGAGACTGTTTTCACGTCTTGAACCCATGACCTCTACGTCACACGAAGACAACTCAACCCTTGCACCAAAACTCCCTTTTAGAAACGTATCTAAAAGGTAATCTTACAGGTTCGCACCAGCAGCTATTACAAGAGGAGCCAAATGTTTGGTGATCCAACTCGCTGGTGTGCGGGGCTTAGACAGGCCATGCCCTGGAAAACTGCACGCCAACCAAGCCCCGGGCTTCGGCGGATGAAAGGTTTTGGATCACCAAAAACTAGGTCCTACTGGTACCTTTTAGTCTGTTAAAACTTTCGTTTGACAGGACCCAAGTGACAATGGTTTGGATCATCAAGATCTCTAGTACTTCTAAGTAGGTATAAGCCCAAGGTGCTGGAGGAATGGAGAGAGATTTTCTCAACAGGAGTGGCCTGTTTTCCCTCTTCTTTTCTTTTATGGAAGGACAGAGAGAGGAGACAATCCAGCTAAAAGCTTATATTACAATATAAAATATCTAAAATATCATCCCTGACACAGTGGGTCAAAACAAAAGATATTGCAAACAACATTCTTGCCTTTGAAGGCATACAAAATTCAGCTTTAAGCACTAAACTTTTGCACTGTGGCTGTTGATGAGGGTAGCTTATCAGATGATCATATTTACCAAAACAGTAAACAGTTTTTGTTTGAGGAACTGCTCCAGTCTGCACCAACTTATACTCAATAAGGATTGGGGCTGCCACCTGTTCACGGAAGAGCCCTTTGCAAAGACCATGATTTAAAGCTGTCTCAATAAAAAGATTTACGGGCATTTGAAATATTGACACTGACAGACCATACCCACTTAACACATCCATGAATACTTGAAAGTTCTCATTAGAAACAGTGGGTTCTTGTGATTTGCACAAGGCCTTCCCTTCATCAGTCTGGTAGCACAGTAGAAGTAAAAGTCTAAACCATTAGAAGAGAGAATGTCTAGGGATTGGAGTGCAAACGGAGGCTACTAGCTTTAAGCTCAGTGTTGTTTATCACTCTTTGAGAAAAGATATTTCACCCCCAAGATACTGCAAGCCCATTCTTAAAGTTCTACTCTTTGATTTACAAAGAGACTGCCAAACAAAAATCAATGGAAAAATTCCAAGAACAAAGATAAGTAGTAAAACCATTATGAATCACATGCATCTTTCAGTTCCTCAACAAACCTCCTGTGGGAACAACCCTTCACATAACTGAAGTTTTCTGAACAGGATTTGAAGAACTGTCTTCTGACCTGAATTTTGGTTTGACTCCTTGATGATCAATTTCTATGAGAACCATCAAGTTGTTCCTCATTTCTAAGAGATTCATAACACATATCCACACCAGAGCAGGGATCCAGGAATTCCTATCACAGGTTCATCATCATCATCAAAGCCTTATCCCGATTAGAGGTAGGTTACCAGCAAAATTTACACATTACGATGAAGAGAATACAGGACCTCCAATCAAGAGAAATAGAATCTCCCTTTCCCCCACCTCAGCCCACGCCATGCACACACACTAACAAACACACTAAGACACCCTTACACTCTCTCACAGTTTTGTATCTTACGAAAACCAGCAACAGTGACAAAGGTTAGTGCTAACCATCACATACATACACTTTCTATCAATTATGCATCTTGTAAAAACCAGCAAAAGTGGCAAAGATTGTGCTTATATCCTAGTTTCATGAGTATTCTTATAAAGCTAACTTATCAAGAAGTGTCTCTCCCATTCTCTTATATGTTACTCTATCAACGATCTCAGTGTACAATATCCCAACAGTTGAGCTATAATCTCATTTCAATCATCAATTGGTCAAAGATTTAGATAGAATATCTAAAGTGTCTTTTTTCCTTTTAGCAGTCATTTTTATCATGTATCTTCAACTAATTCGTGATCCATTTTGAAGCTTTTTTATGGTTATCCTCAGGTCATCAAACCGGATCTTTAAACCTTGGCTCCCTTTGGCTTTATGTGTAGAACAAAAGTGGTCAAAACTTATATGCTGCAATGATTGACTCCCATAAAATCAACTTATTCATTAGCTTGGTTGACAAGCAGCAACTCTTTTGTTTGTTCTCGTCAAATTCACATCAGCTATTATTGATCCGGAATAGGAGCATCAAATTGGTTCTAGATTATGGGTTCTATACATGATCAGGTACACCTCCAAACAAATTTTCTCTCTTGCATATCTCCATTCTTGTACTTCTGGTACTAATGCAGCCGATCAATATTATTGCCAGATGCTACTGATTTTCTGAGCACTGTAGTCAATACAGAAAGTCGTGAAGAACATTGACAGAAATTCCCAATAGGTGCTCATTATTTGAGTTCTGAAAGACAAAAGAACCTCTTCATCAAGCTCTGGTTGCATCATATAAAATGGCAGCCTGGTGCACAAAGCTCCTGCATATGCGGGGCCCAGGTAAGGGGTGGACCACAAAGGGTCTATGGTATGCAGCCTTACCTTGCCTTTCTGTAGGAGGATGTTTCCACGCCTTGAACCCGTGACCTCTAGATCACATGACAACAACTCTACCACTGCACTGAGGCTCTCCTATTCTTTGGTTCCATCATAGATAGAGATCAATTCTATAAGACAGCACCAAGGTGCTGAAATCAGATCTTGTAAGTTCTAAGTTGTACGATCTCTAGATAAAAACTATTCAAAGAGAAATCAAAAGACTACTTATTTATTCTCTTCAAAACAAAAATTCTGCAAAGAATTAAACACAAAAAGTCTTTGACTCTCTACAACCTCGAAGTAGGCATTAAAACAAACCAATTTTAAGAATTGAACTGAAGTGAAAAAGTAGAAGGCTCCCAGATTTACAACTCAAAGTGCATTATGTCTTTTTTCGTTTCTGAAATGGTGCATTATGTCTCATTTCATGCCTAATCAATTAATCCCTCACCAGAAAGTCTTATCACTGAGTATCCCAAAGCATAAGTGCAACTAGATTTATGCTTCCTTGCCCTACATTTGTTATTTGGTTAACTGCTGCAAACAGAAAATGAATTGACTCCCTTCTACAAGGATTCTACATATACTAAACTATCTCTAATGTTAACATGTTACAGTTATTTTCCTTCTGAATGTTAAAACATTACAGTTATTCATGGTAACTTATTGGGATAACTTGTTATGTCTTATCATAAAATTCCAAAGTCATTTAAAAAGAATACATATTTGTCTCTATATAACCAAAATTTTATGTAATCTAAACACGTTATGGAATTTAATGACTTGTAGCTAGAGTTGCCAAATTGAAACGTAGGGACAATAATAGAGAGATCATATCTTTGCTGAGTTCCTTTTATGTCAAGACAATATATGATAAAGAAAGATAATTCAAGAATATGACACCAACATAGGAAACACACCGTGGAGAAGATAGAACAAGCATAAGAGCAGCAAATTAAGCAAAACTGCATATCTTCAGAAAGTAGGAATCCTTCCTTGCAACCTTTAGGAACTCATTGGGAACAGTCCCCCTTGAGAAGTTTCAGGTATTTTAACTACTTAGTCTCATTGAAAGGCAATTTTACAATGACAGCTGGCTTCTTTAGAAACAGTCACTACCTTCACACATGCAAAGTGTGACATAACCACTTAATATTGCAAACGGCAACGTAATCATTGGTAGAATTACATTCTAATAATGAATTATAGAACACTTGACCTTCTCGCTTCAATCAAGAACTGCTACCGGTAAGAATGCAAACGACAAAATTATCTCAGCTTGATACAGATTACTTTCCCCCCTTTAAAGTCCATACAAATTGACAAAGACTAAAAGTTACGTAGGAATTGCCAGTGGATATATTTTCTACATAATAAACATTTTATCATTTCAATATGTCTGGATATCTTTGTATATTGTCAGAAAATTAGTGTAACATTTTATTTGGAAAAATCATGCAGCCTTGCAAAAATGTCAGGCAAGGCTGCGTACTATAGGCCCTTTGTGGCTTCCCTGGACCCTGCATATGTGGGAGCTTCGTGCACCAGGCTGCCTCTTTTATGCAACGAGTTGTGTCCTTGAAAGAAAAATGAGATTTCAGGTTTACATTGTTGAAATGGTGATGATGATGATTGCTGAAATGAGAATTCATAAATAACTTGAGCAAGGTCTGGAAACCCAGATTAAAACTAAACCGGGTAACCCAACTAATCATCTTAATAACTTGTTTCATGTGGGACAAAAAAAAAAAAAAAAAAAAAAACCAAAACCAGAAGGGATCTTTTCAAGTGGCAATCAGAAGCATATTATAATCTGAAGTTAAAGCAGACATCAACTACGGAATGTAACAAAATAGTGTAACTTTAAGTCACTGCTTTGGAGATGAGAATCACATAAAAATATCAACCACTAAGATACCATTGAATGCCAAGACGATCGTATGTGGGGAGCTTCATATGCTTTGTTCCAATCCTCACAGTGTTTTCCTACCATAATTAGGGGTATTACAGAAGTGAGGCAATGAATTTGCTTGCAGAAGGGGCTACTCTGATACTATCATAAAAAGATGCGAGATAATAAATAAATTTTGCAGTTTTAATCAATTGTAGTAAGGGCCACAAGATCCAGTTTCTCAATCATGAATGCCCCAGCCCTGAGCTTTTACGACACATGCTAATGACTACAGCAAGGTTCCCATAATATGCCTCATTTGTGACATGAATCCATTGATTAAATGGATTATCATCATCAAGACCTTATCCCAATTAGGGGTCAGCCACATGAATCTTGTTCCTCCATTCCCCTCTATTAAGTACCATGGATTTATTTAATCCCAAAGTTTTTAGATCTTTTCTCACCACTTCTATCCACGTTCTTTCGGGCCTTCCCCTTGCCCTTTTAGAACCTTCTACTTGCATTGCCTCACTCCTAATCAGTGCCGTTTTGGGTCTCCTTTGGACATGTCCAAACCATCTAAGTCTAATCTCCCTCATCATGTTACCTATTTGTGCTACCCCTAAGTTTCCTCTAATGTTTTCATCCCTAATTCTATCCTTTCTTGTCTTCTTACTCATTCATCTCAATGTCCTCATTTCCGCAACACTCATCCCACGAACATGATGTTCCTTAATTGCCCAACACTCTAATCCATAGAGTATGGCCGGCCTTATGGCCATCCTATAAAAAATTTCTTTTAGTTTGAGTGGTACCTGCCAATTAAACAAAACTCCAGATGCACATCTTCATTTGTTCCAACCTGCTTGGATTCTCTGAGTAATCTCCCTCTCAATCTCTCCACTCTCATGAATCATTGATCCTAAATACCAAAAGTGGTCTTTTACATGGGCTTCTTAGTTATCATTCTTAACTAGTGTTCCACTCCTACTCCTCTCCTTGCTAAAATTGCATGCCATATATTCTATCTTAGTTTGGCTGATTTTAAATCCTTTAGATTCTAATGCTTCTCTCCATAGCTCTAGCTTTTTGTTTACGCTCTCCCTTGTCTTATCAATTAAGACTATATCATCTACATATAGCATGCACTATAGAATCTCCTTGTGCAGATGTTTTATTAACTCATCCATAACCAACGTGAAAAGATAAGGGCTCAATGCCGATCCTTGGTGCAATCCTACAGTGACTGAAAAATCATCGGTCTCGCCACTAGTAGTCTTAACATTTATTACTACTCCTTCATACATATATTTAATTATGTCTATATACCCCCTCAAAACCTCTTTCTCGATTAACACCCTCCATATTAACTCTCTAGGAACTCTATCATAAGCTTTCTCTAAGTCAATAA
Organism: Warburgia ugandensis; assembly: GCA_035236585.1. Classification (NCBI taxonomy): domain Eukaryota; kingdom Viridiplantae; phylum Streptophyta; class Magnoliopsida; order Canellales; family Canellaceae; genus Warburgia; species Warburgia ugandensis. The sequence continues at coordinate 72,956,340 of CP141134.1, forward strand.
AGACCATGTGTAGGTCTTTCCTCCTCTCCCTATATTTCTCTATCAATTGTCTTAGTAAGAAAATAGCTTTCATGATAGACCTCTCAAGCATGAAACCAAACTGGTTCTCCAATATACTTGTCTAATGTCGTGGTCTCTTCTCAATCACTCTATTAAAAAGTTTCATAGTGTGTCTCATAAGTTTTATCCCCCAAAAACTATAAAAATCTCAGTGGCATCATGTTAAATGCACAAAATTAGGAAGCAGGAGTCCCCTATTTCTTGAAAAGTCTGGTATAAGTTACTTACCTAGTAAGAAGTACGACCTGATAAGCCTAAACCATCTATATGCTACGGATCTTAGCAAATGAATGAGCACTAAATTGGCAATCCCTTTCTGGAGCGAGCATGGCACAGGAGAAATCACCTCAATCACCACACACCAGCACTAGCCCCTCAATTCAGGTTGCATCTGAGGTCTATTGTTAGCACCTCTGCCTCAGGATGAATGAGTTATTTTCTTCAATCGTACTGGCAAAGGACAGTAAAATTCAGGTCCTCAGCTGAAAACCCAACTAAGAAACCAGCTGGAAAGCATGGTGAACATTTCCTTAACTGCTGGATAATTAGTTTAGGAAGAGGAAAGCCCCAAAATTCATTAATTGGCATCATAATACTAGCCAATTTGAATATTTTGCAGCATAAAAAAATCCATCAATTCATTTTGTTACAAAAAGAATACAAGGATTGGCATATCTCATATAACCAGTCATTTTGGAATACACAAAGACCACTACCACCACTGTTTCAAGGTTCTTTTTTCTTTTTTTTTTCAATCTTATCTTTCCAAAAGTCATTTCATCAGTTCAATTGAGTGATACTGATCACAACAGGACAGATATACGATCAGAGTGAAATTAGGCAGGCCCAAGCCGTTTTTTATCACAACTGGATTGACATAGGAACCTACAAAAAGGTACTATTTTTCAAGTACCAGCAGGGGCAACTTAAGTAGCAACTAAGCAACCCTGACAGCAGAAACATGCAACCAGGATGCCTAGAATAGCCCCAGAAATGACCTGAGATGGAGTGTGGCCAAGCAGTTCCTTGAGCTTCCTTTGACTGATGGGATGTCCTTGAAACAAGTCCTCCACAATCATATTCAAGACCTGCAATATTCAGCAATTGTTGGGGGCACGATTAGTAGGTATTGTTAACAGGTAACAAATCATACAAGTATCAGTAGCAGCATTAGATAACAAAATCAACCAAAACAGACAGACAAGTTCAAACAACTTTGAACGGATCAGATCTCAAAAGAAGTCAAATATCTGCTATGTTCAGAGACCAGAATAAGCAAAAAGAATATAATAACTTAAATTCAAATGTAGAATTATCACAATAACATATAATCAAATGCAGATATTCCACCATATATAACAATAAACAACTAATAGATGAATGTGGCAAGAATTGTTACTTTGGCCCATTTTGGATTATTCATTATGTTCTGTCATCCTCCGTTTTTTTACATTGTTAAAGTAATTTTAATAAGATGACATGACTGTTGAGACTCACATCTTAATCATTGCATGCTTAACTAGACACAAGGAAAAAGAATCCTCAGTGGCGTTACATATGCATGGTTCAAGCAGTATGCCCAGGTAGAAGTACGAGCAGCACCCACTTACTCAATGATACAAACCATCTATCTGTTGGCATTTGGTATTGATCAGTCCTGATGAAATTATCCCTCATTGGGCAATTCTAAGTGAGTTTTTAAGACTTTGCTAACAAAAATAAACTATTTCCATTTTCAAAAATCAAAATTAAATGACAGGAATCTAAATACCAGAGAAATAGAAACTCAGATATACTTTAATCAATGAAAATCAATGGCAATTATAGAAGTCCAACTCTAAAAGATAGAAATTTAACTAAGAAAATACTTCTCTAGCTTTATCACTGCCAATTTCTTCAATTCTGTCATCATCCACTTCGATCAGTCTTCATCAATCTCTTTCTAGTGTCTTTGATTAATGATCCAAAGGTCGGATTACTCAGATTCTTTAAAATTTCACAGATCTGAAGTAATTAGGGATTTAAGGTTAACGGCTTAGATATGATTTTTGAATATCATATTAAAGATCAAAGGATGTGAATAAGCTAAGATGTTTCCTAACAACAATGTCTGAAAATTAATTGCAAATCAGATGTCAAATAGATGAGAAAATTAAGACTTCCTATTGTTAAAGCAAAGCTATTGATCTGATTAAACGCAAATAAGGCAGGTTCATATTACACAATTCTTGGATTAAATCAGAACAACATAAAACACAGATAACAGAACTAGAATAAAACAGAATACGAATAAGAATAGTAATGGGACTAAAATGTAATTAAAATTATTCTCATAGAGGCAAAAAATAAATTTTTTTCTGAAAGGAAGAAGATGGAGAAGTTGCCGGTGAAGGAGAGCCGGTGACTGCCCGTGATGGAGGGAAGGTGGACAGCAGTTGATCGGTGGGGGAAAGTGAAGAATGATGCCGGTAGGTGGAATGCAGAGGCTGTGCGATGCAGTCTGCCAGTGCCGAGCAGACAGACAGAGAGAGGAAAGACGGTGCGGTTAGGGCGTCTGGCAGAGAGGTGTGGTGCAGGGAAAACAAAGGAAGACAGGGAAATAGAAAGACAGATAGGGAGAGAGTGAAAGAGAGAAAGAGAGAAGGTGGGCTGTACTGGTTGGAGAGAAGGCAGAGCGCGAGAGATGCGCAAGGTAGAGAGAAACCGAAAATGCCAGTACCGCTTGATGCTTGCTGGGACCGTGCGGTGTGGAAAACAGAGGAAGGCTGGTGCTTGCCAGTAAACTATCCAATCTTGATTTTTAATTGATCTGCTTTGTTCAATGCTCTCTGAGATAATTTGCACCGTTAATTTTTTATCTGACACTAATCCTCATAATCGAAGTCATTTGATATCTAATTCAAGTGATCTGCACTATAGAATTAGTCATTCAAACCATGATATGTTTAATTTGCAAAATATAAGACTAAATTAGAGACATCTAAATCATCCCTTAAGCATCTGATTCGCTCTGATGATTATTTTATTGTTAAATTTTAATATTTAACTGTTAGATGGTCAATTAAAGCTAAATTTTATATTTTATCTAAAAATTATTAAATTAATGAGTTAAAGAATCTAATTAAATATTAAATTAAGAATATTTTGATCAAAATTGAACACTTAACAGAAAATAAGAACTCATGCGTCCAATTACATTATCTAGCTTCAAATCTACAAGATAGTAGGATCAGTAACTTAAAATAATTCATTTGGTGATACTCTACTGCTTTCTTGCTATGTTTCATTTGTGTTTGAGGTAGTTTGGTTGCTTTCAAAGTGGCTTTTGACACATAAAGGGCATTTTTGTGGCATGTCTCTCAAAGATTCTAGCATCTTGTCCTACCATCAATACCTTACGGGTCAATATCACAGAGATAGAGTAGATTCTCTCAAAGATTCCAATTTCCTTTTGATTACCAATGAGTTGTTAATCCAATGACACAAAAAGCATATATAGGTTAGGGGGGGTTAATGGTGCTTGGGATGAGATGATCTAACCTAATATGAGGTGACATGCACCATCTCAATATTAGTGGTGCTTGAGCAATACTTGAGGTGAGATGAGATGAAATAACATTTCCTCATCTCACTTTTAATGGTGCTTGAACTGAGGGGAAATTCATATCATCTTAACTCATAGTTAAGTTGAATTTTTAGTCATCTCACTTTATCTCCTACTAATAAATCTAATCATTTCAAGCCAGATCTCATATCATCTCATTCACGTAGGAACCACTAACAATGTATTAGACCAGTAATCCCACTCTCATATCACCCAATTACGAATTCTTGTACTCTCTCACTCTCCTTCTCTTCCATTGGCTCGGCATTCTCTTCCTCCTTTAGGCATATTGGGCATCTCGTTGTAATGTTTCCCTTTAACTTGATTCTTTCTCAGTACCATAACTTGAGGTAATTAGCAAGCTTCGGTGAACAGCGGCCGTAACTATAATGATTCTAAGGTAGTGAAATTCCTTATCAAATAAGTTTTGAGTCGTACAAAAGGCATAATGATCTGGGTACTATATTCAAGACCCAGTTACTTTAAGGCCCTTATAAGTACCTTAAATTAGATAAATAGTACTGGTTAAATGAATGGTATTATCAATCACAAATATTGGCATAGTAGATGTGGCTTCACTGATTTCTATGTATCAAACCACCAATGAGCTCCGCAGATGCACACCCCTTCTAAGCTACAGTACTGCAAATCGTCCCACCTTATAGCAAGCTAAAACTCCAAATGGACCTAAAAGATATAAACCATTCACAACGTTGTCGACATCCTTAATCAGTATTTATTTGGATTTTAAAATATTTGATAAACAATTTTACTATCCACTTTTCATCTTAAGAAAAGCATAAATTAGAATTATCCAAATTGGATGTTATAAACTGCAAACAAAATGGTCGGATCTGCTAAAAGGCGGGCCCAATGGGTTACACCTTGCAGGAATGGGCCTCCTATTAAGAAAGTGCAGCCGCTGAAATCAAGAGGCTAAGAGAGGTCCAATAAGGAAAGTGGGCCCATTCGTAGGAACAATTACGGTTGATCAAAAGGTTCTGATCATTAAATAGGATGGCCTCCACCCATATTTTCCGTCTACTCTGTTTCCTTAAAGTATGGGGAATTAAACGGCTTGGATCAATTAACAGCTGGGCCCCATCGTTCATTGTTATAACAAGAATTTCGGAAATGTCGCCTTTGTGGAAGCATCTAGAACCCTAGTCCGTTCAATATAAAGCAGTGGCCAGGAGAGATTGCAGAGAGCAACACAGGCCACTCTCGATCCTGCTATTCTTTGCTGCGTACTCATTACCTATTAGATTGTCGGGGTTTTTCGAGTTGTTGCAGAGATGGCGGACATGGAGACGTTTGCATTCCAGGCGGAGATCAATCAGCTGCTGAGTCTGATCATCAACACCTTCTACAGCAACAAAGAAATCTTTCTCAGAGAGCTCATCAGCAATGCTTCAGATGTAAGTAATAAGCCGTTTCTTGATCTACGCTTTCGTTCCTTATCTGTTACTGTTTCGACTTCCAGATAAATGGGAAGAAGGGAATTTTCTGGGGTTGTTTTGCACGGGGTTGAAGTACTTATCGACTGTGTTATTCATGATCTGTGATTATTTTTTTTCTGCGGTTTGCGGGTAGAATAAAACCGAGGGTTTCGTATGTAAGCCAGTTTATCTGTGTTTGGTTAACGTTTTTCATGCTTAAGTTTATTCAGAGTTTTGTTATCCGCATGCTAAACAATCCCTTCAAGTAGTTTTACTTTTGAGAATGATAGATGCAGTGCCTTGCAATAGCCCAAGGCAAATTCATGGAGAGTGATTTTGTTCCCCCCTATTTCTAGGCTGAAAACCTAGATGAAATTATTTAAGAACAAAAATAGGTGGATTTTTAGAGGCTGCAATTCCATATTTAGATTCCATGATTCTACCTGGAAACGGTTGATGGGGAAATAGATATCGGGAAACAGTTTCCATAATACTTCCAGCTTAACCCATGAGAGGATTTGGCCTTGTAAAAGGAAAAATTAAACTAGAGCAGTGAAAGGAAACACACTATGATTTAGTCTTCATGGAAAGTTGGGTTTTTCATTTCAATAGGTGCGAGATTAATAGATTACCAAACCGTGTTATACTACCTTACTCCTGTTCTCTAGATTGAAGATTGAAAGGGATTGCATCTAGTGGATTCTCTATTACACTAGCGAACAATTCTAACCATAAGGAGAAGAGCACTACTAAGCTTTTGCAATCAGAAGTTCTTTCTCATGAATTTCCAAGTAAACCAAGAAAGTGGAGATGGTCACAATAACAGAAATATCAAAAGCTACAAATGAGATGGAATTGAATAGGAGTGATGCAGGGTGGAAGTAGAGAATGTTCAATCTGAAGATGCTTATTGTTGGAAGTATCATACTTGATAAACAGAGTAGGCTCAAGTTTATGATAATCCTAAAAGGGAAGTCAACAACTTGGCATTTGCAACTGTGGCATGGATTTAACACCCTTTTCGACTACTTCTCTTAATGCTATTGTAAGCATTTAATTAATCACGAAAATTAGTAGACCACCTTTGACCAATTTTTAGTGATTCTCTACTGGATTTTTCTCTACCAGCTTCCTGATTGGATTTCATTGAAGAATAATAACAAGGAACACTAATGTGGACCCTATGGGGCATCTTGGAGATGAGTGCCTTGCTAGGGCGCCCTTACATTATCATTCTACCTTACCTTCTATTTTTTTACTAACTTCTTGTGTTGCTAATTGTGTAAAAAGGCATTGGACAAGATCCGGTTTGAGAGCTTGACGGACAAAAGCAAGCTGGAAGCACAGCCGGAGCTCTTCATCCATATCGTCCCTGACAAGACAAACAATGCCCTTTCGATCATTGATAGTGGCATTGGCATGACGAAATCTGGTAAGAAGAGGGCTCCTTGGGAAGCGCCAATCAATTTTGATTCATCTTATTGGGTTATACACAGATTGCTTTACTAATCTCTTTACTGATGGGTACCAGATTTGGTAAACAATCTTGGAACCATCGCAAGATCTGGGACCAAGGAGTTCATGGAGGCACTTGCTGCTGGTGCGGATGTTAGCATGATTGGCCAGTTCGGTGTGGGATTCTACTCAGCCTATCTTGTGGCAGAAAAGGTCATTGTTACTACCAAGCACAACGATGATGAGCAGTATGTGTGGGAGTCTCAAGCTGGTGGTTCATTTACGGTCACCAGGGACACTTCCGGAGAGAGTCTTGGGAGGGGGACCAAGATCACCCTCTTCCTCAAGGAGGATCAGGTTAGCAAATGTTACATTTATCTCTACCCATCCCTTCTACATGGCGACCTTCAGTTATTTATCAATCTGCTTGTAGTGCAAATGTGTCTAATCAGCAGGAAAAAAGTCAGATAGTTGCTTTGCCTATTATCTGAATTCCATGGTTCCTTTGAATTCTTTTAAACAAGTAAAGAAGAGGTTTATTTGCTGTGGCTGAAAAGCTTGTGAGTGTGATAATGGATCTCTCAGCTGGATTCCAATCAATCGAGAAATACTGGGCACGAGTTTAAGTAGTTATTTCTTGCTTGGCCTTTAAGAAGAAAATATTGTTTCAAATCCGACCATCCTTCACCAGACATTATGAGTTATTTCATCAGAGGGCATGTTTGTTTGAAATCTATTAGATATGGCTCTCTGGTAGTCCAAATTTCTTTTATCTACCACATTGGTTAACCTTGATATTCTTTTGTCTAGTCTCCTGCAGAAGTTGTCCATTCTTTTTGTAAGTTGGAAGGAGTCTGTGTCCTATGGATTTGCAGTATGATTGACAAAATGACCTGGCTTTTGTATTTCTGTTGCAGTTAGAGTATCTTGAGGAGCGTCGTTTGAAGGATCTGATCAAGAAACATTCTGAATTCATTAGCTACCCCATCTCCCTGTGGACAGAGAAGACCACGGAGAAGGAGGTCTCAGACGATGAGGATGAGGAGGAAAAGAAGGACGAGGAAGGTAAGGTGGAGGACGTTGATGAAGAGAAGGAAGAAAAGAAGAAAAAGAAAATCAAGGAAGTTTCCCACGAGTGGGCTGTGGTCAACAAGCAGAAGCCCATCTGGATGAGGAAGCCTGAAGAAATCACAAAGGAAGAGTATGCAGCTTTCTACAAGAGTCTTACCAATGACTGGGAGGAGCATTTGGCTGTGAAGCACTTCTCTGTGGAGGGGCAACTTGAGTTCAAGGCTGTCCTCTTTGTGCCCAAGAGGGCTCCCTTTGACCTCTTCGACACCCGCAAGAAACCCAACAACATTAAGCTCTATGTGAGGCGTGTTTTTATCATGGACAACTGCGAGGAAATTATCCCCGAGTACTTGAGCTTTGTGAAGGGTATTGTTGATTCTGAGGACCTGCCTCTCAACATCTCTAGAGAAATGTTGCAGCAGAACAAGATCCTCAAGGTCATTCGCAAGAACCTGGTGAAGAAGTGTATTGAGCTCTTTTTTGAGATTGCAGAGAACAAGGATGACTACAACAAGTTCTACGAGTCATTCTCAAAGAATCTGAAACTTGGGATCCACGAAGACAGCACGAACAAATCCAAGTTAGCCGAGTTGCTCAGGTATCACTCCACCAAGAGTGGGGAGGAGTTGACGAGTCTGAAAGACTATGTGACAAGGATGAAGGAGGGGCAGAATGATATCTACTACATCACAGGAGAGAGCAAGAAGGCAGTAGAGAACTCTCCATTCCTTGAGAAGCTTAAGAAGAGGGGTTATGAGGTTCTTTACATGGTAGATGCCATTGACGAGTATGCTGTGGGTCAGCTGAAGGATTTTGAAGGGAAGAAGCTGGTCTCGGCAACCAAAGAAGGCCTGAAGCTTGATGAAAGTGAGGACGAGAAGAAGAAAAAGGAAGCGTTGAAGGAGAAGTTTGAGGGCCTTTGCAAGGTGATCAAGGATGTGCTGGGTGACAAGGTGGAGAAGGTTATGGTTTCTGACCGTGTTGTGGACTCTCCTTGCTGCTTGGTTACTGGTGAGTATGGCTGGACAGCCAACATGGAGAGGATAATGAAGGCACAGGCTTTAAGGGATTCAAGCATGGCTGGATACATGTCAAGCAAGAAAACTATGGAGATCAACCCAGAGAACCCCATCATGGAGGAGCTGAGGAAGAGGGCCGATGCAGACAAGAATGACAAATCTGTTAAGGACCTTATCATGCTCCTCTTTGAGACTGCCCTCCTCACTTCTGGTTTCAGCCTTGAAGACCCCAATACATTTGGCAACAGGATCCACAGAATGTTGAAGCTAGGCTTGAGCATTGATGAAGATGATGCTGGTGTTGCCGACACTGACATGCCTCCTCTTGAGGATGCAGATGATGCCGAGGGAAGCAAGATGGAGGAGGTCGACTAAGAATCGATGACTGACTGAGTACTGCAAACTCTCTTTTGCTGGTTTTGATATATTTTTAGTAACTTACTAGTGAACAAGGCACGTAGATTTTGGTTAGTTTTCTCTACTCCTGCAGTATGTTTGTTTAACCGCGAATTATTTGTGCCAAGTGAATGCAACATGTTATATTCTTCCGCGTCATGTGAATCTCTTTAGCATCATGTGCATTCTATTGATTCTTGTTTTATTTATTGACATGTAGAAAGTCTAAAAATCCCCTGTATGGGAAATTCCCTTTACATTAGGCACTCTCTTCTTGGCACATTGATCTCGGTGGGAATGGCCACCAACCCATCATGCTAGCAAAGTACGGTGAAAAGCCAGCTGCTGGGATGGAAATGCCCTCTCAAGAACCAACTCCAACAATCTCTTATTCTGTGAGATGATATATAGTTTGACCGCTCTTATAGTTTAGCTTCTTGGTCAATTGTGTTCAACCAAAAAAATTAAAAGAATTGTCGTTTTTAAATTTTTACCCATTCCAAATCCCCGTTAGAGAATATTTTGAACCATTTTCCTTACCGTTAGACACTCAAAGCTCTCCACCTTTCATTCTCTTGAAAGCTTGCCTCTTAGGTGAACTTTTCTCACTGTACCCAGAAACCCTAGTTAAGAAACCTAAATATTTATTTTATTTTATTATTCCAACTCCCTGTGTTAAGTTAGAAAGCTCTGTTAAGTTCGATTTTAGGAAAGTTGTAGAGAAGAAAGGAATCTCCATCAAGCGCCTGCAAATTTAGATTAGCCATGTTCCTCACAGGTTAGTCTCCGTTAACCCCATTTCATTTGTTGTTTGCATTTTTTGAACACGGGTTAGGTTTTTCAGATTTTCCTTCAATGGAGTTTGTTGGAGTTGGGAGTTTTGGTTCCTTTTTGTGTTTAGATGGGTCTTGAATTTGATGGTTGGTTGGTTTACTGTGCATCACGTCGTAAAAGAATAATTGCCCTGTTGGTGAACTAATGGTCCTTCGTCCTGAAAAGGTCACGTAAAAATTTCAAGAATTTTCATAGAGGTTGTCATGCAACAGCAAAAATTAAACTATTGATAGAGGAAACATATTCAACCTAGTAGATTAATATGCTATAATTACTCTAGTGAAAGGATATATGGAAACTTATTCTCTTATTATATTGTTTGAGATGATCATGTGAAACATTAGTGGCTTATGATGTTGCTCTTATGCATGTCAATCTTTAGTTGATATCAGTTGTGTGCCGGTTGTAATAATCATTTTTCCTCTATTGTTGCCATAATTATTAGTTAGAAAAGAACAACAAAAAAGAAAATATTTCTACTGATTATGCTATGTTTTTTATCCTTTAACATTTCGAAGAGTTACTTTTATTATCAAGGATTAGTATTGGTTTTGAACATAACCGTTAGTCGGCATGCATTGCTGCTTTTACTTTAAGGACTGTACTTGGATTTCCTTGTTGTGGAAGAGAAATTGGTTTCAATCTTCGTATGAGTCTCTTCACAGGTCATGGTGTTCAGATCATGCTGTTACTAGTTCTTGTAATTTGGAAACCAGAAAACCTGTTACCAGAGCAAACAGGTTCAAAGGTAATATAACTGTTATTCTTGAGGGTCCAAATACCCAAAGCAAACAGGTATTGTGATTCTTGACTAAAAGGGGCAGCCCCATTGCACGAAGCTCTCGCCTATGCGGGGTCCAGGAAAAGGGTGGACCATAATGGCCTAAAGTACACAGCCTTACCATGCATTTGTAAGAGGCTGTTTCCACGCCTTAAACTCATGACTTCAAGGTCACATGACGATAATTTTTGCTGTTGCACCAATGCTCCCCTTCTTATTGGGATTCTTGTCTGTACTTTGCTAATTAGTTTTAATGGGATTCGGATAAAAGGCAAATGGTTTGACCAAAAAAGATTACAATCATTTCAATATGTTTATGAAGCAAGAGATGAGCACTTTACGTGCATCAGAGCAGCCAATGGGATAATTGAAATCTCATTATTGAAGAAGCTATCAGTGAATCATTATTACATGACTTAATGGTTTTTTAATGCAATGCCTTTTTCATTTTAAGTTTTTTGAGTTCCCATGGGGTCTTTAGCTCAAAGGGTAAGAGCACTTGGGTATAATTCTCAAGAGAACGGTGGTTCAAATCCACCAAAGATCTATATTAATGTTAAAAGAATTATATAAAGCACATTACAAACAGAATTTATTCTGAGCCTTGGTACAATGATAAAGTTGTTGTCTTGACCTGGATGTCATGGGTTCAAGGCGTGAAAATTGCCTCTTATAAAAATGCAAGGTAAGGTTGCATACTATAGACCCTTGTAGGTTGCCTCTTTCTTAGATCCCGTATAGGTGAGAATTTTGTGCACCGGGATGCTCTTAAATATGGCTAAAATGAGAATGTTGAGATAGATAAATAGTAAAACTAGAAATGATAGAATTAGAAATGAAGTCTTTAGAAAAAACTTAGAAGTAACACTAATAAGTAATAAGATGGGAGATCGTAGACTTAGATAGCTTGGACATGTCCAATGTAAAATAAAAATGACACTGGTTAGAAGGAGAGTTCATCCAAGTCAAAGGTTCTAAAAAGATAAGCTCTTAAAAGATGTGGATAGAAATAGTGAGAAAAGTTTTAAAAACTTTTAGAGTAAATGAAACTATGACACTTTATAGAGAGGAATGAGACAAAAGATTCGCGTAGTTGATCCCTAATCGGGATAATGCATTGAGGACAGAGATTGAAGTTTCTGGCTTCACTGACAAGTTTTTCATAAGGGATTGCAATTCTTATAAGAGTACTAAGAAAAACAGTTCAATAGCAAGAATGTCTTTAGAGGCAAAGGCAGGTTGTGTGATGAAGATCAAATACAGACTTCGAGTTTGTTCACAATAATTAAATTAAGAAAGCGAGTTCATTTCCAAGAAACTTCTCGTGTTTTGTCTATTTGTCATGTTTGTATGTGCTGTTGATTGGACTATAAATTTGGGTGAATTCTACCTTTTGCTCATGGGAAAGAATGATTACTGTACTTAAGTTGAAGAATGGTTTTTTTTTTTTTTTCTAATGTATTGTAACACATGAGCTTCATTGCCTGTGTTATATGGTAATCTAATTTGTTACTTTATTGAAGCTTTTAACTGCAGCTACATATTTATGAGTTGTACCAAATGAGTTGCACATATGAGGAGTTGATTTCCACTCATGAGAAACAAATGTAAGAACTTCAAGTGGGCACACACCCTTTATGTTTCCGTCAGGCATGAAAAGACTATCAAGAACAAATATAGAAGGGTCCTAGTGGATTTGAACTGCCATCCTTTTGAGATAATTTGGTTCAGACCTAAATTCTTAAGGACTCTACTAAAGACCCATATGAGACTTGGTGTTTTGGTATTTTCAAAAGTTCTTCAAAAATAGGACTTGAGCTCCTCTTATAATTAATATAACATTTAAAGTAGCGTGACAATGAAATGAAAGGCAAATACATGATTTTCCTCAACCTGATATCCTACAACTGTTCATAATTTTCCAAAGAATACACATTATCATTATCCCAAAAATAAACCATTCCATCCAACTTATAATGTTGGATATGCTAAGAACAATATTGCATTGATGAACACCTCCATCCTTCACATTCGTTTTACTTTAAGCAGCACCCGTGAAGAGCAATGTCACAACACCAACACCAATACACTCAAACAGCAAGCCTGAGAAGAGGCATCTAGAGATATTTTGCAGATATTTGCAAATCATAAAAACTCGTTGAACCTATCCTTCACCTGACAAGAACAATGAGATGGCCTCACCAATTTTTTACAGATATCTATAGAAATCCAAGAGCTTTTTCCCATATTTGTGCTTCCCTTGCCAATTTGTCAGCTTCAGACTTGGCTAAAATACTCACATTTTGGTCCTCTAATAATGATTTTCTACCATAATATCATCTGAAATCTTGTTTTAGATACCTTAAATCCAACATTTGATAATCTAAATAAACACCTCTAATAATCCATACTTACAACAGAAACCCCTAAATCGTCCAAAAAAAAAAAAAAAGAATGCACAAGAAATGTCAGCAAAGGTTTAGAAAGTATATGTGAAGATAAGAATTACCCAGGTGATAATCTTCTTCAAATGGATTGTAAAGGTCGGATTTCCTAATGAGATTGTTTTTCTTCCAATCTGTAAAGGTCTTCAACACACGCGGTGACTAATCGAGAATATAGTAGTTGAAACAACAACCAGATAAGAGTAGGGAGGGCTTTAGAGTGAAATCGGTCTCTACTTCCTTTTGGAGCTTGCTTAGAGGTTTCAGGCTAGTTGTAGAGACGGTGTCATGTTCGAGTTTGGAAGGAGGGGAAGAAAGAGGAATACTTATATGTGGTGCCCCTACTTTTATCATGATGGCCCCCACCTTTGTGTAATCAGAATTGTTCATCCAATTTCTCTTATTGTGGATGACTATAACCCCAAAATAATTAAAAAGAATCTATAAAATATAAGTTGTATTTTAATTCATACAAATATGGATGATTATAAATATAGTTCAAAGAACGGTTCAAAATGAACTAGTTAAATGTGTCTTTTGTGAATATTAAGAATCATCCAGTCTTAGTGATGTTTATCACTTAAGGTATCTTAACTTAGAGAAATCAAATGAACAATTTCGATTACTTGAAGGTGGAGTCCATCATGATAAAGTGGTTCATACCACACAAGTCTTTGTGTGATGGATGCACCATGCAAGTATTCATCTATTTTAATTGAGGATTTTCTTCTTTTCTATGGGAATAAATTTTTTTTTTAAATTTAAGTACACGAATTTTAAAAAAAAATTGGTTAAATGAGCTTAACTAGTACCCTAGTTAAATGGACGCGGGTAGGAACATTTAAGGACAATCTAAATATAATTCATTGTTAGGACTTAGAGAACAGAAGAGTAAGGACTTAGAGCATGTTAGGTGCATTAGAAGCGATGATCAAAGGGTATTAGTCAAAGACGCTGAGATCAAACAAAGGTGGGAAATATACTTCCAAAAATTGTTAAATGACAATGGCCCTGAGAATATAGGAATTGAAAATACTATAAATCTAAATAACACTGGATATTATAGATATGAACGTAGGATTAGAATGCTTGAAGTAAAAGAGGCCTTGAGAAAGATGAAATCAGGAAAGGCCATGGGGCCTGATAGTATACCAATAGAGGTTTGGAAACATATGGGAGATATTGGGGTAGTTTGGTTGATCAAGTTGTTTAACAAGATTATAAAATCAAAGAAAATGCCTGATGAGTGGAGGAAAAGCTCTATTGTACCAATCTATAAGAATAAAGGAGACATTCAGAGCTGCACTAATTATCGAGGGATCAAACTTATGAGCCACACCATGAAACTTTTTGAAAGAGTCATTGAGAAGAGGCTACGACATGAAACAAGTGTATCGGAGAATCAGTTTGGTTTCATACCTGGGAGGTCTACCATGGAAGCTATTTTCTTACTAAGACAATTAGTAGAGAAATATAGGGAGAGGAGAAAAGACCTACACATGGTCTTTATTGACTTAGAGAAGGCTTATGATAGAGTCCCTAGAGAGTTAATATGGAGGGTGTTAGGTGTTAAAGGGGTTTCTCAGGGGTATATAGACATAATTAAATATATGTATGAGAGAGCAGTAACAAATGTTAAGACCACTAGTGGCGTGACTGGTGATTTTCCACACCGCTGTCGGATTGCACCAAGGATCGGCATTGAGTCCATACCTTTTCACATTAGTTATGGATGAGTTAACAAAACATCTGCATGAGGAGATTCCCTGGTGCATGCTATTTGCAGACGATATAGTTCTACTTGATGAGACAAGAGAGGGTGTCAACATAAAGCTAGAGCTATGGAGAGAAGCATTAGAATCGGAAGGATTTAAAATTAGCCGAACTAAGACAGAATATATGGAATGTAATTTTAGCAAGGAGAGTAGGAGTGGAGCACCAGTCAAGATTGATAACCAAGAGGTCCCCATGAGAGACCACTTCTGATACTTAGGATCATTGATCCATGAGAGTGCAGAGATTGAGAGGGAGGTTACCCAGAGAATCCAAGCGGGTTGGAACAAATGGAGATGTGCATCGGGGGTTTTATGTGATCGGCGGGTGCCACTCAAACTAAAGGGAAAATTCTATAGGATGGCTATAAGGCCGGCCATGCTCTATGGATCAGAGTGTTGGGCTTAAGGAACATCATACTCATAGGGAGTGTTGCGTAAATGAGGATGTTGAGATGGATGAGTGGTAAGACAAGAAAGGATAGAATTAGAAATGAAAATATTAGAAGAAATTTAGGGATAGCACCAATAGGTAACAAGATGAGGGAGATTAAACTTAGATGGTTTGGACATGTTCAAAGGAGGCCAACAACGGCACCAGTTAGAAGGAGTGAGGCAATACAAGTTGAAGGTTCTAAAAGGGCAAGGGGAAGGCCCAAAAGAACGTGGATAGAAGTAGTGAGGAAAGATTTAAAAACTTTGGGACTAAATGAAGCCATGATATTAAATAGAGTGGAATGGAGGAATAAGATTCATGTGACCGACCCCTACTTGGGATAAGGTCTTGATGATGATGATGTTAGGAAAATGGAATCACTTGGGAAGAAAAAAGAAAATAAATAAAAATCAAGAGTTGGTTCATCTCAGATTATCAGGGAGCCACTGACTCATCTCAAATCATTAAGGGACAAATTTAAGTCTCACTAGAGATTTAAGCTAGAAAAGTTTGGCACCTCTACGAGTAAGTTATTTCCAACAAATCATTATACGGACTGCAACCATCTAATTTTTTGCCCAATTTTTTTATTAATCTAAACCATCTAATTATATGGTCCATTAAGCAAATGATCAACTCCATTGAAGGACTGCGGCCTTTAATTTCTACCACTAAATGAATGGCTAGGAGATATACATCCAATGGCCTCCATGTACTATTAAATCCTATATCATAGGGGTTAAGTGGTGCTTGAGATGAGATGGGATGTGTGAGTGCAGCCCACTAGAGTGTAATATCATCAAATTTTTTATGCAATTTTTAATAATAAAGTAAATTTCTAAAATTATAAATATTATAAATTAAATTGAGGATTGAAGTATCAAGATTTAGATTGTATTTGAAAAATGGAATCCAACGACACTAAGAATACCTAAATCGGAGTTGGCACAAAAAATTTGCCCAATTAGTTTACAAAAAGGCAAAATGTGTCATTTTACAAATAAGGCTCCCAGTGCACTGATAAGGGTCCTAGAAATTAGACAGACAAAAACAGATTTGGAAACATGCTAATTACGTGAGAAATCATAATTATCTCATCATAACTGAATTTACGGCAAACCTCCCCCCCTTTCCTAAACACTATTCATCTTCTTCTTCTACCCTTTTTTCACGAGCAGCTGTGATCGGATCTAATTGCATTTAAAACCATAAATGGATCTCACCTTCTTTCACAGAGTTGTAGCAACTGATTGCCTGAAGAGCATTGCTATCATGCCTTTTTCGCTCCATCTCTCCATCTTGGGTAAAACTATCAAGATCAGATTTTCTGGCAATCTGAGAGGTAAGATTCAACTTTTCCCTTGTTTTTTCCTTGCATTGTCTTCTTTTCATTGCCTTTTATTGTTACCAACGCCTAGATCGGAGACTTTCATGCGAGTAAGGTTTGAATCTAGGAGAAACCTTAACACAATAGAAAACCTATCTCAAAGACAGCTCAGATGGATGATCTAAGCAGTCCATTGGATTCAAGGGCCCTCAAAATCTTAGGAATGGAAGAAGTAGAACAAAAATTGGATCATTTGGGACTTTGATCAAGAAAAACCAAATTGGACAATCTAGGCACATCGTCCTTGACGAATGTAGCACCCAAGACACGTCCATGTGACACTCAGATCAGTCAAGAATGTTGATTCTAAGGACCTGCCTCTCAACATCTCTAGAGAAATGTTGCAACAAAACAAGATCCTCAAGGTCATTCGCAAGAACCTTGTAAAGAAGTGTATTGAGCTCTTTTTTGAGATTGCAAAGAAAAAGGACTACGAGAAGTTCTATGAGTCATACTCAAAGAACCTGCACTTGGGATCCATGAGGATAGCCAGAACAAATCCAAGTTAGCCAAGTTGCTCAAGTATCACTCCACCAAGAGTGAGGAGTTGACAAGTCTAAGAGACTATGTGACAGGGATGAAGGAGGGGCAAAATGATATCTACCACAACACAGGAAAGAGCAAGAAGGCAGTAGAGAACTTTCCCTTCCTTGAGAAGCTTAAGAAGAGGGATTATGAGGTTCTTTACATGGTAGATGCCATTGACGAGTATGCTGTGGGTCAGATGAAGGATTTTGAAGACAAGAAACTGGTTTCCACTACCAAAGAAGGCCTGAAGCTTGATGAAAGTGAGGACGAGAAGAAGAAAAAGGAAGCCTTGAAGGAGAAGTTTGAGGGGCTTTGCAAGGTGATCAAGGATGTGCTGGGTGACCAGGTTGAGAAGTTATGGTTACTGACCATGTTGTGGACTCTCCTTGCTGCTTGGTTACTGGTGAGTATGGCTGGACAGCCAACATGGAGGGGATAATGAAGGCATAGGCTTTGAGGGATTCATGCATGGCTGGATACATGTCAAGCAAGAAAACTATGGAGATCAACCCAGAGAACCCCATCATGGAGGAGCTGAGGAAGAGGGCCGATGAAGCCAAGAACGACAAGTCTGTTAAGGACCTTATCATGCTCCTCTTTGAGACTGCCCTCCTCACTTCTGGTTTCAGCCTTGAAGACCCCAATACATTTGGCAACAAATTCCACAGAATGTTGAAACTTGGTTTGAGCATTGACGAGGATGAAGCTGCCGTTGCAGACACTGACATGCCTCCTCTAGAGGATGCTGACGATGCTGAGGGAAGCAAGATGGAGGCGGTCAACTGAGGAGACTGCAACTCTATTGCTGGTTTTGCTCTCATTTTGGTAGATTTCTAGTTGAACTACTATTAGATGTTAGTTTTTCTTCTCTTTTCTTGCTTTTTACTTAACAATAAATTATTTTTCCAAATGAATGCAACATGTTATATTCTTCCATGAATCTTTTACCATCATGTGTGTTCAGGGAGCAACTCTGCCAATGCCAGTCCCAATCTTGGATGAAAAAGGAGGAGGGTCTTGTGTTAGGTGTTAGTCGGTAAGGGAGAAGTTGAAGAATATTTTGTTATTTCTTTCACTTGCAAATGAATATGCATTTTTATATTAGTTTGTAAGGAAGAAATGAAAATCATCTCCAGCTTCTTAAAAGTATAACAACCCTTGCATCAGGTGCCAGTCGGGAAGGGAGAAGTTGAAGATGATTTTGTTATTTCTTTTTTGCTTGCAAATGAATATGCATTTGTATATTAGTTTATAAGGAAGAAATAAAAATTATCTCCAACTTCTTAAAAGTATGACAACCCTAACATGACATGAATTGAAAACTGGCATTTCCTCTAACTAGAGCGTTCCTCGTAAGTAACATGCGGCATCGGATCCTGAGTGCAATGAAAAATAGGTAAGGGTTGTTAGGGCGTTCCCCCAACAGTAATGCACTACATCATATCTTCGATATAGTAAAAAATGGGCAAGGGCTGCTAGAGCATCCCTTCGAAAGTGATGTGATGCATCAATACCCAAGTGCAGTGAAAAGTGGACATGGGTTCATGCCATGGAGGGCGAGAAGGGAGCTACTAAATAGGATATCTCAATAGCATAAGATTCGTATCACCACATGGAATATAGGGACATTTACAAGTAAGAGTTTGGAGTTAGTAGACACGATGAAACGTATGAGAGTCGCTTGTATCCAAGAAACCAACTAGAAAGGGGCTAAAGCAAGAGAAATCAATGGGTATAAATTTTAGTATGTAGAAAATGATAATGAGAAAAAAGACATAGGAATAATAGTTGATAAAGAATTAAAGGATAAAGTTGTGGACATTAAAAGAATCAGTGATATAATTATAATAATAAAACGTGTTCTAAAAGAGCAGATCATAAATGTTATAAGTGCATACGCACCTCAAGTAGGGTTAAAAGGTATAATCAAGAGACAGTTTTGGGAAGATACGGAAGGAGTCATGCAAGAAATTCTTAACACAAAGAGCAAACAAATGGGTATGTAGGAAAAGAAAAGGAATGATATGATATGATAAAATACACAAAGGGTATAGTATAGGTGGACGAAATGAGATGGGAAAAACTATCCTTGATTTTTCTTTGTCATATAACCTGGACATTGCAAATACACTCTTTAAGAAGAGGGACGAATACTTAATAACCTTTAGAAGTGGACTTCATAAAAGCTAAATAGACTTTTTTCTACTTAGAAATACTAAATGATTAATGTGTAAGGATTGTAAGGTGATACCCGATGAGAGTTTAACCTCACAACATAAGTTAATGGTTATGGATATCTATATTAAAATATAGAAGAAAGAAAATGAACTTTATAGGTATATAAAAATTAAGTGGTGGAACTTAAAAGAAGAAAAAATAACCTCATTCACAAATAAGTTGAGGATAAAAGGAAACTGGAATTATGAAATAGAAGTAAACACATGTGGATTAATGTTGTTGAGTCAATTAAGAAAGTGATAAAAGATGTCTTAGGAGTATCTATAGGTAAAAAGCAATTAATAAAGGAAACATGATGGTGGAGTGAAACAATGCAAAAAGTTATTAAAGAAAAACATATATGTTTTAAAGCATGGCAGAAGACTAGAAATAATGAAAACTATGACTCATATAAGAATGCTAAAAAGGTTGCTAAGAGAATAGTGAGGCTAAACTTAAGGCATATGATGTAACGATCCTAATTTTTAAATTCTATTTTTAAAGATTATAAATTAATTTTGATGAATATAAATGGGAGAATCTTTATATTTAGGTTTCACTAAATTTATCTTTTGAAAGACATCAAATTAGACCCCAATACCTTCATATTTAGATTATACTTGAAAAGACTATTCAAACGACACCAAGTTTGCAGAGATTGGAGTTCGGATGAAGGAGATATGGATGTTTGAATATGAGGGGCATTTTGGTCAAAATAAGATGGAAAAAAGAGAGAGACAAAAGTCCTTAAACAGATGGGGCCGTAATTGATATGGGTACCCCCCACTAAAGAGTACCCGACGCGATCATTAGGTCTATTCTTCCCAAACCCAACAGACCAGATAACAAAAAAAAAAAACGAAGAAAATTTTGGGCAATGAAAACCTGACGTTGTGAAGGAGGAGAAGAGAGAAGGAGAAAAGGAAAATGGGAAAGGAATGGAGATGGAGATGGAGATGGAGATGGGGAAAACTTAGGACTCCTGGAAAACCTAAATCGCATCGAAGAAAGAGTGAACCAATGGAGAAGAAAATGGGAGAGAGAGAGAGAGAGAGAGAGAGAGAGAGAGAGAGAGAGAGAGAGCTGCTTAGTTGCTATAGGAGGCAGGCGTGCAGGTGAGAAAGGGGTTAAGGTTCGGTTTACCAGATTTTGCAATCGTCGCAGGAAAAGATGATGGCTCGAATCGATGATATGAGATAATCATCTTGCTCTGCACAACAAGTTAAACCAAAACCCTATATTTATTTAGTGATTCGAGTGGTTCTTGGTGGTCAATTCAAGAAGAGACTGACGCACGACGAACTCAGAATCATCGTTGAAAAACAATGATCAATCTAACAAATACATTTAGGGAGGAAGGCCAAAGACCTAATGTGAGGTAGGAATTCCAAAACCCAACTAGTGAATTCCATTTTTTTAGTAGATTTATGCTGTTTTATGCTAGATCTAGGGTTTTAGATTGATTTACATGCACATTTCAATTGTTTTGTTGAAAAACATGATCAAACCTTAGATTAGCTCGATTTGAACTAAAATTGCTTGATCTAGGACTGATGAATAGCAATGTAGGAGTGCTGATCCACCTATCTAAGGTTCCAATCATCTGATTGGAGCTCGGACAAGAATGATTTGACATTTGAACTCCTATCCATGGATGATATAGCCATTGATCTTGTCCCTGTTTAGTGGAAAGAGATCAACAGGCTCGTTGATCGACTTGTTTGAGGTTCTGATTGTCTGATTAGAGCTTGGACAGTGGTGATCCGACCCCTGAACCTCGATCCATAGAGAATCCAGCTATCAATCTCGTCCATGATTATGGACAAAGATTGACAGTAAACCCTAGCTGTTGGATAGTCTATAGGAGGTAGATCTAATTCTCCTGATAGGTTTTAGCCATCAAATCAATTGTAAAAGATAGATCTGACCCCTTTCAACCAATCTTAGCAGTCGGATCCTCTTTAAAAGGTTGATCCAACCACTTAATCTTGTGGTAAAGCCTTAAATTTAGATATTTGTGACTTTTGACCAATAGTCCCTAACAAGTCAGAGCCTTTGATGGATCAGATTCTTCCTGAACGATTTTGAATGGTGTCCACATGATACACACTTCCATCCTAGGCAATCATCCTTTGAAGTTAGATCGTAATACTATATTTAAAAATCATTAAAAGAGAGATGATGATAAGGATTAGACCTTGAAATCCTAAGTTAGTTTACCATGATTTATTGGATTAAGCCTTCGGATCTAGAATTGTCTATCAATGGGGTTAAGTGAATAGTAAGTGCAAATATAAAACTATGGATCACTAATTGGTAAATGAATGATGAAACTAGGACCTATCTGATCATGCATTCCTCTATGGAATAGATGGTCAGTGAAAAGTTAAGTGGTTTATAATGACCTAAACCATTAGACTTTGATTAAAACAAAATTCTTATAAAGTTAATTGTGTATGATTCAACATTGACAAAATCTCTGTAAGATCAATAGAGGAGATTAACATATAAGTTGAGTTGAAGAAGGAAGGTAGCCAAACTGAGAATTTCGCCTAAGAGGTAGGTAGTTTTAATATCTATTTTCCCTTGACATCTTAAATAATCAAATCTTAATTTATCATGTTTTCTATTTCAAATTACTTGACTATCATGAAACTTACACTTTATCATGTTACTTTGTTTTAAGCTTGTAAAGAATGTAATGCTTGCAAATGAGGTATGTGAACTGTGTGTGTGTGTGTGTGTGTGTGTGTGTGTGTCTTTATAGCCATGATGCATGCTTTTATATGATAGATGAAAATGATGTTGTTCATTACATGTAGCAGTGCTTTTGAAAGAAATGCTGATATTTGAAATCCATTAATCCCATGTTTTGAGATGAGATAAAGAAACATGATTTTGCACGAGATATGTATATTATATGATTTAAGATCATTTGAGATTGAGATATATCTTGGTTCAGGCTAATGAGCCTGGTGGGCATTATGCTGAGAGGTTATATGGGGTGGCCTCCCAGCCTCTAAGCACCAAAGGTGGTAGGCATCCATGCGCAAAGTAGCATCTTTTCTCAATTGTTGTGGTAGAAACAACCATTAGAGGTGGTCAAGGCACCCTTTCGAGACATATCCATAGTCATCGTGAAGGCTGCAGTCGCTATTATTTAGATACCAGAGAGGCATGATTTAGTGATCTGGTCTTGAGCATAGTGTGCCATAGGATTTTGTGACCCACGTAGATGGGCTTAATGATGCTCTTTAGATGAGTACTCATGACCAATATGTGCAGGTGATGATGTTATTGATTTGGGGTTGCCGATGTTTGTGGTTTAATTGATGACTACTTTAATACTTTGAGGATCTTATTGCGTTAGATTTATCAAGTTATATGTATATCTTTCACATAGTTCTTAAGTTATGCTTGTGATTCTAATATGTTTTATATTACAATTTACTTAATATTACTATGATGATTTAATCATTTAAAAAAAATATGTAGTTAAAGTGGTGCATGTTTTATATTGACACTCCAAAATGTTTTAGTATGAAATCGTGAACTGAGATTGGCATGCAACTTAAATTGTGTATTTTATCCCTAACTTGATCATTCTATTATTTAGAAATTGCATGAAAAATGATTTGAGGTATTGTTTAGAATTGAATTTAAAACTTAGTAAAATAGATGTGAAAACTACTTACACAAGCGCAAGCTTGCTGAGACATTGTAAATTGTTTACAATGTCTCAGGTTGAAGAAATAGAACAAGGAAAATGAAGTAGAGGATTGTGTTAGAGAGTTTAAGATGACAAATCAGGTATATCAACTAGGTTTACATTATGGTTAATTTAAATAGTAGACTGAAGTAACACTTCGATCTAATATGACTTTACTTTATGGATATGTAGATATGTAACTTGACATCATGGTTGTGCGGCTGTGACTATAATTGGATTGATCCTAGCAGGTATATTTTAAGTCGTTGATGTTTCTTTGGTTTTCATTTATTTTGATTTTCAAACACTCAATCATGTTTATGAATGTGATGGGATGGAGACAGAGTCTCTCTTATTCTTTTATTTATAAAACTTATGTTTATCAGGTGACATGCATTAAATGTCTAATGTTCGAAAAATAGAGGAAACTCTGTTGGATTTTCGATAGAAATATAACCCTCATTTAGTCGATAATCCTTTTTTAGAAAAGAAAAATGACCCTCGGGGTTTTTAAAATGGGTCTTTTCATGAAAAATGTTTTTTGTTGTTTGTTTTCTAAATATTTTTGCAATATAAGGGCTCGACATTTCAAAAAGAATTATAAAAAATGTATTATAAAAACTCAGGTTGTTTTATATGATGAGCTCTATAATAGACTAGGAACAAGAAAATGCGAGAAAGATGTGTTTAAACTTGAAAAATTAAGAGAACTGAAGGGTAAGGACTTAAATCATGTTAAGTGCATTATAATGATGATCAAAGGGTATTAGTCAAAGAAGATGAGATCAAATAAAGGTGGGAAACGTACTTTCAAAAATTGTTAAATGACAATGGCTCTGAGAATATAAGAATTGAAAATAATATAAATCTAAATAACATTGGATATTATATATATGAACATAGGATTAGAATACCTTAAGTGAAAGAAGCCTTGAAAAAGATAAAATAAGAAAAGGGCATGGGGGCCAATGGTATACCAATAGAGGTCTGAAAGCATATGGGAGATATTAGGGTAGTTTGGTTGACCAAGTTGTTTAACAAGATTATAAACTCAAAGAAAATGCTTGACGAGTAGAGGAAAAGCTCTATTGTACCAATTTATACGAATAAATGAGATATATGAGCTATACTAATTATCGAGGGATTAAACTTATGAGCCATACTATAAAACTTTTTGAAAAAGTGATTGAGAAGAGGTTATGGCATGAGACAATTGTATCGGAGAATCAGTTTGGTTTTATACCTAGGAGGTCTACCATGGAAGCTATTTTCTTACTAAGATAATTGGTAAAGAATTATAGGGAGAGGAGGAAACACCTACATATGGTTTTTATTGACTTAGAGAATGTTTCCGATAGAGTCCTTAGAGAGTTAATATGGAGGGTGTTGGGTGAAAAAGAGGCTTCGCGAAGGTATATGGACATAATTAAAGATATATATGAGGGAGCGGCAATAAATGCTAAGACCACTAGTGACCAGACTCGTGATGTTCCTGTCACTATAGGATTGCACCAAGGATCGACATTGAGCCCATACCTTTTCACGTTGGTTATGGATGAGTTAACAAAACATTTGTATGAGGAGATTCCATGATGCATGCTATTTGTAGATGATATAATTTTACTTGATGAAACAAAGGAGGGTGTAAATATGAAGGTAGAGTTATAGAGAGAAGAATTAGAATTTAAAGGATTTAAAATCAGCCGAATGAAGATAGAATATATGAAATGTAATTTTAGCAAGGAGAGGAATAGGAATGGAACACCAGTCAAGATTGATAACTAAGAAGTCCTTGTAAAAGACCACCTTCGGTACATACGATCAATGATTTATGAGAGTGGAGAGATTGAGAGGGAGGTAACTTAGAGAATCCAAGTAGGGTGAGACAAATGGAGATATGCATCTAGTGTTTTGTATGATCAATAGGTGTCACTTAAACTAAAAGAAAATTTCTATAGGATCATCATAAGGCCGGCCATGCCCTATGCATCAGAGTGTTAGGCAGTTAAGGAACATCATGCTCATAGGATGAGTGTCATAGAAATGTGGATGTTGAGATGAATGAGTGGTAAGACTAGAAAGGATAGAAATAGAAATGAAAATATTAGAGGAAATTTAGGAGTAGCACCAATAGGTAACAAGATGAAGGAGATTAGACTAAAATGGTTTGAAGATGTCTAAACGAGATCGAAAATGACACCGGTTAGGAGTGAGGCAATGCAAGTAGAAGGTTCTAAAAGGGTAAGGGAATGCCCAAAAGAACTTGTATGGAAGTGGCGAGAAAAAATTTAAAAACTTTGGGACTAAATGAAGCCATGGTACTTAATAAAGAGGAATGAATAAATAAGATTTATGTGGCCAACCCCTAATTGGGATAAGATCTTGATGATGATAACGATGATGTATTTGGTGAGCCTCTTATTAGTATTCTAGTATTCTTATTTTGATCAATTGATGTATGGATCGTATGAAGAGGTCCGCTACTATGAATAAACAGGATTACAATTAAAGAACATCTGTTGAGTGTAAAATTATAAGTGGGGCCTACCTTCTTTGTTGATCCAAGCATGTATATCCTAGAGCCCAATATAGAGGATCTATTCTCCAAAAATCAACTCTAGTTTAATTTCTAACATTTGCATGGTCTTGGATTGGAATATTGCAATTTTTCTTGTAATATCCACTATAAAAACAAAATTTTTGTTGTGAATTTGTATTTATCCCAATTTCTTGCCAAAACCATGACAAAGGCAAAATTCTTGTTGTGAATTAATATTTATTTCAATATCTAGTTAAACCTCTAATCCTGGTTTGCGATGGTGTTTTGTTAATGTGGCGTTATAATGTTTGCAATGTCCTCTCACATGCTTTCTTTTCTCGCTGTCAACAAAAGGCTAACAAATTATATGTGTCTCTTTTTCTATCTATTAGCATTATTAATAGGTTTAATTTAACAAGTAAGGTCTACTAAAATTTAATTGGGTTTAGATTAGGGAGACTCATTATCATTATTAGTTGGTATTATTTAATTTAAGAGTTGGGATTAATTAGTCTCATTAGCTTTAGTAGTTGGTTTAATTTAACTATTGAGGCCACTACTAAATTTGGGATTAATTAGGCTTTTTTTGGCATAAACCTATCATTATTAGTTGGCATTGTTTTTAAATCTAATGTTTAAAATTAATTAGGCTCGTTAGTATTATTAGCTAGTCATTTTACACAAGGACCTACTAAAATTTAACTAGGTTTGGAGACATTATCTAATTTAAAGTTCTGGATTAACTATGTCCATTAGCGTTATTGATAAATTCAATTTAACAATTAGGGCTTACTATAATTTGATTTATTAGCATCATTAGCACTATTAAGAAGGTCAATTTAACAACTAGAGGCTACTAGAACATAACTATGGCTGAGATTGTAATTATAAGTAAGTACTAGTAGATTTAAAGTTCAAGATTTATCAAGTCTATTAACATTATTAAAAGGTTAATTTATTAACTAGGGCCCATTTAATATAATATTTTATAAAAATTTAAACATGAATTAGGACTATTTCTATTAGTGGAGGCAATATTTCAATCTAATTTTACTGTAATGAATATTGTATTGCAACAAATTATCAAAATAAATTGCTATTATATTATTAGATATTTACAATTGGGTAAAACTAGATGTCCATAAACATCTATCAAATGGCTTAGATGTTCAACATTTATGAATATTAGTGTAGAGAATGCAATATACTAATTCACTATGAACAGCTACGAAATACACATTGGAACGGTCTACGTGTATTATCAAATCTTTTTTTATACAAAAAGGTTTAGCAAAAAAGAATTAATCAAGGGGACCAAATATTTATCATGTGGGTGTCACCTACAATTCCAACCACCCTTTACTTGTCCTTGAAAGGTATGCACCAGAAGAGCACAAGATAAGGTGGCATGTAGCTGTGAGTCTTATTGTTGGATGATTTGGCTCGTTAACTTTCATCAGTTTTACATTGAATGTCTCCTACTCTAAATTGCATGTGGACCAGATGATTCTACATTTATATATATATATATATATATATATATATATATAAAGATCTACACTATTTATCTTTTTCAGCCTCTCTTAAATTATCTACAGACCAAAAACCTTGCTGATTGAATATTCTCAACCTGTCTTTGGTATTTGACTAGTGTGTAGAGGTGTGAGATAGGTGGGTCTTGGCAAGTTGTAGGCAGGATGTTGCATGTGCAAATAGAGCTACTAGGGCTGCCAATCAAAATAGATTATTTGCTAGCAAACCGAAATGATAATAATGGATAGGACATGGAATGAAAAATCCTATCCATGAAAGGACATAAAATCTAGTTTAAATATTTGTATTTCTTTGGAATGAATAATGGAATGAGGGCTACTATATGTGAATTATCTAATCCAAAATATATATTGTGTAGGACTAAAATACTCCTAAAATGTTTAGCAAACTACAATATTAGAGAGAGCCATAGTTTCTATATTTAGGTGCATTATATGATAGCCAAAAATTATAGAGCACATCAAATATGTGCATTACGTGATATTACTACAACTTGATTTCTTTTCTTGATAAGCTAATTTGTAATTTGACATGAGCATCTCTTGAGATACATTTAACCATTTTCCCAAATGATCAAATCTTCATGGAGGATTATCATCATTTGATAACCATGAGATGACATCCAATTGTGGCATGTTGTTCCATGAAATACAATTTCGAGGCTTTTTTAAGTGTAGTTTGTTAGATGGAACTTTCCTTGGTCCTAGCTTCATTAAAAAGGGCATCCATGTGCACATTACTAAATGTTCATATAGTTGAGTATAACATGGTAAAAAACTATAGTATTTTCTCACATTTTTGGAGGGGATTTTTGTTTGATGAAGTTATGGATTAGAACACACTCATTTCCATTTCTACTATACTTTTGGATTAGATCACCATCATTTTTAACTTCACAACTGACAAAGATAAGATATTAGCATGAATGTTAATATTAGAATTAGACATAATATAAAGCTTAAGTTACCTCATCATCCTGCAAATTATTTTTGTGAATGTTTTGGCTTTTATGGAGAAAAGAGAACTTACATAAATGATTGGAGGATTAGTGGGACACATAACCAAACATTGAGGAAAGAAAAAGGAAGCTAAATAAGACTATCTCTATAGAACTAACAATTAGATATGAAAATTCTTCAAGTTATGTTGTGATATTTATAATTTGGTAATGCATAAATATATTTTTTATATTAAAAATGTTAAGAAAAATGATTTGTTCTACTGAAAATTTTTCAAGGGATAACTGCTAATACATTTGGCATTAGAGAATGCAAATCTTCCCAATATATAATTCAACCTTATAATGTTACTAAAAAGCAAACAATAAAGCCTCAAAATAACTCACGATGCAAATAATTGCAGTACATTTTTTTTGTTTTCAATAAAATTGAAATCTTTCGTAATTATATTGAGTCCCCATCCTTCAAAAGAATTAGCGAAACCAAATAGTGTGGAAAATCTGCTATCCAAACTGAAGCGAATGAAATGGATATAGAATAACTTAGAAATATGTGAAGTATTATCAGAATCTATATCAGAATCGATGAAATTTATTAGAATGAGTGTGAAATGACGGTATCCAAACCGTATTCAATTTATAAACAACTCTAGGCACTACTCCATTTAGCCCATGGGTCATAAAATGTCTACCCACACCTAACTCGTTTGTGACGGGCCAATTCACGGTAAAACAAGTAACTCTAGCCAGCAATTACCAATAATTATTAAATCTTTGTTTTTGGTATATCCAAGCAGTTCATTATATTTAAAATGAAAAAAAAAAGGCAATTCATGAGATATATAGAATGAATGCTTGCAGTTTTTGTTGCCGTAGGCTACAACCATTCGATTAACGTCAAACTTAGAGTTCTAGCCTATCTTTTACGTCATAATATTATGACGACTTAGGGCATATGCCCTTTCCTTTCTTCCTGAGCATGTATGTCACTGAGACTAGAGTACTTTTGTGAGCCAACTTGCTCTATAAAGGCCTTTTCTCTCATCGTGAGCATGTACACCTGTCGGAATTCAAGTACTTTCGAGCTTTTTTATAAAAAAATAAATATAAATAAGCCACTTTAGCAAGTAGCTAACTTGCTGAAGAGTCAAAGAATTTCACTGTTAAGATTTAAGCATTCTCGATCAATAGTTCTAGTAGCTTTTGAGCCTAAAAAATACCCATCAGTGCAAATTATCCATTCTAATATGTAATACGGATGAAAAAAATTCCTTAGAAATGACCCCCCTTTTTTCTTTTTCTTTTCTAGGTTGCTTTAGGCAACGTATAGTATTTTTTTTGGCCTTTTTATGAAGTATTAATTATGGAATAAATATAGGTAATAAAATAAAAAGATCAATTCATTTTCAATAAACATGTCTTTCACATCCAACTATAAACTAAATGGCAGTTTGAGAAAGATAATTCTGTATAAAAAAGTGCAAAAATATTTGGAAGAGAAAAAAGTATTGGGTTGCGATAAAAGCTTTATATTTAGTTAAATTTATTTTTGTCGGATACTTAAAAATGCGGTTATCCTATTCTTTTAGGCAGAAATTTTTGAAGATTTAATCGTTCGTATTATTTGAAACGTCTTATATTATATATATATATAATTAACCTTATTAATATTCTTACTAAGATTTAAATAATGAGATGTAAAAGTGGAAAAAACAAAGATGTAGGTCGATCCGTCCCGTTAAGGCAGGTTGAGTATTGATCAATTTTCTACGGCCGTGATCTGGGTTAAACAGGTGCGGATCGCGGGTCAAAATGGACACATCTTAGTTCAATTTCTCATATTGGTGGTCCAAAACAGGGACCGACAAGATGAAGGGATGGATCAATCACCGTGGGCCCCTCTCCTTCAACACGTGGCCTGATATAATTAGTCAAGTTCTCCCTCACAATGGAAGCATCTAGAAACCCTAGTCAGTTTCCTATAAAATCTGAGCAACGAGTCCGCAGAGTAACCCTCTCCGATATTGCTGTTCCTGATTTCAGCGGCCATTCCTTTCATATCGAGGCTATTTCAGACATGGCGGACACAGAAACCTTTGCATTCCAAGCAGAGATCAATCAGCTGTTGAGTCTGATCATTAACACCTTCTACAGCAACAAAGAAATCTTCCTCCGAGAGCTCATCAGCAATGCTTCCGATGTAAGTAGTGAGATCCGTCTTCTTACACGTTTTCCTTGATATTCTGTTCTTCCTGTGTTTGGAGATAGATTTCGAGAAAATGAGTGTTTGGCTTTTCGTGGTTTGGGCTTGTTCGTGTATGGTGGCTTAGTTTCCTGATATTTGCATAGTAGAGAAATAGATGAGGTTTTTAGGTTTAGAGGTGGTTTGTCTGTTTTTGGATTAGCTTGTTCATGCTTTAGGTCTGCCATTAGCAAGGGATGCGGGATCATTATCCATGGATTAGTCTGTCCAGGTTTGTTTTCTGAGTGCCAGACAGTCCTTTTCTGGTGATTCACTGTGTAGGAATTACAGTTGAGGAGGTTTTGATTGATAGTTGGGTGATGATCAAAGGAATGTTATTGATACATCATTCTCGTTTTCGAGAAAGCGGATTGAAATAATCTGGAATTTAGTTGCATTGTCAAATGACCCAAGCAAACAATTAAAGCTACAAGCAGAAGAACTCCAGTTAGTTGCCATCTGAAGTGCTTCTTACACGAATGCTAACCAAAAGAAGTGCGTGAAATAACCGCTGCTTACCACTCTAAAAGAGACCAAAAACTATAACTGAAACTAAACAGAAGAGGAGTGATGCATGGTCAGGACGCTTATTGTTGTAGTAGCATACTTGAGAAAGAGATTAAATTGAAGTTTTGCAAGGGATCCGGAAAGGCAAATCCACACATTAGACCAATTTTGCTATTTCTGTACTAGAAATTTTGAGTGGATTATTCTAAGATAAATTCTTGCAATGATTATGGAATTTTTTTTAATTATTGGTTTACTAACTTCTTATTCTGATAATTATGTTTAAAGGCACTGGACAAGATCCGGTTTGAGAGCTTAACGGACAAAAGCAAGCTTGATGCACAGCCGGAGCTCTTCATCCACATTATCCCCGATAAGACCAATAACACTCTGTCCATCATTGACAGTGGCATTGGCATGACAAAATCTGGTAATAAGTGGGCTCCTTGACATCTGGATCCCAATCTATTTGTCCTCGTCTCATCTCATACTTGTTGTATTGATTGCTCTGCACTGTCTCTTATGTTGGGCGTCAGATCTGGTAAACAATCTCGGAACAATTGCCAGATCCGGGACTAAGGAGTTCATGGAGGCACTGGCTGCTGGTGCGGATGTCAGCATGATTGGCCAGTTTGGTGTTGGATTCTACTCAGCTTATCTTGTGGCAGAAAAGGTTATTGTTGTGACGAAGCACAATGATGATGAGCAGTACGTGTGGGAGTCTCAGGCCGGCGGTTCATTTACGGTCACCAGAGACACTTCTGGGGAAAATCTTGGAAGGGGCACCAAGATCACGCTCTTCCTCAAGGAGGACCAGGTTAGGAAATATTGCATCCATCTGCAACCATTTCATTCATGCAGTGACGTTCCAATTATTCCTATCAATTTTGGCTCCTGTTGTGTAGTTTGAGTGTTGTTTTGTTTTCTGGCTGCAATATTTATTCGATTATTTTAGCATTTGTTCTGCCTCGACTCTATTAATTCCACTTCTCTTTTATCTGGAAAACTTGTCTTCTAAGTATTTCTATTCTCCAAGCTCTCCTTTAGAGGGAAAATTCCAGGATTTTATCTGTCATCTAAAAGACTTTGATTTGACACTAAAAGACTTTGATTTGACACATCATTAACCGTGGCAATATTTTCTCCAAGTCTCTTAGAGTTTGTCTATTCTTCTTGTAAGATTTTAGAGGATATGGTTTGTGGCTTTGCTGCATGTTTGATTAATAAACTGATTTGGTTTGTGGCATTTTTATTGTAGTTGGAGTATCTTGAGGAGCGTCGTTTGAAGGATCTGATCAAGAAACATTCTGAATTCATTAGCTACCCCATCTCCCTGTGGACAGAGAAGACCACGGAGAAGGAGGTCTCAGACGATGAGGATGAGGAGGAAAAGAAGGACGAGGAAGGTAAGGTGGAGGACGTTGATGAAGAGAAGGAAGAAAAGAAGAAAAAGAAAATCAAGGAAGTTTCCCACGAGTGGGCTGTGGTCAACAAGCAGAAGCCCATCTGGATGAGGAAGCCTGAAGAAATCACAAAGGAAGAGTATGCTGCTTTCTACAAGAGTCTTACCAATGACTGGGAGGAGCATTTGGCTGTGAAGCACTTCTCTGTGGAGGGGCAACTTGAGTTCAAGGCTGTCCTCTTTGTGCCCAAGAGGGCTCCCTTTGACCTCTTCGACACCCGCAAGAAGCCCAACAACATTAAGCTCTATGTGAGGCGTGTTTTTATCATGGACAACTGCGAGGAAATTATCCCCGAGTACTTGAGCTTTGTGAAGGGTATTGTTGATTCTGAGGACCTGCCTCTCAACATTTCTAGAGAAACGTTGCAGCAGAACAAGATCCTCAAGGTCATTCGCAAGAACCTGGTGAAGAAGTGCATTGAGCTCTTTTTTGAGATTGCGGAGAACAAGGATGACTACAACAAGTTCTACGAGTCATTCTCAAAGAATCTGAAACTTGGGATCCACGAAGACAGCACGAACAAATCCAAGTTAGCCGAGTTGCTCAGGTATCACTCCACCAAGAGTGGGGAGGAGTTGACGAGTCTGAAAGACTATGTGACAAGGATGAAGGAGGGGCAGAATGATATCTACTACATCACAGGAGAGAGCAAGAAGGCAGTAGAGAACTCTCCCTTCCTCGAGAAGCTTAAGAAGAGGGGTTATGAGGTTCTTTACATGGTAGATGCCATTGACGAGTATGCTGTGGGTCAGCTGAAGGATTTTGAAGGGAAGAAGCTGGTTTCGGCAACCAAAGAAGGCCTGAAGCTTGATGAAAGTGAGGACGAGAAGAAGAAAAAGGAATCCTTGAAGGAGAAGTTTGAGGGGCTTTGCAAGGTGATCAAGGATGTGCTGGGTGACAAGGTGGAGAAGGTTATGGTTTCTGACCGTGTTGTGGACTCTCCTTGCTGCTTGGTTACTGGTGAGTATGGCTGGACGGCCAACATGGAGAGGATAATGAAGGCACAGGCTTTGAGGGATTCAAGCATGGCTGGATACATGTCAAGCAAGAAAACTATGGAGATCAACCCAGAGAACCCCATCATGGAGGAGCTGAGGAAGAGGGCCGATGCAGACAAGAACGACAAGTCTGTTAAGGACCTTATCATGCTCCTCTTTGAGACTGCCCTCCTCACTTCTGGTTTCAGCCTTGAAGAACCCAATACATTTGGCAACAGGATCCACAGAATGTTGAAACTTGGTTTGAGCATTGACGAGGATGAAGCTGCCGTTGCAGACACTGACATGCCTCCTCTCGAGGATGCCGACGATGCTGAGGGAAGCAAGATGGAGGAGGTCGACTGAGAATCCATATCTGACTGTCTACCACTTATCTCTTTTGCTGGTTTACTGCTATTATTTTTACTAAAATTCTGTTGTACGAAGTCTATAGATTGTAGTACTATTTACCCTGTTTCTTGCGTTTTGTTTTAACTATGAGTTTTTGTTTCAAAAACATGTTATATCCATGTCCGATTAATGTTTTACCATCATATGTTATATCCGTGTCTGATTCTTGCTTTGTTTGTTGATGGAACTGTGGTAAGGTTAGAAGGCCCTCCACAGTGGATGGGCAGCTCCACTCCACATGTGTCTTTTCATATTAGTTCTTTGTTACCTCCTTGCGTCTGTGTGAACGAGTCATTTCCCTTCATGCTGGCAGAGGGCTGTAAAATCTTCTGCTTGGATTGCAATGCCAGTGTCAGATACTGCTGTTAAAGTGAGAAGGTACATTGTTTGGTACTGTGTGACATGATTGAATGTGAAGGGTCAAGGCCAAATTTCATGAGAGTCTCATGTTGGTTCTTTGTTCTTCGAACTTTCCAGTGCTTTCACCATTTTAATCGAGTATTGCAATCTTAATGAATGGATAAACAGCAGTGAAAAGGGACTTTGGCTGATCTTTGCTGTTTCTCAGCGAGGGCCAGTTTGATACAAGGACAACAATGAACAGCTACCAATTTCAAGTACCTCCAGGGAAAATCTATACAGCAGCCAAGCAAACCTTGGCAGCAGAAAAACTAGTAACCAGTAACCATTGGCAATTTATACAACAGCCTAGCAGACCATGGCAGCAGAAAAACTAGCAACCATGGTGCTAAATTGCCTTGACCAGGTAGTCTCTCAATCTTTCTATGTACATCGGTTCACTCGATCTATGCCGTCATGCTGATGCCCTTGTAACAAGGATCTAGGATCATCCATTCAAGTAGTCATAGCGTAGCCTGCATGGCAACTATGGCCCCGAAGAGCAGTTGATGGTTTTACATGTGCAACTATAGGTAAGTAGGGGCTTCAAGGTTTTGGTGATACAAATTGTTATATCATAGAAATACTATGCCTGAAAGTCTGCTGCATTGGATGATCTTGATCATCAATATCTTGATTCTTCCCTATCTCAATGGTTAGGACTATTGATTCTTTAAGGATGAGTACCTACGTCCTCAAATTCTTCTGTAGCGTAAGAAGTTCGAAAATCTTGACGATGTAGAACAAACGCTCGTCATTTAGCGTCTTGTTGTTACATTGTCTATTTTACGACTTAAAAAAGATGAAAAAATAAGCCGGGTGTAGACTTCTAGAACCTGGAACTCATTTCTCCAAGTTCTAGATTCTAGAGCATAAGTTCTCATGTTCTGCAGCTGAGCTATTTTAGACCCTTTTCAGAAAGGGCTCGCCCATGAAGTGTAGCTGCGGTCTAGTGGTCATATTTTACAGGGTTTGCCTATGAATGATCTGACTCGTTCACCTTGTTCTTCTATATTTAGATGCCCTATAAATAAAAAAATATCATGTCATTTGAACGACTCTAGTATCTAAAAAGCATATGAAATCTTGTGTTTCTCTATATTTAGACGTCTTATAAATAAAAAAAGTTCTTGTCATTTGATGACTAGCATCTGAAATCTTGTGATTAGAAACAAAGTGTAAAAATTTCACATTAAAAATGCACAGTTTTATAGTGGCAATCATTCAAACCACTAACTTTTTGATTTATGAGAAGTCTAGAGCAATGAGATGAATGAGTTGGATTACATATAGTTGGGCCCATAACACGTGGTTGTTATACCATACCTATTAGTGCAGTTAGTTAACATTCCTCAAGAGCAAAGAGTAAAATCTTCTAAACGGTGGAGTTTTTCTTGGGCTTATACTTCAGCATCCAGACGTCTCTCTCCTTCATTGGACTCTGACTAGTTTTCTCTCTCTCTTTCTTGTTTTTTCTCTTCTAGGACTTCTACTTTGGGTTTTTGCCGTTGCTTTTTCAGCTTTTGATTTTGGGTTTTTCTGTTGTTTTTGTTGTTGTCTTTTACCTTCTGATTTTGGGTGTTTATCACCATTTGGATTGTTGAACCCACTATCCATTATATCTGTTAATTGTTGATTTTGGGTGTTTTATCATCATTTTGATAATTGGATTGTTGATTTTGGATCTATTGATATTAAACAAGAATGTTATTGTCTTGGGATTATCCCTTTCCCTCTGGTTACTTGAATTCTTTGCAAAACTAATTTTCTGTCAGGATTATACTAGAACTCTTATAGAAGTTACATGGGCTGCCACCAAGTTGAATGCTCTAAGAAAATCCAGTCAATTAAATTCAGTTTCACAACCAAAGTTGGACTGCGATGATTTCTTACTTAGAATTTCTAGTGATTCCATCAACAACAGCCAATCAAATTCAGTTTCACAACCAAACCTTTCTAACCCCGCCTCCCAATTGTGCTTCCTTCCTCCATTCATTCATTTATGAGAGAGAGAGAGAGAGAGAGAGAGAGAGAGAGAGAGAGAGAGAGAGAGAGAGAGAGAGAGAGAGAGATCCTGGTGAAGAATTTTAGGGCTCGAGAGTCAGTTCTCTGTGGCTCTATTGACGTCCAACCATCCAATGATCCAGATTAAATTTATTTTGTTTTTTCTAGTAGAGATATCCTACTAGTACTTAAGATTTTCAAGCATATCATTAGGGTACTAGTACGACGAAGTTGTATGGACTCCATGGGGCATCCACTACTTTCACAGACATTGATAAACGGGTTCTAAACGTCCTCACCCTTTATACGCCAGAGGATTTGGAAGTTTGCATGTTAAACTCATGCAGAAATTAGAATCCTTTCGCACTTTGAAACGACCAAGTTCATCCTCATATTCCTAGGACCCTGCATCTAATTTGAAGATCCAGGCCTTCTACCATTGGAAAAAAACTGTAGTAGACTTCAAGCTTTAAGTTGGAAGCAAAGGCTCCGGATCTTCTCTCCTGCTTCCTTGTTCTTCTCTACTAATGATAAATCCAATTTTAAAGTGAATAAATCAAGTTTCTTAAACCTCCCAATGGTAGACAAGAGTTGCAAAATTTTATGGTGGGGCATGACCAAATATGATCAAGTTTGTGATCTTGACCTTTGTGGAAATATAGTAATGGTCTTATTATAATGGTACTATAAACAAGTTTATTTCAATCCTAAAGCAATTTGGATAAACAAAAAGAACAGCCTGTGCATGAAGCTTCTGCATATGCAGGCTTGGAAAAGGGGTGGACCATAAGAGTCTATAATATGCAGTTTTACCTTGCATTTTTGTGTGAGTTTGTTTTCATGCCTTGAACCTGTAACCTCTCTGAACTAGAATAGTGCTATTTTGTTTTGTAACTCTTCGTTGCTTGTGTATATGAATGCATATTCTTGTGTTATGGTATTCAACTTGTAGCCTACATTCATTTTTGAATTGTCTTTTAAAGCAGGCTGTAATACAACCTATGTTGTGTTACATTTTTTAATTTGCTTCCTAGCATCTATGTAATCTTTGTCTCGATTGTTTGTGACTATTTTATACATTATTCATGGGCTTTTGATTATTTGTCACACGATGACAACTTACTGTTGGACCAAGGCTCCCCTTCTTCCTGAAGTAATTTGGATTATTAGATAAACCATTTTGTTGGATCCACTTAAGAAAGAGATTTGTTAGTGCTCTCTAATTAGCTCCAAAAGTGCTAGAATAATATTAACACATAATGTCCAGGAAAACTAATGAGTTCTAAATTAAGTGATGAAAACTTCCAATTCTATGTTAGAAGTCATAAGTGGAACTGGCTAAGTTGTTTTTGTTGATCCAGTTAGGTGGTAGCTTTCAGCCTTGATCCTCAGGCCACCTGATCTGAGACAAGACGCATCATATGAACCTGCTGGGACCATGTTTAGTGAACGACTTAGATGTGTCATTGCGATCATCAAACGGATGAGACATTTTCAAGACACGACACACCTAAGATGGGGCCTACTTGCCTATCTCTCTAACACAGATTGCACATATTTTTTTCCAAGGCAAAATTATAAACGGGTCCATCCTTTCACTCATCGATCCCGATCTCTTGATTTGTGGATGTTTTCGTGAATCGTCACAGTTGGTAATTTCTGATCATTCACTCAACCAACAGAAATTGGATTGACCCATAAAATGATCACTCAATTTTGCATCGGGCCCTTGGACAGTGTGGGTCCACCAAATCTGCCAAGCAACTGGGCCCAACTCCAAACTATTTTCGTGACTGAATCCACTATAAATTTTCGGGAAGGAACAGCGACGGAGGGGAGAGAAGGACAGACCCACTATTTCCTTCCCCTTTCTCTCGCTAATGGAGAAGAACGTCAAATTCCCGCCGAATCCTGGTACATTTCTCTGCCCTAATTTTCCGCCCTACAAATTCCTCTGAATTCAATTCTCTCTGTTCTTAACTAGTGCATATTCCGGAGAATTCAAATCTTTCTGCATCTTGCAAGAAATGCGAACAGCTGTTTTGAAAAGGCTAGCTGCTTCTGGTAAAACCCTAGCAATTTCACTGGGCATCGCTAGGAAGACATAATTGCATTTTACGTCCCGGGATCGAGACTTGACCTCGTCCAAAATTTTCATTCAGTGATCTGGTTGAAATTCTTGGAATTTTGTTTTACAATGCAAGCCCCTTCCGAGAACTTGATGCTTGCTGCATCTACTTCTGACTATTTACATGCATTTCAGAAAGAACTGATTTAATGTTAGACGTGAGTTCCTGCAGACCCAGAGCCTTGGAATGAGATCGTGTTATACGCTCAATTTTTGGGTAAATTTTCTGAGAAAGAAATAAGGAATTACAATTGAATTTTAATGCGACTCTTCGAGGGGAACCCAAACCTCCAGAAATAGCACACACAAGTGTTGAGTAAATTCTACCTACCTTCCCTTTCATACCTGAATTCTTAAATAGCTGAAATTACATGA
The DNA here is from genome assembly GCA_035236585.1 of Warburgia ugandensis. Classification (NCBI taxonomy): domain Eukaryota; kingdom Viridiplantae; phylum Streptophyta; class Magnoliopsida; order Canellales; family Canellaceae; genus Warburgia; species Warburgia ugandensis. Next base: position 72,995,049 of record CP141134.1, read on the forward strand.
CTGGACTCAATCATTTTATCCACGATCTTACCATTCAGGTTTACATGAAGACAAGACTAAGAAACAGAACCATAACTGAACAAAACTAACGAGTAGAAACTACCCAAACACTTTATACCAACTAAGCTTGAAAAGCTGCAGGTACCAGGGGCTAAGTTCGTAACAACTGCCCCCCATTGAAACCACCATTGTCCACAAGGGTGAAGAATGTAAACCGCATTTGAAATTCCTCCAAAGTTTCCCAAGTAGCTTCTGCTGGAGGATAGCCTTTCCAATGAACCAGAATCTTGACTTGATTATTCTTTTTTCTTTGTTCCAATACTCTGCTTGAGGCTACACAGTATCATCAGGGACTTCCATTTCTATAGGTAGAGCAGGTTCAACCATAGCTTCTGAACTAATGCATTTCTTCAATAGAGAAACATGAAACACTGGATGAATTTTGGACCTGGTGGTAATTGAAGTTTGTAAGTGACAGCACTTACGTTATGGATGATGGGAAATGGGCCATAGTATTTTGGTGCAAGCTTTTTCTTCTTCCGAAATTGAATAATCATTTGTCTATATGGCTGCTGCTTCAAGAATACTCAGTCCCTGACAAAGAACTCAATTACCTGTGTTTTCTGTCATACATCTTTTTCATATAACCTTGAGCCTTAGTAAGATGTGCACGAACTCTCCCTAAAACATTATCATGTTACTGTAAAGCCATTGCCAGTGCTTGAATATTTGTAGTACCTGGAACATAAGAAAGGAGAATTGGCGGAGGTCGACCATATACCACCTGAAAGGGGGTGGTCTTGATGGCACTGTAGGAACTTGTATTGTAGCAAAATTCAATGCATGGAATCCAGCTAACCTAATCATTTGGGTGGTCACCAGTTGAGCTTCGTAAATACATTTTGATTTTGCGATTTACCACTTCACTCTGTCCATTTGTTTAAGGATGTTAGGCAGAGCTGAAATTAAAATTAGTCCCTTGAAGCTTAAAGAAAGTGGTCCAAAACTTACTTGAGAAGGTGCTGTCATGGTCACAAACAATTGTTTCAGGCATGCCATGCAAGCGAAAAGCTTGTTCAAAGATGACTTCAGCAACCTTGTTGGCAGTGTAGGGATGAGATAAGGGAATGAAGTGAGCAGATTTAAGAAAGCCATGAATGACTACTAAAAGGGTTGTCTTGCTGTGGGAGGGGGGTAAGCCATCTATAAAATCCATTGAGATGTTTACCCACACATGATTAGTTATTGGCAACGGTTGGAGAAGCCCAACTGGCAACTGATCTTGAGTTTTGTTTCACTGACAGGTGTCACAAGCTTGGACAAAATTATGGACGTGTTGCCTCATATGATTCCAGTAAAAAGCGCTCTTAAGCCGTTGTAAGGTTTTGTGGACACCCTCATGAGCAATGCTATGAAATAGAGATAGGATACTGGAAATCAGATCAGATTTATTAGAGAGATATATACTATCTTTGAAGAACAAAATGCCCTCTTGATATCGCTAAGGACCTTTCCAGGGGTTGTCTTTGCAAAATTGCACCCGTTGTTGAATAATCGGATCAGTTTCGGTTTCATCTTTAATGGGTTGAAGCCTAGGAATAGGTTGCAATAATGCTTGAATTTCAGCATAATGACCACGGCAGGATAGTGCATCAGCAACCACCTTATCCTCCCTTTGGTATATTCCATTACGAAATCGCAGCCCATCAATTTAGATAACCAATGTTGCTGACTAGTGGTAGTAATCTGCTGCTGCCATAAAAATTTCAAGCTACATTGATTTGTCTGTATAACAAAGGGACAAACTAATAGATACGGCCTCCACTTCTGGACTGCAAGGACGATGACTAGCATCTCTTTGTCATATGTAGATAGTAGTAAATTCCGGCCATGTAGAGCTTGAGAGAAATAAGCAATGGGTCAGCCCTGTTGTGAAAGAATTGCTCCTACACCATTCCCACTAGCATCACACTTGACTAGAAAGGACTTGGAGAATTCTAGCAGAGCCAAAACAGGAGCTTTGGTCATTGTATTTTTGAGGAGTTGAAAGGCATTTTCTGAGTCTGGATTCCAGAAGAAGGAATCCTTTTTAAGCATTCGAGTCAAGGGGGCTGCTATCTTGCTGTAGTCTTGTACAAATTTTTGATAGCAACCCGTCAATCTAAGGAATCCTTTGATGCTTTTAAGTGAAGCGGGTTTTGGGCACGCAAGCATAGCTTGGACTTTATCAAGATCAATCGAAACTTCGTTTGAACTGATGACGTGGCCCAGGTAAGAAACTGAAGCTTGGCCAAAAGAACACTTTTGTTGTTTGAGGAATAAATGGTGGGCTCGAAGTGTTGCAAGGACAACTTCTAAGTGACAGAGATGATCATCCCAACTGTGACTGTAAATGAGTATATCATTAAAAAAAGGAAAAAACTGAAACAAATTTCCATGGGTACCTTTGGAAGATTTTGTTCATGAGTGCTTGGAAAGTTGAAGGTGCATCGGTCAACTTGAAAGGCACGACCAAAAATTCAAAGTGGCCCTGGTGTGTTTTGAATGCTGTTTTTTCGATATTTGATGGATGGACCCGAATTTGATGGTACCTCGATTTCAAATCCAATTTTGTGAAAAATTTGTCTCCATGAAGTTCGTCTAGAAGCTCATCCCCGACAGGTAAGGAAATTTGTCTTTAATAGTCTGACCATTCAATTCTTGATAATCAACACAAAGCCTCTAAGACCCATCTTGTTTCTTGAACAAGATTACCGGTGAACTATAAGGGCTATGGCTGGGTTGGATGATCCCAGTGCTCAGCATCTCATTGACTAATTTTTCAATTTCTTACTTTCGGAAATGTGGGTACTGATGTGCTCAGACACAAGTGGGAAAGCTACCAGGCCTCAATGGAATTCTATGACCCAAGTTGCGATGAGGAGGTAAGCCTTGTGGTTCAGAGAAAAGATCAGCATAGGCATTCAGCAAATCTTGTAATCGTGAATCATCTGGAATGGAAGTTTAAGATGCGCTTGTAATTGCGTGAAGTTGGATAAGTAGTCCTTTACATTTTCAAACCTCTTTATCCAAATCGGATTTGGCAATAATTTTGTTGGTAGAGGATACTCCTCGTAAACATACCTTCTTATTATTGTTCGTGAACTCCATTGTAAGTTTTGAAAAATCCAAGAGTATTGGTCTGAGTGTTTCCAGCATTATGCACCAAGGACAACATCATAGCCTTGCATTGACAGAAGATAAAAATCAGCTTTGATAGGTACACCACATTAATTGGCACTCCTACACATCTTCCTTTGCTTTGCAGCTTTTCTCCATTCGCCAGCCGTACATCCAAACTACCAGATGAATCTATTGCTAATCCCAGCCAATGTGCTATTCCTTCGTGGAAAAGATTGTGTGTGCTTCCAGAATCCAGCAGAACAATGACTGGAATCTTGCCTATAGTCCCATGAACCTTCATAATTTTGGCGGTAGATGTCCCAGAGATTGCATGCAAGCTTATGCCAGGAGAATTTTCTATTCCCACAAGTTCTTCCTGGTGTTCATCCAATATATCCTGTTCCTCGTCTACCTAGCATGCATCTAGTACAAATAATTTTTTGCAGTCATGGGGAGGCCCATACTTGTCATTGCAGTGGAAACACAATCCTTGTTTGCGACGTTCTTTGATTTCAGCAGGAGAAAACTTTTGTGTAACTGGAGTAGGAATGGGCTGACTAAGGTTTGGACGAGCCAGCCTCCACAGGTGGAGTGCATCTGGTGCTGAATTTAGCCTCATATAAGCGGGCTAATCCAACAGCATCTGTGAGGGTGGAGTGTTGAGAAGCCTCTACTTCTACCCGGATTGCATCACACAATCCACTGATGAAACATCCTACTTGCTGAATTGGAAATAAATGTCCAGCACGAGTCAATAGTTTTTCAGATTGGCTTTGATAATCCCGGACACTACCAGTTTGCCACAGCTTTGTTAAGTCTCCAAAGAAGTCTGCAAAATCAGTGGGTCCAAAATGAGCATGAAGTCCTTTCAATTTTGCCCACGTCAACAGTTCACCATCTTCTTTGAGGAGTTGATACCATAATTGTGCATCTCCATCCAAGTGATAAGCAGCCAAAGCTGCTTGATCATCATCATCGTCATCAAGACCTTATCCCAATTAGGGGTCGGCCGCATGAATCTTATTCCTCCATTCCACTCTATTAAATACCATGGCTTCATTTAGTCCCAACGTTTTTAAATTTTTCCTCACCACTTGTATCCACGTTCTTTTGGGCCTTCCCCTTGCCCTTTTAGAACCTTCTATTTGTATTGCCTCACTTCTTCTAACCGGTGCCGTTGTTGGTCTCCTTTGAACATGTCCAAACCATCTAAGTCTAGTCTCTCTCATCTTGTTACCTATTGGTGCTATCCCTAAATTTCCTCAAATATTTTCATTTCTAATTCTATCCTTTCTTGTCTTACTACTCATCCATCTCAACATCCTCATTTCTGCGATGCTCATCCTATGAGTATGATGTTCCTTAACTGCCCAACACTCTGATCCATAAAGCATGGCCGGCCTTACTGCCATCCTATAGAATTTTCCTTTTAGTTTGAGTGGCACCTGTCGATCACACAAAACTTCAGATGCACATCTCCATTTGTTCCAACCTGTTTGGATTCTCTGAGTAACCTCCGTCTCAATCTCTCCACTCTCATGAATCATTGATCCTAAGTACCGAAAGTGGTCTTTAACGGGGACTTCTTGGTTATCAATCTTGACTGGTGTTCTACTTCTACTCTCTTTGCTAAAATTACATTCCACATATTCTGTCTTAGTTCGGCTAATTTTAAATCCTTCAGATTCTAATGCTTCTCTCAATAACTCTAGCTTTTTGTTTACACCCTTCATTGTCTCATCAAGTAAGACTATATCATCTGCAAATAGCATGCACCAAGGAATCTCCTCGTGCAGATGTTTTGTTAACTCATCCATAACCAATGTGAAAAGGTATGGATTCAATGCCGATCTTTGGTGCAATCCTATAGTGACAGGAAAATCACCAGTCACGCCACTAGTGGTCTTAATTTGCTGAAATTCAAAAAACTGCTCCATACGACAAATCTGGCTGGTCAGATCTTCAGTACTGTTGTACTTAGAAAACTCAAGCTTCGTGATTTTTGGTGCTATAGATCAAGCATCTTGGGCAGATGGAGCAGGAGTATGGCGGCCTATTGAATTGTCTCCTTGCTCACTTATGCAAGGTTTGACCAACACATTGAACCTAGCATTCATAGCCGCAAAAAGTTCCTGCATTTCTTTGCGAGCCTGCTCTTGTGCCGAAATTTTTTTGACCCACCTTATTTTCCAGATGGCTGATTTTTCTTCAGCCATGGCTGGCTCTGATACCAATTTGTTAGACGTGAGTTCCTGCAGACCCAGAACCTTGGAACGAGATAGTGTTATATGCTTAGTTTTTGTGTAAATTTTCTAAGAAAGAAATAAGGAATAACAATTGAATTTCAATGGGACTCTTCTAGGGGAACCCAATCCTCCAGAAATAGCACACTCAGATGTTGAGTAAATTCTGCCCACCTTCCCTTTCATACCTGAATTCTTAAATAGCTGAAATTACATAACTGGATTCAATCATTTTATCCACGATCTTACATTCAGGTTTACATGAAGACATGACTAAGAAACAGAACCATAATTGAACAAAACTAAGAAAGTTTTAACTGAACAAAACTAACAAGTAGAAACTACCCCAAACAATTTATGCCAACTAAAGCCTGAAAAGTTGCAGGTACCAGGGGCTAAGCTCGTAAAATTTAATTGAAAGAACAGTGGACTATGAATAGGTGTTTTGAAATCTGTTATTCTGGTACAAAACAACAAAAATGGAGCTGGTTCTAGTAAAAATGGCAATTCAGGAGGCGCTTAGAAAGAAATAATCTTGTTCAAGTTAAATCCTATTAGTGGGTCACTTTATTCTGAAACCTTCATCTCTTCGTTTGTTGAATTTCTGAGAATTGAGATGGAAATTGCCTATTTTGTCGCTTCTTTTTGCAGATTAAGTTGAAGTCAGATGTGTCTTCTGTTTGCATTATGGAAATGGAAGCGAGAACCAATGACACTTCAGAAGAAGCAGTCTTTCAATTTGGTGATGGAACTGTAAGTATTATTATTTTCATTTGATTATGATCTATGGTACCTGTAAAACTGGAGCTTTTGCTTGCTATTACATTTTTGTTGTCTAAGAGGACATTGTGCATTTAGATTTCATTTCTTCCGTGAGGATTAAATCCTTTAACCTGGAAGCCAATTCTGGTGGTTATGCAGAAGTAAAAATAGGCAAGGTTTCAATTCTAAATTGTGGAGACATTTTTACTTGTAAGATAAGAAAGGAATTTCCACCCTAAGAAATTGAATTGAATCAATTGTGAGTGCAAAATGACTGGAATCTGATCTAGAATTAAATGTCTCATATATGAATTAGAATCCAGCTGTATGACAATCATTGCATTGAAGGTCAGAAATTTTCACTAGTACATCAGTGAACCGACATAAATGCCTTGAAATGTTTCAAGGGGTTGAATAATAGTTAGTCTTTTGACTTTTGTATATTTGTGCATGCTAGGTTTGCTTCTATGATATATAGGATCTAGAGCTCAAGGCTTCAACCTTCCAGAATAAAGGATGATATTCTGGGGCAGAAATGGTTAGCGTCAAGTATATTAGTTCTTTGAAAGTGTGTCCAGTTACTATCTGGATTGAGTATTTTGTTTATACTCTACTATTCTGGTTGGTCCTTTTTTGTGCTGAACGTGGTCTGTGGAGTTACATGCATTTTAGTTTAGCCTACTATAGAGACAAAAATTGTATAGGTTATGGTGTTGTTGCTGTAATGCTGGTCTTCTTGGCTGTCCTTGCAGTTTTCTTTTCTAGCTAGATTGGAACCTTGGACTCTTTAGGTTCTTTTGTCTTACTAATGGACAAAACTGAATAGCTTAGAGATTTCCCTAAAATTGACAGGAATTGGTGAAGAAATTGAAGGGCTTCAAGCCAAATCGTGCTTGAACTACCTTGTTTATGAAGATGCTCTTTTGAATGCTATTTTTTATAGCTATTCAGAGTTCATTCACCTGTGCAGGATGCTGCTACTTTTGAGATTGAAAAATGTGGGATATGCATGGATATTATCATTGACAGAGGGGTTTTGGACTGCTGCAATCATTGGTAAATTACTCAATATTAAGCTTCTATGTTACAATCTTGTTATTTGTTAGAATTATTTTTCTTTTCACCAACAAGGGATCACGAATGCAATGATGAGTTAGTGTCAGAAATGATCATGCCCTTAGTATTGATATCATCTATGTTTTACTTCATTCAGCTATATTTTTATTAAATTAGTTCTGGTTAGCAGCAAAATGCATGATATAAAGGTTCTAACTATTTGGTTTGATCTCTGTTTTGTGCATTTCATGACTCTGATCTGCAGTAATGTTCTTTGACAACGAAAGTTGTTGGTGCAGATACTGAGGTTTCAGTGTGCATCTAACAGAAATGTCCACATTCAAACATACGCACAATCATATATGTATGTGTCTGAACAAGTTTAATTGATATACATGACACCATCTTAAAACCCTAGGTTCTTATTTTTCTGCTAGACATCACTTCACTGCTTAATGGGAAATTGAATCTAGTCCTGGCATTATATGTCGTTCTTGTCTTGTCCTGTGGTGTTAAACTGACCACAAAGTCAAGTAATTTTTACTTTTTGTTCTTTTGTTGGATATGCAAGTGTATTCTTTTCCACACATTTGAAGTTTTATTCATTATAGTTGCAGTGAATAGTGTTGTACCAGAATGAAGGTTACGTTTGATAAGACAGGTTATTTATCTTTGTTTCAGGTTCTGTTTTGCATGCATTGACAACTGGGCCACCATTACTAACCTCTGCCCTCTTTGCAAGAATGAGTTTCAGCTGATCACATGTATCCCTGTAAGCGATTTCTATTATCTGTGTGGCTCTTTGGTCTTTGGAATTGCTTTTCTTTTTCGCTATTTTCATTTTAATGAGAATCTTATGGAAGTGGCTTATTTATCAATATCAAAATTTATCTCTGTTTGAACTGAATAAAGTCTCATAGCATGTAAGGGCGTGGAACAAATCAATTTTATGTAGCTGAAAAATAGAGGGAGATGATATATGCATTCCCTTGTTTTAACTACGGGGTTGCTCTTCAATTCTACTTTTATTTATTTTTTAATTGAATGTTTTTCTTTCCTTTATGGAAAATACTTCTCATGGGAATGGTACTTCTTTAATTGACTGGAAGAGACTGTTACAGTTGCCAGAAGCTATGAACACTCAGTAGAAAAGTGTACAAATAAAGGGACGATTGGGATTATCAAAATGAGGTACTTCAGAAGTCATCATCCAGAAAAGAAAGAAAAGTGAAAGTGTTGGAATCAAACATTGTTGCAAAATAGGTTAAGAAAAGAAAAGAAAATGAAAAACATTATTGAAAAGTAATTATCTAAATTTTCAACTAGTCAAAAGAATTTGAATATTGAGAAATATTGAGAAATTTTAACTTTGAAAAAAAAAGAAATCTGGTCAAAAGTTGTCAAAAGTTAACTAAATCAGCATGAGAAAGCCATCCATGAATCTTTGAAATGAAGCGACAGAAAATAAGTGAAAGGAAAGTATGAAACTCTTCTTTCTGATTTCACCGTAGCAGTCAAACATAATTTTCAAGTTCCATTATTTCAGGTCAAACAAAATAAACTTTTTTGAGTTATCAAACTAAACTATTTCATCTATCAAACTGAATGCCCATATTTTCAGCTTGTAACTCTAAACAATGGCATCAATTGAAATAACCCTAATATGTAGCCATATTCCAATTTTTTTGCCATGCGGATTGCTTAGCCACTTCTTTGAGATGACAAAGTGGAAGGATTTAGTTCTCTTGTCATGGTAGCTTTCATTTTGGAACATGTTAAAAGCACATATTTCAATATCCTGTAATATCTTAGATATGCTGAAAACCAACACAAACTTTGCAGTACTCAGATGATTTTGCAAGTAAATCATTTGAGTTAAAACCCCATGGTATAGAGGACTCCATGGTCGAGGAGTTTTTGCAAGCACAATTTCAACTTCAAATTTTCATTATCAAATAATTAATTGTTTATGTAAGTCTATATCTATGAAGTATTTACCTGTTCCACTTGATAATTGAAGGTATATGACACAATTGGAAGCATCAAGGGTGTAGAAGATTCACTCTCCAGGTATTTTTATTTATTTTTCTTTAATTGTTCAAGTTTTTGGTGAATTTTTCTTGCATCGAAGTTGTTTATAAATATGTATATGGCATCTGCAAGGGTATGATGTCCAACTTATATTGCCTTGTGGGAGGCAACTATATTTCCTTTTGCAAATGAGCATATTGAAGTACAACATTACTTTCCTTGTGGTTTAGGTTTCACTGACTTGTCTACAATTGTTTTATAGAGATGATGATTGGTCTATTCAAGGGAATAATAATACACTCTCCTTTCCATCATACTATATTGATGAAGATGTAATACTCTTGTTTCTTAACTTTAATGTTCTGTTACATGTTTCCATTTGTTTACCATCTCAGTTTCACATTATGATCATCTTGTAGGCAGTCATTTGTTTGGATGGTGATGGTTGCAAGCTGCGCAGTGGGCTTGCAACAACTGAAGAAGATTCAACTCTTGATACATCAATTGCTTGTGATTCATGCGACATATGGTGTGTACTTTTCCTTGGACAAGCTGCCTTGGACCTGGTCACATAGCATTTTTGCTTGCTTTTCAAAAACTTGAAAGTTTAAATAATTAGACAAAAATGTGCCTTTACTTTGAATGGGGAGGCTAATGTGTCTTCAACTTCATTATTTCATTTTCTTTCTTGGTCATGGAATTCATTTGTTAGGACAAGTTAAGGACTTGCACTAATTCAACGGGAACTGTCTGATACCTGGACACCATGATGACAAAGATAACTTCGAAATTGTTAACCTCTGATCCCTGTACATGCTTCTCAGAAGCTTCGTTTGTGGACTCTTCATGAGAAGTGTTGCTATATTTCTGTGAAGCAAATTTGGAGAACTATGTTGTGGTAGGCCTACACATGTTGATTGTCTTTTATTGTTGGAGCAACTTGTTTTTGGCTGTAGTAGTTACTGATAGCCTTTAGATATGACTCGGTTACGCTGAATATGTTTTGTGAAAACCACAGAAGTGGTTTTGTCTCCATCTACTAATGCGTCTTCCAGTCCATTTTACCATTAAAAGTTTTCCTGTGATGCTGTGAGTGCATAATGACAAAAATTATTTAGCGACTGAGTTAATGGAAATGATTTTGTTGGTGAATACATCTAAACTAGTGTTTTGTTAACCTACTCCAGTGTATTCTATTTCGTTATGCTCCATCACATACTGGCCCTGTCAAGGTACAAAAAGGAGCCACTTTATGCTTCAAGATGACTTTTATTATCAAATACTAGTTATATTCTAGTCATGATCCAATATGTTCTTGCTGTTCCTTTTGCTTTGAAATTGAAGTGTTGATCCATCAAATTTTGTTTTAACTTAACTAGTATCTGTCTTTTATTAAATCAGGTATCACGCCTTCTGTGTTGGATTTGATACAGAAAGTGCATCTGAGAGTTCATGGTTATGCCCCAGGTAATCTGGAAAGATAACATTATCAGTGTTGTTTCGCTCACTGCTTGGGAACTATATGGAACCTGCATTAGCTTCCCTTTTTTCCTTATCTCACGTCAAAAATTTATGCACTCTCATGTTTCATATGCTCTTTACGTTCACGAAAGGAAGTGTTTCTTGTTTTCCTTATTTCCTACTCTTTGGTCTTATTATAGGTGTACAATCAATGAAGTGCCACAGAAATCAGGTGGCATTAAGACACAGGCATCAGGTGAACAATGTAGTCAGGGAGGTGATGATCTTGAACTCTCTGTTGAGCCTGCTTTTTCTGGAAAAGTATCAGTGGCGGTTGCTGATACTGGTGAGACTGCCATGGTTGTTTCAATGGTTGAAGAAAAGCAGATGTCTGCTGTTGATCATGATATTCCATCAGATATTAGACTAAATGCTAATGAGGATGGAAAACATGGACCATCTTTGTCTGATCCTGAAGCCCATAGTTCCAAGTTGGAAACAGGAAAAACAGTGAGTGGTTCCAGTGCTAGCCCGCCCATATAGAAGCTTGACTTGGTTGATTATGCTACTGGTTTTACTCAGGAGAATGAGGAAAATTCTGAAATTTCCTTCAATATTCCCTTGCAGGAATGTGTTATCCAGCCAAATATTGATTCAGAGGAAAATTCATTGGTTTTATCTTTATCGAGAGATGTATCATCTTTTTCACACGGAGATTCTTTTCACCACACAGACACTGTTGATAAACCAATGTCCAAACCAAGTGGCTCAGACAGGCGTAAAATTTCACCGTCTCTGTCATTAAATACCTTCTGCTCTATGAGTGGACTATCTGAAAGTGACTCCAATCTTGATCTTCAATTGGGATTGTGTGTGGGGTCTTCAATTCCAGGTAACTATGGCTGATTCTTTAGTTCATTATTCCATATATTTTGCTTAGCCAACCTACAAAGTCAGTTTGATTAGATAGATTAGAGAAACTTCCTGGGACTGTTTTCTTTGTGAATAGGATACATTTTACACTGCTATCTGCTGTTTCAGTGGCATAAAACAGTATGAATGGTCCTGGTTGCCCCTTCTCTCCTGTTATTCCTGGAAATAGTACATGTGTAACTCTATGTTTTTCATTTCTGGGTGTGCAAGATTATTTCCTATTCCAGTTTCCAATCTGCAAACCAAATAGCCCCTGTATATATTTGGCTTGTTTTCTGCCACCTCATTACATCTTTCTTGATATTTTTGAAGTTGAAAAGATAGGCAGCAGTATCACTGATAATCAAGTGGCTGGAGATGCAGAGCGGACGAATGCTCCAGAAGAGACTTCTTCACCTGGTAATTAGAAGAAGTGTTTTGTGCATATAATTATTCCTTTATTCTAAAGTCCAACTTTAATGCAGTTTCAATTTTTTAATAAATATTTATGTGACTTCTTTTCTGGTATTTTTAAAGCTGACAACATAGGCAGCAAGAACACTGATAATCAAGTGGCTGGAGATGCAGAGCAAAAGAATTCTTCAGAAGAGACTCCTTTACCAGGTAACTGGGAGCAAGTGGTTTATGCATCTAAATTGTTCCCCTTCTTCTCACCTCCAACCGTGACATATAGGACCTATTGCTCATGCAATTTGGGTGCAGTATCAGACTTTTAATAGATATTTATGTGAAGATGTTGTATCTGAAACATTTTATTAGCATCTTGTTAATCTCTCCCAATTTTTGCAGTTGATCATATGGCCATTGATGCTAGTGAGAATATAGGTGGAGATAGACATTGGAAGATCCTGGAAGTCAGTGGTGTAAAAAGAAAGCATACAGAAAAATCGAGGTCAGCAGCTATCTATTAACTTATTTATTTTCTTTCATTGTGGCTAGGTAATGCAGCGGAATATCGATCAAACTGAGATTTTCTAACTGAAATCTCAGGAGGGTGCACAAAGAAACCCTAGAAGAGCTCTTAAGCTGCTACTCCTTTCATTATAATTAATAACCATGTTTTACAACCCTAACTGTGATATTTAAATATGAAATATAAGCAAAAGACCAAAATACCCTATTGAGACCACTTATGGAGGGTAGAGACGTCCAAAAGCCTCTTATTTATGCATTAAACAGTAAAACTAAAGTAAATGATGCCTAGTTGCTGTCGTTTTGGCTTCTAACCCTTCTTTATAGCTTTGGATCAATCTAAACAGTCAAAATAAGCTTGGGCATACATCAGTCCTCTTCACTTGGAGAGAACACTTCCTCGCATGGAGGTTCATGGAGAATGTTAACAACACAAGCGTTGTCAATCAAGAAATTAACTTTCCCAAACTCCATAGCTTTGGCAATTCTTTGTTGATGTCCATTGTGTATCCAAGCGACTAGATAGTGTTTTGAGCAAGATATTGCATCCAATCCTAGTTCACGAGCCAGAACCTTTGCCATGATATTCTCTTTGCAGCTACTGTCCGTTATAATGCCACATACTACACCTTCACAATACACTTAGTTTGGAATTTTTTTTATCACTTTTAATGTGGCTGATGTTGCTTGCTAGTGTTTAAGTCTCTACTATTCCAAAACTTATCCCATCACATGTGAAAGCCTACTGTGCATCACCCAATACATCATCCTCCATGTTGCCATTACTAACCAAATAATTCACTTGCTGGTTCAAATGTTCGTCTTCATATTGAACAACTACATTGCCTCCTTTTGTACATTGTTGCTGGCAATTACTAGAGATGTTCCCTTTTCCATACTACAAACACAGCTATTCCCTATAGGATGTTTATAAGGGCTAGACTGCTGATTCTATGGCTGCACTTGTGGAGTTTACTGCCTGTGGGTTGTGTAACACCTTTGATGTGTCTTTGTAACTATAGGACATTAAATAGTGGGTGGAAATCTGCATTGAACTGATGGTCACTTCTTTTGTTTATCATGCACTTCATGAGACCTTGAGAAATCTCCTATAGACAACCTTCCTGCTAATTGGACTTTGTAAGGAAACCACTTGACATGCTTTTCGCCTTCGTGGCCAACCGAATAGCTTCATATAAGTTCCATTCTACCTGTCTAGCTACTTTCTCCTGTAAAACTGGTTTTAACCCTACCATGAACATTCCTACTTCTTGTGATTCAGTCTCAGGCAATTCATCGCAAACTGAGGGCCTAAAAAGTTCATTGGCGTAATCTTGAACTCCTTGCATTGCTTATCGGCATTTGTGGTATTGTTGAAACAACATTTGGTCAGAATCTCTAGCAATGAATTGTGCCCTGAACAATTTCTTCATATATGGCCAAGATTTTAATTGGCATTTTCCCATCTTAGCATGTGTTATGTGAATTTGCTGCACCATGTAAATGCTCTTCTTTTCAGTTTGTAGGTCACCAACTTGACTTTCTGATGTTTGGGGATAAAAAGAGCAGCCCTGGTGCACAAAGCTCCCACCTATGTGGGGTTTGGGGAAGGTGCGGACCACAAGGGTCTACTATACATAGCCTTACCTTGCCTTTTTGTAAGAGGCTGTTTCCACGCCTTGAACCCGTGATGAAAAAACTCTTTTCTACTGGCCAATCTCAGAAGTCTTCAAGGTAGAGTTTTCCATAAAAAGATGGATGATCCACCATTTTATATTCACTTTTCTTGATAAATATTTCCCTCTCCGTTGCTGTTGACTGCCATAAAATTGTCTACCCCTGTCAAAACTTTCTTCTAGATCCCAAAACCATCTTCTTCTTACTGGAGACAGCTTGCATAAGGGGTAATCATGTTTTTTGCCATTGTGCACCCAAAACAAGAGTGGGGTGAGCAGTCGGTTGATGCACAATAAATGCTCACTGTCCCCTAACCTTTTTCACCTTATCTCTCCGTGGAAGTGCTCTACCACAAGCCCCATTGTTGGCAGGAATAGTTCCTTGCTGCTGGATTTGTAGATTCTCCATCACCTTAGTCATTTGAAGTGTGGACGCCTACAAACCTTGGGTAGTTTACGAGGTAGTTCCCCATATGGGACTATTTTCTTGCAAACTAGCACCTTGCACATGTTAGAAGCTATCACAGTGATTTTCCTGATACCACTTAATGCAGCGGAATATCGATCAAGCAGAGATTTCCTAATTGAAATCTCAAAAGGATGCACAAAGAAACCCTAGAAATGTTCTTTGGCTATTACTTCTTCCACTGGAAATCCATAACCACATGTTACAACCTTAATTGTGATATTTAAACGTGAAAATATAAACAAAATACCCTTAAGACCACTTACAGTGAGTAGAAACGTCCAAAACCTTCTTATTTATGAAATAAACAGTAAAAGTAAAGTAAAATATGCCTAGTTACTGTTGTTTTCACTTCTAACCCTTCTTTATAGCTTTGGATCAATCTAAATGGTCAAGACAAGCTTGGGTATGCTTCCCTACATCACTAAGCTCTTGACCTTCAACCGCTTCCTCTTGCTTGTTGACTTTTATTTCTGTAACTTGACTTAGACTGGATGGTCCCAAGATCAAGGAAATTATTATAAACAAGGGATTTATAAGTCAAGGAAAAGACTGGGATGGTCCCAATATCAAATCTAGGCGGTAGCTTCCAACCACCAACCACTGTGACTCGTGGTCTGTTTCTGGTTTATTTCATTCTGGAATGGCCCCAGCTTTAATGGTTCCACAATTCTTCCCCTTTTTACCCCAATAAACATTTCTCATCATGTTTACTGCTATGTTTGGCTTTGTTTTCTCAAATACAAACTATTATTCTGACAGGAAATAACTTTTTCACACATTTTTCATCAAATGCTTCCCTTTGCTCTCATACATGGTAACTACTATTTTGACAGGAAACAACTTCTCTTGATAATGGGAGGAGTTGTTTCTGATGTGTTTCCATGTCTTACATATTCACGCACATGTCTATATCATTTTGGAAAGGACTCCAGGAAGCATAGTAAAAACATGAGAAACTGTGAGAGAAACAAAATTTGACAGTGGTGTCAAATGGTCTAACAATATGTTTAATAAGTGATGGCCAAGACTCATGAATATTATGCTTCAGGCACTTCACAAACCTTCTAAGACATTTGCATTTCATATTCTTGATGTGTTCTAGTTATATGTGATGAGTTACATATAAAGTTTACAAATGACCTTCTTGCTTAAAGCAATGAGAAAATAAGGACTAGGCCTCTATGAGAACAACAAGGAAGAAAAGAGGAACATCTCATTCTCCAACACTGAGTGGAAGAGCGAGTGCCTGCAATCCTATTCATGTGTGTGGTTATGCTTTTGTGTAATACTCATCAATGTGATTGTACATATTGCCTGCAATTCCTAAGTGCACTGTTGACCAAGTTAATATTTCCATGGACTGATATGTTTAGCTTTACATAGTGAGGGCAATCTTGTGTAGTTTCTGATAGGTCAAATGCCAAGCTGGTACGTGATGTGCTTCTGCGTGCACCTTAAACTGATGTCTCCTCTAAATGAGCTATGTCACTTGGGATTGAAGTTGTCATTGCATTTAGGGATATATTTTACTCTGTCCCTAACTGTCTTTTTTCTTTTGTTTCTCTCTCTGTAGAGATGGTGCTCATATGAATGATTATACTGGACATAAGGAAAGGGAGAGACATGTCAAAATGGAACCTGAGGTTCCCACAAAGAAAGCCAGATCAGATGGAAAGTCACAGACGATTTCTTTGAAGCACCAAATTGATACTTCTGTTGCTTCTGATGGCTCTCAAGGATATCTGAAACCTGTTGCAGGTTCTCAGGATAAGATAAGACATACTCCAGAAAAGGAGGTTGCTGCTTCAGATATTATGAACATAGTCCGGGGAGCTGACCGTAGAGTCTCTAAGAGGCCTGCATGCCTGAGCTCTCGAGGTAGAGCTGCAGAAGAAAGAGACAGAGGAGGTAGACTGAGAATAAAAAAGATCATGAGGAGAGTTGCAGATGACAAGGAATCATCCATGTTAGTTCAGAAACTAAGGCAAGAAATAAGAGAAGCAGTTTGTGATAAAACTTCAATAGAATCTGAAACCTTTGATGTAAAGCTTTTAGCAGCATTCAGGACTGCTACAGAAAAACTCACAGAGAAACCGGTTGCCAAAGCTAGTCCTCCTCTTGTAAGAACAAAAAAGCTTGTGCTGCTAAAAGGAAAGACACGTGAGAACTTAACCAAAAAAATATATGGAACAACCAGTGGAAGGCGGCGACGTGCATGGGACAGGGATCGGGAGGTCGAGTTTTGGAAGCATCGCTGTGCTGGAACTAAGGCTGACAATGTGGAGACTTTGCAATCTATTCTTGACCTCCTAAGAAGGAACATTGATTCTTGCTCTGGAAGTTTGGAAAAACAACGAGAGCCTCCAGGGAAGACAAAAGAGTCACTTCTTTCTCGATTATATTTGGCTGATACATCTGTTTTCCCCAGGAATGAGGATATTAAGCCACTCTCTGCTATTACAGGCCGTGCTATGGTTGATAACAGGGAACAGAATGCATCCCAGACTTTAGCAAATACTTATGAAAAATCTAAACCAGTTTCTGATAATAAAAAGGTTGAATTTTCTGCACCAATTGTTAGGACCTCATCACAACGGAGGGTTCCTTCATCTGATAGTACAGGAAAGGGAGGCAAAGTCCCAAGCTTTAAAGGGGAAGCTGCCTATACAAAAGCTCCTCAAAATGTGCTGAAAAGAGGACCAACCTCCAACTGCATGTCAAGTGGTCTGAAAGTAAATTCACTACCCACAAAAGAGAGTCCTGGCACATCTGATGATGTTAAGAGTGATAAAAGGAAGTGGGCCCTGGAGGTTCTTGCAAGAAAGTCTGCCTTAATAAGTAAGGATACCTCTCAACAGACACAGGAAGAGAATACCACACTCAAAAGGAACTATCCTCTCTTAGTATGTTAACTCTGAACTTGCACCATGATCTTTCTTAATTTATTGCATTTTGATTTATATTTTGTTCTTTTCCACCTAATATAATTTTCTTTGGATTATTGATGTGAGGAGGCACAACTGCCCATAGACATGAGGCCAACACTGGCAACCATTCGCCACAGTAAAGTGACTGCATCAATTAGACAGGTATGTAATCGTGGTGGTATAGTTCGAGTACTAAACTTTGAATTGATTCACCATTTGCAGTAATTGATATCATCACAGTGTGATTTTTTAAAGTAATGTAAACAATATTAAAGCTATGCCAGGAAAGTAAACCTCTTGGGATCAATAACAGAGATAATAACAAAAAAGAAGAATAGGAGAAAAAGAAATGAAAGGAATACATGAGATTGGAATAATCTAATCTCACATCTTTTGATTGAGATAATTAATTGATTTTTACATGAATTACTTGAAGGAGAGCCTTGGTGCAAACGTAGAGTTGTCATCGTGTGGCTTGGAAGTCGTGTGTTTGAGGTATGGAAACAACCTCTTGTAAAAAATACAAGGTAAGGCTGCATACTATAGACCCTTTGTGGTCCGCCCCTTCCTCTGACCCTCCATATGTGGGAGCTTTGTGCACACATTGCAGGCCTCAAGCTTGGATAAAAGGAGGAGGGTTTTGCATCAGGTTCTAGCTGGCAAGTAAAGCCCATGGCAAACCCAATGCATGAATCGATTTTTGACATTCTCTTAGCCTAGTGCATTCCCCATATGCGACACATTGCATCAGATCATGGCTGTAGTGGAAAATGGACAAGGCTTGCTAGTAGGCCTGGCAATTCGGGTTGGCGGGTTTTGTTTGCGTCGACACGAACACGACATGTTAGAGTTATGGGTCGACACGAACATGACCCACTTAATAATCGTGACAAGAATTCGTGACCCGAACATGGCACGATTATTAAACGAGTCGACACGACATGACTCGTATAACACAATTAAGTAAATATAAAATAAATAATAGAGGACGGTTTCAGAAGAACCGTCCTATATTACATTGTAATATAAGACGGTTCTAGATGAACCGTCCTATACTAGTCCTGTAATATAGGACGGTTCATCTGGAACCATCTTATATTACACTTACATTATACAACTTCCTATCTTCGATTGACTCAATCACTAGAGTTAAATCCAGGTGAAATCAATTTTACAGACTTACTTTACTGGTTTATTTCTGATTTAAGAATTAGATCCCAACTGCATGATACCCCTGCTCCCCACCCACTCCCTAGAGCAATGCCCTGGTTCGTAGTTGCAGGGAATGGTGACTGTAAAAACAAGGGCAAAAAAATTCCCTTTTAATCTTATTTGCAAACTGTAAGCACTATGGGAAGATAAGTTCATAAGATTATGGTGCTTGTCGTGTGCTTGTGAATCAAGGTTATCTATAAGTGACGAATGGCGTCCGAGGCCTGTAAATCATTTTACACATGATTATATAAAACCATCCTATATAATTAAAATATAGGATGGTTATAAGTAACCATCCTATATTACATTTGATAGAAGTCCTCTAATGAATCATCCTTCCAAATAAAGACGAAAAAAACAAAAGAGCCAACATAGATGATTAAGTAAACTGCTACATGGACGACTACTCAGACTCCTGTAGATCCAAATCTTCCCATGCCTCTCGCCGTAGCATCAAGATCTTCAACTTTCAAAACCTCAGGCATCATTATCCTTTCAATGATCAACTAAGCAATCCGATCTCCTTGCCTCACTTCAACATCAACATCAGAATGGTTGAACAAAATCACGCCCATTGAACCTCTGTAATCGGCCTCAATCACGCTTGCACCCAAGTCGATCGAATGCTTCCAAGCCAAACCAGATCTCGTCGCTGCAAATAACAAGCCCGTTCATGAGTATATCATCAAACGCATCAAAAGGTTTTCTATTTCGAGCACATACCTATGTGAGCGTAGGTTCCTTCGGGTATTCCTATGCTTAAATCGGTAGAAATAAGGGTTTTTCCTCTGGTGGGAATGGTTGTTGAGGTAGAACTGGAAAATAAACAAACGATGGGAGATTGAGATGGGCATTGCTCAAAATCACTGTTACCCAGATGGATTGAAGCATACATTACCTTGAAAGATCATATCTTGCTGAGAGAGGAGAACCTTTTGAAGGCAAACTGGCATTCACAGAGAGCCTTTTTACCCTCAAAAGAAAGAGAAGGTTTGGAGAACCTGTGGATACGCCATTTTGGTTGGTTTTCTGAAGTTTTGGGAGGGGTTCGTTGGTTTCAGGGCTTGTGATTTGATCTTGTTTTCCCATTTTTTATTGAAAGCGCTGAGAATTCAGGGAAAGAAGGGGATGAGTGGAAAATGAAGGCAAGAAGAGAGCCTTTAATAGAGGGAAAATGCGTTGAAGAGGTTGCCGAAATTTGGGCGCCATTTCTTCCCGCAATATTTAGAACGTTTTTCATTTGAAAGGGGGAGAAAGTGAATCCACTACAAGGACGGGTAGGCTAGGCATTTTAAAGTGAATCCACTTCAGCATAAAGTAACATGTAATATTATAGGACTAAATGTAATATAAGACGGTTCCAGATGAACCGTCTTATATTACATTCACAGATGTGATATAAGACGGTTCCAGATGAACTGTCCTATATTACATTCACAGTTGTAATATAAGACGATTCTAGATGAACTGTCCTATATTTTAATATAAGACGGTTTTTGAAGAACCGTCTTATAGTTTCAACCACAGGTTAGATGGGTCAACATCATCATTGTCATCATCATCATCATCAAGACCTTATCCCAATTAGGGGTCGGCCACATGAATCTTATTCCTCCATTCCACTATTAAATACCATGGTTTCATTTAGTCCCAAAGTTTTTAAATCTTTCCTCACCACTTCTAGCCACGTTCTTTTGGGCCTTCCCCTTGCTCTTTTAGAACCTTCAACTTGTATTGCCTCACTCCTTCTAACTGGTGTCATTGTTGGTCTCCTTTGAACATGGCCAAACCATCTAAGTCTAATCTCCCTCATCTTGTTACCTATTGGTACTATCCCTAAATTTCTTCTAATATTTTCATTTCTAATTCTATCCTTTCTTGTCTTACCACTCATCCATCTCAACATCCTCATTTCTGCGATACTCATCCTATGGGTATGATGTTCCTTAACTGCCCAACACTCTGATCTATAGAGCATGGCTGGCCTTATAGCCATCCTATAGAATTTTTCCTTAAGTTTGAGTGGCACCCGCCGATCACATAAAACACCCGATGCACATCTCCATTTGTTCCAACCCGCTTGGATTCTCTGGGTAACCTTCTTGTCAATCTCTCTACTCTCATGGATCAATGATCCTAAGTATCGAAAGTGGTTTCTCATGGGGACCTCTTGGTTATCAATCTTGACTGGTGTTCCACTCCTACTCTCCTTGCTAAAATTACATTCCATATATTCTGTCTTAGTTTGGCTAATTTTAAATCCTTCCGATTCTAATGCTTCTCTCCATAACTCTAGCTTTATGTTTACACCCTCCCCTGTCTCATCAATGAGGACTATATTGTCTGCAAATAGCATGCACCAGGGAATCTCCTCATGCAGATGTTTTGTTAACTTATCCATAACTAATGTGAAAAGGTATGAACTCAATGCCGATCCTTGGTGCAATCCGATAGTGACAAGAAAATCACCAGTCACGCCACTAGTGGTCTTAACATCTGTTACTGCTCCCTCATACATATCTTTAATTATGTCTATATACCCCTAAGAAACCCCTTTACCACCCAACACCCTCCATATTAACTCTCTAGGGACTCTATCATAAGCTTTCTCTAAGTCGATAAAGACCATGTGTAGGTCTTTTCTCCTCTCCGTATATTTCTCTACTAGTTGTCTTAGTAAGAAAATAGCTTCCATGGTAGACCTCCCAGGCATGAAACCAAACTGATTCTCCGATACACTTGTTTCATGTCGTAGCCTTTTCTCAATCACTCTTTCAAAAAGTTTCATGGTGTGACTCATAAGTTTGATCCCTCGATAATTAGTGCAACTCTGAATGTCTCCTTTATTCTTATAGATTGGTACAATAGAGCTTTTCCTCCACTCATCAGGCATTTTCTTTGATAAATAAATAGGTCGCGTGTCAAACAGGTCGACATGACGGGTCACATTGATTGACCTGAACACGACACGATTTTTGGCGTGTCATTTTCCAGTCAACCCAAAAATGACAAGAACACAATAAGATTCGACCCAAACTCGCTAAATTCGTGTCGAGTTCGGGTCGTGTTATCGTGTCGTGCCATATTTTGCCACTCCTACTTGCTAGGGTGTTTCTCGAAAGTGACATGTTGCATTAGATCTTGGGTGTAGTGAAAAAAAGGTGAGGGCTGCTAGTGTCCCCTCAAAAGCAATGCGCTACATTAGAATCCAAGTGTAGTGGAAAGTATGAATGGGTTCCCCACACCGTTTGAGAAGTGCACAAGTAAATAGGTTAAGGCAGGAGAATAAGACTTGTATCATCACATGAAATACAGGCACATTGACATGTAAGTGTCTGGAGTTAATAAATACGATGAATCAAAAGAGACATTGCTTGTATCTAGAAACCAAGTGAAATGGGCAAAAACTAGAGCAATTGATGGGTATAAGCTTTGGTACGTAGGAAAGGATAATAATAGAAAAGATGTAGAGATAGTGGTAGATAAGGAATTAAATGATATAGTTATAGGAGGGGGGAGCCTTGGCACAACGGTAGAGTTGTCATTGGGTGACAAGGTGTGAAAATAGCCTCTTGCAAAATGCAAGGTAAGGCTGCATATTATTGACCCTTGTGGTTTACCCCTTCCTTAGACCCCTGCATACAGGGGAGCTTCATGCACCAAGGTTGCCCAATTGTAGATATTAAAAGAACTAGTGATAGAATTATATTAATAAAACTTGTTTTAGGAGAGAAGATAATAAATGTTGTAAGTGCATATGCACAACAAGTAGGGTTAGAAGATAGAATCAAGAGATAGTTCTAGGAAGATATGGAGGGAGTTATGCAAGAAATTCCCAACACAGAGGGAATATTTATAGGAGTAGACTTTAACGGTCATGTAGGAAAAGAAAAGGAAGGATATGATAGGGTACGTGGAGGTATAATATTGGAGAAAGAAATGACATAAGGGAAGCTATACTTGATTTAGCATATAACCTAGCTGTAGCAAACACATACTTTAAGAAGAGGGATGAACACTTACTAACCTTTAAAAGTGGACCATATAAAACCCAAATAGACTTTTTTCTACTTACGAGTACCGAAAAATTGATGTCTAAGGATTGCAAGGTGATACCTGATGAGAGTTTAACCTCACAACATAGGTTAATAGTTATGGATATCTACATTAAAATGTGGAATAAAGTAAATGGATATAATAGGTGCTCAAAAACTAAGTGGTGGAACTCAAAAGGAGAGAAGATAGCACCATTTACAAACAAGTTTTATGGTTGAAAGAAATTGGAACAATGAAACAGAAGTAAACATCATGTGGACAAATATGACCTAGATCATTAAGAAAGTGGCAAAAGATATTCTAGGAGTATCTAAAGGGAAAATGCAACTAGCAAAGGAAACTTGATGGTGGAGTAAAAATGTGAAAAAAGTTATTTAAAGAGAAACGGGTGTTTTTTAAAGCATAACAAAGACTAAAAATAACAAAAACTTTGAGCAATGTAAGAATGCTAAAAAAGATGCTAAGAGAGTAGCTGGTGAGGCTAAATTTAAGGCATATGATGATCTCTATAATTGATTAGGATCAAGAGAAGGTAAGAAATATGTGTTTAAACTCGCAAAAGTAAGAGAAAAGAAGAGTAAGGACTTATAACATATTAAGTGTAGTAGAAGTGTTGACCAAAGGGTGCTAGTCATAGATTACAAGAGCAAACAAAGGTGGAAATATTACTTTCAAAAACTTGCTAAATGACAATTATCCTGAGAATATAGGGATTAGAAGTAGCATAAACTCAAGTAACGTTGGATATTATAAATACAATAGTAGGATTAGAATACCTCAAATGAAAGAGGCCTTGAAAATATGAAATTAGGAAAGGCCTTAGGGCCCGATAGTATAGCACTAGAGGTTTGGAAGTATGGGAGATACTGAAGTAGTTTAGTTGACTAAGTTGTTTTACAAAATTGTAACATTAAAGAAAATAACAGATGAATGAAGAGCTTTGTTGTACTAATTTATAAGAGTAAATGAGACATCTAGAGTTGTAGTAATTATCGGGGGATCAAACTTATGAGTCATACTATGAAACTTCTTGAAAGAGTGATTGAGAAGAGGTTATAACATGAGACTAGTTTATCAAAGAACTAGTTTGGTTTCATGCCTAGGAGGTCTACTATAGAAGGTATTTTCCTTATTAGATAATTGATAGAGAAATATAGGGAGATGAGGAAGGACATCTACATAGTCTTTATTAACTTAGAAAAAGCTTATGATAGGGTCCCCAGAGAGTTAATATGGTGGGTGTTGGGTGAGAAAGGAGTTTCATAGGGATATATAGACATAATTAACAATATGTATGAGATAGCGTTAATAAACCTTAGGACCACTAGCAGAGAGATTGGTGATTTTGCTATCACTATAGGATTGCACCAAGGATCGACATTTAGCCCATGACTCTTCATGTTGGTTATGGATGAGTTAACAAAACATCTACACAAGGAGATTCGATGATGCATGTTATTTGTAGATAATGTAGTTTTGATTGATAGATAAAGGCGGGCGTAAACACAGCTAGAATTATAGAGAGATGCATTAGAATTTTAAGGATTTAAAATCAGCCAAACTAAGACATAGTATATGGACTGCAGTTTTAGCAAAGAGAGAAGCAGAAGTGGAGCACTAGTAAAGATTGATAATCAAGTACCACACAAACTGAAAAGAAATTTCTATAGAATGGCTGTAAGACTGGCCATGCTTTATGGATGAGAGTGTTGGGCAGTTAAGGAACAACGTGTACATAGGATGTGCATTGCCAAAATGCAGATGTTGAGATGGATGGGTGGCAAGATGAGAAATGATAGAATTAGAAATGAAAACATTAGAGGAAACTTAGGAGTAGCATCATAGGTAACAAGATGAGGGATATTAGACTTAGATGGTTCGGATATGTCCAACGGAGACAAAAACTGGCATCGGTTAGGAGTGAGGTGATCTAACAAAAGCACGTAGATATAAGTGGTGTGAAAAGATTTGGATTAAATGAAGCAATGACACTTAATAGAGTGGAATGGAGGAATAAGATTCATATGACCAACCCCTAGCTGGGATAGGGTCTTGATGATGATGATGATTATGATTTTATTAGATGGAAACATGAACCTACAGGACAGAACTACAAACCCTCTAAATTACTAGTGACAGGCCAGCAAAAATATGGTACAAACTTAAGCACTAGGAAATTAGTTACTCAGTGCCCAAGAGCTATTTAAATATAAGAAATATTTTGATGTTGAAGAATTGTTGTGTCTCAAACCTTAGGCTTAAAATCATTGCAATCATATTCAGAAAGATAATTGGGGTAATTAACAAGCGCAAGGTTATATTTCTTTACCCAATTGCTTTTTTCTCATAAGGGTCATGAACTACAACCTCACTATACCATAATGGTGTGATGTTGGTTGTGTTCATCTATTTGATCTCAACGTCGTCCTGGGGCCTTATCATTTTCATGAGAGAGTTTCAGAACACTGATCGGGGAAAAGAAGGATTCGATGATTTTGAACTCATTCAACATTTCTTGTTCTTTAGCAGCTTGGGTGCTTATTTAGTGGATGGGCTGTTCCTTTGATTCATAGAACTGTAATTCCACTGTTCTGCTAGTGGCTATAAACTCAGAACAGTTTGAGTACGTTGTGATCATGGCTATCAGAGGAGGATGTTGATTTTGTCAACTTATTTTGACGTGTATAAACTAGTAGGAAGCTGATTACAGAGGTACAAGCTACTTGACATGTTTCCCATTAAGGTGTGAAGAGTTGCTTGCTTATTCTGGATGCTTCTACCTTTTGTGCTTAGGCAAATACAATATTATAGAAGAAGAAAAAGTAAATTTTCTCCATTTTATGTATTAACATCGTTGCTTCCAATGGTTTGAACAAACTGGATTGAATTTGTTACAACTTTTACAGATCATGCCACAAAAACACTAAATGTACCAACATCGTTGTTTTCTTTTCTTTTCTGAAAATGGAAGATATTACTCTAACTAGGCAAATTCTATAGCTTTAAATTTTGGTCGGTACTAATAACCTAGTTCTAATTAACCTTTTCAATGTAACTGCTGAGCTTGCAAGAATTTAAGAGTTTAAAGTAGCAATGATAATTATATATTAATTGGTTTGCTTATCATGGGTAGAGAATAAGATGCTCAATATTGGGTCTCTATAGAGCCATCTTGAGGGAGACTGTCTCAAGTATCAAAACATTAGCAGATTTGTATCTTTTAGTTACTAAGCTCTCTGCTATGTGCATGCTAGAGTGTCAGTTGATTTTGGGAACTGATGTACAGAATTTGCACCTGTAACTGTCTGCTTGTGTGCATGCATTTTTTTTTCAAATGAAGGTCCAGTTATATTGCGATCAACCATAGAAATTCCAGCTACATGTGGGAAATTTGCAACTAGAAGGTCCAGACCTAGTTGTCTTTGCTTTTGAATACTGATACACACTGTTTGCTGGCAATGTGCCAGGTAGCCTATCCTCAGTGCAGAAACACAGACTAATATGACTGGTTGATAAAAGCAAGTCATGATCGAATTTCTCAAACTGCATATCTGGGATATCTTTTCCTTTTTCTCTTTATTGTTGGATAGAATATAGAAGAGAAGGGGGGTGGTTATATTTGCTTCTGGGATGTTTCTGGTGAGGGATATGTGCAGGCATATTGGAGCATGAGTGGGTGCACGAGTCTATTTCCCATTTTAAGCATTTTTAGGTTATGATATCTAGTTTTTGCCCTTAGTAGCATGTGCAATAGGATATAATACTAATATTTCTACGAGATATTGCATAAATGCTTCTGTTAGTCATATAATCATTGTCTCCTAGTCATATGGCAATCACTTCAAATAAACTGAAAATATTGTTATTTGCATTTGTAATTCTTAGCCATACATGTGCGACCATCAATATTGTTAGTTTTTATGTAGATCCTTTTATCCTTTTTCCTCTTTCTGGTATAATCCAGTGCTGACATGTGTTCGCTGAATATTATCTACCCTCATCTTTCTAGATCTTTAACTAAACATTTCTCAAACAGGCACATCTTTATCGCCTTACTGAGCACTACTTGAGGAAAGCAAATCCTTCTGTTGTTCATAGAAGTGCAGATACCGAGCTTGCTGTTGCAGATGCAGTTAATGTTGAAAAGGATATCTGTGAAAGGTCAAATAGCAAGCTGGTATATACTAATCTTTGCTCTCAAGTGCTATCTCAGCGAACAAATAACAGTAAGCCTAGATCAGTAGAAACAGATGACTCTTCTCTTGCAATGAAACCTTCTGAAGGTGCAGAACAAGAAGTAAGAGAAGCGCCGTCTGATGTTGCAGAAAAATGTATGAATGCAGAGCAAGCACTAAAACTGGCTGGCCTTCTCTCTGATTCTCCACCCAGCAGTCCGTGTCAAGTGACAAATGACCTCAGTGCTGAAGATGAACAGTCAGAGATGGTTGGAGAAGAAGGCTTTGAGAATGTTTTTGATGTAGATTCTCATCTGGAGCTGGACATATATGGGGACTTTGAGTATGATTTGGAAAATGAGGACTATGTTGAACCTTCCAGCATGTCTACTGCTTTGAGGGGTTCCAATCTACAACCAGGAGATGGTGACTGTAAAATGAAGGTGGTATTTTCCACTCTTGTACCTGAAAATGAGTGGAACGGTGTGGACTCCAGAGATGGTAATGTGGAACATGCTAATAGTCAAAAAGAGAGAGAATCAGACTGTCATAAAAGATTGGGGAATGTTGAGTCTCAAATGGATTCCCCTTCTAAAGATAGAGGCACAGGAAGCTTAATATTGGTGCCTAAGACAGCTAGTCAGTGTCCTTCACAAGAACCCTTTCAAGGTGAAATGGGTGAAGAGCCTTCTTTGGCAGAGTGTGAAGAATTATATGGTCCAGACAAAGAACCTTTGATAAATAAGATTTCTAAAAGTGTATTAAGTGATCCAAATAAATATATGGAAAAGGAAGCAACAGCGGAAAGCATAATTCCCGGAGAGAATGAAAATTGTAAATTGGATAAGGCAGCTGTGGTCCATATTGGCAATTTCCATGTTGACCACAACTCTTCTGGCAGAGAAAATTCACCAAACCATTCTTTGATGTGTGACAATGTCCAGAGAAAAGAGGCAAAATCCAACAGCAACCAGCAGTCTGATCTCTGTCACTCTATATCTAGAAAGGTACAGGAGTGGTTATATTCTTGCTGCAATTGTAACAGTTACTGAAGTAAAAATTAGTTCACTGTTGATGCTTTTTCTTATTCATAGCCTGCTTGTTTGTGAGGTTTCTCCCAAGTTTTCATGATGCCCTTAAGTGATCCTGCTATATTTATTCTTAGAATTGCAGACCACTAGAATGTTTGTTATGAGCTTATCTAGTTGTCTGATCTAAACAAATCCATCAATGCTTTTAGCAACACTTGGAACTTCTGCAGGCTCATGTTTCTGTAACTTAGGAATTCGTCCAAGCATCATGAATCCGTTTTCCTTAAGAAGGATAGCAAGGATTTGTCAATACTAACTTTGTCAAAAACCAAGCAGATTTCTGTAAAATGCACTGAGGAAACCATGAATGCATTCAGTTCTAGAAGCTGCTGCCATGCTTTTGCTTCATTAGAATTGCCTCTTGCACATATCAGAAAACCGTAAATGTCCAGAAATATATCACTTGGTGTTATTGGTGCTTGAGATTAGATAAGCACTTGAGATGATTTGATCTGAGTTGAGATGATCCAAATTTGGCATGAGATGAAGTGAGATGATTGGAAATATCACTTAAGCTGGTTTCAGATGAGTTGGAGGAAACGGGTTGAGATGACTTGATATGGACTCATTTCCATCTCAAGCAAAATAAAGGAGGGGGGTTTGAATTTTTTTGTGATGCAAAGAAATTGCGCTTTTTTACCTAGGAATGAGATGGCTTGAGATAAAAGTGATATTCAAACCACTTACAATGAGCTAGTTTGATATTTGGATTTCTTGTCCAGTCTCATCTCAAGCACCACTAACAGGGAGCTGGAATGAGATGATTTTCATCTCATCTCATCTCAAGCAGCACTAACAGTGAGCTAAGATGAGATGGTTTTCATCACAACTTATCTCAAGGACCACTAACTGTAAGTTGAAAAGATATCAGTTCATCTCAACTCAGCTCAGTTAACATTAGCAGTGATATGGCCCATCTCATCTCACCTCGAGCACCACTAACACCCTGTCAGAAACCCTGTGTGTATCTGTGGTTGTCCTTGCATGTTTAAGAATAGAGGGTCTACTTTATTAACTTGAACCAACAATGCATTTTTACACCTCCATTTTGTCAACAACAGTTTTGACATGGTCACTTGAATCGTGTCTTCTTCCCTTGTAAGTGCCAGTGGTGATGAATTTGTGTAATAAAAAATCATCTAGGCATTATCTCAGCAGAATGCAAATTCTATTCATTCCCCACCCCCAGAATTCCTTCTGCTTCCTTGCTGGCTTATGGGCTGAACACATTGTCTCTGCATAATGCTGAGCTTGCAACTTTAATTCAAGTCACATCGGTTCATTATGTACTGGAATCAGGTTAGTTGTTGAGGTCCCTCAAACAATGCAATGAGATGCAAATGCGTCTCTTCTTGTCAAATGCACATAGATGATAGATCTAAGTGGCATCACTGGCAGGTCATATCTGCATCTTGTCCAAAGTCTTCTAAATTTGGATGTAATATGTTAGATGTGATTTGTCATTCATAATCTTGATATAAAGAGTTTATGTTACCGTTATTTTCTTTCCCCTAACTAGTTCTCAACCTTGGTTACTTGTTTCTTTCTATGAATGGTGATCCAATCAACTGTTGCAGGTAGAAGCCTATATCAAGGAGCATGTCAGGCCGCTTTGCAAAAGTGGTGTCATTACAGTTGAACAGTACCGGTGGGCTGTTGGGAAAACAACTGATAAAGTGATGAAATTCCACTGCAAAGCTAAAAATGCAAATTTCCTCATCAAGGAGGGAGAAAAGGTGAAAAGGCTTGCTGAGCAATATGTTGAGGCTGCTAAGGAGAAACAGTAGCAGAAATTCCCTTTCAAATATTCAATCATCTGTATTTTCTGCTCTTCTTATGCCGTGTTCTGCACACACAAAGACAGACTACATCTCAATCAATTCGACTACTTTAGTTTTTCAGATAGAGTGAATGTAAATTTGGTGTTTTCACCGTATACAGTGAAGAAATTCCAAGGTATCTGAGATTGGCTTCAATCAACAATTGCTTAGAGGGAAGCTATATTATTGTATATACATTGTACAGTGCCTCATTTTCTCTTGGAATGCCATTGTGGTGGCAGTTCGACTGTTGGGCGTTATCTATCGACGACGGTAGCATGTACAGAAGTCGGGAGTAGTAGCATAGCTCTTGTAGAACCGTGTAATGTTCGCTTCATAATTGATACAGAAATTACAAATTTACTTGTGGCTTTTGAAGGTTCATAATTGGAGAAGATGGAAATGAAAAGATTACTATTTATGCCTTTCCTTTTTCTTCTTGTTTCTTTGGTCATCCGATTCTTGCATTGGAAAATATGTCATTTATATTTGTTCTTGAGGTTGTCTTTGGTTATATGCTTCATATATACCCAAAAATTGCTTGGTGTTACTGTTAGAATACGAGGTAATCACGTGATTACAGCAGATAGAAATTACATGTGAACAGTGCATCGAAATCAACTGTGATTACAGCGAAAAATGTGTGCTATATTCACGTATCGACTGTACTCAAGGCATTGCATTATATTCTAACAGTTACCACCTTCCATGAATTGGAAATTTGTTGTTAACTTCTGTGTTTACCTAGTTAAAAATGTCCACGGTTCCAAATTACAGGTTTGCAGCTCCAAAGTTATGAGATACTGGACTTGTTGTAGAATAGCTTTAGAGCAGTCTTCTCCTCCATTCCACCATCCCGCACTTTCTTCTGACCTGCTGAACAGAATGCCGCCAACAGTAATTACTGAAACTAGCACCTTTCGCTATTCTCCATGTCCATCTCAGACGTGAGCCATTCATTCGATAACCATCCACTTGGGATGGTAGAAACCCTTGGTAAGACAGACGGAACAATCCACTGTCTGATTAAAGGAATGGATTTAAAATTTGTCAATCTGTAGTCTGCCTTAAAATCAGAGCCGTTCACCTTTGGTTCTTTTTTAGTTGCAGGAACCCATGCACAGTCTGCAGCCCTGGTTACCCATGCGAGAGACTCCTGCGGCAACGCCACCTTTTTCTTTAAACTTTTTGAACCGGGATCACCTTGACTTAGTAGTAAATGCCCGTTTTGTTGGCTGAAAAGTGATGGAAATTTGTTTTCACGGAAAAAGGGATTATCCATGGAAAGTGTTTTACACCTCTGCTAAATAAAAGCGCAGCCCTGGTACACGAAGCTCCCACCTATGCAGGGTCCAGGGAAGGGCGGACTACAAGAGCCTATAGTAGATAGCCTTACCTTGCATTTTACAAGAGGCTAGTTTCACACCTAGAACCCGTGACCTTAAGGTCACATGACGACAACTTTTATTGTTGCGCCGTGCTAATGAATAAAAAAAAATTAATTGCTGTAAAAATTTTGGGTCTTTGACAGAAATCAATTTGGAGGCGGGTAACGCTTTCCTACTAACCAAAGTAGACGTAAATCATTGGCTCAGAGTGTTTAGGAGCTTTACTTCTATTAAACAGAGGTTGCTGGCACTCTCTTGTTACACTTAGTTGGGGGCTCGAGGTGGCACATTTTCTTTGTTGAGGAGATTTTAAGTATGTTTAGGAATTAGGCTAATAGGTTCCAAGGCTCCATAACTCAATATGCCTTTCCAAAACAAAAAATATATAAAAATTTGACCTTAATAATAACGAAGAATTTTTAATTTATTATATGGTGTATACGTATAGTTTTTTGCATTAATTTTTTTTAAAAGGCCTAAATTTTTAGGAAAAATATAAAATTGGAATAAACTTGTCAAGTTTTCAAAATAGGGCTTGAATTTATAGTCATTTTGCATCTGTGGCATAAACTGTCAGGTTGTGGGATGGGATTAACAGCGTGTAGTGCTGAGGGGGTAGCCAATGCAAAACTGCTGGTTCATGCAATTATCTTGAAACCTTGACAAGTTTGTGTTAATTTTGAAATTGTGCCGAAAGTCTAAGCCTTTTTAAAACATTTTTCCTTTTTGAGATAATATTTCCACTTTTTCCTAAGGTATCAACATCGGTAAAATTGACGGCACTCGAAGTAGCTCAAAAATCAATTACAAGAGGATTAAGATGAACAGTTTAGATCATCAAACCAAATCTATGATAATAATCCCGAAGATGTGTGGGAATTGAAATGTAAAACATTGTGCGTTGGAAAAATCAAAGGCGTAATATGTCACTTGGCTGTGAAAAATTCCCAGATATAAATCATCCGTAGCAATTAGCAAAGCTCCCGGACCTAGATTACCGGTTCAGATTGATTATTAAATGAGTGGACCCTACTTAAGCAACTTATCAGCCCCTATTTGAAAAGGCGTGCCTGTATCATTTCCAATGAAATGTCATCGCTGAAGTCTCCTCCTCTCATCTCTAAACCCTACAAAACCCCTTGTCTCATCGTCTCATTTCCTGCAACTTCCAATGGCTCTCTCCAAACCCTTCTTCTTCAACTTCAAAACTCTCAGACCCACTTCTCCATTCCTCTCCCTCCACCGTCTCCCTTTTTCCGTTCGCCTCCTGTCCTTCGCCACTCCAGAAGAAGCCGCTGCAGAACGCCGCAAGCGAAAGCGCCGTCTCCGCATCGAACCTCCCCTAAATGCTCTCCGCCAGCACCCTCCCCAGCCCAGACAAAGCCCTAGTCCTTCCCAAAACCCTAACACCCCGAAACTCCCCGAATCCGTCTCCGTTCTCACCGAAAAGCGCCTCGATCTCCACAATCGAATCCTGACCCTAATTCGCGAGAACGATCTTGATGAAGCGGCTCTCTTAACCCGCCACTCAATCTACTCCAATTGCCGCCCAACAGTCTTCACTTGCAATTCAGTCCTCTCGGCGCTTCTTCGCCAATCTCGCTACGCTGATTTTCTCACGCTTCATCGATTTATAACTCAGGCTGGAGTCGTGGCCAACGTGGTAACTTATAATCTTCTTATTACTGTTTATTGTGACTGTAGGAAGTATGATACAGCATTAGAACACTATAGACAGCTTGTTAATAATGCGCCTTTTAATCCGTCTCCGAGTACGTATCGGATTCTTGTAAAAGCCCTAGCTTTGGCAACGGACGGGTCGAAGCTCGATCGGGCTGTTGAACTTAAGGATGAAATGATTGGGAAAGGAATTGCCCCTGATCCGATGGTGTATAATTATCTAATGCAAGGGTTTATTAAGAATGATAACGCGGATAAGGCATTGGAGGTTTACGCGGAATTGAAGGAGAAGTTGGGTGGAGATGTTCAGGATGGGATTGTTTATGGTTCTTTGATGAAAGGGTATTTTAAGAAAGGAATGGAGAAGGAGGCAATGGAGTGTTATGGTGAGGTTATGGGTGGTGATTCTAGGGTTAGGATGGGGGCAGTGGCATATAATTTGGTTTTGGATGCGTTGAGTAAGAATGAGAAGTTCAATGAGGCGATTGAGTTGTTTGGGAGAATGATGGGAGAGCATGATCCACCGAGGAGGTTGACTGTGAATTTGGGGAGCTTTAATGTTATGGTGGATATGTTTTGTTCACAAGGGCGGTTTATGGAGGCAATTGAGGTCTTTAGGAAGATGAGTGAGAAGAAATGTGTTCCAGATACATTGTCTTATAACAATTTGATTGAACAACTATGTGCGAATGGGATGGTTGTTGAGGCAGAGGAGCTTTATAGAGAGATGGGTGAGAAGGGAATTGGGGCAGATGAGTTTACTTATGTTTTGCTTATGGATGCTTGTTTTGGAGAGAATCGGGTTGATGATGCGGCTGAGTATTTTAAGAAGATGGTGGAGTCTAGTCTGAGACCAAATGTGGTTGTATATAATAAGATGATTGGAGAACTGCTGAGGGCCGGGAGGCTTGATGAGGCAAAGGTGTTCTTTGATCAGATGGTTGAGAAAGAGCTCAAGCCGGATGCTACATCTTATGATGTAATATTGAGAGGATTCTGTGAAGCAGGCAAGTTAGATGATGTGCTTAAGATGGTTGGAGCTATGCTGAGAGAGGAGGAAAAGGTTTTCAGCTCTGAAATGCAGGAGTTTGTGACGGATGCTTTGAGAAAAGAGGGGAGGGAGGAGGACTTGAGGAGGTTGTTTGAGGAGAGAGAAAGGGAGATAGCTCAAGCTCAAGCTAAAGCTGAGGCTGAAGCTAAAGCTAAGGCTGAGGCTGAAGCTGAAGCAGCCAAAGCAAGTAAAGCTGCTGCTGAGGCTGCATCAGCAAGGCTGGCTGCATTGGCTAGCAGTGAAGAGAGCAAGTCTGAAACTCTCACCATTGAAGGTAGCACTGCTGCAGAAGTTGTGCTGGAGGATCAGACTAATAATGGGGAATCAGCTGAAGAACTAAAGAGCGGAGATGGTGCTGCAGCTGAACAGGTAACAATAGCTTAGCAAATCTGAGCTTCTCAAACTATTCTTGACGAGATTGTGATTGGTGTAGAAGTGCGCCCTTTGCTAGTGCTCTGTGTAAGCAAGTCTGAAACGTGCTAGATAAGAAGAAAAAGGAAACAAAAGCCGGTGCTGAAGCTTGAGAAGAAATCTAGTTTCATTTTCTCATTGTTATTCAGGTACCTAATAGCAGATATAAAAATTTAAATTTGTCTTCTAGGTTCTTAATGTTGATGCTTACATGAGCTATTTTGGATCAGCATGTACGCAACCTAACTGTTATAGAGCATTAAATTCCTATATTATTATTAATGTATTAGATCATGCACCATACATGTTGTACTAGTTTTCTCTCTGAGGACCTGTTTGCACTCAAGACAAAAATCACGAGAAATCATTCTTAGAACTAGAAATCAGTATGGCAGAAACCAATTCCCTCACCTACATGATTATACAGTTTATTGTAACTAAAACTGCCTACAAGTACAACCTAGAAATTAAAAATTAGAAAGGAATAAAAAAGTTTAAAAATTGAGAAATTCTAATACCTTTCAGTATGGAAGAACTCGAGATCTGCCATACTGATTTCTAGTTCCAAGATTCAATTAATTATTTGCTCATTTTGTCAACAAGCTCCTATCACTTCATAAGAGTTCTAAGATTCATAGTTTTGCTCTTTCTTTCAATTATCATGCCAAGTTTGAATCTCATGTTTGGATCCATTTTGCCACCAAACGAAATGTTGAGATCAATTTATCGCTACATATCGCCTCCATGTTTGTTTGGACATGAAATTTTCACTGAACTTTAGCCCAAGTGCTGCGGTATCAGCACAAAGCCTGGGTCAATTTGTCAAAGATCACCCAAGAAATTGTGTCGTAGACAGATGTATTTGAGTAACAGAACACTTGAAATCATTATGTGGCCACTGCACGGCGATGTGTCGGTATATATAATCTGAATGTCCCTGTGAACGTTGAGTACTTGACTCTCGAAGGTTGCCTAGCACACATCAGGATTTCAGCTCCAAATATCGTTGAATATTGTCAAAGGTTCTGATTTTTTGGTACAGGATTTATCGTCTCTGGTTGAAGTTGCAATTCACTTCCCTCTAGATAAGCATTTAGAATATGTCCTCGAATAAATCAGTCATGCCAAGGTTCTTACTCATTCCCCTAGTTGTATTGAGGTATTTGCTCTTTCAACAATCTTAGTTTGTTCACTTATTTCTTGTGGTGAATTCATCTGGTTTGTTTTGCTACCTATCAGCCGCTTCAACATCAAGAGAACTTGCATTGTATATACAGAATATCTTACATAATAGATACATAAAATCTTTATCAGCTAGCTAAGGCCCCTAGCATGCACGAAACATGCACCAAAAGTGGACTCCATCTCCAGTTCAGAACTCTCTGATTGCTTGACTTTAAGCGATCTTCACAGACCAGACCAGGAGACTTTCATTGACTTCTTCCAGAACAAGTACCAGATGCCTCAAATGCCTGTTTCAACCAGCTATGGTAAGCGGAAGCGGACTGATCAGCTCGTTTGGAGTTGGATCAATGGATACCAAGTTTTGGTTAGATTAGCCAAAATAACTTGGGATGCTCTTGGTCATTTATTCTCTTCTACATCGGATGTTCTTAATTTTATTTCTAAAGCCGCAATTGAAGAACCAAGATAAGAGTTCACAAAGCATGCCCGATTATCTAGCTTTGGTCAAAAGCATTGCCAATAAACTTCCGGCATCGGTTCAACCAGTTTTAAACACTATCTGGGTTATCTCCAGAATACAAGAGCTTTATCACGAGTATTCCTAGTGGACTCCTAGTAACCAGCAAGTGAGATTGTTATCATTTCAGAAGAAGAACACACCAGAAAATGCAAAGGTAATCCTTAGTTCTTATAACCATAAAAAATGAATCTTGCTCATCTAAATCGCCAAAACAACAATTATGGTGGACAAAATGGCAACAAAAGTGGCCGTCCCTAACATGGGCTTCCTACAGGTTCGGATACGAAACGACCATTTTTACATGGCGGACCAACCTCCAATACCATTGATCCATGCCTTTCATCAGACTCACTAGCTTTGGATATCAAATGGGGCAAAAGTCAAGCCGAAAGGACACCTCTAACATCCAAGAAATGGTACTTCCGTGTTAATAGACACGGACGGTCAGATGATTTACCCAACCTACGGTTGATTTACCCTTAACACATAAAAAACCATTTCTTGGATGTCACTGGCTCCCATGAATCTCTCGATGTCCAAGGTTAGGAAAAGCAGTGAACAGCATGGATCAAGGGGGAGCACCTGTTGTTCTAGGAATAACGTGTCCGAGATTTACATTGTTTTGGAATAGACATCGAAGTTGCAAGGGACTTTTTGCCCTCTTTTCTTCTTTTCCTTTTTTTTTTTTTTTTTTTTTGGGTAGAAAGTTGCAAGTGACTTTGGACGACGGATGCCTATTTGCATGGCAGAAGAGCCAAAGGTTTCTGGAATACATAATTCATTGAAGATTGAACAAATAAGCACACTGAGCGCCCGCTAAAAAGCTGCAGAATTCAGGTTACATCTTAACAAACCACATTGAAAATCCAGAAAGGGTGCACACCATGGAAGCAACCACAGTATTCAATTCCAACTTAACTAGCAGTCTCACTGGAAACTTTTAGTTGGTTGGCCACTGGGAGATTCTTAACACCAAAAAAAAAGAAGAAGAAGAAGAAGAAGAAGAAAGGGCAGCTGGTGCACGAAGCTCCCGGGTATTCAGGGTCTAGAAAAGGCATGGACTACAAAGGGTTAATAGTACCCAGTCTTACCTTGCATTATGAGAGGCTGTTTCCACACTTCAAACCCATAACCTCAACGTCACACGAAAACAACTTAACCATTGCGCCAAGGCTCTACTTCTTAACACCCAATAACCCATAATTAGAGAAAATCCAAAACAAAAAAATTCAAATGCCGTTATTAAGATAATTAACAGTCAATTTTGCCCTGATCTATCAACTGGATGATGTCTCAAATGACCAGTCAGTTTTGTTTCCCCGGAAGTTCCTCATGTCTCTGTTTCTTCTAAGCTGTGAAGTATTCGATATATTTACCCCGATTAACATATGCAAAGATCCCAAAAACCAATTAACAACCTCTAAGAGCATTTGGGAAAAGAAAGTAAGGACACGCACAAGTTGAGAGTCCATGTTACTTGTTAAGTACGGTATTTGCAGCTTCACAAGCCCAAAAGGCAGCACTGCACCAATGTGCTGGAGGTGGATTGCCTTGAGAAATCAATCCAAGTAGTCCTGCTTTTTTTAGCATTGGATGGATCAGCTGCTGCTAAGACGCTTTTTTGGCGTCTTTCTTGACCTTCTGCACAGGAAATACAAAAAGGTAAGCCAGGATAAAATAACAAGCATTTCGTTTCTCAAAGCTTTCAAGGAAACTCCAGCTAGTTTTATCAGTGCCAAAGCCCATACAAGTTCTTTGGAGAAAACAGATGCAACTGCACAAGCGTGAAGACCAAAAAGTTACCTTTTCTTGGTGGATTTCCCGGCACTAACTACACCCTTGATCAAGGCGCCCATATCCACTGAGCGCTCATGCATGATCTTGTCATGGTACATTTTGCTTCCAATTTCAGTTATTTCCTCTTCAACTTCTTCCAGTGTTTGGTCCGCATTGAGCTTTAGCTCTCCTTTTCTGATCACGGTGACATTAAAACCATCTGCTTTGGCTTCACGAAAGGCATCCTACATGATCAAAAGAAAAAATACAGATATCAGATGGTCTGGTCACAGATACTAGAGATAAGAACAAGAAAAATGTAGGATTGAACACTCTCGTACTTACTGTTGCTTTCTAGTGGAATAAAATATTCACCAGGAAAAGAAAAACTTTGCAATCATATTCCCAATAAGCATGACTAACCAATTGCTCAAGGGCTCTAGATCCATAGGTGTATCATTGCAAACATAAAAGGTCAAGTTACATAACAAAGCGTAGCTAGGCACAAGGTATAGCGAAAAGTATATTCCTAAGGAAAAACATGGCTTGAGATGAAATAAATGAGTACCAACAAGGGTCACTATATAAAAATTACTCATAATGGAAAGTACAAGCATGCAAAAGCAGTGGGCATCCAAAGGTTTTACCTTTGGAGGTCTGGCAACAACAAAAGCACGACCATTCCCAAGCATATCCATATGAGCCTGTATGATATAGCAAAAGTTTTTAGAGTCGCCGGCATCCTCAAAAGCAATGACATGGTATTGTTTTGGGTCCAACTCAAGATCTGCCGCCATTTCTAATGAATAAAAACCAACGTTTTGATTTCCATCTTCAATTCTGTATAGTTCAATGCACTGCAAAGAACAAGGGAAAAAAAGGACACAATGAGATATGATAATGAACCGAATCATGGAAGGTGATCCATCTCATGTATTTCTTAGGATCTAACCCATGGTGTTTATAAGTAACAACACATAACTCTGTATCATTTTGTTATCTCCAAAGAAGTGCTGGCAGTATAGGAGACTTATTTGCAAGGAGAAGAGCATGAAATGATTCCTTTCATGCTGAGTCCAAACATATTATCTTGCTTTTGAAATTTACCGTTTCGAGAAAAGGTTATTGAACAGTAAGCATAACAGAAGGTAAACTTGTGGCAGAAAGCAATAGCTTCTAGGGAACTGACTGCTAGAAAAATGAGTGACAAATAAGGAAAAAGACCATGAGGAAAGTAAAATGCAACTAAAATTCTATATTTACAAGTGAAACAGTCCACCTAAACCAGTAAATTTGGGACACAGATTAGTGGGTTTTAAGCGAATTAACTGTTTAAGATGGTTTGGATTAATACAAAAGCATATGGTAAGTAAAACATATGAAGTACAATGCTTACCAGTATAAACTGAAAATCTAACCACCAAAGATAATCTTCTTCTTTTTCTTCAGAATATTCCCGATACTTACTAGCTACTGCTTGTGGTCCAAATAGTTCCATCTCTCTTTTCAGCTTCTCCACTTTCTTCTCCAAGTACTTTTGCTTCCTCTTGGGTAACCGGGTCATCAAATCAGCTGCTTCCTGAATCTCCTTATCAGTGATCCATCTATCTAAATCTTTCCCCATAATCTTCATAACTGATTTAACCTCCAGATCTGTCTCAGCATTATAAACTTTGAGGAACTCCTGGGACCATTTCTTTGTGTGTTGCCAGTGCTCCTTCCCTGACTTTTTGCCAGCTCTGACAGAACCGTCACTACCTTCTATAACAGTCTTGGAATTTATAGAAGCTCCAGCCTGAGATACCTGCCTAACTTTATCAATTGCAGAAGATGGTGAAACAGCATCAGTAGAACGTACTTCTCCAGGATTAAGGTTGTCCCTGCACACAGGTTCTGATATTCCCTGGTCTTTTCCAATGAATGTCTTCCGATGTTCCACAAAGTTATTAAGAAATTCCGGGTCTTCATTCATTGGTGGACCTTTCCAGCGAGGTACAATTTTCTCCACTGGATCATCCAAACTAATACCATCTAAAAGAGAATTTTAGTAGTGTTAGTAATGCTCCAGCTTTTGAAAATTATTTATTGTAAGAACTGAGAGTAGAATGATGAAACTAATGGTTAGTTTATTAGAAAAACTGGAGAATTTTGAAGCAATGGCACCACAAGTTAAATTGTCAAGGCAGATTTCTAACATGGTATTAAAGGGAACCACATAGGGTAGAATTGAGTACCTGCTCCATAGTCCAGATTTTCAACCTTTGAATGGACATACTCGTGTAAATCCAGCAGCTTTGTATTCACCTTCTCAACTTTCTTCTCAAGACCTTTGAAAAATGCCTCTTTATCTGCTGCGGGCATTGAATGAAAAGGGTCCCGTCCTGCCAATTCATTTTCTCTGACTCTAAAGACAATTTCCTTAAGAGTGTCATCTTTCATCCATTCAAACTCCTCCTCGTCTCCCTTAAATCCTGGATGATTTGTACCAGCATTTAAACTTGACTGTTCTTGTACCTTCTCTTTTGCCATCATATAATTCTCACTAAAACCAACTCCAATTTTCTCAATGACTGGTTTAAATTCCTGAAAATTTGTCTCTATCCAACTTTGCTTGGTTTTAGGTGGTTCATTAACCACAGGTCCATTGGTATCTACATAAGTGTGAGTTCCTGGCCAATCCCTTCTGCTGTGATTTTGCTTGGTACCATCTTTCTGCGCAGATGCATCATTTAATGCTGCAGATGGTTCAAAATGTTCAGAAAGAACAGCTCCACCTGAGAGAGAATGGGTTCCATCTATATGAGAATCCTCTTTCTTAGGACTAAGCCCTTCAGGAACACTTTCCTGAATTGCCGCATCTGGTGTCTTACCTAATTTAGGGGATTCAAGAATTTTGCTTCTCTTTTGGATTCTCTGACTTGTCTTTCCACCCACAGATCTCTTGGTCTCTGCAGAATCCAGAGTTCCAGGAAAATCACTTGTGTCTTGATTTTTCTCAGTACCATCTTTCTGCACTGATGCAGCATCCAGCATTGCAGATGGTCCAAAACCTTCAGGAGTGGTTCCATCTGAAAGAGAAAGGATTTCTTCTTCATCAGTTTCCTCTTTCTTTGAACTTAGTTCTTCAGGAACACTTGCATGAAATGACACATCTGATAGCTTATCTGACTCAGGGGACTCAAGAATGCTGCTTCCCTCTTTGATTGTCTGGCTTGTCTTTCCATTAGGTTCTATAGTATTTGAAATAGTAAAAGCCTCAGGCTCAAGTAGTAGACCTCTACCTTGAACTTCCTGTTTATTAAGTTCTTCATCTAACAGCTTCTCGGGTCTTTGAGAGAGATACTCTCTAGCTTCTTTGACTGATTTTATGATCTTAGGCTTCATCATGACAGAAGCATCACTTGAAGAAGAAGAAGAAGAAGAAGAATTCAATGCAATGTGATGGGGTCGTATCTCTTCTTTGGTACTTGATGTACGTAAGGCAGTATTTTCGCTCTCATAAGAATGTGCAACTTTTTCAACATCCAGATCTTCCATTTTTGATGCAATAATATTACTTTGAGATTTATTATCGAGCAGCACTTCACTCAAGCATTGTGCACCATCTGTTGTAGGATCATCCAAAGAAACATACTTTACAGCTCCATTACCTTCAAGAGATTTTTCTAACTCCACACCTGAAAGGTTTTCTGGAAAATCAATATCTTTATCTCTGTTCATCTTACTGTCTAGCATATCTGTGGATAACTCATTGCTCCTCCCATTCTCAAATTGTGATTTTATTTCAGTGTTATCACTAGGTTTTGACTTTTCAACTACATTAGAACCAATATCGACAATAGAATCATTATCCCAGTTTTTACCTTTAACATCCCCCAACATGGAAGATATATCATTTTCTTCTTCATGCTCTTCAAGCTGAGAAGCATCTTGTTGCTCCTGTTCCCTAGCCTGCCTTGCCATTTCTCGAATCTCAAGGATTTTAGCATCAAAATCCCTATCACAAGCAGAGACATCATTTGAGGAAGCTAATATTCTCAAATTCTCCTTGGGCATCTCCACTTTCACAATGTTCTTCATAAGTTCATTCTTATCCAACTGAGGTCTCCCATTGGATCCCACTGAAACTTCCAAATCATTTCCAAGAACTTCTACATTACCAGTCTCCATTTTCTCCCTTTCTATCCTTGATCTCGTCTTTCTCCTCAACATTTCCTTCTCCTCCCTTGTCAATTCAACCTCGACATTTCTGCTGAGAAACACTGTCCTCACTGCCCACAAAACAAAACAACCACATAACATGGCAAATCCAATTTGTGAGAGCTTAGGAAATTGAATGCCACGAAGAGTAAATGAACGGAGAACTTCAAGAGTAACAGAATGGAGACCTTCAAGCGAAAACGATCTTTTACCATCAACTACGTACTTTGCAATTGTGCTATTCTCTGGAAAGCTATACTCTCTCATTTCAACTTCTCGTGCAATGAACTTCGCACGAGAAATCTTTGCAAAAACATTGTCAAATTCTTCTGCAAGTTCATCCCTCCTAAAAGTCCATGGTTCAATTTGACTCCTCCTAATAATTTCATCTTCATTTACAGAAACTCCACTGACATTTCCATCTTTATCTTGATAGACTGTAAAAATGGGACTCGACCCAACTCCCCAATACTCACTATCCTTCTTATATTGATCGACCCAATTCTCCAATTTACTCAACAGTACAGATTCCCTTATAATTTTCGGCTCTTCAACAGTGTTGTTCGTATCTACATCTCTCTCACCACTCTCGAAACTAGTTTCAACATCATTTGCATTTTCGAAGTTCTCGTTTTCTTCAGAAACTAGAACAGAATTATCCATTTTAGAATCTGGAACAAATATATCCGGGGCATTACGTACCTTTTCTTCCTCCACTAGCTTCCTCCTCAGCGAGTTTCGCCGTTTCGAAGACCGCCCAAATTGCGCTGAAATTTGCAGTTTTCGACTTCTGGGTATTGGTGAAGATATCCAAACTGGGGTGTTTCGAAGGAAATTCAGACGATTTCTACTGCCCCAAGGTAGGCTTTTCCTTACATAAGGAAAATTGGGTCTTAAACTTGAAAGTCCAAAAGGAACATTAGTTCTTCCTAAAAGAGATACATTGAGAGCCTCCATGATTCAAAACCCAATTCAAATGATGGGTTGGAGGCGTAAAGGACTGGATTTGGAATCTCTGATCACCATGAACAGAGGAAAAAGAAGGAAGAAATGGAGTTGCAGGCGAGAGAAGTTAAAACCCCTGATAAATCCGTAGGAAGCCAAAGCTGTTGAGCGGTTCATCGGTCGTTATTGCCCTGGTCAGCTTTATGGAATATCCGACATGCCATCAGACGCCCCAGCCGGGTGAGTTCTTGTTTATGGGTGTGAATATCAATTTTCGAATCATTGAATATGCATGCCGACGCAAGATCCTGACTCTTTATTTTACTCAGCCCAATTGCTGTCCTATAATTTCACCCAAAAAAAATTGCTCTAGTAAGACTAAAGTGAAGATAATTAATGGTTCACTTATACGACACTTGTAAATGCATATTCTCATTCTCATCCCCCTGCTAGTAACAAACATGGAGGAGATCAAACGGTGGAAATTTTGGTGACATGTTTCATTTAGCAAGTTCCAAATAAATAGACGGCTCCGATCATCAAGCAGGAGACAAAGTATTCGATTATACGGTCTGTAACGTAGACACTCCTACAGCATAGTTACAA
This sequence comes from Warburgia ugandensis, assembly GCA_035236585.1. Lineage (NCBI taxonomy): Eukaryota > Viridiplantae > Streptophyta > Magnoliopsida > Canellales > Canellaceae > Warburgia > Warburgia ugandensis. The sequence goes on from CP141134.1 coordinate 73,038,800, forward strand.
AGTTTAAATTCGAAAATAAATCAGCAAAACAAGTATTCCCAGAATTCGGTAACATTTGAAAAAATAAAAAATAACAACTAAGCATTTTCATACGTAAGTTTAAGGTTTCAATTGGAACTTTTATCTAAAATTAGTAGTAATATTTGAGAATTTGATAAATTATTTGTAAATTTTGAGTTATATTAGATAAATTCATGTCAACTTATTAAATTTTATTTTATATTTAAGCAAAATAAAAACTTTTGAATTGTTGGGAAAAAAAGTCAAAACCTTGTCAAAAATCCATAGACGCAGCCTTTGCTTGGATCGATCCTACATCTCTGTTTCTTGGCATATATATCATATCCTTCTCTCTCTTTTCTTTTAGTACAAACAAAGAATTACAAAGCAAATCACTCCCTCACACTCCAACAGAGAATCCCCGGCCAATGAGTAAGCAGCAGCTCGAACCTGCAGCCACACTTACTTTGAAGAAAAATGCTGAGTGATCTGAGAACAACTGTGCTAGACTGTTAGCACATATGTAAGTTCTATAATCTCAGCTTATTCGCTTAGCTAAAAGAAAGCAACACTACGAACTGTCCACAGTCCATTACTAGAAGACCATAATATTATCAGCACCATTAAGACAACAGAGCACAAGAGCAAGAAATAAAGTAGAACATGAAGATTCCTCATTAATGAGCCAGGGCACCAAAGATACACTAAGTATATGTAGTTCCAAGCTAATAATGTCCCCAGAAGAGTAAAAAGTGATAGCTTATTAGTCAATTAATAGAAGCTCACACACCTCAGTATCCAAATGTTCCAAGAATCCCAACATCTCCATCCATAATAAAACCACAAGAGTAGAGTGCCATTCGATACAGAGACAACCCAAAAGGGGATACACATCCAACACACAATGAAACAATTAATACATGCCTGAGTGCATTTCCGCACTTTTCAGCTACAATGATTGGGTATACACACTCCATTATCGGTGTTCTGTTGCTCCTTCCATATCCGGCCAGTAACCCGTAGCTTCAGTTCTTTCCTGTCACCGCCGGAGAAGAAAAGGGCCATGTTCCTCTGGATAATGAGACCATCATGGCTGTCGCGAACTTTCCGGTGACTGTCACGGATGCTCCTAGGGGTGCCTTCCCATATAAGCTTCCTACCATTAGCTCCGACCTCTAGACTGTAACTGAAATTCCTTGCCTCGGCTTCATCGCCCATGAAGCGGAGAAATGCCATGTAGACGGGTGCCATGCCAAGCTGGAAAGCCTCAAAATGCAAGCAGAAGTACTGCCCAAAACAATTGAACACCTGGAAAGAGGAGCAATGAACAGAGGCAGAGACAACAAACATAGTCACAATGATCAGAGGGAGTTCACATGAGAAGAACACAGTTAAGACTGTTTAAGAATCCAGATATTGTCACCATCACCATAAAAATACCAGAATAGTTATGTGAGTGTTTGGGAAACTTGTTTTATTGAATTTTTTCCACTTCACAGCAGAAAAACAAGTTGCCCAACCTGCATTATTTGTCCGAGTAGTGCCATGATACCACTCTTCTTGACTGAAATTACATTTGGTAGAAATGAAGATGTGGATGTAACCATATCATCTCGCATTATGCTTCTCTCAGACATCAATCAAATAACCACTTGGCAAGCAACATGTTACACAGAAAAAGTGAAGTCGTGGTTGCAAATTAGAAGCTGGAGCGGCATCCAGAAGAAATGAGGAGCATGCTACATTCATCTGTTCAAGAAAACTAACGGTTTTTGTCATGTATGTCAATCGGGAGCATCTAGCTACCTAGAACAGGTCTGAAAGTGCTCTCAAAGTTGAAAGAAGTCCGTGCAACCCACTCAGAGTGTTGATCCAGGGAACTCAGTTTAATACAAATAAACAGTAACGCACAGAGACGGGAATTTCATCCCCATCATCTGTTGAAAGAGGACAAACCATGCCTCTTATTTCTTGATGGGGAGGACTTTCATCTAAGGGGCAAGGTCTTCCCAAGCTCTGAGTCCTTTTTCCTGTTTTGTTTCTTTTGGAAAGAAAACAGCCATTCCCAAAGATCAGAGCCTAAGAGTTTTCCAAAATCCAAACAGTATACCAATCAGGACGTTTCTGATATCTCTAGTAGGGTGTTAGTGGTGCTTGGGATGGAATGAACTGACTTGATATGAGATTGTAGGGACGATGTTTTTTCACTGTTAGTGGTGCTCGATCTGTATTAAGATAAAGTGATATCTCTTCATCTCATACTTAGCAGTGCTTGAGATAGATGGGAGGTCAACTCAACTCAGCTCAAGTAATCTAAAGCCAGATCTCATCTCATCTCTGACCAAATATGGACCCAATAGCAATTTAAGATTTTCCTATGAGTCCACAGCTTTAGTAGAATTAGTGACACTCAAAAGCAAGTATAGGCCTGTAACAATTTAGACACTTTCTACTACATTCCAAATAAAGTTATTTCACTTTTTAAGTGTAATAATACTTTGACATAATCATTCAAAAAATAACAATACTTTGACATCAAAAGGGCAAACATATTTGGAAATAAGGAGAACCCATTTTTGCAGAATTTCTCAAAATAAGGATGTGAGCATACCGTGAGCATCCAGGTGGCATTCTCAACCTCACGAGGATTTGACTTGACATACCGATGGTTGAACGTGCACCCAGTGTGCATGTCTACTTTGTGGTCATCTCTTAAATGTGCAACCAAAAATGGAATATCTCCAACAACAGAGCATTCTGATCCTGCATATGGGCAATTGTATGGTCTGAAGTTGCACTGAGATTCATGTTTGAGCTTGCTGTAGTACGGGAATATCTCTGGGCAGCCATGGGTGTGATACTTGCAAGGCAATTCAAGAGACTCGGCCACTTTTTCCAAAGCTAAACATCTGATGTCTCCAAGCTCCTGTCTACAAGTAGGACACCGGTTTTGCACTCTAGTTTTACATGTAGAGCAGAGTGTATGGCCATTGTGACACTGCAAGAACATCAACTCATCAGAACTAATATGTGTGTGGAAAAGATCATATAAATTGCAGCAAACTTTAATATTTTGTGAAAACATAAATAATATATCCAGATCACCCAATATACCAAACCATCCATGTTTGCTCCAATTATTAACGGGAAATACTATTAAGTGCACAAGCAGAACAAAGAAACAGTTCTTAGCCACCTTAACAAATCAAGCACCGGTAAATCCTTCCAATATGCTATCTATCTTTGGAACCTACATGCAAATAAGTTTCAAGACCACTGCCAAATACTAAGGTACTCTTGAGTGAAAGTATCATTGAAATTATAGGATTATGATCACAAATAGCCAAGATATGTCTGTTCAGATATAGATGGACAATGAATAATAGAATCATATACAAAGTCACGCAAGAGATATAACATGTACCTTGGTAGCCTGGATATGAATGAGCCAGCGTAAATCAGGAACACCTTATTTACTTCACTTTAGCAGAATATCCTTTATCCTTTAGCTTACAAGTTTAAGTGCTTCTAGAGTATAAACTATTATAGTTTTGAATTAACAATCAACTCACCTTGACATGACTCATCATGGAAAAGGTATGGATAGAGAGAAAAGACAATTAATGAAGAAAAAGGATGGCATTGATATGTACCTAGCCTTATCCCTTACCATAATCAAGTAACCCAATTGAGTTTTGAAAGGCATCATGAATTCACAATTAATGAATGCACCATGTGAAGTTTGTTCATCATATTGTAACGATGTCAGTTGACTAACATGAACTGTATGGTTGTCAAGGTGACAAAGGCATCAATAATCTATGATATGGTGGAATGAACCAATATAATAACAATAAAGCATCATGATAATGTTGGACCATTATTATAGCTCACCCAAATGGAAGTGTGAAACAGCAAGGCAATACCATCATATGTCATATATTTTAAGGCATTTTACTTGAGCCATTAGGATCAAACCTTCACAGAGAAATTCCACTAATTCTGATTTGTTTTTCTTATTGCGTCGATGTGGCATGCATGGAGCATGCTCTGTAGTCAGATCAATCTATTGAGACGTCAATATCTAACTAATAGTTAATACAAAGTGGGTCTACCTCCAGATGTCTCGTGTTTTACAAGTAAAATTAGCTTTCTTATTAATAACAATACTCTGAAACAGCAAAAAAGAATCACATGAGCAGCAATGACGCCCCTGTTGATGTACGTCTCTCCCTGCAACCCAACCAATCTGCTACTTCATTAAATCCTTAGAATGATCTTTGAATCCCCTTGCGCTGAAGATGTCTTTATCTTCGTTTCTCAAGTACCCTGATCTCCATTAGCTAGAGTTCTTGAGTGGACAAGCCGTTGCATTCCCAGAATTCATTCCAAAACTCCTGTGAAACTCTTCACAGAAGTTTGCAAACCAAGCAAACATGGCTCCCGGGAAACTTCAGTCAGACCCTTATAGCTGCTAACTAGAAAAGGCTGGGATGGCCTCCACTTCTCTTTATACATATTGCCAACTGTAACAAGATCTAGATTATAAAAAGAACAACCAATCAAAGTTTAACTTGATAGTGTCTTTTATCTGACTCGATAGTGTCTTTTATTTGTTTCCTTTCTTCGGTGGGGGTATGGGGAATTCGATTGCACTGCCTTTTGTTTACTCCATCACATGAAAGCAATATTCCTCCACTTTCTCAGCAAGTCCAGCATGGAAGTCCAGTAGAAGTCTAAAACTCTTCACAAAAGCATTGCACAACACAGCCAACACAAAATTTTCAAATCCCACTACATCTACAAAACATTGATAAATTGCATTGATAACCATGCAGATTTCTCTCCTTCAAGGAGACCCAAGAAGAATTGACGTAACATGTTATTTCAAAGAACTGTAAATCAAGCAGTACTCCAGCAATGAAAAGCAGAAAAGAACGCTAAAATATTAGAAATCTGCACACCATTTTTTTTTTGGGTGGATCAGGAATTTGCACACCTACCAGATAATTGTTGGAGTACTCTACTCTTACCACTACCGAAGCTGCCATAATCAATGAAGTGAATCAGTTACATCAACTCATGATGAGAAACATGAGCACTTGCAGGCAGTTGAATGGGTCCCATGATATATAAGAGGCACATTGATTTTATTTATTTTTTGGTTATGTAGACGACATCAAGCCAAAACTAAAATACATGGTTATTAAGAAAAATAGGATTGTGCTCTTTCATAATACAGTGTACTGATTGCAAAAAGAGAAAGGGCTTAGTGTTCTGGCAAATGGTTCCACAGTTTAGGTATTAAGAAGCAACCCTACATCTAGCGAAGAGATGAAATACAGGGCTATGGCTTCTACAACATGGAATAATACCTGCACATTCATTTTCCATAAGACCTCACATGAATTCAGATTCACATTTTTGAGGCTATGCACCTGGGTTTGGCATCATTTGTTTTGACCACACTAATTTGACTGATTTTTCACTTACTTCGAACATTATGGATGATTTGAAATCATTTGTCTTTGTAAACCTATATCGAACATGTGTCGATTATGCTTTTCAAGGAATATGTATGTATGTATGTATGTATGTATGTATGTATGTATGTATGTATGTATGTATGTATGTATGTATGTATGTATGTATGTATGTATGTATGTATGTATGTATGTATGTATGTATGTATGTATGTATGTATGTATGTATGTATGTATGGGTGTATGGGTGGATGGATGGATGGATGATATTGTGTGCTCCATTTTAGGCATTCGATCTTGTATTAGTTTTTCACCCTACTATAAGTGCTGTTTTCCTCACCCCCTATAGCCAATGTTTCAGGTGCTACACGAGGTAGCTCGAGCACAAGAGACATAAGGAAGGCGGAAATACGTGGATTTGTGTAGATTTGAGAAGAACTTGTTCTTGAAGTAATTTTCTTTTGGTAGACATCCATGTTTACTATTCCTTTTTGGTACTATATATGACTTAAATCTCTTTTAACACATTTGGATTACCATAATAAGGACTATTGTAACTATTCAAATGGATTGTGACTTTTCTTTTGACTACATGGAAGATCCTATGGCATGTGAACTCTAACCATCCATAAGTTAGAAGACTACTATTTTACATATATGTGGAGGTCTTGCCACTTTTCTTTTGACTGGCACGTGAACTCTAACCATTCATAGGTTAGAACATCTTTATTTTACATATGTGTGGAGGTTTTTCATGACATCTAGGGTGAAGTTGATGAATTTCACCGTTACATATATATTATCACTCTGATTTTTATTTTTCTAAAACGAGGGAAATTTCCACTGCCTCCCAACTTAAAATAAATAAAAGTTTTGAAAAACTAGGGATGTTATAGTTTTTGGTATCAGAGCATGCATGCCATGTTGATCACAAGTAAAGTCACATAAGATCAATTTGTCAAAAATTAAGAGGGTTAAATTCTAGACTTAGGTAGAAATCATAATTGTAATGGTTGGGAAGAAATTCTTATTAGAATATCCCTTATTTTACAGAAACCTCATCAGAGATGTAGTGATGGCTTGCCACCACCACTAGATGCATAGGCAACAGATGGGGCTGAGGGCAACAGTAGAGCCCGAGGTGACCTGACAGATGAGGTTGTCAGTCTCTTACTTCAGAGGATGATACAAAGGTTGTAAGCCTCAACTAGCACATTAGGTGCAGGTGAGGATTAGGATGTTGAAGAAGACAAACATCCTAGATTGGACAGCCTTCTCGAGAGATTTAGGAGGATTGCTCCTAAGTTCTCGGGGAGAGATGGCCTAGAGGGAGCTGATGCATGGTTGTTCGATGTAGAGAGGATCTTTGATGCAATGGCAATACCTAAGCATTGTGGGGTTGTAGTAGCCATGTTTGTGTTGACTAGTGATGCTGTCTAGTGGTGGCTGAATGCACGGAGGAGTCACTTTGATGGGGTTGAGGACATCTAATGGGATGCTTTTATAGACATTTTTACTGAGCGATTCCTTAATATCTCCTGGAGAAGATAGAGCTCGAGTTTTTTTTTCTCGAGTAGGGTTCGAGGACAATAGCATATCATGAGGTGGAGTTCAGGAGACTATAGAGGTTCACACTAGTGGTGTGTGCTTCGAAGCAAAGGGCTACCCAGAAGTTTGTTAGTGGGCCAAACTTTGATCAGAAGCGTCAAATATTGACCTCGCAGCCTACCATTGTGGCTCAGACAGTAGGGTTAGCTTCTATATTGGAGCGCAAGTTGAACAATCGAGGTAGACACAAAGGCAGATTTGGTGGCCCTAAGCATTTGTAGGAGTGAGGAAGGAGAAAGTCTACTAGGAGGATGTTTGCACAATTGACCTGGCCAGCATTGGGACAGATTAGAGGTAGAGGTAGTGACTAGAGGGTATGTCCGAGGTACCAATGTCATCATCCAGGTCAGCCTTGTTTTGGACTGGGTTGGTGTTTCTCTTGTGGCCAGCCTAGTGACATGGTATAGGATTGTCCTAGAGCAAGTAGAGTGGGACAGCCTCGGTAAGATCAGGCACCATGGCAGGGTCAAGCATGTAGGAGTTAGGGGCGAGTGTTCACTATTGCCATAGACCAGGCATGTGCATCAAGTGTCGTCGTGGAAGGTACTATTCTTATTGCCGATAGATATGCATGTGTTGTTATGAATCTTGGATCCACCCATTCATTCATCTAGGATAGTTTTGCCACATGCATGAATGTTCCATCGAGTAGACTGGAATTTTTGTTGGAGGTCAATACATCGGTAGGCCAATTGGTGATAGTACAGGAGTTCGTCCAGGATATACCTATAGTTATCTTAGATAAGAGACTGAGCATAGATCTCATTATCCTAAACATGGCAGATTTTGTGTAAGGAAGAAACAATAAATACCACGGTCACGGAAACCTCTTTACTTCCGCAGATCACATTCAACTTTTCTTGGTAATATTAGTTTGCAAATTCCATACACACAATGTAAAACATACAATAGCATCTGAAGGCTGATCCATCCAGATGAAACAAGGCAGATGAACAGAAAGCAATGACTTTGCCCCAAAAGCAATAGAAACTTCTGCAGGAGTCCTTTCTGTGTGGAGAGAAACATATCACAGCCTCAAGCAATTTCAAGAACTTTGAATGTATACCAGCAAAGGGATCCTACATCTATTTGATAGCCAGTTCCCAAGTATCTTGATGAAAGTAATGTGGCTTCAAATCCATTAAGTCCATCACACAATCAGAATACCAGCCAATGGGGTAGAGAAACATGGAAGCTTTCACAAACAAATTAATACAACTAAGTCTAACACTTCAAAACATCAGAGAAAAAATTCAAATTGCGGTTACTGATACAAATAAAAACAGACAAAACCACAAGACCATTTTTATTTTTGGAATGGAGAAAGAAATAGGTTCCATCAAATCATCAATAATTTCAAACTCTAATTCAAAAGAAAAATCGCATACAACAGAGACTCTTGCTAAACCAAAACGTCCCAGGAATGCACGTTAACTAGTCGCACCCAGACAACATTCTCACCGAAGAAGGCAGAAAAGAATCATAAGCAAAACAAAAAGCTAATGCTGTGACCATCAGAACCAACCCCCCCAGCAACAATAACAATCCCCCATCACCCGCAATGCATCCTCAAAATGAGAAACAACTACAGGGCAAGACAATAAATAAGAAAAATCATCAAAAAGTCAGATCAGGAGATTTACGAAACCCATTCCCATTTTCAATACCACATCATAAAATCAACAAATTCCTCAAAAACCATATTCCATTTCTACCAATTGCAGTCCCTTCCCACTCCAAACAGCCGACATAGAAAAGCCGATTCCCAGGAAAATTCTAAACCCATCTCACATTCCCTTATACTCTCATTTGCAAAAACCAAAAGCGAGAAATATCCAACACCCAGATAAACCAGCCAACCAACAAAGAAGAGAAAAAACCAAACTTTGTGGAAGAAGACGAAAGAAAACCAACCTGGTGGATTGGTGGGTACATGGAATTAGTGCAAACGGGGCATTCAAGCAGCTCATGGACGCTCGTAGCAGGAGAAATCCCTGCGGCAATAGAATTGTGGCTGTTGTTGTGGGGCTTTGAAAATGCGTGGTGTTGAGGATGATCTTCATCATCGATCCCATCCGACGATGAGATGCATTCAATGCTATCCAATTCCATTCATAAAACCCGCAATCCGTTCTTGGTTTCCTCCCAGCAAATCTTTGAATTTTTGCACTCCTCTCGCTCTCTCTCTCTACAGCCAAGAAAAGAAGAGAGAGAGAGAGAGAGAGAGAGAGAGAGAATGATAACAAGAACCAAAATAGAGAGACAAGATCGATCCAAACCGAAGGAAAAACTACCCCGGAAGTGCTTTTCTCCTCCCTTTCCTAGTTTTCAGGGATTGAAATTCGCCGCGGAAAAAATTGGAGAATAATTAGAAAGAAAATGTAAATTTGATCAAACCACAATGAATTTAGACAGAGAAAAAGGAAAATTGTAGCAGATGCTGCAGCGTGGAAGAAATCTAGTAAATGTAGGAGGGTAGAATCTAGAATGATTAGCAGGATATATGATCGAAGGAAAAACTTTTTCCGGCTAGTTTTCCCGTATGGCGAGAAATCGGGATTTGTATAATTTATTAAATTATCAATGGTGCCCGTATCGAAACGACGCACATCAAATCAAAGCAGAGCAATTCGAAGGTAATACACCTTCTGAGTGTGTTAATAGAAGCGCCTCAACTTTCGTATTGCCCACTCTCAGATCCAACCCTTTTAATCTAATTTATCTGACTTTTAAATCTATGTACTTCAAGTGAAATTCACTTTTCTTAGAGCCTATCTTTGTATGATTCAATTTGTTCATGTGATTGTATTATCTTTAGATTTCTAATAAATCAAATGATTGAACGATTCTAACATCCCCATTGATTGTCAATTATTTTAATTCGTCTGTCTCCAATAGCAACATTGTAAATGTAGAATCGTAGAATCCTCCAAACAACATACTTTTTAATTTGATAGCCACAACTAGAGCATCCGATGCTAACAATTTCGATCTAATGTTTAGTAGATGTTAAATGAAGGTAGAAAACAGATGAAGATGAACGGATCAGATCATCTACAGGTGGGTCCTTACATGCAAAAAGCTGAGGCGCTTCTACCTATGCACCTTATGAAGTGTGTCTGTACATAGCATCTCATAAAAGCAAATCCCTTTTACCTCCACGCGTAACAGATTCCGAGATGAAAGCAGCGTGCTCCCCCAACCAGGGTGTATTTGTAAGAAGTGGCCCCACTTATAGAAGGGAGATAGTTTTTGGTTGCATCTGCCAGGAAATCTTAGCCGTTCATTGAGCTACCTCAAGGCGGTTTGCTGATCACTTGTAATCCCAAGCCAGATGGATGAGAGTGTGTAATTGTTGTTGTTTTGGCTGGCGAGTCCAACATACAGTAGGCCCATCCTATTAATGGCAACGTGGCCAAATCAGACCAATTCGTGTGGGGCTCTCATTGAGACCCTTTTCTGGAAAATTCAATCCCTTGTCAACATTTGATGCCGGGTCTACATTGTGCGCATGCGTAAATCCATTTAGTGGGGCCAACTTTGGATTTCTCCGGTGCGGAAAGGAAAATACTATGCTTATGAGCGGATGAAAGATAAGCAAAAGCAGAGGAATCATGTGGGTCCCCTACTTTTATACAATTGGATTGATTTTTGTTAATCAAAGCCGTTTATCTCATGATTCCTGCATCAGATAAGCAATAGCCCAAAAATCAAGCTAATTGGATAATTCTAGCATCCAATTTATTCAATCAACGCCGTTGCTTACGCAAAGATTATTCTCAGTGTTGGTGAGTAATGAACACAAATGCAGTTTTTCAGATCCTAGTAATGTCAAAGTGCGATTATTGAGGGAGCGGATCAAGATGAACGGCTAGATCAACAATACACGGACCCCATTATGTAAAAGTGAGGTGCCTCACAAGACAGACCACGAGGTAAGTGAGGCCCATTATGTAAAACAAGGTGCCCCGCATAACTAGCATTCCAATGATTAAAGGTCTAGATTCAACAACTAATTCAATCCATCCAATGATTATAGATCGGACGGACTGCGATAGAAAGCTCCACCAGGACCCACTGAGTTGATCAACAAAGTTGGACCGCTGGAGTCCAAGCTTGGACAAATACTTATGTGATTGTGTCAGCAAAAATTTTACTTCCAGAAAGTGTATGAGAACAATATGTAACCCCTTAGATAACGTTAATGGGAAACTTTCCGTAGATAATGAAATGTGGGTGTCACTTTCACGGTCGGTGGACTCGTGGGCTACTGTAGAATTATTTGTTTTAAGTTGGCTAGTGGCATGCGGCGGTCCCACAATTAAAGATGGATGGCTTACCTGTTAAGTTTTTTTTTTTTTTGCCTCTTTTATTGAAAAATGCTAAGACTGAGGTTCGAAACTGACTCCAAAACCTCGTCTAGCATGGTCTGACTTTTGGATCATCCAACCTAATTATCTTGTTCGACTTCTTTTATTTTGGCTCTATGAAAAAAAAATCATGCCCATCACCTGCTTCTAGCAATTTTTTAATTAAATTTTTAATAATTATAATTTAAAAACTCAAAATAAATAGCTAAAATTGTCCAATATGAATAAGATGGCTGGTTCATATCATCAAAAGATAAAGACTGACTTAGGAAGGGTTTTAGAGTGAGTTTGGAGTTAAAACGGTCCGGATATTATTTCTCTTTTTCTATTGGTTTTAGCAAAGAATTATAAAACAAACTACCCACTTATAACTTAACTTATTATCATAATTCTTAAATCTACTTAAAATCTCTCCAATAAGAACAAGTGTTATCTCGAACATCTCGCCAAGCTTGACATAACAAGCAGAGGCCCCTTGTTATTTGCTACCAGTTGTGCTAAATGGTTTTTGGCACCCATATCTAAGAGCTTGGACCATGGCAACCATCATTTACGTGTATGCTTTCTCCTTCTTTTCACTATGAACTAAATAGTCTGCTTTATCACTTTCATATAAGGTAGCTTCTTACCATGTTAGAATGGACATATTATATTTACAAGTGTGCGAGTGGACGTATACGACTAATTTGCTTTGTAATTCTTTGCTTGTATTAAAAGAAAGAACATATTTTAGTGTAGATCAAATGACATGTGTGTCGAATGGCCTTTTTGGGATTGGGAAATAAAAAATGGACAGACTTATCTATAGATAATGATCTTAGTGCTTGACATTTACAACCCTAAACTAAAAAGGACAGTCTCAGTGCACGAAGCTCCTGCATATGCAAAGTCCGAGAAGCAGTCCGATAGAAACAACAACTAGGATTTTGAGCACTCAAGTATTATCTTAGTTGCCAACATAAACATTGCTTAATCATCAACGAAACAACAAACTCAATGCGTCATAAAAACTTGATGAATTTTGGAGGCTTTTAAACCCACCTGCAACCAATCCATGCTCTCAATCCAACCCCCGAGTTGTTAGATGCACTGTCGTGGCAAAGCGCCATTTAAAGCCTAAGTTAGTATTTTAATCGGCTTTTTTCATCATTTGCTTCAAACAGATATATGACTCGCGAAATGGCTCTGAAGCATCGTATTGGAAAGATGGCTAGAATCATGGCATATGAGGTGACTTGGGTTCTAAGTTTCTTTAACGTAAAGGACAATTAGGCACATAAAAATCTCAAGAGAGATCTTCTTCTTTCCATTGATTAAAGAAAATATCATATCGTGAAAATATATGAAGACAATGAAAATGCCTGAAAGTGCTACTCTAGTCTACCATCAATGTTGTAAATCACTGATGATGAGCCATCAAAAAATCATCCTGTTCTAAAAAACTCTAACTAGATGATCCTAGGCCACCTGCCTAGGTGCAACGTTCTCGAGCAATTCTCAAACTTTAAATAGATAGGACGGTGTCGCAGCATTATTGAGTCAGTCGTGCTATAGACTTCAGAACTCAGACTCTGATAGTAGGAGAGCCCATCCATAAAAGGTAATAATTACAAGTCTAAAAAAGGGGCAGCCCTTGTGCATGAAGCTCCCACCTATGCGGGGTCCGAAGAAGGGGCGGACCACAAGGGCCTTGAGTACACTTGCATTTTTCAAGAGGCTATTTGCACGCCTTGAACCCATGACCTCAAAGTCACATGACCTCAATTTTTACCATTACAAGTCTTGTTGCTTAAAAAGTAAGAGTCATGCGGATAAAAAGCAATAGTTTAACATTATTTGTTTAGTAAAATGCATGAGTAGCCAAGAATACAAATAAAGCACAGCTTATATCTATATAAAGCCACCTTCCTAGTTTATAGTGGGGAATAATTTCAGTAACAGACGTCAGACTTGCATCCTCGTGCTTCCTTTCGCAATACCAATCTCTCTCTCTCTCTCTCTCTCTCTCTCTCTCTCTCTCTCTCTCTCTCTCTCAACATGCTTTCCTTGAGAAGGAAAACCAAGAAAAAGCTAAGAAATTATGTGGTAATTATAGTCCAGTATGGCTCTTTGGGCCAATACAAATAAGTAAATAAGTAAGAAGATTTTTTTTTTTTCTTTCTAGTACAAGCGAAGAATTACAAAGCAAATGACTGACACATTTCTAAATTTGATTCTCAGACAAATAGCAAAGCGACGACAAGAACCTAATGACAAAGTGCATTCCAAAAGAAATGTTGAGTTTTGTGCAACCAATTATTGTACATATTAATTTGTTGGCAAATAAGAAGAATATATATTCATAATATATTTACTCAAAAGACGAGTCTTGGTGCAATAATAAAATTGTCGTCGTGTGACCTCAAGGTCACAAATTTAAGGCGTGAAAATAGTCTCTTACAAAAATGCAAGATAATAATATATACTATAGATCCTTATGATTTGTCCCTTCCCTGGACCCTGCGTACGATGAAGCTTCGTACACGAGGCTGTCCCTTTTAATATATTTACTCAGAAGACACACCCTTGGTCAAGGCGGTCCCTGCGCAGGATTCAGCCCTCTTTCTTTTGTCTATAAACAAATCTCAATGACATGATAGCTTCAATTCATGTTGGATAATAAATTAATCATCCATTACTTTATCTTTTAGTTTAATCTTGTGCTTCTTTTTCATGGTGAGTGGGTCAGCATGCATTTGAACCACAACCTCTTGGCTTTGAGACTGGAATATTAACCAACTCGGTTAAGTGCTTGGACCCACTCAAGTTGAAATAATTGTCATTGACGGATTAGTAATGTCCTGGATATTCATATTTTCCTTCTAAAAAGATATGAATTTTGTAAGTGCCGTCATGGGAGGTTATCTTTTGATGCACAGTTGAAAACGCAAGCCATGCATCCAAGTTTAAATTTACTGGACTGTTATGATATTGTAAAAATAGAAAGTAAGGCTGTGTATTATAGACCTTTTGTAGTTGGCCCCTCTCCAAACTATGCATGTACAAGAGTTACATACCCCGGCTGCCTTTTTATACTGTTATGGTCTTTAAATAGATGATTTTTTTATAAAAAAATTGCAATTTAGCATCTCAATTAGCAAAGCTTGAATAGTAATTTATAAAAAGCAGCAAAAGAAGAAGAAGTTAACATCCAGAAACATTAACTGCTTATTATATTTGGCAATTCAACAAATTAAGCAATTGATGTAAAATGAAACACACGTACTTTGGAAGCACCAAAGAGAGTTGGCATGAACAGAAAGAACAATGTCATCTTGTAATGTCTTTGATTGGATATGGAGTATGTGAGCAGAAAATTGACATTATTTTCAAGCAATCACTAATTTGGATAATTCAGCAATATGTTATATTTTTACTCCTCACACCAAACTCTTTAGCTTAAAACATAAGAAATGTGTTTATTTTATCTTAGTGACTTAGCAACTAGATCTCAATTGAGAGGGAAATAGAGAAACATAATGGCAATGTGCAAGGCAAAAATAAGCCCAAAGTACAGTGATACCTTTTCATACTTTCACTTTCAAAAGTTCCTGTTTATTGATTTACTTAAACCACATCTGTGTTCTAACTCCTCGTTAGATAACATCGAATTGAACCGCCATTTTTCCATAGAGCCTTCCTTGAAAAAAATGGAAAAATAATTTAATTCTTTCAAAATTTTAAAGCTTGAGTTTTAAGACATTTTACTGATAAAATCAATATTTCTCTATTTTCCCAAAGGTGAGATATTCCCCAAAGAGAAATAAAAAGTATATAAATGTAAGAAAAGACAAGTGTAAAATATATTTTTCAAAAAGAGAAATAAAAAGATAATTTTAAATTATGGTAACAAAGGTGTGAGATATAAGGGTCAAGGGTACGGTTGGTCTCTCTTAGGAAACAAAAGAATACTTAATACACAAACTAATATTTGGTAGAGTGTATTAAAAGTCATTCTCAGGAACTAGAAAGGCTCTCCATGTTATATGAGGGAAGTGATATACTGAGACTATTTAACTGAGACTCAAAGAGAGACTCCCCTCGAGGCAATATTTGTCCCATTTAATCTAAGTGGTTAGTGTATTTTATTGGTCAAGGGTAGATAAATAAAGTCTAAAGTTAAATAGGATGCGTGGCGAATTAAGAGGCAGTGAGAGGTCCAGTTAAAGAGCCTTATTTTATCGTTTCTCATGAAGGAAATGCTAGTGGCATATGCTCAGTAAATTTTAAACTCAAGGATTAAAAATAAACTTATGAGATTGATTACATATAAAAGCTTGAAAAAATTCTAGAAGGAAGTGGCATATGAAACACTTTTCTATCTATTAACTCTACTCTGTTTTAACTTTGTTAACAAGGAGGAATAATCTTCTAGAATTGAGTTAAGTAGAGATGAAGTGATATCTCTTCATCTTAAAACAACTCTATTTTAACTTTGTTAACAAGCAACAATAATCTTCCAAGGTGTTAGTAGTGCTTGAGATAGAACGAGAAATCTAAATCTCAACCTAGCTAACCACAGGTGATTTGCATATCCGTTCCATCTCAAGCCATCTCAACTTATTCCCAGTCTAAAAGAAAGCTCCCAAAATTAATCTCCAGCCCTATATTTTACCTAAGACGGAAATGAGCTATTTAGTACTATCTCAATCCATCTCATCTCATCTCATCTCATCTCATCTCATCTCATCTCAATCCATTTCATCATATCTCATCTTAGCCAAGCTTAACTAATATTTTGGGTCATCGCATCCAAATTTAGATCTATCTCAACCCAGCTTAAATCATCTCAAACCAGTTGTAGTCTCATCTCACGCATCGCCAACGCTTTGCTCAGACCAACCAGCAACGAAGGTTATGGCTCGAAGTCCTTGGTCGAGGATAACCTAAAAGTGCTCTTCATTGAATCAGCTGAAGTTTTGTTGTTTAGATGTCTAAGATGGACGGCTCAAAATGCTTAAACAGTAAATGTGGAAAGCTTGAGCAATCAATCTAAAAGGCTAGGATCAATCAGATGAATACGTCAAATCATTCATAAGGGACCGTTCTACATAAATGGACTGTCATTTATCAGATTTAGACGTCTCCCTTGCCGATCATGACTAAACTTTCAAAAGTACCAATATAATAATGGGCTAATTATGCTACTAACAAATAAGATGAGTTATGATATCATGGCCCACTATTTTTTACACATCAACCCCTGTATGGTTATTGTTCAAGAGGAGCCTTGATTTACGAGGATCTAAATTATTGATCATGTTGTTCTTGATTTGGACGAGTCATATTATAAAATTATTATTTATAAAAAGATTTTAGGCAATACTATTTTGGTTAGATATGCTAGATTTGTGACCATTCATTTTACAACTAAAAAGAAAATCGTGGAATGTTGAATCTTTACTGACATGCTACTCATCAAACCCAGGGTCCACAAGTTGAACGGTTTGGATTTCGTGTCTTCACTAGGGCAGGCAATTTGAGTGTTTGAAGTCAGTCTCAAAGATCAAGCAACTCCTATCCTCACCAGCATGCTAATAGGGAGACGTTCTAAAAACTAAGTCACAATGGTAAAAGTTATTGTCACATGACTCTGAGGTTATGGTTTAAGGCGTAGAAGCTCTTGCAAATGTAATATAAGACTGTGATTTTGGCCCTTCAAATTCACCCCCTTTTCACACCTTGCATATGCATATGCATATGCAGGGGCTTCGTGCACTAGAACAGCCCTTACCAGCACAGGCTACATGTGTAGGCAGTCTCAGAAAAGTTTCCCCATCGAGCGTCTCCTTGCCATTTCCCCGCTCAAACCCCGATTTGGATAAAACTTGACCCCCTTCGGCACCTCCGTTCCCGATTCTCTGAGGTTTTACGGCGACACCAGAAAAATCTGTCCGGCTTCAAAATCCTAAGGTGCTTCTGTTTAGTCCGAACCCAGTAAAACCCTAATGTACAAACAGTCTCTCCGGCAATGACTACCGGCGATTTTCTCTTGTCTTCTAGAATTTCACCTCCTCAGTGCTACAATCCCCTTTCAATTCCTCGCTTTGCCTCGGTTCCTCTCCTGAAGCCCTTAAAACGCTTCAATTTTAGTACGATCAACATCAGAAACACTCAGTTTTCTCGACCTGTCGCAGCTCTCAGGAATTCAGATTCCAATAACACTAGCAGAGAGCCGGGAGAGGATTTCATAACTAGGGTTTTGAAGGAAAACCCTAGCCAGGTAGAACCAAGATATCTAGTTGGGGGCAGATTTTACACCCTAAGCGAAAAGGAGAAGCTGAAAAATACTTCCCGATTCAGGATTTCTCAGCTTGCGAAACAATTATTGGAGAAAACTGGAATTAAGAAAGGGGAAAATGAAGTTACAGGGGAAAGTTTAGAGCCGGTCTATCTTAAGGATATTCTCAGAGAGTTTAAGGGAAAGCTCTACGTTCCGGAAGAGGTTTTTAAGGTGCATTTGTCTGAAGAAGAGTTATTCGATAAAAATTTGGAAGAATTGCCAAAAATGAGCTTTGAGGATTTTCAAAAGGCCATGAGGACTGACAAGGTAAAGTTGCTGACTTCGAAAGCAGTGTCTGGGATTTCTTCTGATATCGGATATCGCGATTTCGTGGTGGATTTGAAAGAAATTCCTGGGGATAAGAATTTGCAACGGACTAAGTGGTGAATTCACTTTCCTTGGGGCATTTCATTTTTTGTTTAGAAGTACGGCTTTTATTGGGTTTGCTAATTCGATTACAATTTGATGTTCAGGGCAATGAAGTTGACTGAGAATAAGGCACGAAATGTATTGGAAGAGTACGCGGGCCCACAGTATGAAATCGAGAAGCACCGCACAGTAATCATCTTTATATCACTTCTGCCCTCTGTTTCGCTTGAGGACTACATGTTCTTGCTTTTCATGTATTTATAGTTGATTGAGTTCTTTGATTCAACCTTTCTGGAAATAAAGGGAAGAAGTTTGCTTGAGTTTCGTGGCTGCTTTTCTGAATACTTATTTCCATTTTGGTAGAATGTATTTGCTTGTTAGATTATTAAGTACTGGAACTGTTTCATTTTGAATTTATGGGTATTTTCGTGCATTAATATTTGAGAACGTATCTTGTACATCAGTAGGAGTCTAGTCTCAAATCTTGTCATGCAAACATTAATGCTTTAAAGCAACTGCTGCATGTAATTCTCTTAAGTTATCCAACTTAAGTTGAAACTCACATGGACTTCATTTTCTGTTACTTCTTTTATTTTTTTAATACTTTTTGTACTGTTCAACTCAACATTGATAAAATCGTTGGTCTTCACATCACTATGAACTCATTGTTCGATGTTCTCCTGAGTTAGCCAACTTAAACTAAAACTTGTCTGGATTTCTTTTTGTCTTCATCTTTTTATTATGTTATTACCTTTGTTCTGTTCAAAATTTGACATCAATAAAATCTTTCTTTTATATCACTATTATGAGTTGATTCATGGCCTATAACATTATACATCTTTGTTTTCTGTTGTATTAGTGGTTTTGTTTGCAATCATTAGCAAATTGGATGGTTGGCCAAAATTTGTGGACATGCAGGGCAGCTTAAATTCAGTTAATTTTTTGTCTTGTTTTATCTTTTAACTAGAAGGGGAGCCTTGGCGCAACGGTAAAAGTTGTCGTCGTGTGACCTTGAGGTCATGGGTTCAAGGCGTGGAAACAGCCTCTTGCAAATGCAAGGTAAGGCTGTGTACTTTAGGCCCTTGTGGTCCGCCCCTTCCCCAGACCCTTCATAGGCGGGAACTTTGTGCACTGGGGCTGCCCTTTTTTATCTTTTAACTGATTCTTGGACTCTAATGATGCAGTCTTATGTGGGGAAGTTACTGGAGTACCCTCACCCTGTGGCTTCTTCCATATCAAGCAGAATGATGGTTGAGCTGGGGATGGTAACGGCTGTTATAGCTGCTGCTGCAGCAGTAGTTGGTGGATTCTTAGCTTCTGCAGCGTTTGCTGTCACCAGCTTTGTTTTTGCAACTGCTGTATATGTTGTCTGGCCTTTGACAAAACCCATTCTTAAGTTTACCCTTGGTATTGTCTTGAGTATTGCTGAGAGGTTCTGGGATAATATTGTTGATTTCTTCGACGATGGAGGAATCATCTCAAAACTGCAAGAGTTCTACACTTTTGGTGGTGTCTCTGCTAGTCTTGAGATGATGAAACCAATCATGCTGGTTTTGTTGACCATGGTTCTTCTTGTTCGTTTTACTCTTTCAAGAAGACCAAAGAACTTTAGGAAATGGGTGAGCTACGCAATCTTGTCTAAAATTTCTAATATTCAATATATAAATTAGTTCAATTGTGTTAAAACTTGTATTACTATCATGGATTTTTCTCAATTGGATGATCTGTCTATTGCAGGATATATGGCAAGGAATCGAGTTTGGACAGTCGAAGCCGCAGGCTCGAGTTGATGTTAGTTTTTCTTTGTTGATCATATTTGGATTTCTCTGCTGAACACAATCTTCTCTTTTCTAAATGCATCCTTGAATTTAAGGCGAGGTTAAAATTCCTAATGTTGCTTTCTTGGTGGCATTTCTTAAGGGTTCAACAGGAGTCACTTTTGCTGATGTCGCAGGGATTGAGGAAGCAGTGGAGGAACTGCAGGAGGTAAGCTATTTCTCTCCGCCATTCTCTTGGGTTGATAATTTATTCTTTGATATTTCATATTGTTTCAAATAGTGCATGCTCATATCTAGAACTTGCACGCTTTGTTCTTTCCATTGGTATGTTAACCGAATTTGTGCCATACTGTCTGTTATTTCCCATTTGTGCTAAGAACTGTGAGATGTACATGATATGCTGCATGACACCCTTCAAGTATATAATGTAGATATCTAGAAGCAACTTTAGCAGTCGCTTCATATGGTAAGTAATCCTGAAAAGTGACAAAAATTGTTCAACTGCCTTCTCTAAATTCATATTCTCAATTTTTTTTATAATCACGATCAGGATGTCTTTCTGCTGTGCCTATAATAATATATCTTTTTCAGAGTGGGCTACTCATGGATTTCAAATGGAATATGTTTTACTCAGTCTTACCGTCTTTGTAAGTTCAGAATGTTAAAGCAGACCAGCTGTGCAATGAAGAGAGACTCTGTTATTGCTTCATGTTGAATTAATTATCTCTTTCAGGTCTTGATAATTTTTTCCCCATCTTTGTTGAGTTATTTCTTGACCACTTCTCCAGAAAGGGAACTTCTCGTCTGAGATGGTGATGCTTCCATTTTAGTACCATAGTCTCTTGCTCTTGGGAATACACATGGTTGAAGCAATCTGACTTTGTAACTTGTTTGTTAGTTGGTGAGATACTTGAAGAATCCAGAATTGTTCGATAAAATGGGAATAAAACCTCCTCATGGGGTGCTTTTGGAGGGTCCTCCGGGATGTGGGAAGGTACTTAATATTCTTGAACACCGTGTATAACTGTTCTTGAGAAGCATTTTTACAGTTACTTAGTTCACTGTTTTTTTGGCCATTTTTCTTCAGACTTTGGTAGCAAAAGCCATAGCTGGGGAAGCTGGTGTTCCGTTTTACCAAATGGCTGGTTCAGAATTTGTTGAAGTTCTAGTGGGTGTTGGTTCTGCTCGTATACGTGATCTTTTTAAGAGAGCCAAGGTGATTTTTACTGCCATTTCCCTATTGTGCTTTGAAATGCTTTGAGTCTTGCTTGGAATTAACTTATCATTGTGGTTGTGTTTTTGAACGTTGAAAGCACACACCCATGAGCAGCCTCAAGCCCATGACCTGCAACAGGAGAGGCACTAGAGGCTTCTTCTTGTGCCACAGCACTAGAAGGCATTTGCTCATCTGTGGTCTGTTTTATGTTTAATTTACCTTCTGAAAAAGATAAATATGATTGTACTACCTTCCTATTTGCACTTTGCGCCTCCTCTAATCTTGCTCTCTGTTGCCTTATTATAATTAGCTTAATTCTTCGCCTAATTATCAATGAGTTTGTACTAGGTCTACATTAAGCACCACTTATATCTCCATTGAGTTGACAGTATTCAAAAGGCAAGTGCCTCTAACTGAAATATTGTTTTCATGTGTAAGCATAGTTTTGACCATTCATCTGGTTTCACAACTGTGATTTCTGTTTTACCTGCGACTTCCACATAATGTCAATATGTCATCACACTAAACAGGGAATGGCATAATCTTAAGTTTTAACAAGTAATTCAGTGGTGCAGTTACTCAATTAGCAAATGAAATTTCTGGTAACTAGCCTCTTCAGCATGGTAGAGGGATAACCAAAACCCAGTTTCAAGCCTAGACTTGTTTATTGCATGAATGAAACAAATAGTGATATATATATATATATATATATATATGAAAGTTAAACTATTCAAAATATTTTTATCTGGTAATTGTTTTTTCCTGCCAGAACCTAGATCAGAAATCTTGCCAATGAATGATGGACTTGTGATTTTATCTTTATCTTGGTTGGCACGAAATCCGCTACTGATTCTTTAACAGTTTGTATAATTACAATAGGCAACTCTGTTTTAGTCAAATCTGGCATGGCAATATCAAAAAGTTTTTTACTCAAATTTAAATACCTCACTTTATTCAACCGTCTAACATGCAATCCAAGAATGTGATTCAAGCACTTATGCTAGGTGAGCGTATCTTCAATTAGCACATTTACCTTCACTAGCACATACTTGCCAATGGTTTGGTTATTTGAGTTTAGTCTCAATAAGTAAATGGTATTCAATAAATTCTACCAAGATAATGTGATTGAAGTACTTATTAGGTGAGGATATTTTCAAGTAACATCTGTACCTTCAGTAACATGGATGTGCAAAGGTGTAGTTATTTAAGCTTGAGTCTCAAAAATGGAATGATGTTCGTTAACGTGATGTGGTGATGATTGGAATCATTGAATTTGTGGATGTGGTTTTTAGATTTGGTCTTGAGCTCTAGCTTCAACACTAATCTTAAACAGGAGGTGGCAGCATGTAATTGCAACAGGAATTTCTGTCTTTATTCACACTCTGAGGTTCTTTCTTGGTGTATTATGTTGGTGATTCTACAGAATCCTATTAGAGAGCCTGCCAATAGTTATGAATTTGGCAGGAATGACAGTCCTTTCTTGGTCAAACCTTTCTAATAGTTTATCCAATTACCTTAGCTTCATGTAGTTGTGATTATTTCCTTTTCATAATGGATAGTGTGAACAGAAAGTGGCATGCTGTTTCTATGTTGAGGTTATTCTTATGAATTTCATGTTTTATGCTTGCAGGTAAACAAGCCGTCAGTTATCTTCATCGACGAAATCGATGCACTGGCAACTAGGTGTGATTGCTACTCCAGTGAACTTTAAGAATACTAGAATTTATTGCTTTATTTGTTTTCCTTACACAATAAATGTTTATATATCTTCCATGTTTTTTCTAGAATTGTCTACATCTGTTTCTTCATAGCTTGTTTTCCTTTCCTATAAATCAGTGAACCTTTGAAATTTATATATAATTACTATTTCAATAGTAACTTTTGTTAATCCATTTTCATATTTACTTGGTGTAAAAACTATAAATATCTCCATATACATGACATTCAATAATGAAGTTTGGAGTTGATCTTGCTCGCTTGTCTTTATGTTATCATTCTGCAGTATTCTTTAGTCTTTGGAAATGTGTTTCCCTCATCTTCTAGTAAGATATTGTTTCTCCACCACTAGCTACAAATGTGCATACAGGATATTTGTAGGATTTATGACAGCCCAACAGTTACAAAACTTTCTCGATCATGCCTGAATTACTGGATTTCAGATATGCACCAAGTATGTCTAATTGCTTGAAATGCATATGCTACTCTATCAGTGATACGGAAATTTTGTTTTATGTTATCCTCCCCCCAACCCACCAAACCTCTTTTCATATTTTCTCTTATTTTGAACTGTTTGGAAGGGAGAAATACATGAAATGTTCCTTCTCATTTTCCCTATCCCCATTGGCTAAATGGTAGCTCCACTGCAACACAGTTGATGCCTCTTAGAAGTCACAATTCAATGGATCACAGGTGAGAGAGGTCCCTTTAGGAACATTTCTACTAGTTCAAATGTTTTCCAGCATGTGAGCTCCGATTTGGTGCCCTAGAGAGAAACTAGTTGGTTCTTGTCTTAATGGAACCCATGATGGAATTTTCATGATCCAGGTTATTTTGGCTCTCAAACTACAAGAGACAAACCCATGGTGAAGTACTGGGAGGATAAAAAACCTGAAGTCCTCTTGTACAATGATTGAGTTATAGGAGTGATATTTTCTGGAAAGCTTTCTTAATTGTTAGTAGTTATTACCACCTGGAATGATGAACCCAGCTTAATAGTGCAGGTCTTCGGAGACCTTCAAGAGCATTTTTGGACTTTGTACAAATGTTGAGAATAATTTGTTTTGGTTTTTTTTTTCATGGCCAGGCGCCAAGGGGTTTTTGGTGAAACAACCAACCACCTTTATAATGCTGCTACTCAAGAAAGAGAAACTACATTGAACCAGCTTCTAATAGAGCTTGATGGATTTGATACTGGAAAAGGTGTTATATTCTTAGGTGCCACTAACCGCATGGATCTGTTAGATCCTGCACTTCTTCGACCAGGTCGTTTTGATCGTAAGGTTTGTTTCTCACTGAATTAGTAGATATCATTTTGGGAATTTAAACCATATCATTATGACTTGAGATGAGATAGTTATCTGTCTCCATTAACATAATTTGTGAATTCAAACCTCACATGAGTTGCTTCCAGCAAATTGCTGGTCAAAGATAACCAGTCATTTTTGGCTCCTGTGAATTAAAATTTGTACAAGGTTGCCTTTAAAAAAACAAAAAATGTTTATGAGTTGGTCGTTTCTTATTTTGCTGTAATATACTTTACCAAGTTGGTATTGTGGCAATTGTTTCAACTTTCAATTCATCCTTGCTTCAACAGATAAGAATCCGTCCTCCAGGAGCAAAAGGGCGATTAGCCATCTTGAAAGTTCATGCTCGCAAAGTGAAAATGTCACCTTCTGTTGACCTCTCCTCCTATGCACAGAACTTACCGGGTATTTATATCTTTTTTCTGAAGATTCTTTCAACTTATTGACGTCAACCATGTTTGGTCTTAAGCCTATTATTGCATAAAAGAAAAGCATATGCTTATAATATGCACGATTTCAATGACCGAGTCCATGTTTAATTAGTATGTAAGTGTTGTAACTGAAAAGAATTTTTTAGTATCATCTGAAAGAAGAAAGGAAAAGGAAGCTTAAGAGAATGATGCACCACCTTCACTGATAGCTTTGGTGACATGATCTACTAGAGCAAAACAGCATCCTGTGGCCTAGTGGCAAAGTGCATTACTTCCCAACCTTTTTAAAGTCTGCTTGTCCACCAACTTTCAAGAAAAGATCACTTATTCTACCTGCATTATTTGTTTTACTCTTATTATATATTTATTCAATCTGTTATCTACACTTCAGTAAGAGGTTGAGTCTAAGGAGGATTGAACATTCAAGGTTCGGCAGACACTGATATTTGAAATCATCTGGTTACCAGGCTGGACAGGAGCAAGGTTGGCACAATTGCTGCAAGAGGCTGCTTTGGTGGCAGTAAGAAATGCGCATGAATCAATTCTTCAGTCTGATGTGGATGAAGCAGTTGACCGTCTCACCATTGGGCCAAAACGTGTGGGAATTGAATTGGGTCATCAGGGACAGTGTCGCAGAGCTGCTACTGAAGTTGGAACTGCAATGACATCTCATTTGTTGAGACGCTATGAGAATGCAAAAGTAGAATTCTGTGAGCGTATTTCAATTACTCCTCGTGGCCAGGTCCTAATTTTGTTTTCTTCAATATACTTTGTGTTATTTCTTATATCTACTGTTTTTGCAAAATATTTTTACCCATTTTGTGATATATTTGTTACCAATTTATGTTATGATGAAACAAATGCAAATGCTGTCAATTGATGCTTGTAGAGATACTCTCAAATTGTGTTCCACCGTCTTGATGATGAGTTGTACATGTTTGAGCGGAGGCCCCAGTTGCTACATCGCCTTCAGGTGAAATTATTAGGATGCAGTGATTGGTCCCCTTCAATCTGGTTTATATTTGACCAGCTAGTCATTTTGTGTCGTATATATTACATTTGTTCATGCACTCAAGCTTAATGTGTGTAAAAGGTCTTCCTTGGAGGGAGGGCTGCTGAAGATGTTCTTTATGGGCGAGATACATCAAGAGCTTCAGTGAGTTATCTGGCAGATGCTTCTTGGCTTGCTCGTAAAATTTTAACCATGTAAGCTAACTTTCCAGTTACTATATTCACTTACCCACTTGGTTTTTTATAAAACATGGTAACAAGTTCTGCTGCTTGGCCATAGATGGAACTTGGAGAATCCAATGACAATACATGGGGAGCCTCCACCTTGGAGGAAAAGTATTAGCTTCGTTGGTCCTCGGCTAGACTTTGAAGGTTCTCTTTATGATGATTACGATCTCATTGAACCCCCAATTAACTTTGATTTGGATGATGAGGTTGCTCAAAGAACTGAAGAGCTGATACGAGATATGTATGGAAAAACAGTTTCGTTACTCAGGAAGCATCATGCAGCTCTTGTAAAAACAGTGCAGGTATTTTGCTAACCTTAAACACATCCATTTCTTTCTTTTTAATTTTTCATGGCAACACGACAGCACATTGCTGTCTCTGTCCGCTCTAGCATTAACCTCTGTTTATTTCTATCGTCTGCTTTGCAGGTACTTCTAGATAAAAAGGAGATCAGTGGAGGCCAAATCGAGCTCATTCTGGATAGTTATCCTGCAGATATGCCTGCAGATCTTGTTCTGAAGGAGGAAAATCCTGGAAGCTTGCCGTTGTTTGAAGCAGAACGTGCAATTGATTTGGTCTTGACCTCTGTCACAAAATCCAAAGAAGAAACCAGGCAATGAGGCAGTTGGAGGTGACTAGCAAGATTCTGGTTGAGGCAGAAAATTGTCGTCCCCATTTCATCAACTTGCATAGTTACTATCATTGGGTTTCACCTACATACCTCTGAAGTGGATCGGATGTGGGGGTTTGAGAAAATGTGATATTTTGTAAGCCGCAGTAGGGCGAATAACATACACCCCTGAAATTTGTGTAGGGGTGACAATTTTTTTGTAGAATACATCATAGTTTTTCCTTTGGAGAAAAGAATGTTTCCCGGATGATTTGTAAAGAGACTACTTTGAGAGTCAACTGATCAAATGGATTTGCTTTGTTACTTCTGTTCCACAGAAAATTCATCTGAACTTTCTCTGACCTACGCACAACTGAGGCCTCTGACGGCTTTTCCATACGCACAATATGAGGATCCATGGCCATCGGATCGTTGTTCTAACTAGCATTCTCTAGTGAAAATAGATGGTTAAAGAATCTCATAATAATTGTTGTCTATCTTAACCAATTGTAAGGACTACTTTCATCCAAAATTCTTTGGGCACTCACGTTCCAACCATTGCCCACCATTTAGTGGCATGCGGGTTCAACTAAGCTCAAGTGACTATGATGTTTTGGTTTAGAATCTGATAACCTCTCTGTGGATAGATTATTACATATACGTGTGGATCTAATTGCTCTCAGCTGATCAGAATTAACAGAGGAGAGTCCTTCACAAGGAAAATTGTTCATAAATTAAAGAGAAGGATAGAGTTGCCCCTGCTCTGTCAAATTTTTAGCAAATAAAGGAGATAGGATCAGGATATTGGAACTATTGGAGAGAGAGAGAGAGAGAGAGAGAGAGAGAGAGAGAGAGAGAGAGAGAGATTAAACATCTACTATTGCATCCACTTGAGATGCCAAGAGTTTCCAATTGTGTTTCCATACCCCCAAAAACATGCTATGGGCGGTGTTTGTGTTGAACATTTCTCTTTTAGAAAAGCCCTCCATAACTTCAATTCTTTATGAGCATGAGAGAGCTGATATTCTCACACCATTTGATACTAATGATATATTCTATTTGGGTTCTTATAATAAAATTATATGGGTAAGAAAAGACAGTCCCATTGCATGAAGCTCACATATGCGAGGTCCATGTGTAGTGTTGATCTTAAGCATTTTATTATAGATAAGATATATTTGAAAAATTACTATATTTTAAACAATCAAAATAAAGTATCATCGTAAAATGAGCCTCTTAAATAAAGTATAATACAAAGCATAAACTTGGCACATAACAGAGCAACCAGCCCCCTTCAACATCTCTCGTAACGTGTTCTACGCTGTTGAAAGCTAGATCACGTGAGGTGTGTAATACATAGCTAAATGCTAGTAAAAGTTACCTGAGAAAGGGTAATACCGTCAAACACCCACCCAATAGACTTAAGGGTTTAGTGCTCGACGGAGGCCTAGTTGCTGAAAATGGAAGAAACGGGGGAGGAGGGAAGATTTTCAGAGAGGATTTTCTCCTGAAAGTAAATTGGGGAAGGAGGCCGGAACTTGTCATCGGTGGTTAGATCTCTCTCTTTCTGTGGATCTGGTAGCAACCTTTCTAACGGTCATCTCTCTCTGTCTTTTTGTAGATCATTTAATAAAATGGTGTTTATGTTTTATGGGATTTTAGTCGTATTAGATACCTCTTCCAGTTGCTGGTCTAAATTCCTCTGAGAAATTAATTGAAGTCCAAAGACACTCATGATGGGTTAGATCCTTTTTTTTTATTTTTATCATGCTGGGGTTCGGGTATTCGGTATGCAATTTCTATTTGCGTTCAGGGAGTTTGTCAAATTGCAGAATATTTCCGTAAAACTAAACGCCTGCTTGATACTAGTTACGTAATTTTTCCACTTTATTGCTATATAATTTGCATTTGAGTGATGGGCTGGTAATGGGTCACTGAAACTGTTCCACCTGAAGCCCGTCGTACCGTTAACATTTTGCATTTTTCAAAAAAGGGATCATTTTGACAATCTTTTTCTTAATTTGTTCTCTGAAAGCTACTTGTTGAAGAATGACGAACTAAATGGACAATTTGAGAATGTTTTGGAATTTCTGCTGCAGGAGTGAGAATTGGTACGGCAAAGTTGTTAGAAACCCTAATAATTTAGATGCTTATCATTCAAAGAGATGCGAAAACAAGTATGAAACTGTTAGTTGCTGAATTACTGCAACAGGCAACCACTTCCTTAAAGCTGAAATTGGTTTTCTCAAATATTCATGTAGTGGACGGGAGTTATTTTGCTTACTTTGAGAACTATAGTTGCTGAATTATTTCTGTTGAATTGTTATTTTAGTTATATGGACTTGCTGAAGTTCTGTTGATACAAAAATTGATATCTAAAGAAGACACGATGAAGTATATGCAAAACTATGAAATCTCAATGAACAAGTATTGTTGAGCTGTTGTTTATAGAAACCATGGACGATTACATTCCTGGCTTAAATGTCAGGAAAAATAAGGAGATCCAAAGAAGAACATATAAGAGCATGGTCCTCCATAACTCCCCTATTTTGAGTTAATTATGCCATGCAAGACGAGAAGATGAAAGACGAGAAGGCCAAATCAAGGAAAAGAAGCGACAGCCTCTCCATCTGCATCATCATCCTGTTGTTTTTGGTGGGTCTTCTGGTTCGAGTTTTGGTGTCCCTTCATTCCTACTCGGGGGCTGGTACTCCTCCAAAGTATGGAGATTTCGAGGCTCAACGCCATTGGATGGAGATCACACTCAATACTTCACCAAAAGAATGGTACCGGAATACGACCACTAATGATCTTTCTTACTGGGGCCTCGATTATCCGCCGCTCACAGCTTACCAGAGTTACTTGCACGGCCTTTTCCTTCAGCATTTCCACCCTCAATCTGTAGAGCTCTTCACTTCCCGTGGTCATGAATCCCCTCTAGGGTTGGTAACCCCCTCTCTCTTCTTATCTTATTTAAATTCTTATTGAAAGAAATGTTTCTGCATGAGATCCTCCCTCCCTCTCTGTCATGTCAGATGGATGCTTATAATCCATTATAAGATAAAATGCATGTGAATAATTTATGTCAACATTGTCAAGGGAGAAAACAATCAGACGGATGTTTATAATCTTTTATAAGAAAAAGGTTTGTAAATAATTTATATCAAGGGAAAAAATAATCAACCAATTTTGCAGCAACCTACAAATCTTTCTGTTTCTAGTGGCTGCTTG
The DNA here is from genome assembly GCA_035236585.1 of Warburgia ugandensis. Lineage (NCBI taxonomy): Eukaryota > Viridiplantae > Streptophyta > Magnoliopsida > Canellales > Canellaceae > Warburgia > Warburgia ugandensis. The sequence continues at coordinate 73,068,480 of CP141134.1, forward strand.
TCTTATTTAACTGTTATCGAGAGAAATGTTTATGCTTGACATGAGGACAACCCCTCCCTCCCTCCCACCCACGCCCCCGCCCCCCCCTCGCTCCATATCATTCCAGATGGATGTTTATATTTCATTATAAGAAAAAACAAGTATATTTGCCCATGCATTGATGCCCATATGTTATTTGATTCAAATGGGGTCAGGTTAATTTTTTAGAAAAATAAACATAAGTTGAGTGAATTTGGGACTTTCCTAGTTGTTAATTTGTTATATATAAAAAGGTGTTTTGTAATTTAGAACATATTTTATCTAGAAAAACTAATAGAAATGAAATAAGATGATAGATTCAAATTAGGATAGAAGATAGAATTTTCTTCATAAGTTCTATTTTTTACCAAACAAATACAACATAAATAGGAAAGTTTAGAAAAAAACATTGCGAAAACTAAAAGTATAAGATTATAATACAAGGATAATTAGAATTGGAATAAGATAAATAAGAAAGATCAAGCATAGGTGATGGAAGGCTATAAAGAAATGGACGGCTTAGGTCATTAACATGAGGTTTTTTGCAAATTAGGAACCATATAAAGAGAGAAATTCTAACCCCTTGCCCAAATTTAGAAGATGAAAGGCTTAGATCATTAAGATGATGTTAGATTGCCATTAGAACTATATAGAGAATCCCCTTTGAGAAAGTAATTTTATCTGCCTATTTGATGGATATTTCTTTCCTAAGAAATTTTAGAAAAGGCGGTTAGAAAATAGAAAGAGATAGAGACTAATAAAGACTGACATGTGGCTGAAATAAGGTGGCAAATTCCTTAGGGTCCCATTTATCCAATTAATGAGGCAGGCTAAAATAAAAATAATTTGGAAATTAAAAAATTCTAACATGGTACAAGGAAAAATAAGATTCTAAGTGTTCAAAGAAAAACTGTGATTAGATTAATATATAATAGATCCATCTAAATGATTTATATAAAATGGAAAAATCTTTGAACCATTTTTAGCTCCCTGCAAAATTTGCCATTTCTGGTGAGTTTGTACCTGATTTAACTTGTTATTGAAAGAAATGTCCATGCATGAGAACATTCTCTCGCTCTCTCCATATCATATGAGATGGATGCTTATATTACATGCTAAGAAAAAAGTACATGTAAAATGATTTATATAAAAGGAAAAAGGAATAGTCCATTTGTGCTCCTTGCAAAATTTGCTGTTTCTAATGAGTTTTAGTCTACTTATTAATGAAAAGAGATGCGACAACTCTTTTTTTTTTTCTTTATGCCTCTGCACGAACTCTCTCTCTCTCTCGCCTCCCATTTAATTTTAGTTTCATGTTTATATTCCATTGTAAGAGAATATGTAGTTAAAATATTTATTCTAAGATGGATGGCTTGAATAATTTTTCTTTATTCAAATCATTATAGACATTGTCTCCCACAGTGCACGATGGTCATAAAATAGAAAGGACAGTCATTTTTTCTGTAACATGTGAAAATTAGATTAAATTTCATACAAACAATATCAAAGTTTAATGGGTATTGCTAATGGGATTTATTTTTTTGATCCTTGAGATGAATCACATAGAACGGAAGCCTTGGCGCAACGGTAGAGTTGATGTCATGTGACCTTGAGGTCATGGATTCGAGGTGTGGAAACAGCCTCTTGCAAAATGAAAGTTAAGGCTGGGGCGTACTATAGACCCTTTTGGTCCACCCCTTCCCTTGACCCCATATATGCAGGAGCTTTGTGCACTAGACTGCCCTTTTTTTATATGAATCATGCATATAGTTTTTCTTATCAGTTGACAAGGAGGGGGACAAACTGAACCCTAAGATGGAAGTTCATACATTATAAGACAAAATGTATTTGATGATTTGGATAAAGGGGAAAAAATAATCAAATTACCCATCACGCATTATGAGAGAGTCCGAGTAATTACTTGTACAGGGGGAAAACAATCTATCATTAGCGAAACCCTGTAAAGTTTGATATTGTTTCTGTGAATTTAAGCTGAGTTTCACACGTTAGAGAAAAATTGACAACTCTTTTCTGTTTTGCAACCATCATACATTATGGGTTAAAATGTGTTACACTAATCTGACTAAATGAAAGATTTATCAACCCTCTTCCAATTTCCTGAAAAATTTACTATTTCTTTTATGAACTTTTAATCTGACTTCACCTTCTATAGAAAAAAGTAACCCATTAAAGTTGGACCTTTACAAGACAAATGTTAAGAAAAAAATTAGTAGTAATAGCAGTACTACTGCTACTACTACTATTACTAATAATAATCTATATGAAGCGAAAACAAGTAGATACTTTTGCAAAAAAATTTAATCTGATTTTCCCTTCTTACTAAAAAGAATGACCAATTATCTGTTCTATATTTTTATGGATGAATTCTCTTTTGCAGAAACCTTCTCATGAGATGGACAGTTTTCTTGTCAGATGCTCTGATATTCTTTCCAGCAGCTTTGTATTTTGTGATAATTTATTGCATTGTTCGGGCAAACAATAGTGCTGCCCCTTGGCACCTTGCAATGATCCTACTGAGCCCAGCTCTGATCCTAATAGATCATGGTCATTTTCAGGTAGATAGAAATTTAGTCATTGCAATTCGTCTCAATCCTGCTTTCTTATAATAAGTTATATGTTCCAGTACAATTGCATCAGCTTGGGCTTAACCACTGCAGCTATTGCGGCTATCTTCTCTAGGAATGAGTTAATAGCGTCCGTCTTGTTCAGTCTTGCACTTAATCACAAACAGGTGAGTGAATTGTCTGTAATCCTTAGACTCTTTCTCTATGCTACCATATTTTCAGATTTAGTATGGCTACCTACCAAGACACTTGGTTGCTTGGGCAGGAAGTATAAATCAATAAGCACCACGTGACACATTTTCTTGGGACTTTGCTTTTCTTAACTGGATCCAGTAAAAATGCCACCAAAACACCAGTCCCTAGAAAAGGGACCATGTGTCATTCATTGATTAGTACTTCTTGCTTAAGCAATCAAGGGTGTTTTTCCTTGTCATTTTTCTTTCAGATTATATGTTTTTTGTTTTTGTATCATTTTTGCTTTGTTTCTCAATAATTAAGAAAGATACTATGAATAAGAAAAGAAGATTACAGCCTTTGTCAATTATCTTCATATTATGCTTTTGTTGCATCCTCTGTCATACGTTTGGATTCAGCATGCTAGTCAGAGGTTATGTTCTAGATATTATGTTTTCTCATTACTTATTGATGTGGGTTGATGAGGCTTTGGATTTATGCAGATGAGTGCATATTTTGCGCCTGCTTTTTTTAGCCATCTCCTTGGAAAATGCCTTAAACGCCCGAATCCACTTCTTGGGGTGATTAAGCTGGGCCTTGTGGTTATGGGGACATTTGCTCTTATTTGGTGGCCATATCTATATTCAGTGGACGCTGTGATGGAGGTATATTCTCTTTGTTTTGCTTCTCCTATGATAACCTGTAGTAATATGGTCATCAAGACTCAAAGTACCCTGGATACTAAAGTTGTCTTTAGTTGTTTAAATCTATTTGTAGGCCACCAATTTTGCTTTGAGTGTGTGTGTCTAGATGCTTTGGTCTAATATTGTTTATTTTCTAAATCTAAGATTGTCGAGATGTTTGCCACTTCTGGTGACCTAGACTGGATGCCTCTTTTGACATATGATGCAGGTTCTCTCCCGGTTAGCTCCCTTTGAAAGAGGGATCTATGAGGATTATGTTGGCAACTTTTGGTGCTGCACCTCAGTTCTTGTAAAATGGAAGAAACTTTTCAGAACACAGTCGTTGAAATTTCTGAGCCTCGTGGCCACTGCTTCAGCTGTTCTACCATCAATGGTGCAGCAAATAAGGGCTCCAAGCAATCGAGGATTCCTGTATGCACTGCTGAATAGTGCATTTTCATTCTATCTGTTCTCATTTCAAGGTAATTCTCTTGCCAGTTCGTTCCATTTGAGTATGTCATTACTGTGTTTCGTTTAGTGATTTTGGCTGTTGTCGTTAAGAAAGTCTTTGTTTTTGGGAAAATTGGCAGTTCACGAGAAGTCTATATTGTTGCCTCTTCTACCTGCCAGTCTTCTTGCACTGGAGGAGCCTTTTCTCTTCAGGTGGTTGACATACTACGCTTTGCTGTCAATGTTCCCACTTCTTTGCCGGGACCGTCTGATCCTGCCATATGCGGTTCTATTTGCTCTGTTTGCTCTCGTTTGCCATTCGCCATACAGAAAACGCAGCATGACAAGAGCAGATTCTTTTGCCATGCAGAAAGCAGTAATGGGTTTCCTCCTATTGTGCTTTCTATTACTACATCTAGTTTACTTGACTTTGCAGCCACCAGAGAAGTATCCTTTCCTATTTGAGGCCTTAATTATGATCCTTTGCTTCAGTCAGTTTTTGACGGTGGCTGTTTATACCAATATTAAGCAGTGGATGTTAATAGATTGGTCTGTTCAAGATATAAATGAAAAGAAGTTTCTTTGATTTTCTGATGGCAATAAAAAGGTTATGTTATATACCGTTCTCTCTCCATTTTTTTAGTAGTACTGCGTCTTGGTAACACTTTAAACATGTAGATGGAGAAGGAAAGGGAAGATAACTATAGCTGGGAAGAGCCATTTGTTTGTGTATGATGATACATTATTAGTAGGAATGTAACAGTGTAAACCTTTGATTGGCTGTATTTTGCATTCCGAGATTCCAACTTGTGCATAATCACACACACAACTTGTCCACAATCATTCAATTACATTAAGAGGCTCAAACCTAGATGCTTTTATGTGAATTATGAACTTTAATCTGTACTAATATAAAGAAAATGACCCAAACTACGAAATACGGATTTCTCAAAATGAGAAGGCATGTTGAATTTATGGTATAGAAAAAGTGGCCCATTGGCACAAATCTCAGCTTAGTGGATGCATTTTAGACTTAAGACTTCTTGCATTTTGTATCTTAGACTCACAAGTTTTTGTCACCTGGGTTTTTCAACACTTTTTAATAAAAATTTTCGAAAGATGGGGCCCTAATTTTTAAAAGCAAAACAATGGAAAACAATTTCAAATGAAATTTATTTTAAGAAAAATTTCGAGTGTCATCAACTCATCATACAACCTTTCACTTTTAAAACTTAATAATTTTTTTATTTAACCAAGTAAACCTTTTCAAACAACGTTCACTATTTCAGGACCCATCTAGTCAATCGTTACATTTTCAACAACAATATAATCAAGTCCAATAATACAGACATATATATACAATCCATGTGGAATTAAAACATATCTCCAAATGAAATATCTTGATCACTATTTGTTTGTCTTCGCATTAGTCATATCTTTCTCTCAATATCTGAGGCATTGCAACAATAACGCAATGTCTCAGCAAGTAATGCTTGGTATGTACATATATATTTAATATAATGGAATAATCGCATAAAAAGAATAACTCAAATAGTGAGACCTAATAAGAGCGTAAAGCATGATAGTCATAAGTTACAAATGTCATAAATCATATCAATACAAGTGGCAAAACATCATGTATAATAAAATATAGATCACATGAATCTAAGATATGATATGATACAATCTCAATGAGCATATAATAAATAGGCAGGGCACCTCAAGATACGTGGGTTCCATGAGTGTCTTATACACTCGTACAACAGGTCATGAGTACTCATATCAATTTTCTAAATGTTGTCACACTTAAGCACACCATCACATCTCAATGCTCATTATGCATATATGCATAATAAGAGTGGATCGTCATGCTACAGTGGCAACTACACCAGGGTCTCAACCATTGCCGCTCCACGTTGACACTATAATAGGAGACTCGCCATCCGTCCCCATGGCTAAGCCCAGGCCAGTAGTGTGGACTATCTATGTTACCAACCCCAACCGAATGATATCTGTGAGCAGTTGTCTATTATCTCATAAATTCAGAGGGTGGGTAGCCTGCCCTAATCCCTCATAGCATGACATCTACTGGGTAGAAACACCCATCATAAATCATAAAACATGAAAATCATGGATTTCATAAAAATACAGGAGAACTCATGGCTCACAATCCCAAGGCATACCCCTCATTTTGGAGTTAGCTTTTCAAGGACTAGCTACAAAGCCTCCATCAATTCTATGAAAATCATCCAATTTCAGTGATGCAATAAAGAAGAGATATTTATAATATATATATATATATATATATATATATATATATATAAGATCCATAAGTAACAATACCGTAAAATCCGATCGAATAAAATCCATTAATGTATTATCAAATCTTATATCAATCATAGCACTTTTTTTTTTTTTTTTTTTTATATATAAATCACAGGGCACATAATAAAGAAATCATGTTACCATAATCTGAATCAAGCAAGATGCTATAATATGGTGAGATTTTAGAAAAACATATGAAACATTACATATCGTCACCTACCTCAATGAAAAACAATCACTAATTTAGGCACGTACTCCTCTCAACCCATGCGCTGTGATACACCTATTAGAACCATAATACTTTTTCGTGTCATTCCATTTTATTTATATACCTCTTTATAAATTTTAGTCTTTATTTGTGTCAATTTATAAGTTTATTTGTCAAATGATTATCTTATCTTGCTTTTGATCTAAATCAACAGTCTAAATTGCCTCATTTATCTTTATTATTAAAATTTTCTAACATCCAACACTCATCTACTTGATCTGATCATTAATCAAGTTGAGATTTATTATTTTAAGGTCTTTTGATCACTAAAAGGATCAATTTATTCCATCTCAATGGAATTTGATATGAATTAACCGTTGGATCATTCTTAATTACTTTGATTTGTGGTTTGATTATGAATTCTAATCTTAATCATCAAAACTACTTCAATTTCATGTTTATCAATTTATTCTTAATCATCAAAACTACTTCAATTTCATGTTTATCAATTTATTCCAGTGCATATTCATGATTTATGCCTCGATCTAACGGTCTAATTATTCCCTGATCGCCCAATTCTAAGTCCTTAGATAAATTAAATATTTAGATCAAGTTCTAGGATGAATACACATGATCTATTTATTAGATCTATCAATTCATCCTTTATATCTTCCAATTGTTCAAGTTCTAAGGCGTGATCATCATTTGATTGGCCAAATCTAAGTAATTGGATATTATTTTATAGATTTAATTTAATAAGATGTGTTTAGATCAAGATTTAGGGGTTAAAATTATGGCCGCGTCATCTAGATGGTTTTAACGGACATTTCGAATAAAAAATTGGGCTTCTGTAGCCTTCAGAATCTAAAAAAAAAACATTTCAAATCTAATTCAACGGTTTAGATCAAAATCCAGACCAGAACGGCATTTTCCGCCCAGCATCACCAAGATGCATGCATTCAGGAAGCGTGATGCTGAAGCACCACGTGTGTCCCTGTCGTCAGGATGCTTAGGCATGCGTCCCAATTTCCAGGATGTCCGATGTCCTAGGCCACCCATGACAGTGCCGCAGCGCTCCTTCTGCATGTGTGTGCTGCGGGCGTGACGGTGTGCACAGCCATGCGTCCTGCCTGGCATCCTGGGTACATCATCCATTGGGGACAATGAACTCAAACCGTTCAATTTGTTTTGACTTGATTGGGGTCCCTAATAACTTGATTTTTTATTTGTTTTCACAGCTCTTAGGGTTTTGAGGGTCTCTAAATCCAATGAACGGTTTAGACTTCCCCATTTGAAGTGTCTTTGAGATGAGTTTTCTACTGTGTCACGGTTTTTCATAGATCTAATCCTAACTTCTTGAAATCTTTGATTTAGGTGTTAAGAATGATACAAAATAGTGAACTAAGACAAATGGAAGGAAAAATCAAGAAGAAAGCTGGGTCTTACCATCTAGATCGATGAAGAACTCGATCTTTGTAGTTTTACCCACGAGTAAGAGATGGAGAAGAAAAACACGATCGCAATGCTCTTTTGGTGATCCGTTGCTGCAACTCAGTGGATGGAGGTGTGATCCTTCTTTGGTGTTAATCATAGTTTGATCTGATCGTGCTTGATCATGGAGAAAGAGGAAGATTGGAAGAGTATAAGGAGTGGAAAAAGGGGTGTTTTACCTTACATACGATTAGGGTGGGAAAATCCCGATTTCTCACGTAGTTAGTAATTCCTAATCAGTTTTGATTTATTTAGATTATAGGGTTTACGTCCATGTACTGTAACCCCACTAAATAAATGACTATTTTGCCCCCTTTTTTTTGAAAAACTTTAGTAACTTCTTCGCCTGAACTCCGATTTCAGCAAGTTTAGTGCCGTTTGAATCATCTTTCTGAGTATAATCTAATTATGGAGGTTTCAATACATGATTTGATATCTATTAAGTCTCTCACTTATAAAACTCCAAAACTCCAAAATTCTAGAATTCAATATATTCTTTTTATCTCAATTTCATATTTATTCAAAATTCTCTCAAATTGGCATTTAAATATTTAAGATGTTACAGTTTTGCCTTACGAAAAGGGTTTTTCACCCGCCAGAAACATCCTCTAGTAAACTAATAATATGTCCGCATTTCTGCCATTATCCGACAAAGCCTGCATTGCGTATGCATTTTGAGCTTTGACACCCTGCTAAATCTGAAAAACAAGATGGTCATAAATACAAAAAATAAAAGGTATGTAAAAAATGAAAGTTCTGATGGCACAACTATATATGATAAAAAAGAATGAAATTTGGGATAGTTGAGAAAGTGACTAGTTGCAGATACGTATGCCACTAAAGATAACAAGTGGAATGCTAAATTAATACTTCTACGTACTTTAGTATGACGGGGTCTACTTATAGATAATCTAACTTGTTCATGTAATTTTTTTGGCTTTGGATGTCTCTTAGTAAAAAAAACATGCCAATTAACTGTTTGTAAAATTGTATTTTTTATTGCCAAATATAGACCATTGCTTAGAAAGTTTCTAGCCCTTCATTTAAGGCAGATTTCTTTGGATGTTAGAATCATCCAATCTGCATAATTTTTGTCCTAAGAGATCCAAAGCCGAAGGAACTAGGTGAATTAGATCATCTATAGGCATACCCCTTCATGCAAGAAGTAAGAGCGTTTTGATTTAGCATTCCAACAAATATGTCTAGGGCAGTTGAGAAAATAACTTCCATATATACATCGGCCACTAAAGATACAAACATGTGAGTAAAATGATTCCTCTCTCTCTAACACACACGTGCACGTGTGGTGAGATGTTAGAGGTGGTATTTTAGCAAGATTTTTGGGCCTCCATATATCGACAGGTAGGTGCATCAGACAAAGAGGATGGATGAATGTGAGAGGCCACTTCCTGCTGAGGAGGTGCACCAATAACAGGGTGTTGTAGCACTGTAATTTCGTACTAGTACTCTTGTTCTTTTAAAGACTTAGCCGCTGCACAGTTCTAGATTTCTAAAGCTAAAAGGAGAAGGGGCAAAAGAAGTAGAGCAATCTTAACCCGGCCAAATTGGTGTCTTTGGAGGCCCACCAATGCCTTTTGACAAGGACTCAGAACGTGCAAAGGTATGTGTGTATACATTTCATCAAAAAAGGTAAAGAAACTACTACGGATCACAATTTTTGGCACCCACTTTTGCATGTTTGGACCGGTTCATTTCCTTGCTCACCTCTGGATATCTAAAGGGTCAATAGAGAGTACGTGGATTGAAATCTTCTGGAGTCTAATCAGATGTGCTTGGGAACTAAGAGTTCAAAAATTTCAACAAGCAACTGCCTAAATTTTAGAGCTAGAATCAACCTCAACCAATCCATGTGCTTCTTGATCCATAAACAAATGTGGAGTAAGGACACGTACAAGTCCTATTATGCAAAGTAAGACTTCAGAAAACGTGGCTACTGAACACAAGTTTCTTTGTGGCCTGTGGTTTACCATTCCTTTGAATATTACCACCAATAACACAACTCTCTTTGTGGCCACTTTTACATTTCTTTGAATATTATCTCCAAGCTGGTCGCAGATAATTCAGCATCTTGCTTGGTCACAGTTTCAAGTCCCAGCTTTCCCTTTGGGGAGTAGATTTCAGTGCGTTACTCTGTAATTCTTCGCTTGTATCACAAAAATGAAAAAGAGGATAATTTCTTCAAAATGTACGGAAGAAAAATGGGATACTCACCTGCACTTTATTTTATTTTTTTCTGAATCTAATACATAGTATCAATTCCCTTCAACCAGATGTCACACTCACATTTATTGACAATATCTAAGGCTTTATTTCTAGGCCTCCTAAAAATATAAACGGACAAAAAGACGATTTTCTTTTTCTTTTTCCTTGTACGTTCAATTTACAAATATAAGAGGCCCAAAATGAATAGAGACTCCCAATAGATGTGAGTTTTAGAACAGCAGATTGAGGCCGAATCAGAGGAATGTCTTAGATCTATGAAAAGATATAAAAGAAAAGAAAAGAAAAAAAAGAGCACGCATAACCTTTTTTTCTTCACTGCATATCATGCATACTTGAGGGAGAAAATTCGAGAGGTATTACCAATCCAACATCTTGAATGGGGATCGTCCTCATAAAAATTGGCGTCCATTTTTCAATTAAAGAAGCGGTGTTGAATTTAAATTGGGCTGCTTTTACCGTGGATTACATATGAAGAACAAACAAGAATCACATCTCAAGCTATATATTACCTAATCATTTACAAGGGTGGAGATCTTGATTACTCCTGGCTAATGTTACATGCTAGCTACTACGGAAGAAAGCTCTGCTTCCACCTCTGGCTCAACCTCGGACCCCTGGGGGGTCGTCTGCAAGATGAGCACACTTTATTACATATACCTGAAAACGGATCAATACACTCACTCTCTTATCTGTGGTTGGTAAACTCAATGCGCATTTCAATATAAAAACGGTTCTAAACAAAACCATGTGATTTATATCCATAAAAAAATGTTTGACTTTTACACACTATCGAGCAGGACATAGCCAGTGTCCTCGATCATATTCTGCAGAACTTCTATAGAGTGAAGGAAAATGTGTTCTTCTGCCAAAGATGTTTGCTTACCTATGGCATTGACATCATTCAACATCATAGGAAGCTCATGCAACAGAAAAGTATGCTGGCAAGGACATCAAATCAAGCCAAGAGAAATCTCGACAAACATTGATACGAGTTTACAGAAGATAATTGATAGATTAACATCACCTAACCAAGTTCTAATCTGGAGAACCATCTTGGGTTTTATTTTACAATATATGGGTACAGAAATCAGTCTCTAGAAGCTTTTTTGGAGGGCAAATATTGCCGAGCATATATGACAAATATAACGGATGCCAAGTCGCCGAATTACTGAGTTTGAGGTTAAATAAACAGCACTTGCTCCATCAAGCATGTTCTAACACAAAGTTCAGCATCCTACACTATTAGTGGTCTATGGAGAGTTGGGTGGTAAGTCATTGACGCAAGGAGACCTGGATAACATATCATCTCATAGACAGCTGGTGTCGACTCGTATCATGAACAAGACCGGTACTTGTTGAGAAGTCATTTGTAATGTTACCACTAATTTCCTAGCAGAAGAAAGTGCATTCAGTGACATGTTAGCCATGACATAATGTCTCACCCTTGATTTATTCTATGTTTCTTTTCTAATAAAACGCTGTTGCAGTATCATAATCAGTGGCCGCAAGTGTGTTTGGTTGATGGGCGAAACGTTTAGTACGCAAAATGTACTATATATCATACAGAGTAGATGCTTACTAAAATAACTGATTTACAACACTTGGACAAAGCAACTATTTCAATCTCAACAATACTACCACATTTTCCTTCATTTTGAGCTATGATTTGTGGACCTGAGTGCTGAGCCGCGACACGGATACAGGTGTCCTACATGGCAAACCCTGAGAAACCAGATATGCAGACACATCTATATGTATAAGGAAATGAGAATTCAAATGAGATTAGACAAGGGTAAGTAAAACCAAAGAAAATTGTAGGAAAGAAGTACATGATGCAGCAGCTCCTTTGGAAGTTATAATGAAAGTGAAAAGTCCTGCATAAATGGCTATTTTGGAGTTGGTTGCTAGTCAGTATACTTGTAAGCATCAATACAAGTGTTCGATATAGGTCAGTCTTGGTGCATGGCTGAAACAGTATGAGAGGAAAATAGAAGTGTCCAACAAGGCATTGCTTTTGAATTCTTCATGCACTATATGCAACTTCTGTTTCACCTTAATGACACAATCTCAATGGAAATCATTTTATTATCTACCTTTTCAATTAGTAACCACGATTCATACTAGTGCAATACAATTATTTTTAGTGTTTCTGTTCCTAACTGTTTAAACGTCAGCATTTCATGAAAAAATAGTATACTAGCTGGGAGTTTATATGCTTTGTCCACACTAACTTGGCTGTGCTTGTCTCTAGCCAATTCTAGAGAGCTTAGAGTCCTTGCGATCATGATTCTAGAACTGTAAGTGGGTACCCTTTCTTAACAAAAACTTGTCCTGTCTTCCTCAATTTCTCTTCTAAACAATACTGCAAGATCAAAAGAAAAAACTAACATAGTTTCAGTTTCTGACTAATGTGAACCATCAAAACTTCAGGCTCTATCTAACACTTTCATCATAGTAACCTTGCATGGAAGGAAGTGAATTGTGTAAGCCCCAAAAAGTCGCGCATGTAGAACAGACTGCTGAAGACAATGCCACGCAATGCATAAGTGATAATTAAGATCAAGTTAACTCTTGCATAACCCCCAAATGATGAAGACAAGCCACTGGACCAAAAAGTAAGCACAGATATCACCACATGCTTCACACAGGAATAATTTTGATTATTGAAAAAGACAAGTTAGAGACAAATAAAGCAAGTAACAAAGAGCATACTGGTCAAACTATGGGTCAACAAAATAATCAACTGATCATATGGACTTAAATCTTGGAAAAAAACTAATACTAAGATAGGGAAAACAAGCAGTTTATGTAGCATTCCAGTTAACATCAAGCATAAACACACATGAATCATAAGGCACCAGTCAATACTGAGAAGCAGGAGAAACAAAAGACACAATGACATACCACTGGATTCTTTAATTTGTTGTGTTCTGAAAGGTATCGATCAAGCGCACAATCACCGTAAAGAATTTTAGCTCCAAGTCCTGGAGCGTCGACAGATCCAACAGCTTCCTCATCAACCACAACAGCATCTATTTTATCATCTCCTGTTCTGGTGTCTGGAATCTGCAATGGAAGCAAGATTAAGTTCTAGAACATTAGAAACTGAGCTGTATGTCGCAACCAGTCCACTGTTCTAGCTCCTACAAAAATTGGGGGATATAGCAAAGGCTAGTACAAATCTTATATCTGACTGATCTGAGACACGAGCTATGAGCATATAATATCCATATACAAAATAAATATCAAAGATAAAGGTGTCAACTTGTTGATTGAATGTTGTAAATTCAGCATTGTCCTAGTGCGGATTCCAAACAACAAGGCAAGCAAATAAAGATCCAGACAAGGGCTAGAATTAGGGTCAGATGAGCTGGTTGTAGCTGTAGTATGGTTAAATGTTCCCACCCAGAAAGTGCTTCTCAGTGATGTGTATGTGTATAGACCCAGGAAACAAGAGTGGCTGCATACCTCATACATTGCTTCCATCAAAATATTCTCTAACATGGACTGTAAACCCCGTGCTCCAGTGTCCTTAGCCATAGCTTTTCTTGCAATTAGTCTCAAAGCATTTTCTGTAAAATGCAGCTTGACCTGACAAAAACTGAAAAGGGTCAACTAAATGCAACTAAAACATTATCGAGACAACATGCTTACTGCATAAGAGTAAAGTTCTTTATAATGAATCTTATGAACATCAGACAAAATACTAAGAGGTTCTTGAGAATCAAAACTCACATTATTCATTTTGAACATCTTATCGCATTGTTTTCCTAAGGAATTTCTTGGTTCTGTGAGAACCTACATAATGACATTAAACAAAGCAGTTCTTGTTAGATTGTCAAGCCCACAGAAGAACATGACAATGTTCAGGCAACGCCATTAGATTTTGGGAAACATTACTCAAATAGTTGATACAATAAAATAATTAACATGAAAATCAAGAAGCTATACATGTAGACAGCAATTAGGTATATGTACAAGTCTGAGATAGCACGAATGCCGAGACATGTATTCTACTGAGAAGATAATTCATAGGCATACAAAAGTTATGACACTCATGTCTGAAAGAGTTACCTGAACAAGTTGATCCTCACTAAGAGCAGACAAACTAACAATCACTGGGAATTGTCCAACAAATTCTCGTATCAAACCATACGCAATAAGATCACCACCTTCAACCTGTAAAGAATCAAATGCAATAATTCTAGTATCATTGAACAACAATGAAGATCACTTTTAAGCCACAATTTACCAGTACATTCCAAAGCACTCCCTGATTCTAATAAGGATGATGTCACAACAGCACTTGCCACCCGACTGGTTCTCATGTTGGCACGTACTGGTGTTCCAAAGCCAATGGAAGAATCTTGGCATCTGTCATGGAAAAAATTATATTAGGTTCCATCAGAACTTCCACAAAAGCTACGGATTTCAGTGCAACCATATGAATAAGCACTTGAACAACCTTTCAGATATTGTTTTTTTCCAAATTAACAGAGGCACCACCGCATATGAAGAGAAGATCTTTTGTATCAATCTGAAGAAGAACATGACATGAACATGAACATGTTAACATCACATCATATAAATATTTGATGACATGCACACCTCAAAACCTAAGGCCAGGACATGAATCTGATATGGCTCTTGGAAGATTTAGATCATCATCATCATCATCATCATCATCATCAAGACCTTATCCCAATTATGGGGTCGGCCACATGAATCTTATTCCTCCATTCCTCTCTATTAAGTACCATGGCTTCATTTAGTCCCAAAGTTTTTAAATCTTTCCTCACCACTTATATCCACGTTCTTTTGGGCCTTCCCCTTGCCCTTTTAAAACCTTCTACTTGCATTGCCTCACTCCTAACCGGTGCCATTTCAGTCTCCTTTGGACATGCCCAAACCATCTAAGTGTAATCTCCCTCATCTTGTTACCTATTGGTGTTATCCCAGGATTTCCTCTAATATTTTCATTCCTAATTCTATCCTTTCTTGTCTTACTACTCATCCATCTCAACATCCTCATTTCTGAAATGGAGAATAAACAATTTTCTATAGCAAAGGAATGTATCATATTACACCAACTTGTAGAATCCTTAATCTGCATAGTTATGAGGTTTGGTTAATGTGTTGAGAAGTATCAAGCATGTTTGGCAATGGACAAAAGTTAAATATATATAACTGGTTATATGAAAAAGCAAATGCAGCAACACTATCTGAAAAACTAACAGGTGAAATGAAAAGTTATATCAGCATTTATCCTCACTTTCATTCTAAAGTTGATTATTAAATTTTTCACAGATTCAGACAACAGTGCTTTCTTTCTGCTCTCACTCCCCATGTATTACATTGATATAGGCATGCCACACATTTAAAGTATATTGAGCCAAACTAAAGATGATTCATTTAAACTGATAAGATATTTGAGTTCTTAGTCAACTTCATGGGAAATAGTGAAGTGATAAATACATGTACACTGAACGAATAAAAAAATCAGGTAATGGTGGTCAGGAATGAATAATCAACATTAGTTTCACAGCCTACAGAACAAAAGAGTACCGCAAATTGAAGGCCTGCTGCAGTAAAAAACTCAAAACACATAAAAACTAAATATCCTGACACACCACCTGTTCTCACAAAGAATCAACAGCCAGAGATAATGCATGGACACTAATAGACTCTAGCTTTCACAATCTAAATTCCAATTATGAGAATCACTCTCTGAGATTATTGTGTGGCACTAGACAAAAAGGATTTTCTCGTTTTTAGTGAGAACTCTGGCAACCCTACATGGAGTTACAAGTTGAGGTAGTTAGTGAAACAAGTCATTGCCTTTTTGTCTTCATTAAAAGAACTTGAAGTGTTCATCTTTCATTAATGCAAAATTACCTGAATGTTGTCACCTCGTGGATGCTTCCTAGCTCCCTTCTCTGGGACATTGACAACCTGGATCAGGTTAGAAATTGATCATTTTCCAACCAGTAAAGGACAAAGAGCAAAGAGATGGAACCTCTGCACTTACATTCTATACCAGTGAAATTTGAAAAATTAATGACGCAGGTGTCACAAGAGCAACTTGGTACATTTCAGTAACTTCATGAATTCAAACAACAGTTGGCATACAGCAAGAAACAGCTGTGCATGTTTATGCAGTTTAAAGATTGTACTCCCTATCTTGAGAAATAATGTTTATCTCTAATTGAAGATAATAGTGAGTCAGATTTGTTTTTGGCACATATCATCTGAAAGGAAAACATGAAGAGTAATATCTTTCTATCTCTTATATAAGTATCCAAATAGCAGCTTTACATTGTTCAAGGGCTTTAACCCTGTCACTCATCATAATATCATATTAGGGGTCTAACACCTAAATAAACATAGATGATAAAAAAAACAAAGCTTTTAAAGTGAACTATAAAATGCGTAAAAGCTACTTGTTGACAATATAATATAAACAGGAAAATATGTGAGCATGCACTCACTGTTCCTTCCAACATTTTTAGTAAAGCCTGTTGAACACCTTCCCCTGAGACATCCCTGCTGATATTGAGACTCTCAGCCTGCAAAGACAGAAAAGGATGTATAATTACAAAGAAGAAGCATCATAATTGCACCTATTTCTTGTCCAGCAAGGGTGTTACAAAGACCTTTTCAGTTATTTTATCGACTTCATCAATGTATACAATACCCTGCTGGGCAGCTTGCACATTAAAGTCAGCAACCTGAGAAAGGAAAAAAATCAAGATTAGTGGTCTACCCATTAGCAAAAGCTCCTAAAATAGACTTAACATTTAGAAATCAAGCTTGAAGAACAAAAATGAGGAACAGGATTAGAAGCTGATACCTAATTTTCTGATAACCTAAGCTCTAGATTAAATAGAGTTTTGCATTTGACACAGCAATGCCAATTATGGAGAGATGCCACAGAGTCTATAGGATTTAAAATTAGCCAAACTAAGAGTATATGGTATGTAATTTTAACAAGGAAAGGAGTGGGAGTGAAGCACCAATAAATATTGATAACCAAGACCTTCCCCAAAAAGACTACTTTCGATACTTGGGATCAATAATTCATGAGAATGTAGAGATTGGGAGGAATGTTACTCAGAGAATCCAAGCCGGATGAAACAAATGGAGATGTACCTCTAGAGTTCTGTGTGATTAGCGGGTGCCACCCAAACTGAAAAGAACATTCTATAGGATGATTGTAAGGCTAGCCATGCTCTATGGATGAGAGTGTTGAGCAGTTTAAGAACAACATGAATATAAGATAAGCATAAACCGAAATAAGGATGCTGAGATGCATAAGTGGCAGGATAATAAAGAATAAAATTAGAAATGAAAACACTAGAAGAAACTTAGGAGTCGCACCAATAGGAAACAAAATGAGAGAGGGTACAGTTAGATGATTTGGACATGTCCAACGGCTACCAAAAACAATACCAGTTAGGAGTAATTCAATCTAAGTCAAAGGCTCTAAAAGGGCAAGGGGAAGGTGCAAAAGGACATGGATAGAAATGATGAGAAAATATTTAAAAACTTTTGGACCAAATGAAGCCATAACAATTGATAGCCAACCCCTAACTAGGATAAAGCCTTGATGATGATGATGATGATGATTGCCAATATCATTTGCGTGCCACAGTCATAGGATGCTCACAAATATGAACCAATATACAAGGGACAGCCAGTTTTATAAGGAGTTTTAATTTAATGTTATTCTTAACAGCTTCCATAAGGGATGCCCAAATCATACTAATGAAACATCATTTCTTATATGAAATAAAAAGAATAAAAAAGAACAGGTCCATAAAATATAGTCATGACCCCTGAATTACCGAAAGTAGCTTGCATAATATAGATTCCACATCTTCACCTACATATCCTGCCTGCACATGAAAATATTTTGTCAATCATTCTGACCAACTGAGAGAATGCATTGGAGCAAGTATAACCACTGGCATTATAGTTTACTAGGCAGTCCTATGTGCAATGTCTACAAATTACAAGAAAATGTTTTTTTTTTTTTTTTTCCTACAGAAATGCATTCATATCATGGTAGAAAGAAGAATAGTACAATTCACAACTTCAACTGCAGAATTTGGAAACAATTTAAATCAAATTGAACTTGCCTGAGTCAGTGTTGTTGCATCAGCAAGAACAAATGGAACATTCACAAGCCACGCTAAAGTTTTGGCAAGTAATGTCTTTCCTGTCCTTCAAGCAATGTTACATGTTCAGAAATGAAAGAAGTAACCTAAAGAAAATAAGCAAAAACAAAAATGGAAACAAACTGATCAGATATGATTAGGTGCTTTCATGCTTCAAGCACTGCTAAGTCTATGAATTTTACATTTCTCAGAATCTGAATATACAACTAAACTTGTAAACATAGTTACTTATTCATGGCTCTGAGTATATGCCATTTGTGTGTTTTTTGTGCATATATACATACATGTTCTGAGTGCATGTGTTGTATTTGGGTCTATAATGTCCTTGATGTATGCAGAAATGAGGAAGTGATACCACACTTCATATTTTGATATTGTACACATCTCTTGTTTAAACTTCTCTTTGGCTGTTCACAGCTTGTGATTCTGACAGCCAATGAGAGGAGCTGAAAGAGGGTTCCAATGCCAGCTTCCAAACTGAAACAGCAGTAGTAAATACCTAAGCCGGTTGGACCCATTAGAAGAACGTTACTTTTTTCAAGCTCCACTTCATCATCATCAGTTGCAGCAACTTTTCCATCAGCAGAACTGCCTGCAGACCTAAGACATATAATGGACTCTGATGTTAGGAGAAAAATATCATACAATTTCACTGACGATAATAGGGAAAAAATACCATAAAAATATGAGCTTTAGATGGCAACAAAAATGGTTAGAACATCACAATCAAAGGGGATCTGAGTGAAAGGATCTGCCATATGAATTTCAAACATAAGAAATACAATTGCAATTGAAGATATGAACCTAACTGTGTCTGTAAAGACTCATTGTAGATCTTTTTATAATGATTGTAGACTGAGACAGAAAGCACCTGGATGCAGGAAATACAGTTGCATAAGCTTTAAATAACAACTTACACAATCATAAATTAATGAACATTTAGCAGGAGAAACATATAATAAGTTGTCTAAGGAAGAATAAAGGGGGCAGCCCTGGTGCACGAAGCTCCCACCCATGCAGGGTCCGGGGAAGGAGCAGACCACAAGGGCCTATAGTATATAAAATTTGAAAATCAAACTAAAAGAAAAGAGAACCAGCTTATGCTACAGACTACAAAAGAATGGTGGTAGAGCTGAAGCCTGTAAAGAAAAGGCTTGTGCTAAAAGTTGATACTTGGAAACTGAGTTGCATCGGAAAGAGACTCAGCGGATAACTAGCATTACTTATGTATATGGTTATTGTCTTCTGCCACTTACATATTACAGCAAAAGAGACAAAGACCATTCTTCCAAACAGTAACCCACCTTCCAAGCACATATTAACAAATTACATGGATATAAGTAGAGTCAGAGCCAAGAACTAGACTACTCAGTTAGCCCTCACATTACCTCTCTATGTGCAGTTATCTTTATCTTCAATATTATTCAAAAATGAAAAAGAGGCTTCATCTGTTACAAGTTGGAACTCTTGACCATAATTGTTGGTTAGTAACACCTCAAATGAAGGGGAGCCTTGGTGCAACGGTAAAAGTTGTCGTCATGTGACCTTGAGGTCACGGGTTCAAGGCATGGAATCAGCCTCTTGCAAAAATGCAAGGTAAGGCTGCCTACTTTAGGCCATTGTGGCCCGCCCCTTCCCCGGACCCCGCATAGGCGGGAGCTTCGTGCACCGGGGCTGCCCTTTTTAACACCTCAAATGTTTACAGTGAACCATCATATGAACAGGTTAAATAACTATCATGTATCATCAAATAACAGACAGAGAATAATATAAGAGATTATCAAGTCTGTTAATGAATACAAATATTAACCACTGAAAACAAATCAACATTATCTTGAATCCCAGTTTCCCTAAACTTATAATTCTTCAAGAAAGTACAGTAGTATAAAGTATAAACATCAACATCAACATATTTCAACTGCTTCGACAATTCTTACATTAGAGGTTACAAACCTAAGTAGCTTCCACAGAGTAGTTTCTTTTCTTTAACCAGAATGCATAAACAGGGAAAATCATGCAGAACAAGGCTAAGAGAGCAAATATCTATGTTCCAAGGTTAGCCAAATACTTGCTGACACAGTTCCCCTTCAAGGAAGACAGATGATATTTTAGCAACAACATGTGATCAATAAAGAAAAAAGAGTAGCCCAGTGTACGAAGCCCCCGCATATGTGGGGTCTGGGGAAGGGGCAGACCACAAAAGGTCTATAGTACACAACCTTACCTTGCATTTTTGTAAGAAGATCAATAAAAGGTAGAATTCAGAATTATTTTGAATATCAATCTAATATATGAATAACTCATAATTCATTCATGAACTGATAACACAGAGTTAAGAATCCGTTCGACATAGAATTCAGACTTTCTTTCGATATGGAATACTGATCCAACAAAATGACTAACTCATAATTCACTCATGAACAGATAAAAAATAGAATTCAGACTTTCTTTTGATATAGAATACTGATCCAACAAAATGACTAACTCATGACTTGCCCATGAATTGTAACACGTAGAATTCAAATATACTTTTGGCATGGAACACTGATCCAGCAAAATGACTAACTCAAAATTCACTCATGAAATGATAAGAACTTGGCATTCAGAATTCTTTTCAACATGGGTTACTAATCCAACAAAATAATGAACTAAAAATTCACTTGAAACAAAACCAGATACCATTAAAACACCTAATTACCTTCTTCACCCTCTCCTGTCCAATGACAAACTTATCAAGCCTTTTACATATCTCTTTCGGAGTCGGGAACTCATTCCCCATATTTGAACCTCCCCAAAATCCCTCCTCATTTGAACCAAACCCACTTCCAGAACCTGAATTCCCCCCACCTTCCCCAACCAATTTCACTCCAGGATGAAAAGGCGGACCCGGCCCAGTGGATAAATGAATCGAAACGCCATCGTCAGGCTATTTCCATATTTCAGGAGGGTCTCCGCCACCTCCATTTGCCTTAATACATTCCCCAATATCACCAAAAACTCTATATTTCCTCTCAAACTTATCCAAATTATCAGAGTTCTCACTACCCTTATCGATAAAATCCCCTTGAAAAGGAATCAACTTATAGGGACTGAAATAGTAGGGCATGTTGGTCCCGAAACCGTCCCATTTTCTTCTGTAATTGCCATGTATATTCCTTCCAACATGCATATGACTTAGTATACAGTATCCAGATTGATAAACAGCCCTCGATAACCTTAAAGCGGCAGCCATATATTTCTGGTTTTTGCAGGGGAAAAGAATGAAAAGGGATTAGAAAAAAAAAATTCACTGGGATTCATGGATTTGTAAAACGCAAAGGGTTGGAAGATTTTGAGGAGACAATTCTGGGTTCACTAAGGTTTTGAGAGTTGGAGGTTTGGATTGGGAGGACTGATTGATTGAAGTTGTTGCGTGTGCGAGAGAGAATATCTAGCAGTCTGTAGTAAGTGAAAATCAAAACACTGGTTGCTAAACTGCGCCCCACGGATAGCGGGTCTTAAGCTTGATGTTCATTGAAAGACGAAAATGCCCTCTCTCGCATAATCTTATTTTTGTGTATGGTAGCTGTCTGTCTGAATGGATTGTCTTCGTCAGCTAAAATTTCATCTGGGGCCAGAGGTTGGTGATCCAGCCGTTCATTTTTTCAGTTCTATCTTAAGTAAGTCTTCCTCATAAAATCATAGGGCCCAGATCAACAAGGTTTAGACTCAGGTATATGTGATTCGAGCAAAGGTCTTATATGATCCGTCTTGAAATGTTAATGATAAACCCAATTACATATAAACCTTTCAGTTGCGGTCTAATGGCAAAAATAGGAATAATATAAACATTTGGATTATGCTCTAATTGCATAGATTGGATCATATAAACCTTGGTCTAATAGAATAAAGTGAATCATATAAACCTTACCAGTCAGGTCCTTATGAGTTAGACCAGCCGCAAACTTCCAATTGATGAAGATTCCATCCCCATGTCCTTCTAACATTGTGAAACAATGTGTTTAGGGTGTGATCCAGGAGAGGAAGGGTTCGGATCAACACATACTCTTAGCTGCACCTATAAATCCTTGGATCACATAGGCAAGAACCATAAGCTCATATTACCCAACTTCATGGTGTAAAGAAACACTGACCAAAGAAGCTGTGGCTTGCAGATATGACTGCTAGTCCTACACTGCACAAGCACCAAAAGCTTGGGTTTATGCCCAGAATTGCATCTTCATTGATTGCTTTTGATTTTCCAGTGTAGAGTTCCAGACTTAAAGAAAGACAGTCTGCCCCTCCTGGGAGATCAAACCGTTCGCAATCTTGCCTGCATCCGAGTTACATGCACAGAAAATCGCATCAGTCGATGATCCTAGGCACGGTTTCCTTCAGCTTTAAAATGGACAGTTAACACCCACCGTTTCATCTGAGAAGCATTTGTTACAAGTGTCCAATGGATGGGATTTTCAGATCATAGCTCATCTAGGTAGTGGAAAGATTGTGAACGGTTCTTGATCTTCCATTAGGTGGACCAAGTTGCAGTTACAGCTTGCCGAAGAGTGCAGATGTCAGGCCCGTCGAAAGCTGTTTTCCAAGAGTCCATTGCAGAGCCCCTCCTCCGACCACTATTCTCATTTCTTAATCAAATAAAATCTCCCTTCATGGTGAATATATACCCATATCTTACTTATGAGGAGACTCCTGATACAGATCCAAACACTGGACTTGTCTACACAAACTTGTTCGGCCTTCTAGTTATTTCTTTGAATGCTGCTGCTGCTTTTGGATTTTACAATTTTCCCTTGGTTGTTAGAGAAATCAGGTGGTTTACGGGGAAGTCCAGATGATACAGCAGCTTTATTGCATAATGCTGTCATCTCCAATCAGGGACTTATGCAGCATATAACAGAAAAGCCTTAAAAGGGACTCCTTTGAAACCTGGTGTCACTGTTCCAACATACAGATTATCTCTGTTTGATGAAGACCTGCAGCATGGTGCACCCACAGAGAACCAGTGGCCTTGGTCTATGCAAATGGAACAAGAAAGTATGACTTAAACCTACACAAATGCAAAATCAAGTTTAAGGAAGAACTTTAAAGGACGGAACATCTCAATTAAATGACTGCTAAATAATTCAGGCAAGCAGACAGAAGCTGGAAGTGGGAGAAATGATGATAAGATCATCAAATTTACTTCAGTACATTGTCGTTTAGGTTTTCTCCCCATGCATTTAAGAAATGCTGGTCTCTTGTACCGATGAAGGAATTTTGTGTTGATTCTCTTTTGAGTATATGAAGGGGAGCTTGGGGCAACGGTAAAGTTGTCACCATGTGACTTTGAGGTTACGGGTTCAAAGGGTGGAAACAGCCTCTTGCAAAAATGCAAGGTAAGGCTGCATATTATAGACCCTTGTGGTCCATCCCTTCTCCGGACCCCACATAGGCAGGAACTTGTACCGGGGCTGCCCTTTTTTCTTTTCTGAGTGATCAAATAGTGTATTTCATTCATTTCTCATGAAACTTTGCTGGCCACCTATTAGCTTAAGCTTATGTTCGGAGTTAGCCTGTGGAAGGATAGAGCAAATACACACCTAAATTCAAGCTCAAACAAGATGGACTCACCATGGCACTGAGATATTCTAAGTGATCAAATGGCTTGTTTCTACCTAGAAAGCATATCTCAACAATTTCTAATGTGTGGCTATATTGGCTAGATTAGTCAGTCATTAAGGGTCTGATGGAGAAATGCTTTCCTCTTTGTAAATATTTTGTCATTCTTAACAAGGCATGCGGAGAGTCAGTAGATCAAGTGAACATCATGACCATCTTGATAATATGGAAATGATGGAACGAAGCTAACCACAGCTATTGGATGAAGTCCTGGAGAAATGCATCAGTTTGGTGATTAATCAAAAGAATTCTCCTATGATCTCGATAGCCCCAAGAAAGACCTCCATGATGTTTCTATTTATGTTACCTTCTAAGATATACTTGAAGAAATCCATCAAACTTCAACAAATTAATGCATTGTCAATTGAGCTAAGTACATCAAATAGTGTATTGACCATTGAGAACCTGGAGCATTCAATCAACAAAATCATTTCTAGTTTGGTAAGACTCTTGAGATCGGGGACTACAAGACTTTATTACTAAGCACTTATGTTCCAACCAGTTATCAGCATTTATCATGGAAAAAAATTATGCAACTTCTGGACCTCCCAAGGTCTTCTTAGAGCAGACAAAACCAGTTATCAGCATCACCATGAAAACAATATTTGCAAATGGTGGACACCCCAAGGACTTCCTACAGTAGAGAGATGAAACATGAAACACCTGAATCTGATTTAACTATAGCTTTCCACTTTTTTCGCATGCATTTATGTTTGGTTACCACCAGTCTAGAAACTTCTATCTCTGACAGAGTCATGAAAACTTTGTATCTCCTGATAAATTTCACAACATGGCAGCAGGTGAAAACTGATACAGCATATATTTTATTCATTTGTCCGGAAACTTAGCTAGCCAGCTTGTATTACCTTATGCTAGTGTTTGGAGTTTACCTATAGAAGGCTAGTTGAAATACGCATCTGAATACAAGCTCAAATAATATGAATTCACCATGGCACTGAGATACATTTTAAGTGATCAAAATAACTCATTTCTAACTAGAAATCATATCTCAAAATTTACTAATGTTGTGGCTATACTATACTGGTTAGAGTATGTTAGACATTTTGGTGGTCCATAACATTTGATTCAAAATCTAAATATCTGCCACATATTTAACATGTGTTAACTATCCGTGGCAGTTATCCTTGATGGAAGGATAACTGCCACTAACCAGTTATTTAAGGGTCCCTAATCCTGCAATTCGAGTGACTGTTACTACAATTTTTGGTTCTCCATCACCGTGAATTGAAAAGGATTAGAAGATCACTTAAACTGCATTGGATCTTTGCTATGGCTGGAGGTAAGTTTCCTAATCATCCATTTGTGCTTTCACTTATATTTCTGGTTGACTGTAAACATTCATGTTCGGTTTACATGTGCTTCTGCTATATGTTTCTGATTTGTGTAAACAAGAGAAAAAGTTGGTTTACATGTGGTATCAGAGCTAAGTCAATTCCTCCGCCTAGCAGTTTTGCATTTTCTGTTTGAAAATTATTATGATGGAATTAACAAATAAAAGGAGAAACTAACAGATCAAGTTAAATCTATGTTACCTTAAGGCTGTTCCCACTACTCTTTTTCATGTGCAATACTGCCTTAAGACAGCGAGACTGTTCCATACTGGATCCTTGAGTGAGGATGACGAAAATGGGAAAAAGTATTCCAGTGTGGTCCATTCCATTATAATTTCAGATCACTTCCTAAAACCTCCTATAAACTTGGATCGATAATCTCTGTTCTATAATGTTTGATATCCGAATCCAGATCTCAAGCACCATAGGAAGCCGGATTTTCCATGGCATATTGTACTTCAACTTGTGGAACAACATGTAAAAGCAAAATGTCATCTTCCTTCAACTATATCAAAAGGCTTCACTAAAGACAGACATCATTCAAATTGCCTTTACTTATTGGGTGGGGGCTTGCATATAGTTGAGTGCCATGTATGATGGACCAATTTTCAAAGAGTTTTTTCCTTATCACTGGTTCATGGTTGGGGCTACTACCAGTGAAGTTTTCACAATGGTACATGAAGATCCATCGTTTGATTGCAAGTCCTCCGATTGAGAGTTGAAGTACCCAGTTCGGATTTGCTTGATCTCATGATTTCTAAGTGGATCAATATATTCTGGTTTGTATTGATTAGAAGGAACCAATGTCCAGCAATGCGTTGATGCTTATAAGTGTTGATCTATTCATCAAAGAATAGATCGTGAAGTTGGACTGGTAGTACCTTAACATTAAAAGGTGGAGTCAGGAGACGAAGCGGTTTGGCCTGCTGGCTGAGGAAAGTCCTCGGGCCATCATCTACAGAAATGCAGCTCCCATGAGGTTGACTTCTAGTGAGTTTTCTCTTGTCAATTGCGAGGGCCAAGACACATGTGGAGCCCATTCAGGAAAACTCACAGAACTACTTGGCTGAGTTAACACAGTTATCTGCTTGATCCAACTACGATTAATAGAATGGGGACAAGTCAGTTTCTATAATGAAATGCAGTCGTCTGTTACAACGGGGCCCTGGCTAAGAAAAGGTGGTGATGTCGTCACTTTTTACATAGGAACCAAACATGCGTGGCTGATTGAGTTCTCGGATTCTATAAAGGACTCAACGATGGCTCATACCTGCCTTATAAAGATTTATCAAACTTTTAGATACATTGAAAATTGGTCTAATTAATTTAGATCACTCAAGTGAAATTTTAATTAAGACATTGTTAACATCATAAATGTTAGTTTTATTTTATGTTATGATGAAATGAAATGTCTCGATTTAATTTATGTGAAATTTATGATTGATTAAATTAAGACATATTGGCATAATAGATGTAATACATTAATTACACTAATATAATAGACAAATTTATACTTTTACAAAAACAAAATTGACAAAATTTTATTTTATTGATTTTAGAGTAGGGTTTAGAGGTGGAAATGAAGAATATAATGAGCACGTTGAGAAATTTAGTTAGATTAAAGTGTTGGAAGTGATTGTTAGGTTAACAAGAGCAATTAAAAATGAAGATTTTAAGAAATAGTAGAAGATTTGATAAATCGTGGTAGAGGTAGAGAAACAATGTGGCAAATAAATTAAAATGGTGAGATTTGATAGAGGTGGTGAATATTATGGTAGGTACACAAGTACTAGACGGGTACTTGATCCATTTGTTAAGTTTCTTTAAGAGCAAGGTATTGTAGCTCAAAATGCCTTGCTAACTTATTAGATCAAAATGGTATAGCAGAAAGAAGAAACACAACTTTAATGGACATGATGAGGAGTATGCTCAGCAACTCCATTCTTCCTTTGTCATTATGGAGTGAAGCTCTAAAAACAACAACGTATATATTAAATTGAGTTCCAACCAATGATGCTTCCAAAACACCATTTGAATTATGGAAAGGTTGAAAATTGAGTTTGAAACATATATGCGTTTAGGGTTGTCCAGCTGAAGTTAGAGTTTACAATCCATATGAAAAGAAATTGGACCCGATGACTACTAGTGCATATTTTATTGGATATACTTAAAAGTCTAAAGGATACAGATTTTATTATCTATCCCAAAGCAGTAGAATTGTAGAATCAAGAAATGCTAAATTTCTTAAGAATGACGTGGTTAGGAGTTATCGACCTCAAAACTTAGTTTTTGAGAAAAATCGTATTTCTAATCCAACTCCCATATCAAATAGCATACTAGTTGTTATTAATGACACTCATCAAAATACTATAGATATTAGACAACCGATTGTTGAAAATCTAGGTCAAGCTGATAATGTTTTAGTAGATTCTATTAAGCATCAATCATAATAAGTTGATGATCAGGAACCTCCACATGAGGCTAATGATGTACCTTTGAGGAGATTTGCTAGAGTACAGAAATAAGCAATTTCTACTGATTACATAGTCTACCTACAAGAATCTAACTATGATATTGGTGCCGAAAATGACCTTGAGATGTTTTTACAAGTTATGAACGTTAGTAAATTTAAATTATAGCATGATGCTATGAAAGATGAGAAAAAATCTATGACAGATAATCAAGTCTGAAATCATGTAGAGTTGCCTAATGAGGTAAAGACCATTGGTTGTAAATGAATTTTTAAAATAAAAAAAGACTCATTAAGCAACATTGAGAGATACAAGGCTAGACTTGTTGCAAAAGGATTTATATAAAAGAAAAGAATCGATAATCGAGGAACATTTTCTCTTGTTTCTAAAAAAGATTCTTTTCGTATCATCATGACATTGGTTACACATTTTGACTTAGATTTACATCAAATGGATGTGAAAACAGCATTCCTCAATGGTGATTTAGAGGAAGATATTTATATGAAACAACATGAGGGTTTTGTCTCAAGTAATGGTCATCATTTAGTTTGCAAGATTAAAAAGTTTATATACGGACTAAAACAAGCCTCCTGTCAGTGCTATTTAAAATTTCATAATGTTATCTATTCATTTGGTTTGGTAGAGAACATTATGGATGAGTGTATATATCACAAGGTTAGTGGGAGTAAGATTATCTTTTAATCCTGTACATGGATGACATTTTGCTTGCAACTAACGATATGAGATTGCTATATGAGATGAAACAGTTTCTCTCTTAAAACTTTGATATAAAGGATATGGGGGAGGCATCTTATATCATTGGCATTAAGATTGATAGAGACAGGTCTCAGGGTATCTTGGGCTTGTCTCAGGAAGCCTATATCAACAAGGTTTTTGAGAGATTCAAAATGAAAGATTGTTCACTCAGTATACAACCTATGTTAAGGGTGACAGATTCAGTTTGAATCAATGTCCTAAAAATGATCTTGAAAGGGAACAGATTAAAAACATCCCTTATGCTTCAACTATTAGCGGCCTAATGTATGCTTAGGTCTGGACTAGACTAAACATTGCATTTACAATTAGAATGTTAAGAAGATATCAAAGTAACCCATGTTTGGACCATTGGAGAGCTGCAAAGACGGTCATGAGATACCTTCAAGGGACTAAAGATTTCATGATTACATATAGACGGACCGATGACTTGGAGGTTATTGGATATTCAAATTCAGACTTTGCTAGTTGTGTTGATTCTCTCAAATCAACACAATGGAAACTACTTCTATAATGGAAGCTGAGTTTGTTTCTTATTTTGAGCCCATAAAACATGGTATTTGGTTAGATTATTGTGACAATTCAGTTGTTGTGTTCTTTGCTAAGAATAATAAGAGTGGAAGTCAAAGTAAGCACATTGACTTTAAGTTCTTAGCAGTTAGAGAGCATGTTAAAAGGAATGAAGTGCTCATTGAACACATTCGTACTGAGCTGATGATTGCAGATCCTTTCAGGAAAGGCATGCCACCAAAGTTGTTTAACGGTCATGTAACACAAATGAGACTTTGTTCTCATTTGTCACTTTCTGTTTGAACTATGATGTTATACTTATAGCATGTATTGGTAATTGTAACACCCCGGATTTTTAAGACAATTTTTTTTTTTTATAATTTAAATAAGAGCATTTGGGATCCCATGAGAAAAGATTTATTTAACATTTTACTAAACCTATCTTAAAACTCCGGGTGTTAATTTTCCTTTCTCAAAATAGCGTACATGAAATTTAAACACCAATAAATGATCCGCATATAAATCAACGTCAAATAAATAGGCGCCTTTATTTTAAATCAAATAAACGTCCAAAAGACAATAATAATATGGCCCAGGGTCTATCCATCATAACATCCCATATAAATGTCCAATATATGTCCAAAGATCTAAATCACAGCCAAATATAAAGTATGCAGTCCATAATGAAATTCAAATGATAATCCACTCTAATGACTCACATTACTGTCTAAAACTATAAGGAAACTAGTCTTCAGCAGCTCTCAAGGTTTATCAACCGCTTTTCCTTTCCTGGTGTCGCGCTCGAGATCTAAGGCATTGCAAAACAAAGCAATAAAGCAATGCCTCAGCAAGCTATCGCTTGTGTAGGTACATAGACAATTAATGTAATAAATGCAAGAAATAATGAACAAAGATTGATGAAAAGTCTAACATTTATGGAAATAGTAATATCATAATGCCATGTTCAAATAAATGCCAATTTATTCCAAATGCTAAAACATGAAGTTCACTGAGTTAAAACATGACATGAATCAATAAAATGGAGCATACAACAAGAATAAGGGCACCCTAAGGTAATGGGTCCCATCACATCGCACTAACATCCCTGATCAGGAGTACACGTAGTCAACCTCTGAGTGTCGTCACACCCAGGCATATCATCAATAACCATGCTCATCATACATGCACACATAATAAGAATATGGGCCATCATGCTGCAGTGGCAACCCTCCATGGGTATCAACCACCGCCGCTCCCCGTCGACACCATAACGGGAGACTTAACGTCTGTCCCCATGGAAAGGCTCAGACCGGTAGTGTGGACTATCCATGTTACCAAACCCCTACCGAATGCCATCTATGGGCAGGTGTCTATCATATCACAAACTCATCACATCATAATCTCGGAAGGTGGGTGGCCTACCTATCCCTCCTAAGCATGACGCCCACCGGCGAGAGCACCCGTCATCAAATATAAAACACGGAAATCATATGTATATGCTAAAACTCAAGAGCACTTATAGCTTGAAATCCCCAAGACATGCCCCTCATCCCGGGTTAGCCTATAAAAGGACAGGCTACTAAGCCTCTATACTCATTTCCATGTAAATCCATGCATTTTCTATATATATAATAAGAAATAAATCTCTAATTAAGCATAACTAATTAACATCATGCTTGTAAAAGCATTTTAAATAAGTTTATTCAGTAGAAGAATTTAATTTGGAATAACCATCCTGTACGCAATGTCGCATGAAATCCATGGTAAATAAAAATCGCAATTTAAAACACAATCACACATGATGCTATGTTTAAAACATGGTTTAAAATCAAGGCAAAACATTAGTTGTCGTCACCTACCTCAGTGTGAGATCACTAGCTTGCCAATAACTCCCTTTAATTGGTATATTCAAGTGCACCCGTACATGTCACATCACTATTTAAAAATTTTTCTAAATAAAAAGTGGTCATTTCTAAGTTTTTAAGTTAAAACTAGGTCCGCGTCGTCAATACGGTCACAACGCCTCTTCCGGATCGTGATTTGGACCTCTCTAGCTCCCAAAAATCAAGTTTTAATGAAAACTACGCAAAAGGGGGCTCCGCCGACCACCATAAGGTGGTTTAAACCGGCGGCACCCTTTTCCGCCGGTTTATACCGACGTACTGGCGCACGAAGACGCACGGCGTCGCGCCGCAGACGCCGCACGGGACGCGCGCGCGCGTCTTCGCACCGTGACGCACGTGCGTCACGGCCGCCAGACGCGCCGCGTCCCGGCCCCACCGCGACAGCCTAACGGCAGGCGTCCGCACGCGCGCGTCGCCGCGCACGCGTGCGACGCCGACGTCATCCGACGCCGTCGTCCTGCTGTGCGTCCCGCTGTGCGTCATGGCGTCGGCGCCAAGGCGCCGACGCCGTTGACAACGCCGGAGAAGACGACCGGATTCCGGTCGCCCGGCGAGCCAGAGCCCGTTTTGCGCGATTTTTGCGCCATTTTCTTCAGAATTCTCTCTAGAATCCATTTATGCCCTCCTTTTGCACTAATTTTCTCAAAAACCATGGTTTTTAAATGATTTTTTCCAAGTTCCTAAAAACTTTCCTAGGTACTGGTTTTTGAGTTTTCTAAGCAATTCCACCGTTGGATCACTCCCAATTTTAAAGGGTTTGCTCTTGGGTGTCTTGTGCACTAGTTGGACGGTGCGATTTCCAAACGGACAACGTTTGGTCTATGAAATCACGCTCCAACAAGAGCATGCACAAAACCCCCAAAAATCCAATTTTTTTCCTAATTTTTAAATGGTTTTCTAATTAATTTTCTAATTAATAAATACATAAAAACATAGGTTTTGAGGCTTACCTTGCACCTGGCCGGAGTTGCTCGTGTTGCCGGGGCTCCACTCGCCGGAAAATTCAAGTTTTTACAGTTCTAGGGTTTAGCGTAAATACTGAGAAAACGCTCAAACTGGAGCGTTTTGGCAACCTGTGGAGGGTAGATATAGGCCAAGAGTCCCAGGGGAAGAGAACCTCTTCCATTCACGCCTCTTTCCACGTCTCTCCGGCGATTTTTCCGGCACTGGTAGAGACGTGTGGAAGACGGGGGTGCCAGTATCAATTTGGGCCCCTGTGTTACACGTTTCTGTCAAAAGACCATTTTGCCCTTACAACTTTGACGGCTCATAACTCCCTCGTTTGAGCTCCGTTTCTCGCGTTCTTGGTGGCGTTGGATTCGTATCGACGAGCACTTTCTAATTATTATGTTTTCAGGAAATAATTTCATCCATAAATTTTTATTTTAATTTATTTAATAATTTCTTATTTTTATCTTAAAAATTAAGGATATTACAGTAATAAAACTCTGAATTGTTGAATTTGTCTCCATTTTATTTGTATACACTTACGATTGATGAAAAATATTTATGCTTGGACCCAGAATAAGCATTTGAGGCTTATTCATAAAGATAAGACACCACATAAAAGGCTTTTCAAAGAGAATAATTACATTGTAATACATGGAAAGTAATAATTGTTTATAAATAAATTACCGCCATGATTCATGTAATTTATTTCTTTGTTGGAGCATAAAGTGCTTTAGAATGATACATTAAGATTTGTGAATTTATAAAGCAACAAATGTTTGGACCAAGTGAGAGAATGTTAGACATTTTGGTGCTCCATAATATTTGATTCAAAATCTAACGTATCTGCTACATATTTAACATGTGTTAACTATCCATGGCAGTTATCCTTGATGGAAGGATACCTACCACTAACCAGTTATTTAAGGGTCCCTAATCCTATAATTCAAGTGACTATTACTATAGTTTTTAGTTCTCCATCATCGTGAATTAAAAAGGATTAGAAGATCACTTAAACTGCATTGGATCTTTGCTATGGATGGAAGTAAGTTTCCTAATCATCCATTTGTGATTCCACTTATATTTCTAGTTGACTGTAAACACTCATGTTCAGTTTACATATGCTTCTGCTATATGTTTCTTATTTGTGTAAGCAAGAGAGAAAGTTGGTTTACAGAGTAGACATTCATCTGGCTTCTGAGAAATGGATTCCGATTTGTGAATATTTTGCCATTCTTTGTACCTTGTTAATTAACAACAAGGCATGTAGAGAGAGTCAGGAGAAGAAGTGAACAACATCACCAGCTTGATAGTGGAATGGATGGAACCGAGTTACCCACACAATTGGGTGTAGTCAGTTGAGCTATGCATCTATTTTCTTATCAATCAAAAGAAGTTTACTTGCATATAGTCAACAAAGCATATCTATTTTGGTAAGAGTCTCTTAGTGCCAGGAACAACAGAATTTTCTCACTCACTAACTACCTTACAATCCAACTATTGACCATCATTACGATGAAACTTACTTCCATATGGTGGGCTCTCCAAGGTCCTTAGGGTAGACATGACACATGAAACCTGGTGTATGTAGTGTAACTATGGATTTCCACATTTTTTTGTATGCATTTGTGTTTGATAGTAGAAGGGAAGACTTGGTGCAACAGTAGAGTTGTTGTCATGTGACCTTGAGGTCATAGGTTCAAGGCATGGAACCGAACTCTTGCAAAATGCAAGGTAAAGCTGCGTACTACTGACCCTTATGGTCTGCCCCTTCTCGAGTGTGACAGCCTGGGTTTTTAAATGCCTTTTTGAGAATTCATTGTCGAAAGGCGGGATCCCTATTGGAAAATTTCATTTAGAAAACAAACATCAAAAACAATTTTGCTTTAAAAAGACCCTTAAGAAAACCCCAAGTGTCATAAGACCAGTCACAACACATTCACGAGCTCAAAATTCAAGCATTTTTACATTCAAATAAGTCAAGTCAAAACTCATCATTTCCCAGAAAACTATCCAGTTACAGCCCATAGTCCAATATGTATTAAACATATTTATACATGTCTAACTGTTGATAACAGTTATACAACTTACTCAGTCATCTCACAAACATTTACAAATTGTACAGAGCATACATACACTGTCTAAACTCTCTCTCTCTAATTATTTGTCGCACCTGGTCTCAACACTCTTGCCTTTCCCTTTTTCATGCTCATCTGTAGAGTTGGTGGGGTGAGTATAGGGGAATATACTTAGCGGGTAAAACTAAGATCACAAATATAAGTCAATGTAAACTGGCTTTCATGCACTTACACACACAATGACACATCCTTAGGTATCATTCCTAAAGCTTATTAGTAATATAACATTTGTATACTTTTCAAACATTCCATTCAATGTTTTAGGTCATCCAAGTACAATACAAGTGTAAGAACAATATGATATGTTGACATCAAAAGAGTATTCGGTAAACAAGAGTACAAAATCGATGATAATGTAATTAAGTGCTAAAATCTCAATTTAAACAACATATAGGGAAGTTCTCGGCAATTTATGTCAAACATATCAATTCTCAGAATGTAATTATAAATATATCAAAATCTCAAATCATATAAGGCATCGTCATGCCTAGTGGCCAGGGTATCTATGACCCTATCACATGCGTGTTGCCAAAAATCTACATACTGCAACTACCCTATAATGGGAGACCACAACACTACAACAATTGTCCAATCATGGGACACTATAGCAAAAGAATACATCGATCACTATGTTGCAGCAACTACCAAATAGTGGGACAATGCATGCTCAAACGCTGACACCAACTGCATGAGACTTATCACATCTCATATGGGAGGAGAACGGATTGAGCAGTTCAGCCTTCCTATGATGCTACACTCAAAATCTAATCACTTGGGCATGGTGTCAAAAAATCAACCGTCGAAAGTTGTGTGGCCATCCCTATAACCCTCATATCATAATATCCATCAGGCGAAAGCGCCTGCTTAAAACAAATTCTAGGTAATCAATGCTTAAAAACCTTACTGACATATTAGTCACTGATCACATAATCAGATTCTAACCATGGTTTTAAAAGTACATATTTTCCATTCAATGCCAATGGATGTCAAGTATAAATGATGCATGATATTCAATTAGGAAAATTAACCTTATATTTTCAATAAAAATTTGACAAAGTTTTCCTTGTTTATAGAACAATGCACATTTAACGCATGTGGTGCGTATCACCTGATAATCATGATATCATATTTATATAAAAATGGAGACTCTGTCTCCTGACAATATCATCCACAAATAATTCAAAAGTTTTCATATAATTCAAGTCATGAGGATATCATTTTTCAATCTCAAAGATAATCATCAACTAAAATTATATGTAGCAATTACATGAACATAATAAAATAGTGTCCAAGTAAAATGAATTTGAAAACTTGGCAATATTAGAATTTACCCACGTCAACTTAATGATTCAAGTTCACTTGAATTGATTACCAATCACTTTATATGTTGTTCAACAAATCAGAAATTGAGGATTAGGGCTTCTATCATCAACTAGGAATCAATCTGAGCAATATGACATAAATATCATAATTTAGTCTCTTGATTATGGATTTATAAATTAATACTCTAATTTGAATAGTTAAACTGTCATTGATCTGTTGTTTAACCTTAGATCAGATATCTTAGAGTGTTGGAGAGTTTAATTTCACACATTAGTCAATCAGATTTGATGTTCCAAGACCAAATTACCCAGATCTAAGTGCTAGAATGATCAGATCTATAAAGTAACGGTCTGATCAATATTTATATATTTAATAGGCTTTTCATTCATTGTTTTCAATCCACATTGTCCTTCACATATAATTCACATCATCAAATTCATAGATCTATTGTCTGATTGTGTTTTCAACGGTCAGATTAGTAAATCTTGCACTGTTCATGCATTGTGTTTAGATCTAAAATTCAACAGTTAGGTGATCTTTGATCGGACGTTCGTTGACACGGTTGCGAAGCTCACTCAGTCAGGATTCCATCGATATAAATTTTTTTTTCTTCCATTTTTACTTCGCCGGTAATGATCACCGGCATCGGAATCTGGTCACCGTCGCCGGAGAAGACGACCGGAAACGGCCGTTGCCAGCGACTTACAGTGCCAAAAACGCCATTTTTTCACAAAAATAAAATATGGGTTTTGTAGAGCATGTTTTTCCCTTCATTCCTGTGAAATTTTGAGTGATTTCATCCCCACTTGGTGCCGGAAATAAGGGAAAAACCGATGGAAACCCCGTCTGGTTTTTCCATCGTTTCCGGCAATGGCTGAATGCTAAGGGAGAAAGAGAGTGAAAGAGAGAAGAAGGAAGAGGGAAAGAAAAGGGAAGAGGGGAAAAGAAGAGTTAAGCCCCTACTCCTTACCTGTGCCGATGATTGTTGCCGGTGGGGGAGAACGCTGTTACCAGAGGCAAGGGGGTTTTGCCTGGAGAGGGGTTTTCACGCGAGAGAGAGAGAGATTGGAGGGGGAAAATCAGGAGGAAGAGGTCGGCGGTGGCTGCTCTGGCTTCTTCCCTGCATGACAGGCAGCCTCGGTCGAGCTCTAGGCGCTGACCTCCCTTTGGCTCTCTGTCGCGTGGGGTCCATCCGTGCTGAGGGGTGCCATTATCAATTTGGCCTCCTCTATAATTTCTTAAAATGCATGGTTTTCTCACCTCCGAACTCCGTTTCACTCAAAATTAGTGTTGTTAAAAAGCTCTCGTCCTGTATATTCTAATTTTTAAGGTTACAGAGTCAAATTCAGAAAAAAAATTCAAGTTTTACACTCAAACTCCACTTTTTAATTATATAAAAATGTCCGATTGTTACCCTCAACCTACGTAATTTGGGAGCTTCGTGCACTGAGACCGCCTTTTATTTGTGTTTGACATATGAAAGTATGCATTTAATAACTAAACTTCACGACATTGGCAGCTGACAATGGAAAGGGCATATTAAAAAGAGCGGCGAACTGAAATTTCACAGGACTATAATGGCTGACTTATTACTTACTGTCTCCAGCTTCAAAAGTTCTAAATGGTTAAACTTAAACAGTATGATATTTCAGAGGACCATCCACAATTTCAGATAGCAATGGCAATGAGATAACTGATGCCACCAAGGCTAGAATCTCCATCAGATAACTGAAATTGCAATGAGCCTTTCAGATAGCTTGTAATGATTACTTCACAAGCATCAATGCATAGATTGATTAAGATTGAAGAAAGGAAGATATTGTCAAACACTTCCCTTAAGGAAGGAAGTGCCCATAACAGAAACAAAGAACAGAAACTGCCATGTAAATGACAAAGCCTACACTACAGGGCATGGATTATTGTAACCTCATATGGGGGAGTCCATTTTCCATTTTGAATTACTAGTCCAGTGACCAGCTGTTGTTAAGTAATTTAGATCATCAGCAAGAGAGACTGTATTCATCAAAGAGCCTGGCCAAACGGGCTCAGTTGGTGACTCTCTTAGTGACTGGAAGATCCGCAGTTGCATTGGCCCCTCTATCTATATACATGGTATACGGACTAATCCAAACAGAATTGCTTCAACCAGATTATATAAACCTTGCCAATCTGGTTAGTCGTTAACAGTACTTAATGACTAAAATATCTGCAACCACATTCTCCTTTAGATTTGCAACGGCATTCCCTTCCTATCCAGCGGGTTCTCCATGATTAATTGCAACATCTGGGTCGTCATTGTTTTGATCATCGGCTGTGATAAATCAGATTTTTTACAGCATAACCCTTTTGCTAGTTCCTGTGTTCTAGTGAAAGTGTATAAGTAAACCCTCACATGTAGAATGTTAACAAACATTTCTTCTTCTTCTTATTACATATTTATTGTATTGGAGGAAACAAAATCCCACTTCACACCACTAAAGTAATGAAATTTCACTGTAGCTCTTACATGTTCAACTGTTTTCTCTACAAAATTCTTGTGCTGGCTGAATTTAATATGTGAGAATTGAGGGCAACCACCACAAATTCAGGGGAATTTGCACTATGAACAGTTTTGTTTGATTTTTTTTCTTTTCTTCTTCTTGTTTCATATTAGAGGACAAACTGACATATAAATGGCTCTTGATTCAAAGGGAATAAATAAATAGATGGGTATAAATTATGGTACGTAGGAAAGGAAAATAATAGAAATGGCGTGGGAATAATAGTGGATAAGGAATTAAAAGATAAAGTTGTGGACGTTAAAAGAATCAGTAATAGAATTATAATAATAAAAATGATTTTAGGAGAGCAGATTATAAATATTATAAGTGCATATGCACCACAAGTAAGGCTACAAGATATAATTAAGAGACAGTTTTGGGAAGATATGGAGGGAGTCATGCAAGAAATTCCCAATACTGAGGGAATATTTATAGGAGCAGACTTAAATGGCCATGTAGGAAGATAAGGAAGGATATGATAGAATACACGGAGGGTATGGTATAGGTGAACGAAACGAGATGGGGGAGAATATCCTCGATTTTGCTTTGTCATATAACCTATCCATTGCAAACACACTCTTTAAGAAGAGGGATGAACACTTAATAACCTTTAAAAGTGGACTTCATAAAAGCCAAATAGACTTTTTTCTACTTAGGAATAATGAACGATCTATATGTAAGGATTGTAAGGTGATACCCGGTGAGAGTTTAACCTCACAACATAGGTTAATGGTTATGGATATTCATATCAAAAGATGGAGTAAAGGAACTGAACTTAATACACATCCAAAAACTAAGTGGTGGAACTTAAAAGGAGAGAAAATAACCTCATTAAAAAATAAGTTGATGGTAGAAGGAAATTGGAATTATGAAACAAGTAAATACCATGTAGACTAATATGGTCGAGTCCATTAAGAAAGTGGCAAAAGATGTCTTAGGAGTATCTAAAGGTAAAAGGCTATTAGCAAAGGAAACATGGTGGTGGAATGAAACAAAGGCAAAAAGCTATTAAAGAAAAACGAATGCATTTTAAAGCATGGCAGAAGATTAGAAATAATGAAAACTATGAACAAAATAAGAATGCTAAAAACGTTGCTAAGAGAATAGTAAGTGAGGCTAAACTTAAAGCATATGATGAGCTCTATAATAGACTAGGAACAAGAGAAGGTGAGAAAGATGTGTTTAAACTTGCAAAGGTAAGAGAACAGAAGAGTAAGGACTTAGAGCATGTTAGGTGCATTAGAAGCGATGATCAAAGGGTATTAGTCAAAGACGCTGAGATCAAACAAAGGTGGGAAATATACTTCCAAAAATTGTTAAATGACAATAGTCCTGAGAATATAGGAATTGAAAATACTATAAATCTAAATAATACTGGATATTATAGATATGAACGTAGGATTAGAATGCTTGAAGTAAAAGAGGCCTTGAGAAAGATGAAATCAGGAAAGGCCATGGGGCCTGATAGTATACCAATAGAGGTTTGGAAGCACATGGGAGATATTGGGGTAGTTTGGTTGACCAAGTTGTTTAACAAGATTATAAAATCAAAGAAAATGCCTGATGAGTGGAGGAAAAGCTCTATTGTATCAATCTATAAGAATAAAGGAGACATTCAGAGCTGCACTAATTATCGAGGGATCAAACTTATGAGCCACACCATGAAACTTTTTGAAAGAGTGATTGAGAAGAGGCTACGACATGAAACAAGTGTATCGGAGAATCGGTTTGGTTTCATGCACAGGAGGTCTACCATGGAAGCTATTTTCTTATTAAGACAATTAGTAGAGAAATATAGGGAGAGGAGAAAAGACCTACACATGGTCTTTATTGACTTAGAGAAGGCTTATGATAGAGTCCCTAGAGAGTTAATATGGAGGGTGTTAGGTGTTAAAGGGGTTTCTCAGGGGTATATAGACATAATTAAAGATATGTATGAGGGAGCAAGAATAAATGTTAAGACCACTAAAGGGCGTGGCCCGGTGATTTTCCGTCACCGTCGGATTGCACCAAGGATCGGCATTGAGTCCATACCTTTTCACATTAGTTATGGATGAGTTAACAAAACATCTGCATGAGGAGATTCCCTGGTACATGCTATTTGCAGACGATATAGTCCTACTTGATGAGACAATGGAGGGTGTCAACATAAAGCTAGAGCTATGGAGAGAAGCTTTAGAATCGAAAGGATTTAAAATTAGCCGAACTAAGACAGAATATATGGAATGTAATTTTAGCAAGGAGAGTAGGAGTGGAGCACCAGTCAAGATTGATAACCAAGAGGTCCCCATGAGAGACCACTTCCGATACTTAGGATCATTGATCCATGAGAGTGGAGAGATTGAGAGGGAGGTTACCCAGAGAATCCAAGTGGGTTGGAACAAATGGAGATGTGCATCGGGGGTTTTATGTGATCGGCGGGAGCCACTCAAACTAAAGGAAAAATTCTATAAGATGGCTATAAGGCCGGCTATGCTCTATGGATCAGAGTGTTGGGTAGTTAAGGAACATCATACTCATAGGCTGAGTGTTGCAGAAATGAGGATGTTGAGATGGATGAGTGGTAAGACAAGAAAGGATAGAATTAGAAATGAAAATATTAGAAGAAATTTAAGGATAGCACCAATAGGTAACAAGATGAGGGAGATTAGACTTAGATGGTTTGGACATGTTCAAAGGAGGCCAACAACGGCACTAGTTAGAAGGAGTGAGGCAATACAAGTTGAAGGTTCTAAAAGGGCAAGGGGAAGGCCCAAAAGAACGTGGATAGAAGTGGTGAGGAAAGATTTAAAAACTTTGGGACTAAATGAAGCCATGGTATTTAATAGAGTGGAATGGAGGAATAAGATTCATGTGGCCGACCCCTAATTGGGATAAGGTCTTGATGATGATGATTCAAAGGGAATATGTGCCTACCTCTGAATGATAAAGTCAGCAGACCACGTTAAGACCTGTTGGGCTGTTTGACATAGGGATAACAATCAGGACAAAATTATCACTTGGCAGCTGTGCCTGTAGATAAAGTTGTTTAAAAGCAAACAAATGATTGTTCTCTGAAAGATCTGAGCCGTTCATCTTGTTTAGCATACAAGAATTAGGAAACCCAAGAGAAATAAAAGCATTGAACAATACCAATCATCTATTAGAGTCTTCGGAAAAATGGATAAAAATCAGTAATTGTGATTTTCAACTGAAGGAAACGTAGGAAAAAATATCCAATGGGCCATGTTAACTTAACTTTCATGTTGGATATCTAGCACCCCACAGGATCGTGAGAACAAAGCACATTGCCACTCTTAATTTCAAGAATTTCACATTGCTAGGGGCACAATTAGCACATGGCACAATTAGCCGAGTGGAGGTTTTGCACAAGCTACAGCCATAATTCTTCCCAAGTAGTTTATTGTTAGCATCTTTCTTTTCAGTGAATATTTTAAGTAGTGCTCCCTCCACTTCAGCTCTGCCGACTTATTTTCGTGAACTGTTGGTACTAGAACCAGAAGGGATATTGTTCCCTGGCCAAGAGACTAAGATTTTGATCCATCCACTGTGAGAATGTAAACCTCCAGAATCCAGTCGGTCAATAAATTGTATTTGGAAGCATTGTTCAAGGAGACGGGGCTATATAAGTGGAGGCCTGTCAAGAGCCATGTGCAAGTAAGTCCCTTCAGATCTCTAGTTTTAGTTTTGATTTTCAGCCTTCACCTCTATTTGCCATGGCAGGCCAGTCCGACCTTGCTAAGATTGGGAGAGATGCTTTTGATTTTCTTGAGAAGAACTCCCACCTTGCGAAGAAGGGAAGGCCTATTCTGGAGACAAGGCACGAGCAAATGCCATCTAGCAGAGTGGAGCCGGAAGGAGAAGCCTCTTTCTTGGATGAAAAGAGTTGTAGGCTGTTCATGCGTGCGTGTGTCCAACATTCAAGAAGAAATACAACTACCCAACAAAACTATGCTCGCACAGCAGGGCCAGCTCCACCTATCTTAACCGTATTCTTCCGCGGTGGCCAGGGCGCCAACTCCCACCAGCAACAGAGACCAGTGATGGCACAATAGCTATCAGGCCGATAACAAAAACCATTCATTTTAATTTTGTATTAGGTGAAGTTTGGTTTATGGGAATCCCTCTTAAGAGTCAGTATTTTCCAGTTTCTATGAAACCTTCTTTCCTGTAGTGCGGCACTTAATTTGTTATATTACTTACAGTTACTGATAAAACTTTCCTCAATTGTTAGTATGTATTAGTGAGTCTCGTTAAAATGTGATTGAGAAAATCGTGGAGCAATTACAACCATCAAAAGAAATGTCAAGGTGATCACAAAACAGCAGAGTATCAGAGCCAGGAAGAAGTCCATTGGATGTTACTGGCCCCTAGATAACCAATGTTTCTGAAACACTTTAAGGGGGGCAGTCCCGGTGCACGAAGCTCCCACCTATACAATTCGGGGAAGAGGTGGACTATAAGGGCGGCCTATAGTAGGCAGCCTTACCTTACATTTTGCCAGAGATTGATTCCACACCTTGAACCCATGACCTCAAAGTCACATGATGACAACTTTTACCTTTGCGCCAAGGCTCCCTACTTTATAAAAAGAAAAAAAAAAACAGAGAGAATGAAAAATTAAAATTCCACTATTGAAATTCTTTTCTTTCCGGTATGAAAATTTTGAAGTTGTCTTTCTTTTCTAGCAACATGATCAGTAGAATAGTTTTCTGATCGAGGAATAGATTGGGTCCCATATGTGCCACGACAACGCAATAGGAGAGTCGCCTGTTATCTGTATTGAACAATGTACTGCTCAAGAAGTTCATAGAAGAATTGCTTCCAAATTTGCTATTCATCGTAGGTTAGGAGACTTGAATATCTAAACATGTTGCTCAACAACTAATGTTTTAGATCACCATTCATTGGAGGGCCATATTGACGTCTAGCCAACCACAAACAAAATGAAAAAACATTTTGCATATATTGCTAAACTTTTCCTTTATGGTAATCCTCAAATACATTTTACTTATATCAATTTCAAGAGTATTTAATGTTTCCTATGTGTTATTGAAAAAATGAAGTTTATTGATAATTAATGTGGTTTGTCATATTATAGTATTCTAATAGAAAAAATATTTCTATTGTTGGACATATGGCCCCACTTTTACACGAAGGCACCTACCTTAGGATGATCTGACCCAATCATCTTATGTGATTGCTAAATGGTAGCATTCTTTTCGAGATTTAATGGAAAAATGGTGATAAATTTTAGTTTCATTGTTGTCGTTTGCTGATTGCTTTCTCCTTGGATTGCTGTAGGCTGATTGCCTACCTTTGTAAGATTTAGTTTATGCTTCGTCTGCAATTCTTGCATGAATGCAATTTGTGATGGAGAAATTAAACTACACAAAACCAAAATGGAGTCAAATACACCCTTTGACATTGATCTTGGTTTACTCCCATGTTTCATGTTTTCTCTTCACAACATTCACTAATTTATAAATATACAAGATAATGTGGGTATAACAAATTGAGGATGTTGACAGTAAACATTCAACATTAACAACTAGGTAATGAATTCTAAAAGAAGGATGGATTTATATTGAAAAGCATGAAAAGTTAATGAGTTTTAATTGTATTCTCCCGCACACTTATGTTAGGCATTTTCATACAAAATGAAAAGTTAAAAGTTCATTGAAGCACGACAAATAAGAGACTACAAATGCAATTTGGGAGGAGCTCTGGTTGTTGTTGAATGAGAGGCGATCATCGTGTATTTACAACTTTGCTAGTGTGAACAACGAGGCTGTTTTATGAACTCCATTATCATAACCTGAGCATGGGCCATGTCACACCCATGTCATAAAGAGTAGATTAAAATGTGAATTGAAGCATTAATCTTCCCAATTACGGTGAAATAGGACAACTAGTGAAAATTTTATGAAAATTCAAGTAATTAAAAAGTAAAATCAAGAACATTGAAAATTGATGATAAAA
Source organism: Warburgia ugandensis (assembly GCA_035236585.1). Lineage (NCBI taxonomy): Eukaryota > Viridiplantae > Streptophyta > Magnoliopsida > Canellales > Canellaceae > Warburgia > Warburgia ugandensis. The sequence goes on from CP141134.1 coordinate 73,112,432, forward strand.
GGTCATTCATTAGACTATGCTCGATGAGAGCATTTCAACGACACTAAGAATGAGTGAAACGGAGGTTGGGAACCAAAGATCAAAGGGTTTTTACCACTGATGTGAAGGGGGTCCATATTGATAATGGCACCCGCTCTAGTGAGCATGGCATGGAGAGTCAAATGGAAATGGCTCTACATGCGGGAGTGCCCCCCCTTCCGATCACGCCCCCATATGCACATGAACTCGGGGGTTCTTGTTTCTCCTGTGAAACGGAACCACAACTACTACAACCCTTCCCCTCTTTCTGTCGAATCTCTACTCCACCAGTCATGTCTTACACCAACAGAGATTAGGTAAGCCTCCAATGGACAACTCTCCATTTTCTTCTCTGTTTCTCTGTTCTTTTCCATGTGTATACCATTTTTTCCGACGAACTAGGACAGTGAAAAACCCCTTGGATACAATGAGAATGATGGAAAGAATAGTGTTGAATCAATGGTTCAAACCATTCATCCTGTTCATTAGGTGTTTCTGAGTGAAACCCCTTTGGTTTCATGAAGATCTGTCAAGAAACGGCATCGCAAACTGCAAAAAAAGCAACTAGGGTAAGTTATAAAAACCCTTAAAAATCTGGCAAAAAGAAACATTTATTTAATAGAAATTGAACAGAAAAGACACTGATAAACAAAACTTCAACAAATTTCGAACATTCCCATGAAAAATCCCTCAAAAACAAGGTTGCTTGTGTTGCCAGCGATGACCGTAATCCGGTTACCTTCTCTGGTGATGATGACAATTTTCGGCGACCCCTAAAAAATATAAAAAATTAAAATTTTTGCATTTTTGATAAATCAAAACTAATCTTTTCATCCGCGAAGATGGATCATCAATTAGGAATCAATCAGTTCTTGAAATTGTGATCGAAAACTTATTAGTGCATAGGGAAAAACTTAGATCTTAGCATCCGACCGTTAAAATATGATTAGAAGGTAGATCTAGGTAAAATGTAACTCTAATTATCCATCAGTAATGAATTATGACTAAAATGATAGGCAAATTATGGACAAATTAATGGGAGATGCTATCTGACCGCCCAATACTTGATTAGTGATGATCGAAGGTCAGGAAAGGATATCAGACCATGAATTATGGTTAAAAGCATTGAAGTGTGGAATAACCTACCTTAAATGTTGAAATTGAGACTTCTAAAGACAATAAAGTTTAAAAAAAACAATCATTATGTCGGTGCTACAGTACTAGTACAGTAATCACTACAGTATTGCAACAGATTATAATGATTACAGCTACAGTATACTCATGATAATGTTAGCTACAATATTACTACAGGACAAAATGGCAGTGCTATAGGAGACTGAATTGTAACAGTATGAGTTACAACAGTACTCGGGTTTACAACAGTTCGAGTTTCAATAGGTACGAGTTACAACAATTCAAGTTGCAATTGTGCAGAGTTGTAACAGTACGAGTCGCAACAATACATAGTTGCAATAGGAACGAGTGCAACAATAGCAAAGTTGCAACCATATACGAGTTGCAACAGTAGACGAGTTGCAATAATAACAATAAAGAAGCACCCCAAGAAATTGATAATGACACCCCTATTCAGGAAAACTGAAAATGATGAGTGACTCAATGAACAAGTACAGAATGTGGACACAATGACTCCTACTACTAGGTTGACTCAGGAACAGTGGTTGGATGACTTGGTGAATAGTGGTGGGATGACTTGATAAATAGTGATGAGATTACTCGGTGAAAGGTGGTTGTGATTCCGAATGAACTTGGTGACCATTTTCAGTAGACCCGGTGACCATTCCCAGTGAACATGACCACTCTGAGTGATATTTATAAGCACCTAACGAGAGAGGCCCACGAGGGCGATTGACGAGGACGAGTGCAAGGGCACTGGCAGGCTTCTAGGTGGACAAGCTTCTAGATGCTTATGGTACATTCGATAATTGATTAGCACTTAAACTCGGTAAAGAGTATTGAGCAGGGGGAGCAACAATCCTTCCAAGAGAAGTCTTAGATATACGCAAACGGTTAGTAGAGCCGCTAAAAACCGCAGACGACTATTGGAGAGTGAGCTGGATCAAAGCTATACGAGAAATTTGGGGGAGCAAAAAAACAAAGTAGCAGTGTCTTTTAGTGCATTCTCCTCTCATAGGCATGTATGGGGAGATTGTTGGGGTGGACCCGCTATGGTCCATGCCCATGTGATAAAGATAACCGACATCTAGAAGGTTAGCACCGCACAGCTAGTCAAGAATTTCAACACTGGTAAATGAAGACTATACTACCATTAAATTTGACAATCAAGTCACTGTATACCCTATAAATATAGGACACTTGTAAGGGGGAGGTTAGAGAGAAGAACAAAGATGTAATCTGATCAGACAATGGTATTTCTCCTGTGGATGTAGGCCAAGATGGTCAAACCACGTAAATCTTCTCGTCTCTTATTATGTGTGTGCTATTGCGTAATTCTCAGATCTAGAGATCTTGGTTGCCAGATCTGTGAAAGATCTGGCACAACAACATGTTATATTTACTGAACAAGGTCTCTGGTTTGTTGAAAGATTTTTTGTTTGGGCTATACAGGAACGGCGAGAAGGAAGATGTCTCTCTTGACAGGTCTATTGGGCCTATTTTGTTATTTGAAAGAAGATAAAAGAATTACATAGTATAAATAGAAATGAGATGAACCTCCGAATTCCATTTTTTCCTAATATCTTATGAGTCACATACATACAAACAAGATGGGTGTGTATATCTTTGTGTGTACAGTGTGTTAAGTATTGATACTCTGTTGGACATTCATTTTGACAAATATTTGATTTATTCGATTCAAAACATGATGGAATGACTAAATTTGGAGAACTTGTTCGGTCATTGAGCACTTCCTTTCCAAATTCCTAGGAAGCAAACAAAATTTCATGTAAACAATCTTTTCACATCTATAAAATGTGTGTATCTATATGTTTGGAAGTTTTCTTTTCCGTGTCATTTAGAGCTTTAATATCTCATGCACAAAGAAAAATGATGTAATAGTTGCATTCAAGTTGTATGATTATGGTAGACTAGCTACATTACAAGAGAGGATGTAAACGCTAAGACTTCATCTCTTATTTCAACATCTGAAAGTATATGTTTCTTGATGAGTCCATTCATGTCCCATCTGTTCTGCTTGTAGAAATTTTTTTAGGACTCTTAAAGGATTATGAAAGTGGAAGAGAAAGGTTAATCCATTCATCCTAGTTCTTTCCTAAGAGACTTATTTCAGCTGTGCTTAAGATGTTGTATCATTACTTTGAATTGATGTAATCATTTGATTCTGTGCATCTGAGCTCAGCACAAAAACTATTTTCTTCTAGGTTGAGTCAATGAAAAGTTGTCTGGTTTGGGCCTCTTATGTAAATTCCACATGATCCTAATTTTTTGAAGCACTTGAGATCGTGAGCATAGAGAAGAACCAGATTATCTTTACTGAAATAACAAATTGCTAAACAGATTGGCATATATGTTGGATACATGTTAGTACATTTTAAGTGCATGTACTGGTAGCACCATATTGAATATGCAACTCTTAAAAATCTTCTACAACCTCAGCCTGTGATAAGGCTTATAAGGTTGAAACTCCACAAGGGATTGATTTTCGCTACAAATCACTTGAGGTATGATCTACTAATTGTTGGATGTTACTGGTTAAAAGCTTATTCGGTTCTGTTCATTAGCTTTGTGTCCCTTTTGTTGAGTCTTTAGGTTTTCCAAGAATTGACTTTAGCTGACTAATAAGGATTGAATCTGGATTGATTGGAATGAAATTTTCTTTTGTTTTGGTATTTGATGGAAATTCTAGTGATGAGCATATTAGTTCTATCAGGGTTTCTTTTATGATTTGCTAAACTTATGCTTATATGAGGTATTTATTCCTGTGCAATCCCTTTACGAAAGCTAAAGGAGATGATAGTGGCACCTCTAAATGAAGCAAACATGATCCTTTCAGATGACATTGTTGAAGCCATCATCAATAAGCATGCATCCAACCATGCTTATACTCACAAATTGCATAACAAGCATGACTGACCTTTTGTTTATTTAAGTTGAAAGTTGCAAAACACTTTTTATATGGCTTAATGTATTTTCAATCTTGATTCTGGAAAACTTCTATATAGCTTATCCTTTCTTTCTTGATGTATATATTCAATAATGGATCATCTAATGTTTTATATTTGAGTTCCATGTTTCAAGCATCAGTTTGGTAATGTTTTCACATTAGTTCTAACAACTACAACAGATATAATTCTGTTCAACTGTTTTAGTGCGCAATGATTAACTTAACTTACCCTAACTGGAACTCCATTACTATCACAGTCTGTCAACTTGATTTTGCCCCTTTATACTTGTATTATACGTTTGTAGACATAGATTTGAAGGTGATGTATGATTGATCTGGAGGAGTGGAAGGACTTGTGGCATAAAATCCATCTTTGATGAAAAAGATGGTCGTTCTGTATATGAAATTAGTAGTTCTGGTAGAGAACTAATAGAAACAGTAGTAATACGTGGAATTCCAATTGATAATATTTAGTTTCAAATGCCTGAAAAATAGTAATGAAAAGAGCAGATTCAGTACTCTGTGTTGTGTACAAAGAATGGCTTTTCAATGAGAAAGAAAGAAAACATCACCCCCTAGCTTTCCGAGGAGCTATTTTCTTTCCTTCTTCCCTATCCCCCCTTTTACCTCCTTCACCTTTCCGCCCATACTCTCACTCTTTCATATTCCCTAGATTTTCTCTAATAAATTCCAAAAACACTTATTCTCCTCGTCCCAGCTATCCTCATTCCTTCCATATAATTGAAACCGTCTATTACCTATGTCAGTAACCGTGTTGATCAGCCTCTTCTTGAGTAGAACTTCTCGAAACGAGCCTGAGATACAATAGATGTAACAAGTTCTCTCTCTACTTTTGGGATTCCTTAATAGAGCTAATACTCATTGAAATTTATATGCCAAACACATGATCTAAGTAGCTGTGTTCAGGAACTCTCTTACTAGTGTGTGAATTCTTTTTCAGGGACATCACAACTACATTCCTGAGTTGTGTTGGGACCAGAAGTTGCATACACTAAATTGAATCAAATTTTAACTTATCAAGAAGACAACCCAAGCTCAAATTGAACTAGCTTAGATCGATTTATGTACACATGAATCACTGAGATTATTGGAAGTTGTGAGTGCAAAAACGCTCGACAATGCATTGCATTGCCACATGAAGTTCTGTTTCTTGGCTGTACCTTAGGAAGCACTGATTCTATCTCATCATGCAGAATTGTCCAAAGTGAAACAAGAGAAATGGAGATGCAGAGAAATCTTATACTAACATGGCATAATGAATTTTAAGCTAAAGAGGAACATATACTGTCAGTGGGGAAATTTTAGCCTCAAACCATGTTGTTGATTAGATTTGTCTATATTATGTCACGGTGCAACCCATGATAAAGCAAACATATATATCTTCAAAACATGTAGATGAAACCTCATCAGAGTAGAACTACAGTGTGGTAGAGCAATCTTACATATAATGATGCATAAGTAGAGAGGGAAACTGAGCTTGTATCTGGTATATATAAGTTCAAAATTATGCAGAAGTAGAATACATGTTGCCAGAGAGAAATGTGAGCAATGCTCCATATTGCGAATTGATTGTCTGGAAACTTTGATAATGTGAGAGAAGATAAAGCTGCCCTTCCAAATATACAACATTGTTCCTAAGCTTACAACTATGGGAGATCAGCCCATCTAACTTGGCAAACTATGGTGTGACATCCTGTGAGATTAACTGCTATTACTGCAACAATAACAATAGCCGAATGACACTTATTGGTCTCAAAGATTAATCTTTCTGTGAAGTTTCTTCATTGGAACCATATCCCACACGTTCATGGGATAACATCATATTGCTATGTAGGCCAGACCATACAATATCAGCAACAATGGAGTTTGCTACACTTGTCAGATGAAATTGATCCCCACCAAACATGGTTGGAGGCAGTATTGCAATCCATTTATGGTGTTACAAACATTGTCCAGCCTCCACAATGACCTAAACAATAACAAACGTCAGTTGTAGTCTCAAAACCTGTGAAGGAGGGTTATAGTTAGCTTGTGAGAGGTGGGTACTGCTATAGACATGCTAAACTACAAGACTTGTCACCATAGCGCTTATGATTTCTCATTATATCCATGGAACTTTCATTCAAGTGACAGAAGATGATCTTGGCATCCGAGAGCTTCTGACTAAGATTGTCAATCATGTATAGCATAAAAAATTTCAATTCAATTATCACGCTGTTTATTCTTGTGACACCCCGTGTTATCATTGTTGATTGTTTAATCGCAAGTGCACGGGCTATTGTAGTGTAGCTTATGCAAGTACGGGTCGATCCCACGAAGACTTGATTTAAAATGATGGAGTTTTAAATAAAATTCAATTAAAAGAATAAAAACAAAGAATATACTAGACATAAACTAAAATCCAGATTTATTCAATTGTTCCAATGTTCACAATTATTTATTCCAAGGAAAACAGAAAATAAAGCTAAAAGGCGTCCTGGATAAGTTTGTTCTTGGATTGCACTGTCCCTGAATTGCACTGTCCCTGAATAGTCAAAATGTTAATAAAACAAAACTGGACATAGATGTAATTAAAGTGAGGACACAGTTGGAATTAAAGCAGGGACTCAGTTGGAATTTCTGAAATCTGCTAGGGGACACGTTTGGAATTCCTGATATCTACCAGGGGCAGATCTGGAATTTCATCAGAGTTCTAGTTTTAATCGAAAACCAGGAAAATGGTGGGGAGAAAACCGAATGAGATGGGGAAGAAGGAGAAGAGGAAGAAGAGGGATGGAGGGAAGAGAAGAAAGAGGGAGAGGAAAACAGTGGGGAGAAAACCCAACTCGGGTTTTCTCTCCTGGGGCGTCCGGTGAAGAGAAGAAGGACCGCCAGAGAAGGAGGGGCCGGAGAGGAAGAAATCGGGAGAAAACCCAATTCTCTCTATGGCCGTTCGGTGAAGGGAAGTGAGAGGGTAGATAAGCTGGCCGGAGGAAAAGGACATGGGAGAGAACGGGTTTTCTCTCTATGGCCGGCTGGAGATGACGCCGGAGGAGATGAGGAGAAAGGAGGAGAGGTGAAGCAGAGGGAAAACCCCTGGGGACGAAAACCCGACTTGGGTTTTCCTTCTCCTGTCCGTGCGGCTACACAGAGAAAACACAAGGGAGCTTGGGCAGTTTTGGAAAAAACCGGCTCTGCTTGGCAATCCGGCAGGCGAAGAAAAATTGAGAGAGATAGTGAGAAAGAAAGAGGATGGAGAGAGAGCAGAGAGAGAGAGAGAAGAGGAGATGGGTAGATGGGTGTCGTTTGTTCTGGGTTCTTGCTTGGAAGGAGAATGACCAACCAGCTATGCAAGCCTAGTCTGGGTTTTGGGTAATGGAGATGCTGCTCGCTCCAGTGCTGATCCGGTGATGGATAAGGCAGAGGCAGATGACGCCTAGAGGAGAAGGGAAGAGTTGGCTGGGCGTAGATCTAGTTGTTGATAGAGAGCAGACAAGAGAGATAGAGAATCAGGAAAGGGAAGTGGAGAAGAAGACAAGGAGAGGAGAGGGGTATTGATGAGAACCCAGGCATGATGAAGCCTGGGTCAGTGAAAGCAGTAAGCAGTGGAGGTTGGGGAGGTAACCGGGAGAGAGAATGGGAGTGGAGAAAGAAGGGAGAGAGGGAAACGTGGGAGATGGTGCGGTGCGTTGGAAATAAAGCAGAGAGAGGGAGAAGAAGACACGGAACGAGGGAGATGAGAGGTGAAGGAGAACGTGAGAGGGGGGAATGAGAGAAAGGGAAGAGGAAGAGAGAATTAGGGGGAGAGATGATCCAGCCCAGCCTCCCTAGAGGAAAAAACATTTTTGGAGAGAGAGGGGAAGAGGTATAAAAAGGAGAGTGAGAGATAGAGACATGAAAGAGAGGAAAAGGGAGATTGAAGAGAGATAGGAGAGATAAGATAGGAGAGATGAGAGATGAGAGATGAGGGATGAGAGATGAGAGAGATAAGAGAGAGTGGGGTTTACTAGAAGTTTAGACTTGCTAGAACTCTGCAAGTCTTAACCTTTGTTCTGTCTTAAGACTCTTCAAAATCCACTTTTTTCCATGAAACTTCATCTGATCTCCATCTTGTATCCTTGATTCGATCTGGAGCGTCCACGCCTGAGTTGACCGATTTGCAATGCACATGACCTAATTAGTGCAATCTAAACCGTCCATTAGCTTTAATAGTCATCTAACTACTAAATTTTACAATTCAATGGTTGGATGGCCAATTAAAGCTAAAATAAAATATTTTATGTAAAATCTTAAAATTAATGGTCTAGATGCTCTAATCAAATACTAAATTAGGGGTATTTTGACCAAAATTGAACACTTAACAATCATAACAATAAAAAGTGTCGAGATCCATACTTTCAAATTTTTTATTTTTAAAGTGACCAAAAACAAAAGCTCGAATAAAAGTAATTATTTTAAAATCCCGAGAGTCATACAACCACAAAATCACAGATTTAACGGTGAAATGAAATCTCATTTCTACTGAAAATCTGACAAAGTCTCCTCTATATTTTGGATCATTGTGCAATACAAAACCACTTGATAAATACAGCGCAGGACATGACACTTAGGAGACTCAGTCTTTATACCCATCCATTCAATCAAATACAATACTCAATGAAAGCATATACTTCATAGTGGATAAGAAATCAAGACACAAGGGCATTGCTTAGGTTTGTTCATACACAGCCATCACATCCAACATAAATATTTATCCTTATATCGATGTCACGTTGCAATTTATATTAATGTACAGTCCATAAACAAAATCTAAAGTGAGGTCCTGAACAAACCTTATCATTTCTTAGATGTCTTCAATATTTCACTGGGAATTGTCATCACTTTTGCCTGCTCTATTAGTGCATCGAAACTGTTGCTACTCTCCATATTTGAGGCATTGCAAACAAAGCAACGCCTTAACAAGCTATTGCTTGTGTAGGTGATTACAAGAAATAAACACATGCGATAAAATGGTTGCATGGGATACTAATATCACAACGAATCTAATAGAGCAAATAATTTATAATGCAGATTAAATCATTAGGCGTCTATAATGAATAAAGCATGAAAACTCATGAGTTTGAATGAAACAATAATAATCAAAGCATGTTTTTTGCCTAAATAAAACAATATCAAATCTAATTACCATGACATGTAAAGCATGAGTACATGAATATGCATCGATTAAAAGCAAACAAGAATTTGTGTCAACATCATAATATACATGCATATCATGATGAACATGACATCGTGCATATTCAAGCTCTAAGAGTGTCTTACTACACTCATACCATTGGCAATGAGTACTCATTCAAATTCCAAGGTTCCTCACTTGTAGCTTGCACACCAGGTAGCTCGCTTAGCTCGTAGACTCGCAAATATCTGGCTACTCACTTACGCTTCACCCAATATGTCAGTACCACATATAATTCCAGGGTTCCTCACATGTAGCTCGCACACCAAATAGCTTGCTCAGCCCGTAGGCCCGCCCACATTTGGCCACCCACATAGGTTTTACCTAATATATTTACACCACATGAGCGTACGGAATAAAAGTATGGGCTACTATGCTGCACTAACAACCACTCTAGGATCTAAACCACTGTCACTCGTCGTCAACACCAAAAGGGGAGACTAGTGTTCGCCAAGGCATGGGAGTTGGTAGGACTTGCATGAGTGGCCTACCTATGATTACCACAAATCACACACGATTGCCCACATATCAGGGCTGGTGTCTATAATATATAGATTCAAAGGGTAGGTGGTCAACCCTAATACCCTCCTAGCATAGCACCCACCGGGCAGAAACACCCATCATAAAATAGCAAAATATGTTATAAACTATGAAAATGTGTAATAAATCTCAATAAACTCGAGTCAAAAGCGTGATATACATCATCAATCACATGTCAAAATATGAGAAATCATATAAATTAAGATACCATGATATTAAATAGGTATAATGAATACATTTTATAAAAACATGATAGGGCCTAAAACAAATATCTCAAAGTTCCTAAATAACATATCATGATCTACGAAAAAATCCTAAACATAATCACCTCCCTTAGACGACATACTACTTATCTATATCTCCCAATTCAGTCGGACCTAAGTCCACCACAATTCCATCACCTAGATACATATTACATCCATTCATACTTAGAATTCAATTTATCTAACTTGGATTCTTAATTACACAACATTATATTTTCGTATTTTATTACATTGCATTTAAGACATTTCAATTATTCCCAGCCCTGAAATCTCAAGGTTGGGCCCACTCATAATCATCTGGTCCTTAATTATATCAATGCATATTTTAGATCTATTAGGCTTTAGATCACATCAATCTTAAGTAATTTACCATTTAAACCAACTAACCAGGCATTATTATATGAATCTCATGCTCGATCATATCTAATTGTCATCAAATTAATCCATTAAATGATTAAAATAGTAATCTTATCATGAACAAGTCAATTTGAATAACATCCAGTTGTCTGCTTGTTTTGATTGTCCACCAATTGCTTCAACTATGCCCAATCATTAGATATTCGTGTTGATCTTATCAAAGATCCTCACCCGATCACCCCATATCACATAATAATTTAGTAATTCTAACAAATTATTCAAATTAAGAATTTACACGACTTTGATCATTAAAATGGATCCAGGGGCATTATATTATTGTAAGTTCTCTGTTCCGAACATTTCCTGGAAGTGGACGACAAGTTTTAAATCTTAATACATGCTTCTTCTTTTTTACTCTACTCGCTCCATGCTAAAAAAAGTAGATCTTATTTCGCAACTTGAATCGATATGTTTGAGCGTCATGGTCACATAATACTTGAATCTTCAGTTGATCTTAGTCATTGATCAAGATTAGCTAAATCATCTCCATAGATATTTCATATCTAGAATGTTTTATATGAATCTTAATCTACACTTCATGAGGATCATAATAGGCTATTTAGATATGAAAATAATGTTAGATCATCTCAGATCAGATGATCTAAAGTTTGATCAATGATCTAGTCAAATTGATGGCTAGATCTTCCTTGATCGATAATTGGGAAGATGAGTATTATTCCTCACATTACAAGGGTCGCAAGGATACTATTGGATCTCCAAGAACCATTTTGGATTGTCCAGAATCGACCGTTGAAATTCATGGGTGTAATAGGTCAGGTGAGTCAACTTAGCTCCCTGAAACGAGTTGGGAGCGAGTTGACTCGGCAAGTCAACCAGGCCAACTCGCCAACACAAAGAAAACAGGGGAGAGGGGAGATTAGTGACCAGTGATCGGGGGTGCTAGTGTTGGTTGCCGGTGGTGAAAGAGGGGAAGTGGAGAGAGGTGGAGGGAGAAACTAGGCCTTGGAACGCCGACCCCTCCAACTGTGCAGGTGATGTGAAGAAAGCAAGACAGGGGGAGGGGTGACTGTGGTTGCTGCCGGCTGCTGGTTCGATCACTGCTTGAACCCGACAGAGAATGAGAAGCAGGGGAGTTAGGGTGTGCTCCTGAACTACGTGGCATGGGGTGTGTTTGTTAGAAACCCTAAAAGGGTTACTGAAAATGGTAGAGGAAATGGGTGGCAGCCTGCCAGTCCAAGAACAGAACTGGGGAGGGCCCCGATCATGTTGTCGGAGAACCTATGCACACACGAAGGAGAAAACAAACAAGGGGATTGAGTTCTGACCTAGGTTTTGTGTGATGTAGAAAGAAAATCCAATTTGGGTTTCTGCTAGCGTTAGAGAGAGGGAAAAAGGGATACCATGGGAAGGGCTTCATGCTAGAAGAAGGGGGATCCAACGAGGGTAAATGGGAGGGGTTTATGCCAATGCCGGAATAGGGTGAATCAGGAATTTCCTTGTGCCACTGGTGAATGCAGGGGAGTTGCCATTGGTGGAAGATTTGATGGTGGTGTTTTGGGTTGTTAGATTTTTCAGGTAACCCTCCCCTTTTCCTTTCCATTTCCAACCATACCAACGCCAGGGGGAAGAGGGGCAGGCGATACGTGGCAATTCTACTATCGTGTCACTTGTCAAGCAACTAGGGGTGTCAATATCAATTTTGACCCCCTTTATTAGTAAAATTCCTGCAATTTCTTGCTCTGATGTCCATTTTACGCAAAATTAGTGTCGTTGGATTCGTACGAACACGTACATTCCAAATTTGATAATCATAAGTCCAAATTTTGAGTTTACAAGGGGGTTATTTTCTTAAACCCAAATTTTCATGAAATTAAATTATAATTTTTCTCTCCATCAAATTTATGATTTAATATATAGAAAATAACCCAAAATTGATGGTCGTTACATTTCTTTAACGCATTCTCCCTTCTCACTGTTGCACTGCCATAGGAAGTGAAGAGCACACCCAAGAGATGCCTGCTTAATTACCACAAATTTCTGAAAATTAGCATTTTACAGATTCTGCATGAAAAACATTGTTAAAGAAAGCCATTGAATGAACCAATTCTCGTTCCCATTATAGAATTATCAGAGAAAATCGTGAAACCTTCATAAACACTAGTAGGAATTCATTTACTTTCTTCCAAAGCTTATAGTGATAACATGGTGATACAGGGACAAAAAAATTGTGCAACCTTATAGAGACAAGTAAAGTTATCAGTGGTACTCTAGTTAAGATGTTATCACCCTTCTCTATTGAATGCACGCATTCTTGCCTGTGTTTCAATTACAATAGTATCAATGGTCAATGCATTAGATCTAATATACTAGAGGTGCAATTCGCTGATATTTTATACTACCATGTGATGAACAATTGGCCAAATAGTTAATGCATTGGACATAGTTTTAGACATGACTCATGCTTTAAATATTGAACTCCCATTCAGTATATTTCTTGAATACTGCAATACCATTATGAAAGGATTAGAGTTTAATACACCACCTTCAACTCCTACTTTACAGTTGAGGCTAACACCTAGTAACAAAGATGGAACCCTTGAAACATTACACAGATAGTAATGTATGAAATCATTGCTGCCGATAGAGGGGTAGAAAATTAACTTGGAGATCAGGTTGTTTGCTGCCTCTTCTCTTGGATTCTATGCAATCTTTTGGAAGGTGTCTGTAACTTGCTGAATTTGTTGTACCAAGGAAATGTGTTGTCCCTAAAGGCATCATATCATGCAAGCAAATGATTATGTAAGTCACATGTATAAAGTTCATAATCAGGAGAGTACTTCAAATGAGATTTGGTCTATGTAGGTGAGTTTTAAAACTTTCAATCATTTAGGAGATGATTACGAATCTCTATATATTGATGGGCCCAATTTACTTGTTTCAATTCTTATGGTAAATTGGGTCTTCCCTCTTGTGGGCTACAACCGAATCCTAGAGCTAGACCTGCTCCCTACATTCCAAAATGTGATTCAAATGGATAAAATCCTAGACTACTACTGCTATTTTCTTCAACTTTTACACTATATAGTAAATTTAAATGGTTTCATAGCAGGTCTACTCCACTTGAGAAAAGAATTCCAGCACTTAGAGAAGCAAAATTTACTTCACGAATCATGCCTTCAACACTTTCCAGTCTGTCCTAGGAATGCTAGCATGAAGATGAGAGACCTACTGTTAGAGGCACTAATTATGTTTCTTCAACATATCTGTCAATCCATCCCATGACATGCTGCACATCTAGGGGACCTCAAACAATTTGGACTATGAAATGGGCTAGACGTTTTGGGCTTTAGACAAACTTGTGATTTACCAAATTATACATGCAAAGTTGATGTGATCCCGACTATGCCATCAAACAGTACCATCACACGTGAATCGTTTCCCAAATTTCATCTTCATTTAATAGACCTTTGCCTACCTTCTTGGTCTATTTGTAACTCAAAATTCCTTCAATCATATGAAATATCAACATATAAACGTTTAATTGTTACTATTTGAAGCAAGAATATTTGAGTTGGGGTCATGTTAAAATCCTATGTTAGCAAAATCTAGGTTTCCTCTTTCAAGTATCGATGAGAAAAATAGCAAACTCTAGGTTTCCTCTTTCAAGTATAGATAAGAAAAATACACTTCTGAGAAGACATTTAACTACCTAATGATGTGTACTTATAAACAATTGAACAACCTAATTATGCTTGATGTGTATGTAACATTTTATATGACATTTTTTTTACAAAGAAAGGAAGAAAGTATTCATTTTTAAGATTTCACTTTGATAACATGTATTATAGAACTTTTCATGTCCACAATTTCTTACATTTTTTTTTCAATACATTTGTCTTACCAATTAATCTTTTTATTGTTTTCATTTTTGAGTGAATTTACAAAGCAGAAGTGATGATTTGAACTTGCGACCAAGCATAATCCATGGGTGACCCCAAATTGCCTGCGACCAGTTACACTAAAGAAAGGTAAAAGTTTGAGAGAAAATAAGTGAATAATGAAGTCTAGACTAAGTTATTTATGGAAACTGATGCAGCTGCTATTAAACATGCATAAGGTAATTTAAACATAAAAAATAGTATTTTTTGTTTAGTTGATGGATGTTTCAGGTCTACAAATAGCAAGGTTACAAATTCTCTATCCATGGGTAAGTTTATCTACTATTTGTTGTTTCATCAAGAACAAGAAAGACTATAAAGTGGTTGATTAATGAAATTTATCTAAGAATGAGATCAGGTCAGAAAAAACTAGATTTATTATCCAAATAAAGTTTACAAGCTCTGAAGCCACATTACATCTCTAGTTTTGTAAAATAGAATGAAAATCACCATAAACAACCAAAATGAAACTGAAATTCATAGTAGAAAATAAGAAAGAATGATCTTAGTAATCCATTTTAAGACCTTACTACATGAAGAAAAGTATCAAATTCTTGAAATTTCTAAATATAAGCAATCCATATTAGATCTCTTCAACACTAAATAAAATTGCAAATCACAGAATCAAGGGAAAATAAAAAATAAAAAAATAAAAATCTCACAGAATCAACTAAGAACCAAATCTATACACAAAGAACTTAAAAATTCTTTTCAAGTTCTTCAAAGATCATCAAAACAACACAAGAAAATGATATTTAGATCTCAATAGTTTATCTTCTATTTTTTAGATCTCTATTCCACTCTTTTTTTGTAACACCCCGGATTTTTAAGACAATTTTTTTTAATATAATAATGGTATTTTAAATAAGAGCATTTTGGGATCCCATAAGAAAAGATTTATTTAACATTTTACTAAACCTATCTTAAAACTCCGGGTGTTAATTGTTACGCCCAGGTCCTAAATAGTAGACTAAACCGAAAAAAATTAAGGACATTAGACGTTAATGATGAAAAAGGTCATTCATCAGATTGTGCTCGACGAGAGCTTTCCAACGACACTAAGAACGCGCGAAACGGAGATCTAGGGAGCGATTTTAATCGTGAGTTTTACCACTGAGGCAGAGGGGGTCCAAATTGATAATGGCACCCCCCTCTAACGCGTGTAAACCATAGGGTCACGTGGGAGGAACTCGACACGCGGGAGTGGAACTCACCGCGTGGGAGCCTACTCCCACGCGTCCGTCATAGCTACGCCGGGAAGAGGGAGCCAAGCGGCAACCCTCTCCCCTCTCCCCTCGTTTCCCGCCTACCCCTCCCCTTTCACCCCATTTCCCCCGATCGAGTGCCTACTATCTTCTCCGGCAAGCTCAAAGATGGCAACCCCTTTCATCCCACCCGCTTGAAAAACCCTCCCCTCTCTTCACTGTGCCTGTGCGTCACGCGGGGGCCACGCCGGCGATGGCATCCCCTCAACTCGAATCCGCTAAGCCCCCGAGCCTGCCAAGCGAGATCATCCCCGCAGTGGGTTCTCTCTCCCATTCTCCTCTCTGTCTTTCATTCCAGTTTTCTCTGGCGTTTTGCCCCTTTCCCGTCTATTTTCTGACAAGTTGGGACGGTGAGAAATCCGTCGGAATCAAGGTATACAGGAGAGGAATGGGATTGGATCGAAAATCCACCCGGTTCACCTTGTTCCTTAGACGATTCGCAGTGAAACCCCTTTGGTTTCATGAAGATCCGTCGAGAAACGACGCCGGGAATCTTCAAAACCAGCACCTAGGTAAGTTTAAAAACCCTTGAAAATCTGGCAAAAAGTGATAGTTTTAGCAAGAATCAAAAGAGGGAAATGTGAGAAAACGAAAAATTCGGGAAATTCTAAGCATTCCCAATTTGGCTGAAAAACGCACGTCACTGTGTCGCTGGCGACGACCGGAATCCGGTCATCTTCTCCGACGGTGACATTTTCCGACGACCCCAAAAAAAAAAATGTCAAAAATGAAAATTTTCGGATATGGACGATTCACGCGTGATCTTTTCATCCGCGAAGACGGATCGTCGATCGTGAATCGATTGGTCCACGAAATTGCTTGTAGATGCATAGGGAAATTTTGAACCTTAACATCCGAATCGTTAAAAATGTGATCTAAGGTAAATTTAGGTCAAATATAACTCCAAGTAACCATTGGTGATGAATTCTCATAGAAATGACCGACTAATCATGTATAAAGTGATGGGAGATCCTCTCTCGCCGTCCCAATGCTCGATCAGCCGAATGTCGTCGAGGTCGTGAAGGATATCGTACCATGAGTTATGGCCAAAAGCATTGAATTGTGAAATAACTTACCTAAAATGTTGGAAATTGAAACTTTTAGACCTAGCCCCTTGATCTAGACCATCGATGTAAGACCAATGGTGCTGATCCAATTGGATAGCGACCAATTGGTGTGCAAATCCTTGATCTAGATATGTGAGGTTAGATTAAGAACATGGTGAATGTAGAACTAGAAGTGATTATAGAAAATGGCATGAAATTCTATAATTTACTTAGAACTTGTATTTGTTGCAGAGGTTTGGGAACAAGGTGAATCCGCTCTCTACCGATAGGACTTTGAATTATAATACGTGGAGAGCAGTAAGGACCCTGAACCCTTGCATTCTTTAAATTCTTGTTGTTATGTTCTCTTGAAATTCACTCAATGCACGTGTAAAATGTATATATTGCCACCTTGGTTTAATGGGTGATAGAAATTGTAATCTCTTATTAAAAAGGCATGTTATAGTGTGACTTGCTATGCTTAACTGTTGTGATGATGCAAACTGTGATAAAATGGTCAAGCCCAAGATAGTAAGCCCTGAGGGCCGCCCGGTAAGCTATGATGACGCTTTCCAAGATGGTAATTCCTGAGGGAAAGGGCTACCTGGTTGCGTGCAACTAAGGTGAAGCCGCCCAAGACGGTAAATCCCGAGGATTGGGACCTGCAGTGTTGAGCCTCCCAAGACGGTAAACCCTGAGGGAAAGGGCTGCCTGGTTCTTTGGAATCATGGTGGAGCCGCCCAAGATGGTAAACCCTGAGGGATGAGCTGTCAGGTATTGAGCCTCCCAAGATGGTAATTCCTGAGGGAAAGGGCTGCCTGGTCTTTTAGGATCATGGTGGAGCCGCCCAAGATGGTAAACCCTGAGGGATGAGCTGTCAGGTATTGAGCCTCCCAAGATGGTAATTCCTGAGGGAAAGGGCTGCCTGGTCTTTTAGGATCACGGTGGAGCCGCCCAAGAGATGGTAAACCCCGAGGGATGAGCTGGCATATTGAGTTACCCAAGATGGTAAACCCTGAGGGAAAGGGCTGCCTGGCTGATTTCGACTAAGGTGGAGCCACCCAAGATGGTAAACCCTGAGGGAACCTGACTTTGGCGCTACCCAAGATGGTAAATCCTGAGGGTCTCCGTCGCCTTGATGATGATACACATAAGTGGGCCGCCCAAGATGGTAATCCTTGAGGGAGATGACTATTGAATCCTCGGTGTGAGGCTAGGCACGTTAATATTACCGAGAAAATCATTAATGAGTATGCAGCTTTGTTTGATGTAACACTTATGGTTTGCATGTAACTTTAGAATGTAGAACGAGGTCCATGACTTAGTCACCCATCTATTGAATGTCCCGTGGCTGGACACGAATAGGAAATCCTTATGGGGGGTGCTTGTTTGCATGCGATGACTGCTAAGGCCATATTAGAATTTGGGGAAAAGCGAAATTCTCCTGTCAGATAACCATAGGCCTTATTTGATAGCACATGCTAACTATGTTATATATGACTAGTTAAAATGGAGAATGCATGCTCATGTTATAGTTGAATGTGTCTTTAAGCGTGGCAATGAGAATGACTCGGATATGCATGGGTTTGGTTCTTTTTCCCTTACTCGGGCTTCGCGACTCACCTTGTTATTTTGCGGTACCAAACAGTGCAGAGAAGGGAAAGGTCGTTGAGTGAGTCGAAGAAAGCTTGCCTGAAGCTACTAAATTTTGAGTTGTATATAAACACATGTACATAAGTGCTAAACGAGTTATGTCTTATTTTGACACCTGTTTCCTTATGCATCATGTATGTCTTGCTTGGATAGATAGTGTGGAGACAGAGTCTCCCTCCCAGAAATTATGACTATGTTGTCTATCAGGTGAACCGCATAGCATGCGTTAAATGCATAATGTTCGAAAAACAGGGGAGACTCTGCCGAAATTTCGGTAGGACTCGGTTGTTATAGGAGAAAATATATGTATATATATATCTAGTTAACTGTGACTTGCCCAGGACAAGAGCACCTAGCTCTCTCAACACTTCCGCTGTGATATAATTATGAAAAAAAAAAAAAAAGCAAGGCCACGTAGGCCTGGCTCGCCCAATCGTTAGGTTTGATTAAGCCTAATCGCGGCCCTGGGGATTGGGGTCGTGACATTAATTTTCCTTTCTCAAAATGGCGTACATGTAATTTAAACATAAATAAATAATCCGCGTATAAATCAACGTCAAATAAATAGGCGCCTTTATTTTAAATCAAATAAACGTCCAAAAGACAATAATAATATGGCCCAGGGTCTATCCATCATAACATCCCATATAAATGTCCAACATATGTCCAAAGATTTAAATCACATCCAATTATAAAGTATGCAAATTCATAATAAAATTCAATGATAATCCACTCTAATGACTCACATTCACCGTCTAAAACTATAGGGAAAACTAGTCTTGTCAAGAAATTCTCCTCAAGGTTTATCAACCGCTTTTCCTTTCTTGGTGTCGCGCTCGAGATCTAAGGCATCGCAAAACAAAGCAATGCCTCAAGAAGCTATCGCTTGTGTAGTACATAGACAATTAATGTAATAAATGAAAGAAATAATAATGAATAAGATCTTGATGAAAAATCTAACATTTATGAAAATAGTGATATTATAATGCCATGTTCAATAAATGCCAATTTATTCCATATGCTAAAACATAAAATTCAAGGAGTTAAAACATGACATGAATCAATAAAATGGCGCATACAACAAGAATAAGGGCACCCTAAGGTAATGGGTCCCACCACATCGCACTAACATCCCCCGATCGTAGAGTACACGTGGTCAACCTCTCGAGTGTCGTCACACTGTGCATATCATCCATAACCATGCTCATCATACATGCACACATAATAAAAATATGGGCCATCATGCTGCGCAGCTGGCAACCCTCGATGGGTATCAACCACCGCCGCTCCCCGTCGACACCATAACGGGAGACTTAGCGTCTCCCCATGGAAAGGCTGCACCTGGGTAGTGTGGACTATCCATGTTACCAAACCCCTACCGAATGCCATCTATGGGCAAGTGTCTATCATATCACAAACTCATCACATCATAATCTCGAAGGTGGGTGGCAGCTCTCATCCCTCCTAGCATGATGCCCACCGGGCGAGAGCACCCGTCATCAAATATAAAACACTGAAATCATATGTATATGCTAAAACTCAAGAGTACTTATAGCTTGAAATCCCCAAGACATGCCCCTCATCCCTGTTGCTTTATAAAAGGACCAGCTAATAAGCCTCTATTCTCATAACCATGTAATCCATGCATTTTCTATATATATAATAAGAAATAAGTCTCTAACTAAGCATAACTAATTAACATCATGCTTGTAAAAACATTTTAAATAAGTTTATTCAGTAAAAGATTTCAATTTGGAATAACCATACTGTACGCAATGTCGCATGAAATCCATAGTAAATAATAATTGCATTTTAAAACACAATCACACATGATGCTATGTTTAGACATGGTTTAAAAATCAAGGAAAAACATTAGTTGTCGTCACCTACCTCAGTGTGAGACCATTAGCTTGCTAATAACTCCCTTTAACTGGTATATTCACGTGCACCTATACATGTCACATCACTATTTTAAAATTTTTCTAAAGAAAAAGTTGTCATTTCTAAGTTTTTAAGTTAAAACTAGGTCTGCGTCGTCAATATGGTCACAACGCCTCTTCCGGATCGTGATTTGGACCTCTCTAGCTCCCAAAAATCAAGTTTTAGTGAAAACTACGCTTAAATGGGGCATGCCGGACCACCATAAGGTGGTTTATACGGCGGCGCCCCTTTTCCGCTGGTTTACACCGGCGTACACTGGCCCACGAAGACGCACGCCGACGCAGACGCCGCACGGGACGCGCCACGTCCCGACCCCGCCTCGACCGCCATCTGGTTTCTCCCCCGCACGCGCGTGGCGCCGCGCCGCACGCGACGACGACGTCGTGTGACGTCGTCCCTCGGGCGTCACCGAGTGCGTCCTGGCGCCGCGCTGTGGCGCCGACGCCGCAGAAGACGATCGGATTCCTGTCGCCTCGGCGAGCTGCTGCAGCCCGTTTTGAGTGATTTTTGCGCCATTTTCTTCAATTCTCTAGAATCCATTTATGCCCTCCTTTTGCACTGATTTTTCCAAAAACCATGGTTTTTAAATGATTTTTTCCAAGTTCCTAAAATCATCCATAGGTACTGGTTTTTGGGTTTTCTGGAGAAATCCACCGTTGGATCACTCCCAAATTTAAAGGGTATGCTCTTGGGTCTCTTGTGCATTAGTTGGACGGTGCGATTTTCAAACGGACAAGGTTTGATCCGTGAAATCAAGCTCCAACAGTAGCATGCACACAGGTTTCTAAAAATCTGATTTTTTCTAATTTTTTAAATACTTTCCTAATAAATTTTCTAATTAATAAATACATAAAAACATGGATTTGAGGCTTACCTTGCGCCTAGCTGGTGTTGCTCGTGTTGCCGGGGTTCCACTCGCCTAAAAATCCAAGTTTTGCAGGGCTAGGGTTTTGCGTAAAAACTCAGAGAAAACGCTCAAAGTGGAGTGTTTTGGCTCCTAGAGGAGCATAGATATAGGGTTTTAGAGTCTTGGGGAAGAGTTTCTCTTCCCTACACGTCTCTTTCCACGTCTCTCCGGCGATTTTTTCGGCACTGGTAGAGACGTGTGGAAGACGGGGGTGCCAGTATCAATTTGGACCCCTGTCTAACACGTCTCTATCAAATGACCAATTTGCCCTTCCAATTTTGACGGCTCATAACTCCCTCGTTTGAGCTCCATTTTTCGCGTTCTTGGTGGCGTTGGATTCATATCGACGAGCACTTTCTAATTCTTATGTTTTCAGGAAAAAATTTCATCCATAAATTTTTATTTTAATTTATTTATTAATTTCCTATTTTATCGTAAAAATTAAGGATATTACATTTTTTGTAGAGTGGAATGGAGGAATAAGATTCACGTGGAGACCCCTAATTGGGATAAGGTCTTGATGATGATGATGATGATGATGATGAATTGTTTATCTTGTTTGGCAGCTAATATTATACCCATCGGATAATTCTAGTCATTTTTTTTTAGTTTTAAAAAGAAATGATCCTAATTTAAAGTAAAGAAAAACATATTCTAAATATATTCAATTGGAATGAATTTTTTTGCACATAGGTAATCAAGGAGAATGCAAATAATTACATTAGCCAGATCTTCCAAAAATTTGGTCAAAATGATAGAAGTCTAGAATCTCCTAGAAGGCCCTATTTAAGCTATTTTTAAGGCTTTTAGTATACAGTTTTATCTTGCATTTTTGGAAGATATTATTCTATGTCATGAACACGTGACCTCAAAGTCACATGTAGACAACTTCACCATTATGCTAAGGCTCTTAATTGAGCAGCTTCTTCTCCACATGTCAATTTGTCTAGTGAGTCAGCAACAGGACTAAATTTGCAGCTCCTTCTCCATATGTCAATTTACCTACAAAGTCAGCAACAGGACTCGTAGGTGGGATATGTCTTGATGTTTGAGTACTTTGTTGGTCCCGCATTGAACAAGATGATCATTAACCCTCATTTTAAGGTATCCTCTGTAGGGCTTGCTAGATCTTCCTCCAAAATGATCCAATTGGGCTCATCTAATCCGTCAATACCTCTTCCTTTTTTCCCTAACTACATTTTCCCACCACCAACCACAAGACTTGAACTCTCCACCTCCTTACTCAAGTGACCTTATGCCACTAGGGTATATAGGAGGCTAGCGTGAAGCTACAATCAACAAATCTGATACTGTAATTGCCACTTTTTTATGAAGGGGTCCACCATTAAATTATCTGACCCCTGTACTTAGATTCCTCCACCCTTAGATGTCCTGTAATCTAAAACCCATGGCAAATGGTTTATGTTTTGGCCCTAAAAACTATATTTTCAATTGTGGAATAATAAGCACCAACTATGAAAACGGAGGTTCTAGACATCTGTTTCATGGGATCAATGGTACAATCTTGCTGATTTTTCAATTATTCTTTAGCACACAATTTGGGCCTCTAAAAGGCCAGAGTGATCAGATGAACGAGTCTGATCATCCAAAGGTAAACCCCTTTCACACAAATACCATGACAATACATTTAATAGGGTGCCATCATATTGTGCACTTGAAGCTAAGAATGTGTAGCCATACTTGTTTGCCATGGAAATTTGTTATTTTGATAAGATATAGTTATATGAGAGACGTACTTATTTTCCACAATCAACTAGAAAAAATAGTGGAGCCACCAGTTCAATGATAAGGACCATTGATTTACCATTTTTGGTCAGGTGATTTTAAACCAAAATCCAAACTGTAATTGTGCGTCGATCATAATTCTTCCATTTGTCAAAGCTGTCACTAGCCATACATCTAGAAGCAACAGATTTACCATATTTAGAGATGATCGGATTTGGCCATCCATCCTATATCAAGCCGTATGAGAGGTACATTAGAGAATGACGTTTTGGGCCTTTGCACAATAAAATAAAATTAGATGGTAATGATTTTTACTAAAAAAAACATTAATTAAAGGCATCTAACGCATAGGAAGCAAATTATCACTGTGAACATAGGCTAAGCCATTCCAAATGGCCAAGATTTGG
Organism: Warburgia ugandensis; assembly: GCA_035236585.1. Taxonomy (NCBI): domain Eukaryota; kingdom Viridiplantae; phylum Streptophyta; class Magnoliopsida; order Canellales; family Canellaceae; genus Warburgia; species Warburgia ugandensis. The sequence goes on from CP141134.1 coordinate 73,135,869, forward strand.
AAAAAAATAAAATAAAAAATTATCACAATAAATTAGAGAAGGTGGCTATATTTCTTCGTCATTTTTCTTAAAAAAGGAAAATAAAATTTGAAAACGTACTTGTGGGTTCACTAATAACTATGTTGGAATGTAAGTATAAATTTTCAGCTTTACTTGAGCAGGGTGTACGTACAAATTTTCAACATTATTTGATGGGTTCATATATCAATTTCTAGCATTTATTTTTTTTTTGACATTTAAGGTTAGTTTTAGAATTTTAATTTTAAAAAATTCACACTGAGTCTCTTCTCACCAGTCATCCCGAACCAAAGACATACCTCTACAAATGTGAAAAAAGTAGGCCTCCTTTTACAAATAGGGCAAAGTAGATGCCTCCTTACAAATCTCTTTTCTTTTTTTTCACCCTGGCAACCGAGGTGAGAGACTTCTTGCTGTGCTACTGCGCTGTAAGGTAATTAATTTTCAGGAGGGCTGTTTCTTTTTTAGAGTCCCTTCCACGTAGTCAAATTGAGACCATTAAACTTTCAAAAGCTGCAAAGAATTCTGCTTCAATGGAATCAGCACAGTCGAGATGGCCGCTCATTTGAAGAATGATGTGGCCTCATGGTTTCTAAGCAGGACGTTAGCTGGAAAGGGGATGTAAATTTCATTCAACTAAAATAATTCGGGATGTTACAGAAGTGCATATTTTAACTTGAAGATAAGATGGGACAGAAGTACAAGTGGAACCCATCTGCTCTACTGATAGGAGCCATCATCTAGTGTACGGCAAGATATGGATGACTATTCTAAGTATCTGATTTTGACCCTTGAAATAGAAAATTAGGGAATGGAAATGCAACCGAGTCTATATTAATCAACAAACCTTCCACAGGCAAAGACGCACAGAGCTGCTGATAGAAAATTAGGGAGAGAGGAAGAGGTTTTGCAATGGCGCTGTAGATATGCGACGTGACGCTTGCCGTGATATCCACCATGCATCCCCTGATCCATACAGGATAAGAAAGCCAGTCAAGATCAGAGAAATTGGAGAAGGAAGAGACCCCACGAACAAGAAAGTCGAAAGGAACGTAACCTGTCTCTTTCTTCTTTCTTAAGCTTTCACTTCAAGCAATTAAACTGCGGAAATGATAATTATCTTTCTAGATACCAGCCTTTTATCGTGCCTGCTATGCATGTGTTTTCCAAAGAAAATCAAGAAGAAGCTCAAGTACAAGTGAGAGTTCTGTCTTCAATTCTAAGCCGTTGAATCGTGCACGATCTATCAATGTATCGAGATTACAGACTGTGCATGCATTATTAGTGCATGTAGGGTCCATTTTATGATAATCTAAACCATTTATTTGTTGCACCTCATCTAGGTAGGTCATGCCCCCAAAATTAAGCCTCCAACTTCAAATTATCCTAACCCAGGGAATGGTATATTTTGTTGCCTAATTTCGACGTTTACCCATTTGTCATTTATTCTAGTCTTCAAAAGTGATTAGTATCGCTGTGAGCAATTAACACCTCGCAGGCAGAGAACGTGCCAACTTTGACATTCTGGGTATAGCATCTTCTAGGCAGATCGCGATGTCATCTGTGCCTCAATAGCCCTCTCACATAAAAATCCTACCCGTGCTGATTGTACTGAACTTAAAAAAGGAACGAGATCAAGCCAGAAAAAAAATCAGATCTATTATCCAGATAAAGTTTACAAGCTCTGATGTCACATTAAATCTCTAGTTCTGTAAATTAGACTGAAGATCACCATAAACAACTAAATTAAAGCTGAAATTCCTCGCAGAAAACAGGAAAGATCTAAGGAATCCATTTCAAGACCTTACTACAAGAATAAAACATCTATTTGTTGAAATGTCTGAATCTAAGCAATCCAGATTAGATCTCTAGAATTCTAAATAAAAATGCAAGTCACAGAATCAAGAAAAATAAAGAAGAAATTCTCCCAGAATCGGCTAATAAACAATCTATACTCATTTAAGGACTCCTAATTTGGGCATAATCTATCCAGATGAGCATCTAAGGGATGAACGGTTTGGATCACCAAATATATGAACTCTTGAGCTTTGAATGCATATTGCATGCTGCACATGCATGGATGTAAATTGAAACTTAGAATTGCTGTTTTACGCCGGATTGATGATGGTGTCCTTAAAATGAACGGTCTGGATTAAGGAGGGTGCTACGTATGCCTCACGCATAGTCTAGGCCACGATTCCTTGACATTTACACTGACAAATATTATCCTCTTCCAATGAGAAGACTTCACTTGAAAACTGTCCATGTTCACTTGAAACTTTCCATGCATCTGCCCAAATAATAGGACCGAAAGACAAGCGGCGGCCAAGACAAGGACAGGTGGCGACCAGCTAAGGAGGAATAAGGGTTCTTCAGTGACAAAGATTAGATACGAGACTCCCGGAGGACAAGGTAGGTCCTTATCCCACCATTTCACACGTTAAATAAATTGACTTCAAGGGATTTCCAAGTCGCACCATATTTTGGCCCTCTGTGAATTCCACGTGATCCTAGTTTTTTAAGCACTTGAGATCATCCAAATCCTGTGACAAAGAAACTGTCTATCACATAATTGGCTAGTGCATCAGCTAGTGGGTTCCCTTCTTGATGTGAGTCATTTTTTTTGGTTCCTCCAATCTGCATATTCTGTGGGATTAACATTCGACTTCAAAGTTAAGTTGTTAGAAAATAGCCTAACAACAGTTATATGTCCAACACTCTCTCACACAAAAGACGTGAATTTAATAAAGAAGGGGATGTAAGATTTAAACTCATTACCTTTTGGTTGGTAAGGCTCTAACACCATGATGGATTACAATTAGACCTAAAAGTTTAATCTAATAGGAAGTAGGACAAAAGTTGCCTTCCAGGCTAATTATTGAATTGATTATCACTTTTAAGCTTCCTTTTACATTAACATCTCTTAAGTTAAGTTTATTGGCAAGCTTATGACCTGTAAAAGAGTCATATGTACTCTAACACAACTATAAAGAAAAAAAGAAAGAAAAACCAGAAGAAGAGCGGTTTGATTCGCCTAAGAAACTTAGGCCTCTACTTTTCTTGCGACAAAAGATACCCTTCTGGTCTGATGATGATTGATCATCAGTATGATCAAAGAGTCATTTGCATAATAAGACTTAGATTAAATAAATGACTTTGAAAACGATGATTTTGCATATCCAAGTGATTTTTTTATGTGTAAGAAAGTCTGAACAAGCTAAATAGATTAGATCTATTAGAAATATTGCCTAAAATCTTACTAGACGCTCTTTAAGCTGTCAATTCATTTTAATTTTGTACTACGAGAAGTTTGGTTTATGGGTACCCCTCTTAAGAGGCATATCCTTAGGCGGGTATTTCCAGTTTCTATGAAACCATGCTTCATGCAGTGTGGTACTTAATTTGTTATATTACTTCTAGTTTCCAATAAAACTCTCTCAATCGTTAGTAGTATTATACTCTTTTAAAAAAATATAGTGAATTTCGTTAAAATGTGACTGTGATCTGCCCCTTCCCTGGACCACGTACTTGTTGCCATTCATCCGCATCGACAGAAAAAGGACAAGTTTTGCGTGTATGACGTGATACTCCTACGTCACTATTGATTAAATAGCTTCATTTATTTTCTGGTATTTGACCTGCGCTTAGTAGAGCTTTACAGCCATGGCACTCTCTAGCTTATATATAGATCTTCTGCAATCCTCCTCCGTGCAAAGTAGTCCAAATGGCTCTCTTACAATCTTTCTTCGAACAAGTCTCTGGCCAAACCATCTTCTTTTGCTTTCTCCTTGCCTCCTTTATGTGTTACTCCTTGAGAGAATTAGAGGCAATCGGCCAAAACACCCACCAGGCCCAGCTAAGCTGCCGATCATAGGCAACCTCCACCATCTTGGCAACATGCCCCATATCTCTCTCTGGCATATGGCGAAGAAATATGGCCCAATATTTCATCTCAAACTAGGTCAAATACCAACCATTATAGTTTCCTCTCCTGAAATGGCGAAGGAAGTCATGAAAACGCACGACCTTGCACTTGCAAGCAGGCCCCAAATATTCTCAGCCAAGTACCTCTTCTATGGTTGCTCTGATATTGGCTTCTCTCCCTATGGTCCTCACTGGAGGGATGTGAGAAAGATCTCCATACTTGAACTTCTAAGCGCCAAAAGAGTGCAATCATTTGGTTATGTAAGAAAACAAGAGGTTGCGCGGCTGATTCACCGGATAGCTGCGGCGTGTCCAAGCCCTGTTGATCTAAGCAAGGTGATGGGGATGTATGCCAATGATGTGATTTGTCGGGTGGCCTTACGAAGGGATTACTCGGCAGAAGGAGAGTATGATCGGCAGCGGTTTCAGAAGATGCTGGACGAGTGTCAGGTCTTGGCTGGTGGATTTAGCACGGGAGATTTCTTTCCATCCATGCAGTGGGTTAACCTGATAAATGGAATGAAACGAAAACTTACGACCCTCATGAGTCGCTTTGACAGCTTGTTTGATGAGGTGATTGAAGAACACAGAGGAGAAAGATCTCGTTGATGTCCTGCTTGATGTGCAGAAGAATGAAGGCCTCGACATGCCTCTCACCATGGATAACGTCAAAGCTCTAATGATGGTTAGTCCATGAATCTCTCCTTTTATCCCGTATGGGTACTAAATCTGTGTGGAGGTGTATGAAAACTAGCCTAGATGAATCAAAACTGAATTATAAAAGTTAACCATGAAAGACCAGTTTAGTGTTTGATTCCTTATCATGAAACTAACATGTACAAGTTTCCACCATGGCAGGACAGGTTTGTGGCAGGAACTGATACAGTCTTCATAACTCTAGATTGGGCAATGACGGAGCTAATTATAAACCCAAGGGCGATGAAGAAAGCTCAAGTTGAAGTCAGAAGCATTGTGGCAGATAGAGAAATCGTTGAAGAGAATGACCTGAATCAAATGCACTACTTGGCAGCAGTTCTAAAAGAGGTTTATAGACTACATCCCCCAGCGCCCTTACTACTCCCAAGAGAATCCATGGAGGAAGTAACGCTGGCTGGGTATGTGATTCCTCCCAAAACACGATTCTTCGTCACTGTTTGGGCAATGGGCAGAGACCCTCAGACATGGAAGAATCCAGAAGTCTTCGAACCGGAGAGATTCATCGGTAGTTCCATCGACTTCAAGGGACGGGACTTTGAACTTTTGCCCTTCGGAATGGGTAGAAGAATCTGCCCTGGTATTGTATTTGGAATGGCCAACGTTGAGCTTGCTCTTGCTGAACTTCTCCACAGCTTTGAGTGGGAGCTTCCTCAAGGTGTCGAGCCAAAAGATTTAGACATGGCCGAAATGTTTGGTATCACAATGCATAGAACTGAGCATTTGATGGTTATCGCCAAACCGCGGTTCACCTAAGTTGCTGTCTTAATAATAATCCTCCTCTTCTTCACAGGCTGGAGACGTAATAATTCCTCCAAAAACAGCTTTGTAAAATGAATACTACTATTCTGGGCTGTAGCATGTTCTCAAAATTCTATGTTACTTTCTACTTTCTGAACCTCCATAAATTAATCTGCTTGAGTGGGAAATACCTTATTCCCTTTATGTCTTATATCCATCTTGCATATTCTTGTTTTCTTGTCAAATTATAATTCAAAAGATATGGCAAGAACTCTAATGACCCTCATTTATGTTTTTCTGATATCACCTAATAGTGCCATAAGACACTAGTAGACTCAACCGTATTATCGGTAGTCTAGTTAGAGCAACATACGGCCTTCAACCGCTGTGGTGCAATAAGGCCTTCTCCTGTGCTAGGTCAGGGTTTTGATGTCTCGTGGCTTTAGGCTTTATTTACAAAAAGGAAAGTGACTTGAGAACGCTTGAAGTGTTTGGAAACTCAATCTCGATAGCCATTGTAGTTGGATTAGCTGATCTATTCATCACCTTTGGCAATATGTTTTGCCTTTCTTAAATTATGTAGAAACCAAAATTCATGACCATTAGATGATTCTAGCTATTCTATTTTGAATTTAATAATAGTGACCGTTCAAAATTTTAACTGAAAAAACTAGTAACTAGAAGCATATGATGATCATGAATTTTTATAACTAGCCTACATGAGGTAGGCCAAATAAGATTAATAGGTCAGATCATCCACATGTGTAGCCCATTTGATTTGAGTTTCCAAATGCGTTATTTTCTGTGTTTGCCTAGCAACTCTTATAAGAAACCCCATTTGCTTAGAGAAAAAAGGAGACTATAGGTAGGTCCCATGAGCCTTCTAATGTTATAACTAAAAATTGTAGCCAAACCCAATCAAGTATTGTTTATTTCTTATCAATTTTTTTGGGTGCAAGCTAAATATTATAAAGCAAATCACTCACACACTTTCTTAAATCTAATTCTGGACAAAAGACAGAAGCCACGACCAAATGTAGCCGAGAAAGATGCCGAAGTTATCGCAACCAACTGCGGTGGACATTGTTGTCATCTTCAGTACTCAATTTGTTTGTAGAGGTGAAGATGTCCTAGTCATCATCTTTCAGTTATTGCTGAGGCAGAAGAAAAGTTTGTTTGCTTAGTCAAACAGCGACGAGACAAAGATTGTCACTTTAGGACTCCTCAAGCCTGCTACCAGTTTATGGCAGATGATCCCGTTCACTGTACACAGGCCTGTCCAACTATCACTTATATAGACATTATTGGTTCTATGGTCTACTAGTCCAGTTGGGCACCACAAAGTCCCATCCAATTGGTCTCAACCCTATTAGAACTAGATGACCTTAGCTCCTATATTTCAAAAGGAATTTTGTTATTCATTTTCAAGTAAGGCCTAGTTTTGACTGATCGCTTTCTCTGATTAGCCTAAGGTTAAGATCAATGGTTTCTTTCCGGTTATTCAACATGACCATACTATGCAATGAATTTAACTAAATAGTTTCAAACAAAATTATTGATCTTCAGTTTGATATTATAGAGCTTTGGACTTCAGTAATAAGATGGTTTCAAATTCCTGATAAGTCATCATTTAGCACAAGTGCTTTTAAATGCTGCCATAGAAACGCCCATGTTTTGGTAAGTCTAGTTTCGCTGTAACTCAGACTTCGAATCTGCTTATAGGAGCTTGAATCCCCTTGCTACCATTAGCAGCTTTCATCAATAGGGTACTCAACCTTGGAATACATAGTGGATCCCTGCATCTCCTGAACCTGGAGCCACACATGAGATTCTAGAACTGGTCTCCAGACACGTAAACTAGTCCTGGTACAACAATCTTCATTTCCAGTTTCCCACTTAGAAGATAGATTTTTAGTTGGAACTTTCCTCTCAGAGCTCGCTACAGCATATACAAATTCACCAGTCTATGAGAGACATTACGACACAGATTTCTCCATTTGCATCAGATTAATCCTCCGAATAAAACTGATTAACCAGGAGATTTTGGAATTATATTCAGTAAATGATCTGGCCACAACCTTGCTATTTCATGGACCAATTTGAAGTGGCAAACTTTGAACTTTTCTTTCCATTTGAAAAGGAGACTATTTTTGCCTCTCTTTTTTCGCTTACACCGAAGGTGAAAGTTCGAACTTGTGCAACAATAGCTTCCTGAAACATTCTTGTGAGCTAATTTAATCCAAAGAGGTAACTTAGATTTAGTGAGTACGTTCTTTTGGAAAAACGTTTCATGAAGGTAAAAGCACCTACTCTTTTCTTATAAGTTTCCCGTGAAGGGGCAAACACTTAGAAGTAGATTGCATTTTGTTCAAGAGAAGAGTGAAAGTCAAGCCCAGAGTCTCAGAAATTCACCAAAAGCATACAAAAACATCAAATCTTAGGCTCGGCAAGCTGCGGCTGGTTGTTAACATTGATGCAATTGTACTACATTTCTTTTATTCTTAATTAGAGGATACAGTTAAACTGAACAGATGAATCTATGTAAAATTATATCCAGTATTACTAAGGTTATTTGGGTAGGATATTTGCTCATTATTCTTTTCGCAACCTACCGTTTCTGTTCAATATCTCACAGGTACCTTAATACATGTGACCACTTTTATTCTGCTGATGTTCAACATGTTTACTGGAACAATTTCGCATTTCATTTATCTGCAATAGTGTAAATGAGAGCACAAGATTACAACTCCATAATAAAATCAGCTTTTTCTTTTAAGATTATAGGATCATCCAAGATATGTAAGGTCAGAAAAATGAGATGAACGTATCTGATCATTCAAATATGAACTTCTTTTTTTCCTTTTGTTTCTCTGAAAGTTAGATACATACAGACCCACGGACAGCCTCGAACCCTAGTTAACCAAGTGAAAAATTACTCGCGCCATTGCTGTTGGAAGGTTTCGGTGCATTATTGGGAGAATTGCCCAAGTCCAAAAATATTTCATAACTTGGCGTGTGTGAATATCTTGGAAGATTTTTGAAACGCCTAGGATATTATTGGGAAAGCAATATTCACATTTTCCCAACATTTCAAACCATTTATTTGGTGCTCCTTGAGAATGTAAACCATTACTTTTATCGTCTAAACATAATTTGAAGCCCACTAATGGAGGCTTAGAATGGTCAATTATATGGCGTTTAATGCATAACACAACCTAAAACGTAACACGGTTTGGATCATTGAACAAGATACCCTAACTACCACTTCTACTCTCATATTTCTCAGAGAAGATATAGCTGTATAACAGCTCACAATGTATGGTAAACATTTTTGTTGCATACTCGGGATCTACTATTAAAGTGATCCCAACCATTGATCTCGTACAGCTATCTACATACGACTCTACAAAAGGGCAGCCTAGTGCTTGAAGCTCCTGTGTATGTAGGGTCAGGAAAATGGCAGACCACAAAGGGTCTATAGTACATTAGTGGTGCCACTGGAAAGCGCAGATGACTATTGGAGAGTGAACTAGATCAAAGCTGTACGAGAAATTTGGGGGAGCAAAAAAAACAAAGTAGCAATGTCTTTTAGTGCATTCTCCTCCCATAGGCATGGAGGGGGAGATTGTTGGGGTGGACCTGCTATGGTCCATGCCAATGTGATAAAGATAGCAGACATCTAGAAGGTTGGCACCGCACTGTGACTCAAGAATTCCAACACTAACGGCTGGTAAATGAAGACTATACTGCTATTAAATTTGACAATCAAGTTATTGTATACCCTATAAATGCAGGACACTTGTAAGGGAGAGACGAGAGAGAAGAACAAATATGTAATCTGATCAGATAATGGTATTTCTCTCGTGGATGTAGGCCAAGATGGCCGAACCACGTAAATCTTCTCATCTCCTATTATGTGTGTGTGATATTGCGTAATTCTAAGATCTAGAGATCCTAGTTGCAAGATCCGTGAAAGATCTAGCACAACAAAGTGGTATCAGAGCTGCGCATCCTCAACATCCACCTTATGATTGCGCGTAATACTTTATGTACGTATCATGCATGCCTGTGTTGAGAACATGTTATATTTACTGAGCAAGGTTTCTAGTTTGTTGAAAGATTTTTTGTTTTGGCTATTCAGGAACGGCGAGAAGGAAGATGTCTCTGCTGACAGGTCCATGTAGCCTATTTTTGTTATTTGAAACGAGATAAAAGAATTACATAGTATAAATAGAAATGAGATGAACCTCCGAATTTCATTTTTTTCTTAATATCTTATGAGTCACATACATACAAACAAAATGGGTGTGTTTGTCTTTATGTGTACAGTGTGATAATTATTGATACTCTGTTGGACATTCATTTTGACAAATATTTGATTTATTTGAGTCAAAACATGATGGAATGACTAAATTTGGAGAACTTGTTTGGTCATTGAGCACTTCCTTTCCAAATTCCTAGGAAGCAAACAAAATTTCATGTAAACAATCTTTTCACATCTATAAATGTGTGTATTTATCTGTTTGGAAGTTTTCTTTTCCTTGTCATTTAGAGCTTTAATATCTCATGCACAAAGAAAAATGATGTAATAGTTGGATTCAAGTTGTATGATTTATTGCAGACTGGCTACATTACTAGAGAGGACGTAAATGCTAAGACTTCATCTCTTATTTCTACATTTGAAAGTATATGTTTCTTTGATGAGTCCATTCATGTCCTATCTGTTATGCTTGTAGAATTTTTTTTTTGGAACTCCTAAAGGATTAAGTGGCAGAGAAAGGTTAATCCATTCATCGTAGTTCTTTCTTAAGAGACTTATTTCAACTGTTCTTAAGATGTTGTATCATTACTTTGAACTTGATGTAATCATTAGATTCTGTGCATCTAAGCTCAGCACAAAACTATTTTCTTCTAGGTTGAGTCAATGAAAAGTTGTCTGGTTTGGGCCTCTATGTAAATTCCACATGATCCTAGTTTTTGAAGCACTTGAGATCGTGAGCACAGAGAAGAACCATATTATCTTTACTGAAATCACAAATTTGCCAAATAGATTGGCATATATATTGGATACATGTTAGTACATTTTAAATGCCTATACTGGTAGCACCATATTGAATATGCAATTCTTAAAAATCTTCTACAACCTCAACCTGTGATAAGGCTTATAAGGTTGAAAATCCACAAGGGATTGATTTTCGGCACAAATCACTTGAGGCATGATCTACTGATTGTTGGATGTTACTAGCTAAAAGCTTATTCAGTGCTGTTCATTAGCTCTGTGTCCCTTTTGTTGAGTCTTTAGGTTTTCTAGGAATCCACTTTAACTAACTAATAAGGATTGAATCTGGATTGATTGGAATGAATTCTACTTTTGTTTTGGTGTTTGATGGAAATTCTAGTGATGAGCATATTAGTTCTATCAGGGTTTCTTTTATGATTTGCTAAACTTATGCTTATATGAGGTATTTATTCCTGTGCACTCCCCTTACGAAAGCTAAAGGAGATGATAATGGAACCTCTAAATGAATCAGACATGATCCTTTCAGATGACATTGTTGAAGCCATCATTAATAAGCATGCATCCATCCTTAATATACTCACAAGCTGCATAACAAGCATGACTGAGCTTTTGTTTATTTAAGCAGAAAGCTGCAAATCACATTTTATATGGCTTAATGTACTTTCAATCTTGATTATGGAAAATTTCCATATAGCTTATGCTTTCTTTCCTGAAGTATATATTCGATAATAGATCATCTAATGTTTTATATTTGAGTTCCAAGTTTCAAGCATCAGTTTGTTGATGTTTTGACATTAGTTCTAGCAACTACAACAGATATAATTCTGTTCAACTGTTTTAGTGTGCAATGATTAACTTAACTTCTCCTAACTGGAACTTCATTACTATCACATTCTGTCAACTTGATTTTGCCCTTTTAGACTTGTATTAGACGTTTGTAGACATAGATATGAAGGTGATGTAAGATTGATCTGGAGGAGTGGAAGGACTTGTGGCACAAAATCCATCTTTGATGAAAAAGATGGCCGTTCCGTATCTGAAATTAGTAGTTATGGTAGAGAACTAATAGAAACAGTAGTAATATGTGGAATTCCAATTGATAATATTTAGTTACAAAGGCCTGAAAAATAGTAATGGAAAGAGCAGATTCAGCACTCTGTGTTGTATACAGAGAATGGCTTTTCAATAAGAAAGAAAGAAAAAAACACCCCCTTGCTTTCCGAGGAGCTATTTTTTTCTTTCTTCCCTATCCCCCCTTTTACCTCCTTCACCTTTCCGCCCATACTCCCACTCTTTCAGATTCCTAGATCTTCTCTAACTGAATTCCATAACCACTTATTCTCCTCGTCCCAGCTGTCCTCGTTCCTTCCATATAACAGAAACCGTCTGTTACCTATGTCAGTAACCGCGTTGATCAGCCACTTCTTGAGTAGAACTTCTCGAAACGACCCTGAGATGCAACAAATTATTCGAAAACTCGTATTTAAAGTAATAGTGCTTTTCAAATGAATGGCTAAGATCAACTAGATTGGGCCAGTTGATGGAGGAGTGGGGGTTGCCTTAATATCTCCATTGAAACCAAGCCGGTAACTTATGTCCTGGTTAGTAGGGTAAAACGTCATGCAGTGGTACTTGTTCACTGCCTACTCTGTTATCATAAGCTCACAACCCCACATGCTCGTTTAACGGCATTCTCCACGAAGCACTCGTTTCTAATAAAATGAGTATACTTTTGGATGATCGGATCCGTTCTAACTCGTTTCTCTAGCTACATATGACTATATGAGTCATAGAAATGAGCTTCACCGTCGGATGATTCTAAGTCTTTGATTTGTTTAGATCGTCTAAAAGACAGGGAATTCTCTTTAATTGCCTGCTATTATTTTTTCTGAATAAATAATAAATAGCATGAGTACTCCCAAGTCCAGATTCTTCCGGGGCGCATTCTAGATGGTCAATCTGCCAAAAGTCGTCTCCATTTCAAGATCTGAACCATCGAATTGGTAAAGATCTAACTACCGACCATTGTTTTGCAAACTTTCTTAACTGTCCAATCCTTAGTCTAGACCATTATGGTTGAGGATCATCGATGAGGGAAGAGATTTCTTGGCTTTTCAATTCTTCATTGCAGTTCGTTGAGATTCATCTGCCATTCTTCTCTCTAGACGATCATCCAGGGAAGAAGATTTTTATGCATGGCTGACAAGACGCGAGAGAGAATACTCTGGCTCTGTCCAGTGGTCCCATGTTTGAATATTCAAGCAGATGAACCGTCTCGCAAGTACCTCTCCCATCCATAGACGTCGGCTGCGCCCCTATGTCCCAAGACGCTGCAAACTGTTACCATCGTGGGACCCGCTTCTTATCTGAACATCTGTGCCTCAATAGCCCGCTCACATGAAAATCCAAGCCGTCCAAAACTGAAGGCCCTTTAGTTTAGCAATGATCGAAAGATAAAGGCTAAAGAGTAGATTTCTGTTGCATGCCCAATCCTCAAAATGAATGGTGTGGGGATTAGCCAAGGTCCTTATCCCACCTCTAGACAATTGGGCAACTGCTTTAAATAGCTTGTTATCACCCACCTCTAGAAAGAAATGGCAAATTAAGAATTGCATGTGCAATTAAGGCCTAAAATGAATCTCTGAAAATGATATTACAAAATACTATCTCAAGAGAATATTATGAATGGACTTCGACCATGATACTCCTTAAATAAGTTGTCGTCTTATCCATGTCTCTTTCAACCACTGAACAACCACCCAAAATTAAGTGACCCGTACATTACCCTCAATTTTAGTTTTAAGAAAAATTAATTGATTCAATTAACTATAGAGGAAACTCCACAAAGAGTTGTTAATCTTGTAGTAGAAGTGCACACTTCAACGACAAAACAACAACAAAGCCCCGGCAGGATTCAGTCTTCTAAGATCTTAATCTCTTGGCATCATCAGATAGTTGGTACTGCAAAAATTGAGACGGGATATGGAACTACAAGTCTGAAAGTTTTCTGGTAGAATGGATTAAATGGAAAAGATGTGTGCAACTAGGAAAGATATGTTTTTTCCACATTTATGTTTCCCTTTCGTTTCCTGTTTGTGATTATCTTTGTCACTATTTTCAAAGAAGAAGATTTTGAGTGTTTATTGACATCTCTTTTTCTCCACCTATGCTGGAAGTTATTTGGCAAGTGAGGTTATAATTCTTAGGAAATTACGTCTCGTCAGGCAATAGCGTATGCAGCCAATCGTTCAACGATCAATACTACCCAGCTTTGCTATTGGTAGATTTTAATTATTCTTTTGCTTTCTCAATAAAATGTGTTTTAATCACAAGGTTAGAATTCTTATAATTTTTACTATTGTATTTACGGAACGGTTAATCACATGAACGGTATGGGTCACAGCCAGATGGCTAAATGTACGGCGTATGATGAGGAATGCTACAGTAAAGCCTTACCATGTGGCAAGTTTTGCCTAGAGGTGCCCACCGTTGAATGATCTGATCCCTTCATTTGGTTACTCCGGGTTTGAATGTCCATATAGTCTAAAATGCTTGCAGAACAGATGATTCTAGAATCTGAAAACTCATATTTAATGTAATAGAGCTTTTCAAATGAATGGCTAAGATCAACTAGAATTGGGCCAGTTGATGCAGTAGTGGGTGTTGCCTTATTTAGCTTAATATCTCCATTGAACCCAAACTGGTAACTTATATCCTAGTTACTTAGGAAGAGTCTACAAGTAGGGTAAAACCTCAGGAAGTGGTACTTGTTCACTGTTAGTCTTTGTCCAATAGTTCTTACCAGAATTCTCCGTTCGATTGGGGGTATTCCCAAATGATCCCACCATATTGTGCTCATGATAAGCTCACAACCCCATACACGCTCTGTTAACAGCATTCACCACGACGAGCAGTTCCCTAGAAGCACTCGTTTCTAATAAAATGAGCTCTTTTGGATGCTCGAATCCGTTCAACTCATTTCTAAAAATATATATATACTTATCGAATAATTTTAGAACCTGACATTTGGACTTTTTGCATGAAATGGATGGTCAATAACATCATAATCAATAATCAGTTTTTTCTTTTAAGATTATAGGATCATCGAATATATGAATATGAACTTTTTTTTTGCCTTTTGTTTCTCTGAAAGTTAGATACAGACAGACCCTCGGACAGCTTCGAACCCTGGTTAACCAGGTGAAAAATTACTCTTGCCATTGCTGTTAGAAGGCTTCGGTGCATTATTGGGAGAATTGCCCAAGTCCAAAAATATTCCATAACATGGCGTGTGTGAATATCTTGGAAGATTTTTGAAACTCTTGGCAAGAGAAGCAAAGCAAAATTCACTTTTTCCCAACATTTCCAGCCATTTATTTGCTGCTCCTTGAGAAAGTAAACCATTATTTTTATCGTCTAAACATAATTTGAAGCCCCCTAATGGAGGCTTAGAATGGTCAATTATATGGCGTTGAATGCATAACACAACCTAAAACGTAACACGGTTTGGATCATTGAACAAGAGGCCCCAACTACTACTACTACTTTCATAGTTCTCAGAGAAGATATAGTTGTATAACAGCTCACAATGTATACCACACATTTTTGTTGCATACCCGGGACCTACCATTAAAGTGATCCCAACCATTGATCTCATACAGCTATCTACATACGACTCTACAAGCCTGGTGCTTGAGGCTCCCGCATATGCAGGGTCGGCAAAGGGGCAGACCACCAAGGGTCTATAGTATGCAGCCTTATCTTGCATTGCAAGAGGCTGCTTTCACACCTCGAATCCGTGATCTCAAGGTCACACAACGAGAACTCTATTGTTGCACAAGGATCTCCTTCTAGCTACATATGACTATATGAGTCATAGAAATGAGCTTCACTGTCAGATGAATCTAAGTCTTTGATTTGTTTAGGGTTATTGTTCAGTAGTACACATCCCTGCATTAGCTTTGATTTCGTAGCCGTCCGTTTAATACAACGCATGTGGCTGGATGATCGGGGATCCCGAGACCAGATTCTTCTGGGTGCAATCTGTCAACAGTCGTCACCATCTAAAGATCTTAACTATCGAATTGGTAAAGATTTAACTACCGGTCTTTTGCAAAACATTCTTAGCCGTCCAATGCTTACTCTAGATCATTATGGTCGAGGATCATCGGAGAGGGAAGAGATTTCTATCTTTTTATATTAAAAAATTTCAACTCTCTAAACAAATTAGAACATTTCTACTAAAGAGTAAGGGGCATTAAATTTATACCAATTTTAATTATCAAAATACCTTTGCATTTATAATTTCATAAAAGAATGCATGTTTGTTAATATATAAGAGCATAAAAATTGTTTGGGCCCTTAATACTCTAATAGGACATCGAGTCACCAATCTTAACCCTGGCTTTAACCCTAATATAAATTTCAGATCAATTAAAGTTTGGTCCCCTAATTTATCTGGCCCTTTGCCATCCCTTATTTTATAGCCACAACAAGTTCAATAATTCCTATTTTCTTAAAAATTAATTTTTAACCATGCCAACGAAACATGCACCAAAAGCAGTCCACTACTTTGATTAGCAACTCCATTGTCTTCCTGCTAATATGTCCAAAGCACGACTGCCGCTATCTTCTAGCTTCTTTGGAATTGTAATGAATGTTAAGAATGTTGGGAACTGTAACGTGTACCACTGTTGGAAACTACAGATCTGTAATCTAATATCACACACACATAAACACAAATGAATTTACCTGGTTCAGCTTGATCTGGCCTACATCCACGGGACAAGGGAAAATCAATCACTAACAAGAATAGGAATACAAAGGAGGAGGAGGAGGATCAGATCCTCACTCGACTCTACACCCTTCTACCTTCAGATCAATAGATCTGATACTTACAGCCCTCTCTCTCTCTCTCTCTCTCTCTCTCTCTCTCTCTCTCTCTCTCTCTCTCTCTCTCTCTCTCTCTCTCTCTCTATTCTGTATATTGCAGAGATCGAATCTCCCCTATTTATAGGGTGAGATGATCACATTTGTCAAGATCTGCAGCGCAGCAGATCTTGACCAATCATGCTTTCTTGCTAGCCAATGTTGATTTTTGACTGATATTTCGGTGCAAAAGTCTGATTTGGCTGCACCGAATTCTGACTTTTGTCTTCTTTCCATTTTTCAGATCTCATGGGTATGGACCCATCAAGGAATTGGTCACGCGATAGCAGTTGATTTGTTTAGGGTTTATTGTTCAGTAAACATCCCTGCATTTTGATTTCCTAACCGTCCTTTTAATACAATTCAGGGATGAGTTCCAATTTTGGTGCTTAGCTAACCGTTACATGCTTTAAAAGAGAGGCAGAATTGGATCATTCGAAAGACGGGGGTGCCTTTGTGAATAACAAAGGATTATGTGGTGATGCAAAAGGTCTACCCATTTGTAATTAGATTCTCATTGATGAAGATCACAAGAAAAGAGGAAAGAAGATGGTGTTGATCATCGTTATTTCAATTGGTAGCGCTGCAGTTCTTGCATTTGCATTCGCTATTATTGTTTGCATTTGGCATCAAAGAGTAGTGAGAAACGTGAAAGTAGATGAGAGTGAGAATGGTGGCTCATTTTCAATTTGGAATTACAAAGGGAAGATTAGCTATGAAGATATCATTCAAGCAACAGACGATTTTGCTGATTGGCATTGCATCGACGTTGGTGGATAGGGCAAAGTGTATCCAACAAATCCATCAAGTTGGAAAATAGTAGCCATTAAGAAGCTTTACCTATCGGAGGATGGTGAATTTCTAGATGAGCCTAGCTTTAGAAATGAGATCCGAGCATTGACAAAAGTTTACCACCACGACATTTCTCGCCGGAGAGAGAAACGTGAGCAATGCTCCATATTGCGAATTGATTGTCTAGTAACTTTGATAATGCTACCAGCCAACCAACCATGTTATCTCTCCGCTTCATGCATTTCTACCTTTTCCTGTTATCATTCCCTGCATTGACAATAGCATTATCCAACCCAACGCAGCAAGCACGAGTGCTTCTCCAGTGGAAATCCATCCTCCTCAAGCCAGATCCTCTCCGTTCGTGGTCACTTTCAAGCTTCACCAACTCGCCATGCAGCTGGACGGGAATCACATGCAAAGCCTGAAGAGGCATGACGGAAATACTTCTACCAAATTTGGGTCTAGAAGGAAACCTCAATCATTTCAACTTCTCGTCATTTCAAATCTGATCAGTCTCAATCTCACCGGGAACTCTATCAGTGGACCCATACTAGATGAAATCGGTAGTCTCTCAAAAGTCTCTTATCTTGATCCGTCACTGAATAATCTCTCAAGCACTTTACCACTTTCACTTGCAAATTTGAGTCAATTTGTGTGGATTGACATTTCAAATAACTTGATCACTGGAAGTGTAGCTCCAGATTTCTGTCGGAGTTGGTCCAAACTTGTCACTCTATGGTTCCACTTCAATCAACTAATTGGAAATATTCCATCTGAAATTGGGTTGCTTGAAAAGATCAAAATTTTGGCTTTTCATGGGAACCGGATAAGGGGATCCATACCTTGTGAAATTGGCAATCTTACAAATCTGGATCAGCTATATTTGTCCAGGAACAAACTCAGCAATAGGATCCCATGGTCTATTGGCAGCTTGAACAAGCTGACCAAATTGTATTTGTACCAAAACCAGTTCATTGGTTTGATTCCATTGTTAATCGGTAACTTAACCGAGCTTATTGATTTGAAACTATCCAAGAACTAGCTTTGGGGGCACATTGCCCTGGAAATTGGGAAGTTGTCAAATCTTGCACTCATATCTCTAAGATAATCAGATCTCGGGTCCAATCTCTGAAGAACTTGGAAATTTAGCTAATGTTTCCGATTTGCAGTTATCGACTAACCATTTGACTGGTTCTATTCCTTCTAGTATTGGGAAGTTGGTTAACCTTCGTTCACTACACCAATTTGAAAATCAGCTTTCTGGATCAATTCCTTCTTCTCTAGCTAATCTGACATGGTTAACATATTTAAGAGTGTGCCAAAATCAACTTTATGGACCCCTACCCCAAGAAATGCCAAGAAATTTGCTGTTTTTAGAATTCAGTAATAACAATCTATCCGGTAATTTGCCATCACATATTTGTGAAGGAAGATCCCTAACACACATCAATGTAGAAAACAATCATTTTCAAGGGTTTGATTCCCACAAACTTGAGAAACTGTTCTACCTTGGTAAGGATTCGGCTTGAAAGAAACCATTTTATAGGAAATATGTATGAGGATTTTATTGTTTACCCAAATCTAACATACATTAATTTAAGCTACAACAAATTCTATGGTGAGCTCTCTTCGAGATGGGGTAAATGTAAAAAATTGACAAGGTTCCAAATTGTTGGGAACATGATTACTTGTCAGATACCGATTGATTTCGGACAGTTAACCCAATTACAGGTACTTGGGTTATCCTCAAACAATTTGCAAGGAGAAATTCCAAAAGAGTTGTTAAAGTCAACTTCCTTGTTTAACATTAGCTTAAATGATAATTACACTTCTGGTTGGAATGGAAAAAGGCAAGTTGGACAGTGGCCGCTAGGTACGATGGTAGAGGAGTTATACCGCTGAGAGAGAGCTGGTAGTGAAAGAAAGCTTGTCACATGCTTGTCGGTGACAGAAAGATCACTCAATGAATACAGCTATGCCAATAAATAAATAAATAAACTAATGACACCTTGGGCATAACAATTCAAAGCTAATGCTTTGCTGGACGAAATCTAACAACAAAGGAGGAAGAAATGATAGCTGAATGAGAGTTCTGATGATGAGAAAAGAAAATAGCTGCCCGCTGGATTAGATCTCGCTTGGCTTCTGCAACCATAAATAATGAATCCCCGAAGAATGAGAAATCCATCACTAATTCGAGAGGGCGACACAAGAATCTGGTTACTGGAGATGATGATTGTAGGCCAGATGAGATGGAGGTGCCAAGGTGGGGGGAAACTCAGCTGCACAAGGAGCTGTGAAGAAGGAGCGAGATGTTGGACACTACCCAGATGTGAATGGTGGTTCTGGGTTTGCACCAGCAAGATCTGTGATGGGCTATTGGAGCAATGCAAATCAGGAGACGTTGACAATTGCGCTCATTGCAAGTGGCAAAAGAGGAATCGACTGGCTATGAGGAGGAGATCAGGCGCCGGATGGTGATGAAGGAGTAGCCGACATTGTTGAAGGAGTTGACATGGACAATGAAGATGGAGTGCTTGTGAACTGTGAAAATTGACAGCCAGATTTGTTTGTAATTGAGTTCTGGAGATGGAAAAGCCATTGAAAGGGTCTCTCAATGGAAAACACCACTGAAACTAAAGACAATAACATTTAAAAAAAAAAATCATTATGTTGGTGCTACAATACTTGTACAGTACTAATACAATAATAGCTACAATACTGCTACAGACTGTAATGATTACAACTATAGTATACTCATGATAATGTCGGCTATAATATTACTACAGGATAAAATGGCAGTGCTATAGGAGACTGAGTTGTAACAGTATGAGTTACAATAGTACTTGGGGCTACAACAATTTGAGTTTCAACAAGTACGAGTTACAACAGTTCAAGTTGTAATAATATGAGTCGCAGTAGTACAGAGTTGCAATAGGAACGAGTGCCACAGTAACAGAGTTGCAACCATATACGAGTTGCAATAGTAGCAATAAAAAAGCACTCCTAGAAATTGATAATGACACTCCTATTCAGGAAAACTGAAAATGGTGAGTTGACTCGATGAACAAGTGCAGAAAGTGGACACAGTGTCTACTGCTAGTGGGTTGACTCGGGAATAGTAGTTGGATAACTCGGTGAATACTGGTGGGATGGCTTGGTAAATAGTGATAAGATGACTCGATAAAAGGTAGCTATGATTCCTAGTGGACTCGGTGACCATTCTGAGCAAACCCGATGACCATTCTGAGTGAACGTGACCACTTCGAGTGATATTTATAAGCACCTAACGAGGGCAGCCTACGAGGGTGACAGACAAGAGCAGGTGCGGGGCACTAACAGGCTTCTAGGTGGACAAGCTTCTAAATGCTTATTGTACATTCAATGACTAATTAGCACTTAGACTTGGTAGAGAGTATTGTGTAGGGGGAATAGCAAACCTTCCAAGAGAAGTCGCAAATATGAGCAGATGAGCCGTTGGAAAGCGCAGACAACTATTGGAGAGTGAGCTGGATCAAAGATGAACGAGAAATTTGAGGGAGCTAAAAAACAAAGTAGCAATGCCTTTTAGTTTATTCTCCTCCCATGGGTATGGAAGAGGGAGATTGTTGGGGTGGACCCGCTATGGTTCATGCTCATGTCCTATCTGTTTCTTTGATGAGTCCATTCAAGTCCTATCTGTTCTGCTTATAGAATTTCTTTTTGGGACTCTTAAAGGATTATGAAAGTGGCAGAGAAAGGTTAATCCATTCATCATAGTTCTTTCTTAAGAGACTTATTTCAGCTGTGCTTAAGATGTCACATCATTACTTTGAACTTGATGTAATCATTTGATTCTGTGCATCTGAGCTCAGCACAAAAACTATTTTCTTCTAGGTTGAATCAATGAAAAGTTGTCTGGTTTGGGCCTCTATGTAAATTCCACATGATCCTAGTTTTTGAAGCACTTGAGACCGTCAGCATAGAGCAGAACTAGATTATCTTTACCAAAATCACAAATTTGCTAGACATATTGGCATATATGTTGATACATGTTAGTACATTTTAAGTGCCTATACTGGTAGCAACATATTGAATATGCAATTCTTAAAAAGCTTCTACAACCTCAGCCTGTGATAAGGCTTATAAGGTTGAAACTCCACAAGGGATTGACTTTCGCTACAAATCACTTGAGGCATGATCTACTGATTGTTGATGTTACTAGTTAAAAGCTTATATGGAGTTGTTCATCAGCTCTATGTCCCTTTTGTTGAGTCTTTAGGTTTTCCAAGAATCGACTTTAACTGACTAATAAAGATTGAATTTTCATTGATTGGAAATTCTAATGATGAGCATATTAGTTCTATCAGGGTTTCTTTTATGATTTGCTAAACTTATGCTTATATGAGGTATTTATTGTAATGACCCCAATTTTTAGCTAGTGTTAGAGGCAAAATAAGCTAACTTGAGATGACATGAGATAAGACCTTGAGTGAGATTATTTAAACTGGATAAAGATGACTTAAATCCGGCATGAGATAAAACGGATGTGACTAAAAGTATCACTTAAGTTAGAGTAACATGAGTTGAAAGAGATAGTTGAGATGACATGATATAAAAGTAAAATACAAGGTGTTGTTGAGTTGAATAAATGATTCTCTTTACTGAGGCTAGGGATGAGATGAGATTGCTTGATATGGAGGTGATGTGCTGTAATAACCCCAATTTTTGTAATATTAAAAGCCCATAAAAAGTTAAGTTTTAAAGAAAAGGGCATTTTGGTCATTTCACTAGTCGCCTTGACTAAACCCAGGAATTTGGTACTAAAATGGTGCCATTAGATGCGTCTCAGAAAAAGGAATCCAACGAGACCAAAATCACCCAAAACGGAGTTAAAATGAGCAAGATATGGCCCTTTGAAGTTCAGGGGCAAAGTTGTAAATTTCACAAAAACGACTTAACCTGAAAAACACAGGTGCCCGTTTTGATACGGGCACCCCGTCGTCTTCAACCTCCTAGAGGTTTCTGGAACGGCGGTGTTTCAAGAAGAAACCACCGCCATTCAAAGGCGGTTAGAACCCCTCTAGAACCCTCTTTAAAAGCCCTATAAATAGAGCTCTTGGGTGCCTCTAATGGCAGCCCAAAACATGGGAGAAAACCTGTTGAGGAGCAGCGACCTCAAGGAGAAAACGTGGAGAAAAAACCAGCTACAAAGCAGGTACGCACAAAAAATCCCCAAACCCATCTCACCCACAGTCCTAGGCTCGGTTTCCCTAGGTTTTTGCATAAAAATCCATGGGGAATAGGTCTCTAGGGAGTCACCAAGGACCCTGGGACGTCCCTAGGGCCGCACTGGTTCCTCAGGGACGAACCAGGGCCTCCCAAGGACGCCCCGGTCCCCCCACGACGGAGACGGCCCGCTCTAGACGAGACGCGTCGAACGCGTCTGAGAAGTCGCCCGCATCTGCAGACGCGCCCGCTGAGGCGCGCACCGCAGACGTGCAGCGCACTAGCGAAGCGTCGTTTTTTTGGTTGTTAAGGAAGCCAGGGCGCATGACGCTGACGCGCAGCGCCCTAGCATTCCGACTTTTTGTCTTTAAAGACTCTATGTATATAGGACACTAAAACGCTTATAACTTGATATCTAAAGCTCCGATTGAGGCGCCGCAAAAGGAGTTGTGTCCGTATCGACGACGCGGACACATCCAAACTATAAAATCTTTGATCAAAGCCCAATCAAAGCAGGGCATGACCCTTAGAATAGGGTCGTGGCGCGTGATCACTAGAACTTTGGAAAACTGAGAATACCAAGGCCCAATTAGGACCTTAGGACACCCATAGGCATAGGGATGGACCCCTAATGCCCAAGTAATAAGACCCAACTGCTCTAAACCCATCAAAGATAGGTTAAACTAACCTTGAGTCCCCAAACCATGTTCAAGAGCATACGAGGACAAGAGGGTTAACGCGACCTAGTCAGGTAGGTGCTCTATCACTATTAGATTCTTTTAAAAGATCTATTATTGTTTTGAGAACATATGTTATAAGTATATGACTTGTTTAGCATGACTTGATATGATAAACGTTTTGTACATAAACATGTTTCATAAAAGATTGCATATACATTGTGCACATATATGTTTTGTAAACAAGTACATACATTGCATGATTTAAGTACTTGCAAAGATTGCATGTCCTTGAGGGTTGCCAAAAGACGCTAGAGTGCCGAGGGCCAGGCAGTTGTGAGGGACCCAAAGAGTACAGGTTTTGAAAGATACATTGTGCATGTATTGCCAAGACATGTGCTACATGCATAGGTTGCATGATAAGTGTAGCCTTGACCGATGAGGGCGGACTGATGAGGGCAGGCCGACGAGGGCAAGCCGATGAGGGCAGGCCAGAGAGAGCTGACAAGGCTTCTAGGCTGGTAGGCTTCTAGGCTGTCAGGCTTCTAGGCAGGGTTATGACTTTGAATGCAATACTAGCATGAGCAGATTTTATGCATTTCATGCATGTTTTGCAACTGATTTCAAAAATTGCATGATTTACGACGAATGACGTGTCATAGGCCCCGTGGAGGCTATGACCAAGTGTCCTCAGGTACCCGGGGACCACACGGCGAGGAGGTCGTGGGCATAGTAGACCCTATGATTTGATGTGCATTTCATATAGCATGATATAAGGTTGGTCGACCATACCATACTAGAGATCCATGATTTGGACTCCATGAGGCATCTATTGCATATCATGATGTCATCATATATATGATACTTTCACTTTTGGATTATGTGATCTTTTAAGTTATAAGAATTTCAGTTGATTATGGATTCTTATACTGATGTTGAACTCGAGTATTCAAACATACGCATATTTTGAATTTCAGTTGATTATGGATTCTTATACTAATATTGAACTCGAGTATTCAAACATACGCGTGTTTTGAATGAGCATATGATTTTGAAACATCTCATGCATTTATAAAACTAGTAGTGATAGGCCCTACTGAGTATATTATATACTCACCCAATCCTTAACATTTTTCAGACATCAGTGAGTACTCAAGGACAGGATACGTCCGTATATATCCTGGTTCAGGACAGCTTCACTCACAAAAAGAGGACATATATGTTAGTGCTATGAGCAAGTGAATCCAAAAGGAAACAAATACACATGTAAGTAAACTCTCAACCCTTTGGACATGTGTTTGTACTTAATTACAGTTGGGCTGTGCATTGTGACTGGAAAGACCTGAGGAAAAACATTTATGATTTCTGAAGTTTTTCAAAAACTACCTTAGTTGTTGTGAAAGCAAATGACACTCGGGGTTTTCAAAAATGAGTTTAAAACCAAAGGTTTTCCGCTGCATTGCATGGTTTTTATAAAATGGTTTTCAAATAGGGATGCATCCCGCCTTAGGAAATTAGACATTGCATTTAAAAATGCATGAGAAAACCCGGGTCATCACATTTATTCCTGTGCAATCCCCTTACGAAAGCTAAAGGAGATGATAATGGCACCTCTCAATGAATCAGACATGATCCTTTCAGATAACATTGTTGAAGCCATCATTAATAAGCATGCATCCATCCTTAATATACTCACAAGCTGCATAACAAGCATGACTGAGCTTTTGTTTATTTAAGCAGAAAGCTGCAAATCACATTTTATATGGCTTAATGTACTTTCAATCTTGATTCTGGAAAAATTCCATATAGCTTATGCTTTCTTTCCTGAAGTATATATTCGATAATAGATCATCTAATGTTTTATATTTGAGTTCCAAGTTTCAAGCATCAGTTTGTTGATGTTTTGACATTAGTTCTAGCAACTACAACAGATATAATTCTGTTCAACTGTTTTAGTGTGCAATGATTAACTTAACTTCTCCTAACTGGAACTTCATTACTATCACATTCTGTCAACTTGATTTTGCCCTTTTAGACTTGTATTAGACGTTTGTAGACATAGATATGAAGGTGATGTAAGATTGATCTGGAGGAGTGGAAGGACTTGTGGCACAAAATCCATCTTTGATGAAAAAGATGGCCGTTCTGTATCTGAAATGAGTAGTTCTGGTAGAGAATTAATAGAAACAGTAGTAATATGTGGAATTCCAATTGATAATATTTAGTTACAAAGGCCTGAAAAACAGTAATGGAAAGAGCAAATTCAACACTCTATGTTGTGTACAGAGAATGGCTTTTCAATAAGAAAGAAAGAAAACAACACCCCGTAGCTTTCCGAGGAGCTATTTTCTTTCCTTCTTCCCTGCCCCCCCTTTTACCTCCTTCACCTTTCCACCCACACTCCCACTCTTTCAGATTCCCTAGGTCTTCTCTAACTGAATTCCATAACCACTTATTCTCCTCGTCCCAACGGTGCTCATTCCTTCCATATAATAGAAAACATCTGTTACCTATGTCAGTAACCTTGTTGATCAGCCTCTTTTGGAGTAGAACTTCTGAAACGACCTTGAGATGCACCAGATGTAACAAGTTCTCTCTCTACTTTTGGGATTCCTTAATAGAGCTAATACTCATTGAAATTTACAAGCCAAACACATGATCTAAGTGGCAGTGTTCACGAACTCTCTTAACAATGTTTGAATTCTTTTTCAAGGACGTTACAACTAGATTCCCCAGTTGTGTTGGGACCAGAAGTTGCAGACACTAAATTGAATGAAATTTTAGCTCATCAAGAATACATACCAAGCTCAAATTGAACTAGTTTATATAGATTTATGTGCACATGAATCACTAAGATTATAGGAAGTTGTGAGTGCAAAAACGCTCAACAATGCATTGCATTGCCACATGAAGTTCTGTTTCTTGGAGGTAGCACTAATTCTATCTCATAATGCAGAATTGTCCAAAGTGAAAGAAGAGAAATGGAGATGCAGAGAAATCTTATACTAACATGGCATAATGAATTTTAACACTACAGGGGAACATATACTGTCAGGGGGGAAATTTTAGTCGTAAACCATGTTGTTGATTAGATTTGTCTATATTATGTCACGGTGCAACCTAAGATAAAGCAAACATATATATCTTTAAAACATGTAGATGACACCACCTTAGAGTAGAACTACAGCGTGGTAGAGCAATCTTACATATAATGATACATAAATAGAGAGGCAGACTAGGCTTGTATCTGGTATATATAAGTACAAAATTATACAAAAGTAGAATGCATGTCGACAGAGAGAAATGTGAGCAATGCTCCATATTGCGAATTGATTGTCTATTAACTTTGATAAGACAATATAAAGCTTCTCTAGCAAATATACAACATTGTTCCCAAGCTTACAACTATGGGAGTTCACCCCATCTAACTTGGCAAACTGTGATGTGACATACTGTGATATTAACTACTATTACTGCAACAATGTAATAGCTGAATGGCACTTATTGGTCTCAAAGATTAATCTTTCTGTGAAGTTTCTTTATTGGAACCATATCCCACATGTTCATGGGATAACATCATGTTGCTATGCAGGCTAGACCATACAATATCAGCAACAATGGAATTTGCTACATCTGTTGGATGAAATTGATCCCCACCAAACATGGTTGGAGGTAGTATTGCAATCCATTTATGGTGTTACAAACATTGACCAACCTCCATAATGACCTAAACAATAACAAATGTCAGTTGTAGTCTCAAAACCTGCAAAGGAGGGTTATAGTTAGCTTATGAGAGGTGGGTACTGCTATAGACTTGCTGAACTAAAAGCCTTCTCACCATAACGCTTATGATTTCTCATTATATCCATGGAACTTTCATACAAGTGATAGAAGATGATCTTGGCATCCGAGAGCTTCTGACTAAGATTGTCAATCATGTACGGCATCAAAAATTTCAATCCAATTACTACGCTGTTTATTTCTTGTGACACCCCGGGTTTTCATAACAATAAAATAACAATTTATAAAATGTGTCACGATTCTTGTTTTAAAAACTTTGATTTTTAAAGTGACCAAAAACAAAAGCTCAAATAAAAGCAATTATTTCAAAATCACAAGAGTCAAACAACTACTAAATCACGGATTTAACTGTAAAATGAAATCTCATTTCTACTGAAAATCCAATAGAGTCTCCTATATATTTTGAACCATTGCATATAACATGTTGTAATATCCTTAATTTTTAAGATAAAAATAGGAAATTATTAAATAAATTAAAATAAAAATTTATGGATGAAATTATTTCCTGAAAACATAATAATTAGAAAGTGCTCGTCGATACGAATCCAACGCCACCAAGAACGCGAGAAACGGAGCTCAAACGAGGGAGTTATGAGCCGTCAAAGTTGTAAGGGCAAAATGGTCTTTTGACAGAAACATGTTACACAGGGGTCCAAATTGATAACGGCACCCCTGTCTACACACGTCTCTACCAGTCCGGCGAAATCGCCGGAGAGACGTGGGAAGAGACGTGTGGGGAAGAGTTTCTCTTCCCCAAGACTCTAAAACCCTATATCTATGCTCCTCTAGGAGCCAAAACGCTCCACTTTGAGCGTTTTCCATGAATGATACGCAAAACCCTAGATCTGTAAAAACTTGAATTTTCCGGCGAGTGGAGCCCCGGCAACACGAGCAACTCCGGCCAGGTGTAAGGTAAGCCTCAAAACATATGTTTTTCTGTATTTATTAATTAGAAAATTAATTAGAAAACCATTTAAAAATTAGGAAAAAAATCGGATTTTTGGGGGCTTTGTGCACGCTACTGTTGGAGCGTGATTTCATAGACCAAACGTTGTCCGTTTGGAAATCGCACCGTCTAACTAGTGCAAAAGACACCCAAGAGCAAACCCTTTAAATTTGGGAGTGATCCAACGGTGGAATTGCCTAGAAAACTCAAAAACCAGTACCTAGGGAGGTTTTTAGGAACTTGGGAAAAATCGTTTAAAAACCATGGTTTTTGAGAAAATTAGTGAAAAAGGAGGGCATAAATGGATTCTAGAGAGAATTATGAAGAAAATGGCGCAAAAATCACGCAAAACAGAGCTCTGTAGCTCCGCCGGAGGCGACCGGAATCCGGTCGTCTTCTCCGGCGTCGTCAACGGCGTCGGCGCCCTGCGCTGACGCCAAGACGCCCCCCCTGACGCCCGAGGGACGACGTCACATGACGTCGTCGCCGCGCGCGTGCGGAACGTGCGTGGTTGGCTGCCGCGGTGGGACCGGGACGCGGCGCGTCCCGTGCGGCGTCTGCGACGCCGTGCGTCTTCGTGCGCCGTATACGTCGGTATAAACCGGCGGAAAGGGCGCCGCCGGTTTAAACCACCTTATGGTGGTCGGCGAGCCCCATTTGAGGGTAGTTTTCACTAAAACTTGATTTTTGGGAGCTAGAGAGGTCCAAATCACGATCCGGAAGAGGCGTTGTGACCGTATTGACGACGCGGACCTAGTTTTAACTTAAAAACTTAGAAATGACCACTTTTTATTTAGAAAAATTTTAAAATAGTGATGTGACATGTACAGGTGCACTTGAATATACCAATTAAAGGGAGTTATTGGCAAGCTAGTGATCTCACACTGAGGTAGGTGACGACAACTAATGTTTTGACTTGATTTTAAACCATGTTTAAACATAGCATCATGTGTGATTGTGTTTTAAATTGCGATTTTTATTTACCATGGATTTCATGCGACATTGCGTACAGGATGATTATTCCAAATTGAATTCTTTTACTGAATAAACTTATTTAAAATGCTTTTACAAGCATGATGTTAATTAGTTATGCTTAATTAGAGATTTATTTCTTATTATATATATAGAAAATGCATGGATTTACATGGAAATGAGTATAGAGGCTTAGTAGCTGGTCCTTTTATAGGCTAACCCCAGGATGAGGGGCATGTCTTGGGGATTTCAAGCTATAAGTGCTCTTGAGTTTTAGCATATACATATGATTTCCGTGTTTTATATTTGATGACGGGTGCTCTCGCCGGTGGGCGTCATGCTTTAGGAGGGATAGGGTAGGCCACCCACCTTAGAGATTATGATGTGATGAGTTGTGATATGATAGACACCTGCCCATAGATGGCATTCGGTAGGGGTTTGGTAACATGGATAGTCCACACTACCGGTCTGAGCCTTTCCATGGGGACAGACGTTAAGTCTCCCGTTACGGTGTCGACGGGGAGCGGCGGTGGTTGATACCCATGGAGGGTTGCCACTGCAGCATGATGGCCCATATTCTTGTTATGTGTGCATGTATGATGAGCATGGTTATAGATGGTATGCCTGGGTGTGACGACACTCAGAGGTTGACTATGTGTACTCCTGATCAGGGATGTTAGTGCGATGTGGTGGGACCCATTACCTTAGGGTGCCCTTATTCTTGTTGTATGCTCCATGTTATTGATTTATGTCATGTTTTAACTCCGTGAATTTCATGTTTTAGCATATGGAATAAATTGGCATTTATTGAACATGGCATTATGATATCACTATCTTCATAAATGTTAGATTTTTCATCAGTATTGTTCATTATTTCTTGCATTTATTACATTAATTGTCTATGTACCTACACAAGCGATAGCTTCTTTGAGGCATTGCTTTGTTTTGCAATGCCTTAGATCTCGAGCGCGACACCGAGAAAGGAAAAGCGGTTGATAAACCTTGAGAGCTGCGAGGACTAGTTTCCCTATAGTTTTAGAAAGTAATGTGAGTCATTAGAGTGGATTATCATTTGAATTTTATTATGGACTGCATACTTTATATTTGGATGTGATTTAGATCTTTGGACATATATTGGACATTTATATGGGATGTTATGATGGATAGACCCTGGGCCATATTATTATTGTCTTTTGGATGTTTATTTGATTTAAAATAAAGGCGCCTATTTATTTGACGTTGATTTATACGCGGATCATTTATTTATGTTTAAATTACGTATACGTCATTTTGAGAAAGGAAAAATTAACACCCGGAGTTTTAAGATAAGTTTAGTAAAATGTTAAATAAATCTTTTCTCATGGGATCCCAAATGTTCTTATTTAAATTGCCATTAAAAAAAAAAAATTTTGTCTTAAAAATCCGGGGTGTTACACATGTGCAATACAAAACCACTAGATAAATATAGTGCATAACATGACACTTAGGAGACTCAGTCTCTATACCCATCCATTCAATCAAATACAATACACAATGAAAATATATACTTCAACAATGGATAAGAAATCAAGATACAAGGGCGTTGCTTAGGTTCATTCATACACAGCCATTACATCCAACATAAATATTTATCTTTACATCCATGTCACATTGCAATTTATATTAATGTACAATCCATAAACAAAAGCCAAAGTGAGGTCATAAACAAATGTTATCATTTCTAAGATGTCCTAAATACTTCACTGAGAACTGTCATCACTTTTGTCTGTTCTATTAGCGCATTGAACCTATTGCTACTTTACATATCTGAGGCATTGCAAACAAAGCAATACCTCAGCAAGCTATTGCTTGTGTAGGTGATTATAAAAAATAAAAGATGCGATAAAATGGTTGCACCGGATATTAATATCATGGAAAATCTAATATAGCAAATCATTTACAATGCACATTAAATCATCAAGCATCTATAATAAATAAAGCATGAAAACTCATGAGT
The DNA here is from genome assembly GCA_035236585.1 of Warburgia ugandensis. NCBI lineage: Eukaryota > Viridiplantae > Streptophyta > Magnoliopsida > Canellales > Canellaceae > Warburgia > Warburgia ugandensis. The sequence goes on from CP141134.1 coordinate 73,166,606, forward strand.
TTGAATGAAACAATAATAATCAAAGCATGCATTTCGCCTAAATAAATCAATATCAAATCCAATCACCATGGCATGTAAAACACAAGTAATACATGGATATGCATCCATTAAAAGCAAACAAGAATTCGTGTCCACATCATAATATACATGCATGTCATGATGAACAGGGCACCGTGCATAATCAAGCCCTAGGAGTGTCTCATTACACTCATATCACTAGCAATGAGAACTCATTCTAATTCCAGGGTTCCTCACCTATAGCTTGCATACCATGTAGCTTGCTCAGCCCGTAGGCTTGCCTACATCTGGCTGCCCACATAGGTTTTTCCCAATATATCAATACCACATATAATCCCAGGGTTCCTCACCTGTAGCTTGCACACCATGTAGCTCGCTCAACCCGTAGGCCCGCCCACATCTGGCCGCCCACATAGGCTTCACCTAATATATTCACACTACATGAGCATACAGAATAAGAGTATGGGATACTATGCTGCAATGACAACCACTCTAGGGTCTAAACCACTATCACTCGTCCTCGACACCTAAACAGGAGACTAGTGTTCACCGAGGCATGGGAGTCGGTTGGACTTGCGTAAGGGGCTTGCTTATGATTACCACAAATCGCCTGCGATTGCCCACACATCAGGGCTGGTGTCTATAATATATAGATTTAGAGGGCGGGTGTTTATAATATATAGCACCCACTGGGCAAAAACACCCATCATAAAATAGAAAAATATATTATAAAGCATGAAAACTTCCATGTGCTATAAATCCCAATAAGCTCGAGTCAAAAGCATGATACACATCATCAGTCTTGTGTCAAAACATGAGAAATTGTATAAATTAAGATACCATGATATCAAATAGGTATAATGAATACATTTTTATAAAAACATGATAGGGCGTAAAATACATACCCCAAAGTTCCCAATAACAAATCATGATCTATGAAATCATGAAAAAATCCTAGGCATAATCACCTACCTCAGACAACATACTACTTGTCTATATCTCTCAGTTCAGTCGGACCCAACTTTACTGCGGTCCACCAGAATTCCATCACCTGAATACATATCACATTCAGTCATACTTAGAAATCAATTTCTCTAACTTGAATTCTTAATTACACAACATTATATTTTCGTATTTTTTTACATCGAGTTCAAGACATTTCAATGATTCCTAGCCCTGAAATCTGAAGGTGGGGCTCACTCATAACCATTTGGTCCTTAATTATATCAATGCATATTTTAGAGCTATTAGGCTTAAATCACATCAATCTTAAGTAATTTACCATTTAAATTGACTAACCAGGTATTATTATATAAATCTCATGCTCAATTGTATCTAATTGTAATCAAACCAATCCATCAAATGATTAATATGATAATGTAATATCCTTAATTTTTAAGATAAAAATAGGAAATTATTAAATAAATTAAAATAAAAATTTATGGATGAAATTATTTCCTGAAAACATAATAATTAGAAAGTGCTCGTCGATACGAATCCAACGCCACCAAGAACGCGAGAAACGGAGCTCAAACGAGGGAGTTATGAGCCGTCAAAGTTGTAAGGGCAAAATGGTCTTTTGACAGAAACGTGTTACACAGGGGTCCAAATTGATAACGGCACCCCTGTCTACACACGTCTCTACCAGTCCGGCGAAATCGCCGGAGAGACGTGGGAAGAGACGTGTGGGGAAGAGTTTCTCTTCCCCAAGACTCTAAAACCCTATATCTATGCTCCTCTAGGAGCCAAAACGCTCCACTTTGAGCGTTTTCCATGAATGATACGCAAAACCCTAGATCTGTAAAAACTTGAATTTTCCGGCGAGTGGAGCCCCGGCAACACGAGCAACTCCGGCCAGGTGTAAGGTAAGCCTCAAAACCTATGTTTTTCTGTATTTATTAATTAGAAAATTAATTAGAAAACCATTTAAAAATTAGGAAAAAAATCGGATTTTTGGGGGCTTTGTGCACGCTATTGTTGGAGCGTGATTTCATAGACCAAACGTTGTCCGTTTGGAAATCGCACCGTCTAACTAGTGCAAAAGACACCCAAGAGCAAACCTTTTAAATTTGGGAGTGATCCAACGGTGGAATTGCCTAGAAAACTCAAAAACCAGTACCTAGGGAGGTTTTTAGGAACTTGGGAAAAATCGTTTAAAAACCATGGTTTTTGAGAAAATTAGTGAAAAAGGAGGGCATAAATGGATTCTAGAGAGAATTCTGAAGAAAATGGCGCAAAAATCACGCAAAACGGAGCTCTGTAGCTCGCCGAGGCGGCCGAATCCGGTCGTCTTCTCCGGCGTCGTCAACGGCGTCGGCGCCTGCCCGCGCCGACGCCAAGACGCACACCCCGACGCCCGAGGGACGACGTCACATGACGGTCGTCGCCGCACGCGTGCGCGGCGCGCGCGCGCGTGCGGAACGTGCGTGGTTAGGCTGCCGCGGTGGGGCCGGGACGCGGCGCGTCCGTGCGGCGTCTGCGGACGCCGTACGTCTTCGTGCGCCCGTATACGTCGGTATAAACCGGCGGAAAAGGGCGCCGCCGGTTTAAACCACCTTATGGTGGTCCGGCAGGCCCCATTTGAGGGTAGTTTTCACTAAAACTTGATTTTTGGGAGCTAGAGAGGTCCAAATCATGATCCTAAGAGGCGTTGTGACCGTATTGACGACGGACCTAGTTTTAACTTAAAAACTTAGAAATGACCACTTTTTATTTAGAAAAATTTTAAAATAGTGATGTGACATGTACGGGTGCACTTGAATATTCCAATTAAAGGGAGTTATTGGCAAGCTAGTGATCTAACACAGAAGTAGGTGACGACAACTAATGTTTTGACTTGATTTTAAACCATGTTTAAACATAGCATCATGTGTGATTGTGTTTTAAATTGCGATTTTTATTTACCATGGATTTCATGCGACATTGCGTACTGGATGATTATTCCAAATTGAATTCTTTTCTTGAATAAACTTATTTAAAATGCTTTTACAAGCATGATGTTAATTAGTTATGCTTAATTAGAGATTTATTTCTTATTATATATATAGAAAATGCATGGATTTACATGGAAATGAGTATAGAGGCTTAGTAAATTTGGTCCTTTTATAGGCTAACCCCAGGATGAGGGGCATGTCTTGGGGATTTCAAGCTATAAGTGCTCTTGAGTTTTAGCATATACATATGATTTCCGTGTTTTATATTTGATGACGGGTGCTCTCGCCCTTGGGCGTCATGCTTTAGGAGGGATAAGTAGGCCACCCACCTTCCGAGATTATGATGTGATGAGTTGTGATATGATAGACACCTGCCCATAGATGGCATTCGGTAGGGGTTTGGTAACATGGATAGTCCACACTACCGGTCTGAGCCTTTCCATGGGGACAGACGTTAAGTCTCCCGTTACGGTGTCGACGGGGAGCGGCGGTGGTTGATACCCATGGAGGGTTGCCACTGCAGCATGATGGCCCATATTCTTGTTATGTGTGCATGTATGATGAGCATGGTTATAGATGGTATGCCTGGGTGTGACGACACTCAGAGGTTGACTATGTGTACTCCTGATCAGGGATGTTAGTGCGATGTGGTGGGACCCATTACCTTAGGGTGCCCTTATTCTTGTTGTATGCTCCATGTTATTGATTTATGTCATGTTTTAACTCCGTGAATTTCATGTTTTAGCATATGGAATAAATTGGCATTTATTGAACATGGCATTATGATATCACTATCTTCATAAATGTTAGATTTTTCATCAGTATTGTTCATTATTTCTTGCATTTATTACATTAATTGTCTATGTACCTACACAAGCGATAGCTTCTTTGAGGCATTGCTTTGTTTTGCAATGCCTTAGATCTCGAGCGCGACACCAAGAAAGGAAAAGCGGTTGATAAACCTTGAGAGCTGCTGAAGACTAGTTTCCCTATAGTTTTAGAAAGTAATGTGAGTCATTAGAGTGGATTATCATTTGAATTTTATTATGGACTGCATACTTTATATTTGGATGTGATTTAGATCTTTGGACATATATTGGACATTTATATGGGATGTTATGATGGATAGACCACAGGCCATATTATTATTGTCTTTTGGATGTTTATTTGATTTAAAATAAAGGCGCCTATTTATTTGACGTTGATTTATACGCGGATCATTTATTTATGTTTAAATTACGTATACGTCATTTTGAGAAAGGAAAAATTAACACCCGGAGTTTTAAGATAGGTTTAGTAACATGTTAAATAAATCTTTTCTCATGGGATCCCAAATGTTCTTATTTAAATTGCCATTAAAAAAAAAAATTTGTCTTAAAAATCCGGGGTGTTACAAAGTTGGTATCAGAGCCCAGTCTAGTCCATCATAATCCTTGTGAATGTCCATTTATATGTGAATAACAGTCCATAATAGTTGTAGAGAGAGAAACTATGAGAGAGGAACTTACACTTAGTGACATGTAAAATTTTGACAGATGGCTCCTCGGAGAAGGACAAGGTCTACCCCTGCTACACCCGTGGCTCCACCTGCTGAGTCCTCTGATCAAGGGGATCGAGATGCTGAGTTATTGAATCGGTTAATGTCAGGACTCGTACCACTTATACAGCAGCAGGTTAGGACAGCTGTTGACGCAGCTAACCCTAGCCCTATTCCACCACCTAAAGTGGCACCCATGGTTTCGTCAGTTCAGTCCTCACAACCAGTACAGGAACCATCAGTACCTAGAGCCACGGAGGGCGATGCTACGAGTGACTCTAAGAAGACTGACAAATTATTGGAAAGGTTTCAAAAGATGGTGAAACCCTTTTATGGCGATGGTAACACGGAGGAGGCCGAGCGATGGTTATTTGAGGCGGAGAGGACATTCGACGCTATGAAGATCTCACCAGATGATCAAGTTAGAGTAGCCTCCTACCTGCTGAAAGGTGAGGCCGGCACGGTGGCAGACTTTCACACTCACCCGACCAGATCCGACTGAGAGGATGACATGGGCAGCCTTTAAACAGGCTTTTGACACTCAGTATTTTCCACCCCATGCATTGCAGTCCATGAAGAAGGAGTTTGCCACCCTGGAGCAGAGAGATATGACGGTTCAGCAGTACCTGAACCGATTTACACGACTGAGGAGATTTGCACCTCACGCACCGGCCTCGAGACACGCAGGCAACCGGCAGTTGTGGATGGGTTGACTCCTTGGGCAGAGAGATCGCGTGATTTCTTCTCGACCCACTTCTGTGCGAGATGCTGCTGATATGGCGTCCATGCATGAGAAGAACTCTCTCAGGAATAGAGGGAGTGCGTTCCAGCCCTTTAAGGGCAAGCGGCCATTTGGTGCTATGCGAGACACATGGGGCATCGGGTCATCCACCACGAGGCCAAATTTAAGAGAGACGGCGAGAGGAAGAGATGTGATAGGTGCGGGTTGGCACCGGGCGAGGGTGTAATAGATTCGACCGACCACGGCCAGCAGAGGCAGCCCCAACCACAGAGACAGCCCTATACACCTTACCAGAGACAGCCATACAGGTGTTTCAACTGTGGAGACGTTGGCCATTTCATTAAGGACTGCCCTAAGGGGCAGAGACATACAGATGGGAGCGAGAGGCAACTAACGCGCCACGTAGCCGGGGACGAGTATTTGCCATCTCATCGGGACGAGCACGGAGCATCACACCGAGGTCGTAGAAGGTACTCTTCTAGTCTCAGATAGACATGCCAAAGTTCTTTTTGACACAGGGTCTACACACTCTTTTATATCATGTATTTTTGCATCTTGTCTGGATGTATGTGTACACAAACTAGCATTTGGATTAGATATTATGACACCTGTGGGAGAGACAATAGAGACTACAGAATATATTAGAGATATACTGTAGAGATATCGAGGCGTGAGTATGGACACGTACTTCATCTTATTAGACATGGTAGACTATGATGTTATTCTTGGGATGGATTGGTTAGCCAACTATGGTGCTATGGTAGACTATGAAAGAAGCGAGTCACTTTTCTTATACACAGGCAACCAGAAATAGTGTTCCAGGGTAGGAAAGATCGTGTGTACATGCATCATTTCTGCTATGAAGGCGGCACGATTTTATGCGCGAGGGTGTAACGCATTCCTCGCATATGTGACTGTTGAGGAAAAGGAGCAGCCACAGCTTGACGAGATTGATGTTGTCCGTGATTTTGCTGACGTATTTCCTGAGGAATTACCAGGATTGCCGCCAAGTAGGGAGATTGACTTCACCATCGACTTGGTGCCTGCACATCGCCTATCTCTAAGGCACCATATAGGATGGCTCCAGCAGAGTTGAGAGAACTTCAGGTACAATTGCAAGAGTTACTGGATAAGGGCTTTATCAGGCCGAGTGGATCACCATGGGGAGCACCAGTCCTTTTCGTGAAGAAAAAGGATGGATCACTGAGACTATGCATTGACTATCGGTTGTTGAATGGTGTTACTATAAAGAACCGATACCCTTTGCCACGCATAGATGATTTATTTGATCAGCTCCAATCGGCACAAGTGTTCTCCAAGATTGATTTGAGGTCAGGGTATCATCAGCTGAGGGTTAGAGAAGAGGATATCTCGAAGACTGCCTTTAGGAGTCGTTATGGTCATTATGAGTTCCTAGTGATGCCGTTTGGATTGACGAACGCACTGCGGTGTTCATGGATCTAATGAACCGTGTTTTTCGAGCTTATTTGGATAAGTTCGTGATTGTATTTGTGGATGACATCTTGATTTATTCGCCTAGTCATGAGACACACAGAGAGCATCTCCACACGGTATTAGACACACTTCGTCGACATCAGTTGTATGCCAAGTTCAGTAAGTGTGATTTTTGGCTAGACCAGGTGCATTTCTTAGGCCACATCATATCTAAAGATGGAGTGGCCGTGGATTCAACAAAGGTAGAGGCAGTACTACACTGGGAGAGGCCCAAGACGGTGGATCGAGATACGCGGATTTTCTCGGTTTGGCGGGGTATTATCGTCGATTTATAGAGGGATTCTCTAAGATCGCATTACCATTGACCACCCTGACTAGGAAAGACACTCAATTTGTATGGACCGAGGCTTGCGAAGAGAGCTTCCAAGAGCTCAAGAGGAGACTTACTCTTGCTCGGTATTGACCTTACCATCCGGGGCGGCGGTTATGTAGTTTATTGTGACGCCTCTGGCAAGGGATTAGGAGCAGTGTTGATGCAACATGGGAAGGTAATTGCCTATGCGTCTAGACAGTTGAAGACACATGAGGTAAATTACCCAACACATGACCTGGAATTAGCAGCCGTGGTATTTGCGTTGAAGTCCTGGAGACATTATCTTTATGGTGAGAGATTTGAGGTATTCACTGATCACAAGAGCCTCAAGTACTTCTTTACTCAGGGTGAATTGGATATGAGGTAGCGCAGATGGATGGAGTATCTCAAGGACTTCGACTTCACCATACAGTACCATCCTGGGAAGGCTAACGTCGTTGCAGATGCCCTGAGCAGGAAGGCGGGTGTGATGATTGCCAATTTGACGACTCGGTCTAAGTTCTTTGACAGGATCTTAGAGGCACATGGCAAAGACAAGGAAACACAGGATCTGACAGATAAGACAGATTTTTCGAGGGGACCAGATGGAGGAGTTAGATTTAAGGGGAGGTTGGTAGTACCGGCGGATGACGAATTGAAGCGCGAGTTACTTCAAGAAGCACACCAATCCCCTTATACAATTCATCCCGGGGTACGAAGATGTATCGAGGATCTCAAGAGGCATTTCTGGTGGAATGGTATGAAAAAGGATGTTGGAGAGTGCGTAGCACGATGTTTGACCTGTCAGCAGGTCAAGGCTGAGCATCAGCGTCCATCAGGACTACTTCTCGTATTAATCGGACCTTCCCGGAGTGGAAGTGGGACCATATTACCATGGACTTCGTTCTAGGTCTTCCGAGGACCGCTAGCGGCCACGACATGATATGGGTTGTTGTGGACAGGTTGACCAAGTCTGCTCATTTCCTTCCTATCAGACAAAATCAGACCGTGGATAGCTTAGCGAAATTATATGTTAAGGAGATCGTCAGTCTACATGGCGTTCCCTTGACAATTATATCGGATCGAGATACGCGATTTACCTCAAAATACCGGAAGAGCGTGCAAGAGGCATTAGGGTCGAGGCGAAATTTAGCACGGCATTCCATCCTCGGACGGACGGACGGAGCGAGAGGACCATCCGGACTATTGAGGATATGCTACGAGCCCGTGTTATGGATTGGAAGGGTAGGCCGGGAAGATCATTTACCTTTGGTGGAATTTGCTTATAATAATAGTCATCACGCTAGTATTGGGATGGCTCCATATGAGGCACTTTATGGCAGACCTTGTCGGTCACCTTTATGTTGGAGTGATGTAGGAGAAAGACGCGTGGTGAAATCTGAGTTAGTGGAAGAATGTGCAGAGAAAGTCCAACTCATTCGGAAGAGGTTACCGACACTCACGGTCGACGTAAAAGTTATGCGTACAAGAGGCGAAAGGACTTAGAGTTCTTTGAGGGCGAGCATGTATTCTTGAAAGTTTCTCCTATGAAAGGGGTGTTGAGGTTTGGAAATAAAGGAAAGCTTAGTCCCAGGTATATTGGACCTTTCGAGATCTTACGACGAGTTGGGTCAGTGGCATACCAGCTAGCCTTACCACCACAGCTAGCAAATGTGCATGACGTCTTTCACGTGTCTATGCTAAGGAAATACGTGCCAGATCCCTCACATGTATTGGAGCAGATCCCAGGAGAACTACAGGCTGACATGACATTTGAGGAGAGACCAGTGCGCGTCTTAGATACAAAAGTCAAGGAGTTAAGGAATAAGACCATTGCCTTGGTCAAAGTCCTTTGGCAGCATCATTCACTACAGGAGGCTACTTGGGAGACTGAGGAGGAGATGCGAAAGATACATCCAGAGTTATTTACATAGAGGTATGTAGCTAAATTTCGAGGACGAAATTTTTATAAGGAGGGAAGAATGTAATATCCTTAATTTTTAAGATAAAAATAGGAAATTATTAAATAAATTAAAATAAAAATTTATGGATGAAATTATTTCCTGAAAACATAATAATTAGAAAGTGCTCGTCGATACGAATCCAACGCCACCAAGAACGCGAGAAACGGAGCTCAAACGAGGGAGTTATGAGCCGTCAAAGTTGTAAGGGCAAAATAGTCTTTTGACAGAAACGTGTTACACAGGGGTCCAAATTGATAACGGCACCCCTGTCTACACACGTCTCTACCAGGACGGCGAAATCGCCGGAGAGACGTGGGAAGAGACGTGTGGGGAAGAGTTTCTCTTCCCCAAGACTCTAAAACCCTATATCTATGCTCCTCTAGGAGCCAAAACGCTCCACTTTGAGCGTTTTCCATGAATGATACGCAAAACCCTAGATCTGTAAAAACTTGAATTTTCCGGCGAGTGGAGCCCCGGCAACACGAGCAACTCCGGCCAGGTGTAAGGTAAGCCTCAAAACCTATGTTTTTCTGTATTTATTAATTAGAAAATTAATTAGAAAACCATTTAAAAATTAGGAAAAAAATTGGATTTTTGGGGGCTTTGTGCACGCTACTGTTGGAGCGTGATTTCATAGACCAAACGTTGTCCGTTTGGAAATCGCACCGTCTAACTAGTGCAAAAGACACCCAAGAGCAAACCCTTTAAATTTGGGAGTGATCCAACGGTGGAATTGCCTAGAAAACTCAAAAACCAGTACCTAGGGAGGTTTTTAGGAACTTGGGAAAAATCGTTTAAAAACCATGGTTTTTGAGAAAATTAGTGAAAAAGGAGGGCATAAATGGATTCTAGAGAGAATTCTGAAGAAAATGGCGCAAAAATCACGCAAAACGGAGCTCTGTAGCTCAGCCGGAGGCGACCTAATCCGGCCGTCTTCTCCGGCGTCGTCAACGGCGTCGGCGCCCTGCGCTGACGCCAAGACGCACACCCTGACGCCCGAGGGACGACGTCACATGACGTCGTCGCCGCACGCGTGCGCGGCGCCGCGCGCGTGCGGAACGTGCGTGGTTGGCTGCCGCGGTGGGACCGGGACGCGGCGCGTCCCGTGCGGCGTCTGCGACGCCGTGCGTCTTCGTGCGCCCGTATACGTCGGTATAAACCGGCGGGAAAGGGCGCCGCCGGTTTAAACCACCTTATGGTGGTCCGGTAGGCCCCATTTGAGGGTAGTTTTCACTAAAACTTGATTTTTGGGAGCTAGAGAGGTCCAAATCACGATCCGGAAGAGGCGTTGTGACCGTATTGACGACGCGGACCTAGTTTTAACTTAAAAACTTAGAAATGACCACTTTTTATTTAGAAAAATTTTAAAATAGTGATGTGACATGTACAGGTGCACTTGAATATACCAATTAAAGGGAGTTATTGGCAAGCTAGTGATCTCACACTGAGGTAGGTGACGACAACTAATGTTTTGACTTGATTTTAAACCATGTTTAAACATAGCATCATGTGTGATTGTGTTTTAAATTGCGATTTTTATTTACCATGGATTTCATGCGACATTGCGTACAAGATGATTATTCCAAATTGAATTCTTTTACTGAATAAACTTATTTAAAATGCTTTTACAAGCATGATGTTAATTAGTTATGCTTAATTAGAGATTTATTTCTTATTATATATATAGAAAATGCATGGATTTACATGGAAATGAGTATAGAGGCTTAGTAGTTTGGTCCTTTTATAGGCTAACCCCAGGATGAGGGGCATGTCTTGGGGATTTCAAGCTATAAGTGCTCTTGAGTTTTAGCATATACATATGATTTCCGTGTTTTATATTTGATGACGGGTGCTCTCGCCGGTGGGCGTCATGCTTAGGAGGGATAGGGTAGGCCACCCACCTTCCGAGATTATGATGTGATGAGTTGTGATATGATAGACACCTGCCCATAGATGGCATTCGGTAGGGGTTTGGTAACATGGATAGTCCACACTACCGGTCTGAGCCTTTCCATGGGGACAGACGTTATGTCTCCCCTTACGGTGTCGACGGGAGCGGCGGTGGTTGATACCCATGGAGGGTTGCCACCGCGGCATGATGGCCCATATTCTTGTTATGTGTGCATGTATGATGAGCATGGTTATAGATGGTATGCACAGGTGTGACGACACTCGAGAGGTTGACTATGTGTACTCCCGATCGTGATGTTAGTGCGATGTGGTGGGACCCATTACCTTAGGGTGCCCTTATTCTTGTTGTATGCTCCATGTTATTGATTTATGTCATGTTTTAACTCCGTGAATTTCATGTTTTAGCATATGGAATAAATTGGCATTTATTGAACATGGCATTATGATATCACTATCTTCATAAATGTTAGATTTTTCATCAGTATTGTTCATTATTTCTTGCATTTATTACATTAATTGTCTATGTACCTACACAAGCGATAGCTTCTTCGAGGCATTGCTTTGTTTTGCAATGCCTTAGATCTCGAGCGCGACACCAAGAAAGGAAAAGCGGTTGATAAACCTTGAGAGCTGCTGAAGACTAGTTTCCTATAATTTTAGAAAGTAATGTGAGTCATTAGAGTGGATTATCATTTGAATTTTATTATGGACTGCATACTTTATATTTGGATGTGATTTAGATCTTTGGACATATATTGGACATTTATATGGGATGTTATGATGGATAGACCCTGGGCCATATTATTATTGTCTTTTGGATGTTTATTTGATTTAAAATAAAGGCGCCTATTTATTTGACGTTGATTTATACGCGGATCATTTATTTATGTTTAAATTACGTATACGTCATTTTGAGAAAGGAAAAATTAACACCCGGAGTTTTAAGATAGGTTTAGTAACATGTTAAATAAATCTTTTCTCATGGGATCCCAAATGTTCTTATTTAAATTGCCATTAAAAAAAAAAATTTGTCTTAAAAATCCGGGGTGTTACAGATAATCTTACCATGAACAAGTCAATTTGAATAACATCCAATTATGTGCTTGGTTTGTTCATCTACAGATCGCTTCAACTGTGCCCGATCATCAGATATCCATGCTGATCTCGTCAATGATCGTCACCTGATCACCCCAGATCACATAACAATTTAGTAATTCTAACCAATTAGTCAAATTAAGAATTCTAAACAAGGGGAGGGGCATTCTGACCCAAGTTCCGTGCGGCGCTGGAAGAAAACCCAATTTGGGTTTCTACTAGCATTGAAGAGAGCGAAAAAGGGATACCAGGGGAAGGGCTCACGCCAAAAGAGAGGGGTTCCAAGGAGGGGAAATGGGAGGGGCTTCTACTAATGCCGAAATCGGGTGAATCAGGAATCTCCTTGCGTCACTAGTGAATGTAGGGGAGTTGTCGTTGGGGGAAGATCTAATGGGGGTTTTTGAGTTGCTGGATTTTTCAGGTAACCCTCCCCTTTTCCTTTCCATCTCCAACTATATCAATGCTAGGGGGAGGAGGGGCAGGCAACGCGTGGCAATTTTGCTATCGCGCCACTTGTCAAGCAACTAGGGGTGTCAATATCAATTTTGACCCACCTGATTAGTAAAATCCTTGCAATTTCCTGCTTCGATGTCCATTTTATGCAAAATTAGTGTCGTTGGATTCATATCAACGTACACATTCCAAATTTGATAATCTCAAGTCCAAATTTTGAGTTTACAAGGGGTTTATTTTCTTAAACCTAATTTTTCATGAAATTAAATTTTAATTTTTTTCTCCATCAAATTTATAATTTAATATATAAAAAAATGACCCAAAATTGAGGGTCATTACATTTCTTTAAAGCATTCCCCCTTCTCACTGTTGTACTGCCATAGGTAACGAGGAGCACACCCAAGAGATGCCCACCCAATTACCACAAATTTCTGAACATTAGTATTTTATAGATTCTGCATGAAAAACATTGTTAAAGAAAGCCATTGAGTGAACCAATTCTCATTCCCGCTATAGAATTATCAGAGAAAATCATGAAACCTTCGTAAACACTAGTAGGAATTCATTTACTTTCTTCCAAAGCTTACAGTGATAACATGTTGATACAGGGACAAAACAATTGTACAACCTTATAGAGACAAGTAAAGTTATCAGTGGTACTCCAGTTAAGATGTTGTCACCCTTCTCTGTTGAAGACACACATTCTTGCTTGTGTTTCAATTACAATAGTATCAGTGGTTACTGCAGTTCACTGATATTTTATACTACCATGTGATGAACAATTGACCAAATAGTTAATGCATTGGACATAGTTTCAGACATGACTCATGCTTCAAATATTGAACTCCCATTCAATATATTTCTTGATTACTGCAGTACCATTATGAAAGGATTAGAGTTTAATACATAGCCTTCAACTCCTGCTTTACAGTTGAGACTAACACCCAGTACAAAGATGGCACCCTTGAAACGTTACGTAGATAGTAATGTATGAAATCATTGCTGCCGATAGAGGGGTAGAAAATTAACTTGGAGATCAGGTTGTTTGCTACCTCTTCTCCTAGATTAGGTGCAATCTTCTGGAAGGTGTCTATAACTTGCTGAAGTTGTTGTACCAAGGAAATTTGTTGTCCCTAAAGGCATCATATCTTGCAAGAAAATGATTATGTAAGTCACATGTATAAAGTTCATAATCAGGAGAGTACTGTAAATGAGATTTGGTCTATGTAAGTGAGTTTCAAATCTTTCAATCATTTAGGAGATGATTACGAATCTCCATATATTGATGGGCCCAATTTACCTGTTTCAATTCTTATGGCAAATTGGTCTTCCCTCTTGTGGGCTACAACCGAATCCTAGAGGTGGACCTGCTCCCTACATTCCAAAATGTGATTCAAATGGATAAAATCCTAGACTACTGCTGCTATTTTCTTCAATTTTTACACTATATAGTAAGCTTAAATGGTTTCATAGCAGGTCTACTCCACTTGAGAAGAGAATTTACACATGCAAAGTTGATGTCATCCTGACCATGTCATCAAATAGTACCATCATAGGTGAATCGTTTCCCAAATTTCATCTTCATTTAATAGACCTTTGCCTACCTTCGTGGTCTATTTGTAACTCAAAATTCCTTCAATCATATGAAATATCAACATATAAACGTTTGATTGTTACTATTTAAAGCAAGAATATTTGAGTTGGGGTCATGTTAAAATCCTATATTAGCAAAGTCTAGGTTTTCTCTTTCAAGTATAGATGAGAAAAATAGGAAAATCTAGGTATCCAAGATTTAGAAATAAAAAATAAAAATTATCACCATAAAATAGAGAAGGTGTCTATATCTCTTCGTCAAAAAAAGACAAGAAAATTTGAAAACGTACTTGTGGGTTCACTAATAACTATGTTGGAATGTAAGTATAAATTTTCAGCTTTACTTGAGCAGGGTGTTTGTACAAATTTTCAACATTATTTGATGGGTTCATATATCAATTTCTAGCATTTTTTTTTTCTGACATTTAAGGTTAGTTTTAGAATTTTAATTTAAGAAACCAAGTTAATTTTAAAAAATTCACACTGAATCTCTTCTCACCAATTATCCCGAACCAAAGACATATCTTTACAAATGTGAAAAAAGTAGGCCTCCTTTTACAAATAGGGCAAAGTAGATGCCTCTTTTTACAAATATCTTTTCTTTCTTTTTTCACACTGGTAACCGAGGTGAAAGACTTCTTGTTGTGCCATTGCGCTACAAGGTAATTAATTTTCAGGAGGGATGTTTCTTTTTAGAGTCCCATCCACGTAGTCAAATTGAGAAAAGGAACCCATCCATTAAACTTTCAAAAGCTGCAAAGAATTCTGCTTAAATGGCATCGGCATAGTCGAGATGGCCACTCATTTGAAGAATGATGTGTCCTCATGGTTTCTAAGCAGATCGTTAAGTGGAAAGGTGATAGAAATTTCATTCAACTAAAATAATTCGGGATGTTACAGAAGTGTAACTTGAAGATAAGATGGGACAAAAGTACAAGTGGAACCCATCTGCTCTATTGATAGGAGCCATCATCTAGTGTACGGCAAGATATGGATTACTATTCTAGGTATCTGATTCTGACCCTTGAAATAGAAAATTAGGAAATGGAAATGCAACCGAGTCTATATTAATCAACAAACCTTCCACAGACAAAGAGGCGCAGAGCAAGATAGAAAATTTGGGAGAGAGGAAGGGGTTTTACAATGGCGCTGCAGATATGCGACATGACGCTTGCTGTGATATCCACCATGCATCCATTGATCCATGGAGGATAAGAAAGCCAGTCAAGATCAGAGAAATTGGAGAAGGGAGAGACCCACGAACAAGAAAGTCGAAAGGAACGTAACCTGTCTCTTTCTTCTTTCTTAAGCTTTCACTTCAAGTAACTAAACTGCGGAAAAGATAATTCTCTTTCTAGATACCAGCTTTTTATCGTGCCTGCTATGCATGTGTTTTCCAAAGAAAATCAAGAAGAAGCTCAAGTATAAGTGAGAGCTCTGTCTTCAATTCTAAGCCGTTGAATCGTGCAGGATCTATCAATGTATCGAGATTACAGACTGTGCATGCATTATTAGTACATGTAGGGTCCACTTTATGATAATTTAAACCATCTACTTGTTGCACCTCATCTGGTAGGTCATGCCCCCAAAATTAAGCCTCCAACTTCAAACTATCCTAACCCAGGGAATGGTATATTTTGTTGCCTAATTTCGACGTTTACCCATTTTTCATTTATTCTAGTCTTCAAAAGTGATTAGTATCGCTGTGAGCAATTAACACCTAGGAGGCAGAGAACGTGCCAACTTTGACATTCAGGGTCTAGCGTCTCTGGGCAGGTGGCGATGTCATTATTGTTACTGTTCTTGTTGCTTTCATCAATGAAATCTCGGTTTCCAGCAGAGAAAAACAAAAAGGGAAGGAAAAACCTCCTAGCATGTGGAGAACGAGATCGACTCCTCCCAAATGAGAGGCTGTGGGTTGAAATTGGCTCCCTTGTCCCTAACTATCATATTACCTGGTTAATAAAATTTTAATTATTAGAGTCCTGGCACGAGTACACGCTTAAGAGAGTGTAAAGACTAAAGAGATTATACGCCTTTTTTCTTTTTTTCTTTTTTACATGTAAAACATTTTTGTTAGATTCAAGTCATTCATCATGCTCAAAATATCAAAATTGAATAAATCATGAGAAATTAATGTATTTGGATGATCCTAACATTTTGTTTTGGATCTTTACAAAAGTTAATAAACCTGAAAGGTCTTGAATTTTTTAGTTAAAAGAAACATATACTACAAACTTTCAATGGGCATGAAATTTATTGTTCAGCCTATTTGAGCTATCGTTAGCATGTGAACGAGTTAGATTGACAAAAAATTGCTATACCATGCATGAAAAGGGGCTTATATTTCATATACTCTTTTTGAATGTGCACTCTTTCTAGGACTCTTAATTCCTGTAATATCCATTCAACTGAGTGTCTAACAGATGAACGGTTTGAATCACCAAATATATAAGCACCACTTGTAACTGTATGGACTTTGGAACTTTGCATGCAGATCATGCACAGTGGTAAATCGAAACTTAGAATTGTAAAATGGGGGGTTGAATCTTGTTACATAATTCATCCATGACATCCTACATCCCAATTCCATTGGTTTAAAAGTCACAAAAAAAATAGAGATTTTTGCTTGAACGCCCCCTACTTTAGATTACATAGACTAGTAAACCCTTGGAAATCAGATAATATCTCAAATTTATGATGTTAATAAGTCATTACCAAAACACCATGATGATGACTTCCATCAGTAATGGTGTTAAAATACATTCTAAATGACGACTTTGCCCTTATTTGAAGATGCTAAAAACAAGGTTGTTGACTTGTCGTAGGAAAATACAAATACAAACAAAGAGGAGGAAGCCAAACAGTTGCCAATTCCTCCTGCCAATCTTGTCTTCCTCACTGGAGGAGAGGAAGCCAGACAGTTGCCGATTCCTTCTTCCTTACCCTCAATTTTAGTTTTAAGAAAAATTAATTGATTCAATTAACTATAAAGGAAACTCCACAGAGAGTTGTTAATCTTGTAGTAGGAGTGCACACTTCAAAGACAAAACAACAACAAAGCCCCAGCAGGATTCAGTCTTCTAAGATTTCAATCTCTTGGCATCATCAGATAGTTGGTACTGCAAAAATTGAGATGGGATATGGAACTACAAGTCTGGAAGTTTTCTGGTAGAAGGCAACACTTTAATCACAAGGTTAGAATTGTTATAAGTTTTGACTGTTGTATTTACGGAACGGTTAATCACGTGAACGGTATTGATCATAGTCAGATGGCTAAATGTACTGTGTATGATGAGGAATGCTACAGTAAATCCCTACCATGTGGCAAGTTTTGACTAAAGTTGCTGACTGTAGCATGATCTGATCCGTTCATTTGGTTACTCTGGGTTTGGATGTCCAATTAGTGTAAAATGCTTGCAGAACAGATTATTCGAAAATTCGTATTTAATGTAATAGTGATTTTCAAATGAATGGCTAAGATCAACTAGATTGGGCCAGTTGATGCAGGACTGGGGGTTGCCATATTTAGCTTAATATCTCCATTGAACCCAAGCCGGTAACTTATGTCTTGGTTACTTAGGAAGAGTCTACAAGTAGGGTAAAACCTCATGCAGTGGTACTCGTTCACTGCCTACTCTGTTATCATAAGCTCACAACCCCACATGCTCGGTTAACGGCCCGCGAACCACTCGTTTCTAGTAAAATGAGTATACTTTTGGATGATCGGATCCGTTCTAACTCGTTTCTCTTGCTACATATGACTATATGAGTCATAGAAATGAGCTTCACTGTCGGATGATTCTAAGTCTTTGATTTGTTTGGATCGTCTAAAAGACAGGGAATTCTCTTTAATTGCCTGCTATTATTTTTTCTGAATAAATAATAAATAGCATGAGTACTCCAAAGCATGTGGGTGGATGATCGGTGATCCCAAGTCCAAATTCTTCCGGGGCGCATTCTAGATGGTCAATCTGCCAAAAGTCGTCTCCATTTCAAGATCTGAACCATCGAATTGGTAAAGATCTAACTACCTACCATTGTTTTGCAAACTTTCTTAACCGTCCAATCCTTAGTCTAGACCATTATGGTTGAGGATCATCGATGAGGGAAAAGATTTCTTGGCTTTTCAATTCTTCATTGCAGTTCGTTGAGATTCATCTGCCATTCTTCTCTCTAGTCTAGAATAGTAGCGGTCACGATCATCCAGGGAAGAAGATTTTTATGCATGGCTGACAAGACGCGAGAGAGAATACTCTGGCTCTGTCCAGTGGTCCCATGTTTGAATATTCAAGCAGATGAACCGTCTCGCAAGTACCTCTCCCATCCATAGACGTCGGCTGCGCCCCTATGTCCCAAGACGCTGCAAACTGTTACCATCGTGGGACCCGCTTCTTATCTGAACATCTGTGCCTCAATAGCCAACTCACATGAAAATCCAAGCAGTCCAAAAGTGAAGGCCCTTTAGTTTAGCAATGATCGAAAGATAAAGGCTAAAGTCGTCCAAAAGAGTAGATATTTGTTGCATGCCCAATCCTCAAAATGAATGGTGTGGATTAGCCAAGGTCCTTATCCCACCTCTAGACAATTGGGCAACTGCTTTAAATAGCTTGTTATCACCTACCTCTAGACAGAAATGGCAAATTAAGAATTGCATGTGCAATGAAGACCTAAAATGGATCTCTGAAAATGATATTATGAATGGACTTCGACCATGATACACCTTAAATAAGTTGTCGTATTATCCATGTCTCTTTTAACTACTGAACAACTACCCAAAATTAAGTGACCCGTACATTACAAGTGAGAAATGCTTTCCAACTGTATTGGAGACTCATCTCCGGGACTTTCCTATCAAGGCCTCCCTCTTTGTTTGATCAGACTCAATCATCTTATTCGGTCTCCCTTAAATAAGCAAGATATGATCTTAGTTATGCCGTTTCAGTTTTAAATAATTTTTAATGGATTTTTAAACTTAAAAAAAAAATGGTAACTAGAAGTATCCAATTTCTGGTCCAATTCTTCACTGTAGTTGCTTGGGATTCAGCTACCATTCTTCTCTCTAGTCCAGAATATTAGCTGGCACGATTATCCAGGTGATGATTTTTGTGAACCTTCTTCTCTTGAGCGTGTACATTTATCGAGACTCTTAGCAAATAAGAAAGAGAAAAATCTAAAATGTTAAGAAACAAACTAGCTTAGACCTTTAAAAACTTAGAGAGGAAAGATGAAACCCTGCAAATCAAATAAGGTAGAGGAGTGTATATGTGTTGAAGAGGGCGGTTTGGATGGTTGTGTTAAGAGGGTCTTTTCCCAAGCTCTTGAGCATGAGAAGAACTTCACATCTGTCTTTTTTGATACACGCTAATTTCTTTTTGGAGATCTAAGCTATTCATAATGTTTTCAATGCCAAAAATAGATAATCTATTGAAAACCAATGCATTTGAATGATCTTAGCTACTTGTTTTACACCACTAAAATAATTAATAAAAATGAATGGTCACTATTTTTTTCTCACCAAAAAATAGGTTAAAAGCATCCAATGAACATGAAAGTAGGCCAACTAGCAAACCATAGACACGCATGTGCCTCGAAGCTATTTTTTCACATGCACTGTGATTTTTTTTTTAAACCATTAGAGTGTAAAAAATAGATAATCTGTGAGAAGTTAATGCATTTAGACAAATCTAATCGCAAGTTTTAGGTCTTTTAAAAAATAATAAAATGAGATAGTCTAGATTTCTAATTAAATGAAACATTTGACAAAACATTTTATTTTATTTTTTAATGTGTAAGAGGTATCAAAACTTAATCTATATTATTTACGTTTAACTTCATCTTGCATTAAAACTTTAATCAATTGAATCATAAGCATATATCTAAGTTAAGATCTAAGGCTATAGTCTACTAATGAGAAATCAAAGTTACTTCTGGAATTTCATATAAAACTCCATAAAAATCTGCAGATACAGTTAACTATTTCTTTTATCACTGTCATGATATTATACACCATTGTCATAGATCATGTGCTACAAAAACTTAAATACATTTGAGTGTGAAATATGTTATTTTCTTATTCTAATGACAATGATTTGATGGCGTAAAAGTCTTCCAACCAGAGTGCCAAATCATAGGTGTACAACTTGACTAAAACCGAAATCTACCCATGTATAAAAAAATGCAACTATAATCCATTGTTTTCAAAAGACTTCCAAGTTGTAATATAACATGAGAAAAAAAAAAAAAAAACTGTTCAGCAATCATAAACATTATGTGCAGTTTATAGATTTATATAAAATACATGAAATTATTGCTCCAAGATGATATTAATTTTTAGATGATTCAATTGTCCATACAAAATCCAAGAGATTTAACATTTACATACTATAAGATGTAATGCTATTCTGTACATGATGAAAATTTCTAAATCATGCAACTTTAATCAAGCGCTAAACAATTATTTTATTTTATTTTTAACAAACCAAAACATCATAAAGTGGAAATGTTTAAACGAGTAATCGTCAAATCCCCTTACCTCTTATCCTATTTCCTTTGTTAGATCCTTTAATCTCGTTCAGGATCTATTATTTATCGGTTTTCAAATAACTTCTCTAATTAGATTGTTGTTGGCTTGGTGCTCATCCTATCAGCTCGTCTTTAAATGGCTTGGATATAATGGATTGGAATGCATCATGCGGGAACTTCAATGAGCCAAACCATACACCAAAATTCTACGCATCTAACAGTCTAAACCTCTGATTTACAACCTTTAAACCGACAAATTGGAAATAAAAGAGCTGGCGATGATCCCCAAATCAAAGGCTTGGAACCCAATCAAAGGCTTGGATCATGTAAAAAGAGTGGGGTCTACTCGTTCCCTGGTCCCATCATATTCATCATATATTCGCATCGACTATGCAACAGCTCCGGTAAAAGTGGATCGTCGTCCTTTCTGTTGGGAGTGCATCTATCAAACAAGACCTGTCAATATCACTCCCGAAAATGATAAAATGAAAATCCGCAAAAAATCGCGAGAAGTAGTGTTTTATAAGCGCCAGTGGCCTAAATTTAGGATCCATGCACTCTCTTCGCGGGAATCTCTCCATGAAGGGGTTTCTGCCGCTTTCTCTCCTCCGGGCCCTCCTTTGAATCCAACCGTCGCTTCCCGTTCTCCACACAATCTCCTGCCACCGGAAAAATGACTTCTCGGCTATCTGTCCTTCATCTATCTCCCGCTGTTCGGAAATCCACCGTCGATCTTCCAGAAGTTTTGGCAGGTGAGTTTCTTTTACTACTTCTAAGTAGACTTAAAATTCGAATTCTCTGAGATTACAGAGATGGAATGGAACGAAATTCAGGTCTTTTCGCCGCCTTCAATGCTTGATATTTGGGCAAAGATCGGCTGTTTTTGGTCAATTTGCCAATGTTTTTCAGTTTTTACTCACTTTGTTGTAACGGTTGAAAGTTAGCGATTCCAACCTACTGGACTGGATTATCTGCCGGAAGAGCTCCTAGTGAATATTGTATCTGAGAAGTACTGTTTTCCACTGGAAATTTTGAATATTGACCGGCGGCTATCTGTTCTCTGATCGGATTATCAAAGAAACTTGTACGTAACGTTGTGTTGTCGGCGTTCGAAACGATCGGATTCTTTGTACAGGGAATCTTGAGCTTGTTTGTTGTGTTTTTTTCTTTCTTCATTTTTTTTCTATCGATTTTTTCACTTCTTCTTTTTTTCTTTTGTTTGTTCCTTCTTCCTGATAAAAAATTCTCGATTTTCACGAAGGAAATGCTGGCGACTCCTTTCTTTCGTTTTATTTCTTGTTTTGGTTCGAAAGTGAGACGATTTTTTCATGACGTCTTGGATTTTCATCCTCTGTTTTCGTAGATACAATCCCTTTGGTGTATTTCATAAAAAAAATTTCTGTACGTCCCATTTTCATAGCGGCACACGTGAGCCAACGAAAGAGTTTGTGGCAAGGACAAGCCGTTTTGGTGGCCCAGTATTAGGGATTTTTTGTATTAATTAACTTCGACTTCATCAGGTACTAATAGTCTCTAATCGCACCCTTTTTGTCAGGTATTGGTCGATGTACCGCTGGATGGAAGCGAGCAGAACTCCCTATTCCTTCTTCTAGATGCCGTGCCATGCGGAAACTTCGGGTCATGCAAGGTAACAAAATTGGAAATTTTCCATCTAGAAATCATACGTTCATCCATGTGATAAGGATCAGAGTAATAAGAATTAATTGGTACATGAGCCAAATGATTTGCAGGAACATTCCAAAATGGCTTATCGGTGTTCGAATGGCCAGAGACAGTCCAAATCCCAGACACAGAAGAAACACAAGAAACACTACTGAAGGTGACGTACCTAACTTGGAATTTTGTTATCATTTGTAGATTGAAGTTATTGTTGGATAACTTTTTGTTTGATTTTGGCTTTACAATATGTTTGAAGGTTTTCGAATCTAGCCAGATCTGGCAGCACGTCGATGCAGTTCGAGCGATGTTACAGTCGATGGGTGATGGAGAAATAACCATATCGGCTTATGATACGGCATGGGTTGCTCTAGTTGAGGACATTCATGGGAGAGGCAGTCCACAGTTCCCTACTAGTCTTAAATGGATTATTGAGAACCAGCTAATCGACGGTTCATGGGGCGATACGCGTATATTCTTGGCTCACGACCGAATTATCAACACTTTAGCTTGTGTAATTGCAATGCAATGGTGGAACGTTTGCCCTGAAAGATGCGAGAAAGGTATTAGAACCATCCAAATGTAGTGCTTGGATTATGTTTTTGTTAATGTAAATTTTGTTCGTCTAATCCAGACATTAATTGCTTTGTAAGTAGGAATGTCGTTTCTTCGAGAAAACATGGGGAAACTCGAGGACGAAAATCCGGAGCACATGCCTATTGGCTTCGAAATTGCCTTCCCGTCCCTGATAGAAATCGCTCGATCCCTAGGTTTGGAGGTTCCTCTGGATTCTCCTGTCTTGGACGACATATATGCCAGGAGAAATCTGAAGCTTGAGAGGTAGCTAGAATTTCAAGCAATCTGTTTCAAAGTTTAATTTTATATTGAGATCAATGCCACGGTTAAGCTATGCATTGTGATTCGGTCTATCAGCCGTCTTGGTCATAACCAAAATATTCTTGTGGGTAAGCGATCGAGGACAGCCATTCACTTAATCCATTTTTGGATGATAGACAAGCTCTAAATGAGTCATCTGACCAAGTGTCGTAGACGTATGTTTTGGGCCATGGCCCATCAGACACACGATGTAGATTAGTTTTCTTGCACTGTTATGGGATGTTGAGATGTTTATAAAGAAGTATAACATTGATAAAAATGTTTTTCCAGGAATGTTTCTGTAATTTGCAAAGTATTTTGCAGTGAATAATTTGAAAATAACTAAACCCTTAACGAAATATTTCAAAATGCCCATAAGTATTACACTAATTTTCTTCTTTCCTTTTATTTATTTATTATTGAACATGCCCTTAAATTATGAAATATTTTATAAAGATTTTAAGTCTAACTATGTTTTCCCTAGAAATAATTGAAACTCTCGGAATACGTCGGCCTTTTAGATATAGGTAAAAGAATATTTATGTGAAAATAATTTTGTAAGACTAAATTTTGATTCTGAGATTTTTTTATTTTTATTTTCCCTTTTACAAGCTAAGAAAACTCGTAACTGGCCTGTGACCAAAACTATGATTGAGAGAAGTGTACTTGCTGAAGGGAGAAGTGCAAATCGATGAATGCCACGTAGCAATCTTTTTCTTTTTCATTTTATTTTTTATCCCCTTGGGACTTGTTGGTTAAAATTCCTGATTTAATCTCTAACTAGAAAATTTCGAGGATGCCCACATATGGATGTCTTCTTTTGTCTATTTATTTATGTAGCTTGGCTACCTGTTAATATATAAATATAGGATACCAAAGGAATTGATGCACAAAGTTCCAACAACACTACTACATAGCTTGGAAGGAATGCCTGATTTAGATTGGGAAAGGCTTCTGAAGCTGCAGAGCGCAGATGGGTCCTTCTTATTTTCACCATCATCAACCGCATTCGCCCTCATGCAGACAAGGGACAACAAGTGTCTGGAATATCTGCAGAAAGCAGTTGAAAGATTCAATGGGGGAGGTACAAACATACAGCTCACAGCAAATCAGCATCTCTTTTCATTGCGTACATGCTTATCCGTAACATATGCTATAACATCAGATGATCTGTTCTTCAGTTCCTAATGTCTATCCAGTGGACTTGTTCGAGCATATTTGGGCTGTTGACCGATTGGAACGACTTGGGGTATCTCGATTTTTCAAAACAGAAATCAGACAATGCTTGGACTATGTACACAGGTCTGTCAAATCTGAATGGTTATTGAGATTCCAAGATATGCAAGTTGAAGACTTCAACTACTTTTACCTTTCTTAAAATATCTGTAGAACTCTCATACAGCTTGTAGAATATCCTTGTTGTTTCCACTGGATAGCAAATTCTGACCTCAGAAAGACTTTTTACTATTTTCAGATACTGGAACCAAGATGGAATCTGTTGGGCTAGAAACTCAGAAGTTCATGACATTGACGACACCGCCATGGGTTTCAGGATTTTAAGATTACATGGATATGATATCTCCGCTGGTAAATCTACAGTGAAAACATGATTTCACGAGCTCATCATAGATGTGACATCTGCCCTCATGATAATTTACACAAGACTCTTTCCTTGTACTGTTGCAGAAGTATTTCAGCATTTCAAGAACGGCAGCGAATTCTTTTGCTTTGCGGGGCAGTCGAACCCCGCGGTCACTGGAATATACAACTTGAACAGGGCTTCTCACCTGGTGTTTCCTGGAGAGAAGATTCTAGAGGATGCTAGAAGCTTCTCGTACAAAGTCCTCAGAGAAAAGCAAGCTGCTGACCAGCTTTTAGACAAATGGATAATAACCAAGGACTTGCCTGGTGAAGTAAGTGAAAGATAACCCAACATTAAATCATACCGAGATATTACGTTTGCAAAATTTTTGAGGTACTCATTCAGACAACATGTACTCTAGGTGGCGTATACGCTGGACTTTCCATGGTACGCAAGCCTTCCTCGCGTGGAGACGAGGCTCTACTTAGAGCAGTACGGAGGCGAGGATGACACGTGGATCGGGAAAACGCTCTACAGGTTGTTACTTCTCAACACACTCCTTGGCCCAAGGATAGAAGCATGTATTTTACAGTAGATTAGAGATCCAAAAGTGAAGCCTCCTTGTTGGATGATCCAAACCGTTGATTTACTTGACCTTGCTAGGTATAATCTTGGTGTTGGTTGTTTCAATTTCACCCGTCCATTTAAGAGCCAAAAACTAGGGGCTTTAAATCATCGGATGGGCTTGGAGTTCCTTACGTGGCTCATCTAGTACACAGCCTGGCGGAAATATATTCGGATGACTGCCGGCCATATACTTTTGTCAGCTCACTGAGAAATAGACGCTGGTTCTTTCACCCATGGTGATTATGCTTTGTAAATCTAAACTATTTTCATATTTTAAAGGGCTTCAAAGTTTTATGACTGGCCGTGGCTTTTAGCCTATGTTTCTTTGGGTCAAAAATCATGATCATCCACTTTTCTTTAATATTTTAAGGACCTAAAACAAGTAGCTAAGATTGTTTAAATGCATTAATTTCTGGTGGGTTACCTAATTTGTATGCCTTACATGATGAACGGCTAAGATCTTCCCAAAAAATGCTGCAGACCAAGGGTGACGCTTATGAGCGTCTACTATACTTTTGGAGTTATATCATCTATCATAGAAGTATGAAAGGACTGAATTCTGCTTACTACAGTGCTCCCCGTACAAAGATTCTGAATTGGTTTAGGACAAAATCCCACATTATGCGAATCTGGTATTGCAGGATGCCTTACGTGAACAACAACACCTATCTCGACCTTGCAAAGGTAGACTTCAACAAGTGCCAAGCATTTCACCAATTAGAGTTTCTCGAGATCCAAAAGTAATTGTTTTACGCGAAGCTTTAATTCTACGTTCTTTCACTCCAAAAGGGTGCCAAAATCACATTTTGAAGTATTATTTAACGTAACCATGCAGATGGTACGAGGAGTGTAATTTGAGTGAGATGGGTTTGAGCAAAAGGACAGTTCTTCGTGCCTACTTCATGGCAGCGGCGAGCATATTCGAGCCGGAGAAGGCTACGGAACGGCTAGCTTGGGCGCGAACAGCGGTTTTCATGGAAGCGGTTTCCTCGTATCTTAGCATCGAAGTTAATGTCCACGAGAAGAGGAGGAAAGACTTTCTCCAAGAATTCCATAACAAAAGGTTTATTACTTCCTTTGATAGCAATGAAACTCAAACTTGTGGGGTTGATATTCCAACTCCTATCTTTTTCATATTTATAAAGAAAATAAAGTATGTGAAATAGGAAAAAAAATCAAACAAATGAATACGAGGGTTGAAATCCCAAGATTTCTGTATCAGAATTCTCGGACCAGGCCAAAAATCCTATTTAAGTCGTCCAAGAATAAACTTTCCCAGGTTATAGGGCTATTTATCTTTGTTTGGATAATACTATCTTTCTGTTAGTGCTTCAGATATCAAGAAGAAAATCTCTGCCAACTTCTCAATCCATGGTTTGTTATTCCAGTGCCAAACAGACCACATAAACTGGTAAACATGTTACGAATCTTTCCGCGCGGTGGCTTTTGGCCGCTTCTTGCGTGGCAGAGAGGAGAAGAGACGGGGGGAGCTGGCAAGGTGCCATAAGATAATGTTTTTGTTGTTTGGTTGAGCAACAGGCCAGTAAAAAGGTTCTTCCAAAATTTATATTGCAGGTCGGGTTCGACGTGGACAGGAAAAGGACTCGCAGGGGCCCTGCTGCGTACCCTTCGCCACCTCTCGTGGGAGACTCTTGTGGCGCACGGCAGAGACGTGCGGTACCACCTACGACGTGCTGTAAGTATTTAGGAAGAAAAGGACACTTTTTATCTTTTTCTTTTACAGGCAAGGACATTTTGTCTTGTTCTTTCATTTGCCGTTGATAATTTATACGAAGGATGCATAAAAATGGTCAAAACATTTGCCGTTCAAGGCTACTCTTTCAATGGTCCAAACATTTCTCTGGCTAGTGGAGTCGGCTACAGATGAGTGATGCATAAAAATTCTCCATTTAAGGGCCACGAATCGAAGGCTTTAATTGTTAGATGGGTTTGAGAATTGGTGAATGACAATTTGATGAATATGGCCTGACTGAAGGCATTTGACGCGTGCCTCATCATGGCACTAACTACCAACAGTGTCTGCATCATTGAAAAGTGGCGTCCACTTTTACTTACTTTTGACTGCTGATTTTTTGCAAGTGACAAAATGCACATCCCTTTCCTTCCGTAGTCTCCACAACCTTTACGTAGCCGCAGACCGTCGAAAGTACCACCGTTTGATGAGGATGGAGAGGATGATCTCACTTGTCTCTTTCCTGGTGCAGTGGGCGACTTGGCTTGAGCAGGCACATCAAGACGAGGAAGCGGGCGCGGAGCTCCTGGCGCGCACCATAAACCTATGTGCGGGTCGCTCCGTGTCGGAAGAGTTGCTGTCGCATCCGGTATACTTGCGGCTCGCCTGCTTAACCAATAGGCTCTGCCACCAGCTTCGTCGGGTTCGAAAGACCAAGGTAAGTTAGAGACATTTATGCCCACTACTGTATCGAATCCGAATCTTATCTGCACGAGCGCACATGGTTACTCATTTTTCGCCTTCTTTTCACCGCACAAAACCCTTCAGCCATTGGGAAAGAGGAAGAATGGCATTTGTAACAGGAAGAAGTCTTTGACACTTTGATGCCTTGTACATTCTTATAGGAAGAAGTGTCTGCTGGTACAGACTTAAAAACGTAAATGCTTAGAGACTGCTTATCTTTTACTGTGCTTAGCATATTAGATCTGAACTGTTATTTTTCTATACCCAAATAGACTAAAAAGGACTAACTGTGACCTGTTATTGTCTCTTGACCAGGCTCGAAGGAAGGACCGGGCAATTGCAAACAGCTGGACTAGCGCAGGTGCCCACCCAATAGAATCCGAAATGCAAGAGATTTTGGAGCGCGTGCTCCAGAGCTCCGATGGATTGGATCGTGAAATAAAGCAAACATATCTCACAATTGCCCGGAGCTACTACTACACTGCCTACTGTTCGCACTCAGACTTTGACTTTCATGTCACCAAGGTGCTCTTTGAAAGAGTAGAATAACTCGCACTGTGAGTTCCTCGGAAGAAAAAGGAAAAAGAAAATCTCATATCCTAGTTTCATCATCACATGATGCAGATATAAATCTCCATTATATAAATAAAAGGAAAAGTTCACAGTGTGCAAATCCTTGCAACATGTAATATACTGTAGCATGCATAGTCCTTGTAGATGTAATCAAACCCGGTGGTGGAAATGGGTGATAAAGTACTATAGTCATATTCGAGTTCCATACGTTAAATATGGCTTGACTTCAATTATTAAGGGTTTATTCGTCTACATAATGAAGGGAAGTTTTAGCCCAATTGTTGAATTGTTGCAGTTTGACTCGGTGGTTAGTAGTTTAAAGTGTTGAACAGTCTCTTGAATATATGCAAGGTAAGGCTGCATATTATAAATCCTTTGGGGTGCCCTTTTCCCAGGCCCTGTATCTACAGGAACTTTGTACACTAGACTGCCCTATTAGTCTACATAATTTAAATTAGGAGTGTTTAAGCAAAAATCTCCAAAAAATAGTGTTTCTTGTGTCTCCACCTGTGCTTTGCTTTGTCATTAAAAATGTTTTTTTATAATCTTTTGAATGGCTATAGATCTTCGCGCATAATCTAAGCTGTGTTTCCTTGACTTCTATACACAGTGAAGACTTTCCTTGCCAGTCTGATGTTAGCGATTCAATCTGTTTACGCACATAGGTGTTGAATGCCAACACGGGCTTAAGATGAATGATATTTCTTACATTTCAGAATCCTTTGTAGCTGAACGATACATATCGAAATCCCTTCAGACTCAAACCAGAGTAGAAAATAAGTGGGAGCAGCTCATTTTTATTTTGAAGCAACTGAAAGCAAACTCAAACAAGACCATGCAAAATAACAGCTGTATCTCAACATATTTACAAAACTTAACCATCAGAGTCTCATTCCAAAGATAAATAATGGCAAGTCAGAAAAGATTGAACAAAAAAAGACAAGTTTCCAATTGGATACAAGACGATCCTGCATAGATGCAGAAAAACAGAAAGATATCCATTGGACTTAATGACTTCGATCATATTTGTACTTGCCTTAAATTAGTGCTTCGTTAGGCAATCACTAGAAGTATTAGGGGGAAGAGGAACAAACTACAAACAGTACACGAGTCATGATGCTTGGGAATTTATTTCTGTCTAAAACCATTGGCTCTTCAACATGACAATATTCTTGGCATTTGTTGTCCAAATGGTCTAACATGCAACAGAATCCTATAAGGGGCAGCCCCGGAGCACGAAGCTCCCACATATGCAGGGTTTGGGGAAGGACCGGACCACAAGGGTCAATGGCATGCACAGCCTATCTTGTACTTTGCGAGAGCCTGTTTCCATGCTTTGAACCCGTGACCTCAAGGTCACATGACGACAACTCTACTGTTGCGCCAAGGCTCCCTTCCTGCAACAGCAAATAAATCAACACTTACAGAGAGAGTATTAGGAGAATGTAACAACATTGCAAAAACAACTCCCCATGGACGATTACTTGACAAGCATCGATGCATAGATTGATTAAGATTGAAGAAAGGTAGATATCGTCAAACACTTCCCTTAAGGAAGGAAGTGCCCATGACCGAAGCAAAGAACAGAAACTGCCATGTAAATGACAAAGCCTACACTACAGGGCATGGATTATTGTAATCTCATATGGGGGAGTGCATTGAGAGACTGTATTCATCAAAGAGCCTTGCCAAACGGGCTCAGTCGGTGATTCTCTTAGTGACTGGAAGATCTGCAGTTGCATTGGCCCCTCTATCTATATACATGGTATACGGACTAATCCAAACAGAATTGCTTCAACCAGATTATATAAACCTTGCCAATCTGGTTAGTCGTTTAATAGTACTTACTGACTAAATTATCGGCAACCACATTCTCTTGTAGATTTGCAACGGCATTCCCTTCCTATCCAGCGGGTTCTCCATGATTAATTGCAACATCTGGGTCGTCATTGTTTTGATCATCGGCTGTGATAAATCAGATTTTTTACAGCATAACCCTTTTGCTAGTTCTTGTGTTCTAGTGAAAGTGTGTGAGTAAACCTTCACATGTAGAATGTTAACAAACATTTCTTCTTCTTCTTCTTATTACATATTTATTGTATTGGGAGAAACAAAATCCCACTTCACATCACTAAAGTAATGAAATTTCACTGTAGCTCTTACGTGTTCAACTGTTTTCTCTACAAAATTCTTGTGCTGGTTGAATTTAATATGTGAGAATTCAGGGCAACCACCACAAATTCAGGGGAATTTGAACCATGAACAGTTTTGTTTGATTTTATTTTTTCTTCTTGTTTCATATTAGAGGACAAACTGACATATAAATGGCTCTTGATTCAAAGGGAATATGTGCCTACCTCTGAATGATGAAGTCAGCAGACCACGTTAGGACCTGTTGGGCTGTTTGACACAGGGATAACAATCAGGACAAAATTATCACTTGGCAGCTGTGCCTGTAGATAAAGTTGTTTAAAAGCAAACAAACGATTGTTCTCTGAAAGATCTGAGCTGTTCGTCTTGTTTAGCATACAAGAATTAGGAAACCCAAGAGAAATAAAAGCATTGAATAATACCAATCATCTATTAGAGTCTTCGGAAAAATGGATAAAAATCAGTAATTGTAATTTTCAACTGAAAGAAACATAGGAAAAAAATATCCAGTGGGCATGAAATTTGGTCTTTAGCTCATTTAAGTCATTCCGAACACAATGAATGGCTTAGATCTACATAAAAATTCATCATGGGCGTCGACTTCTTCAGTTTTAGGATATAAGATAAACTATCCATAGACGATTTTGTGTATATTTTGTTAATCCCTTGACAACCAAGCCACCTCTAAGCTCCAAATGGGGTGTGTGAAAATTGTGATCCACGCTTTCATGAGATTATTATATGAAAATTAAGTAATGATTGCATTACATGGACATGCACGATCGTTAATCGTCCTAAATTGTTTGCTAATCACTTATTCCCGGATGATCCCGATCTAAATAAATCTGAGTGGATGATGAAATCAACAGACTCAAATCATCGCTAGTCCAACAAGAAGATGGATCAAATCGCAATTGGCCAGCAAATCAACGGACTGCGCGTGCGCCGATCCCCCGAGGTTGATCATCTAGAAAGAATTAATTATTCTTAACTATCATTAGTAAATCGATTAAACAACTAAACAAACAATAAGCATGTTCCCTTCCTTTTCCTCAAAGATTTCTTTTGTATTTTGAAAACATGCGTTTCCGTAATTTCTGTGAGATAAGTAAAAAGACCGCACGTCAACCTTCTGATCCTGCACGTCCATCCCCGTCACGAGTCCAATCAAGATTAAAAATCCTGCCCATTTAATAATTAAGCGTAGAATTCAATTCTTCTTTCCATGGAAAAGTGTTACCGCACATGATGGGGAAGCCTTCATGTGGGACCACCGTATGATCTCATCACACGTCCATTGTAGAGCAATTGATTAGATAATTCCAAAAGCATTGCAATCGAGGATTTCCATTAGAAGACCTACTATACGGACGGTTTAGATTTAGAATGAGAGCGGATTTTCCCGGCCTATATGGAAATGTATGGCTTAATAGATCAAGGGTATAGGATCATCTGATCAAGGTAAAATCAACCAGGACAACATGGACCCACATTTATGGATTTGACTAACGGATCCGATCATTCCCACATGGCATATGTGGTGCACGACAGACACTTTTCTTCTTCAATTATTTTGATCACAGATCTTGAGTACGAATCGCTACTAATGGAGTCCTTTTTCCTAGAAATGGCTGGGTTGATCCAGCAGGTGTTGCTTTGCAGGTCCCTTTATTTTATCTCAATAATGGGCTCTACCAGATACCAGATGAAGGGTCAAGATCATACTCCAATATCCCGTACGAGGGGTCAGATCGCAGCCTTCCTCGGCCTTTCTGAGGCAAGTACTTTTGGCCATTAAAAAGATGGTCCCCACTACGATCCATCTAATACATGAGACTTTGGGCTATGGCCTATCTAAGAGCGAACTTAGGAGATGAAAGGCTTAGATTATCCAATACCTTTCACCATTGGTTATAACTTAAAACATTATCAAAATAAGGCTGTGGTATTATCAACACGTTTTAATTTTAATATTCTTGTACAGTTGTCGTCAGTCTTAGTAGAGACAAGCCTTAACTGCCGGTACGGCATGTCCTACCAAATTACTAAAATGCCCTCATTTGTTGAAGTGTGAACTCTACTGTAGTAGTTCCGTAACTAACTCAAGCGCCAACCTGCAAATCCACGGGAGCCAAAGCAAGATTTTAACGCTTGCCATCTTGTAAGTGGGGACGGCAATTCGGGAATAATATTATATCTAGTTTGAGATCAAAATCTTTATCCACGGACAGTGGCTGTAAATATAGTTGTATGTTGTTTGGTGGGGATAGTATTTCGGGATTTACGTAAAGCAAATGTACCACCAATGGCATCTTCCTCAAATCAGGAAGCAGAAAAGACATTTCTGAAATTAATTCATACTCTGGGTCATTATATAATTAATCAACTAATAATTCTATAAAAAATAAATAAGAATGAAAAAAGGTGCAAATTTCCGCACCTTTTTCTTTTCTTTTACATAAAAGAAAGGAGAAAAAGTAACAAGAACAACATGAAATTAAATAGACGGTCCGATCCTTAACTACCCCCACGTGGAGAAAACCCAACCCTTGAACCAGCCCCATCGAAGACCACACGAAATCCCTGTTGTTGGATATTCCCAATGATCGACAAAGCGCTCTTCGTTGCGGCGAAAGCGAAGCAGAAAGTACCTTTACTGTTCACTGGAATCAAATAATTCGCCGCCGGCAACGACACATCGCCCCCCGTTCGAAATGCAGCACCACCGTCGGAACCTTCACTTCCATCTCGCCGGACAAATCATAACAAGTATCAAACAGAGAGAATCCGGGCGCTGGCTTCAGATTGACTGCTCCGGCACGGAATGCATCTCGGAGGGCACTATACGCTGGCCGAACTAGTCTTGTCACTGACGTCCCTGAATCAACAATCACACCACCATTTCCGGCCGCATCAAGTCGGAAAAACTGATTCTGTAATCCCGGCAACTCGCGCACCGCCAACCGAAATTCCAGATAGTCTGACAAAATAGAAAGTGTCTAACCTCGGATTTTAGAGCATCGGAGTCAATACTGTCGATCTGAGAACGGCTGAGGTGCCAAAGATGATCCTTGAAGAAGTTACTGAAGATGAAGACATTCTATCTACAAGGCAATACGAGAATTTGCCCCCAAATCTTCGGCCAGTTTGCGACAGAAAAGAAAGCTTTCCTCTTCCCAAACCCAGCAATCCAGAGGCTCCGACGAACAAACCTTCATTATCATGCCCACAACCAAGCGCCACATTCCCCACCTTCGTTCCTCTGAAACTATCTCCGTCAAATACTCGCCAACGGTGAACGACCCATCACCGTAAGAGACCTGATACAAGCATGATCTCTGCCGCCCACATCCAGAAACATCTAACCGTGGACAGAGCGGCGATCCGCAAGGTATTGCCACAAAGGAATGAGATTTCGCCGGATCGAAAACCGGTTCACTCTGTGTGTAGCATTTCCGGCAAGGCGAGCATTGTAACCAGATGATGTCGCTCCCAGTATCCAACACCATATATGAGTATCTCGGCGGAGTTCCGACACCCAACCTGGTGAAGTACTCTCCACTTCCCTGTGCCAGTCCGGAGATAACCGAACTACTGAAGTCCTTGCCACTTGCCGAAGCATTTCTCTGGTCATCCCAATGGCCGGTCGCGGCCATGTCTTCGAGGTTTTGGGCCCGGAGAGCATCTCTCTCTAGTCTGAGGTTGAAGAGTTGCTCTGGGGTTTAGTTAAAAACAAGAGAATCTCTGTGTTCTAGTCGGAGATACAGAGACTTCTCAGTTTCGGTTTCGGTTGAGAGAGTTTCGGAACTGCTCCACGAGACATCTGATTTATGGGTGGGTTTTGCACGAAGAGGGTTTAGAACGAGGGTTTGGTGGGTTAATGGATTTGCAGAACTGAATGTGGCTGTGAGGACATAGGAGACGAAGAAGAACAGGGAAAGTAGGGTTTTGGTTTTCATTTTGGGCTCCATTTCTAGAGAGAGGAAGAGGAGGATAGATTTAAGAAAGAGGGAGAGGCAGGAATAAATAAGAGATGTCGAGAGAGAGGATAGCGGTTTTAGATTTGGAAGTGGTTTTCTGAGGGTAGCCCATGAAAACTGGATCCCTAAATAATCAACCGTCTAGATTCAAAAGCCAAAAGGCTACTCCCTAGACTCATGCCGATCAGATGAATCGTCGGATGATTCAGAGGTGGGTTCTTTAGTACAAAATTGCTGCACTATACGGTAACTTGTCCTGATGTTGCGCTATGAAGGGATCACTCAAAAATAAATGCAGTCCGTTTAAAGGTTGGTGGCTATTGGTAATAATGATTAATGACGGGGTTGCCCTCTATACGAAAAGCGAAGTTTTACGGATAAAGGAGGAGATATGTTTTTTTGGAATTGAATTCCAAGTGAATTTCTCCTTAGAATTCATGGAGAGTGAGATATACGTGACAGCACAAGTTGGCCAGAGAAGCTTGCCTTTTTGTGGGGCCCTTCTTATTATAACATTAGAAGGAGGGAAGAAACATTTTGGGGTCCTTTCAACCGTTGGATTGTCCGCACTGCTTTCGTAGTAGCATAAAAAATAGGTAGTCTGTGAGAAGTTAATGCATTTAGATGATTCTAATCGATAGTTTTATGTCTTAAAAAAATAATAAAATTAGATTTCTAACTAAATGAAACATTCACTAAAAGAATTTCATAGTTATAAAATTTTGCATCCAGCCCATCTAACACATTTCCAACATTATGAACATCTTAGATCTTTTGCAAAATTTCACCAAAGCATGGCCAAAAGAGGTGCCAGCTTCTTTGGATGCTTGAGAGCGTCCAACTCCTGTGACAAAGAAAGACTATCAACCCGACAAAAGAGCCCACATTGTCTATCACATAATTGGCTAGTGCATCAGCTGTGGGTAATCTTCTTAATGTAGCCATTTTTTTTGTCCCTCCAATCTGAATATTCTCTGGAATTAACATTCGACCTAAAAGCTTAAGGTAATAGAAAATAGCTTAACAATAGTTATATATCTAACATAAGATCTCACATGAAAGACCTTGTGTTAGACTCTTGCAAGTGAATTTAATAAAGAAGGGAAGCAAGATTTAAACTCATTATCATTTGGTTGGTAAGGCTCTAATACCGTGTTGGATTACTATTCGACCTAAAAGCTTAATTTATAGGAAGTAGGACAAAAATAGTTATGTATATAACATCTTCTAGGCTAATTATTGAATTGATGATCAGCTTCCTTGTACATTAACATCTCTTAAGTTAAGTTTATGGGCAAGCTTAAGACCTTTAAGAGAGCCATATGTATTCTAACACAACTAAAAGAAAAAAGAAAGGAAAAACCAGAAGAAGAACGGTTTGATTCACCTAAGAAACCTAGGCCCATACTTTTCTTGGGATAAGAGATACACTTCAAGTCCAATGATGAATGATCATCAGTGTGATCAAAGAGTCATTTACAAAATAAGACTTAGATTAAATAAATGACTTTGGAAACAATAATTTTGTAGATCCAAGTGGTTTTTTATGTGTAAGAAGGTCTGAACAAGTTACATGGATTAGATCTTTCAGAAATATTGCCTAAAATCCTATTAGACGCTCTTTAGGCATCTAAGATGAGATATTCAATTGATAATTAGACCAGGACATGGGGGCTTCCACAGCTAAATATCTCTTGCTCTTACTTTGCATTTGAGCAGGTCATGCTTTGAGAGAGACAGCTAAAAAGGCGAAAAAGAGGGGAAGATTTGCTCCCAATGGTGAGCTTTTTCTTGTGATGCCAACCTCTTGGGACCAAAAGCAAGAAGAAGGTTTCTCACCACTTTCGCTCTTCTTCCCTTCTTTTTCCATTTCTTTTGCTGATTTCTAGATGAATTGATGGCTTCCTGGTGGGTGTCAAAAACAAGATTGCATGGTACAAGAGGGATTAGAGGTATGTAATATCTTGATTACCAATTGCTCCCTTAATTTCTGTATAAAAGTATAGACGTGACGGTGAAAAGAAAGTGAAATCAGTGATGGGAAAGGGAGAACATTTGTGGTTAGTCCATTCTTCATGAGATGCAACTTATTTTGTTGTGTTAGACTTTATCTTTGACTATTTCAAAATTGAACTCTATAGTTGTTGTTAGTGGATCAACCAATTCTTTAGGGAAATGATAAGTTTGCCCCTTAGTGTGCAATTAGTAAGGCTTATAATCTATTTATGTGGTCGACTATATAAAATAATATGATCTAGTTAACTGCATTAACTTTATTATAAGCTGTTGAGTCCTTAATTTTGCCTAAAATAACCTTAGATTACTATTTTATTAGATCATTTAACAAGGTAATTTTGTGATTTTGAATCAATTTTAGCTATAATCGACCATCTAATCGTTAATTTGAAAAGTTAAATTATAAGATGATCATTATAGTTAATTACCTACATAAGTTAATTCTAATTTTATATTTTTGCTTTGCAAATAATCCAAAATACATTGGACGGTTCAGATCAGTTTATTTTGATAGGTCCCATGCCACAAATCTAGACAAATCTGACCAAAATTAAACAATGATGGCAAATCTGGGCAAAGTTGACCAATGATGACATATCCTCCTATAAAGCAAACAGGGGTTGAAACGAAGGGATCTTCTTTTCTGGTTGGAGCAAGCAACTCCTCCCCTTTTCTTCTTCCCACCTCGTTTTTGTTTTTTTTCTTTCTTCTCCTTTTGAGAGAGAAGAGGTGAAAGGACTCTCTCTCTCTCTCTCTCTCTCTCTGTGGCCAGCCGGGCTACCCTATGGCTTCACTACCACCCATCTCTCTAGCTCGCCTCACCTGCCCAAATCATCCCCGCATCACCGGCCAGATCTTAGTCTCCACTACCTCTGCTCCATCCATTCACCGGCCGGCTCAGAGGAGAAAACCCAGATCGGGTTTTCCCTCCCATCTCACTCTCTGGTCTCTCCCTCCGGTTTCTCGCTTACCACAAGCTTTGCTCCATTCATCCACCAGCCGGCCAGGTTCCTCTTTCTCTCCTTGCTCCTCCCCTTTCCAGCAAACCCACACCAAAAAAAAAAATCCCTCTTGTTTTCCCGTTTTTCGGCAAACCTAGGTTGCCCTTCGTTTTTTTCACGCTCCTCCTTCACTGGACAGCTCAGAGGAGAAAACCCATATCGGGTTTTTCTCCTTCTCCCCTTCTTTTCCTCTTTCCTCCTCCTCTTCTTCCTTTTCTTCCACTGTTTTTCTCACTCCACCGGGTTTCTAGTTTTTTTGTTTAAAACCAGAAATCTAAAAAAATTCCAGATTTGTCCCTATGCCTTTAATTTAAATGCCTTTGATGTCCCTATTTTGTCTTTTCTTTTCTTTATTTTATCTTATTTATTTCCTTGGATAGTGTTATTCTCATATTGTACTATCTACATTTTGTTTTAAGAACAACCTATTATAGTCGCTGCGTGACACAGTGGACAAGATAGAGAAGTAGCAGCTAGATTGTATTTGTAGTTACTTTATGTTGAAGTTAAAGTTGTTAAATTGTATTTGTAGTTACTTTATGTTGAAGTTAAAGTTGTTATTCCTTACCATCTGTTGTAATTTGCTGCGTGACACAGCAGTTAGAATAAGAAAGTTCTAGTAAAATTGCTACTCTCTTTCATTTCTTGATTACTTATGAATTGATTAAGGACTTTGAACTTTATTTTGGTTAATTTGACAATTAAAGTTTATGTAAATTCCAATATTTAAGTCGAGTCTTCGTAGAAATTAACCCGTATTTGCATAGCTATACTACAACAGCTATGCATTTGCGGAAAACATAAGCCTTTCTTCCCTTCGATCAGAATTCAAGTTAGAGCACCAGATAAAGTGTATATTTGAGAAACTTTTTTCTTTTTTTATTGAATTTTTTCTACTTCAAACCAGCTTGATTTTATCTTGTGAAGCGAAAAAAAATAAAAATAAAATTCAATAAAACAATTTTTCCAAACAGGCGCTAAGATTTCTTTAGCCAACTTTTGTTCACCACAACCAAAGTAGAATGAAAGAAAAAGAAGAAGACGAGAGTCATTTTATAGAATAACTTGTCCTACCATTCATCTAAAACTGTAAGTTATTATTGCAGAGCAGACTTGATGAGTACCTTTTCTGTAGTCACGTACAAAAGGAAAGTAGTTTGTGTAGACACCCTTTCAACCGGAAGAAAGCAAATCCGAGTTTAACTTCATGTCCATCAATTTTTTGAAAGTAAAATAGAGCGTAGGCAGCGATTGACCAATGACATCCGTGTCTTCATTCCCACTGTAGGTTACTACCTCCAAAGTATTGTAGCAGATTAATTTGCAAATTATTTTATTGATGTATTAAACATTATCGGACCCAACGGAATACTTGTGTGAAAGGGATTGCAAATGTCCGAGGAGAAATCAAATGAATAGGTTGGCTCAGCCAAAGATAGAACTATTATATACAATTAGGTGCTTCTAGATCACAAACTAACTCCTATTCTCTCTGTGATAAAGTGAACTAAAGATCATAAGATACGGTTCAATATATATATATATATATATATATGTTAGGTCCATGCACTTTGTATTGAAAAATAATGTCACATGCACTTTACACTAGCATGCACTTTGTATTGAAAAAATATGCATATTAGGTCCATTCCATTCATATTTCAGATGGCACAACTACCGAACATCTTATCTACTTAATACGTTTAAGGGTTCTAGAAGTTGAAGATTCATAGTCTAAAGGCAATTACAACAAAATAACTCCACTAATTGATCCTTGGAACCTAAACAATAGAATACGCACAATGGATGCGATTTCTCACGATCCAGTGGGGTGCTAGATATCCAACATGAAAGTTAAGTTAACATGAGGGAGAACAAAGCACATTGCCACTTTTAATTTCAAGAATTTCACATTGCTAGGGGCACAATTAGCACATGGCACAATTAGCCGAGTGCAGGTTTTGCACAAGCTACAGCCATAATTCTTCCCGGGTAGTTTATTGTAAGCATCTTTCTTTTCAGTGAATATTTTAAGTAGTGCTCCCTCCACTTCGGCTCTGCCGACTTATTTTCGTGAACTATTGGTACTAGAACCAGAAGGGATATTGTTCCCTGGCCAAGAGACTAAGATTTTGATCCATCCACTGTGAGAATGTAAACCTCCAGAATCTAGTCGGTCAATAAACTGTATTTGGAAGCATTGTTCAAGGAGATGGGGCTATATAAGTGGAGGCCTGTCAAGAGCCATGAGCAAGTAAGTCCCTTCAGACCTCTAGTTTTAGTTTTGATTTTCAGCCTTCACCTCTATTTGCCATGGCAAGCCAGTCCGACCTTGCTAAGATTGGGAGAGATGCTTTTGATTTGCTTGAGAAGAACTCCCACCTTGCGAATAAGGGAAGGCCTATTTTGGAGACAATGCATGAGCAAATGCCATCTAGCAGAGTGGAGCCGGAAGGAGGAGCCACTTTCTTGGATGAACAGAGTTGTAGGCTGTTCATGCGTGCGTGTGTCCAACATTCAAGAAGAAATACAACTACCCAACAAAACTATGCTCGCACAGCAAGGCCAGCTCCACCTATCTTAACGGTATTCTTCCGCAGCGGCCAGGGCGCCAACTCCACCAGCAACAGAGACCAGTGATGGCACAATAGTGATCAGGCCGATAACAAAAACCATTCATTTGATTTTTGTATTACGTGAAGTTTGGTTTATGGGTATCCCTCTTAAGAGGCAGTATTTCCAGTTTCTATGAAACCATCTTTCATGTAGTCTTAATTTGTTATATTACTTCCAGTTACTGATAAAACTTTCCTCAATTGTTAGTATATATTATACTTCTTCTTTTTTTTTTTTTAAAATTAGTGAGTCTCGTTAAAATGTGATTGAGAAAATCTCGGAGCAATTACAACCATTAAAAAAACTGTCAAGGTGATCACAAAACAGCAGAGTATCAGAGCCAGGAAGAAGTCCATTGGATGTTACTGGCCCCTAGATAACCAATGTTTATGACACACTTTATAAAAAGAAAAAGAGAGAGAGAGAGAGAGAGAGAGAGAGAGAGAGAGAGAGAGAGAGAGAGAGAATGAAAATTTAAAATTCCTCTATTGAAATTTTTTTCTTTCCAGTATGAAAATTTTGAAGTTGTCTTTCTTTTCTAGCAACATGAATCAGTAGAAAAGTTTCCTGATCGAGGAATAGATTAAGCCATCTAAATCTTTGTTAGAGACTAAGGTGAATTTCATCCAAAATGTACTCAAATCTCTGCTTTTGCTACACTCCTATCAATTTGATCGAGTGAGATAAATACTCAATTTGATCTAGCGAGATAAATACGAGACAATAAGTATGATTAATTCTCTCTCTCTCTCTCTCTCTCTCTCTCTCTCTCTCTCTCTCTCTCTCTCTCTCTCTCTCTCTCTATGACATCCCGGGTTTTTTCATGAAAATTTTTCACAATTATTTCAAAAGATGGCGCACCTCTAACTTTTTAAAATACAAAAAAAATAGCGAAAAGTTTTTCTTTGAAATTCATTTTTCCAAAAACTCGGATGTCATCGTCATGCTCACACTATACATATATATAGTTTTCTAGAAGATAAAACTTTATTTCTAAAAACAGGACCCATCTAATGATTCACTTGTATAACCCCTATAACATTATATTAAATGTCTAATATCATAATTCAAATAACTAACTATACAATACAAAAGCTTTAAATAAAATATATACATATGCATAGAAGTATGATTGCTGGATTCCTTTTGTTGTGTACACGTTTTCCTATCTTTTTGTATCTGAGATATTGTAAAAATAAAATATTTACAATATCTCAGCAAGCTATGCTTGGTAGGGGAGTCTAAGAAGCATGCTAAATCTTAAGATACATTACTTATTCAATAGTAATTAGAATATTCATTTCCATAGCAATTAGGTTTAATTAAATTTACAATATGTTTCATATCTCAATAACCCATTTGTAAGCCAAATATTTACAATACTTCAATTCCATGAACCATACTTTGCATACAATTCTACCCATTCACTAACTCACATGAAAACATATATGAAACTACTCCCTCATTCCTATTAATATAACAATAATACGCATATATGAAAATTGTTAAAGGACATACAAAATTATGAATATAATCAACATCACCTAATTTGCATTCTCAGACTATACCGGGTTTTAGAATCATACCCCTCATCATGTGGGGTTCATAATTATCCAGCCTCTGCTGGTATATCAACATAATCCTCATGCCCCTCACCATACGGGATCCACAATCCTCCAGCCATTGTTGGGAAAACGATGCAAAGCATATCATCATGCCGTATCATATAAAGCATCTCATAATGCTATCATATATGCATGTCCCATGGACAGAATGCACAACGATTACAATATTTTCCTCTTTTGGTCCCTCATAATTGCCTAACCAGCGTCTCTTGGTAACCCTCAAGGATATGCACCGTAGTACACAAAATATAAGGACCACTATGCATGCAGTTAGAATTCGTACCGCATGCCCGGATAACTGCTCAATAATCCACCTATATCATCCTCGGTGGAAATCACAATATCCATGTTCGCATGAGGAGGACCATGGCTGTCACAGTGGCAGCCTTCTCATGATTGCCCTACCCGACTTTTTGCAACACATAGTGCATGGTATCCATAACATAATAAATTTCGAAGAGCGGGTAGCCAAACCCTCATAACTCTCCTAGCATAGCATCTCCAGGCCTACGCCCATCTAAAACAAAACTCTCAAGCCTCCATGCCCGGATGTAAAATAATTATAATAGTAGGCAATTCGCCTGTTCATATATTTCATAACAAAAATAACATCCTCACTTAATTGGTGATAACCCACTAAGGATGTATCCTATAAACCTAGACTCATACATCATCAATATTGACATGGTACCCATGTATTATAAACAAAATTTCATAATTCACATACATGATGTACAAGGCATAAGCATCAATTATAACATGCAATTCTCTTAATTAACATTATTTCATTATTTCAATTTAAAGCATATCGAATATCAATCATATAATCAGAAATAAGATCATGTTAGAACATGAGTCTTATTATTTAGACATGTTGTCGTAAATTTTCACCTACCTCATGTGACACGTTCACTGGATTCCACTAGCTTTAATTGTACTCTTCTTCATGATCGACCCCGTGTGCTTCAATCTCAACTGGTACACATCCCGTCCATATAATCCCTAAGATTACTACTAAGCATGTATTCAAACACCAGGAGCCTCTCAACATGACTTCCTTGAAACTCAGAGCAGTAACCAAGCAGAGGAGCAACGTAACAGTGATAGAGTCTTGATAACTGTTTGATTTCATACCAGAACTCAAAATCAGCATCAGGCCCTCTATGTGCTTTCAGTCGCTTAACAACAACGGCCCTTCCATGTTTTAGCTCACCACAGTAAACATTATTGCTGCTGCCATGCCCGATCAAACTAGAATTGGAGAATCTATTGGTTGTTTGCTCCAATTCGAAATAGGAAAATTGGATTATAGTACCATGAATGACTCCTTTTTTCTCTCTAAGCATGAAGGAAGATCAGTGTATGTATCCTATGATTGGGGTAAAAGGGGAGTTTATATTAACATAAAACTATGGCATTGAACATATCTATGGTTGATTAAATTAGACCCATTGTTCTAGCTTGTGTCTTTGTCAAATGAAAAGATTGGTGGCTGCATGGAATATATATCCCTTTGGTATATATATAACATCCAATGGAAAAAGAAAGAAAGAAGTGCTACAGTAGTAAGCACGACACACATCAAAAGAACATATGCAACAGCTTTGCTGGAAATGTGCCTCTTTGCAGTTTTTTTGTGTGTGTCTTATCAGTACTAGATGTGTAGTTACAGGCTAAAGCAATTGACACTGTGGATCAGACAATCAGGAAGGAATGAAAGAAAACAAAATTTTGAATCTGAAGCAGAATGTAGCGAATTCAGGAAAGATTTCAAAAAGGTGAAGTAAAGATCAAACCCAAATCGCTAGTGCTGAAAATGGCACAATAGAAAACACAACGTCGATGCCAAAGTCAACTGCTTTGGTCGGAGAGGAAAGATGGAACCAAGCTGATAACGATCAAAATCTTCTATAGCACAACGGCTGAACAGCCCACAACGGAACAGATGCTGATGGTATGCACTCCAAATGATGTAGGAAGCACTCAACAACCATTAGAAGTACTGGAATGGCGAGATTGGAGAGGAGAAATCCCATGCTGACAAAGGACGCGATCATATCTAAATTAGGGCAAGAGAAATCTGAGACCGGCAGAGATGTTCACCTAGGCAATATTTTCCGATGGTTGATTGGTTTCACAATCACCTATGGAAGAAAGCAAGAGAAGGGGTTTTTTGGGCATGATCACTGGTCAGCCAGACTTGAGGAGAAAGAAGTAGTGGGGAGTGCAAGGAAGCTCGTCGATGGGAGATCCATGCAATGGGAAGCTCTCCGTGCCGATGGAAAATCTGACCAGGGCAAAAGCCCTAGGTTTTGCGAGAGAGAGAGAGAGAGAGAGAGAGAGAGAGAGAGAGAGAGAGAGAGAGAGAGAGAGAGAGAGAGCAGACCTGACATTTCGTCGGGTTTGCAATGTGAGGGGGGGGGTGCCAATATCAATTTGGCCCCCTCCCGTTAAGTTGTGTTCTTTTTCTTTTTTTTTATATTTACCATATTGCCCTTGACTTCAAAGGCCCCCAACTTCATCATACGAGCTTTGTTTTCAACGTTCTTTGGCTTGTTGGATTCTGTTTTTCGAGCACTATCTAATAGTTTTATTAGTTCCAAATTATACTTCTATAAAAAGATATAAAATTTTGGGGTTGTTACACACACACACACACACACACACACACACACACACACACACACACACACTCTCTCTCTCTCTCTCTCTCTCTCTCTCTCTCTCTCTCTCTCTCTCTCTCTCTCTCCTAATTGACACTTTTTGGGTCCCCTACGTGCCACGACAATGCAACAAGAGAGTTGCCTCTTATCTGTATTGAACAATGTACTGCTCAAGAAGTTCATAGAAGAATTGCTTCCAAATTTTTATTCATCGTAGGTTAGGAGACTTGAATATCTAAACATGTTGCCCAACAATTAATGTTTTAGATCACCATTCATTGGAGGGCCAACCACAAACAAAATGAAAAAACATTTTGCATATATTGCTAAAAATTTCCTTTATGGTAATCCTCAAATACATATTACTT
The DNA here is from genome assembly GCA_035236585.1 of Warburgia ugandensis. Classification (NCBI taxonomy): domain Eukaryota; kingdom Viridiplantae; phylum Streptophyta; class Magnoliopsida; order Canellales; family Canellaceae; genus Warburgia; species Warburgia ugandensis. Next base: position 73,211,376 of record CP141134.1, read on the forward strand.
ATATCAATTTCAAGAGTATTTAATGTTTCCTATGTGTGATTGAAAAAATGAAGTTTATTGATAATTGATGTGGTTTGTCATATTCTAGTATTCTAATAGAAAAAATATTTCTATTGTTGGACATGTGGCCCCACTTTTACATGAAGGCACCTATCTTAGGATGATCTAACCCAATCATCTTATATGATTGCTAAATGGTAGCATTTTTTTCAGGATTTGACGGAAAAATTGTGATAAATTTTAGTTTCATTGTTGTCGTCTGCTGATTGCTTTCTCCTCGAATTGCTGTAGGCTGATTGCCTACCTTTGTAAGATTTAGTTTATGCTTCATTTGCAATTCTTGCATGAATGCAATTTGTGATGGAGAAATTAAACTACACAAAACCAAGATGGAGTCAAATACACCCTTTGGCATTGATCTTGGTTTACTCCCATGTCTCATGTTTTCTCTTAACAACACTCACTAATTTATAAATATACAAGATAATGTGGGTATAACAAATTGAGGACGTTGACAGTAAACGTTCAATACCAACAACTAGGTAATGAATTCTAAAAGAAGGATGGATTTATACTGAAAAGCATGAAAAGTTAATGAGTTTAAGTTGTATTCTCCGGCACACTTATGTTAGGCATTTTCATACAAAATGAACCATTACAAGTTCATTGAAGCACGCCAAATAAGAGACTACAAATGCAAATTGGGAGGGGCTCTCGTTGTTGTCGAACGAGAGGCCATCATCATGTATTTACAACTTTGCTAGTAAGAACAATGAGGCTGTTTTATGAACTCCATTATCATAACCTGAGCATGGGCCATGACTTGCCTTCTCTCAAATGGGAAAGAAATACAAGTACTTAATCTTTTCTTCTAATAGTATCCAAATATAAGGCCAAAAATTAATCTCCGTAAGAGCATTTTCCGTTAACCAATCAAAGACGAATTCTGGTATATGGTGGCCGTACACTGAATAGATGATCTCAATCTTTCATTCACCATTAAGAAGTTGGCCAATCTAGCTTTCAGGGGAGTGTTTTTTGGGTTTGGGTTCCTATTCTTTTGTTTGTTCGCCATTTTAACAAAGCCTAGGAAGTATGAAAACTGAAAATTGTAAGTAAAAGATTCAATTACCACCAAAATTTCCACTAATTGAAACCGACTGATTGCATTAAGTAAATCTCCTTCAATGATGAGAAAAAGTTCTGGAGGCAGCAAAAACAGCATAATATACCATCTCACCGTCAGCCATCATCTATAATCAAATATACTTAAGTCTATTCTTAACGTCAAATCATCTCAAGAATTTTTACTTTGCTATAATGGCACATAATACACGTCCACGGTTAGCTGATTGGTAATTTGGCAGAGGCTAGAGCGATATTCCTCTCTTTAAAATAGTGCCTTGAATATAAATGCAGTGCATGTATTATTATTTTTTCTTTCTTGACTTGAGGGAATCCCAACACAATGGTCGAGTTGTTGTCACGTGACCTTGCAGTTACAGGTTCAAAGCTTAAAAACAGCTTTTTCAAAATGCAAGATAAGGCTACGTACTATTAACCCTCGTGGTCCGCCCCTTTTCAAGATCCTGCATTTGCAGGAGCTTCGTATACCGTGACTGCTTCTTTTTAGCTAAAAGCAATTATATATATATTGATGTGGTGCTAGCCAAATGAATACCGTGATCACCTGAGACCCATTTTTCGAATCCAATCCACAAATTTATTCGCCCGTGTTATTGTTGTACTTCTTTCATGCATTCATTTGGCCATCCAGTTCTGGCCCGGTGCTTTGCGCCTGATCTGGAATTAGACAACCTCTCTTTAATCAATAGCCCCTGCATGAATCTTTCCTTTTAACGAAGTTATGAAGCTTCCAAGGACTGTTCTCTTTGCAGCTGCCGACTTCTTTTGACGAGAGAGAGAGAGATACTGTAAGGGGTACTAATTCCCAAACCTGCCTATTTAAGCTCATCTTTTGATGATCCAACCCAACCCAATCATCTTGTTTGGTCTCTTCTTGTAGGTTATCTACAAAACATCATGTCTAGTTTTTCAGTTAAAAAATCGAATGGTTTTGATTGAAAATTTTAAAATGCATAGCTAAAATCATTCAACGTGAATTTTGGTGTCTAACAAATCTAAGGGAGGAGAAACAAGAGAACAAGATGATTGCCTTGGATGATCCAAGATGGGAAATACCTAATCTCCAACCATCTGCCTCGTGTGATCACGAATAAATGTTGGATACTTGACGTACAACAAATTACAATGAGGAAAGAATCAACCACTGCAAAGCCAATTACTTTCCCTTCGGCGGTAAAGGCAATTACATAGATTATTCATTAAGATTTGGGAAGAACAATTATGCACCTAAACATTTCTCTAATGTAAAAAATGTACTAATATTATTCTTCCCGTATTCTTCTTGTATTTTTTTCAAGCACATGCATCAAGATGCGGATGGCTCATTTGGACGCATCTGGCTAGCTTGGTAGCTCCATTTGGCCATCTAATTTTGGCATGGTTCTCGGCACCCGGTCTAGGAAGTAAGACACCTCTCGTCAGAACTTCCCTTTTAACAAAATTCTCAAGGACTGCTCCCTTCACTTTGGCATTGCCGACTTCTATGGTAGAGAGAGGAAGAGAATCCGGACCTTCAGGATTCAATGGCTTTATAGATTTTGTTTGGAAACGTAGTTGAGAAATGAGTTATATAAGTGAAGGCCCTTTAAGAGCCTTGAGCAAGAAAACTCCAATCAAATCTTTAGTGTTAGTTTCAAGTTTCGGCCTTCACCGCTATTTGCCATGGCAAGCCAGTCCGACCTTGTTAAGATTGGGAAAGATGCTTTTGATCTACTCGAGAAGAATTTCTCCCTTGTTAAGAAGGGAAAGCCTATTTTAAAGACGAGTACCCACCAAAGCTATGGTCCCACAGCGAGGCCAACTCCACCTACAAAAGGCCTATTCACACGCAGAGGCAACGGTGCCTACTCCACCGGCGACAGAAACAATTGATGATGGCAGCTGAAACTATTGATGCTACTACTTGAAGTCCGGTTTATGGGTATCCCTCTTAAGAAGCATCTTTCTACGATAATACTTTTGGCTAGCGTCTACTGAAGCCTTCTTTTTCTGTAGTATGGTCCTTAATAACCCCATCAAGAAGTTCTTGCGGTCCTATGTCGTATGTATAATCCTCTACTGATATGAACGGGCTCTCTCTCTCTCTTATATGGTACTCTCAATACTGTGGAGGAACACCCTGATTCATCTGCACGGTCTTTGTGAATTGTTTTGAGTTGTAAAAATGGATTGTGTTTTGAATTGTAGGATATGTGATTTTCTGGAACCTGTCCAGTGATTGTTAGGTTAACACAAGCAATTAGAAATGAAGATTTTAAGAAATAGTAGGAGATTTGATAAATTGTGGCATAGCTAGAGAAACAATGTGCCAAACAAATTAAAATCGTGAGATTTGATAGAGGTGGTGAATATTATGGTAGATACACAAGTACTAGATGGGTACTTGGTCCATTTGCTAAGTTTCTTCAAGAGCAAGGTATTGTAACTCAAAACGCCTTGCTGACTTACTAGATCAAAATGGTATAGCAGAAAGAAGAAACACAACTTTAATGGACATGGTGAGGAGTATGCTCAGCAACTCCAATCTTCCTTTGTCATTATGGAGTGAAGCTCTAAAAACAACAATGTATATATTAAATTGAGTTCCAACCAATGATGTTTCTAAAACACTATTTGAATTATGGAAAGGTTGAAAATTGAGTTTGGAACATATATGCGTTTAGGGTTGTCCAGCTGAAGTTAGAGTTTACAATCCATATGAAAAGAAATTGGACTCGAGGACTACTAGTGCATATTTTATTGGATATACTTAAAAGTCTAAAGGATACAGATTTTATTGTCCATCTCATAGCAGTAGAATTGTGGAATTAAGAAATGCTAAATTTCTTAAGAATGACGTGGTTAGTGGGAGTTATCGACCTTAAAACTTAGTTTTTGAGAAAAATCGTATTTCTGATCCAACTCCCACATCAAGCAACATACTAGTTGTTATTAATGACACTTATCAAAATACTATAGATATTGGACAACTGGTTGTTGAAAATCTAAGTCAGGCTGATAATGTTTTAGTAGATTCTATTGAGCATCAATCACAATAAGTTGATAATCAGGAACCTTCACAAGAGGCTAATGATGTACCTTTGAGGAGATCTGCTAGAGTACAGAAATAAGCAATTTCTACTAATTACATAGTCTACCTACAAGAATCTAACTATGATATTGGTGCCGAAAATGACCCTGAGACGTTTTTACAAGTTATGAACATTATTAAATCTAAATTATAGCATGATGCTATGAAAGATGAGAAAAAATCCATGATAGATAATCAAGTCTCAAATCATGTAGAGTTGCCTAATGAGGTAAAGACCATTGGCTGTAAATGAATTTTTAAAACAAAAAAAGACTCATTAAGCAACATTGAGAGATACAAAGCTAGACTTGTTGCAAAAGGATTCACATAAAAGAAAGGAATTGATAATCGAGGAACATTTTCTCTTGTTTTTAAAAAAGATTCTTTTTATATAATCATGGTATTGGTTGCACATTTTGACTTAGATTTACATCAAATGGATGTGAAAACAACATTCCTCAATGGTGATTTAGAGGAAGATATTTATATGAAACAACATGAGGGTTTTATCTCAAGTAATGGTCATCATTTAGTTTACCAGATTAAAAAGTCTATATACGGACTAAAACAAGCCTCCTGTCAGTGGTATTTAAAATTTCATAATGTTATCTATTCATTTGGTTTCGTAGAGAACATTATGGATGAATGTATATATCACAAGGTTAGTGGGAGTAAGATCATTTTTTAATCCTGTACATGGATGACATTTTGCTTGCAACTAACGATATGGGATTGCTATATGAGATAAAACAGTTTCTCTCTTAAAACTTTGATATAAAGGATATGGGGGAGGCATCTTATGTCATTAGCATTAAGATTGATAGAGACAGGTCTCAGGGTATCTTGGGCTTGTCTTAGGAAGCCTATATCAACAAGGTTTTTGAGAGATTCAAAATGAAAGATTGTTCACCTAGTATAACACCTATGTTAAGGGTGACAAATTCAGTTTGAATCAATGTCCTAAAAATGACCGTAAAAGAGAACACATTAAAAACATCCCTTATGCTTCAACTATTAGCGGCCTAATGTATGCTTAGGTCTGGACTAGACTAGACATTGCATTTGCAATTAGAATGTGAAGAAGATATCAAAGTAACCCATGTTTGGACCATTGGAGAGCTGCAAAGACGGTCATGAGATACCTTCAAGGGACTAAAGATTTCATGATTATATATAGACGGACCGATGACTTGGAGGTTGTTGGATATTCAAATTCAGACTTTGCTAGTTGTGTTGATTCTCTCAAATCAACACAATGGAAGCTGCTTCTACAATGGAAGCTGAGTTTGTTTCTTATTTTGAGGCGATAAAACATGGTATTTTGTTAGATTATTGTGACAATTCAGTTGCTGTATTCTTTGCTAAGAATAATAAGAGTAGAAGTCAAAGTAAGCACATTGACTTTAAGTTCTTAGCAATTAGAGAGCATGTTAAAAGGAATGAAGTGCTCATTGAACACATTTGTACTGAGCTGATGATTGTAGATCCCTTCAGGAAAGGCATGCCACCAAAGTTGTTTAACGATCACGTAACACGAATGGGACTTTGTTCTCATTTGTCACTTTCTATTTGAACTATGATGTTATACTTATAGCATGTATTGGTAATGAAACTCTGAATTGTTGAATTTGTCTCCATTTTATTTGTATACACTTACGATTGATGACAAATATTTATGCTTGGACCCAGAATAAGCATTTGAGGCTTATTCATAAAGATAAGACACCACATAAAAGGCTTTTCCAAGAAAATAATTACATTGTAGTACATGGAAGGTAATAATTGTTTATAAATAAATTACCGCCATGATTTATGTAATTTATTTCTTTGTTGGAGCATAAAGTGCTTTAGAATGATACATTAAGATTTGTGAATTTATAAAGCTACAAATGTTTGGACCAAGTGAGAGAATGTTAGACATTTTGGTACTCCATAACATTTGATTTAAAATCTAACGTATCTGCTACATATTTAACATGTGTTAACTATCCATGGCAGTTATCCTTGATGGAAGGATACCTACCACTAACCAGTTATTTAAGGGTCCCTAATCCTGTAATTCAAGTGACTATTACTACAGTTTTTAGTTCTCCATCATCGTGAATTAAAAAGGATTAGAAGATCACTTAAACTGCATTGGATCTTTGCTATGGATGGAGGTAAGTTTCCTAATCATCCATTTGTGCTTCCACTTATATTTCTGGTTGACTGTAAACACTCATGTTCAGTTTACATATGCTTCTGCTATATGTTTCTGATTTGTGTAAACAAGAGAGAAAGTTGGTTTACAAAGTAGACATTCATCTGGCTTCTGAGAAATGGATTCTGATTTGCGAATATTTTGCCATTCTTTGTACCTTGTTAATTAACAACAAGGCATGTAGAGAGAGTCAGGAGAAGAAGTGAACAACATCACCAGCTTGATAGTGGAATGGATGGAACCGAGTTACCCACACAATTGGGTGTAGTCAGTTGAGTTATGCATCTATTTTCTTATCAATCAAAAGAAGTCTGCTTGCATATAGTCAACAAAGCATATTTATTTTGGTAAGAGTCTCTCAGTGCCAGGAACAACAGAATTTTCTCACTCGCTAACTACCTTACAATCCAACTATTGAACATCATTACGATGAAACTTACTTCCATATGGTGGGCTCTCTAAGGTCCTTAGGGTAGACATGACACATGAAACCTGGTGTATGTAGTGTAACTATGGATTTCCACATTTTTTGTATGCATTTGTGTTTGATAGTAGAAGGGAAGACTTGGTGCAATGGTAAAGTTGTTGTCATGTGACCTTGAGGTTATAGGTTCAAGGCGTGGAACCAACCTCTTGCAAAATGCAAGGTAAAGCTGCATACTACTTGACCCTTGTGGTCTGCACCTTCTCGAGTGTGACAGCTCGAGTTTTTAAATGCCTTTTTGAGAATTCATTGTTGAAAGGTGGGATCCCTGTTGGAAAATTTCATTTAGAAAACAAACATCAAAAACAATTTTGCTTTAAAAAGACCCTTAAAAAAACCTTGAGTGTCATAAGACCAATCACAACACATTCATGAGCTCAAAATTCAAGCATTTTTACATTCAAATAAGTCAAGTCAAAACTTATCATTTCCCAGAAAACTATCCAGTTACAGCCCATAGTCCAATATGTATTAAACATATTTATACATGTCTAACTGTTGATAACAGTTATATAACTTACTCAGTCATCTCACAAACATTTACAAAATGTACAAAAGCATACATACACTGTCTATACTCTCTCTCTAATTATTCGTCGCGCCTGGTCTCAATACTCTTGTCTTTTCCTTTTTCACGCTTATCTGTAGAGTTGGTGGGGTGAGTATAGGGGAATATACTCAGCGGGTAAAACTAAGATCACAAATATAAGTCAATTCAAACTCGCTTTCATGCACTTACACACAATGACACATCCTTAGGTATCATTCCTAAAGCTTATTAGTAATATAACATTTGTATACTTTTCAAACATTCCATTCAATGTTTTAGGTCATTCGAGTACAATACAAGTGCAAGAACAATATGATATGTCGACATCAAAAGAGTATTTGGTAAACAAGTGCACAAAATCTACGACAATGTAGTTAAGTGCTAAAATCCCAATTTAAACAACATATAGGGAAGTCCTCGGCAATTTATGTCAAACATATCAATTCTCAGCATGTAATTATAAATATATCAAAAATTCAAATCATATAAGGTATTGTCATGCCTAGTGACTAGGGTATCTATGACCCTATCACATGCATGTTGCCAAAAATCTACATGCTGCAACTGCCCTATAATGAGACACCGCAACACTACAACAATTGTCCAATCATGGGACACTGTAGCAAAAGAATACATGGATCACTATGTTGCAGCAATTGCCAAATAGTGGGACACTGTATGCTCAAACACTAACACCAACTGCGTGAGACTTATCGCATCTCGTATGGGAGAACAGATTGCGCAGTCCAGCCTTCCTATGATGCTACACTCAAAATCTAATCACTTGGGCATGGTGTCGAAAAATCAACTGTTGAAAGTTGGGTGGCCATCCCTATAACCCTCCTATCATAATGTCCATTAGGCGAAAGCGCTTGTTTAGAACAAATCCTAGGCAATCAATGCTTAAAAACCTTACTGACATATTAGTCAGTGATCACATAATTAGATTCTGATCATAGTTTTAAAAGTACATATTTTCCATTCAATGCCAATGGATGTCAAGTATAAATGATGCATGATATTCAATTTGGAAAAATAACCTTATATTTTCAATAAAAATTTGACAAAGTTTCCCTTGTTTATAGAACAATGTACGTTTAACGCAGGTGGTGTGTATCACCTGATAATCATGATATCATATTTATATAAAAATGGAGACTCTGTCTCCTGACAATTTCATCCACAAATAATTCAAAAGTTTTCATATAATTCAAGTCATGAGGATGTCATTTTCCGATCTCAAAGATAATCATCAACTAAAAGTATATGTAGCAATTACATGAACGTAATAAAACAGTGTCCAAGTAAAATGAATATGAAAACTTGGCAATATTAGAATTTACCCACCTCAACTTAATGAATTAGGTTCACCTGAATTGATTACCAATCACTTTATATATTGTTCGACAAATCAAAAATTAAGGATTAGGGCTTCTATCGTCAAATAGGAATCAATCTAAGCAATATGACATAAATATCATAATTTAGTCTCTTAATTATGGATTCATACATTAATACTCTAATTTAAACAGTCAGACTGTCATTGATCCGTTGCTTAACCTTAGATCAGATATCTTAGAGTGTTGGAGAGTTTAATTTCACACATCAGTCAATCAGATTTGATGTTCCAAGACCAAATTATCCAGATCTAAGTGCTAGAATGATCAGATCTATAAAGTAACAGTCTGATCAATATTTGTATATTTAATAGGCTTTTCATTTATTGTTTTCAATCCACATTGTCCTTCACATGTAATTCACGTCATCAAATTTATAGATCTACTATCTGATTGTGTTTTCAATAGTCAGATTTATAAATCTTGCTCTGTTCATGCACTGTGTTTAGATCAAAAATTCAACAGGTGATCTCTGATTGGACTTTCGGTGACACAGTTGCGAAGCTCACTCAGTCAGGATTCTATCAATATAAATTTATTATTTATTTATGTTTTCCATTTTTACTTCGCCGGTAAATGATCGCCGGCATCGGAATCTGGTCACCGTCGCCGGAGAAGACGACCGAAAACGGTCGTTGCCAGCGACTTACAGTGCCAAAAACGCCATTTTTTTCACAAAAATAAAATATGGGTTTTGTAGAGCATGTTTTTCCCTTCATTCCTGTGAAATTTGGAGTGATTTCATCACCACTTGGTGCCGGAAATAAGGGAAAAACCGATGGAAACCCCGTCTGGTTTTTCCATCGTTTCCTGCAATGGCTGAATGCTAAGGGAGAAAGAGAGAAGAGGGAAAGAAAAGGAAAGAGGGGAAAAGAAGAGTTAAGCCCCTACTCCTTACCTGTGCCGATGATTGTTGCCGGTGGGGGAGAACGCTGTTACCAGAGGCAAGGGGGTTTTGCTGGAGAGGGGTTTTCACGAGAGAGAGAGAGAGAGAGAGAGAGAGGAATGGAGGGAAAGAGAGATGGGAGGGGGAAAATCAGGAGGAAGAGGGACGCGGTGGCTGCTCTGGCTTCTTCCCTGCATGACAGGCAGCCTCGGTCGAGCTCTACGCGCTGAGCTCCCTTTGGGTCTGAGGGGTGCCATTATCAATTTGGCCTCCTCTATAATTTTTTAAAATACGTGATTTTCTTCCTCCAATTTTACTTGAAGTTAGTGTTGTTAAAAAGCTCTCATTGTGTACATTCTAATTTTTAAGGTTTCAGAGTCAAATTCAGAAAAAAAATTCAAGTTTTATACTCAAACCCCTCTTTTTAATTATATAAAAATGTCGGGTCATTACACTCAGCCCACATGCTGTGGGGGCTTCGTGCACTGAGACTGCCTTCTATTTATGTTTGACATATGAAAGTATGCATTTAATAACTAAACTTCACGACATTGGCAGCTGAAAATGGAAAGGGCATATTAAAAAGAGAGGCGAACTGAAATTTCACAGGACCATAATGGCTGACTTATTACTTACTGTCTCCAGCTTCAAAAGTTCTAAATGGTTAAACTTAATCAGTATTATATTACAGAGGACCATCCACAATTTCAGATAGCAATGGCAATGAGATAACTGATACCACCAACTAAGGCTAGAATCTCCATCAGATGACTGAAATTGCAATGAGCCTTTCAGATAGCTTTTAATGATTACTTCACAAGCATCAATGCATAGATTGATTAAGATTGAAGAAAGGAAGATATCGTCAAACACTTCCCTTAAGGAAGGAAGTGCCCATAGCAGAAACAAAGAACAGGAACTGCCATGTAAATGATAAAGCCTACACTACAGGGCATGGATTATTGTAACCTCATATGGGGGAGTCCATTTTCCATTTTGAATTACTAGTCCAATGACCAGCTGTTGTTAAGTAAATTAGATCATCAGCAAGAGAGACTATATTCATCAAAGAGCCTTGCCAAACGGGCTCAGTTGGTGACTCTCTTAGTGACTGGAAGATCTGCAGTTGCATTGGCCCCTCTATCTATATCCATGGTATACGGACTAATCCAAACAGAATTGCTTCAACCAGATTATATAAACCTTGCCAATCTGGATAGTCGTTAACAGTACTTAATGACTAAAATATCTGCAACCGCATTCTCCTATAGATTTGCAACGGCATTCCCTTCCTATCCAGCGGGTTCTCCATGATTAATTGCAACATCTGGGTCGTCATTGTTTTGATCATCGGCTGTGATAAATCAGATTTTTTACAGCATAACCCTTTTGCTAGTTCTTGTGTTCTAGTGAAAGTGTATAAGTAAACCTTCACATGTAGAATGTTAACAAACATTTCTTCTTCTTCTCATTACATATTTATTGTGTTGGAGGAAACAAAATCCCACTTCACACCACTAAAGTAATGAAATTTCACAGTAGCTCTTACATGTTCAACTGTTTTCTCCACAAAATTCTTGTGCTGGTTGAATTTAATGTGTGAGAATTGAGGGCAACCACCACAAACTCAGGGGAATTTGGACTATGAACAGTTTTTGTTTGATTTTTTTTTTTTTTCCTTCTTGTTTCATTTTAGAGGACAAACTGACATATAAATGGCTCTTGATTCAAAGGGAATATGTGCCTACCTCTGAATGATAAAGTCAGCAGACCACGTTAAGACCTGTTGGGCTGTTTGACATAGGGATAACAATCAGGACAAAATTATCACTTGGCAGCTGTGCCTGTAGATAAAGTTGTTTGAAAGAAAACAAACGAACGATTGTTCTCCGAAAGATCTGAGCCGTTCATCTCGTTTAGCATACAAAGAATTAGGAAACCCAAGAGAAATAAAAGCATTGAACAATACAATCACCTATTAGAGTCTTCGGAAAAATGGATAAAAATCAGTAATTGTGATTTCAACTGAAAGAAACGTAGGAAAAAAATATCCAGTGGGTCATGTTAACTTAACTTTTATGTTGGATATCTAGCACCCCACAGGATCGTGAGAACAAAGCACATTGCCACTCTTAATTTCAAGAATTTCACATTGCTAGGGGCACAATTAGCACATGGCACAATTAGCCAAGTGGAGGTTTTGCACAAGCTACAGCCATAATTCTTCCTAGGTAGTTTATTGTAAGCATCTTTCTTTTCAGTGAATATTTAAAGTAGTGCTCCCTCCACTTCAGCTCTGCCGACTTATTTTCGTGAACTGTCGGTACTAGAACCAGAAGGGATATTGTTCCCTGGCCAAGAGACTAAGATTTTGATCCATCCACTGTGAGAATGTAAACCTCCAGAATCCAGTCGGTCAATAAATTGTATTTGGAAGCATTGTTCAAGGAGACGGGGCTATATAAGTGGAGGCCTGTCAAGAGCCATGAGCAAGTAAGTCCCTTCAGATCTCTAGTTTTAGTTTTGATTTGCAGCCTTCACCTCTATTTGCCATGGCAAGCCAGTCCGACCTTGCTAAGATTGGGAGAGATGCTTTTGATTTGCTTGAGAAGAACTCCCACCTTGCGAAGAAGGGAAGGCCTATTCTGGAGACAATGCATGAGCAAATGCCATCTAGCAGAGTGGAGCCGGAAGGAGGAGCCACTTTCTTGGATGAACAGAGTTGTAGGCTGTTCATGCGTGCGTGTGTCCACCATTCAAGAAGAAATACAACTACCCAACAAAACTATATTCGCACAGCAAGGCCAGCTCCACCTATCTTAACCGTATTCTTCCGCCGCGGCCAGGGCGCCAACTCCACCAGCAACAGAGACCAGTGATGGCACAATAGTGATCAGGCCGACAACAAAAACCATTCATTTTAATTTTGTATTAAGTGAAGTTTGGTTTATGGGTATCCCTTTTAAGAGGCAGTATTTCCAGTTTCTATGAAACCTTCTTTCATGTAGTGCAGTACTTAATTTGTTATATTACTTCCAGTTACTGATAAAACTCTCTCAATTGTTAGTATGCATTATACTACTTTTTTTTGTTTTTGAAAATTAGCCAGTCTTGTAAAAATGTGTTTGAGAAAATTGCGGAGCAATTACAACCATCAAAAGAACTGTCAAGGTGATCACAAAACAGCAGAGTATTAGAGCCAGGAAGAAGTCCATTGGATGTTACTGGCCCCTAGATAACCAATGTTTATGAAACACTTTATAAAAAGAAAAAAAAAAAATAGAGAGAGAATGAAAATTTTAAATTCCTCTATTGAAATTCTTTTATTTCCAGTATGAAAATTTTGAAGTTGTCTTTCTTTTCTCACAACATGATCAGTAGACAAGTTTGCTGATCGAGGAATAGATTAAGCCGTCTAAATCTTTGTTAGAGAGTAGGTGAATTTCATCCAAAATGTACTCAAATCTCTACTTTAGCTATGCTCCTACCAATTTGATCTAGCAAGATAAATACTAGACAGTAAGTATGATTAATTCTCTCTCTCTCTCTCTCCTCATTGAGACATTTTGGGTCCCATATGTGCCACGACAATGCAACAGGAGAGTCGCCTGTTATCTGTATTGAACAATGTACTGCTCAAGAAGTTCGTAGAAGAATTGCTTCCAAATTTGCTATTCATCGTAGGTTAGGAGACTTGAGTATTTAAACATGTTGCTCAACAACTAATGTTTTAGATCACCATTCATTGGAGGGGCATATTTACGTCTAGCCAACCACATACGAAATGAAAAAAACCTTAAACTTTTCCTTTATGGTAATCCTCAAATACATTTTACTTATATATCAATTTCAAGAGTATTTAATGTTTCCTATGTATGATTGAAAAAATGAAGTTTATTGATAATTAATGTGGTTTATCATGTTCTAGTGTCCTAATAAATAAATAAAATATTTCTATTGTTAGACATATGGCCCCACTTTTACACGAAGGCACCTACCTTAGGATGATTTGACCCAATCATCTTATATGATTGCTAAATGGTAGCATTCTTTTGAGGATGTAATGGAAAAATGGTGATAAATTTTAGTTCCATTGTTGTTGTCTGCTGATTGCTTTCTCCTCAGATTGCTGTAGGCTGATTGCCTACCTTTGTAAGATTTAGTTTATGCTTCATCTGCAATTCTTGCATGAATGCAATTTGTGATGGAGAAATTAAACTACACAAAACCAAGATGGAGTCAAATACACCCTTTGGCATTGATCTTGGTTTACTCCCATGTCTCATGTTTTCTCTTAACAACACTCACTAATTTATAAATATACAAGATAATGTGGGTATAACAAATTGAGGACGTTGACAGTAAACGTTCAATACCAACAACTAGGTAATGAATTCTAAAAGAAAGATGGATTTATACCGAAAAGCATGAAAAGTTAATGAGCTTAAATTGTATTCTCCCGCACATTTATGTTAGGCATTTTCATACAAAATGAACCATTAAAAGTTCATTGAAGCACGCCAAATAAGAGATTACAAATGCAATTTGGGAGGGGCTCTGGTTGTTGTTGAACGAGAGGCCATCATCATGTATTTACAACTTTGCTAGTGAGAACAAGAACTCCATTTTCATAACCTGAGCATGGGCCATGACTTGCCTTCTCTCAAATGTGAAAGAAATACAAGCACTTAATCTTTTCTTCTAATAGTATCCATATATAAGGTCAAAAATTAATCTCAGTAAGAGCATTTTCCGTTAACCAATCGAAGACGAATTCTGGTATACGGGGCCGTACACTGAATAGATGATCTCAATCTTTCATTCACCATTAAGAAGTTGGCCCATCTAGATTTCAGGGGAGGTTTTTTTGGGTTTGGGTTCCGATTCTTTTGTTTGTTCGCCATTTTATCAAAGCCTAGGAAGTTAGAAAAATGAAAATTTAACTAAAAGATTGAATTACCACCAAAATTTCCAATATTTGAAACCGACTGATTGCATTAAGGGAATCTCCTTCAATGATGAGAAAAAGTTCTAGAGGCAGCAAAAACAGCATAATATACCATCTCACCACCAACCATCATCTATAATAAAATATACTTAAGTCTATTCTTAACGTCAAATCATCTCAAGAATTTTTACTTTGCTATAATGGCACATAAAGCACGTCCACGGTTAGCTGATTGGTAATTTGGCACACGCTAGAGCGATATTCCTCTCTTTAAAAGAGTGCCTTGCATGTAAATGCAGTGCATTAATTTTATTTTATTTTTCCTTCTTGACTCGGGCAATGATAAAGTTGTTGTCATGTGACCTTGCCGTCATGGGTTCAAGGCGTAAAAACAGTTTCTAGCAAAATGCAAGATAAGGCTACGTACTATTGACCCTTGTAGTCCACCCCTTCCTAAGACCCAGCATTTAGAGGAGCTTCGTGCACCGGGACTGCCCCTTTTTAGCTAAAAGCAATAACATATATTGACGTGGTGCTAGCCAAATGAATACCGTGATCACCTGAGACCCATTTTTGGAATCCAATCCACAAATTTATTCGCCTATGTTATTGTTGTACTTCTTTCGTGCATTCATTTGGCCATCCAGTTCTGGCCTGGTGCTTTGCGCCTGATCTGGAATTAGACAACCTCTCTTTATTCAATAGCCCCTACATGAATCTTTCCTTTTAACGAAGTTATGAAGCTTCCAAGAGCTGTTCTCTTTGCAGCTGCCGACTTCTTTTGATGAGACAGAGAGAGAGATACTCTTAAGGACAGATTGGGTACTAATTCCCAAACCTGCCTAATTAAGCTGATGTTTTGATGATCCAACCCAATCATCTTGTTTGGCCTTTTCTAATAGGTTATCTACAAAACATCATGTCTAGTTTTTTAGTTAAAAAATCGAACGGTTTTGATTTAAAAACTCAAAATGCATGGCTAAAATCATTCAACGGTCATGAATGAATTTTGGTGTCTAACAAATCTAAGGGAGCACAAACAAGTGAACAAGATGATCAGCTCGGATGATCCCAAGATGGGACTTACCTAGTCTCCAACCATCTGCCTCGTGTGATCACGAATAAATGTTGGATACTTGACGTACAACAAATTACAATGAGGAAAGAATCAACCACTGCAAAGCCAATTACTTTCCCTTCGTCGGTAAAGGGAATTACATAGATTATCCATTAAGATTTGGGAAGAACAATTAAGCACCTAAACATTTTGTAAAAAATGTACTAATGTTATTCTTCCCGTATTCTTCTTGTATTTTTTTCAAGCACATGCATCAAGATGCGGATGGCTCATTTGGACGCATCTGGCTAGCTTGGTAGCTCCATTTGGCCATCTAATTTTGGCATGGTTCTCCGCACCTGGTCTAGGAAGTAAGACACCTCTCGTCAGAACTTCCCTTTTAACAAAATTCTCAAGGACTGCTCCCTTCACTTTGGCATTGCCGACTTCTATAGTAGAGAGAGGAAGAGAATCCGGACATTCAGGATTCAATGGCTTTATAGATTTTGTTTGGAAACGTAGTTGAGAAATGGAGTTATATAAGTGAAGGCCCTTTAAGAGCCTTGAGCAAGAAATCTCCAATCAAATCTTTAGTGTTCGTTTCAAGTTTCGGCCTTCACCGCTATTTGCCATGGCAAGCCAGTCCGACCTTGCTAAGATTGGGAAAGATGCTTTTGATCTACTTGAGAAGAATTTCTCCCTTGTTAAGAAGGGAAAGCCTATTTTAAAGACGAGTACCCACCAAAGCTATGGTCCGACAGCGAGGCCAACTCCACCTAGAAATGGCCTATTCACACGCAGAGGCAACGGTGCCTACTGCACCGGCGTCAGAAACAATTGATGATGGCAGCTGAAACTATTGATGCTACTACTTGAAGTCCGGTTTATGGGTATCCCTCTTAACAAGCATCTTTCTACGATAATACTTTTGGCTTGCTTCTACTGAAGCCTTCTTCTTTTTCTGTAGTATGGTCCTTACTTAATAACCCCATCAAGAAGTTCTTGCGGTCCTATGTCGTATGTATAATCCTCTACTGATATGAACGGGCTAGTACTTGTAATAATACTCTCTCTCTCTCTCTTATATAGTACTCCCAATACTATGGAGGAACACCCTGATTCATCTGCACGGTCTTTGTGAATTGTTTTGAGTTGTAAAAATGGATTGTGTTTTGAATTGTAGGATATGTGATTTTCTGGAACCTGGCCAATTCATAGCAAGATTGTGAAGCTGAATGGTTGAGATCTGTCTAGCCTAATGTGCACAGCCACCCTTCACTAATACTTAATTCGGAAAGAAGGCCAGTTTTTGGTCCGTCACAAGACTCGGCACATATAATTACCAGTTAGTGACTGATGATTTTGAGCTCAAATGGAACGACATTCATGTATAGGAGAATCGAAGTTTGAAGCAGTGGTATCTCAGGCTCTCCAGGAGCTACTTAAATGAGATGGGTGCCTCTTTTAGCCTAGATAGAAAGGGAACTCTTAAGCACCTTGAGAGTGAGGCATCTCGCTGACTCATCACTACAACAATGGGCCGAAATTGTACCTTTGCATGAACACAAACATCATATAATTCCTTTTCCTTCAACATGAACGTGTTGCACTTGAAATCCTCGGACAGATAATGGATCTAAAATATAAGTAACAAATAAATAGATTACAAAGCTGAGATTTATGGGTATCCTCCTCCTCCGGCAACAGAGACCAGTAACTATAGTGATCGGGACATCAATTCATTTTAATTTTATATTACCTGAAGTGTGGTTTATGGTATTCCTCTTAAGAGGCATCTCTAAGGGGAGCCTTAGTGTAATGGTAGAATTGTTGTCGTGTAACTTGAGGTCACAGGTACAAGACGTAAAAATAGGCTCTTACAAAAATGCAAGATAAGGGTGTGTACTATTAACCATTGTGGTCCCGCCCCTCCCCTAACTCTGCATACATGGGGGAGCTTCGTGTACCGAGACTGCCCCTTTCCCTCTTAATAAACATCTCCTTGGGGAGTATTTCCAGCTTCTATGAAGCCTACTTTCATGCAGTGTGGTACTTAATTTTTTATATTGTTTCCAACAAACTTTCTCTCAATCGTAGTATGTATTATATTCCTGTCATTTTTCTTGAAAATTAGTGAATGTTGGTTAAAATGCGACTGCGAAAATTGCAGAAGCATAAAAAGAACTGTCATGGTGCTGAAGACATCTACATAATTACTCAAATGTCCTCGTCTGTTGAAGTGTACAAGTCGGGCTAGAGAAGTAGGACATTTTGTGGGGCCCTTCTTACCATGACATGAGAAGCCGGACAGATTGTTTAGAGTCTTTTCAACCGTTGGATTGTCCGTACTGCTTCCGTAGTAGTGTAAACTGTATAATTGTGACTTTTGTCATTTTTCTACTTGTTGCGTGTTTCACTTTCACTTAGAGCGGCGACGGTCATGAGATCCTTTTAGCGTGTGGAAAATAATAAGGAATCCATAGTAGCACTACCTATGGGTCCTTTTTCTCCAATAATCCAGACCGTTCATCTTGCTGACGATTGATCGAACATTTAGAGGGTTTGAATTCTATTACGTGGATGGTCTAGATTGATCCCATCAATGATGTTTCTACACAATTGAACATCGTAACCAACATGTGGTGGGTCTGAACCAACCTAGGGTTCATAATGGTTGATCCCAATGGCTTACATGGCAGGCCCTATAGTATAGATGCAGAGTCCCTGTGAGACTTAGGGGGATTTATTTAATGGCACATGTTTGGCGTTTCTGAGATATCATAGCATATATAAAAAATGTACCTTATTTAACTGCGATATCTTTGGCATATGTGAGATAGCATGTTTATTTAACTGTGATATCTCTGACATATGTGAGATATTGTGTTTATTTAATCGTGTTATCTTTGGCATATCTGAGATATCTGTTTTATTTAACTACATTATGTTGAGCATATCTTACGTATCAACCTTATTTAACATTGGATCTTTGGCATTTTGGAGATATGCCAAATGCCTTATATAGTGTAAAAACTCGTCCATTTTAGAGTGAGAAAAATCAATTTCAAACCAGAGAAAACGAATTGGTTTGTTGGTGGTGAGGGTTTTGGGTTCTGCAGTGAATGTCTAGGGCAAGGAAGAGGTTTTGAGTTCTCCGGTGAATGTCTATGGCGATGAAGAGGTTTTGGGTTCTCCAGGGAAGGGTTTTGGGCTCTCCGGTGAATGTCTATGGCGACCAAGAGGGAGTTCTTCTTCTCTGCATGAACAGAGACAAAATTGTCGGTTTATTGATTGAGAGTGAGGGGGGTTTGCCGTCCAATTTGAAGGGCAAGAGAGAAGGGGATTGTTGGTCAGTTTTGTTAGGGCAAGAGAGAGCTTTGATCAGCTTCATGAATCTGTAGGGTGAGAGAGGGTTTCATCTGTTGTTCTATATTCACCAGTTTCATGGATCCGTAGGGTGAGATAGGAGGGTTCAACAATTTTCGTATTCACCAGTTTCATCAATCCATAGTGTTCTTTTTTCATTTTTTGTTGTTAGGCGACAGAGAGGTTGTTCGTCTAAGGCAAGAGAGGGGTTTGTCAGTTTTTCATTTCTGAAAACCCTAGATTTGCATGGGCGCAAAACCCAGTTTGCTTCTTCCCTGCAATCTTGTCTCGTCTCTCTCTCCCTCCTTCTCTCTCACGTCTCCAAGGTATGTTTTTTCTACTGTGAAACGTCGTTTCTTGTGGAATGATTTAAATGTTGTTCTTGTTCTGGGATTTGTTGTGCATTTCACCATTTGTGTTCAAATTGAAGGGTAAATCCGTAGAGTAGATAACCATGGAGAGCATTTCCCCTTGAAAGGTCAAGGGGAAATGCATGGTTAATTATTTTGCAGCACATTTTTATAGTGTTCATTGTAATCTTCCACATGTAAGAGCTCTAGGTGATTGTATCAAAAGTAGGAAACAGATAATCGGATAAATAGTTAAGAAATTAGCCATGATCTTTCTCATCCATGCATAATATCATGAAAAATAAATACAATTTTTTTTCTGCTACTGAGCTTCAAAGCTTGAGGGAAAGATGCGCATTGTTTATTCTTGCTTTTAGTTGTCTTTGTTGAAGACAGAGACCTAACTGATAGTATTGTTTGCAATTTTGCTTAAAAGGTTAATCCATGCTGTTGTTAGAATCCATTGATCAAGTGGATTTTTGGGTGACCCACCAGATAATTTGATCACTCTATGTTTGTACATGTTATATCTGCAGTTATGTAATCAGTCTTCGTTTATTTTCATGTTTGTATTGCTTCATTGATATTCTCATTAAACATGTTCTAGGTTCCATAATTGTTCTGTTGTATCTGCAAGATGGAGTTCTGTTGTATCTGTTTTATATGTTGTTCTCCTGTTAGGAATGAACTCCGTCTCAGAATAAAAATGTTCTATTGCGCATTTATTTTCTTGTATTTATTGCTTCAGCCATGTTCTCGTTGAGCATCTGCTAGGCTCCATGATTGTTATTATCTAACTATGAGATGTTGGAAGTAAGAAGTGTAAACATTTATCCCCTTGATGATTGCAAATTATATATATATATATATATATATATATATATATTTGTCTGAACACGTTGTCAACACAATTTTTGTCTTTAAAGCACAATTGAAAAGCATCATGTAGAAAATTAGTAACAATTAAGTTTCAATAATTATAGCTATAGAGTTGTTTTTAGTAGAATCCATAGGGAAGAAGCAGAGGTAGCTGTCATCCATGCATTGATACTTCAAATATATTATTTTTATACCTCCTCTTATTGGTATGTTATATTAGAGACATTTTTCAGATACCGCACAAAAGAAAGGAGAGAGTCCTTGTGACACCTAGTCCTGTTCATGGTGAACATATGGACAGTGTATCTGAAAACATTGGTGATGGAGACAATGGACCATATAATAAATAGACCAAGAAACAAGAGGACTTTATCCTCAAAACACTTTATAATGAAATCATAGAGGGAAGAATCATCGCACCAGGAGGTATGCCAAAGGGTGTGGTAATTAGGGAATTGTTGGTTCGCTTCAAGGAGCAATTTGGAGTTGATTTAACCATGAAGCAATTGAATACCAAAATACGACTTTTCAAAAGCAAGTACATGACACTTGCAAAGTTAAGGAATGGAGACTCAGGATTAGGGTGGGATGCAGAGAAAAATTGCTTCATTGCAACTCCAGAGGTCATGAACACCCACCTCCAGGTAACGCATCACACCATTTCTATAATAATATACGTCATCTTTACAATGTCTTTACAAATGTTTGTGTGTGTACATGGAAGCTCAATGCTTATTTGGGAGGAATTTATGGAACTATGAGCACCTGGAGATGGTGCTTGGGGGGAGTATTGCCACCGGAAAATTTTCCTCAGGGATCAATAATTCTGTAGAAGATGAAAGACTCCGTGAATCGAGAATAGTTGGCAGTCAATATACACCCCCAGTTGAGAAAGTATACAGAACACACATGTCAAATGTGGATGTTGATGCATTTTACCCCCATGTATATAGAACACACATGTCAAGAGTTTTCTTTCATGAGGACATCTTAAAAGAAGATGTTCACTAGATCTGGAGTCCTTGTCATTCACCAGTTTAGTTGTTTTCAACACTACTAATGCTGTAGGTTTTATGTTACAATTGTGGAATTTTATACTTATTTGCTTAACATCATAATATTCTTAGAAAGTTGTAGTTACTTGTACTAGTTGGGAAAAAGTTATCTATAATGGTATGATTTCAGCCACTGCTTAGTTGGCCTGATCAATGCAATATGGTTTAAAAACAGCTTCTAATCATGTTGATTGAAGATGTTCACAACATGTTTTGGTATTGGGATAACATTATGACTTCGTCTAGTACAGTTCCAAGCTGCTAAGCATGTACACATTTTGATTTACTGTGGTGCAAATAAGAGATGATGTTTCGAGTATATTTTGTTCTAAGTACTCTACCGTCTATGTACCTAGTTTATTTTTCCAAAAAATTGCTTTTGTCTTTTGCTTTACTGTCATTCCTGTTCCAATAGTGATTGCAGTTGTCTACTACAATGGAACATTTTGGTGTTTCAGCTGTTTGACATGCCATTTCAGCGAAAGACAGTACATATATTGAAAGAGTAGCATATGTTTGGTTTGTCTACTCAATACTCAAACCCACTCATTCATCATCACCATCATCTCCAATTCCAGGTCCAATCTTCGCCGCAAGAACTGCACCATCATTTACAGAATTTTATTCTTTCTCATCTTGCTTGGCATTAGAACTTGTTAGATTTGGAAGCAAACACTCTCAACGCCACATGGTCCTTCATGACATTGATTTACTCAATGCTGATGGAGTCCATTATATCTTCTATATGTTCTTGTTATGATATGATGGAAAATGCAAATTGTAATTTAAGTAGAGTGGAAAATTCCTGTCTTGAAGCATTGTCGATTATTGGATAAGTATTAGATCATCCAACCTTTTACATTGTACTCTATTTCTCTTCGTTGTGTAATTTGTTTGAAGATTCTTCTTTTTAACACATTTTATTGTGCTTTGATAAGAATACAAAGAGTAAACTTCTACTATCTAGGAACAGTTTGCCCATCATATTTTTTTAGCAGGTAGGTGGTGACTTGAACTCCCTAAATCAATGGCATCTCAAGGTTCTTTTGACATTTTCTTTAGAACTTCATCTGACAGCAGTTTCTGATGCAGATGAAGAAAATCCACCATGAAAAGAAGCTCAATGTGCAGGAAATGAACAGATTCGCGTGAAAGATTACAAATGCAGAAATGCGTTGCACTCCCCAGAATTTATTGTATTCATTGGACCATATGTTTGTACAAATGTATTGGAAGATTACAAATACATAGCTTTAGACCATTCATTTATAGTTTGTACAAATGCAGTGGAATATTGGAATTATTGTATCATTTGGTAGTTTGGAAGGGAAGGAATTGGAAAGCGTTTAATGATAAATCTTTTACCAGCTTATTCTATAGAGCTCTATTTTTACTGTTGTTTGCTTCTGGGCATGCAATCCTAACGAGTTTCAAGGGGTTCCAACCCCAAAATTGAGGAGGGGTTGGAATGTTATCAAGTACACCAGACAGATGCAAAATAATGTACCGTTGAAGGATTAGTAGAAGCTGAACTTTGATAGTGCGTCCTTTGGAAATCTGGGACCACTAGATTGGGGGGCTTATCCCTGATGGTGAAGGTTGCCTCTTTAATTGCATACTCAAGGCCAATTCTTATGCTGATTCAAACGCAGCAGAGGTGGAGGCTATATTTCAAGGTATTCAACTATGGAGAGAAAATCCATTACAGCCCTTAACTATAGAAAGGGTTTTATTCAGTGTTAGTCAGTGGTTGAAGAAAGGGATGCAGTGTAGAAGTCATTTATTGCCACATTAAGAGATTTGTGAATCAAAGTACAAATCACTTGGCTTAAAAGGGTTATCAGAAAAACATTTCTCATTTGGTGCATCTCTTATGCACTTTTCTTGAATGGTTGTAATCTGTCCATTTTTTCCCTCCTCGCTGCAAGTATTTCTCTCATAATATGTCTTCAACCTTTCAAAAAGAAGAATTTGAAGGTAAACTATAGAATGAACGGTGAGATGTTACTGAAATACTTGTATGATAGCTTTTGTATCCATTTCCAGCTTTGAAAGTAATGTGGAGATTTTGTTTATTTCTCAATGCTTGCTGATTTTCTGCTGCAGAATGTGTTATTATGCTAGGAAATCTTTGCTTTGTATATTGCATATAGCATGGTGCTTTATACAATCAAATGAGAAAGAGGGTGATCTTGAAATGCTTGAAACGAGCAGTCAAGGGAGAATTTGAAGGTAATCAATACCATAATGATAACGTTTTCCTCTTTAAGTGTCCGACTGGGTAGATCCCAAAGACCGACACCCTCTCAAGCAAGGCTATCAGCACCAGAATTTGCTGCTATAAATGCATGGTTAAGAGAGAACTTTTCCTTAAACTCATGTTTAATATCCTCTAAAGGCCTGCCCAAAGTTCTATTGTTTGTGTCATACTTTCAGCTAGCCGGCAACTGCTTTAAAATCTCCTTCAGTGAAGATATTCTGCTTGAATTGTCAAAGCTAAGAGAACAGTTGAAATTATGCAAATCCTTGCTACATGTTGCCTGCTACTATTTTCCACACATGTAAAACTAGGCAAATCCATTATATAAGAACTGGACTTGGAAAAGAATCCATCCTACTTTTTATGTAGATGGACCAGACTGATTCTAGATAAATGTCAGCCCCTAGTACTTGACCTTTCCTCGGGTAGAAAATCACTCAACATGAATCCAAATCAACAGGTGAATCTTATGATTGGTCTGGAGGATGACATGGGCCCAGTTGCTGCCTTCTTGCCATGGAAATTCAGCGAAAGAAGAGCTACAATTGGGACCAATTTTGATGTTATTAATTATGAACCATTCATAGCCCTTTCCTGCTTTACAACACCGAGGAGCCATAGTCTTCATTGGCCTTCGAAAATCAAAAGCTTTGGTATCATCCAATAAAGGTTAGTTTTTGTGGGCTGCCCGTATACAGCAAGACTAGGATTCAGCAACTATTTGATCATTGCAAAAGTGGGATCTTCCTAAATTGGTAGCTGGTCATGTTATTGTTTGGAAAATATGTGCACACATCGTATAACTATCTACATGCCCTGCCAGACCAGATTCACTGGTTTTGTTGCACTGTATCTCTCTATGGACACGGGGAACTTCATATGAGAGAATTTCTTTCTTCCTCTGAATTGCATCCTCCCAAATATGAAACCATCTCTCATGTTGTAATTGGTGGTAAACAGAATCTGTTGGTTTAATAGGCTCAGTTTTTTTTTTCTAATAAAATCTCAAATCATTATAAGTATATTTTGGTTTTCCAGTAAGGGGATGCGTTTAAGAAACGACTGCAGTACGAGGTTATATTAGTTATTTTCGAAGCTTGTCTGTTAAAGTCATTCTATGAAGGGGAGCCTTGGTGTAACGGTTAAATTGTCATCATGTGACTTTGAGGTCGAGGGTTCAAAGCATGAAAACTGCCTCTTGCAAAAATGCAAGAAAAGGATATGTGCTATAAACCCTTGTGGTCTTGTTGCTTTCCCGAACCCTACATAGGCAGGAGCTTCGTGCACCAAGGCTGCCTCTTTATTGTTCCTAAATTTATTTACAAATTCAAATTAAAAGCTTGAGCTGAGATCAAAGATGGGCTTTTTGCTTTTTTCAAAATTTTAAAAAATATTTGTTGCAATTTTAATCATGGAGACCAGCTAAGGAGACAGAAAATGACGCATTTGGAAACGCACGTGTTGGAAGATCTGACCCATTCACCTCGCCCGACATTCTCTATTTAAGCGAGTTAAGAAAATTTTAATAGTCACGTTAAATAAAATGTATAAAATATCTTTGTGATACTTGTGAACCACAACCTACCCAAACCAGGATCAAAAGATGACGTGTGTTTTGCATAGTGCACATTGATGTAAAAAATCATTTTTAACTTTAGCACCCTTAATGAGAATTTTTGCATGTTAATTCTTTGCCTAGTCACATCTTCATAACATCTAAGAGTGGCCTTTCATTTTAAAACATTCTTCTAGATTTCCTCTAAAGAGCAAGAGTGTGCCATATGAGTATTTACATGATACATGTAAGGTCCATTAGCAGAAACTTTGATATGTAATTCACATACATATTTCAGATATCACCAAAGATATCACCAGAAATATCACTAGAGATATCACAGAACAAATGCTACATATTTCAGATATTACACAAGATATCAGAGAACATATGACACATATCTTAGATATCACATAAAATATCGCAAGAGATATCACAGAAGATGTGCCAACAAAATCGTCAAACATATGCCGTTAAATAAACCCCCTTTAACCATTTCCCAAGTGCCTTTTATAAGCATGTAAAATTGGTTTTGAATTGCCAAATAGACAGCCTGGATCTCATCAAATCGTTTCACCGCGACGTGATTTTCCCTAATGACAACCCAGTCTATTCCCTTCACTCTATTAGCAGATATCTCAATTTTGGTAGCACTAGATGCACGTTTGAGCATAGGAAGCTAGAAATAGACAGACGGCAGTGAACAGTAATAATGGACACACCGATGAATGGTAATAAGTGAAAACCTTTCATCTGGGGCCCGCATGATGTGGGTCATTATTGGTTTCAATCACATGATTAACAGCTCTATGTGACGGGGGGCTGACTGCAATTGTATGACCGACATCCCACATTGATGGTCTAAAAGTTCAAAAGCATAAGTGGGCTCCAGCATCGGAAGATGAATCGCCGCTAAATGATCAAAATCGTCCATCCGTTGGCTTCCATCTTGGGTAGACGATCAGCGCTTTTTCTTTTTGAAAGGCTAGATGATCAGTACTATTGGTTCGATGGCTACTGAAAATTTTGGAAAATGTCAGTTTGAAAGGCTAGATGATAAGTACCATTCCACACTTTAAATAGCTGGACTTGAAGGGGTTTCCAAGTCACTCCATATTTTTGCCGTCGCCCAATTGGATGCCCTTCATGCAAGTCGGAACCCGTTTACCTTATGGAGGCTGCGATTCTGTGACCTTCACTCCCTAGATCATGATTCATGACAAAAGATTGGCAACAAGACTCCGCTATGATAGGCCCTTATGTCATCCTACCCTTCAGAGATTATAGGTTTTTTTTTTTCTTTTTTTACATGTAAAACATTTTTTGTTAGATTCAAGCCATTCATCACGCTCAAAATATCAAAATTGGATAAATTATTAGAAATTAATGTATTTGGATGATCCTAACCTTTTGTTTTGGATCTTTACAAAAATTAATAAAACTGAAAGGTCCTGATTTTTTTACTTAATGAAACATATACTACAAACTTTCAATTGGCATGAAATTTATTGTTCAGCCCATTTGAGCTATTGTTAGCATGTGAATGAGTTAGATTGACAAAAAAATGCTTTACAATGCATGAAAAGGGGCTTATATTTCATACACTGTTTTTGAACGTGCACTCTTTCTAGGACTCGTAATCTGTATATTATCTAATCCAATGAGTGTCTAAGAGATGAACGGTTTGGATCACCAAATATATAAGCACCACATGTAACTGTATGGACTTCGGAACTTTGCATGCAGAACATGCACAGTGGTAAATCGAAACTTAAAATTGTAAAATGGGGGGTTGAATCTTGTTACATGATTCATCCATGACATCATACATCCCAATTCCATTGGTTTAATAGTGACAGAAAAATAGAGATTTTTGCTTACTTTAGGTTACATAGACTAGTAAACCCTTGAAAATCAGATAATATCTCAAATTTATGATGTTAATAAATCATTACCAAAACACCATGATGATGACTTCCATCAGTAATGGCGTAAAAATACATTCTAAATGACAACTTTGCCCTTATTTGAAGATGCTAAAAACAAGGTTGTCGACTTGTCGTAGGAAAATACAAAAACAAACAAAGAAGAGGAAGCCAAACAGTTGCCAATTCCTCCTTCCAATCTTGTCTTCCTCACCAGAGGAGAGGAAGCCAGACAGTTGCCGATTTCTTCTTCCTTACTCTCAATTTTTAGTTTTAAGAAAAATTAATTGATTCAATTAACTATAAAGGAAACTCCACAGAGTTGTTAATCTTGTAGTAGAAGTGCACACTTCAAAGACAAAACAACAACAAAGCTCCAGCAGGATTCAGTCTTCTAAGATTTCAATCTCTTGGCATCATCAGATAGTTGGTACTTCAAAAATTGAGATGGGATATGGAACTACAAGTCTGAAAGTTTTCTGGTAGAAGGGATTAAAGGTAGCACTTTAGCACAAGGTTAGAATTGTTATAAGTTTTGACTGTTGTATTTACGGAACGGTTAATCACATGAACGGTATTGATCATAGTCAGATGGCTAAATGTACTGTGTATGATGAGGAATGCTGCAGTAAAGCCCTACCATGTGGCAAGTTTTGACTAAAGTTGCTCACTGTTGGATGATCTGATCCGTTCATTTGGTTACTCTGGATTGGATGTCCAAGTAGTCTAAAATGCTTGCAGAACAGATTATTCTAGAATCTGAAAACTCGTATTTAATGTAATAGTGCTTTTCAAATGAATGGTTGAGATCAACTAGATTGGGCCAGTTGATTGAGGAGTGGGGGTTGCCTTATTTAGCATAATATCTCCATTAAACCCAAACCGGTAACTTATGTCCTAGTTACTTAGGAAGAGTCTACAAGTAGGGTAAAACCTCATGCAGTGGTACTTTTTCACTGCCCTAATCTGTTTTCATAAGCTCACAACCCCACATGCTCGTTTAACGGCATTCTCCACGACGAGCAGTTCCCTAAAAGCACTCCTCTCTAATAAAATGAGGATACTTTTGGATGATCGGATACTCGTTTCTTTTGCCTTGGATATCCGTTAGAATAATTCTACAACATGATATTTGGACTGTCAATAACAAGAAATGGACTGTCAATAACATCGCAATCAATAAATCAGCCTTTTCATTTAAGATTATAGGATCATCCAATATATGTAAGGTCAGAAAAGTGAGATGAACGTATCTGATCATCCAAATATGAACTTTTTTTCCCTTGAAAGTTAGATACATACAGACCCATGGACAGCCTCGAACCCTGGTTAACCAAGTGAAAAATTACTCGTGCCATTGCTGTTAGAAGGTTTCGGTGCATTATTGGGAGAATTGCCCAAGTCCATAGATATTTCATAACTTGGCGTGTGTGAATATCTTGGAAGATTTTTGAAACTCCTAATATATTATTGGGAAAGCAATATTCACATTTTCCCAACATTTCAAACCATTTATTTGCTGCTCCCTGAGAATGTAAACCATTACTTTTATCGTCTAAACATAATTTGAACGAGGCTTAGAATGCATAACACAGCCTAAAACGTAACACGGTTTGGATCATTGAACAAGAGGCCCCACTACCACTTCTACTTTCATATTTCTCAGAGAAGATATAGTTGTACAACAGCTCACAATGTATGGTAAACATTTTTGTTGCATACCCGGGATCTACTATTAAAGTGATCCCAACCATTGATCTTGTACAGCTGTCTACATACGACTCTACTAAAGGACAGCCCGGTGCTCGAAGCTCTTGCTTATGCAGAGTCAGGAAAATGACAGACCACAAAGGGTCTGTAGTACGCACCCTTATCTTGCATTGCAAGAGGTTATTTTCACACCTTGAACCCGTGATATCAAGATCACAAAATGACAACTCTATTGTTGCACCAAAAATCCACTTTAGCTACATATGATATAAGAGTCATAGAAAAATGAGCTTCACTGTGGGATGATTCTAAGTCTTTGATTTGTTTAAGGTTTATTGTTCAGTAGTACACATCCCTGCATTAACTTTGATTTCATAACCATCCGTTTAATACATCGCATTTGGCTGGATGATCGGTGATCCCGAACCCAGATTCTTGGTCGCAATCTAGATGGTCAAACAACCGACTGTCGTCACCATCTAAAGATCTTAACTATCGACTTGGTAAAGATTTAACTGCCGTTCTTTTGCAAAACATTCTTAGCCGTCCAATGCTTACTCTAGATCATTATGGTCGAGGATTTATATTAAATTTTTTTAACTCTCTAAACAAATTAGAACATTTCTACTAAAGAGTAAGGGGCATTAAATTTATACCAATTTTAGTTATCAAAATACCTTTGTATTTATAATTTCATAAAAGAATGCATTTTTGTTATTATATAAGAGCATAGAAAATTGTTTGGGCCCCTAATACTCTAATAGGGCATCGAGTCACCCATCTTAACCCTGGCTTTAACCCTAATATAAATTTCAGGCCAATTAATGTTTGGTCCCCTAATTTATCTGACCCTTTGCCATCCCTTATTTTATAGCCACAACAAGTTCAATAATTCCTATTTTCTGGAAAATTAATTTTTAACCATGCCAACGAAGCATGCACCAAAAGCAGTCCACTAGTTTGATTAGCAACTCCATTGTCTTCCTGCAAATATGTCCCAAGCACGACTGCCGCTGTCTTCTAGCTTCTTTGGAATTGTAGTGAATGTTAGGAATTCGTCACGCGATAGCAGTCGAATTGGCTTCATTTGCTCGACTTGACTTGCCGTCAAGCACGCCAAACTTGAAAGCTTAAATTCAGTCCCTAGAGTCCTTTTCCCAGGTGTCTCCTGCTCCATTAAAATAGAAACTAGTTTATGTAAAAGAAATATGTTTTTATCTTTCCCAATCTTTTATGCTTGGTCTTTTGGATGGAGTGATGATGAAAATATGTGGATTTTGTTATGCTTTCATGGATTCCATGTGAAGATGTATAGGGCGGGGAGATCGATGTACGAGAATGCGTTGAAAACGATAATGACACCCTCGCAGTAAGATGCTGTATCTGGGCCTCAAACCCATCAAACCCATAATTGCCAGATCACACTGCAGCCAATCTACTATTGCTCAAGAATCACCTCTAAACTAAACATAGAAAAAAATCATACACTCAAGACCATCAACCAACGAACATGTTATTTCGCCGCTTCCTTTTTTTTTTTTATAGCATTTTTATATCAACGCGACATCATGTGAATTAAAGGCTCGGATGTTTAAGGAGCTAACACACATCGTCATAAGTAACAATCAATTTCTTTCCAGGTTTGATTCCCGAAAACTTGAGAAATTGTTCTACCTTGGTGAGGATTCGGCTTGAAAGAAACAATTTGACAAGAAATATATCTGAGGATTTTGGTATTTACCCAAATCTAACATATGTTTATTTAAGCTACAATAAATTCTATGGTGAACTCTCTCCACAATGGGGTAAATGCCAGGAATTAACAAGGTTCCATATTACATGGAACATGATTACTAGTCCGATACCCATTGAGTTTGGACAATTGACTCAACTACAAGTACTTGGGTTGTCTTCAAACATTTTAGGAGGAGAAATTCCAAAGAATTTATTAAGGTCAACCTCCTTGTATAACATCAATTTAAATGATAACCACCTTTCTAGTTTGAAACCGTCGGAAATCGAAACTCTGTCCAGTTTGGAGATCCTTGATCTATCATCAAATAATCTTAGTGGGCCAATTCCTACACAATTGAGCAACTGTTACAAGCTTTATTTCTTAAAATTAAGCAAAAATTACTTGAATAGAAGCATCCCAACTCAAATTGGTAATCTAATGGGACTACAAGAGACATTGGATCTTAGCCATAACTTACTTACAGGTAAAATTTTACCACAATTGGGGCAGTTGAAAAAATAGAAAATTCTGAATCTCTCCCACAACAATCTCTCGAGTTCAATACCATTTTTCTTTGAAGGACTACAAAGTTTATCAACTATCGATCTATCAAATAATATATTGGAGGGTAGTCTTCCCGTTAAGTGTTTACTTTTGGTCAAAATACCCCTAATTTAGCATTCAATTAGTTTATCTAACCGTTTAAAATTTCAAAAATTAGCTTAATTTTGAATTTAACTCCAATTGACCATCCAACTCTTAATTTTTCAAAACCAACGGTCAAATAATAATTAGAACTCATTAGATGATTATTATATGGTTTAGATGATTCTAATTTAGTATTTTCTTTTGCAAATCAATCAAATGAGATATGGATGGACAAGATCAAGGATCAATGCTACATATCATCCATTATGGATTAATGGTGCAGATTGAATAAGCTATTAAAAGAAACTTTGTGTTAAAGGAAGATATGGAAGAGATCTGAAAAGTGCCCTTAGTTAGAAGTCTCCATGGAGGAAACCAAGTTAGAAGGCAAGTGGAAAGCTCTTAAAAGTTAGAAGGAAGGCAACATTAACATGGTAGGGGGAAAATTCTCCTTCTTTTGTCAACCCCTTTCTTAACTGTACAAGGCATACCCATCCCCCACTCTCTTTCCTCATTCTCTCTCCTTCCTCCTTCTCTCTTGCCTTTCCCATCCCCTTGCCTTTCCATCTTAACCACCTTCCTCTTCTCTCCTTATTCTCCTCTTCTAAACCACTTCCTAAAACTGTAGGAGGGGATCTAACCCATAAAAAAGAAAAAATCCCATTTCTCTCTCTCTCTCTCTCTCTCTCTCTCTCTCTCTCTCTCTCTCTCTCTCTCTCTCCTCCAGTCGTTCTTCTTCATCGGGTTCGTCTGGTTTTTTTCCTTAAAAACCAGAATTTTTGTTTAATTCTAGCTTTGCCCCTCCTTTAAAGTCAATTCCATTTCTGTCCTTTCCTTTAATTACATTTGTGTCCCATTTTATTCCCATTCTATTTTATCCATATTCTATTATTCAAGAATTGTCCAATCTAAATTAGATCATGTAAGACTTAACCCAATCAATGGGTTAGCCTTAATCAAACCAAAATCATCAATTTCTCTTTCGATTCTCATCTAATTTCAAATAAATTTTGCAGTTTCATTCTTAGGACATCCCTAGATCTAATTAACATTTCTGATCTTCTATTTGAAACTCAAAAATCAATCTGAATCGTACAACCCTTGAAATTACAATTTAGCCCAGATCTCTTTGATTTTGATGAATTTGATAAATCTGATCGGTGGATCACTAATCAAGGATGTGATGAAGATATATATGAAGGCTAATCATCAATCAGATTTGAAGATTTTGATAGTGATTGATCTAGTGAAGTAGTTTTTTCTTGTTATTTGATTTTATTTGTGTTATTTAGGAATTGAAAATTCTGTAATTTTGAGAATTTGATTAGACATGAACTCTGATTATAATTTCAATAATTTCAGTAATTTTGAGTGATTTATTTTTAATTTTAGATAATTAAATTTTATTGAAATTCCTTATTTTTAAATCAAGTCTCCGTGGGATAGACCCGTACTTGCATAAGCTAAACTATAATAGCTAGTGCACTTACGGTTAAATATCAACAAGTTTTTGGTGCCATTGTCGAGGAACTTGGAAAGGAGTTTTCATAAAATTTAATTAAAAATCCAAAAAATAAATAAATTAGGAATTACTATTTTTAGCATTTTAGGAAATTTTAGGTGCATTTTCTAATTATTTTTAGGGCATAAAGACCTTATTTCCTAAATTTGGTACTCATTTCTATTTTTATTTTTCAGAAAATTGGAAAGTGGAGGAATTGGGCAAGTAGATCTTCATCAAAATGAAAATTTCCCTGCTTTCCTAGAATAGGACTTTCTTTTTTCTTTTGAGTGAATCTTGTAGTGAGACCCCTTTGTAATTTACACTTTTAATTTTAATTTTTAAAGGGTTGTAATAATACAGGGCAAGTGTGGGATAAAGTGGCCCACACTTAATCTTCATCAGAAACCCCACTGTAAGTTTCCTCACTCATTTATTTTCTAGATTAAGCTTTGCATTTAGAATAATTTTCATTGTTTGGTAGTGTAACTCATATAAAAAGCATTTTTTATAATTGTTGCACTTTAGAATTTTGCATTAGTTTATTGCTTTTAATTGCATTCTTAGGGCACATTTAACGCTTTAAGATGATTTATATGCTGATCGAATTGCCATGATATGTGGAGATTAATTAGTAAGGGCACCCTACCCTCATAAGATCAAGAGTGGATTTCATCACCACCTCTTGGCCCACTTAGGATAATCACCTCAGGCGCGCAACCTTTCCTTTTATATTAATTTAAAATCAATTAGAAGAGACCTATAAGGCCATCACATGCTCGTAGGACCCTCTTAATAAGACACGATTTACTGTCACTCTAGTGAGTTTTTGATTACTGTGGTTATTGGGGGTTATCTAATAGAGCCTCGCTCTTCCCCCACATCCTATTGACGTTTGTTGAGGTTTAAACGCCTCCTTATACGAAGGTTGTATTAACCACTTTGGGCAAAACCTAACTGGTAAGTAGTAGTCAACTCCTAAAGAAAGGAGGAGCATTAGATTAGGCTAATTAAAAGCATCATCCCCATAGAAAATCAAGAAAAGCAAAATATTACTACTTATTAGCCTTAGGATTATTTGAGTGTGCCCTTTTGTTTGCGCAACATACTAGAAGTTAGGTTGCATCATTTAGGTTAGTTTTCTCAAAAACAAAAAAACAAAAAGAAGCTTCCCTTGTATGCACTATTGGAGACGCGACAAAACTGGAAGGTTAGTCAAGTACGACAAAAAAAGATATACAATAAGATCAAGCCACATCTATGACTGATCAATGTTCATGGGGTAATTCACCCCATGGAAGTCAAGGGCCTCCACTCATCATGAATGAGGACCCACCACCCTTAATGGACGATGAATATCAACCTCCACCAAGGAGGAATAATCATCAACCAAATAGAGATTAGAGAAGAAACAATAGAGAGTGGGACCAACTGAGTGCACATGGGGATGATAATATTGCGGGTTATCAAAACTTTCACGAAAGTTGAAGAAAACTCTAAACAAAAGGACCTTGTTTCATCTATTGATCCATGTCCTATACCTGCTCCATTTCTTCAAAGGTTGTGTCAAGCCCCAAAGTCTGCCTCTAATGATGAGATTTTAGAGATTTTCAAGCAAGTCAAGATCAATATACCGATCTTAGATGCTATAAAACAAATCCCATCATATGCCAAATTCTTAAAAGGCTTATGCACCATAAAGAGAAAATTAAATGCCCAAAAGAAGGCATTTTTAACTGAATACGTTAGTTCTATTATACAACACCATACACCACCAAAGTACAAAGATCTTGGTTGCCCCACTCTTACTTGCATTATTGGCAACTATAAGATTAACCAAGCCCTTCTTGATTTAGGATCTAGTGTGAACCTATTACCATACTCGGTATACGAACAGTTAGATCTGGGTGAACTGAAACCTACATCTACTACGCTCCAACTAGCTGATCATTCTGTAAAAATACCTAGAGGGGGCAATAGAGGATGTGTTAGTCCAGGTAGAATAATTTTGCTTCCCTATAGATTTTCTAATTCTAGATACACAACCGATGGTGAATGAGAAGAATGAAATACCAGTCATCCTGGGACGACCATTTTTGGCTACATCCAATGCCTTAATCAACTGTAGAAATGGTGTCATGAAGCTGTCCTTTGGCAATATGACATTAGAGCTAAACATCTTTAACATTTGTAAGCAACCTGGTGAAACTATTGATGATTTGCACAGTGTTAACATGATCAATTTAGTTATGCAAGATCAGTTTCAGTCATCTTCCTTGTCGAACCCATTGGAGGCCTGTTTGACCCATTTTAATGAGTTTAATGAGGATGCATTAATAGAGGATGTTAATGTCCTCCTTGATTCTATTCCTATCATGAATATAGGTAAATGGAAACCTCATTTCGAGGACCTACAGCCTTCATTTGAACAACCATTATATGCAAATTTAGGTCTATCAAAAACCTTGCATGTGCCAATCGAACAGGAAAAGAAAGAGTCCATTGATATATTGTCCATACATCAACCAACTTTAAGATACACACTAGACGATAATAAGGATATAAGCAAAACCATGCTCCCTCATCTATTAATACAAGAACAATCTTTTAAGGATATAAGCATAAGCTACACTACAATAGCCAGTGCACTTACGGTTAAACATCAACACTTCCAAATGGGGATGTCTTTCGACAGGGTGTTTATATGAATAACAAAGGGTTATGTGGTGATACAGAAGGTCTACCACATTGTAATCAAGTTCTCATTAATGAACATCACAAGAAATGAAGAAAGAAGATCATGTTGATCATCATTATTTCAATTGGTAGCGTCGCAGTTCCTACAACTATAAAGAAAAAAGAAAGAAAAACCAGAAGAAGAGTAGTTTGATTCGCCTAAGAAACTTAGGCCTCTACTTTTTTTGTGACAAAAGATACCGTTCAGGTCCAATGATGATTGATCATCAGTATGATCAAAGAGTCATTTGCATAATAAGACTTAGATTAAATAAATGACTTTGAAAACAATGATTTTGTATATCCAAGTGATTTTTTTATGT
Organism: Warburgia ugandensis; assembly: GCA_035236585.1. Taxonomy (NCBI): domain Eukaryota; kingdom Viridiplantae; phylum Streptophyta; class Magnoliopsida; order Canellales; family Canellaceae; genus Warburgia; species Warburgia ugandensis. Next base: position 73,247,157 of record CP141134.1, read on the forward strand.
GTAAGAAAGTCTGAACAAGCTAAATAGATTAGATATATTAGAAATATTGCCTAAAATCCTACTAGACACTCTTTAGGCCGTCAATTCATTTTAATTTTGTACTGCACGAAGTTTGGTTTATGGGTACCCCTCTTAAGAGGCATCTCCTTCGGCGAGTATTTTCAGTTTCTATGAAACCTTCTTTCATGCAGTGTGGTACTTAATTTGTTATATTACTTCTAGTTTCTAATAAAGCTCTCTCAATCGTTAGTAGTATTATACTCTTTAAATATATATAGTGAATTTCGTTAAAATGTGATTGTGATCTGCCCCTTCCCTGTACAGCGTACTTGTTGCCATTCATCAGCATCGACGTAGAAAAAGGACAAGTTTTGCGTGTATGACGTGAATACACAAAAGACACTACTGGTACTCCTACGTCACTATTGATTAAATAGCATCAATTATTTTCTGGTATTTGACCTGCTGTTAGTAGAGCTTTGCAGCCATGGCACTCTCTAGCTTATATATAGATCTTCTGCAATCCTCCTCCGTGCAAAGTAGTCCAAATGGCTCTCTTACAATCTTTCTTCGAACAAGTCTCTGGCCAAACCATCTTCTTTTCCTTTCTCCTTGCCTCCCTTCTCTTTGTGTTACTCCTTGAGAGAAATAGAAGCAATCGGCCAAAACTCCCACCAGGCCCAGCTAAGCTGCCGATCATAGGCAACCTCCACCAGCTTGGCAACATGCCCCATATCTCTCTCTGGCATATGGCGAAGATATATGGCCCAATATTTCATCTCAAACTAGGTGAAATACCAACCATTATAGTTTCCTCTCCTGAAATGGCGAAGGAAGTCATGAAAACGCATGACCTTGCACTTGCAAGCAGGCCCCAAATATTCTCAGCCAAGTACCTCTTCTATGGTTGCTCTGATATTGGCTTCTCTCCCTATGGTCCTCACTGGAGGCATGTGAGAAAGATCTCCATACTTGAACTTCTAAGCGCCAAAAGAGTGCAATCATTTGGTTATGTAAGAAAACAAGAGGTTGCGCGGCTGATTCATCGGATAGCTCCGGCGTGTCCAAGCCCTGTTGATCTAAGCAAGGTGATGGGGATGTATGCCAATGATGTGATTTGTCGGGTGGCCTTAGGAAGGGATTACTCGGCAGGAGGAGAGTATGATCAGCAGGGGTTTCAGAAGATGCTCGAGGAGTGTCAGGTCTTGGCTGGTGGATTTAGCACGGCAGATTTCTTTCCATCCATGGAGTGGGTTAACCTGATAAATGGAATGAAACGAAAACTTACGACCCTCATGAGTCGCTTTGACAACTTGTTTGATGAGGTGATTAAAGAACACCGCAATTGCAAGAAAGCAGAAGAGGAGAAAGATCTCGTTGATGTCCTGCTTGATGTGCAGAAGAATGAAGGCCTCGACATGCCTCTCACCATGGATAACGTCAAAGCTCTAATGATGGTTAGTACATGAATCTCTCCTTTTATCCCTTATGGGTAGTAAATCTGTGTGGAGGTGTATGAAAACTAGCCTAGATGAATGAAAACTGGATTATAAAAGTTAACCATGAAAGACCAGTTTAGCGTTTGATTCCTTATCATGAAACTAACATGTACATGTCTCCACCATGGCAGGACATGTTTGTGGCAGGAACTGATACAGTCTTCATAACTCTAGATTGGGCAATGACGGAGCTAATTATAAACCCAAGGGCGATGAAGAAAGCTCAAGCTGAAGTCAGAAGCATTGTGACAGATAGAGAAATCGTTGAAGAGAATGACCTGAATCAAATGCACTACTTGGCAGCAGTTCTAAAAGAGGTTTATAGACTACATCCCCCAGCGCCCTTACTACTCCCAAGAGAATCCATGGAGGAAGTAACGCTGGCTGGGTATGTGATTCCTCCCAAAACACGATTCTTCGTCAATGTTTGGTCAATGGGCAGAGACCCTCAGACATGGAAGAATCCAGAAGTCTTCGAACCGGAGAGATTCATCGGTAGTTCCATCGACTTCAAGGGACAGGACTTTGAACTTCTGCCCTTCGGAGCGGGTAGAAGAATCTGCCCTGGTATTGCATTTGGAATGGCCAACGTTGAGCTTGCTCTTGCTCAACTTCTCCACAGCTTTGAGTGGGAGCTTCCTCAAGGTGTCGAGCCAAAAGATTTAGACATGACCGAAATGTTTGGTATCACAATGCATAGAACTGAGCATTTGATGGTTATCGCCAAACCGCGGTTCACCTAAGTTGTTGTCTTAATAATAATCCTCCTCTTCTTCACAGGCAGGAGCCGTAATAATTCCTCCAAAAACAGCTTTGTAAAATGAATACTACTACTCTGGGCTGTAGCATGTTCTCAAAATTCTATGTTGCTTTCTACTTTCTGAACCTCCATAAATGAATCTGCTTGAGTGGGAAATACCTTATTCCCTTTATGTCTTATATCCATCTTGCATATTCTTGTTTTCTTGTCAAATTATACTTCAAAAGATATGGCAAGAACTCTAATGACCCTCATTTATGTTTTTCTGATATCACCTAATAGTGCCATGAGACACTAGGAGACTCAACCTTATTATCGGTAGTCTAGTTAGAGCAACATACGGCCTTCAACCGCTGTGGTGCAATAAGGCCTTCTCCTGTGCTAGGTCGGTGAGATAGATGCACGAGAATGTGTTGAAAATGACAATGACACCCTTGCAGTAAGATGCTATTTCCGGGTCTCAAACCCATGATAGCTAGGTCACACTGCAGCAATTCTACCATTGCTCCAAGAATCCCCTTCTAAACTAAACATAGAAAAAAATCACCCACTCAAGACCATTCAACTAACCAACATGTTATTTCGCCGCTTCCTTTTTTATAGCATTTTTTAATCAACATGACATCATGCGAATTAAAGGCCCAGATGTTTTAGGAGCTAGAATCGTCCAATCGTTGTGTTTTTGTTGCACACCCGGGACCTACTATTTAAGTGATCCCAACCATTGATCTCAAACAGCTATAAGTCTTTGATTTGTTTAGGGTTTATTGTTCAGTAAACATCCCTGCATTTTAATTTCCTAACCGTCCGTTTAATACAATGCAGGGATGGGTTCCAATTTCGGTGCTTAGGTAACCGTTGGCATGCCTTAAAAGAGGATCGTCTAAAAGACAGGGAATTCTCGTTAATTACCTGCGATTATTTTTTATGAATAAATAATAAATAGCATGAGTACTCCAAAGCATGTGGGTGGATGATCGGTGATCCCAAGTCCAGATTCTTCCGCAGCGCATTCTAGATGGTCAATCTGCCAAAAGTCGTCTCCATTTGAAGATCTTAACTATCGAATTGGTAAAGATTAAACTACCTACCATTGTTTTGCCAACTTGATTAACCGTCCAATCCTTAGTCTAGATTATTGTGGTTGAGGCTTATCGATGAGGGAAGGGATTTCTTGGCTGTTCAGTTCTTCACTACAGTTGGTTGAGATTCAGCTGCCATTCTTCTCTCTAGTCTAGAATAGTAGCGGTCACGATCATCCAGGGAAGAAGATCTTTGTTCATCGCCCACAAGACTCGAGAGAGCATATTCTGGCTCCGTCCAGTGGTCCCATGTTTGAATATTCAAGCAGAAGAACCATCTCACATGTACCTCTCCCATCAATAAACGTCGGCTGGGACCCTATATCCCAAGACGCTACAAACTGTTACCATCCGTGGACCCGTTTCTTATCTGAACATCTATGCCTCAATAGTCCTCTCACATAAAAATCCTAGCCGTGCTGATTGTACTGAACTTCAAAAAGGAACGAGATCAAGTCAGAAAAAAAATTCAGATCTATTATCCAGATAAAGTTTACAAGTTCTGATGCCACATTAAATCTCTAGTTCTGTAAATTAGACTAAGATCATCATAAACAACTAAATTAAAGCTGAAATTCTTAGCAGAAAACAGGAAAGATCTAAGCAATCCATTTCAAGACTTTGCTATAAGAATAAAAACATCTAGTTTTTGAAATGTCTGAATCTAAGCAATCCAGATTAGATCTCTAAAACTCTAAATAAAAATTCAAGTCACAGAATCAAGAAAAAGAAGAAGAAGAAATTCTCGCAGAATCGGCTAATAAACAATCTATACTCATTTAAGGACTCTTAATTTGGGCATAATCTATCCAGATGAGCATCTAAGGGATGAACGGTTTGGATCACCAAATATATGAACTCTTGAGCTTTGAATGCATATTGCATGCTGAACATGCATAGATGTAAATTGAAACTTAGAATTGCTGTTTTACGCCGGATTGATGACGGTGTCCTTAACATGAACGGTCTGGATTAAGGAGGCTACTACGTATACCTCACGCATAGTCTAGGCAACGATTCCTTGACGTTTACACTGACAAATATTATCCTCTTCCAATACGAAGACTTCACTTGAAACTTTCCATGCATCTACCCAAATAATAGGACCGAAAGACAAGGACAGGTGGAGACCAGCTAAGGAGGAATAAGGGTTCTTCGGTCACAAAGATTAGACACGAGACTCCCGGAGGACAAGGTAGGTCCTTATCCCACCATTTCACACTTTAAATAACTTGACTTCAAGGGATTTCCAAGTCACTCCATACTTTGGCCCTCGCCCAATTGGAAGCCCTATACGCAAAAGCCAAGGCGCTGTGATTTAGCATATGAACGGTTAAGATCATTCAACATACGTACCGGAGCCTAATCTAGGCTGCGTTTCCTTTCACCTTCACTTCGTAGATCATGCCAAAGATTCGCAGCAAGACTACAGCTGTGGCAGGTCCTTATCCTACCGTTCCACACGTTAAATATGGCTTGACTTCCTCTATAAGTGAATTTGTCATTCCTCTGAAGATAAAGGTAAGAATCGTCCAAAAGAGGAAGATGATTGCTGTCCGCCCAATCGACCACGTTATCCTTAAAATCAACGATTTGGATTAACAAGCGTATACCTCACGCATACGTACATGTTCGGGCTATTCAGGAACAATGAGAAGGAAGACGTCTCTGCTGATAGGGTCTGTTGGGCCTGCATTTGTTATTTGAAACAAGATAAAATATTTTTCTTCTAGGTTGTGTCAATGAAAAGTTGTCTGGTTTGGGCCGCTATGAATTCCACATGATCCTAGTTTTTGAAGCACTTGAGATCATTGACATAGAGCAGAATCAGATTATCTATTAAGAAAATTACAAATTTGCTAACTAGATTGGCTGATATGTTCAATACATGTTAGTACATCTTAAGTGCCAGCACTGGTAGGACCATATAGAATATGTAGTTCGATGTCTTCTATCATATGAAATATTGATATATAAACATTTAATTGTCACTATTTGAAGCAAGAATCTTTGAGCTGGGGTCATCTTAAAATCCCGTGTTAGCAAAATCCATGTTTCCTCTTTCAAGTATAGATAAGAAAAATATATGTTGGAGAAGACATTGAACCACCTAATGATGTGTACTTGCAAACAACAGAACTACCTAAAATGTGACACTCTATATAGCATTTTTTTTTTAATAAAGAAAGGAAGAAAGCATTCCTTTTAAGATTTCACTTTGACGACATGTATTGTAGAATTTTTTATGTCCACAATTTCTTATTATTATTTTTTAAATAATATTTTAAATCCATTTTTGCTCTTATTTTCTTGGGATAATGTATAACCAATTTTTATTTTTTTCAACACATTTGTCTGACCAATTAATCATTTTACTGTTTTCTTTTACAAGCAAATTTACAAAGCAAAGTGGTGATTCGAACCTACAAGATGATGGCAAGTTGCCTGCGAGCAGCTATGCTACAGAAAGGGGAATGTTTGTCAAGGGAATAAGTGAATAACAAATCCTAGATAAAGTTATTCATGAATACTGATCTCATCCCTTGCTATCAGTAGCAGCTATTAAACATGCATGAAGTATAAAAAGCAGAGTTACAAACTCGTTATTCATGGATAAGTTTTTCCACGGTTCGTTGTTCTATCAAGAATGAGAAACACTATAACTAGTGATTACTGAACTTCAACAAAGAATGAGAACAAGCCAAAAAAAAACCAATTCAATTATCCGGATAAAGTTTACAAGCTCTTATGCCACATTACATCTCTAGTTCTGTAAACTAGATTGAAAATCATCATAAACAACCAAAATAAAACTGAAAATATCTAAGAATTAAGTTCTAGAAATTTCTGAATCTAAGCAATCCAGATCAAATCTCTAGAACTCTAAATAAATTCCAAATCATAGAATCAAGAAAAATAAAATAAAATTCTCAAAGAATCTGCTAATAACCAATCTATAGGCAAAGATTTGACAAATCCATTTCTAGTTCTTGAAAGATCATCAAAACAATGCAAGAAACTTCTATTAAATATCAATTGTTTATCTTCTTTTTTTATTTTTTAATTGTTTATCTTGTTCGGCCACTAATATTTAGCTTTTGTCGAAAGAATCATACCCATCGGATAATTCTAGTCACTTGTTTTTTTGTTTTTTGTTTTTCAAATTTAAATAGAAATGGTCCTAATTTAAAGTAGAGAAAAACATAGGTTAAATAGATTCAATCAAAATGAATTTCTTGTGTATAGGTAATCAAGGAGAGTATGAACAGCTTACATTAGCCAAATCTTCCAAAAATGTGTCCAAAATCATGAAAGTCTAGCATCTCCAAGAAGACGCTATATAAACATCTACACTTTTCATGACTCATTTTAGAATACCTCTTTTTTTTAGTTATTTATTCTTATTTTAGCCCACAAAACAGTTGAGTTATTTATTCTTATTTTTTGTTATAAATGAAGAAATTATTAGTGTCTTTAATGGTTAAATTTGAGTTATTTTAGACAAAAAAAAAGGGAAATTTTGAGATATTTTAGAGTACCCTTTTTTTCTTCTCTCTCTTGTTCCTCTCTCTCACCAACCTTGAGCCTTGTACCTCTTTTGACATGTGACTTTAAGCCATATACCTACAAAGAATATATTTAATGTTGTCACTTCTGGCCAGCACTCACAATTACACTATCAAACCCCCTTCACCTGAGTCGACTGCATTTGGATGTCTTGTAATGCAAACCACATACCAAAAGGATCATTTTTAAGGTCATAGATAGTAATGCTTTTATCCTAACCCTACCTAATTTTAGGTCATAGATTTTCAACAATAATCCAACATGTACAGATCAATTTGGTTTGGTTCCCCTATTTGACCTAGTGCTTAATTTGTTTCATTTAAAATTTTTAATTAATAACCATTCTTAACAAATTATCTCTTTGTAAACAATTTGTTGATATGTGGAGAATAGTATAGTTTGAATATATCATTTATTAGATAAAAAGATTTACACATGATAATTGAGCATGAAAGGGCATTTAAATACCTAGAATAATGTTTGAGTTCCCTAATAATTTACTCATTTGCCATAACCTGACCTTAATATAAATTTAGGTCATATTTTTTTACCCTTATCCGATTAAGACTGCAAATTTATGCCCCTTACCCCACTCCCATGGGTCAAAGTAGTGTCGTATCCCATAATGGGCCAAATCTTGTGCCATCCCTATCTAAAACTATTGAGATTGTGGGCCCTATCATCTTATTAAAGTGCCAAAGGTATTGTTATTGCTTGATTCCAACCATCCAATTCTGGACTTCTTTATACATTATGAAACTTAAAATGTGGACAATCACGGAAATGCAATGGTGGGAACCACTACATGGCAAGTATAAGTTGTATGGTGCCCACTTTTGTTGATATGAGCCCCTTATTTGACCTCTCTAAATATCGGATGAGTTTATCCAGTAAAGAGTCAAGGTGCAAACTGCCTCGAATATATTATGAGAAGAAAATGTACTTACAACCTATTATCCTAATTCCTACGTATATTTAGGAGAGGCCCAAGATGTGAACTTGCCCCTCATTAGCTGGTGGGTCCCACCTTTAGTTGATCTGACTCGTCCATCTAATCATCCAATTGCAAATTTACATCCTTGGCGCATGCTAGTTAGTGTGTGTCTCTCAAATACGAACATCAAGGGCGCTGATACCACACTGAGTTATCGGAGGTGAGTCAGCAGCAGGATTCGGAGGTGGGTTACGTCTAGATGTTTGAGTGCTTTTGTCGGTCCCACATTAAACAAGATGGTCCTGAACCATCATTTTAAGGTATCCTACATAGGGCTTGCTACATCTTCCTCCAAAACGAGCCAATGCATGAGATGTTTTAAAATCATATGCTCATTCAAAATATGCGTATGTTTGAATACTCGAGTTCAATATCAGTATAAGAATCCATAATCAACTGAAATACTCATGACTTAAAAGATCACATAATCCAAAATTGAAAGTATCATATATATATATGATGACATCATGATATGCAATAGATGCTTCATGGAGTCCAACTCATGGACCTCTAGTATGGTATGGTCGACCAACCTCATATCATACTATATGAAATGCACATAACTCATCAAACCATAGGGTCCACTATGCCCACGACCTCCTCGCCGTGTGGTCCCTGGGTACCTGAGGACACTCAGTCATAGCCTCCACGGGGCCTATGACATGTCGACCAGTCTTGCGTGACACACCAGTGGTAGCCCCCTGTACCACATGCAGTCGACGTAGGGATTTGCCTCTTTTTGGGCGTGGTACCCATCCACCTATTAGTGGTAGAGACCGGGTGGCCAACCCAGACCCCTCGGTATAGCACCCACGGGCTTACTTGCCCAAATCACATAAGATTAAAGAAGCCAAAACCTCTTGTTAAAACTTGTCCTCTTTGGGTCCCTCACAACTGCCTGGCCCTTGGCATTTCAGCGTTTTTTGGCAACCCTCAAGGACATGCAAATCTTTGCAAGTACTTAAATCATACAATGTATGCACTTGTTTGCAACCCATATATGTGCATAATGTATATGCAATCATTTCAAAACATGGCTATGTACAAAGCATTTATCATGCATGCTGAATTAAGTCATGCAAATCAAGTCATATATTTAAAACATATGTTCTTAAAATAATAATAGTTCTTTTAAAAGAATCTAATAGTGATAGAGCACCTACCTGGCTAGGTCGCGCTAACCCATTTATCCTCGTACGCTCCTGAACATGGTTTGGGAACTCAAGGTTAGTTTGACCCACCTTTTATGGGTTTTAGAATAGTTGGGTCTTATTACTTAGGCATTAGGGGTCCATCCCTATGCCTATGGGTGTCCTAAGGTCCTAATTTGGCTTTGGTATCCTTAGTTTTCCAAAGTTCTAGTGGTCACGCGCCACCATCTTATTCTAAGGGTCATGTCCTCTTTTGATTGGGCCTTGATCAGGGATTTTATGGTTTGGATGTGTCCGCGTCGTCAACACAGACACAACGCCTTTTGCGGTGCCTCAATCGGAGCTCTAGATCTCAAGTTATAAGTGTTTTAGTGTCGTATGTACATAGAGTCTTTAAAGACAAAAAGACGGAATGCTAGGGCGCTACGCGTCAGCGTCATGCGCCCTGGCTTCCTTAACAACAAAAAAAAACGACGCCTCTGCTAGCGCGCTGCGTGTCTGCGGCGTGCGCCTCAGCAGGCGCGTCCGCAGACGCACGGCACTCTTCAGCCCGTCTTCCTCTTTAGCAGGCGCGTCCCCGGACGCACCCGTTGGTTTTCTTCAGACGCGTTCGATGTGTCACGTTCCGACTAGAACGTCTGCGTCGAATGGGGGACCAGGGCGTCCTTAGGACACCCTGGTTCGACCCTGTCAAACCAGTGCAGCCCAGGGGATGTCCCTGGGTCCTTGGTGGCTCTCCCGGGCTCCGTTTTGCATGGTTTTTCATGCAAAAACTTAGGGAAATTAACCTTAGAACTATGGGGGAGGTGGGTTTTGAGCGATCTCGGATGTACCTGACTCGTTGCTGGGTTTTTCTCCTCATTTTCCCCTCTAGGTCACTGCTCCACGATAGGTTTTCTCCAAGGTTTTAGGCTGCCATTAGAGGCACCCAAGAGCTCCATTTATAGGGCTTTTAAAGAGGGTTCTGGAGGGGTTCTAACCGCCTTTGAATGGCGATGGAGAAACCTCCAGAATAGAGGTGATTTCTCCTTGAAACACCGCCGTTCCAGAAACCTCTAGGAGGTTGAAGATGAAGGGTGCCCGTACTAAACCCGTTTTTGTGAAAATTATAGTTTTGCCCCTAAATTTTAAAGAGCCATAACTTGCTCATTTTAACTCCGTTTTGGGTGATTTTGGTCTCGTTGGATTTTTTGGTCTCGTTGGATTTCTTTTTCCGAGACGCATCTAATGGAACTATTTTTAGGACCAAATTCTTGGGTTTAGTCAAGGAAATTAGTGAAATGACCAAAATGCCCTTATCTTTAAAATTGAACTTTTCATGGGATTTTAATATTACAAAAATTGGGGTCATTACAGTATATGTGTTGAAGAGGGCAGTTTGGATGGTTGTGTTAAGAGGGTCTTTTCCCAAGCTCTTGAGCGTGAGAAGAACTTCACATCTTTCTTTTTTGATACACGCTAATTTCTTTTTATAGATCTAAGCTATTCATAATGTTTTCAATGCCAAAAATAGATAATCTATTGAAAACCAATGCATTCGAATGATCTTAGCTACTTGTTTTACACCACTAAAATAATTAATAAAAATGAATGGTCACTATTTTTTTCTCACCAAAAAATAGGTTAAAAGCGTCCGGTGAACATGAAACCATTCATTTGTAGGGTCCCATCTTAGGTAGACAATAACTGCTTTTATTTTTTTCTTTTCAAAACCGTCCTCTCCATTTTCAAACCAGCCAGTGAAGCCATGTGAGGCTGTCTTAATCAGCTTTGCCTTAAGAAAATGAACTGCTAAGAAGTCAAGCTAGTGTGCCTTTGGTTAGTAGCTCATCTGATCAGCGGCCTGGATCATGACAAACAGATGAAAGTAGGCCAACTAGCAAACCATAGACACACATGTGCCTTGAAGCTCTTTTTTGACATGCACTGTGATTTTTTTTTAAAACCATCGGAGTATAAAAAATAGTTAATCTATGAGAAGTTAATGCATTTAGATGAATCTGATCACAAGTTTTAGGTCTTTAAAAAAATAATAAAATGAGATAGTCTAGATTTCTAATTAAATGAAACATTCGCCAAAAATTTCAATAGTAATAAAATTTTGCATCCAGCTTATCTAACACATTTCCAACATCACGAACATCTTAGATCTTTCAAAAAGTTTCACCAAGCATGCCAAAAAGAGGTGTCGACTTCTCCAGATGCTCAAGATAGGGTCTGTTGGGCCTGCATTTTTATTTGAAACAAGATAAAATAATTGCGATAATATAAATGGAAATGGCATGAAACTCCAAATTTATTTATTTTTCCAATTTCTTATGAATCACATACATACAAACAAAAGGGAAGTGTTTGCCTTTGTGTATACGATGTGTTGAGTATTGTTGCTTTGTTGGAAATTCATTTCGACAGATGTTTGATTTCTTCGATTAAAAACATGATGGATAATTGAATTTGGAGAGTTTGTTGGGTAATTGAGCATTTTCCATCGCAAAAACTGCACAAATTTTTGTATAAGAAATATTTTCACATTTATAACATGTATGTATCCATCTGTTCGAAAGTTTTCTTTTCCTTATTATTTAAAGCTTTAATATCTCGTGCACAAAGAAAAATGATGTAACAGTTGCATTCAAGTTGTATGATTTATGGCCGACTAGCTACATAGCGTAAACGCTGATACTTCATCCCTTTTTTCAACATCTTAAAGTGTATGTTTCTTTTATGAGTCCATTCATGTTCTATTTGTTCTGCTTGTCGATTTTTTGAACTCTTAAAGGATTATGAAAGTGGCAGAGAAAGACTAATCCATTCATCAGTATTCCTTCTTAAGAGACTTATTTCAACTGTGCATACGATATTGTATCATTACTTTGAACTTGATGTAATCGTTTGATTCTGCCCATCTGAACTCAGCACAAAAATATTTTCTCCTAAGTTGTGTCAATGAAAAGTTGTCTGGGTTGGGCCTTTGTGAATTCCAGATTATCAATTACCAAAATCACAAATTTGCTAACTAGATTGGCTTATATGTTGGATACATGTTAGTACATCTTAAGTGCCAGCACCGGTAGGACCATACAGAATATGTAGTTTGATGTCTTCTATCATATGAAATATCAATTTATAAACATTTAATTGTCACTATTTAAAGCAAGAATCTTTGAGTTCGGGTCATGTTAAAATCTTGTGTTAGCAAAATCCATGTTTCCTCTTTCAAATATAGATAAGGAAAATATACTTTGGAGAAGACATTGAACCACCTAATGATGCGCACTTGCAAACAACAGAACAACTTAAAATGCAACACTCTATATAGCATTTTTTTTTTATATATATAAAGAAAGGAAGAAAGCATTCTTTTTAAAGATTTCACTTTGACAACATGTATTGTAGAATTTTTAATGTCCACAGTTTCTTATTATTATTTTTAAATAATATTTAAATCCATTTTTGCTCTTATTTTCTTGTGATAATGTATAGCCTTTTTTCTTTTCTTTTTTTTCAGTACATTTGTCTTACCAATTAATCTTTTTAATGTTTTCTTTTACAAGCGAATTTACAAAGCAAAGTGGTGATTCGAACTTGCCAGATGATGCCAAGTTGCCTGCAAGCAGCTATGCTATAGAAAGGAGAATGTTTATCAAGGGAAGAAGTGAATAACAAACCCTAGATAAAGTTATTCATGAATACTGATCTCACCCCTTGCTATCAGTAGCAGCTAGTAAACATGCATAATGTAGAAATAGCAGAGTTACAAACTCGCTATTCATGGATAAGTTTTTCCACGGTTCTTGTTCTATCAAGAATGAGAAATGCTATAAACTAGCTCGTTACTAAACTTCAACAAAGAATGAGGACAAGCCAGAAAAAACCAGTTCAATTATCCGGATAAAGTTTACAAGCTCTTATGCCACATTACATCTCTAGTTTTGTAAACTAGATTGAAAATCACCATAAACAACCAAAATAAAATTGGAAAGATCTAAGAAATGAGTTCTAGAAATTTCTGAATCTAAGCAATCCAGATCAAATCTCTAGAACTCTAAATAAATTCCAAATCATAGAATCAAGAAAAATAAAATAAAATTCTCAAAGAAAATCTGCTAATAACCAATCTATACACAAAGATCTGACAAATCCATTTCTAGTTCTTGAAAGATCATCAAGACAATGTAAGAGACTTCTATTTAGATATCATTTGTCTATCTTTTTTTTAGTCTTAATTGTTTATCTTTTCCAGCTGCTAATATTTAGCTTTTGTCGAAAGAATCAAACCCATTGGATAATTCTAGTCACTTGTTTTTTTTTCAGTTTTAAATAGAAATGGTCCTAATTTGAAGTAGAGAAAAACATATGCTATATAGATTCAATTGAAGTGAATTTCTTGTGTATAGGTAATCAAGGAGAGTATGAATAGCTTACATTAGCCAAATCTTCCAAAAATGTGGCCAAAATCATGAAAATCTAGCATCTCCAGGAAGATGCTATATAAACATCTACATTTTTCATAACTCATTTTAGAATACCTCTTTTTTTAGTTATTTATTCTTATTTTTTGGTATGATTGTTATTTTGGTCGACCAAAAAGAAAATGAAATTAGAATACTTCTTTTTTTTCTCAATTCTTTATTCATTTTTTTTTGTATAGATGATGAAATTATTAGTGTCTTAATGGTTAAATTTGAGTCATTTTAGACCCAAAAAAGGGAAATTTTTAAGATATTTTAGAATACCTTTCTTTTCTTCTCTCTCTTCTACCTCTCCCTCACAAACCTTGAGCCTTGCACCTCTTTTGACATGTGACTTTAAACCATAAACCTACAAAGAATATATTTAATGTTGTCACTTCTGGCCAGTGCTCATGATTACACGATCAAACACCCTTTACCTGAGTGGACTGCATGTGGATGTCTTGTAATCCAAACCACATACCAAAAGGATCATTTTTAAGATCATATATAGTAATGCTTTTATCCTAACCCTACCTAATTTTAGGTCATAGATTTTCAACAATAATCCAACATGTACGGATCAATTTGCATTGGTTCCCCTACTTGACTTAGTGCTTAATTTATTTCATTTAAAAATTTTAATTAATAATCATTCTTAACAAATTATATCTTTGTAAACAATTTATTGATAAGTGAATAATAGTATAGTTTGAATATATCATTTATTAGATAAAAAGATTTACACATGATAATTGAGCATGAAAGGGCATTTAAATACCTAGAATAATGTTTGAGTTCCCTAATATTTTACTCATTTGCCTTAACCTAACCTTAATATAAATTTAGGTCATATTTTTTTACCCTTATCCGATTAAGACTGCAAATTTATGCCCCTTAACCCTACTCTCATGGGTCAAAGTAGTGTCGTATCCCATAAATGGGCCAAATCTTGTGCCATCCCTATCTATCAATACCTCTTCCAATTTTCCTAACTACATTTTCCAACCACCAACCACAAGCCCCCCACCTCCTTGCTCATGAGACCCTGAGCCACTAGAGCATATAAGAGGTTGGTGTGAAGCTACAATCAACAGATCTGATACTGTAATTGCCACTTCTATACACCTTTCATATGTAATTGCCACACTCATTTCATACTTGTATATGAAAGTATAAGACACGACTTGACTTGTGGGTTCAAATTGCCTACCTTGTACCAAACTTCCATATCACCTGGCTAGCAAAATTTTAGTTATTGGAGTCTTTCTAAGAGTACACGCTTAAGAAAGTACAAAGACTAAAGAGAGTATACGCACATGTAAAACATTTTTGTTAGATTCAAGCCATTCGTCACACTTACAATACCAAAAATAATACTTTGTCAGAAATTAATGCATTTAGATCATCCTAACCACTTGTTTTGGGTCTTTACAAAATTAAAGGTCCTGATTTTTTACTTAAAGGAGCATAAGCTATTAACTTTCAGCGGACATGAAATTTATTGTCCAGCCTATTTAAGCTATTCATAACATGTGACTGATTTCGTAACCGACAAAAAAATGCTTTACCATGCATGAAAAGAGACTTATATTCCTTACACTTTTCTTGAGAGTGTACTCTTACTAGGACTCTTAATTTATGCATGATCTATCTTATCTAAGAGATAAACAGTTTGGATTACCAAATATATATGAGCACCACTTGTAGCTGTAGTTGAATCTATGAATTCTTGAACTTTGCATGCGGAACATGCATAGTGGTAAATCGAAACATAGAAATGTAAAATGGGGGGTTGAATCTTGTTACATAATTCAACCATGACATCATACAATAACTCATCTTTCCCTTAGTTATGTTTGGTGTCTCGAAGCTTAGTTTCCATTGTAATGCCATTTGTTTAAAAGGAAAAGTGACAAAAAAAAAAACTAATGATTTTTGTTTGAACGCCCCCTACTTTAGATTACATAGACTAGTAAACCCTTGAAAATCAGATAATATCTCAAATATACGATGTTAATAAATCATTATTAAAACACCATGATGTTGAGTTCCCGTTAAAATACATTCTAAATGACGACTTTACCCTTATTTGAAGATGCTAAAAACAAGGTTGTCGACTTGGCGTAGGAAAATACAAATACAAACAAAGAAGGGGAAGCCAAACAGTTGCCAATTCCTCCTTCCAATCTTGTCTTCCTCACCAGAGGAGAGGAAGCCAGACAGTCGCCGATTCCTTCTTCCTTACCCTCAATTTTAGTTTTAAGAAAAATTAATTGATTGAATTAACTATAAAGGAAACTCCACAAAGAGTTGTTAATCTTGTAGTAGAAGTGCACACTTCAAAGACAAAACAACAACAAAGCCCCAGCAGGATTCAGTCTTCGAAGATTTCAATCTCTTGGCGTCATCAGATAGTTGGTACTGCAAAAATTGAGATGGCATATGGAACTACAAGTCTGAAAGTTTTCTGGTAGAAGGGATTAAAGGCAACACTTTAATCACAAGGTTAGAATTGTTATAAGTTTTGACTGTTGTATTTACGGAACGGTTAATCACATGAATGGTATTGATCATAGTCAGATGGCTAAACGTACTGTGTATGATGAGGAATGCTACAGTAAATCCCTACCATGTGGCAAGTTTTGACTAAAGTTGCTCACTGTAGGATGATCTGTTCCGTTCATTTGGTTACTCCGGGTTTGGATGTCCAAGTAGTGTAAAATGCTTGCAGAACAGATTATTGGAAAACTCGTATTTAATGTAATAGTGCTTTTCAAATGAATGGCTAAAATCAACTAGATTGGGCCAGTTGATGCAGGAGTGGGGTTTGCCTTATTTAGCGTAATATCTCCATTGAACCCAAACCGGTAACTTATGTCCTAGTTACTTAGGAAGAGTCTATAAGTAGGGTAAAACCTCATGCTGTGCTACTTGTTCACTGCCTACTTTGTTATCATAAGCTCACAACCCCACATGCTCGTTTAACGTCATTCTCCACCACGAGCAGTTCCCTAGAAGCACTTGTTTCTAATAAAATAAGTACACTTTTGGATGATCGGATCCGTTCAACTCGTTTCTCTTGCCTTGGATATCCGTTAGAATAAGTCTACAACATGATATTTGGACTTTTTACAAGAAATGGATGGTCAATAACATCGTAATCAATAAACCAGCCTTTTCTTTTAAGATTATAGGATCATCTAATATATGTAAGGTCAGAAAAATGAGATGAACGTATCTGATCATCCAAATATAAATTTCTTTTTGTCCTTTTGTTTCTCTGAAAGTTAGATACATACAGACCCTCGGACAGCCTCGAACCCTGGTTAACCTAAGTGAAAAATTACTCGTGCCATTGCTGTTAGAAGGTTTCGGTGCATTATTGGGAGAATTACCCAAGTCCAAAAATATTTCATAACTTGGCGTGTGTGAATATCTTGGAAGATTTTTTGAAACTCTTAGGATATTATTGGGAAAGCAATATTCACATTTTCCCAACATTTCAAACCATTTATTTGCTGCTCCTTGAGAATGTAAACCATTACTTTTATCGTCTAAACATAATTTGAAGCCCACTAATGGAGGCTTAGAATGGTCAATTATATGGCGTTGAATGCATAACACAACCTAAAACGTAACACGGTTTGGATCATTGAACAAGAGGCCCCAACTACCACTTCTACTTTCATATTTCTCAGAGAAGATATAGTTGTATAACAGCTCACAATGTATACCAAACATTTTTGTTGCATACCCGGGACCTACTATTAAAGTGATCCCAACCATTGATCTCATACAGCTATCTACATACGACTCTACAAAAGGGCAGCCCGGTGCTAGAGGTTCCCGCGTATATGGGGCCAGGAAAGGGGCAGACCACCAAGGGTCTATCGTATACAGTCTTATCTTGCATTACAAGAGGCTATTTTCACACCTCGAACCTGTGATCTCAAAATCACACAACGAGAACTCTGTTGTTGCACCAAGAATCCCCTTCTAGCTACATATGACTACATGAGTCATAGAAATGAGCTTCACTGTTTGATGATTCTAAGTCTTTGATTTGTTTAGGGTTTATTGTTCAGTAGGACACATCCCTGCATTAACTTTGATTTTGTAACTGTCCGTTTAATACAACGCATGTGGCTGTGATCGCAAGTCCAGATTCTTGGGCGCAATCTAGATGGTCAACCTGCCAACAGTCGTCACCATCTGAAGAGCTTAACTATCGAATTGGTAAAGATTTAACTACCGTTCTTTTGCAAACTTTCTTAGCCGTCCAATGCTTACTCTAGATCATTATGGTCGAGGATCAACGACGAGGGAAGAGATTTCTATCTTTCTATATTAACAATTTTCAACTATATAAACAAATTAGAACATTTCTACTAAAGAGCAAGGGCATTAAATTTATACCAAAATTGAAACAATTTTAATTACCAAAATTCCTTTGTATTTATAATTTCATAAAAGAATGTATTTTAGTTAATATATCAGAGCATAGAAAATTGTTTGAACCCCTAATACTCTAATAGGACATCGAGTCACCAATCTTCACCCTTGCTCTAGTCCTAATATAAATTTCTTGACCCTAACCTAACACTTACAGGTCAATTAAGATTTGCCCCCTAATTTATCCAACCCTTTGCCATCCCTTATTTTATAGCCATGCCAACGAAAGATGCCCAAGAGCAGGCCACTAGTTTGATTGGCAACTTGTCTCCTTGCCCCATTAAAATAAAAACTAGTCTTATGTAAAAGAAATATGTTTTTATCTTGCTTCTTTTATGCTTGGTGTTTTGGATGGAGCGACGATGAAAATATGTGGATTTTGTTTTGCTTTCATTGATTCAATGTGAAGATTTATAGGTTGCTGAGATAGATGTATGAGAAATTAATTTGCCACTTTGCATGTATAAGGTTCTTGAATGTGTTGAAAATGATAATGACACTCTCTAAAAATGGGCAGTCTCGGTGCATAAAGTTCTCACATATACACATATACAAGGTTCTGAGAAGGGGCAGACCAAAAAATGTCTGTAGTATGTCATAAGATGCTATTTCTGGGCCTCAAACCCATAATCGCCAGGTCACACGGCGACTACTCAACCATTGCTCCAAGGCTCCCCTTCTAAACTAAACACAAGAAAAAATACCCACTCCAGACCATCAGCCAACCAACATGTTATTTTGCCGCTTCCTTTTTTCTAGCATCCTTGCTAACATTCATAGCATCAACATGACATCATGTGAATTAAAGGCTCAGATGTTTTAGGAGCTAGAAGCGTCCGATCGTTGTGATTTTGTGACGAACCAGCTGAACAGATAGGATCATCCAAGGGTAGTTCCCTTGTGTAAATGTGAATGGTTGTAGACCTCCACACATAATCTAGGCTGAGTTTCCTTGACTTTTACCCACTGAAGATTTTTGTTGCATACCCGGGACCTACTATTTAAGTGATCCCAACCATTGATCTCAAACAGCTATCTACATACGACTAGACGAGTCGCAGAAATGCACTTCTCAGTCTGTGATTTGTTTAGGGTTTATTGTTCAGTAAACATCCCTGCATTTTGATTTCCTAACCGTCTGTTTAATACAATGCAGCGATGGGTTCCAATTTCGTTGCTTGGGTGACCGTTGGCATGCCTTAAAAGAGGATCGTCTAAAAGACAGGGAATTCTCTTTAATTGCCTGTGATTATTTTTTCTGAATAAATAGTAAATAGCATGAGTACTCCAAAGCATGTGGGCGGATGATCGGTGATCCCAAGTCCAGATTCTTCCGGGGTGCATTCTAGATGGTCAATCTGCCAAAAGTCCTCTCCATTTGAAGATCTGAACCATCGAATTGGTAAAGATCTAACTGCCTACCGTTGTTTTACACACTTTATTAACCGTCCAATCCTTAGTCTAGATGATTATGGTTGAGGTTTATTGATGAGGGAAGGGATTTCTCTGCTGCTCAATTCATCACTGCAGTTGGTTGAGATTCAGCTGCCATTCTCTCTCTAGTATAGATTAGTAGCAGTCAAGATCATCCAGGGGAAGAATATTTTTGTGCTTGGCCCACAAGACTAGAGAGAGAATATTCTGGCTCTGTCCGTTGGAACCGTCTCAGACATACCTCTCCCATCATAAAACTTCGGCTGGGCCCCTATGTCCCAAGACGCGACAAACTGTTACCATCCGTGGACCCGCTTCTTATCTGAACATCTGTGCCTCAATAGCCCTCTCACATGAAAATCCAAGCCGTCCAAAAGTAAAGGCCCTTTAGTTTAGCAATGATCGAAAGATAAAGGCTAAAGTCGTCCAAAAGAGTAGATTTTTGTTGCATGCACAATCATAAAAAATGAATGGTGTGGATTAGCCAAGGTCCTTATCCCCCCATTTCACATGCTAAATAGCTTGACTTCCAATTGGAAGCACTATATGCAAAAACTAGGGGCGGCAAAATATGACACGACACAATAACACGATTCGAACCTGACACGAATTTAGCGGGTTTGGGTCGAGCCTTATTGTGTTCGTGTCATTTTCGGGTGACACGCCAAAAATCGTGTCGTGTTCGAGTCAATGAATTTGACCCGTCGTGTAGACCTGTTTGACACGCGACCCACTCATGACCTTATTACCTTAACACTTTGACAGTGACACGTGACACGATTTGAAAATATAAGACGGTTCATGAGTAACCATCCTATATTACTAGTTATATTATATAGGACAGTTACTCACAAACCGTCCTATATTAGTAGTTATAACTTATATATAGGACGGCTATTTACAAACATTCCTATATTACTAGTTATAACTTATATATAGGACGGCTATTCACAAACCGTCCTATATTACTAGTTATATATAGGACAGCTTCACAAACCGTCCTATATTACTAGTTTTATATATATATATATATATATATATATATATATATATAGGATGGCTAATCACAAACCGTCCTATATTACTAGTTATATAGGACGGCTATTCACAAACCGTCCTATATTACTATTTATATAGGACGGCTATTCACTAACCGTCCTATATTACTAAGTTATATTGGAGAATGGAGGGTTCTTCTGGAGCCACTGTTAAGAGTTAGTGAGTTATTCTCACACATATACTATAAAGGTATTCTCAGAGGAACAGCTTCTTCCAGGTTCTTGTTCGGGTGCATCTTAGAGAATATGAAAAGAAAGCAAAGACATGAGGGTGACAAACTATAAATAGGAAATAACAAAATATAATCTAGAAATCTGTGATTCAAGATCTGAATGAAGCAAGATTTTCTGAAATGTAAGCCGAAGCAACTTCACCTTCCAGTTTGCAAGCTTCTGATAAAACACATTTGATTGGCAACAGATAAGTGAAAGCTTGCAAACATGATATAATTACAACTAGTGGAACTTCCTCATCCCTCTTTTTGTTCATGCAAACAATTGTGTTCTGATTGTCAGAAACTTGGTAGCTCAGAATCATGGGCTCCAATCATCACAATTGCCCAACATATCAATCACTTAGCACCATCTCCATGACTATATCAGTCCAATTGTCAATAGGCCCAGGCAAGCACCAATGCAGACAATCATTCTGAACTTTGGCATTTTTAATTTTATCCTCATTCCTCAGCAAATGGATGAAATTGCCTATATAGGCAGGGATGTCCATCAGGTCTCCATTCAAAACACCAACTTCACAATCACATAATTGAAATTTGAAAGTTTTTTGGTATCATATTCATATGAATCATATCTACAACTTAAGTATATATCAGTAATTTCAATCATCAACCTCCATTCCATATATGACTCCCTCTCCAATACATGATACAATACATGATATGATATCAACCACCCATATCAGATCATGTTGTATGTACATACATGATACAATACAACCCATCTGCTGATCTAAGCCATCATTGAAAATTGATGATTAACCCATCTGCCAATCAAAACACCAACTTCACAATCACATCATTGAAATTTGAAAGTTTGAAACAAAGAAAGCACATACATTAATATAGTGTACTTCAATCAAAAGAAAAATAGAACACATCCATTGAAATAAACTGATCTTTGTATTATATTTGAGTAAAATGTATATATATATATGAATGATAATATACATTCATTTACAATTTTACATCACTGAACTACAAATTAAAATTCATAATATGATCTGTCCATTCCATTCTAATATCATCAAGATCCAACTGGGAGTAACTCTTGGTTCCAAAATCCGCCTGCAAGAAACATATAATAACTTAGTTCAGAGATCAGACATGTAATCTTGGATTAAGTCAGGAAATATACAAATCAAAAGTGTAACATTGGTCAGTAAGTCTAAGTGTTACCTTTTTCAATTGTGAGACTGTAACTCCATTGCGAATGAGGGTTCTCATGTATCTAAGAACATAATATCCACACTCCCAATCTGATTTTTGTTTAGGGCACTGCAGAACAATGCCACCAAAGACAACAGAAAAGTTTCAAAATATAATTTCCAATAAGTTCAGGTTTAAAATTATATGAAAGAGTCTAAAGAGCAGTAATTAGTAAACTGTACCTTGGCCTTCTTCCAGTTGAGTTTTGGTGGGTAGTGAATGCCTTCCCTCTCAAATTTCATTTATACCATGCTCTACACACATATAATTGAAAAGCATTAAATTATGAATATTATTATAGTTGCCAGGTGAGTAGTTATATTATAATGAAAGGAATAATAAAGACTTACTTGTTTATAATTTCCAAAAGGTGTTCCTGAATGTGTGCTCCACATGGATAAAAAAAAATTGCATGGCCACCATGCACATCCAAAGCTAGCAACATCCAATGGGACATATAAAAATGATAATTCAATTGAATTTTCTCTAATCTTAACTGATGTTGTATTCATGTGTATGAAACTATAAATTGTGAAATTAAAATGGCATAATTAAGCAACCTATGTTACAACGTACCCGCTATTGTATGGAATTAGTAATGCTTACCCCTTCGCACAAGTCATGAGACCAGGATTGATATCTTCACTTTGTTTGTCCTTAGGCAAATGGTCCAATTGAAAGACAAGAGAAGGGCCAAGGAACTTGTAAATGTCCTTGACCTCTAATCTTTGCAAGCTATCATGCAAATACCTGCATTTGGAATTTGGGTTAATGTCAAATAATTATTAAGTTTTATTAAAAAAACAAGTATTAAGTAATGTTATATTGATTGGTAAGTCTTAATTCTAATAGAGCAGTTACACGACGTACCCTATATAGACTATGATGTGCATGTACTCCAATTGATCCATATTACATATGGCTATGAGGTCTTCCTTGAAGAGTGGAACCTCAACTACATCGTTTGAAGGCACACCTGCCTCTATCCTTACAGGGTTCATTGTATTTGTGTTGCCTTCATTGGCCAATCTGTACAGTACCCTTAGGAATGGAGGTGTGTTAGGTGGAACCTCCACCTGATCCCTACACTGTAGATGTAATCATGTAACATTTTAGAAATTAGTAATGAATATATACAACATATATTGATATACTAGCAGATATAAAAGAAGAAACCCAGTGAGGTAAAATTAGAATATTTTATAATATAACAATAATAATATTGTGACTACTGACTTGTAACTTGTGAGTAGTGACTAGTGAGCACCTAACAAGTGTTTTGAACTACAGAACTAGTACTACAGACTTGTGACTTGTGAGTAGTGATTATGCAAAAATATAGAACTAGTACTACCTGAGAAGGCTGGGATGTGGCTACACTTGCCACTATGCTAGAATTTGCCGGCAGTAAGGTTTGCTTCAATTGCCCCTTGTGCTGCTTTTGGTGATCCGACTGTCTGACATGTTGCAGACAATATTAATCAATGAACAGTTTAGGAGGACTTAAAAAAAGGTAGGAGAAAATGAAGCCATGACTACATTAGTAGATATGTACCTTGGAATTGGATATCATTGGTTTTATGTGTTTCTCTGGCCAACACACATGATATCCAATTGCATCCCCAACAATTTCAACATCATCCCCTTCGACTGAAAATGGAAAGGGAGCATCTGGTTGAATGGCAGTAGTGATGCACACACGCTTAGTGTGTGGAGGCATCAACTTACCATGCAAGGTGGCGGAAGTCATGGGCCGAACCTCGTACAGTGTTGCCACAGCCACATGGTTCTCAAATGTATGTAGCTGC
This sequence comes from Warburgia ugandensis, assembly GCA_035236585.1. Lineage (NCBI taxonomy): Eukaryota > Viridiplantae > Streptophyta > Magnoliopsida > Canellales > Canellaceae > Warburgia > Warburgia ugandensis. The sequence goes on from CP141134.1 coordinate 73,270,861, forward strand.
AACATGCACTGACCCACCTGTATTTGAGAAATGACATATATATATATAATAATTAGTGATGTAATGTAAAGTGTAAACTAAAAAAGTTAGTAAATAAGTAACATTGTAAAACTAAACAAGTGAATATACATACCTCACTGATTGGGAGTACTTGTTCTGCCACCTCTTCATCTGATGGAGGACTAGGAGTAGGAGTGCAGCTATTATTATTTCTTGCTGGTTGAACTTGAGGTTGAGCTTCAGCTTGAGGGCCGCCAACATCCTCACATGAGGTTCTTCCGCCACCTTGGAGTTCCTTCAACAGTTGATCTTTGACCATGCTATATATTTCCACAACTGTTTGCTTCTTCCATTCTTTCAATTCTTGTAGCATAGGAGCCTTTTGTTTGGGAAAGAATTTGGAAGGAACAACACCCCGACCTTGGCCCCTTACCCGGCTAGGGTGCTCATTCTTGTTGCCCATTGCCCTATACAGGATGTCCCCCTTTGCAGCAGTGTTGCTAAGATTCCCTGTAGTTGCACTTTCTTCTTGTTCTTGGGTCAACTCTTCCTGCACACATAAAGATCATAACATGATTAAATCACTATTATATATGTAATATTTAAATAATATACTATGCAAGGGTATAAAAGTATTTAACTAGGCAGTATGAAAATAAAGTAAAAGTATAAATCTTAAAGTCTTAAACCACTTACAATTCTTGAAGTAATTGTTGCAGTTGTCTCGTTGGCAAAGGTGTGGGAGTTACGCCCTTTTGAATGTGCCATTTTCCATAGAATAGCACGGTTGATGGGATCCGTTGTCCCAACCTTCTTTTGCTATAATAAGATTATAAGAGACACTAAGTCAGAGTTAATAAAAAAAAAATCTACTATGATTAGACAAATGGAATGTGACATGATATACTTACTACATCTGCCTCTAATCGTGCATAGCCAACCTTTGAAAGGTGCGGCGTATGGTTCTGTGCACGAGCCTTTTGTCCTTTTATACACTTTGCCTGGACATCAAAGTAATGTGATCAAAATACAATCAATTATAATAATTACAAGACTCAAAATTTAGCTTGGCTAGTTCAAGTTGTGATTACCTCAAAATCAGGAGATAGCCTATACTGTACAAATTGATTCCATGCTTCCTGGTCAATGAAGCAGGAATACAACTGAGGGACCATGTGAAGCGTAGAAGGATCATGGGAATTTGGAAGTATGTACTTCCTTGCAAGCTCACTCTTCCATTTCCTCCAAGCTTCACCAGCTCCTAGCAAGGCTTGCGTCTTGCACTCATCAGATACGTCAAAGGCAGACTACAAAACAAAAGAAGAAGCATGTTAAAGTGACTAACTAGTGAGTATTGTAGCAACTTTGTGTATCTTATCGTGATTCATATGCAAACAAAAACAAAACATATAAATACAAAGGACATATTATGTTATATGTATGAAGAATTTACATACCTTAACCATTTCCCATACTGAATCTTTGACTTGTGGCGATACATGTCTCCAATCAGTCACTAATACTGGCACAAGTCTTCTAACAGTGCAACATATGAAGCTAGCATAGGCATGTGCAGCACCACCAATCGGTTGGCCTTTAGTGTTGAATTGTACCGTTTCTTTTATTCCAACTGAGGTTCTCTTATTTATATGTTCCATTTGTGTTAGCCCCCTCCCCTGACCTTTCTCTTGACACTGACCACCGGTGGTGTTACTGATGGACATGTACTTGATAGCCTTGATTGTTCTGCTTCTTTGTGTTGTAATTGTTCTACTTGTACCTCTTCTACTTGCTCCATGTTTGCTTCATAAATAAAAATGACTACAGTTAGACAAGAAAAGAGGAATACAATTATACAGGGATAATAAGCAGTAGCACCCTTGAAAACCATCACAAATTTTTCATTGGACAGTGGACACTATACTGGAAGCCTCCTACAAGGTCAGATTGTTGCTCCCTCTATCTCTTCAAACAAGCAATTATGCATGTTCCCATTTTTTGTGATGTTGGCATAGTGTCATAGCCCTAGAAGTATGTCATTCCAGTATGTAGAGTGGAAAAAAAAGAAGTGATATTTTGTTTTTGTATAGTATTCATTATTTCTAACTTAATTTGGCCATTTCATTAAGTTTCCTATCTCAAAACATTCATTCCATTTCATTAAGTTTCATTAAGTTTCATTAATTTGGCCATTTCATTAACTTAATTTGGTCAATTATCACTTAATCATTCCTCTTGTTTCAACAGTTCCAATACATCAAAAATGTTGAAAATCTGACATTGTTTGATGCAGATATTAGATATGTTAATTTTAGTTTTTGAGAAATTTTTCTTGATTTGGTTCTTTTTTCTAGGGCTCCCTTAAGGAAAAGAAGAAATTGGGATATAAGCTCTAGCTAGTTTGTGATAAATTAGATAAAGGTAATGTTTTTTCCATTTTGTAAAAGAAAGAACTAGTTTAATGTCTCTCTCCCTCAATCTTGTGTCCTGCTTCTTCTACTGCTCAGTCTGCTCTACATTTCAGCTGGAGACTATTTCAGTAGATGTAGTTCTCTGAGAACCTATCTATCAGGATTCACTGATTCAGCACTAATGCACTATGGGTAAAGTCAGAAGACTCAGAACCTTTATAATTTATATGTTTGGTTTTTCCTTCAGAGGAACATACATATCTCCCATAATCCCATTCCACTTCCAACTCTGTTTTTTTTTGCTCATCCATCTTTTTCCCAACAAACCCCGTTTCTAGACCCAAATGAAAGACAACATAAATCGAAATATGAGAAATAGGTGTTTGACAACGAAATGACAGAACAAGTTCAAGGCAAGGATTAGAGAAACCAGACAGAGGTTTTTTTTTATCAGATTGTGTTTTTTTATTACTTTTTACGGTTACAGAAGTAACAGAACTGTATACGAAATTACATTAAAGATGCAAAAAATCATAAATACATATTCTTTGCTTAGATCTGTGAAAGATCGAAGAGGAATGGTCGTTTTCACCTTCTCATATAGGTTGGATTGGATCGTTGGGTTGGAACTTGGAAGATTGAAATTAGGGCTGAGAATGACCAAGGTGAAAAGTGAAAACGATATATTATATGTATAGAACCATATAGGACGGTTTTAAAATAACCGTTCTATATAATATACTTAATATAGGACGGTTATTCAATAACCATTCTATAATATACTTAAATATAAGATGGTTTTTCAATAACCGTTCTATAATTATACTTAAATATAAGACGGTTTTCAAATAACCGTTTTATAATATATTTAAATATAAGATGATTTTAAAATAATCGTTCTATAATATAATCAAATATAGGACGGTTTTCAAATAACCATTCTATAATATATTAAATATAGGACGGTTTCAAAATAACCGTTCTATAATATACTTAAATATTGGACGGTTTTCAAATTATCGTTCTATAATATATTTAAATATATGACGATTTTAAAATAACCATGCTATAATATAATCAAATATATGACGGTTTTCAAATAACCGTTCTATAATATATTAAATATAGGCCAGTTTCAAAATAACCGTTCTATAATATACTTAAATATAGGATGGTTTTTAAATAACCGTCCTATAATATATTTAAATATAGGATGGTTTGTTTATAACCATCTATATATTGAAATATAGGAGTTGTATAAGCTAGAAGAGTTATGTATTTAATTAATCTTAGTAGAGGATGTGCTTAAATAAAACTAGTTATTAAGTATAGAGTGAAGAATGAGTTATGTAATTAACTCATCTTAATTTCCTTAAGTTAAGGATGAGCTTAAAAAGACAGAGCATATATATTCATCTCAGGCTCAAACTTCTCAGTTGAGTTGAGTATCTATCAGCTTAAAAACAAAGTTATGTAAGTAATTCATGCTGTCATATTCAATTCAACATAGTTGTTGAGGTTGAGGTCAGGGGAGGATGAGTAAAGTTAGTGTTAATTATGTATATAATGTATTTAAATTATCTAATGATCTCAGTTGAGGATCAGCTTAAAAAAGCAAAGTTATGTAAGTAACTCATACTCAATTCAAAAGTTGTTGAATGTTGATGATAACATTGATAAATGATAATAAGTAAAGAAAGAGAAAGAGTCATGTAATTAACTCATTAGGTAAGAATGACTGAACTGAACTAAAATAGAAACAGTTATGTAATTAACTCAGTAGCTTGAGCTTGAGAATGAGTATAGAAAGAGTTGTGTAATTATCTCATTAGAGGATAATGAGTATAGTATAGGAACTAGGAAGGGTCCCAAGGGAATAGTTATTAGTTATGTAACATTGTAATTAGCTCATTAGGTGAGGTGAGAATGTGAACAGAGAATAGGAGTTGTGTGTTGCATTAACACAAATGTTGAATGACATTACTAAAGGAGTTACTAAATTTTACTCTACAATGTCTACATGAATGATGGATCAATGGATCATGGATGAATCATGAATGAGTTATTCCTAATCTATTATCATCAATTAGGAGTTAGAAATGAGAAACAAATATTGAGTTATATGAGTTGGATACATGATATTCATGAATTTGATTCAAAAGAGATATATTAGATCAATTGGTTGGTGAGACATGTGAAATTAACATAAGAAAATCATTATTCATTAGCATTTATAATTTTATACAACAATATATGACAGTTAGTTAGTCTCTCACTTTACTTTTACTTGTACAACTTACAAAACTTGGTTAACTTATCTACTAAGTGTAACTTGTAAGTTGTAACAACTGACAAGTGAAAATGTGTAGCTAAACTGAAAATGGTTGATAAGAAATTAGGTTATACAGTTATTTATAACTTATAGTTATAGGCTTATAGTTATAGCAAACAACTTTGAACCGGCCAAAGTGCTAGGCTAGGGCTCTTTAGGTTTAGGTATAAGACTTCAAATTCAATTGGATAATTGGATTTGGGCTTACTTAACTTACATGATACAATACAATTATACAAAAAGACAAAACAATTGCCTTAGACAGTTAGATTAGACTCTAGATTGACTTAGTAGTTAGTATACTGTATACCTAGATAATTATTAATTAGTTAAAGTTAAACCTTTATGTTCTTTTCAGTTTTCAACTTTCATTTTGTTTTCCCGCCACTACAAGTCTACAAGGGGGGCCCCACCTCGGATCATATATCATGATTCATGACATCTAAGTTATCTAACAAGTAACATTAAGGACAATGACTCAAAAATCAAAATATTTGACAAATGATTGAAGTGTAAGTTTCAACTTTCATTAACTCCACTTGCTATACTTGCCACTTGCCAGTTTGGAATTGGAGGAAAGAAGGCTATCAGTCCCTGTCAGGTAGACTGGTCACTTGAAAAGTGGAAATCTGGCACATCACAAACTTCACAGTCACAGTCACACTCACAGATTGGTAATGAAGGAATAAACCATGTGTAAAATAGGACGGTTAGTCCGTAACCGTCCTATATTATTATGTAAAATAGGACAGTTATTCCATAACCGTCCTATATTATTATGTAAAAATAGGACAGTTAGTGTATAACCGTTCTATATTTGGACAATATAGAATGGTTAATGTATAACCGTCCTATATGTTAAAGCTTACAAAAAATAGGACGGTTAGTAAGTAACCGTTCTATATTTTTAAAATATAGGACGGTTAATACATGACCGTACTATATTTTATAAATATAGGACTGTTAATACATAACCAACGTTACCAACCCAAGGTTGAAGTTAAAGGTTTGCAGTTGCTTTTATAATTTACAATTTTACATCTGTTTCAGATTTCCCTTTCCAGACTCTAGAGGACCAGAATCCAGATTTCTTCTTCAAGTTCAAACATCAACCCTTCTAAGTTCTAACACGATGAGCAGCAGGACCCCTACTACAGCACCACAGGTATGTCATGTGTTTGTTTTTTGTTATTTCTCTATGAAATTATGAGTCTGACTCTTTTCATTCCTCTCAATTTCCTCACTCTCGAGTCTTAACTCTCAAGTCTCAGTGTCTCACTCACTTCCTTCCCTTATTACTTATTAGTAATTGTTGGTGAAGTCTGAAGTGTTTAGTTTACTGTCAGTGTGAACTAACTTTTTTTTGTCATTTGCATTTTGCAATATAGGCACAAGTTGAAGTTGGGAGCACTGATGTTTCTGATAACTTGAATATGCTACACCACAACAACGATGATGATGAGTTTGCTGATTTGGAGAACGTGGAGTTAGTTTCAAAATCCAATAGAGGTAAAAAGCATAGGAAACTAATGTCTCCAGTTTAGAATTTTTTTGATCACCTTCCTCTATTAGAAGATGGAAGGCAAAGGTGTAAATGCAAGAAGTGCTCTGCAATATACATTTACGATAGCAAATTTGGTACTAGTAACTTAAAACGTCATATAAAGACTTGTCAACGGAGCTCTTCTCGTTATATAGGCCAGTTGCTTTTATCTCAAAGTTAGGGGAGTATGTCAGTGTCACTAAGTGCAACTTCAAATAATAAGTTTGATCCCGAAGTTTATCATGAGTTAGTAGCAGCTGCAATTGTTATGCATGATTTGCCTTTCCAATTTGTTGAGTATGATGGAATTAGAACTCTACTGAAATATTTGCGTGCAGATTTGCACTTGATTAGTAGAAATATAGTAAAGCAGATGTTCTGAGAATGTATAAAAGAGAAAAAGGAAAGATAAAAGAGATGTTAGAATTGGCACCTGGCAGGATAAGTTTGACATCGGATTTGTGGACTTCTTGTATTACTGATGGTTATATAAGTCTCACAGCACATTTTCTAGATAGTCAGTGGGTCTTACAAAAGAGGATATTAAATTTTTGTTTCCTACCACCTCCACATAATGGAATATCATTAGCAGAAAAGTTATACTCATTATTGGTAGAATGGGGGATTGAGAAAAAGATTTTTTCAATCACTTTAGACAATGCTTCTTCTAATGATTCTTCTGTTGAGCTGTTAAGGCATCAATTAAACATCAGGAACACTCTTGTTTGTGGTGGAGATTCCTTCATCTACGTTGTTGTTGTTGTCATATTTTGAATTTAATTGTGCAAGATGGTTTGAAAGAAATTGATGATGCTATTCAAAAAATTAGAGAGAGTATCAAGTATGTCAAAGCATCACAAAGTAGAAAACAAGTTTTTTTAGAGTGTGTGAATCACATGTCAATTGAGACAAAAAAGGGCTTAAGACAAGATTGTCCTACAAGATGGAATTCAACTTATTTGATGCTTGAAAGTGCTCTTTGTTACCAAAGTGCATTTTGTCACTTAGAACTAAGTGACTCAAATTATAAGCATTGTCCTTCTTTCATTTAATGGGAAAAGGCTACAAAAATTTCGAAGTTTTTGGCAGTTTTTTGTGATGCCACCTGCATGTTCTTTGGATCCAAGTATCCCACTGCAAATCTTTACTTTTGTGCAGCATTTGTAATTTATTTGAGTTTAACACAATACATGAGAAGTGATGATGACTATATGAAGCATATGTCCACCCAAATGTTTGCCAAGTTTTCAAAGTACTGGTCTGAATTCAGCACCATTTTGGCAATTGCATGTGTGTTGGATCCTCGGTATAAGCTCTCCTTTGTGGAATTCTCGTACAAGAAATTGTTTGGCAGTGGTTGCTTGGAGTTTGCTCAAGTTAGGGAAAAGTTATTCTCTCTCTTTAATGAATATAAGGTTAAGATTTATCCTATTCCTTCCTCCTCATCTACCCCAGTGGCTAGAGGTGCAGGTGCTGATGATAGACAGAACATGTCATATAGTCAAGAGGTTTTAGATGTCATGAAGGTGATTTTATTTATAATTGTATCTTTCATTATATGTTGCTTACTACTTAGCATATTAAAATTTGCTATGAAGTATCAATTGTCTTATAGTACGTTGAATAATATAATTGCATTTGCATTAGGAATTTGATTCATTTGAAGGTGAAGGAGGTACTTTGGCTATGCAAAAATCACAATTGGAGCTTTATTTGGATGAACCAAGATTGCAAGAGTCAAAGCTAGACATTCTTGCATTCTGGAAAGGCAATCAATACAGGTTGTTTGACTAATAATCTCATGTAAACACTATTTTCTGTAATCTTATTTACATTTATATTTGATTCAAATGTTGATTTTAGGTATCCTGAACTTGCTGTCATGGCTTGTGATGTCTTGAGCATTCTTATATCTACAGTTGCATCGGAATCTGCTTTTAGTGTTGGTGGTCGGGTTCTTGACCAATATAGATACTTTAAAACCAGATACCGTGCAAGCATTGATTTGTGTAAGAGATTTGCTATATGGATTGAAAGGTAATAATTTATAATTCTATATTTACATTATATTTTATATGAGCTTAGTATTAACTAATGCTTGTTTATTCTATATGATTGTAGACTCTACTATTACAGTTGCCATGGATGAGCTTGCTGAGGACATTGTAAGCATAAGTAGCACTGCAGGATCACTTCAACCAACTGAAGACTCTGGATCAATTCATTTTGATTAATTTGTATAATTTTCATGACTTATTTTAATTTGTTGTGTTTGATACATAATACATTGATGGAAGTATATTTCCATCATATGCTACTTAATCCATATTTATTTACTACTATTGTGGTTATTTGATTCATTTCAGTCTCTTTTTTTTACATATCATGTGAATTGTGAACTTGTGAAGTGAGTCAGTGAGTGGTGTAATACTAAACCATAAAGAACTGTGTTGCTTCTAAATAAAATAATCAAATATTACAGGAACATTATTGGTAATTTGGTTGTCTATGTACTTGTCGTGTGGTGGATCACTCACCAGTGATTCAGTGGATATAGCAATGACCAGTGACAATGAGCATGAAAGGAGTTGGAGAAATGAATTCCTTCCTAACAATTTATGTGGGGGTTGGTAACTTGGGTTGAAAGTTTAGTTCTTCATAACTGAAAGACTCATGCTATTGAATTCTGATTTTCTGCTCCAGAACCTCATTGTCATTGCTTAAGGTGATAAAAAATTCAAAGATACAGTTCAGTCAGAATCAGAAGATTAGTCACAACAGTGGAGTGGAATAAAATTATAAAAAGTAAAATATAGGACGGTTATTTCACAACCGTTCTATAAAACCTAACATATAGGACGGTTATGAAATAACAGTACTATAAAATAACATATATGACGGTTATTTCACAACCGTTCTATAAAATCTGTAACATATAGGACGGTTATTTCACAGCCGTCCTATAAAACCAATGATATATAAGACAGTTATGTTACAACCGTCCTATATGTTAGAGTTTTATAGAACGGTTGTGAAATAACCGTCCTATATGTTAGTTTATTTTATTGTGGTTGTTTTGGGGTTTGGGCCTTGGTAGCCGTTTTATAACTTCTATTCACTTGGGAGTTGGGACTTGGGAGAGCAGTTTTTTTAATAGGTCGTGTTGTGTTGTGTCGTGTCATTTCGTGTCGTGTATCCAACACGACTCAGTCAATTAATCGTGTTACACAGGTTGTGTCGTGTCATTTTTTTAAGAATCGGGTCCTGTACGAGTCATAGGTTTTTTACACGACTATTAAACGTGTCGTGTTAGTGTCGACCTGTAACACTATTCGTGTCATGTTTGTGTCGCCACAAACACGACCCGCCAACCTGAATTGCCACCCCTAGCAAAAACCAAGGCATTGTGATTTACCATATTCCACTAGGAGATAATAGCCAGGATCCATCGTCCAAATCAAATACAAGATTTTGGTCGTATGCCTGGTCAACGACGGCAATATCTTTAAAATGAACGGTTAAGATCATTCAAAGTATGTGCCGGAGCCTAATCTAGGCTGTGTTTCCTTCACCTTCACTCCGTAGATCATTACAAAGATTTGCAATGAGACTACTGCTGTGGTAGGCCCTTATCCATCCTCTCCACACGTTAAACATAGCTCGGCTTCCTCTATATGTGAATTTGTCATTCCTCTAAAGATAATAGTCAAAACCATTCAAAAAATAATGGTCTCTGTACATGAATAAGCTTGTGGGGCCTATTCCTCGCAATATTAGGAAGCTGTCAAATCTTACACTCTTGTATCTCTACGGTAATCAAATCTTGGGTCCAATCCTTAAAGAACTTGGAAATTTAGTAAAGTTATTTTAATTGTCTTTGTTCAAGAACTAGCTTGAGGGGATCCACACAAAATTGGGAAGTTGTCAAATCTTACATTATTGCTTCTCTCTAATAATCAGCTTTCAACTCAATACCTCAAATTGGGAATCTAACCAATCTTATTAGTTTACAATTGCAAACCAACAATCTTAGCAGTTCTATTCCTCCTCCCTTGGCTTATTTGACATTGTTAACCAATTTAAGTGTGTTCCAAAATCAACTATCTAGTCCCTTTTGCAAGAAATATCAAGCCTTAGAAATTTGCAATTTCTAGTGCGAAGGAGGATCTCTAACTCACATCTCTATGCATAACAATCATTTTACTGGTTTGATTCCCACAAACTTGAGAAACTATTCTATCTTAGTGAGGATTTGGCTTGAAAGAAACTATCTAACAAGAAATATATCTGAGGATTTTGGAGTTTACCCAAATCTAACATAAGTTAATTTAAGCTACAATAAATTCTATGGCAAACTCTTTCCACGATGGGATAAATGTCAAAAATTGAAGAGGTTCTAGATTATTGAGAACATGATTACTGATTAGATACCAGTTGAGTTCAGACATTTTACACAATTACAGGTACTTGGGTTGTCTTCAAACAATTTCCAAAGAGAAATTTCAGAAGAGTTATTAAGGTTAGCCTCCGTGTTTAATATCAGCTTAAAAGATAACCACATTTCTGGTTTGATACTTTAGGAAATCAAAACTCTTCCCAGTTTAGAGATCCTTGATCTATCATCAAATAATCTTAGTGGGCCGGTTCTTGGACAATTGGGCAACTGCTTTAAATAGCTTCTTATCACCCACCTCTAGAAAGAAATGGCAAATTAAGAATTGCATTTGCATTTAAGACCTGAAATGGATGTTTGAAAATGATATTACAAAATACTATCTCAAGAGACAAATATTATGAATGGACTTTGACCGTGATACCCCTTAAATAAGTTGTCATCTTATCCATGACTCTTTTAACTAGAGAACAACTATCCAAATTTAAGTGACCCCTATATTACAAGTGAGAAATGCTATCCAACTGTACTGTGGACTGACCTCCGAGACTTTCCTATGTAGGCCTCCCTCTTTGTTTGATCAGACCCAATCATCTTATTCGGTCTCCCTTAAATAAGCTAGATATGATCTTAGTTATGCCGTTTCAGTATTAAATAATTTTTAATGTATTTTTAATCTGAAAAAAAGAACTAGCAACTAGAAGTATCCAATGGGCAGAGTTTTATAGATACTTAAACCGAGGACGCCAAACAAGACAATCGGTTAGTTAGATCATTGAAAGGTGAAACCTAACCGAGGTCACCTAGTCAGTTTAGAAAACTAAACTCAGTCTTAATAGCATTTCTCTTACAAATGGACATCTCTCGTGACACCTAAATCAATTATCAAACACTGTGATGACCTTTAGATCAGTGAACAGCTACCCATCATTAAGTAAACGTCTTCTTGCTTTGAAGTAACCATTTTGCGGTTCCAAGTGACAAAATTTCCTCCATTTTGTACTGATAAATGTTTCCCCTGCCGAGCATCTACATGACCACTCTTTTATCAAAAAGGTGGGCCGTAACGCACAGCAACAGCCTAGCAGTTGGTTACGTAAAGAAGGGCAACCCTTTAGACGAAATTTCTGCACATATGGGATTCGAGGAAGCACATACCACAAGAGTTAAATAGTATGCAACCTTATCTTGTATTTTTTAAGAGACTATTTCTATACCTTAAACCTGTGATTTCAAGGTCACACAACGACAACTCTACTGTTGCGCCAAAGCTCCTCTTCTTAGCTATCGATTATGTCTCCAAAAATAATAAAAGGGGTAGATTGAGGTTGATGATAAGAAGTACGCACACATCTTAATAGCTTGACTATCATTTTCTGTTTCGTTCTCGGATTTCTCTACACTTTAAACAGCTTGACTTCAACGGAATTCTAAGTCAATCGATATGTAAATTTAGCATTCCAATTTAAATAATGGTCAGAATCGTCCAAGAGAGAAAATTGCTGTGCTACGCCGGATTGATGACGGTGTCCTTAAAATGAACGGTTTGGATTAACAAGAGTACGTCACGCATAGTCTAGACCACGATTCCTTGAGTTTTACACGACAAATATTATCCTTTTCCAATAAGAAGATAAGCTAATTAAGCCGATGTTTTATACGTGTAATAACTCACATGCATCTACCTAAACCATAAGGCTAATTATTCAAAAGTTGGAAACTTCATTTGAAACTTTCCACGTTCAATGCCTGTGGGTCCCGGTAATGAATGGTCGGGATTCTTTAATCAATCCCATCCTATGTGTAGCTTCTCCGGACTGAAAGACGAGAGGTGACCAAGACAAGGAAAGGTGGAGACAGTCTAATTAAGGAGGAAAAGGATGGTTTGTTGACAAAGATTAGACACAAGACTCCCGGAGGACACGTTCAATAACTTGACTTCAAGGGATTTCCAAGTCGCACCATATTTTGGCCCTCGCCCAATTGGAAGCCCTACATGCAAAAGCCAAGGCGCTGTGATTTAGCATATGAACGGTTAAGATCATTCAAAGTACGTACCCGAGCCTAATCTAGGCTGTGTTTCCTTTGACCTTCACTCCGTAGATCATGCCAAACTACTGCTGTGGCAGGCCTTTATCCTACGGTTCCACACGTTAAATATTTCTCGACTTCAATTATTAAGGGTTTATTCGTCTACATAATGAAGGCTCAATTGTTGACTTGTCGCAGTTTTACTTGGTGGCTCGTAGTTCAAAGTGCGGAACAGTCTCTTGAACATATGCAAGGTAAGGTTGCACAGGAACTTTGCACACCAGAATGCCCTATTGAAGATATGCAAAATAAGACTGCATATTATAAATTCTTTGTGATGTTCATTCGCAGACCCTGTATCTGTGGGAACTTTGTACACTAGACTGCTACTTAATGTAAATTAGGAGTGTTTAAGCAAAAATCTCCAAAAAATAGTGTTTCTTGTTCTCCACCTGCGCTGGAAGTTAACTGGCAAGTGAGGCTATAATTCTCAGGAAATTATGTCTAGTCAGGCAATAGTGTAAGCAGCCAATCGTAGATTTTAATTATTCCTTTGCTTTGTCAGTAAAAATGGTTTTTCTTATAATCTTTTGAATGGTTATAGATCTGCGCTTATAATCTAAGCTGTGTTTCCTTGACTTCTACACGGTGACTTTTGTTGCATACCCGGGACCCACACAGTGCAGACTTTCGTTGCATACCCGGGACCTACACAGTGAAGACTTTCGTTGCACTTCACTGTTGAATGATTCTAATTCTTTGATTTGTTGTTCAGTACACATCCCTGTAATAATTTTGATTTCCTAACCGTTCGTTTAATACAATGCAGGGATGGGTTGGAATTTCGGTGCTTAGCTAATCGATAGCATGTACGGTTTGGATGATTAAAAAGAGTGAGATTTTTCTTTAATTCCCTGCTATTATTTGTCTGAAGAAATATATGTTCATCAACCACATGAGCACTTAAATGCATTTGATTGAATGATCGGTGATCCCAAGTCCAGATTCTTCCGGGGGGCATTCTAGATGGTCAATCGGCCAAAAGTCGTCTCCATTTGAAGATCTGAACCATCGCATTGGTAAAGATCTAACTACCTACCGTTGTTTTACAAACTTTATTAACCGTCCAATCCTTAGTCTAGATGATTATGGTTGAGGTTTATTGATGAGGGAAGGGATTTCTCTGCTGCTCAATTCATCACTGCAGTTGGTTGAGATTCAGCTGCCATTCTCTCTCTAGTCTAGAATAGTAGCGGTCACGACCATCCAGGGAAGAAGATTTTTGTGCATGGCTGACAAGACCCGAGAGAGAATACTCTGGCTCTGTCCAGTGGTCCCATGTTTGAATATTCAAGTAGATAAACCGTCTCGCAAGTACCTCTTCCATCCATAGACATCGGCTGTGCCCCTATGTCCGTGGCACCCGCTTCTTATCTGAACATCTGTGCCTCAATAGCCCGCTCTATTGAAAATCCAAGCCGTCCAAAAGTGAAGGCGCTTTAGTTTAGCAATGATCGAAAGATAAAGGCTAAAGTCGCCCCAAAGAGTAGATTTTTGTTGCATGCCCAATCCTCAAAATGAATGGTGTAGATTAGCCAAGGTCCTTATCCCACCTCTAGACAATTGGGCAGTTATCACCTACCTCTAGACAGAAATGGCAAATTAAGAATTGCACGTGCAATTAAGACCTGAAATGGATCTCTGAAAATGATATTGCAAAACACTATCTCAACAGGCTGATATTATGAATGGACTTTGACCGTGATACCCCTTAAATAAGTTGTCGTCTTATCCATGACTCTTTTAACTACTGAACAACTACCCAAAATTAAGTGACCCGTACATTACAAGTGAGAAATGCTTTCCAACTGTCTTTTGGACTCATCTCCGGGACTTTCCTATCTAGGCCTCCCTCTTTGTTTGATGAGACCCAATCATCTTATTCGGTCTCCCTTAAATAAGCTAGATATGATCTTAGTTATGCCATTTCAGTTTTAAATAATGTTTAATGGATTTTTAAACTAAAAAAAAAAAACTAGTAACTAGAAGTATCCAATTTCTGGTCCAATTCTTCACTGCAGTTGCTTGGGATTCAGCTGCCATTCTTCTCTCTAGTCCAGAATATAAGCTGGCACGATCATCCAGGGGTGATGATTTTTGTGAACTATCTTCTTCTCTTGAGCGTGTACTTTTATCGAGACTCTTAGCAAATAAGAAAAAGAAAAATCTAAAATGTTAAGGAACAAACTAGCTTAGACCTTTAAACACTTAGAGAGAGAGAGAGAGAGAGAGAGAGAGAGAGAGAGAGAGATGAAGTCCTACAAATCAAACAAGGGAGAGGAGTGTATATGTGTTGAAGAGGGAGGTTTGGATGGTTGTGTTAAGAGGTTCTTTTCCTGAGCTCTTGAGCATGAGAAGAACTTCACATCTTTCTTTTTTGATACACGCTAATTTCTTTTTGTAGCTCTAAGCTATTCATAATGTTTTCAATGCCAAAAATAGATAATCTATTGAAAACCAATGCATTTGAATGATCTTAGCTACTTGTTTTACACCACTAAAGTAATTAATAAAAATGAATGGTCACTATTTTTTTCTCACCAAAAAATAGGTTAAAAGCGTTTGATGAACATGAAAGTAGGCCAACTACCAAACCATAGACACGCTTGTGCCTCGAAGCTCTTTTTGGACATGCACTGTGATTATTTTTTTTTAAACCATTGGAGTGTAAAAAATAGGTAATTTATGAGAAGTTAATGCATTTAGATGAATCTAATCACAAGTTTTAGGTCTTTAAAAAAATAATAAAATGAGATAGTCTAGATTTCTAATTAAATGAAACATTAGCCAAAAAATTCAATATTAATAAAATTTTGCATCCAGCTTATCTAACACATTTCCAACACCACAAACATCTTAGATCTTTCAAAAAGTTTCATCAATCATGCCAAAAAGAGGTGTTGACTTCTCTGGATGCTCAAGAGCGTTCAAATCTTGTAACAAAGAAATTGTCTACACAACCTACATGGGAAGGAATGGATCAGTATAGAACGGAATCTATCCCATGTCCTCCATCCTTAAAGTATATACTAGCATCTAATATCATAAAGGAACTAGGGGCCAAGCTGGTCCTATGTCATATATAGCTAGCATAAGTATCTAATTGACTCAACTGACATAAAACATATCTCAAGAGTCTAACCTCTACTTGAGTCATATCCAAACCTACTATGGATGCCTAACTGGTCGTCCAACCAGCCTACACATACCTTCTAGCATGTCAATGAAACCTCGACAAAAATAAATTGATAATACCATATTTCAAATATTTCTATAATTAATTATAGTTGTCGAGAAACGTACTTTTCAAATCGATTGATAAAATCTATGCACACTTTAAACACCATCTTTGTGCTCATATAAGAATATATATAAGTCATGCATTTTTGCTTTGCTTTGCTACTAATACTTATATTTGCTCTGCTATTGTGTCCAAGCCTGGTTGGGGAAGAGTTACAAGGAGTAAAACACAAATAATTTTTTTCAATATCTTTTTTCGAGAACCACCAAGGATTATGACTAAAAAGATTAAATGAATTTTCATTATCTCAATTGAAATAATGAACCTCCCATACAAAAGAGAATAGACTATTCCTCCGTATCTCATATGGGTTTAACAATTATTGGAATTGGTTCGATAACGAATACGGGAATAAGAATATATATATAAGTTCTTAATAATTCTCTAAATGTCAAAATCCTTATGAAATGCCGTGGCTAAGGTTTATCTGCTTACCCTCATTACACATCTACATCTGCCTGAAATACATTAACTCATTCTTTTGTATAGTCAAAATCATTTCAGAAACTTGTCATATTTAAAATTGTATAAATATTGATGTGAAGAATAATAACCTTATTAAGTATCCATACAGTAGCTATCATTTAATTATGCTGAATTTAGAAGATTAACTAGCAAAATCAGCATTATATTTATCTTTCAAATTTTATGTTCTATGCTAAAATTTCTAGAGTAGTATATTATTCTATAATAATTAGTTTCATAAACAACAACCTTAGGCATGCTATAAGTTAAATTCTATATAAGGTATAATATCATTATTTGCATTTTAACTTAATTAAATTACTTTCCCTGTGATTTATACTCTTGCTAGTACATAACCTTATATGATATATTACTTTTCTTATGAGTTTTTATATACATAATTAATATAAATTTTAGGACAAAGTTATGCAACAACATTAGTACACAATGAATTCATTTCTTTGATTAATTACCTTTTGACTTATTTAAGAATATCATCCCAAAGCTTCCTCTATAATGGTTTAGGACTGATCAAACTTTTTATTATTATTGTGTAACAGTTATTAGAACATAATTTATATTATTTACATTTTTCTTCATCATGGAGTAAAACTTTAATCAATTGAATCATAAACATATATCTAAGTTAAGATCTCAGGCCATATTTGATCAAACATTTTATTTTATTTTTTTAATGTGTAAGAGGTATCAAAACATAATCTATATTATTTACGTTTGCCTTCATCTTGCATTAAAACTTTAATCAATTGAATCATAAGCATATATCTAAGTTAAGATCTAAGGCTATAGTCTACTAATGAGAAATCAGAGTTACTTCTGGAATTTCATATAAAACTTAGTAAAAATCAGCAGATACAGTTAACTATTTCTTTTATCAGTGTCATGATAGTATACACCATTGTCATAGATCATGCGCTACAAAAACTTCAACACATTTGAGTGTGAAATATGTTATTTTCTTATTCTAATGACAATGATTTGATGGCGTAAAAGACTTCCAACCAGAGTGCCAAATCATAGGTGTACAACTTGACTAAAACCGAAATCTACCCATGTATAAAAAAATGCAACTATAATCCATTGTTTTCAAAAGACTTCCAAGTTGTAATATAACATGAGAAAAAAAAAAAAAAAAAAACTGTTCAGCAATCATAAACATTATGTGCACTTTATAGATTTATATAAAATGCATGAAATTATTGCTCCAAGATGATATTAATTTTTAGATGATTCAATTGTTCATAAAAAATCCAAGAGATTTTACATTTACATACTATAAGATGTAATGCTATTCTATACATGATGAAAATTTCTAAATCATGCAACTTTAATCAAACCCTAAACAATTATTTTATTTTATTTTTTAACAAACCAAAACATCACAAAGTGGAAATGTTTAAACAAGTAATCCTCAAATCCCCTTACCTCGTATCCTATTTCCTTTGTTAGATCCTTTGATCTCGTTCAAGATCTGTTATTTATCGGTTTTCAAATAACTTCTCTAATTAGATTGGACAATCAAAGTCACATGTCCCCCAAATGACTTAGAGAAATCTAAGGTGAAGTTCATCTCTTCGGCATCATTTTTTTATTTTTTCTTTCCCTTTTCCAATCACATGTGCTCTTCATTTCCTGTTTCTCTCATGCTATTCTCCTTATTCTCCCCAGCTATTCCATGCAAATCTTCTTTCCTTTCTCCAAAATAGTTTTCACATAGTTACCTCTTTTCTATTCCATTATTTCTGTTTTATTTGATTTCTTTCATACAATTTCGTCTTAGTTGGTTGTACACCTTTTCATTCTCTGTATTTCTTGCCATGTGGCTAAATCTAATTAGCTACAATAGTGTCAATTTATGAAGTCTAAACCTCTCCTAAATAAGTTGCCTTTAAAACCGCTTAGCTACACTTAGCTTAGATTGTCTATTTTCACCAAATTGAAGTTTTAATATTAACTTTGCTTTGAAACTACACTTATTATAAATGGCCTATAATGAACAACCTAAACTAATTTAAGCCTTTAGGCCATACACCTCTAATAGATTATTTACTCATCTAATTTCACAACTATTTATGAATCTATATTTTTTCTTAGAAAAATGTAGGCCATTACACACATACTCACATTTAGGATGAGATATGGCGTGACCTTTACCTTTAATATTGGTTGCACTAAAAGCAACAACATGTGGGGTGTGAGAAACTTGAATTTCTCACTGTTCTCTTCTTGCAAAAGTAGTGAGTAGAACTTGCTAATACTTGGTAAAGGCTCCATAGTAAGGATTTGACTATAGAAAGCACTATAAGAATCATTTAGCCGGATCACAAACTCCATAACCTTCTCTTACTGCTGATAAATCAGAAAGTACTTTGAGAACACCTCAAGTGCATGTAGGTTTTGTAATGTTAGATGCAAGTCCGTCCCAATATCCTTTGAGTTTTGTGAAATATATAGTGATCGAAGTTTGATCTTGCTTATGAGCAATAATATCTTGTTTTATGTGATAAATACGAGGAGCATTACCTTGATAAATGATCATGAAGATATATCCAAACCTGCTCATATGCTCACGCATATGCTAAGAGGATTATTAGGCTCCCTATAAAAGTGACAGAAGGATCAACCACAAACCTGTTCATATAATGGTTTCAAACTTCCATTGCTCCCATAATAAAAAAATCCAAGAAAGAGTTTTTATGGATTTGTGAAGAGAAAAAAACAGAGAGAATAAACCTTTAAAAACTCAAAAAAAAAAAAGAAAAGAAAAAAAGAGGAGGATAACGATAAATAACAAAAGTATCACATGACAAAATATAATACAAGTAGTGAACAAGTATAATGCCTAAGATTTTATAATTGAAGGCTTTTATTTAGAAAAGCCTCCTAATAATAGGAGGAAACTCTCGTAGGAATTGATAGGTACTCCCATGCCAAATATGGTATTTCTTGGCAAAGTAATCTGGATAGAGATAGTTTTGTTATCTCGTAACTTAATCCTATGCCACTAGCCAATTCATCTATTCTGTCACTCGACATATGGCGAGATCAAGCAATATTGTTAATTTACCTAAAAAATTACGAACGGATCTAACTTTGTACAATTTTGAGACGTTTACGTGGGTCCCACCTGCTTGGGGATCTACACAGTTGATCTTATGGGCAACATATTTATCTGTTTTGATCGGTAAAGGTTTATTCATTCAGAAAAGGAGAAATATTTAAAAGAAAAAACAATGCCAAAGTGGTTAATTTGGTAGAACCACGCAGCCAACACTAAACAAACTACTAGTGTTGAACAATTAACGCCGCAGATAAAACATAACTACATTTGCGCCCATCGGAAGTAATTGTTGTTAGCTTGGTGCTCATCCTATCAACTCCTCTTTAAATGGCTTGGATCTAATGGATTGGAATGCATCATGCGGGAAATTTAATGAGCCAAACCATACACCAAAATTCAACGCATCTAACAGTCTAAACCTCTGATTTACAACCTTTAAACCGACAAATTGGAAATAAAAGAGCTGGCGATGATCCCCAAATCAAAGGCTTGGAACCTAATCAATGGTTTGGATCATGTAAAAAGAGTGGGGCCTACTCGTTCCCTGGTCCCATCATATTCATCATAAATTTAGGATCCATGCACTCTCTTTGCGGGAATCTCTCCATGAAGGGGTTTCTGCCGCTTTCTCTCCTTCGCGCCCTCCTTTAAATCCAACCGTCGCTTCCCGTTCTCCACACAATCTCCGGCCTTCTGAAAAATGACTTCTCGGCCATCTGTCCTCCATCTATCTCCCGCTGTTCGGAAATCCACCGTCGATCTTCCAGAAGTTTTGGCAGGCGAGTTTCTTTTACTACTTCTAAGTAGACTTAGAAATTCGAATTCTCTGAGATTACAGAGATGGAATGGAATGAAATTCAGGTCTTTTCCCCGCCTTCAATGCTTGATATTCGGGCAAAGATCGGCTGTTTTTGGTCAATTTGCCAATGTTTTTCAATTTTTACTCACTTTCCTTTGTTGTAACGGTTGGAAGTTAAAGATTCCAATCTACGGGACGGGATTATCTGCCGGAAGAGCTTCTAGTGAATATTGTCTCTAAGAAGTACTGTTTTCCGCTGGAAAATTTGAATATTGACCGGCGGCGATCTGTTCTCTGATCGGATTATCAAAGAAACTTGTACGTTACGTTGTGTTGTCGGCGTTGGAAACTATCGGATTCTTTGTACAGGGAATCTTGAGCTTGTTTGTTGTGTTTTTTTCTTTCGATTTTTTCACTTTTTTTTTTCTTTTGTTTGTTGCTTCTTCGTGATAAAAATTTCACGATTTTCACGAAGGAAATGCTGGCGACTCCTTTTTTTCGTTTTATTTCTTGGTTTGGTTCGAAAATGAGACGATTTTCTCATGACGTCTTGGATTTTCCTCTGTTTTGGTAGATACAATCCCTTTGGTGTATTTCATGAATTTTTTTTTCAGTACGTCCCATTTTCATAGCGGCACACGTGAGCCGAGGAAAGAGTTTGTGGCAAGGACAAGCCGTTTTGGTGGCCCAGTATTAGGGATTTTATGTATTAATTAACTTCGACTTAATCAAGTACTAATAGTCTCTAATCGCACCCTTTTTGTCAGGTATTGGTCGAGGTACCGCTGGATGGAAGGGAGCAGAACTCCCTATTCCTTCTTCGAGATGCCGTGCCATGCGGAAACTTCGGGTCATGCAAGGTAACAAAATTGGAAAATTTCCATCTAGAATTCATACGTTCATCCATGTGATAAGGATCAGAGTAATAAGAATTAATTGGCACATGAGCCAAATAATTAGCAGGAACATTCCAAAATCGCTTATCGGTGTTCGAATGGCCAGAGACAGTCCAAATCCCAGACAGAGAAGAAACACAAGAAACACTAATGAAGGTGACGTACCTAACTTGGAGTTTTGTTATTATTTGTAGATTGAAGTTATTGTTGGATAACTTTTTGTTTGATTTTGGCTTTACAATATGTTTGAAGGTTCACGTCGATGCAGTTCGAGCAATGTTGCAGTCGATGGGTGATGGAGAAATAACCATATCGGCTTATGATACGGCATGGGTTGCTCTAGTTGAGGACATTCATGGGAAAGGCAGTCCACAGTTCCCTACTAGTCTTAAATGGATTATTGAGAACCAGCTAATCGACGGTTCATGGGGCGATACGTGTATATTCTCGGCTCACGACCGGATTATCAACACTTTAGCTTGTGTAATTGCAATCAAATGGTGGAACGTTTACCCTGAAAGATGCGAGAAAGGTATTAGAACCATCCAAATGTAGTGCTTGGATCATGTGTTTGTTAATGTAGATTTTGTTCGTCTAATCCAGACATTAATTGCTTTGTAAGTAGGAATGTCGTTTCTTCGAGAAAACATGGGGAAACTCGAGGACGAAAATCCGGAGCACATGCCTATTGGCTTCGAAATTGCCTTCCCATCCCTGATAGAAATCGCTCGATCCCTAGGTTTGGAGGTTCCTCTGGATTCTCCTGCCTTGGACGACATATATGCCAGGAGAAATCTGAAGCTTGAGAGGTATCTAGTATTTCAAGCAATCTGTTTCAAAGTTTAATTTTATATTGAGATCAATGCCACGGTTAAGCTATGCATTGTGATTCGGTCTATCAGCCGTCTTGGTCATAACCAAAATATTCCTGTGGGTAAGCGATCGAGGACAGCCATTCACTTAATCCATTTTTGGATGATAGACAATCTCTAAATGAGTCATCTGACCAAGTGGTCAGGATCTTTTCGTAGACGTATGTTTTGGGCCATGGCCCCTCAGATACACGATGTAGATTAGTTTTCTTGCACTGTTGTGGGATGTTGAAATGCTTTATAAAGCAGTATAACATCGATAAAAATGTTTTTCCAGGAATGTTTCTGTAATTTGCAAAGTATTTTGCAGTAAATAATTTGAAAATAACTAAACCCTTGACGAAATATTTTGCTTTTTGTAAACGGAAATATTTCAAAAAGCCCATAAGTAATACACTATTTTTCTTCTCTCCTTTTTATTATTATTATTGAACAGGCCCTTAAATTATGAAATATTTTATAAAGATTTTAAGTCTAACTATGTTTTCCCTAGAATACGTCGGCCTTTTAGATATACGTAAAGGGATATTTATGTGAAAACAATTTTGTATGACTAAATTTTGATTCTGAGATTGATTTTTTTTTTTTTTTTTTTGCCCCTTTTATAAGCCCAGAAAACTCGCCGGAGAAAGTGGTAACTGGAACCTGTGACCAAAACTATTTAGTGAGATGATAGAAAAATGATTGAGAGAAGTGCACTTGCTGAAAGGAGAAGTGCAAATCGATGAATGCCACGTGGCAATCTTTTTCATTTTCATTTTATTTTTTATCCCCTTGGGACTTGTTGGTTAATATTCCTGACAAAATAGTAAATTTCGAGGATGCCCACATAGGGATGTCTTCATTTGTCTATTTATTTATGTAGCTTGGCTACCTGTGAATATATAAATATAGGATCCCAAAGGAATTGATGCACAAAGTTCCAACAACACTACTATATAGCTTGGAAGGAATGCCTGGTTTAGATTGGGAAAGGCTTCTGAAGCTGCAGAGCGCAGATGGGTCCTTCTTATTTTCACCATCATCAACCGCATTCGCCCTCATGCAGACAAGGGACAACAAGTGTCTAGAATATCTGCAGAAAGCAGTTGAAAGATTCAATGGGGGAGGTACAAACATACAGCTCACAGCAAATCAGCATCTCTTTTCATTGCGTACATGCTTATCCATGACATATGCTATAACATCATATGTTCTGTTCTTCAGTTCCTAATGTCTATCCAGTGGACTTGTTCGAGCATATTTGGGCTGTTGACCGATTGGAACGACTTGGGGTATCTCGATTTTTCAAAACAGAAATCAGACAATGCTTGGACTATGTACACAGGTCTGTCAAATCTGAATGGTTATTGAGATTCCAAGTAATGCAAGTTGAAGACTTCAACTACTTTTACCTTTCTTAAAATATCTGTAGAACTCTCATACAGCTTGTAGAATATCCATCTTGTTTCCACTGGATGGCAAATTCTGACCTCAGAAAGACTTTTTACTATTTTCAGATACTGGAACCAAGATGGAATCTGTTGGGCTAGAAACTCAGAAGTTCATGACATTGACGACACCGCCATGGGTTTCAGGATTTTAAGATTACATGGATATGATATCTCCGCTGGTAAATCTACAGTGAAAGCATGATTTCACGAGCTCATCATAGATGTGACATCTGCCCTCATGATAATTTACACAAGACTCTGTTCTTGTACTGTTGCAGAAGTATTTCAGCATTTCAAGAACGGCAGCGAATTCTTTTGCCTTGCGGGGCAGTCGAACCCCGCGGTTACTGGAATATACAACTTGAACAGGGCTTCTCAACTGATGTTTCCTCGAGAGAAGATTCTAGAGGATGCTAGAAGCTTCTCGTACAAATTCCTCAGAGAAAAGCAAGCTGCTGACCAGCTTTTAGACAAATGGATAATAACCAAGGACTTGCCTGGTGAAGTAAGTGAAAGATAACCCAACATTAAATCATACCGAGATATTATGTTTGCAAAAATTTTGAGGTACTCATTCAGACAACATGTACTCTAGGTGGGGTATACGCTGGACTTTCCATGGTACGCAAGCCTTCCTCGCGTGGAGACGAGGCTCTACTTAGAGCAGTACGGAGGCGAGGATGACACATGGATTGGGAAAACGCTCTACAGGTTGTTACTTCTCAACACACTCCTTCTTGGCCCAAGGATAGAAGCATATATTTTCCAGTAGATTAGAGATCCAAAAGTGAAGCGCCCTTGTTGGATGATCCAAACCGTTGATTTACTAGACCTTGCTAGGTATAGTCTTGGTGTTGGTTGTTTCAATTTCATCCGCCCATTTAAGAGCCAAAACCTGGGGGCTTTAAATCATCGGATGGGGTTGGAGTTCCGTGCGTGGCTCATCTAGTAAACAGCCCGGCGGAAACATATTCGGATGACTGCCGGCCATATACTTTTGTCAGCTCACTGAGAAATAGACGCTGGCTCTTTCACCTATGGTGATTATGTTTTGTAAATCTAAGCTATTTTCATATTTTAAAGGGCTTCAAAGTTTTATGACTGGCCGAGGCTTTTAGCCTATGTTTCTTTGGGTCAAAATTCATGATCATTCACTTTTATTTAATATTTTAAGGATCTAAAACAAGTAGCTAAGATTGTTTAAATGCATTAATTTCTGATGAGTTACCTAATTTGTATGCCTTACATGATGAACGGCTAAGATCTTCCCAAAAAATGCTGCAGACCAAGGGTGACGCTTATGAGCTTCTACTATACTTTTGGAGTTATATCATCTATCATAGAAGTGTGAAAGGACTGAATTCTCCTTACTACAGTGTTCTCTGTACAAAGATTCTGAATTGGTTTAGGACAAAATCCCACATTATGCGAATCTGGTATTGCAGGATGCCTTACGTGAACAACAACACCTATCTCGACCTTGCAAAGATAGACTTCAACAAGTGCCAAGCATTCCACCAATTAGAGTGGCTCGAGATCCAAAAGTAATTGTTTTACGTCAAGCTTTAATTCTACATTCTTTCACTCTAAAAGGGTGCCAATATCACATTTTGAAGTATTATTTAACGTAACCATGCAGATGGTACGAGGAGTGTAATTTGAGTGAGATGGGTTTGAGCAAAAGGACAGTTCTTCGGGCCTACTTCATGGCAGCGGCGAGCATATTCAAGCCGGAGAAGGCGACGGAACGGCTAGCTTGGGCGCGAACAGCGGTTTTCATGGAAGCGGTTTCCTCGTATCTTGGCATCGAAGTTAATGTCCACGAGAAGAGGAGGAAAGACTTTCTCCACGAATTCAATAACAAAAGGTTTATACTTCCTTTGATGGCAATGCGACCTGGCTTTCTCTCCTTCCCTGAAAATAAACTCAAACTTGTGGGGTTGATATTCCAACTCCAATCTTTTTCATACTTATAAAGAAAATAAAGTATGTGAAATAGGAAAAGAAATCAAACAAACAAATACGAAGCTTCAAAACCCAAGATTTCTGTATCGAAATTCTCGGACCAGGTCAACAATCTTATTTGAGTCGTCCAAGAATAAACTTTCCCACGTTATAGGGCTATTTATCTCTGTTTGGATAATACTATCTTTTTGTTAGTGCTTCAAATATCAAGAAGAAAATCTCTACCAACTTCTCAATCCATGGTTTGTTATTCCAGTCCCAAACAGACCACATAAACTGGTAAACATGTTACGAATCTTTCCGCTTGGTGGCTTTTGGCCGCTTCTTGCGTGGCAGAGAGGAGAAGAGAAGGGGAGAGCTGGGAAGGTGCCATAAGATAATGTTTTTGTTGTTTGGTTGAACAACAGGCCAGTAAAACGGTACTTCCAAAATTTATATTGCAGGTCGGGTTCGACGAGGACAGGAAAAGGACTCGCAAGGGCCCTGCTGCGTACCCTTCGCCACCTCTCGTGGAAGACTCTTGTGGCTCACGGCAGAGACGTGCGGTACCACCTACGACGTGCTGTAAGTATTTAGGAAGAAAAGGACACTTTTTATCTCTTTTTCTTTTACAGGCAAGGACATTTTGTCTTGTTCGTTCATTTGCCGTTCATAATTTATACGATGGATGCATAAAAATGGTCC
The DNA here is from genome assembly GCA_035236585.1 of Warburgia ugandensis. Taxonomy (NCBI): domain Eukaryota; kingdom Viridiplantae; phylum Streptophyta; class Magnoliopsida; order Canellales; family Canellaceae; genus Warburgia; species Warburgia ugandensis. Next base: position 73,297,128 of record CP141134.1, read on the forward strand.
AAACGTTTGCCGTTCAAGGCTACTCTTTCAATGGTCCAAACATTTCTCTGGCTAGTGGAGTCGGCTACAGATGAGTGGTGCATAAAAATTCTCCATTTAAGGGCCACGAATCGAAGGCTTTAATTGTTAGATGGGTTTGAGAATTGGTGAATGACAATTTGATGAATATGGCCTGACTGAAGGCATTTGATGCGTGCCTCATCATGGCACTAACTACCAACTCGGGTCTGCATCATTGAAAAGTGGCGTCCCCTTTTGCTTACTTTTGACTGCTGATTTTTTGCAAGTGACAAAATGCACATCCCTTTCATTCCGTAGTCCCCACAGGGCCTCAACCTTTACAAAGCCGCAGACCGTCGAAAGTACCACCGTTTGATGAGGATGATCTCACTTCTCTCTTTCCTGGTGCAGTGGGCGACTTGGCTCGAGCAGGCACATCAAGACGAGGAAGCGGGCGCGGAGCTGCTGGCGCGCACCATAAACCTATGTGCGGGTCGCTCCGTGTCGGAAGAGTTGCTGTCCCATCCGGTATACTTGCGGCTCGCCTGCTTAACCAGCAGGCTCTGCCACCAGCTTCGTCGGGTTCGAAAGACCAAGGTCAGTTAGAGACATTTATGTCCACTAATGTATAGAATCCGAATCTTATCTGCACGAGGGCATATGGTTACTCATTTGTCGCCTTCTTTTCACCGCACAAAACCCTTCAGCCATTGGGAAAGAGGAAGAATGGCATTTCTAACAGGAAGAAGTCTTTGACACTTTGATGCCGTGTCCATGCTTATAGGAAGAAGTGTCTGCTGGTACAGACTTAAAAACGTAAATGCTTAGAGACTGCTTGTCTTTTACTGTGCTTAGCATATTAGATATGAACTGTTATTTTTCTATACCCAAATAGACTAAAAAGAACTAACTGTGACCTGTTATTATCTATTGACCAGGCTCGAAGAAAGGACCGGGCAATTGCAAACAGCTGGACTAGTGCAGGTGCCCACCCAATAGAATCCGAAATGCAAGAGATTTTGGAGTGCGTGCTCCAGAGCTCCGATGGATTGGATCGTGAAATAAAGCAAACATATCTCACAATTGCCCGGAGCTACTACTACACTGCCTACTGTTCGCACTCAGACTTTGACTCTCATATCACCAAGGTGCTCTTTGAAAGAGTAGAATAACTTGCACTGTAAGTTCCTCGGAAGAAAAAAGAAAAAGAAAATCTCATATCCTAGTTTCATCATCACACGATGCAGATATAAATCTCCATTATATAAATACAAGGAAAAGTTCGCAGCGTGCAAATCCTTGCAACATGTAATATACTGTAGCATGCATGGTCCTTGTAGATGGCACTATAGTCATATTCGAGTTCCATAAGTTAAATATGGCTTGACTTCAATTATTAAGGATTTATTCGTCTAGATAATGAAGGGAAGTTTTAGCCCAATTGTTGAATTGCCTCAGTTTCACTTGGTGGTAATTAGTTCAAAGTGTGGAACAGTCTTTTGAAGATATGCAAGGTAAGGCTGTATATTATGAATCCTTTGTGGTTGTTAGAATTTCAGTAGTAAAAATGTTTGATGAAAAACTCTCCTTTATTCATGTACCTTACTGAAATATAAACAGACAAGCTTACAAAGAGAAGTTCTAAACGAAAGCAAATTAAATCTAAACTACTTGCTGATTTCTAGCAACTACACAGCTAAAAACTAGGAAACGTCTCCAGTGGCATGGCATGACTAGAAGACTTATTCAAAGATAATAACCTCTAGAATTCTAGTAACAGCTGGAGACTAAATCAAAATATATCTAACATTCCTTCCCTTAAACTGAATCATCCCATGCATTCAGTTTACATTTGCTACAACTCCTAGCTTGTTTCGCATTCGAACAAAGTCTTCCAACTTGAGCGGCTTAGTCATGACATCTTCTACTTTTTCTTGTGAACTACAATGTTGCAGCTCAACTGTCTCATTCCTTGTAAGATTCCTTAGAAAGTGAAAGTGTACATCAATGTGCTTACTTCTCCCATGCATAACTGGATATCTTGATAATTTTATGGTAGAACTGTTGTCACAGTAGATAACTGTAGGACTTGCTTGATTTCTTCTTACTGCCTCAAGTATCCGTCTAAGCCACACAGCTTGACATGAGCTTGCTGCGGCAGCTATAAATTCTGCTTCTGTTGTTGATAGACTCACCACCGATTGCTTCTTTGAACTCCATGAAATGGCAACCTCACTCATCATAAATACATAGCCTGATGTACTTTTTCTGTCTTCAACATCATTCGCATAGTCACTATCTGTATAACCAATCAAATCTGTTCCTTTTATTTCTCTGATAGAACAATCCATGTTCACATGTTCCTTTGAGATAGCATATGATTCGCTTTACTGCCTGAAAATGGAGCTCCTTTGGATTATCCATGAATCGACTTACTTGACTCACACTATACATAATGTCCGGTCGCATGGCTGAAGCATACATTAAACTCCCGACCATCTGCTTGTAGAGCGTCTTGTCAACTCCTTTTCCATCTTCATCCTTGCTTAATTTACTTCCTGTAACCATTGGATTATGAACTAATTTTGAGTTGTTCATTCCGAATCTCTGTAAAAGATCTATCATATACTTCTTTTGACACACAAAAATACCATCAGCTTTTTGTGTTGCTTTAAGACCGAGAAAAGACTTCATTTTTCCCATGTCAGTCATAGCAAATTCTAACTTCATGGACCTCTTGAACTCCATCATCAACTTATCATCATTCCCTGTATACATCAAGTCATCCACATACAAGCTCACTACCAAGATACTCTTCTTCTCCACCTTAGTGAATAACGTGGGTTCGTACTCACATTTTTCAAATCCATGGCTAAGAAAATATCCTTCAATGCGGTTGTACCAGGCATGAGGGGCCTGTTTTAATCCATATAGAGCACGTTTCAGTTTGTAGACTTTTCCTTCTTCTCCCTTTTTCTCAAATCCTTCTGTTTGTTCGACAAAAACATCTTCGGTTAATTCCCCATGTAAGAAGGCAGATTTTACATCCAATTGGTAGATGGACCATCCATGGTGAGGAGCTACAGCAATGACCAATCGAATAGTCTCCATGCGAGCAATAGGAGCGAACACTTCCTTATAATCTACACCATATTCTTGAGTATATCCTCGAACCACCAATCGTGCTTTGTACTTGTTGACATCTCCATTTTCATCACGCTTAGTTTTAAAGATCCACTTGACTCCAATCCTTTTTGTACCAGCTGGAAGCTCAGTTAAAATCCCACATTCCATTTCGTTCTATAGCTTCAATTTCTTCTTGCATGGCTCTCCGCCAAATTGGATTCTTTTTGGCTTCTTCATAGTGAACAGGATCGTCTCCTCCGCTAATAGTGAGATGTGATTGAAAATCATCATCAGATAGCCCTTCACCCGTTACATAGTCCTGCATCCACGGAGGCTGAGTGTGTTGCCTTGTTGATGTAGGACGCTGCGACATGGTATTTGGCAGTTGTTGTTCTAGAGCTTCATCTTCCTGCACATAACCTTCATCAACATCTTCTTCTACATTGTCTTCTACTTCCTGCTCCTGATCATCATCCACTTCAGCATTACTTTCATTGTCATTCCAATCCAATTCGGACTAAATTGAGCTTGTGTATTCTTCTCCCTAATTCCAGTAGCTGCCCTCTTCAAATACAACATCTCGACTGATAATTATCTTTCTATTAATGGGATTATAGAGTCGATACGCTTTCGATTCTTCGCTAACTCCCAACATAATACAAGTTGTACTACGTTGATCTAATTTAGTTCGAGTGTTATCTCCCACAAGCACATGAGTTATACACCCAAAGACTTTGAAATATCCAACAGAAGGTTTTTCCCCACTCCAAGCTTCCTCCGGCGTCTTGTTTTTCACTGCTAGTGTCAGACTTCTGTTGAGAACATGTACTGCCCAATTAACAGCTTCCGGCCAGAAACTTTTCGGGATATTTTTCCCGATCATCATGCTTCAAACCATATTCATAATGGTACGATTCTTTCGCTTGGCAACATCATTTTGCTGTGGCAAATATGGAGTAGTAAGTTGCCTTTTTATCCCATTTTCAACGCAAAAACTTGTGAATTTAGATGATGTGAATTCACCTCCACGATCTGTTCGTAGACCCTTAATTGGCAAACCTGCTTCATGTTCAACCTTGGCTTTAAATTCCTTAAAGAATTTAAATGCTTCGGATTTTTCATGCAGGAAATAAATCCATGTCCTCCGACTGCAATCGTCTATGAATGTGATGAAGTATCTCTTGTTGTTGTTGGAAATCGGTTGAATAGGACCACATAAATCAGAATGAATCAATTGTAGTGGCAGCTTAGCTCTCCATGAACTCTTCTTAGGAAAGGGATCTCGTTGTTGCTTCCCAATCAGACATTCCTTGCACACTCATGATGGTTTTATCAGTTAAGGCAGCCCAAATACCATCTCCTTCTTCTGCAAGGTGTTGAGTCCCTTGAAACTCAAGTGACCATATCGACAATGCCATAATTGACCAATATCTTATGTTACCGTATTGAAACAAGTTGTACCAGTTGGTAGGGGCACTGCTGCGATTTTGAACATGCGATTGGAGGACATCGCATATTTCATAATAACACCTCTCTCAGGATGATAAATCTTGCAGCTGTTATGTTGAATAAGCACAGCTAGACCTTTCTCTTGGAGCTATCCAACACTTAACAAATTAATTTTCAATTCAGGCACATAAAATACTTCTGTTATTACCTGTATTTGTTTGTTGATCTGCAACCGCACATTTCCTTTTCCTTTGACCACCAAAATTGCATTGTTTCCTAACTTCACATTTTCAGAAAATTGCTCATTAAAGTCTGCAAAGTATTCTTTTCTGTTACACATGTGATTGATGTAGCTGGAGTCCAAGAACCAATCGTCACTCTTGAGCTGTTCATCTCCAACCTGAGCCATGAGCAACATCTCCTCAGAAATCTCTGTATGATTGCTTTCCTTGCTTTGACATTCCCACTGGAAGTGCCCTAATTTATGGCAATTGAAGCACTTGACAACAGATTTATCAAAGTTTGCCCTTCCACGTCCTCGACCTCGTCCCCTGTAACCTCCACGACCTGGTCCTCGATTAGCAGATACATCGTAAGGCACCTTCAAGGGTTGTTCCTCATCTGGTTTGCTCATCCTTTGCTCATGCACAAGCAAACTACTTTGCAATTCGTCTATAGACATGTTGCTAGTGTCTTAAGCCTCCTCAATAGAGCAAACCACATAATTAAATTTTGAAGTCATAGATCGCAATATCTTCTCCACCACTGCTATATCACTTTTGTCTTCACCGTTAGCTTTCATCTTGTTCGCAATTGTAAGTGTACGTGCTTGTTCACCGTCTCTCTATCCTTCATGTGGAGTGTCTTGAACTCCTTCCTTAATGCCTGTAATTGTGCTCACTTAACCCGTGTCAAACCTTGATACTTCTTCTTCACAGAGTCCCATATATCCTTGGATGTGTCCTTCTTGAGAATTGTCTCGAGAATGGATCGATCCAAAGCTTGGAAGAGATAATTCTTTGCCTTCAGGTCCTTAAGTTTATGTTCATCAATATGACGCTACTGCGCCTCAATAATTGCCGTTCCAACAGGTGCAACTGGAACTCCACTTTCCACCAAATGCCAGCATTCTTTAGAACGTAGGAAATTCTCCATCAACATTGCCCAATGGTCATAGTGTCCATCAAACTTGGGAATCAAAGGTTGCATGAACATATTGTCTGTTGCCATCACTCTCTTTCACTTATTGTTTAGCTAGCTGCAGCTATGCTTTCTCAGGCCTGCATGAGGCTCTGATACCAGAATGTTATAATTTCAGTAGTAAAAATGTTTGATGAAAAACTCCCCTTTATTCATGTACCTTACTGAAATATAAATAGACAAGCTTACAAATAGAAGTTCTAAATGAAAGCAAATTAAATCTAAACTACTTGCTGATTTCTAACAACTACACAACTAAAAACTAGGAAAGGTCTCTAGTGGCATGGCATGACTAGAAGACTTATTCAAAGATAACAGCCTCCAGAATTCTAGTAACAGCTGGAGACTAAATCAAAATATATCTAACAGTGGTGCCCCTTTCCTAGACCCTGTATCTGCAGGAACTTTGTACAATAGTCTAAGTAATGTGTTGATTGTTTAACCGCAAGTGCACGGGCTATTGTAGTGTAGCTTATGCAAGTGCGGGTCAATCCTACGAGGACTTGATTTAAAATGATGGAGTTTTCAATAAAATTCAATTAATAAAAGAATAAAAACAAAGACTAACTAAAAATAAACTAAGAATAAACTAAAATTCAAATTTATTCAATTTTTGCAGTTTGCACAATTATTTATTCAAAAGACAACAAAAAATAAAACTAAAAGGCATCCTAGATAAGCTTGTCCTTGGATTGCATTGTCCCTGAATAGTCAAAATGTGAATAAAACAAAACTGAGACATAGATGTAGTTAAAGTGAGGACACAGTTGGAATTAAATCGGGGACATGGATGGAATTCTTTTGGGGACACAGATGGAATTTCAACAAAAGACAGATTTGTAATTTCTGAGATCTGCCAAGGGCAGAACCGAAATTTTTCAAGGTTCTGGTTTTTAGCGAAAAAAAACCAGGAAAACGTGGGGAAGAAGAGGAGAAAAGAAAGAGGAAGAAGGGAAGAGGAAGAAGGAGAAAAGGAGAAACGCGGGAAATCCCCAAGAATGGAAACGCGGGAGAAAACCTAACTTGGGTTTCCTTCCCCGTACCATCCGGTGACGTAGAGAAATACCGCCGGAGAAGGAGGGGGAAGAAGAGAGGAGAAAAGAGGGGAATAAGAAGAAAGAAGAAGGAAGAGAGAAGTGGGAACGCGGGATGGAGCAATGAACTGGAGAATAGAGGGAGAAGAAGCCAAGGTCGTGCGGCAGTGAGAGAGACTGAATGAGGAGAGAAGGCAGAGGTAAGGGGGTTTCCGATTTGGTGCGATCTGGGCAAGGTGAAGAGAAGTGAGAGGGTAGGAGAAGGAGGGACGCGGGGGTGCTGGATCTCAATGAAAAAAAATGACGCCCCTTCTGGGCGTCATCTGGTTCAGGGGCGGTGACGATGACGCTTGGACCGATGATGGATAGGGCAGAGGCAGATGACTCCTGGTCTGGGCTACAGAGTGGAGAAAGAGAAGAGGAATTGGGTTTGATGCCTGGCCTACTTGGTGTGTCATGCACCTAGGCCGGCCAGTGAGGAGAAGAGTTGGTTCTGCTTTCTCCTACGGTTCAGCCAAGGGAGAAGAAGAAAGTGGAAGGAGAAGGAGAGAGTAGAAGAGGAGAAGGAGCGTGCGAGATGAGAGAGAGAGAGAGAGAGAGAGAGAGAGAGAGAGAGAGAGAGAGAGAGAGAGAGAGAGAGAGAGAGAGAGAGAGAGAGAGAGAGGGGAGAGATCAGAGAGAATAGTGGGAAAGAGAGAGAGAGAGAGACATGTGAGACGGGGAGATGGAGGGAGAGACGTGTGTGAGGGAGAAAAGAGAGGAGAGAGATAAGAGGAAAAAAATAAGAAAATAAAAGAGATAAGATAGTGGGATAGGGATAGGTGGGGTCCACTAGTATCCTGGTCTTGCTAGAACTCTGCAAGTCTTCAAAGTCTTCAGTCTCTTTCCATAAAACTTCATTATCTTCATATGATATCCTTGATTTGATCTGGAGCGTCCACACCTGAGTCGATTAATCTGTAATGCGCAGGACCCAATTAGCACAATCTAAACCATTCATTAGCTTTAATAATCATCTAATTAGCTTTGATGATCATCTGACCGTTAATTTTGCAATTCAACGGTTGGATGGCCAATTAAAGCTAAAACAGAATATTTTATGTAAAATCTTGAAATTAATGACCTAGATGCTCTAATTGAACACTAAATTAGGGGTATTTTGACCAAAATTGAAAACTTAACACACCCCCCAACTAGCATTTTGCTAGTCCCTAGCAAAAGATGCTAAAAATCAACTCAATTTTTTTTTTATTTTTCAGGTCATCTCCATTTTTTCTGAGAGAAGTATCTTCAATAAATATTTCCACTTTAGCAAACTAATAAAGATGACTGAATAATTCAAAACCCTACCCATATGATAAAAATATTCCACTTAAGCTCAGATCTCAGAGTGAGTGTGTGCATATATAGTCTACACATAGAATAATCTTTATCTCTAAGTAGACTTCCAACTTTTAAACTCCATCTAAAATATGTTTTGACCTCAATCCTTACTAATGGCATACTCTCATAACTAAAGTCTCTCAAATACAGGGTTCAACTCATATCTCTTTTTTAATTATGTGAGAAGAGTCAATGAAAACAAATTTAGCTCACATATACTCATGAAGAACAGGAGTTACTAAGGAATTTAATTATTTTGATCCCTTTGGAATGGATGCCATTACCTTTGAATATTTAGAGATACTATTCTTTTAATCATATTCATTCATTTCCTTATCAAGACTATATTCATCCTAGAATCAATAGGTCTTTAACTGAGACGAAACATAGGCGTAGGATAGGGTACCAAAGAAAGGGTATAAGGGCATTCAAAGTTTCTACAAAAAATAAGTAGAGGTCTTCTACTAAAGTTGCCAATTCAGTCTTTTCTTTGCTTAAGTGAATATTTCTTTTCCTATTTTTCTTTGCATTCTTCAAACTTTTCTTTTTTCATTTTTTTCAATACTTTTCTTTCTTTTCACACTCTTGAATTGTAATGACCCCGAATTTTTGTAAATTATTAAGGAAAATTAATAAAGTTTGAATTTTTAAAAATTCTGGGCTGGAATATTAGGTTATTGAAAATTCTCTTTTTATAGAGATTATATTATAAATTAAAAAAAATAGAAATTATGGATGTACTTGGAAAACTGATTGAAACAACATTAAGTACGTTCAATTCTGAGTTAAAATGAAAATTCCTTAATTTTTCCATTTGGGGGTAAAATGGTAATTGTACCCATATCCCATATCCAAGAAATAAGACCTCAATATTCATGAAGTACTTAGAAATACGATTCCAACGCCACTAAGTACGCTCGATTCTGAGTTCGGACAAATATTGCCTATTATTCTCCAATTTTAGAGTTAAAAAGGGCAAAAAGGTCTTTTCACATAAAAGTGGGGCCCACAAAGTGGGCCAAGGTTCTAGAAGCACCAATAATTGCTCAGTGCATTATTGCTGGTAGTGGAGATTGTAGTGGGAATGGAGAATGCATTAGTAATTAAAAATTCTAAAGTAATAAAATATCTTATCAAAAGAAATGATAAAAAATTCAAATTTGGCTATAAATATGTCCCAAAAATGACCAAAAATTTTCACAACCTTAACCACGAAATTTCCAAACCTTCCCTGGAATTTCAGCCCCAAATTCCCCTTCATCCCTCCCCAAACTCTCTTTTCCTTATTTCTCTCTCCTCTTTCTAATTGGAACAAGAGACCTAAATTCAATTAGGCACTCCGTTCTAGGAAGAATCTCATCAATTCCACCATTCATAACATCCTATACTATAGTATATACAAAATCCCCAAATCAATTTCAAGATCCAACGGTTCCAACAACAGAAAATCACAAAAAGGTGGATAATCGGGCTATATTATCATCAACCGGTAATTCTCTCAAATTGGGCATCAATTATATTGTTTTTCTCCAATCAGGTAGGTGGAATTACTTCCCATTCATATTTATTATGTTTTAGTGTAATTTGTATTTTTCTGTAATTTAATTTGAATGAAAAATGGTAAAAATAAAGTAAATACCAGCCCCTTCAATTTATGGTGATAGAGAGCTCAGATGGAAATTCTGAGCTTTCCAATCAATCCAGAAGGGTCAAAAACCCATAGGGAACAATTTTCAAGAAAATCTAACAAGGTTTGGACCCTCAATTGAGAGAGATTAATTCTAGTGGGCCCAGATCAAATCTAGACCCTAGGAATGGCTGAAAACTTCAATTTAAGATTGTGGAGTCATATGAACTCCAAATTGAGATCAGAAAGAAGCTATAGAAAGCTTGTAATGTCTAGTTTCTAATGAAGTCATAAAATTTCTAAAATTTATTTCTGTATTTTTCTATATTTTGGAAATAAGTGTCAAATTTCTAAGATCTTCAAGATCTGAGGTGATCAGATCTTGGAAATTTATTTTAGTGATGATATAATAATATAATAAAGTAATATCTATGGTTAATTTGGATAGATCTTGGATAAAATAGGGGATCTACCCTTTATGGTAGAAAAACCCTAAAATAAAAATAAAAAAATACAAAGGGACCTACTTGATCAATGAGATCAAGTATGATCAGATCCTTGGGATGGATTAAAGGGATGATATTATGATGGAATCCAGTTAGATCATGGATGAAATGTGACAAAATCAAGTGGATATGATTTTTGGATCTTAATGGATTAAAAGCCCTAAAGGTAATTAAAACCCTTAATCTAAAGGAAAACACCTAAGATCTAATGGTTGGATCATATTTAAAGGTTTATAATAATCTTAATAAAATTAGTTTAATTGTCTTTTATTGGATATAGAAGTGTAAATGTGATTTATGTTCTAAGTTAGAAAGCATGATAGTGTAATCTTTAAATTTTAGTATGATATGCCCTAAATGAGTAATTTGTTAGTAGATTTGATTATCTTAGGATCATGTTAGTGTAAATTAGGATTTAAACATGATTTCATTATGATAGAAGATGTGTTTCATAACTTAGGATCATGTTAGTTTTATTTCACTAGCTTAAGTTATATTCATAGGAAAAATATTAGTATATAGTTGTTAAACTTATATTTGATTTATGCTTTCAAGTTGATGATTTACTTATTGTCAAATTTAATTCAATTGTTAAGTAATTGTTAAGATATAAGGAGCATAAATCACCAAAAATGTAAACTAATGAAATATAGAAATTCATGGACAACTAAGATGAATGAATGATTTTGACTTAGTAAGGGCTATAGTTAGTAGGACAATATAAGGAATGATTTATCATTTCCTTGGCCCAAAATAGGAAAATAATGAACATCCATGGATGACATTGTGCATATCCATGGAAATTAATTAAAATCAATTAGAGAAGGGACTTAAGGTAAAGAGCTCATAGGAACCTTGTCAAAGGTTGAGCTAGTACCACTCAGGTGGACTCTGAACATTGTGGTTATAGGGGGTATACAAGAGCCAAGTGCTTTTCCCTCACCTCCCATTGACGTAAGAAAGGTCTAAACGCCTCCTTACATGAGGGTTGTATTAACCACTTTTTGAGCAGACTTTAACTGGTAAGTACTGGTCATCCTGAAATAAGGAGGAGTTGTCTAGTGATAGGAAGAAATAAATTATCTTCAACCAAGTAAGACACTAACGGGTTGAATAATAATAAGAACATAAAAAGATAGCAAATTATCTAACCCTAATAAAAATAGTAAGTGAGATAAGGATGATCAAACAAGATGAGATCTTGTATGATCAAAAACAATAAGGAAAAAGAAACATCTATTTAAATTAGATTGTTATGTATGATATAGATAGTATTTGTATAGATGATATTAAACCCATGGATATAGGATATTCAAGGAAGAAAGATTCAGATCATCCTACATAAGGATGATCAAAAGACCATGTAGTATGTACCCTTGATTACAAAAATGACATTATACATATGATTTGACAGATATATGTTGATCGAGACTATGGAAGATTTCAAGGAGTAAGAATACTTATTGAGGTAGGTGGATTATTAAGAATGCCTTTACATGAAGATACATGTCTAATACATGATCTTATGTTTTGAAGTATTGACATGTATGATACCAATATATTAAGGTAAATACCTCAAATTGAAATATGATCCAACCAAATGATGAGGAAAATAAGTATTAAATGGTCAAGTTGAGAATTGAGAACAACCCTAAGTGAATAGGAAAGTAGAAAATATTCCAGTCCTAGATAAAACGGTGTATAGTCTGATATGTATAAGTATTATTTTACATACAAGCTTGGAGGCTTGTGGTTTTGTTTTAAACAAGCATAAGCCTGGGGATGCTATGCTAGGAGAGTTAAGAGGGTTTGGCCACCCACTCTCTGAAACTTGATGATATTGAATACCAAGCCTAAGAAAGGCTAAAAGTCGGGTGGGGCAATTATGAGAAGGCCACCACTGTGACAGCCATGGTCCTCCCATATGGACATGGATATTGTAATTTCCACTGAGAATGGTATAAGTGGATTATTGAACAGTTATCCGGGCGCGCTGTACGGATCAGACTGCAAGCATAGTAGTCCTTGATTATTTTGCACTATGATGCATATGAAATTGGCATAGTGAAATGCCTTAAGGGATGACATGATGAAATGTCAGGTAATTGTATATTACCAATATTTTTCCCAAGAAGGGAAATTCCCTGTATAGTAACTGGCTGAAATACAAATCTCTTATAATGAAAAGAGTTGATCAGCTTTGTATAGAAATGATGCTTGATTATTTTTACATTTTTAATGGATTTGTCCTTATACAATATGTATGTATAAAGGTGAACACAAATGACAAGGAAATGAGATGTCCTTATAACTAATAGTTATTAATGAATGTGTTTTAGAACGAATTATGGGATACTTGAATATTGAGATTATACTGTCAATAACATACATTCTTATCCCCTACCAAGCATAGCATGCTGAGATATTGTAAATGTTCGAATGTTTACAATATCTCAGATACAGAGAAGGAGACTTAGGAGCTCAAGATTTGAAGAACAATTGAAGAATAAGTAATCAGGGTATATCCCTTGAAACATTGTATTAGAACATGTATTGAATTTTGAACTTTGTAATTTGGATTGTATATTTGGACAAGTATTGTAAGGATACAATGGGTCAGGTATCGGTGAACCACTGGATGGATCCTGAAGTTTAATAAAAGTATATTCCTTCAATGGAATTTTATCTTATACAAAATTCTACTTATGTTATGTATGAAGTGGTGACTTAGGTTTTACAAAACAAATTCTAAAGAAAAGAATTTCCGCTGCTTTGGTTTGCGAAATTTTTTTACTCTAAGGGCCCTATCTTTACAAAATGTATTATAAAATGTGTTATAAAAACCTGGGTCGCCTCATGAATCACTTTGAAGAATATTTCTTTTCTTCATATCCACTTTTCTACTTTCATTGCAACTAAAAGATATTCTTTCATTCATCTCTAACTTAATTTTCAAAGAAAATGGGTAATGGATAATTTATACTGGGTTAATATGGGTAAAGGGTAATTTTGGTGACAAAAGAAAAGGCTTATATTAAAAGGCTCAACTTGGCTGACTAGCGGTAAAAATACTTCTAGGTAGGCTTTATGTGTCTAAGTTAACAATGATGATGGCCTAAATCATTTTCTAGGTTTCCTATAATCTCTCAAATTCAACGAACTTCCAGAATTTTGAAGGTAGTATTCTAATTATTCAGGTAATTAGCCAAATTTAAGATTTTGGGATCAATTTTCTTTAAGCACACTGAAGAAAATTTAGAAACATCTATAACCTCTCAGGAAGGATGAATGGCTCTAAAACTCACTTAGGTTATAGGTTTCAACTGAATTTCTTCAAGGTTTCTAAGTTGTAGTCACTTATCAATCTAGATTATCTATATGCAACTGCGTGTACAAATGTGATCTGAGACTTTGCTTTCATGGAATTCTTTAGAAAATGAGTAAAATGATGAATTAATCATATTCAATTCCATTAATAAGCTAAAGTTATCCAGATTATACTTCAAAAATCCAATTCTCATCATAGTATAGTCAATGACCTTTATTTTTTTATTTTTTTTCAAAAAAAATTATTTTTTTTGAAAAGCAAGGAAATCACCTAAAAAAAACTAAAAAAAAACTAGAATTTACTAGAATTCTACACCCCCAACCTGACAAAAACATTGTCCTCAATGTTTAAAAAGTATGACGATGATAATGCATTGAGAAACGCAAAAAAATTGAGAGATATAGAAAAAACTGAAAAAGAAAAATAAGAAACTAAAAACTATGCTACATACTTTATTTTCAAATGAAAATTTTCAGAGGAAAAACATTACTGAGTTCGAAACTTCCATCGGTCCCATACAAAATAAGCTGGACGGGCCTCTTAAAAGGAATGATGAATAAATTTATCTTACAATTAAAAAATTTTCATTTTATCACAAGGCAAGATAAATTTATCTTCAAGGTGCTTCACATAATTAGAGACAATTGTAGGAGTTCGATGCAGCCTTTTTGGAAATGGAGCAAGGATGACATATTGCTCAGTGGGTGTGACATTTTCCTGATCAATAAATTCATTTCTTTTTTTTACCAGTTTAGATACTATTTCAGCCTTTTTAAGTCCAGATTGCTCAATTATGTTACCATTATGAATAATGGTAGCTGCCTTTGTTTGTTCCATGTCTGTAAATAAAGAATTAATCTCGTCTCCTACATCCATATCATCAAGATATTCATTTGGTGGAATAGGACATTCCTCTTTATCAATGGTCTGTAGCATTTGAGACATCATGTCTTTCAATTCAGCCATGGAATTTGTATTCTCTTTTAATTGGGCTTTAATTTGAGCAATTTTCTTCTCCTGGTATTGCATGACTAGATTGAAATTATCCTCCACTTTCCTCTTATGTGGAGGAAGGTAAGGTCCAGGAATAAGTGGTCCTTGTTTTTGGTAATAAGGTTGGTGTTGGGCCTTCTGCGAAGGACTGTATTAATTTGTGACAGTAGAATGATTACTCTAGTTGGAACTATATGTCTCGAAAGGGGAAAAATGTTGCTCATAAGAATGTGCTGATTCATCATCAATGGGACATTCCTGAGTGAGGTGTGTATTACTTTCACAAATATCACACACCTGTTCGACTTTCTTAGAGGGACATTTCTCCATTTTCATGGCCTCAACTGTTCTATCTAGGGATGCTATTTTTATATCACCTTTTTCAATCATAGCATATATTTCTCCCCTAGAGGATGTGGTGGTGGTCTTAAGCTCGCTTGAAAAACCTACTTTTTCTGAATCAGCCCAAGTTTGTGCACTCTCTGCCAACCATTCCAAATACTCTTATGCCTCTTCAGGTTGTTTGTTTAAGAAATTACCATTGCACATCATTTCAACAAATTGACGCGTATCAGATTTAAGTCCTTCATAAAAGAAGCTAATGATATGCCAAAGTTTGTATCCATGATGTGGACAAGTCAACAATAATTCCTTAAATCTTTCCTAGCATTGATAGAAAGTTTCATTATTTGTCTGGGTATAATTCGCTATATTTCGACGAAAAGCCATTGTCTTATGTCTAGGAAAGAACTTATTCAAGAACTTCCTAGTCATATCTTCCCATGTTCGTATAGAACCTAGTGGCATTAAATGAAACCACATCTTAGCCTTTTCCTTTAAAGGAAAAGAAAATAGTTTGAGTCTTACTATATTTAAGTCGATGTTTTGTGTATGTTGAGTCATGCACACTTCATCGAATTCTTTTAAATGCATGTAAGGACTCTCACTATCCAACCCATAGAATTTGGGAAGTAATTGAATTACTCCCACCTTTATGTCAATCATACCAGCATTGGGAGGTGAAAGTATACATGAAAGTGTGTTGGTATAATTAGGCTGCAAATAATCTCTTAGTGTCTTCCCACAAGAATTTTGGTTATTCTCATGTGTTTTATGTTGGTCCTTTCTCCTATTTCCATGTGGTTGAGAATGATTCCTCCATTGACGCATATCATCATGAAATAAAGGTGGAGGATCATCAGCATTAAAGAGAGGATTGTTCGTCCATGAGGAAACATTATTATCAAAGATGAAAGGTGATTCATCATCATTAAAGAGTGGATTGTTTCTCCATGGGAAAATATCTTCTTTATTAATGATAGGGTGTAAATTACCCTTTGGATCAGTGTTTAAATTATTCATTAGGTGCAACTGATCATGTCTTCTCTCTCTCTCTCTCTCTCTCTCTCTCTCTCTCTCTCTCTCTCTCTCTCTCTCTCTCTCTCTCTCTCTCTCTCTCTCTCTCTCTCTCTCTCTCTCTCTAGAAGACTATCCTAAATGATACAACCTAAATGCCTAAAATGATGCATAATTAAGGACACAATCAAGCAATCCCCTAAGGCTAACAAGCATAAATATTTTGATTTTCTTGATTTTCTGTTAGGACAACGCTTTTAATTAGCTTGATCTAACGCTCCTACTCTCTTTAAGAGTTGACTACTGCTTATCAGTTAGGTTCTAACTAAAGCGGTTAATACAACCCTCGTGTAAGGAGGCGTTTAGACCTCAACAAACGTCGACAGGAGGTGGGGGAAGAGCGAGGCTCTATTAGACAACCCCTAATAACCACAATGATCAAAAGCAACCGGAGTGACAGTAATTCATGTCCTATTAAGAGGGTCCTACGAGCATGTGATGACCCTATAGGTGTCTTCTAATTGATTTTAAATTAATGTGAACGGAGAGGTTGCGCGCTTGAGGTGATTATCCTAGGTAGGCCAAGGAGTGGTGATGAAATCCACCATTGATCTTATGGGGGTAGGGTACCTTACTAATTAATTCCACACTCCACGGCAGTTTGATCAGCAAATATATCACCTTAAAGCATTAACCGTGTCCTAAGATGCAAATAAAAGTAATAAACTAATGCAAAACCTAAAAAATGCAACAATTATAAGAGGATGCTTTATATATGATTTATACTACCAAACAATGCAAATTTACTATAAATGCAAACCCTAATCTAGGAATTTAAATGAGTGAGGAGACTTACAGTGGAGTTTCTGATAAAGATCAAGTGTGGGCCACCTTATCCCACACTTGCCCTGTATTATACAACCCTTTAAAATGAAAATTGAAAGTGCAGTTTACAAGGGTCCTCACTACAAGCTTGACTCAATATGTCACACCTAATATGTCGAAGGACTTAGATCTTCATAAAAAATTCTATCTTGCATAAAAAATGGGTGTGTAAACCTTCATCTTCTCTTGAGCAGGTGCACTTACCAGGACTCTTAGAAACAACAAAGATAAAAAACTAAAATTTCCAAAAACAAACTAGCTTAGACCTTTTAACACTCAGAGAGAGAAAGATGAAAGCCTGCAAATCAAATAAGGGAGAGAAGAGTGTATATGTGTTGAACAGGGCAATTTGGATGGTTGTGTCCAGAGGGTCTTTGTCCAGGCCCCTAAGCGAGAGAAGTCCACTTCTTTTTTATTTTTTTTATACACGCTAATTTCTTTTTGTAGATCTAAGCTATTCATAATGTTTTTTATGACAAAAATAGGTAATCTATTAGAAACCAAAGTATTTGAATGATCTTAGCTACTTGTTTTACATCATTGAAATAGTTAATAAAAATGAATATCATTATTTTTTTTATCACAAAAATATAGGTTAAGAGCATGTGTGCCTACCGGCCTCTTTTGCCAACTGTTTTATTTTGATTCGTGTCTCTAGAGAAACCTACCTGATATTGATGATCATCTAATAAGAGTCCAAAAATGATAGCAAGGCTCCATTCAATTGGAGACTCTTAGCTAGGCTTTTTTTTTTTTTGTAAGATCTATGCCATTCATGTTGTTTGCCAACACTTGTTTTGGATTCTTCAATGGCACTCTTTATTTACACAAAAACATTTGAAATATGCTTTAACTTTTGATTCTTCAATGGCCCTAATCCTAATCCTTCTCAAAGCCTTGTTCTTCATGCACTTTTTCAAAGTCTATCGAAATGACTCTGTTGAGATAGCTTGTCTTGGCGATACTGGCAAGGTTACTTCATCATCTTTCTTCTCTGTCCTCTCAAAGTTTTGGATCCAAATATGAAAGTTAGCATGCGTTATGAACAATTCACATGAAGGATTATTTAGTCATAAAGGGCGCAGCCCCGGTGCACGAAGCTCCCACCTATGTAGGGTCTAGGGAAGGGGCAGGCCATAATGGCCTAAAGTAGGCAGCCTTACCTTGCATTTTTGCAAGAGGCTGATTCCACGCATGAAGGATTATTTAGTCTACAGAATCTATCGTCAAAGATCAAATTGTGTACAAAAATTTCTTTCTTTCTTTTTGCTTCTAGTTCCAATTTTTTTCTCATGTTTTTGGCATTTATTTACTACTTTAGCCCGGTGCCTATAAAAAATGGGTGTGCAGCTATCAGCGCCCTTTATGTTTGAGAAATGATTTTTGTATCTCTATTTATTATACTGGCACATCCTCTCTTTTTTGTTAGCTTTCAGTATTATGGATGCATGAGGATCGTCTAATAGGGTGCAACATTTCTCATCCTTTTTTTTTTTAGTTGACAATCATGGTCATTCATTTCTATTAAAAAAGTCATAGAAGTGAAGCAAGTGATTAGCATCATATAAATTCATTGATAATTTCCTAAGTTAATTAATTTTTATACACTAAACATAATGAACAGCTTTAGATCTTTCAAAATGAGGCCCTAAAGTTGTGTATATTTTTTCATTATAATGCCGAAAAGAGCTCTATAATAGTTATTGGCATGTATTTTTCTATATTGTAATATAAACAATAAAAGAATTTCTTACATTGTCCTCTACTTGGGGCAGGTGTTAAGTGCATGTCTCCAATTTTACTTCTTTTAATTTCTTATAATCGATCACATAAAACTCCATTTTACATAAAAAAGAAAACACGATCTCCTACTAAATACTTAAGAAATGGACAGAGCTAATCAATTATTTGAAGGAATTACTATACAAAAGTGGGCACAACTCAGCAAGCGCACATTCAAATTTTTTGGAGAAAATTTTGGTCCATATGAGCGTATGACATCTCCATTCCAAACATCTCTTTTTGTATATACAAAATTTTCTTTGATGCAAAATGTTGCATTATTTTGCATTGAAAAATATGTATATTGCACCCACGTTTCGTGCCTCTTTAATAATCCAAGACGTTTATTTGATTCAATGTATCCCAGATTGGCCAAGTTATCAAATATCTCCGCTATTGAATACCTGCAAGATGCTTTTATTTTTCCTTTTCCTTTTTTTTGTGTGTGTGTGTGTGTGTGTGTTGGTTGTAAAATAAATGGTGCAAAGCAAAAAAAACTCAAAACTGTCTATTCTACATAGGAATGGTAGTGGGTTGCTGGGCCAAATTTGGGCTGACCATAACAGTGACCCTAATACTTTTACCCTGACCCTAATACTGTTTGGGTCAAGGTTTTTTAACCCTAACATTGGTTGAGTTAAGAAATTTGCTGGCCCCCTACCCCTAACTTGTACGGATCATTTCTGTTAGGGACCCTTGTTGACCCTAATGCCTAAATTGTTTTAACAATTGAAAGATTGTTTGGTAAAAATTATGATGTAATTATATCTTTCTATATTAACAATTTTCAACTCTCTAAACAAATTAGAACATTTCTACTAAAGAGTAAGGGGCATTAAATTTATACCAAAATTCGAATAATTTTAATTATCAAAATACTTTTGTCTTTATAATTTCATAAAAGAATGCATTTTAGTTAATATATCAAAGCATAGAAAATTGTTTGAACTCTTAATACTCTAATAGGACGTTGAGTCACCAATAGTAACCCTGGCTCTAACCTTTATATAAATTTCTTGACCCTAATATAAGCCTTATGCGTCAATTAAGGTTTGGCCCCCTAATTTATCCAACCCTTTGCCGGTCCTTATTTTATAGCCACAGTAAGTTCAAGAATTCCTGTTTTTAGGAAAATTAATTTTCAACCATGCCAACGAAACATGCACCAAAGTAGTCCACCAGTTTGATTAGCAACTTGTATCCTTGCTCCATTAAAATAGAAACTAGTCTTATGTAAAAGAAATATGTTCTTATCTTGCTCCTTTTATGCTTGGTCTTTTGGATGGAGTGATGATGAAAATATGTGGATTTTGTTATGCTTTGATGGATTCTACGTGAAGATTTATAGGGTGGTGAGATATAGGTATGAGAAACTAATTTGCCACTTTGCATGTATAAGATTCTTGAATGTGTTGAAAATGAGAATGACACTCTAAAAATGGGCAGTCTCAGTGCATAAAGCTCCCACATATGCACATATACAAGGTCCGGAGAAGGGGCAGACTAAACAATGTCTATAGTATGCCATAAGATGCTATTTTCGGGCCTCAAACCGATCGCCAGGTCACACAGTGACTACTCTACCATTGCTCCAAGGCTCCCCTTCTAAACTAAACACAAGAAAAAACACCCACTCGAGGCCATCAGCCAACCAGCATGTTATTTCGCCGCTTCCTTTTTTCTAGCATTCTTGCTAACATTCATAGCATCAACATGACATCATGTGAATTAAAGGCTCAGATGTTTTAGGAGCTAGAATCGTCCAATCGTTGTGATTTTGTGACGAACCAGCTGAACAGATAGGATCATCCAAGGGAGGTTCCCGTCATGTAAAAGTGAATGGTTATAGACCTCGGCTGAGTTTCCTTGACTTTTACACAGTGAAGATTTTTGTTGCAGACCCGGAACCTACTATTGAAGTGATCTCAACCATTGATCTGAAAGAGCTATCTACGTACAATTAGACGAATCGCAGAAATGCGTTCACTGATGGATGATTCTAAGTCTTTGTTTTGTTTGGGGTTTATTGTTCAGTAAACATCCCTGCTGCCTGCTATTATTTTTCCTAAATAAATAATAAATAGAATGAGGACTCCAAAGCATGTGGGTGGATGATCGGTGATCCCAAGTCCAGATTCTTCCGCGGCGCAATCTAGATGGTCAATCTGCCAAAAGTCGTCTCCATTTGAAGATCTGAACCATCGAAGTGGCAAAGATTTAACTACATACCGCTGTTTTGCCAACTTTATTAACCGTCCAATCCTTAGTCTAGATGATTATGGTTGAGGTTAATCGATGACGGAAGTGGTTTCTCGGCTGTTCAGTTCTTCACCGCAGTTGGTTGAGATTCAGCTGCCATTCTTCTCTCTAGTCTAGAATAGTAGCGGTCACGATCAACCTGGGGAGAAGATTTTTGTGCATGGCTCACAAGACTCGAGAGAGAACATTCTGGCTCTGTCCAATGGTCCCATGTTTGAATATTCAAGCAGATGAACCATCTCACACGTGAAAGAATAAGATTTATGTGGCTAACCTTGGGATAAGGTCTTGACGATGAACGGTCTCACAAGTACCTCTTCCATCAATAAATGTCGGCTGGGACCCTATGTCCCAAGACGTTACAAACTGTTACCATTGGGGGACCCGCTTCTTATCTAAACATCTGTGCCTCAATAGCCCGCTCACATGAAAATCCTGGCGGTCCACAAGCGAAGGCCCTTTAGTTTAGCAATGCTCGAAAGATAAAGGCTAAGGTCGTCTAAAAAAGTACATTTTTGTTGTATGCCCAATCCTCTAAACGAATGGTGTGGATTAGTCAAAGTATACACCTTACCTAGGCTGGGTTTCCTTGACTTGTGCAATGTAGATGATGACTAAGATTAGAAAAAAGACTGATAATTCTAAAGTTGGAAACTTTCCATGTTCAGTGGCCGTTGGTCCCGGTAATGAATGGTCAGGATTCTTTCATGGATCCCATCCTATGTGGCGCTTTTGTGTGGACTGGAAGAGAATGGGTGGCGAAGGCAAGGAGTGGTGAAGTCAAACTAATTAAGGATGAAAAGGGTAGTCCGTTGACAAAGTTGGAGACAAGACACCCAGACAAGGTAGGCCCAATTGGAAGCACCATATGCAACGGCCAAGGCGTTATGATTTACCATATTCCACAGGGAGATAATAGTCGGGATCCATCATCCAAATCAAATACAAGATTTTGGTCGTATGCCTAGTCAACGACGGCAATATCTTTAAAATCAATGGTTAAGAAGTACGCACACATCTTAATAGCTTGACTATCATTTTCTGTTTTGTTCTCGGATTTCTGCGCACGTTAAACAGCTTTGACTTCAGTGGAATCGTAAGTGAATTTATCATTCTTATTAATATAATGGTCAGAATTGTCCAAGAGAGAAAATTGCTGTGCTACGCCGGATTGATGACGGTGTCCTTAAAATGAACGGTTTGGATTAACAAGAGTACGTCACGCATGGTCTAGGCCACGATTCCTTGAGTTTTACACGACAAATATTATCCTTTTCCAATAAGAAGATAAGCTAATTAAGCCGATGTTTCATGCGTGTAATAACGCACATGCATCTGCCTAAACAATAGGGCTGATTATTCAAAAGTTGGAAACTTCATTTGAAACTTTCCACGTTCAATGCTCGTGGGTCCCGGTAATGAATGGTCAGGATTCTTTAATCAATCTCATCCTATGCGTAGCTTCTCCGGACTGAAAGACGAGGGGTGACCAAGACAAGGAAAGGTGGAGACAGGCTAATTAAGGAGGAAAAGGATGGTTTGTTGACAAAGATTAGACGCAAGACTCCCGGAGGACAAGGTAGGTCCTTATCCCACCATTTCACACGTTAAATAACTTTGACTTCAAGGGATTTCCAAACAACAGAACTACTTAAAATGTGATACTCTATATAGCATTTTTTTATAAAGAAAGGAAGAAAGCATTCTTTTTTAAGATTTTACTTTGATGACATGTATTATAGAATTTTTTATGTCCACAATTTCTTATTATTATTTTTAAATAATATTTTAAATCCATTTTTGCTCTTATTTTCTTGTGATAATGTGTATTCAAAGCTTCTTTTTTTTTTTGGGGGGTACATTTGTCTGAAGAATTAATCATTTTACTGTTTTCTTTTACAAGCGAATTTACAAAGCAAAGCGGTGATTCGAACCTACGAGATGATGGCAAGTTGCCTGCCAGCAGCTATGCTACAGAAAGGGAAATGTTTGTCAAGGGAATAAGTGAATAACGAATCCTAGATAAAGTTATTCATGAATACTGATCTCATCCCTTGCTATCAGTAGCAGCTATTAAACATGGATGAAGTATAAAAAGCAGAGTTACAAACTTGTTATTCATGGATAAGTTTTTCCACGGTTCCTTGTTCTATCAAGAATGAGAAACACTATAGTGGTTACTGAACTTCAACAAAGAATGAGAACAAGCCAGAAAAAACCTGTTCAATTATCTGGATAAAGTTTACAAGCTCTTGTGCCACATTACATCTCTACTTCTGTAAACTAAATTGAAAATCACCATAAAAAACCAAAGTAAAACTAGAAAGATCTAAGAATTAAGTTCTAGAAATTTCTGAATCTAAGCAATCCAGATTAGATCTCTAGAACTCTAAATAAATTCCAAATCATAGAATCAAGAAAAATAAAATAAAATTCTCAAAGAATCTACTAATTACCAATCTATACTCAAAGATCTGACAAATCCATTTCTAGTTCTTGAAAGATCATCAAAACAATGCAAGAAACTTATATTAGATATCAATTGTTTATCTTTTCTTTTTTTTAGTTTTAATTGTTTATCTTGTTCGGCCACTAATATTTAGCTTTTGTCAAAAGAATCATATGCATCGGATAATTCTAGTCACTTGTTTTTTTTTTTCAATTTTAAATAGAAATGGTCCTAATTTAAAGTAGAGAAAAACATAGGCTAAATAGATTCAATCAAAATGAATTTCTTGTGTATAGGTAATCAAGGAGAGTATGAACAGCTTACATTAGCCAAATCTTCCAAAAATGTGCCCAAAATCATGAAAGTCTAGCATCTTTAGGAAGACGCTATATAAACATCTACACTTTTCATAACTCATTTTAGAATACATCTTTTTTTAGTTATTTATTCTTATTTTATTAGCCCACAAAACAGTTGAGTTATTTATTCTTATTTTTTTGGTATGATTGTTATTTTGGCCCTCCAAAAAGAAAATGAAATTAGAATACTTCTTTTTTCTCAGTTATTTATTCGTTTTTTTTTTTGTATAAATGAAGAAATTATTAGTGTCTTAATGGTTAAATTTGAGTCATTTTAGACCAAAAAAAGGGAATTTTAAAGATATTTTAGAATTTCTCTCTCTTCTTCCTCTCTCTCACCAACCTTGAGCCTTGCACCTCTTTTGACACATGACTTTAAGCCATAAACCTACAAAGAATATATTTAATGTTGTCACTTCTAGCCAGCGCTCACAATTACACTATCAAACCCCCTTTACCTGAGTCGACTGCATTTGGATGTCTTGTAATCCAAACCACATATCAAAAGGATCATTTTTAAGGTCATAGATAGTAATGGTTTTATCCTAACCCTACCTAATTTTAGGTCATAGATTTTCAACAATAATCCAACATGTACGGATCAATTTGCGTTGGTTCCCCTATTTGACCTAGTGCTTAATTTGTTTCATTTAAAAATTTTAATTAATAAACATTCTTAACAAATTATATCTTTGTAAACAGTTTATTGATAAGTGAAGAATAATATAGTTTGAATATATCATTTATTAGATAAAAGATTTACACATGATAATTGAGCATCTAAGGGCATTTAAATAGCTAGAATAATGTTTAAGTTCCCTAATATTTTACTCATTTGCCTTAACCCGGCCTTAATATAAATCTAGGTCATATTTTTTTTACCCTTATCTGATTAAGACTGCAAATTTGTGCCCCTTAACCCTACTCTTCTGGGTCAAACTAGTGTTGCGTTCCATAATGGGCCAAATTTTGTGCCATCCCTATCCAAAACTATGGAGATTGTGGGCCCTATCATCTTATTAACGTGCCAAAGGTATTTTTATTGCTTGATTCTAACCATCTAATTATTGGCGCAACGGTAAAAGTTGTCGTCATGTGACCTTGAGGTTACGGGTTCAAGACGTGGAATCAGCCTCTTGCAAAATACAAGGTAAGGCTGTCTACTATAGGCCCTTGTGGTCTGCCCCTTCCCAGAACCCCACATGGGCAAGAGCTTCGTGCACCGGGGCTGCCTTTACAGAAGATTTGATTCTAACCATCCAATTATGGACTTCTTTATACATTACGAAATGAGCTTCACTGTCGGATGATTCTAAGTCTTCGATTTGTTTAGGGTTTATTGTTCAGTAAACATCCCTGCATTTTGATTTCCTAACCATCCGTTTAAAACAATGCAGGGATGGGTTCCAATTTCGGTGCTTAGGTAACCGTTGGCATGCCTTAAAAGAGAGGCTGTTTGGACCGTCTACAAGACAGGGAATTCTCTTTAATTGCCTGCTATAATTTTTTCTTAAGAAATAATAAATAGCATGAGTACTCCAAAGCACGTGGGTGGATGATCGGTGATCCCAAGTCCAGATTCTTTCGGGGCGCATTCTAGATGGTCAATCTACCAAAAGTCGTCTCCATTTGAAGATCTGAACCATCGAATTGGTAAAGATCTAACTACCTACCATTGTTTTGCAAACTTTCTTAACCGTCCAATCCTTAGTCTAGACCATTATGGTTGAGGATCATCGATGAGGGAAAAGATTTCTTGGCTTTTCAATTCTTCATTGCAGTTCGTTGAGATTCAGCTGCCATTCTCTCTCTAGTCTAGAATAGTAGCGGTCACGACCATCCAGGGAAGAAGAATTTTGTGCATGGCTGACAAGATCTGAGAGAGAATACTTTGGCTCTGTCCAGTGGTCCCATGTTTGAATATTCAAGTAGATGAACCGTCTCGCAAGTACCTCTCCCATCCATAGACATCGGCTGTGCCCTTATGTCCCAAGACGCTGCAAGCTGTTACCATCGTGGGATCCACTTCTTATCTGAACATCTGTGCCTCAATAGCCCTCTCACATGAAAATCCAAGCCGTCCAAAAGTGAAGGCCCTTTAGTTTAGCAATGATCGAAAGATAAAGGCTAAAGTCGTCCAAAAGAGTAGATTTTTGTTGCATGCCCAATCCTCAAAATGAATGGTGTGGATTAGCCAAGGTCCTTATCCCACCTCTAGACAATTGGGCAACTGCTTTAAATAGCTTGTTATCACCCACCTCTAGATAGAAATGGCAAATTAAGAATTGCATGTGCATTTAAGACCTGAAATGGATATCTGAAAATGATATTACAAAATACTCTCTCAACGGACTGATATTAAGTGACCCCTACATTACAAGTGAGAAATGATATTCAACTATATTGTGGACTCATCTCTAGGACTTTCCTATCTAGGCCTCCCACTCTGTTTGATCAGACCCAATCATCTTATTCGGTCTCCCTTAAATAAGCTAGATATGAT
Organism: Warburgia ugandensis; assembly: GCA_035236585.1. NCBI lineage: Eukaryota > Viridiplantae > Streptophyta > Magnoliopsida > Canellales > Canellaceae > Warburgia > Warburgia ugandensis. Next base: position 73,323,367 of record CP141134.1, read on the forward strand.
CTTAGGTATGCCGTTTCAGTTTTAAATAATTTTTAATGAATTTTTAAACTTAGAGCGAGCCGTCATCTTCTCGTTTTGCATATTGTTGCTCGACGGCAACAAAGAAAGCCCATTGCTGTCGCAAAGCTTGGCAACATAGTGCCATTCATTACATGCATCTCTGTTATATTTTGCATGGAATAAATAATTAACCCTTGTCACAGTTTTGAAGCCCACCAATTCAATGGAAAAAAAAACAAACAGACATCCAAGCACTTAATGCTCAAAGCTCTATGACTCAAAAAATCCCTTGTAATAGGAAGCGAGTAATTCATGGGGAACTTGTAATTGCTCATCCGAAAGCTTCGATCTTGCAAACTAGTTCAAGTCATTGTTGGACAACATAGTACAATCTTGGAGTTCATATGCTACTCAAGGTCATGGGTTCAAAGTCTCTGAAGCGCTTGGATATTGTTGTGTATCACCAAACGAACATCAACAATGACCTTTAAGAAGCAGGATGAAATCTCCTCTCTGCTTTTTTCACTTTTCTTCGTTTTTTATTTCACATTTCCTGTTAATAATTTTGAACATGATGCTAACGAGGGACCCATCGCGTGTTAATCTGGAAGGTACGGTACAGTCACTGTTTGGAGAATAAAATGAAAGGCGTTTGTGCAAAATATTGGAAGTTCGTGGTTTGTCTGTATAATTTTCCCAAATAAAAAGATGCTGTTTAGAGTAATATATCTTTGCTAAAAATTTTGCTGCTTCAAGACACAATAAGTTGTTTGGTCCTATGAACTTGGATCAACATGTATTGGCCAGGCAAATATATTATTGTAACGTAGTACACATAATCCTTATCCATGCCGTTGATCTAACTTGCCTCTCTTTGCATACTTGTTCTAAAGATCATGCTAAAAGGACAAACCAAAGATAGTGTAGCTGGTTAGGACGTTTTAATAGGAATTGGATGGGAAGATTGACGATGCAATGATCATCTTTGGATGCTTGTTAAAACGTTACATCAAACACCTTATCTTTTCCAAATGGAGCCTTCTAATATGAGAAGAGTTGGAGTCGCCGGATTGTCATCACAATGATAAAAAATTGAGGCCCATGTGGTACATCTCGGCGATCTAGTTTCCTATTAACTATGAGGTAGACCTGATGGTCCTGGCCCAAGATATGACCTGAGTCACTAGCCCACCGTGGGATTTAAGGTCTAAGGGGGCTGTTTCGCATATGGGGTCCACAAAACAATGATAAAATTATCCTCACATATTGATCTTGTTCGATTTTATTGGCTGCCCTAAAGCCACCTTCCTCTATGCATGACTTTGACCTATAAAAATCTATTACCGTCCTGGCCTTCTATTGCGGATGTAAACGAAGAAGCTTTCTTGTTCTAGGTCACTGGTTCAAGTCGAATGTGTATTCATGAAAGCCGGCTTGCCTAATAAATAAAAACTACAACAATATTTCAACAACACTAGCGGCCTCTGCTTTCCCATACACCATTGGCCTACTCTTAATTGGAATCCAGGAGTAACTTAATCCATGTTTGTTATTCTTGTGCTAAGTAGCCTCTTACAAATCCTAAACTAGGCGTAATCAGATCCTAAACTATGGTATAGCTTCCCTATACTAGTCGACGAACCCATTACATCCATGTGGAGCATGCACATCCCTAGAAAACTAAGATGTAAAATAATTCTAATAATTTTAGAAATTTTCTTGTTAAATCATAATAATAAAATAAAAATGAGGGAAAATAAATTAACACGCGAATCACAACCCTAATCATATTCAACTGTTTTCGCCAATGAGTGACTAGTGTGTGATTCAGAAATATGATTGGAGATTTTTTCTGTTTAAATTTATTGTAGTCCACGTCAAATGGCCCTATGAACCTTCTTCTTCTCTTGAGCGTGTACATTTATTAAGACTCTTAGCAAATAAGAAAGAGAAAAATCTAAAATGTTAAGGAACAAACTAGTTTAGACCTTTAAACACTTGGAGAGAGAGATGAAATCCTGCAAATCAAACAAGGGAGAGGAGTGTATATGTGTTGAAGAGGGCGGTTTGAATGGTTGTGTTAAGAGGGTCTTTTCCCGAGCTCTTGAGCGCGCGAAGAAGTTCACATCTTTCTTTTTTGATACAAGCTAATTTGTTTTTGTAGATCTAAGCTATTCATAATGTTTTCAATACCAAAAATAGATAATCTATTAAAAACCAATGCATTTGAATGATCTTAGCTACTTGTTTTACACCACTAAAATAATTAATAAAAATAAATGGTCACTAATTTTTTTTGCCAAAAAATAGGTTAAAAGCATCTGATGAACATGAAGCCGTTCATCTATTGGGTCCCATCTTAGGTAGACAATAACTGCTTTAATTTTTTTTTTCTTTTCGAAACCGTCCTCTCCATTTCCAAACCAGCTCGCGAAGCCATGAGAGGCTATCATAATCAGCTTTGCCTTAAGAAAGTGAACCACTAAGAAGTCAAGCTTGTGTGCCTCTGGTTAGTAGCTCGTCTGATCAGCGGCCTAAATCATGACAAACAGATGAAAGTAGGCCAACTACCAAACCATAGACACGCATGTGCCTCGAAGCTCTTTTTTAACGTGCATTGTGAATATTATTTTTTAAACCATTGGAGTATAAAAAATAGGTAATCTATGAGAAGTTAATGCATTTAGATGAATCTAATCACAAGTTTTAGGTCTTTAAAAAAACAATAAAATGAGATAGTTTAGATTTCTAATTAAATGAAACATTTGCCAAAAAAATCAATAGTAAGAAAATTTTGCATCCAGCTTATCTAACACATTTCCAAACTCACAAATATCTTAGATCTTTCAAAAAGTTTCACCAAGCATGCCAAAAAGAGGTGTCGACTTTTCCGGATGCTCAAGAGTGTCCAAATCCTGTGACAAAGAAACTGTGTATCACATAATTGGCTAGTGCATCAACTACTGGGTTCCCTTCTTGATGTGAGCCATTTTTTTTGGTTCCTCCAATCTCAATATTCTGTGGGATTAACATTCAACTTAAAAGTTAAGTTATTAGAAAATAGCCTAACAATAGTTATATGTCCAACAATCTCTCACACAAAAGACATGAATTTAATAAAGTAAGGGGATGTAAGATTTAAACTCATTACCTTTTGGTTGGTAAGGCTCTAACACCATGTTGGATTACAATTAGACCTAAAAGCTTAATTTAATAGGAAGTAAGACATCCAGGCTAATTATTGAATTGATGATCACTTTTAAGCTTCCTTGTACATTAACATCTCTTAAGTTAAGTTTATTGGCAAGCTTATGACCTGTAAAAGAGTCATATGTATTCTAACACAACTATAAAGAAAAAAGAAAGAAAAACCAAAAGAAGAGTGGTTTGATTCGCCTAAGAAACTTAGGCCTCTACTTTTCTTGCGACAAAAGATACCCTTCAGGTCCAATGATGATTGATCATCAGTATGATCAAAGAGTCATTTGCATAATAAGACTTAGATTAAATAAATGACTTTGAAAACAATGATTTTGTATATCCAAGTATTTTTTTATGTGTAAGAAAGTCTGAACAAGCTAAATGGATTAGATCTATTAGAAATATAGCCTAAAATCCTACTAGACTCTCTTTAGGCCGTCAATTCATTTTAATTTTGTACTATGTGAAGTTTGGTTTATGGGTACCCCTCTTGAGAGGCATCTCCTTAGGCGGGTATTTCCAATTTCTATGAAACCTTCTTTCATGCAATGTGGTACTTAATTTGTTATATTACTTCTAGTTTCTAATAAAACTCTCTCAATCGTTAGTATGTATTATACTTTTTAAAATATATATATATATATATATATATATATATATAGAGAGAGAGAGAGAGAGAGAGAGAGAGAGAGAGAGAGAGAGAGAGAGAGAGAGAGAGAGAATTTCGTTAAAATGTGATTGACAAAATCCCGAAGCAATTACTACCATAACCAACCCCACTCCACCCCCCCCCCCCCCCCCCCATAACTAATTGAGACATTCTTGGGCCCATATGTGCCATGACAATGCAATAGGAGAGTCACTAAGCTAATAGGCGACTAGAATTGTATAAACTGCCTTCTTAATGGCCCCATCAGCAAACTTATGAACCATTGATGTTTGTGGGACTATGCGTTGTCTTGTGGAAGGGATATTATTCTGAAATGGTACCAGAAAAATGTGTCTCTTGTTGACAAATGTGGCTCATTAAGGGCCATGTCTTGGATAGGTCATGCTTTGGGACACATCATCATCAGATTATCCTCACCACTATTATCTGTATTGGAAAATGCGCTGCTCAAGAAGTTCACAGAAGAATTGCTTCCAAAGTTGCTATTTATTGGAGGTTTAAGAATATCATACCTTGGAGAAGATTTTAGGGGCCTTGAGTATCTAAACATGTTGGTCAACATCTAATGTTTTAGTTCACCATTCATTGGGGGGCATATAGCATGTGTAAGCCCATCTTTTGATGATCCAACCCAATCATCTTGTTTGGCCTCTTCTATTAGGTTATCTACAAAACATCATGTCTAATGTTTTAGATGAAAAATCAAATGGTCATGATTTAAAAAGTCAAAATGCATAGCTAAAATCATCAACGGTCATGAATTTTGGTGTCTAACCAATCTAAGAGAGGACAAACAAGTGAAAAAGATAATTAGGTTGGATCATCCCAATGTGGGGCTTACCTAGACAGGTTTAAGAGTTGGCCCCGAAGGTAGAAAAAGGGTCTCAATAGCATTTCTCTAGATGTATTTGATGTTTAATGTAGATCACTGCTTGTACCTTGTGTCATGGACTTAGCCTCTCAGGCTCCTGTATTACACTTAGCTTGATTTCTCTCTCCACACCAACTAAGTAAACCTGACTAGAATCTCTATTGAAAGGGGCTTGGAAAGAACTCTAGTTTATTACTCTAAAGATGCTTACAACTCTTGGATGAATTATGAGATTGTTGGGGATATCTTACAAACGAGGGAACTCCTCTATTTATAGGTGCTCACTCCCTTTCTACCTCCTCAATAAATGGTGGAGATTGTTACATGTGTATGGCATAGATTGTTCTCTTGAACATTCCTATAAAATATCTTAAGTCTATCATATCTAGATCTTAGATATTTTTTATAGTCACTCCTGGAATTTGAGCTTTCTAGAAATGGGCTTTCCTCCATAGACCTTCAATAATGGACCTTAGACCCTCGGACAAAGTCCATGAACCAAAAAGAGCCTCTCTTAAAGGCTATGGGCCTTGGTCATGGATTGCTTAACAATAGTCCATGACATTCTCACCCACATGATAATGTCGACATATCTTTGGTGTCAGGAAATCCATTGGGTCATGCGTTCTATGTTTGTGTGACTTGCATCTCCTCCATTGTCTTACGGTCCTCTCCTTGCACTTTAAAGTTCGTCTTGTGGTGTTTAACTTCCTCTGCACCGAATCCCATTATATTTTCTTCTCCCTTGCAGATTTTTGTGAGTACCACTAAGCTTTGTACCTCTTACATGTTTACATTTTGTCTTGCTCCTCCTTGAGCTCTCTAGTTGCAGCACTCTTCTCTTTATAACTTTGACCGTGGTAGCACCCTTGTTGTCTCCTAGTTTTTCCTTTGGGTTCTTTAGTTATTATCACCCTTATGGAAGTTAGGGGTTGCAACGTACGTAGATGTACTGTCTTCACATTTCCTGTAGAGTTCTCCCATCATTGGACATATCTTCTTGTGCCCTCATGTGGCAACATTCTTATAGACCATTAGTTTCTCCTAGGGTCCATGATGTTTTTGAACTCTTCCAACACACCCTTGCTAGTTTCTAATTTCTCTGTTTTTTTCCCTAACATTGGTATGTATGTAGCATCTATGTGTTGTAAACCTAATTACATTGTCTCCTCAATTGATGCAACTTCTTCCCATTGTAGCATGTCTCCTTCCGTGCTCTCTTGTGTGGAAACATCATCATTGTCCACAGTTTTTTTAGGTTTAACTATTATTGTAAAAGTTATTGACATACTTGCTTATGCTAGATTCTCTAGTTCAAGTTCCTCCTCTTCCTCCTTGTGCATTACCATGTTGTGTAGGGCCGTTTTCAATGGACAATCACACATGAGGTGAGGTCCATTGCAAAAGTAGCATGACCTTGATGGGATAACCTCTCATTTACTAGCATAGCTCCTTGGTTTTGAAATATTAATCTTGGGGTTTCATGAAGGCTTACCTTCCTCATGGAGCTTAGCTCATCCTCTCCCTTGCTCTTAAGCTCTTTTGTTACAGCTTCAAGGGACCTTAACCTTGGGTGCTCTTCCTCTAGCTGAGTAGAGCTGACAGTCACAGCTACCGCCATCTTTGCAAGCCTTCACTCCAACCTTGATATGATACCAACTGTCACGAGTTTAGCTTTTTAAACTCTCGTGCGACACTTAATTTGGCTTCTCAAATTGCATTAACTAAGTAAACCTAACTAGAATTTCTAAGAAGAAGAACAACCAAAGGGGAGCGCACGTGGCACCGCGCGTCATGCACATGGCGCGCGCATGTCCCACAGTGTATCCCGCGCGTGTCATACAACGCGCCGTGCCTGGCCATGACACATGTCGATGCGTGGCGCGTTGTTGTCGCACTGCGCGTAGCGCTGCCGCTGCACAGCATGTCGCACTCCCTGCCCGGTTGTAGGTCGCCGTTGCTGTTGCAGGGGACGGTGACCAAACTGGTTCACCACCGCCAAAGATGACCGCCGAAATCCAGTCACGGGCAACCCCAGATGTTCCATTTTTTGCAATTTTTACACCTATTTGTCTAGTTTTTGAGGTATATTCCACTTCCACCATCTATTTTCACAAATTCCTTCATTGTCTATCATTTTTTCACAATTTTTGTTATGTTTCTAAAAACCCTCACCCTAAAGAACTCTAGCTTTATTACTCTAAAGATGCTTACAGCTCTTAGATAAATTTTATGATTGTTGGGGATATCTTACAAATAAGGATGCTCCTCTATTTATAGATTTTTACTTTCTTTTGACCTCCTCAATGAATGATAGAGATTATTACATATCTATGGTCCAAATTATTCTCTCAAACACTACAAAATATTTAAAGTCCACCATATTCTAGATCTTAGGTATTTTTATGGTCACTTTTAGAATTCAAGCCTTCTAGAAACGGCTTTTTCTCTACATACCTTCAATAATGGACTCAAGCCCCTTGGACCAAGTCCATGAATCAAAAAGCGCCTACCTTAAAGCCTGTGGGCCGTAGTCATGGACTGTGTAACAGGCACTAGTCTCCAACCATCTGTCTCATGTGATCACAAATAAATGTTGGGTACTTGGCGTACAACAATTAAGCACCTAAACATTTCTCTAATGTAAAAAATGTACTAATATTATTCTTTTCATATTCTTCTTGTACTTTTTTCAAGCATGTGTATCAAGATGCGGATGGCTTATTTGGATGCATCTGGCCGGCCTGGTAGCTCCATTTGGCCGTCTAATTTTGGCATGGTTCTCCGCACCTGGTCTAGGAAGTAAGACGCCTCTCTCTAATCACCTCTCGTCAGAACTTCCCTTTTAACGAAATTCTCAAGGACTGCTCCCTTCATTTTGGCATTGCCGACTTCTATAGTAGAGTGAGGAAGAGAGTCCGGACCTTCAAGATTCAATGGCTGTATAGATTTTGTTTGGAAACGTAGTTGGGAAATGAAGTTATATAAGTGAAGGCCCTTTAAGAGCCTTGAGCAAGTAAACTCCAATCAAATCTTTAGTGTTAGTTTCAAGTTTCGGCCTTCACCGCTATTTGCCATGGCAAGCCAGTCCGACCTTGCTAAGATTGGGAAAGAAGCTTTTGATCTACTTGAGAAGAATTTCTCCCTTGTTAAGAAGGGAAAGCCTATTGTAAAGACGAGTACCCACCAAAGCTCTGGTCCCACAGCGAGGCCAACTCCACCGATATATGGCCAATTCACATGCAGAGGCAACGGTGCCCACTCCACCGGCGACAGAAACAATTGATGATGGCAGCTGAAAGTACTATTGATGCTACTACGTGAAGTCCTGTTTATGGGTATCCCTCTTAAGAAGCATCTTTCTACGATAATACTTCTGGCTTGCTTCTATTGAAGCCTTCTTTTTCTGTAGTATGGTCCTTATTTCTTCTAATAACCCCATCAAGAAGTTCATGCGGTCCTATGCAGTATGTATTTGTAATAATACTCTCTCTCTCTCTCTCTCTCTCTCTCTCTCTCTCTCTCTCTCTCTCTCTCTCTCTCTCTCTCTCTCTCTCTTATATGACACTCCTAATACTATAGAGGAACACCCTGATTCATCTGCACGGTCTTGTGATGGATGCCCATGTCGCAAAATCGTACCATTTGAATCATCCTGCAATTGTCTTTCTGAATTGTTTTGAGTTGTAAAAATGGATTGTGTTTTGAATTGTAGGATATGTGATTTTCTGGAACATGGTCAGTTCATAGCAAGATTGTGAAGTTGAATGGTTCAGACCTCTCTCACCTCATGTGCACAGCCACCCTTCACTAATACTTAATTCGGAAAGAAGGCCAGTTTTTGGTCAGTCACAAGACTCATCACATACAGTTACCAGTTAAATGACTAATGACTTTGAACTCAAATGGAACGACATTCATGTACAGGAGAATTAAAGTTTGGAGCAGTGGTATCCCAGGCTCTCCAGAAGAGCTACTTAAACGAGATGGGAGCCTCTTTTAGCCTAGATAGAAAGGAAACTCTTAAAGACCTCCAGACTGACTCATTTGGCTGACCAATCACTACTACAATGGGCCGAAATTATACTTTTGCAAGAACACACAAACATCATATAATTCCTCTTCCTTCAACATGAAAATGTCACCTGTTCCTTGCATGCTCCGACGAGTGATGATGTTTCATATTCCAGAAACCAAGGAAGGGACACTTTTCGTCCCATCATCCCCAACTTTGGTAATAGATACTCCATTATTCACAAGATTAGATGTTGAGGCTTAATGGCTTCTTCTGGACGAGCTGCATCTTTTAATGGGCTACGGCACCTTCCACAATTTGCCTGAGACCAGGAAGGAGGAGACAATCATGGGGTAAGCGAAAGAGGTAATGATGTGTGATCTCATCCAATTCCTCCCGCTTTTCTTGGAGAACATTCAAAGGGGGTTGATGAATGGCTTGGGGGTGCGTGACTACTGGACGGAGATCCTTGAAGAGAAGGAAATGGTCATCACCAGTTATGTTCAAGACGTTGTGATCTATGATCTCATCTAATTTGTCTAGCTTTCCTTGGAGAACATGAGGGAAAATTATGTTGAAGCCTCTCAACAAAGTATCCGTGCAACCCAAAGTAGAAGCCCGGGTGCGTTGTCGTCAAGTCATCATTGGGTAGGCGTAATGACCCGGTTATGGTCAGGCAACCGTAGATTTCTTCATGACTGGTAGGGATAGCGCCACGAGGTGTGATCCTAACTATATTGATGAGGATTTCTTTGGGTTGGTAGAAATTTTGGTCAAAGTAAAGTAGAAGCTAGTAAAAGCACGAACTCTTCATGGATAGATGTTATTGAATTATGATAGACGAAAAACCTATCATATTTGCATATGCAATGAACTAGTAGATGATAAATACATGACACAAATTGATAACTTAATTTGAGTTTAAGTATAGGACTTAGATATAGACAATGGTAATGTAATGATAGATATGAGAAATCTGCAGATTGAACATGTACATGCTCTTCTAAAATTATATTTAACATTCTGTGAGTAAAACGGCGTGTCAACTTGATACGTCAATCTTTATAAGTTCAATTGACTTTATATATATACTTGTGAATCATGATCCAGATCATGCTACAATTGACGTATAAAATGGGTCCAAATATCAGGTTATCTGTACTTTGTTTATTTAAATTCAATTGTGCTACTACCAAATTAGCCTCCATGAGTTCAAACAGTGAGATCTAGCAGGACATGAACACAAAATATGAATTATTTTTAGAAACTCATGTTTGACGAGATTTCAAGATTGAATAAAAAATTAAAGATTTGAAATAATTAAGATGCTGGTACTTCGTAGATGAACAATTAAGACATTGAAGTTTGATTCAAAAGATATTTGTAATACATTAAAAAGGTACTATGCCAATATTTTTGAAATACCATGCACATGTAACAATACAGGTAACAGAATCGAATTTGAAATGTCAGATAACTGATTATCTTTTCATTCACAACGATTGCAAGTCTCACATATTCTAAATTTGAAAACTTCATACCCAAATAAGGTTGTGAAAATATTGAAAGACCGTATACAAATGAAGAAATCTCTACTTGTATTTTATTGAGCCATGGACGATTAAAAGCAAAAGGACTTTGATCTTATATATTATATTTTAGGTTTCCATGATAAGATGATTTTATTATTATACTACAATTAACTACTACAAGCGATGTCCACTATATGCTATTGATGAGCACATTGGTTATATGATTTCTTTCTTGATATTGGGTTTTACACAAACTAATAAGGCTATTAGCAAATAATTATCTATTATTTTTAATTAGTAAATATTGTTGAAAGATTTCTGGCTGTCCATATAGCATATGTGGGTAAGCTTTGTATAACATCTATGAGACATGAATATTTCTTTTTGTTAATTATGTCCAACTCGGAAGTAGATTGCATTTCAAGATAATAGCTTGAAAAACTGAGAGTTGGGGCCATATATAGTTTAATAAACTAGATGGTGGATATGTTTGAAGGAACAACAAGCTTGATGAGTTGTGATCTTATGCAAATGATGTTTTGATCCATGAGAGAGATTTGAAAAGTATCTTTACAAAATTTTTTGATAAATCAATCTTAGTGTGACCGTTATGATTTTGGGAATTAATATGATTAGTTCTTGTGCTATCTAGTTGTTGTGGAAGATTATTAGTGGATTATAATCAATTTGACTTATGATAGATACCTTAACTGTTTAAGTGTAATATTGTTAAATCATAATTAAGTGCTCATTTATTTTGCTAAAATACTATGAGTACATGGTGGTCTAATACAATTTATGATTCTAAAATCATATATAGAAGTTGTTCATTTAATCCAAGTTGTAAACTTTAAATAGTTTTGTGAGAAATAGTAGGCATCTTCAATGACTTTACATTTCGAGCTTTAAGACTCGAAATAAGTTTTATTTGGTTATGGAGAAAAATTACGAAATCTTGATTGGCAAATTCATAAATAAAAATAACCATGCATGTGAGAATTTGTTATAAATAAAAGTTTTATTTGGTAGACTGTTAAGCACCCTGTCAAGATTGAAGATAAACACATGTTTATTGTTTGTTGAAGTGGATAATGAGCTTCATCTAGGAGCTAGACTACATTGATTAGATGAAATCTATTTGAAAAGAGTTTGATCTACGCGTTTGAATCTATTGATTCGATGAGTCCATTTAGAAAGAGCTTTGTTTAGGAACTAGATGCCATTGATTGCCTTGGACATGCTCTATGTGGAAAGGGCTTTGTTTGAAAGCTTGACTATATTTTTGGCCAGAATGCCTTCTGGTAGATGTATCAACTTTTTGTAATCTATGCAAAATTTATCTAAAGCTCTCTCCAAAAGCCTAAGAAGAGAGTAGGTTGTACATTTAGAGAAATATGCTTAAAGACCTATAATTAACTAGTAGTAGCAACCTTACCTAGTATTGTTAACCAGGTTCCAATGGATAAAGAAGTTATCTGGATCTACCAATTTACAACAATTTTATTTCATTTCTATTCCTATGGTGTATGGAGTATGACCAAAAATATTAAATATGACATATGTCTTATTGAGTCTATAGATTAACCAATTTTGAATTGTAGGTAGGCACACCATTGATGGACTTGTCCATTATAGATGTGAGGGTTTGATGGCCTTTTATGAGACTAAGTCAGTCTTTAGGTATAACAGTTGCTATTTTAAAATCTAGAATAGTTAATTTTTATGAATTTTAAAAAATTGAGAATTTAAGAAATTTAGAGATGGAATCTCGAGTTAAAACCTCAATATTTGATATGTGCTCGAAAAATGGAATCCAATGCTACTAAAAACACTAAAATCGGAGATCAAAGTAAAAATGCTGAATTATTTTAAATTTAGTATTTAAATAAAATTATTTAGAGGGGCAAAATCGTCATTGCACATATGGGGCCCATAGAAATCATCCCCGCCACCCATCTTAGCAGGTGATGATTTCAACAATTAATGATGGTCATCAAATATATATATATATATAATGATATATATATATATATATGTAATTAAGAGGGGGGAGTGCCTTAAATGCACTTCTCTCCCCCTTCTCTTGTCCCCCCCGTGACAGGCAACCGGAAATTTCATTCCCGACGACAATCCGCGACGAGGATGCCAAACCCCTGCGTGCATTGGTGATGGAATGACTGAGGTAGACCATCTCAATCCCTACTCCCCTGTTTCTCCCTTGTTTAGTATTGGAAAACAGCGTGGACTGCCGTTTTCCGGTGAGTTAAATGAGTTACTATTGCCTCCAGAGTAAGTTGTTGCAATGGTGTCAGATGAGGATCTGGACCGTTCATCTTGAATGTGATAATGCAAGGGACAAACCCATAAAATTCCAGGGTGATTGGAAGGCTAGAGATGCTAAAAAACCTCAAAAATAGTAGGGTGAGGGTTTTTAGAAACATAACAAAAATTGTGAAAAAATGATAGATAATGAAGGAATTTGTGAAAATGGATGGTGAAAATGGAATATACCTGAAAAACTAGACAAATAGGTGTAAAAATTGCAAAAAATGGAGCATCTGGGGTTGCCCGTGACTGGATTTCGGCGGTCGTCTCTAGCGACGGTGAACTAGTTCGGTCACAGTCCCCTACAACGGCAACGACGTCCTACAACAGGGCAGGGAGTGCGACATGCTGTGTAGCGGCAGCGCTACGCGCAATGCGACAACAACGCGCCACGCATCGACATGTGTCACGGCCAGGCGTGGTGCGTTGTACGACACGCTCGGGATACACTGTGGGACATGCGCGCTCCATGTGCATGACGCGCGGTGCCACGTGCACTCCCCATTCGTGCAGCGCACATGTGTCGCACATGCAGTGGGCCCTTTTTCTAGATTTTGAGGGTTTCTGACCGTCCATTTATAAAAAAATGTGATTCTAGAAGCTATAGAGGTCAAAATCACAATCTAAAAGAGGCGTTGTGATTGTATCAACAAGACGGACCTATATTTAAGATAAAAATCTAGTTTAGAGTAGCTTTTTAATAGACAAACTACTAAATACTATTAGATGATTTAGATCAAGCCGATCAATAGATGATCAGGCCTTAGACTTTGGTTGTACACATCAAACATGAGATGATCTAGGAGATTTGAAGGGTAGATCTCATGGAATTGCCAAGAAAAAATGATCTTGACGATCAATCTAAGCAACTACCTTAGGATGTGCTGATCAAGAGTGATTTGACCATCAGATCAATGCATAATCATAAAGATACATGTGACACACTAGACAAATAGAAATTTTAAGGGTTATGATGAAAATGAGAGGTTTAACAATCAATGATGACTTATGATGTGATAGGTACGTCAGAGCATGCGACTTGATATCTCCTATGCGCCTTATTGGAGTATGACATCATCAAGGTAGGTGATTTCATTCGCGATTTCCCATGATTTCTCAAATCATAACTTAGTAATTGAAACTTTGAGGCATAGGTTGTATGCCCCATCATATTGCATAAGATCATTTTTAGTATGTATTACCGAGATGCTTACTACTACTCCCTTGTATATGTTTTATGCACTGTTTTTGGTATATTTCAATTACATTATCTAACTCTTGAGATGTTTGATACGTGAGAGTCTCTATACCTTGACGATTGAGACTATTGAGCTTGGGATAAGATGCATCCCTCTTCCCCCATGAGTCCTTGAGTGCCCCTTGTGGGTGAAAGGGCGAAAGCGGGCGCAAAAAGTGTCTTTCCATGAGTACCTGAGTACCCGTATGGGTGAAAGGGTGAAAGCGAATGATATTGAGAGTTGACCCAATGTTGTCGTGAGTGTGCCTGAGACACTCATAGGGCTTGACTATGTATGATGTTTCGATGCTTTTGACATGCATTCATGTTGTTCTCTGGATATGGACTCACGTAGTTATAGCTTACTTGTATCTGCATATCTTTTTAGATTTTGAATGTCTTGACACCATGACTTATGTTGCCTTATTTATATCATGGATTTGGTATATTCTTCATCGTATGAATTTGAGGTTTTTGTACCATGTTATTTCTTATCATTTTATATTGAATGTAAATCACCTACACAAGCATAGCTTGCTGATGTATTGCTTTGTTTTGTAATGCCTCAGAGTTTGAGCACGACAGTCAGAGAGGGAAGCAAGTGGAATAGTACGGATCTGGATGAGGACCTAAGGACTCTATACTATTTGCATTCGGAGACATAGTAGTATACGTCCTTAGACTGGTATCAGACTTTTGGCGCTCTACCTAGATATTTGTATACTGATATATTAGACCCATCCCACTGTATCGTGTGTATATGCTTACATATGGATGATGTGGTAATTTGGATGGATCTTGGAGCTTTGGGACTTTTATTGTTGTTCTCTTTGCAGTTTGCGTAATTTCTCGTGGTTTTGTATTTGAGCATGCTCAGTGTGTCTGAAAGTAATTTGGTTCAGCATTGTAGCTTTGGGGTGTCAGTGACCTTGGGGTTTTCCTTATTGGGTATTTTTCCTTGACGCTATGCAAAATTTTTAAATATTTGAGTTTTATTTCAGGGATTACGCCTATTTTGAAATAATAATTTTTTTACTATTAATATATATATTTAAAACTCGGGGTGTCACATTAGGGCACTTGGAAAATTATGAAATTAATACGTGATTATTAATAAAAGCATGTAGTTTAAGCACACATGTCTCCTTTAAGAGAAGTGTGTTATATTTTTCTCTTTGAGGTAGTAGTTCAAGATTTATTTTCACTAGTTAATACTTCTTGATTTTTATATATTAGGAGGAAGTTCCAGACTTTGTTCACTTTCTCTAATGCATAGATTTTGTTAAATGCTTAATCTTCTTTTCATATCTTTTATATTATGTTATTTAGTTATGTTTTATTCTTCTTCTTTTTTTCACACTCAATTCCAAGCTTATCCATGTGGATGGTCTCTACTAGATCGAAGTATGGATGGGAGTTGCACGAAAGGCTGGGCTTGTCTTTATAGAGACATTCTAACATATTCTTGCTCATTTCTCCAATAATCTATCATAACTTAGTGAGAGGTGGATCTTTGAATCTTCGCGGTCAACTGGTGGTCTTCTATTGAGGAGGATTTTCTTTTATTTTTTGCTTGATCTAATTAAAAAATAAATAGGAGTTTCTTTGTTGATTTACTTTTACTCAAAACAAGTGGGGGAATATTATTTTGAGTTATTTTAACTTAAAAAAGAAGAAGTGAGAGATTGTTAGTTTTGTTTTTAAAGTTAAAGAAACTATTAGTCCCACATTTCTTATGAAAGAGAGATTAGAGGAGAGGAATTCCTATATAAAGAGGTAACCCCCTAGTTCATTCCTTGCACCAAATGCTCTATTTCCCAAGAGATTTTGGATTCTACCTTCTTAGAGTTTGTCCAATTGAGACATCTCTCTCTCTCTCTCTCTCTCTCTCTCTCTCTCTCTCTCTCTCTCTCTCTCTCTCTCTCTCTCTCTCTCTCTCTCTCTCTCTCTCTCTCTTAGAGTTTACTAGCATCGTGCCTTATTCTAGGTGTTAGGCTTTAGAAGCTTATCGGGTGTACATTTGTAGTCCAAGTTTGATGTCTCTCTAGCTCTCTTATGAATGTTAAGCTTTAGAGGTTTATTGAGTGTGCATTTTGTAGCTCGAGTTTAACACCTCTAGCTAATTTGAAGGTTATTGGATATTTATTGGGCTTGCATTTATAGTCCATATTTGTAATCTTTTCTCAGTGTTAAGCTTTAGAGGCTTATTGGATACACAAGTTTGATGCCTCTTTACCTTATTTGAAAGATATTTGATATATAGGACCCATTTTACAGCTTTGAAAGATGCCTACATTTCACATCTATTTTGGGCTTTACCATACATTTGTAATTTACTAGATTATTTAAAGGAATTCAAATTTAGGAGACCAAGTACGGACTGATTTTGATTGCACAAAACAGTTGAGGTACATATTGAGTTTGACTTGATTGAATTTCAAAATTAGAGATAACATATTCCTTGTACTTATTGGGAGGCTTTAACTATTTTCAATAAGCGCATTTTGATGCGTGCCTCTAAGCTAAGGTTCATCAAAATGACTTTATGTAAGATTCCTATATTTCCAATAATCATAACACTTTATCCAATATTTTTGTGACTGTTAGTCATAACTTTAGTGTCTTCGTAGACTTTGACTTGTAAGGGTTATACCATTATTGTGATAGGAATGTCCTAGTAGGAGTACAATTTTATGCACATCTTTTGTCATGCAAATTGATAGGTTTCCATACATCCAAGTCATCCATCATGTTCATAATGGTTGAGACAGGCTACATACCAAATTTCATGCTCATTGATTGCTTTCAGCCTATGTTTCTTTGAGTTGAAAATGTTCAAGGATAGTTATTTGCATACCAACGAGCCCCATAATCCTATCGGGACTCCAACCCAGGATTATGCAGACATGAATGTGAGACCTTGTTTCTAGTTTTTTTTTTTTCTTCTTCTTCTTGAATTGGTACTTCATTTTAATTTCCAAAGTTTAGAAGCAAAATGACAAATCATTTTTATATGAAAGCACTACAGAAGCGCTTACTAATGGAACTTTACCGAACTCGTTTCTAATGTTTATTTAGTAACATGAACATGAAAAACTCCTAAAGCACCTTTCCTAAACGCACCCACGTCAAAGCATAGAGAGACTCTTGACACCCTTAGTCTCATTCCATCCAGTCGCATTCAACCTTCTAGTAGTGATGTTGATAAGCTTTAGCCATGCATAGCAAGCCCGAACTCACCTACCTTTGGCTCGGGTCAAGAACCAACAAAAGAAAGAAAAGGCAGCAGTTGAGACAGTGTAGTCCATTATTACAAGAGTATGACGCGAGAAAAAGAGAAATATGGTGTGCAATCTAATCTTCTACCCTGCAACTATTCACAATCCAATGGCATAGTCTAAAAGAAACAGTATTTTGAAGAGAATCCTTTGCGCAAAGGTAGAGTTGTTGTCATGTGATCTTGAGGTCACAATTTCAAGGCATGGAAACAGCATATGCAAGGTAAGGCTGCATACTATTGACCCTTGTGGTATGTCCCTTCCCCAAACCCTGCATATGCAGGAGCTTGGTTAGAGGCAACCAGGAAATGCAAGTGCAAATGGTGTTTCAAGGGATTCAAATAAAAATTTCATTGCACGCTTCAGTAGTCATCTTAATAAACAGTCTAATAATCTTGCAGAATGGACTGCTGTTACAATGAGCCTTAAGCTCGTAAATGCCTAGATTGTCGAAAAATCTTTACCTGGTTGAGCATGGGATCGTTGTTTTTCGCAACTATAAGAAGCCAGAAGTAGTTCTCGTGGTATTCGGTATGAGAATCCTCCAAAGGTATTGCTATTTAGTTTGTTCGTTGTGATTCTTGTGTATGGATACCTCTCAATCAAACTTTTTTCTTAGTAATAAATAGTCACCATATAAAAATTGAAGAAGTGATATAATCACATCCAAACTTTTGATAAGTTACCTTATACTAATGTTCTTGGATGGCTATAATTCTATCTTAGACTGTTTGTGAAAGTAAAAGTAATTTGCCACAACCTAGATAAGCTAAGGTCCAAAAATCTCTCCGATTGGATGATTCTAGTCTTTGCTGTTTTTAATTAGAAAATGAATGGCAAAACTTTTGACCTTTCACTGTACAACTCAAGAAAACAATGGCTATCCAATAGATGACAATTTTCGACGATAGCCCACCTAAGTGAAGGACAACATTCTAAGCTACTTCGATCTTAACAAAATTGGTCTTAAATAGAGTTATAATGATTCAAAATATTAGTAAAGACTAATTTGTCAAAAATAGAGGGTGATTATATCACTTCACAGAAGAAAATCCTCAAATTTCTTTGTATAAGGCCTTAGGATCTTAACAATATCAGAATGCATATATAGCATATTCCAGCAGTTGTTATATTTTTTTTGGGCCAAGATATAATGCATGCAACTTGTTTTGGCTATCTGAGATTAGCCACGCACAAGTTAGAATTATTAGATGTGTATTACATGAGTTTTCCAACATATTGACTCCAAGTCAAGTTATTTTTTTTAAGTTTTAATTGTTCTTATTTTGAGTTTTGACACCTTGACAGGCTAAAACAAGGGACTGAGCAAATAAACTAAGGTTGCCAAATATTTTAATAGTTTATGTGAAACTCGTTTTTCCAAAAACTTGTTTATGTACCAATATGAAACCATCTATAAATAACTTAAAACTTATGCGAAACACATCCAATATATTTAAGAAACTTCAAAAATACCAATGAGAAAATTATCTAAGATTTAAGAAAAATCAATGAAAAACCCTACCGAAATACAATGAAAATATTTCTTCAATTACATATATTTTTTATAAACACTTAAGTCAGAATATTTACATTCTTTCCTCTTTAAGATTACTTTTCATTTCCCTCTTTCTTCTTTTACTGACTCACATGCTTCGCTCTTCTTCTTCTTTTTTCACCGTAGTCTCTCTTGTATTTTTGTTATATTTCTTTTAAGTTTTTTCAAACATTTACTATAATATTTTCTTATTTCTTGTTTTACATAAAGTTTTTGTAAACATTTCAAGATTTTGTTACACTTACTGTTTCTTGAATATGTTTCACCTTCAGGTAATTATCAGATAACTTATATTTTCATTTTTGGAAGAAAAAAAAAGAAGAAGAGTTAGTTTACTAGAAGACGCTTTTTAAGTATTGATATTTATCATTAATCTTAACTATCTTAACTCCCATAAAAAAGACCGAAAAAGTTTCACTATATGTAGATAATTCAATCCAGGGATTGCTAATGCCATAAACACCCTTGCTCTTCCTCCACGTGTCTAGTTAGACCCTTTATTCGGGGTTGAAATTCCAATATAGAGTTGGTATCATTGCCAGTCACCCTCTCTCTCCATACTTAATCCTTGATAAAAATGGAAAACCAGGCGTCATTAATCAATTTCTTCCCGTATTTCTCTCACTTTCTCTTGGCACGAAGAAATTCCCGGTTAATCACTGAAATCCCACCACAAACAGAGTTCATTTCTTCAACCAATCAAACAACTCTCTCTCTGTTGCTCCTGAAGCCTGCCATTTCTTTCCATTTGTAGAAAGTTTTGAAGAACAATCTCTACGCGGATGAGAGCGAGAGATGAAGGAACTTGGTCCTGCTTCCATATATAGCCGCAATCGAAAGAGCTTCTACGAACTCTCCCTCTCGGTGATCCTTTCCCTTTGGTGCCTCGTCTTCTTATTCTACTCTCGCTTAGGCCAAAGCCATGGAAAAGGTGAATATTCATTTCTCAATCCTTTTCTCCTTTTCTTTCGTTACCCATTTCTTATTTTTCGATTTCCAACAAAACCCATGTTTTTGTTTCTCTTTTGTTTTTGCCGATGGAAGTTACCGACCACTGCTTTGTTCCTGGTTTTTGCTGTATAGGGCCATTCTGAGTCTGTTTGAGACTGGACTACAATCATGGGGTTAAGTTAACACTGCTATTCGCAGCCTTATCTGTTTTTTAAAGAACAATCAGGCCGTGGTTGTTTCATCCATTTGTCGGAGTTGTCTGCATTAAGGAATAAAATCACTACCCCCAATTTGTAATAACGCTGCCAAACAGCCAAATTGTTGATATCTTTAGTTTTTCTCAGAAGGAGATGGAAATTGGGTGTATCTGTATGTCTATGTTTTTGAAATGTTGATGTCACTTGCCTGTTGACCGTTTTGTTTATTTGATCGTTTAGTATCATTTAACTCTTCAAGAGTAAAAGTTATGGAGGAAGCATCTAGTTATGATGCTATATACTCGAAGCTCAGTCTATGCCCATGCCTATCCATCAATGCAAGCATTGTATCAATGTGCCGCATATCAGCAGAATTGGCACCCAAAATAGCGATCAATCAAGCCATGTTAAGTCCCATTGCTTCCTTGCATTTTATCCATGACAAGTGCGCACCATGCAGCTTCATTCAAGAAAAAAAGTGCGCACTATGCAGCCAAGTTATCCTAAATTTCAGGCATTTTTAGTGGATCTCTTAAAAGTTAAATAATGACTTGGCTGGTTAGTGCACAGTAGACCATGTATAAAATGCATGTGCACACTTTGATATATCATTCCACCGATCAATTTGATGTTTTCATGGATAAGCATCATTTATCTGACTGTCGAAGGCCAAAAGTTGTTAAGAACATCTTCTAAACTCAAACTTATTCTGTGGCTTATCTAAGAGATGTTACATCATTTTAACTGGTCTTTATCAATGTTCATTCTCACCAGTTGGACAAGGATGGTGATCATACACTCAGTTTCTGAGTGTGGATTGCACTGATTGGTTTCCTTCTGGGAAATGTTTCATTTCAATTGATTGATTGTAGTCTCATCATTCCAAGTGTGTTTGTAACAGTGAGTTTTGGTTTCACAAAATTACAGAATCATGCATCAATGAAGGAAGCAATAATCATACAAAGGGGATGCTGTTAGAGTCTAACTGTTCTTTAAACACTAACACTTACAAGGGCCTTGGGATTAACTCTACAAATTCCATGATTTCGGTACGGGAAGAGAATATTTTACAAGAAGTAATGAGAGATATTCTAAGCAAGTATAAGAACTTGGAATGCAGTTTATCGCCAAGGGAAGAACACAACAATGTTAAGCAAGAAGAAAAGCAAAAGAGTGAGAGATCATCTCATTTTATTGGTCTTGATGAGTTTCGTTACAAAACAAAGCAAGGAAAAGAAAAGGATATGAATGTTCAGCTCAGAAACATTACGCACAGGCTTGAGCCTGAAGGCACTGAATACAATTATGCCTCTGCATCTAAAGGAGCAAAGATTTTGGCTCACAACAAGGAAGCCAAAGGAGCTAGCAACATTTTGGGAAGGGATGAGGACAAATACCTGAGAAACCCATGTTCAGCAGAAGAGAAGTTTGTTGTAATTGAACTTAGTGAGGAGACCTTGGTTGATGCAGTCCAGATTGCAAATCTTGAACACTACTCTTCAAATTTTAAGGATTTTGAATTGTTTGGTAGTTTGACTTATCCAACAGAAACATGGATATCACTTGGGCATTTTGTTGCAGGGAATGTGAAGCATGCACAGAGGTTTATGCTCCCAGAGCCAAAGTGGATGAGATACTTGAGGATAAACTTGCTTACTCATTATGGGTCAGAGTTCTATTGTACACTGAGTTTTGTTGAGGTTTATGGAGTGGATGCCATTGAGAAGATGCTTGAAGATATGATTGTTGTTTCTGATGCAACGGCAACTGATCAATCTCCTAATTCCAAGCCTGTTGGAGAGCTTACACCAAAATCGGAAGCAATGTCTGATAATAAGAATGGGATTGTTCAAGTTAATAGTGAAATAGATTCTACTCAGAAAAAAGACTCTATTGATGATCTGCTGAAACTTGATACACTAAACACAAAGATTGAGGTCTCTATTGCTCATGTGCCCGATCCTGTAAAAGAAGTTAAGCAACAGCCAAGTGGAAGAATACCTGGAGATACTGTTCTAAAGATTTTGATGCAAAAAGTGAAGACACTGGAGCTAAATCTTACTGTGCTGGAGGAATATATCAGAGAAATAAACAAGAGGCAAAAGGATTATTTACCAGATCTTGATAAAGAGCTGTCCCAAACTTTATTGCTTTTGGAGAAGATCAAAGATGAACTCAAGGGTGTCACTGAGTGGAAGTCAGTTGTGGTGTGTAATTTTCTATATATCTTTGAGTCATTAGAGTATTTTCATTTTCATCTAAACTTCTGAGACTTTGACTGGATTCATTATTTATTTATTTCAGGACGAAGAACTTCACAAGCTCGAGTCTTGGAAATACAATGTTTCATCTCAGATGGATGCGCTGGTCAGAGCCAACATTCTCCTAAGGTAAGAGAATAAATATCTTCATGCCTCCATCTTTGTTCGTTCTTCCCGTAAACATGCCACATAATTGAATTTTTGCATGTAGGAGTTTGCTCCATTGCATATGCAATGTTCACTATATAATATCCTGTAATTATTCTTAATTGTCAGCTCAAAAAAAATACTCATGTTTACCAAACTCTCTCTCATAAACAGAACTTTTAAGTTCAATGCTGTCTTCTTTCACTCACTGGTTTTATTTAGGTGCTTAGCTTTAGGACTGAATCAGACAGTTCCATCTGAATACATTAGAGCTGTGAGAAGCAACATTTGAAAAACCACTTCTGGATGTGGATCCATTTTATTTTTCTAGCTCTCAGAAGTAAGAAAAGAAATTTGACCTCTATTTTGGCTCTGTGCCCTTCTTAATTG
This sequence comes from Warburgia ugandensis, assembly GCA_035236585.1. NCBI lineage: Eukaryota > Viridiplantae > Streptophyta > Magnoliopsida > Canellales > Canellaceae > Warburgia > Warburgia ugandensis. The sequence continues at coordinate 73,346,000 of CP141134.1, forward strand.
TACCCTAACTCTGGTTTGAACAACTTAGCCCTCTCTTCGAAGACAATGCAGTATGGTCTACTCTAGAACCATTACATACCATCTTATTTCAGTTGCCTGATACAATCTCTTTCACTGGGTTGCCTAAGTATGTGAGATGATCCTACACTTTCCTATGATATTCATTAATGAATGTTATATATTGCCTCGGACATGTGGATGCTATCTTCTGTATGAGTTTTAAGTCACTGAAGCGGCTATTGAGCAATTTGTTCTCAACCTGAAGGGAGTTTGATGGAACAGATCATCACAGAGCTCTCTCTCTCTCCCTCTCTCTCTCTGGGCAAGAAACTGAATTCTTCATTAGAAACAACAAACTAAATCCTGCCACCCATAGGTTAGTGTCACTTATTGGCACTCAGTTAATTGAATTGAAACCGAGTTGTGATGAGCTATACCAAATGTGGGTTTGGCTTTTTAATTACTATGTTGCCAGGATCAATGCCCAACAAACTAAATCCTGCCACCCATAGGTTAGTGTCATTTATTGGCACACAGTTAATTGAATTGAAACCGAGTTGTGATGAGCTATACCAAATGTGGGTTTGGCTTTTTAATTACTATGTTGCCAGGATCAATGCGCAAGTACAATCCTATAGGTAAGGTAATTGAGGGTGATAACAGTTAATAGAAATTCTTATGTTCTCTACACTGTTACAAAATGGCTGCTTTTGTGTAGCAAATTATTATGTCCGGGGAAGGAATAGAGTTCTGCCATGTGGACCAGGATATATTCTTCCAAAACATCTGATAAATTCCTCCTTAAAATGTTGGATGCGAATTAATCATTCGTCCCAGTGTTAAAGGAGTAACAGCTAGTGAACACATAACTTCATAAATGATATTTGTGAAATGTATCAAATGTATTAGAAACTGGAGAATATAGTGAACAAATCTCAGTACAGTGGAAAAACCAACAGAATTGTTTAATAATATGTTGATTAACAATGACTTTTGATCATAATTGAGTAAAATTTAGGGCTACATCTGATGGCATAGCTAATGGAAGACTAATATCTTGGTCAATTTAAAGATTGATCGCATCTTTTCAACTGTGCTGGTTTTGGCCTCTGTTAGTGTGACATTTAATATTGCAGGTAAAAAATGTTGTGGTTCTTGTGATTTTGCTATGAATTTTAGGAACTGATTCGAGTGTGAAAAAGCTTCAATCCCTTCATTTTTTTTTCATTTTACATGCCATTTTCTTCCATATTCACTACAGATTGAACGTTGAGAAGGTTCTAAGTGACCAAGCAGTTATGGAAAACAAAGAATTTGCAGTGCTCTCTGTGAGTTTGGTCTTTTTATGTGTCTCATTTTTCAAGTTAGTCTCAGAGCAGATCATGAAGTTATTCAGAGTCTGTAGGCCACAGGAAGACAGCAGAAAGAATAGGGGTTGGCTTTTGATATTGTTGAGCAGCGGTATGACAGCTTTGATAGCCTTACTCTATGACTAATCACACCATTTTGGCCGTATAATTCTTTAGCTTCTCTTGTTGATAGTGTCTATTGTCATCATGGCATTTGGCCCATTTGTAACATATCATTGAGAAAATTTTGTTTGTAAAGTTGCTGATGTTTGAAGGTATCAATTCTCTCATTACAGTTGAATTTCCAGTTTTCAGTGAGGAAACAACAATCCACAGAACTTTTCACTTCACACGCCGAATTTTTGGCGCTGTTTTATAATTATTATGACCTTACTCAATAAGCTTAGTGCCAGTTTGGTTGGCATTAAATGGAAAATCAATATCTTTGGCGTACCCATGGAGAATTCCTTTCCATGTGGAAAATAGATTCTGTCCATATTCTGCTAACCAAATGGGGCCAATCAGCATAATAGCTGAGAGGAAGGGAATACATATTAAAAAAAAAAAAAGTTAAAGGGAACGCAACTTGTGTAAGGGAGTTTCACCCTATGACTAGGTTTTCTCTCTTGGAACAGGTTTGACTGAGATGACCTTATCCATATGAAAGAACAACAAAACTATAAATTGAAGTTCGAATTTGGATTAATCAACCCAAAAACTTGATTTGGGTGATTGAGGCAATGGCTTAGATGTGAACTTGGGTCCAATGTAGTCCCTAAGAGGGAGAAAGGGATACAATGATATAGGTACAGTTGAGTTATCAGGTCGGCTTAGTGAAGCAGGCCACAAACAAAATACGATTATAACTGGAATGGCTCCCAAAATTGTTGAGAAATCTGAAGATCGGTGACTTCCCTTATCTCATTGCTATCAACTGGCTTTTGCAAGCAAACTGCCTGACCATTTGGTGATCTTGGGGTGAGACTAAACAGATTTCGCTAAGGAACTGGAAATGTCTTAATTTCGTCGGAGATTTATGCAAATCTCCAAGGCAACTTTTTTGGTGCTTCAACCAAGGGACAACACTTAGAATCTCCTTTGAGAACGAGACTTTGAGAGGCATATCCAAGATGTCCTCCCAAAGAAGTTAGCTGAGTTTGGACACTGTTTCTACACTTTTTTTTTTATAATGTTTATTAATAGTGCATTTGAATATGCAGTTTCCTCTTCTTCTTCTTCCCTAGATCCAATTAAGAAAGGAATAGAGAATGTAGCTGTGCTTTGAGAAGCAAAGTGGGCTGCATTTGGATAATGGATTTCAGTAAATTTTCTTTAAAAAAAATAAAAATAAAATGCACTTTCCAAATGCTGCTTAAGTGCCTTGTCTCGCAACCAAAAGATTGTGAGTTCGAGTCCACCACTTACACATCAAAAGATGTAAAATAAAATAAAATTCAAAAGAAGAAGAACAGATCTAAGACTACATTCTATTTATTGTTCTCAAGTCATGTCATCTCTCTACAATATGGGTCTACAAAATGGTACAGCAAAACAGAGTCACGATGAACCAAGGACCCATACCAAAATTCAGCCAAAAAGCTGCCTACATTAAACATCAGTAGCATTAAGGTCGACTCAGATGGATCTGAATGTCATCTTCGAGGCATTTCTATTTCTCATATTGTCCTTTGAGAGAGAGCACCATTGCGGCAGTTGCCGGAGTCGCAGACTTAGGGGCTTCGTTTTGGTCATTCCTCTAGAGGTCGAAGAATCCTGTGAATGACAGCCTCTAGGGAGATAACTGGGGAAGAAAAATATCACATATATTTAACACTAGTATGGAATTCTTCCACTTAATCATTCATAAATTTTAATTTTTTGGAGATTTTGTCCCCACGGGGTTTTGCATTCTAAACATTCTTGAGCTCCAAATCTCAACCGTCCGGCAGCGTCATTCATGAATGCAAAGCATAAGAATTCTTTTGTGCAAGATCCTTACTAGTCCTAAGAGAGGCCGAACAAGATGGATAGGTTAGTTCATCCAAACGTGAGGCTCCTCTAGATGAGGTTTCCAAGTCAATCTTGGAACTCAGTCCGAATAGCATTTCTGGAAATCTTAAGCCTAGTTAAAGACATCAATAAAATATAAGGTAGTAAAAGTACCCAATGATCTTAGCCATCTATCCTTTAGGCCATGCTATGATTGATCCACAATACCAAAATTAGAAGCAGTCCGGTAATCCTAGCTTCTTTTTGGCCTTTAAAATAATTTTTTGTCATTGTTATTGTTGTTGTTTTCATAAGCGCCTTCAAAATGATATATTCTTAATCAAAACCACTACAAATAGCCAAGGTTACAATCAGCAAATGGTAGAACCGTTGAAGCTTTTAAGGGACTCTCATCCATAGCATTAGCCGGCCTATACATTCATGATCAATTAATCCTAATTGAATAAATAACTATCAACCGAAAACACCTGAAATTCCAAGCCTAGTCCAAATAATAATGATGAAACTACCGTCCTTTATACGTGGGACTAGTCAGCCAACAAGACTAACAGTTATGATTGGTCCCCACATGTGGGCCAGTGGTTGGCTTAGCACTTGTCAAACTGCATCATAACAAAAATACCCTCCCCCCGACTCTCCAATTTTCCAACAAGCCCTCCTAGCAGAAACCTGCTCTGTTGCCCCTCTTTCACCTCCACTGCAAAAGACACTCAAACGCCAACAAGTAACGGCGGCTACGCATTTCATCAAACACCTTCTCTCCATTCTCCTACCAAACCGATTTCGATACAAAAACCAGAACTACAAACCCTAGAAATCTCTTTTCTTCACTCTCTTCCTTTTTTGTCTTAATCTCCCCATGCCTAGTTTTTGATAATGACACTCTCCATAACCCTAAGTGTTCTTCTCTTGTCCAGAATTTTATCTTCTTCTTCAACCTTTTGATGTCTTGTAGATGGAGATTTCTTCCCCTTCACCGTTCAATTTCTCGCTGGGTTCGTTTCTTGTAGCGGTGGTGCTAACTGCATTCTGTTGCTTGTGCGTGTTGTCGAAGAAATCGGACGGTCAGAAGAGGAAGATTTGTGGGTGTAGTTGTACATGCGGTGGTTACGTAAACGGAGGCGCGGGAGTGAAGTACGAAAAGGGGTCAATGGTTGTGGAGAGGCAGACGGGGGGTTCGATGATGGAGCAATTGGTTCCGGAGATTACTACTCATGCGTTGAGTTATTTGGATTATCCGAGTCTTTGTAGACTTTCAATGACAAATTCGTCGATGAGAAGGGCTGCGAATGATGATAGTGCGTGGAAGGCGCTCTATCACAAGGTTAGTGGGTTCAACTGTGTATTAATTTTGGATTTTGGGTTTGTTGCAACTTGCTCCTGTAATTCATTATTGAGCTTGGACATGAACTTAGTACGATAATCAGAGTGGAAATCGATTAATTGATTTTCACAAGTGTAGACATTGGAATTTGTTAGTTCAACCGAGTTCTGAAGTTAGCATAAGTGTATGTAAACTTGGACTGGACAACGGTTGATGCTGAAAGCATGGCTGCCTCTATCATTCGCCTTCGCTTCAGGATTGTTTGGTTTGCTTCTTCCATCTGAATGTTTGGTAACTATGTGTTCTTTTAGACTAATTTGGATTGCTTAGTTCTTTACTTCTGTTATAGCAGTTAGCTTGGTCTAATGACTTGTTTCTCGGCTATCATAATATTTTAAGAAATGCTAATTGCCGAAACTAGACAAAAGTTCTCCAGATATATGGGACGACACAGATATGTTTAGATCAGAAATAGTCGAGGGACTTGATGCTTCTTGACATTCAAAAATAGGAAATATGGTGACGTGTTCGTAGGTTTTGGAAACTTGATCCTTTGTAGAACTCATTTTCATTTTCCATTTCCTTTATCCTTTGACTAGGTGGTGTTCATGATTGTATTCTATTATATAAGTGAAATCCATTTACGTACTACTGGCATTAGAAATAGAAGGTAGCCGCAGATAATGTGCGGTGAGAATCAGTTCAAAGTGAAAGAGATTACGTTTACACTGATTTTGCTATTCATCAGAGTACTACTTCATGTGTTTTGGAGTTTTAGAAATGAAATGGAGGGATGCTCTGTTTAGTTAAAGTATATTTCTTGAACTTTTGAAGCTTTTGAAAAATCCAATTGAACTGGATTTATACCATGTTCCATTGGAAAATCATGAAAATCAAGAGCCATTGGTATTGGACAGTAAAAATTGGGACTGATTACTTGATTTGATTGGATTGGATCAAAGCATTTCTTTGAAAGACCATTATGTACCTTGGATCATCATAAAACAGATTTACTTGATAACGCCTCACCAATAAATTCACTTTTGACTTGTCTGGATCTATTTCAACATTTACAAGGATCATTGTTGCTCCTCGTTTCAACTGATTATTGTTAGTTTCAGTGTATCCTTTAGAACCGTGTTGACCTCTGCTAACTGTCTTGGTCCTGCATATCTTTACATTGGGTGCTTAGGAAAAATGATGGGATTGGCATATCTGTATTCATACCTAGTAGCTTAAGTGGACAACTAATCACATTCTCAAGTCACGTTCAACAATCCCAGGCCGTGTGCAAGTAAACAGCCAGTTTTACCCACAGAAATTGAAGAACCTTCTCCTCTCTATGGTCTCTACTCCCAATCAAATGAGTAAGCAACCTCTTTTCCTTTGTGTCCCTAATCACTCCTGCATTAGTGGCTGCTTATTTCCAGCTGCACTTGACTATAACCTTACTGATATCGTACCACCTGCCCTGCTTGGTAAGCTTGATAGTTGAATCTACTAATGTGCCCCCTACAGTGAGAAGAATCCTCTTTTGTGATGGTGAAGTCATTCAAATGCTTCATCACAGCTGTAGCTGTAGTTGCTTATGCAAGCTTTATACTGCTTCTCATGCCATAGAAGCAGGTGTGTTACCAAGTGGAATCAAACTTTTGTTGAACTTTTGCCTTTGCTGATGTTGATTGAAGGCTAGTTTGTTTTGCTCATTTGAGTGGCTGAAAGAAAGGATTATCCTTGTTGGGAATCTAATTATTTTAGAGATTACAAGCTTTGTGAATGAATTTTATTCTCACAAAATCCTTTGGCAAATTGATTACTGAAATTTGTGACATTGTAGTCTAGTAGGAATTCTAGTCCTCTGCATGAGGCTCTCTAGCCCTCTCTTTCCTGTAGTTCTCAAATATAGATATATTTATTAAAGTGATACATATTTTCGGTCACAGAAAAGAAATGAAAAGAAAATGAAATAAACAATAGCGATGACCTTGGGAGGGTAATAAACATTAAACAACATCACTGGGCAATGGTTGTAACTGGTTTCTCATTGTTCATTATATTTTCCTTTGGTAGTTTGCTGCTTTCAGTTCTTATATATGGAATGCAAAATCTGTTATATAAATGGTATCATGTATTAAGTATTTGCTTCGGTGACTAGTTTTAGTTTTAAAATCATTTTAAGTTCTGAGGTTCAGTGGGTTCCATTTTGAATGCTATCTATTTGCATGTTTATTCTCTACTACTATTTTTGTATGACCATGTCTTAAATGATTACATGGAAGGTTTTAAGAGTTTGTACTATTGATTTATCATTGCAAATCGGAGTGATTTGACATTCCTTATCATGGATCTTGAGTTTTGTGGATGTTCTGAAGTCCTATAGTTGATTCTTTAACCCTGTTATCCTCTTTTTCCTCTCAGGACTTCACAATTGAACAGGGTAGTATCACTCCAGTTAATGGATGGAAGGCTTATTATGCAGCTACTAAAGCAATTGTCAATATTAATGCACAATTTTATAACATTATCAGAGAGAGGTCGCTCCCTGGAATGCGTCACCTTTGGCTTGAAGCAGATTATGTAAAGTGTGTTCATGGGTCTGGAGAGCTGTTTATTGGGTATGACATACTTCTTACTTAAAGCTATGGTTTTGAGAAAGGTTTAAGTTTATCTATAAAAATTACCAGTGACTACCTCATTTTTCATGTTGTATTCTCATAGTTGACCAAATCATCAGAATTAAATATTAACTATCTTTTGTTGTTCTAGCCCTCTAATTTCATGGTAGCTAAAGGTTTTGAAATATCATGCTCTAGAGTATTCTGTGATCTCTCTTTGCTTGATTTTTTGAGGAGGATGTGAAACTTTGATAATATAGTAATGACACATAATTAACTTTGCACCATGTGTTGGAATTTTAGTGTCAAAAAACATTTCCATGTTTAGATGCAACCAAGGAGAAGGTAATAGTTCATCATCATCAAGACCTTATTCCAATTAGGGGTTGGCCACATGAATCTTGTTCATCCATTCCCCTCTATTAAGTACCATGGCTTCGTTTAGTCCTAAAGTTTTAAAATATTTTCTCGCTACTTATATTCACATTCTTTTGGGCCTTTCCCATGCCCTTTTAGAACCTTGTACTTGCATTGCCTCACTCCTAACCAATGTCGTTTTGGTCTCCTTTGGCAATGCCCAAACCATCTAAGTCTAATCTCCCTCATCTTGTTACCTATTTGTTCTACCTTTAAGTTTCCTCAACTGTTTTCATTCCTAATTTTATCCTTTCTTATCTTGCCGCTCATCCATCTCAAAATCCTCATTTCCTGACACTCATCCTAGGAACATGATGTTCCTTAACTACCCAATACTTTGATTTCCGATCACACAAAACTCCAGATGCACATCTCCATTTGTTCTGTCTCGCTTGGATTCTCTTGTAACCTCGCTCTTAATCACTCCACTCTCATGAATCATTGATCCTAAGTACTGAAAGTAGTCTTTTACGGGTACTTCTTGGTTATCGACCTTAACTTGTGTTTCACTCATACTCGCCTTGCTAAAATTGCATTTTATATATTTTTTCTTAGTTCGGTTGATTTTAAATCCTTTAGATTGTTTATGCTCTCCTTTGTCTTGTCAATTAAGACTATATCATCTACAAATAGCATGCACCACGGAATTTCCTCCTGCAGATGTTTTGTTAACTCATCCATAACCAATGTAAAAAGATATGGGCTCAATGTATATTCTTGGTACAATCCCACAATGACAAGAAATTCACCAATCTAGTGGTCTTAACATTTGTTACTGTTCCTTCATACATATCCTTAAGTATGTGTTAATACCCCCACGAAGCCCCTCTTACACCCAACACCCTCCATATTAACTCTATAGGGACCCTATCATAAGGTTTCTCTAAGTCCATTAAGACCATGTGGAGGTCTTTCCTCCTCTTCTTAGATTTCTCTATCAGTTTTCTTAATAAGAAAATAGCTTCCATGATGGATCTCCCAGGCATGAAACCAAACTAGTACTCCGATACACTTAGCTCATGTCGTTGCCTCTTCTCAATCACTCTTTCAAAAAATTTTATAGTGTGGCTCATAAGTTTGATCCCCGGATAATTAGTACAGCTCTATATGTCTCCTTTATTCTTATAAATTGGTACAATAGAGCTTTTCCTCCATTCATCTGGCATTTTCTTTGATTTTATAATCTTGTTAAACAACTTGGTTAGCCAAACTACTCCAATATCTCCCATATACTTCCAAACCTCTATTGGTATACCATCGGGCCCCATGGCCTATCCTGATTTCATCTTTTTCAAAGCCTCTTTCACTTTAGGTATTCTTATCCTACGTTCATATCTATAATGTCCAATGTTATTTAGGTTTATAGTATATTCAATCTCTATATTCTCAAAGCCATTGTCATGTAACAATTTTTTAAAGTAAGTTTCCCATCTTTGTTTGATCTCATCATCTTTGACTAGTACCCTTTGATCATCACTTCTAATGCACCTAACATAGTCTAAGTCCTTACCCTTCTGTTCTCTTATTTTTGAAGGTTTAAACACATCTTTCTCACCTTCTCTTAATCCTAGTCTACTATATAGATTATCATATGCCTTAAGTTTAGCATCACTTACTATTCTATTAGCAACCTTTTTAGCATTCTTATGATATTTATAGTTTTCATTATTTCTAGTCTTCTGTCATGCTTTAAAATACACCTGTTTTTTTTTTAATAACTTATTGCACTGTTTCACTCCACCACCATGTTTTCTTTACTAATTGTCATTTACCTTTAGATACTCTTAAGACATCTTTTGCCACTTTCTTAATGGAATCAGCCATATTAATCCATATGGTTTTTACATCTGTCTCATAGTACTAGTTTCCTTCTGTTACGAACTTATTTGTGAATGAGGTTATTTTATCTCCTTTTAAGTTCCCCCACTTAATGTTTGGATATCTATTTGGTTCATTTCCTTATTCCATCTTTTAATATAGATATCCATAACCATCAACCAATGTTGCGAGGTTAAACTCTCACCGGCCTTATAATCCTTGCACATTAATCCTTCGGGATTCCCAAGTATAAAAAAGTCTATTTGGCTTTTATGGAGTCAACTTTTAAAGGTTATTAAGTGTTCATCCCTCTTCTTAAAGAATGTGTTTACAAGGGCTAGGTTATATCCCAAAGCAAAATCAAGGATAGTTTCTCCCATCTCATTTCGTTCTCCTATACCATACCCTGCATTTATCCTATCCTATCCTATCATATCCTTCCTTTTCTTGTCCTACATGGCCATTTAAGTCTACTCCTATAACTATCCTCTCGATGTTAGAAATTTCATGCGTGACTCCCTCAATATCTTTCCAAAACTATGTCTTTTTTATATCTTCTAACCCTACTTATGGTACGTATGCACTTATAACATTTATGATTTGTTTTCTTAGAACAAGTTTTATTATTATAATTCTATCACTGATTCTTTTAACGTCCACAACTTTATCGTTTAATTCTTTATCCACTTTTATTCCTATGCCATTTCTGTTATTACTCATCAATTTCTCTAGCTTTAGCCCCTTTCCACTTGGTTTTTTGGATATAAGCGATGTTGACTCTCTTACATTTTATCGTATTTACTAACTTCAGGCTCCTACTTGTCAATATCCCTATATTCCATATGGCAATACGAATCTTATGCTCTTGAGAGAACCTATTTACCCGCGCACGTATCAACCTCCATGACATTGACCCATGCCCACTTTTCACTGTACTTGGGTTTTGATGCAGTGCATCGCTTCTGAGGGGATACTCTAGCAGCCCTTGCCCGTTTTGCACTAGACCCGAGATCCGATGTAGCGCGTCGCTTCTGGGGGAATGCCCTAACAACCCTTATCCATTTTTCACTGCACACAGGATCCGATGTAGTGCGTCACTTATGGGGAATGCCCTAGCTTGAGGGAATGTCAGTTTTCGATTTATGGCATGTTAGGGTTGCCATACTTTAAAGAAGCTAGATATGATTTTCATTATCATTTCTTCTTACTTACAAAATAATATACAAAAGCATATTCATTTGCAAGTAGAAAAAAAATAACAAAATCAAAATCATTTTCAACTTCTTCCTTGCCGGCTAGCACCTGATGCAAGACTCTCATCCTTTTTCATTAGGGCTTGGGTCCGGCATTGGTAAAGTTGAGAAGGTAACAGTTGCTATTCTTATTTTTGCACAGAACTGGCTGTGTACCTATTTTGTAGGTAGAGGAAGTAATGCTAATATAGGCTGTGCATACTTTCCATTTTATCTGCTCATACCATAGAATTTAGCAGCACTTGCTGTCAAGTCTAAAGTGAATTGGACGGTAGATTAATTAGAGAAAGTTGAGGTGTTTGTTGGTTTTGAGGATGGCGTGACTTTTCGCGCGGGTGCTTTGTTTGAGTAATGGCAATGAGTTTGGGTACTGGTATTAGGTTCCTTATAACACACCCCTTAGAGTTCCAACTATATTCTCGGTTATATCTTTCTTGGAGGCAAGATTGGTGCTCTTTGCAGTTGGTCTTTGAGGCTCCAACCCTGGGGAAACAAATAATTTCTTTTTCTGGATGTTGATTTTGGAGTGTGAGAAAAGATCAACACCCTTGATGTCTTGCATAGGAAAGTTTAGGTTGGTACAAAATTGTGACATATGTGAAAGATTTAAGAGAAGGGGAGCCTTGGTGCAACAGTAAAGTTGTCATCGTGTGACCTTGAGGTCACAGGTTCAAGGCATAGAAACAGCATCTTGCAAAAATGCAAGGTAAGGTTGCATACTATAGACCCTTGTGGTCTGCCCCTTCCCCAGACCCTGCATATGGGAGCTTGGTGCATCAGGGCTGCTCCCAATGTAAAAGATTTAGGAATCTGGAACACCTATTTCATCCATTGCAAGGCATGAGGAACGTAGGGAGTGTGATTCTTGATTGTCTTAGTCTCTATCGGGTTTTCTTTCAACTATGTCATCTTCTTTTGGAGAATGAAGATGTTCTCATCTTGGGCTGGTCCAAAAGTCATACTTGTCAGTATGACCTATCTTATTTTGGCTTGGACCTCCAGAAGAGGGCACTTGAAGATAAGGACTCTGAGGTGGGGAAAACATTAATTACATTAAGTCTTATAGTTCTTGAGCTCCAATTAATGGGGAATCATGGCCCTAAGCTTGTATAAAGAGATAGGGAGCATGCAGGAAGGAAGATGGACAGAAGGAAAAGCCTTTTGGATCCTGCTGTCATCTATAAATGTCTTTAGTGGTTGTTTTCTGGAATCTAGGCTCCCAACTTGCCAATCTTCAAGTGTTTGTAGCTAATTCTGAGGACACTGTTGGTAGAATTGCATGTGACTTTCATCTCGTAGGCAGTCGTTGTATCCTGGGGCTTTGAGGCTAGAGCAATCTGGAAGATTTTTAACTTGTGTAAACTTCAGATTCTATGTATTCAAGTATTCTGAGAGAGAGGATACAGCTGTGCAAGAGGTGCATGTTTATTGTCCTGTCTTTTGGGCAATCTCTAACGCCTTAGGTAATTGTGTCTCTCTTTGTAATAAAGTTCTGTTCGTCTTTCTTTCAGGAAAAAAGTATTTTTACTTTGGTATGTTTATAGTCTCTCTTTAATTGTTGCATTAAAAGATTTTGAGACTGCACAACTTCCAGATATTATTAGAAGCACATTTTCTTTATTTTTTCCTTTAATTTTCTGACACTGAAATTCCTGAAAGAAAGCTATTCACCCCTCTAGTCTTTCTGGCTTTGCAAATATAATGGGAGAATTTTTCTAGATTTGAGCATATGTGGGTGTCTTCACTTGAGCCTTGGCGCAACGATAAAAGTTGTCATCGTGTGACCTTGAGGTTACGGGTTCAAGGTGTGGAAACAGCCTCTTGCAAAATGCAAGGTAAGGCTGCCTACTTTAGGCCCATGTGGTCTGCCCCTTCTTTAGACCCTGCATAGGCGGGAGCTTCGTGCACCGGGGCTGCCCCTTTTTTTTGGGTGTCTTCACTTCTGCAATTGTGTTCAAAATCGTAGTAAGTCTGAAGTAAGATGTTAGGCAGAATGTGTAAGATTATCTCTTTATGATCACATTTTAACAATATTGTGTAATGCTTTTTATTGTTCTTTCTTTGATTGAAGATTTTTGTTGTCACATTATGCTACCTAATATGAACTTAAAATTATGACTATTCTACTCTTATCAATTTTTTTTTTTGGCCATCAGATCTGAAGGGAGCCTTGGTGCAACGGTAAAAGTTGTCGTCGTGTGACCTTGAGGTCATGGGTTCAAGGTGTGGAAACAGCCTCTTGCAAAAATGCAAGGTAAGGCTGTGTACTTTAGACCTTTCTGGTCTGCCCCTTCCCCAGACCACGCATTTGCGGGAGCTTCGTGCACCAGGCTGCCCTTGTTTTGGGCATCGGATCTGCCTTTTCATTTTCATAGAAATGTTTGTCTAATACACATGGTACTATGAAGGCTGAAGGGATGGGTAATCCAGAACTTTGCAGCATCCAATTGGGTGTATAGAGCTATGAATTGCATGGGATTTTGGACTCTCTCCTTAATGAATTCTTTTCTGCTGTCTCTCTCTCTCCCCTTATGAATTTTGTTCTGTTTCTGTTTCATACTAAGGGACCATTTTGGTTTCAGGCAGTTGTCCTTTCCTATATTGTTTATTGTTCAAGGAAACTGTTATTGTTTGAAAGCTGATATTGTTGTTTATATTTAGAGTAACCATACCTGGTAGTAGATTTTTTTGTTTTCTGAACTGAGCTTTAACAATGGCCCATTCTGCAGTTACAATGCAGTTATGGAGAGTTGGGATGCTGCGTTTAGATGGGGCCAAGGAGTTGCCTTCCAGATAAGAGATGTTCGTGCTCGTGTACTGACCGACATGGCTTGGGTTACCATGAAAACCTATGTAGACATGGAATCTGACCCTTTTCATGTGACCAACATCTATGAATTCTACAATGGGCAGTGGTATATGGTTCACCATCACATTTCAATAATGGATGGAGAAGTAGATCACAATAATATTTTCGTATAGAGGAAGAAAGCAAACTGGATATGAGTACGCCAAGCTGCAAATAGGTCTCTGAAGCATATTCATGGCTTCCTTCTGATCATCTTTGGAAACCTCTTCCATATTCTATTCATACCATTGAGTTTTTTCCTTCAATTACCACCCTGCTTCAGTCAAAGGAAAAGGGCAAGTCATATATGTTTTGTCTTTCATTTTCTCTCTTTTGTTGCTGAATACCGATCTGAAATGGCGGTCTCTTTAGAGCTTTGTATAGATAGGGAACATGAATTGGGTCATATATTCACAGTAACAGAAATGGAAGATTTTGAAGGCCAGGTGCCTGATGTCTATATGGTTTTTTTAGACTTTAACCTGAGTCTAAGAATTTGGTGATGCACAATACATTTCTCGTGTTGGCTTTTATCACACTAACAGTATTGATTAGTACTTGCGATGCTAGGGGCAGTTGCAGAAGGACAGTCCCTGCTACAATAAAGGACAGCCCCGGGGCACAAAGTTCCTGCATATGCAGGGTCCGGGGAAGGGGCGGACTAGAAGGGTCTATAGTACATAGCCTTATCTTGTATTTTTACAAGAGGCTGTTTTCACACCTTAAACACGTGACCTCAAGGTCACATGACGACAACTTTTACCATTGCGCCAAGGCTCCCCTTCAACAGTCCCTGCTACAATCACATATGAAAATGGCTAGGCACAAAATAGTCTGCATATTATGTACTTAAATTTGTGCCTAGCTTCCTAGGTGTGACTTGCTTGTGGTGTGGCAGCGCTGGTGTTCGGTGACTACTGCCCGTGTTCTTTAACTCATAATTCTGTTTACTGTTAGGTTGGCTGGTTTGGTCATTCGGGCAGAGCAGTTGTCGAAACATGTGTTTGCTATGGAAAAGCAAAACACCGTTGCCTGATGGGAAATGCTGCTACCCATTAAAATAGTTTTGGTGTTCACTGATTTGCACATTAATTTTCACGTGTAGTTTCGGAGAAACTGTGATCCAGAGATAATCAGTGATCCAAAGCAACGTAGTTTGTTCTTATTTGGGTTTCAGGGCCACCCACTGATAAGCTTAATGAAGATGTTCTTTTGCGATTCCATGTCCCGGAGCTGGGAGGTAATAGCCAATGGCTTGGCCATCCCAGGAATACTTACGATCACAAGAAATGGGTGGTGAGAAACTTTGTATATAGAATAGATATTACTGATTTTAGGATGCTAGAATCATCCAATTGCTGTGACCTTTTGTTTATGAGCTACCGAGAAAAGCCCAGAGCAATCAGATGAACAAGAAGATAATCCAAAGGTGGGGCTCTTTCGTGCAAATTGTGGGGCTGGTTCTAGGGGCCTTGGGCCTAGCATCATATAACTGCCCTTCTAAATTAAAATATTTACAATTTAAAACCCTTCTCACTCTTTCTCCAAGTCTTACTTTGCTGTGATGGGGTCCCAAAAGCAATGGATGAGACTCAAAACAAATTCACTGAGAAGCCAATGCTTTGATTTCCAAAAATTCTACACCCTTTACAGAAGCTTCCTTTCTGTGCATATCTCCTCGCATCTTCCTCTTTTTATCTCCTTTTCTTTTCTTTTTTCTCACCACTTGCATTTTTTTTTTTCTCTTCTATAGCCTCCCGACTCTCTCTCTCTACACATGCATCTGTGTGAATGCGCCTGTGTGTCGAAGTGCCTTTACTAGTTCAATGCAGAGAGGAACTACAAGATTTGGACTTCTGTTAACATTGGTTACAGTGTATTCATACGTCCAAAGCTTCTATTTAGTATATTTGTTCCTTTATCACCCAGCTTCCGTCAATTAAATGGGCAAGTCATATGCTTTTCGTTATCTTTCATATCTCTATTTTGTTTTTGTTGCTGAATAATGATGTGAATTGATCTCTTTAGAGCTTTGTCCAGATTATGATATGAACAGAAAATGGGACATTTTGAGCCCGCTTGCTGGATGTTTATAATGGTGTTTTAGCTCTTAACCCGAGTTTAAGAATTGCATAATTCACATGACATTGATATTATGTTGACTTCTATCGGACTACTAATGTCTTTACTAATTGCAGCGCTAAGTGCTTAGTTGCATGAGATCTGTCCCTGCTATAATCGCATTTGATAGTGTGTAGACATTACAGAACAGTCCATGTGTTTATACCTGAACTTGTGCCCCTTCTGAAACTGTGTCTTCACTGTGCGGCCAGGTCTTTAAATCATAATTTCGCGTAATGTTAGTTTTGCAGGCTTGGCATTGCAGAGCATAGAAGGTATTGCAACGGTAGGAAAAAGCAAAATTCCATTGCTGGAATGGAAGTGATAGCCTTTGGATTACCCATGGCCTAACTGCCCACCGATAGGCACAGAATTTTCATGTGTACCTTTATTGAACAATTGAAGGGGAGCCTTGGCCCAACGGTAGAGTTGTTGTCGTATGATCTTGCGGTCACAGGTTTAAGGCGTGGAAACAGCCTCTTGCAAAATGCAAGGTAAGGATGCATACTATTCACCGTTGTGGTCCACTGCTTCCCTGAAACCACATACACAGGAGGTTCTTGCACCAGGGCTGCCCTTTAGCTTTGTTGAACAGTTAGATGCATGGGTAATCATTATTCTTCAATGTAGTTTATTCCTTTCTATTGGGACTGTATGGCTACCCATGGATGTGCTCTTCAATGGATAGCAGAACTTCTAGCCCAGCGGAGGCAGAGAAGATATAGTCCCTGTTCGCATTCCGGAGTAATATCAGATCACTTGGTATATGGATGGCCAAATGTACAACGATGGAATAAATTCAGAGTAGTCCACAGCATTTATCTCTAAGCCCCAGTCTATGCAAGGACCCAAAACCTGATCCTTTGGACGATCAATTCCTATTTTCCTCAGAAGAAGGAGAGCGTAAATGAAATACATGAGTTCAAAACAAAGGAAGCAAAATTATGAGATTGAACTTCCAGTTTTCATATTTGATATTAGTATATTATAACTGCATCTTCTGCTATTTGCCACTTTTGGCAAAGAATTTGAAATCATATAGAAAAACCAATTTGCAAATTGATATGATTGTTCATGTGATATCTCTGACATGAGATCTCCTATTAGTCAAAATCATGCCATGGGAGCAATATTAAGTGACATATTAATTGACCCCAGGAGAAAACAAAATCATATTCCAAAATTTGGACGCATATTAATTGATCCCAAGAGAGGGAAGTACCGGTAAGTCAGATCCGAATCCACTTGGTCGAAGACAACTCCATCTCCCTAAAGTACCCTTGGTCCAGGTTCAAGGCGAGAGTACCATTATCGGAGGTTCGAGTTGCATTGCTGGGTTTACATTTAGGAGTGTGTGAGAGAGTGAGTAATTTACTTTGTAATTCTTTGCTTGTATCAAATACTTCCTCTTACATTTAAGAGAGTTATAACTTATAATATAGAAAGGAGATCTCATTCTAGTTAAACCTTACTTTTGGATGATCTGATCGATCTATCTTGTTTGTCATTTCCTTGGATTGGACAGACATAAAAGTTTATGAATTTTTCAATTGAAAAAACTACTAGCTAAATAGGAATAATTTTTTGGGGGGCTTAATTCAACGGTGGTGCTTAGCCAACGGGTCCTTAGTCGGTAAGGAAACTCGGTCCGTGTGGCATTCCTCGCGTTGAATTTCCTCAAGTTCATAGAGTTTGTGAGAACAGAAGCCGGTCGGAGTGGAGCACATTTGAGAAAGATAGATAATGTCAAACTTCTCTCTCTCTCAAACTTTCAAGTTGCTCAGTAGTCTCGTGATGGGACGTCACGTAGTAAAGAGATAAACTTCAACCTGATTCATTGAGAAGCCAATCCATGGATTCCCATATATTATCTATCATCTCCCCTTTATACAAGTTTCCTGCCGCTAGATAAACACCTTGATTTGTGTTTTAGAAGGAAACAAGTTGCACCTCTCTCTCTCTCTCTCTCTCTACTTGCCGTTTTTTCTTCAATAACCTCTCTTCCTAAAACCCTTAGCTTCTATATTTAGGGCTTTGGTCTTCTGAAGAGGCAAAAATACAGAAACTTGTTCCATATTTCTTGCTCTTTATTTTGGTTTCTAGGTAGATTTTGCGAGCTATTTTCTTTGAGCAAAATTCTCTCTAAGAATCGATGAAGGAACAAAAGATTGGAAGTAGTGATACTGGCTTTTGCGACGATGTTTTGATAGAGATCTTTCATCGGTTGCCCGCAAAGTCTCTCTTTCGATTCAAGAGCGTATCAAAGCAGTGGTGTAATTTGATTTCCAACGATTCCTTGCAAAGAAGACTACGATTTACTATGTCTGGGTTCTTTCACTTCGTTAGTAGGATTGACCATGACTGCGACGGTGTTAGGAAGGCGATAAGAGAAAACAAATATGCTGCTATACGTGGAGAAGGCGGAGAAAGAATTATTTCAGATATGAATCTGGATTTCTTGCCATGCAGTCTTAATATGATCACAGTCATAGATTCCTGCAATGGCTTGCTTCTCTGCCGCGGCTTCGAAGTTTGTTACATATGTAACCCCGTTACAAAGGAATGGTTTGAGCTGCCTACGCGTCCTACATCAAATATAAGTGGAGTTTCTCTGGTTTTTTATCCTGATGTCTCACTTCACTTCAAAGTCGTTTGGATAGTAAACATCGGAATGTCATCCGCTCGTCTGCTTATCTTCTCCTCGGACACCGGCAAGTGCGTCGATCACCCCATTACCCAGTCTTTATCTACGGGGTATGATCGTTGCATCAACGGAGCTATAGATATTTTTCAGCGGTGGGCGGATATTCCCTCAGTTGTCGGCATTAATCTCAAAGGAAAGACTTGGCGGACGATCAAGTTGCCGGAGAGAAATATGGATTATGGAGTTTTAAGGTTGCACGGAGGGTACCTATATTACATAACTAATTGCTGCACCCAGAATTCCAATCTTGAAGTATGGATACTGAAGAACTATTACAGCGATAAGTGGATCTTGAAGTACAATATTAGGGGACAAGCCTTGCTGGAGAAACTTTCTCCTCAACGCACTTGTAGGCACCCACGTGAATCTGTACTTTTTGTCCAAGATTTTCATCCTGATTTGAAGGAGGTTATCTTGGAAACATACTGCAGAGCATTGTCTTTTAATCTTGAAAGCATGAAGTTGGAGGAGATTTGTGGTTGGGAATATGATCAGTGGTCATCTTTTTGGGCCCTGGCTTTCACCCCATGCTTTAAATCCTTGCCAGTCAGAAGGGAAAGGCGTGCATGAGTTGCAGAAGTGACAGTCAGATGTGAGTTTAAGCTACAAATTTTCTTCACTCTTTTGCCTTGTCTTTTGTCAATGATTTGGATGTTTCTGGATGCAAGTTGCTAGTTCCATTTATTTGTCTTCTGTTTCACAATTTCTTCATGGACATCGATGTATCCTTTGTTTGATGTTGCAAAAGCACGGAAGAAACTTTTGAACCTTTAGGAGATGTCCATCGATCACATCACAGAAGCCAGCAAAGTTTGGAGTAGACTAACTTCAGTCCTCGTAACATTTTTCCAATTGTCAATAGAAAATCTCCTCAAACAATTTGCCTTTTTTGTGTCCATGTGAATTTATCACATACGAAAACGTTTGGCGGAGTTGTTTACTAATATTGATCTTAAGACGAGTTACAAAGCAAATCTAAAACCAAACCCGGCCAAAGGACTAAGTGTGCGACCAGGTATACACATTGGTGGTTTTGCACCGTGATTCGTTTAGATATTTAACATGGTTTTCTATTTATCAGACCTAAAAAGCTAGGCACAACTATTAGATATATAAATATTGTTGGCCAATTTCTTATTAGTTTAAACTTTTAGGTTGAATGATAATCCCATATGGTATCAAAGCCTTACTTACCAAAAAGTCATGAGTTTGAATTCTGAGACTCCCCCATCTCTCCTATTTGGTGATCACAGATAATACCTCCCTTTGCTGCTCCTAATTTTGTTATATATTACTTAGAAGCTGGCAAAAAATGGTAATTGACTTATAACGCTCAAAACCTAGTTGTACTGCTTAATCAATTTCCTGATCAAGGAAGAAGTGCACTCTCCAGTCCTACATGAAAAATCTGCATCAAATCAACTTGAAGGGCTAAAACCGTCCGATGCACTTAAACATTGATAATCTTGCTGTGCTGGGGAACTCGGAGGTGATACTAAAATCACTAGAGAGCCCAAAACAATTGACTTACGGAAGAAGGTGACAAAACTGAGGGGCACTTGGAGGAACCACGTAATGAAACAACTGGGAAATTAGGTGGTTGTCACCCTTACTAACTTGCTATGGGCAACTAAGCGCCTGCATGTGGATGGAGTGCCCTCTTATTTTTATTTCCAAGCTTACTAAGGTGGTTTGGGCATGTATTTGCCAAGACTTGTGGTGTTAAAATATTTTGATCTATCTTCTCTTTCAAAAACAAAACATTGCTAGTACGCCATCATGAGCTAAATCCCATGGCTTTGGTACCATGCTAAATGGATATTTCATTAGATATGCTATAAATCGACAGAAACTAATTGTTATTTGGATGAAGAGACTAAAATCATCCTATCGATATAAAATCAATGCACTGGGTTGGGTTCATCTTTGTTTACCCGATTAATGGACTGGATAATGCTTACATGATGCATGGGTCTCAAAAATTGTATTTCTCTTATTAGCAAGAAAGTGCACCTTTCATTAGTATTTCTTACAATTAATTGAAATAAAATGTTTAGAGGGTTAGTTACTGGCAAGCGGTCATATGTTCCAGTGACAGATATTGAACTCTGAATCCAGTAGCAGATCTCGGTGGAACCTTTATTTTGCTTTCTTTTTCCTCCGCAAAAGAACTGAAATCCTCTCATCAACCAAATATTAGGAATTCTTTTACCAATCCAAACATCCTCAACCTCTCTCTCTCTCTCTGAATTTCCAGTGAGATTAGAACAAATTGGATCCTTCTGTTTTATTTCATTTTTTTCCATTTTAGCTTCTTTTCTTCCTTTTTCTGATAGATGCATGAGTTTAGCTAGTTGTAATCCATCCCGTCATCTCATTATTACAGCTCATTTTCCTCCTTTCTTTGCAGATGTTTGACTTTAGTTTATTGTAATCTATATGTTGCTATCTCCTTGCTATAGTTGATTACATTTCCATTCAAGGAAAGGGTACAAAAAGTATAAATTATATAATGATGTTAAGTAGCAATCAAATGGTTACAAGGGGTAATTGACAAGGATAAGAAGGTTGTTTTTGATAAAAATGGAGGGGTTTAGCCAAAATTGATTGAGGTGGTGTTTCTTCAGTTCTAAGCTTATTCTATCTTTTCTTGTTTTCTTTTTTTGGATAAATATGTATTTATCATATCCAAAATCTGTTACTATTTGGAAGAAGTCTCATGAATTTTGAACATTGTCTCAAATTCTTGCCTCTTGGATTAGAATTACTAATCCTGTAGTTTTACAATTGTTCTTGGTTTCTCAACCTTCATTTCTCTTAAATTATCGGTGGTTTTGTTGGATTACTCTAGGACTAGTTAATTCTTTAGGATAGGGTTCGAATGTGCATAAACTTACCCTGCTTGGGAACGTATCAATCTTATATGACTGAAATTTCTCAAGAATCTTATCCATCCAGTTAACTTAATCGAGAAAGAATGAAGGGCCTTGATATGATGAAGATCTGCGGCTAAAAATGCAAGTGCTATCCCCATTTGTGCTAATAAAGGTTGATCGTTTCCAATAGCCTTTACTGACAGACTACAATTGTCTGATGTGATTGAACTCTGGGTCATGGATCACTTGTAGTATTTTTAGAAAAAAACAAAAGAGCAAAGACTGACTTGCATTAGAAGGAAGAATGAGAAGTAGGATTTCCACCGATTTGCTTTGGGAATGAAAATTACATTGGATTACATAGATCCTATGTTTATCTTTAAACTTAGTTCAACCCCTACCCACATCTCTTAGTTTTATAATAGTGATTTTTTATATTTATTTATTTATGTATTTATTGGTATAACCAAGAATTATAAAGCAAATTACTTGCATGCTCTCCTAAATCTAATCCCCAGTCAAACGAGAAAGCCACGACTCAAAAAACGAGGATTCTATAGCACCTTCAGTGCTTCCACCCCTCACTTTACAGCTAGCTACCACACTTACTTCAGAGGCTCACCTATTGTCTAACTCTATGCTAGGATTTCTTATCAGCATTTGGATACCCAAAGATGTTAATAGACAACTTTACTTGTCAGGCATAGGTACATTTTCAATAAAATCAAGTTAACATGTTGCCACTTACAGTCACAGCCGCTGCACCAATGCTTCTAGCATAGTGGCTCAAGAATGAGTCTCTCGCCTAGGTGACCAGGGTTTGAGGTTGTGCACATTCAAAAAAATAGAAAAATAGAAAAAACAGTCACAGCTGCTTTAGAGGTAGGAAGAAATGAACTGCAACACTCACCTCAAATTGTCCCTGAGGTTGTCCAACAAACTAAAACTTCTCACATGGGGTCAGGCTTATCGGTAGCCACGATTGATCTCAACCAACGTGATAAATTGATCAGAAATGGTGTGTAGACGAAATAGCAGGTGGTTGTCCAGCTGATTAAACCCTGCAACAAAAGAGAAGCTTGTAACTGTCATGAGGAAAGTATAACAGAACCTGGTAGCTAGAGATAAAAAGGGCAGTCCCGGTGCACAAAGCTATTGCATATGCGGGGTCTGAGGAAGGTGCAGACCATAAGGGTCAATAGTACGCAGCCTCTAAATGTTCTTACCTCGCCAAAAACTTCGATATTTGCTTGGGGATAGGACCACAAGTGAAACAACCTGGGAGGAGTTAGCCTCTTAGAGATCGGTCAAAGAAAGGCACTTTACTGGCCTTTACAATTGATAGTAAAATAGCAACTGAAACAACTTATTTTCCCTTCAGAAGTTTCTTTTCTTTCGAAATATTTGCATAAAAGAAAAAACTGGAAGAAGCTTACTTAATGAGCACAATCTCAGCTAGTGGGCAACCAAGACCAACAAGGCATGCGATGGTGAAGCCCAACCATGTTCTCTCAGTGAAGAACCATATGGCTTCTGCCAAGGCAAATAATGTATATGCTTCGATGTTGTCTGGCACTCCGGCTTTGTACATTTCAGCACTCAATTCAATGAAGAGCACCAACGATCTATTTTGCAAGAATGCATAAGAAAACACTGTGACCAGTAAGCCCTCACTTGTACTTCATCTGTACATGCATATATACGTAAACTGCGTCTAGATTCTATACACATGCTTAAAATTCAAATACATAAATAACAATATACAGTCATTAATAAGCAGACATATGGCGTTAGTGATTCTTGAGATGAAATGATGTTAGATCTAGATTGAGATGACCAAATTTGACATGATATGAAGTGAGATGAAGTTCAACTCAACTGTGGGTTAAAATGCAATGATATTCATCTCAAGCACTGCTAACAATGAGATGAAGAGATATTATTTCATCTAAGCTCAGCTCAAGCACCACTAACAGTGATATGGTTCATAGCATCTCATATAACGTCAGATCATTTCATCTCAAGCACCATTAACACCCATCAAAATTTGAAATAAGAAAGCAGATTTTTCAAAACTTTAGAATGGCGAGTGGATTTGAACATACAACCTCATGCTTGTGAACAGGGTACTTAATATAGATCTTTCAACTTATTTAGCCACACAAGGATGTTACTTGCAGCTGTTCTCAAGAGGCTTATCTGATTCCTCACTCCGCTCTTCCATTCCATGTCTTCACCTATCTAGTACGTTTGGATGACTGCTTTGCTTCTACTGTTTAGTGGGATTTACAATCTAAAGTTACATTACAACTGATGTAGATTACACTAGAGTTTCACCATTGTCATTGCCGTTAGAATTACAACATAAGCGGATGCACTAGTTGTGGAGAATGAAGGTGGTTAAATTACAATCTGTGAGCAAAAATTATATCCATTTAAAGTATACAAATCAACACTCTATATCATCTTTTTTAGAAATGAAAGGGTCAGAGCACCCGATTTATCCAAACTTCTAGAGATTATTATCCAGTAACCATATTTCCAAAAGCGTAGAGATCAAACAACCTCTTTAGATGGAATTGATCTTCCTTAAGCTGGAAAATGGTGAATGTTTTATAATGGACTGGCTAGCCTGCAGGCAGAAGGAAGTGGCCTCATCGATGGACAACCATGCACTTTAGAACTTTCTGCTTTACTGCATATCAAACACAGTTTTAATGAAATATCCATAGACAGCTAGAAACGAGATCATCTTACAAGGAGCCATCAAACAAAATGGAAGGTTCAAGACCAACTCGAAAACACACACATCAACAAGCAGAGACCCATACTCAAGCAAAACAGAACAGCAGCAACGCATAGGCACAAACAACTAGAAGGACCCACTGCCAAACAGACCTATTTGTTCTTACAGACTTTAGGAATGTGTGAGGAATGCCACATGGCCCATACGACAGTGCCCATGGCTCACTATTGCTGGAATGCACCTTTGCCTGATCCGAGTCGTTCATGTGATTGTTCCAGCTTTGGATGTCTGATAGGCCAAAAGGTATAGGATTGGATGATTCTAACATGTTTGTTGATTGTCAAAGTTTTTCAAGTACAAATTTTTATACACTAGATTAATCATCTAATCCACATGGTTTTTACCTGCTAGACATCAAAGCTCGAGCAATGAGCTGAAGGTGAGCTCCAGCAGAAGTGGTAGATGAAGAGCATCCATTTAGCATTCCTCTAGGAATGTTTAAATGTGTGTGTTTCATCAACTGTGTTAACAAGATGCAAATCCCCATCCAAGCAGCAACTACCCCGGTCTTTAAGGTGAATCTTGCAAAAGAAAAAAGTTTGCGTTGCCTGTTCTATTGATACATTCGATTCCTTCAAAGACAGAATTCTAACAGATATATAGCAATTTGAAAATCATAAAAAGTTTAGTTGAGAGAGAGAGAGAGAGAGAGAGAGAGAGAGAGAGAAAGAGAGAGAGATTGCATAAGCATGATTATATAACACTGCCAATTCAGTATCAGGCCCTACATATCATGATTCCAATAAATTATAGTGTTACTCTAAATGAAAAGCCAAAAGGCAATATTATCAGTATGAACTGCAAACTTTACGAGGCTATTTAGTCTAGTTTCCATGATTAATTACATACTCGTTTGCTAGATTCCCTTGGTCGAGGAAGAGTTTTTTGATTAAGTGAATAACTCACATCAATGAAAATGCCGTTTTCTCCAGGCTCCCTACTGGAACTTGTGATTTTGAAGACACTCTTTCATCCAGGAAGAGTTGCACCAAGCCAACCGTGCAGTAAAACAATCCAAGTAAGAAAGGGACCTATCAATACCCATGCACAGAGACCAAACATAATAAGAGGGTTAGCGATTGACATACAGATCTATATATAGACATAACGAAAGAGGCGAGATTGAATACCCAGATGTTGGAATGAAGAGGTCCAATTTCTATTGACCCATTTTGGTAAATCTGAAGCTTTACCCTTGAATGCAGTCCATCAACTAAAGGACCCAGGAAGAAACCAGAACCAAAGAGGGAGAGAGAAATGGATGGCCAAACATCTATTAGTCTTCTTCTGCCCTCTTTTCTAAGACTGCAACAAGGATTTGGGAGGAAGTGAGGCGATCTTGAACGGTGCAGACCGTTAAGAGGGAAACATGTAGGAGCGATGACAGAAGTTCGTGCTTGCATTTCTATTGATGTTTGGAAGTGCAAACATTTCAGAGATGGTCCTTGGTAGCACTTAGACAGTCCAGAGTCCACACAACAAACTGAATCAATAATGTTAAGGTGAGCACTTTGTGAACTTGAGGTTGTGGTTTCCCCGGTGGGACAAAGGCTCCTAACATGCGGTATCCTGATGCTTTGACTTTCTTCAACGACAGAGTCCATAAATAACTCCAGATATATATGGCTGAGTTGTCCTGCAACCCTTACGAAATAACCCAATTTGGCAAGAAGCAGCCAAGAGATTTGGGGTAGAAGATGAATAAACAGATCAGAAACTACGTTGTTCGCTAACTTCAATATTGTATTCTCTAACATAAGATAGATGGGTTAGAAGATTTGTAGTGCCACTGGACGAGCCGTGGGTGATTTGGTTGAAACAGGTCAGTGCTAACGCAGTGGCGCATTAAGAAAGCTTGTTTCTAAGGTTACACCAAATTCTGCTATTTTGGAATCACTTTTTAGTGACTTACCTCATTCAATCGTAGATACGTAAATATGTAAATACTCAAGCCAAGGACAACTCCACACAATAGCTAACTCGCCTTCCATAGTAACAACTGGCTGCAATGATCTTCTAGAACTTCAGCTGAGGCAAGCTCTTGGCAGTGGTCAATGGTGCCGTCGTCTTATCTCCTAAATCTTCATAATCCCATGCAACCAAGGCCAGCATTTGCCCAACTCTTTGACAACTGGCAACCGAAAAACATTTCAAATAAGAAAAGTCTACGAGTTCAAAAGTCCATGAGTTCTAACTGTTTGTACAATGTAGGCCATTTAGCACATAACAAATGTTCTTTGATCATAGAACATGCCGGTGGAAACTTTGTTCAAAGAACTGTCCATATTCAACAAGTAAGAAGTAAGAAGTACAATTTTCAGATGTTATATTTATTCAATAACTTGATGTTTAGTATACAAGTGATATCTGAAGTATAGAAATTAGATAGATGGTTTGATCAACAATTTGTGAAGTCATCGTGTAAAAGTGGATGCACCATAGCGCTTACTATCTCAACCTTCCTCTGGGCAATGGATAGGTGGTCTTTCTGGTTAGAGCAATTTTTGGCCATGAAATTAAGGAGCTTTGGTATCCTTTCGATATCTGTCTCACATCCTCTTGATTTCAGGCACGGGCTTGAACTCAATCTCCAACATCCCACCAAGTAAGCTACCACGGTGACAAGTCTCTTTAAGCCAGTCACTGCTAGCATTTGTGTTGAAGATATAAATATTGTTGGCTCACTTTCAATCATTTTTTATTTTAACAGCAAACAATTATGAAACAAACTTTCTCAAATCTATTATCTTAATTCCTAAATCTATTTGAAATCTACCCAATAAGGGAAAAAAGTGTCATCTTAAACCTCCAACTAAGCATAACGAGGAGATGCACTTGTTGTTTGTGACCAATTGCACTACACGGCTTCCGACCTAATTCCTATCAAACATTAAGCTCTTGAATTTGAATCCCGATACTCTTCCATTTATTAAATCCACCTATAATAAATATTGAATGGTAATCCAACAGTCTAGAATTTGAATGTATCTTGAAACTCCATCTTCTTCTTCTGGGGTAGGTCTAATTTTTTATCAGGAAAATGCCAAATAAGGACAAGAATTAAGAGAATTAGGGATAGCTACCTGAACTAATTAAAAAAATACAACATTTTTGTTACTTGACTAACCATGAGAAGAAGCGTACACTAATCAGTAAGACTGTAAAGGTTTATTCTTTAAAGTCCTTTATAGCACTTAACTTCCTTTCAATTGCATGATACCAAAGCTAGGGTTCTTGTGCTTGCTTCTTTCTATAACTACATGTCTCAGTCAAGAAACGATTGGATTTAATTGTTCTATTTTTCACTTGGTAGGATTTGAATTCCTTAAGTCTATAATAACTCTTTCGTAACTCGTTAGATGGGTTTGGATCGTTAAAAACTCACAAGCACCCGCATTTTTTACTTAATACTAAGTAAATTGATTAAGGATTGCAACACGTGCCCCTCGTTTTTCTTCGGCAGCCCCTTAAAAAAATAATAGGAATAGCTGTAACTTCATGCCCTTGGAACTGAATTGTTAAAGGTCCAAATCACTCGTGATGTTACCTTTGGCTTAGATGAGCTATGCTTCAAAACTCTAACCCATTGGGTGATCTTAGAAAATGCTACTTCTAAAGATGCATAAACTTTCTGTTGTTCATTTTCAACTTAATAAAGAGAGAATAAGATCACACAGTGAATGAGATTTTCGGAGAATGGTGCATCTAAGCCAAAGAAAACATTGTCAATAGTTTAGATCTCGAGATATCTAGACCCACATGAAAGATTAACCATTTTTACTATTCATAGAGGGGCTAAGAGGAAAAATAAGGGCACATATATCATCACCCTTAATTAAAGTGTTTTTAACTGTGATGGCTAGGGTATTTCAACACTTTTTAAACAAAATGTTTCAAAAAGTGGGGCCCCAATTTAAAAAACCAAAACAATGAAAAACACTTTCAAATGAATTTCATTTTAAGAAAAACCCCGAGCATCAACCGTCAACTCAAATCTAAATAAAAAATTCCATTTTTCAAATAAACCTTTTTAAAATGAGTTTCTACTCTATGACTCATCTAGTCAACAGTCATATTCCTAACAACAATATAATTAAGTCTAATAAGACAGATATACATATATAGTCCATGTGAAATTAAAACATATCTCCAAATGAGAAATTTTGATCACTATTCATCTAGCTACTTATTAGTCCTTTCTTTCTCTCAATATCTGAGGCATTGCTACAATAAAGCAATGTCTCAACAAGCAATGCTTGGTAGGTACATAGACATTTAATGTAATAATAATTGAAATATAAAAAGCAAAATTGAATAACAATGCTAATATAAGTGTAGGTCATAATATCCAAGGAATATAAGTATCATAAGCAATATCAATATAGTGTTAAGATATCGTGTGCGATGCAACATGAATATCATGGATGTAACGCATGATAATCTCATGGATGTAATATGATCCAATCTCGATGAGCATACAATAAATAAGCATAGCACCCTGAGGCACATGGGTCTCACGAGTATCCCATATACTCATACAACAGATCATGAGTACCCATATCAATCATCTAAATGTCGTCACACCTAGGCATACAATAATATCTTCATGCTTATCATGCAAGCATACAGAACAAGAGTATGAATAGTCATGCTGGAGTGGCAATCACTCTAGGGGTCTCAACCACCGCCACTCCCCGTTGACACCATAATTAAAGGTTTAACGTTAGTACCCATGGGAAGGCCCAGATCAGTAATGTGGACTACCCATGTTACCAAACCCCTATCAAAAGCTGTTGAGTTTCCTCCAAGTGCATGGCTGTTGTAGTCTAGCTAATGTAAGTCTGGGTCGATTCCACAAAGACTTGACTTGAAAGGATGGAGTTTACACAAATTTTAACTTACCCATTAACAATCATAAATTACAAATTGATTAACTAACCCATGAGGACATTGATTTGAATTTAAACACCAAGAAATGAAACCCAATAGCAATTAGTATTAAACTTCCCTTGTCATGCAACGAACTTACATAGTTCAGGGATTGAACAAAGTAAAACCTGAATAACAGGATAAGACAAAACAAAGGACAAAAATAGATGCATCTGGAATTAAATACAAGAGACAACAGGCAAAAATGAAATTTTCTAAAAAAACTAAAGTTTGAATGGTAAAACACTATTTACTGTTCATGAACAATACCGACGAAGAACATGCACCGTTTTCGACTCCAAAGGAAGAGAATGGAGGGGAAAATGTAGCAGAGAGAGAAGAGGAAGATGGGGGAGAATTAAGAGCAAGAAAAATAAGGGAAAACCCAGATGGGAGGAAAAGAGAAAAGTGAGAAACTGGGTTCTCTCTTCTGATCTCTCTAGTGAAGCAGAGAGGGAGGAGGAGCCAGCCTGTCTGCTATGTAGAGAGCAGAGATGATGGAGCTGAGGGTGGAAAGAGGAAGATTGGTGAAATCTCAGAAGACCGGTGACTGGGAAAGAGGGGATCAGTCCACAGAGGATTGCTGGCCGATGCTGGAGAAATCAAAGAAAGAAGGGAGAACAGGGGTGCCCTTCCTAGGTGGGTTGGCTGAGATGGAGAGATCGGAGAAGGGGGTTCTGGTGAAGGCCGATGGTTGCTGGCATTGTGCGGTGAAACAGAGAAGACGGTTGCCTGGGTTTGGTGCACACAGGTTTTGCAAATGATGACAGACATGCGACGGGGTTGATGGGGAGCCGGTGGTGACTAATGCTATGAAGAGTGAACAAAGCTGACCGATAACGCAGAGAGAGAGAGAGAGGGTTTGAAGAAATTGGGAAGCAGACCAGTTATGGTGGCTGTGGGCAGGCCTAGGAACGGTGTGAGAAAGGTAGGCGAGTGGTGTGCTGCTTGATGCGGCCAAGATCAAAGAGCGAGAGAGGTAAAGTGGGTGAAGCCAAACAGAGATGGTTGCTGACCAGTCTGGGATGAGGTATAGGGAGCGTGACAAGGAGATGGGAAGAGGGAAAACGCGTAGGCAGAGGAAAAAGGTGAGATAGATGAGAGAGAACGAGGGAGGGGGATGGCGTGGATTAAGAGGCGGGATGGATTGAGAGGCGGAGAGGAATGGTCCTTCTTCGAGTAACCTTTTTTTCGGTGAAAACACACTTATATGAAGAGCAATCATGGCAGCTGACTCCTTGTCTCTTACTCAAGCTGCCTTATCCTCCTAACATAGCTTTGTACTGTCCACCTATGGCTAACCCACTTCCTTAAAAGATGAGATATATTATTTAACATCTTCAAGGCTTCCTTGTAAGGTGGGGTCCAAGCCTATAATGATCTAATCTAATCGAGTCAATTTGAAGTTGTCCAAATTATTTTAGGTTACTTGCAAAACAAAATACTAAATTAGAATTATTTAAACTATGTATCTAATTAGCTGTAATGATCATCTTATCGTTAACTTTTTTGAATTAATGGTCGGATGATCAATTAGAGCTAAAATTAACTAAAAATTATAAAATTACTTAATTAAATAATCTAATAAAATGTTAAATTTAAATTATTCTAGGCAAAATTAAACACTCAACAAAAGTCATCTGTGAGCAGGTGTCTATTACATCATAATCACGTCATAAAATTAAAGGGTGGGTGGTTGGCCCTACTCTCTCCTAGCATGACATCCACCAGGTAAAAGTACTCGCTATAAATTACAAAACACAAAAATCATGTATCTCATAAAATTAGGAGCACTCATATTTCACAATCCCCAAGACATACCTCTCATCCCGGGATTAGTTTCTCAAAAGACTAACTATCAAGCCTCCACCATCAATTGTATGAAAAACCACTAGTCTTAGTGATGTAATGAAAAAAAAGATATTTATTAATCATACATAAGATACGTAGTATCAATACCATAAAACAATCGATCATGAAAACCTATTCAATCCCTTATCAAAATCTCATATCGATCATAGTACAAAACTTTGAAATTTACAAGTATTTGAAAATGGTAACCATGTGATAAGCAATCGCAATCAATGATGATGCTATATGATGCAGGATTTAGAAAACAAAATGCAATATTAAATGTCGTCACCTACCTTAATGAAAGATAACTCAATCAAGTGTATAATCATCATACCTTGCATGCTTTGATATATCTGTTAGTATTACAGTACTATTTCGTGTTATTTATTTCCCTCAACAAAAATCTATTATAAGTTTTCTCTCACGTGATGTCCATTTATGTATCCATTTATATAGTGATCCTTCTTATCTAATTTTTGATCTAGATCAACAGTCTAGATCATCTAATTTTTCTTTATTAAGTAAGTTTTCATAATATTTAATGCCATTCTGTCTCACCTGATCATTAATCAGATTATGGATTGCCAATTTAATGTCTCCTGATTTTTAAAGATTCAATTTATTACACTTCAATGAAATCTATGACGATCCAACCATTGGATCATTCTTTAAGACCTCTGATTATGATTAGATAATTAATTCTAACTTAATCATCATTACTCAGTGTCTTTTATGTTCATCTACTCATTTTAGTGTATATTTAAAGTTTCTACCTTGATCTGATAGTCAAATCACTCTTATATCAACAAATTCCAAGATCTAGGTTAGATTAATGTTCCAAGTCAATTCTTAGGGTGAATACACTTAATCTAATCTTTAGATTCATCAATTCATCCTTTAATTCATCCAATTTTTCAAGTTCTAAGGCATGATCATCCTTTGATCTAAGTGATTTGGTGCTATTTCATGAATTTGATCTAACTAGAAGTAATTAGATCAAAATTCTAATGCTAAAATCACGCATGCATCAATGAGACAAATTCAACGGACCTTATGGATCGAAAATCGAACTTCTATAGCCTCCAGAATCTCAAAAATACTATTTCAGATTACCCTCAACGGTCAAATGCAACCGTGCGCGATGGAATGCTCAAGAGGCATTTTAGTCTCATCATCCATCGGGGACAATGAACCTAAACCGTTCGATTTGTTTTGGCTCGATCGGAGTCTAGATGATCCGATTTTCAATCTATTTTTGCTGTTCTAGGGTTTTTGAGTACAAAGATCATATTAACTAACTCAGATCTATCATCCAAGCTGTCCTTAATGTGGACCGCAATCCACAGTTTTGATTTTCCAAGCCTTCCAACGGCCATTGAGACCAGATCTAGCCCAGATATGTGAGGGAAAAGTTGAAAAATAAGAAAAAGAGAAGGATAGAGAGTGTAGCCTACTTGATTAGAGCCAGAGATGGGAGATCAGGGTCCTCTAGCGAGTGCAGACCTCAGTTTGAGTTTGCAAGAGAGTGGAGTAAAGAAGGCACAATCCTGGGCTATTTTGCATTTGAAATAAGGAAGAAAGCTTACTTTTGTAGTTGAGAATCCGATTTCTTCGTAGAAAAAGAGGATCACCGCCTTCCTCCGTTGGAGATGGAATCGGAATAGAAATGGGGTGTCATTATCAAAACAACTTCTTCTAATTTGGGTCTTTTGCCTAATTACCAAACTGTCCTCAAAACTTAAAATGTTCATATCTCCTTCATCTACACTCTTTATGCCGTTCAAATCCTATCAATGTGCATTTTCTAAATTTAGTAGTTTTAAGTCAAAATTCTATTTATAAAATTTATTATTATTATTAATTTTTAGAAGTAAAAATTGAGATATTACAAAACGCTCTTATGGCAGAAAGCTTTTAAGTCAATGTTTCGTAAGAATTAAATTGCTATTTGTATCTTCACCCACATATTATCATATATTAACCAACGAGATAAATGATACTATTTGCATTTTCAGAACAAGAAATAAGTCTGTAATTTCTCTCATCTTCTTCTTCATGGAATTTACTCAAACAGTTCAAGTTGGGTTTATAAATCGAAGCACTTTCAAGGATATAAGGTACACCTACAATTACCATTTTTTATATGTTTCATTTAGCTTTGTTAATCAGTTGAAACCAAACGGATCTTATATCCATTTAACAAGTTTCTATTTCAAAATTTTTATTTTGAGAAAATCATTTCTTTCTTCTTTCAAATAAAGGAGTAAAGATTTATATCTTCCTCTATTATGGGCCTCTCTTAACTAATGTGATTATTCTAAACAATCTTGGCCAAAATTTATTGAGGAGCGTGTTAATTTCTATCCTGATTTACGTAGCCAAATGCCATGGCAAGAACTTTTGAAGTATTTTTTAATGGTGATTAGGCTTTCAGATCAGTGCACAATCTCCAATCTCTCTCTCTCTCTCTCTCTCTCTCTCTCTCTCTCTCTCTCTCTCTCTCTCTCTCACGTGGAAAGTTTGGTGCCATTTTACTAGTAGCTTACTACCATGAGGATCCACACCGTTCATCCGATTTCTCACTCATTAGATATATAGCATCTGTTTGTTTTATCTTATGGCTACCAGGTTACACCAATGAGAGGAAAATCAACCACAAGTGCGGCTAATACGTAAATCTGGAGCAGCGAAGCTCCTCTAAGACAGTAACAATTGACCCACATGTGAACTCAACGAGAAGCCAGATGCATGTAAAAGAAGGGCCTCGCAAAGGCTACTAAATAGTTGGTAATACAAAACCTCGGCAAAACCCGAACCCCCGTTAAAAAAAGCTTCAGTTTGCTATTTTCGCAAACATCTTGCCTGCATTCGGCCCTGTTAATTTCCTACTCAAAATGGAGCCTGAAACCCAACGCCAAATCGAGGAAACAGTGATCGAGATCTTGAAAGGCACAGATATGCAGGAAATGACAGAGTTCAAGGTTCGAAACATGGCCGCCGAGAAGCGTGGAATGGATCTTTGAGCCTCTGAATACAAGAAGTTCGTGCGAGGAGTTGTTAAATCTTTTCTCCGTTCCAAAAACGAGAAAGAAGAAGAAGCAGCAGCAGAAGTAGAAGAAAACGAAGAAGAACCATCGAAGAAAGGTGGAAAGGAATACGATGAAGATGGCGATCCAATAATTTGCAGGTTGGGTGCTTGGGAAATCCTTCTGGGTTTTTTTCTGTTTTCTCCGTTCACGTCTGTGATTTTACATTCCGTTAGTTTTTTTTCAGCTATCGAATAAGAAGAGAGTGACGATTCAGAATTTCAGAGGGAAGACGCTGGTTTCTATAAGGGAATATTATGAAAAGGATGGAAAGCAGTTTCCTTCTTCTAAAGGTAATTGGGACTGTTTGTCTGTTGGAATATCTGTTTTTGGTGTTTTTTCTACTTGGGTGTGATCATGAAATGGTTTTAAGATACAATCTCTTCTGAGTCTCAGCTGTTATAAAACTGTACTAGAATTTGTCCAACAATTGTAGATTAAGTTTTTAATGTTTGCTTATAATCTGGAATTGCTTGGACAATTTAGTTCTAGTTTATCTTTAATCTGTGTTTTACTTACTGCTTGGTAATTCTGTGCACTTTTTTTTAATACATAATCTATGCACAAGTTCCTCTTAGGAAGCTAAACTTGCAATACATCATGGCGTTTTGGATGATTGATTTAGAATTGTTTACTTGGTCAATTTAATTATAGCTTATCTCTAATCTATATTTTACTTGCTACTTGGTAATTCTATGCGCAAGTTCCTCTGAGGAAGCTAAACTTGTAATGCATCATGGTGTTTTGGATGATTAATCCAGGCAGTGTTAAGGTGATCCTTTTTATAACTGATTATGGTTCTGAAATTTTCATGTCACGATATAAAATTAGGTTGCTTAAGAGTTAGAAACTGTGTTTTTGTCTCGTAATGCACTTTAGAATTATTGCCTATGACAGAACTGTTTCTCCAGAGCATTTTTGTGGTCTTGTCGTGGTGTCAGCAAATGTTTTAAGAAAGAATAGGTTTTTAAGGTTGCTGGGAGCTTAGGATCAAAACTGAAGCTTAGCTATAAAATTCTTGTTAATCCTTTGAATTGCTTATCAATTGCCCACAGCACTTAAAAAGGAAGCCGTTCTTCCTCCTAATTTGACGAGGCATGTTGCAAAGCGGAATGGTGAAATGCTTCATGAGTGGATGACACATGAACTGGTAATTGTGTGGCAGGTTAGGTCTTGAGAGTGCTAGACTTACAGTTATGCAGTTGAGTTCAACTTGGGATGGATTGTATTTCAGATCCTACAAAATGATTAAATTTTATGGAAAGAACCATGATATGATTTGGTTCTTGTTTAAGTTCTTCAGCTAATTATGTGGTTGTCTCAAAACCGAAGGGTGTCAATTCTCTTGATTGTTCAGTTCCGTGCTGTGAAATACTGGGTCATGAAATGAATTATAAGTAACTGCTGAGAGAGACTTCTTTCCCACGTTTAATTGATTTGGATTCTTCGTACAGTTTCTTGTTCCTAGAGTTGCCTTGGGGTGTTATGAATGTAATGTCAAACATTAAGCTGTACTTGAGATTTTCATGTCCTTTACTGATGGTTGGTCTGAAGGTTCTATATCTGTTCAAAATATAAAAGATATAATAAGATACTGTAATTGACTAGGTGCTGGGCAACCCTGCATATTTATGCCTCGTACTTGTGATTATTGTGCTTCAATATTACCCCACCTTTAGATATTTACTTTTCTTTCTCAATTTGCAGAAATTGATGGCAATTTGGCTGAATAATTTGTAGAATAGTTAATAAATAATGGGCTCTCATGTCTTCTGTTTGGTAGCAGTTACTTCCTGAAGTTGTATTACTTTGATTGCTTCATGCACAGTTCCATTTTGGTTTGAGATTATTTTGAACTGAAAGTTACTGTCTGTGTTAAAGTAACTCAAGTATAGCTGATGGCAACTGTCTCATCCATGACCCTGAGATTCCCATGCATGTGATATGCCAAGTTCTCCTTATTAAGATACTTACAATCATTTGAATGTTATTGTGCTTGTTTTGGGGTTGTGTCATTAACCATAAAATGACCCTGAGCACTCCACTGCCTCATTTGTTATTGTAGACAAATTATCACCTTTTTTACCATTTCTTTTGTCTGATTTCTCAAATCTGTTCCGTCAAACTTTTACACAAGAAAAGAAATGTGCAGAGATATAGAAGTTAGGCATTTGCTAGTAAAGATATCTGGATGCGGATCACAATTTTTCCATCACTAAGGACAGCTCAGACATAAGGCACAAAAGGAGACCAAAAGTAACTTGTGCAAATGTAATTGGCTGGAATACAATCATTTGACAGTTATCTGTGACCTGCCTTCGGTATTAGGATTAGATGAAAATGAATGT
This sequence comes from Warburgia ugandensis, assembly GCA_035236585.1. Lineage (NCBI taxonomy): Eukaryota > Viridiplantae > Streptophyta > Magnoliopsida > Canellales > Canellaceae > Warburgia > Warburgia ugandensis. Next base: position 73,382,358 of record CP141134.1, read on the forward strand.
CTAGCATACTGGCACTAAATATCTTTGTAAATTCATACTGGTTAACAAATAATTCTTAGAAATGCAATGCTGGCACATTACTTGAATGGTTCTGATGCTGAGACAGGAACCGTAAAAATGGTATGAGTTCTGTTTCATCTCTGGCCTGATAACTTGTCAATTGCCTTGGCAGTTAAGCCAACTGCTTGGAGGTGTCATCTATTGCATGCTTTCTTGCACTTCATCATTTTCATTCTTAAACTGCCATTATTTTTCTGGAAATCCATACATCAGTTGCTACTGAATAAGCTTAAATCATTAAGGCAGTCTGAGTCTGTCAACTAGCCCCTCATTGGAATCCATCCCAGCAATTGTTTTTCCCTCTGGCATTTGTTTTTTGCGTGATTGTTTCTATTGTTATCTACTATTTTGATGCTTTAAGCCTGCTTCTCTTTGTCAGGTATTAGCTTAGCAACCGAGCAGTGGGAAAACTTCAGTAAGAATGTTCCTGCAATCAAGAAAGCCATCCATAAGCTGGAATCAAGATTTAATTGAGCAAGTTATGAACTTCTGTAGAAGCACGGAACCCTTTGTACTCATGCTTACTCGAAAAGGATGTAAATATGAACCAGATTCCAATTGAATGTAAAGAGAGGTCATTGACTGTAACTTCTTGGATGACTTGCCAAGGGTCAGGTTTTTCTTGTATGTTACCTTTGATTAATGACCCTAAACTTTTGGCATTAATTTGTCAAGAGGCCAAGTGTTCGTGATTTCTTACCTTCAGCTCAGAGAATACAAAGTGTTGAACTTCTATGATGTAATACGTCCCTCTCTCTATTTTTTTTCTTTTTGTAATTTTCAATTCTCTTTTAAAATTGAATAAGCCACAGGTACTGATGCTTAGAGGTGGTCTTGTCCGGTCGTAACTGGATGAGTGGAGGGGTAGAGAACTGGATTTGTGGCCTCAAACTCCTGACAAGGTTGAGTTCTCCACGACAGCACCTTCATAGCAATCTTTGCAGGTTAGTGATATTTTACAAGGGCCCCTCAATTGGTTTTTTTTGTAGCTAACAGTCTTTGAAGCCCAACACTGCGTGTAATTTGCCTGAGCACGTCAGAAAGAATCCTACAAATATTTGGCATGGAGACAACAAACCATGAAAAGTATTAACCATGGATAGTGTGATCTGCTTCCGTGCTATTGTCAGCCTTGGAACACGGATATACTTAATATCAAAAGGCGGACAATTGAGTTGAGGCAAAAAATTTTAAAATGCGGTCGATGCAGTTTGACACGTTGAAAAACTTGGATGTTGCAGATAAAATGAGCCCCGTTTTGCCTTGTAATCTTAGCACGGTTTACCAGCGGATGATTCCTGCCAAGCTAAGCTCTTTGCATGCTAAAACTCGCATATGCAAGATTTGGGACACACCACAACCCGCACAATGCAGCCACATTTTTGCCAAAATCCACGCTTCTTTATATCACGCAAGGAACAAAATAATTCAGTCATTGCTAATGAGATCAATCACCATGATCAAAATAATAAACTTTATGTATAGTGCTTCTCCAAAGAGAAAAAGGTAGCCTTTGAATGTCCGCAGGTGAAATCTTTTTTCTTAAGGAATGTAGAATTTCCCTTGATCAGCATGCTTAGCCCAGCAAAATGACACTACTAAATAGTCATTAGTTTTATCCACAAGTTGCTACATGGCTACCACTCTTTTCTACTCTTCAAACCAGTTCTCTCACTTTCTCAAACACTTTCCTGGATGACTAATTGGAGTGGAGTGCCACTGTTGAGTGTCTCGAGAGCAGTAAGAGTATCATCTCTCCCACAAAATTCTGTAAACTAGTAGTAGGGAGATGATAGTTAAGACTCCATTGTTTCAAGTGAGGGAAAGGTAAACAGATTGGTGGATGATAAAATTAAGCTAATTGGCAATCTGAAGATTGGAAAATACTGCTTGAAAATTTGTTTATATGAGAAGTGAAAGATTAACACAGTAGAATAGATGTATAACATCTAATTTTCACTCAAAGAGCACAAGGATCAGGTTCTGATCCAATCTATCTTTAGTGAGTTGCCCACAATCTAACCGCTTATTAAGGGCGTACCTCAGCATTTCAGCCCAAACTGAGAATTTGTGTGGGCAGGGTTCAAATGACTGGACATTTTAGGTATACTAATGATACCTGCACTCTCCATCCAAATTTACAGAGGTTCTAAAGTCTGCTCTATGGATCATCGAGACATGTCTGTGTGAACTTTTTTCCTCGACAGAAAAGAAACACAAACCTGTTATATCAGTGAAAGGACCATGGTGAAGATCGATAAACATTACTAGAGCTGTCCAATGTTCAACTTTGGTCTGTAGTGAACTCCATATCATCGACAATTAGTCTTGAATGTGTTTCCATCTTCAAGCCCAAACTCGGTTCTGCATATTACAACATGTCCAAATGTAAAAAGAGTTCGTAATGTTAACTAATGAGTAGTAGAAATAAAAAACTTAAAAGAAGAAAACTAATGTAATCGCACAATTATATGTGGGTAACACATTGGATAGAGATCAAGTCAATTTCAATCAACTCCCATAAACAAAAAGGGCAGCCTAGTGTACATAGCTCTCACATATAGAGGGCCCAAAGGGTAGATCACAACGGGTCTATAGTATGTAGCTTTACCTTACATTTTCTACAAGAGGCTGTTTCCATACCTAAGACCCATGACCTTTAAGTCTCACGATGACAACTCTACTGTTGCGCCAAGGCTCCCTTCAATCAACTCCCCTAAACGTGGACTTTAATTCCCTAGAAAGCCTAAATAAGCCCCTTAAGGTGTTAGACCATGCACATTATCTGAGCCAATCACTCTCTACCACCCCATGGTGGTTCATGAGATCAGGAGTCCTAATCACCAAGCTGAAGTGTCAAATGCATGGTGGCTTGCATAGACAAAAATAACCAGTGTCTTTCTTCCTTTTCTTTTTTATTTGAACCTAACAGCCAAACATTGCTCAGTTTTTTCAAAAACAAGAAACTTATTGCAGAATGGCTGAGCACTTCTCGTCTTAAAGCAGTTGTCCATTTTAGCATAGATTCCACAGCATTGAATAAATATCTGAATATTTTTCATGATCATCCAGAATCTACCTAGTTATTTGTTTGCTCCAAGAATGTTGCAATTCTTGCACACTACATCAAACAACCGAGCATCACGCGTAAGCTAAGGGGCTATAAGTAAATAACCGACCGTTCATTATGCTCAGATATATCTGCGTACGTAACTTATGTTAATTTTCTTTTTCTTTCCATTGTAATAACGGATGGTAATGTCTAAATTGTAGGAAAGACAGAACAGGAAAGCCGCTGGGCCAATGATCCATCGGCAAACCTAAAACTGTGTCTCTCTTGTCAACAAAATGACAAACCCAATCCCTAGAATCTAGTCTACCATCAGCAAAACCTGTCTATAGTCAACTACATCCAAACAACTAGGGCACAGATATAAACGCTCTGTTCCATTTTGGTTACATACCACAGTGCGAGAAGGTTTGTCCAACCAATCAGAGTAACTGACGAAGCCAATTTTGGAAGAATCTAACAAATGCTCAAAGCCTTGCCATCAGGTGTCTGTCTGCTGAGGTAGGGTTCACTGCTGCAGTAGGGGTTGGACGATGAGCAGCAAAACTAGAGCTATATGCTTTGCAGAACACAAGAAGATTGTGATAATTGTCGCAGCTCAGAAATAATGAAATATGGATCAAGGAGTCCAAGTGAGATGGCAGCTACTAATATACAAAAGAAGAAAGAAACAAAAACCACTCAAGATAATTGAGGCTCAGACCCCTAAGCCAATTAGACTTCAAGAGCTCCAATAATCCACCTAGAGTATTCCCTTGTCCTAAATGATACAGAATGAAAAAGAAAGCCTGAGGCAGTACCTGAAACTCAGATGACGAGGTTTCAAGGAACTTCTCAAACTTTATCTTCTCTGAGTCAAAATTCCTCTTACAGTGCTGCAATAGAGATTCTTCTCTTTGCATATCTTCAGTGATTCTTTCTTTTTCCCATTTGGTAAGCCTGAGCTTCTCCTCGGTTTCAGTAATGTCTATAGGCACGTCCAGTATTCCCAAGCTTACTGGAAAAGCCACTGCCACATCTTTGCTGAAAACAGATGTACTTAACGGTCAAAAGTATAACAGCAAACCAAATTTGAGAAAGCTTTTGAAAAGTTAATAAGGAAATGTTCAAAGGAAGTGGAATGCTGGACCTACTGCTTACCTACTGCCTAGGAAGAAGTTACCGGTGTTCTTGATAATTCCACCATCTAAAGAAATAGCACCATCCATTATGCAAGGACGAGCACGAAGCATTTCTTTCCTACTTCTATATACTTGCACACAGGAAAAGAGAAAATAAAATAAAGTCTCCCTCAGGCCATGCCCTCTTGCTGTGACAAAAGACAAGTGCATGCTATCCAAATTGATCATATTCACAGCAAAGCCTAGAAAGCCAGGTGGACATTCCCCACTAGGTAACTTTGGCTTTGGTAAGGCAAGCGACTTCTGCATGTCCTTTCGAACTTCACCATCATAAGGCCTGTGATACAAAGTTCATTTAGAGGTTAACCTTGGCAATACCCTCACAAACAATAATGATATGGATCAAGTAAATCTGTATAGAGACTAAATTGGCGTGTAATGCATGCATGGACCAATCTTGAGATAAAATTTATTCAGAATGTTTTGTGCCAATATTCTTTCTCTCTTTTGTTAATGGAACCATTATTGTTTCACAAAGACAAGGAAAAAACCATGCAACATTTTTACCTTAAATCTTCGAGGCAAATGACAATGAATCTTCCATCAATGGGCTTTCTGATAGAAGGTTCCAGCCCGTGAAGACCAGCATTCTTATCAATCAGGCCTTCGTTGTCATATATTTCAAGAGCTTCAAAGCCTTTGTATGTCTTGCACACAACTGCCAGCATAGCGTCCAATCCTAAGTACTCTGCCAAAAGCCTGGATAAAAGCATAATAAGGGTTCCACCTATTAGGCGAAGTTAATGATAAATGTATAATGATTTTGAAATCAGATCCTCAACCTAACCTGCTAAGATTATCATCCTCCACTCTGCCGAGTGTAGCTACCATACCCAACACATCCTTGGATAATGGCAACGCTGATGCTATAGTGCCATGGCAAAGTTTTAGTTGACAGATTAAGCTAGCTGCTGTTTTCTCCTGCCTCAATATTTGCTCGATGATGTTCTGCTCAGCCTGTGTGTAATTTTGATTTCCAGCCTTTGATTCACCTGATGAATGATAGTTTCGAACTTTAGCTGCATTAAACGCTTTTGTTAGCTGAGAAAACACAAAAAGTTCTCAAATCTGAGACACAGATTTGTTAAAAAAACACAATTGAAATGTAAGCAACTAGAGCAAAATATAAGGTATGGTGTTAACCTTCCATATCAAGAATGCAATCATCCAGGTGTTTTATCTCAGACTGCAAAAATTTGAGGTTGTCTTCATGACGCTTGATTCTAAATCCTAGCTTCTTTAGAATATCCTCAAGTTCCTGCAAGTAGTAAAAGTGAGTGAAGCAAGATTAGAAGCATACTGAACTTCAAATAAGTCATTGTCATGGGAGCAGTCCCATTTCCAGCAGCCTAAAATAAGATTGGACTTACCCTTGTGCGACCCATGAATGCTCCCACCTTCTGCAGTGATTCATCCTGCATCTCACTCCCAGGAATGAAAGATAGATTGCTTGAGTTCATTATTGATGATTCTGGAGCAGGGTGCCTGTTTATATTAGATTGCTTCACATTGGAAGTCGAATAAGAAGATAGCATATACGCACCTCCATTTACATGCATACTAGGAAATTCATACTTAACCTGAGCCATACAAATATGCGATGTTTCCTCAGAGTTGTATTGGCATAAGTAGGTTCACAAGCTCTCAAAAGTATTGGAATTCTTGTGCAATATGTTCAGGGACTATGCCTGAAAAGTCATAGAACTGTTTGCAAGTGAAATACAAAAGAACTCTTACCTATACTGACTTCCGCACATAGCTATGCTAAATTCTTCACTTCAAATATAAAAATCAGCGACAATAAAATTCATGTCTCAGAAACAAGAGAATCAGGAAATATTTGCCCATATTCACCTACAAATTAACAAGATTTGTATGTGTGTATCATAGAGGAAACTGGGTACCCTGTAAATCTTTCTCAAGCAACAAGCATTCTTGTGCAATAACCCAACAACTATTTGCAAGTGGAATATTAAACAACTTGATGTAAAACCTATTGCCACGAGATTCAAGACAAATTTTCATTGATATTTGAAATTAAATACAGAAGTACTCTTACCTAGACTAACTCCACCACATAGCAGATGCTTAATCCATCAATTACAGGATAAGAATCAGGGAAGTACATATTCATATTTAAAAAGTAACATTTTCATTTTAAAATGGTGGATACACACATACACCCTTGAGCAGCTTAAGGCTCATTCTTGCACTATTGCACTACACTCACACACCAGTAGTCACCTTTTTGGACAATTGAAGATTCGCACGTAGTTGGAGCCATACAAATAATGAAATGTATAAGAGTCACATGGCAACTCACAAGCTTGTCAAGACTAGTAGCATTCTTCTGCAATAAGATCAGCAACTATTTAAAGATTGCCACATAGCTGCCAAAGAACCTCATTATGAAATGCATTGCTAGTATATTCCTCAAGAAGAGAGAGAGAGAGAGAGAGAGAGAGAGAGAGAGAGAGAGAGAGAGAGAAGCCATTGCTAATTGAAATGAAATCTAAAATACTCTTCCTAGACTAACCACCATAGAACAAATGCATAAACGTCATATGAAAAAATATGCTATTAGGTTCAGAGGAAAAAACCACCGCTATTTGAAATAAAATACAAATGTTGTCTTACTAAACTAACCCCAACACAACAAATGCACTACTGTCACATTAAATAAAAAATCCATTTTAATGAAAAATAGAATTACTGTTACATCCTTACCAGATTAACTCCAATGTAGAACAAATCCTATGATATTTAAGATAAAATAAATAAATAAGAAATCCAATACAGAACAAATGCATAAGCCCATATGAAATGTACTGTTATAACATAAATAACATAAATAAATAAAAATGACCGATTGCCATTTGAAATAAAATATAAAGGACTCTTACATAGACTAACTTCACCACAGAACAAACACTTAATTTTTCCACTTAAGAAACAAAGAACGGGGCCAGTAGATATAAAACTATGTATCAATAACACTAACCAGAGCTTAACTTGATGGAAGAAGTGGTTGTAGAAACAGATTTCTTGAGAGTTTCCACTATGGTATGTGGCTCTTGGCTTGGTTTCTCTCTCTCAGGAAAACAGGCCAAAAGACACTAAACTTCTCAAAGAAAATATGATTTCTCTCTCAAGAGATAGTGCAAGAGAAACCTTGATGTACAAATAGGTTCTCTTTGGCAATTCATCATACAATTGGTGAACAGACATAAGTGAGAAAGGAGAAAAAGAAGCATTCGACGAAAGGGTGGTCAAAGCACGCGAGATTAAGACCGACAGAATCCCATTTCAGAGATTTGCATGAAGGAAGAGATGAACAATGAGTTGCAGGAGAAATCCAAAAACGGGAAGAACTGTTTGTGGGGTTGGGGAGATCTTGGGTTTCGGAGAAAAATTTGAAAGGAGATCTGCAGTTTGAAAGCAGTGCCTGTGCTGGACTCTTGGCGGGTTGTTACACGGGAAAAGGCTAAAAGGACGGTCTCTGTTTGCATGGTACAAACAGGCATCAGAAAAGGAAAAATTGTAACAGTGGCTCTCACGCTTTTATTGATGACTAGTCTATTTTGGTGGGGCCACATCCAACATGCGGGCATGATCCATCCCGTTGATCTCATATATGGCACAGTCCTCACTACTCACCGCTTGGGCGATTCTACCTCGATCCCTAGATGGGAACAAAATGCTGATCGTTGATTCTCGTTGGATTATGTCTTGCCCCATGACACAAATTCCACTTCATTAGACAATTTTTGGTTTTTTTGACACAGAGTCTCACCATTGGATGATCTGATCCATTCACCTGATTGTTCCTGCATTGGATGTCTTTTAGCTCTGAAGGCATGTGCTGGATGGAACTTTGCATCATATGAAGAAATCTACATCAGATCATAGTTAATGAACGGTTAGAATTTGGCTAGAATTTTATTAAAACGAAAATCAAAATTAGAAGTTCGGAAAGAAGACATACAGAGCAAGAGCAATCAGATGAACGGGTACAATCGCAGAACCTTCATATAAAAATGGGATGACCATGTGGAACCTTTTTTTCTTGAGGGTCCGCCTTTTCAGCAGGCCATGTAGCTAGAGCCCAATTTTGAAAGATCAAATGATCTGATTCATTTATCTTGTTCAACTGTGCCCTATTTTGACTAGCTACATAAATTTATGGCACTAAAAAGATCATTAAAAATCAGACGAGAGTTTTAATATCTATCTAATCTAAGGCAGGTTAAATATTATAAATCGATCAGGCATCCAAATGTGATGTAGCGTATAAAATCACATTCACAGAGCATTTAACATTGCCATAGATGAGTCCTATACCAAAGTTCACATGCTTTCGATGATCCTACCAAAGATTACATACATTGATCTTATTTATTATTAATCTTTTGGTGAGATCATAGCCGTTGATTTTCTAAGATTATAGTTCCATTGCTCTTAATTAGAGAGCTTCACCGAGTTCATTGCATTGAAGCTGTGCTGATAATACAAAAGGAATCTTAAAGCGAAGTGATGTTTGGCTTGGCTTTAACCACTAATACAACTTAGGAGCAGTGTTAATGGGACACACGTCCCTTAAACCATTATCATAGGTCAACTTAGTCAAACATGATTAATTATGCAGTTGGATTAAGAAAATGCATGGCGTGTCCATAAGCTCCTAATCTATATTAGCAGTGATTAACGATGCAGTTGGGTTAAAGAGACACGTGATCTATTTTAGAGGTCAAAGCCAAGCCAAATGTCATTTCTCGTCCTATAAATACAATAGGAACCACATTTAGGGCCATCTGTCTAGCATTCCTCGTCTGCAAAAGGAAATAATCTATGTTCCATCCTTGAGGAGCTTCCCTATAAGTGCCCCACATTTTTCATAAAAGGCCCCACCTAAGGACGATCTGACCGTTCATCTTAGCCAATGACTTGCTAAGATTGAATTGGATCTTAATTAGAATTCACATTTCATAGTTAATTTCACATTCAAATCATGCTTTTCTCCAATTTTCTCACTGGCTCTTCCCAAACATCTCTATCTTTCAGAACATTTCGCCTTGGCTGATTCAATCCCAAACCAGCGGGCCTGCGGCTCGTGTTGTCTTGTGACCTTCACGGTTACTCATTCGGTGTTTTCTTCTTTTCACTTTGGTCTCTAAGGCTCCATCACAGCACGGCTCTCCAGCTTCATCCATACCATTTTCATTAACTCCGAGTTACGTAGAGCTAACGTCCATTTCCCCCACAAATGGAATCGTTTCATACTTCTCCACGGTGTTATCACGATCTCCATCTTCATCCTCGTCCCAGAAATTTTCATCGACGATTCATTACCATCTGTAGCTTTTCCCATCATTGACTCTCGATTTACATCCTTACCAATTTCACAGTCATCATCTCCCATGTCCACACTAACACTTAATGTATCAGCAGCAAATTCCTCGTCCATTTCTGTCTCCCTCCGTCGAACTTGGTACTTCCTTTGATGCATCTATTCCTTCACTTTGCTGCAGGATCACTGGACAACAAGATAAGCAATGATTTCATCTATGTTAGGCAGAAGAGCATTGCAAGACAGGCCTGGTTCAACAAAATGCCTTTGGAGAGACCCGGAGAAGCTGATCTTCGTCATCTAGCTGCTCACTAATATAATTAAGACCTTCACCGTCTCTGTTGCCTGTTCCACTGGTAGTTTGAACCATATCACCGCCACCACTTTCTATTTGTTCTTCTGCAGCAGCCAGCCCTCCTGAATACAGTGGCAAATATATTTTCAAGCATGTGAGTCATTTCAAAGACCTGCATATAGACTGAGATGAGTTCTACAGAAATTAAAGAGGTTAACTGATGTATGTAGGAGAACTACAGTGTTCTGCCTGGCTGAAAATTCAACTAGAAGACAATCACCAAAGTTTAAGACAGGTCTAGAATTTAATGACAACATGACAAGCATACCTGTAGCTGCAAGCAATCTTGGGTCATTCTTATACAGTTCACCCTGTGAAACCAATCCACTCAGACAGAAGAACCCAGAGCAGATGAGGATTTGTAATCTACATGCCCAAGATTGAAAGAATGCCATGGGATAGAGTAGCAGAAATGATTGTTCTGCAGATGCATGACTCCAAGTGAAACTTTTTATAATGTAGTATAACTGCCAACGAATGTCCAAAAACAATAAGGTCTTCAATCAAGAAGCCCAGCTTCTGAAATGCATCCAAGATGAGTTTATTAGTTAAGTCATATGTCTCGGTAAGCAAGGAATGAGCACATATTCACAGCCACTTCAGCACTGCTTTACATGCTCCAGCTCGGATGAAACTCCTGTCATCACCTCTCCCTGCACATTTTAAAACGGCTGTTATATTTTCCAGATGTATTTTGAATCACTTGGTTTTCTTAACTATCTTACTTTAAGTTACATTGGAAGCTGTCATTATTGTTTTATGTTTCAACTAAAATGAAGAACTTCACTCCATGACTACGATAAAGAAATCACTTGATTTTCTTAACTATCTTACTTTTACATTGGAAGCTGTCATTATTGTTTTATTTTTCAACTAAAATGAAGAACTTCACTCCATGTAAAGAACTCTCTGGCCATCTAACACCTAACAGAAGGAAAGAAAAGAAAAGATTTGCATATCAGGAGTCCGTTGTAAGGAATATCTAATAACACAACATCACATACTATGGTAATTAACACCATGACATCGGATGTGAGAATTCCACAATCAGGTAAACATCTGAAGGAAGATCAGTGTACTTCCATTGTTCCGATCTCTGTATGTCATACAGATTAACCTGCAGACCGCATGGATCAAGTGCAAATATGACGCCTAACACAAACATTACATGCATAATCAGAAGAAGAGTAGAAGAACAGTACCAACTTGCGATTTTTGAACTACAACTCTAACCCCATGGGATAACTTCTACCTATGAAGCTTGAAGCAAGAAATATGCAACCATGACAAAATTTATCAGCTTTATCATAGAAGGTTCTAAAAGAGCAGATATTACATAAAAGCATTTCAAATTCAAATGCCGGTACCAGAAAAATGGATCAACTACTGTTCTCCGATCTTCAGCCCCGAACCACTTTTCTGAAAAACCTTACAAAGTACGAAGGCGTCCTGCCCAAAGTCAAAATTAAGATAACAATCCAAACAAGTCAAGACCAACTATCTACAAGAACAAGAATGGAAGCAAAACAAATTAATTATAGAAATGAAAACAGAAAGAACAAAGTTCAAAATTTGGTTTACCTGAGCAATTCCAGCTTGCCCTAATTCCTCATCTTCAAGTCTATATTCATGCATAACCCAATTAGTCCTCTCTCCACGTGGGGCACGACCAATATAAAAGACAAGTGTCTTCTTCATCCCAACCGTCTGTGAATTCCAACGGACGGTCCGATCTTTTCCAGTCGTCTTCCAATATCCTCGCTTAGTTGCACGATTTGTCCTTGAACCATTTTCATATTTCTTGTCTAGAGCACTGAAGAAATACCACTCCCGATCTTGAGTTCTCGGACGAGATTGACCTGTTTCTACTCCAATTCATCAAGAGAGAGAGAGAGAGAGAAAAGAAAACTCAGAAAAAGATTACCCAAAAAAAAAGTAGAGAGAAAAAAAGAAGACCTGGCAAATCCCATGGTTCGGATTTATAAAGATCAATTACGGAAATGGCATCTAATCGAAGAGGTTTGCCAATCACTTTTCGCTTCAGATAATAGCTAACAAGTTCTTCATCCGTTGGGTGGAATCGGAAACCTGGTGCAAGAAGTTCTTTGCCCCCCACAAATTCATCTGAAATCTGTTGAAAAAGAGGAGAAATCTCATCTTTTGTATTAGGATTAGAAAGTAAAAAGTGGAATAATTAAGTTTAACACTGTGTAACTAGGACAATGATATCGTAGACTTTGAAGAGAGAGGAAGTAGGAAAGGAAAAAGAGGTATGAATGTTCTGTTTCTGTAGTTGCAGGTTTAATTACCGTAAGGAACTTTGATCAGTGTATTTATGCTGGGAACGTGATGGAAGATTAATAAAGCCTTCACATGGGCCGGAGGACCATTACATATGGTGTGTTATATGAAGAGTTGCCACAAAAACACAGCTGCATTACGTATGGCAATATCCATACAGCACGTTTGGCATTAGAAACTGATAAAAGGACTATTGATTACCATTTTAACATCCTGAATCTGTATTTGATACTAGTAATGGAATGCCTCAAGAAGCTGCAAAAATGGATGAATCTCTTTCCAGGACATATATATAGAGGAAGGGAACTTAGTAGCTGATTACTTATCAAAATCTGCTGTTACAAGTCATCTATGGCATGGAGGAATGAAAACTCTCAATTTTTGTTAAGTTTGTCGGAAAATGACCTATTATGGCCATCCTAGGCCAAGGTTACTTTCAGATCGTAATTGGCTTTTAGTAATTTAATTTGCCTTACCAAGAAAAGAATAAAAAATGAGGTAATAACACCAACAGATGTACAAACTATTCCCAGGCCGATGATACATGCAGGTGTACTTGATTTGATGTTTTTCTTGGGAACTATTCCAAGAGGTAGATAAATATGTGGGTAACACACAGGACAATGTTCAAGTCAGTTCAATCAAACTCTTGTAGATATGTTTCACAGAAGGCCTAAAGAAGCCCCTTTCTTAAGTAAGGGTTTGATCTCATGATTTGCACCAACCCCTTACCAACTCATCGTGGCAGAAAAGATCAATTCTACCATTCATCCGGCTGCAAGTGCAGAATGTAAGGGCTTTGCAGTAATAAAAAATATAAGCAGCATCTTTCTTCTTACCTTTTTCTATTTTCATTCTTTGAACCTAACAGCTAAACATTTGTTTAGTTTCAAAAACAATAATAGATAAATAAATAGCAATAATAATAACAATAAAAACCCTGCCGGAGAACTGGATAAGCACCTCTCATTGTAGGGTACTTAACCTAACATAAGCAAGAAACTTGTCCAGTTCTGCAGCGTCCATACTGGTAAATCTCTGAATAGTTTTGTTAATCATCTGTGATCTGTCTTGCTGGCCATATCACTGTTAGCGGTGCTTGAGATGAGTTGAGATGATAATCATCTAGGCTTAACTCACTGCTATGTTGAATTTTCAGTCATCTCATGCCAAACTTGAGCTATATCAACCTAGCTCAAGTCATCTCAAGCACCGCTAACACCATGTTAGTTATTTGTTTGCTCCCAGAATGCTGAAATTCTTGCTCACTAGTTCGAACTGCCCAGCACTCCATAAGCTAAGGGTATTGGTAAATTACCAAAATATTCATTATCCTATGATGTACCAGTATGCCTGAACTTTTGATAATAGATCTTTCTTTCTTTCTTTTGATTCTAATAACTAGTGAAACTTTGACATGAATTTCCAGCAAGGTCAAAATTTGTTGCCTACTTAGTGATTAGGGACTCTAAGTTTTACACTTTATACATGTCCATTACAAAATCACGTTGACTAACCAACTGCATAACTATTATTAATGGAATCAGCCTGACCAAGTATAGCCTTTGCATGGGCCCAATGCTCCTCTAAACGAAGGAAATTGTGAACCCTATAATGCACTCACACCCGCTATATAAGGCCAAACAACACAAAACAAGTTACACTCATCAAACATTTGTCAGAACCATAAAAGCGTACAAAGCCTAAAGCTTAAATTTCTGAAAATTATACATACATAGGTGAACAGTTTCATTAAATGCCCTCAAGAGATGCATGTAAAAGATTCACTTGCACCTCTTTATACAACTGGATCACCATCTATGAGTTCTGACTTGTAGACAAAACAAGGTGAAATACTTGTTCTGAACATTTCTATCCACTTGGGTATATAATTGAACATGGATCGTTTCCCTTTTACTCTCTTAAGCTTAATTGCAAATGTAGGTTGCACAGTCATCTAAACAATAGGGACTGTCTGTGAAAACATGGATGCCAATATCATGGGCACCAATCTCATAGTCAAAAAGATAAAACTTGCATCTAGCAACAACTTTAAGTTGATGAACATTAAATTCTAAGCGGATACATGCATACCATACACTTTTGGTAGGAATATAAGACACGCAACAAAAAAGAAAAAATACCTGAGGCTCGGATGGCGAGATTTCAGGAAGAAACTTCACGACCTTTGTCTTCGTCAAGTCAAAGTTCTTTTTAGTATGCTGCGATGATGACTGTTCTCTTTGCATATCTTCGGTGTTTTTTTTGGTTTCCCATGTGGTAAGCCTGACTTTCTCCTCAGTTTTAGTAATGTCTATAGGCATGTCTGATGTTCCTGAGCTTAGTGGAAAAGTCACTTCCAAGTCTTTGCTGGACTCGGGCTCAGATGGCAAATTTTCTGGAAGAAACTTCATGAACTTGGTCTTCTTGAAGTAAAAGTTCCTTTTAGCGTGCTGCAACAATGATTGTTCTCTTTGCATATCTTCAGCGATCTTTTCTTTTTCCCATTTGGTAAGCCTGAGCTTCTCCTCAGTTTCAGTGACATTTACAGGCACGTCAGATATTCCTGAGCTTACTGGAAACGTCACTTCCAAATCTTTGCTGAAATCAAATATATTTTGCAATCAGAAGAATATCAGCAAACCAAATTTGAGAAAGCTCTTCAAGTGTCAAGACTGAATACCAATTCCAAGCAAGTGAAGCAGTGAACCTGCTGCTTACCTTCTGCCAAGGAAAAAGAAACCATTGCCCTTCATAATTCCACCATCTAAAGATATGGCACCATCTGCTATGTAAGGACGAGAATGTTGCATTTCCTCTCTATTCCTATATACTTGCAAGCGAGAAAAAAGACTATAAAATAGAGTCTCCCTCAGGCCATGCCCACTAGCTGTGACAAAAGATAAATGCCTACTGTCCAAATTGATCATATTAACAGCAAAGCCTAGAAAGCCTGCTGGACATTCCCCACTGGGTAATTTTGGCTTCGGCAAAGCAAGTGACTTTTGTACGTCCTCTCTAATGGCACCAATGTAAGGCCTGTGAAACAAAGTACATTCAGAAGTTATCCCAGGAAATACCCTGCAAACAACCTGACATGGATAAGTAAACCAGTATGAAGATTAAATTGGCACATTATGCATGTAAAATCAAGCAAGAGACGTGTCCAACTCCAAACAACAGAGGAAGGCAATTATTCATACTGTCCAGCACCCTCATTGTTTCTTTCTTTTCTTTTCTTTTTTCCCTGAATGTACCATTAGTACTGCAAAGATAAAGAAAAGACAATCCAACATTCTTGCCTTATATCTTCAAGGCAAACAACAACGAATCTTCCATTCACGGGCTTTCCAATAGAAAGCTGATGAAGATCAGCATTCTTATCAATCAGGCCTTTGTTGTCATACATCTCAAGAGCTTTAACACCTTCAAATGTCTTGCACACAACTGCCAGCATAGTTTCCAATCCTATGTATTCCGATAGAAGCCTGGATAAGGAATGTAATAAGGGTGCCACATATTAGGGGAAGTTGAGGATAGATGTCAATAACCAATTTGCACTAAATTTATGACAATCATATATAGTTGACCAATTGCAATCTAATAAATCCTGGACAGAAAAGTGATAAGGGAGCCTCCTGCAGGCGGTCAGAGAAAAATGCAAATAACCATTTTGCAAGACATTATCAGTAGTAAACATAGTTTTGAATCCTAATATCTGATAAGAGACCGGAAAGAAGAGGCTATATGGCAGCCACGTGGGAGGCCAAGATGAAGCTAAATGTAAATAGCCATGTCACAGTATATATGTGACTATCATACAACTTAACTACTGTGAAAAATGAAATCGGATCCTCAAACTGACCTGCCAAGGTTATCATCGTCCACTCTGCCCAATGTAGCCACTATACCCAGCACATCCTTGGATAGTGGCAACTCTGATGCTAGTGTTCCATTACGAAGTTTTAGTTGACAGATTAGGCCAGCTTCTGTTTTCTCCTGCCGCAACATCAGTTCAATGGCTTTCTGCTTCGACCGTGCAAGATTCTGGTTTACAGCATCAGATTCACTTGATGAATGGTAGTTTTGAAGTTCAACTGCATCAAATGCTTATGTTAGCTGAGAAAACACAAAGAGGTCTCAAATTTAAAGACACCAATTTGTCAAACATAGACAAATTTAGAAGCAGAAGATGATATAGTTCAATAATTGTCCCTAAGAAAACACAGTCCTGCCATAAGCCCTTCGAAAACCCATTGAGTCTAGTCTAATTGCAGCTTTCATAAATGAGAACTTGAAATATAATGTCCACGAGCAGTAAGGCAGTCAATCCAATGCGCTTCCAGGAAAGGCAAAAAAGCCAAAGTTTCAGTCAAGTTCCTTCATTTAGCAATCTCTATAGGCTAACATACACACAATTGGCAGTAAGCAGCTAGAAAAAGAAAATACATGATGTTAACCTTCCATATCAAGAATGCAGTCATCCAGGCGTTTTATCTCAGACTGCAAAAATTTGAGGTTGTCCTCATGACGCTTGATTCTAAGTCCTAGCTTTTCCTGTTTATCTTCAAGTTCCTGCAAGTGGTAAAAGAAAGTGATGTTAGGTTAAGATGCATACTGAACATTAAATGGTTGCCATGGAAAAACAACTCATTCCAGCACTTAAAATCAGATTTGACTTGCCCTAAAGTAAGCCACAGATGGTCTCACCTTCTGCATTGTTTCATCCTGCATCTCACTTTCAGGAATTAAACAGGGATCACTTGGATTCAATACTGACGGTTCTGGAGCAGGATGCCCGTTCATATTAACTTCAGTCAACTTCTGAAGCTGATTTACAAGCTTCTCAAGAGTATTAGCATTCTTGTCCAATAAGCTCAGAGACTATGTCGCAGAATACATTCAATGGTTTACAGGTGGACTATTGAACAATGTTATATAAAGTCTACCGCTATTGCCGTCATGAAAAAATACATTGCTATTTGAAATGAAATATAGAATTACTTTTACCTAGATTAACTCCACTGAATGAGAAATGCTTAATTCTTAGGAAATAAGAATCAGCAAATACTCACCTAGTTTCACATGCACAGTAAGAAAATTCATACTTAAGCTGAACCATACAAATAATGCAGCATTCCCTTAAGAGTTACACACAGATGAAACTTGATATATCTCACAGGGTGTTAGTGATGCTTGAAATGGAGTGAGCTAACTAGACATGAGATGAGATGGGCCATATCAATCTTAGTGGTACTAGAGTTGGATTAAGATGAAGTGCTGTCCCCTAATCTCATAGTTAGTGATGCTTGAGATGGATGTGGGGTCATCTCGACTCAGCTCAGGTCATCTCGAGCCTGCTCACTCCATCTTAAGCACCACTAACACAGTAACTCCATGTCAAGCTTCTCAATGCTAGTAGCATTCTTCTCCAATAATTTCAGCGACAATTTAAAGTTTCTAGCAGGCATTTGAACTGTTTGAACCCTGTATGAACTATGAAACGCATTGATATTAGAAAAGGAAATATGAAAACTGCTCACTCTTACATAGACTAACTTCACCAAAGAAGAAATAAATCATTTTCCAGCTGGAATCTAAAAATCAGGGTAGTTTTTGGTTTAAGAAGCCGATTTCTTTGTCATTTCAGCTATTATTTGTCGCGCTATCTCACCTTTGTCTTATCTTACCTTTTCATGTTCCCTACCACAAACAAAAGACCTCTCAAAGGAGAAATAACAGACAAGAAGACGTTAATCTTCTCTCAGAAATGCGTCCAATAATAAAGGCCTACAGAGATAACACTGAACGAGCCCTAGCTTCACAAATAATGGGCCTTTGCAACAATTCCTCACATATTTGGGGATCGTGAATATGGAACATGAATGTGAAACGAAGTGTTACAGCTACCTGCGTCTCAGCGTCAATTCATCATACAAGTGCTTACTGAGGAAAAAAATGAAAGAAAATGGAGACATGAACGCGTTACAGCTACCTGATTAGACGATGGCACTCGCGCCGAAGACGACGACTCGGTGCCGGCTTTGTCTTGAACAGGCTTTTCTGCTTCCATTTTCTGGATTAACCTGGATTTTTCAAGACTGTAAATTGCTTTTGGGTTAGCAGAATCCATGATTTTTCTCAACTTTCTTAGTCTCATGGATGCAGGCTAGGCTTTCGATTAAGTTGGTGTCGTTGGGTAGAAGTTTGTGTTGCTTTCTTTAGAAGAATCGAACCTAATCTATCCTCTATATTCTTTTGGGAAATGATATTACCACCCCCACTTCATACCATCTGTCACACGCCCGTTTGGAGTTTTGTGATATAATGGATTTGCATGGTGGACCATGCAAGTGATTGATCAGACCGTTCATTCCTCGAGCAAAAATGTGAATGATCTGAACCGTTCATGTCCGGTCATCCTATCATTTTTGCTTTCTTAGGTTTTTTTAGTAGAATTAATTTTACTCTCTCCATTTTAAAACTAAAAAGAGCTGAAGATAAAACAATGGCAAGATAAAACCTTATATATATTCTCACGCCCCATGACGACGATAGGGCACACCCTGGCTTAGAATTTTGTGGTACAAGGGGCTCATATTTCAATGATCTAAACCGTTTATCTTGCCTGTCCTGCTGTAGGTGAGTCATATCCAAAAACTCATTTCATTCATTTTTTTGTTTGAGGTCCTTCTGAGTAGTTTTTACCAGATTGGATTGAATGCACTATTGGCAGATCACAACCGATGATCAGCTTAAATATTTATCTGGTTAGATCCATATCGCAATCTCTCTCAAGTTTTCTTCAATGTTGCCATTCAAATAATTTAGATTCAGACTCTTTGATGTGATTCATGTGCCAATTAAGATACATGACGTATCTATTAGAATACTCTTGCTATTCTTGTTATTCTTTTTATACATTTATGATTCTCTATTTCTTTTCTTGTAAGCAAAGTCCTTTCCTTTCTTCTAAGAGAAGCAAAGTCATTTTCTTTTCTTGTAATCTCAGTATGTGACCTTGATTGGGGCGACGGACTGCAATAAATATACATGAAATACAAGGCCTAGATCAGATCATGATTTTCTCTCGACTTTCATGGAGGTCGTTGTGGTCAATCACATAATTAATGATATGTTACTACCATAAACATGGTCGGTTGCAGATAAAACCATCTCTTATCGTTAAGGGTTATGCTTCCACAAAGTTGTTGTCAATGCACAGCTAATCCCGGTATTGCTAAAACAAAATGTAAACCAGATCACCACCCAAGATGATCTTTTGCAAGCATTTAATGGCTCATAAAAATGAAAAAAAAGAAGCAGTTCTAGTGCATGAAGCTCCTGCGTATGCATGATCTGAAAAGGGGTAGACCACAAAAGTTAATAGTACGCAGTTTTAACTGTTGCACCAGTGGCTCACCAACAAGGGAGAAATCAAAATGATAAACAATCAAACCTATTTGTAGTATGAAGAGGCCAAAACCAATAAACCCTCGGCTATAATTGATTGCTAAATTGACACAATTGGAGGTGTCTAGAAGACCAAAAGGCATGCGATGTAAATGATTCTAGCTTGATTTGGATGATTCTAGCGTGCTTAGTGACACATAAAAGGTGGAGCAATGAAATAATGAGTCGCGGGGCTTCGGAATATGCGGTCTTGGTTGCACCTTGGTCAATTTAGCATTTATCTTCGCTTGAATATGCTTGTGGTTAAGACTAGCCCCTTGGCTCTTGGCCGACAATTGTATTTAAGGGGATGCGTCACTGACTTGCTTAACCTTACTTATCATCGAGATAATCTTAGCTTACACTAAATAAATGCACCAAACCAAGTAAAACAGCTGAAAAGAACCCAACGTACAGACGTACGCCATAATAGACCGTTGTTACGGAGATGCTCCCATAGGGCCATAAGTACGCTCAAGGGACTGCCTAGGCCTAATATCAAGTGGCATTTACGGAAGGCCCCAGCGATTGAAGCTGATGTGATAGGCAGCGTACGGGGATTTATAATTCTTTATAATATTATTTAAGGAAATAACACTTTTCAAGACAGCTTTTTGATGATCCCGACCGATGACTTACTTATTGGTTTCTTAGTATAAAATGGACGGCCGCGAAGAGGAGACCAAGATTCACTTGGACAAAGGTTAGGATTATATTTATGGAAAATGCTTTCCCTGCGAAAGGACGCAAAATGACTGAGCAGTCTTTTGGATGATTGGATCGGCAAAATTCCTCATTAGTGGATGATTTGAGTCGTGATCTTTTTTAATTTTAAGTCAACTTTTATTCAGAAAAATCTTGTAACTAGAAGCTTTGTATGGACATAAATTTTAGTGCAAAATCTAAGTAGGGTAGGACGAACAAACAAGATGAACAGTTTAGATTACCTAAAATTGGGACCTATCTAGTTGCATTTTTTTCAACATCGTTTTCAAGTGCTGTGCACTTGTACTATAAGAAATCTGTATTTATAGAAAAGGTAATGATTATAGATTTGCAATGCTATGTACCTCAATTAGATAAAGATTTCCTGAACAAAGCATTTAATAGTTTATATTATGGTTATAAGTTTAGGGTTACTCAAAAAATTAAGGTTAGGCACAAAAAAGAGTTGTAGACTCCTTCCATTCTTTTTGAAAGTAACCCTTATGATTTATAAGAGCATTGATAGGCTTGAGAAGAAGCCCATGCTATATTTTTCATGTTTGCATGACAAAACTTTGTTCCGAAAATCTAATATGCTCACCAAGTTTAAAATGTCTTCCATAGTTTATAGATCAAATTTTGTGTTCACAAGATGCTTTTAGATTATGTCTTCATGAGCAAAGTATGGTGACTATTCATTTACATTAATTATTTCAAGGGCTCAAATAAGTAGCTAGTATCAATCAAATGGATTGGTTTTAGGTGAGTTACCTATTTTGGACATGGAGATCATAAAATCATCAAGCTATATACCTATCTTATATCAAATCATGAAAATAACATATCATATGCATATTTGGTACCTTATACCAAAATCAAGCTTGCTGTCGAATCAAATCATGCAACACATTCTTAAATTATGCTTTTTAAATAGATGACAAGCATTTTCAATCCTCAAAACCATCATCATCAAGATCTTATCCCAATTAAGAGTTGGCCACATGAATCTTATTCCTCCATTCCACTCTATTAAATACCATAGTTTCATTTAGTCCCAAAGTTTTTAAATCTTTCCTCACTACTTCTATCTACGTTCTTTTGGGCCTTCCCCTTGCCCTTTTAGAACCTTCTACTTGTATTGCCTCACTCCTTCTAACTGGTGCCGTTGTTGGTCTCCTTTGGACATGTCCAAACCATCTAAGTCTAATCTCTCTCATCTTATTACTTATTGGTGCTACCCCTAAATTTCATCTAATATTTTTATTTATAATTCTGTCCTTTCTTGTCTTACTACTCATCCATCTCAACATCCTCATTTTTGCGACGCTCATCCTATGAGTATCATGTTCCTTAACTAGCCAACACTCTGATCCATAGAGCATGGCCGGCCTTATAGCCATCCTATAGAACTTTCCTTTTAGTTTGAGTGGCACCCGCCGATCACATAAAACTCCAGATGCCCATCTCCATTTGTTCCAACCCGCTTGAATTCTCTGGGTAACCTCCCTCTTAATCTCTCCACTCTTATAAATCAATGATCCTAAGTACCGAAAGAGGTCTTTCATGGGGACTTATTGGTTATCAATCTTTACTGGTGTTCCACTCCTACTCTCCTTACTAAAATTACATTCCATATATTCTATTTTAGTTCGGCTAATTTTAAATCCTTCAGATTCTAATGCTTCTCTCCATAACTTTAGCTTTATGTTTACACCATCCCTTGTCTCATCAAGTAAGATTATATCATTTGCAAATAGCATGCACCAGGGAATCTTCTCGTGCAAATGTTTTGTTAACTCATCCATAACTAATGTGAAGAGGTATGAACTCAATGCCGATCCTTGGTGCAATCCTACAATGACAGGAGAATCACCAGTCACGCCACTAGTGGTCTTAACATTTGTTACCACTCCCTCATACATATCTTTAACTATATCTATATACCACTGAGAAACCCCCTTACCACCCAACCCCTTCTATATTAACTCTCTAGGGATTCTATCATAAGCTTTCTCTAAATCGATAAAGACCATGTGTAGGTCTTTCCGCCTCTCCCTATATTTCTCTACTAATTATCTTAGTAAGAAAATAGCTTCCATGATAGACCTCACAGGCATGAAACCAAACTGATTCTCCGATACACTTGTTTCATGTCGTAGCCTCTTCTCAATCACTCTTTCAAAAAGTTTCATGGTGTGGCTCATAAGTTTGATCCCTCGATAATTAGTGCAGCTCTAATTGTCACCTTTATTCTTATAGATTGGTACAATAGAGTTTTTCCTCTACTCATCAGGCATTTCTTTGATTTTATAATCTTGTTAAACAACTTAATCAACCAAACTACCCAAATATCTCCCATATGCTTCCAAACCTCTATTGGTACATCATCACGTCCTATGGCCTTTCCTGATTTTATCTTTTTCAAGGCCTCTTTTACTTCAGGTATTCTAATCCTACGTTCATATCTACAATATCCAATGTTATTTAGATTTATATTATTTTCAATCCCTATATTTTTAGAGCCATTGTCATTTAATAATTTTTGAAAGTATGTATCCCACCTTTGTTTGATCTCCTCTTCTTTGACTAATACCCTTTGATCATCGCTTCTAATACACCTAAAATGATCTAAGTCTTTACCCTTCTGTTCTCTTACTTTTGCAAGTTTAAACACATCTTTCTCACCTTCTCGTGTTCCTAATTTATTATAGAGCTCATCATATGCTTTAAGTTTAGCCTCATTTACTATTCTCTTAGCAGCATTTTTAGCATTCTTATATTGTTCATAGTTTTCATTATTTCTAATCTTCTGCCAAGCTTTAAAATGCATTCATTTTTCTTTAATAACTTTTTGTACTGTTTCACTCCACCACCATGTTTCCTTTGCTAATAGCCTTTTACCTTTAAATACTCCTAAGATGTCCTTTGCCACTTTCTTAATGGACTCAGCCATATTAGCCCACATGGTATTTACTTCTATTTCATAGTTCCAATTTTCTTCTACCATCAACTTATTTTTGAATGAGGTTATTTTCTCTCCTTTTAAGTTCCACCACTTAGTTTTTGGATGTGTATTAAGTTTAGTTCTTTTACTCCATCTTTTAATATGGATATCCATAACCATTAACCTATGTTGTGAGGTTAAACTCTCACCAGGTATCACCTTACAATCCTTACATATAGATTGTTCATTATTCCTAAGTAGAAAAAAGTTTATTTGGCTTTAATGAAGTCCACTTTTAAAGGTTATTAAGTGTTCATCCATTTTCTTAAAGAGTGTATTTGCAATGGACAGGTTATATGACAAAGCAAAATTGAGGATATTCTCCCCCATCTCATTTCGTTCACCTATACCATACCCTCAGTGTATTCTATCATATCCTTCCTTATCTTTTCCTACATGGCCATTTAAGTATGCTCTTATAAATATCCCCTCAGTGTTGGGAATTTCTTGTATGACTCCCTCTATATCTTCCCAAAACTGTCTCTTGATTATATCTTGTAACCCTATTTGTTGTGCGTATGCACTTATAACATTTATAATCTACTCTCATACAACAGTTTTTATTATTATAATTCTATCACTAATTCTTTTAACGTCCACAATTTTATCCTGTAATTCCTTATCCACTATTATTCCTATGCCATTTCTGTTATTTTCTTTTCCTACGTACCATAAGTTATACCTATCTATTTCTCTAGCTTTAGCCCCTTTCCACTTGGTTTCTTAAATACAAGCGATGTTGACTCTCATACGTTTCATTACATCTACTAACTCCAAACTCTTACCTGTCAATGTCCCTATATTCCATGTAGCGATGCGAATCTTATGTTCTAGATATACTTTATTTACTACCGCCTTTCTCAACCTCTATGGTGTGAACCCATGTCCACTTTTCACTACACCTGGGTTCTGATGCAGCGCATCGCTTCCGAGGGGATGTTCTAGCAGCCCTTGCCCACTTTTCACTACACTCGGGATTCGATGTAGCGCATCGCTTTTGGGAGAACGCCCTAACAACCCTTGCCTATTTTTCATATATAGTATTATAGCCTTTTTATTTTATAAGTCATGTCATAAATACTCCATGTATAATTTCACACAATAATCGTATCTTATAAATAATTCATACAACTCAAATATTATGCAATTATCAAAATCACATCATAAGTATGTCAAAAGATTATGCAATTCATGAAAATTAGTATCTTAAATTCCACCTATTTCGAATATGGGCTATCTCAATCCTTAGAATGTCCAATAGTCTCAATATTGTCTCAAACAACATATCTGTCAAGTCATACGTACATTTTAGGTTAATCACTTACTCACAATTTCTCATCTATTATTCATCTAGTTTTTTTTATCATAATTAAATATGATGATCTCTGATTCTAAGTATATATCTTTATTTTGTAATATCCTCAATCTTGACTGTTGATTAAAGATCAACGATCCGGATCATCCATCCATTCTCAACTTATATTGGTTTTAGCCTGACCTATAGTCTATTTCATATTAATATTTAATCTATTGATTCGACGATCAAATTAAATTATGATTGGTTAGATCAACAGTTCAAAATCCTCCTAAATTCTGATCGGCCTGACTTATAGTCTTTTTGCAATTGTAGGGCCTCGTAATTTGGACCCCATGCATTTAATGCATGCAATGCGACAACCTGATAAATACAATATATATGTAAAATAAGTAAAGGAGACTTGGTCTCCCTTCAAAATACATTCACACTCATGTCTGTTTACATTTAAATAAAAAGAAACATTTTTGTAGTGCTAAAAGGCTAGGACTAAAATCATTATCCCTAAGACCACTCCACTCACAACCACATCACTATAATTTCATTTACATACCTACGTGTAAATAAAGTAAGTCATATTAAGTACACATCACATTAGTTTATCAAATTATAACTATATTGCAAACCTGTATGTTATACTTGTCATGTTCTTCTCTTTAAATATTTATCACCATCTTCTACTCTGTTTTTCCTTTTCTATTTCTTCATATATGAGACATTATAAACAATTTACAATGTCTCAGCAAGCTTGCGCTTATGTAGGTAGTTTCATCGCTGAAAACATGAGTTTATGTAGTTTTAAATTCAAAAAGGAATACACGATCACATGCAATGCAGTTTCATGGAATATGATGCACAATGAGTAATATCATAAACTCTAAAATCTCAATCATGATTTACAAATCAATGTCATGTCAAACCAATTCAATTTATCAATTTCAATATCCTTGCACATTGTTTTAAAGACAATAGAAATCTTTGTGAAGTACTTTATAAGGTATGAAAAATTACCAAAACTCAAATTACGTAGCATTTCATAAATACACTCTTGTAAAGAATCAATAGATAAAAACATTTAAAACATATAATGCTTCAATAAAATCAATATGCCTCAAAAAACACATACATATAAATATATCCATCAAAACCTCCTCGAGGTCTCACGAGTGTAGAAACACTCAACATCCTGCCATCTACCGTTGATTATGAGTACTCATTATAGACCGAAAATCCTAGGGTGTCATGCATCTGTGCTATCGCGCTATATCCATATAAATTTAAAAATAATGGACCCGTTGTGCGACGAATAAGAACTAATCAAGTTTGTGGTTATCACGCCAATACCAAGAGGATGGACTTCCTGCACCATAAGAGTTGCCCCATAGCAGACACCCGTAGCAGACAGCCTGTAGCTCGATGCCTCACATGGGACTACCCATTAGGACCGACCAGGGTCATCAGGCACCCTTTTTCGCGGCCATGTATCCAATACACATAACAATTTTAGAAGAAGGTGGATGATCAGTCCTTAATCTTCCTAGCACACAGTCCACTAGCTCCAATGTGTCTGTCATAATATAAAAATACTAGGCATTATCACATGCCAGTATAACAAATAAAACCATAGAAATCCATACATTGTTGAAATCATGCAATTTAAATTTCATTATATGATATATCTATGTAAAAGCAACCTTCATCAAGGGTGAGTTGAGGATTCTACATTTCTCATTATCTCATAATTCATGAGGTCCATATAGTATCAAATATGTTTTCATGTATGAGTGTCCAATTTGATAGTAAAATAACATGGCATTCTAAACTAGTAAGTTGCATGAAATACAATTATGTTAACTGCATAAATCAGAAACATCAGAATCCCAAATCTTAAGTATTTTTAAACATGATAGAGTAATCATTAATGGTTTTTATATTTCTCAAAAATAAATCCATGTTAAAACCACCTACCTCCCTTGTCGTACTCCTTGGTTTAGTTATATCCCTCCAATCAAATCATCGGTCAACATGCCGATATCCCAAATTCCTTATTAATGTCAAATTATATAAACCATTACAAAAAGGAATCCATTCTAGCTGTAATTTGAAGGTTCAGATAATCTGTTAATCATGGAACCACTAGGTTCTATACAATCCATCACTCCTCATTATACGATCTCAACTACTTAGGATGTTGGTCTATTTTCCACATCATGGATCGTCTAAGGCCATTAGGGTTCTAATTAGTCATTCACCAATTACTGATCATTGATCATATGTGAGGAATAGTGTCAGATCACCCTTTGATTTGTTGTTCATTCCTTAGATTGGTGATCCGACGGGTAGAAGTGGTTGGATCTTGATCTCATTTCATTAAGTGGGGAGGGTGCATGTATCAAATATGCCCCCCTCTTTTAAGTTACTTTTATTTTATTTTATT
The DNA here is from genome assembly GCA_035236585.1 of Warburgia ugandensis. Taxonomy (NCBI): domain Eukaryota; kingdom Viridiplantae; phylum Streptophyta; class Magnoliopsida; order Canellales; family Canellaceae; genus Warburgia; species Warburgia ugandensis. Next base: position 73,409,585 of record CP141134.1, read on the forward strand.
TTTTTCTATCTTATTTTTACAGAAATGCTCATGTAATGCCCGACCAATTTATACTATTTTTAATGAAAATTGGACATTTTATAAGAAATTAACTGAGTTGAATGTTTGATTTTATTTAAAATAGTAAACAAAGAAATTTGTGAGGAAACTTAGTACCATTAGATTCTACTATAAAAATGAAATCCAACGCCTCAAAAATCACCTAAAACGGAGTTTGTATGAAGAAGTTACAGCCATTTAAAGATAGGGGTATTTTTGAAAATTAAACAAAAAAAACAAAAAAGGATGAAAAACGCAAGGGGCCATTTTGATAACGGCACCCCCTATCGTCTTCAACCTCAAGAACCCTCCAAAAAACCCTAAATCCCAATTTCTCTAGAATACACCAAGGGAAAGGGCGGCACCGCCATTGAGGGGCACCGCCTTCTCCCCTCTATAAAAACCCCATCTCCTCTCTCCAAAAAATCACGTTTTCCAAGGTTTTTTCCAGTCGTTTGAGACTGAGGTTTCCGGCAAAACCAGAACCCGTCTCAAACCCAGTTTTTCTATGTTTTTCGACAATGGTCAGGCCAAGTCTGGCCGGCCATTCCTTTACCCATCTCCCCATTCCCCTTTTCCCCATCTGGTCGCAACGGAACAACGGTTTTTCCACCTTCTTCAAGCTTCCCGGCGAGCAGGCACACCCACCGGAAAAAGGGCGTCCCCAGGCTGCCCAAGTAAGCCATTTCTCTTCCCTTACTCTTCATTTACTTCCCCCAGGCCAGATCCATGCCGGATCTGGTCCTTTCCAGTCGTTTTCCAATTGGGTTCTTGGCCGGAAAACACCCAAGTTGGCTTGGGCCAGCCTTGCACAAACAAAATGCCCCAAGCCAGGTCCAGACAACCTTGCACGAGCGAGGCGTCCCAGGGATGCCTTGCTCCATGTGCGCCTGGGATAGGGTCCCAGGGATGGGTTCCGGGCATACGGCAATGCGTACACTGTCCCAGGTGCGGCCCTCAGGTGCGCACACAACATGGGGCACGGGTCCTAGCTCGACCAGGGTGTACGGGGTGACCTGGGAGCTGAGACGCGCCATAATATAAGGTGCGTCCGTGCGATGATGCGCATCATAGCGCGTCACTTAAGCATGCATGTGCGCGTGCAAAATCCGGTCCCTGGCACGGCCTTCAGGCGCGCACGCACGTGAGGGAACTGGGACACGCGGACCCAATAAGACTTGAAAGCTAAGATTAAAGGACAATTTACAGAGTTAGCTATGAACTAGTAGGTCCACATCATAGGATCCAGCCTAACAATGAATTAGGTAAGGACCAGGGACCCAATAGGCAGGGCTAGCGGTCTAATGTCTAAATAGACTGAAATTAATTAGGACTCCTTGTATCCATTTATACCCAGGAGTTTATGAATGAGACCCAGGGACGGGTTGAAGTGATAAAGGACGCGACTCCAGGAGACTTTGAGGTAGGTGCTCTATCGCTACTAGACTTTTTAAGAGCCATGATTGTTTTATGCATGTTTGAAGTAAGTTATACAACTTGTTTAGCATGACTTAATTCAGCATACATATGATAAATGCTTTATGCATAGATATATTTTGGCATAGATATGTTTTGCAAATAATTGCATATACATTATGCATAGATATGTTTTGCAAACAAATGCATGTATTGCATGATTTGTGAGCATTGAGTTTTTGAAAGATTGCATGTCCTTGAGGGTTACCAAAAGACGCTAGAGTGCCCAAAAGACGCTGGGTAGGCAGTTGTGAGGGCCAGGCAGTTGTGAGGGACCCAAAGAGGACAGGTTTTGAAAAAAAGGTTTTTGGCTTGTTTGATCGTACATGATTAGGGCTAATAAGCTCGTGGGTGCTATGCCGAGAGGTCTGAGGTGGCCTCCCAGCCTCTACCACTATTAGGTGGATGGGTACCACGCCTAAAAAGGGCATGTCCCTGCTTCGACTGCATGTGGTACAGGGGGCTACCACTGGTGTCACGGCACTGGGTTGAAGTGTCATATGCCCCGTGAAGGTATATGATCTTGTGTCCCTAGGTACCCGGGGACCACACGGCAGTGAGGTCGTGGGCATAGTTGGACCCTATGGTTTCGTGGACTTATTTGCATTGCATATAGCATGATATGAGGTTGGTCGACCATACCATACTAGATATCCATGAGTTGGATTCAATGAAGCATCTTATGCATATCATTATGTTATGATATATATGATACTTTCGACTTGGTTTGTGAGATTCTTTAAGTCGTTAGTATTTCAATTTGACAATGGTTTTTTATATCGATATTGAGCATGAGTGTTCAAACATGCACATGTCTTGAAAGAGCATATGGTTTTAAATATAGCATGCATTGTAAAACTAGTAGTAATTGACTCCTACTGAGTATAGTATATACTCACCCTATCCTTAACATTTTTTAGGAAAGTTCTACTCACAAATAGAAGACGCCTCAAGAGATATTAGTGCTACGAGCAAGTGAATAAACAAAAAAGACAACTATACATGTGAGTAAACTCTCTACCCTTTGGACATGTATTTGTATTTATTTTCGCCAATGTGGCCGTGGATGATAGACCTGGGGAAAAATATTTATGATTTCTAAAGTTTTTCAAAAAACTACTTTGGCTGTTGTGAAAGCAAATGACACTCGGGGTTTTCAAAATAAGTTTAAAACAAAAGATTTTCCGCTACATTGCATGGTTTTTATAAACTGGTTTTCAAATAGGGATGCATCACGCCTTAGGAATTAGATATTGCATTTAAAAATGCATGAGAAAACCCGGGTTATCATAGCTCCTTATATTTAAATCCTCATATCTCCTCCATCCGAACTCCGATTTTAGTGTTCTTGGTATCATTGGATTCATATCGATGCGTACATTCCAAATTTGATATTTTAAGTCCAAATTCTGAGTTTTTAGGGGGTTGCTTCCATGGATTCTAATTTTCACGACATTAAATTCTTAATTTTATTTCTATTAAAAGTATAGTATAATTCATTGAAAATGGCCCAAAATTTAGGGTTGTTACATAGCTGTCTGTTCATTTTTCATTTGGATCTACTACCTAGACCATTGATTTTTTTTTATTTTTTTTTTACTATTACATGGGTTTTGTAGGTTTTTGAGATGATGTGAATCCATCTAACGATTTAGATTTTCAAGTTAGGTGTTCTTATAAGAGCTTTAGCCATATTTGGTCAAATCCATTCACCAACAGATCCTCGCTGGAAAAACTAATCTGGGAGGCAAACCAGAGGGGGGGAAATGAGGGAAGGAACAGGGAGGGAGAGAGGCAACTGTAACACGCCCAATTTTTCTAACACTTTTATCTAATAATAAATGTAGTGGTAATAAATATAGTTAGGATCCCTGATGAGAAAAAGTTTTATTTCCTAATTATATCAAAACATACTTTTTAAAACCCCTTGGTGTTATATCATTCCCCAATAAAAAAAACTAACGAAAACAATTGCAAGAATAATATATATGTTGTGAGAAATATAAACCAAATCCGATGTCAAATCCAAAGTCAAAACAAAAGGTCTTCATTCTAAACAACCAATGTAAATAAAACATAATAATATAGCCAAAGTCTATCCATCATAATATTCCCTCATACTCAGTAACATGTTCATAGATATATATGTATCATAATAAACATAATCATATATACGTACAGTCACTAAAGATGAACTTGAAATGAAGTCTGTTTAACCACTCACATCAAACTATCTGTTAGAAAAAGATAAGGATAATCCCCACTACCAACACTATCCTTCCACACTTTTGCCTTTCCTACTATCCCGCTCAGTATTCGAGGCATTACAAAACAAAGCAATGCCTCACAAACTATTGCTTATGTAGGTATATAGACATTTAATGTAATGAAATTATGGCATAAAAAGAATAACTCGAATAGCAAGAACCGATAAGAGCGTAAATCACCATATCCATAATTTGAAAATGTCATAAATCATATATATATGAGGAATAAGATATCATGAGCAATAAAACATGGATCTTATGGATGTAAAGCATGATTTAATAAAATCTCAAATGAGCATAATGTCAATAGGCGGGGCACCCAAGATATGTGGATCCCACAAGTGTTCCATACACTTGTACAATAGGTCATGAGTCATATCAATCTTCTGAGTGTTATCACACCCAAGCTCAAAATGATATATCAATGGTCATCATACATACACACAGAATAAGAGTATGGATCATCATGCTACAGTGGTAACCATACTCCCGGGTCTATCGACTGCCTCTCCCTATCGACAACATAACGGGAGACTCGCTGTCCTTCTGCCTGGGTGGGACTGGACTAGTTGTGTAGACTACTCATGATACCAACCCCTACCAAGTGCTATCTATGAGAAAGAGTCTATCATCCCATAATTTCAGAGGGTTGGTGGTCGGCCCTAATCCCTCCTAGTATGACATCCATCGGGTGAAAGCACCTATCGTAAAATCCAAATACCATGGAAATCATCCAATCTCAATAGTGCAATAAAGAAAAGATGTTTACAATATATCAATAACAAGTATATAAGATCTGCTGGTATTAAAACTAAATAAGAAGATTGATCATAAAATCTCATCACCAAGCTATGAAAATCTCATGTCTATGATAGCAAAATAAATCATAAATCATAAAAGCAAATATGTAAGAATCCATGCTCCAACAATCCCAATCAATCAATATGCCATGATAATGAAAGATTTTAGAAAATTAATATGCAATATTAAATGTCGTCACCTACCTCAATGAGAGAAACAACCAAATCAGGCTTAGAATCCTCTCAGCCTATATGCTCTCTGATATACCTGTCAGTACCACAGTATTATTTTGCTTTATTCATTTCCCTCTATGTAATCCATTATAAAATTTTCTCTTATTTGTGTCAATTATAAGTCAATTTGTCCAACAATCCTCTAATCTAGCTTTTTATCTCTATCAATAGTCTAGATCGTCTGATTTATCTTTATTAAATTAGTTTCCATACCATCCAATACTTATCTACTTTATCTGATCATCGATAAGTTGTAATTAGTTAAGTTAATGTCTCCTAATCACAAAAGGCTTAAGTCATTCTATCTCAATAGAATTTGGGGTGACCCACCCCAACCATTGGATCGTTCTTAATAGCCTTGATTTATGATTTGATTACTAATTCTAATCTTAATCTTTAAAATCAAATCAATTTCATGTTTATCTAATAATTCCTGTGTATGTATGATGTATTTCTTGATTTGACGATCCAATCACTCCCTGATTGACCAATTCTAAATCCTTAGTTAGATCAATGTCTAGGATGAATACACATAATTTAATCATTAGATCCTTCAATTCATCCCTTGGATCATATAATTGTCCAAGTTCTAAGGCTTGATCCTCTCTTGATCGGCCCGATTTAAGTAATTAGATAACATTTTATGGATTTGATTTGACTTGATGCTATTAGATCAAGATTCTGATATTAAAATCATGTTCTCATCATCAAGATGATTCTAATGGACGTTCCGAATTGAAAATCGGGCTTCTATAGCCTCCACAATTGCAAAATGAACATTTCAGTTCAGTTTTGAATGGTCCGAATCAAAATCTGGGCTGAACACCATTTAAAATGGCATCCTCATGACTCTTGTCGGGAATGCAGTATGTGCGTCCCAGTCATGAGGACACTCCCATGTGTGTCTTGGTTACTAAGATGCCTGGGCATCCCATCCAATTGGAGATTGTGCGCCTGCATCGTCAATACGCCCCGCGGTTGCGCTGCATTAGGTGTTTCATTTGTGCGTCCCATGGATGCGTCCTAGCGCAATGTCTATTGGGGACAATGCGCCCATATTGTCTAATCTATTTTTTCTTGATTTACATCTCTGATAATTCAATTTTTGTTATATTTTCACTGTTCCTAAGGATTTGAGGGTCACTGAATCCAATGAACAGCTTAGATTATCCATATGAGCCATCCTTGATGTGAATTTTCTACTATATCATGGTTTTTCTTAGATAAAACTCTACTAGCATGAAGTTTTCAATCTAGGTGCTGGGATGGTAAAATAAGAAAGAAGCTGAATCTTACCCCTCAGATTGGTGGGAAATCTGATCTTGATGTGTTTACCTGAGATGGAAAGGTGAAAGGAAAGACACGATCATCTTCTCATCTTCAGGCGATCTGTCATTGTAACCCGTGGAAGAAGGTAAGATCGGTTTGTGGTGTTGAACATAGTTGATTGTGAAGAAGGGGAGAATCAAGGAGAAGATGAATAGTGCCTAGAAAGGGGCGTTTCTATCTTAATTTAGTTATTTGTGGGAGACATTATGATTACCCATGTAATTATTGTGTTTCCAATCCACTTTTGACTATCTCAGGTCTATGACCCGCATCATTGCGCTGTGGGCCTCACATGTAAAATGAAAATTTTGCACTTTTGTAAAATAAGTGGGCAAATTTTTGCCCTAACTCCAATTTGGGCATTCTTAGTATCATTGGATTCCAATTTTTTTTAGTACAATCGAAATCTTAATGTTTCAACCCTCAATTCAATTTACATAATTTATAATTCTTTATATTTACTTTATCATTAAAAATTGAAATAAAATTCAAGGATATTTGTCACGACCCAAGTTTTTATAATGTAATTTTAAAATAAAAAGCTTTCACTTTCGAGATCGATCTCTATTTTTAAAACAAATTTTCAAAATGAATGCAATGAAAATTTTCTTTTATTTGAAACTCTTTCACAAAAACCCCAAGTGTCATTAATTAAGTCAATGAACAGGTAATGAATCATGTCATGGCAACTTTTGGACAAAATATAAAAATAAATAATTATCATTCCCAAGATTGTTAATCACAGCCCAAGTTACAAATAATCACTTACAACCAATTTTACATCAAATATTAAAAGGATCACTCAATATGAAATCTGGTACAATTATCTCATCACTTAGCCTTACCTTCTCTCAGTTGACTATAGTACTAACACTTTCTGAAGCTTCTTCTAATCGTACTTTATCTGACATGAAAAATAATGGATTTGGTTAAATATTCATCATACTCAGTAGGTGACCTAATACTACTAATTTGAAAACACAACATGCAAAAGGCGTAATTTCAAAAAAAGTAATAAGATCATGCAATTTTGTTTTGTGTAACCATGGGTATTTATGCATAAATTATAAAACTTATTTACACATTTCCAAACCATAAAACTTTTATCGAATCCACTAAGTAGCAATATAAACATTACGAAAATAGTAGCACTCAATCAATTAATGCACTAGAATTATCGACTAACACATCAAGCCAACTGCTCAAAATCAATAATTTGTACAATAGTAATAATTACTAAAAATCTTAAAGAAGTAATTGATCAAATCAAATGATAGAATTTCAAACCCACAATAGATATCATGAATGTGGATATCTTGGCGAATACATCAAGCTGATTGGTTACAAGTACATGTCTACGATCATCTCAATGCAATATGCATATCGATATCAAAACCGAAATCATAGGGTCAACTATGCTCACGACCAGAACCTACTCTGAAATCATGTTTCCGGTATCTAGAGACCAGCCCACCATAGCCTCTACGACGACTATGGATATGACCTCGAAAAGGGTGTCGTGAATGCCTTCAATGGTCATCCATATTAACCACAGCAGTCGAGGAAGGGACAATGCCGCTTTAGGCAGTGATACCTATCACCTTTGGTGGTTAGAAGTTGAGATGCCAATACTGTACATAAACAACCTCTCAGCATAGTGCCTACCAGGCTCATTAGCCCTAAAAAGACATATACATATAATCCAAATCTCAATCATCATAAATCATGCAATTTATGCAATTAATTTCAAAACATGTGAGCAATGCATACATAAAATATATTCAATGCAAGCAATCGCATTTAAGATCATAAATCATGAAGATAATTCTGCATGCTCATCATAAGAATATCATATCTCAAAAAGCACACTAAACATGGTAATAGAGTTAAGTAAATCAACTAGACTTTGAAACGCATTTGAAAAGTTAGTAGTATTAAACTACCTACCTCGAAAGATATCACTTAATTCATGTCCTCCTTTAGTTTAAATCTTGGATCTTCTTCAAGGTCTTTATGGTATTCTATGCATAAGAACTTAATTATTATTTCCCGATAATTAATCAGGTTCATAGCTTAATGGCCTAGATCATTTATGTAGACTCTGATCCCATCCATAAGTAATCAGATCTATGATCCAAGGGTGATCATCCTTAATTCAAGGTTGAATTGGATATCTAAAGCTTCTAAGTTGTCCAATAGACCACTTATTAGGTTCATATCATCTTTGATGTAGCAGATCTGTGAGATTCCTAGGGTTTTCAGGCTATAAGTAGATAAAATTATTCTCCAATCCTAGATTTTATTGCATAATTAGGTCTGCATCATCGATACGATTCTAACGGACCTTTTAGATCATTAATCAGGCTTCTATAGCTCCTGGAATTAGAGATTTTGTGTTTTAGGCCTGTTTAACGGTCCAGATTAAAATTCTGGATCCAGAATAGGGTTACCGATGATGATTGGTCATTGTAGGAGAAGGTGACCGAAGTGACAGTAGCCAGTGACATTTTCTAGGTCAAATTGACTCCTAATTAAAAGGGTTTGTAGATCAAGCTCTTACCTTCACTCCTATTAAGTTTTGAATAGTTTCGTGGTCATTTGATGCCAGTAAACGTGGATTTTTCCGTCGGACTGTCGACAAAAAACTCTATATTGCCGAATTAGAATCTTCGTCCAACTGTAGATAAAATTTGCTCCGATTGTCAAAATAGATGGAGGGTTTTGATCATTTTTTCACGAGGAATTTAGTGACGATGTCTAATTTTCAATCCACCGCTGCTCAAATGACTGTTGTAAGGCTAAACAGTAATCGTAGTTACAATCGCCGAAAAAAAATAGAGAACAAGTAGCCGGAGGAAGAGGAGAAGATTGGAAATGGATTTGAGGTGCGATGGGGAAGAGGAGAGAGGAATTTATAAGGTGCATAGCCCTTTTTGGCAATGTTGCCGCTGCAAACAGTGGTTGGCGTCCACCATCTTCTTCGGCACTAACACGATTTCTGGCACCAATGCGGTTCCGTCGTTGACACAATTTCTAGCACTAACGCGGTGATGATGCCATGCTGACAAGGAGAATGACGTAGAGTTAGAAGGGAGTGCTATTAACAAAACAGCTCCGTATATTATTATTATTATTATTATTATTTAACTTTTAATTATCGAAATACCCTTCATCTTTCAATGCTCATAACTTTTTCATACAAACTCTTTTTTTAGTGTTCTTTGAGTGTTGGATTCCATTTCTCGAGTAGCATCTAATTATGGAGATATTTTTAGCAAATTCTCTCTTTATATATTTTAAATAAAATAGAACATTTATCCATCCATCTAATATAATTATTTTTTAAAATAGATAAGAAATAAAAATTTCATGAATTACAAATACTATGATTGATTGTAATTGAAAGAGTGTTACTATTATTTGACAAGAATATCTTAAAATTTTGAGTTATTATAATGTTACAATGACTCACCTAGGATGGTTTGAGGGAATGAGAGGAGGGTTTCATGTGGTAGTTTCGTAGGCTAGCCTATTTGGGTTGTCATGTCAAGCAGTGTTGGCGGGCCGCTACCTCCGATGAGAGAGAGAGAGAGAGAGAGAGAGAGAGAGAGAGAGAGAGAGAGAGAGAGAGAGAGAGAGAGAGAGAGCGCTCCAACGTAGGGCCATTGGGCTTGGGTTTCTGCACCTATGCCAGAGAGGAAGGTGAGGGAGGAGGGCCAGTGATTGCTTAGTGGGTGCGCTGGTGGTAGGGCTGGCTATGCTGCTGAGGCTCAATGTGTAGGTAAGGTTTAAGGCATGAAAACAGTTCCTTGCAAACTTGTCGGTAAGGTTCTATAGTATAGAGCCTTTATGATCTACCATGGAGTCTGTATACATAGGAGCTTCGTGCACCTAGCTGCATTTTTCCATCATGCAAAGGTGAGCTCTAGAATTTGTGGGACGCACCTTATATAGTATTCCTCAACTCTCTAATGACTGATCACCGATGTGTCTTGGGTCATGCCGTATCCATCGCAGATCCAAACAAATGAATGGTTTGGATTATCAAAGAACAAGTAGATTGCTTGTACTTTTATAATGTTTCAAGGGCATCTATTATCTACGTAGTACATAGCCATATTCCTTTTGGGGCTGCGCCAAAGACGTCAGTTGTCACTAATATTTTATTTTCCAGCTCCAAGTTTCAACGTCTCGGATCAAAGGATCTGACAAAAGATGCTCTTGTTCAATGTTCCTGGACCACGGTGAAGTGGGAGGTCTCACCGGCCCAACGGTCCAGTTGCCAGGTCTGCCTCAACGTCCAACTTTCAAAAATAACGTAGAAAAATTTACCACCCTTGTCTCCTTCTTCCCCTAAACAATGGTTTCTCCTCACTTAAATTAGGGCACAAGAAGGCCTTCCCTCAGACAATAGAGATGGGGAATTGCATCGCCGCGGGCGAAGGCGGCGCCGATGTCGTCCAGATCATGACGGAAACCGGCGGCATCATGGAGATAGAAGGCCCAGTGCAAGTTCAAAATGTCGTTGACGACTTCCCGGGGTACGGAATTTTCCGCCAAGGTAACGTTTCGTCGCCATTACGCCACCAGGATCAGCTACTGAACCGTCATTTGTACTATCTGCTACCAGCGGATAGTGCGAAAGTAGCATCAGACTTGGATGCAGAGCTGGGAAAGATGGTCCCCCTGAGATTGTCATCTGGGACGGCATCGGAACTGGTAGCAAATTTGACGATGGGACCGAGTGTGAAGGTCTTGCCATCACCTGGGAAAGGAGTTTGGAGAGTTAAGATGTTGATTAACACTAGTCAACTTGCAGAGATATTAGCGGAAGAGGTTAACACCGAAGCGTTGATCGAACGGATGAGATCGGTCGCTAGTACTGAGGCTACACCTAGGCGGGCCAGTGGCCATTGGAATGCAAGTTGCAGGCCCAGCCTATCTAGCACCCGTAAGAGGTCCCCCTGAGGCCACAAGTCACACATCATGTATTGGTATGGCTTGGTATAGTTTCATAGTTTGTACTCCACTCCTGCTCGAGGCTTTTGTTGTATGTTGTCAGGTTCCGGCGTTCGGAATCGATTTGTAATATAATGCGTAGTCTTTGTACGAAAACTTGTACAGGTCACCGGAGAATGTGGGTTAGAACCTTGGCATAACATCGTATGACTTTGAGATCACGCGTTCTGGGCCGCCCTTTTTCCGAACCCTACAAATTTAAGAGCTTTATGCAGAGTCTTAAACTGATCGCCGACATATAGGAACTGTAATGTAGGTTGCGTGGCTTCGGTAACGCCACTACGGTGGGTTCTAACATTAGCGAAGGTGGCTTTAGTCGATGTTCCGTAGAACTCATGGTGTGGGATCGGAAAACGGCGAGTCTGTGTGTTTTTAATTTTTAATGATAATGCTCAAAATGCAAGGAGTAAGGCACTTGTTTGCTTAACGGTAACAAATATCTTTTTTTAAACTATATTTGCCATAGCTTAAATCATTTAATGATCACGAATTTTGATTCATAATCAATCTAAAATAAACTGAACATGATGAGTAGATCAGATCATCCAAAGGAAAAACCTGAATGGTCTACAAGTTATTTATTTATTTACCAAAAAAGACACATTCAGGATTTGCCCATAATCAGTCTTTTCAGGATGGGCCAAGTTCACGCACAAAGAAGGCCAAAGTCACGGTCTTCACAATAATAGTCCGTGAAACTAGGCAATAACACAACAGTGCCAACAAAATGGACTAGCGATTAGGAGGATTTGATGTAAGTGGATTGCGGATAGAAAAGTGGACATGGGTTCATACCATGGAGGTCGAGAAAGGCGATAGTAAATAGGGAATCTCCAAATCATAAGATTCGCATCGCTACATGGAATATAAGGACATTGACAGGTAAGAGTTTGGAGTTAGTAGACACGATAAAACGTAGGAGAGTCAACATCGCTTGTATCCAAGAAACCAAGTGGAAAGCTAAGGCTGAAATTTAGAAATAGATGGGTATAAATTATGGTACGTAGGAAAGGAAAATAATAGAAATGGCGTAGGAATAATAGTGGATAAGGAATTAAAGGATAAAGTTGTGGACGTTAAAAGAATCAGTGATAGAATAATAATAATAAAATGATTCTAGAGAAGCGGATTATAAATATTATAAGTGCATATGCACCACAAGTAGGGCTACAAGATATAATTAAGAGACAGCTTTGGGAAGATATGGAGGAGTCATGCAAGAAATTCCCAACATCGAGGAATATTTATAGAATGGACTTAAATATTGCCATGTAGAAAAGATAAGGAAGGATATGATAGAATACACCTGAGGGTATGGTATAGGTGAACGAAAGCGAGATGTGGAGAATATCCTCGATTTTGCTTTGTCATATAACCTATCCATTGCAAATACACTCTTTAAGAAGAGGGATTTAACACTTAATAACCTTTAAAAGTGGACTTCATAAAAGCCAAATAGACTTTTTTTCTACTTAGGAATAATGAACGATCTATATGTAAGGATTGTAAGGTGATACTCCTAAGAGAGTTTAACCTCACAACATAGGTTAATGGTTATGGATATTCATATCAAAAAGATGGAGTAAAAGAATCAACTTAATACACATCCAAAAACTAAGTGGTGGAACTTAAAAGGAGAGAAAATAACCTCATTCAAAAATAAGTTGATGGTAGAAGGAAATTGGAATTATGAAACAAGTAAATACCATGTGGACTAATACGGGCCGAGTCCATTAAGAAAGTGTGCAAAAGATGTCTTAGAAGTATCTAAAGGTAAAAGGCTATTAACAAAGGAAACATGGTGGTGGAATGAAACAAAAAAAGCTATTAAAGAAAAACTAATGCATTTTAAAGCATGGCAGAAGATTAGAAATAATAGAAAACTATGAACAATATAAGTTAATGCTAAAAACGTTGCATAAGAGAATAGTAAGTGAGGCTAAACTTAAAGCATATGATGAGCTACTATAATGGACTAGGAACAAGAGAAGGTGAGAGAGATGTGTTTAAACTTGCAAAGGTAAGAGAAACGGAAGAGTAAGGACTTAGAGCATGTTAGGTGCATTAGAGCGATGATCAAAGGGTATTAGTCAAAGACGTCGAGATCAAACAAAGGTGGAAATCTACTTCCAAAAATTCTTTAAATGACAATGGCCCCGAGAATAGAGGAATTGAAAATACTATAAATCTAAATAACACCGGATATTATAGATATGAACGTAGGATTAAAATGCTTGAAGTAAAGAGGCCTTGAGAAAGATGAAATCGGGAAAGGCCATGGGGCCCGATGGTATACCAATAGAGGTTTTGGAAGCATATGGGAAGATATTGGGGTAGTTTGGTTGACCAAGTTGTTTAACAAGATTATAAAATCAAAGAAAAATGCCCCGATGAGTGGAGGAAAAGCTCTACATTGTACCAATCTATAAGAATAAAGGAGACATTCGGAGTGCACTAATTATCGAGGGATCAAACTTATGAGCCACACCATGAAACTTTTTGAAAGAGTCATTGAGAAGAGGCTACGACATGAAACAAGTGTATCGGAGAATCGGTTGGTTTCATGCACAGGAGGTCTCAAGTGGAAGCTATTTTCTTCTTAAGACAATTAGTAGAGAAATATAGGGAGAGGAGAAAAGACCTACACATGGTCTTTATTGACTTAGAGAAGGCTTATGATAGAGTCCACAGAGAGTTAATATGGAGGGTGTTAGGTGTTAAAGGGGGTTTCTCGGGGGTATATAGACATAATTAAAGATATGTATAAGGGAGCAAAGAATAAATGTTAAGACCACTAGTGGCGTGGACTCAGTGATTTTCCCGTCATCCTTTGTCGGATTGCACCAAGGATCGGCATTAAGTCCATACCTTTTCACATTAGTTATGGATGAGTTAACAAAACATCTCGCATGAGGAGATTCCCCCGGTGCATGCTATTTGCAGACGATATAGTCCTACTTGATGAGACAAGGAGGGTGTCAACATAAAGGCTAGATGGAGAGAAGCGGTAGAATCGAAAGGATTTAAAATTGGCCGAATCCAAGACAATATATGGAATGTAATTTTAGCAAGGAGAGTAGAGTGGAGCACCTACTCAAGATTGATAACAAGTGGTCCCCATGAGAGACCACTTCCGAGTACTTAGGATCATTGATCCATGAGAGTGGAGAGATTGAGAGGGAGGTTACCCAGAGAATCCAGGCGGGTTGGAACAAATGGAGATGTGCATCGGGCGTTTTATGTGATCGGCGGTGCCACTCAAACTAAAGGGAAAATTCTATAGGATGGCTATAAGGCCGCCATGCTCTATGGATCGAGTGTTGGGCGGTTAAGGAACATCATACTCATGGGTGAGTGTTGAGAAATGAGGATGTTGAGATGGATGAGTGGTAAGACAAGAAAGGATAGAATTAGAAATGAAAATATTAGAAGAAATTTAGGGATAGCACCAATAGGTAACAAGATGAGGGAGATTAGACTTAGATGGTTTGGACATGTTCAAAGGAGGCCAACAACGGCACCAGTTAGAAGGAGTGAGGCAATACAAGTTGAAGGTTCTAAAAGGGCAAGGGGAAGGCCCAAAAGAACGTGGATAGAAGTGGTGAGGAAAGATTTAAAAACTTTGGGACTAAATGAAGCCATGGTATTTAATAGAGTGGAATGGAGGAATAAGATTCATGTGGCCGACCCCTAATTGGGATAAGGTCTTGATGATGATGATGATGATGGATTGCGGATAGAAAATTCCCAATCCGTATCTGATCTCGGTGCAGGTCACAAATTGACAATCTGCCAGTTACGCACAAAACCCGTGTGAACTGCGGTGACAAGTCGCACATTAAGCTGACTTTCATTAATAAAGAAGGGAAGTAGATAGCTGAAGTTAATTTGAAATGCAAATTGCTGTTTGTCCTTTTTGTCTTTGAAATGGTGTTTGTGGCAAAAAGGGCAGCCCCAATGCACATGAAGCTCCAGCCTTTGTAGGGTGTGGGAAGGGGGCGGACCACAAGGGCTTAAAGTACACAGCTTTACCTTGATTATGCAAGAGGCTTTTTTCACGCCTTGAACCTGGGACCTCAAGGTCACACGGCGACAACTTTTACCCTTGCACCAAGGCTCCCTTTCCTCAATTGAAATGGTGTTTGTGGTTAAGGATGGCTAATAATCAAACTAAGAGAGTAGCCTTTAAAATGCTAATATGCGTAGTGATGTTCAAACTCGTCAGGATCTGATTGTTTTCCAACCTCAATTGAGCCACCTTTGATCCAGAATTCTACATCTAGAAGAAGTCCCACTCGAGGAACTCATTATATATTTACACAAGATTAAGAGGCTTGGAAGGACTAGACTTTCGGGGGTGGATTAAACTTGACAGGACTGGACCCAAATAGCAGTTACTTTTAAGCTACTTAAAAGGGAGTACACCAGAACCTATGGAATTAAAAAAAAAAAAAAAAAACTATAGCTAAGAAGAAAAAAAAACAAGACTTGTATATTGCTACCAGATTGTAAAAGCTAATTTATGAAAACACATTAAATCAGTAAAGAAATACAACAGAGAAAGACTGAGCTAAATGGGTCCTGCAACTAAGAGTGGAATTTATCATAAATATAGGAGATTAACAACGGGAGACGAAGATGTAGCAGGAAGCGATG
This sequence comes from Warburgia ugandensis, assembly GCA_035236585.1. Taxonomy (NCBI): domain Eukaryota; kingdom Viridiplantae; phylum Streptophyta; class Magnoliopsida; order Canellales; family Canellaceae; genus Warburgia; species Warburgia ugandensis. The sequence goes on from CP141134.1 coordinate 73,425,405, forward strand.
AGAACCTGCGCTTTGTATACACAGCAAAATCTTTGAAAATAAAGAAATCCATTTTCCTGCCGTTCTTCCTACTATTGCTGGGATTAAAACTACTCATTCTATTATGTTTCCTCTTGGCCAGCCATATTGGAGGAGATCGACATCAAGCGTGTGATCTTCTACCACTTGATCTCGTCGCATTTCTTTCAGATACGCCAACAGAGAAACTTTCTCATTCCGTAAGTATTGTTCTCTGTCGATAGATGCAAAGGATCAAGATGCCATGAAAAATTCCACCAAAAAACTTGAGATCTAGTTAAAATTCCCCAAGAAATCTGGCAGAAAAAGAGGAGTTTGTGCTGTTGAATCGGAGAGATAACGGGGGAGAAACCCCTCTTTCTAACAGAAAGATGGGGGCTTGTGGAGCGATAATGAAGCCAAAGAAATACGAAGTTCCCTACAAAATTGAAATCCCGCGCAGTATGCTGTATTGACTGCTCACAGCTGTGGATTCGTTTTGACGGTCCTGTTCAGATTCAATCGTCGATCCGAGTACGATGGACAGCAGGGGTATGTACAACAGGTGTTATTTTCCAATTTGCCCTTATAAACGGATATCGGCAGATATCCGCTGATCAATCCGTACGGATCTCCTTGGACCTTTCTAATGTTATTTGCGTGCTTCTGTAGGTTTCGTTCGTGTTTTATACCAACCTAGTTTTTTTCTGCGCATTGCTGGTGGGTCAACAACCAGCCCCAGGCAGACATCGGTAAACGGTGACGATGACGGCTGGAAGCCTGTTTTTCAGCAAGTCGTGTCCATCAACCGAAAATATCCAGAGTTAGAACTTACTAACGAAGTAATTGTTCCAAAGGATGTGATCACACCAGCACTAAAAATGATCTACTGGATGTAATCTTTGAAAGTCTCGAATAAATAAATGAATTGAATCGTACCTACTTACCTAAAACATGAGTAAGTTATATGCAACAGATTATAATTGCTATTGAAGGAAAGCCTTAGTACAATGGTAAAAGTTGTCGTCGTGTGACTTTGAGATCACGGGTGCAAGGCGTGAGAATAGTCCCTTTCAAAAATGCAAGGTAAAGCTGCTATAAACCCAAACCTTGCATAGACAAGAGCTTTGTGCATCAGGGCTGTTGGTTATTATCACTATTCCAATAACATAATTAAAGGTCCACTTGCATACAAAAGGGTGCAATGATACTTACACTAATGCACCAAATCCCATTTGATATATATACCTTATGTATTTTGTAGATGCTATTTTTTTTTTTTTTAATTTATTGTGGAGATAGTAAAATTGGTGTGAACCCATAGACGTAATTCGATTTGGAAAAAATTACGTAAATCTATGCATTCTTTTTTATCTTTTTGCATCGTAATAACAGAAAGTCTCAAAAGGATGAATTGTACTTTGCTTAATTCACTTAAACATGGTTATAATAAGTACAAGACATGACAAGCTGCATGGAAACGGCCCAGTCGTCTGTTGATATGTTAATCGTGTTGAGGCCCCAGAATGCACCAACCAAAAACCAAGTTCAATATCAAAGTCACGGCAAATTCGACCTATAGGCTTGAAAATCGTGCCCCTTAAGTTAACAGCCCTAGTGAAGCTCCTTCGAATAACTAATAATCACATGTTTATGTTAATTTCTTCTTTCTCTCGGTTGATTACTACTTCGTGACCCCAAATAACTTGTTATTTATCTTCTAATTTGTCTTAAGAAAAGACGCATCGATCATTTCCATGCCTAGCAACTCTGCTACATTTGATGTATAATTATGTATTTGGGTATAAGATATATGATTGAAGGGGAGCCTTGGCGCAATAATAAAGTTGTAACTTTGTGATTTTGAGGTTATGGATTCGAGGCATAAAAATTGTCTCTTATAAAAATACAAGATAAGACAGTATACTAAAGACCCTGTAATTCACTCTTTTGGCCGACCCCACATACATTGAAGCTTCGTTAGGCTACCTTTTTTAGCTTTTGGTTATAAGATTCATGCCTATGCTCTGGAATATGCTGGCATGGATCATGATGGGAACATATGGCCACGGTTTGATAATTCAGGCCATTTATGTGCTGGAAGCCACGTTGAATATGAAAATTGTTCCTAATCATTCACTTGATCAAGCTTTCAAATTATTCTAAGCCATCCAATTATACGCCAAGGATATTGAAGCTGGAATATTTATCTCATGGAGATGATGTGATGATGTTTAACTTTGTGTGCAAATCATTGATTTGTTCATTCAACGATTCTTACACAGAGCTAAACAATGTCAATATAGGTTATATGCCAAACAAACCTACAGAATGACCTCCAGGCGAATAAACTGCACAATGTGAGCTTTTGGTTGGTGCTTAAGTATATAATGTACGTAGAGGGCTGAAGTTTTAGATGAGGGAAGCCGTTCATCTTCTACGTGAACTCTTAGACATGGCACACCCCAAATCTTCCCCCTATATAATCGTAACGACAATCACGATACAGTGAAGTCAGAGAAAAACAAAGATTCGACATTAGTAGAGAAGGGTTTAAAGCATGTAAATGACAAGATTTTTGGATATCACTTATCTAAGAGTTGTCACCATGTGACCTATAGGTCATAGGTTCGAGGTGTGAAAATAGTCTCTTGGAAAAATACAAGATAAGACTGCGTACTATAAACCCTTTGTGATTCACTCATTCCTTGGATCCATCATATGTAGAAACTACGTGCCCTGGGCTGCCCTTTTACTTATCTAGGAGTTGGCTTGAAAGATGAACACCTTCAATTCGTCAACACACATGCAAATATCATACAAGGTGTTAATGGTTTTTGAGATGAGATGAGATATGACTTGAGCTGGGTTGAAATGACCTAGATTTGATATGAGATGTAGTGAGACGACTGAAAATTCAACTTAGTAGTAAGCTAAATTAAGATGGTTTTCATCCTAACTCATCTCAAGCGCCTGTAACAGTGAGATGAGGAGTTATCACTTCACTTTCTCTCACCTAAAGAACCACTAATAGTAATATAGACTATCTCATCCCATCTCAAGTCAGCTCTCTGTCAATCTATTCCTTGTTTTCTCTCTCTTTCGACTCTTCTCTAGAGTCTCAGTGCATGAAGTTTCCGCATATGCAAGGTCCTAGGAAGGTGCATACCACAAGGGTCAACAGTACACATCCTTATTTTGCATTTTGAAGAGGTTGTTTTTACGCCTTAAACTTGTGACCTTAAAGTCACGCTACAACAATTCTATAATTGCACAAAAGCTCACCTTCTTTTAGAGTACCGCAAATCATGGTGGCTATTCAGAGCCTCTGACTAACTGAGAGGAGACCATCCAAGGCATCTCGAAAGATGAAACATACATTACGGATCAAACTGATTCACAATAAAGAAAGAAGAATCTCATAAAAATACCATATACTTTCATTCCGTTCATGCGGATTCCGTCGAAATCCCTTTCCAAATGTCAGAGACCTGCAGATTTGGCGCTCAAAAATAAATAAATAACATAATAAAAGACTTGCAGACTGGATAGAATTGCTAATTAAGGATCCACTTCTCCCCGGACAGACTTGAAAAGAACATTGAAAAGGACAAGAAAGGCTCAACCGTTCATCATGTTCATCTTATCCTATTTAGCTGTACACTTAAAATCATGCCTATTAGAAACTTGTAAATACTAGCTTTTTTTAGTTAAATTTTTCAATGGACATAATTTTAGAACAAAAAAAGTATGACTAAAATCATCCAGTGATGAAATATGATAATCTTCAATAGTGCTCAAATGACTAATGAATCCTGATCACGCAAAGGAGGAATCCAGGTGGGTCCTGGCATCCTTTCCGTATTCGGAGACCATTTTCCTTAAGGATCTGGCATGAACTCAATGGATATCGATTACATGATTCCTTTTTCTTTCGTTTTTTCCTCCTTTAAATGGTGAGTGGGTTCGAATCCATCTGATTGTGAGAAGGAACCTAGTAAACTCATGTTGTTTTACTTTTGCAACCGTGGCAACTCTCTTCCATGGCTCGAACCTTTGACCTCTCAAAAGAGATATCAAATCTTCGATGCCAAAGTTTGACCCACAGAGGTTGGTGATTCTACGAGAAATTTTATGAAAGCGTTTCATTTGCTTCTCTTTAATAGAAATTTTTTCTCCAAAAATAAATAAATAAATATATATATATAGTTAATAATAGTCAAAGGGGTGTTTTTGTGGAGAGTCCTCTTGAGAATAGAGAGAAACATGATATGTATGGAGAATTGGAAGCTTCCTGGACATTCTTTTGAAAGATTTAAGTCATTTATTATGTTTTGGCCTCTAGAAATTAGGCAAAATTGGTAAAATTAATATACTAGTATGATTCTAGCTCAAAGAATAGACGGTCATGTTTTTCAACTAAAAAAGAGGAACTCGGTGCTCGAAGCTCCCACGTATGCAGATCCGACAAAGAGGCGGATAACAAATGCATCCTCTCCTGGAGGTGCAGTTGCCTTAACCCAAGTAAGTTTAACTTAGTTAAGCAGCCACATGTCGCTGGAAAAATGGGGTTTATTCTGTGAATGTGAAAAATCCAAAAAGGGGTCCATTCAACGCTTGATTAATCCCACTTGGATTAAGAAAACATGTGCTTCAATAGACAACCACTAATCCAGAGAACTTATCCTAAAACCACGCCAAAGTTCAATCATGAAAACTTATCCGTCCACATTGTTTGTGTATTAGTCAGAGTCTGAGATCACGCTGTAAAATGCAAGGACACGGAATCTGAGTGGCCAACCATATAAACAACAACCCCGACCCACCATACCACGAGTATCATGTCCCAAACACCCGCGAGATAACATTTCCATGCCAATCACTGAGGTTTCTACAGTAGTACGCTTGGTGTGCCACAGGCCATCAATGACATTAGGTCGTAGAGTCCCACTCAATAAGCACTGTAAATTGACCTTCGTGGAATCCAAAATTCCGGTGGCCCGCTAGGTCACACCTTTTGTGAGAAAATGATGTCTTGATGTTTGCGTACTTTATCACCAAGGAGTGGAAAAAATCGCTAAAATGGGTCCCATGAGTTGTTCTATAATTACAATAAATCAGACACGTTATCCTGACCATGACCCTTGTGACCTAATTTATAATAGGAAGGAAGCTACAATCAAGGAAATCATGCCACAGATGGGTCCATTCACATGAAGTTGCTGTTATCAGGATGGTCCAAATGGTGGGCCCATGATAGAGATAGCTTACCATAGGATTCACACTTCTTACTCAAACCATGTGGCCTCAATTCCCAGCATGTAAAATATGCTTGCAGCGGTTTAGATTTTAGACAGTATCTTCGCTTTAAAAATAAAAAAAAAATGAAAGAAAAAATAGTATCGCTAAAAAAGCATGGCCAGTTTTAGGTCAACCGAGTACACGCCCGAGTCCAGCCGGTTGGCTCATTTTAAACTCAAAAGTGCGGACACAATGCCACGGACTGACTCAATTTCGATGACTCGAGTACTCAGTTGAAGTGGGCAAAGAAACGGACAAATTTTTTCATATTGATTTTAGCCCGCACAAGAGATCTTTTCAACAAGTCGGTCAGCTCAGCGAGCCTGAGAGGCAAAATGAGGAAATCTTAAAACTCATAACTCAGCCGAGTCGTCACCTTTTGCTACCTTCAATTGCAGTTGGACTCCACCCCCGGGTAAATATAAGAACAAACAACTATTCGTAGAAGGCCAGCTCCTCCTCAAGAACACTACACAGATAAACAACACACAGCTACCTTTTCCTAGTACACTGATGAAGAAATAGGATACAAAAGGACTCCATGAAACTGCAGACCTTGGAACCTTGATCATTGAGGTATAGTTTTGGTCACAAGATATGCTGGACTTGCACCTTTTAGTCAACCCAATATCCAAAGCTGGAGCAATAAGATAAATGAGTCAGATCATCCAATGGTGGGCACTTTGTGAAGACTTACTTTCCTCTGTTATCAAACAGGAGTGACCCAGCTCAAGTGAGGCATTAATGCTAGGTTTCATGGTTGTATGACAATATTCAGTTCATTAGACCAAACAATCAAAATCTTCATATATTTGGAGATCTTCAGGCCATATTCAAATCCACAAGAGCTTATAACAGTAGCAAGGAACTGGTAAGGTGTTGATATATCACAGTCTAATAAGCTGTTCTAAGTCTACCAATGATCATGAATTAGCACCGGAAAGTGGGTGCTTTCCATATAAAAGCTTAGAACGGAACACCAAAGGACCAAGTGTGGCGTTCAGCTGGGGGCAATATAAAGTTAACACCACATGTTTGATGCATACTGGGTTAGAATATAAAGAAAGAGGAGATGATCGCAAGACCAACGTATTATGCTGAAAGAGGATTGCTAAGAAGGGGAGTTTCAGTCACAGAAATCGCACAGACAGAAATCTGACAGATATCCAAATTCCACCAAGTGAATTGAGAATCCTTGGAGCAATTGCCTGCAGAGAGATGAAGGACATCTAACTGTTTGGCTCTGCTCAGTCAAAACAAGCCACCAGGTATCCCAGTTGACCTGATACATTTACGAACATGCGCAAGGCTACAGGACACACTATCTGAAATCTTAGTTTCTCTCTGTTGATGCATAAAGCTTATCAGTGAAAGGAACGAAGAGATCACAAAGCAAGCATACTGATAGCCAATATATTCACGATGGGTTTAGCCTCTACTAAGTGGAACAGGCAGGAAGCAGGACCAGCATCCAAAGGGAATTGAGGAATTTTAACAGCCGGAGATGGAACTCAATGACTAGAAAGCAGACCCGTGAAACTATAGTCTCTAAGGACATCCCACCCTGAAGAAAGGGCAGCCCATAAGCAAGATCGTCAAATACACAAAGTAGATACTTCCGGATAACAAGTTAGGCGAGACAAGCCTGATCAAACACATACCTTCAGACATCTTATTCTGCAAAGGAAAGAGTTCCCTTCTCAAATTTCTACATCGTAAACCCACCTTCAAAATATGGTAAATCATTCTTCCATTTATTTCTCTCTAAAGTTTAGCTGTGGCGGAGTACAACAGAAAATTGCTGGAGTACCTACTTGCTTAGACATTTTTAGTCGGTAGTACATTAGTCATGAAAGTTAACTGATCTTCATGTAGCCACAACACTGTGAGCCAGATAACAAAACCCAACTAAAATATAGATATCGATTATCTGAAACCACAGACAACAAAGCTTAACAATGAATTAGAAAGTTTAAAAAGGAAATGTAACAGGTTAAAATTATCTAAACTTCAGTGTATTTGTGAACATATATTATGTACATTCTATCAATCAATATCTTTCCGACAAATCTACAAAAATATTATCAACCTGACTGGTGCGTAAGTACATACAAGAACTCTCTCCTAGTTACTGCAAGGAGAGTCCAGTACCTTCAAAAGTATCGGAAGCAGACAAAACCAATATTTCTTCAGTATCAGCCCGTTGAGAAAGAATGATCGAGTTGGAACAAAATAACTGAATCCAACACCATCATATCTGTAGCTTCTGATGCAAGTATAGGCTCATCGCGCTGCTAGAATCTCCTAACTTTTGCCACTTCCAAGAATTGTAAGCAATAAATAGTAGTTAAACATCACACCTGGCAATGACATACTGGCACTCATTGACAAGGTAAAAACAAGAAAAGCAGCTCAAAAGAGAGAAGAGGTAGAAGGAAGTATAATTGAAGTTTATGAGCAAAACCACTCTAATGTGCAACCAAAATTTGAGTGAACTTACAGATGAATTAATTATGCTTGCCAGAGAAGTTCTCCAGTCGGCATGGAAATAGGTATATAAACAGCAACAGATGTCTACCATCACAGCTGCTTCCTGGTCAATTTACATAGCAATCTTTTCTACTACTAGGCTACTTTATCTAAACGCCTTCCATCAGACAACTCTGGTGCATTTCAAAACCTCAGCAGAGTCTTCTAATGAATCTTTCTCCTGACTGGATGCTAGCCAACCGAGGGCAATGCTATAATGCAGTTGATTCACGAGTAAATGCAGCAAGTAACTTCTCCTTGGTTAACTGCTCGGACCCCTGAGACTTGATAACGAATGTGTGGAAAATGGCATCAGTGCCAGCAGAGATCTTGGATTCCAGCACAGTAACCTGTGCCTCTTTGAATGCACTTATGACTTTGGAAACTGGATGTGTTTCCAGAGGACTGCTTACTCGGACAATAACTTCATCATTTACGGCTTGGATGTCTATGTCTGGGCTCTGAACTCGTTTGTGGTTCTCCCCCGAATTGTCCTCAGAAGCTGCATCTCTAGATGTACTGCCAAACTTCTCTCTCTCTGATTCGATGTCTTTGAGCTTCTTCTGAAGCTCAGTAATGTAGGTGATGGCATCTCCGAGCAAGGATGCTTTGTCCATCTTAGAGATGTTAGGCACCACGGCTCTTAATGCATAGAAACGCTGATTGAGCTTCTCACGTCTCTGCCGCTCTGCTTCGACATGGTTGAGAGGCTCTTCTCTCCCATTTGCAGGTTTCCGGCCTCTCTTCCTTGGTCTCCTCTCATCACCTTGAGCCAATCGATCTTCCTTGCATGAAGCCTCAAAATCTGAATGTTCTGACTCTGCTGGACTTGGACGTGAGACTATGGAACCTCGCGAAGTTGAGCCAGCAAAATCAAACTGTCTCTGCGGCTGCTGCTGATTCTGTGCCTGAAACTGGTTGAGTCGAGGATCATCCCTGATGCCATTTCCGTGACTATAAGCTCGATGAGCTGAATCTACGTCATTACTTATCACCATCACACCATTGTTGAACTTTTGTGGGTTACTCAGCTGGGTATGAGAAGCAAAAACATCTGCCCCCATTTTTGCATTATGGAGCTGATTCCAGTTCAAACTATGAACACCCCTTCTATTTTGCAACAAGGGAATTCGGTTACCACCATTCTGGTAAGTGTCCCATGTCCTCTCTTCCACCTTCGCAACAGCAAGCTTCTCATTAATCTGAGAACGGGCCGGATTTAGATCCTGCCCAAAAATCTTTGGATATTCCTCCACGCGATCAGCACCAAACCCCAAACCAGCACCTGATACAGGTGGGTTCTCATTTTTCTTCTCACCCGTCACAGAAACACTTACCATAGACGTTGGAACCACCGGCTTAGTTGCAACGGAAGCAGAAACAGTCGAGAAGGCAGCCCGCACTGCCTTCACTACTTCCAAATTCTCTGAAATCGATTTCAATGATCCCAACTCAATTACACCCCTATCCGTGGGAACAAGTACCGCCGTCTGAATCCCAGCAGTCCTTGCAAGATACGATCTAACACAGTAATCGGTTGGCAACTTTAGTACATCCGAAAGCCAGCAATGCTCCCCCGACACGAACGCCCTGCCAGGCGCGCCTTCACCACGGGGGAAGGAGAAGTACATGGAAGCTAGAAAGAACATCTCAGTATCCGTGACCCTATCCAAACCATAAGCATAGTTTTCTTCTTCGGATCCCCCAAAAAACGTATGAAGCTTCTGAAGAACCATTTTCCTCAACCTCTGCTGTGTAACATCATCTGTTCGGAGATTTAGAACTGGGTTTTCGGATTCCTCTCCTTCTTTTGGCTCTCTACAATACCCATCTCCCCACCCAAGTACCAAATCACCCGATTTCGACCGCGAGATCTGCCAAAATATGGCATAATTCCAACCCAAATTGAACGGAATTGAGCCTTCAACAAGCTCAGAAAGCTTGTTCTGCAGATTTGCATCACTGCCTAAAGCCGTTAACAATCCCTCTGAAGAAACATTGCCACTTGTTAAGTACTCAAAAGCCTGAGGACCCAAAATCGCTAAAGCCATGGCCTTATCCTCATCGTTCCAAAACCTACTCATTCCCATTTCTGTTTTCATCTCTTCCCCCTGAAATTCAACACAAACCAACAAACTCCAGACCCCAAAATCCCAGCCCTAGAAAACCTCTTCCAACATCATCCAACCAAAAAATTCCGGGCAAATTCCCGCCCCATCACCGACACTAATCTTTCATACCAAAGGAAACCAAACATCAAAAATGAAAAACAGAAAGCATGGAATTTAGACCAACAATCTGTTCTTCTTCCGCATAACCACAAGGAAAACCAGATTTTCGCCCCAAACAGTCAGATCTAGGAACGTTTCTCAGCTAAGTTACAGACCCAGATGCAGAAAAGCCAAAGCACGAAACACAGAAGTTTCAAATTCAAACAGAAATACGCACCTAAAAATGGAAGGAAACAAACTCCGCGGCTCGCTCGGACTCAAATCAGGAGTTCGATTTCGCAATCCCGTAATTCCTCTTGTGGACCAATGGCTGATTTTAGGGGATTTTACCGGGAAGCAACGGTGGATTAAAATCTGGTAAAGAAATCTCTCTTTCTGGGTCTTTACGTTTGCGAAGATGAAGAGGCAGAAGACGAAATGGGGAGAGACAGAGACCAAACAGTAAAAGAAGCGCGGGTAGAGAGAGAGAGAGAGAGAAGAAAGTAAGGGGTGTCGTATCAATTTGACACCCTAGATTTTCTAAGCAAACGGGGTTTAGGAAGTAACTCTAGGGTTAGTTTCTGGTTGGTTGGGAGTCGGCAAGGATTTTATTTTAGTCCCACATTTATCGAGCTCCCGCCATACACTTTCCCGTACAAAATTCGTCAATGGATAACAGGAAGCCGGATAAACCCGAGCCGAGCCAAGCCGAGTTAAGCTGAGGTTCGTGAAAATGGCAAGGGTTTTTCGTAATAGTTCTAGAAAATTAAGGGCATTTTCGACTTCGTGGTTTAAGGAATGCTAAAGGCAAGCTCCCTGCAAAGCACCCAACTTCTGCAGGTAGGGCCCGTACTTATCATGATCCGACTCGTTCTTACAAATTTCTAGTCTAATTAGTTATAGATAATTTTCTTAAAAATAAACATAACTGTAGAGTTGAGTCGACATTTTTTAATTTTAAAAAGATGTATATAATTTGTTTTGTAATTCTTCACTTATAATAAAAAATAAAATACTTAAATATTTATTTACGTGATATCATGAGCAAGGGCAATTAACCCCTTAGTGCGAAAGTTGGCCGCTTCTACAGCAGCAACTTAGACTGCTTCGGTTTAGCTTTCCTACGTCCAACACGAAGAATTTATAGAAATGAGCCCCCGTCAATCTAATACGCTTAAAATAGTGTTCGTACGCCAACGCCCCCCTTTTACGAATTTCGGAATAATATTTTTGAAGATCTAACCCGTTCATCTCAGAACCGGTGAAAAGTGTTTACGTGGTTGGGAATCCAAACTACGCATTGGAAACATCTATGATGTCGACCAGAATATGAACGGTTCTGATCACATGCCACGCTGGGGCATATATACACGTGGTGAAAGACAGACCATATTAAAATATACGGGTCCTACCTTTGGTTTGATTCTCCCCACTTGCTAGCTATCAGGTGAGGTTCATTTTATTAACACTTGGTAGGTTCTACCTAGGCTGATTTGAACTGTATACTTGTGGGCCCACCTCATTATCAATGAAATAAAGGATTATTATTACATGTGGTTCCCACCTCATTAGGTGGATCTGCATTGATATGGAAAGGGTAATATTTATCCGATTATTCTCAATTATGTAATGAAGAGTTTTGTAATGGGAAACTATCCAAGCATCCAAGGCTTTTAAGTAATAATGAGAGGTAAGTTTAATTGAATGGTTAGGATTGTCCAAAATTGGGCCTACCAGGGGAGACGGTCCATGCCAAATTGGGCGCGTTCTGCTCTGAATTTACTCAGATCAGTTCCCTTTCGTTACTTAGGTTAGGGCCAGAATAAGGCATCCGGTCTGGTTGATGATTTTCTAAATGAAAAAAGAATCCATTTGGAGGCCGCATTATTTTATATAATCACAGAGTTTGGATTTGAAAATAAAATGGCAACCCAAATATCCATGAAAATTTTAGAGAAAAATTAGTTTTTATATATAAGTTTAAGCTTTTCATTGAAATTTTTAACTACTTTGACGAATACTATGTGAGATTTAGTAAATTATTTATGAATTTTAAGTTTTATTAAGTAAACTCATGTTAATTTCTTTAAATTCACTTTGTATTTAAAAAAGAGAAATAATATATCTAGGATCACTTGTTTGAGAATAAAAAAAAAAGGTTAAAACTTTTTTTAAAAACTTTAATTAGTTAGACAATTTTTTAACATGAATAAGAGGCAGTTTAGAAGAAAAGTCCTGGCACAATGATAGAGTTGTAGTCGCATGACCTGAGGTCACGAGCTTGAGATAGCCTCTTGCAAACATAAAAGCTAAGATTACATAGTATAGACCACTTGTGGCCGGCCCTTTCTCAAATTTCGCATTTGCACGAGCTTCGTGCCCTCATTAATTTTTCCATTCGGCATCACATGCAAGAGATCTGGACTGTCCATAATTCAATCACGAAATATTCAGAATAGGTATTGGTGCTAAGATCAGATGATTTGGACCATTCCTTTTATAGATACTACCACTACAGGTTACTGACTTACAATGGGCGTAGCAAAACATTCGATCGATGATTCTTAATGTCAAAATTCGCGGCCGTGACAAGGATGGATGGTGGAAAAGAAAAGAAAATCAATCGTCACGTGGGAAGAAATTAAGTCTATGAAATGGACGGTCAAGATTGACCTGGTTTTTCGCCTTCACGTGGAGAAATCCATCATTCAGCAATGGCTGGCTAAAGTGATGGAATTGGTCACAGTTGACCTGTGAGCGGAGATTCCCTTTTATTTTGGCCGGTCCTTTTTCCATATAAGAAAAGGTGTCCAGGAGCACCCGTCACCAAGAACCAGGTGTGTCTTTGTGGACGAAAAGAATCGGGGACGAATGTACGGGAAAATATCGTACTTTTTGTAAATTTTCAAACTACCCCGAACTTAAACTCAATGCGATTGTACCCTTTATTTAAATACCATTCTTAAATATACCCAAAATTCACCCGACCATTAACGGCGTTAACGCAATTCCTATGTGGACATTTGACTTCTTTTTGACTTGCCAGCTAAGACTTGAAACGATGATTTGTTAGCCAATGGATGAAAATTTAAAATTGAGGCCACACGATCCCTGTCCCAGTGCATCTCCTTCTTCCTTCTTCATACCAAAAGTCCACGATCTTTTGCAACAAGGTTCAGATCTTCTGGGTGTTCTTCATGGAATCTATTCGCTCATGAAGCTCTCACAGAAACTGCATTATGGGTCGAAGAGGAGTGAACTGGGGTTGAAGGAGTTGAAGAAGGGAGACGATTTGGGATGATGAAAGAGGATGAAGAGACGGAGTTGGAGATAGAGAGTTTTGAAGAGACCCACATTGTTAGATTGGAGAAACACATTGATGGGTTTTCTTCTCTCAAGTTGTAGCTGCAGAAATCTGGGTTTTCTGGGTATGGGAGGGGAAGGGAGGAAGAGGTTCTGTACCTGTAGGAGGGTAATATAAAGGGGCTTGGATCACGATTCCGTGCCGTTATCTCACGCTGAGATCTGATCCCAGCGGCGGGATAGTGGTGGATGCCAGCACAATCAAGTTTCGTACCATAATCTCACGCCGGGATCTGACGACAGCACCGGGACGCTAGTGGATGCCGGCATGACATTTGCTTTTATGTGGGTCTAGGATTTGAGCTAATTGTCAACTATCGTGGGGAGCAGGTGGGCCAGCATTATAGGAAGGAAGAAGAAGGACATGTAGGCCTCAAAATTTTTTATATTTTTTATATACATCAACTGCCAGGTCACCATTTCAAAGCCAAGCTGGCAAGCCAAGGGACAATTCATATGTCCACGTAGGATTCCTAGTAACACCGTTAACGGTTGTTTCAATTTTGGGTATAATTAAGAATAATATTTAAGTATAATATACAGTTACAGTGATTTAAAGATTAAGGTATGCAAATTTTCCCAAAAACTATACGAAAGTCACAGTGATGTGGAATTTTGAAAATTCAAACCATTCAAGATCATGGTTCGTGATCTGAAATTTTTATTTGCTCAATACTTATAATTAATAATTTTGTACGGTGAGAGTTTTTGCCGTTTATTTTACAACTAAAAGCAACAGCTGCTAAGATTATCCGACAAATGAGATCATAAGTCTATGGGTTATTCAAGTCGAGCAAAATTTTGCACGGTTCAGATATTCGCAAATCTGGCCCACCTTGAGTTATAAAGATCACTGTCCTAGAAAGTAACAAGTTAGGGGAATTTGAGGTCATTCCATCCGGTCAAGTCTGTAAGTCTTGTCTTGATCAATGCTGGCTGGATCTAGCTAGACTGGTAGAAGAACGACCCATCTAGAAAATGAAGGTGGACCCATCGTTAGTGGCACGTTGATGGCGTGGACAGTATCTGTAATTCCATCTAGACTTATTTCTGCTTCCTTCGGAAGTTTCTTTTTCGCTAAGAAATGAGAGGTTCTGCTTGTAAAAGAAAGAAGTGACATGAAGACACGCGACGTCCAGGACAGGATAAGTATGGGATTTGTCTAAAAGAAATGCCCTCCTGACTGAAAGAAGGCTTTACAGACGTAAAATCTGAAACGTGATGCACTTGAAAACGGCTCTTAGATCCGTTCGTAACATGGTAACGTCTTCCTAGCGACCTCCAAATTTATATGAGAAACACATGGCCTGCCTAACTCACACCTACTCCCAAAACATTAGTACGGAAAAATCCTATAATAGTTAGCTGTCCAAATTAATTCATTAATAGTTTATAAATGGGTGTTCTTAGGAAAAATATAATTGAGCATGATTAAATGGTTGTAAAATTATTATTATTATTATTTGAATGGTGCACTTACTCATACACAGCCTCAAACCCTGGGCCCTAAGGTAAAAGACTCATCGTGCTACTTGAAAGTGAGGCAAGTTAAGTTAACTCAAAGCAACTAATAATTACAACCTATGTGAAAACTATCCAATTTCCACTACAATGTAAAAGTAGCTGCCATCGTCCATTCAAGATGATGATCTTTTGGCGCATGGCCGATCAAATATGAGATCTAGGAGATGAGCGGTTGGATAATCAATGACGCTCTAATACCATACAAGGATTAGTAAGTGGCTTAGTAAATGCTCTGATGCATACAGGGTCAGTTCGTATCAAGAGCTTCTTGTGGTATTATTCCCTTTGTCTCGTACAAATACATTGCATTTGCGAGCACGCTAAAGCATGTGATGTTGGTCGATCTAGAGTCATTGTCGATCGGATGGGACTCGATTTGAAGATGACAGTGATTCTATTTATGCATCAGTGACCGTTCGATTAGATAGCTTGCTATTATTACGACGCTTTGTTTGATCTAATCGTGCATTTTACATGTTATTGTCTACGGCGATTGCGTCCTGTGATGGGAAATGTTATGTCTTTGATGGGTCCCATAGAGATAAAGGGTCCAAATAATGTTCACATCAAAGGAAGCAGGCTTGGGAACTGCTTCACGTATCATCGAAACGGTTCCCGTTCTCCTTGTTTATTGTCCGATGGGGAATTATTGTAAGAGAGACTCTAAATGGAGGGCCCCACTTCTGTGGGTATCCTTATTCAGACCCCACTTGGAGTTAAGTGATCAATTGCACTGACCATGTGAGGGGTCTACATAGTATTGAATAATACTACAGGACGCCTTTATATGGTGCTTTTGTGGAAGCGCCGGCTTTTCCAATGAACGGCGTTCCCCTACCAATAACGCGACTTGTTGATTTAATCTATGGAGCTTTTGACATCTCATAAGTGAATTATCACGATGATTTGGACAAAATTCTTGTATTATAAAAATAGAGTTTTCAGGGGTTAACTTAGATCATTGTTTTACAAAGTTTCTAACCACCTATTTTTCATTTCGTCATGCTAGAATTATTAATTATAACTTATTCGAAATTAATTGAATGAAGCAAAAAATATGCATATAAGAATTCAAATATCATAGGGAGAAGATTTTTTCTTTTTTTTTTAAAAATGTAATAGGAAAATGGGAGAGTTTGTGATGATTTTGATATCTTTTCTACTACGTAATCTATAATCTCTTGCCTAATTTTGGTTTTGGGATCTTCTTGGATTCAGAGATGATCTCACTAGAATTAGAGTGTTCACTGTTGGGCAATCATCCATGCAGGATCATCCAAACGAACCGGTAGGATCATCCAAACGAGGGCCTATTCATTAAAACAAGGGCGCTTCTGTCGACACAACTTATAAGGTGCGTTCTTCTGCTTCCTCTCTCCTTAACTTACCAAAAAATCCCTCCTCAAGCCAAACCAATCAGGATAACTTCGCGCCGAAGTAAGCGACCGTAAAAAAAATGCAAAATAAAACAAAAAATGCTTTTTCTCAATTAGCCAGCTCGCCGGTGACGCTTTCTAGGCGGAGGCAATAATCTCTAACGAAAACCACTTGCCACGTGGAAAGAAGTGGACCGCTGAATCCACGTGGTGAGTGGGAAGGAGCCTCGTTTGTAGCGACGAGAGGGAGTCACAGGAAAAGCTTGTGAACAGGAGGGCACGTGAAGAGAAGGTTGGAGAAGAACGTGAGTTGCATTCAAGTAATCTTCCAAACGCGGTTTAACGTGTTCCGCGTGTGAATAGATAAGCTCAGTGCCCGACAGCTCAGATTCTGACTTCCCCTCATGCACCGCTACGTTACTTGAAGCGCGTAGGGAGCACAAGGGGGTCAGTACATGTGGGGCCTTTTCAAAGCATCTTCACCGTCTATCTTGTAATCTATGGATATCTGGCCAACTAGACCGTCCTGGGCATTTATTGATTTTATTCATGGATTACTCAGGTTCTTATCCTACAGAGGGCGACACCAATTTTGCAATCGGAAACATCTGATCCATTTATCTTATTGCTTTGCCTTTAGATATTTCACGAATTAAAAATCCTGCAATCAAAGGACTGTAGCATGTTAAAATATGTGTTTTTAATTGTAGTTAGTTTTAACCATCAGTTAATTGTGATTATAAAGTAAAATTTTTGGGTGAGATTTATCTAAGCTGCTTAGTTTTGAAACTATTTTGGAACTACTAGACATCTAAAGCGAAAGTAATTCAATAAATAGATTAGATCATTGAATACAGTTATACGAAAGCACATCATACCATGTTATAGAAGAATTATATCGTTTTTATTTTTAAAATTTTATTTTTAATTGCAGCAAAAAGTTATGGAGCAAACTGTCTGTAACTATTATCCTAATTTTTAAATAGTAGTCTTCTAACAACTATTTTTTATGTTAACTTTTGTTTTAATTAGAAGTGAAGAATTGCATAGCCATATCTTAAATATTAGTAGCCCCATAACTACATTTTTGCTTTTTTGTTACAAGTAAAAAAATTAAAAACTAAGTTATTCAAATTTGCTTAATGCTAAGTTGTCTGCAACCAACTGCGTTAAACATTTATTGGCATTCTAACCGTTTAAGCATAAATAAAATACCGCTAGAATCATGTCTACTCTCAATAACTTGCATCTTAGGCTACTAATAGCAGGAGAAGACACAAGTACCCACCAAATATTTTGTCCATAATTAGCCCTCCCCATACCAAACAGCCTTTTTAGGGTTACTTGATGCATGGTCACAGGTTTAGATTCTCGAATAAACTGACAAGGTAAATATTTGTGTAAAATTTTTTTTAAGAGAGCTTTTTTATTTGTAAATTTAAGGTTTTAATTTAATTTTTAACTATATCTACAAAAAAGAAAAAGGAAAAAGAGACGTAACAAATTATTTGTAAAATTTTGTTTTATAAAAGAAAATTTATGCTAATCTTTTGAAATCTGCTCTGAGTTTGATAAAAATGTAAGAATTTTTTAAGAAAAGATTGGCGCATAAACTTTCTCCAAAACTTTTTAGTTATTGAAAGAATTTTGTGATTATGAGCCGAGATAGCAAATCTCAAATAATCAAACTGATCGGTGCATGGGATTGCAGGCTAAGCCGATGAATGATTTGTATGGCGAAATTATTGAACCTTACTTTGTTGCAGTTGTGAATCACATGAAAGTACAGTAGGTGCCATGTACATCCACAACTTCACGAGTTCCTGAAAGGTTCCAATGAAGTACGAAGGAGGACTACTGGACAAGAGCAACTTGGCCGTAGATGTAGGTTGGCAAACCCGCGCATGCATCTTCAACACAAAGTTATGTGTCTTACTAAACCATTCCTTTCATCTTTTCTCTCTCTGTTTCCCTCCACATTTTTTTATCATGCAAACCGTTGCATAGCTTTGCGTTAATAATATATATATATATATATATATATATAAAAGGGGTTAGCAACAACAAATTATTGCAAATGTAAGCTACATCTAAGAAAAAGTAAAAAAGTATTATTTTCTTTTATCTTTTATTTTGTTTTTTATTTTTTTTTCATCTAATGAGGTGTTAGCTGTTCTTTACACTTGCAATAATTTACTATTGCTATATATATATATACATACATTAATTCTGTCATTTTAAGTTGTTCATCCAATTCGGCTTGTATGAGAGTCAGGCAGCAACCAAACATCTTCTCTATTACCTAAAAAACTTTAATTATAAATCTTTTGTGGGTGGAAATAGATGATTTTGAGCATTAATGTTGTGTTACACGATCAATTTTTTCAACTCCAAAAGATCCATTTAACAAGTTTTGTGACAAAATGAATTAGATAAATGCTTTGATCACTGAAAAAATGAAAGAAGTGGCTCAAAATGCATTCTTTTCCAAGGCGAAGCTGTGCAATGCTTTATTTGCATGATACATCCTTCGCATTCTTGTTATTTTGTGCCAGAAATAGAACTATAAATAGAACTATTCATTAATAGCGATTTTTTCACTATTACTTGTTGCCATAAATTAAACATATAGAAAAGTATTAGAATAGTGATAAAGTAAACCTGTCATTTTACTAAAATATAGGTAAGATAGAGATAAACCCTTGCATCATTTTTCTTAACTATAAAAGTAAATAAATGATGTATTTCTTTTTCTTCTTTATGGGGCAATATATCTCCTCGGATCACCTCTATCCAAAGCTTAAAAACTTGACTCACTCGACTCAACTTGAAAGTAACGTGTTTGTGGACTTCATTGTTGTGGATTGTGGGTCAAGTTAACTCAAAGCAACTTGTTGATGACTTGAAAATTGCCTTTCACGTGCAAGAGCTCAAACGTTGCCTTCCATGTAAGGGTGTATGATGAAATATAAGTATTATTGATGCACTTTCTATTGGCTTAAATTTTTAAGTCGAATGGCAATCCAATGATTTGAAACATGAGCCTAAAAATTGCCTTCCACGTGAAGATGTATGTTGAGATATAACTATTGTTGGCCCATTTTCTATCAGCTTAAGCTTCTAGGTTGAATGATAATTCAACAATGGAAACATGTGCAAATGCTATAGCTAAAAACAGTGACCTCGTGTTTGGGGTGCATGGAGAGACTTTGTTTTGGAAACTTATATTCTTCCTTCCAATTGCATAGTGGGTCACTTTCCAAGTGGACTTAACTTACATAGTTAGGAATACACTCTGGTGATACACGAAGCAATATGACCACAAGTTAAGGGATGCCCACTTGTGGTGATGGTCCATTAATCATACCTCTCCCTAGGTGGGTAGTCCTAAGTTGTAGATTTCTTGAGGCTTTGAGAAGAGGTGTGTATTCAAAGGATGAAAAGTGGGGCTGAATTATGGTGGATCGCTCATCCATAAATGATTAAGGATAAATGGTTCAAATCATTAAAAATTACAGCATGCATGTAGCCTCACAGGAAAAAAAAAGATGTCCAAATTTTATTTATTTATTTGTTATTACCATTATTTTGTGTATGTTAGTGGTCAAGAATTGTAAGTTAAGCCTTCTAACACAATGGCATGGCATAATAAGGACTCTCTCATCGTTCGAGTGACCATGGTTCAAAGCTCTGCATGAGATGAGATTGTGTGTCTAAAATACACCGATGACCTTGGTACATTACGATTCGTTTTCATTTTTTTTTTTCCGAAAGTGGGTGGACTTGAACCCACAGGCTCATGTTTGTGAAACAAGGAGCATAAATACTTGGTTAAGGTTTAACTCCTATTAGATTTTGACTTAATTAGCATTGTTTTTGGATATTCGAAGATCACGAGTTGCGATGGATCATTCAAGAAAGAGATTTATGGTGGATAGATTATATAAGATGTGAAGGGAGCTTTAGTGCAATGGTAAAGTTATCGGCATGTGATCTTAAGGTCATATGTTTAAGACGTGGAAACAATTTATTGGGAAGATGCAAGATAAGACCGCGTACTATAAGTCCTTGTGGTCTGCCCCTCCTCCAAACCTTTCATAGGCGGGAGCTTCGTGGTGTGAGACTGCCCTTTAGATTATATAAGATGTGGACCAATAGATGAGTGGTTTGAACCTTGAATTACCAAACCAACTTTTAAGTCTTTAATCGACGTGATAGTACGAGGATTGATGCTTTTGATAACCTTAATACTAAATCTTTTCCTTTAAACAACCTTTTCTTTTCTTTTTCTTTTTCTTTTGACTTTACGTACACTCTTAGCTTGGAATACTAATGTAGGACTCGACGACATGGTAAGATGCAATGTAACCCCACTTTTGGTTGATTCTACCTGTTTATCTGCCTTTAGACCAAATTCTCGGATTAGATTATTTTTATTTTCATAAAAAAAAAAAAAAAACTGCTAATCAGATGAAAACTATTCACATTTAATCAAGAATATATATATATATATATATATTGGATGCTAGAATAGTCCAATTACTATGATTTTGGTCTCTTCCATATCTAGAGTCAGATCAAATGAACATGAACTGGTTGTATTAACCAAAGCCAAGCTGCGCCTCGCTGGACTGGAACTTACCATGACACCATGTGGTTGCACCGTACGGAAGCACTCTAGTCTAATTAAACCTCGACTTAATCACCACCTTGGTTTAGCTATGTCTTTTTTTGTTGTCGTCGGTGCAAGCGAAGAATTACAAAAGCAAATCACTTTTACTCTCTACTAAATTTAATTTTAGCTAAAGAGAAAAGCAACAACACAAACTTGCAACCAAGCATATTTTAGTAGAAATGTTGGAATCGTGTCTTCACGGCTATCAGTGACTTTGCTCTATCCTTCTTAATTTCTTGTACTTGATATAAAGTAATAAATAAAAGAAAATGTTATAGCTGAGCTGAAAATTTCCTGAACCTAACACACGTGTAACATGACCAATGAAATCTCTTCTTGGAAGATGCTTAAGAAAACCAATGATACGATTTTGGATGTGAACAAGGACAGTTTCTGTAGTTGTGAGAGAGAATTCATGGTAGCACGTGTTGCATGATGAGTAAGAGAAGTAGCAAACACGGAAGGGCTCTCCAAGTATGCATGTGTAGATGATAATGTCCCATGTGTTTGTGTGAATCTTGAGAGAACGTACATAATGTGTCTGTTGTTAGCCCATCACTTCATTTGGTTAATTTGTCGGAGCCACTTTAGATGGCTCTCAAATAGATTTGACAATGAATTGGGTCCCGATGCTCCACAACAACTTATCTAATTTAGACTAGACATTAGATGAATTGGTACAACATAAGACTGGATCTGAGCAGATATTTGATAAAATCACTGCCACTTAATTTAGCTCACAGCTTTTGCTAATAGTTGGACATGACCTTTTCATTATTTAGAAGTGTAAATTGAAACTTCTTTCACATTTTAATTATCTAAATTGCAAGGTGAGATGGGCCTATTGCCTGTATGAGCCCATTCAGTTTACTCTCTCCTTTACACTCCCTCTCCCCTCTCCTTTATAAGATAAAATTAGGGTAGCTTGTGCACGAAGCTCGAGCGTATGTTGGGTTTGGAAAAGGAATAGATACAAAAGGTTCATAGTGCGCAATCTTATCTTATATTGTAAAAGGCTGTTTTCACAGTTTAAACCCATGACCTTAAGGTCACATGACGACAACTCTCTCTCTGCGCCAAAACTCTCCTTCTCGTCCCTTATAAAAGATTCCTTTGACAAATCAAAGCAAACATAATGGCTGAACCTTAGTATATCGCAGCGGGAAAAGGATTCTTCCATTTATAATATCTCATCGCTTTCGTCAGTGGTTTGTGAATAATTAGACTTAGGCCTCTTTACTAATTAGGTGGGCACGGTCCCCAGTTGACAAACACATTTTTCACAGCCCTTCGATTGAGGAATGGGCAACGGGCCCACGTTAATTTTGTCTTATAAATTCAAAAGCTAAAATAAGTTAGACTCAGAGGCATGTGGCAAGCGTGCATGTTTATGACCCTGCTTGGCATGGATAACAAACTGAGGACGAACTTATCCATGGCTAGCATTTTCATTCCTATAATTTGCTACCTTTAAATATCGATAAAATCATGAAAAGATTCAAGATTTCGAGATCAATTCTATCTAGTGATCATCTTATGGGTACCAAACACGTGGAGGAGTAAGCAATTCACTAATGTTCTTGGTTCCACATGATGGAGTCATCTTGTCCGTTAGATTAAGCTCGATGGATTTTACGATGTTATTTTTCAATCTAAACCTAGAAGATAGGGTTGGTAATTAAGAGGATAGGTTCATCTGATCAACGTGAGATTGCTGACAGTATGCCAACTTGGACCAAATTACATCCACATGGTACTCATGTGACCCAGAAATTGGTTTATAGAAGAGCCCAGCAGCCACCATCTTCCTAGAAATTTACAGAAAAATGAAAATTCTGTCGCTGTATTATTAGAAGTTAGTCAATTACGGCAGGCTAGCTATTTTAGGGATATTTTACCCATTTTAAAATAATTTTTATCATATTTTTCTCGGCTTTTCAGCCACTTTCAGGTGAATTCTCCCTTCTTATCAGTTTAATTATTTTATCCATATTGTAAGGTTTTCAGAAAAGATCAGATGTAGTATCTCATGTTATAGGGTGATTATTTTAAGGCTGTCAGTATTAGGGAATAAGGAAATTATTCATGATTAGTTTAAGCGTCCTTTTGTCTTGGGGCAATAGTAGAGTTGTCGTCATGATCTTAAGATCATGGGCTCAAGAAATGGAAACAGCCTCTTATAAAAATACAAGTTAAGGCTGTGTACTATAAATCCTTTGTGATCTGCCCTTTCTTCAACCCCGCATATGCAAATTAGACATTTTCTGATTATGAACTAGTTGCCTTCTAGGCTACATATTAGAGAGACCATGAGCAAAAAGTCCTGTGTTGGATAACCATGCCTCTCTCATGGTCGGATACAGGGTCGAACCTTGAGATGTTCATGGTTGTTAGGAAAGATCCTACCGGCTACCATTTGGAGGAATCTTCTAAAATAATTCCAAATGGATGTCATCATGTGGGTCTGTTGATATTAATAAATAAATAATTCTATCCTTAAAATATTTTTCATTTTTGGGCAGCCCTAACTGTATGAGAACAAACATCCAGGTGATGTCAAGCGCAATCTACCAACACTGTATTGTCTTGATTGGACATCCTGGACCCTTCATCCAACATTTCACCAAGAAAAAGACCAAGCAGAGATTGGATGGAGGAAATGTAAAATGGAATATTGGGCAGGACCTCATGGTAAGTTATCTTGAGCACCCTGAGTTCTCATTATAGGCTCCACATTGGTTGATTCAGACTAATTTCTCCAACATTCGATATCCAATAACTTAAAACTTCTGTCTTTGGACGGTTCTGGAGGCACAAAAATTCCAAATGTGGGATCCAGTAATAATTGATGCACATCAAGTAGTGGGCCTAGCGACCTGCTTAGTCTCTAGATTGATGTATGTACAGTGCAATTGGAAAAGGTCCATTTACGATTTTTGAACTGGCCCATTTTAGATCATTTTGTTTTCTAGATCACAATCTCAATAATTAGATAATTATCTCCATGTTTCTCCAACCGTCAATTTCATCATGATTGCACATTCGATGTTGCAAAGCTTGTAATATCTATGACATTGATACAACAACTACCTCTATTAATAGTCTCAATTGGCACCAGAGATTAAAAAAAACAAAAAACCGTGGATTGGGTTATCTTGAGGCTACAAATAGCAAAGGGACATGAGAGCTGCTAGGAAGACTAGTATGACACATTTGGAAACACAAATCAGGTAGTCTTCACGTGTGGATGAGCTGGCCATTTATCTTATTTTGCTACTTACAAAAATTTGTGATCACCGTGATACCCGAGGTTTTCTAAATCTTTTTTTAATACATATAATAATAGAAATAATTTATTTTATAAAATAGACGGGATTCCTGAAAATAAAAGACAAAATTTATAAATTTTACGCATCGTCAAGGAAAAATACCTAAAAAAAGAAAACCTCAAGGGTCATCCACATCCAAAAAAGTACGATGATGAACAAAATCAAATTCAGATACTCTGAGCATGCTCAAATTTAAAATCACGATAAATTACACAAGCTGTAAAAAGACAATGATGATACAAGTCCAAAAGCCTCAGCTTTCATCCATGATCACCACGTCATCTACGTGTAAGTATATGCACACTATACAATGGCATGGGTCCAATCTTTTCAAATATATAAACATTTAAGTAGAGTCCCAAAAGTCTAATACATGTCTAAGAGACATATAATAATCTGTCTTCGAAAACAAAAAGTAAACGGTCCTCAAGTCCCTGCCCAAATAAATGCTACTCTACCCACTTTCCTTTCAGACTATCACGCTCCAAATCTAAAGCATTGCAAAACAAAGCAATGACTCAGCAAACTATGCTTATATAGGTGATCACATTCAATTAAAACTTAATAAAATCACGTGGTGCGAACTATCAATATCATGGTGAATCTTATAAAATAAACATGTATAAGGCATGTTAATAATTGGACGCCCATAATGAAATAACATATGAAAATCATAAACCTGCATGAATAGATAACAAGTCAAATCATGATAACATGCAAGGCATGATCAACGTATGGATGTGCGTCCATCAAAACAATACAAGTCCATGATCACAGAATAATGTGTATACAAGTTATGATAAATATGACACAGCACCAAAAACAAACCTCAAGAGTATCCCACGATGCTCAATCACTGGTGATGAGTACTCATACCAACCCTGGGTCTCTCGTGCAGCCTACATCAGCCACCAGAGTCACTCACGGCCTAGGCTTGGCTTGTCCCAATTTACCCCACATAATCCACATGAGCATATAGAATAACAGTATGGGCTACTCTGTTGCAATGGCAACGCCACTAGGATCTGAACCATTGCCGGTCCCTGTCGACACTAAAATGGGATACTTTCTCCCCATGGGGAGGAGCGGACTTGTAGGGGGACTGCCTGTGATGCTACCACCTATATACCTGGCCCTATATCACTCAAGGGCAATGTTTAATCATCATCATCATAAGATCAGAGGACGGGTAGCTAGCCCTACAACCTTTCTAGCATAGTACCCACTGGGTGGAAGCACCTGTTATAAATCAGCAATAAGTCATAAATCATGGGAAAACTTTATAAAATAACCTCAATAAGTACGATAAAGCCCATGATAAATACAGTACATCACATGTAAAACATGGTCATTCGCAAAAATGAAATGTCATGCTGCCAACAAAAAGTAGGAACATATCTATGTGAACATGATAAGACACAAAAATACATGCCTCAAGAACTTTAGAGAACATGTCATTGTTACTGAAATCATGAAGAAATTTTGAATGAAATCACCTATCTCGATAAATGTGATACTCTAATCAGACACATGGGCAATGTCATGTCGTGCGTTCTGACGTACCTGTCACATCATAAGTCATTTATCACTTGGCGATCTCACATCTAAAAGTAAACAAATCAAAGTGATAACTTCATTTATCTGGTCGTTAATCTCATATCAACGGCCTACATCGTTTGATTAACCCCCTATTAGGTCAACCTTGTACTAGATGTAGATTTTTCTAACCTCTAGACAATTATTTGTGGTCTTTGATTATCAATTTAGGTCATGATCCACTTAATTTATGCTCATTAATCAATGAAGGGTCAATCCCTAACATCTCGTGAAATTTGGAGACGACCTGACCGTTGGATCGCTCCATAACATTCATAATTGATATCTGATCATCAATTCTAATTATTCTTATCATGATCCCTCTAATTTAAATATTTATTTAGTAATTTAAACATATATCTATAATTATATCTCGATCTGACAGTCAAATTGCTTTCTAATCAGCCAACCCCAAGACACCTAATCTGATCAACGGTCAATGTCACTTTTTTTAACAATCATGTAAAATTTTCCTTGTAGATCATTTTATATTTGATGCATATAATCAAGGTATAATCTAAGTTATTTAATGGTATTTAGTAGTTTAACCATTTAAAAAGTATTCAAATCTAGATTTATAAGTCAAATATAGGTTCACGCTGTTGAGACGATCACAACACCTTTTTCGGATTACGATTTGTACCTTCGTAGCTCTAAAAATTATATTTTTTGTGAATGAACGGCTCAAAAAAATTTTAAAAATAGATTTTAATCACGCTAAAAAAATTCAAGAAAAAAAAGATTTTAATCTCACCGCACGTGACACCGTGCAGAGACCACGTGACGTTTGCACGTGTGTAGCTCATGTGCTCGCGTGCGCCTCCTGTGTGTCTCCTACATGTTCACTGCACTCCCGTGCCACTTGGCGCACGTCTCCATTGCGTCCCGCGATCAACCACCCGTGTTGCCATTACCGAGGACAACAAGAGGAGGATGGCCTACCTCAATCAAGTCAACCACTCCCAGTTGCTTTCCGTCACAAGTGCAGGCACGAGAGGGAACAATCAATGGCATCCTCGCCATGAAACTTCATCGCTGGCGATGTTGTTGCCAGAGACACAAAAAATGATGGCGGAGGAATTGCAGTTCAAAAACTAAGTCTGCATTAATGGTGGGGGGAGGCGCATTTAAGCCCACCCTATTATTATGTTTTTTCTAATCTGATTTTAAATTTGCATGTACGGTGATATTATTACTAGCATTTATTATTAGTAATCATTACCTTATCCATTTAATGTCCATCCGTCATTGGTTTTAGAGTCAATTTCATAGGGCCCACTTGTAAAAAGACTATTCTACCCCTTGTATGAATTTTGCTTAAAAATACAAAAATTATAATAATTAATCATTTTTATTATAATATCTGATTTTAACATTTTTAGTGGCATTGAATTTTATTTTTTAAACACATTTTAAATATTAAAGTTTTAACTCAAAATTCTATATCTAAATTTGCCAAATCCTTAATTTTTCATAATATCACAAGATTAAATATTTTAAAATTTTAAAATAGCAAATATTACATCGTATGCTTTAGTTACTTACTTTTTGCTTCGAAAATTTAAATGATCACCATTAGTAAATTCAAATCAGAATAGTTAAAATCATCCACTGATCATAAAAGCCAATCTAAAAAAAGTTGATCATGATGAACGAATAAGGACTAGCGAAATTGAGTTCCAAAACAAGAGTTACTCTTACTATTAACATAATGGGATCCACATCATATTAATTTGAACTGCTCGGCCACTGTATTTCACCTAAGATGTCAATGGAAAGGTAAACGTTAGTTATCTGATTATTGGACTGGATCAGAGAGGAACACCTTAATCAAGAGTCTTGTATGGATTTCTAAACAAAAACTTCCAACTCTAACAGGAGATACAAGAGAGCGGATCACCCTTGGAGAGTTTAGTAGAATATTGTTATAAAGATGTAAAACGTGAAAAAATAACAAGAAATATATATTACATGATTTCCTCTGAATTGAGACTTCATAGAGAGAAAAAGGTCGCCACAAGGTATAGAAGATTTCTCCAACCTTTCTACAAGCACAATTGGATCAAGCTAATCAGGTTCCACAATCACGACAATCTTTAAACAACTCCAAGAGAAAAAGGATTCTTTACAGTTAAAAAAGAAAAAGAAAAAGAAAAAAAAAGAGAAGAATATTGTTTTTCCAATTTTTCCTGTCCTATTTTCTTCTCTTTGTTTCCAAAATTTCCACCTTCTCATATTTTTTAAGGGACCCATCATGACAATCAGATAAAATTACTATAACAGACTGATTGGCACCTGACACAAGAAACCTTGATTATATTACCCATAAGATTCAATTGAACGTTGATGATCGTCGGATTCACAGTCAAGATGGCTGAGATCCAATTTTGTGCCTGCCGGCTATAACGATTAATTAACAAATTTGGGATCCGAAATGTAATGCTAAACGGTTTGGCTAATTGCAAGTCCCATTATTCTCAGACTAGTAGTATCTGCAAGCATGGCATCATGTCTAAATCCAACCGAGAACATTATAAACTCTTTACAATTCTCTGTTTTTTCTCCACAAACAGAAATTTTATTAAAGACGATCGAGAAGATTTCCAAAATTACAAAATTTGGGAGGAGGATTTAGGAACACTTATATGGTGTTTATGAATGAGAAATTGAACAAAAAGGTGCTGAATCGGCCTTTTTCTTGCATATACCAATTAAAGTATTTTGAAATGAAATGGTGAAGAATTTTTTCTTTCTCAACATAAGGGAAGGAATTCAGTTATCGTCCACTTTCTCATGGTGGGTCTGGCCCACCTTCGAGTATTTAGAATCGTTCATCCGACTTCTCTTATAATGGATGACCAGCAATCCTAAAACAGTGCTGATTAGATGAATCTAAAATTTGAAAACTGTACTTTAGTTCATGTAAACCTAGACCATTATAAACACAGTTCAAAGAACGGTTCAAGATGAAGTACTTAATATACTTTTAGTAGATATTAGAATCACCCAATCTTGGTGATGTTTAACGCTTGATATATCTAAACTCAGAGAAATCAGATGAACGGTTCCCATGTCCCAAAGGTGATAAAGTAGAGGCGCATCAAACGCTACGAGTGTTCCTCTAGAACCAGCAAGAGATCCACGTACAATAAAATGTCACTAAAGACTGACGATGTTCAATATGGGTCTGCGGTTCTGATCTTAAGCTAGCTAAGAGATGATCGATGTTCAAATGAATCTGAAATATAATCCATCTCGATCTTTTGGCCTTGATAAGGCAGGCAAGTTTTAAGCGCCTCTCAATTTGCAGCTGAAAGAAAGACTCTGGGCATCTGGGTGGAGCAAAATTTTACTTCTGCAGGAGCCAAATTCCTCTTCGTTAGACATGATTGTCTTGCAATTGAAATTCTTAGGCAGAGGATAGATTACTAAATCAATGTATACCACCCTTGCGAATGAATACTCCATCATTGGTACAGGAGGGCTTCTCTGGGTATGATTATTTTAGAGCCTAAAAAAAGGTAATTCCGGTGCACGAAGCTCCCTCATATGCGAGGTCAGGGGGGGACCTCAAGGGTCAAGAGTAGTACCTTGCATTTTGTAAGATGCTATTTCCACGTCTTGAACCTGTGACCGTGAAGTCACACAATGACAACTCTACTATTGCACCAAGACTCCTCTTCTATTTTAGGGCCTAATGCACTAATTTCTTGTACAATTAGCCCTGATGTTTGTGACTGATACACAGAGATCCTCATGGAAAAGGATGTACGGAAACAACCCAATTAACATAGTTTACTAACAAAATTAAGATGTACAAACCATCCTTGCGCGTCAAGGAGGATCACTTTCCCTTGAAGAAGAGCAAGTGTTTGGAGGATCCGAGAGACGAGCAGGTTGGCATTCCGCATCATCTTCCTGAACCTTTGGACGATGACTCTCTCTCTCTCTCTCTCTCTCTCTCTCTCTCTCTCTCTCTCTCTCTCTCTCTCTCTCTCATGTGATGATAACAGATTCTTGGTCATGGATGACTGGGACTCTACGGTGCATCCCACTTCGTGGGGCAAACTCTAAAAAATAATTGGGTCTGATGAGTCTGACCGAAATCAGAGAGTGGTGTGTGAATTGGAGTAAGTTCAGGTACATCAATGGAAGAGCACATGGTGAAGAAAACGGGTACTTCTACAACAAGAAGCATGATTAACCAGAAGAAGCCGACGATGATTTTTCTTTCTGATGGTTTCTCCATCGAGATCGAAAGAGAAATGGAGAAGGATAGAACCAGTTAAGGGGTGAAGGTGGAGAGAGAGAGGGAGGGAGAGAGAATTAATGGCTCTATCTATGTCTGGAGTCCCTGAAGGAGAGGAATTGTACACACTAATTTGTTTCATGCAAGGTAGAAACTTCTTTTAGAGCTCAGCCTTTCATCATGTTCAGAATGCAAAAAAAGGTTTAATCATGATAATCAATGTGCTTGTAATGATCCTCATCACTTGCTTTAGGTCTTTGAAAAAATGAATAAAAATGAATGGTCTTAATTTTTTCCTAAGGCTACAAACATTTAAGGGACAAAAAATTTGAGTTCAAAATTTATGAACGGATCAAATCTGCAATAGAAATTTTATCTTGCATTGAAAAATGGGTGTATACACCTATCTCTAGATCCTGTAGAGGTGTACACTTTCCGAGCTTCCACGTTTATATCTATATCTATTCTTACATCTATACTATAATCGATGTATATTATATATAGGAAATGTTCCTTATTTATAAGGAGACGATGAACCGAATGACTAGGATTGCTTTCTTACCTCACTCCTTCACCCCATAAACAGGTAATGCATGCAAGAGAAACTACCAATAAGTCCAGTAGTTCTACGCTCAAAACCACGTAGTGGTTAAGCATTGCAACATAATCAAAATTCTGGCCTTGACCATAATAAGGACAGAGGAGATCATGGAGGGTATATTGCAATTGAAATTCTGAGGTAGATGATAGATCTGAAACAAAAAGTAACAAATACAATCGATGATAGATATACCAACCTCGCTAATTCCCTTGTTAACATAGGTAGGCTCCTTGATGATTGTTTCTGGGCCCAATGACTAGCGAAATTGAGGAAGAGCAACGCCATTCTACTTATTGATTCCTGGACTCCTTCACAATTGCAAAAGATCCTTGAGGGGAGTATAAGAAACAAATCAATCAATGACAATTCACTAATGAAATTAACATGCATCATCATCCTTAAAGAGGGCTTCAATTGCTTGGAGGATTTCAGAGATGATCAAGTTGGTGTCCCGCATCATCTTGCTGAACCTTTTTACGATTACATTCTCTCTCTTCTTGTCATAAGTAGGAGCCCATGCCTCTTCTTTGACCAAATTAGGAGGCGTCGTTAACTTCTCTTAAACCAAGCCATTCCATGGGGACTGGGGGCTATGGCTTCTAGTGGAGCAATTAGACTGACAAAACATATGGATTCATTGGCACGATATGTTGTTAAGATTTAGTTATTTAAAAGATAGTAGTTTAAGTGGTTTTGAAAGTTGGTTAGTGGTAGCTTTATAGATTTTAGTGATAAAAGTTAGTTGCAGTTTTATGGGAGTTACTGGTAAAAGTTAATGATTGTTTTACAGAAGTTAGTGGAGTTAGTAGGTAATATTAGTTTGTTGTTTTACTACTCTTGTAATGCCTATTTATAGACTTTTATTAATTAATAGAAGTGTGTTTCATGAATTTTTAGTTAGAGAGAGAGAGAGAGAGAGAGAGAGAGAGAGAGAGAGAGAGAGAGAGAGAGAAGTTTCAGATTAAAAAATTAGTTAGAATCGGATGTTGATAGTTCACGGAGTTTGTCGTCTTTTTACGGTGGATGCACATAACCAAAATTACAAGTGGGACATGTTCTTATTAAGTGATCACGACCATTTGACTCAATATCAACCATTCCTCCAATTTAATAGGGAGTTCTTCTACGCATAAGATACCAGAATATCGAACCATTAGCAAAGAAAGACATGATAGAAAAGCATATTGTGTTAAAAAGTATCTTTGGTTGATGAAAACCTTCATCATACCAAGATCATCCATGTTAAATCACTAAGAATAATAAATTAGATGCAGAAGCATACTTGGATCCATGAGAACGGATATGATTCTTGAATCTTATAGTTCTTGATCTTCCAAATTGATGCATATGAATTTTCTTTAGAAGGGGATTTCCCTTTTCTGATGATTGGATGTAAGAAAAGAATTATATGTATAATTTGGGGACCATAACTATTTATAAGTGCATACACTTTCCTTATTTCTAATTTTAGCCCATCATAAATTAGAAACAAGAAATTAGGTCTCTACACATAATAAAGCCCATGCTTTGTGAGATGACTTAGGCCCATTTAACTTTAATCCTTATTAGATCACTTTTAATATAGGACAAACCTACATGATAGCATATGATATACAATTATTATCACATATATATATGTGTGTGTGTGTGTCCAAAAATCTAACAATCTCCCACTTAGACTATATATACATATCACTTTATAATTGTATATCACAATACAACCTTATAAGCTCAAAATCTTTGCTATCATAATAGAAAAAAAAACATCTTCGAACAATCTCATCCATTAATTATGTTAATATAGGATCAAGGCGATCTTCATTACATGTATCGTAACTAAATCCATCCATGGTCATATATATCGACATAACCAAACGATATAGATCAAGTATGGATGTGTAGCATGTAAATTACATGCAATGTGATCTAAACATGCCTATTTCCAACTGGTCCAACTTTATTCTTTATAAACACATGACCACTCTGAACTCTTTCCTTAACAACTAGGAACTTGATGTCTATATGCTTTGACTTCGTCGAGCTCCTATTATTGCTGGAATATAAAATTGTTGACTTATTGTCACAAAATAACTTAAGTGGTCTTTCAATTCTATCCACAATTCGCAGTCCTATGACACAATTTTGCACCCATATTCCATGATTGGATGCCTTATAACATGTTATAAACTCAGCTACTATGGTGGAAGAAGCAATGAGTGTCTGCTTAGCACTCTTCTATGAGACAGCTCTTCCAACAAGTAGATAGATATAGCTTGAAGTGGATCTACAACTTTCTTGGCATCCAGCAAAGTAGGAATTGGAATACTCAATGATCTCTAACTTATCTGACCTCCTGTGTGTGAGCATGTAATGTTTTATTCTTTGAAGATACCGCATGACCCGTTTGGCTGCTTTCCAATGATCCATTCCTGGGTTGCTTAAATATATGCTTAACAACCCAACAATGTACGAAATATCCAAATGCGTACAAACTTGAGCATACATCAGACTTCCCATTGCTAAAACATAGGGAATCTTCTACATTTCCTTAGTTTCAAAATCATTCTTGGGGCATTGGTCGAGACTGAACTTGTCTCCCTTAATAATAGGGGTGTCTCCTGGTTTGCAATCTTGCATGCCAAACCTCTTAAGTACCTTCTCAATATAGCCCTGCTGTGATAATCAAAGAATACCCTGAGAGTGATCCCGATGTATCTGAATCCCCAATACAAAAGATGCATCCCAAGATCTTTCATCTCAAATTTCTTTGATAGAAATCTCTTGGTTTCATGCAACAAGGCTATATCATTGCTGGCAAGCAGTATGTCATCAACATATAAAATCAGTAAAATGTATTTACTCCCACTGAACTTGTGATATGTACAATCATCAACCGCATTCATATCAAAACCGAACAAGATAACAATTTCATGGAATTTGTAATACCATTGACGGGAAGCTTGCTTAAGCCCATAGATGGATTTCTTTAATTTGCAAATCATATTCTTTGCATCTCCTGACACAAAGTTTTCTGGCTACACCATATAAATCGTCTCATCAATGTCACCATTGAGAAACGCAGTCTTTACATCCATTTGATGCAACTCAAGGTCAAAATGTGTCACTAATGTCATTATTGTCCTGAAAGAATCTTTTGATGAAACTAGAGAGAAAGTCTCATTATAATCAATGCCTTCCTTTTGAGTGAAGCCCTTTGCAACAAGGCTAGCCTAAATCTCTCCACATCACCCTTTGAATCCCTCTTAGTTTTAAATATCCATTTGCTACCAATGGGTTTCGCACCTTCAAGCAATGGGACGAGTTCCCAAACATCATTGTCTTTCATGGACTTAATCTCTTCATTCATGGCATCAATCCACTTTTGAGAATTAGTACTTTGTATGGCTTGATGAAAGTTGATTGAATCATCTTCCACCAATCCAATGTTGTCATCATGTTCTTGGAGAAATATGACATAATCATTAGAAACTGCACTTCTCCTCTCTCTAGTGGATCTCCTTACTGGCATCTATTCTTGTAGTTGTTGAGTTTGTTCTTCAGGAATAACCTGTTGACTTTGATTAGGGAGATTTTTAACATTGTTTTGTGGTTTTAATATTGCTTCTTGAACAGCATTAGGAATAGGAGCTTGATCATTGTCAATAACAATCATAGAAAGAGAAATAGATTCCTCTTCAAAGACAAAGTCTTTAGCCTTATCTCTCTCCTCAAACTCAATATCCTCAAAGAACCGAGCATTTCCTGTCTCAAAGGACTTGATTGTGGGATCATAAAATTTGTTCTCCTGAGACTGTTCAGAGTACCCAAATAAAATAGCTGCTGACCGTTCTTGAGTCCAGTTTCTTTTCATTTAGCTTATAAGGCCTTGCCTCGACTGGACAACCCCAAATGTGTAAATGCTTTATACTAGGCTTCTTGCCCATCTATAATTCATAAGGAGTTTTAGCCGCTGCCTTAGTTGGAACTTTGTTAAGGATGTAAGCTGCAGTTTTTAGCTCCCCAGAGTGAATCTAGTAAGGTAGTATGACTAATCATACTCCTCACCATGTCCTTTAATATTCGGTTTCATCTCTCAGCAACACCATTCATGCTAGGACTTCTTGGCATGGTGTACTGTGGGACGATACCTCATTCCTTTAGGAATTTGGAAAAGGCCCTGGACGTTGTTCACTTGATCCGTCATATTTGCCATAGTACTCACCACCACAGTCAGATCTAACAGCCTTAATGCTTTTGCCATGTTGGTTCTCAACTTCAACCTTGAATGCTATGAACACGTCCACTAATTGAGACTTCTCATGAATGAGATAAAGGTAGCCATAATGCGAGAAATCATCTATGAACATAATAAAAATATTGTTGACCATTCCATGAAGCTGTAGGGAATGGCCCACAAATATCCATATGTATTAGTTCTAAGACGTTTGAAGATCTATTGGCACATAATCTCCTTATGTTGGTATGCTTCCCCTTAATGCACTCAACATAGACTTGAAAGTATGATAAATCAAGGGAATCAAGAATTCCATCTGACACAAGTCTTTCAATTCTTTGTTTATATGTGCCCTAAACACTTATGCTAGAGTGAAGCAGAATTCTCATTGGTTAATTTGCATTTTATAACACGTGAATTCACATGCAAGGTTTCATTAAAAGAGGCAATAGTATCAAGTAAATAGAAGTTATCATAAAAAGACAAAGAACTGGTACTTACAATATTTGAATTCAGAAAAAGACTAAATTGATATTTCCAAATGAACAAGAGTAACCAAATTTGTCCAAAATGGAAATAAAAACCAAATTCTGTCTAAAGGATGGTACAATAAATGTCTCTTTCAAATCCAAATAATATCTAGTCTTTAATAATAACCTAAAGGTCCTTATCGCCTCAACCTCCACTGATTTGCAATCGCCCATATAGATGAATCTTTCAACATCATTTGGCTTTCCGTAACTCAAGCAACCCTTCATAAACACACTTATGTGAGTAGTAGCACTACAATCTATCCACCAAGTGTGTCTTGGTATTGAAACTAAATTAACCTCAGAACAAACCAAAGTGAGAAGCATACCTTTCTTTGCATGCCAAGCGTAATATTTGGTATAGTCCTTCATATGTCCAAGTTTCTTACAAAAGTAACAGCCAAATTCCTCATTTTGTTTATTTTGCTATTTCTTTTGAGGTGGACCACTTGCAACTTCTTTATCCTTATTCCTTTTCTTGTTCTTATCCTTAGAGGTACTTTCCAAGTGAGTACTTTCAGTCTTTTCTTGCTTCAGCCTTTCCTCTTCTTGCACACAATGAGAAATGAGCTCATTAAGAGACCATTTGTCCTTTTGACAGTTATAACTGACCTTAAATTGACTAAATTGTGTAAGAAGAGAAATCAAAACTAAATACATGAGCAAATCCTCAGATAGCTGTAGCTTTAATGCCTTTAGTTTTGAATCAAGATAAGACATCTCCATAATGTGTTCCCTTATATTTCCTTTTCCTTTATACTTCATTGAAATCAAGTTCGACAAAATTGTACTTGTTTTAGCCTTATCGTTTTTAGCAAAACACATTTCAATTTCCTCAAGGAACTCCTTAGTAGTAGTTACCTTTTCGGACATATCACCCCTGAAGGTTTCTGAAATTCCACGCTTCATGATCATAAAACCCATGCGATTTGAACGATTCCACTTCTTAAAGTCCCATTTTTCCTCATTGGAACTTTTGTCCGTAAGAGCAGTGAGTTGTTCAATCTTTAGCACAAGGTCTAGATCCATGTAGCCAAGAACGATCATTATGTTCTCTTTCCATTCCTTAAAGTTGGTCCCATTCAACATGGAAATAGAATTGATATTGGCATATATGACTAAAGCAGATGCATTAACTGAAAATAGAACAAAACAACATGTTCACACAAGTTTTATATCATACTTAAATAAATTCAAATAATTATAAGACCCATCACAAGATACCTAGCACAACATTAACATTTGGTCTTTGGACAGAAATGTTAACTTGCAAGTGATACATTGAAATTAGGTGTACCATGATGAAAATGATTAGAATTAATGATCAAATATTAATTATAAGTGATAAAGAATGATCAAATGGTTGGACCGTCTCCAAACTTAATGAGATGAGAGAGACTGACCCTTTATTGATTAAGAGACATTAATTGAATGAATCATGGCATAGATTAATGATCAAAGATGACAGATGACTATTTAGATGCTAGAAAAACCAACATCTAGTTCAGGATTAACCTAATGGGGGAGTTAATTAGATGATCTAGGTTGTGAGAACACCATATCAAGGAAATTATCACTTGAATTTGTTTACTTTTGAGATGTGAGAACACCAAGTGATCGGATGACTTATAATGTGACAGGTACATCATAGTGCACAAGTTGATATTGCTTACATGCCTTATTGGAGTACTGCGTTTTTTAGGTAGGCGATTACGTTTGTGATTTTTCCATGATTTCTTAAATCATGATGTGTTACTTGAGAACTTTGAAGCATGGGTTTTATCTCCTGCCATGTTTGCATGAGATGACTCTTTAACATGTATTGCCTATATGTTTGCTATTCCTTTTGTACATGATTTATGCATTGCTTCTTAATATATTTTATGTTGCATCAATTTGATTATTTGATGTTGATATAAACTAATTTTTTGATGCACGATGTTGATATACTAAATTACTCTCTCAATTTAGTTTTATCAACAATGATTATGCATGAATTTTTTATTCTTGATTCATGGTTTGTTGATTTATGATGGGTGCTTTTGCCTGGTAGGCACTATGCTAGGATGTTTGTAGGGTTGGACACCCATGCTCTGACTTTGTGATGATGATGATTAAACACCCGCCTTCAAGAGAGTAAGGTACGTAGGGGTGGTATTTTGGGTAGCTCACACTATGGGCCGTTTCCTCCCATGCGAGACGGAGGAAGTCTCTCATTTCAATGTCAACGAGGAGCAGCAATAGTTAAGACCCTAGACTGGTTGCCACTACAACATAGTAGCCCATACTCTTATTCTGTATGCTCATGTGACATGGATATATTGGGTGAAGCCTCGATGGGCAGTTAGATGTGGGTGGGCCGATGGGCTGGCGAGTTACTTGGTGTGTGAGTTACAGGTGAGGGACTTAGGGTTGGAATGAATACTCATTGCCATTGATATGAGTGTAGTTGAGACACTCTTAGGGCTTGATTGTGCATGGTGCCCTGTTCATCATTATATGCATTTATATTATGATACGGACACAAATTGTTATTGCTTTTGATGGATGCATATCCATGTGTTGCTCATGCCTTGCATGTCATGATTAGTAGATTTGATATTGATTTGTTCAGACTTATGATTTTCATGTGTTATTCATTACGGACGTCTGATGATTTGACGTGCCTTGTACATGTTTTATCTTATGAGATTCGTCATGACATTGATATTTCGTGCCACATGATTTTATTGTATTTTTTTATTGAATGTAATCATCTACACAAATGATAGCTTGCTGAGGCATTGCTTTGTTTTGCAATGCCTTAAATTTGGAGCGTGATGGCGCTAAGGAAAAGTAAGTGGAGCAACGTTGAATGAGCGAGGACCTCGAGAACCATATGTCATTTTATACTTCAAGGACTGATTAGTGTATCTATTAGACTTGTGGTTAGACTCTTTTGGGCTATACATGGATGTTGAAATTTTGGATAGATTAGACCCACACTTTGTATAGTGTACCATTACTTACTGATGTGTGTATGATGTAGTGATAATTGATGGACCCCGAGGATTTTGGACATGTTATTATTATTGTCTTTTCATGACTGTGTTTGATTTGTGGTGGTTTTAGATTGAGCATGCTCAACATATTAACGATTTGATTTTGTTATTACACTAGTTTAGGATCTTGGATGACCTCGGGGTTTTCTTTTTTGGATATTTCTCTTGAACGCTTGCACTATAATGTTAATTGTGAGTTTTCTATTTCAGGGATCCCGCCTATTTTATAAAACATATTATTATTATTTATATATTGGAAAAAGGTTTAGAAAACCTGTGGTGTCACAAGAGCCTTTCTTAATTTCATCTTTTTCATGGCCTCTTTCACTTCAGGTATTCTAATCCCATAGTCATATCTATAATATCCAACATTATTTAGGTTTATAGTACTTTCAATCCATATATTCTCAGGGTAATTATCATTTGGCAATTTTTGAAAGTAACTTTCCCATTTTTGTTTGATCTTGTCATCTTTGACTATTACCCTTTGGTAATCACTTCTAATATATTTAATATGGTCTAAGTC
Source organism: Warburgia ugandensis (assembly GCA_035236585.1). NCBI lineage: Eukaryota > Viridiplantae > Streptophyta > Magnoliopsida > Canellales > Canellaceae > Warburgia > Warburgia ugandensis. The sequence goes on from CP141134.1 coordinate 73,464,486, forward strand.
CTTACTCTCTTTTTCTTACTTTTGCAACTTTATATATCTCTTTCTTACCTTTTCTTAATCCTAATCTATTATAAAGATCATCATATGCCTCGAGTTTAGCCTCTAAACTTTTTTGCATTCTTGTATTGGTCAAAGTTTTTATTATTTTTAGTCCTTTGCCATGCTTTAAAACACATGTGTTTCTTTTTAATAACTTTTTGTACTTTTTCACTCCACCACAAAGTTTCCATTTACCTTTAGATACTCATATGACATCTTTTACTACTTTCTTGATGGGCATGGCCATATTAGTCCACATGATGTTTACTTTTGTTTCATTGTTACAATTTTCTTCACTATCAACTTGTTTGTAAATCACACTATATTCTCTCCTTTTAAATTTTGCCACCTAGTTTTTGGATATTTATTAAGTTCATTTCCTTTCTTTCATACTTTAATGTAGATATCCATTACCATTAATCTATATTGTAAGGTGAGACTCTCACCGGATAGCCTTACAATCCTCACACGTTGATCATTCAGCATTCTTAAGTAGGACAAAGTTTATTTGGCTTTTACATGGTCCACTTTTAAAGGTTAGTAAGTGTCCATATCCCTCTTCTTAAAGTATGTGTTTACTATATGCTAAGGTAAAATCAAGTATAGCTTCTCTTATCTCATTTTTTTTTCCCAATACCATATCCCCATGTACCCTATGATATCTTTCCTTTTCTTTTCCAACATGACCATTAAAATTTGCTCTTCTAAATATCCCCTCTATGTTGGGAATGTCTTGCATGACTCCTATATCTTCTTAGAACTCTATTGATTTTATCCTCTAGCCCTACTTGTGGTACTTATATACTACTGACATTTATGATCCTCTTTTCTAAAACAAGTTTTATTAATATAATTATATCACTGGTTTGTTTAGCATCTACAACTTTATCTTTTAATTCTTTATCTACCATTATCCCTATGTCATTTCTGTTATTGTCCTCTCATACTCACCAAACTTATACCCATCGATTTGTTTAGTTTTAGCCCCTTTCCACTTACTTTCTTGGATAAAATCATATAGAACTAAAACCACACAAGTGAACTAGACTTAAATATTATGCTTCAAAATTCTCATCCATTTCATGAGTCTAGCCATTGTTTTCCTGAGTTGTAAAATGCATGGTTAAAAATACTATTGTCCATTTTATAACTAAAAGCTACAATGGTTAGGATCATCTAGTGGACAAAAATTTTAAAGCATGACCCATCTAAGTCAAGGCTAGCATTTTGTATAATTTTTTTGGGCCAGCAAGAAGTTATAGCCTTTCATATATGACATGAGTAAGGGATTAATGACTAAAGATGGGGGGGGAAATATATCACAACCCTTAGTACTGACAATCATCAATTCTTTATACTTGGTTTTTTATGAGATGTAAAAAGTTGGGTTGAAATTCGATCTCACAGAAAACTAGCATTGGCCCATTAAGATGTTAATTTCTTGAAATTGTATACCACACCAGAGTCCAATTAGCAGCTTAAAAGCCAAAAGCCTAGCTTTGCAAAAGTTTCGAGCTCATTTGGAATGGCAAAAAGGGTGGATAGGGCAGATTTTGGCTGACTTGAACCTTGTGCCTTTATCGTGCACCTAACCCAACCCTAATCAACTTTGAGTCACAAATTTTTGACCCTAACATTGTTTGGGGTAAATTTTTTGTCTCTAACACCTATTCTTATGAATCAATTTGCTTACTTATTATATTGTACATAATAATAAATTTTTGATTCTATATATGTGTGCATATGTACGTGCACACACACACACATACGATAGAATACCTAACAAATTAGCTTAAAAACTACTTATAATAGTGATAGATAATACTCATATCTCATCTAAATACTTCATGTTACTATATCATAACATTTTGTAAATTTTGGACGCTGAGCATTGTTGCTTAGGAATGGCAATAGGGACGGTCCAAGCAGCTTCTGAGCGGGTCCTGATAATAACTCTAACTGACTTTAATCTAGATTTCTGACTTAATATTGTGTGTAAAAAACATTTTCTGCCCTCATACTGACTCCTAAGGGTCAAATTGGATCAAGTCCTCTATAAAACCCAACCCATTTCCATCCTTAGATTGCTCATGCACTACTTTGTTTCTGAATAACCAAATAGCCCACAATATATAATATGGCGCTATAGAGTAGGGGATTGATAGTCAAAATATGGGGGATTTCTCTTCAAAGTGGGATTATATTGAGGCCTAGGCATTTACCTAAATTAAGCTCTTTAAATTAATGAAGAGTCTATCACCTTAAGATAGAGCCATATTAACTTTCAAAATAAATAAATAAATAAACAAAGCAGATCCCACGTACACTCGTCGCTTTAACGAGGAATGATCGATCTTGATGGAAGTGATTTGATACTAATGTTAGCCGGCCAGTTGGTTAGGCTTCCAATATTTTCAGTCATGGGCCATGACAGATGAAATCTTAGCTTCGGTAACAAGACCCATTGGTGCGCTCTGACTCGAGACACAAATTAATGTTCCTGGGTCTAACCAATAATCAGTATATACTCTAATACTCTTCCCATCCCACCGCCCACCTGTGGCCTTCTTGACCAAGGCCTTGCTTTGAATTACTTTTCCATGCAGAGTACTCAAGACGTCAATAGCCAGTTCCAGGAAATCCTTGTTTTTGGTATATCCAGCGCGCGAACAAGCTGAGTCCACAAGGATAGAGATTTCTTGATTAGACTACATTCCCTATCCGTTTTGATTGAAATCTCGGTCCAAACCTTTAAATCCAAGTTGATTGAGAGCCAAAACCAAAGTGGTTCTTGGAAATAAAACAACTGTCTAAACTTTCGACGCAGAATCAACAAGATGAATGAGTCGATCGTGCATAGGTAGGATCTGGAAAGTTATGGTTTGTGGACATAATTTAGCTGCGGGGAAAGACTGCCCTCAATCGAAAAATGATGCTTCTTCACCGTATTTAGCTGCAGTGCCGTCAATAGAAAACCAATGCTTTACCATATTTAGCTGCAGGGCTAAAAGGGTGCTTTAAGGTGTAAGGACCAGTTTCCAAAGGAAAAGTTAATGAGAATGCAGAAGAAGGTTCACAAGCTCAATGATAGAGTTGTCGTTGTATGACCCTGAGGTTATAGGTTCAAAGCGTGAAAACAGCCTCTTGCAAAATGTAAGGTAAGACTGCATACTATAACCCTTGTGGTCTGCTCCTTTTCAAAATTCCGCATGAGCAAGAGCTTTGTGCATTGGGGCTGCTCTTTCCTTTAAGAAGAAGGTCCAGGGGGCCCAGGAAAATTTTACACGAGACACCATTTTAGTGACAGTGATCTCCAGGAGGAAAAAGCCCACTATCTAGCAAAGCACTTTTTTCGATTAATAACAGCCCAACTACATGGCTCACCTCCCATGCCATATTATACTTAGTATGCACACTAAAATTCACCAAAAAACAATGGATCACATTTTCCTAAAAAAACCCTCCAAGGCTTTTGGGTGAAGGGTATGAGAATATTCAATCAAGACAAAATCAGTGTGGATAGGATGAGCTCATTATTATCTACTAGATTGACGAATTAGAGAGTGCCAACTTGACACATCTGGGCCCCAAGAAGTGCTACTAACAAATAATAACCTCATAGACTACCAATGTATTATTGATCTGAACTGAATATATCAATCTGGAATGACAGTTCTTTGAACAACAGTTCAGAACTGGCTCGGTTGTGTTTTCGTGTATAACTGTCATGGGGTCCTAGACAAGTTTCAGATTCTATCTTGCCATATGGACCCCTTGACAGGACTTTGATTGTCTTTCCTTCAAGTTCATATGACAAAAGACTCCAAAATTACCCTAATATGGATTGCACGATGAATTATTATGACCAATGGTGCTCCAAATCTTATCTCTAGGTAGGTTTGGTTGGCTTATTATGAGTTATTTCTAGCATTTACATCTATAGGTTTAGTCGTGCTTCTTTTATGTCCAAAAAAGTGAGCTACATGCCCATAGGATGCATGGACCACTCCACTTATGCCTTTCACGTGAGTTGCCATGTGAGTGCCATTCTAGCTCTGGTGATACATGACTATCAGACCACCTCACTTGTATGACCAACCTTCCCTTCTGGTACCAGTTGGCTCCAACCATAAAGATATCTGGCTTTGGGGATTAATTTCTCCATATGTGTATAAAGGGATCTTGATTTCCTAACCATGGAACCTTACCAAGGTTGCATGTTTCCCCTAAAACCTCATATTAGCTATAAAAGATACAGAATATTACATTCATTTGATGCTTCATTAGGAATGTTAGTGAAATAATTTGATTATAAATGGACCTTTTTCTTCTTCCATGAGCCCATGTGGACGACTTTCTACCGTCCCTGAGCTCGCACCTGCGGACATAATCGCCTAAGTAATTGAACAAATATGGAGGGGGTGCTCCAAAGCATACAGAAAAATAAGGGCATACAGGAAGCTCCAGTGGGATGCAGTGTGGTGGGGAACCCCACTTTTTCATAATGGGATGTGGTCGATTGATCCCGGTTGTCCATCTCATGGTTTTTGTTTTTAGAGTACAAGTGAAGATTTCAAAGCAAATCACTCGCACACTCTTAATTCTAATTCATAGCCAAAGGCAAAAAGCAGTTCTCGAACTAGCAACCAGGTATATTCCATGAAAAAATCAAAGTAATCTGTGACCAATTGCACCGGACATCTTTGGCCTTTGATGTTGAATATCTAGAAGCCTTTATAAATCAAGCCGATTGACCGGATAGTTCTACGATAGAGAAAAATGAGTTTCAGTTTAGATATATTTCTCAAAAAAAAGATCATTCCCTCAAGCAAGCAAATGCACTTACCCCCTTTTTTTATTGCATAAAGATGTAGGCATGAATATATGCAGCTGGCATCCATTTCCGGGTCCCCATATGTTGATTCCAATTGTGTGATCAACGTAAACAACAGAGATCAAGATGGTGCCCACCTAGCGGACGATCCTAATCAAACAGAGTATCGGCCCCACTAGTCATAATGTCGTGAAATTGTTCCCTTACAACTACACAAGTTTCCTGAGAGTTTACTGGCATTGGAAATCCTGTTACAGCTAGGGGTAATGGCAAAGTAGATCGTGGTGTATTGTGAAAGCTATGGGTCACCAACCTCATCAAAAGACATGCACTAAAAACACTCCTCCGAGTGCATCTTTTGGCTTTATTTTCACTTTGATGAGAAGCAAAAGCTACCTATTAGAAAAATCTCCCTCATCTAATCTTAAATTCCTTGAACTCGGAGCGATTTCGGGCCTTTGGATCTCGCAACCTGAGAGGCGGTTTTATGGCACGCTTAGCAACCAAGAAACGTATTTGTGTGTTGTCAAATTGCATTCAAATAGGAACCGAAGAAATTGACATCCCCTAAGTTCTCGCATATGCGGAGTTCATGGAAGGAGCGGATAATAAAGAGACTATAATACGAGGTCTTACCAAAAGCCATAATCTCTAGTCACATGGCGACAATTTTACCATTGCACTAAAGCTCCCTTTCTTGAACGAGTTGTTAGATATGAGCCATAAAAATAGATTTATAAACTCCGTGGCCCTTCTAACGTTGCTTCTAGTCAAACCTAATTTTTGTGTTTGAAACTAAACCAATTGAAAGCCAAGTGGATGAGTTTTATCATAACATGTAAGCAAATGATTAGATACACATGTCCACGGGGTGTAATACTGCATACAGCAAATCCACAATGTCTGTTTGTACCAAGAGAAACTCTAACATCCCCTGATAAGATGCAATTGCCGGAACTTCGCGAAGCGCGGTATTAGTAATGTCTGTATTTTTGTTTTTAAGCATGTAACCAAGGGTCATTTGCTCATGATGACACAATGAATGGGTGATCTCGACCATTGGTTGCTACCCCGTACCGTAACACAATAATTCCTTATGATGTGATTCAATCTCCTCAATTAGAAGATCAGCTTAGGCATGGGCAGCCCCCTCATATATGCGGGTCTAGGAAAAGAAAACCACGAGGTTTAATATTATGCAGTCTTATTTTGTATTTTACAAGAAGCTGTTTTCACACCTAAAACCTGTTATTTCAAGATCACACGACGACAACTCACTAAGACTTAGAATATCAGCATAATATTTAAAAAGAAATTACAATTAACTGTTATCCTAGTTCACTTTCGACGGTGCCCACAAAACCAACGGTTGGATGCTCTACCCAAATTAAGAGATCACGGAGCTACAATTAATTAATGGCCATCTCTGAAGAAGCCGACTAAGCGTGCAGTATATGTAGTGCAAAAAAGGGTCGACTTCGTACCAAATTGCTAGTAGTCCCTGTGAGGGACGATAAATACAAACGGCGACTGCACGCTGGTGCACTTATTACCCTTCTACCATCCCCCCACTCTCTTCAACTAATCCCCTCTGTCTCTCCCACTTGTTCAAGGGGCAGACTCGTTTGTTCTTCCCAATTTCTCTCTCTTCTCCATCTCCAGTTCATGGCCGACCGAAATATCAAATGATCCACACTCAGATAGCGAACCCCAATGTTTTCCTTTTTCGTTTCTCTAATAATCAGGTCAGTAACTGGATTTTCTCTCCTCTCTCTCTCTCTCTGTTCAGATTCATGTTTGTTAGACTTCGGTCATTCAAAGAAAATTGTTTCGCGAACTCGACTCGAGTCCCAAGGAATGGAAACTCCCATCTTGTTTTTAGCATCTCTTTTTATATAATGCTGCTGTAATTTGACAAACAAATTCAGCATTTACGCTTTCGAATAATTTGTTACTTTTCGCAAGACATAATAAAGTATGAGGAAAAGAAAGAAATGGTGGTTCTAGTCACAGATTCTGTTTTCTTCTACTGCAGGTAGTTTTGACGAGATTCTTTCAGGATGGGAAAGAAAGCAAGCTGGTTAACTTCGGTAAAGAAAGTGTTCAGGTCGTCTGTCAAGGATTTGGAGAAGAAGGTAAGACCTGTGTTTCTTCCTCAGTCTCCCTAATCTTTCTATGAAAGTGATAAAGTCAGATGAGTCTGACTGAAACAATAGCGAACTGGAGAGAAGAATGCATCTATTTTTTTTTTCTCCTTTCTGATGGATCTGACGGATTTGCTTCCAGGACCTCTTTGCCATTAAGGTATAATTTTTATTTTTCTTTTTGTTGATCGGATCTGCAGAAGGAAAGAGTGGACAAATGGCAGCCGGAAATGCCGGAGATTGTGTCGTTGGAGCATTTCCCGGATCAAACGTCGCCGGACGTAACGAACGAGGAGAGTACGTTTCAATCTCCGACGGGAACTGAGGATAGCGGTCATGCAATTGAAGTTGCTGTTGCAACTGCGGCCGCTGCTGAAGCGGCGGTTGCGGCCGCGGCTGCCGCCGCGAAAGTTGTCCGGTTAGCTGGTTATCGCCTGCGGACGGAGGAAGAAAGGGCGGCCATCTTTATTCAATCGGTTTACAGAGGTTACCTGGTAAGTACTAAATGTTAACGACGATTTCTGCTACGTTATTCATTTATCTGCTTGCATCGGGCCGTTTTTCGGATTTCTCCGATTGAATTTCCGAGATCTTACGAAATCCACGATTGCGGATGCTTCTGGCATCTAAAATAGTACTTCAGATCATCGCATTAGGAGAAGCGAATGTCCAGATTCAATCCCAAGAACACAATTTTTGGATATAAGGATCATCGAATCCGTCGATGTTAAGACTTCTGGATCTCCAAAGTGGGACCGATTACGTCAAACATGGTGATAAAATCAGGTCCCGACTTTAACATGGTCGTCCCTCTTATTTATTTTCACCACCTGCAAAAGGGTGGCTGTAGCAAATTGAAGCGGCAGATAATGATCTCAAACATGGCACTTCCAGATAATAGTCGTTTGATCAAGTGGACCACCTAATCAGGCTGTCTCTGGTTTGTTGCTCTTGGACCGTTCGATACTGTTCTGGCAAAAAAAACAACAAAAAATAGGATGCTCAAGGCAAGGTATGTATTCTCCATAAAGTTCAATAGCGAGACGGGTTAGGATCATCCGATCGTTAATGAAGCAATTGACAACGAATTGGAACACTTGTGGTCCATTAGATCAATAAAAATGGGCTGCCCCCAGTGCATGAAACTCCCATGTATGCAGGGTTCGGGAAAGAGGCGGGTCAGAAAGGTCTATAATATAGTTTTACCTGATATTTTGCAAGAGGCTGTTTTCGTACCTTAAACTTGTGACCTTAAAATCACATAACAATAACTCGCGTGTAAGATAAATGCCAAGTGCCAAATATATAATGCAAATAACTGAATCACCTAGAAACGGCAAAACCAAATATTTTTTCCTATGGTTCTTAAGATAAAAATGGGTGCCACATCAAAATAAGGGAATTATATGATGGTAAGATCAGGCGGACTAATTTAGAAAGCCAAACATTTCACGTGTTGGTCATTTACAAGTTATAATAAATGCATTAGATATCCTAGCAGGTCATACGACCGGATGACCCTGATACAGTTTATAGATCAAGGATATGGGACCATTTAATCAAGTGGAGCCAATTTATGGGCTCAATTCCTACATTTACTAGACCAAACTTAGACACTCTTAGTCTGAAGTTGGATTCAATCAGCCTTCTGCATTTGCTAGAAGAAACCGGGAATGTAACTCTAGCTGGGCCAGTTGCACTAGTAATGCTAACATTTTTCTGAGAGAGTTATTAAACAGGCAATGTTAGCATTGATGAAAGGAAGTGAACCCTGTTAAAAGTCTCACGAAAAAGAGCTACTTCCTATGCCATAAGCTGGAAGATAAGTAAACGTTGACGAAAAACTTGCAGAATTGTCACGGCATTGTGAAATGGGTCGCGTGTGGCATTGGGAGTCCACGTGTTTAGGCATGGATGATGAATTTCAGCCAGCAGAAGGGGAGAAATCTAGAACCTTCTCAGTTTAGGGGAACTGAGCACATTTGTTACAATGATCAGAACCATTGATTCAACGACTATCTTTAACCGACGTCGGGGATCTAAGTAGAGTTGCTGTAGACAATCTGATTTGGTCGATCAAGGGTCCAAATTGTTCAAAAGTACTTATATTTTTCAATTCGATGGAAATTTCAAGGAATTAAATGAATATGCCTAATACAATTCAAATTCCACAAACGATTTATCAAATTCTTAAATATAATTGGTAAATATAGTTAAAATTTCAAGTTAAAAGCTTAAACTTACATCTGAATATATGCTTGTCAAATATTTTTGAAAATCTACTTTGCTGATTTATTCCCGAATTCGAACTTCCTGAGTCTACAAGCTTGTTATTTTAGCACAAACATGGAAGATATTGGAGCCGACATGCCAGTATAGGCCTGCGTATGTTTATGGTTAATGGAGCCATTGATGGTCTAATCCACCAACAACCGGTCGAGCTATGTTTCTATCCTGAAATAGTTCCTGTCGACCAGTTCCATACCTAACAAAAATGTCACAAATTATCGTGAAAATGATAGTATAACAAAACCCTAAATGAACTCCCAGATTACCAACATAGTAGGGTACTAGGTACCCCTGTTGCCTCCCTAAGCAATCAACTGCCAGCAACCTTTAGGTAATTAGAACTGAATTTTCATATGGTGGTTAGCCAACCACCAGTAAGGACTACCATTGGCTAAGTGTCAGGTTATTTGTCATCTAAGATCTAAACTATTCATTAAGCTTTGGCTTAGATACGAAGCATCCAACAATCTTAAGCCTTTGATGCCTCAGCCTCAGTAGACGAAGCTCCCGTGTATGTGGTGTCTGGGAAAAGGGCAGAGCACAAAGGTCAATAGCATGCAGCCTATTTGTAAGAGGCTGTTTCCACGCTTTGAACTCACAACCTCAAGGTCACATGACGATAACTCTACTGTTGCACCAAGACTCCCCTTAAGCCTTTGATGCCTCAAGACCTCAAAGCCATGCATTCTACACTATAAGAACACTAAAGCCTCATCCGAGGGAGATCAATTGCTGACCTTCTTTTATCCGAACTAGTTGCCGGGAATTTCCGGCATAAGCTACATTTGATACCTACGGTCCACAACTCATTCCTCCAAAGTATGTGTTTGCAGTGATCATGAATATCCAGAATCCATAACTAAACGACAAACGTCCCAATAATTCTAAACTCTAGCATTTGCATAATCTTCTAAATTTATCATAGATTTGTAGGAATAAAATTGAATTCCATGAACAATTAGATTTCTTGTATACATATAGTTATAAATTTCAGATTTGGGAATAAGTCGGCCAGGTAAAAGATTGTAAAATTTGAAAGACATTTGAGAAAAATTGGAAAGAAGTTGCGGAAAAATAAGAACGAGGATATGGATTTACTCTAGTATTTTTCATTTTTTACTACAATCTAGAAGTAATATTTGAGAATTTGATAAAATAATTTATTTCATAAAATTTATTTTTAATGTGGAAAAGTGTAGAGAATTTGAATTATGCAATAACTTTTAAATTATTTGGGAAAATTTGGGAGAAAAAAGTCTGGACTTTTTGCAAAAATTTCAATTATTCAGAGTTTTCCATAGCTATGGATATAATACCACTTAATCAAAAGTTTTTTTTTTTTTTTTAAATTTAAAGAAGTAGGCGCACACACGTTACAAAACCAAAACAAATAAAGTTAACCTCCTAACCATGCTTTTTCCTATTTTGCACCCACATTTATCTCTCAAATGCGTGCTTTTTTATGTCCTTGATTTTTAGGCCCGGAGGGCTCTGCGTGCATTAAGGGGCCTTGTGAGGCTGCAAGCACTAGTGCGAGGCCACAACGTACGCAAACAGGCGCAAATGACCATGCGTTGCATGCAAGCCCTTGTGCGTGTACAGGCTAGAGTAAGGGCAAGGCGTCTGCAGCTAAACCATGGAAACATCCACAAGAGGGTGGAAGAGGAAGGAGAAAATGAAGAAGAAGAAGAGGAAGAGGAAAATGAAATACCCGCACAGACGAATTCTTACTCGAAGAAACTTGAAGCAAAGATATGGGATGGGAGACACCAGAGCTTGGACACAGTGAATGTGAATTCCAGGCAGAAACACGATGCTGTTATTAGAAGAGAAAGAGCACTTGCCTATGCTTTGAGTTATCAGGTAACATCTCATATCTCTGAATGAATATCTCTCTGTTATAGTCTAGTAATCAGTTCTTGAGGAATGCTCCCAGATCAAGCTCTCTGTCACACTTCAAGAAAAGGGTTCGCCCGGATAATGTCGATATGATCAAAACAGTTTATCGACTTGCTGATATGCGTGGACGAGTCGCAATGATAATTGTACTGCCAAAGCAATCTTAATCATCACCAGAGAGGCTTGAATCTGACCGGCGCTCAACGTGTTCGTGTTATGGATTTGTAGACCCGGTTGCATCATGATATGCATAGTTTCTGTCGGAAAATATGAGCGGAAAAGCACAAGCTTGGTCTACTCTCTTCAACAATCCATCTAGCTCGTACTATGCTACGGATGAGCCATGCCCCGAAATTTTAATCCATCTGACAAAACTCTAAGCCTCTGAATTGTGGCCTTTAAATGGATGATTGAGAAAAGAGCAAAAATAAACAACATTTATCATCGAACTCTTCACAAATCATAGGCTCAAGAATCATTCAACTGCAAAGATTTGTTTTATAATCCCAAGCTAAAAAATAACATATGAATGGTTTAGAGCATTGAAATACTGGGCCTCCCTTGTACTCTTGTCTACTGACATTTTCCAAGTGAAATATGGGTATCTAAACTGTAAAAGGAGTTGCTCCAAGACTGGTTGCCGATGGCAGGGCTAACCCTGAGAAGGCTTAATTTAGATCTAGATCCTACAAAGCAGCCCTTATTATGGTTTAATTCTTCTTACCATCCATGTTCTAATGCACTATTATCTAACTGGTTAATCTTCTTTCGTGCAGCAGCAGCTTCAGCAGCAGCCAGTTTGGCGATCTGACCAAAATGCTCGTGCAAACTTGTATGGAAAAGAGCCCGACTCCGAGAAGCCTCAGTGGGGATGGAATTGGCTCGAGCGTTGGATGGCTACTCAACCATGGCAAACACGCCACGTCGCACCACCAGAGAACTCCAACGTAACCATAACCAACACCGACGACACATCTGAGAAAACAGTCGAGATGGACATGGCAAGACCCTCCAGTTCTGAGTTTGGGACAGCCAACTATATCAACCGAGCCCTCACAGAAAGAAGCCCATTTTCCAAACAGCAGCCATCAACCATTTACTCAGACCTACCCAGCCCAGGAATCCCAGTTGAGATCCGTCGAGATGTCTCCGATGTCCCTAGCTACATGGCCCCCACTCAATCCGCTAAAGCCAAGGTCCGAGCTAATAACACAGTTAAGCAGCGTGCTCCACCAACATATCAGTGGAACCCATCGACGAGGTCGATCAATGATTCATCAAGTTCAGGTGGAGGGACAGCAGGGTACCAGGCACCCAGGAGCCCAAGCCCAAAAGGGAATGGTATGAGGATGCAGTCACGAAGGCTCACCGGCTATAGCCCCGATTCGAGTGGTGGAGACGAGAGAACCACTCCTTCGGACTGGCATGGACGGCGGTACGATTTCATATGATCACGTATATGTTATTGTTCTGTGTGACTAATCTTATTTTCATCCCTCATTTTGCTTGTCGTAAATCTGAGACGAATGGATGTGTATTCTTTCCGCGCTGTGTTTTCCTTGGATTTCTTCTGCCATCAAAGATTAGTTACTGAAGCTTGTGGCATTAACATCTTGATTCTTTGCACGCTCTAATCATGTTGCCAACACAGAGTCATTTATTTGTAAGCCCTTGTAGATGTGTTCAACACAAAATCCTCCCCAAACATATGATTTGATCTCAGCCCTTATTTGTGGGTGATTTCAATAGATGAATTTCCACCATTGCTTATTTATTATGTAAATATTTCTTTCAAAAGTAGCAAATTGGAGAACTAGATATTTCAAGGGAATTTTGGTCCATGTGATAAACATCGGTATATGTCCATAATACGATAGCCCTACAAATCTATAAAGGGGTTGCATATTATGTATAGCGAGTGGCTGAATTTTTTCTAGGGAAATATGGACAGGCAAAGGGTGAAGGATTGGTGTAAATCTTCATGATGGAGCTAGGAAATTGAAGACCAAAGTCGACTGGTTCAAAACCTTCCCTTATCCATGGGTGGATCAGATTAAACATAGAACTAACCGGTGATCAATTTATCCATATAATTAATGGGTGGATCTCATTGAAAATGAAAAAAGGAAGGGTGTGCCTGAAAAGTGGAGGATTTCATTCGTGGGTTTCAATATTTCGAACTACCAGGCGCAATCCATGAATCGAACGGTCAGAGATTCACTACGTGAGGTTTTCGTCATGGTTACTAATTTTGGCTTTTGGGTCGAATCAGAAATGTGTTTTGGCAGGATAAGATACTGACCCACTTGAGAGTTGAGACTATTATTTGCAAATTGAAACCTCTAGCTCTCATCAACAATGGCTCAATTTAATCGAGCGGTTAGGAGACCTTATACCAGTTCTGGGACCCATATCATTAATCACAGCCACCAGATCAAAATCTCTTCTGATCATACATATCTGGCATCCATACAACTACAATCCACTAAGAGCAAAGTGGAAACCAAAAAGAAAAAGAAAAAAATCTTGGCTCTAAATCCTGTACTCCCATTCTATAAAATGGTCCCCGTCCAATCGCTTCCAAGCCCAAACAAAACTAGTCCCTCTCACGCCACGCGTGACCACCCGGTCCATGTTTCCAAAATTCAGCAACAAAACAGAGCATTCTGCAAGCCTTCCGCTATCAATACGTGGCCATCACAAAACCAAACATGTCCACAAAAATACTCCAAAAATCAGCAAATCTCCATCATCCAACAAGACAAACTCATAAGAGAGAGCATGGGCTGCGCGTCATCGAAGCGGGTGGAAGCAACAGTCCCCACGGACATCTACCGTCCACGTCCAACGAGCTTTTCTCTCTTCGACATAAACGCCATCGAAAAACCATGGCTTATCAACGCAAAGCAACAGCAGCTGAAGCTTGAGGAGAAGCCCTTGCACGTGCCAGCTCCCATACTTGAAAAACTTGACACGTTTGAGTACGCTTCCGACGCGCCTTAGTCGTGGACGGAGGTTAGCAAGGTTTAGGAGGACCTGAAGCCTACTTTGAAACGGAAACCAGATGCTGCGGATCACCGTAGTCCACTTAAAACTGTGCTCCCGCAACCGCAGCCGGCGCAGAGTGGCCCCAACCCGGTCAGGCCTGCCTTTCACACGCTCGAAGAACTCGTTGTCAAGTTAGCCAAAAAATTCCGACACCCCATGCAAATCCAACGGTTTGAAATTACCCAATAAAACATTGGATTGGATCCACACTACAACAACAACCGAAAATCCGGCGTCCTCATGCTACCCAATAAATACGTGGGTCCCAACTCACAATAAAGGAGAATATCTTTATGCTGCAGGATTGGTGGCCAAGGGAGAGAGCAGTAAAAGGCATCCGTAATCTCGACCGTATGATCTGCACTTAAGGTAAGTGGGACCCACTTGCTCATTTTGAAGAGAAGGGCCGACGCGATTGTTCTCTTCACAAGCACACTACGTGGGATCCGCAGGACTTTCGAGGATTGTCAACGTGTACGGCCAGGGATTGATGCTTATCCGGTAGCGATCAACGAACGTGATGTTTCGCTGCATGGCGAGTTCTTGATGGAGCTTAAGAGTTGCTACGGGAAAATGCCAAGGCTACTTGTCAAAGGGAGATACGTCGCCCGGGTTTGGGGTGGGCGGGGGGAAGGGATGAGATCTTGAAGCTGAATGAAGCGTGTGGATCGATTGATGTTTTGGGTACTGTGGGGTCGGCAGAGAGGAGGATCGATTGTGATGGATGTGGGAATGCTTGTTTTGTTCCGTGTTTCGAATGTAATGAAAGTTGTAAGGTGATGAGTGAGGATAAGAAGGGGGCTGCAAATGTAACGAGAATGGTTTGATTCAGTGTCCTCTTTGTCACTGATCGAAATCGATGGAGGTGATTGTGTTTGACTGGTGCTTTGTGTGGACCCCCCTCTGTTTGAATGGTGGAGATCCTATGTAGCTCGACTATGCCCCACCTAGAAATATAGAGGGACAAATGGTCGACGTGCAAAATGGAAAGCTATGTGGATCCTGCCACTAGGGCTTTCTAGTGCAACCGTGGAAGACAAATTTTTGGGGCTGTGCCCACCAACATTGCGTGGTTCCTATTAGAAATGCTGTTTTTTCTTTTCTTTGTTTTCTTATTTTTTGTGCAAGCAATATTTGTATCTTGATGACACTACTCAATAGTGAACTTATACTTCAATCTCGACCCTATATTCTGGTGGGTCTAACAGGAAAGTAGTTAAAAAGGTACATGTAGACCTCATCCCCAGAGATCCACAGCGTTTCTATGGGGCCCGTTGGAACTTGGACCCAAATATTTCAGAAAATATGTTCACTCATCATCTTCAGGAGGAAAGTAGTTAAAAAGGTAGACCTCATCCCCAGAGATCCATAGCGTTTCTATGGGGCCCGTTGGAACTTGGACCCAAATATTTCAGAAAATATGTTCACTCATCATCTTCAGGACAAGAATTGTAGCAGTTAATGTCACGACCCGGGTTTTTATATGATGCAATTTTGATAAAAAGGTAAGATCTCTTGCTTTATAAGTATGAGATGCATTAAAATATTTTTTATTTGGAAAACAATCTTTCATGAAAACCCCGAGTGTCAAAACATATTCTCAAATTATTTAGCCATGACAAAGTTTAAATCAATATTATTCCTAAGAAGGTGTTAGTCACAGCCCCAGCTATTAGAGAGTAATTACAATCAAGTAACATTGAAAGATAAGGTAGGGGTTTTACTTACTTGTACTTAGTCTGGATGGTTCTAGCACAAGCGTTTCTTGCCTTTAAGTATTTGCTTGGTGTCTGAAAAATGTTGAGGATTTGGATAAGTATATATTATACTCAGTAGGAGCCTATCACTACTAGTTTTATAACACATGAGATGTTTTAAAATCATATGTTCTTTCAAAACATGTGCATGTTTAAATACTCAAGCTCAATATCAATATAAGAATCCGTTATTAAACTGAAATACTAATGACTTAAAGGATCACATAATCCAAAGTTGATAGTATCATATACATATATATGATAACATCATGATATGCAATAAATGCTTCATGGAGTCCAACTCATGGATCTCTAGTATGGTATGGTCGACCAACCTCATATCATGCCATATGTAATGCACATAAATCATCAAATCATAGGGTTCAAACTATGCCCACGACCTCGTTGCTGTGTAGTCCCCGAGTACCTGAGGACACAACGTCATAGCCTCCACAGGGCATATGACACATCGACCTAGTGCCGTGACACCAGTGGTAGCCCCCTGTACCACATGCAGTCGACGTAAGGACATGCCCTTTTTTGGGCGTGGTACCCATTCCACCTAGTAGTAGTAGAGGCTAGGTGGCCAACCCAGACCCCTCGGCATAGTACCCACAGGCTTACGAGCCCAAATCACATAAGATCAAATAAGCCAAAACCTCTTTTCAAAACCTGTCCTCTTTGGGTCCCTCACAACTGCCTGGCCCTCGGCACTCCAGCATCTTTTGGCAACCTTCAAGGACATACAATCTTTGCAAGTACTTAAATCATGCAATGTATGCATTTATTTGCAAAACATATATGTGCATAATTGTATATGCAATCATTTTACAAAACATGTTTATGTACAAAACATTTATCACATGCATGCTGAAATAAGTCATACTAAACAAGTCATATATTTAAAACATATGTTCTTAAAACAATAATAGTTCTTTTAAAAGAATTTAATAGTGATAGAGCACCTACCTGGCTAGGTCGTGCTAACCCTTTTGTTCTCGGACGCTCCTGATCATGGTTTGGTGAATCAAGGTTAGTTTGGCCTATCTTTTATGGGTTTTAGAGTAATTGGTCTTATTACTTAGGCATTAGGGGTCCATCCCTATGCCTATGGGTATCCTAAGGTCCTAATTGGGTCTTGGTATCCTCAGTTTTCCAAAGTTCTAGTGATCACGCGCCACCATCCTATTCTAAGGGTCATGACCACCTTTAATTGGGCCTTGATCAGGGATTTTATAATTTGGATGTGTCAGCGTCGTCGATACGGACACAACACCTTTTTGCAGCGCCTCAATCGGAGCTCTATATCTTAAGTTATAAGATTTTAGTGTCGTATGTACATAGAGTCTTAAGAATGAAAAAAAGGGATGCTAGGGCGCTGCGCGACTGTGTCGTGCACCCTGGCTTCCTTAAGGAACGAAAAGAAACTCGCAGCGATAGCGCACTGCGCGTCTGCGGCGTGCGCCTCAGCGGGCGCGTCTGCAGAAGCGCCGGGTTTTCCCGTGCGCTCCTCTCTTTTGCGGGCGCGTCCCTGGACGTGCCCGTTTAGTTTTTCAAACGGAAGTCGATGTGGGACCCGCTCGTTGGGGAACCGGGGCGTCCTCAGGTCACCCTGGTTCGACCCCTGTCGAACCAGTGTGACCCAGGGGACGTCCCTCGGTCCTTGGTGGCTCTCCTGGGCTCCGTTTTGCATGGTCTTTTATGCAAAAACCTAGGGAAATCATTCCTGGAACTATAGTGGAGATGGGTTTTGAGCGATCTCGGACGTACCTGGTTTGTTGCTGGGTTTTTCTCCTTGTTTTCCCCTCTAGGTCACTGCTCCACAACTAGTTTTTCTTCAACGTTTTGGACTGCCATTAGAGGCGCCCAAGAGCTCTATTTATAGAGCTAAGAGAGGGTTCTGGAGGGGGCTCTCACCGCCTTTGAATGGCGGTGGAGAAACCTCCAGAATGGCGGTGATTTCTCCTCCAATCACCGCCGTTCTAGAACCCTCTAGAGGTTGAAGATGAAGGGGTGCCCATATCAAAACGGGCCTCTGTGTTTGCAAGCTAAAACCGTTTTTGTAAAATTTACAGTTTTGCCCATGAACTTCAAAGGGCTATATCTTGCTCATTTTAACTCCGTTTTGGGTGATTTTGGTCTCATTGGATTAATTTCTCCGAGACGCATCTAATTGAACCATTTTTAGACCAAATTCCTGGGTTCAGTCAAGGTAAATAGTGAAATGACTAAAATGCCCTTACCTTTAAAAACTGATCTTTTCATTGCTAAACTTAGAATTTCAATATTACAAAATTGGAGTCATTACAGTTAAGGAGCTGCTATGTGGTGCCCCATCAAAGATGAACACAAATTGGCAACGCAGTTTCCCTCCCAGAAAATAGGATAGGGAAACCTGCAAGATCATCCTGATCAAATATTAATGCTGTCATCGTTGTCTCATCTCCCATCTTTTTCTTATACCACTTGTTTCACTCGTTTAGAAATCACGTTGAATTGATTCATGTCACCTCACTATTTGGATATTTTACCCCATAGTTTTTTTTTATATATATTTGAAAGGAGAGAGATATAAGAATTTTTATCGGGGAATGTTTTACATTAAAATATGCATGCGAGGATCATCACTTATATTTTTTCAATCATCTAACCCGTTCATCTGATTCAAGCTGTCCCAGATGTCACATGTATAAAAATTCTATCTATTGGATACCCCTAAGACCATACTAGTTGGATCCATTGGAGTTGTGAAATGGATCTTGAAATAATCAAAATTGTCCATTTCACAACCCAAAAAGTCGAACAAGCATGACCTTAGATGTATTGCATTATATGATATTATTTATACTTATAGCATATATGACAACCCAAATTCGATTAATTATTTAGCCCAACATGCATTTTTTTCCAATATAAAGCTTTTGATGATAGATGTGACACCCCCGGTTTTATCAAACTGTTCCCCATATTTATACTCAAATAATAATAATTTATTTATAGAAAATAGATGGGATTTTAGAACTTAAAACTCATAATTTAAAATTTGTCGCAGCGTCAAGCAAATACCATTTAAGAAAACCCCAAAGGTCACTTCTTCTCAAAACCATACTAAAAAACAGAACGAAAAGTAACCATTTTGAGCATGCTTACAAATTAAAACCACGATGAAATATTGTAACTGCAAAGACCCGTACTAGTGAAGTTTCAAAGCTCCAAGGTCTGTCCAAGATCACCACATTATCCATGAATAAACATATAACCACTATACAGTGATATGGGTCTAATCTATCAATATATACAATGCTTAAGGAGAATGTCAAAAAGCCAATGCCAGTCCAACCAAAAGTAGACCACTCTATCAGTATCTGATAGTCTCTGTCCTCAAGCCCTCATCCAACTCCACGCTAGTCCACCTTCTTTCCTTTTTTACTGTCGCGCTCTGATTCTGAGGCATTGCAAAACAAAGTAATGTCTCAGCAAGCCATGCTTGTACAGGTGATACATTCAAAATAACTCAATAAAACAAAGCATATGACACAAGGCATAAAGATTAAAAGATGATTAATAATATATAAAGTCTTAAATCACATGATGAATGCAATAAATAAGATATCATCAACCATGATATCAGGATATGCACAATCCAAGAAAATCTAGAAACATATGAATGCATGTCAAAAGTATCAAAACTCATACATAGTCAAGCCTTATGAGTGTCTCACATACACTCACGGCAATGTGGGGTCAGCCCTCTGTACCATCTGCTTTCACCCTTGCACCCTCACGGGTACTCAGGCACTCACGAGAACTACGCGCACCACTTTTTCTTTCACCCTTTCACCCTCACAGGTACTCAGGCACTCACGGGGTGAAAATCGCATCCTACCGCAAGATTAATAGTCTCAAATATAAAGCTAGAGTGACTCTCACATGTTAAGAAGACCATAGTTAAGTGAATATAACAAAAAATATCAAAAACAGGCAATCTCATGCATATGGTCAGGCATAAATCACATGCCTAAAAAACTCAAAGCACCAAATCATCCTTTAAGAATCATGAAAAGATTATGAATGAAATCACCTACCTTAGTATCGCAATATCCCCAAACAAACACGTATCCAATATCAAGGGGTATGCCCTAGTGTACCTATCATACCATAAATCATATCATGGTTAACACATATAATCAAAATCTAAAGCATGATCATCTATTGATAAGCTCGATCTGAATCATCCAATAGCATTTCATAGTTTCGCTACTAAAAAGTTACTCCAAACTAGATTTTTATCCTAAATCTAGGTCCGCTTTGTCGAGACGATCACAACGCCTATTTCATATCGTGATTTGGACCTCTGTAGCTCTTAGAATCAAGGTTTAAAGGTAAAAAGGGTCAAAAAAAGACCAAAATCTAGCAAATGGGGCCCGCCGTACGCGCAGCGCGTGCCGGGCGCTTTTGTGGAAGCGCCTCGCATTAGAACCCGCTCCAGGGGAGCGGGCGGTTTGTGGATGCAACTGGCGCTTCTGTAGAAGCGCTATGCGTTAGAACCCGCTTTTGGTAGCAGGCACTTCTGTGAAAACGCTCTGTGTGTGGGGGACGGAACAGCCCTCGTGGCGCACACGAGTCGCATTCCCGCCTCTCCACATGGCGCACACGAGTCGCATCATGTGCCCCTGCGTGTGGCGCACCCTCATCGCGCCATGTGGTGCTCCCTCAGCCATGTATTTCCGCCAGTTACAATCACCGTCACTGGAGACGACGACAGGACGGGTTCGCCGTTGTCGGCGACCCTAGGAGCTCCTTTTTTCGTGATTTTTATACCCCTGTGTCCGGTTTTTCATGTACATTCCATTTCCACCATCCATTTTCCCAAATCCTTCCTAAATCTAGCATTTTTTCACGCTTTTTATTTCATTTTAAAAAACTCCCGTATTACTGTTTTTAGTGTTTTCGGCGTCTTTAGCTATCCGATCGTCACGAAATTTTGTGAGTTCTTTCCTCTCCTCATTATACATAATATAAACGGCTCAGATCTAAATCTGATACCATCTCATCCAAATTTTTTAGGCAAATCAGTACACACATATTTTTGAAAAAAACCTACATTTTCATGCTGTTTTTTGGCGTTTACAGGTAATTAAACGTTGAAATTAACACAAAAGGGAAAGGTGGAGTGATCCTACCTCATTTTCTACTGTTCAAGGGTGGAGAAATCCATCTCCATGGTGTGTGATGGTCCACGTGAAACAGAGAGACTTTGAGAGAGAGGAGAGTGCGTTTTGAGCACTCTGTCTCTCTTCTCCTTACCTTATATCATTTATTCATTTCATTTCATTTTTTTTGTTATATTATATTATTTCATTATTTATTTATTTATTTATTTTATTTTCTCGTTTTTTTTCTTTCAAAATGTTACAATAGATGATAGAGAGAGGATAAAACGATTTGACTCTCTAGAACCACCACATTAGAATTTATAGAAAATTTGGAGAATGGTGTATCATCATTTTGTGCAACATCGTCTTTCAAGTCTTTCCAAAAGGGTGAGTTAAGCCATGTGATCAAGGATTTTTTTTCTACGAATGAATGACAAAGTTGAAAAAAAAATAAAATAAGTTGGTATATTTTTTTTATGCAAAATAAGAAGAAATAAGATAGTGTAGTCCTACTGGTTGAACCTATGGCCTTTATGTCTTTTCATGAATAGTCAGTTTAAGCGTTCGATGAGGACTTAGTTTTTCAGGAACGTTAAGTAGTTAAAAGGAACATTAATGTTCTTATGAATTTTCAAGGCAAAATGAGAAGCGATGAGAATCATAATCCTATAGTTGCAATTAAAGGGCTTTTAGATCCTTTCATCAATAAAATTTGGCCTTTACAGTATAGACTACCATTTTCTTTGACTGGCAGAGATGATTGATCAAGTGGAAAAATGAATATCTAAATTCATCAGCATTTTTTTTTCTTTTGACAAAATGAGGAGAAACGAGAAGACATGATATATTAGTTACAATCAATGACTGGTAGAGATGAATGATCAAGTGGCACAAATGATTATCTAACTTCATATGAATTTTTTTGAAAAAATGAGGAGAAAAGAGATGAAATATTAGTCCTTTTGTCAACATCGAATTTAAGCCTTGGAATAGGAATCACCTTTTCAACAAATGGTGGAGATGAGGGATGAAATGGAAAAAAGAATATTAAGTTTGTATGACTTTTTTTATCCAGAATTGAGATGAAAAGGCATAATCTTTTTCTTTTGTACAAGCAAAGAATTACGAAGCAAATCATTCCTTCTATTAAATCTAATCCCAGGCAAAGTAGAAAGTGGAATGAGGACTTTTTTGTTTTTTTTACACGTAGTAAATGGTAAATTTTCTAATGACTTTTAGAGATGAATGATAAAGTAGCAACACTATAGATAGATAGGAGAGCAGTAATTTCAGCAAAGAGTTGTAAGTGTAAAGTGCATGTGACATTTTTGATTGATCCAAAATGTTCATCTAATTTCTCTGGCATTGCCATATTGATTCATAGCCTAAAAATCACAATGATTGCCTGATTTTAGCATCCGGTAGAAGCTAGCCGCCTTAATCTAGTCAGTAAATTCATATTTCAGACTCTAAAATCATCCAATCTGCACTGTTTTTGGGCTAGTAGATATGTAAAGTTGGTGAAATCAGACAAAAGGGCCGGATGAACAGAAGGTAGAGCCATTAATAAGCCAATACTGGAGACAAGTCATAACAAAGCCATCAATAAGCCAGAGAAAATGTTACAAACAAGGTGGAAACAGTTGAGGGGCATTTTGGTAGGGAATTCCATGGCTAGTGGAGAATATGGACCTCCAAGTGACCCAGTTAGTATGACCGATGAGCCCTTACTACAAGAGTTGATGGGCTATATATTACCGTTCAGGTTGGTTCCACCGCCACCACTATTGAAGACAGATGTTCAAGAGTTGATGAAGGCCATTTTCTTGTAGAGTAACGCAAAACCTACCTGGTTTCTGACTTTGTCCTTGTCTAGTTGAAGCTGCAGCTGATGTTAATTACACGTACGCCATTTCAAAGCCTAGAAATAGCCTCTTATAAAATGTAATATAAGACTGTGTACTATTAACTTTTGTGATCGGACCCTTTTCTAAACTCTGCATACGTAGGATCTTCGTGCACCGGAACTGCCCCTTTCTACGTAAATTCAAAAGGACCAATAATCCCCACATGAACGTGTACTCATCAAGTGGGGCTAGCCTAGGAAGCTTGCAGTTCAGGATTTTTGTTGTTTTCAACGTGACCATCTTGTGCTTCCGGCTAGTAACTAGTCAAGAGATGCTAATGTAGAGCGCAACCTCGATCATGGCAAATAGTCATATAGGGTTCCACTTTTGCACGGTGACATTTACCTTTTGGATGATATGACCTGTTCTTCTAATAGCTCTCACTTTGGATATCTCATTAGCAAAAAGTTCATGATGATAGGATGATTTTAGAATCCTAAAAACTGAATGTCTAATTCGCAAAACCTGATAGAGTCAGATCTGTAGGTAGGCACAGATCTAACCACTAGGATCTAGATCATGGATCAGACACAACATCACACAAAGAGAGATGCACATTTACGTGTTCGGGCATCTTGGCCTACATCTACAGGAAAAATACTAATTTCTGATAAGATTACATTTTATTTCTTCTCACTCATCTCTCATCTCTTTTGGATCTTCGTCTTATATTTATAGGAATTACAAATGTTTGATCATCAAAGTTGGTGGTTGTTATAGTCATGGTTTTACTGGGCTATCGGCCATCAATGTTGAAATCCTTGAGTCGTGATGCCGCTTCACTCACATGGGCATGGACCATATGTGGGTCCATTCCAACAAAACCAACTTACTTAAAGAGAAATTTTGTAGTTATTTGCAGCCAACTGTGCTTGCTAGACATTTGTTGACAACAAAGACCTGGTTCGAAGTGAGTTTCTAGGTCTGCAGTACAAGGTAAGGGAATATAGTTTTCAGAAGTCATGTTTTGGTGCCATTTTGCTTGTGAAATTAGACTGCCTTCAATGGTACATAATAATATACCAGGTGCGTGCATGGGCTTCGCCAATATTTTTTCTAGCTTTTTGGTTTTATTTCTAAGTTTTCACACTAAATTAAGAGATAACATAATTTACTATAAAGACATGCTCTGTTTCTACCATTTCTATTTTCGGTGTTTCTAACACACACATTACCAATTTCTACACCACCAACAAAGAGAAGTTAGTGCTGCTTACTAAGGCATGTTGATTAGAAAGCAAGGTTTCTTTAACAATTAAGATATTATCCGAGTTACATTCATCCAACCACAAACCATCTTTGAGACCTCTGTAGGATAAAAGTACAAGTAAAACCCAATCATTTCAATTATCCAACCAAATGCAAGGCAGGTCCTCACTCTAGAGTTTGCCAAGGCCATCGCATTAATTGGTTTAAGGTTTTGGGTTGCCCTTGGAAGTTTCTCTCTAAAGATCTAAGTCATTCATTGTGTTCCACATATAGACATAAGGTAGCCCAGGAGAAATCAATGCATATGGATAATCCTAACTGCTACTTTGGACCTTTGAAAAATGAAATAAAATGTATGGTCTTAATTTTTTACCATAAGATAAAATAATTCAATTGAAATGAAATTTGTTTTCTAGCCCATATAACTCATTCCGAACATGATGAATGGCTTATATATACAAAAATACTATCACAATGAATGAAAAAAGATGGTTTCTACTTCTTAGGATGCTTGTGAGTGTCTACACCAACTGGGACTCTAAAAATTAGAAGTGAGTCCACTTAAAAACTCTTATTTTTAGTTACTAATTAATTAAAATTTTGCACTTTTGGCAGTCAATAAAATATAGTTGCAGCCAAGCCCTTGATATGCATGGATAAACACTATGATATTCCAATGGTCTTTAAAATCATGCTTTAAAATTTTAAAGTGTTTTAAACAAATATTCCAAAGTTTTAGGAAAAATAAGGCAATTCAAATGTAGTATATTGCGGTTAAAGTTTTTTGAAAAATTATGATAATGACAATGGCTAACAAAACTATTTTTTAGAGGATCTAAACATGAAATTTTATACTAAACCTTTTGCAATAATATGTTATTTTAGAATTTTTGAACATTTAAATGCCCTTAGCATTTCAATTTTAAAATTTTGACACAAGTTTCAAAAAATCTAATTTTATACTAGGAGTCAAGGGTTAACTCTTTTTCCTCTTAGAATTAGGTCTTGCGACTATTTTTATTAAACTCAAATAGGGACTTATTTATATATTATAATGTCTTGAGTGAATAAACTTTAAATGATAATAAACCATTTTCTTTATGTATAGTGTTTTTGACAAAATACCACCATGTCCCTTTTCAAGTAAAAATGTCCAAGAGGCACTCTCTCATGTCCAAAATGACTAAGGACTCTTTTATAATCATTTGAAAACAAAATATGTTAACTTAACTAAGAACTAAACATCATTAAGGATGTAATTATGCTTTGATATGAAATTGATTTATTTTTTAGCATGAAACACTAAAATGGGTAATACTTACGACTTTGACAATGAGTATTGCCTGATCATTTTTTAGATGTAATATTATTCACTATTTTGATACACATACTTTATTGGTGTTATCATTGTGATTTATAATGAGGGGTAAGTGTCTTGAGTATTGAGCTAAGGACCTAAGGCTATGTTTACTAAGGAGTTGTGTAGGAGTTAGGCCACCTGGCCTCCAACCACCTAAGGATGGCATGACATCCATCACCCTAAAATGGGGCATGTTCTCATCTAGCAATTGGACTTCAATTGGTGACTTACAATGACCTTTTGAGATTAGCTATAGTCTCTGTGAGGATTTAGTGGAAGTTCTTTTAGGATGTCAAAAATGACATGATGCAATGATCTCGTCATGAGCATGGCATGTCTCAGATTTTGTGATATTAGATATGATATTATGTATGGACTTGACATATGGTATGGTGATATTATCGCATGGGTATATGGTATAATTTGATATCTATATGAATGTATGGATGATGTGCTATTGGTATAATTATTTATCATGGTACTTGTAAGTATTTATTTGATTCATTATATCAATTGATGATATGATTTGTTCATATGTTGATAATATGATATCTTGTATATGCATACAATCGTGGGTCATGAGAATCACTTAGAAATAGAGCCACAATTTTGATAAATTGATAGCATGATTTTTGTTAAAATCAAATGTGTGAGAGCTACTATGTTTTGAGCAGTTCAAGTTTCTCTACTGGTTATTTGTAGAAATACTCAAACTATGATATCTTCTAGATCCTTGAAGAAAAGCAAAGGTTGACAAGCAAGCCAGCATTCCTAACAACAAGGAGTAGAGAAAGAGAGAAGCAATCTCACTTTAGTTTTATTATAGACTCATGTTATTTAATTTATAACTCATGGTGGTTGTAGTACATTGTGCTACCTAACCAATTACAACTCCCCCACCCCCCTCTTACTATCTCTACTATTTCTCACATTTTCTTTCATCTATCCCACCTTCACCTAATCAGATCTCTCCATCTATCTTCTTCCCCCATGATCTCTTTCCTAATCAACTCTGCCACCTTCTCACTTTCCTAAACCTCCCATAACTCCCAACCATTGACATTTATAAATACCCACTCCTTCCTACCTAACGAAACATACAACAGAGAGAGAAAAAGGGACTTAGAGAATCTCTAAAAATTTGGAAAAGATTTTTTAGAGAGAATGTGAAAGATTTTCAAAAAGTTTCAAAGATCTCTCTCTCTCTCTCTCTCTCTCATGGGTAGAGCGAGTCATGCCTTAGAAAGAGACTTGCTTTCCTCTCTCAATCTTAGCTTTTACTCTGAATCTCTAGGAAGAGTTTGCCATGCTTGGGAGAGTTCGCTAAAGTTATACTTCAACAATTGATCTAATAGGTAGAGCTTGCCATCCCTCTGAAATCCATTCATTATACTTTGGTTCTTTTGGCAGGGATTTTTTTGTTCTCTTAGGAAAATGAAGCAGGGCCTAAGTGACACATAGAATTGCATGCCTATCCTTCTGTCATGAGGAGTTCCAAGAAGCATCTAACTCTAACAAGACGGGCCCATTAACTACCTAAATTAGGTGCCCACTCTTTTTTGTTAAAAAATCTGGGATTTCAAGGCCCCTAAAGACTTTGGACTCTTATGGCAACTAAATCTCTTAAAACAACATAGTCTTAGTTAGAACCTAAAAGTTTTCTAAATTTAATCTAAAGTAGTAAGTCCCACTAATATGTCAAAACCTAATAAGAACTCCTAAAATCTAAGTCTTTGAATGACTAAAATTCTAAAGACATGTATCCTTAGATGATTGAAGTCCTAAGAACTAAGAGTCCTTATACAATTGAAATTATAAAAACATTAAAATCATTGGATGATTAAAAACTGTGAGATCTAAGAGTCTCTAAATGACCAAAATTTTGGAGGCCATAGCCTTTATGACCGACTACAAGCCTTGAGACCTAAATCACCCAAAATTATAGCTACCCTAGTGTTAAGTGTTCAATTTTTTGCATTTTAATTCCAATTGATCATCTAATCATCTCTCTCTCTCTCTCTCGCACGCGCGCACAAATTTCCTTTCTTCACCAATACCCAGCCATCTCCCCTATTCCGTGATCCATCTCGATTTTCAACAGGAAATCGAAAACTGAAGTCCCCCCCCCACTCTGCTCCTCCTCTCCCTCTCTTTCTCTCTCATCCCTAGTCCTTCTTCTTCCCTTTGTTTTCACCTCTGTCACCGCTCCCATAGATTTTTATCTTCCTCTGTTTCTTTTCTGGTCCACGCCACCCTCTCGTTCTCTCTTTCTCTCTGTACTTCCAGTAGAATCGTACTGCCCTCTTTGCTAGCCACTCATCTCCATCACTGTTGCCCTCTTCAATGCACCACGTTTGTCTGCTACCCATTTTCTTCGACGCAACACCCCTTCTGTTTTTCTCCTCTTCGTCTCCACCTATGTCTCCCTCACCAGCGCCGGCAAACCTCTACTACTACTCCCAAGAGAAAACCTAGGTAGAGTTTCCCCTAGATTTCCCTGTTTCCCCCTTCCTCCGGACATCTTCATCGTCATCTTCTTTGTCGGGCAAGTTTCCTGTTAAAAACCAGCCTTTTTTCTTTAATTTCATTTTTGCCCTTTGAACAATAATTTCAATTATATTTTCATCCCTTTCTGCTTATTGTAGTTTTTGTATATCAGATCGAAATCCAAAATCATTCTTTAGCCCATATCATCAAAATTTTAAGGAATCTGCTTAATTTAGTCATTTGATCTTTAATTAAGGATATGTTAGAGAGACTGATGAAGGCCGATTGACGTTAATGATATTAGATTTGAAGAAATTGGGTGTGATCAAGCTAGGAAAGTAGATTTTATGTATTTTTAATTAACTTTTTTATCTTTTTAAATTTAGAAATATATAATTTTTTTAATTTTTTTAATCACTGAATAATTAAATTTTATTTAAACTCCATCTTTTTAAGTTGAGTCTTGTGGGATCGATCTGTACTTGCATCAGCTGTACTATAATAACTCGTGTACTTACGATAAAACAATCAATACCTATAGTCCTAAGACAACTAAAAGTCTAATAACCTAAGAGTCTCAGAAAATGAGGACTCTAGTTGAATAAGCACCACAACTCAAAGAATGCCACAAATCAATGACTTTAGTAGAAAGGGTCCTGTAGCTAGAAGGGTATTACAAATTAAGAACTCTAGTTGAACGGGCCTTGGAGGTCAAAAAGTCTTAGAAAAACATGGACTCTAGTCAAACTAACTTTGCTAGCTTGCATAGTACCAAAAAATGAAAAATTTAGTTAAATGGGTATCATAGCTCAAAGAGTCCAAAAAATCAATGAAATTATCCAAGTAGGCCCCACAACTGAAAGAGTTCTATAAATTGAAGACTTTAGTCAAATAGGTCTCGTTGGCTTAAAAAGTCTAAAAAATCAAGAACTTTGACTTTTGAGTCTCATCAACCAACAAAACCTCAAGATAACAAATGATTCTTACTAGAAAGGTTTTGACAGCTCAAAAGCCCTGAATAGTGAAAATCCTAATCATATATAACTTATTGTGTTTGAAGGAGATAGGCTATGGCTTCAATAGAATTAAGCCTCTTGCTCTTTTGATGTTGACCTATTTAATGATAATATATGGATTATCCTGTAATAAAAAGGATAATGCATATATTATCATTAAATAGGTCGGCATCAAAAGAGCAAGAGGCTTAATTCTGTTGAAGTCATAGCTTATTTCCTTCAAACACAAGAAGTTATATGATAGGCCTTTGTGGTCCACCCCTTTTCTTAACTCTGCATAGGCGAGAGCTTCGTACACCAGGACTGCCCTTTTTATATGCATTATCCCCTAACATCAAGCAATTGAAGTAACATAAAATTGATGCTCAACACTATTATAAATGTCCTGTGTAAACAACAAAAGAACATTGCCATACACTTAAAGTTACAATAAAACAACTTGAGTTTAAATATTCAAAGAACGAAATAATCATCCATTACTTAATATTAGATAGAGAGTCACCAAAGGCCACGCAGTCTTATCAAATATGCGTGATGCTCTTGAAGACATTAATATTAGTCATTGACAGTTCGCATTGTGACAATGAAGGATAAAATTATGATTTCAGAAAAATAACTAGCCACGCACAAGCATGCACGTGGAATAGGAGCTGCGTACTTCATATGGGCCGAACTGCTGCCTGCGTTCCCTCTTTATAATAACATAGAATACGAGCGAGGGCAACCAGATTTTATTATCACAAGGTTAGACCTTCGTCAACATGGCACGAAGATGCGCCATCTTGCCGCAAGAAATTAAGAGCATGCTTAAACCTTTATGAGCCGTCCATTTATGCGCTGGGCCCATTTTATCTTCTAATTCCTTGAGAGTTAGTGTTGTCTCGGTACTTGGTACGCACCACCGAGGAGACTCAAGTACAAGGAAGTCACTCTCGATCCTTTCTGTAAAGCCTTTTTCAGTGCATCTGGGTTGGTCCCACTACCTCCTTTAGGGAAGCCCAATATCAACGGCCACAAGAAAAGATCTGCGGGACCGTATGCGGATACTAATGAAGCCCATATATCGGTGATCCAATCCAATGACCTTTTTTTTTTAATCGTCAACGATTCACCCTTTGACCCAAGCGAGAGGGTTTAAAGATGAACGTTAAACGATTAAAATCCCAATCGCGATGAACATGCAGATATTATTGGCCCAATTCCTTCGGGCAGAGATCTCTTAGAAGCCACGCTCCAAAAATCTCTAGCCTACCAGTACAAGTACAAATAGAAAGCAGGAAAATAAAAGATATTCAATCTTAATGCTTGGACGGTCGAATTCCAACGGAAAGATTTTGGCCTTCAAATGTCGTCCATCTACCGTACGGATTCTCTCTCCAAAGCAAATTTTGTGGCCCTGATGTTAGGACGTTTGACTCGTCTTTCTGACGAGACCTAGTGGGTCCATGATCGAAATTATACAGATCTTTTCATGGCGACCATATCAACCTCACGTGATCAACTTTCCACGTAGACATCACAGCTAATGTGGGTCCTACTCTCCTTCAACAAATAACGTTTTCGGAAAGAAAAGATCTTCCAGTGGTTCCCATGCCTAAAACTATAAAAGAGGGAAGCAGCCTGATTCCAGAAACCGACAAACAAATACAGTGCACTTAAAAAAATTAGCAGAATGGTAACCAACGCTCCTCTAGGCGCGTCCATCCAAGCGCCCCCCAATTCGGCTGACCCAACTTTTAGCATACCATGGTCCGAAAATTAAGATTATTAGACGATTCTAGCAACCTGAAATCAGTATCTTTGTTACAGAATTCGAGCAAGGAAAAACTAGAGATGTATCAAGGGAGTGAAGTATTGGATGATTGACTCTTTTATCTCTTTGTTTTTTTTTAAAGTGAAGAATAACGAAACAAATTACTCCCACCTTCATTCACATATTCCAAAATTCTGATTTGAATCCAATCATTTATCAAAGAAGAAGAAGAAGGTGACTCCAACTTATATGTATTTTGAGGGAGATGTTGAGTTGCTGGCCAATTATGTTAAATATATATTAGCTTTCCAAAGCAAATTTCATGCTCTGCAAATAATTAGGACATTGAAAAGCATTTAGGAAGGCATTTTGAAAATTGATCTGATTCTATTGGTATTTGTACCATTTGAAGAAAATAATAATCTTAAAGAATTGATCTTTGTAGTGAAGGTAGATTTGTTATGCACCACTGCCCCTCTGCTTATGCGGTTGTTGCATCATATAGTCTTTAGCTCACTTTCATTAACCAAAATTTTTATTTAGCTGGGAAAAGTTTTAGATAAAAAAATTATCAAATTTCCATTACTTTTAAATTATACGCATTAAAAGCTAGTCCAATCAGATAAACGGGTCGAGTCATTCACAAGATAGGCGCTTGCAAAAGAGGCCTTTTAGAGCGCGTCTCTTTATCATTCCTCTATAAAGCAGCGACAGCATTTAAAATTATCAACTTTCAAAAGCAGCTCAAATGAATAACCCCAAAGTTTGTGTGAACTTCCAGGGACGATATTTGACGGAAGAAAATTAAAGCAGCCACGTTTACATTTTGGATCCCAAGATAGAACTTGTACTTTGATACAAAACCTCCTTTCCTGGGGAAGCTGAAATCACAGTCTTCCATTTCTACCCACACACTTTCTCTATATTTCCCCCTTTTTTTTGGGGTTAAAAGCTTTCTCTCTCTTCTCTGTTTTCCTTTTTTGAGTGTGTTTATTGGATTCCTTTCTTACTGGTTTTAGTTTCTGCAAATCAATGGAGGCTCTGCAAATGGTTCCCTGCTGTTTGTCTAAACTCCCTGCAGATTTAGGAGCGTTTAAGGTAGGATTTGTGGGTTTTTCTACCCTGAAAAAGAGGAATAATGGGTTTTCTTCTTTGAGTCTGAGTAGGTGTGTGCAAGGAAGGAATGAAGGAAGAATTGATAGCACTCACGAAGGGTTTGCTTCTGTGGAAAGAAGGGGTTCAGAGAAGGTTTTGAAGAAAGAGAAAGAAGCTTCTGCCGTTGGGGTTCAACAGGTTGCTCCAACTATAACTAGTATGTTTCCTACCCTGTTCCTCAGTTTCTTGCTTTGTTGTTTTTTCTTATACAGTATATCTTGTTTCTATACGTATTTAAGTTCGTTAGTGGGTTGGATTTGGCTGCATTTCATCAGGTTGTTAATAAATTTAGAAAAAAGAAAAGAAAAGAATGATTTAGAGTTGAATGCTGTGAAGTAGATTCTAAATCATTTACAAACAGAGGTGGCGTTTGATTAGTTTTTCCACGTAGGAGAAACTGGATTTCATTGAAAGTTAGAGGTCTCAATAACTAGTTGCCTGGTATGAAGATCTCATCCACTTATTGTAATTCAGAGTAGGAGAACAATTTCCTGTTAACCTGTCCAGATTTTGGAATCATCAATCTGGATTCCATGTTTACCCTGAAAGGGATTTGACAAATATAGGAAAATTCACAATCCAAAGAACTAGAATCGACTAACATCTTGTTGGAATGTTGATATGGTATGGTGACTCTGCTGCAAATAATTTCTCATTCTGATCTTGCACTTAGTGGGGGTGGAGGTTGGTTCCTAAGAATAAAAAACTACGAGATGTACCTCACTTTTTGCTGATCAGAGAATTATTTCTGCGTCTTTATTCGTATCCTTAGAGACTCATCAGTTGGAAATTGTTATCTCAGAAATTTTATTTCCGTTGATCCATTTTCTGCTGCCTACTACTCATCGCTATTAACTATAACATAGTTGTGTGTTAAAAGTCAGGATCACTTGATAGATGTTTGTTTGGTGCATAGCCTATGTAAGTTGTGGCCCTGAAGACTACTATTGTGGATCACGAAAATCTCAGCCCGACTTGTTAAGTAGTCAAATTTATCTGCTGATCTACATAGCAAAACACTATACGGGACCCTATGGAATCTACATAGGGAGAATCTTATCATGACATTGCCTTCATAAGAAAAATAATTTACATTTTGTTAAAAGTTATCTCTTTTAAAAATAATAAGAGCAAACAACAAAATCTGAAAATCCTGAAAATTGAAGCATGCGAGCAAACAGCAAAAAGGTACTAAATGAAAGATTTTTCTTGGGAAAAAAAAACTTTCTAGGAAACTGGCATTCAAACAGTCCATAGATAAAATTATCAGGAAAAGATGAGTTTTTTCCTTTTCTGAATGTTGGGGACATGCACCAATGAATAGCCTCAAAACTCTGACCACTACGAGAGAGAATCATTTTTTGCACCACTCCAGTAGAAGGCATTTGCTCATCAGGAAAAGAAGAGTTCTTATAAGGAGTTCATGAGAAACTTTCAAGAAGAAGAGATCATGAAGAAAGCTCATCGAGATTTGGAACTAAAAGAGATTCAGGGAATCATGAGAGAAACATTGTAAAAATTGAATCAGAACCGAAGTGTTCCTGTCTCTGGAATTCCAAAAGATGAGCTTTTGAAATCTAACTTACACCAATGGTAATAACTGCCACAGAGCCCCAAAAAATCACCTACATCAAATAATTGTTTGAATGGCAGTACAGCTTTGAACTTATAAGAGTCACATTTTAATAGCTTGTGATATATTAATTCTGGATCAGCATGTAGCTGATGGTTTCTAACAAATACCCTTTCCCATCCTTGTGGTCATTTACTCTCTGAACATATTTCAGGAACTAGTCGACTGATATAATAAAATAAGTATTCGAAGAGTTAGCTTGTTTCAGTTTGTTGCATATTTGGTCATCTGTATTTTCCTTTGGTTTATGAGTATAAAAATCTAAATTTTTGTTAATCTAATCTTCCAGAACACACTTACCAAAAAATGGTTTTTGTGATTCTAAAGGAAATCTTTTATCCGATTATCAGTGTACAGTTTCTAGCACTTCCTGTCTACCTACATCCATCTGATATGTAGTTCTGGAATTGATGTAATTACTGATTGGAAGTTAAAACATTTGAAATGAAGGCATTGATGAACCTGTTGGCTCTGCTACCAGTACAGTTGCTGATGGAGAAGAAAAAGCTGAGGATATTGAAGTAGATGAAGCATCTAAAACAAAAGTAACGTATAACATAGTTGTTGTTACTTCTGAAGCTGCTCCATATTCAAAGACAGGAGGCCTGGGAGATGTCTGTGGCTCTTTGCCTATTGCCTTAGCTACTCGTGGTCACCGTGTGATGGTAGTTTCACCTAGATACTTGAATGGTGTCACCGACAAGCTTTTCACTGGTGCATTTGATGCGGATTGCCGTATCAAGATTCCCTGCTTTGAGGGAGAGCACGAAGTTGCATTTTTCCATGAATATAGAGCAGGTGTTGATTGGGTAAGCCGTTTCTGCTTCATATTCAAGAATTTGTGTAACATTGCCTTTTGATATTGGTTTAGAACACCCATTTCACATACGGAAACTCAAGACTACATTGCTCCCCTTTCCCACCCACAACTCTCTCTCTCTCTCTCTCTCTCTCTCTCTCTCTCTATATATATATATATATATATATATATATATATATATCGTTTATCCTTCTTTATATATGGATGAGTCTGCCCTTCAATTATTCGGCAATAATTGGCAGCACTTTTGCTAAAATACTTGAAGCCACTTATTTATTATATCAGTAATAATCAGCTATTTGGCTGAACATTGCGTGTAATTTCTGATTTAGCCCAGATGATGTTGTCTCTCATACATATACTTTTACTATCTTTCGATTTCCTTGGCTTTCACATCTAATACTTGAGTTTGCATGGGGTACTTTTCCCTGTTTCATCTTCTCTGGATGACATATGCCATTTTCCCTCATTGGACCTCTTCACAATCATAACTTTCTTCATACAGGTGTTTGTGGATCATCCTTCTTATCACAGACCTGGAAGTCCATATGGTGATACCCGTGGAGCATTTGGTGATAATCAGGTATTGATTATGATTCTATTAACTTTAAAGATGATCCACATGTTGTAGATTATTCTATTTGTTGAGTAACCTGACAGTTTCTGTTTGTTTTTTACAGTTTCGGTTCACACTACTTTGCCATGCAGCATGCGAGGCCCCATTGATGCTTCCACTGGGAGGGTTTACCTATGGAGAGAAATGCTTATTCCTCGTTAATGATTGGCATGCCAGCCTTGTACCAATGTATGCATTTGGCCTTTGACTTCGTTAGTTTTGTAATTTTTCACACTACAGTTTCGACTCCTTCATATTCTACAGAACATGTAGCAGTTATAGGTTTGCCTGTAGTTTTAAGGTTTATTTCTCTAGTTGTAACTCGTATGCACATTTATGCATCTGTATGCATGTATCTTTGTTGTGCGTATATGCACCCTGTGTGTACACAAATATAAGTTGCTGGACGTACATTGAAGTCATCTACACTTTTATGTTAATTACTTGATGCTCACAGCTCTAATGTTACTGATTCAATATTTCTGGAATATTGAGAAAGAACCTTGTGTTTACACGAATAATGTTAAACTGATGCTAATATGTACCACAAAAGTTGTACATGTTCGCATGCTTTGGATAAAAAAGACCTCCTCTCTGAAACATCAAGATAACTGCATGAACCTTGTTCCTACACATAAATGTGAGTTCACTAGACACCAAGATGATGATAAAAAATCTTAATCCCTACAGGTTTCATGAATGCATTTTTTGATACTGTTTGTTCATCTTTGCCCTTTTATTACTAATGACTGCATCTTGCTATATTTTCTTGTTGGCCTTGAAATCCGAGATCTAAGTGACTATTATTATTATTTTTTTATTGAAACTAGGACTTCATCATTCTTATGGACCTAACTCATTGAAATTGAAATTCTGTCCGGTAAAATGGAATTTCCTTTGAGGGCTAGACATGGTAGTCAGCTTCATTGCATTGAAATGTGATTGTTTTTTGTGTTTTACTTTCTTTTCAGCCTTTTGGCAGCTAAGTATCGACCTCATGGTGTTTATAAAGATGCCCGAAGCATTCTTGTGATACATAACCTTGCACATCAGGTAAAATTCTCTCAGTTTGCGTGTGGATTTTCTCATTTATAACCTTGTCCCAGCTATCTTGTTCTTAGGTTCAGACCTCTACAAACTTGCAAAATTCATTTCAGAATCTCTTTCTTTTGTTTATTATCTGAATGAAGGGGGTAGAGCCAGCAACGACCTATGGAAATTTGGGACTGCCACCAGAGTGGTATGGGGCACTAGAGTGGGTATTTCCCCACTGGGCAAGAACACATGCTCTTGACAAGGGTGAAGCTGTCAATGCACTGAAAGGTGCTGTTGTGACAGCTGATCGAATACTGACTGTTAGCCAGGTTCTTAACCATACTTAGATATCCTTTATTCCTTGGATTTTTCTTATTGTATTGGTGTTAAATTTGACCTTTTTCTGGCAGGGATATTCTTGGGAAATAACTACTCCTGAAGGTGGCTATGGTCTCAATGAGCTCTTAAGTAGTCGAAAGAGTGTCCTAAATGGTATAAGTAAAATTCATGACATGCTTTTGTATACCTCAGCTCCGGAGAAATGTTTCTGAACTAGTTTGGTTATCATCAGGAATCACAAATGGCATTGACGTTGATGAGTGGGACCCTACTTCTGACAAACATATTCGATTCCATTACTCTGCAAGTGATCTCTCTGGAAAGGTATGTTGAAAACATGAGACTGAGCAATTTCATTGCTAATAGAATTATTAAAAAGGGCCTTAATGATTTCAAACAAAGTGACCTTCCCAACATGTGTGGTTTTAAATGGCAGGTTAAGTGTAAGACAGCTTTACAAAAGGAATTAGGCCTTGCCATCAAGCCAGAATGCCCCATGGTGAGAGACAAATGCTAAATTCTCCTCTGGATTAAGAGGCTTGTTCTTTTTCTATACTCTGATTTTTGGGGTTGTTCGTAGATTGGATTCATTGGAAGATTGGACTACCAAAAAGGCACTGATTTGATTATGGCTGCATTACCAGAGCTTCTGCAGCAAGACATTCAATTTGTAAGCCGCTGTTTGTTTCCTATTCTCTGCGTGCGTGAGCTCCTACAACTTACAGGGAGTGATGGATATATGCCCTTCAGGAATTAGAAATGGAAATGAATCGAATTATGTTTCAATGAGCTTACATGCTTTTATTCAATCTTCCATTAGTAGAATACTCTTTGTTCATATTTGAGTTAAATGCTTCCTTCCATGTTTTGTGATTTTGGCTCCTGCAGGTGATGCTTGGGTCAGGTGACCCAGATATTGAAGACTGGATGAGAACAGCAGAGTATACTAACAAAGACAAGTTCAGGGGATGGGTTGGATTTAATATTCCTATTTCTCACAGGATAACTGCAGGGTAAATAAGATTTTGAAATTGTGAATGCTAGCTTCAGATATCATATAAATAACTAATCAAATTGCAACTTTTGAAACTGGACAGGTGTGATATCCTAGTGATGCCTTCAAGATTTGAACCTTGCGGGTTAAATCAGTTGTATGCAATGAGATATGGAACTGTTCCTGTAGTGCATTTCACTGGAGGCCTAAGAGTAAGTTAACCTTTAAGAAAGTACGGTACTTAATTTTTTGTTCAGGATCGTTTGTTGTAATCTTTCTCTCACTGTTTCTTTCGTTCATACTGCAGGACACTGTAGAAAACTATGACCCATTTGCTAATGAAGGCAGTGGACAGGGTGTGGGGTATGCATACTCTCCTAGAATTTGAAAAATTAAAACCTGTTAGGTGTTAAATACTTGCTATTTTACTGATTTGCTTGAGGATAAGTATACCTTAACACAAGTCTGTGGATTTAATCTTATCTGTCTGAGAATAAAGGTGGTGTGGGTTTTTGAGAGAGGTAGTATGGTTAAAGCCATGCATGTACACAGTGAAATGCAGAAACTAATATCTCTTTGCATGCTAGTACACAGAAGTGTCTCTTCTCACTCCTGTATCTATATCCATCTGGTCTCCATTTCCATGAAAGCTGCGAAATCAGTAGAAGCCATCTTACTAATCACTCTGTTGTTAATTGCTTGACAGGTGGACGTTTTCTCCTTTATCAAAGGAAAGCATATTAGAGGTAAGTTCAGATCGCAATGAACCAGTGAATATTTAGAAATACATTTTGGCAACCAAAATGTTGGTTGATTAAATGCAAACACATCGTATAAAACTGAGTGAGGAAAGAGCGTCAATGTAAAACACTATAGCAGATGCTTAAATTGTAAACTCTAGTTCTTATGCAATGGCTGATGACTTGCAGACTCTGAGGATTGCCATTGAGACATACAGGGAGCACAAGGCCTCATGGGAAGGACTGATGAAGAGAGGAATGCTGAAAGATTACACGTGGGACAATGCTGCTGCTCAGTATGAACAAATCTTTGAGTGGACCTTCATAGACCCTCCTTATGTCAGATAAGACTGCTGCCATTCTCTTTCCATTTCTTCTCCTGTTGTGTATAGACTAATTTTGGTTTTGTCTACCTTGGTCACATGGTATCTAAATTACTTGAGAATGTAATTAGGTCATCAGATGCATAGGGAAAAGGGTTATTTTTTCAATTGCCTTACGCAATTTCTTTTGAACAATAAATGGTTTACGTTGGCCGTGGGCTGTATAAACTTTTCCTTTCATCATAATAATGTGCTTATGTTCTAATGCGCCACAGTCATTGCCTTCACATTTCCTAAATCCTTAGTATCATATAGCTGTTTTTTTAAGAAAGTTGTGGAATATCAGATGGCTGTTATGAACTAGAGAATCCGAATCTACATTTGTTCAAGATAATTGTTGAATTCACTTTGCTTTTATCGCATAATTCGTCAATTCTAACTAGAAGTCTACCGGTCACCTCTTTTTATTTGGGAAGATGTTCTTGGCTGGGTAATACATTCAAAACTGTCTGATGCTTTAGAATTTGGATCCCTCCACATCTTCCGTAATGACTGAAGTCATCGTTTAGCTTTAGCTTTTTGACTTGTTCCAAATTTCATAAAATCAAAGTGAATTTTCAGGTGGGTCTTCCTTCAAAACTAGTTTTGATTGAAACATCCTTCAAAACTAGAAGAGCCAAACCAAATTAAGAAAACATGTCAAGGTCGTCCTTAACACAATGTTTTTATTTTATTAATTCTCTTATTATTATTACTACCTTTTTATTTTCTTTTTCTTTCAATGTTGGACACACATCCATGAGCAGCCTTGAACTTAGGTCACCAAGAGGAGAATTCCTTGCACCACTGCGCTGGAAAGACTTTCTTCTCTTTAATGCAATGACTTCATGATGATACGTACCGAAGTTCCAGGACTGATAAATTATAAGTTATTTGATGGTTGTAGTAGCTGCTATATCAGTTTCGTGGGGATATGCGTGAAGAAACTGTGGTAAAGGGATCTTTGCAAGTTTCCGAATATGGAATCTGTGTTATTAGCTTTCGCTGACTAAATTAGACGCATTTATTGGTCACCTAAACAGGATATTCAATTATATTTGAAGATAAGTTGGATAGTGGGTGCTATTCGGCACGCCACGCCTGTGAACCTGTTGTCTCTACTATAGGTTAATGAGATAATTGAACATTGAAGTGGTCAGAGAATCCTCACCATCCAATTAGAGGACTTCTCTGCATTATTGCAAACCCTTTTTCCTGTCTTTCGATGATTTTATGGTTGAAACAGTTCATGATGTGGTCTATGGTGACTTATGGTGTTATTTATTGCACTGCCTAGTCAATGGTCAGGTCCTTAAGCATGCTTTATTGTATTTTTATTTCACTTTCTTGCGGAGCTATTAAGATGCTACATCTTTCCTTCTCTTTTCAAGCAAGCCTTCGAGGTGGTGAATTGACATCTTAACTCTCTAGAAAAAGATATTATTTTTCTGAATGGTAAGTGCTGAGGATATTTAATAATATGACCAATGTTAAACAACCATAAAGTGAGAATCTTGTTAATTATGTGGCTTTTTAATTCGGTTAAGATTAAGATCAGATGGTGGTTATGTATGAAAAGTCTCACTTTATGGAACCCACTTTTCTATTAGCTGAGGCAACTTCACGAACTGGACTCTGCTACAGAAGTTCTCCACCAGCAACCAAGGAAACAGTGCTGCTATCTGGAGTTTGATCTCGCACTAGCCAAGTGATTGTAGGTTTTGTTTATTTTATATTTTTTGCAAGTGAAGAGTTACAAAGCAAATCAATCACACACTCTCACTCATGCACTCTCTTAAATCACATTCCGGGCGACCAAAGTGGAAAGCGGCACTTTAACCTGCAACTAATAAGTACTTCGGAGGAGATGCTGAGTTTTCTGCGATCAATTGTGCTATATAGGCTTTGCAGTTTGATGTATTGTGCACGTGGCACGACTAGATACCGGTTAAGCTGCACAGTAGTGCCTTCTGAAATACTGACAACGCGACTTGGGATTAAGCATATACAAGGTATAAACCAAACAGAAGTCGGCTTCATAATGGTGGTTCAGAGATGGTAATAGAGCTCAAGAGCACAGCTATAACCTCAGCCAATGGTGATTTCTCAGGGTGCATGTAAGTGCAATCACACTAGGTCTTTCTGTGGATTGAGATGTTCCAGTAAAATGGTTCGAAAGGATAAGAAAATCATTTTAGTGGACTGGAAGTATAAGAATATTTGGGAAGAACGTGTAAGTTTTCCTACCGTAAAAGTCCGTAGACCATGTGAAAACAACGGGCCGCGGTGGCGTACGAACGGGATTCAATCGAGCATGTCACAAGTTCGCAAAGGGTGCGTACGAGTAATCCATCCAACAATGCCTGTAGTTCACGTTCAACTGTAATGATTTCGAGCTGCCAAACCATAACGGTCCTTGCGATAGCCATCAGCCTCAAATGGCAATGAACCATTTTAGATGTAAAAGCTGTCCGCATTATAGAGTTCCAGCCACCGATTTCTCACGACTCATTTGTTATACAATCTCTCTCCTTTAATAATACAAGTGAAGTATTACAATGCAAAACAAATCACTTTAATGTAAATCCTAAATCTGATCCCCGTCCAAAGGAAAGTGACAACCTTAAACCTGCATCCAAGCATATTCCAGAGAAAATATTAAGTTTTGCCACCAGCTACATTGGATTAGACATTTGTTAGCTTGTCACTAAATACTATAAGACATAGATTAGACATTTGTTAACTTGTTATCCAAGGCTATCAGACAGAAACTCTGCTGCTATCATCCTTTAATTGGTTTTAAAACTGCCAACAAATGTCTAGAAAAATTGGTCAAAAACAAATCATCATCAAAAGCAGCCCTGGTGTCCAAAACTCCTGCATATACGATTTGCCATAAACGCTTTTTCTAACATGCCATGATTTGCTTTGTAATCCGCCCAAAAAATGAATGTAAACAGCATTTGGCTGAAGTTACCGGTCCCATGAGCATCTTAAAAATGCTTAGATAGTCTGAATCGTCGCTTCTTCGTATTCCACGTATCAAGTCCATATCCCAACTACAGAAAAAGCAACAAATCCACGAGCACAAGGTGGCAAATAGTAAACATGATATCATCTAAACGTGAAAAAGTCCCTGCTGCGTCTTATAAAATCATGGTCTTCTGCTCACAAAGAAATCCCCATACACTCTACTCAAGATCGAATAGATAGATGCATCTCACATGGATTTTCGAGAATTATTTTTACATTATTAGATATACACACCCCACTTTCTCTGGTATACAAACGCACGTCCAGATAAGCACAAAAAAAAGAAGGGGAGCAAGAAAGCCTTGTTTCATCAACAGACTGCACACAGCTCCGTGAGTATACACTACGTGCTATAAATTCCCGTCTATTCGGGGATAACACTCTCCCCTGTTTCTCTCCGAAGTTCTGATTCCACACCAGTGGATTGTATAGAAATCTTTACTAAAAAATCTCTCTCTCTGTCTTCTTATTTCCTCTCTTCAACTTGGCACTGTGTGTAAACTTCCCTTCAGTCTTTCACGGGTTGCTCTCCTCAAATATGTCCAAGAGCGCAAGTGCCTAAATATGAATCCAGAAAGAAGCTTATTAGACATGAAAGATATGAATAGATGGCACTACGGTAAATGGGTAGGCGAAATTAAACTACATAATTACCTCAGGAATGTTGAGTTCTAGGCGGAATTTGGGGCCGTCGTAGTGGTGAAGGATAGGCCTGAATGCATCCTCTTCTAGTGGCTCACAATTCTTCCTTGTAACAACTTTTACCTGATCACAACAACAAA
This sequence comes from Warburgia ugandensis, assembly GCA_035236585.1. Lineage (NCBI taxonomy): Eukaryota > Viridiplantae > Streptophyta > Magnoliopsida > Canellales > Canellaceae > Warburgia > Warburgia ugandensis. The sequence continues at coordinate 73,506,893 of CP141134.1, forward strand.
ACCAACCTTCAGTCTCACATCACACTTAAAAAGTTCTGAACTCAGCCATAAATGGGAAAGAAACAGGAAAAATAATTACAATAAGTTGAGTGTAATCTCGTGAGTTGAATTCTTTAACTAGATCTATAAATAATTGTAAATACGAACTTCTGAATTATTGGGGAACATTTTACTCGCATCATAGTTACCAAGTTCAAGTACGGGAATAAGTGGCAAATAAATGGAAAAAGGAATTACCAGGATATACATTTAATTATGTAATTTACATTAGTTAATATATCTACAAATAATATTTGTCAAAAATTTGATACAGTACTCATTAAATTTGAGTTTAATTTCACAAATTCACGTTTAGTTTGGTAAATATGCATAGAATTGAAAATACATAAGAACTACTGAATTATTCGGTAAAAAGAAATCAAAATCTGGATATAAAAAAGTCAGGATTTCAAAAAATTTCACTTGTTCGGATTGTTTCGTAGCTATTAGTCACATTCATTAAGCATTTTTAAGTTCACTTGATATGGTCGGATGAAATGTTTTCTTCTTAGCAAGTGGTTAGGATCAAGCCTACCAGATCAGTGGCTCCGGTTTCATCTTGCAACTTTTGGTCCATGGGTTGTGGTTAACTTTCATTTTCCGCCAAGAAAGTTGAAGGAATCAATTCACGAAATTGAAACTCTAAAGGAAATGAATTTCCAAGCACTGAGAAATCAAAGAGTCGGACCTGTGCTGGGAAGCGTGATTCACCATGGCACTTTTTGTCCTCCCAAGCCGTTGCATCAATATTTGTTCCTCCAAAGCTGGAAGCCTATAAATATTGTAAATATTTATCAATAATCTAAACAAAAATAAAAAAAGGAAACCCACAAAAGCAATCCATCAACCAGATTAGGTGGTCAAACCAGCTATTTTGAAACTGAAAAAACCTCATATTGCAGATACAAATCAGCAATTTTGGAAACGCAATAAAAAATCAACATCCCCGTAAATTCAATCAGTTAATTAATTATGAAAATAAAAAATGCCAACCTCAAAAATCCCATGGAGCTGATGAGTGGAATAGTTGTAGAGGAACAGAGGCAATCCAGGCGTTATTGCCCTTACTGAATCTCTGTATCTTGGAGGCAAACCTGCAAAAATGAACAAAAAAATGGAAAAGAAAAATCAATTTTTCTGCAAACAAAATGAACCCAAAATCCAATCTACAAAAACAAAAACATAGAAAAAACAGAGCCAAAGGGAAGAAGGAGATGAAACTCGAATCAATTAACTTACCAAAGAGCTGCCTCCTCAAATTCTCCTGCATGGTATCATTATTGCACACAAAAATATAGCCCCCAACAGTCTCATTTCTGGGCAATGCTTCCGAAGGTGGAAGCGTCTTGAACCTCTTGTCAACACTGTGACTGTTCTTCCCGCTGCTGTTATTGCTGTTCTTCCCATCATTATCATTGTTATTGTTGTTGTTCTTCTTGTGGATCGTCTTAGAAACATCCTTATTCATCAACCCACTGACATTCTTGTACTGATTCTGATTCCCCCCGCCAAAATTCTTCCACCCATCATTGAACCCATTAAAATCAGTTCCCTTCTGTTTGTTAGTCTTCCCCCCAACTCTGCTGTCAAAATTCCTCCTCTCTTCCGGCCTCTTCGTCACAGAATTGCTCCAAATACTATCGTTAATTGATAGATTAGCGAAGTTCGACGCTTGCAACCGAAGCTGATCACTGAACTGCCAGAACTGCTGCTGATTCTCCATCTGAAATACTTTTTTCTTCCGTGTAAACTAAAACTAGAACAGGAAAAAGTTGTCCAACCAAGGATGATTGTCGAATTAAGGCAGCTTGTTGCAGGATTGGAGAAGGTGTTGGAGGGTTGGTTTTGATTTATAAGGGGTGGGGAAATTGCTAGGAAGGTGAAGAAAGCGTGTGAATTTGTCAAATGATGCCGACGGCGAGAGCAGATTCTAATACGGTAGGAAATGGGGAGGAAATTGGTATGGGGTGACTAAGGCAAAACGCGTATTTAGGAGAGTGAGAAAATGACGGCCTTTGAATAAGTTGGATAGAAACGGACACTGGGAGTGGATCCGTCGACGCTGGAGTAGATGGGAAGTGGAGAGAGATAAAATTGATGAGATAGTTACGTAGACCTTCCATCTTGGCGCGTCCCTGAAAGCAAATCAATTAGAGATTGCTTTTTCATTACGGGTCCTACATTTGAATGATCAGACCCGTTCATCTGATTTCTCAGTATAATCCAAGATAATTATGGGGCTTCTAGGATTCGAAGGATTGTATGTTTGGAGTAGGATTTAGATTATTTATTTATTTGGCTAGGAGTTATATTTAGACGCTGTCATTCAAAGTTTTCACATAAGAATCTCACCCTTAAATGATCCGATCTATTCATTTAATTTATCGGGCATTAGATATATATTGTTTGGGCAAAATCACAATGATTAGAGATTTCTAGTTTTTCAAAATTATGCTTTTGAAGTTAGATATAGATAGTTTTACAAAGTCTCCAAAATGTTAGTTTTCCTTAGAAAAGCCTTCTCTTGGCGGGATGATCTGAATATTCATCTGATTTCTTGAACATTAGATGTCTTGTATATAAAAAATCACTATTATTAAATAAATTTAATTCTAATATCCTAAAAATCATGCTTTTCGGATTTGAATGTGGTTATATGAAAGTGTTACACGTTTATTTTTTTGCTAGAAAAATAAAACCATTATCCAATCTAAATGCATTTCAACCACCAGGTGCTAGATGAGCGAGTCAGATCATCCGTCTTCTGATTTGTTGTCTGTGGACGCGCTTTCGTGAAATGTTTTATTTAGTATAGCATTCCTGAACCCAGATTGCTTAGAGCAGGAGAGATTCTAGAAGATTTGAGCAGTCATTTGGATTGCTTAGGGGTTAAGGGAAGCGAGAAGAAGTGGTTGGGCACGTGGCGAGTGGAACACCCTTCTATGTTCCACACGTGTTGACAACTTTGTTGTGCTAGTAATCTTAGTCGCCCCATGAAAGGATGGTTTGTCTTTGAACAAGAAACAAGGCTTTGATATGATCCACAAATTTGACTGTGCCTTTGAAATCGACAAGGACGACGCGGTCAGTCCTGTGCTACCTAAATGTGATCCGTGCCGTAGAACTGATATTACATCCTTATAGATAGACCATCCAAATCAATAGTTCATTTTTTTTTTCTTTTTTATTAGAATTAATCAAGGGTTCGTATTTTGTTGGTGGAGAATTAAACGAGGGTTTGTGGATCAAGGGTATAGTATCATCCAATGAAGAAAATCAGCACCAGTGGACTTGTGTCAGATTAGCGGATTAGATCGTGCCAATGTGTCCTAAAAAGTCATTTACGAATTGTTCAATGACGCCTGTTGTGTGCGCTACAAGAAATAATCTAATTAGGTGGGCCGGCCCAAAGGGTTCAAGGAGGCTCATGAACGACTTGGGTTTCCATGTTTTCTCCTGACCAATCAAATTGCCGCTTTGTACGCCCACAATCGATATGGGGATCTAATCGAGGAAATTGATCTTACGGCCAATATAAGTCCATTTTATGACAATTCATTCGCCTTGAATGGATAGAACTGCCTTCGGTGGTCTGCAAGATACAACAGCCTATGAGAAACCGTAATCTTTGGATGGATTCTAACTTGCTTTGGTAGAGTTTGTGCTGGCTGTTTGTACATATCAAAGATCAGTCAGGTCAAAAGAAGAGAGCATCTGCAACTCTTTTGTTGGACCTGTTACTCGCCTTTGACAATCCTAGCAGGCCAGGTCTTGCCCATTCCTTTCTGGCTTGTTTGGAGTTGCATGGCATTGCAAAACAAAGCCTCCGTCTCCCATTGAGCCTTCTTAGCCATTTGATGGTCATTATCTTGGGTTTCCACCTCAAGGTGATCCTCCTCTAGAAAGTTTGGACTGGCAGGCCACCTACATCATAAGAAGGGAAGAGTTTGAAGAGTGCACTTTGAACTAGACGGTGAGCCGGCTACTACAACAGATCACGACCTGCTTGGGCTCTCTAAATATAGCAAATTAATCCAAGATCTCGAGGGTCCCAAGAGCAGGGGATAAGAAGTATCCCTGGATAATTTCTTCTTCAGTTTGAACAGCCCATTCGAAGAGGACAGACACATGCAGTTTTGGACATTTCCGTTTGTTGAAGAGGACTACTGAACTGACCACGGAGAAGGGTGGAGTCCACCTTTGCATGATCAGGCTTGCTCATCTTCTTGCTCCACCTCCCACTATGTGGAATATCTTGCTGGATAAGATCTCTACCCATAGATAGTGCTGCCCGGGCTCGAAAGAATGTGTCAGCCAGAGAAAGTGTGGGAAATAAATATTTTTGTAGGACGGTGGTGGTCTCTTGCATCCACTCTCCCCCACAAATTGATTGACACATGTTTGTGACGCAACTGGAAGCGATTCATCCACCCAGTTACTTCCTCACGCGTTTTAATTGATGTCATTATGAAGCACTAACAACAGTTAGAAAACGAAATCGTTGAAGATAAGGGCGGCTCCTACTTCATATCTGCCACTAATTTACGAAGAGGAATAATGGCATGTCGGTATAGGTGGCTATCAGTTCTAATCGTTACTGCAACTGTTCATTTCAGTTCTCTTGGTTTATGTATTTGCGGGTTCAAACAGCATGCCGATTGGAGGATTCAGCACCTGAAATTTCAGCTTTTGGTCACAGTAAATACACGGTTAAAACTTGCAATGTCTAGTGCAGTTGGTTGTAGACATCTCAGCTTCTCACAAAGAATGCACTCTTTATTTGAGGCTTAAATGACTGTCTTTTCTTTTATCATTTTGGCTGCAGAATAAGAGTATATATGCAAGTAATTTGCTTTATAATTCTTCTCTTCTAACCAAAAAAGACAAGGTTAAAACTTCAGTGACCAAAAATCTAAGATGCTGGAATTGTCCAAAGCTAGGGTGATTTGTTCCAGAGATTTCCATAGCAAGAGAATTGATCTAGACGAACAAGCTGGATCATTCAAAGGTGAGGCCTTTGGATGCTGAATTTACAGTGCTTTGATTTAGCATTCTAGTTATGTGTGATGTCCACTTTGTAGGCTTCTACGTCTGTTTGGGAGACTAGTACATACTCCCCACCAATTCCAAAAAAAAGGCAGCCCAGGTGCACAAAGCTCCCTCATATGCGGGATTTGGGGAAAGGGTAGACCACAAGGATCAATAGTATGCAGATTTATCTTGCATTTTGCAAAAGGCTGTTTCCACGCCTTGAATGCGTGACATCAAGGTCACTGGATGACAACTCCACCGTCGCACCAAGGCTACCTTTCAATTCTACGTTTGTGAAAAAACCACGATGTATGATGATACATCTGTCTACATTAAAGCTACTAAATTGACAACAGAGATCACTAGGATAGCACAAATACACCAGATTTCATGTCCATGGGATCCTTCTAAATTATGTTTCCTTGGTTTAAAATAACAACCATAATCTTAATAATTTCCCAAAGTAAGTGATTGGAATCATCTCATTGAGAAGCTTTCCCTCCCCACCTAATTTTGTATGTCCAAAGCTCCCTGCCACTTGGGCTCTTTAATGCGGCTACATTAAAACCTGGTTTACTCCCATAACGGAAAATGCCTCCGTGAAAAGTAAGCAAAGATCACGAGCGGGTTTCATTAGCATGTATTATCATTCACTGGTAAGTCGGTCACATACGGGAGGCAGGTGCTTAAACGATCAAGGTCGTTCATCAGCAATACAACCCTCGTCAATTCTTTTTATTTTTTAAAGTTAGACGCTCGCGTTACAATCTCAAACCCTAGTCACCAGTTGAGAGACTCTTCTGCTACTGCTTTAGAAGCTTTTTGCTATATGATCATTCGAATGGCAAAATCAGCGGCAGTGGAAGGAAAACTTTCAGCCAGATTAATAGATGCAATCACGTCCACTTAGTGTCTTGGCCCCAAGCGTCTCTTGTGAAAAAGCATGATAAAAGTAATGATTTTCTGAAATACTTTAGATAAACATTCTCAGAATATGAATGGTGAAATGCCCATGGAAGGTTAACATTTCCCCAATAAGGGAGTGTCACCTCAAACTTCCAACCAAGCTTAACATGAGAGGTGTCTTGTTGTCCACAACTAACTGTGCTAGACAGCTTTCGATGTTCTGTTGGCATCTTGTACAAAGGGAAGATCAATTCAAGGATCTCTGCAATCAAAGAAAAAGTGCCAAAAACTGTTTTATTTGGACCAGAAAGTTATGAACTGCCTATCCAACGAATTCTGAAAGATTAAGGCTAACTCCTTCATGGCTAGAATATCAGCAATGCCATTGGATGAACGAGGAGAGTGGCGGGAACTAACCTCCTTCCCGGCCGTAGGAAGCTTTATTTTATCACAGATGTGCCAAAATCTGTGACCTGGAGAACTGGATTTGGCCATCCACTACTCTTCGAGATTGATGGTGATCTTTAGCAACCATTTGGACGGATCTCTTTTCTCTTATGGTGCTCATGTTCGTCCCGCAATAAATTTAAGTACTTAATGTTTGGAGGAGATTCTCTGAATGTTATAGCACCATGAACAAAACATTCCTCAATTGCCCCATGGAGATTCTTGAACGTTATAGATGATATTCTTGCTTGAGCAGCTGATAGAGGTGTTCTTTATTATCATATAAGATCAGACAAGACTAAGATACATAAGATGGCTAGGCTAATAATGGTGTTTGTGGGTTTAAGGATTACCAAATCAATTTATTGATAAGATATAAAGAGTTATATAAGCGTGTACACTTTCCCTATTCGATCTTAATAAATACAAGGTCATTAGACAAGGAACAAGGGCAGCGAACGTGTAATCCTCTGCAAGGATGGCTCTGTTTCACAGGCAATCTGAGATTGCAGTTGCCTCTGTAATTAAGTATGCTACACTTCCAGCGAATGAAGTTGTCAAGTAATTTCCTGATGTCATGAAGCACTAGATCGATGACCAGGGGCGTGCATGTCATATGAGCATTAATAATGTCCATTGCATTAGCTGAATCTGACTCAATTCAAACTCTTCTCAAGCGCACTTTGAAGCCCACAGAGGTTGCTCGTAGTTCCAATTTATTGATATCATCTTTCGGGGTAATGAACCCTTGCAATCCAATTCCTTGACTGTGTACCAAAACTATTTTTTTCCCTTTCTTTGTGTTTTTGACCATGCGTTCTTATATTATGTATATATTTTTGAAAGGTAATTTATTGCAAGTAGATCTATCTTACAGTACCAAATCCAGGGTGTCAAATAAGCTGTTCCGGTTTTGAACCCCATCTTATGTGGGTTATGCCCAAGTAAGTTATCCATCCACTAAAAATTGGACGCAAAGGACTAGGTGTGACAAGAGACATGGAGTGATATATGCATATAATGGTTAGAACTTACAACTATTAAACGAGGGACGTTAAAGTCTGCTCCAGGATGATAGAGTGATTAAAATGGGAAATGCATGTATTGAAAGCCTTGATTCCAGGGGACTAATATCCCAGGAACTCACACGAAGAAACTGTTGTGGAAGTCTACATTCCCATTCCCCCTCATCATTTAGTCTCTGTGGAAGGAGAGGAATCAAAGATGTTTCTTTCACGAGCACAAATCACTCAAATACCTTTATTTCAGCATTGAAGCTCAAATAATCAATCATCCAATGGTCTCAGATGCAGGGTATCGTCAAACAGCACTCTCTCCCAATTTATGTCCAACTGGAAAACTGTCGTGCCAGAAAAGCACCGAAACCAAAGTGGACTCCTCCAAGTCAGGGCTTTAAATTTGATGACTCTAGCATAGGAAATCGGGTCCGACAGGATATGGCGGCATTGTAAGAAATCACAGGGGGAGAAAAAATCTTGAAATTGCTGGACCCTTGGGAATCTGGGACCCGATGACAGCGGAAATGGCTGTGGTGTATCATGCCTTTAAGAAATGGTCTCAGTTGTCTCTCTTGCCCCTTGTAGTTGACGGAGATTCAAAAGCACCATTCACTGGCTTAAAAAGAGAACAAAATCTCCTTGGTGTCTCCGACATATGATTGAGAGCATATGGCCGTGGACTGAGTCACTGTCGGTGGAGTTCCAATATGTTTATCGATCTGCAGATGAAGAGGCGAATAGATTGGCCAAGGAAGTTCGTTCTAGCAGGGAGGAGAGGGTGGTGATCTTTCATATCTATCCAATGACTGCCAATTCTGGGTGATGCATGGCTGCTTCTTTTATTATTAGTTTGGGATTAACTCAATCCTAAACTCCCTCTGTATTTAAATGCTTATCCAACACAATGCAACTCTTTAAAAATGAAAAGAAAGTCTTTATTAGAAAAGTTAATGTACTCTCTTAGGACCAGCAAGTCAAGGTAGAATTCAATGTAGAATTCAATTCCATCTTTGACGCCATTGAAACTCCACCATGGAAAGCCAAGTAACCAGGATTTCTTATTCCAAGTAGCTGTCAAGACAGGTAAGATTTATTACGGTGGTGACTTCATTCACAAGTGAGTTCAAGGCTTGAATTCCACCAAAGGATGGAAGACTAATCCATGGAATTCACCATAGTCGCTTAGTTTTTTACAAGAATGTGTGCTGAGAAATTTTTAAAACTAACAAAACATGTAACTAAAAAAGGGCATACCAGTACAAGAAGCTCTTGCTTATGCAAAATCTGGAGAAGGGAGGAACCGCAAGGGTCTATAGTACATAATCTTATCTTACTTTTTTGTGTAAGAGGCTGTTTTCACGCATCAAAATTGTGATCTCAAGGTTACGCAGCAACAACTCTGCTCTTGCACTAAAGCTCCCCTTGTAAGAAAATATATAACTACGGTAAAGAACTCAGTCCGTTCTCTGCCTTGATAAAGTGTTTCGTACTAACATATAATTCGATGCCAAATACGTACAGTGTCTCCTTCTTATCTTAATCGTTACATGTCTTTATCCAATAAAACATGTCTAGGCTAATAAAGGCTGATCTGCTCTCCCTTGTTATTCTAAGTGGAGTCATCTTGTGGTATGAGAAATAAGAGGGTTCACCAATGGTACAAGACATTGGTTTAAGAAATTGACTTAACGCATTCCATCAGCTCTCTTGTCCTATGCCGCATTGGTTAATTTTTTAACACTCATACGTGAAACATGCATGCGCCATCTCGTTTTAATTGAAACTAAGGCTAACCTCCCTGCTCGATTGGTTCAAACTAATTCCTTGTTCAAGGACACAAGTAACCTGATTGGAAAGCCTACCAATCAGGCCAATTAAATTGATATGAAAGCTGCTGCTAAAACAGGAAACATCACCCAAATTAAGAGGCAGGTAATATGTGAGTCAGAGTACTATAGTAGAGATTACTATGCGTCTGCAAATATAGGGTGGATGTGAATCGTTTAACTACAGGGTTAATTCCTTCGAACAATGAGTTGTTTTAGTTCCTTCGATGATGTTCTTGTAATCCACAATGAGCTGCCACAATGAAGAGATAATCATACAGTTGAAGAATCAACGATTACATCAATCTTACGGATTTTAGAGATGTGACTTCGGAGCAAATTATTCAGATGTGATTGAGAAATCTGCAGCATCTTTTCCCCCCAGTTGTAGAAAATAGAGATCAATCCACCTTTACTGTTCGTGAAAATTCACAAGTTAGACTCGGAAAACTCGTCCGAAGTAACTCTACTCGACCACCCTTATGTTCCCGAAATGGTGCGGTTCATCTGTAGGCACCATCTCAAATGTGCTTGCTCTTAAAATCTTCGCCATTCACATAATCCTAGTCTTTCTTGTTCTGAGGTTCAAAATGGACGAGTTACAAAGTTTAAATTAATAACATAAACTTATTGAGCTAATAAGTGTTTAGATTGTCCTGGACATTAGGCTTTCACTGCATAACTATCTAAGACAGGAGGCAGATTAACAGTTTGCATCGCCCAAAAGCTAGCCTGCACGGAGCACTTTGGTGCAACCAAGAGGAAACTTCACCTTAGTCCTTTCTTTTGTCTATTAAGAAAGTCTGTTACAAGTTAAGAGTGGAATGTTTTGAAGACTTTGATTTCCCTTTTTTGTCTTCAAGAAAAAGAGTTATAAAGCAAACTAATTAGAATTTACTATCCTAATTTTTAAATATATTTGAAATTTTTCCGACAAGAAAAAAGTGCCACCTCCAACCTCCAACCAAAAGCAACAAAGAGAGGTGTCATGTAGTCTATGATCAACTGCGCTAAACATGCATGGTGAACCAAGTTAGGCATATGACAATAGATAACCAAAGAGAAATCAATGCAATTAGATGATCTGTTCACCTCCTGTCAGTCTTCGAAAAATAATAAAATTATATGATCTAGATTTTGAACTCAAAGATGCATGGTTAAAAAAATCCAATGGAGATAAAATTTTGTATCCAGCATATTTAAGACATGCTTAATAAAATGAACGACCTAGATCTTTCAAAAGAATTTCACCTTGCATGTCAGAAAGGGCGTCAACTTTGTCGGATGTCATGTCTACCACGAAGTCTGATAAAAAAAGAAGTCATTTTCTAACCAAAGAAATGGAAATCTTGCGCTAGACAGAATCAAACAACGTCCACGGTCATCTGCATCCAGCAGGTTCATAAATGTGCAGATATGACATCTAAGAGCTGTACCTCCCTTCCTCATCTAAATTAACCTTTCTTTCTCTTTCAAAATCATGAGCATGAGAGAGAGAGAGAGAGAGAGAGAGAGATGGTAGTTGGAAGTCATTCTTCCCATTCAAAAGTGAAGAGTGGTTGCGATCCGTCGTTCTCCGATTCAGAAGGTCCAGATGAATCTGCAACCCATCTAAAGCACCAGATAGACCCTTGATGAGAGGAAGATCTTTAATGGCGTCCAAACAACAAGTAGGTGTTAGAGCAAAAGAGGACGATAATGTCTCTCTCTAAGAGAAAAAAGAGTTGACAGTCCATGTGACCCTATTTACGAGCATCGCTAAGCTACGAACTACATATCGCTATCGTAACCATCCAAGGAGCCATCGTTGGCATTCAATCCAATAGGGTCCACAATTGACCCTTGGACGTAGGAAGAAGCACGTGTCGAGAAAGAATATAACTTGCCGCTCCACGTCAGCTGCTACATGGATGGGGCTGAAACCCAATGAGAGAAGCACGTTGTGCCACGCGTTAGCACAACAATCAACGGACTGTTCTTTGAGCCGTTAGATGCTGGAATCCGATTACATGTGATGGGATCCAACGGCTGGGAAGAGTTTTTCCGCAGCTTTCTCGACTGCTTTAGTTAGGAAATCCATTACATACTCGTGGAGAAAGATAGAGAAGGCCTTTGTAGGTACAGAAATACCCTTGGCACGTGTGGAAAGAATCACATTGACATTGTCCTCTCAGTTCTCACTCTCACATTATTGCCAATCACCCAAATGGAAGTATGAGCATGTGACAAGCTCTAAATTAGAAGCCCGCTTTTTACATTATTGCCAACCACCCAAGTCTAAATAGATAAGCCCAAGCCGCCCACCTGCCTTTTTTATTTTTTGGCAAGAGTTATGAAGCAAATTATTTAGAAACTATTATTCTAATTTCTCATTATACTTGGTCAGAGGTTTGAGGTGACATTTGCCTTTGATTGAGGAGATTTTAATTATATTTAGAAATTAGGATAATAGGTTCTAAGTAGTTTGCTATTAAAAAATTATAGAGAAGAATGAAAAATAGAGACAAATAATTAAGATATAATAGTATGAATTGCGCGTGTAGATGTACACTTTCTTTAATGTATTTTTTGCCCACACTTTTTAGTTAAGATTACTTATGGGATCTAAGACAAACCACGTCAAGGATATATACCTCGAGCCTTGTATGGGCCCACTCCAAACTCTATTTAGGCAGGCTTTAATCTTGTAGACTAATACTTGAAATAAAAAGTAGAATTTAGAATAAAAACTTACTATAGAAAAGACAGGGTGAGTCCTTTTATTTTCTATATTAGGGTCTCTTCACAACATATCCATTTCACTAGGTAGCTTATTTCTACTCCATAATGTGACCTTTTCTTTGAATTTGTAAGACAGTATCATTGGTTTTGAATATTCAAATTTGATAAAATAATTTTAAAATTAAATATATTTAATAATACTAAAGTATCCAACATTTGTTTCATAACTTATTACTGCATTAATACAATTAGTAGACTTAGTTACAAAATCACTTTCGTATTGGCCAGACTGGATTTGTACATTAATACAATTAGGAGACTTGCAAAATCACTTTCTTATTGGCTCATGCACCATTAATGGCTTCCCATGGAGGGTTGAAGCAATCGAGCTATGTTTCGCACTTGTCTCAGCTGTGGTAGATGGCTTTGTTACACTAATTCCAGACTTATAAAATCAGCTTTTGTTACCACCCTATCAAGGCGGAATCTGCGGGTTCGAGCCCCATCAGTCCCGACCTAGGATCTGATGAATTCATTAATTCATTTCTCCATTTTCTATGAAGAGGAGGGACAAAGAGCAGATCTAATTTCCAACAGGAGGACTTTGACACGATTAGGTTGTTTGTTACGTTGAAACACTAATACAAGCACTTGTCTCAGCTGTGCTGGACGGCTTTGTTACACTAATACAAGACTTACAAAATCTTGCCTTTACATTGATAGACTTAAAAAATCACTTTCGTACTGGTTTTGTACACCATCAATGGCTTCCACATGAATGGTTGAAGCAATCAAGCCATGTTTCGCACTTGTCTCAGCTGCGGTAGACGACTTTATATATTAATACGATTAGGAACCTTACAAAATCATGCCTTTGTTACAGTAATACGATTAGAAGTCTTACAAATCACTTTCTTATTGGCTCTCTGTACCATCAATGGCTTGCACATGGATGGTTGAAGCAATCTAGCCATGTTTCGATCGTCTTCTTAAATTGGATTTTTATAACAAGGTGTGGTTTCATTGTTGGATTACCATTTGACTTAAAAGCTTAAACTAAAGTGCAACCTAATATTTGTTAAATAGGTGGCCTTAAAATTTGATCTTACAACCTAATATTTGCTAAGGCTTTGATATCATACTGGATGATTATTAGACCTAAAAGCTTTAGCTGATAGAAAGTGGGCTGCCAATGTTATTTACATGCTATCTCCGTCATTAAGGCTTTAATATCATGTTGAATCTGGAATCATCTTGCACGATATGAGGATAGTATTTGTAGGACGTGGAAAGTTTGATCACTCGGATGGTATCCGTAACATTAAGACCCATAAAAATGAATGGTTATGTTTTTATTTGTTTTCTCTGTAATAACACTGGTTTAGGTTTTCTTGGCAAAACAACAAATGCCGAATAAACGGGTCAGGAGGCTTAATTTTGATTTGGCCTTACAAGTCAATCCACTGCACTGGTTCCATCCACTTGGCACCAATGGGCCACTTGAGTTAATGGCTATCATGAAAGAAGGAAAGAGTTGAGGCCCTCTAACTATATGTACATCTCTCTGTCTGTTTTTAAATTTTCACCAATTATATTGGAGCCAAAAAGCCTAGTAGCCCATTGATAAAAGGCCTTTCCTGTTCACATTTTACAATCCCACCCTTTTTCTCATTAGGGGAACCTAAAAGCCTAAGATGATATGAAATGACTAAACATATAATCCACCCCCCCCCTTTCACATTGACCCAAGTACAAGCTAATGGTGAAATGACTAAACATATAATTTCACATTGACCCAAGTACAAGCTAATGGACCTTGCCTTAGAATGATATCATGTTGGATTGCCATTTAACCTAAAAGTATAAGCTAATAGAAAGTTGTGTCTAACAAGGTCATGGGTTCCAGGTTGGCACCCTCAATCTAGCTAGGAAATGGATAAGATCTAAGAAAAAGGGAGTCAAACTATTTAGACAAAGTGCCACGTCCAAATATATAGTGGCCACCATTAAAACAAAATAAAATTGAAAATATGATGGTTTATGACCTTTAAAAAACTGATTTCGTATGCCCTATGCTATAATTAAGTTAGAAATATATTATTTATTTTTAAAATTGATGTCCCTGTCCATTTGGTTGAGAGTCTATAACACTTACTTGAGTATTTGTATACTGTAATGGTTACATGGTCTACATGAGAAGTCGCTACCAATCCTACTAATGAACAAACCGAGTTGCATGCATATGGCTAATAGTCCATAAATGTGTTCCTGGTCCCCAGTATTTTTTGGACAAATGCATATGCAAGCTACAGTTTATAATTTTCTCCTCTAGGTTTTGCTCAAGGGACCTTATATCTGACCCATCCATCCATGAAAGTGCAGACCACACCCTTATATTGTGAATAACAACAAGGTTTATCCCGAACATAAGTTTGTGATAAACATTGTTCGGCAAACACCAAGCTGTTGGAAACGTGGAATGGGAACAAGTTCCACAATATATCACCAAATATTGGCAATCTTTTCTTCTTTTCCTTGCTTTCAGTGATAAATTATAAAGCAACAAATATTGGCAATCTTTTCGTCTTTTCCTTTCTTTCAGTGATAAATTATAAAGCAACTCAATAAAAAGGCCCAGTTAGACACCTAAAAGCCTGGCAAAACACGCAAAAGCAAACCAAGTAAGATGGATGAACATGGAATAAAGCACGTAAACTTGTGGATGCCATTCCTAACTTTTGAGGAGCAATCAGAGGCCATACTAACATCGTATTGAAAGGTAACGATGATTAATATGATTTTGACAAGAAGCTAAGAAGGCAGACGTAATGTGATGCACCAATTGTACAAGTTCTTGAGATTCTTGTGAACTGTGGAAGAACCCAACCACGTCACGTTACTTGGCTTCCCATGGGTCTACCTCAAAGACATCGATTCATCCTTCCACTCGAAATGGACAGCATCGTTCTTATGTAGTGGATGATTGGGCAGGAGTATACGGTGGGTCCACTCTTTTCAATGATCAAGACCGTCTCTGTTGTACTTCATGCTACGGATGAGCTATGTACAGTAATCGAGACCATTTTGATAATGTACACCTCAGATTTTTTTGAATTTTTTTTGCCCTTGATTGATGGTTAGACAATTAAACGGCAAGGTTGTGTATTTAACAAAGAGCCTTATCTGCCAACAAATGTCTAACACAATTGGCTCACATAGAGGAAAAAATACGCTTGATCGCGGGTTGGAGTCACTGCCTTCTCATTTGAGTAGGATTAGATATAAGAGTGCATGTGTGATTATTGGCTTTCAATAAATTAATCTCATCTTAATTCTCTGTTAAGTAGAATTTTTAGTCTATCTCGTTCCAAATTTGAGCCATCTGAACCCAGCCAGATCAATTCATCTCAAGCTCCACTAACACCTTGTTTGATATATCACTTATCCGCAGCAATCTCCTCCGGGAAATTGATTGGATCATTGATAAAAGTGGACCCCATTTATACTTTTTGGAATGGCTGCTCATATATAGTTTCCATGTGAGGACGTGCATCCACAAAATTTTCAAAACTGTTCGTGCCAATAGCAAAATAACCCAAAAGGACGTCAGATGCAAGGGTAATTTTATCATTTTAGCAGTAATATTTGTCTCCCAGTTATGCAACATCCGCTATTCGTGAAGTTTCAGCGGGCCAATTTGGGAATTCCAAATCCGACGAAGATATAAAGCCACGAAGCAGCCAAAACACAACTGCTTCCCGTGACATGGAAGAGCCATGTATTCCCTCGCACTTCCCGGCCACCGATGAACTGCCAACATCACCGGAAATTGAAGCCAATAGTCGGAAAACTGACGTCAAGGAAGGAGGAACACGGCACCCAGTTTACAGAGGCGTCAGAAAACGCAGGTGGGGAAAATGGGTGTCGGAAATCCGGGAACCCAGAAAGAAATCGAGAATATGGTTAGGATCATTTGCGACTCCAGAAATGGCCGCTAGAGCTTACGATGTAGCCGCTTATTGTCTTAAAGGAAGAAAAGCTCATCTCAATTTTCCGGACGAGGCCGAACTTCTTCCTCGACCGTCAACGTGTATGGCTAGAGATATACAGGCTGCTGCTGCCACCGCGGCTGCTTCGGTGGCCGCTGCTGTCGCTAATGGGGATATCGATGAGGGGCAGGTGGGGGGAGAAGAGGAGAAGGATTTCTGGGGCGAAATTGAGTTGCCGGCATTGATAAATGGAGGTGGGAAATCCCCGGTGTCGCTGGTGAGTCCGGAAGTTCTGTTGGAGACAGAATTACTGCCAGAGTTGTGGTACTGTAATTCTGTATGGTCCGGATGCTACGATGAATCATTGTCATGGGATGGTTCATATCCGTCTCTTAGCTAACGTGCGCAGGTATCCTCCACCCTCTTTCTCTAGGAATAAGACGTTTTTTATCATATTCTCTCTCTCTCTCTCTCTCCAATTTTTTTTTTCTGTGTGATTAGCTTATTACTAAAATTATGAAATAATTAAGCATAGTTCCATGTTGATAGCATTGTAAAGCCTGGTAAAGGGGACAGAATGCTACAGATTGCCTGGGTTGGACTATCTGCCATGCTTAATGTAGTACCTTGAAGTTTCAGAGGAGCATGAAAAATTATTGTGTCCGGTGAGAAAGTCTTGTTACAATGAGGAATTAGGAAAGAATGGGGTGTATTGCGCATCTCTGCTTATTGTACGATTTTCCCCCAAAATTTAGAAGTACAAGTCTGGCTAATTCAACCCTATGTGACGATTCTAATTCTCTAATTTGTGGTGTTTTAATCGACAGCGAGAAATGTAGCCTACGTTCATCAAGTAATCCAAAAATCAAGCGTACTATCGTCGAATCAGTGAGAATGGGAAAGCCGTTTTTGCGGTTTCTTGTGTTTCTGTTTAAAACCATTATAAACGGGTTTGCTAAAGTTTTGTTTTTATGTGCTTCTATAGATTGCAAGTGCTTCCATAGAAAAGTGATTCTATAGTTTTGCTGCTGAGTATTCTAGAAACAGAAATGGAAAAAATAGTTGCCAGATGCACCCTGGCCTTGTATAGAGTAAGATGTAGCAAATAATTTATTTTAATCATTGAACAAGTAGTCACAATTTTTACTTTCAACCACTCATATTCTTCCTCTAAATGGTATATAATTAGCATCCATAATAGTAGGGAATTGATTTCTAGCTCGTCCACACATTATGAGGAAATATATGCGTAGAGGCAGTTGTGAAAATTTCAGGTTGCATCCAATTATGGTCCCTACAGTTGATGGGTGTTATAGAAATCTCCTTAGATGGCTAAAAGAATATGATAGTGTCCCCTGGAGGCTAATGCAATTTATAAATGAGATTATGCTTTTCAAGAGTTGAATTCAGACGTGTGCTGTAGTCTGAAAATGAATAAGCGTTTTGTTCAGGCATGTGCTCTCGTCTGCAAAGAATGAACTGATCCACTCTCTAAAGAAGGATTATAGAGATTAGACGCTAGAATTCAAGTGTTTGTCACACAAGGCATTAGCTAATTCAATTTGTGAATGTTTCTCATACGCATATCCCTCTCTCTCTCCCTCATAATTTACTAGAATTATTCTCATGCGTATTCTCGTAAGTTTCTTCTTTAATAAATCTTCATTGATGCCTATTCAAGAAAAAATATCAAAAATATCTTCTGGGCGAGGAGTTTAAACACCAAACCATCTCCATCTAACCTATATGCATGAGAACGAAAGAGTAGGCCATCTCAGGAATCATCCCGCAAACGAATAATTAGGATAAGAATTATAATTAGTCAAAGGTTCATTAGTTTGATCGTTTGAGTAGCAGGTTCTGAAAAGCAATGAGTTTGAAGATCTTACAACAGTTATTTGAACGAGAAGTGCAGATCGATATGCAATCTGGCTGGGCTCCACATGGACGTGTACATGTCTCTAACATGCCGAGAGCAACAGTTACTCTCTCCCTCTCTCTCTCTTCCAGCGTCGTAGAAGTATATGGCCGGACGAAAGTGCTGCGGCACCAGGTTCCGGTGATAAAAACATTCATCTTCTGGGCCAGTCTTAGATTGGCCGTAGCCGACACCCTTATTTATTACGAGATCCTAACCTTCACCTTTCTGATGTGAATTGGATGGTAGAACTGTTTACGTAGAAGATCATAGCAGATATTTACTGCGAAGAAGAATGCATGGATTCCTTATAGTTACCTAACAGATATCAATCCTCGTCGCATGTGTATGTACGTATCTCTGAGAGAGAGAGAGAGAGAGAGAGAGAGAGAGAGAGAGAGAGAGAGAGAGAGAGAGAGAGAGTATTTATCAAACTTGTTCTAGAAGGGATGACTTGAAAGTACGGAAGTGAGTTTGGTTAGGAGATTGCATTGACCCGTTGAGTTAATTGATTTGTGCGAGTCTGAGTAACTCAAACAAGCTTGCCTAGTCGACTCGCAAGTTTAGAACATCGTACGATGGAAACTAAGCAGCTTATGTCGTTCCACAGTATATTCTGGTAGAAAAATGACCATTGAAACTTCCTTAATTTTGTCATTGAAACTGAGGCACAAATCCGAAAAAGAATGTTAGAAAAGTTAGAAAATGTACTTCTGATCACCAGAAAACAACATCTAGAAACATTGTAAACAACGGTCCACATTCAACAGGCTAATATACATTTTTTAGATGCTACGATGGACAAGTCATCGTTTTTATTAGACGATGTGATTTCCAGAGTCCAATGAATTACATGAATAAGCCGGATCGAGAAAATTGCATACTGAAGGTGGTTTCAAAATCTTTGGTTGATAAATATTTTTAACAAGCCGGATCAAATTCATTTCATTGCAATTACATCACCAACTTCAACACCGTTTTAAATTGTACCCAAATTCTAGATAGCCGTTAACGGCGTCAAATGCTGTCTTACTTGGGCTGCTTAGCTTGCGTCTGAGCGACCTTCCCACCTAGCCGTTCAAAGTTGTTCTTTGTCATGGTTGCAAATGAAAATTCTCGCTCAAAATCATCAGAGAAATTCAGGAAAGAATCAGAATAGGGGTGCGGATATGTGTTCTACGGAAGATTACACTACTTGCCGCTTCAGATGTGGATGCGCGATCTGGGTAGTCCACAATCGGCAAAACCGTTCCATCATAATCGATAAACGTAACAATTTGCTTCCTTTGTGATTTCTTTGAACATAATCAGCAGATAGACAATAAATATGTAGAGAAGGAAGAAAAAAAATATCATTTTCTGTATTGAATTCGATTTTATCCGAAGCACAAACAGTCTACAAACTCGCTATCCAAGATCCTAATCATCCGCAGCTCTTACAGGCATGGAGATCATCACAATTTGCTACCCTCTGTTTGCTTCCCTATGAAAGCATTTAGCTTTTGCTAAAATAATTCTGAATGTCAGAGAAAAACGTTTAAAGCTTGGGAATACGTAATCGAGAAATCATTAGATATAGAGCTACTACTACATAATGTGACGGATTTTTGTAGAAGGCTAAAGAAGATGGAAAACCTTGATCTCCTCCCACAAACCGTCAATGATAGAGAAAATCTTTTAGAAGTACTCGATTTCATACTTCATAACAAGAAATGACGCTAATGGCCATGAAGGGAGATTTTCCCCAAAAAGTCACGAATGGAGTAGATTAGTGCAGGAAGCCTTGATTCTCCTCAAAAAACTGTTTCAGACTGACTGCAGCTTTCAGCAGAACTCGATTCCAACTGAAGAAGAACTACTAAAATATTTACCGTACACTAATATGGGAACCCCCTATTTCCAGCTTCATCATGTTCCTCAAATTCTTCAGGAGTAATTGTTATATAATGTCCGCTTGCCAGCCTTTAACCCACCGTCGT
The DNA here is from genome assembly GCA_035236585.1 of Warburgia ugandensis. Classification (NCBI taxonomy): domain Eukaryota; kingdom Viridiplantae; phylum Streptophyta; class Magnoliopsida; order Canellales; family Canellaceae; genus Warburgia; species Warburgia ugandensis. The sequence goes on from CP141134.1 coordinate 73,526,768, forward strand.
CGGCGTCGAAGCATAAGGGGAAAAGGTAGAGTTCGATACAAAGACTAAAATCACCATTTTAATGACAGAATTCGTCTAAACTTCGTTTGTAGGCACTACCACATTTCCCCTCCTCATTTTCTACAGTACCCAGATGAAGAACCAATCCAAAATCAAGAAAAATCGAAAACCCATATCATTTTGAGTTCAATGAATAACAAATACTAGCAAAATTCAATCCAATAAAGCAAAAACGAGGTAACTTTCCATGCGACGTTTTGCATGAGGAATCGAAGAGAAAGAACTCTCTTTTTCTTCTTCTATGGTTAGCATTTAATACAAGGGTTTATTCTTCTTCAATTATGGGGGAGGGGGGGGGTGTTGTGTTGTGGGTGAGAGAGAGACGTCTCACCTTCCCATCTGGCTTGTAAACTGATCAGACACAGCAAGACCTATATATGAGAGAGAGAGAGAGAGAGAGAGAGAGAGAGAGAGAGAGAGAGAGGTACAACGAATCTTGCAAAATTAACCTAGTTTCAAGGCCAAGGCTGTACTGTGATTGGCTAATTTATTGACTAACCAATTGGCTCGTGAAGGTAGGCAAAGAGAAGGAATGAGGTTTGTTATTGCTGAAGAAGGAAGACTTATAATTCAAGATGAAGGATCACAGTCATCGTAAATCTGTTTTATTTGTTCTTTCTTGTTCATTTTTTTACTCGCTAATGATGACTTCATGGGCGGATGCTTTGTAGCCACTGTTTACGCCCATTGGCTTCTTTCTTAGCTTTGATAGTATCCTCTTGATCTCTTATTGATGTTGAAAAACTCTTGTATTTGTTGCAGTTTTCTCAGTAGCAATTAATAAAATTTCACTACTACTCAAAAAAGGGCAGAAAAAAGACCGGGAAAATGTAGGTTGCCACCCGGTAACCAGCCATGCATATCCGGCTGCCCGCGTACCCTACCATAACATTCGTCTTCTTTCTTTCATCGGTACAATTATCGAACTTGATTTCTAGTACCTCCATTTGCTGGTACAATTTTGTAGTGAGTTGTATGAACAGACCAAGACAAGTAGGTCGTAGTACGATACCGGCTCTCAATGCATTTCGTTTGTAAACTCGCTGTCAGCGTTAAGTTACAAGAAAGTGATACATCCTCAGGCAAAGTAATAGCCGTCCATAACATCAGTGAATTGGACGGACAGGCACACAAGGATAAATGCATGCCCACTAAGAGAAGACCGTGAAATGGAGGAAGTTACTTAATACAATTATGCAAGGAAGAATAAAATTTTCATTTCACAGTTAAAAATTTACATAAATAAATGGTCCATATTCTATCACCGAAAACACGGTTCCATGGTGTGACATGACCCTTTCCTCGTTATTTAAGACCTTCTATGATTAGTCGTTGGTTGCTTTTCAGAAATTATAGCAGCCTCTAACTGTTAATGAAGAAAAGTGTGAAGCCAGGAAAGAAAACCCAATCTCCTTCACTGTGTCTCGTGAAGTACAATCATATAATGTAGAGTTGCCTTTCAAAGAAAAATGGCATATTGGGTAGGGGCCATCAATTTCCAATGCATAACCCATCGGCATTCGTCAGGTCAATTGTCGGGTACAGACAAAAGTTTATTTTACCAACATTTTTACGTGTACGGAAAACTTCTCTTTTAAAATTAAATTTACCTAGTTATACCGCTTTAGGGTTTCAGAAATCCATTGACTTTTAGTATAGATAATTATATAAAACATGAGCACTATAAAATTATTTACGTGGTTTATAAAACTGCCTACATTCACAAGATCATTCAATCTTCGTCCGATCTGCTTCACTGTGAGAAAACAAAAGCTTGATTTACCCAGAGCATCTCTATTCCGCTAGAATTTTTTATTTGTGTGGTCCTTAACATTTAAATTGTAAATCTATCATGGGTCATTATGTAACTGATTCCTAGTCACTTTTAGTTTGTGTGTTATAAATGACCATTACAAGAGGAACAATTCTGAAAGTTATCCTTGATGGAAGGATAATTGTTATTAAGTTCTAATTTAAGGGTCCCTAATCCTGCAATTTGTCTCTCTGTTGTTGTTGTTTTTCATTAGTATGAATTGCTTAGGATTGGAGGAACTCTTAAAGACTATTGGATCATTTATTGTTTTTCATTCAGCAAATAATATGTTTTTTTATTCGTGTCACCATCTAGAGATGCTAGGTTTACATTTGATATTAGAGTCGTATTCCTCTACCTAGCAATCTTCTATTTTTTGTTTAATAGATCACTATAATCATCTATTTGGAAAGTTAAAATATAGGCCAAAGGTTATCTTACCTTGAGGAATGGGTGATGGAGGAAGGGATAGAATTAGATCTTCATCAGGGAAGGCCTATCTCCTCCAACTTTGACAACCCCACCATACTAACAAGCACAAAACATAATTAGTATTGCAAAGACCATCAGATTTGCTAATGCTTCTCGCCAATAGTACACGAAGAAGAGAAAACGGAACCAAATTTGTTTGATAACTTAAATATTAGATGATCTTGCTATAATTAGCTTGATCTTCCTCGAAGAACAGAGGAAAACTGGAATTTGTGTTTCAAGCTCTGAAATAAAAGGATCAACAACCGTTTCAATTTTGGTTTTTGGTCTTTGATCAAGAGACTGTTCAAACCTTAGCCTGAATCACAAAATTCAACTCCCAATTTGGAGTAGGCAGCTAGATATGTGCATCTCCAAACCAAACCCTATATAACTAATCAAATCATCCTCTACAACACTTGCGCGATGGAGTAGTGGCCAGCCCATCACTGACATGACTAGCTTCCTTTGTTCGGTTCCCACTAGCGCAAATTCCCATATTATTGTGTTTCGAATCCTCATCAATGCGCTATGAAACCCTCTTCCTCACCCCACCGGCACAACACCTCACTGGCTATGTGTAACACCCCGGGTTTTTCTGACATTTTTTTTTTATATAAATGTAATAATAATAAGTATTGTCAGGATCCCTTATGTCAAAAGATTCTATTTACTAATATATTAAAAACGTTCTTTCAAATACCCCTAGGTGTTGTACCATTTCCAAAAACACTATCCAAACAATTGCAAAATTGATATACATATGTTGCAATAAATTTAAACTAACACCAATATCAAATCCAACGTAAAAAACCAAAGGCACCTTTATTATAAACAATAAGTATCTCAAAATAATAATAATGAGGACCGGGGTCTATCCATCATAACATTCTACCATACTCAATAACATGTCCATAGTATATAAATGTCATAAAAAGGGCAGCCCCAGTGCACAAAGGTCTCGCCTATGAGGGGAAGGGGCGGACCACAAGGGCCTATAGTATATAAATCTCATAATCAAACTCAATTATGAGTATATACAGCCCATAAAGATAATCTGAAATGGAGTCTATCTAACCACTCTCATCGAATTAGCTGTTAGCAAGATAAAGATAGTCCCCACTGTTATCACTATCCTTCCATGCTTTTGCCTTTTATGCTATCGCGCTCAATATTTGAGACATTGCATTGCCTTGGTAAGCTATTGCTTGTGTAGGTACATAGATATTTAATGTAATAATAATTATAGCATAAAAAATCAAATAACAAATGTTGATATAATTGTAGATCACAATATCCATGAAATATGAGTGCCATAAATCATATCAATATGGTAGTAAAACATCATGTGCAATAAAATATAGATTTTATAGATGTAAAGTATGATTTGATAAAATCTCATACGAACACAATGTCAATAGGAGGGACACCCAAGATAAGTGGGTCCCACGAGTGTCCCATATATTGGTACAACAGGTCATGAGTACTCATACCAATCTTTTGAGTATCGTCACATCTAGGCACACAATAATATCTCAATGCTTATCACGCTCCAATGGTAACCAGACTCCTGGGTCTACCAATTGTCACTCTCCATCGACACCATAATGAGAGACTAACTGTCTATCCACACAGGTGGGACTGGACTGATAGTGTGGATTACCCATGATAACAACTCCTGCCGAGTGCCATTTGTGGGAAGGTGTCTATCATCCCATAAATTTAGAGGGTGAGTGGCCAGCCCTCATTCCTCCTAGCATGACATCCACTGGGTGAGAGTACCTGTCATAAATCATAAAAATACAAAAATCATGTATCTCGTAAAACCATGAGCACTTATGACTTAGCATCCCAAGGCACCCCCTCATCCCGAGGTTAGCATCTCAAAGACTAACCACTAAGCATCCACCATCAATTATGTCAATCTCATGGATGCAATGAAGAAAAGATATTTACAATTCTTATATAAGATTCACGTCATCAATACCATAAAATATATTAATCATAAAAATTCATTCAATGCACTATCAGAATCTCATATCAAATCATAGCATAGAAATTTATAAATCACAAGTACATATAATCAAGAAACTATGTCACAAGCAATCCCAGTTAATCAAGATGTTATAATAATGCAAGATTTTAGAAAATAATATGCAACATTAAATGTTGTCACCTACCTACATGAAAAAATGACCAAATCAGGAGCGTAATCTTCTCAACTTGGGCGCTCTAGTGTACTTGTCAGTATCACAGCACTACTTTACATCATTTATTTCTCTCAATGTAATCCATTATAAGTTTTTCTCTTAAGTTGTGTCTATTTATGTATAAATTTGTATAATGATCCCCATATCTAGCTTTTAATCTAGATCAACGGTTTAGATCACCTAATTTATATTTATTAAATTAGTTTTCATAACATTCAATACTCATCTGCTTCATCTGATCTTTGATTAGAGTTGTAATTTGCCAATTTAATGTCTCTTGATCACAAATGGTTTAATTTATTCCATCTCATTGGATCATTAATTCCAACTTTAATTATCACAAATTAATTTAAATTTATATTCATCTACCCATTTTAACGTATATCCATAATTTATGTCTTGATTTGACAGTTAGATTACGCTCTGATTGATAAATTCCAAAATCCTGATTAGATTAATGGTATAGATCAATTTTTAGGGTGAATACAAATGATCTAGTCCTTAGATCCCTCAATTCATCCCTCGGATCATCTAATTGTTTAAGTTCTAGGGCCCGATCATCCTCCAATAGTCTTTATTTAAGTAATTGGATAATATTTTATGAATTTGATCTGACTAGATGTGATTAGGTCAAGATTCTGATACTAAACTCATGTTCACTTTGTCAAGACAATTCCAACGAATGTTTCAGATTAAAAATCGGGCTTATGTAGCTCCCAAAATTGCAAAATGAACATTTCAGTTCATTTTTGGACGGTCTAAATTTTGATCCAGACCAAATGTCCTTTACACTAGACTACACTAGAGGAAACCCTTTATGCAGGATTAAACTGACAACCTGGGCACGTCGTCTATTGGAGACGATGCAATCAGACTTCCCACCCTATTTTTGCTCGATTGAAGTCTTAGATGATCCCATTTTTTATCTGTTTTTTCCATTCCTAAGGTTTTGAGGATCTCTGAATCCAATGGATGGTCCAAATAATCCATTTGAGATGTTTTTGATATGGGTTTTCTACTGTGTCACAGTTTTTCCTGGATTCAAACCCTAACCTCATGAAATCTTCCATCTAGGTATTAGGAACAATAAAAGGCAGCAAAAGAAAGCCAATGGAGGGAAAAAAAACAAGAAGAAAACTAAATTATACCTCTTAGATTGGTGAAAAATCCAATCTTGATAGTTTTACCCGAGAATGAGAGATGGAGGAAAAAGGCATGATCATGATGCTCTTCAGGCGATCCGTCATTGAAACTTCATGGAAGAAAGTGAGATCTGTCTATAGTGAACTCAATTAGGTCTGATCACATTTGATCATGGAAAAAGGGGAGAATCAGATGAGAAGATGAAGATGAATAGTGTTTAAGAAAGAGGATTTTTGCTTTAAATACAATTAAGGTGAGAAAATCTTGATTCCTAACATAATTAGTAGGTTTCCTAATCAGTTTTGATCTATCTAAACCTTAGGACCTGTATTAGTGTACTGTGGACCCCGCTTGTCAAATGACAATTTTGCCCTTTGTGAAATAATTGAGTAAATTTTTCGCCTAAACTCTGATTTGGGCATTCTTAGTGTAGTTGGATTTCATTTTTTGAATACAATCCAATTATTGATGTTTCAATCCTTGATTCAATTTCTAATGTTTATAATTTCATAATTGTACTATACTATTAAAAATTGGATATAAAATTTGAGGATATTATACTATGCCAAGCTAACAACGCATCCTTGGCATGTTCCCTACCTTTCTTCTCCTCTAGAGACCCTATCTTTTACCATCAGGTTCTTCAACTTCTAGCTCCCTGATTGTGGCTATCCATGCAATTGAGGCGGATGATAGGGGTGGCTATTTGGTATTAGCTCACTGTATTCTCTCATTGCCCGTGAAGCTGCCGTGTTTTGTGATCCATGACAAATTTCCCATAGTCAATGGTTTTGTGAGAAATATGATGTGATGTGATCAATATATATTTAATATTTAAGGAATAGCCACAACATCTTTAAATATAATAATACACATATTAAATATTTAATTAAAAATATTGATCACATTAAGTTTTAAATGACCTAAAATTCTGAATTAAACATGTTAATATAGTAAATTTACCCTTTCGGGACATTATTGTATTATTATGATTAACTAGGATGAAATAGTAAAATTATTTTAATTTCTTAATTAGCCCATAGGTATTAAAAAATATTTATAATATACTAGTTTCATCATAAATGTTAATTAATTAATTATTGTATTAAAATCTTTGCTCAGAGGTAGATTTTGATGAGATACTTATTCATATTTATTTGATTTGACTTGCCAGCCGGCAAGGGTGAAGCTGAAGATGATTTTAATGATTGTAATGATTTTCATGATTTTAATGAAAATCATCTTCAGCTTTTAAAACTATGGCAACCCCAACATGACATGAATCGAAATCTGAAATTCGCTCAAGCTAGGGCGTTCCCCATAAGCGACGCGTTGCATCGGATCCCGGATGCGGTGAAAAATAGGCAAGGGTTGCTAGGGCGTTCTCCCGAAGCGGCCGCTACATCGGATCCGGGTGTAGTGAAAAATGGGCAAGGGCGCTGTGGGCGTCCCCTCGGAAGCGACGCGCGCATCGAACCCAGTGCGGTGAAAAGTGGACATGGGTTCATACCATGGAGGTCGAGAAAGGCGATAGTAAATAGGGAATCTCCAAATCATAAGATTCGCATCGCTACATGGAATATAGGGACATTGACAGTAAGAGTTTGGAGTTAGTAGACACGATAAAACGTAGGAGAGTCAACATCGCTTGTATCCAAGAAACCAAGTGGAAAGGGGCTAAAGGCTAGAGAAATAGATGGGTATAAATTATGAGTACGTAGGAAAGGAAAATAATAGAAATGGCGTAGGAATAATAGTGGATAAGGAATTAAAGGATAAAGTTGTGGACGTTAAAAGAATCGGTGATAGAATAATAATAATAAAAATGATTCTAGGAGAGCAGATTATAAATATTATAAGTACATATGCACCACAAGTAGGTCTACAAGATATAATTAAGAGGCAGTTTTGGGAAGATATGGAGGGAGTTATGCAAGAAATTCCCAACACTGAGGGAATATTTATAGGAGCAGGACTTAAATGGCCATGTAGGAAAAGATAAGGGAAGGATATGATAGAATACATGGAGGGTATGGTATAGGTGAAACGAAACGAGATGGGGGGGAGAATATCCTCGATTTTGCTTTGTCATATAACCTATCCATTGCAAATACACACTTTAAGAAGAGGGATGAACACTTAATAACCTTTAAAAGTGGACTTCATAAAAGCCAAATAGACTTTTTCTACTTAGGAATAATGAGGAACGATCTATATGTAAGGATTGTAAGGTGATACCGGTGAGAGTTTAACCTCACAACATAGGTTAATGGTTATGGATATTCATATCAAAAGATGGAGTAAAAGAATGAACTTAATACACACCCAAAACTAAGTGTTGGAACTTAAAAGGAGAGAAAATAACCTCATTAAAAAATAAGTTGATGGTAGAAGGAAATTGGAATTATGAAGCAGTAAATACCATGTGGACTAATATGGGCTGAGTCCATTAAGAAAGAGGCAAAAGATGTCTTAGGAGTATCTAAAAGGTAAAAGGCTATTAACAAAGGAAACATGGTGGTGGAATGAAACAAAGGTCAAAAGCTATTAAAGAAAAACGAATGCATTTTAAAGCATGGCGAGAAGATTAGAAATAATGAAAACTATGAACAATATAAGAATGCTAAAAACGTTGCTAAGAGAATAATAGTAAGTGAGGCTAAACTTAAAGCATATGATGAGCTCTATAATAGACTAGGTACAAGAGAAGGTGAGAAAGATGTGTTTAAACTTGCAAAGGTAAGAGAACAAGTAAGGACTTAGAGCATGTTAGGTGCATTAGAAGCGATGATCAAAGGGTATTAGTCAAGACGGTCGAGATCAAACAAAGGTGGAAATCTACTTCCAAAAATTGCTAAATGACATGATGGCCCTGAGAATAGAGGAATTGACAATACTATAAACCTAAATAACACTGGATATTATAGATATGAACGTAGGATTAAAATGCTTGAAGTAAAAGAGGCCTTGAGAAAGATGAAATCGGGGAAGGCCATGGGGCCCGATGGTATACCAATAGAGGTTTGGAAGCATATGGGAGATATTGGGGTAGTTTGGTTGACCAAGTTGTTTAACAAGATTATAAAATCAAAGAAAATGCGATGAGTGGAGGAAAAGCTCTATTGTACCAATCTATAAGAATAAAGGAGACATTCGAGCTGCACTAATTATCGAGGGATCAAACTTATGAGCCACACCATGAAACTTTTTGAAAGAGTCATTGAGAAGAGGCTACGACATGAAACAAGTGTATCGGAGAATCGATTTGGTTTCATGCACAGGGAGGTCTACCATGGAAGCTATTTTCTTACTAAGACAATTAGTAGAGAAATATAGGGAGAGGAGAAAAGACCTACACATGGTCTTTATTGACTTAGAGAAGGCTTATGATAGAGTCCACAGAGAGTTAATATGGAGGGTGTTAGGTGTTAAAGGGGTTTCTGTGGGTATATAGACATAATTAAAGATATGTATGAGGGAGCAAGCGAATAAATGTTAAGACCACTACAGTGGCGTGGTAGTGATTTTCTGTCCTTGTCGGATTGCACCAAGGATCGGCATTAAGTCCATACCTTTTCACATTAGTTATAGATGAGTTAACAAAACATACGCATGAGGAGATTCTCACAGTGCATGCTATTTGCAGGTGATATAGTCCTACTTGATGAGACGAGGAGGGTGTCAACATAAAGCAGAGCTATGGAGAGAAAGCAGATGGGAATCGAAAGGATTTAAAATTAGCCGAACTAAGGCAGAATATATGGAATGTAATTTTAGCAAGGAGAGTAGGAGTGGAGCACCGGTCAAGATTGATAACGAGAGGTCCCATGAGAGACCACTTCCGATACTTAGGATCATTGATCCATGAGAGTGGAGAGATTGAGAGGAGGTTACCCGAGAGAGAATCAAGCGGGTTGGAACAAATGGAGATGTGCATCGGGGGTTTTATGATCGGCGGGTGCCCTCAAACTAAAGGGAAAAATTCTATAGGATGGCTATAAGGCCGGCCATGCTCTATGGATCGAGTGTTGGGCAAGTTAAGGAACATCATACTCATAGGCCGAGTGTTGCGAGAAATGAGGATGTTGAGATGGATGAGTGGTAAGACAAGAAAGGATAGAATTAGAAATGAAAATATTAGAAGAAATTTAGGGATAGCACCAATAGGTAACAAGATGAGGGAGATTAGACTTAGATGGTTTGGACATGTTCAAAGGAGGCCAACAACGGCACCAGTTAGAAGGAGTGAGGCAATACAAGTTGAAGGTTCTAAAAGGGCAAGGGGAAGGCCCAAAAGAACGTGGATAGAAGTGGTGAGGAAAGATTTAAAAACTTTGGGACTAAATGAAGCCATGGTATTTAATAGAGTGGAATGGAGGAATAAGATTCATGTGGCCGACCCCTAATTGGGATAAGGTCTTGATGATGATGATGATGATGATTTGATTTGACTTGCATTAATAATCTTATCATTATGTTTAATGATTTATGTCTCATAATTATTAGTAAGCATATTTATTTATTTGCAATTATTCAATCTTTGATATTGTCTAATAAAAAATATGAAGTTACCTACTTAAGTGGGGACAACTATAAAGTCTAGAAGGAGAAAATTCTTTTTCATTTAGGTTGTATGGATGTTCACTATGCTCTATGAAAGGAAGAGCCACTTAAATTTACAAAAACTAATATGAATGCTGAAATTACTTTGTATGAATGTTGGGAGCAATCTAATTGCTTAAGTATGATGTTCATTAAATCTCATATTAGTACTAGTATTTATGGGTCAATGCTTGAGTGGGAAAATGTTAAAGAATTTATAAAAGTCATTGATGAATAATTTAAGTTATCTAATAAAGCTTTGACTAGCACCTTAATGAATAAGTTATCATCAATGAGGCTCATCAGCATTAAAAGGTGTACGCGAGCACATTATGAGAATGAGGGACATAGCTACTTAGTTGAAGTCGTTGCAGATTGAAATTTCTAAGTCCTTTTTAGTGCACTTTATCTTGAACTCTCTCCTTTCGCAATATGGACCATTCTAAATTTCATAATACATATAAGAAAAAATGGTCAATTAATGAACTTTTCAGCATGTGTATTTAATAAGAAGAGAGATTAGCTCAAGAGATGGGTGAAAGTGGTACATATGATGATTCATAAAAAGAACAAAAGGCAAGCCATCAAAAGGAAAGGAAAACATAAAGTTGTAGCCCATGCTAACAAAAGGAGGCTATAAAGTATTTTTTTTGTAAAAAGAAGGGACACAAGAGGAAAGATTGCCCTAAAAGGAAGGCTTGACTAGAGAAGAAAGGCAATCTCAAATCTTTTGTATATTGTGAATCCAATATGGTTGATATTTCGTATACTACATGGTGGATTGATTCTAATTCTATAATCCATATTTGGAACACCATACAGGGTTTTCAAAACCAAAGGAAATCAATCAAAAGTAAACAAAACATCTATTTAGGAAAACGGATGCATTCACATGTTGAAACCGTGGGAACATGTAGACTAGTTTTACAAACTAATTTTATATTGAATTTAGAACGAACCTTTTATATTCTTATTTTTTTTAAATTTAATTTTTGTATTAAAACTTGTACCATTGAAATTTTCTTTTTATTTTCAAGAATCCTTTTTTAATTGATATAAAAATTCAGTAATTGTTGAACATGTATGGATAATGGTTTGTTCAAATTTTATTTAAAAAAATAGTGTCTCCAATGAAGTGATGGTTGTGCATAGTAACGCTAGTATTAAGCGTAATGTTATGAATGAAAAATCCTCTATATTGTAACACCAAAGATTGAAACATATTTCCATTGATAGAATAAAAAAGTTAGTAAATCATAGAGATCTTAAGACTCTTGATTTTATAAATTTTAATTCATGTGTGGATTTGCATTGAAGGAAAGTAGACTAAAAAGTCAAAAATCGGTGCTAAGAGAAGTTCTTACATATTAGAAATCATACATACTGATATTTGTTGTCTTAATATGAGCTTAGATAGTTAGAAACATTTCATTACCTTTATAGATGGCTACTTAAGATTTATATATCTATACTTGCTTCATAATAAGAGCGAAGCATTAGATGCTCTTAAAATATATAAAGCAAAGGTAGAGAACAATGTGAAAAGCATATTAAAATCATGAGAACTTATAGAGGTAGTAACTATTATGGTAGGTATACATGGACTTGACAAGTAATTGGTCTGTTTGTAAAGTTCTTCAAGAGCCTGGTATTCTAGCTTAAAGTACTTTGCCTAGTTCACCAGATCAAAATGGTGTAGCAGAAAGAAGAAGCAAAATTTTAATGGACATGGTAAGGAGTATGCTTAGCAACTCCAATCTTCCTTGTCATTATGGAGTGAAGCTCTAAAAACAACAATGTATATATTAAACCAAGTTCCAACTAAGGCGTTTCTAAAACACCATTTGAATTATGAAAAGATTGGAAAAATGAGTTTGAGACATATACACGTTTGAGGTTATCTAGCTGAATTTAGAGTTTATAATCCATATGAAAGAAAGTTAGACCTAAGGTCTATTAGTGCATATTTCATTAGATATATTGAAAAATTCAAGGGATATAAGTTTTATTGTCCATCCCATAGAAGTATAATTGTAGAATAAAAAAATGCTAAATTTCTTGAGAATGACGTGGTTAATAGGAGTTATCGATCAAAACTTAGTTTTTAAGAAAAATTGTATTTCTGACCCAACTCCCACATTTAGTAGTAGACTGGTTATTATTAATAACACCCATCAAAATATAATGGATATTGGACAACCAATTATTAAAACTCCATGTCAGGCTAATAATGTTTTAGTAGATCCTATTAAGCATCAACCATAACAAGTTGATGATCAGGAGCCTCCACAAGAGGCTGATGATGTAATATTGAGGAGATCTACTAGATTAAGGAAGTTAACAAGTTCTACTTATTACATTTTCTACCTATACGAATCTAATTATGATATTAGTGCTGAAAATGATCTTAAGATATTTTCACAAGTAATAAATAGTAGTAAATCTAAATTGTGGTATGATTCTATGAAGGATGAGATGGATTTCACAATAGATATTTAAGTTTGTAATGTTGTAGAGTTTCTTAATTGGGCCAAGACAATTGGTTGTAAATGGGTTTTCAAAACCAAGAAAGACTCATTAGGTAACATTGAGCGATACAAGCCTAGACGTATTACAAAAAGATTCACAAAAGAAGAGAGTCGATTATCAAGAAATATTTTCTCCTGTTTTTAAAAAAGATTGTTTTCGTATCATCATGACATTGGTTGCTCATTTTGACCTACATTTACATCAAATGGATGTGAAAATGGCAATTCTCAATGGTGATTTAGAAGAAGAGGTTTATATGAAACAACTTGACAGGTTTGTCTCAAGTGGTGGTGATCATTTAGTTTGTAAGCTTAAAAAGTCTACATATGGACTAAAGAAAACCTCCCATCAGTGGTATTTAAAGTTTCATAATATTATCTCTTTATTTGGTTTTGTAGAGAACATTATGGATGAATGTATATATCACAATGTTAGTGGGACAAAATTATTTTTCTAGTCTTGTATGTGGATGATATTTTGCTTGCAACTAATGATATAGGATTATTATATAAGGTAAAACAATTTCTCTCTCAATATTTTTTATATGAAGGATATAGGTGATGGCATATTATGTCATTAGCTTTAAGATTAATATAGATATAAGCTATTGGAAGCTTATATCAACAAGGTTCTTAAGAGTTTTTGAATGACATATTATTCACATAGTATATCATTTATTGTTAAGAGTGATAGATTTAGTTTGAATCAATGCCCATAGTTGACTTTAAAAGGGAACAGATTAAAATCATTCATTACGCGTCAAAGATATCATAGTAACCTAGGTTTGGACTATTAGAGAGCTGTAAAGAAGGTCATGAGATATTTTCAAGGGACTAAAGATTTTATGCTTATACATAGACAGACCGATGAATTAGAGGTTATTGGGTATTTAAATTGAGACCTTGTTAGCTATGTTGATTCTGTAAATCAACATCTGGATATATCTTGTTATTTGCTAGAGGAGCTATATCAAAATAATATTTAATGCTCCTTATACAATAGAAGTTGAGTTTGTTTCTTGCTTTGAGGCAACAAAATATGCTATCTAGGTTTTAAGTTGTTAATTCTATCCACCAAAGATATATTGTGACAATTTAGTTGCTGTCTTTATTACTAAGAATAAGAGTGTAAGTCAAAGTAAGCATATTAACATTAAGTACTTAATAGTCAAAGAGCATATTAAAAGGAATGAAGTGCTCGTTAAACACGTTCATACTTAGCTGATGATTGTAGATCCTTTAATGAAATATATGCCACCAAAGTTATTTAAGGATCACGTAACATGAATGAGACTTTGTTCTAATTTGCTACTTTCTATTTGAATTATGATGCTATACTTGTAGCATATATTAGTAATGAAACTCTGAATTCTTGAATTTGTTTTCATTTTTGTTTGTATACATTTATGATTGAAATGATAAATATCTATATTTGGACCCATAATAAGAATTTGAGGCTTATTCATAAAGATAAAGCACTATATAAAAGGCTTTTTCAAAGAAGAAAATTACATTGTAATACATGGAAGGTAATATTTGTTTATAAAGGAATTACTGCCATGATTCATGTAATTTATTTGTTTGTTTGAGCATAAAGTATATTAGACTAGCATGTTAAGATTTATGAATTTGTATGTTAAGATTTATGAATTTATGAAGTTATAAATGTTTGGACCAAGTAGGAGAATGTTAGAATTTCTCATTTTTGTGTTCCTTAACATTTAAATTCTAAACCTATCATTGGGCATCATGCTATGTAGCCGATTCCTAGTCACTAGTTTAGACTGATCATTACAAGAGAAGAACAGTTTTGGCAATTATCCTTGATGGAAGGATAACTTCTATTAAATTCTAATTTAAGGGTCCCTATTTTGTTGCTGTTTTCCATCAATGTGAATTACTTAGGATTGGAAGAACTCTTAAAGCTTGTTGATCATCTGCCATGGCTGGAGCTGAGTATCTAGTTTTTTGCTTCCACAAATGATATGTTTTTCTGATTCATATAAACATCTAGAGATGCTAGGCGTACATATTCATCTTACTTTATACCCACACTCTTTAGGCAGGGATGGCTCAGTTAGGAGAGTGTCAGATTGAAGACTTGAAAGTCATGTGTTCAACCTATGCTCACCACATCGTATTGTTAGTTTTTCATTTTCAATACGTGGTCTTACAAAGAAGTATCAAATTTTGTTTTACTAATTTTCCTTTATGCCCGCACACTAATTCCCTCAAATCTTGAAGACGAATCCTGGTTTAAAGCCAAAAGCCTTAAAAGCTTCTATCCTAGAATAATAGGTGGGTTATGAGATTGCACATAAGCCTATATAATCATCTCTCTAAGTAACTTAATCTTACTAGAAACTTTTTAGCTAAATCACACTTTCCTTAAACAATAATTATAATTCTTCTAAAAAGTCTTTGAACAATAAGTATAAGACTCCTAAAGAGAGTTAATTCTAATAACAAATCAAATAGGTTCCACCACATGAAATGGCAGTGATGGATGGAGACAACACAATCTCTCTCTCTCTCTCTCTCTCTCTCTCTCTCTCTCTCTCTCTCTCTCTCTCCGATTACATGTGCCACTTCAACCAGACCGTATCCATCATATACGACAGCTTTAATTCTCCTATTTGTCTCATGAGTTTAGGTTCCGCCAGCAAATGCAAACTTTGATATCTCTTGCAGTCTTATCTTTCAAATAGGATATCAGTTTTGCATGGGACCAAATCCATGTAGGTCTCGCCTCATGATGATCTACAAGACATGGATTTTTTGATGCACAACCGACTTGTGCCTTATCCACCGATCATAACAATGAGTTTCTTCGTAGTTGGACTGATTAATAAAACAAAACTGCAGAGCATTGCCTGTTTATGCTAAGTGATAGTGGAGTCTATTTCGACACAGTTAAAGTGGCAGTAACGGCACAGAACTAGCCTTGGACCATGCTATTGCTGTGGAAAATTTTCATGCACAGAGCCTACAACCCCCAACCTCTATTGCCACCAATATTCTTGGTGGGAAATTAGAGGACCACGAGTTGCAGTTTCCAGTAGGGACCTGGTGAATATGACATTTGTGGACACTCTTGCTAACATTGTTGAACACTTGCAGGTAATCCGTGCTGAGGAAAAAGAAAAAGAAAAAAATCTAAGGAAAATAAAAGAAAGTAGAAAGGTAAAGATTTTTTTTAAAAAAGGAACAAATAAAGAGCTCATCAACTTTCGTATAAATATGGAGACAACGACAGCATAATTGTAATTCCATTCATTGGCCGATCTGTTTTGCTTACGGAATGATCTGGTTTTTCACCTAATTCAATATTTCAAAAAAATTGCAGTAATATCGATGAAATTTTTAAAAGAGATCGTAGGAACATGAAGACAAGAAAAATAATTATAATAAAATGGCTTGAGCATTTATGAATACAATTTTTTTAAAGTGGGTTCTTTACTTCCAATCAGTAAACAAAAGACTGTTTATAGGATCATTGGCAAACTACTTTAGGAATACTATGAACCTTGTACAGGCCAACATAAGCAACTTTCAAAGACTTACCTCAAACTCCAATTAGACAGGTTCAAATATGGTAGATTAAGACTAGAAAAAACAAGTGAATTAAGAAAATCTATATCCAAACATAGTGGATCACTTCTTTATAAAAGTTAAGGTAGTTTTCTCCACCAGCGTCTTTAACTAGAAATTCATTCACTAGGAAGTTAATTCTATCATGTAAACACATCACTTCATTTGAATTTTGAGATATAACTTTAGTTCTAAAAATTAAAAGTTGGTAAAATAATTTTAAAAATAAATACTCTTAATTAATATCAAACTATTTAACAAATGTAGCAAAATATGAAGAAAATGGAATAGAATGTTTTATTTTCCTATCTTCTAGTTTTCATCTTGGAAAGCAACATTTTATCTATTGTGGCGAAATAGAACATAATTGACAACTATTAATGGAACAATAATATTTGATAGATAGTTCCACCACTAATAATTTTATACCATGTAGGTAGAGAAATGAATTTTAATTGTTTATATGTTTCCATGGGCCTAGCAGGGTCCATCAATAAGAGGGGCCCACTAGGAAAGGCTTAGGTTAGGATATCATAAGCATAGTCTTTTATTTAAAAAGGAAAAAGAAAAAGAGAGAGAATATTTTGTTAAAAATATTTTTAAATACGTGGAGATACTGGGGTGGTTTGGTTGATAAAATTGTTTAACAAGATTGTGAAATTGAAGAACATGCCAAATGAATAGAGGAAAAGCTTTATTGTACCAATTTACAAGAATAAGGGAGACATAAAGAATTGTATTAATTATCGGGGAATCAAACTTATGAGCCATACCATAAAACTTTTTGAAAGAGTGATAGAGAAGAGACTACAGCATGAGATAAGTGTACCGAAGAACCACGTTTCATGCTTATGAGGTCTTTAATGGAAGTTATTTTCTTACTTATAGAGAAATATAAGTAGATGAGAAAGGACCTCCCCATGGTCTTTATTGACTTAGAAAAAGCTTATATAGGATCCTTAGAGAGTTAATATAGTGAAAATTGGGAAAAAAGAGAGGCTTTACAGGGATATATAAACATAATTAAGGATATGAATGAGAGAGTGGTAACAAACATTAAGACTATTAGTAAAGAGACTGGTGATTTTCCTATCACTATAGGATTGCACTGAAAATCAGCATTGAACCTGTACCTTTTTACCTTAGTTATGGATGAGTTAATAAAACATCTACAAGAGGAAATTTCATGGTGCATGTTATTTATAAATGATATAGTTTTGATTGATAAGACAAAAGAGGTTGTAAACACAAAGCTAAAGTCATTGAAGATGCAGTAGAATCTAAAGGATTTAAAATTAGTTGAACTAAGATAAAGTATATGGCATGCAATTTTAGTAAGGAGAGGAGCGGGAGTGGAGCACCAGTAAAGATTGATAACTAAGAAGTCCTCCTAACATAGCACTTCTGATACTTAGTATCAATAATTCTTGAGAGTGGATAGATTAAAAGGGAGGTTACCTAGAGAACCCAAACAGGTTGGAAGAAATGAATATGTACCTCTGGAGTTTTGTGTGATCGGAGGGTACCACTCAAACTAAAAGGAAAAGATTGATAACTAAGAAGTCCTCCTAACATAGCACTTCTGATACTTAGTATCTGTAACACCCCGGATTTTTAAGACAATTTTTTTTTATTTATAATAATGACATTTTAAATAAGAGCATTTGGGATCCCATGAGAAAAGATTTATTTAACATTTTACTAAACCTATCTTAAAAACTCCGGGTGTTAATTTTCCTTTCACAAAATGGCGTACATGTAATTTAAACATAAATAAATAATCCGCGTATAAATCAACGTCAAATAAATAGGCGCCTTTATTTTAAATCAAATAAACGTCCAAAAGACAATAATAAGATGGCCCAGGGTCTATCCATCATAACATCCCATATAAATGTCCAACATATGTCCAAAGATCTAAATCACATCCCAATATAAAATATGCAGTCCACAATAAAATCCAAATGATAATCCTGTTTAATGACTCACATCACCTGCCTAACACCATAGAAAAATGGTCTTCGACGGCTCTCACGCTTCAACCTTTGCCTTTCCCGTTATCGCGCTGAGATCTAAGGCATTGCAAAGCTAATGCCTTAGCAAGAGCTATCGCTTGTAGTACATAGACAATTAATGTAATAAATGCAAGAAATAATGAACAATACCGATGAAAATCTAACATTTATGAAGATAGTGATATCATAATGCCATGTTCAATAAATGCCAATTTATTCCATATGCTAAAACATGAAATTCACGGAGTTAAAACATGACATGAATCAATAAAATGGAGCATACATCCCTAAGAAGCGCACCCTAAGGTAATGGGTCCCACCACATCGCACTAACATCCCTGATCAGGAGTACACATAATCAACCTCTAAGTGTCGTCACACCCAGGCATACCATCCATAACCATGCTCATCATGCATGCACACATAACAAGAATATGGGCCATCATGTCATGCTGGCAACCCTCCATAGTATCAACCACCGCCGCTCTCCGTCGACACCATAACGGAGACTTAGCGTACCGTCCCCATGGAAAGGCTCGACGTAGTGTGGACTATCCATGTTACCAAACCCCTACCGAATGCCATCTATGGGCAGGTGTCTATCATATCACAAACTCATCACATCATAATCTCGGAAGGTGGGTGGCCTACTTATCCCTCCCAAGATGACGCCCACCGGCGAGAGCACCAGATATCAAATATAAAACACGGAAATCATATGTATATGCTAAAACTCAAGAGCACTTATAGCTTGAAATCCCCAAGACATGCCCCTCATCCCGGGTTAGCTTTATAAAAGGACTACCTACTAAGCCTCTATACTCATTTCCATGTAATCCATGCATTTTCTATATATATAATAAGAAATAAATCTCTAATTAAGCATAACTAATTAACATCATGCTTGTACCATCATTTTAAATAAGTTTATTCAATAAAGAATTCAATTTGGAATAATAACCATCCCGTACGCAATGTCGCATGAAATCCATGGTAAATAAAAATCGCAATTTAAAACAAAATCACACATGATGCTATGTTTAAACATGGATTAAAATCAAGGCAAAACATTAGTCGTCACACCTACCTCAAGTGAGACCACTAGCTTGCTAATAACTCCCTTTAATTGGTATATTCAAGTGCACCAGACATGTCACACCACTATTTTAAAATTTTTCTAAATAAAAAGTGGTCATTTCTAAATTTTTAAGTTAAAACTAGGTCCGCGTCGTCAATACTCTGGCCACAACGCATCTTTCGGATCGTGATTTGGACTCCTCTAGCTCCCAAAACTCAATTTTAAGTGAAAATACTTCATAAATTAATATTTATTAATTTATAGGGTGTTTAAGCGGGTGCACCGGTTTACACCCGCCGTCTTGCTTTTACACCGGGTTACACCGCGACCGCTGTACACTGGGTTACACTGGCGGCCCGATTTACACCTGGTTACACGGCACCGGTGTACCTTGGGTTACACGGCATGCCCGGTTTACACCGTTACACCGGCGATGCGAACCGGCTCGAGAAGACGACCGGCTTCGGTCATCACCGTGACCTACGGGTGTCCAAATCACTTGGTTTTTGAACCATTTTGTTCCAAATTTTGTCTAGTTTCCATTTCTATCATCCTTTGCATTGATTTCTCCAAAACCATGTTTTTAAACGGTTTTTCCCAAGTTCCTAAAAACATCCCTAGGTCTTGGTTTTTGGATTTTCTCGAGAAATCCACCGTTGGATCACTCCCAAATTTAAAGGGTTTGCTCTTGGGTCTCTTGTGCACCTAGTTGGACGGTGCGATTTCCAAACGGACAACGTTTGGTCTATGAAATCAAGCTCCAACAAGAAGCGTGCACAAAGCCCCCAAAAAATTCGATTTTTTTCCTAATTTTTAAATGGTTTTCTAATTAATTTTCTAATTAATAAATACAGAAAATATGGATTTGAGGCTTACCTTGCTCCCGACTGGTGTTGCTCGTGTTGCCGGGGTTCCACTCGCCGGAAAATCCAAGTTTTGCGGCTAGGGTTTTGCGTAAACATCAGAGAAAACGCTCAAAGTGGAGCGTTTGCTGGGCAACCCTGGGGAGGGTAGATATAGGATTAGAGTCCTAGGGGAAGAGAACCTCTTCCATTCACGCCTCTTTCCATGGCTTCTCCGGCGATTTTGCCGGATCTGGGTGCAGACGTGTGGAAGATGGGGGTGCCATTATCAATTTGGGCCCCTGTGTTATACGTTTCTGTCAAATGACAAAATTGCCCTTACAACTTCGACGGCTCATAACTCCCTCGTTTGAGCTCCATTTTTCGCGTTCTTGGTGGCGTTGGACTCGTATCGACGAGGACTTTCAAATTGTTATGTTTTTAAGAAAAAATTTCATCCATAAATTTTTATTTTAATTTATTTAATAATTTCCTATTTTATCTTAAAAATTAAGGATATTACATTCTTCCCTCCTTATAAAAATTTCGTCCTCGAAATTTAGCTACATACCTCTATGTAAATAACTCTGGATGGATCTTTCGCATCTCCTCCCCAGTCTCCCAGGTAGCCTCCTGTAGTGAATGATGCTGCCAAAGGACTTTGACCAAGGCAATGGTCTTATTCCTTAACTCCTTGACTTTTGTATCTAGGACGCGCACCGGTCTCTCCTCAAATGTCATGTCAGCTGTAGCTCTCGATCTACTCCAATACGTGTGAGGGATCCCGCACGTATTTCTCAAAGCATAGACACGTGAAAGACGCCATGCACATTTGCTACCTGTGGTGGTAAGGCTACTGATATGCCACAGCTCCAACTCGCGTAAGATCTCGAAAGGTCCAATATACACGGGACTAAGCTTCCTTTATTTCCAAACCTCAACACCCTTTCATAGGAGAAACTTTCAAGAATACATGCTCGCCCTCAAAGAACTCTAAGTCCTTTCGCCTCTTGTCTCGCATAACTTTTCTCGTCGACCGTGAGTCGGTCAAGAACCTCTCTTCCGAATGAGTTGGACTTTCTCTGCACATTCTTCCACTAACTCAGATTTCACCACGCGTCTTTCTCCTACATCACTCCAACATAAAGGTGACCGACAAGGTCTGCCATAATTTGCCTCATATGGAGCCATGCCAATATTAGCGTGATGACTATTATTATAAGCAAATTCCACCAAAGGTAAATGATCTTCCCAGCTACCCTTCCAATCCATAACACAGGCTCGTAGCATATCCTCAATAGTCTGGATGGTCCTCTCGCTCTGTCCGTCTGTCTGAGGATGGAATGTCTTTGAATTTCAGTCTCGACCCTAATGCCTCTTGCACGCTCTTCCAGTATTTTGAGGTAAATCGCGTATCTCGATCCGATATAATTGTTAAGGGAACGCCATGTAGACTAACGATCTCCTTAACATATAATTTCGCTAAGCTATCCACGGTCTGATTTTGTCTGATAGGAAGGAAATGAGCAGACTTGGTCAACTCCGTCCACAACGACCCATATCATGTCGCGCCAAATGCTAAGGATCCTCGGAAAACCTAGAACGAAGTCCATGGTAATATGGTCCCACTTCCACTCTGGAAGGTCCAGTGTCTAAAGTAGTCCTAATGGACGCTGATGCTCAGCCTTGACCTGCTGACAGGTCAAACATTGTGCAACGCACTCTCCAACATCCTTTTTCATACCATTCCACCAGAAATGCCTCTTGAGATCCTGATACATCTTCGTACCCCTAGGATGAATTGTATAAGGGGATTGGTGTGCTTCTTGAAGTAACTCGCGCTTTAATTGGCCATGCTGGTACTACCAACCTTCCCTTAAATCTAACTCCTCCATCCGTCCCCTCGAAAAATCAGTCTTATCCGCCGATCCTGTGTTTCCTTGTCTTTGCCCTGTGCCTCTAAGATCCTATCAAAGAACCTAGACCGAGTCGTCAAATTGGCAATCACTACACCCGCCTTCCTACTCAGGGCATCTGCAATGACATTAGCCTTCCCAGGATGGTACTGTATGGTGAAGTCGAAGTCCTTGAGATACTCCATCCATCTGCGCCGCCTCATATTCAATTCACTCGAGTAAAGAAGTACTTCGAGGCTCTTATGATCGTGAATACCTCAAATCTCTCACCATAAAGATAATGTCTCCAGGACTTCAACGCAAATACCACGGCTAATTCCAGTGTCATGTGTTGGGTAATTTACCTCATGTGTCTTCACTGTCTTGGGACGCATAGGCAATTACCTTCCCATGTTGCATCAACACTGCTCCTAATCCCTTATCGGAGGCGTCGCAATAAACTACATAACCGCCTGCGCTAGATGGTAAGGTCACACGGAGCAAGAGTAAGTCTCCTCGAAGCTCTTGGAAGCTCTCCTCACAAGCCTCTGCTCATACAAATTGAGTGTCTTTCCTAGTCAGGGTGGTCAATGGTAATGCGATCTTAGATAATCCCTCTATGAAGCGACGATAATACCCCGCCAAACCGAGAAAACTGCGTATCTCGCTCCTTGTCTTGGGCCTCTCAGTGTAGTACCGCTCTACCTTTGTTGGAATCCACTACCACTCCATCTTTAGATATAACGTGCGCTAAGAAATGCACCTGGTCTAGCCAAAAATCACACTTACTGAATTTGGCATACAACTGATGTCGACAAAGTGTGTCCAATACCGTGTGGGAGATGCTCCCTATGTGTATCATGGCTAGGCGAATAAATCAAGATGGCATCCACGAATACAATCACGAACTTATCCAAATAAGCTCGAAAGACACTGCTCATTAAATCCATGAACACCGCAGTGCTGCTCACAATCCAAACGGCATCACTAGGAACTCATAATCGACCATAACGACTCCTAAAGCGGTCTTCAAGATATCCTCTTCTCTAACCCTCAGCTGATGATACCCTGACCTCAGATCTATCTTGGAGAACACTTGTGCCGATTGGAGCTGATCAAATAAATCATCTATGCGTGGCAAAGGGTATCTGGTTCTTTATAAGAACACCATTCAACAACCGATAATCAATGCATAGACACAGTGATCCATCCTTTTTCTTCACGAAAAGGACTGGTGCTCCCCATGGTGATGCACTCGGCCTGATGAAGCCCGTGTATCCAGCAACTCCCGCAATTGTACCCGAAGTTCTCTCAACTCTGCTGGAGCCATCCCGTATGGTGCCTTAGAGATAGCGATGTACCCGCACCAAGTCAATGGTGAAGTCAATCTCCCTACTTGGTGGCAATCCTGGTAATTCCTCGGGAAATACATCGCAAAATCACGGACAACATCAATCTCGTGCCGTGGCTGCTCCTTTTCCTCAACAATCACATATGCGAGGAATGCGTTACACCCTCGTGCATAAAATCGTGCCGCCTTCATAGCAGAAATGATGCATGTACTGCCTGATCTTTCCTACCCTGAACACTATTTCGGTTGCCGTGTATAAGAAAAGTGACTCGCTTTCTTCTAGCCTACCATAGCCCCATAGTTGGCTAACCAATCCATCCCAAGAATAACATCATAGTCTACCATGTCTAGTAAGATGAAGTCTCGTGTCCATACTCACGCCCGATATCTCTGTGTATATCTCTAATATATTCGTAGTCTCTACCGTCTCTCCCACGTGTGTCATAATATCTAATACAAATGCTAGTTTTGTGTACACATACATCAAGGCAAGATGCAAAAATACATGATATAAAAGAATGTGTAGACCCTGTCAAAAGAACTTTGGCATGTCTATCCGAGACTAGAAGAGTACCTTCTACGACCGATGTGATGCCTCCGTGCTCGTCCGATGAGATGGCAAATACTCGTCCCTGGCTACGTGGTGCGTTAGCCGCCTCGCCCCTTAGGGCGCAGTCCTTAATGAAATGGCCAACGTCTCCACGCTGAAACACCGTATGGCTGTCTCTCGGTAAGGTGTATGGGGACTGCCTCTGTGGTTGGGGCTGCCTCGCCGCCGTGGCCTGGTCGAATCTATTGCACCCTCGCCCAGGTGCCAACCCTGCACCTATCACATCTCTTCCTCTCGCCGTCTCTTAAATTTGGCCCGTGGTGGATAACCCGATGCCCCATGTGTCTCGCATAGCACCAAATGGCCGCTTGCCCTTAAAAGGGCTGAAACGCACTCCCTCTATTCCCGAGAGAGTTCTTCTCATGCATGGACGCCATATCGCGCATCTCGCACGTGCGTGGGTCGAGAAGAAATCACTCGATCTCTCGGCCCAAGGAGTCAACCCATCCACAAATCTGTCAGTTGCCTCGTGTCTGAGGCCAGTGCGTGAGGTGCAAATCTCCTCAATCGTGTAAATCGGTTCGTGTACTTGCGAACCGTCATATCTCTCTCGCTCCAGGTGGCAAACTCCTTCTTCATGGACTGCAATGCATGAGGTGAAAAATACCGAGTGTCGAAAGCTCGTTTAAAGGGCTGCCCATGTCATCGTCTCGGTCGGATCTGGTCGGTGAGTGTGAAAGTCCACACCGAAGCGGCCTCACTTTCAAACAGGTAGGAGGCTACTCTAACTTGATCATCTCGGTGAGATCTTCATAGCCGAATGTCCTCTCCGCCTCAAATAACCATCGCTCGGCCTCCTCCGTGTGACCATCGCCATAAAAGGGTTTCACCATCTTTTGAAACCTCTCTAGTAATTTGTTCGTCTTACTAGAGTCACTCGTAGCATCGCCCTCCGTAGCTCTGTGCACCGATGTTTCTCAGACCGGTTGTGAGGACCGAACCGACGAAACCATGGGTGTCACTTTTAGTGGTGGAATAGGGCTAGGGTTAGCTGCGTCAACGGTGTCCTAACTGTCGTCGTATAAGTGGTACGAGTCCTGACATTAAACGATTCAATAACTCAGCATCTCGATCCCCTTGATCAGACAACTCAGCAGGTGGAGCCATGGGTGTAGCAGGGGTAGACCTTGTCCTTCTCCGAGGAGCCATCTATCAAAATTTTTACATGTCACTAAGTGTAAGTTCCTCTCTCATAGTTTCTCTCTCTACAACTATTATGGACTGTTATTCACATATAAATGGACATTCACGAGGATTATGATGGACTAGACTAGGCTCTGATACCAACTTTGTAACACCCCGGATTTTTAAGACAATTTTTTTTATTTATAATAATGACATTTTAAATAAGAGCATTTGGGATCCCATGAGAAAAGATTTATTTAACATTTTACTAAACCTATCTTAAAAACTCCGGGTGTTAATTTTCCTTTCACAAAATGGCGTACATGTAATTTAAACATAAATAAATAATCCGCGTATAAATCAACGTCAAATAAATAGGCGCCTTTATTTTAAATCAAATAAACGTCCAAAAGACAATAATAAGATGGCCCAGGGTCTATCCATCATAACATCCCATATAAATGTCCAACATATGTCCAAAGATCTAAATCACATCCCAATATAAAATATGCAGTCCACAATAAAATCCAAATGATAATCCCGTTTAATGACTCACATCATCTAACACTATAGAAAAATGGTCTTGGCTCTCACGGCTTCTCAACAGCCTTGCCTTTCCTGTTATCGCGCTCGAGATCTAAGGCATTGCAAAACAAAGCAATGCCTTAGCAAGCTATCGCTTGTGTAGGTACATAGACAATTAATGTAATAAATGCAAGAAATAATGAACAATGCGATGAAAAATCTAACATTTATGAAGATAGTGATATCATAATGCCATGTTCAATAAATGCCAATTTATTCCATATGCTAAAACATGAAATTCACGGAGTTAAAACATGACATGAATCAATAAAATGGAGCATACATCCAGAATAAGGGCACCCTAAGGTAATGGGTCCCACCACATCGCACTAACATCCCTGATCAGGAGTACACATAATCAACCTCTAAGTGTCGTCACACCCAGGCATACCATCCATAACCATGCTCATCATGCATGCACACATAACAAGAATATGGGCCATCATGCTTTCGGTGGCAACCCTCCATGGGTATCAACCACCGCCGCTCTCCGTCGACACCATAACGGAGACTTAGCGTCTGTCCCCATGGAAAGGCTCGGGCCGGTAGTGTGGACTATCCATGTTACCAAACCCCTACCGAATGCCATCTATGGGCGGTGTGTCTATCATATCACAAACTCATCACATCATAATCTCGGAAGGTGGGTGGCGGCCCTATCCCTCCAGCATGACGCCCAGGCGAGAGCACCCGTCATCAAATATAAAACACGGAAATCATATGTATATGCTAAAACTCAAGAGCACTTATAGCTTGAAATCCCCAAGACATGCCCCTCATCCTGGGGTTGCTTTATAAAAGGACTATTACTAAGCCTCTATACTCATTTCCATGTAAATCCATGCATTTTCTATATATATATAATAAGAAATAAATCTCTAATTAAGCATAACTAATTAACATCATGCTTGTACCATCATTTTAAATAAGTTTATTCAATAAAAGAATTCAATTTGGAATAACCATCACATGCACGATGTCGCATGAAATCCATGGTAAATAAAAATCGCAATTTAAAACACAATCACACATGATGCTATGTTTAAACATGGTTTAAAATCAAGGCAAAACATTAGTTGTCGTCACCTACCTCAGTGTGAGACCACTAGCTTGCTAATAACTCCCTTTAATTGGTATATTCAAGTGCACCTGTACATGTCACACCACTATTTTAAAATTTTTCTAAATAAAAAGTGGTCATTTCTAAATTTTTAAGTTAAAACTAGGTCCGCGTCGTCAATACGGTCACAACGCATCTTTCGGATCGTGATTTGGACTCCTCTAGCTCCCAAAAATCAATTTTAAGTGAAAATACTTCATAAATTAATATTTATTAATTTATAGGGTGTTTGGCGGGTGCCCTGGTTTACACCAGCGGCCTTGCTTTACACCGGGTTACACCGGCGACCAGTGTACACTGGGTTACACTGGCGGCCCGATTTACACCTGGTTACACCGGCACCCAGTGTACACTGGGTTACACGGGCAGCCCGGTTTACACCGGTTTACTCCGGCGATGCGGAAACCGGCGCACGAGAAGACGACCAGAGCTTAGGTCATCACCGTGACCCTACAGGTGTCCAAATCACTTGGTTTTTGAACCATTTTGTTCCAAATTTTGTCTAGTTTCCATTTCTATCATCCTTTTGCATTGATTTCTCCAAAAACCATGTTTTTTAAACGGTTTTTCCCAAGTTCCTAAAAACATCCCTAGGTCTTGGTTTTGGATTTTTACGGAGAAATCCACCGTTGGATCACTCCCAAATTTAAAGGGTTTGCTCTTGGGTCTCTTGTGCACTAGTTGGACGGTGCGATTTCCAAACGGACAACGTTTGGTCTATGAAATCAAGCTCCAACAGTAGCGTGCACAAAGCCCCCAAAAAATTCGATTTTTTTTCCTAATTTTTAAATGGTTTTCTAATTAATTTTCTAATTAATAAATACAGAAAAATATGGATTTGAGGCTTACCTTGCTCCTGACTGGTGTTGCTCGTGTTGCCGGGGTTCCACTCGCCGGAAAATCCAAGTTTTGCAGGGCTAGGGTTTTGCGTAAACACTCAGAGAAAAAGCTCAAAGTGGAGCGTTTTGGTAACCTGGGGAGGGTAGATATAGGATTAGAGTCCTAGGGGAAGAGAACCTCTTCCATTCACGCCTCTTTCCATGGCTTCTCCGGCGATTTTGCCGGATCTGGGTGCAGACGTGTGGAAGATGGGGGTGCCATTATCAATTTGGGCCCCTGTGTTATACGTTTCTGTCAAATGACAAAATTGCCCTTACAACTTCGACGGCTCATAACTCCCTCGTTTGAGCTCCGTTTTTCGCGTTCTTAGTGGCGTTGGACTCGTATCGACGAGCACTTTCAAATTGTTATGTTTTTAAGAAAAAATTTCATCCATAAATTTTTATTTTAATTTATTTAATAATTTCCTATTTTATCTTAAAAATTAAGGATATTACAGTATCAATAATTCTTGAGAGTGGATAGATTAAAAGGGAGGTTACTTAGAGAACCCAAGTGGGTTGGAAGAAATGAATATGCACCTCTGGAGTTTTGTGTGATCGGAAGGTACCACTCAAACTAAAAAAAAAATTCTATAGGATAGCTTTAAGACTTGACATTCTCTATGGATAAGAGTGTTGGGCAATTAAGAAATAACATATATATAGGATGAATGTTGCTAAAATGCAGTTATTGAGATGGATAAATGGCAAGACAAGAAATAATAGAATTAGAAATGAAAACATCAGAGGAAACATAGGAGCACTACCAATAGGTAATAAGATGAGGGAGATTAGACTTAGATAATTTGGACATGTCCAACATAAACCAAAAAGGACACCAGTTAGAAAGAGTGAAGTGATTCAGGTCAAAGGTTCTAAAATGGAAAGTGAAAGGCATAAAAGAACGTGAATAGAAGTAGTGAAAAAAGATTTAAAAACCTGGAGACTAAATGAAGCCATGACACTTAATAGAGGGGAATGGAGGAACAAGATTCATGTGCCTCACCCCAAATAGGGATAAGGTCATGAGGATGATGGCGATGACTTTTAAATACATGATTTGTATTTGTTTCTCTAGATACTTAATTAACAAACAAAGAAAATGTGCACTTAGCGCAAAGCTAAAACATAACAATGAAATTATATTGATTTTTTGTTAATTTAGTGGCCTTTATTGTCCTTAATTTAAGAGTTTCCTAAACATGAAATTTTTGTCTCAAATCAGTAAAAGAATAGCTTGGCAATATTTTTCCTTGTTAACTTATGGTGACATTCTTGTATGGAATATATATATTTAGGCCTTAATACAATCAACCATTTGTAAAAATGAGTTCCCATGGGAATGTGATGTATTAATAACTTCTAGGTTGGCGGATTTCTTCAATTCTTGTTGGTAAGGGAGGGCCGTGGTGATTTTTTGTATATAGGGTAATCATTGCTGATTTTCCTTTTGATCTTCTTCCTTTTAACAAGTTTCTTTGCCTTTTTAAAGAAAAGAAATGCTGTTAATATAACACCTAATTTTCATCCACCTCTTATAAGAATTTCACAGCCTTCAATTCACTTTATGTAAATGGAATAAATTGAAAAGGAGAAATGCCGAATTCAATTTATAAGATTTAAATTTTTTAAGGATAATTAATAAAATACATGGAATTAACCATTGAAATATCAATATTAGTAATCTACTCGAGAAAAATAAGCCCAAAGATATTAAGTATGTCGAGATCAGAGGTCGGATGAAAATTTCATAATTATTTTAATTAAAGTATTTAATTAAATTAATTACTAATTAAAGTGATGGAATTAATTGTAAGTGGGACTCTTATGATGCAATCATGAGTAGTCATGTTAGCCATAAATGTAAAAATGAGTTTACACGAAGTAATATGTAATAATTAGCTACATTTATGATGGATAATGATTGTAAAAAAAGAGAAGTAAAAGAAAAAAAGGGAGAGAGAAATCAAATAGCATTGAATTCTCCCAGTTTCCCCCCAACTTCTGAAAAACCCCCCTCTCTCTCTCTCTCTCTCTCTCTCTCTCTCTCTCTCTCTCTCTCTCTCTCTCTCTCTCTCTCTCTCTCTCTCTCTTAGTGCACCGGCTGATGGCATTGCATAGAACAACAGACACCCGGACACGATGACCAACATGTCGAGCCCCACACCATCAGATCGAGATTGTAGGCTTGTTCCTCCTCTCCCATCTTCCTCTTCGACATCAATAGGGAACCGACACTAACATCAGCTCTCTCCATTGTAATATGCCTGCCACCCCCTTTCCTCCACCTCCATTCTCCTCTTCGGCACCCTCATATGCCACTGACTGGCTACCTCCTCGACACGAGCATGAAAAACCCTTCTCTGTCTTCTCCCCTCGACGATGTCAACTCGATGCATCGGCACATGAAGGTTGGCTGCGCTAGAGCTATCTTTCCTTTTTTCCTACAACCAGGTAACCCCCCTTTTTTCCTTTTCTTTTCCCACTCTTGTTTGCCCTACAAGATTGGTTTTTTTGGCAAGGATCTGTCGGTGAAAGGATCCAAACCAATAGGACTAGAACCATGTCAAAAACAACTCGAATGGAAAATTCGAGTCATTTGATGGAACCAGGACACCTCAAAACATTGGAAACTCCTGTTACAGAGAAAATGAAATAGTCTAGATTGGAGATCAGGACAGAAAAGGAATTGATAGTGAAGATCGCACCACTAGAACCGTTTCCATTTAATTTGTGACTAGGACTCATCATGTAGCTGCACCACAAGAATGCTTGTACCTGGCGCCTTTTTGCAGGTGTGGAGTGGTTACAGATTGATCGAGACGCCAATGCATCCTGGGGACCGAGATGCACTTCAATGCATTCTAGAGATAAGATGCACCGAGTGTTTTGGAACATGCGTCACAAAGTCGGTGCATCCTGGTGACGTCGTTTTCTAGCTCATTCTAATCCAAATTCAATCTAAATGATTAAAATCTACGTAAAACTTATATTTTCAACTATGGGAGCAATATAGCTCCAAATTTAGATCCAAAACATCCTCTAAAATTGTCTTAATGAATTGGACATAGAAGGGCCAACACCTTAGGGAGTGGTACCATGGGTAGTCGACGATATGATTCTAATCCTCACCTATGCGGGGTGGATGCTTAGTCTCCCATTCTGGTGTCGATGGGTAGCTACAGTTGACAAATTAGGAGTTGGTTAATGCTACAGCATAGCAATCCTTTATATATTTTTCATAGTACTACAAGCATAATTGAGTGATAGCATGTGTGCTTGATTTTTATTGGAGATCTAGGTGTTGTGACTATGACCGAGTGACAATGCCGTGACCATGTGGCATGATGATATGCTTGGTATGAACTCATAACCATTATGTATACCCAGTGTTGACTAGATGATTGTGGGCCCTATATAGTTAGGGGTATGACCACTGATGACTATATTCACTAATTTCACGAGTTTAACATCATTTAACTTGTTTGACTGTTCAGTATCTTTATTCGTGATTTGGATCATGATTTGTGCATGATCTTGTATTATTGGATCTATTTGATGTTTACATTAATTTATTCATAAAATTTACTTGAGATCCTAATTATGATTTAAACATGATATTTTGCTAATGGATTTATTCATGCCATTTATATAAAATTCTTTGAAATTTGATATTCTAAAGTTTTAGATTATCTTAAATTTAATCATGCAGATTATTGATTATTGATGCAAAATATTTTGATGAATTGAAATGATTATTACATTGCGAAAGCAAATGTTTCTTTTTGGTTTTCAAAAGCACCTTATTCCCCTACTGAGCATGGCTTGCTAATTGCAATGCCTCAAATATTGAGCAATAGACTGGACTGATGAGGAGTTAAATGAGTAGCTAATTGAGATATTGTTGTCTGAGGGCATATTTTAATTCTACCTGGACTGTATATGCATGTCTGTAGTATTTGTACTTGATTTGTAATGATGTAGGAACTATGACTGTTGATTTGATGTGACTGTTGTAATCAGCTACTCCTATTTAGTCTTTTTGACAAAAATCATAACCATTAGAGATGCTTCTAGTTCCTAATTTTTTTAGTTGAAAAGTTTAATAGTTATAATTTAAACACTCAAAATGCAGAGCTAAAATATTTGACTAACTCCCTTTCTTTGTTTGTAAGGAAAATCAAATGAGAAAGGTGGAGTAAAAAGCAACAACATCAACATCAACATCAAGAAATGAATGAAGAATTCATTTTTTTTTCTAAATCAAATAGAATTAAGTTAGTAGGGATTTTTGCCATTTTAGTAGCAAAGAGGGGGGAAATATTTCGCAACTCACGTTTTAGCTTTCTAGTAAATCTAAGGGCTAAACAAGATAAAGAGGTTAGATCATCCAAAGATGAGGATTAAGTATGTGGAGTCAATTATAAAGCTCGGTCTAAATAGTATTTCTCAAAACTATATATATATATATGTTATATATATATATGTTGTCAAATATCTTGGTTAAGAATATCGTCAATTCCAAGTTCTTTTCCTTGTAGTTTTGAACAGATGGAAAGAGGAATTATGCATGCGCACAATGCGGGGAATGTATAGTCAAAAGAAATCGCCATTGGCACTGAATTATAGGTATTGGCAGGGAAACAACTCATATATATGTCTTCTCTTTTTGTGGAAAGGTGAAAGTTTTGAATGCAAAAGTGACATGGAAGGATAGTCAATAGTAGAAAGTAAAAACTTTGGCAGGAAATTGATTTTCGTAAAGAAGGAATTCTTACATTAAATTACGCCATATATCCCAAAATCTTATTGCTTAAAACATTTGAGTTTTTCTTTTCTTTTTCTTTTTTCTCAATTTAAGAGCAAAGAATCACAAAGTAAATTATACACATTCTTATGTATTCACATAATTCAATTTGAAAGCATAAAATGTTGTCAATGAAATTCCATCTCTTTTAAATCAATTTTCATTCCTTTTTCCTAACAACCAAACATGCCCTAAGGTTTCTAAGAGACTCCACTTTGTGAAGTGGATATAATCTTTCCAAAAACATATACTATATTGATAATTTGATATCTTATTTTGCCCTATGCATTTTACAAGCTATGTCTATATGACATATTTGGGCTGCAATTAGCAGGTAATTGATTAGATCCTATCATAATACCAAAGAAGAAAAGATCACTAGCCAAAGATGGTTCCAGACACGGTTTGTCATCCACACAGGCCCATATTAACTATGAAAAGAAAATGTTGTCTCTTGATATTAATATCACTTGCAAGACGTGTTTAATGTCTCCTTCTCACTATCTATGAATTGTTGGAAGTGACTGGAAGTCCGAGCATGCACTACAGAAATGGAGAATCTACTACCATTTGCACATGACAAGACATTGGGAAGGAGACGAGGAGATTTTGTAAGAAACACCTTTGATGATGAAAACCTTCATCATACAAGATCATTCATGTTAAATCACCAATAATAATAGATAAGATGCAAAAGCGTACTTGGATCCATGAGAACAGATGTGATTCTTGAATCTTGGGGTTCTTGATCTTCCAAATTAATGTGCATGATTTTCTTGAGAAGGGGATTTTCCTTTTCTGATAATGGGATATCAGAAAAGAATCACACATATAATATGGGGACCATAACCATTTATAACTGCATACACTTTCCTTATTTCTAATTTTAGCCAATCATAAATTAGAAACAAGATATTATGTATCTACACATAATAAAGCCCATACTTTGTGAGATGACTTAGGGCCATTTAACTTTAATCCTTTATATCACTTTTAATATAGGCCAAACCTATATGATAGCATATGATAAACAATTATATATATATATATATGCAAGTCCAAAATCTAACAATCTCCCACTTGGACAACACACACACACACACACACACACATATCACTTTATAATTGTATATCAAAATATAACCTTATGAGCTCAAAATCTTTGCTATCATGTTCAGAAAACATCTCCGAACAATATCATCCATTAATTATGTTAATATAGGATCAAGGCGATCGTCGTTACAAATATTGTAACCAAATCCATCCATGGTCACGTATATTAACATAACCAAACGACATAGATCAAGTGTGGATGTGTAGTATGGAAATTACATGCAATGTGATCTAAGCATGCCTGTTTCCAATTGGTTCATCTTTATTCCTTATGAGATCATATTAAAACCAAATTAGAGTGAAAAATAAAACTAAATACTTTATATCTGCAGAAAATATATATAAGTACAAGATGCATCCAAAACAGAAAAGTATATAAATACAAACTCCCACTAATCCAGTATATCATTAAATGATACAACACCCATATGAGTAGTATGCCTATGAAAGACCTTGGGTGGTAGCTCCTTAGTAAGCGGATCTGCAATCATGGAGTTTGTGCCAATATGCTATATAAACACTTGACCACTCTGAACTCTTTCCTAAAAAACTAAGAACTTGATGTTTATATGCTTTGACTTCGTCAAGCTCCTGTTATTATTGGAATATAAAACTGCTGACTTATTGTCACAAAATAACTTAAGTGGTCTTTCAATTCCATCCACAATTCACAGCTTGTGGCATAATTCCACAGCCATATTCCATGATTGGATGCCTCATAACATGTTATAAACTCAACTGCTATGGTGGAAGAAGTAATGAGGGTCTGCTTAGCACTCTTCTAGGAGATAACTCCTCCAGCAAGTAGATAAATATAGCATAAAGTGGATCTACAACTATCTTGGCATCCAGCAAAGTCGGAATCGGAATACCCAATGATCTCAAAATTATCTGACCTCATATATGTGAGCATGTAATGTTATGTTCTTTGAAGAGACCACATGACCCGTTTGGCTACTTTCCAATGACCCATTCCTAGATTGCTCAAATATCTGCCTAACATCCGAACAATGTACGCAATATCCAGACGCATACAAACTTGAGCATACATTAGACTTCTCACTACTGAAGCATAGAGAATCTTCTGCATTTCCTTAGTTTCAAAATCATTCTTGGGGCATTGGTCAAGACTAAACTTTTCTCCCTTAGCAACATGGGTGTGTCCTGGTTTGCAATCTTACATGCCAAATCTCTTAAGCACCTTCTTAATATAGCTCTTTTGTGATAATCAAAGAATACCCTGAGAGTGATCCTGATGTATCTGAATCCCCAATACAAAAGATGTGTCCCATGATCTTTTATCTCAAATTTCTTTGATAGAAATCTCTTGGTTTCGTGCAACAAGGCTATATCATTGCTGGCAAGTAGTATGTCATTGACATATAAAACCAGGAAAATCGCATTCATCTCCAAATTGAATGAGATAAGAACTTGATGGAATTTGTAATACCATTGACGAGAAGCTTGCTTAAGCTCATAGATGGATTTGTTTAATTTGCAAACCATATTCTTTGCATCTCCCGACACAAAGTTTTTTGGCTGCACCATATAAATCTTCTCATCAATGTCATCATTGAGAAATGCAGTCTTTCATCTCATGTAACTCAAGGTCAAAATGTGCTACTAATGTCATTATTGTCCTAAAAGAGTCATTTGATGAAACCAGAGAGAAAGTCTTATTATAATCAATGCCTTTCTTTTGAGTAAAGCCCTTTGCAACAAGATGAGCCTTATATCTCTTCACATCACCCTTCGAATCCCTCTTGGTTTTAAATATCCATTTGCAACCAATGGGCTTTGCACTTTCAAGCAATGAGATGAGTTCCCAAACATCATTGTCTTTCATGGACTTAATCTTTTCATTCATTGCATTAATCCACTTTTGAGAATTAGTACTTTGCATGTCTTGATGAAAGTTGATCGGATCATCTTCCACCAATCCAATATCATTCTCATGTTCTTGGAGAAATATGATATAATCATCAGAAACTGCACTTCTCCTTTCTCTAGTGGATTTCCTTAATGGCATTTGTTCTTGAGGTTATTAAGTTTGTTCTCTAGGAATAACCTGTTGACCTTGATTAAGAAGATTTTCAACATTGTCTTGTGGTTATGGTACTGCTTCTTGAATAACATCAGGAATAGGAGCCTGATCATTGTCAATAACAATCGTAGGAAGATAAACAACGTCCTCTTCAAAGACAAAGTCTTTAACCTTATCTCCCCCCCCCCCTCAAACTCAATATCCTCAAAGAATCGGGCATTTCCCATCTCAAAGAAAGACCTGACTGTGGGATCATAAAATTTGTACCCCCGAGACCATTTAGAGTACCCAACAAAATAGCTGTTGACTGTTCTTGAGTCCACGTTCTTTTCATTTGGCGTATAAGGCCTTGCCTCAGCTGGACAGCCCCAAATGTGCAAATACTTTATAATGGGCTTCTTGCTTGCTCATAATTTATAAAGAGTTTTAGTCGCTACCTTAGTTGGAACTCTGTTATGGATGTAAGCTGCAGTTTTAAGTGCCTCTCCCTATAGTGAATCTGGTAAGGTAGCATGACTAATCATACTCCTCACCATGTCCTTTAATGTTCTGTTCCATCTCTTAGTAACATCATTCGTCCTAGGAGTTCTAGGCATGGTGTATTATGGGACAATACCTCAGTCCTCTAGGAATTTGGCAAATGGCCCTGGACGTTGTTCACGCTATCTGTCATATTTGCCATAGTATTCACCACCACTGTCAAATCTGACAGCCTTAATGCTTTTGCTAAGTTGATTCTCAACTTTAGCCTTGAATGCCTTAAACATGTCTAGTGATTGAGACTTCTCATGAATGAGATAAAGGTAGCCATAATGCAAGAAATCGTCTGTGAACGTAATAAAATATTGTTGACCATTCCATGAAGCCATAGGGAATGACTCACAAATATCCGTATGTATTAGTTCTAAGATGTCTGAATATCTGTTGGCACCCAATCTCCTTATATTTGTCTGTTTCTCCTTAGTGCGCTCAACACAAACTTGAAAGTCTGATAAATCATGAGGATAAAGAATTCCATCTGACACAAGTCTTTTAATTCTTTGTTGAGATATGTGCCCTAAACGCTTGTGCTAGAGTGAAACAAAATTCTCATTGGTTAATTTGTGTTTTATGCGACATTGACTCACATGCAAGGTTTCATTAAAAGAGGCAATAGTATCAAGTAAATAAAGGTTATAAAAAGATAAAGAACTGGCACCCACAATATATGAATTCAGAAAAAGACTAAATTGCTATTTCCAAATGAACAAGAATAACCAATTTTTTCCAAAACGAAAATAGAAACCAAATTTCCCCTAAAAGATGGTACAACATATGTCTCTTTCAAATCCAAATAATATCCAGTCTTTAATAATAACCTAAAAGTCCCTATCGCCTCAACCTCCACTAATTTACCACTGCCCACATAGATAAATCTTTCACCATCATTTGGCTTTCGACAACTCAGGCAACCCTACATAGACACACTTATGTGAGTAGTAGCACCAGAATCTATCCACTAAGTGTGTCCAAGTACTAAAGCTAAATTAACCTTAGAACAAACCAAAGTGAGAAGCGTACCTTTCTTTGCACGCCAAGTATAATATTTGGTACAGTCCTTCACGTGTCTAGAATTCTTACAAAAGTAACAGCCAAATTCCTCATTTTGTTTCTTTTGATGTTTCTTTTAAGGTGGACCACTTGCAACTTCTTTATCCTTATTCCTTTTCTTTTTCTTGTCCGTAGAGGTACTTGCCAAGTGAGCACTTTTAGTCTTTTCTTACTTCAACCTTTCCTCTTCTTGCACACAATGAGAAATAAGCTCATTAAGAGACCATTTGTCTTTTTGGCAGTTATAACTTACCTTAAATTGACTAAATTGCTTAGGAAGAGAAATCAAAACTAAATATACGAGCAAATCCTCAGACAGTTGTCGCTTTAGTGCCTTTAGTTTTGAAGCAAGATGAGACATCTCCATGATGTACTCCCTTATGTTTCCTTTTCCTTTATACTTCATTGAAATCAAGTTCAATAGAATTGTACTTGTTTTAGCCTTATCAGTTTTAGCAAAACACTTTTCAATTTCCTCAAGGAACTCCTTGGCAGTAGTTACCTTTTCGGACATAAAGCACCACTCAAGGCTTTTGGAATTCCGTGCTTCATGATCATAAGACTCATGCAATTTTAACAATCCCACTTCTTAAAGTCTTTTTTTTCCTCATTGGAACTTTTGTCTGTAAGAGTAGTGACTTGTTCAATCCTTAGTGCAAGGTCTAGATCTATGCAACCAAGAACGATCATGGCGTTCTCTTTCTATTCCTTAAAGTTGATCCCATTCAACATGGGAATAGCATTGATATTGGCAAATATGACAGAAGCAAATGCATTAGCTGAAAATAGAACAAAACAACATGTTCACAGAAGTTATATATCATGCTTAAATAAATTCAAATAATGATAGGGCTCA
Organism: Warburgia ugandensis; assembly: GCA_035236585.1. Classification (NCBI taxonomy): domain Eukaryota; kingdom Viridiplantae; phylum Streptophyta; class Magnoliopsida; order Canellales; family Canellaceae; genus Warburgia; species Warburgia ugandensis. The sequence continues at coordinate 73,565,098 of CP141134.1, forward strand.
TCACAAGATACCTAACACAATATTAACATTTAGTCTTTGGACAAAAATATTAACTTGTAAGCGATACTCTTGGTTTAGTAATTAAATATTGATAATAAATCCTGTCAAACAAAAATTCTTTCTTTGGATTGGCTTATCATTCACATGGAGTACCCAATAATTGTCACATATTTATTACCATAGGTGTGCATGTAATTCAGCCAAATATTGACCTTCCTTTGACCCGGTCAATATCCGCATGAATTACACACCCACAACCAACTTGATGTTCAAAAAATAAATTGATTTTCACAAGAGAGGCTACTTTGGTAGCATGTTGTTTCAATCAACTTATTTTAGAACATTAGACATCCATATCTAAGGCCTGATCACCCTCTGATTGTCCAGAACTAAGTAATTTGGCACTATTTTATGAATTTAAATTAACTGGGTGTGGTTAGATCAAGTTTTTATATCAAAATCATGTCCGTGTCATCAATACCTTCCCAATGGACTTTGAGGTTCTAAAATCGGGTTTATATAACTCCCAGAAATTGGGTTTTTCTGTTTCAATTCACTGCTCAACAGCCTAGATCAAAATCTAGGCCGGAACGCTAATTTTCAACCAGCATCACCAAGACACACTCGTTTGAAACGTTCGACGCAGATGCGCATCGTGCGTCTCAGATTCCAAGACGCCCAGCATCTCCCACGTTCTATGACAGTGCAGCATTGCTTTTCAGCGCACATGTACAAAGAGTCTGCACTCATCGCCCTGCTAGCGCATTCCATGTACGGCGTCCTGGGCACATTGTCTAGCAGAGACGATGAGCCCGAGCTATTCATTTTGTTTTGATCATATTGGGGTGTCATGACCCGATTTTTGTTCTGTTTTTGCCGTTTCTAGGGTTTTGAGGGTCTCTAAATCCATTTAATGGTTTAGATCATTCATTTTATATGTCTTTATGATGGGTTTTCTGCTGTATTGTGGTTTTCCTAGATTGAAGCCCTAATCTCTTGAAAATCTCGAATCTAACATCCAAGAGACAGAGAGAACGCTTTGTTGACTTCAAGAACCATTCTCAATAATCACATTACAAAATCAGATTGATAAACATGCTTCTCAATGATTCAACATGAGGATGCTCTGATACCACTTGCAAGAAATACCTTTGATAATGAAAACCTTTATCATACCAAGATCATTCATGTCAAATCACTAAGAATAATAGACAAGATGCGAAAGCGTACCTGGATCCATGAGAACAGATGTGATTCTTGAATCTTACAGTTCTTGATATTCCAAATTGATGCGTATGATTTTCTTGAGAAGGGGATTTTTCTTTTTTGACGATGGAATGTCAGAAAAGAATCATACGTAAAATTTGGGGACCATAACCATTTATAACTGCATACACTGTTCTTATTTCTAATTTTAGCCCATCATAAATTAGAAACAAGATATTAAGTATCTACACATAATAAAGCTCATACTTTGTGAGATGACTTAGGCCCATTTAACTTTAATCTTTATTAGATCACTTTTAATATAGGTTAAACCTTATATGATAGCATATGCCAAAATCTAACAGATTTTTCTCATTCCTGTTACTGAATTTGGATGTGTTCCTGTTCACGTTTTGATATTTCCTTCCCATTGATAAACAAACGAACATATGGGGAGTAGAATATTCCTTTGAAAAGCCGAAGGCTTGTGAAGAACATTAACTGCACAATAGAGGTCGGGGAGCCGGAGCTCCACCCCACTGCAGCTAAACGCATGCCCCATCTTTGAAGGCACCCAACTTTTGCCCTAGCTGATGCCACTTGTGTGTTCAAATTATTCATCGAATTGCTTGAGCTTTGGATATTTTGTACACAAAAAGCATAATAATTGAACGAATCTGACATCCTAAAAGTGTATTTTGTGAGTTGAATTTAGACTCTTGTTTATACAAAATTTCTAACCATCCAATTCGTTTAATCAAAAGTATGCTACAACCATCGAACAATGAAAATGTGGGGTACGATGTGCATTGCACCTTATCTGGTGTGCTCCTTCGAGAACCATTTATGTAACACATGCTAGATGTTGTGGTCTGCCCTTTCTCTAGACCCTGCATATGCAAGAGCTTCACGTACTGGACCATCTTTTCATTTGTATGCTAGATGTTGTTTGCCCAGAGGCAACTTAACTGGCCTCCCATGTGAGCCCGACCAGGCATTAGTAAAGCTTCAATACTCAAACAGAATGCGACTGGGCCAAGCCCATCTCAGTTTAGCTTAGCTGGCTTTTGACACTACTACTTTCTGAAAGATGGCGAGGAACGCGGGCCCTTACATGAGCAAAGGAAAAGAAAGCTCCACGCTCTCTTTAGATAGTCTGAGCATCCCACAGGGGGTAATATCTGTGAGTAATTACCGTTGAGTCACGGTTGAACAGAAGGCAGATGTCAAGCCCACGATATAGCCGTCGAAGCGAATCCAAAAGGGAATGAAATGAGACCCACTAGTACTTTATGAGTCAGAAGAAACTGATAGAGGAAGGAGGTACTGGATTCCTTGACTCCTAAGTGGGAAAGAATCACAGCAGAAAGTCCAAATGCCTTAGCAAATTTGCCTCAGATAAGCTTTTCCTTTTCAACGTAAAAGAGAATATACATTACTTGGAGTATGCAGTTCGTTCTATTGGGTGATATTAGATATGAAATGAATCTCTGTAATGGGACTGATTAGATGGTTAAGCCTGTCCAACTAATACCATTTTGTGATGAACATCCTACTGAAGCGAATTTTGATCTATAGCTTATCGCTGATCTGCTGTTCATAGAGCAAGAATGTCCAAGACCAGCATGATCTCGGCCACAACACTGTAATTCCAACCAGTATGTGGCATTCTGCGTGTATCTATACGCTGTTTTCTTGTCATTTTCCTTCTCTTTACCTGAGATGTTCTTGTTTGTTTTGCAATTTCGGTTCTTCATGTTACATCAAAATTTTTCTCAGAAAAAAATGGTACATGAAATGTATCAGTGAAGAAGTAGGTTCTGCCTGTGTCTTTATTAGAAGCTACGCAAAAACAAATGGGGAATTGTAGATCAAGATACGTCACCGATGAACTGTTCAAAGCAAGTGGAAAGTGGTTTCTTTCTCCATTAATCCACCAAGTTTTTAGTTCAAATGAGATTCTGTTTTCTGATAACAATGGCACTTGCTATAATTGGCAAGGCTCATCCTGGACAGAGTTCCCATATGGTGCATGCAGATATTTTCACTTGGAAAATATCAGCAGGCTAAAATACGACTGAAACCCACTATTTTGATTATCTCAACCATGAAAAATATATAGAAGGTATCCACTGTTTGATGACTATAAGCGGCTTTAATATGGTGGTGCTGTTGATGATGAATATAAATAGTTAACTTTGCCCTTTCTAACCATTATTTTGAAAGTGACAAATAAGAGGCCAAGATTTACAGGATGGGTTGTAATTTTGGTGCATGGCTCAACCTTAGTTAGCATGAAATAGAATATAGACGGTTTGAATCATTGAGGAAAGTGAGCTCAACTTGTACTTTTGGCTGCTTATATATATTTACATGTTCATGCACCATAAAGGAACTCCATCCTAATGCCTTAATTACTTCTATCCACCCTTAAGAAGATATACACATTGAATCCAATGCTTCTTATCCAATGTTCTCCAGCATTCCACACTATATATTAGCTGTTCAGATTCCATCCCAGAAGACCATGCTAGGGTCACCTGATGGATATGATTATGGCATGTCATATCCAAGGGCAGGGCCTAGAAGACGTAATGACTGAAAAATGGCATGTATACTTTTGTGGATATGATTTTACCCTGTTGTTCTCTCTCTCTCTCTCTCTCTCTCTCTCTCTCTCTCTCTCTCTCTCTCTCTCTCTCTCTCTCTCTCTCTGTGTGTGTGTGTGTGTGTGTGTGTGTGTGTGTGTGTGTTTTGTATGCTTATCTGCACCTACTAAAGGCATTTGGGTGACTTGTGGCATACGAAGATTAAATCCCTTGATGTAGGAGGATTAATGGCATAGTTTTTGCAAGAAGCCATGAAAATACCTTCATACCTTTCCACTACTATATCTTGTTCTTATTCTAACTTGCTTTAATGAACTAAAGCAAGGAATGATACCACTAAAGAAGTCAATCTCTCTCTTTCTGTCCTTTTTATGCATCCAGTCCCTCTCTCAACTCCACCCACAATAAAGCATAGAGAAAGAACAGAAATTATCTGCATAAAACCTATAGCGTATGCCCGTCAACCTTGTCAAAATGGGCAGCCACCACAAAGTAAGTTACCGCATGAAAGCTGCCCACCCAAATGAGTTCCTACCCAAGGCCATCATCTTCTCCACTTTTCATTCCCAAGATTATCAGGATTGGGATGATTGCCTCCCTTTGAAGGCCGCTTCTGTTTACTCAGCTATCTTTGGGGAGGTTGCCAATGGGAAGACCATGGACAAAGCCAAGAACCTCTTGGAATCCTTGGCAACAACCTGTCATTCGAGTATTTCAGCAAAAGAATTAGAACCTACAAATGATTCTGGAACAACTCATCCCCCAGGAAACATCATACCAGGTGAGTTGATCCATTATAGTCTTGTTTATCTGTATAGTTGTGGCCAGCTGGCCATCAAACTTCTAACTTAAACTGATAAACAAATGTTCACCATCAATGTGAGACATATAAATGTTGTTCACCTATTACTATAAGCTTAAGCTTTTAGGTTGAATGACAATCTAACTTGTAAGACCTCCAAATTAATTTTTAAAAGCAAGATAGATGAGCCTGTACTTGGTACACGTGCAAGTGCCTAAAAAAGGAGTCGTGTGTTGGACATATATAAATATTGTTAGCAAATTTTTTCATTTCTTATCAAATTAAGTTTTTAGGTTGAATGGTAATCCAACATAGTACTAGATTCTTATTGACCAAAAGATCACCAGTTTGAATCCTAAGGCCCCTTATTTATCAAATTAATTTCCAACCCAAGGAAGATGAGCTTGTACTTGGATTCACATGCAAGAGCCCAAAAAACAAGTGAGGAGGTACGTCTGACACAAACAATGTTGGCTCACTTCCAATCATCTTAAACTTTTAGGTCGAATAGTAAGCCAATAATTAATATACAATCTCAAATACACTTCTTGAACCCTATTTATGTTAATATAGAATCATGAATCAACACATGATCTAATGCTGATAATCATGTATCAAATATTCTCTCTCTCTCTCTCTCTCTCTCTCTCTCTCTCTCTCTCTCTCTCTCTCTCTCTCTCTCTCTCTCTCTCTCTTACACGCAGAACAAAACAAAACAAAACAATAAACAGAAAAAATCCTTCCACTCTTAATTGAGGAAGGGCATTAGAGTTTTGGTTTTTTATATTCCTAGTCCCAATTTTTGCTTCGGCCCCATCTTCGCTGGGGGCATGTGAATGATATAAATCCTCCGGAGGCCCCAGACCTGCTAAGAGAAAGTGGTTGTTGAACATAACTAAGCAACTTATGTGCTATTCGCTGTTATGTAAATCGTGCACTAACAAGAAAATTTCCCATCTTCAATAGTGCCAGTGGTGACGGAAGAAGATACAGCAAAATATCAAAAAGAAAATTTCCCATCTTCAGTAGTGCCAGTGGTGAGGGAAGAAGATACAGAAAAATATGAAAAAGAAATGCAGACAACCATGGATGCAGTTTATCTGGTGGTGGCTTTTCTTAGAGACCTCAGAGAAGGCGTTAGGGAAGGTGATAAGGAGAAACTGGACAATTACATGCACAAAAAACACGGCCGACACGTGATTTGCGACGTTGCTTTGCTCGAAAATCAGCTCCCTCTTAATCTTCTCTTCGGCGTCGTCGAACATCTCCAAGATGCAATCAACGAGTACAAGAATCAGCTCCAACAAAACGATCCTTTGAGCTCTTCAATGGCTGCTTTTGATCTAAAATTCAATAAACACAGCTTCCATGAAGTTGTGTCCCTCTTTTGCTGGTATTACTCTCCTTTCTGCTCCGATAAATTCAAGCCATGGGGAATTCTTCCGAAGGACTTGCTTAAATTTGATCACCTCCTCCAATGCTTGCACTCTACTCTCATGAAGAGGAACATCGGAGGTAGGAAGAAGCACCATACCAGGCATGTGTGGACCACCTACACTGCTAAAGAACTTCTAACATCGGGAGTCCGATTCAAAGCCGACGTCGAAGGTGCGATCCAGGTCCAATTTTCCGACTGGGTCTTGGCCCTACCGGCCCTTGTTTACGATTGGAAGGTGGGGACAGTGGTTATGAATCTAGTGGCGTTGGAGAGTCAATGTGGGAAGAAGCCGGTGGTTAGATACTTCCAATTGATGAACGAGCTGATAGATGACGTGGAGGATCTAAGGGTGATGAAGAGGTTTGGGATTGTGACAGGAAAATGGAAGAGAGACGAAGAGATTGTGGATTTTGTGAAGGGGGTGGATGGATTTGGATCTTATCCCTCCGTTTATCCTGCGATGGAGATTGGGATCGAATCGATGAAGGAATTTCACGAGCAGAGGATGAACAAGTTCTTCGTGAGGAATAGGACAGCTGTGGTTTGGGTATCGTCGGTAGCTGCCGTGGCTTTAACGGCTGTATTTGCCACCAAAAGAAGGAAAATGTGAGAGACTTGCCAGCGATTACTAGAACTTTTAAGTGGCGGATTTGTGCTATTTTATCATATTTTAAGGTGATTAATTTTACACACTGAAATATGGTTTGGAGCTAGTGAATAATAAGGTCATATTTAAGAGTCATTATAATTTAGACGCCCAAAGTACGGTCTTCTGGCAAACTACCTTTTTTTTCTTTTTGTTTTCTTTTGTGTTTTTGTTTGGTTAGATTTGAGTTGTTTAGTTTAAAAGGTCAGTCTAAGTATAATGGCAGAGTTGTCAACATGTCATCTAGAGGTCCCGGGTTCGAGGCATTAAAATAGCTTTTTGCCGAAGTTTAAGGTAAAGCTGCATACTATAAACCCTTTGAGGTGTGTTGCTTCTCCAGACCTTACATACCGGAGGGCTTTGTGCATCATATAACACTTTATGAGTTATTTATCATTTTAAGGTATCTCATGATTGTAACTAGTTGCTTGGATGAGGGCAAATTTTTTTTCCTTTTTGTTTTTTTTGTTGCAAGCAAAAAATTACAAAGCAAACTATACATACAATCTAATATATGGGAAAGGAGGATTGAGCAATACGGACAAACTACAAACTACAGATTCATGGGATATCAAGTCTGACAAGTGGAGCGTTCCATGAATGAATAGAAGAAAAGAAAGTAGGAAGAAGGGCTCTGACCCACTCATCTAATTGCTCTAGCTTGGATAAACAAAAAATCACATTGGTTACATGAGCTCAACATCTTAAAAGACTAGAAGTCATGATTTTGGGAGATGAGTTTAGACCCTTGATTATATGATTTTATTTTTTTTATTATATCCATTTCTAGTGATAAAAAAAGCTTCTTCTTTTTTAAATTGAAATAGCAAACTCACTCACTCACACAACCCTTTTTGGAAGCCTCAAAGTTATGACATTCACAACTGAGCTCTCACTCTTACACCACACTCACACACCATAGAGTGATAAAAGTTACAGTTTCATATGTTAGAATTATCTAACTGGTTGAAAATATTAGATATTCAAGGCTGGAGCGTAGTTACAAAAAAAATTGTAAATTTTGGAAAATATTCAGAAAAAACTAAGAAAAGCCAAGAAAAAATATCTACAATGACATGAATGTTAAACTTTTAATTTGTATTTTTTAACTCGATCTACACATAATATTTAAGAATTTGATAAATTATTTTTCAAATTTAAATTTGTTTCATGCATAATTTAGAAAAGATGCCTGTAATTAGAAATAGAATTTATGAAATATTTGTGAAAAAACCGAGAGATCGAAAAGTTGGGATTTCTTTCAAATTTTCAATTGTTTTGATTTTTTATGAATAGGTCTACGGGCCTAGCATTCCTCGAAAAAATTATATAAAACCGAGTCTATTGTTACGAAGACAATTATCCTAACCGTTGGACAACAGGCGGTGGCTTGACAAGTATAAACTCTTCATTGGAAAAGCATAATGACGTGGGGTCCAAGTCGCAATTGATCTAAACCGTTCGTGTTTTGTGCCCTGACTTAGATTTCTTTGTGTATGGCCCTGTTTTAGCGTGGAAACCTTGCATCTTGACTTAAGTCATACCAAAAAATTGTCTTCCTTTGAGGGATGCTAAGACTTTGATTTGTGGAGGTTTTGATAATTACTGTAGATTCTCGCCTTCTTTTTTTTTTTCTTTTTTTTTCATTCCTCTATCCATCGTCTAAAACCAATCGGAGGGCTCAGATTTTCTGACGAGTTTGGGTTTTGATAAATTTCTCATCTGTAAAAAATAGATGGTTCAGATTAGTTAAATTAAAGGAGCTTGACCTGTCGTACATGGCTCCACAGCAAATAGAGGGCTCAGATGATCCCAATCCGATGTGCTGCACTTGTCGGGAAATGTCTCCATAGAGAATCTATGGTTAAGATTAGTTCAATCGAATGAGCTTACATCTCCCTTATGCCTGATATAATCATGCATGTCCTATAGGCCCCATCTTTGTCCATTTGCATTTGGATTACTCACATAATGTGGCTCGGCTTTGAATCCCTCAGATTGACCCAAAAATCATCTTAGTTCTTTGCAGAGAAATAAAGAGCCCAAAATGAAGACTGAAAATATACAGGCTACAGCTCAAATACATTGATCATAGTACAAATCTACGGCCAAAAATGCATCTGATGTGATTGATTGCCGACCTTGTTGATTAAGAAATGATCTGATGTTATTTGTTTACGCTTAATATAATCAGGCGTGCCATCTGGGCCCCATCTTTTGTCACCATTCACTTGGATTACTCGCATTATGTGAGACTCTCCTTCTTCCTTAACCCTTCAAATGTCCCAAAAATCATTTCATTAGTAGTTAAATAATGATTATCTAGTTTAATTATGTTGTATCGGTCCACATCAAGGGTTAAAAATACATCTGATTTGATTGATTATCCCTACTACTTTCTTAGACGGAGATCCTGAAACCTCCATTATTGGACCATTCAAGCCGATTCTCCCAGCCAGCTATGCCCCAATTTGATGATGGACTCATTCATCTTGTTTGGCATGCCGTATCTTGGCTGCCTGTAAAAATTCATGTCCATTGAATGCTTCGACTACTAGCTTTTTCAGTCAAAAGTTTCAATGATAATATTTCAAAAATCTAAAGTAGCGTAGCTTAAATCATCCAATGATCATGAATTTTTAAGTGTAGCCAATCTACGGCAAGCTGAACATGATGAATGAATTAGATCGTACGAATGTAAAGCCTAAGAAGGTTGCATCCTAGAAATATAACTTTTTCTGCATCTTTAAAACATTCTTCACTCCAATTCTTCTAGTGAAAGGTGAGAAGGACACTGAAAAAGCTACCTAGGAGGCTCCAAATTTAGGTAATCTGAACCGTAGAACAAAATAGCAGTACCACCTGATATACTGGAATTTTTCAAATCAGCCATACCGAGAGGTTATATCGAGATAGCAAGCCCGAATGAAAAAAGAGGAGGGTCTTGCGTCAGGTGTCAGCCGGCAAGGAAAAAGTTGAAGATGATTTTATTATTTCTTTCTTATAAATGAATATGCATTTGTATATTAGTTTGTGAGGAAGAAATGAATGATTTTGTTATTGCTTTTCTACTTGCAAATGAATATGCATTTGTATATTAGTTTGTAAGGAAGAAATGAAATCATCTTTAGCTTTTTAAAACTATGGCAACCCCAACATGACATGAATCGAAAACTAACATTCTCTCAAGCTAGGGTGTTCCCCATAAGCAACGCGCTGCATCGGATCCCGGGTGAGGTGAAAAATAGGCAAAAGTTGTTAAGGCATTCTCCCAGAAGCGACACGCTACATCGGATCCCAAGTATAGTGAAAAATGGGCAAAGGCTGATGGAGAGTCCTCTCGGAAGTGACACACTGCATCAGAATCCTGGTGCAGTAAAAAGTGGACATGGCTTTATACCATGGAGGTTAAGAAAGGCGATAATAAATAAGGTATCAGAACATAAGATTCGCATCGCTACATGGAATATAGAGACATTGACAGGTAAGAGTTTACAATTAGTAGACACGATGAAACGTAGGAGAGTCAACATCGCTTGTATCCAAGTGTGACGACTCGGGTTTTTCAATGCCATTTTTAGTAAAAACACAGCGAGATCGATCTCTAGTTTTAAAACAATTTATGCAGAATAATGCAGGAAAATTTTCTTCTTTTTAAAAAACATTGTATAAAGAGCCCGAGTGTCAAAATGAACGCTCAATGCATAGTGCCATGACAATTTATAAACCAAATCAAAACAAATAATTACTCCCAGGATGGTTAGTCACAGCCATAGCCACAACAAGTACTTACAATCAAGATCATAGTAGTTTCAAGGAAATCACTAATTAAATCGTACCTTTGCCTACTTGACTTTGATTCTAACACCTCCTGCTGTTTCTTCTATTTGTCTTTTGTTTTATCTGAAAAATAATGGATTGGGTTGAGTATTTATCATACTCAGTAGGTAATCTGACACTACCCTTTTTGAAAACATAGCAATGCATCATACAGAGTTCAAAGTGGTTGCATGAAAGGCATGCTAAATTTGTAATAGGTGCGCATATGTGTGCATAAAGTGTAAGTAATTCCATCTATTGAAATTCTTTATCAATCACGAGTTAGTATGCAATACTAACAGTATGTCTGAGTTTAGAAAGTCAAAATCAATAGATTCACTATATCCCGGTTATGAGATTTACACCATATGTCAAAACCATGTGTAGTATATAATGATCAGAAAATACTTAAAGTAGTCTTTGTATGAGGTAAATAATAGCATCACGAAGTAACATACACTGGTCTCAAGTCATCTAGTCACGAGTACTCGTTTACCACCAATTTAAATGCTATATGCATATCCATACTACTAAAATCATAGGGTCACCATGCTTATGACCAGAACCACTCTGGATCGCATGTCTCTGATATCTAGAGACCAGTCCACCATAGCCTCCACGGCGACTATGGATATGTCCCCGAAAAGGTGCCGTGAACACCTCCAGTGGTCATCCCTATTGACCACAGTAATCAAGGAAGGGACAATGCCGTTTTTGGCAGTGATACCATCCACCTTTTTGGTGGTAGAGGCCGAGAGGCCAAACCCGTACCCCTCAGCATAGTGCCCACTGGCTTAATAGCCCAAAACCATACATAGTCCAAACCTCAAATTAACATAAACCATGTAATTTATGGCTTTGTTTTTAAAGTATGCAAGCATTGCGTAAAATGCCCTGAATCCGTAACGTGTATAAAAATATTATTTCTCAACAGCATTCTTCATTTAATGCAAGATTTTTCAAATACATAAATCATGCAAGCAGGTCCTGCATACATGTATAAGAACAGCATAGTTTAAAACACATGCTTAATACAGTATTAAAACAAGTAACTTAATGAAATTTTAGGATGTATTTTGAAAACAGAGTAGGATCAGACTACCTACCTCGTGCATTGTTACGTCGCTCGTGCCTGTCTTCCCTTCGAGTCCGAGAACATCTTGGTAAGGTCCTAAGTGATGTTCAAACATAAGATCTAGGCGTTATTCTATGATATTTTATTGTATAGGCTCCAAATTTGGATTTTAAAAGGTCGCGCCTTAACGGACGACCCAAATGTAGCGCCTAGGGTCTTGCGCGCCATGGTTTTAGAATGCGCGCTCTATAGTTTATAGTATATGCATGCGCCCTGATCGCACCTCAACCAGGTTGGGTCATGTGCGCACATCTGAATGGTGTGCCAAGGTGTGCACTCTGGATAGCATTGCGCAGACGCATCTTAGGCGCAGCTACAGTGTGCCTCGGCTCCCAGGACGTCCCATGCGTCCTGGTCGAGCTAAGACAACTATTCGCACGAGACGCATGCGCGAGGACAGCCCCCAAGGAGCTTGGCATGGGTGTGTGTCAAGCCAGGCGCCCCCTGGACTGCGCCATGCACTGAGGACGTCCGCACCCCTGGGACGCTCGTGCGCCCTTGGGAGGCGCTCTCTCTCTCTCTCTCTCTCTCTCTCTCTCTCTCTCTCTCTCTCTCTCTCTCTCTCTCTCTCTCTCTCTCTCTCTCTCTCTCTCTCTCGACGGGTTTTCACCTGTCTGGTTTTCCTCCCCGAGGACCAGTGATTTTCAGTTGAAAAATTCCCAGATCCGACGAGGATCTGGGCTGGGAATGAAGCAGGAAGGAGGGTCAATTGGGGCAGCTTGGAATGGCACCCTGGTCGTCTAATCCCTAGGTTTTTTTGTAAGGAACCCATCTTCCCTAATGGGTTCTCTAGCTGGGAGACACCAGATCCGGCCGGATTGTGAGGGACAATGGAGGGGAGAGAGAAGAGAAGCGTACTTGTGACTTCAAGATGGAGTGGGTCTCACGCCTGGGACGCTGTTGAAGACGGTATGGAAGTGGGTTTGAGCCAGAAATGCTATGCTCGGGAAGGGGGAGTGGAGAGAGATTTATAGGAGAGGGAAGGCGATGCCATCTTATGGTGGTGCCGCCCTTTCCCCTGCACCGTCTTGCAAAGGTGGTGCTGGAGGTTCTAGAAAAATCGGGAGAGGGGGGTTTTCTGGAGAAATCGAGATGTAGGGTTGAAGGAGGAAGAAGATGGGGTGCCGTTATCAAAACGGCCCCCTGGGTTTTTGACCCTTTTCATTTTTTAGGTGCATTTGACCAAAATGCCCTCAATTTTCTAACGCCTATAACTTCTTCATATGAGCTCCGTTTTCTGCGTTCTTTGAGGCGTTGGATTCTATTTTGCGTAAAAATAGATGGGTATAAATTATAGTATGTAGAAAAAAAAAATAGAAATGACGTAGGAATAATAGTAGATAACGAACTAAATGATAAAGTTGTAGACGTTAAAAGAATCAATAGTAGAATTATAATAATAATATTTTTTCTAAGAGAGCAGATTATAAATGTTATAAGTACATATGCACCACAAGTAGGGTTACAAGATATAATCAAGAAACAGTTTTAGGAAGATATAGAGGGAATCATGCAAGAAATTCCCAACATTGAGAGAATATTTATAAGACCAGACTTAAAAGGTCATGTAAGAAAAGATAAGAAAGGATATGATAAAATCCACAGAAGGTATGGTATACGTGAATGAAATGAGATGGGGGAGAATATCCTCGATTTTGCTTTGTCATATAACCTGTCCATTGCAAATACACTCTTTAAGAAAAGGGATGAACACTTAATAACCTTTAAAAGTGGACTTCATAAAAGCCAAATAGACTTTTTTCTACTTAAAAATAATGAACGATCTATATGTTAGGATTGTAAGGTGATAACCGGTGAAAGTTTAAACTCACAACATAGGTTAATGGTTATGGATATCCATATTAAAAGATGGAGTAAAAGAACTAAACTTAATACACATCCAAAAACTAAGTGGTGGAATTTAAAAGGAGAGAAAATAACCTCATTCAAAAATAAATTGATGGTAAAAGGAAATTGGAACTATGAAACAGAAGTAAATACCATGTAGACTAATATAGCTGAGTCCATTAAGAAAGTGGCAAAAGATGTCTTAGGAGTATCTAAAGGTAAAAGACTATTAGCAAAGGAAACATGGTAGTGGAGTGAAACAGTGCAAAAAGTTATTAAAGAAAAACATATGCATTCTAAAGTATGACAGAAGATTAGAAATAATGAAAACTATAAACAATATAAGAATGTTAAAAAAGTTGCTAAGAGAATAGTATATGAGGCTAAACTTAAAGCATATGAAGAGCTCTATAATATACTAGAAACAAGAGAAGGTGAGAAAAATGTATTTAAACTTGTAAAAGTAAGAGAACAGAAGGATAAAGACTTAGATCATATTAGGTGTATTACAAGAGAGGATCAAAAGGTATTAGTCAAAGATGATGAGATCAAACAAAGGTGGGTAACATAATTTGAAGAATTGTTAAATGACACTAACTCTAAGAATATAGGGATTGAAAATAATATAAATCTAAGTAGCATTGGATATTATAGATATGAACGTAGGATTAAAATACCTTTAGTAAAAGAGGCCTTGAAAAAGATGAAATTAGAAAAGGCCATGGGGTCTGATGGTGTATCAATAGAGGTTTCGTAGCGTATGGGAGATATTGAGGTAGTTTGGTTGACCAAGTTGTTTAACAAAATTATAAAATCAAAGAAAATATCTGATGAGTGGAGGAAAAGCTCCATTGTACCAATCTATAAGAATAAATGAGACATTCAGAGCTGCACTAATTATCGAGAAATCAAACTTATGAGTCACACCATGAAACTTTTTGAAAGAGTGATTAAGAAGAGGCTACGACATGAAACAAGTGTATCGGAGAATCCGTTTGGTTTCATGCCTGAGAGGCCTACCAGGGAAGCTATTTTCTTACTAAGACAATTAGTAGAGAAATATAGGGAGATGAGGAAAGACTTACACATGGTCTTTATCGACTTAGAGAAAGCTTATGATAAAGTCCCTATAGAGTTAATATGGAGGGTGTTAAGTAGTAAAGGGGTTACTCAGGAGTATATAGACATAATTAAATATATGTATGAGGCAGCGGTAACAAATGTTAAGACCACTAGTGGCGCGATTGGTGATTTCTTGTCACTGTAGGATTGCACCAAGGATCGGCATTGAATCCATACCTCTTTACATTATTTATGGATGAGTTAACAAAACATTTGCACGAGGAGATTCCCTAGTGCATGCTATTTGTATATAATATAGTCCTACTTGATGAGACAAGGAAGGGTGTAAACATAAAGTTAGAGTTATTGAGAGAAGCATTAGAATCTGAAGGATTTAAAATTAGTCGAACTAAGACAGAATATATGGGATGTAATTTTAGCAATGAGAGTAGTAGTAGAACATCAGTCAAGATTGATAACCAAGAAGTCCCTGTGAAAAACCACTTTCGGTACTTAGGATCATTGATCCATAAGAGTGGAGAGATTAAGAGGGAGGTTACCCAGAGAATCTAAGCGGGTTGGAACAAATGGAAATGTGCATCTGGAGTTTTATATGATCGGCGGGTGCCACTCAAACTAAAAGAAAAATTCTATAGGATGGCTATGTTCATAGGAGACCAACAACAACATCGGTTAGAAGTGAGGCAATACAAGTAGAAGGTTCTAAAAGGGCAAGGAGAAGGCCCAAAAGAACATGAATAAAAGTGGTGAGGAAAGATTTAAAAACTTTGGGACTACATAAAGCCATAGTATTTAATAGAGTAGAATGGAGGAATAAGATTCATATGGCCGACTCCTAATTAGGCTAAGGTCTTGATGATAACGATGATATCTGCAATTATTTTGTTTCATGATCCAAACCATTGATATCATTGGCCTATTCTATTTAGGCTGGATGCGAAAATTCAAGTCCATCGGAGACTTCTAGCTATTAGCATGGCTCAAATCATCCAAACAGTTTATGAATTTAGTGGCTAGCCAATCTAAGGCAGAGCACTTTTGATAGATCAGATCATCCAAAGGATGCATCCTTTTCCGCTTCCCGGAAAGCATTGTCCTTCTCCATTCAATCCAGCTCTTGAACTTGAAAGTCATGTGATTAGTATGTATAGATATTATATTGGTCCATATCTACGGTCAGTAATACATCTGATCCGACTTATGTTTCTTAGACATAGATTCTTGAAACCTCCACTGTTGGACTATTCAAAGCCAGCTATTGATGCTGTTAGATCGATGAAGTCAAGGATGCCGTCCGAGGAAAATAATTTTCGTTTTGCAAGAAAAAGTTGTACTACTTTCCATGGTCAAAAGTATGGTAGATAGATATGTGGAAAATGCATGGTTGTTAGACTACACTTCATAATTTTCTATAGATAGGCTATAATTATCAGTAGCTTTTATATCGTGGTGGGGTCGATTGATCCTGGCTTGACATTTCAAGGCTAAATTGCGAGTGGGATCAATTCTTAGTGATCCTAACCGTTCAATTACTTGATCCACCATAGTTATTAGCTTATTCAGTGCATCAGACGATCTAACCTTCGGATTGTCCAGTAGTTTTTGCAATTAATGTTGAATATTTTGTGCCATCCTTTGTAATATAGTAGAAGAATAAAATATAAGATCAGCCGATAAAGAAGATTTTTGGGGCATACTCTATCTTAGATGGGTCCTAAATTACAAACAATTTGGATCATTATAAATGTGCCCTTGCCATAGTTTTAGTCCCTAGTCTTGAAATTTAAGCAAAAATTACCCTTTGCCTCATATTCAGTTTCAATGCGAGCTCAGTTTTTTCCCTTTTTTTTTGGGTACAAATGATGAATTTATAAAGCACATCTAGTAATACATCTCCATATTTCTTTGATTCAATGGTTAGGATTATAGGATCAATGTGCTTAATGTGTGATAAACTAATAATACAGCCCACAGTAAATCCTCCAATGAATGTGGCAGAAAGCCCGACAACACCCCATAATTGTGCAACTCTACTTCTCTATGGTGGACCTTCATACATTGATCCTCGCCGTTCAACAAGCCAAGTCACTGTTTCTTGAAGCTATTTGCTCCTTTTTGTCATGATCTTTGGGTTACCAAATATCCAAAGTCAGAGAAGTCAGATGGACGGCTTGGATCAACGGAACATGGGGTCCACGATATTCTGCAATGGAAATGGCGCTTCGAATAGAAAATGACCCTCCAACGGACGCTAATAAATGGACAAATCATGGGAAGGGCACTGTCGTATTTAATGACAAAACAGGTGGGCATTCGAAAAATAGCAGCCCATGTATTTCGTTTTCCCCCGCAACATCCCTCAACAAACCGCTCGCTGGAAGCGCTTTCTCGTCGCATCAAATCAAATCAGACACCAGACCTGGAAATCAACTCTTTCTCCTGCAAAAACAACAGCAGCACAAGAAAAAACGGTTGCTTTTCAGGTAACTTCGTCCATAAACCCTTGTATTCCATTTCTCATGAAAACGATCTCTCGTTTCCGATCACAGTTATCGTTGGATCTCGGGAAGATTCATTTACCTCTTATGCAAGTCAAATGCGTGCATAGATTCTTGGATCCACTACTAGCTCTGGTTGGATCATTTGTTACGGTTGATTGATTGATTGGCGTCGGATTTGTTCAATCTCACCGAAGTACTATTTTTCCGGTTTTGTTGATTTTGATGCTTTCTATCAAAGGAGCAAAATAATCATATCTTTTTGACGACTCGATTGATGCCGGATTTCCCATTCTTGCTCGAATACGGCTAAGATGATTGATTATGTGATTTTTTCTTCGACTAGAGGTGTAGATTTGGAGGAAGTAAAATGCAAATGCGAGCTGTTGATCTCCTGCAAATGACTTGCGTTGCTGATTTCCTGATCTATAGTGTTTGATTCTTCTATTTTTCTTGATCAATGGTGGCTGATTCAAATGCGATCCTTTATACGTGTGTTGCTAAAGAGAATACAGTTCTCGCCGAGATCAGCTCCGGTGATCGGGATCTCGAAACCCTGGTTCGGAAATGTCTAGATAATGTGCCACTTTTCCACCTCTTTTACTCGCAAACCTGGGATAAAAAGACCTACATATTCTTGATGGAAGATCCTTTCGTATATTTTGCAATCGTGGACGAAGGATTTGGAAAACCTCAAGCTATTCGATTCATAGAGCGTGTGAGGGATGCGTTTGTAAAGATGTTGAAGACTCGATCGATCAATCTTCCCGATCGTCTGTCTTCGCGCTGTCTCAACGAAGAGTTTGGTCCAGCTTTCCGTCTCTTATTGCAGCTGGAAGGAGAAACCTCACAACGATCAGGATCGCTGGAGTCTGATCAAAACGGTGATCGAATGCCTAGAACTGCTCAAGTTGACGGTGTGAATCCAACCGGAAAAAATCAGGTGTCTACAGAAGCACCATTGCTTGAGAGACCGAACAAGTACGAGAAAATGACAAGATCATTGACTTTTGGAAATGGTGAAGTTGGAGAGATACCGCTAGAAGATAAGATAGATGTTGCTATAAATGCTGAAACAGGGCAAGAAAGAGGGATTTCATTAGGAAAGCAATGCTGTTTTGGAGGTGAAGGAGTTCGGCAACAAGCTCGGAGAATGTGGAGACAACACGTTCGGCTAGTGTTGTTGATAGACTTTGTTGTTTGCTTCATTCTTTTTGTCGTGTGGCTATCAATCTGCAAAGGTTTCCACTGTATTTCCCGTTGAATTGCACCCGTGCTTTTGGAAGATCTGATTCCTTTATCGAAGCAGCATCGCTGTTGACTTCGAAATGCCAGCTCCACTACAGCACGGCATGCAGAAATGAGATGACCAGCATACAGAATGTTATGGTGACAATGCGTTGCAGTTGTGTGATGATGCTAATAAACCGTTACATTCGATTGTGTGGAAGAATTGCAGGTTTGGTTAATATTTTGCTCTCCTTATGCAGATGTTAACACAGGCAGCTCATGTTGTTGTTACAGCAACTTTGTATAGTTTGGGGTAGAATTTGTGGGATGCAACATCAGATGACATTGTACTCCTTTCACATCTGTTGTCGATGTGCTTGGTATACTTGGTTGGGGCATTTATTATCGATATCCTTGGACTACTATCTTTCTTTAACATTTCTTGTTGATATGATTGGTTAAATATAAAGCAATCCTCCTCTCTCACAACATGTTAGACTGGCTAAAATTCTTCTAGCAGTATGAAGCTGTCATATTAATTAATCCAAAATTCCTGGTACTCTTCAGGTTCTGATTTGTCGATTACATGCTGGCTAATGGATGAAATAGTACTTTGTTATGGCCTATCAATGAAACCTGAAAGGTAATCAACCATTTCACAGAGCATTTTGGGAACTCCTCTTCAGTAATGGATTCTAGCTAAGTATCATTGAACTGAGACACAAGTTTCTGGCTGCAATAAGTTATAACGCTTCAATAAGTAGTTAAAATTGATGTTAATGCATTAGAAATCTTTCATGAAATGGGAGTGCCTCACTTGATATCTGCAATCATCTTTGCATAATTCATTTGAGATATGGTGATGCCTACTATTTTCTTTTTTTCTTTTTTTTTCTAGTTTTCATTGTCTTCTTCTCTTTCCTCTAAAATTCTACAAAGCTCATTGCAACCTAGGAAAGAAGTTGATCACTGAAGCATGTACTCAAAATGATAATTTGACACAATACTGTGACAATAACTTCAAATAGGCTGTCAATTATTATTGGCTGAGAAAGTTGCCGGGGACCTTTCCTGAGGCACTTTGATTCTTCCCATCAGTTGCTTGTTCTTCGAACTCCTAAGAGATCTGCGTGAAGGATGCCCTGCATCTGGGGTGCTGTCTGTGTGCAGCTGACATCCTATCCAAACATGATTCTTCTTGCAAGGGTCTTAGCAGCCCTCCTTAATCCATGATTTGTCAAATATCATACTCAATCATCATATAGGTATAGTATAGTTGAGATTGTAATGCTTTACCTTTTGACTAGTGGGTGTTATCTTTTTACAGTGGATCTATTCTTCCTATCATTATCAAGAAAGGGTGGCTTAGGGTAGCTCCATAAAAGCCCAACTTGCTAACCAAAAGGTAAAATGAAAAAGGGAGATGGGGCAGCTTGTGAAAAAGAAATTACTGTAAAGATTACTGAAATTTCCCCCAACAAAATGTGCAGATAAATTGGTGTATCCACTACATCATCCATGGGGTCGTATCCTGCTGTCATTTTACAACTGCAGGTCAAGAAAATCTGGAAGTTTTTAAAACAGTTTCCTGGCAATCCCTGGCAGTTGATCTTACATGTGATCTGATGTTGCCAGGGACTTTGAAAACCTCATTCTGCAGTATCCCAAATACAACTCTTGTAATGTTCGTAAAGTTAGGCATACTTCCGTAGTTTCAAGCTTTTATCATGTTAATCCAAGCAACAATTAAGATATGTCCCGTCTTTGCCCCATGTGATTGATCTTAAAAGCAAGCATAGTTTAGAAATACTTGGGAGGATAGAGCATTCGGATATGCTTATACATGTATCCTCCAGTCTCGTGCTAAGATCGGAGGACGCCGTTCTTTCAAGGTTTCCCCAACCGATACTTTTCCAGGAATCCTCCAAAGAGGCAACTGCATATTTCAATCCTTTCTTGAAGTCAGGACATTCTGATGTTTGTTCATGCGTCTATTCCTTAATTGGATGAAGGAAAAAACAGTTGGTATGTATTTGCTGCGAGAACTTTGCGCTCCACTGGCATGAAGTAAAAGCTCCAGAGAAGAATTCTTGCATCTAGTGGAATCTGGCCACAATACCATACTTTCGACATAAAAAATCAGTCTAAGAGAGACCTACATTAACTAATACTGTTCCCTTCAAGGTGTATTTCTCTTTCCTTCTTCCGGTGATCACCCTTGATGAAGGCTGCAAGTATTTCTGAGGTGATTTACACGAGGAAAACCTAATAGTCTACTCATTGAAGTAGGCTGTCACAGTGGTGACACAGGATTGTGCTTCAGCAATTTTATTTCTTTACTGTGCGCAAAGATATCTTGAAACTGTTCCCGAATACTGCCCCAAAGAAACTCTTTTAGCATATCGAGCTTGTTGTGGTAATTCCTACAATTATAATATGTAATTTCATCCATATCATATACCCACAATGGCTGATCGATATAAACTTGTGATGCACTAGGTCAGTTAGGCTGGTCGAATGGTACTCATCGTGGAGTTTCCGCTACTGTATTCTTCAATGACATACAGTTTCAAGAATGGATAATTGGCTCTTTCAGCATTTTTTTTTTTCAAATTTTTTTGTTTGATTAAAGAGAAGCAAAGCTGATGTTGTTGTTCCACAGGACAAGAAAAGAATCATCCTGACAATGGGATATAGCTCAAACGAATCAGTCTCTGGTGGACTACTAGAATTTCACTAACATGCTGAGAGAACACCGTGCCAATAATTCACCTTAAAGGTATCAGACAGGAAGATGAATTTTATTTCTGGACAATGATAAGAGCCAGCTTATCAAATGTCTCTTCTAACTCTACCCCATATTTTTCATTTCCTAGTGTTCTCTGATAAATCTGAGAGCGTCTTCTTATGTTTTCAGTTGCTTGGATCAGAGTAACTTTCTTCTGTTGTGGTCACCTTCATTCCAACTCAAGTCCTGATTTCTCGTTGCCAATCCATTTTGCATTTGTTGTTAGTACCCACTCAGGAAACATTCACTTTCTAAGCCATATTCATATTGTAATCGGAAGCAACCAGTCAACTATTTGG
Source organism: Warburgia ugandensis (assembly GCA_035236585.1). Lineage (NCBI taxonomy): Eukaryota > Viridiplantae > Streptophyta > Magnoliopsida > Canellales > Canellaceae > Warburgia > Warburgia ugandensis. The sequence goes on from CP141134.1 coordinate 73,586,499, forward strand.
CTACTTGGATCAATGGATGAGCCACATTCTACGAGGTAAACACTATCTGATGTGAAGTCTGGAGATGGGCTATGTCTTCCACAGGAAGAAGTCGATATGATGGATTTTGGTATTGTCTGGTTGGCGAGATATCATAGTCTGCTGCCTCTACATGATACCTTTCTGACGAACAGGTTCATGACGTCTTATTGTGCTAATACGTTCTTAAGGAAGGCCTTGCAGAGATTAAACAGAAAGTGGAAGAAAACGGAGGCACGTTCACCAAAGGTGGGATTTCAAACGATTGTCATGCATTTGCTTTCTATCAACTAACACCTAAATGCACCCAAATACTTTTCCACCTCCACCAGTTGCCCTTCTTTAAATCATCATCATCGTCATCAAGACCTTATCCCAATTAAGGGTTGGCCACATGAATCTTATTCATCCATTCCTCTCTATTAAGTATTATGGCTTTATTTAGTCCCAAAGTTTTTAAATCTTTCCTCACCACTTTTATCTACGTTCTCTTGAGCCTTCCCTTGCCCTTGTATTACCTCACTCTTTTTAATCGGTGCTATTGTTAGTCTCTTTTGAACATATCCAAACCATCTAAGTCTAATCTCCTACATCTTATTACCTATTAGTGATACTCCTAAATTTTCTCTAATATTTTCATTTCTAATTCTATCATTTCTTGTCTTACCACTCATTTATTTCAACATCCTCATTTCTGCGACGCTCATTCTATAAGCATAATGTTCCTTAACTGCCCAATACTCTGATCCATAGAACGTGGCCGGCCTTATGACCATTCTATAGAATTTTCCTTTTAGTTTGAGTGGCACCCATCGATCATATAAAACTCTAGATGCACACCTCCATTTGTTCCAACCTGCATGGATTCTCTGGGTAACCTTTCTCTCAATCTCTCCACTATCATGAATCATTGATTCTAAGTACTAAAAGTGGTCTTTTACGAGGACTTCTTGGTTATCAATCTTGACTGGTGTTCCACTCCTACTCCTCTCTTTGCTAAAATTGCATTCCATATATTCTGTTTTAGTTTGGCTAATTTTAAATCCTTTAGATTCTAATGATTCTCTTCATAACTCTATGTTTACACCCTCCCTTGTCTCATCAAGTAAGACTATATCATCTACAAATAGCATGCACTAGGGAATCTCCTCGTAGAGATGTTTTGTTAACTCATCCAAAACCAATGTGAAAAGGTATGGGCTCAATGGCGATCTTTAGTGCAATCCTACAATGACAGAAAAATCACCAGTCTCGTCACTAGTGGTCTTAACATTTGTTACCACTATCTCATAAACATTTAATTATATCTATATACCCTTTTGAAACCCCTTTATCACCTAATACCCTCCATATTAACTTTATAGGGACTCTATTATAAGTTATTTCTAAGTCGATAAAGACCATATTGAGGTCTTTTCTCTTCTCCCTATATTTCTCTACTAATTGTCTTAGTAAGAAAATAGCTTTCATGGTAGACCTCCCAAGCATAAAACCAAATTGATTCTTCGATACACTTATTTCATGTCGTAGCTTCTTCTTAATCACTCTTTCAAAAAGTTTTATAGTGTGGCTCATAAGTTTGATCCCTCGATAATTAGTACAGCTTTTTATGTCTCCTTTATTCTTATAAATTGGTACAATAGAACTTTTCCTCCACTCATTAGGCATTTTCTTTAATTTTATAATCTTGTTAAACAATTTGGTCAACCAAACTACCCTAATATCTCGTATATTCTTGCAAACCTCTATTGGTATACCATTGGGCCTCGTGGCCTTTCTTAATTTCATCTTTTTTAAGGCATCTTTTACTTCAGGTATTCTAATCCTATGTTCATATCTATAATATCTAATGTTATTTAGATTTATAATATTTTCAATCCCTATATTCTCAGATCCATTATCATTTAATAATTTTAAAAAGTATATTTCCTACCTTTGTTTGATCTCATCATCTTTGACTAATACCTTTTGATCATCGCTTCTAATGCATCTAACATGATCTAAGTCCTTACCCTTTTGTTCTCTTGCTTTTGCAAGTTTAAACACTTCTTTCTCACCTTCTCTTGTTCCTAGTCTATTATAGAGCTCATCATATGCTTTAAGTTTAGCCTTACTTACATTCTCTTAACAACCTTTTTAGTATTCTTATATTGTTCATAGTTTTCATTATTTCTAGTCTTCTATCATGCTTTAAAACACATATGTTTTTCTTTAATAACCTTTTGCACTGTTTCACTCCGCCACTATGTTTCCTTTACTAATTGCCTTTTACTTTTAGATACTCTTAAGACATCTTTTGCCACTTTTTTAATGGACTTAGCAATATTAATCCACATAGTATTTACTTCAGTTTCATCGTTCCAATTTCCTTCTACCATCAACTTATTTGTAAATGAGGTTATTTTCTCTCCTTTTAAGTTTTACCGCTTAATTTTTGGGTACCTATTAAGTTTAATTATTTTCTTCCATCTTTTGATATGGATATCCATAACCATTAACCTATGTTGTGAGGTTAAACTCTCACCGGATATCACTTTACAATCCTTACACATAGATCGTTCATTATTCCTAAGTAGAAAAAAGTTTATTTGACTTTTATGAAGTCCACTTATAAAGGTTATTAAATGTTCATCCCTCTTCTTAAAAAGTGTATTTACAATATCCAGGTTAGCTGACAAAGTAAAATTGAGGATATTCTTCCCCATCTCATTTCATTGACCTATGTCATACCCTCAGTTTATTCTATCATATCCTTCCTTTTCTTTTCCTGTATGGCTATTTAAGTCTGCCCCTATAAATATTCCCTTAGTGTTGGGAATTTATTGCATGACTCCCTCTATATCTTCCTAAAACTATCTCTTGATTATATCTTGTAACCCTACTTGTGGTGCGTATGCACTTATAACATTTATAATCTGCTCTCCTAAAACAAGTTTTATTATAATAATTTTATTACTGATTCTTTTAACATCCACAACTTTATCTTTTAATTCCTAATATACTATTATTCCTAAGTTATTTCTGTTATTATCCTTTCCTACATACCATAATTTATACCCATCTATTTCTCTAGCTTTAGCCCATTTTCATTTAGTTTCTTGGATACAAGTGATGTTGACGCTCCTACATTTCATCGCATCTACTAGCTCCAGACTCTTACATGTAAATGTTCCTATATTCCATGTGGCGATACGAATCTTATGCTCTAGAGATATCTTATTTATTATCGCCCTTCTCGACCTCCATGGCATGAACCAATGTCTACTTTTCACTGCACCCGGGTTCTGAGGCAGCGCGTCGCCTCTAAGGGGACACTCTAGCAGCCCTTGCCCATTTTTTACTACACCCAGGATCCGATGTAGGGCATCACTTCTTGGAGAACGCCTTAGCAACCCTTGCCTAATTTTCATTGCACCTGGGATCCGATGTAATGCGTCGCTTATGGGAAACGCCCTAGTTTGAGGGAATGTCAGTTTTTTATTCATATCATGTTATGGTTGCCATAGTTTTAAGAAGCTGAAGATAATTTTCATTTTTTTCCTTACAAACTAATATACAAATGCATATTCATTTGCAAGCAGAAAAGAAATAACAAAATCATTTTCAGCTTCACCCTTGCCGGCAGACACTGACGCAAGGGTTGCTATATTTTAAGAAGCTGGAGATTATTTTTATTTCTTCCTCACAAACTAATATACAAATGCATATTCATTTGTAAGAAAGAAATAACAAAATCATCTTCAACTTCTCCCTTGCCGGCTAGCACCTGATGCAAGACTCTCCTCCTTTTTCATCTGGGCTTAGGACCGGCATTGGTGGAGTTAGTTGCCCTTCTTGAAATATGCAGAAATTTACTTACTATTCAAAAAATGAAAGATCCATAGATACCATCACATCAAGACCTTATCCCTATTAGAGTTCGGCCATATAAATCTTGATCCTGTATTCCCCTCTATTAATTGTCATGGCTTCATTTAGTCTCAAAATTTTTAGATATTTTCTTGCCACTTCTATCCACGTGAGTGCGTGTACCATATCTATCATCTAATGAGTAGCTCCATGTGATTGTGTGTCATTGATCCTTGACTGTCAGTTAATGTCTGCAATCGATAGATTTTCATGGGCTGTTGATTATTCTCCAAACCCCAAGCTATTAAATGGATGAGAGGCCTAAATTGTATGATTTAACCCATAGTGACTCTCTCTTATGTTTCGACTATGAGATGTGTGTGTATGCACGGGCTTGGTGTGTGCCATGACGTAACTCAATGACTGAGAAAGGAGGAAGAAAATGAATGAAAAAGGCTGTGACAAGGACCCAGCCCAGTACCAATCGAATGGATCCTTATCAAACCGATGTTTTCATTTACTATACATACAATTGAAACCGCCAAAGTAGGTCAGCTTCTTCTTTATCTTGTGGAGAAGGGAAGAATATGGATGCATGCGTCTTAGGACTTCCAACCAACAGCGCTGCTTTCCATAGCAATGAATTGAATTCCATGCATTTAGTACCGACCGACCAAACCAACCCATTCAAATCTTCCCTCTAAACTCCCTCCAACCCATAATTAGGTGACCTCTTTCTAACAAGTGGGTGAGGAATTATAATGTTTATTTATCAGTGTTTGACTCCTAAAATAAAAGTCTGCCAGGTCAGCAAAGCACTTTCCCAATGAATGAAGGACACGTTTCGAGGCCCCATGCATTCATACCAATAAATTTGCACACTTCGAACGAAAAAAAAAAGAAAAAACCTAAAAAGAGATTTTTGGATGAAAAATATCCTACAAAGATAAAATATGTGTCAATGAGTTGGACTTATCATTATCAATCAGATTCAGGATTGGATTATGCTGATATGGGCCCAAAAAAACATACATGTTCTTGGAGCAAGTAAGTGTACTTTTTCAAAGCATTTTTCGTAAAATAAAATCAAAATTAGTACTATGCACTATTATTTGGTATAAATTATATGGTTGATCATCCACAATCAGTTCCTCAAGATGGCTCTCAAAAGAGTATATATAGGTGAAAAACTGTCTCAAGAATTTTTTATTTTTTTATTTTTTGGGTGAGTAAAGAAGTTCAAAGCAAATAATTCACACACTCTCACTTAAAATACTCTTAGATCTAATCTTTAGCCAAAGGAATAAGTGACAACTCAAACTTGGCACTAAAAATACTTCAAGGGAAATAGTGAGTTTTCTCCGACTAACTATAATAGACATTTGTTGGCAAAAATCAGTTTCAAGATTATAGTACCAGTGGACCATCCTTTCAGGTTTGTTTTCGTAATCCTCAAGCCATTATAAAGCAAAATTCTTACAAGAAAAAGAATGTCCAGAAGATTGTCTTTCAAAAATAAAAAAGGCATAACAGATTATTAACTGATAGTTCATAAACTAATAACTAATAATGTATCCAACCGTAGGATGGGACCACACTGCTAGTTATTGTGTGGAGCCCTACTTTTTTTTAAAAGAGGGTTACACCTTTGTTGATCAGACTTGTTCATTTGATTTCTTCAACTTTGGATATCTTATCCTCCAAAACTCGGCAAACTCGGCAAGATTGAACGATCCTGAACATTGGAAAAAGAGTAATTCGGCAATAAGATGAGCCAGGCCGATCAATCATAGGTAGGTCCCGCACAAAGAAAATAGGGTCCATATTGCAACATGCTTTCTTTCTCACCTGATTTGGATGATGTGGATACTTGTTCATTTGGTAAAGATGGAGGCATATATAGAAAAAGGAAAGATTGGTCAACTAGGGAAGAGGGTATTTCGGGAAGAGAGAGCTTGTGGTAGTTTTGGGTTGGTAGACTGTGAAAGAAGAACGCGTGGAGTGTGTGGAAGGATTCTCTGAGTAAGTTTGAACAGGGAGCAAATAACGTTGTGGGTATCGCCACCCCCGGCTTGTGCTTGTCATAGTACTGGTGACGGATAACCCAATAAAATTCAATCAAACACCACTTTGTGAACTCCATCCCTCTCTACATGATTCTCCTTCTTCACTGATAACCCAAAGTCGCTCTCTCTTTCTTATAGCACAGCTTCTGAACTTAACACCAACTTGAGAGAGAGAGAGAGATATGGCAACAGCATGTTCTTCTAACTTGGTTTTTGGCAACAGAGAATTGGGAGGAAGCGGGGCTTCTCTGTTTCAGTACAATGGCATTAGGCCAGTGGAAAGCAAGCAAATGGCTTCGCTTGGTAGAAAGTCAGGTGGGTTCTGTGATTCGACGAGTATAATTCATTCTATCACCATTGAATTATCTGAGTCTTATAGTTCTCAAAATAACTGTTTTCTGTTTCTTTTTTGTTCTAGTTTATGTTGGTTTTTTACGGAATGTTTGTTTCCTAAATGGGTGTTGTTGGTTCTTTACAGAATGTTTGTTTCCTAAATGGGTGTTGTTGGTTCTTTACAGAATGTTTGTTTCCTAAATGTGTGTTATCTAATGTTCTAATTTTCTTATTTTGGGGATACACTTGAGATTCCGTCTTTCAATTCTGGTTCTTTGCCAATTGCAGAATGGACGTGTTTGTTGGGAAGTTTACGGTCCTTGCATTACTGCAATATGTATAGGTTAGAAAAGATCAAATAGAATAAGTAAATTACAAGTCAGAATGTATATTTCTGTCATAATCGCTCAATTACTCAAATGTAATTAGCACCCAATTAAATCAAGATGAGAATTTGGAACGGGATGAATACAGCAAGATTTAAGAATGAAGGGAAAATTTGAAACTAAGATAAATGGATGGTCATGCTAGTCAGAGTTCTGCAGATTTATGTTGTGTCTGTAGGAATGAAAGGACAAATGATCAGCCTTTTTAAGGTTGTAGCCTCTTAAGAATAGATTTGTACTCTGTAAATTAATCTCTTCTCGCCACTTGGTTGTGATGATTCATACTCTACCAGTTAAGGCGTTTCCATCATTTAGTTTTTCTGCTTAGTTCCTTATTCTTAGTAGTGCTAGGTTTGTTCAAAAATTTATAACATATTATAAGTCAAAGAATGCAAGCTTACCTATGAGTAGTTGCCTTCTCACACGATTCTCTCAATTTAAGAAGCAAAACAATGCAGGGATTTGCTATTGACTGCTTTTGTCGACATTGTTGTCTTCATCATAACATATTTTGTATCTTCCTTTATAGATTCACAGATTGTTTGTTCGATGCTTTACAATTGGTTTCTTTCAACAGTTCCAAAATTTAGGGCAGTCAGGACCATGGCTTCCTCTATGGAAGCAGCTCCCGTACGAGAAAGGGATCCCAAGAAGCGGGTTGTCATTACTGGGATGGGCCTTGTTTCTGTATTTGGCAATGAAATCAATACGTTTTACAATAAGCTCCTCGAAGGAGAGAGTGGCATTACTCAAATTGACAGGTTTGATGCTTCCACATACTCTGTTAGATTCGCAGGTCAGATTCGGAATTTCTCTTCCAAAGGATACATCGATGGGAAGAATGATCGCCGGCTTGATGACTGCTGGAGATATTGCCTAGTTGCTGGTAAAAGAGCCCTTGAAGATGCCAACCTTGGGTCAGAAGTCTTGGAAAAGGTAGGAGGACTTGTGTTAAAAAGAATAAAGATTGCAAGATTAATACTATTTTTATGATGTTTGGAACAATCAAATTGCTTACTACTTGGCCAAAGTAAAAAATTTCAGCACCAGCATTTGAAGATTGAGCAGTGTAACAGAATTTATAAATGCCTTGTGAATGATGCAGATGGACAGGTCAAGAATTGGAGTGCTGGTTGGAACAGGCATGGGAGGTTTGACAGCTTTCACCAGTGGAGTTGAGGCCTTAATCCAGAAGGGATACAAGAAGATCACACCTTTTTTCATTCCTTACTCCATCACTAACATGGGATCTGCACTATTAGCCATAGATACGGGCCTAATGGGACCAAATTACTCCATCTCCACCGCATGTGCAACAGCGAACTACTGCTTCTATGCTGCTGCAAATCACATAAGAAGGGGAGAAGCAGAAATCATGGTAGCTGGAGGAACAGAGGCTGCAGTTCTGCCTACTGGAATCGGTGGCTTCATAGCATGCAGGGCTCTATCACAGAGAAACGATGAGCCGAAGAAAGCTTCAAGGCCATGGGATAAAGGTCGTGATGGTTTTGTCATGGGGGAAGGCTCTGGTGTGCTGGTAATATGGTTTATGCTAACTTTCTCATTTTAACCATCCAAACTTAAGTGAACTGATCATAATTGTTTATATATGTCTTAAATTATTTAATGACAATACAAGTACATGTTATTATTTGGAAGTAGCAGTAATGGAAAAGTAGAGTGCCATGATCATTTGAAAGCCCACAGTATGTTTATATATGTCTCCTTCTACTACTAAGAAAAAAAAAACGGTAATATCATTGGTAACTTCAAAAAATGGTAAATCAATAGTAGGCTATTGTTTATATTGAGATAATCGAGTTGGTTGCAGCAATGAATTCTTTTGTCGCATGTTATCATCATAAAGGTTTTGAAATACATGTTTTCTTTGAAAACTGTCATTATGAATTTTCAAGCTCTAAACACATATGAAACTTATGTGGATATGCATAAGTAGCTATAGATGTACTAGTGCATGAAGGAAACTCGCATATGTTTTGGATTGACATTAACTGATATATGGGTTTTGATGACAGATTCTGGAGAGCTTGGAGCATGCAAGAAAGAGAGGAGCAACCATTATTGCAGAGTATTTAGGGGGTAGCATAACCTGTGATGCGCATCACATGACTGATCCTCGCCGTGACGGCCTTGGAGTTTCTTCTTGCATTGTCAACAGCTTGAAAGATGCAGGGGTTTCCCCAGAAGAGGTGAGTACCTTTTAACATTGGCATTTTAATTTGCTACTGATTCTAAATACATAACACTTGTGACATAATATCTCTGTTCTATATTGAAGGATCTAAAAGTATAAGCTCTATGAGTTTGTGGTCTTGTCTTATAATAGTCTGGGCATCAGATAAGAACTGAAATATCATCTTTTACCATTTCCTTGTAACTTTTTTTCTTAGTGAATTTTTTCTGACACGCTCATGTATAACTTCTCTTCTTTATGAACATTGTCATATAAACATGGTTACAGAACATAATGACACAATTATCTGTTACATTTTTTATTGCCTCAATGTGGTCCTGATTGATAGAAAATTGATCAATGATCTTTTTTATTTTCTAGCAACGTATATGTATCTCCATGCTACTTCTACATGGTTTCTCTTTATCTAGGTAAGAAAAGGATAACAACTAGATAAAGATGTGTGCGGGATTTGTGGATCCATGGAACTAGAAACAGAATCAAAACTACAATAGTTATCTAAATTCTCAAGACAACACTAAATAAGAAATGTTTGAGGATTATGAGACCACCAGTGTCAATGAACATGGAGAGTCATAACTTCAGCATACGCATTCCAGAATACCCTGTATGACCCTTCTGGTTGAGCCATCTTTGTTATTCTATCTGTAACCCCATTGATGAGATATGTCAGTTCCTCTCCATGTAACATGCTAGAATCCGCTGAGCTCTTGGTGAATCTGAAGCGTACCTACCTTCACTTCTTCTGCTTTCCAAGTTTTGATCTCACGATGTTGCATCAAACTTCCAGTATACAGCTAATTGTTATAGTCTTTTACCATTCCAAATACATTTTGATTCTTATGGAAATGTGAATTTCTGACTTGCAGGTGAATTACGTGAATGCTCATGCTACATCAACCCTTGCAGGAGATCTAGCAGAGGTCAATGCTGTCAAGAAGGTCTTTAAGGACACATCAGAAATAAAAATTAATGGAACTAAGGTAAGAGATTTCAACATTTCTAGCCTACGTAGAACATCAAAAGTCTTGTTGAAAGGTACCTCTGATCTCTGCAGAGTTGATGGTTTTTCGTTTATGTTTTCTTTGAATGACCTGAAAAGTATAATGTCATGCTCTTTTCAAAATAATCTTAAGACTAAAATGTTTCTAGACTTCTATCCAGACTTCATTTTCTAAACGATCAAGGATTCTAGTTGATCTAAGGCCTTTGTACTGCAGTGGAGCTAGAAGAGCCTCTCCTGTGCTTGGTTCATGGGTTTGAGGCTCTCACTGGTTATGTGTTATCCATAAAAGGATGCACTAGTTTCTTTATTTGCTTTTAAAAATTTTATGGCACCTTTCATTATCTTATAAAAATGCATCTTTTGATATCTTGATATTTAGACAAATGACAAGTTTTGATCTACTCCTTCAGTCAATGATTGGACACTGTCTCGGGGCTGCCGGTGGATTGGAAGCCATAGCAACCATCAAAGCAATCACAACTGGCTGGCTACATCCGACCATTAACCAAGATGTATGTCGTCATAGTCCTAGCCAACACATTCTAAGATTTCCGTACACAGTTTGTTAATCATTTCACTTGTATCTCTCTCTCTCTGTAGGAATTGGAGCCTGCTGTCGACATGGATACAGTTCCAAATGTCAAGAAGAAGCATGAAGTTAATGTTGGTATGTGAAGTAGAGTTCGCTTGCGTCTCTTTATTGGTTTCTTCAGCAGTAACTATCACTTCACCAATACTATGTTTTTCTTGTCATTCTGTTGGCAGCTATCTCGAACTCTTTTGGATTTGGTGGGCACAATTCGGTGGTCGTTTTTGCGCCTTTCAAGCCCTGAGAGGAATTTAAATAGGTTCCATCTTTTTGTTTAATCCCATTTTTTCTGAAGGCCAACTGAAAAAAGAAACGAGGGAGGTTATGAAAAATTTTATGTATTTTTATAAACCTTAGGGACAGGCTTTACCATTTCTTCATTTCCAACTCATCACAATGTGGATCAGCTTGAGATTAGTGATCCAATTTCTTTTTCAGATAATAAAAATCCATGGGGTCCATTGTTTCCGTCTTATTTTGTATCCCACTATGGCACGTACATGAGCTACTCATTTTGGAAATTGATTTCCACTAAAAAGGCAAACTTTCATGTAAAGTGTGTTAGGCCTTGAAATTGAATTATGCCAAAGACCAATAAATTTTCGCCATGAAAGATTTTAAGGTCTTGGGCGTAATTCAAGAGAATTCCTTTCTCAGGGAAATTAATCTTTGATTCTCCTTTTTACATGGAATCAATTTTGTAAAAGTGAAGTACAAGGCCTAAAATATTTTCTATAGAGAATTCCTTTTACGTGGAGATCAATTTCGATTCTCCTTTTTCATGGAAATCAATGTCCATCTATTTAATCCAACCAAACATGCCATCCAAGTAAAAATGAGATAAGTCCCAAATGAAGTGACAAGAAATAGGAGGTCAAGGAGATTAAGCAGGCAGTGACAGAGAAAATATAAAGGTATGTTTGGCAAGTCTAGCTTAAAAAGGATTAGTAAACAAATGTCTAGTGTGGCATGCAAGTAAAAATGACATAAGTCCTAAATGAATTGAGAAGAAAAAGGAGGTCAAGGAGATTAAGCAGGAAGTGACAGAGAAAATATTAAGGTATGTTTGGCACGTTTAGCTTAAAATAGATTGGTCAACAAATGTCTAGTGTCGTTGGGAAATTTCCCCCGCTACTTGCAGCCTTAAAACATAAACAAATTTGTTTAAGAACAAACAGCCCATTCGGCTCAGATAGATTAGGGAACCCCAAAGGGGAAATGGCTTGATCGACAACTGTAATTTGTGTGTTAACGAAGACTGGATTAAATGATTAATCAACGGCATTAATCAACGCTGATTTATTACTGAATGCAGAAATTCAGTCCCTGCCAAAAGTTTATGCATGGCTTATGTCCTAGCCATTCATTTAACGTAAACCTTGTGGAAAAATTTAGAAGTACTCAACAACTCTTCCAAATGGGGTTTTAGTGACGCTTGATATGGAGTGAGCTGACTTGATATGAGAAGAGATGGGCCATGTCATTACTAGCAGTACTTGAGATGAGATGAAATTACATCTTCTCATCTCATTGTTAGTAGTGCTTAGAAGAGTTGAGATGAAAATCATTACACATTTTAACTCACTGCTAACTTGAATTTTCAGCCATCTCTCTTTATCTCGTGCCAAAGTTTGGTCATATCAATTCAGCCCAAGTCATCTCATCTCATCTCATCTCAAGTCAGCTTACTTCAACACATGCACCACTAACCCCATTAATTCTGACGTAAGAAATATGAGGGAGCTCATGTCCAATCCTTCTTGTTGGGATCGTTTTAGTCATACAACAATAGGAGAAAAGGAGATTTACGTAATTTAGCCAAACTCGACCTACGTCCACAGGAAAGGAAGTTTCACTATCACTTGATCAGATACAATGGAAGATAAGGAGGAGAAGGCTAGGAACCTCTTCCAACCATCCTCTATTTCTTTACATACAAACCCTCACCTACTCACACCAACCGCAACATTATATATATATATATATATATTGTGACGACTGTGATTTTTATAACACATTTTATAATAGTTTTTGTCAAGACAAGGTCCTTAGTAGTAAAAAAAATTTGCAAAACAAAGTAGCTTATTTTTTTTTCTTTAGAACTTGTTTTGTAAAACCTAAGTCACCACTTCATATATAACATAAGTTGAGTTTTGTACAAGATAAAATTCTATTAAAGGAATATACTTTTATTAAACTTCAGGATCCATCCAGTGGTTCACAGTACTCATCACATTGTATCCTTACAATACTTGTCCAAATACACAATTCAAATTACAAAACTCTAAATATAATACAAGCTCTCAATACAATATTTCCAGGGATATACCCTGATTACTTATTCTTCAATCGTTCTTTAAGTCTTGAGCTCCTAAGTCTCCTTCTCTATATCTGAGATATTATAAACATTCAAACATTTACAATATCTCAGCAAGCTATAGTTGGTAGAGGATAAAAATGTAATATATTGACAGTATAATCCCAATATTCAATTATCCCATGATTTATAATATCATAAACACATTTATGGACTAATATCATTTATATGGACATCTCATTACTTTGTCATTTGTGTTCAACTTTATACATACATACTGTTTGCGGACAAATCTGTTAAAATTGTAAAAATAGTCAATAATCATTCTCATAATAAGATAATCAACTCCTTTCACTATAAGAGATTAGTATCTCAACCAATTACTATACTAGGAATTTTTCTTCTAGGGAAAAATACTAGTAATATATAATTACCTGGCATTTCATCATGCCATCACTTAAGGTATTTCACTATACCTCAACACAAGGCATTTCACTATGCCACAACATAAGGAATTTCACTATGCCACAACGTAAGGCATTTCACTATGCCAATTTCGTATGCATTATAATGCAAAATAATCAAGGACTATCATGCTTGTAGTCTGATCAGTACAGTGAGCCTGAATAATTGCTCTATAATCCACTCATATCATTATTAGTGGAAATTACAATATTCATGTCCATACGGGGACCATAGTTATCACACTAGTGGCCTTCTTATAAATGCCCCACCTTACTTTTAGCCTTTCTTAGGCTTGGTATTCAATATCATCAAGTTTTGAAGAGCGGGTGGCCAAACCCTCGTAACTCTCCTAGCATAGCATCCTCAGGCCTACGCCTGTTTAAAACAAAACTACAAGCTTCCATACTTGTATGTAAAACAATACTTATACATATCAGACTATCTGTCTGTTTATTTAGGGCTAGAATATTTTCTACTCCCATATTCACTTATGGTTGTTCTCAATTCTAGATTTAACCATTTCATACTTATTTTTCTTATCATTTGGTTAGATCATATTTATTTCTGAGGTATTTACCACAATATATTGGTATTGTATATGTCAATAGTTCTAAACATAAGATCATGTATTAAACATGTATCTTTATGTAAAGGCATTCTTAAAATCCACCTATCTCAAGAGGGTATTCTTAGTCCTTAAAGTCTACCATAGTCTTGATCAAATCATACGTATAATATCATCTTTCTAGTCAAGGATGCATACAACATGGTCTTTTGATCATCCTTATGTAGGATGATCTAAATCTTTCTTCATTGAATCACATATGACCAAGGGTTCAAATCTTCTATACAAGTACTATCTATATCAAACATATACAATCTAATCTATATTGGAATTTCTTTTCCAGTATTGTTTTTTATCATTCAAGATCTCATCTTGTTTGATCATCCTTATCTTACTTACTATTTTTATTAGGGTTAGATAATTTGTTATCTTTTTATGTTCTTCTTATTATTATTCAACCAGTTAATGTCTCACTAGTTGAAGATAATTTATTTCTTTCTATTATTAGACAACTCCTCATTATTTCAGGATGACTAGTGCTTACTAATTAAAGTCTGCTCAAAGAGTGGTTAATACAGCCCTCATGGAAGGAGGAGTTTAGACCTCACTTATGTCAATAGGAGGTGAGGGAAAAACACTTGACTCTTGTATACCCCCAATAACCACAATGTTCAGAGTCCACTAAAGTAGCACTAGCTCAACCTTTAAGTCTCTTCTCTAATTGATTTTAATTAATTTCCATGGATATGCACAATGTCATCCATGGATGTTCATTATTCTCCTACTTTGGGTTAAGAAAATGGTAAACCATTCATTATATTGTCCTAGTAAATATAGCCCTTACTAATATTAAGTCAAAGTCATTTATTCATCTTAATTGTCCATGAATCTCTATATTTCATTAGATTACATTTTTGGTGATTTATGAATATTAAAGCATAACCACTAATTTAACAATTATATATACTAACTTAAAGACAATTAAAATGCTTATACTATACTTTAACAATTAAATAACAATATACTTTAAATAGAATTGTACATCTATATTATTCTAAGGACATTTATACTCTAAAATACTAACATGCATCATAGGTTATGAAATACATGAAATTTTACTAGTAATCTAATGGAATCATGCTAAAATCTCATGACCCTAAGATAATTAAATTTACCAACCTATTATAACAACCTAAGAACATTAGAGCATAGCATGCTATAATTGAATAATTACACTATCATGCTTCCTAATTTATAATATAAATCATATTTACAATTCTATTATCAAATAAAAGACAGTTAAACTAATTAAATTAGGATTATTAGAAACTTTTAATCATGATCCAACCATCTGATTTTATGTACATCCTTTAGATCAAGTATTTTTATTATATTAAGGGTTTTTACTTCATTAAGGTCCAATGTCATATCAACAAGTTTTGTCACATCTAATCCATGATCTCACTGGATTCCATCATAATACCATTCATCCAATACATCCATAGGGTCTGATCATGCTTGATTTTACTGATCAAGTGGGCCCCTTTGTATTTTTAGAGTATTTCTATCATTAAAGGTAGATCTCTCAAATCCTTACAAATCTGTCATATTAAACCATTAATTTCATATTTTCTTAACATTATATCATTATTAGATCATATCCATAAGGTCTGATCATCCCAAATCTTAAAGATCATGGGAATAGGAAACTTTATTTCTCTTAACAGAAAGTTTCTTTTCATATTTATTAGATTTTATGATTTCATAAGAAAATGGAATTCATAAGATTTTTATAGCCTCTTTCCGATCTTAATTTGGAGTTCAGATGACTTTAGAATCAAGATTTTAAGTTCATAGTCATTCCAAGGATCCATATTTGATTTGGGCCTAAAGGAACGACAGGATCAAATTGGTAGGGCGGACAGGTCCAATTAGGTGGAGCAGCCTCGTGTCTGCTACCTATGATCTCAGGTCAACCTGAGGCGGTGACTGGTGATAGGCGAGGCATCCTGATCAGGATCGTCAAATCACCTTTCTCTGGATCATCCCTGATATGCCATCATCTATGGCTGGGATTCACCTATCTAGGGTTTTTGGGTCTCAACTTCTCATCCATCGGCTCAGAGTTTTCATCTGAGCTGTGTAAGATGGGATCTCAACCATTCATGCAGGAACCGTCGTTTTCGACGGATCAACAACAGGGAGATCCCTGGGAGGCTAGAGATTACATCTGGACTTCATGGAATGAAAGGGGAAACAGTGGAAGCCACCTACCGTAGTTGTCAGAGGGAAGGAGTTACTAGATAAGAGAAAGAACTTCCAGATATATATATATATATATATATATATATATATCAGTGCATCGAAAAGATATAGGGGTTGATAACTCTGATGCCCTTACCAAAGGAAAAGAGAAACTTTATGGGTTTTGAAGATCCCCTAGTGCTGAAGCCTTTTAATGGTTCAAGATGAACTTCCAACGGCAAGATTTGTCGGAGATAGTATCCAATATTGGTACTAATTTCGATATGAAATCTTCCAACAATCACACCATTGGATTACAAAACTACCTTAGGGCTTTTGTTTACTGGGCTAGCCCAAACATATTTAAAGGTTTAAATTTTGAAAATCCTCTTCGTAATTGGATGCCTAATTAAATTAGAGTTTTTCTGTCGAAAACCCTCGCTACCAGGGACGACGTGTCAATTGACACACCCGACGTTTCCACTGGGTCTGAAGGCCGGGGGTGTTTGTGGATGCTCTAATAGGGGGAAAAAATAAGAGGGGAAAGAAAGAGAATTTGGGGAAGATATGGAAGGAATTTAGAGCTGAGATTTTGGGGGAGTCTATGGGACTGCGTAATGGATTTTTGAAAATTTTTAGAGATCTTTCTGAGGTATTTATGGGCACATTTTGGAATTTTTTATAATTATGGTATTTTTACTTTTGATTAAATTTAATGGGGAGTGGAGCAGCTACTCCACCTCTGTTTCCACCACTAGCTGGTAGTGGTTCGACCACTGATAGCTGCTTCCAAAACGTTGGACCATGTTGTGGGCCTCGCTTTAAATGTGAAATGATCGTTTTACCCTTTTATTTCAAAAAATGGAGAAAAATAGGCACTAATGTCCGAACTCAAAATTTAGTGTACTTAGAGTCATTTTGATCGGTTTTTCAAGTACATTTTAAATATTCATATTTTAATTCTCAGTTATGAGTGAAATTATCATTTTACCCTTTTATTTATAAAAATAAAAATTTTCCATTTTAACTAGGAATTGAACGTACTTACTGTCATTTCGATTGGTTTTTTGAGTACATCCATAATTTTTAGGTTTTAAATCATGGTTTAATCTCTATAAAAAGATATTTTTTAATAACCTAATATTCCAGCCTAAAATTTTTTAAATTCAAACTTTATTAATTTTTCTCAATAAATATACAAAAATTTGGGGTTATTATGTGTGTGTGTGTGTGTGTATATATATATATATATATATATATAAGATTCTCACTCACATGGGCATGGACCACATGCGGTCCATCGCAACAATGTCCCCTCTATGCCCATTGGAAGAGGATGCACTGAATCCTTTTAAGTTGATTCAGCTCCCCCAAATTACAAGTATGTTTTTCAACCAACTCTTCCTCTAATATTCGTCTATGCTTTTTCAGCGGCTCCATCAAAAGTAGGTGCATATCTGTGGCTTTTTTTGCTGTTCCCCTTGCTCAACACTCTTTACTAAGTTTAAGCATTAATCAGTCATAGAGTATATCATAAGTATTTAAAAGCTTGCCACCTATAAATTTGCATGTGCCTCTCGCACTTGCCATTATCGAGCGCCCTCATGGCCTACCCTCATTATCTACTCATGAATATCACTCGCTATGGTCACGTCCACTCTGAATGATTACTAGTTTCGCTTAGAATGGTCACCAAGTCTACTTGAAATTGCTTACACTTTTCACGAAGTCATCCCATTACTATTCACCGAGTCATTTTGCTACTGTTCCCTAATCAACCTTACTCGCGGTTACCAAAGCTATTTGCATAGTCAATGTGTTCATTTTCTACATTTGCTTACGAAGTCAACTCACCATCTATTACGGAGTTCATTCCAAGCTGTCACTGAATCATCTCATAGCTATTACAAGTCTACTCACAAGCTACATAGCTATTACAAGTCTACTCACAAGATACCACCGAATCTACTCAACAACATGAATTTTCCTGAACAAGAGTGTTGTTATCAATTTAATAGAGTGCTAATTGTGTTCTCAAAAGTTGCCGTTATCAAAATTATGGGTATATAATTTTTTATAAGGTGCAAAACAATGTTTTTTCTTTCTATTTTATCCTCTCTCTCCTTTCCTTTTCTCCTTCTCTCCTTTCTCTTTTCCACGTGTCCCTATATGTCAATGACGCTCCTCGGCTCCATCGCCGACTACCAGGCGCAAACAGCCCAGCGTTTCATTTTCATCGCTCATCCGGCATCAGCGGCTCTGTCTTTGCCATTTGCGTACTCCACCAGTGCATGACCACTTGCTGATCTTGAGACATTCCTTTCCATTCGCAGCCCTTTCCAGCCCATACCATTTTTGTGTCACAAATTCAGCTATCAGCGGGATGATTCCATCGCCGGCTGGTGGTCGCAGCAGCCTAGCTGCTCGATCTCCACCTCCGATCGGCGCTGCTACAACTCTTCTATGGATTTACTTTCACCGACGACAGGTGAGATAAAGGGCCATCTCACTTTCAATCTTTCAATTGGAGTTGATCCCATGATGAATTTTTAATGTCATAATGAGTTAGCAAATCATCTACTGACCTCAAAGCAATTACATCACGGTGCTGTTGATGTTGTGTATCATCATTCTCAGGGTTGTAATATCCTCCTCATCTTCAACTTTATCAAGATCTACTAGCTCAGGATTGCATTGGGTATGGAATGTCCCATCTACGTCAAGAATATATGCAATCCCACCTCATACCACCTGTAAAGTTCCTTCCTTAAGGGCCAACGACGGTGGAGGTCGCCGATCTCGTCTTTTTTCGCTGCGGGCAATGGTGAATCGTCAGCTCCCTCACCTTCAGTGATCGACGCGTCTTTTATATGTTATCTTCTTCCCTTTTTGCTCCGACGTAGTCAGCATTCGGCCATTGTCGTCTCTCTGTCTGGTCATGCCTTTTCCATGGCAGATCGGTTTTCTTGTTACTAGGTGACAGATCTCTATGATAATGTCGCCGATTTCTACCTTGGTGTATTTCCTGGCGTTACGCATTCTTCCTGCTCAGATACCGTCTCTGGTTTTCTTCTTCAGTGTCGATGATATCGACTCCTTTGTCCTGTGTCAACTGCTTCACTGCTAGCTTCCTTCCACTAGTAAATTTGGGTCGCTATAGAAATGCATCCAATCTCTCTCATCGGCAAAAGACGTCAGCCCTATTCTGCTAATCTTCAAGGCAATCGACAATCTCCCATGCGTCTCCGTCTCTCCAGCTTAGATCTGGGTATGTCATTGTGAATTTGGAAGACAGATCTAAAGGTTATCACTGATCTAGGATACGAGCGTGTTCAAAGGCTCCTTGTTGCTGGCACTGATGTTTCAGTCATACAGGCAATAAGAGATAAAGGAGATTTATGTGATTGGCCAAACTTGGCCTAAACTGCCATTTCCTCTAATTTTTTTTGTGTTTTCTACTTTTTTCAACTAATTAAATGTTACTGGCCTGAAACAGCTGAAATTAACACTCGATCAAACTCTAACTTTGGCTCCAAAGAGAAGCATGCATGCTTTGCTTGTAGTAACTGCTAGTTTGCTTTAGTTCGAGTTTTGCATAATTGATAAATTACAAAGCAAACTACAAACATTCACTCACAATACTCACTAAAGAAAAAGGCAGCTACTCGAAGTAAGCATATGCCAAACAAGATGCCCAGTTGTAACTACCAATTACACTATACAGACATTGGCTACTACACTTATTGATTGGTTCTATCAATTATAGAACAACTATCTTCCACATGGGTGGATCAAGTCATTCTACAATTATGCTTCAACAAAGTGATTACTAATAGTTTAACTAGCTCCTTTACCTTCTTTTGTCAAAGGCTAAGAATTAAAATCACTCACATACTTCCAAAATATAATCGTAATGTTGTCTGTGACCAACTATGCTAGACATTAGTTGGTTAGCACGTCCACTTTACTAGATGCGTAGACAAGAACTTATAATCCAAGAATAACACATACAATTAACCTTGTTGATTCAAAATATTATCCAGTTGATTCTTTTCTTTTCTCTCTTTTTAATCAAAACGTGACATTTTTAGATAAATACTTACATAGTCACAGGAGCTCTTGACTAGACTCGTACTCATGCTTGGAGACCCAATGTTGTCCTGTTGTGCTACAATTTACACAGCTAACTACAGTTGTCCCCTCAAACTAACTGGAGAGGTCTGATTGCTTTGTAATCTCCCAACTCTGCAAAAATTTTAAGAGAGAGGCTAAACTAACTGCGTGTATAAGTGAACTCTAGCTATCAGATTTTATGAGGCTGACCTCTAAATGATTCCACTCGTTCATCTTGTTGCTTTGTATTTACATGTTTTATGGATAAAAAATCATGTGATTTAGGTGAGGATGGTGTAGAGTTCAAAATTTGAAATGAAGAATTTAAATTTGACATAGACGGGCTGGATAGTGTTTTAGAATTTTCCAAATTCTAAAATCTGGTAATTTGAAGGACGAGAATTTGGGCTTAGTTACGCGAAGACCTATCTTCCTCTCTCTCTCTCTCTCTCTCTCTCAAAATATTGGTTTCAGGAGCGAATGGGAAATTCCAAATCGCTGCAATCACCGGAACTCAAAACCCAAAACACGATCTTCGATACGGCGGCACCAACACTGGCACCAGAACGAGAAACATTTCTCCGGGAAAACACCCACCTCTCTGTCTCTTGTCTCTCCCTTTCTTTGTTCGTTCCTTGTATTTTGCGCTTGAATAGGACTCTAGTTGGGGCAAATATTTTGATTATGGCTTTAAGCGTGTTAGATTTGGGAATAAAAAAGTTATTGATTTGATATATTGAATGATGATTTGAGAAAAACGAGACGACAATGCCATCCATGAAGATTTGATGATGCCATTCACGGTGATTTTGATCGAATGGATAAATTTGGTTTTGATGGAAGGGAGATATGGAAATAATGAAGATGTCATTCTTGGAGATTTGATGATGCTATGTACAGTAATTTTGATTGAACGAAGAATGTTTTGGGTGAAACGAGATGAAGATGAAGATGAAGATGGAAATAAAAAGAGGCCAAATCCACATGTGCACTCCTTTTATAAGCATATCAAATTCTGCAAAGGAACCCAAATGATACGGGCACTCCTTTTCTGTTTTTCAAATGAAATTCTCCCAAATTATCGTTCAAATTCCAAACTCTACGCCCCATCATTCTTCTGATCGACGTGGGTTGATTTTAGCCGTTTTATGTAACGCATGCGTGTTGATTTTAGCCGTTTTATGCAATGTAAGGAGCAGGTGATATTTAAGTGGTTGAAAAAAAGTAAAAAAAAAATAAAAAAATAAGAAACTTTTTCTTAGCGAATAAAATATCAACTCCACTTTACACTTGCAGTCGCTGAAATGACTACTTTATTGTTGAAATTACTACTACTTATATATGTATATAAATTAATGCTCCTTGCATGTATATATAATATTATATAATTTTAGGGTTACGTGTGTGAATGGGTAAGAATTTATTAGGAGTACCTCTTCCATTGTATCTAATCGGACTGTAAAAACTCCTCTCCCTCTTCCTCTCCCGGTGACGAGTTTGGCTAAATTATGTAAATCTTCTTGTCTTTTACTGTTTGCGTGACCGAATGGATCCTAACAAGATATCCTCTCCCTCCTGATTTCCGCAAACCTACAGTCTGCCGAAACACTCCGTCCATTGTTGAACCACATGAATGAGTGGATGGGAGAGTTTCAAAAATACCTCATGACTGCTTATGCAGCTCTTGAAGATGATAAGAAGGGAGCTGGGATTGCTGTAGTTAATGGTCTCGTGCTGCTATTTGTGAGAATATTAGTCTCTATATGGAGAAGAATGAGGAGGAGTTTAATGGGTATCTGAAAGATTTTGCTACTGCAGTGTGGAGCCTTCTGATGAATGTTTCTGCCTCTTCAAGCAGGGAACAACTGACTGTTCAATCAAGTTCTTGACCACTGTTAGTACCGCTGTCCACCACCCACTATTTGGAGGGGTGGATATACTGCAGCAGATATGTCAGATTACTGTTATCCAAAATATTCGGCTTCGGGGGGAGGATGAGGTGCTGTTTGAATTAAACTATGTTGAGTATATAAGAAGAGAAATTGCGTGGAATGATCTTGATACGAGGCGGAGGATTGCCTGTGAGCTTCTCAAAGGGATTACTATGAATTACAGAGAGCATGTCACAGCATTGGTTTCTGTCCAGATACAGAACGTGCTGGGTTTGAATGCCAGTAACCCAACTGCCCATTGGAAAGAAAAGGATTGTACTATTTATCTGGTGGTTTCTCCTTCGATGAAGAAGGCTGGTGCGAATTTAGTTTCTACTGATCTTGTTGATTTTGGCAGCTTCTTCACAATGATTTTGTCCTGTAGTTGCAGAGTTTTGATGTGAAAAGTTTTCCAATACTGAAGGCAGACGCCTTGAAGTTTTTCACCGCCTTCAGGAACCGGATTTTGAAGCAGGTTGTGATTTCTTTGACTCCAGAGGTGACTCGTTGTCTTGCTTCAGAGTCATAAGTTGTTCCTTCATGTGCTGCAAATTGTATTGAGAAGATGTTGCTCGTCAAAGACGACGGAGAACCGTGCTGTAGTTCTGCTGATATCAACCCTTTTTGTGCCAATTTTGATGACCAATCTCTTCAATGCGCTTAAGCATCCTGAGTCTGAAGAGAATTCTTATGTCAAGAAGTGGATTATTCGTGTTGCTGAGGTTGGTGACATTGGTGGTGATCTTGCCGGCGCTTGCTTTACCAGTCTTATATATGTCCTTAGTGAGATCTGTAACAAGCCAAAAAATCCTGTTTTCAATTATTACTTGTTCAAGTCCATTGCTGCTTTTATCAGAAGGTTTTGTGAGAAGGACCCTTCTCTGATATCAGCATTTGAAGCAAGCCTGTTTCCCGCACTGCAAAATATTTTGGCAAACAATGTGTGACTGAATTTTTGGCCTTACACATTCCAGATCATGGCTCAACTTGTTGGTATCAATAGACCACCACTTCCCCCAAACTACGTGCAATTTTTTGAGCTTCTTCTCTTACCTGAATCTTGGGGAAAGTCTGGAAATCTTCAGGCATACATGCAAAAGGCATCTCAGGAATTGAGCAGAGAAGTAAGGCTGAGTCCTATGCTTGAGATATTTGAGAAGCTTTCAACGGTTGGGGAGTCATAGGACTGGGATATTTGTGAAGTCGCTTGCGATATTTATGTCACTCTTTCTTGGACATACAACTCTTGTGGACTCCATAAATGCAGTTCAGTCCAATGTATTCAATGTTATTGTTCAGCAATTTTGGATACCTAATCTTAAACTGATCACTTGCACCATTGGATTGAAGTTGACTTCAGCGGCTTCGACTAGACTGCTTTGCGAATCTCCAAGCCTCTTGGATAACTCCGCTGCATTACACTGGGGAAAAATGCTTGATACCATTGTTACTTTTCTTTCCCGACCAGAACAGAATAGAATTGATGCTGAACCAGAAGTGCCAGATATCAGAGAAACTGTGGTTATACTGCCACATTTTCACGCTTATACAAGGCTAGGAAGGAGGAAGATCCTCTGAAGGAAATAAGGGATACAAAATAATTCTTTGCAACTTCGTTGGCCTGACTTTCAGCTCTTTCTCCTGGAAAGTACCCTGCTATCATCAAAGAGTCCCTTGATCCATCCAATCAAGCAGCACTCCTCCAACCCTGCTGCTCATATAATTCCCCCATAGTCTAAGTGAGAATCCTAGTTGTAAAGATTAGTATTTCTCATCTTGTTCATTTCAATATTATTATTATTATTATTTTCTGTAGTTGTGATATTTCAAGTTGTTGTTGCTGTTTTTTTGTGGGTATCATGGAAGCTTGTATATAGCTGGATTGGAGTTAGTTGTATTTGCAGCTGTCACTTTCTGATTTATGTAATCTTATGATTTTATTGTTGAAATTCAATTAACATTTTGTCAATTGTTTTCAAGTCTGAAATTTCTAGTTTATTGATGGTTAGAGTATAATTTATGGATAATGGCATTTGCTGTTTATTCAAGTTGGTTTTTTTCTTGTACCGAAGAAAAAGGAAATATGTGGTTCTCACCTGTGCTTTTATCTTTTTTATCTTTTATTTATTTGACAATGCCCTATATAATCGTATTGAGCTGGTTAAATATTTCTGGCAGAGCAGTTCTACCATGAACTTCTCTCAGCATACATTTCAAGCCAGGATTTGGTTGACTCAAACATTAGACTGGTATGTGGGGCGAAGTTACAGACACTAATGTAATTTATTTGATAGTAATTATACACTGAAGGAAATTTAGGTTATAACTACTACAGACAGATTTTTTGTGCTTTGTAAGCATCCAAATGGGCTTCTCTCCTGGATTTGGGGTTCTGTTTTCTATTTCCATACATGAATCAAGATCTAATTTAGGTTCTTCTGGTTGTGAGATCATTTGATTTTAGAAGTGTTACTGTCTCAAATCCTGCGGTATTGGATATTTTGTTGCATTCATAGAATGGCTGGCATATGGGAGCAGTTTTGTCCTCTATGGAAGGCAATAAATCAGTTCTTGATATGAGCATCCTTATATTCATCTGAAATATATCTTGTAGGTGTTCGGTTGTCCTAGTATATTTATGATAAGTCAAGAGTTCATCTCTGGAAATTATTGTCCAAGGAATGATAAAATTGATCAGAGGCTTCAATCTAGTTTTTTTTTTTTTTTCCGAAGATCTATGCCATTCATCTTGTTCACCAAGGATAGGCTAGCTTTCAAAAAACCATGCCCATAGGACTATGATAGCCCATGTTACTTTGGTGAAAACTGACAACCATTGATTCTAAAAACTGAAACAAAAATTTTGTAAAAGTCTTTCAATTGGTGATTTTCTCATTTAGGCTAAACAAAGGGCGGGCAATAAGATGAATGACATAGATTTTCAGAAAACATGTCTAGATTGAAGCCTTCCATAGAGGCTCCTAAAAAGATGCTCACTCTAGTATTCATCATATTGGCTTTTAAAGTTTTGGTAGGCTAAACGCTTAAGCAGGAGAAGAAGTCCATGCCCTACTTTTCATGTATGGTGAACCTTTGTTCTAAGGATCTAAGCTGTTCATCATGCTTAAAATGGCTTAGACATATTATTGATCAAATGTCATGTTCACTAGATGGATCAGCAGAAAATAGTAATCATCATTTTATTAATTTTTTTTTTAAAGGCCAAAACAAGTAGTCGAGATCATTCAAATGCATTGAGTTCCATTGGTTTACCTATTTTGGTATGGAGAACATAATGAACTGCGTAAATCTATCTCACATGAATTGTTTAACAACAGTAAGAATAGAGTTCTCTTCGTCCTCTGCTTTGATAGAAAGAGTAGCCTACTAGGGAGATTCAATCTGATTTGAGAATGACATATGAAGGGAAAGTTTAAGTGAAAGTAGCGAAATGCAACAGTCAGGTCATATATTAATGCCAGTGCTCCTCTTGTCGCAAATTTCTCGTAGGAAAAAAGAACGAAATGGACTTCTTCTCATGCCCAAGAGCTTGTAGGCCTGCCGGGACTCTGTCTTTTATGGGGTGGCTGGTTAGAACAAACCTTTTATGGGGAGTCTCATAATAATGGTGCCACGCTTATGGCTCTAGTATTTCTCTTTTTTAAGCCAAAATTAGTCAAAAGTCTATCTCTAATCTTCTATTTATTTGGGAAGTCATCAATAAGGCAACTATGAGTACCTGGACTAACCTGGCTTTGGTTGCTTTGATTTTCTTGGATAATGCTTAAAAGGTTACCTGTCTCTGCTTTTGCACTTTAATTCCCATGATATCATTTTATGCATCTCTATTTTTTTTTACAGTTTTCTTTTCATATGTAATGTTATGAACACATTATCTATCGCAACTGTAATCATAAGCCACCATCTTAAAATCCAGCCTCTCAGCTGCCTTGATGGTTGCCTCTTGAATTTCCTGTTGGCTTGCCTCATTGCCTGTTCCTTTCAGTACATCTCTTTCTTGAAAGCAGTGGTTGGATGCCCGGATGTACAACGGCTGAGTTTGTTACCTGGCTCTTCTATGTTTTAAGTTCTTGGAGCAGTTAAAGTCTGTATCTGTGCCCTAACGTTTAGTTGCTGATTGGATTACTTGTATGCTTCTCGACATGTACTTATTCTGATTGTTGGGTTTTGGACAACATTTAAGTCTTTTCAAGCAGTCACATGTATTTTTCTTGGTGAGGATTTCTGGCTGAGAAAATCAACAAACGTAGAGAAGTCTCTTTGAAGATCTTTACTAATATAGAGGTGGTAGTAACTGACCCTACTAGTGGTATTTTTGCTGCATTCCTGATGTAGAACTAGAATTCTAACTTGGAGCTTTGAGAAGTTTGCAGCATTAAGAAGTTATCGTTTGAGATTTCAGCAACTTCTTTTCCCATCCCATATCTGGTCTAACTTTCTGATTACAAGCTACATCTAGCCCTATCTGATGCTGAACTGGTCATAACCACTTATCACCTATAGATGAAGTTGATTCCTGTTTCTGGCAACTAAACTAAATGCACATCAGATTAGTTTATGTAACTTTTTGAGGATGGAAATGACCAGATGTCAAAGTGCATAGTTAAGTTCAAGAGCTTCCTGGAACCAAATGCAACTGGGGGCGTGTCAGAAACAAATACCAAGTGTACGCAAATAATCAGGGATGGTTCGAGCAACATAAGTCATTCTTGTTCTTGAGGTTGAAATTGATGGGGCCATTTCAATATTTGATGCTACAACAATGTACTTAAACTGTTTTATTGACCTCCATATCCTTAGCTACCCATTTCACTAATTGATGTTACTGCAGTGTACTTAACTGTCTACATCAACTCCATATTTCTGCAACTTCCTATGCGTATATCCCATATATGAGTGTCTTCCTTTCGCTCAACTTTCTATTAATGTGTCCCATGTGTTACTGTCTTCTTTTTCTGCTTATTTTTCTGCTGCTTCTGTTTCCTGGAATAAAAATGATAGAAACATGTTTTAGGCTATTGAAATTTCATGGATCAGTTGCCTGGCTAGTGAAACAAAACTTATTTTTCAACTTTACACCTTTGGATCCAATTGTTTCAGAATATCAATCGGTGAATGAAGATGATCTTCGCCTTGCAGTCATAGTTATGTTGAAATTTGAACTATAAGCATTTTTGAGGTGGATGGCATCCAGTTTTCTAGATTTTAGCATGGAGTTGGTTCAAAACAAATGGGAGAAACAGCGTTGAGCGTGGACGTGAAGATGGGTGTCGAAAGGTCCTGAGTTCGGACTGTAAATTTTTTAAATACTGTCACGATTCTTCATCACTTTCTTTGCTGATGGCGAATGGCAAGGAGGTGACAGAAGAACAGAGGCAGATAGCAGAAGGTATATTACTTTCGATGGTTGTGTTCAGAAGGCTCATTTTGGGATGGAACTGAACAACTTCAATCTGGTTTCTAATAACTGGTATAAAATTTAATCCAAACGTGTTTTACTGCATGTTCCTTCATATGATGATCTTGATTAGACGACCAAATGGCCCAGTTATCAATGCCATGACTTGCTTACAATTAACAATTTCGACCATGAACCTGTTTGTATAGATTGCTCTTGCGTTTGTTATCCAACAGAACACCCAGAAAATATGCGACGTGGGCGTAGATTTGTTGACTCCTTTTCTTTCCCCAGGCTACCTCTTTTTGTAGATAGAGAAAAGGGGGGAATATATTAGTGCCTGTGCGGAATTGGCAATTGCATATTACCAAGTTAACATAACTGTGCTTGTTACTTCAGCTGTGTAAGTATATGACCATCATATAAATGGAGTTTCTGTTTGATGCTTGTGCATATTTTTTCCAGGCAAAAAGTAAAGGCAAGGCTCATTTATTCAATGACAAAAACCACCTGTTAGATAATCTAGCTAAGTCCCTTGCAGGCATCTTTCCTTGGGTTTTAAAGGCTGTGCTGATTAATGTAGTGCATCTTTTCCACTTTTCAACTGCTCAGCCAAAGGCCACAACTTAAAAGAGGGCTTGGTTGGGTGGTGCCCAATCTATATGCATGTACGCAACTAAACGAAGAAGAAAAAAGTCATGTAAGGGCTGCCTCATGGGTGCTATTGTTAGAGTAATAAATCCAAATGGGCACTCTGATCTTGCCTGCTTTCGTTTGGTACTTAGCCTTCTAAGCCATTCCCAACAAAGGCTAGCAAAGAGGCAAGTAAAGCCCACTTGTACAAGTAAGATACAAGCGCGCATGAGCTTGGGCTTATCGCTCTCTCATTTATGACAAATAAAAAGGGCAGCCTTGTGCACGAAGCTCCCACTTTGTAGGCGGAGACTCTCTTAACAAACTAGAACCGACCAGATGTCGTTCGAGCTCAGTGATCTTGCCTAGACGAGCATATAAACATATTACACTTTTGTTTTGTTTTCTCTCTTTCTAAACAGGTCAAGGATTATGAAGTTAAGCACTAGAATCTATTATCCATCTCCTCTACAAAGTAAGGGCGTTATTTTACACTTCGAACCAAATTTACCGAGGAGAGACACCTTATTGTCTACAACAAACTGCACCAGATGGCATATGGCAAATTCCTGAAAGTGAGACGCTTCTAAACAGAAAGGCCAAAACATATCAAATCAAGGCCAACAAGAGGGATGCTAGAAAATGTGTAAAGAGCACGTTGATTCTTTTTGAAGGTCTTTCAATATCTTTTGGTGTTCTTTACTATTTTTCTCTTGGACTGCTTTTTTTATTGCAATTATTATTGGCATTTATTTTCTTGTTTACAATTTTTTATTAGACAGTAATATATGTGCCCCTCGCTAAATAGTAGGAAGAGCTACAACCTAGTTGTGCTTGGATTTTTGAAGATCCGAACCTTTCATCGTATTATCCTTAGCTTAGATAGTCTATGATCCAAAATTCTCGTTCATTGGATGATCTTAGCAATTGATGCTTTTAGTTATAGGATAGACGGTTAAACTGTTTACAATTCATTGTCTAGTTAAAGAATATAGTGGTTAGGATTATCCATTGAATGATTATTTTGGATCATGACCAATATGGGTTAAGAGCAATATTAAAGACTGTTCAGATCCTAATAATGTAATCCTATTTGAAATTATGGTTGTTTGTGCCATTAATGGGGGAGCTCTTGAGGAAAAAATGGGGCACATTAATCACTACCTTTATCTTTTTTGAACTGCACACTCACAATCCCTCTTTTTCATGTTTATGATAACTACAATCATCTGCCGATTAATTAGTTTTTATTCTTTCACTCCCCTAAATTGCAATTGGGCAACAAAACAGTTGGCTTTTAGAGCTAGAAATGTTGATTGGATATGATGGTCCAAAGATCGGACCCAATTGGACTATAATGTAGATCTTAAATATAACATTTTGAAAAATAAAAAATGATATAAGGTAAGGAGAAGAGAGAGAGTGCTCAAAACGCACTCTACTCTCTCTCAAGTCTCTCTATTTCACGTGGACCATCACGCACTGGGGAGGCGGATTTCGCCACCATTGAACAGCCGGGAACGAGGTAGGATCACTCCACCCTTCCCTTTTGTGTTAATTTCAACGTTTAAGTACCTGCAAACGCGGAAAAACGGCATGAAAATGTAAGTTTTTGCAAAAATCCGTGCATACTGATTTTCCTAAAAAATTTAGATGAGACGGTGTCGGATTTATATCTGGGCCGTTCACTATGGGAAACAGATTGATAAAACCCGGGGTGTCACATTAAATCTGATTCATTGGATCTCTTCTGAATCAAGTTCTGATTATCCAATTTTTACTTGGATAGGATCCAATTTCATGACAATACCACCATCAAATATGTGTGCAAATATATTCTAGTCTGGAATATAACTATTGGGAGACCCTAACAGTGTGTATGACTATAATAGTTTTATCTTGATCCTAACTTTGACATTATCAAAAACATTTTTTTTTCTTAAAAGGGTTTAATCCTTTACCCCTCAATGCTACGTTTCGAAGAAGAATATTCATTCTCGTGATTTGTATTCAAAAGTAAATTTGAATTTGAATATAAAAAAATTGAATTATGGAATTGGAAAGCTCTGTTTTTTTTTTTTTTAGTTGGATCGAGCATTCCAATTGAAATAGTACGAGTAAAGGATCCATTGATGAGGATAGAAAAGTTTTTTTCTAACCGTAACTAGATCTTCAACCTTTTTTTTAAGAAAAGATTGAATCCAAAGAGCCATTAAATGATGACTTTGGTGACTTTGATTTATTGGAGCCATCAACATATTGCTTCAGTTCGGTAGAATAAAATTCTTTTCTTAAAGATTCTCTCAAGTAGAAATAGAGAAAAAAGTAATTAGAAGAATTTGTTAGAATCCCCCTCTTCTAGCCCACCTTTGCACGAGTTAAAAAATTGCTGCCCCCTAAACCTAACATGGACCAGTCATTTAAGGCTGCGTCTCTTAATTCTCTTAATTGGCCAAAGTTATTTTGGATTGGGTCTCTTCATTGACCTAATTTGAGGGACCTTTGCCATTAAATGCTATTCCAACTTTTCTAGTCCTAAGGGAGAGACAATGCGACTTACCTTCTCTTACACGGACTGAATGTGACCTAGTGCCTTTTTTTCTCGGTCAAATTTCTCGTATCAACTATCCCATCAAAAAATACGAAGTCTGAATCTTCCCTACTTTTCTTCATCATTGTTTGCTAGTTCTAGGCGTGTAGAGGGTCTTCTTTTTGTGGCAGATCCTTCCACAACTTGTGTTGGGTAGGCTCCTGTCTTATACAGTCAATTGAAGTCCTTTTCTGCCTCTTTTTTCCTTGGTATAAATGCCCACATGAATCCTATGTCCCCGTGCATCTCAACAAGTTAGGGTCCCACCAAATTCCTTCAAAAATGAGTGATCTTGCACTCCCTCCTCAACAAATAGATCCAAGGATCAAGGTCCTGGATCATCTGAACAAATAGCCCTTTCCAAAACTGTAGTCCTTGATTGCGAAAAAACATATAATGGCCTTATTGTACTCGTTATGGGTCCAGTGCCTACTCCATATATTCAATGTGGATTGGCATCCAATGCCTATTCCATAGCCTATATATATATATATATATATATATATAGAAACTTGATAAATTGGAGTTTAATTCATAAATTCATATTTAATTTGGTAAATCTGTGTAAAATTGAAAGTATGCAAGAAATTTTGTATTATTAGAAAATATGGCAAGAGATAAAAAATAAAATAAGTTAATTTTTTTTCAAAACTTTTTTGCATTATTCGGAGTTCTCTGTCACATGTGACTGTAACAGATATGATGCCGTCTAGGGCGTTCGTTGGATGTTTGTCATGAGTGCATACACCAATAATTCGCTATATAAGCCATATCTTGTGGATAATTGTGGATGGCTGCCAGTGCCTATTCTTGAAGGCGATGGATTGAGCCATGGACCAATAATCACCTGCAAAATGTGAAGTGATTGAGTATCTCTTCACTGAAAAGGAAAGCTCTAGTTAATTGCACCGAACCCATGTCCATCATCCAACTTTGGCAGACAAAGAACATCAAATACCTGTAGACAGAGAATTTTTGTGTGTCGTCTTCTTGTGCCTGCTACAAGTGCATGTGTTGGCCAACTCTCTAGAAGTTCCAAATCGTTCATCTTGTGGGTTACATTTTATCCATTCACAAAATCTCATCCATCGGATGATCCAAGACCGGATTATTTGGCCGGTCGATTGATCGTCTCCAGAAGCTCAAAAAAATCTATATTGATTGTAGCTTTAGGGTCTGGATCTCCAATCCTTGTCACTGCAAATCCGTCCATTAGTTTGTTCAAGATGTATACAAGAAACAATCTCAAAAGGAAATGCTCTCTGTCTCTCTCTCTCTCTACTACTTTTGAAGGAGATGACAAAATGAAGAAAAGGTAGCATCTGCGTGGAATAAGAAAGGGAAACCCAACCAGTAATACAAGACTAATCATGTTTCAAGTCTGACCTTCTACGGACTATGCATGGTCTAACATAGTATTAAAAAGTGAGGCATTGACACCCAAGTTGACGCGGCTTTAGACTTTCCACATTTTGAACACATTACACTCGCTAGAGTTTTTTTGAGTTGAGAAAAAATGAGTTTCCCAGTGAAAAAATCCACCAAATATATTTAACTTATTTTTATATTGTTTGGTTATTCTCTCACGAGCCTTGGTGAGATAGTAGAGTTGTCGTTGTGTGATTTTGAGATCATGGGTTTGAAACCTGAAAACAGTCTCTTACAATGCAAGGTAAACGTGCATATTATAGACCCTTTGCAGTTTGCTATCAAGACCAAATTGACTATTTTTTGTAGTGCCAGAAAGTATCTGCAATTTAAGTTTTGACACTTTTTAATGGATTAATTTTTGAGAAAGTAAAAGGAGGATAAAAAAAAAGAGGAACATGCACTCTCATACTGATATACGCCTGAAAATTGCTATTTCCATGGCAGTATTTGGACTACTTTTGGCCCATAAATACCAGTCGGTGCTTGTTTTGGTCTTCTTTCTCACTTTTCACTGGCCCCCGTCAAATTGTCTACTTTAGAATGCCCTTCTTTCACGTTGGTGATTGCACGACTTGTGTTAGGTTCCTGTCTTACCCCACAGCTGGATTAAGGTTCTTTTGAATCTTCTTTCTAACACTTTCCCATTTGCAACTTAGGAAGATATCATGCACCAAAAAGGATTTCCTAAACCTTTTCTTCATTTTTGGTACATGATATCTTCCTAACTTTACACGCCCACGTTCTCCATGCACTGCATCGTACTCTTTAAGATTCTAGTTCTGATCTTGCTATAAAGAGGAGTCTTGATGCACAGGTAGGGCTGTCGTCGTGAGACTTTGAGGTCATGAGTTCAAAGTGTGGAAACGGTCTCTTTCAAAATACAAGGTAAGACAGAATACTATTAACCCTTGTGGTCCATCCCTTTTCTGAAGCCTGCATATGCGGGAGCTTCCTACAGCGGGGCTGCCCTTAGAAGAGTGCACGTATAACTACTCTTCCTAAATGCCCCCAAGGTGGTGCCTAAACGTGAGAATTCCAAACTCATAGCTTCCGGCCTTAGCAAAACCCCTGACCATGACTCTACGGGGCAGCACAATAATATCCTACGACAGAGACAATTGCTAGCTCCAACATCCCCACGATCTGAGTCCAGATCCAAACCTTTAATCTGGTCAGCTCCTTATGGATGAGACAAATATATAAATTCTCGACAGTTGGATGATTGAAAGGCTTTGATTTGCAGATGGTTTGTTTTCAACGCGCACAGTTGCATTTTGATCTTGTAAATGAACGTAGGAATCGCTAAGAATTCGATTCCATATTGGAAATCTTTTACTATGAAAAGTCAACCGATACAGATTTCTTACTACAGAAATAATCCATGAGTGGAGGAATCTGATACGGTGAATTTCAGCAACAGGGTGAATTCAAGAGTGCATCCCGCGAACTGTGGAATCCACCACAGAATTCAATTCTATCTTGACTGAGCATTTCTTTCGTGGGGTTGGTGCGCATTTCTTTGATGAAAACGAAAGCTCCAGATTTAGCTCATCATCGAATAAGCACTGAAAGGAACATCCGCAAAGCTTTGATCTTCTGCCATTTGTCTATTTATCCATGGTTCCTATACGCCGGATGTGCGTGCCAGACCCTTTCCGTGTGCCCTGTCTGCCATTGTAAGAGTCAGTGGATCCAACTAGACTGCAGATCCAACCCGTTGATTTGTGGGGCACTCTTACACCATGCACTAATGTTCTCCTTCGGATGATCCGAACCACCATTATTAGGCAGTTAAAAGGAGCAGATTTGATCCGATGGGTTAATCAGATTAACGGTTTTGGATTATCAAGCACTAAATCTAGGCTTGTCCTTTCTATTTATATGGAGACATGAACTAGCAGGCGATCAGAGTTCTCGCATTATTCGACCAAATAAGAAACCAATGGTAACAGATGGACAAAAAGCACCAATCAGACCCAGTTCTCTCTTAAGCACCTTCCATCAAACAAACATAGATTAATGGACTTTTTCTGTTGGATGCTGACATTGTCAACAAGAAACAACTTGAGAAAGCATTATATTTACATTAAAAAAAAAAAAAAAAAGGAAAGAAAGAAACTACATCCAAATTCATTTCAACCTCAAACCAGCTATCTATTAACAAATGGAAATCCCTTAATCTAAAGGCCTAAAACATATCTATATTATATATACCCCACCTTCAATTTAATCCCTCCATTTAGAGACACCCTTACTCCTAGAGCTTTTAGCTCTGAAAAAAACCGAGCGTCAAATTAGCCTGCTTGTTGTTTCTGTAGTTAAATTGGCCGCCCCCTCTGCTCCCCTGCCTAATCCTCTAGAAAGAGAAAAACAAAAAAGGAACAATGAGAAACAACCAAGCAATTTATATCTCTGATTTTAGCTCTGAATCCAAGCTTACAGTCCCCACTTCACTCTCTTGAGGTAGCTTGCTTCTCATCTTCTTCACTTCTTCACATGTATAGATGTAAATCTTCCTCACCATCTTGCAGAATTCCCTGTAAAAACATTTATAAGGTGTGATTTACGGGAGCAATGTGATAAATGTGTATTGAAGAATTAGAGATAACCCAAGAATTTAAGAGGCATGGATCAGGGGCATTACGGCCACGGGTCATCACCCACAAGCATCATATCGCCTTCATCATCAGTGAATACAACTTCCCATTTCTTGCGATGGTGAAGTTCACCATTGATTTCAAACATCTGTTCCAACTCCATTATCAGCTCATCATAGCCTTCCAATATGGTTAGGTCCACGGCCCTCCCAACTGCTACCCCTTGCATATGAACCTGTTAACACGAACTTGGGACTTCAGTTCTACTGGATCTTTTGAATGTTTGGTTTAAAATGGCATCAAATTCAGTTGCTGTTTTTTTTTTTTTTCATTTTCTAACCTTGATGCGGCTTCTGGTAGAAGAACTCTGCTTGCTCTGAATTTTCTTTAGAGATATTTGTGAGTCTGCCTTCTTATCCTTCTTCTCTTTTGAAGCCTTTGAGAGTCCTGATTGTTGATCTGATTCAGCCGCAGAAACAGGATTTGGGATGGGCTCATCAGAGGCACTGGATATAGTAGTTGGACATGTCGATACATTTGGTGCCACTATAGTGGTTGGGCTATTGATCAAATTGATTCCAAACAATCGACAACTTTCTGGCCTCTTCACTTTCTCTGCTGAATCTGGTGTTGAGACGAACTTTGATTGGTGATCACTGGTAGAATAACCTGAGGGAACTGGAAATAGAACAGTTCTACTTTCCTCCTTTGCATCCTGAAACAGCTTCAGGGAAACAGGTGTCAGGGGAGAAGGGGAATAGTCCATCCGTTTCACAAATGGGTCATGCAGATCCTTTAACCAACTATCCGGTGGCACCACATTCTGGCCTGTTCCGTTAATGAGACTTCCTGCATTTTCTCTCTGCCTCGGTGGCCAGGCAATTTGGGCTTCACAACTCTGAGTTTCAGTACTACTGAGTGCACTTAAATCATGTGACTGAGTTGATCCAGGATACCAGAAGGTTGAACTAGGTTCTGTACTCAAAAAGAGACAGAAAAAAGAAAGGTCAACAGAAATCACTTTAAGCCATTTAAAGAGAACGGAAGGAAGCTAATTTTACCATGCAGTGGGAGATCTATTGATGGTCTCGGTCTTTTAGTTTTGACTGCCATAGGTTGAATAGGAGGGTTTGCTGATGCAGAACCATTGAAAGGCTCTATCTCCCATGGAGAAACTTTCTCAGGCCGTTGAACAGCAGCAGCTTCATCCCATTGAACCTGGATATGAATCATCAGTTGGGAAGACATGGTCCTCAACATGAATTTATACAGATACAGAAACTCAAGGGACACACTGAAAGAAATGCCAACCTTCAAAGATCTCCACATGGAATTTTTCCATTGGGAGGAAACCTCTCCCAACCCTACTATGGTTCCTGTAAACCTGTTCCATTGAAATGATGGAAAGATACTTATACATCTATCATATTCATCAGAATCACAGTCCAGAAAATCATTCAAGAAGTTAGAATTACCTTCTCTCTGGAGAATCTTCGCCTTCAAATCGCATTTTAAATCGATTTCCAACCGAAAAGCCATGCTTAACAGCCTCAAGATATTTGTTCGCACTGATAATGAATTGACTCGTCCTGATCGATACCATTAAAAAGGGAGCAGCAATTTCGTGAACACATGATTACAATCTACACATCAAATCAAACAAACATCAGCCCCCTCTTAAATGGAGAAAAAGAACAGTTCTAACCTTGGCTTGTAATTAACAATGAACAAGGTATTGGTCATAACAGCATGAGAAGCAGTAGCAAGCACTCCGAGATGCATGCTCTGACTGGATATCACAGACGATGGAATAGTACACTGTTGCTTTGCAAGACGCCGAACTCCCACACGCAACTCTCCATTATCTCCCCTAAAGAATTCAGATTGTGAGTCAAAGGTTACTCACTTTCCTTACATCAGTATCCACTTATAAAAAGTAGAAGTGCAGCCTTAAAGCAGAAATACCTCAGGAAAACAAAGGCATCACCAGCAACAAGTCTCTTAGAAGAAACAAAAGTACTCCAACCAGTGGTAAGCAAATGCCTGCGGGGTTGCCCTGTTCATTTAATTTGCACAGCACAGAGCCATTCAATCACGAAAATAGGGCAAGGACCAAAAATTATCAATCAATCATCTCTATCACAAATTCATCTTGACTGAAATACCCACTTTCAGAATCTAACGACAGTGAATTTCCATTTTCTTGTTCTTAAGTTCTAAAATGAATTTTTCCAAACCACAACAGAAGACCTATTAACTCTATAGATAACAAATGAAAGGTGCATTCCTACCTCTGAATATATGCTTAAAACGCCATTCAAACCCATGAAGATCCTTTGCAGCTAACTCCTGAGTTGGTGTTGGCTGGGACATATCCTAACCACGTAGCCCAAAAGCTGTTCAGAAACACTATATGGAACAATAAAACAGGAAATTACCCAAGAAGAAACAAACTCACCAATGGAGGCAGGCATTCATTAGCGTGTCTTCTAAGAACAGAAAATCCACCATGAGTACTCGTATCTGAAGCAGTTAAATTCTTGCAAAACAACCGCACAGCCGGTCGTGGAGTTTCAGGGATGGCTGGATCAGGGCTTCTGGGCTCAGTTTGCTAATTAAGAATCAGAAGAAAAACCCACTCAAAATCAAAGACCCAAAAGACAAACTGAAAACTAGCATACTCTAATTATATTGATTAGGAAAAAAAGGAGAGAAATTCCATACATCAGGTTCAGGTTGCAAGGTGATCTGCGCATACACTTCATCTGTTTCTGGTTCTGCCTGTAATTCCCAAATTTCCAAATTCGTCAATCAAAACGCATAAAAATTTGAAAAAATAGACGCAAAATACATATTTGCAGCAGAGAGGAAACATTTAATGAATTTCCCAAATAACAAAATAAAAATAAAATAAAGGAAAATAAATAAAGGAAAGATATCAACAAGCTTGCAACAAAGAGGAAACATTAAAAAGGCAATTTCATAAACAACAAAATTCATAAAAAAAAGAAGAAGAAAAGTATAACATGGAAAGAAATTAGCAAAGTTGCAACGAAGACGAAATCAACAAACCCTTAAGTTAATGTTAACAACTCGACATAAGATCTTAGAAGGAAGATTAAAAAACTGCATCTGAGTATCTAATTCCTGATTCGTCGAGGCCTCCAACTGCAAGAAAAACAACAAATAAAAAATAAAAGATTACTAATCCTTGAGAATCTAATTCCTAGATAACCTAGAGATTAGCTGAAAATCAGGAGAAGTAGATTTACCTGTTCCATGTGACCTTGAGGGAAGTAAAAAACTCTTTCTCGTTGCTTTGGAACATCCACCAACGGACCGGCACAAGCTCTCCATAGCTCCGAATACAGATCGTCACATCCATACCCTGTAAATCACGAAAAAGAGCGAATTTTACGAACAAGAGCAAAAAATTTCGCCAAAAAACACTAGGATCCGTCATTGTAGTCCAGCTCCGAATTTTTCCATTCATCAAATCAAGAAAACTCTAAATAAAGTTCAAAACAAAGGAAAATACAGTCAATCTCCGAACCCATATCATAAATCCGGGCGAAAATGCTAAAGTTTGGCTCAAAACCGGAACTTCCATTCAACAAAGCCAAGAAAAATCACGAAATATTTGAAAAACAAAGAAAATACTACAATATGTTGGGTAAAAAATTAAAAACTTCGGTCCAAAACCAGAATCTTCATTCATTCACCCAAAAAAAAAACTCGAATAAAGTTCAATAAGAAATGGACTAGATTTACTAATCATTAACATAAATCCGCACGAAACCACTAAAATAAGAATCAAAATCAGAGGTTTCTCTCCCCATCATTCACCAGAAGAGCAAAGACTCAAAATAAATTTCCAAAACACAGGCAAAGACAGTAAATTCCACGACCCCACTGCATAAATCCGCACGAAAACTCCAAAATTCGGCTCAAAATCCGAGCTTCCACTTACCACCATCCGCTCCTTGGCTAATCGACGAACCGTTAAAGCTGTCACTAAACGCCATGAAACCGCTCTCCTTAGCTCGATTACTCCCCAAAATCCGCTAAAAAAAACTGCTCGCAAAACCTTAATATCGCTCTCCAGTTCATTAATCTACCCCATTTGATAACGCGCATTAACTATTCAATGAATTGCCGAAACGGAAACCGATTCAACTTCCACGCCGCGCAAACATCAAACACCCAATAATGGCGATCGAGAAACCACTACAAACGCCCAAAATCTGCTTTTCCACACCCTAAAGCCCTTATTACGACCTCGCACAGGCTCTAGAAATCCTTTTGAAAACCAGAATCATCGTTACAGAATTTCCCAAGACCGCTTTCTCCCTGCGTTTTGTTTCGCCCTCTGCCGTTCTTTCACTGTCTCTCTCTCTCTCTTTGCGTTTCAGCGTAAAGTCTGAGGGAGTATTTATTGCTGCTTGCTCGTTGCTATACCCACGCATGAAAGTTTGTCTCCCTGTGATATGGCTTTCGAAGTGCTATCCTGCAGCACGACTACATCGTAAGTCTCCATGTCTAACCCTAATTTTGCGTGAAGGGCCCACTTTTGGCTGATCGTCACCGTTAATCCCACATCAATATCTTTGAATTTCCAAATTCTCAAAGATTGGCTGAATCCAGCGTCCAAAAACTACATTTTTTGCTGGGCACGTGATGTACATGCTGATTGGAGACACTGGGAAGCTTCAAATGTTTGAATTTCTCTTTCTCGTTTGGCCCATTGTATACTTTCTAATTCTCCCTGTGATATTTTTTTGGGACTATTTTAAATGCATCTAATTTAGAAGATCCCTTTCTTTTTATAATTTATCTTTCATTTCTTGATTTATTTCTAATTTTTAAGATTTCTTTCCTGTTGGATTAAAGCTATGATGTTTCTGTTCTTTATTTTGTATCTTGCTCCCGAAGGAAGAGTTGTCGCAGTCCCGTGTATACACGCATCCGTTCGATCTTAACCCTACATTTTCAATGATCATTGAAAATACCCTTCCAGTGGGATATTGAAGAAAGCCTTTGCTCAATCCACACAGTTTGTATGTAAATCAATGATTCTAAAGTATAAAAAATAATTTGGGTTTAAAAGGTTAAAAAATACATATTTTTGCATTCTCAAATCAACGATCATTGTAATTCTTTGGCTACCACGTAGCTAAAATCAAAGTTGAACGGATCCGATCAGCAAACTGTAGGCCCACCATGAAGCCAAACTTACTACGTGGTCGCCGCGCATGGTAGCAATAGAGAATGATTTCACTTTCCTTAAGGTAGGGCGGACCGAGATGGGTGGAAAGGGCTAAACTCGATGTTGGTGAAGTTGGGGTTGAGAATTAACCGCGGTTAAGTTATTAACCCAGGGCTGACGTTAAAGGCGAAGCGTTCGCCGTCGACAACAGTCGGCGCCGTTTTAAGGAGACAGGCAGAAAAGCGCCGAATCGCTGACGGCGCCTCGGAAACAGTCTTTACGCCGTTAAGTACGAAACGGTTATCGTCTCTTGCGTCTCTTTCCTTGTCTACAGA
The DNA here is from genome assembly GCA_035236585.1 of Warburgia ugandensis. Classification (NCBI taxonomy): domain Eukaryota; kingdom Viridiplantae; phylum Streptophyta; class Magnoliopsida; order Canellales; family Canellaceae; genus Warburgia; species Warburgia ugandensis. The sequence goes on from CP141134.1 coordinate 73,626,807, forward strand.
GTGGCAGGCAGCCGTGTTGGCTCCTATCCTCGAACTATTTACTTATTTACGGGGATGGAATTACCAAATTGCAGGGTGGGTCCCCTCCTTTGCGGGGGTGTGAAAATCGACCAGAGGACGCGCTGCTTTCCGGACGGCACAAATTTTTTATTTATAAAGAAAGAATGATAAAGACACCCATTTTAAATAGCTATAACACCCGTACAAGTGTCAGTCGATGCCTTTGAGGCGTGAAAAATGGAGGGACGAGTAAAAAGGCAGCTGTGTGCATAGTTTTCAAGATTATTTTAATTTTTTTAATTTATAATCTCAAAATTACGTGATAACAATTCTATCTTTGTGCAAAAATTTTACTTTATAAATACAAAAGAATACTCATGACATTTAAAAATTGGCTTTTGAAAAAATGCTCATATAAAGAATGATATTTTCAATAACAAGCATTTTTTGGCAACACACTTACTATGTTTGGGTGAGCAGATTGATTAGTCTTTGGCCAACAAATGTTTTGCATAGTAGGTAGCTGATAACTTAACATCTTTCCTGAAATATGTTTGGTCACAATTTGAGTTGTCACTTTTTCTTTTAGTTGGAAATTAGATTTAGGAGCATAAATAAGTATGTTTGCTTTGTAACTATCTGCTTGTAAAAAACTAAATGATAAAAATTCTCTATTAGTCTGTGAGGCAGTGGCATTACATGTGTTGTCGTTGATGCATAGCAGGATCACCCAAAGGCGCAAACAGAGGACAAATATTCATATAAATTGCCTTTGTACTATATCATCCAATGTCAATTTATGATGGTTGATATGTATTAATATTTATTATTTCTGTGACATTTTAACGTGTGATTTCTGTTGTGCCAGACCTGTCACGCATTGACAAATCTGATAACTAGGATCTTTGATCTATAATAAGAAGGTAAATAAATACACACCAGTGGAGACAAATAGATTTATGTGGTTTGACTAAACTCGTTCTACATCTACATAAGAATAGGATTCTACTACCATCTAATCAGATAATATGGGAGAGGATGAGGAGGAGGAGGCATTGCTCCATATTCAACCCCACTTGTAGTCATTGGTCTACTCATAGTGATTACTGTGTGAACTTTCTATACTTATTTATCGAATATACTCACCACCTATCACCGAATTCACTCATAGCTATCACCGAATCTACTCACCAGCTGTCATCGAGTTATGAACTCCTAGTTGTCACCGAGTCATCTCCTAGCTGTTAACGAGTTCACTTTCAGCTGTCACTCAGTCTGCTCACTGATATGGATTTTTCTGAATAGGATTGTTGTTATCAATTCTAAGGAAGTCGATTTTGTTCCCCAAGAGGTGTCCTCATCAAAATTAGGGGTGTAAAATTTTCATGAAAATTGAGGTACCCTTAACATTTATCAGGAGTGCTTAAATTATTATTTTTCCTGTCTACAATGACATTCCCTACCATTTTTTCAATCAAGGCCAGTCGATTCTTCTCGATAGGTGCCGTAACCGTTTAGCAATGCTACATCTTCCGATTTCTCCACTCTTGGTTGGTTATCAACGGATCGGGCTTCTCTTGGCGTCTCCTTAGTACGACTTGCTTTTTATATCTACCATCGGCGATCAAAAGATTGTGCAATCGGCGAGTTCCTCTCCTTTATCACAAGACGCCATCGGTTCTTCTCTGATCAGGGTGTCATCACCAATGATCTTCTACTTGTAGGGGTTCAGATTGGTGCGACGTTTTCTTTATCACTGGCGCCTCCTGTCTGCTTTCAATACACGTGTACGAGCTATTTGGTTTTTCTTTGACTTATCACGCATATTTGTAGTCCTATAATAAGAATATAAATACACACAAGTGAAGAGAAAAAGATTTATGTGATTCCACTAAATTTAGCTTACATTTACTGGAGATGATAATTCCATCATCTAATCAGAGTACATGGGTGAGGAGGAAACCTTTTATACATTCAAATTCTTACTTAATATATCAACTCTAATATTACATATATATAGGATTCTCACTCACATGAGTATAAAATACATGCAGATTCACTCTAACAATTTTATTTCTCTAAATTCACATTATTACGACTTGATGACCAATATCATTGTATCTTGGTGAGAATATAATTTTTAATTGATAAAAACCTCGCGACTCAGCTGGTCATGGTATAAACTTTCTCCATATGGATTAAGAACTAGATTTGGCCATGGGCTACAATTTTAGCACTATCGTATGTCTTAATTTTCTTTCCTCATAATCAATTTTTTTTTTTTTTTTATCAAATGAAATGTATCTATAATACCATCTAATGTGAAAAAGCACTATTGGTTGTCAAAACTCATCTAGCACAGTTGGTCGAGAACATTAAGGCATCTCTCCTTATTATTTTTGGTTGGACGGTTGGGTAGCAATTTTCCTTTATTAGGGAGATTTTTAGTAAATTTATGAATTAATATGTAGTAACAGATAGTTTGCTTCATGATTCTTTCCTTGAAAAAACGCCATTAGTTTCTAGCTTCATAATAGATATGCCCCAGAATGGCAGTCTAGGATTTACGTAACAATGATAAAACTGAACGGATCAAATGGTCTTGTGTCAACGTTTAGTCTTAACGGCTGAGATCATGGTCGCGTGGCAACCGGGGACCCAAAAAGTGCATTATCCGAGGGAGGCACTGCCTCTTTTGCGTGAGAGCATTTTGGTCGCGGAATATCCACACGTCTGCTGCGTCTGGAAGACCTCCGTCTTCCAACCAAAAATGGTTATATTTTCTCGGTAACAAAGATTCTTCCATCCTTTTCATTGTCCCCACACAAGTCAGTTGTAGACAGCTTGTAGCCGACCGACACGTGGACTGACTGTCGACTATATCAGCGTGTCGACCATGTGGTTTGGCTGATGTCCAATTGCCAGAAACTGCCACGTCCTAACGTGTTTCTCAACTCCCGAAGCATATACTGGTCCCCTTCTTCCCCTTTGTTTTGTATGAGGGAGCTACTGTTGCCACCCTTCTTGTTTAGGTCATTTCCACCGTCCTTTTCCTCAACCATGTCCCAATCTTAACGGCAGCAACCGATTGAGAAAACGCCAGAAAAAGAGGGCGGTGGAAACGACCAAAACGGGTCGCAGGAGGCAGGACCATTCCTCTTTCTGTTCGTCTTTTCTCCCCCAATTTGGTCAGAAAAGACACAAGATTGCTACGGCGACTCGCGAGCTCGAGGTAAGTTTCCCTGTGATGTCCCATTTGTGCGTGACGGGTCTCACTTTTGGTTGATCCAACTCCTTGATATGATTTCCTCGACTTTAGAGAAAGGATCACTACAAATTAAGGTCTTTAGCTTTCGAAAAACTGTACTTGGTCATTGAATGTGGACCCTCGTTGTATGAAAAACTGCATTTCGTCATTCAATATCGACCCTTGATTATACGATGATTCTAAGGTATCATTTTCTATGACCAAAGATTCAAGATGGACGAATGCTATTATAGAGTGCGACACTATGCCAAGTTGCCATGTAGCACCCCAATATTATATGAAGAGGCTTACTTTTGTATAGTAGTCGGGTAAATTGCATGGTTTTTGGACCATTAAGACATAAGATGAAGGAACCGGATCATCCCAAAGTAGCCCTTCATGCCGCATTCTATCTCTCCACGATAATACACCCAGACCCAGTTTCTGTAATACTAGCCTTCTATATCTAGACAGATCAGATGAACGGGTCCGATCTACCAAAAGTGGGCCCTTCATACAAAAGTGATGCCCTGACGTCAAATGACCATGTGGTCCCACCGTCCTCTAGCATTCAAACATTAGTAGATACTACTGTTTAGGCCATTCTCTGACCATTTCATGAGTTTCCCGGTTGACTGCTGGGCGGGGGTGTTTTTATCATTTAAGGCCCTCGCAAAGTATATAATTAAGTTGCATTCTTGCAAGGGCACGTTGTTTTGCTGATCTCCGTGTAGCTAATTATCAACATGTCTATCTATTTTTACTTGTCACCACATGCATGCAACGGGCTCTCCCAATCGTGAAAGGTCTCGAGTTCGAGGCTCCTTCGAGGATGGGCGATCGAATGCATGAGTCTACATTTTAAAAAAAAGAAAAAAAAAAGGTTTAGGCTAAAGTTTTGGGATCCACGCTACGCAATTTGAAAACAAGGTATCTACCCTTGGCCCCACTCTTTCTATGATCCTAACCATTCATCCAGGAGGGTGTGATATCGTAAAAGCTTTGCTTTATAGCACTGGATGCTTCAAGCCTTTGATTTATACAATGTCTGTTGATGAAGTAAATATCCATCGTTGATTTTCTATTTTTCTGTGAGCAAAGGCCTTTTAGATTAGTGGCGCAAGAAGCAACTTCTCTCCTAGGTGATTAGGGTTTGAAGCTGCACATCAGCGCGCGTATGACTCCACATACAATCTACGGGTAGAAGCTAGTTTCTCTACGATAGTGCGATGAATAGCATCGAATATCTACGGTCACGATTAAGTTTTACGTATTGCACCACCTTGGATACCCTCTTCGCCCATCCCTAATATAGATGGTGCCGTTTTATTCTTTTTTGGCCAAGTTAATCACGACAAGCATGCCTTCCATATCTCTAGCAGATAATATGCCCATAAGTTGGCCATGCAAACCCATTACTTCCATGTTCTTGAACAGCTTATATTGCATTTGTTTTGTGTCACGTATTAAGGAGCTAATAATGGGACACCTTGTTTTCATGTTGCTATTTATGTCAAGCAAAATTACAATGGTTTAGTAGATAGGGGTGCCTATATCAAAATGCAACTGTGATATAATTTTCCAGAATCTGATGTTACAGTTACGAGTTGGACTCAAACTTTTCAACGATCCAAGCCGTCTATCTGGTTGATCACACTGTGGATGAGTTATGCGCAAACATTCGGACCTGTCAGAACATCGGAAGCCTCTAATTTGTAGCTTTTTAAAAATCAAAAGCCTCTACAAATCAAAGGCGGAGGATCATCCACACTAGTTGGACGTACTGGATTAGTAATGATTGGGATATAAAAGGATGGGCCCTGCTTGTACTTTTCCCTGGGGAAGTGTGCCGTACGAAATAACAGATGATACATCTCTTTCGAGAAGGGTACTGTCAAAACGAAAGGGACGCGTCGAAGGAGGACTTGCCATGAGCCATTGCACATGGGACCCGTCCTGGTCTGCTTTTGACAATTCATAATCAGAAAATAGATGGGTCCACCTTGACCGACTTCAGACCGACCATTCAGGGCCCACCTAGATTGCAGCTTTTCTTCTGATATTGGATCAACCTATTAAGATATTTCATTGAATTATTTACCTTGATTCAAGGCCGCAAATTTAGGTCATTGATATTTGAAGGCACCCAGTATTATATCATGTAAATAGTGTGAATTGAGGTCGCTGTTGTATGCTTATATTATTTATCTCTATTTTTTTTGTCACTTTCCTCAAAAATGGCACTATTTTGATCACTTGCTTACGAAGACAAGTAAAAGGAAATGAAAATTGTGAGATGAAAATTGACATTTAAACGAAAAAATGACGGTGTAACAAAACTTTCTAGTATAGTGGCAGCGAGTGCTTGTCTCGTCTGAGCGACTAAGGTTTAAGGTTGTGCATGAGTAAATTTATAATGGAAAAACTCTTAGTGGGAAAAGTTGATTATAAATTTAGAGAATATATATATATATATATATATTTCATGTAGCTTATGAAAATGTTTTCCATGTAATCATTTTCAAGTCATTTTGTTTCTTATGGATTATGGGCCCACAATTTATCGAATAACACAAGATTTCTTTTAGTGCTAGTACTTTCAAATGCCTTTTGGTGATTGTAGTCTGAATTTTTTAAATATTTAAATCATTCCTAAATTATCCTTGCACCATAAATTATTTTCATTGGATACTTGCATCCTCATCTTTCTTTGTTCTTCGAACCAAAACTAATAAATGAAAACATAAAGTTAGGATTATTTAATTAATATGATTTCTAATATGCAGGCTAAAAATAGGCACCTAAACAATATGAATATCTTAGATCTATAAGAAAAATAGAAATTTTTGTATTTCAATGTACCAAATAAAAATGCGAAATTAAAGTGAATATATATAATTCAAGACATCCATTAAACAAGCTTTTATTCGGTGTGAAACATCCAAAAAATAGACTGGACCTGCCGCTGATCCGAACCGTTCATCTATCAGTCCTAGGATAGAATGATCTTATCCTCTATTATTGGGACACTGAATATTAGAATTTTATTTTATTTTATGTTTTTTTCTACAAGCAAAGAATTATAAAACAAATTACTCGCGCACTCTTCCTCTTAAACGCTACCAAATCTAATTCCTAACCAAAAGGAGCGGCAACTCAACCATGCGATCAGAGCATTTTCACAACTCGTACCAAGTTATTTGGGGTCAACTGTGCTAGACATTGTTGGCTTCCTCCTCCCCTTTTTCTACTTTATTTTTTTAATAAGTTAATTGTCAGGATTGTGTGATAAGAATGAGAATTGTGGTCTATCCAAGATGGTCTTCAATTATTTGGATCACCAAATATTTGGCCCCACATATACACTCTTGCTTACACGTGAAAAGTACGTAATTTATTAATAAACATATAATTAATTAATTATTTCAATGTTCGTATCATTTGCCACAGTCTCCAATCAAACATAACTCTTGGGGGGAACGTGAGGGCCCCTTATCCCATTGCAAACGTAGCAAACGTGCAGGTGCTTATCTCGCTTGGACAATTAATAAGAAGTAACCATTTTTCTATTAAATCATCTCAGCCATGGATTTTGCAAACATAACCCATATCTAAGGACAATAATTCTCCTATGTTGTAAGGAATTATCCAGCCCGCAATAGTGAATCTGAGTTGCCACATTGACCAGTTAATATATTGGCTGATGTACAAGTTTTACCTGACCAGAATTATCTTTTGCATTAGGGTTTATATATTGGCTGGTGCTAACTTATTTATGTGGAAGAAATGAACGGCTCAAAATACTTAGAAAATGAAAACATACCAAAAATCTTATCAGATGGTTGGGTTAACATCATCTGACTGATTACATTTTTTGGGGGTCGAGTATTTAATGTGCTCCTGAGAAAATGAATGGTTTGGATAACCAATTAAAAGGGCATTAAAGTAATTTTACTGTGTTCTTATTGGTGGCCTTAGGCCTGACAATTCGGGTTAGCGGGTCATGTTTGTGTCATGCCGAGACTAACCCATTATAGTATATGGGTCGACACGAACACGACTTGCTTAATAATCCTATCAAGAACTTGTGACTCAAACACGACACGATTATTGAATGAGTCAATACAACACAACTCGTGTAACACGATTAAATAAATGTAAAATAACCAATATATGACGGTTTCATATAAGATGGTTTCTGAAAAACCGTCCTATATTTTCAACCGGGGGTTAGATGGGCTAACACAACGAATTAATAGGTTGTGTGTTAAACAGGTTGACATGACAGGTCAACATTGATTGACCTGAATACGATACGATTTTTGGCGTGTCCTTTTTGAGTTGACCTAAAAATGTCACAAAAACAATAAAAACTTAACCCTAACTTGCTAAATTAATGTCGAGTTCAAGTCGTGTTATCGTGTCGTGCCATATTTTGCCACCCCTAGGTCGCCTTGGATGCTGGTGGGTTGTAGGAAACTATTATATCTTTTAACGGCGCTCGGACACAAATATTTTTTTTGCTTGTTTCTTATTTTTATATAATATGTAATATATAATTCATTATTTTAAACCTCAGGTTAGTGGAATCCAAATGAGTGTTTAATTAAAGTTAAACAAACGTAACATGTCCTTTTTTATTTGTCTCAACCAAGGAAGACAAACCTACCCCTAATTTGCACGTATTCTCCGAGACACTATGAAGTGTCTGCGCGTGTAATACACGCTCATTCAAAGAGAGAGTGCGTAGTTGTCCCACAATGATCTTCCCCGTTGGATGATCTTAATCTTTTGACTAGTTACAAATCTTTTGCTTTCGCGGTCAAGCTCTCCAACCCATCCATTTTTCTCTCCACAATAAGAATGGTTAGGATCACCCACAGTGAATGCTTGTACTCACATTTAACGTATATTAATGAGAAGAGCTTAAACTGAAAATCCTAATGTGGACCCCTCTCTCAAGTTGTCAACCCAATCCAAGCCCTTAATCATAGCAGGATCACTTTGTAGATGCCCAAATATATCCTCTATTCACCTTTATTTCCATTTAAATAAAAATGGAATTGAAATTAGCAAGGATCACAGGACGAATCAAAGACCGAATCGCGCGATGCTCGGCTCATATGCATTGGGCTTTTTAGACGTTCTAAGGGAATGAAAAATGGATTATTTTATTTTCTAAAGCTTGGAATAATCCATGCAACAAGCCTGCTTTGTTTCGCCCTTTGCATCTTTGCATATTAAGCAACGCTCTCAATGGGGCATTTCAAAGGTTCTTTTCTGATTAGCATTTTTTGATACTAAACACTAGTTTATTCCTCCATCATCTCCTCGCATCTATTAATGTTGAAGGCATCTCATCTTCGAACATAAATCAAGGGCATCGAGATCAAAGATTGGCTTCTTTTCGTCGAAAAGATTTCCATTTTCCTGCATTTTAATTAGCCAATGGCGAAGCAAATTATGTAATTAAAAAAAGTTAATGATCGTTGACTGAGTATGGTTAATTTGACAATGGAATGACATCTGGACTTCTATATTTTCATAATGATGCTACGTGTTAACGCCTTTTAATCCGCTAACAAAAGTATCATTAATTTCTCCGTGTTCATTTCAAGTTCGAAGTTTGATTTGTACAAACAAACAAGAATGTGTGGTCGTCAGGAATAGAAGTTGATTGTGATTGTAATTGCTTGTAGTTTTCTTTTCCAGATTGGTTGGTGTTTGATGGAACATTTTCTCAATTAGTGTATCTTGATTCGCTTGAGGGATGACATACATTTTATGGGTTTTTAAATATATATAATAAAAAAAACAATTTGTACCTATTCTCTTTACTGGATGGTCTAGACATGTTCAACGGAGATAAAAAAATGGCACTGGTCAGAACGAATAAGGTGTTGCAAGTCCAGGGTTCTAAAAGGGCAAAGAAAAGGGTAAAAAAAATGTAGATAGACACGATAAGAAAATATTTAAAAACTTTGAAACTAAATAAAGTCACGATACAGAATAAGATTCATGTGACCGACCCCTAAATAGGTAGCAGATTAACAATTTGAAGAAGAAATGGCCAAAAATTTTAATTATTTGAAAAGCATTTGGTGAAGGCATCCTCGCAATATATCAAATTTTTTGGGAACAGAAATATCCCATAATTAATTCTATTATTGTTAGGACTTAACAGCATTTTTGTGGAGAAAAAGTTAAGTTTCTCTGTCATCATAAATATTATATTTTAGGGACTTAGTATAAAAATTTTGGCAATTTTGATAAATCATGACCGTCGACAACCAATGGGAATAGGTTTAATAGATTAGGGACTTAGTGGTAGTCCTTTGGATTACTAAATTTCTCTCTTTTGTCCTACAAATCTACTAAAGATTGCTCAACTCTGTCATACTCTAAAATGCAAGGTAATTTGTCCAAACCCCAGCTTACCTAATAAAAAGCTAAAGAGGGCAGAGAGAAAATTGGAGGTTCTATTGAATATAAGGACGCGTGCTTATATAATTGGACGGCCAAGATTATCAAATGAGGGTCTGAATTAGTAGTGCTAACGTGAGGAAAATCTGTCTTAATTAACTTAATGAGTTGGATAAGAATCAATCAAGTGGTGCGAAGTGTTAACTTTTCAAATCTTTTGCCGATGTGAGACGTGGATGGGTGTTAATGGGACCTACCACGATCAGTTTCTGTGGGGTCAAGTAGTAGGTTTTAAGATAGATTATGTCTATATTATTGGCACCTAATTCTTTGGCCCTTGCTTGTATCTTGGGTCAGTATTGGAAGTGCCCACCTCTGCTTAGGGTTTAGAATTTACACTCTGTTTCATATATTTCTACCATCCCCTTTACTTCCTTTTTTCAATTGTTTATGTTGTATGATTTGATATCTAGAGAACTTTGAGACTTCTTCCCATTGAGCTTTGGTTATGTAGGTGATTCTTTTCTTCAGGGGGGGTCTAGTGGAAAAAGGTAGCTCGGCGCGTGAAGTTCCCACATATGCAGGTTCGGGGAAGGCGTGGATCACAAAAGGCCGATAATATATAGTCTTATATTTTTGCAACAGACTGTTTTCACACTTTGAACACATGACCTCTTTCAGGTCACATCGCAACAACTCATTAAGAGGGAGAGAGAGAAAAAGAAAGAGGAATTTGACTAGGGACTGAGGATTACATGATTGGTGTGAGTAGTAATTTAGTACTGACACCCCTATAAAAAGGATAGCTTAGTGCATGCAGGGTTTGGGGAAGGACAGACCCCTTGCATTTTTGTAAGAGGCTGTGTTCCACATCTTAAACCCGTGACCTTAAGGTCACACAACAATTATACTATAGCACCAAAGCTCCACTTCAATGTCGACACCCTCATCTGGAGATTAATTTGGCTGGTGGTCCATGGCTGGTTCAGCCAAGAGATGTGAGGCATCCTACATGGTATGGTGCACCCATTCTTATCAAAAGTCTCGTAGTTTATGTCATGTGGGGCTCCTCCCACAGCCATTTAAAAACACAAGCACTTGGGGTTGGAATCCGTGTTAAAACATGTGACGACAATCATGGCAGTGGAAATTTTTACAGTTTCGTTTGAGTGGAGTCCCTCTCAATGCCTAACCATCTCTACACTAAGGCTAACCCCTTCAGTGGGATCTTGGTCCCCCACCCCTAGTCGTACAAACAACACGTATGTGCGACTTTGTTTTGACCCACCTTGGCACATTCTCAGCCCTTGGATCACCCATCTCATCTTATTAAATGATTCTTCACCTCTCTCTCTCTCTCTTCCCTTTCTCTTTTCTTTAAGGGAAACGACACCCACTTTCTCACACCCTATGAATAGGGCAAGAAAATGACCGGGTCCTATGTTGATGTTACAGGTGTCACAATTGTTGTGGCCTAATAACCTCATCCTCATGTGACTGTATACTTGTTTATATTTTTTAGTGCAAATTAGTATATATTATGGAATGTTTGTGAAGCCACCCATGGAAGTAGATAATAATTTTAGGGTTATCTTGTAATGATGCATTAATTCTGTCTGTGGGTCCTCTCCTTTGGGTCCAAGCCCATAACCCTATTAAATTGGACAACGAGGAATGCTAGTGCAGAGTGCGACATCACCTCAACAGCCGTACAACTCCTACACTTTTTGGCATAATTTATATGTTATTTAATTAGATATCTAAAGTCAGGGAAGTCAGATGAACGACGCGGATCAAGATTAGGGTATTCTAAGCACCGAATAACAAGGGAATCAAGAACAGAAAACTCATGAAATTCTTTAATCAAGGAAGATTCCTCTAGTTTAATTTAATAAATTTTAGTGATTAGGACGCGGAAATGGCTCATGTGTTGTGCAGATGATTGGTCAAAATTAGCTAATTATGATTCGACTACCAATCTGGCGATAATCATCGTCTAATTAGCCACTAAATCTATATTGGATAAATCACCAATCAAGGGCGCACAAGTTCACACGACGTGGCATCGATTGAGTTGCTGGATAGTAATAAATAATCGGAGATCGAACCGCCGGGTCACGACAACATCATCTGAGCCATCCATACAGGGAGCTTGTCCAGAATGGCTGATCCAAATTTAAGTCCTTTGATTGGATGGTTAGGATTGTTTGAGGAGTGCTCACCTCTAAATGACATGTCACTTCTTCTCGTTCTCAACCCGCACAAACTTTGTGCTTTTGTGTCCGTACACATTAAACGACAATAATAGTAAGAAAAATTAAAAAAATCAAGTGGGCCCACTAGCCATCAACCGAGGCCGAAGCCTACCCCACATGGGCGCCGTTTCATCAATGATCTATCAAATGGGTGGATGTACTTTGAGATTGAATATTATAATAAAATAATTAGACCCCAGTTGCAGTCTAATTGATGGGATCTTTATGGAATTGATGATATGAACTTGAAAATTATTCTAAATTTGCAAGTTGATGAAGTGGGCCACCACGGTCAAGCGACGGAGAAACTATTTATTCATGTCGGCCCTATGTCATGTGAGGCAGGCCCTGTACCTTGGTTAAACTTTTTAGATGGAATTATGGATGGAAACAGTCCACGGAGCTCCGGACCAATCGGAAGGTTCGATCGGGCGGTCCGTTGCGGGCCCACCGAATTCATGCCCACTGTTAAGTTGGGCGCATGTGTGCGTTGATTAAAATCATTAGGTAATGTGGTTTGTCAAAATTTGGGCATTAAATTAAGTGCAAGCTGCAGCCTCTTTTGTGATTCATGTGAGAGAGAGAGAGATTCTACAATGATAGTCTCCAGACCATGGTGGTACGGATAGTTTTTCTCCATGTGGGCCCATAAGTGGAAAAAGTTGCTCCCATTGACAATGTTGACCGTGATTTAGATGATTCATGATCTCAGAGTCTCATCCATCAGATCATCCTAGAAGGTCTTGCTTTAGGCTGTAAAATGGACGGTGAAACTTATTAACATCCGCATTTTTGTGATCGAGAAGCTACAATCATTTAATGGATGAGAATTTTATAAATTATTTAAGTTATGAACAATATTATGAATGATCTTGATCTTCTAAAATTTGGACTCATCTAGAGAATAAAAATATCTATACTATATGGTCTGGCTCACCATGAAAATTTTCGATCAAATCTGGTTCGTTCGTTTCAATCATTTTAGTTTAGGATTCTAGTATATTCTTGAAACATTTGACTGAAATTTTGTTCTTAAATTAGTATAATTTTGGATCACTTTGTTTCAATAGCCAAACCTGAATTGCCACCGAAATGAAATTGACAACTATGCTCTCCAAATCATCAAAGAATTACTATAGACGTTTGTGGTCCTCTCCTTTTTTAGATCTTGCATTCGCAGGAGTTTCGTGTACTGGGCTGTTCTTTTTAGACCTTCTACGTCGCGGATATTGATCGGAAGTTGGGAAAAAGCTCCATATTAACTTTATATAATTAATGGGATTTTAAAATTTATGATTTTTTAATATTTAAACGAGTTTAAGCTTGAATTAGTGCCATCTGTTGCATTTCTAGACCCTCTAACACATTTTCCTGCCCATCATCATAATAAAAGGAGACACGTTCCGATGATGATAAGATCTGGAATAGTTTTGAAATTAATGTTTCGAATTAAAGCTAAGTTAACCTACCATATTGATTGAGGATGATAGAGAAAGGTAGGTTCAAGAGCTTTTCGAGGGTTTGTTGTGGGTGTTGGGATACATCCAAGGGAAGGATCCAATCGAGACCGTTGATGGCATGAGGGTCGATTGGCTATTGGTGAGGTACGGCCGGATGTGGTTCTGGGGGATACTTGAAAAGTATTAACAGGTGGAAGTCATGAAGAGGGACATTGATTGGGCTTTGGTTGGTTGAAGTTTCTTGGAAACGTGATTTGGAAAGAGAGAGAGACCCTTGTGTTCACAGGTTCAAGGCGTGAAATCATGCAAGAGGCTGATTATTATAGACTCTTGTAGTCTGCCTCTTTTCTAAACCCCGCATAGGCGGAAACTTCTTGCACCAGGGCTGCCCTTTAGAGAGAGAGAGAGAGAGACCACTTTTAAGGAGACATCTTTCTGTATCTTAGGATAATTTTTGTGTTGAAATTTGAGGCAGATTCAGGATATGCTTGACTGGCTTTGGAAGCACTCTTACTGACCCTACAAGACTGGGCTTTGGAAGCACTGTGGGTGGAACTTACATTCCGTTCACACCTTTCCAACTCTTTCATGGTCGTCCCTTGTCTCTTTGTAGTTTTGAAAATGGTCAAGGAGACAGGCCCTTGGTTGCTCAAGAGTAACAAATGGACTTTGGCGCTCACATGTGTTATGTTGGTGAGATTGAATCCGTTAATAAAAAAGGACAGCCCTGATGCACGAAGCTCTCACCTATGCAGAGTCCGGGGAAGGGACGGACCACATGGACCTATAGTAGAGAATAACAAGCCCATCCCATCAATGCATAATTGGATATTTCTAAACGCTTCATCCAAAAAGACCACCTTTTCAGCTCTTTCATGTTGCAAATTTGTCTCTTTTAGCATTGGAAAATGGTAAGTAGATTGCTTAAGGGTAACAAATGACTATCGGAGCCCACGTGCGCCCCATCGGCATGATCGAATCCATTAATCTGGTAGATAATTACAAGCTTGACACTTATTTTCTACTGACTGGGCACTCCAATACGTTTCATCCAAAAATATGCCCTTTATGGTTGCGCTTTTGTCTCTTATAGGATTGAAAAAATGCTAAGGAGATAGGCATATGCTTGCTCAAGGTAAGAAACACCTTTTGGAGCACACATGTAGTATATGGAATGATCGAATCTATTAATCTGGTCGGTACTTACAATGTCATCGTATTGATGCTGTTTTTTGCTGATTGGGCATTGCTAGACCCTTCATCCTTAGGGTTTTGCCAGAAAATGTAACCCATAATATTTCTTGGACCATAGGTTTGGCATTTTATCTTTGAGGGATGTTGGACCAGGGCCTAATCTCATTATAAGTTACAATGAGGTGCCCCTCTCGATTCAATTGGACCAACTTAGTGGTTGATCCAGCCTGCCCATCTGATTTCTCAGGCATCGGACAACTAGTTACCCAAATTCATGGCATTTGGACAATTCCAACATCTAGAAAATGTCCCTCAATGACAATTCTAGATGAGGAAATTTCCTCGTCTAACGATCACTTAGCTTCTATATATGATCAGAAAATTGCTTATTTAACCTGATCAAATGGCAAGTAAACAAGAGGATATGCTAACATATATCTAGCTCAATTGGTTGCAGACAACTTGACATCTCTTCTGAAATATGCTTAGATGTAGGTTTAAGTATCCGCTTTCTCCTTTAGCCATGATTAGATTTAGGAGTGTGAGAAAGTGATTTTCTTTCAACTTCTTCACTTGGTAAAATAAAAAAAGTCTCTAGTATAGAGCATAAAAAGTCGGTTAAGTTTCATGACATAGAATCCTAAACTGGAGCCAATTGATCCAAAGGCTAAAATCATCTGATCAAGCTGGGTCCCAAAAGCATCTCGTTTAATTGCACAGAAGCAGAAGATCTACACAGAGGCTTTTGAGGTTATAAGGTCAAAGTGAAAATGTCATATTTTTTTCTTTTTAAAAAAGGTTGTTGGGTTCTATCGTTACACAGCATGACAGATGATAAAAGAAACTTGCATCGAAGAGCAATTGTACAGAAACCCAATAGGCAATGTTGCATCTGATCCCGTTAGCTGCTCGAATTCCTGCGAACAATCTTTGATTTTTCTAGGACCAAATTGCCAAAGAGTGGTACCATGAGCCACTTTCCACAACATTCTCCATTTCTTAAAATTTGTGGCAATTCTTCATTGGTTAACAAGATCACTAGCATTTGATGGCATGACCCAACAGATGTGGAACCAATCCATAACTTGGTTCTAAACTAGGGTCTTGTTAGAGGGCCTGTTTCAGAGACTAGCAGTTGCATCCATTGACAAAAAATCACGCCTCTTCTCATGAGGTTGTCAAGAGAAGTAGCGTATTTTTTAAGGACCTTGTAGTTTCCAAACTTTTGCATGTTCAGTAGCTAATAAAAACGAGCCTCCATATAATCCTGTCTTCCTCCTTTCCTAAAATTCTTTGAATCATCTCATACTTTTGCACATCATCAGCCGCATACATTCTTCCAAAAGAGAGATTCCATCTCCAAGCATCGCCATCATTGGATGTGTAATCAGAAATATGAGCATTCTCCTGGAGCGACTTCTTGTAAGCACTCGGAAAGATGACCCTCAATGGCTCCTCTTTACTCCCATCACTTGCTTTTCAACAATCATGCAAGAGAGTTTACCTGCTCGAACCGTATATCCTCCAGACGAATATGAACGGCACAAGCACAAACTGGTCGTACTGGTTTAATTATTTAAACCGTTGATCCAGCAGACAGCCCATCAGTTATATATAATGTAACAAATTCAACTCTACCTTTCTAACCAATGAGAATTCTGGGGCCATTCAATTGATAGTGCGTGCGTGCATGTGTGTGCAAGCAAGGTCTGGGGAAGGGGTAGACCACAAAGGTTAATATTATGCAGACTTAACTTGCATCCTGGCAAGAGGTGGTTTCCACACCTTCCCATGACTTCAAGGTCACATGACAACAACTTTACCGTTGCGCCAAGGCTCCCCTTCGTCTAGAACAAGCCATGTGATTCAGAAAAAAAAAAAAAACAGGGTCACAAATATTCAGGAAAACTGTAGAGCTAGACATCCCAATCGAGCTCCTTAAACAACACAAGATTACATGATCTACGTTAACCACAAGGAGTGAGTTTCTTATTGCCGGCGCCACGAGGATTATCGTCTTTCCAGTCATCCCACGCCCTTGCTTTCTCCTGAGCAGCATCATCATCTTCGTCATCTGTGGTTTTCCGGCCATCTTTGTGCCAGGAAGAGTTGGCTTCTTCGATATATTTGGCACCCCTTTCTTGCCACTTCTGCATCATTTGCATTTCCCGTAGGCCAGCTTCTTCTATGCTCATTGTGGGTAATCTATCAATTGCACAGGAAGATGGACAGACAATCAGGCCAAATGTACTAAAGGCAACCCAAGTAGAACAAAAGCAGTAAACCATGTCCACCTTTTCCAATGACTCAGACCAACAATGCACCAAATTCAATGCAATTTTGTTATGCTAAGCCCGTGAGTTTTTATCTTCACAGGGACAGACCATGAAGAAATCAGAAAATACATCATAGAAAAAGGTCTGAATCATCGAAAGAGTGGGCAGCAGCTCATATTTGACGCGTGAAAGATGTAACTCATCTTCAGCTAAATTGTTTAATTATTTGACGATGAGAAAACAGACCTGTAACCAGGCTGGAAGACTCGCTGAGCTATCTTTTCTCTTTCACTTGTAGGATTTCTTCCGATAAGACTTGCTGGTCCGAATATTGGCTGGTGTTTGTGTTCATGCGCTTCTGAGGCCTTTGCCCTGCCTTCTAGAACATCCTGAGCAAAAGTGGCACATGTGATCGGCTGTGCTGGTTTTGAAAACTGTGCTCGGATCGCAGCTTTTCGGTGAAATTCTTCTGCCTGCTTTGCTCGCTCGTCAAGAATTTCTCGAGCAAGTTCCTTGTCTCCTTCCTGCAGTCGAGTTAACAGAATGGAAGTTATGCCTACGACAGAAGTGATGCCAAAACAAGTGACCACAATTTCCAGACAAAAAATTGAATAGAAAAACAACTTCTTATGAAAGACAAATAACTTGTGATTGCATGTAGATGGTCTTGTTTTGGATAGTTCATCACCTGAAAATTCTTGAGTTACTAAAACCCAATGAGTTTTTGCAATTACAATTCCCAAATCAAAGTTGCATAAGGATGAGAACTCTTTTGAACCAGTACCTCCATAGTTGGCATGTTACCCTGTAAGGTACATCTTAATTGCTCCATTAATGTTATAATTTGATTTGTTAGATGTATCCTTACAGATACTACAAACAACTATTCCAAAATGTTTCTAGGTTCTGCAACCAACTACGCATAGGCAGAACAGCCCATGGATGTGCAAAAAAGAAACCAGGCCATAGACAATGAATTGGGATCCTGATCAACTGAACAACCCATACATTGGAAAATATAAACGATGGACCTGATTTCATTTGAGTGCAGTCTCGGCACTGATGCCAATTACCTTCATGGGAAGAAGTTTCCAATAAAAGACAACTCATGGAACAAGACCATGATGTTTTACATATTAGCCACCACATGCCATGACAAGAAATTTCCTTCCATCTAAAGGAGACCCTGAAATACAAGCAACCTCATAACCTGCTGAAAGAAAGGATCTCCTCAACCAATCACAATCCACTACTCCAACAGGACTTAGTAAAATGTCTCATAGCACCCTCCTGATCTCCACAACTCTCCAATGCCCCTGAATTGTACCAAGCAAGATCCATTATAACTTGATTCCAAAATATTTAGTGGGTGTGACTTCCACTTTGCAACTGATTCCAAACTTGTGATGCTACCTCTACCTATGCTCGACTCCTGAAGATTTGCAAACAAAAGATTATATGAGAACAGTTAGAAGAATATCTTTCGGAGAACATGGAAAAGCCACCAACAAAAAGAAGTCTGTTCCTCAGTCCAAAGCTGGGTGCCCTTCCAAAACATGAACTTCTAAAGAAAAACTGCATCTCAGTAAGACAAATTGGATCATGCATTGCTCACTTGGAAGGAAACTGCATGGCCAGGCTGTTGAAGGTTCCCCTGAATCTGCCGTGAAGTTTAGGTTCAAGATCCACCAGAAAAGGGCACTACCATGCAACATTGTCGCACCTTGAAGGTGTAATCCCAAATATCCCATATAATCCAACGATGTCATGAAATCATCACAACATGCATGGACCACTGTTCTCCAAAACACAACTGAACCAATGACTGTACCCATGCCTTTAGATGGGGCAGCCCCGTTACACGAAGCTCCAGCATATGCAGGGTCCAAGGAAGGGGTGGTCCACAACCTAAAATATCCAGACATGCATAATGGATGTAAAAGACTACCAAGGGTGCTCATCCTGCCTTGAGAAACTCCAGGAAAAAGTATGACCGTTTTCTTAAGTCGTCCTGCTTAATCTTTTTCAGAAATGCTTGTGCTGATGAGGGTGATAAAATAATAAATGAGAAACAAACAGAAATGCACTTCCATTCTGAATTACACAGAAGATTCGTACTCCAAGGTTTCCTGCTTTCAACAGCAGATGCTGTACTATGAGCTTCAAAGTTAATCCTGATAATTCCTGCTAGCAGGTAACCCTTGAGAACACAACAGAGTTGAACGCTTCCAAATAAATAAATGGAGAGACACTAATATTCTAGATTATTATTTGATTTTCTATGTCCAGTCAGATGTAAAAGCATGTAGGTAGCTAATATATGTTATATGAAGCATAAGAGCTTGTTAGCAAGGTTGCATTAAGCATAATGATACCTGTAACTGCCTTTCTTTCACAGACGAAAGCATCTCTTCCTCTTTCTTTATCATTTCCAACAGATCAAAAGCCTGTAAGATTGGAAGCGAAGACAGAAGTTAGCTAGAACATAAGTATTTTGGCAACTATGACTACATTCATCACAAAATCTCAAAGAAGGTGAAAGCCAACCTTACTGATGGCCAAAGAGATGGAAGTAAGCCATGCCTGCAAGATACAGCACGCATAGATTCAGAAACATAAGTTGGGGGACGAAAAAGATCAAATAAAAGGGGGCAGCCCTGGTGCACGAAGCTCCCGCCTATGCGGGGTCTGGGGAAGGGGCGGACCACGAGGGCCTATAGTAGGCAGCCTTACCTTGCATTTTGCAAGAGGCTGATTCCACGCCTTGAACCCGTGACCTCAAGGTCACATGACGACAACTTTTACCGTTGCGCCAAGGCTCCCCTTCAAGAAAAAGATCAAATATCATGCTAAAATGTTTAAAGGGAAGAGAAGGAAACATGCGGCACTAAGTAGAGTGGTAAATGTTTCATAAAATATACTAGAAACACATAGGTAGCTGATCTGCATACTTGAAAACTTGCCTCTAGAATTGGCTGCGTAAACTTGCAACTAATAGTATGACTTGTCATTGAAGGACCAGGGATAAAAGGAAGGGATCCTAAACGACTGTTATGTGGACTTCAACTAATTCAGGTCTGTCAGGGTGGCATTTTGGGTGACTAACAGATGGAACAAGGACACAGATTCACTGTGATGACTTTTCACACCCTTTTGAGGGGCACAAGCTAAGTCCTGCACATACCTGAGCCTCTTTGCTGCAATCAAAATGCTTTTAATAAACTAAAACCAGCAAGCTATAAGTTAAAGAGTTATTTAAAGGAAGGGATTCAACTAAGGTGACAAGCAGCAAGCATTTATGCCCATCTTAAAAGATATTTCTGACCTTAAAAAAACAGTACTTCTGACCCCAAAAGTTGTTTCGAATTAATATTAAAAATATCATAAGAAAACAAGTAGCTAAGATTTTGAACCATACACAAGCACATATTCACGTTTTTGTATACACACACGAACATATGCATATCTTTTAATCCAGGAAACAACAGACCTCCCGCTCTTCTTCACCATCATCATCCAATGCATCTTCTTCCCCAGCTTCAACAGGAGTCGAGAAAGCTGCTGCTCTGGAAGACTGCCTTCGACGCTCTTTCCTTTCTTTAATTTCCTGCAATTTTGTTTCTGCAGCCCTCTGGCGCCTGAAGCGAGCAATCTAAGTATATATATAAAAAATTAGTATTCACTGTCCATCAAAGCTTGACAGAATACGGCATATATCACAACCTATTGCATGTTTTTCATAAATCTTATTTCTATTCCTGTGCAATTAAGACCATATAACAGAATAAGGGCCTCATAGATGCAGCGTAAACTATGTCATGCAAAAGGATGCAGCAGCTGGAGAAACTTACAGCTTGGAATGTGCATGTGAACATACAAAATGCCATTGGACCAGTAATGCAGTTGAGATATCTATTACTGCTTGGTAGTAACTGCCTCACCTTTCTAGCCCTTCGAGCTGCAGGGTCATCTGGGCCCTCTTCCGCACGAGTCTCTAATTCTTCTTCAGGTACAAGCTCCAGTGCCTCACAAAATGAAATGAATTCCTACAGCACGTGGCAACAATAATCAATGCCAAATTGTAGAAAACACCATTCACTTATAAACAAAATGGGGATTAGCAGAAGCAACAATAATAACCAAACCCATATAGGTCTAACAGCTTGGACCCATGTTAAAAAAAAGATAAAAGACCATATTTATTGTTCAAAGCCTTGCTCACCTTCAACCTGTCCTGCGATATCTTAAGAGTCTGTATCCTATCATCCTGGGTAAGTTTTTCCATCAACTCTCCAAGATAATATGGCACCTGGATGGAAGAAAAACTTGTATTTGAGATAATAACTCCATAAGATGGTCTTCAACATGGAACAATAGATATTTGGAAAGATACTTGAACTGGAGCTGCACTTAGCTAGTAAGATGGCCCTCAACACAAAAAACAGAAATTTGGAGAGATAATAAAATCTGGAGCTGCACCTAGTTAGATTATTTCCAAATAATTAACTATCAACAGTTTGGAACAGCAACCATAGAACTATTTGGTGAAATTAAGCACGGTGGAAGCCAATTTTCCAGAAAAGGTTCTGCATTTGTAGCTTGCTACATTTCCTCAAAACCCAATCGGCCTTCCTTTTTCCCTATTTGTCGTAGAAATCCACCCTGACTTAAGTTTATAGACTTTTTTCACATAATATTAATTAACAAAGTATATGCTAAAGATGGGTAAAATATGGTTGTCTTCCAAAGCCTAGGTCAAGCACTGAACTATATAACATGACTACTCTTGTCTTTTGGTGGATTTACTTGGCTAAATAAGAAAAATGGATCACGAAACTTTTTTAAAGAAGACAACAAATGTTAAATTGAACAACACCTAAAACAGTTTCCACCATGGATTCCTTTCATTTTTATTTTTAATTTTCTGGCAAATATTAATGCAAATATATGCTGTGAATATACATAATTTTATATGTTTCAAGAGTCTCAGCAACCCCATCATGTCTTGGTTATATAGTAACCTTCCCGAAAGGATTTGTCCTCTAAATCACTCTATGAGAAGAATGGATTTGCCAAAAGTTTAAGATTTAGTATTTTAAAGCAATATCAAGTGTTTCAAACTATAAGAAATCTAAGACTTTCAAGGTAAAAATTCATAATCTAGAATTGGTTAGAAGGCATTTTCACCCAAAAACTCCAGCAATATCCAAGCTTTTTTAACATGTTATTATTATTTTTTTGCCATTTTATGATTTTCGATAACTCCGTATGTGTGGTTTTATGACCTTACTGCTGATCCCATGCTCAGATAAAAGAGGAGGGTTGTATCAACTGCCAGCCGGCATAATACCTTTTGGCAGAATGTTACATCAAATGAGCCAAAAGAAGGTAGATTTGGCAAGTTGTATACAAGAAGAAGTAAGGACAAAGAGTCAACTGGTGCTCATAATAGAAAGGAGAGTTGTATAACAGAAAAGAAGGAAACAACAGAGGGGAAACAGAATTCAGTTACATCTGGTAAAGGTCAGTTACGTCTGGGAAAGGAAGGATAAGAGGAGAGGGGGGGGGGGGGAAAGGGAGGAGGGAGGAAGAAAGGGGAAAAAAGAAAAGAGGGAGGATCTAGCTCCTCGAAAGCTAGAAGATGTAATCTAAAAGAACATGTAAACGAATCCAGTACTTGTATAGTTCTCAAGCTGAGATGTGGTTGTAATTGTCACTCTGTAATTGTCTTGTTGATAATTCAATTCTACTTGGGATACTATCAAGTGGTATCAGAGCCGGTTTCAACCAAGGGAATGGTTAGGACCAGGATGGAAAGAGCAAAGAGTATGGAGTTAGAGGGAGTCGGAGGGGAGATAGGAGATTTGAGGGAACATATGGGGAGATTGCTGAAGGAATGTCAATGCATTTGGTGACTACTTAGTGGAGATATGAGATTGGATCAAGAACAGGGAGACACCGGAGGAAAGTTGAGGTCGTCCGAGGAACATCGAAGTTGGGGAGACCTCAGACAATCACCAACGAAGTCCCTTTGCGCTGGAAAACCATCATCATCAAGGGTGGCCAGGCCAGAAACTGGATCTTCCAATATTCGACGGCCAAGAACCCTATGGCTGGATATGTTGAGCAAAAAGATATTTCAACATCAATCACATAGCCGAGGAAGAGAAGATTTGAGTAGCGGCTATTTGCCTAGAAGGAGATGCCCTCAACTGGTTCTTGTGGACGAAATCAAGAAACCCCTTCCAATCTTGGGCATTTTTCTAGTCATCCCTGATACAGCATTTCCGATCGTTCCAATGTGATGACGACTACGAAGCATTACTGGCATTGAGACAGAAGGGCACCATCTCCGAGTATTTCCGGTCGTTCGAGTAGCTTTCCAGCCATTTGGGTGGTTTGTCCGACGAACTACTGAAGGGAGCATTCCTGAAAGGGCTCCGAAAAGACATCAAGGCTGAGATCAGGATCTTCAGACCTAGCTCTTTATCTGGGCTTATGGAGTTAGCCCATAAGATCGAGGAAAAGAACTGGGCCTTGGACCAGATACGGGTCCGTCCAGTAAGAAACGAAGTTGGGCCTAGATTGTCGGAGCCCATCCAGGTTCAGTCGAAGGCAAGATCGACGAAAAGGGGTTTATAGGGGCAAATTCGTAATTTACCCATCGTCTTCCGCAATAGCGAACGGAACAAGTATTTCCGGTTGGAAACTGATCGGGAAAGTCATTCTGGTGAATCACCTGCTGGAAGAAAAGAAAATTTTGGGAAGCTCATCGATGCAGAGCTACAACAAAGAAGATCCCAAGGGTTGTGTTACAGATGCGATGAAAAATACCAACCAGGTCACCGTTGTAAAAACCGGCAACTACAGGTGTTGCTCCTAGCCGACGAAGACGTTGATGATCCAGAACCCACTTCATTCTCTAACACAGATGGGGACGAAACACTGGAAAGGGATACCCAACCTTTGGAGTTATCCTTGAATTCCATTTCGAGGTTCACTTCCGTCAACACTATGAAAGTAAGGGGTTTGATTAGAAATAGAGGGGCAGTAGTTTTGATTGACAGTGGGGCTTCCCACAACTTCATATCCAACCATCTCGTTGAAGAACTTTAGTTATAAGTGGATCGATCAAGGAGATTCGGAGTACAAGTTGGGGACATGCACTGCATCAGAGGGGAAGGCATTTGTCACAGTTAATATTAGGTCTGCCAGGTATCAAGGTGGTTCAAGATTTCCACCCATTCGACCTAGGAGGAGCAGATATAGTTTTGGGGATAGCATGGCTACAAACATTGGGAGAGATTTCTGCAAATTTTCGTGATTTAACTATGTGTTTCAGAGTGGACAAGGATCAGATCATCTTGAAAGGGGATCCAACTGTATCTTGTTCTCTGGTCTCCTTTAAATTGATTCTTCAAGTCATTCCTAAGGCTGAATTTGGTTGTATGATTGAATATAGGGGTATGGAAGTGGGGAAAATTCAGCCTCAGGAAGATTATCGATCAGCCATAGACTCTCTCCTACAGAAATTTTCAGATATATTTGATCAAACTTTAAGACTGCCAGTTGCTCGTTCTCATGATCATGCCATTAGGCTGGTAGAAGAAATACAACCTCCTCACAGCAGACCATATAGGTATCTGCATTCACAAAAAGATGAAATTGAGAAAATCATCAAGGAGTTGTTGAAATCAGGAATCATTCGACCAAATAAAAGCCCTTTTTCTAGCCCAGTGCTTCTGGTCAAAAAGAAGGATGGGGGATGGAAATTTTGTGTGGATTATAGGGCACTAAACAAGGTGACAATACCTGATAAGTTTCCGATTCCTACAATAGATGAACTGTTGGACGAATTGGATGGAGCCAGCATCTTCTCTAAGCTAGACCTAAAATCGGGATATTATCAAATTCGAATCAAGAATGAGGACATGACAAAAACAGCCTTTTGAACTCATGAGGGGCACTATGAATTTTTGGTTATACCTTTCGGGCTAACCAATGCACCAGCCACCTTTCAGGCTCTCATGAATGAGGTATTTCGACCCCATCTACGCAAGTTTGTTGTCCTTGTCTTCTGTAATGACATTTTAGTTTATAGTAGTAACCTTTCTCTGCACTTAGAGCATATTACTATTGTCCTGAAATTGCTTGAGGAACACCAGCTAATTGCCAACAAAAAGAAGTGTTCATTTGCACAACCTTCTTTGGAGTACTTAGGACATATTATATCTGAAAAGGGGGTATAAGCTGATAATTCCAATATAGACTGTATGCTATCATGGCCCACCCCTAAAGATGCCAAGGCACTTCGGGGATTTTTGGGTCTTATTGGTTATTACAGAAAGTTTGTCAAAAGTTATGGACTCATTGCTGCTCCTTTAACCAAACTACTTAGGAAAGATGAATTCATATGAACTAAGGAAGGCCAGGAGGCATTCGAGACATTGAAACAAGCCATGACAACCATTCCTGTATTAGTCATACCAGATTTTTCTAAAACCTTTGTGCTGGAAACAGATGCATCAGGCAAAGGAATTGGTGCTGTCCTCATGCAAGAGGGTAGACCAGTTGCTTTCTTCAATCAATCCCTCTCCCTTCGATCACAATCTAAATCAATTTATGAAAGGGAACTGATGGCCATAGTTCTTGCTGTACAGAAGTAGAGACATTATCTCATGGGAAGGCATTTCATCATTCATACGGACCAGATAAGTCTCAAATTCTTCATGGAACAACATATGCTAAATGAAGAGCAACAAAAGTGGTTAACCAAACTCATTGAATATGACTTCGTCATTCAGTATATGCAAGATCTGATAATAAAGTGGTTGATGTTTTGTCTAGGCATCAAGAGTATCCCACCCTCAACCCTAAGAACAATAAAACAAGGGATGAGGAACTGACAGATAGTTGTTCACAACCTATAGGAGAGGGCAACCTTTTCTTACCACACCTTGCTCTATCAGTGGTTCGATGTGCTAACTTGGATTCCTTAGCATATGAAATACAAGAAGTTCCTCACATTCGTAGTATTATTCAGGACCTTTTGGTGAATCAAGATAGTCGACTACCTGGGTTACACACTCAAACAGGGTCTTTTATTATTTCATGGAAGACTGGTAATTCCAAAGTCTTCGCCTCGCATTCCAGCCTTCTTACAAGAATTCCATTCCACACTAGGAGGAGGGCATTCAGGGATCACACACACTTATAAATGCATGTCCCAGGTGCTTCATTGGGAGGGAATGCGGCAGGATATTGAGAATTTGACATCCACTTGTGATGTTTGCCAAAGAAACAAATACACAACTACTAAACTAGTAGGTCCTCTTCAGCCTCTTCCCATTTCTAAGGTGGTTTGGAGTGAGTTATCCATGGATTTCATCAGTGGCTTACCAAAGGGACATGGAGTTGACACCTTGTTAGTTGTTGTTGATCGCTTAACCAAGTACATCCACTTCATTTCCCTTAGTCACCCTTACACGGCCAAGGAAGTAGCACGCATCTTTACCAAAGAAGTTGTTAGACGGCATGGTTATCCTCAATCCATTGTATCAGATAGAGATGGGTCTTCATCAACCATTTTTGGGGTGAACTGTTTAAGAAGGCAGGAACATTCCTCAAGATGAGTTCGGGCTATCATCCTCAAACTGATGGGCAGACAGAAGTGGTAAACAGATGCTTGGAAACATATTTACGATGTTTCATTGGCAACAAACCGAAATCCTGGCCCAAGTGGATTTATTGGGCAAAATATTGGTACAATACTACTTATCAAAGTTTGGCAGGAATGACACTTTTTAAAGCTTTATATGGAAGAGACCCGCCCATGTTGTTAACTTTTACAAGGGGATAATCCATGGTGGAGGAAGTGAACCAACAGATGGCTACACGTGATTCAATTCTAAACGAATTGAAGAAGAATTTGGAGGCAGCACAAACGAAGATGAAAAGACAAGCAGATGCACACCGCAGTCCTCTCACTTTCCAACCAGGGGATTAAGTTTATTTGAAACTTAAAACCTTATCGCCTCAAGTCACTCTCAACAAGGCTCAATGAGAAACTACGTCCCCGATATTACGGGCCATATGCTATTCTCGAATGGATTGGACAGGTAGCTTATAAGCTAGAGCTACCCCAACATGCTAAGTTACATCCCATCTTTCATGTCTCTTAGCTCAAGCCAACTAATGAACCAACATTGAGACCTCAACCAATACCACAAGCCTTAGCTGAAGATCTAGAACTTAAAGCATACCCCGCAAACACCTAAGACATTAGGCAGCTAATGAACCAACATTGAGACCTCAACCAATACCACAAGCCTTAGCTGAAGATCTAGAACTTAAGACATTAGGCAGTCTCCTAATGGACAATTAGAAGTCCTCATACAGTGGCAAAATCTTCCAGAACATGAAAACACTTGGGAACAAATGGAAGACATTCACATGCAATTCCCTAACTTCCACCTTGAGGACAAGTTGGCACTGTTAAGGGGGGTATTGTTAC
Organism: Warburgia ugandensis; assembly: GCA_035236585.1. Classification (NCBI taxonomy): domain Eukaryota; kingdom Viridiplantae; phylum Streptophyta; class Magnoliopsida; order Canellales; family Canellaceae; genus Warburgia; species Warburgia ugandensis. The sequence goes on from CP141134.1 coordinate 73,654,175, forward strand.
ATCAAATGAGCCAAAAGAAGAAGTAAGGACAAAGAGTCTACGGGTGCTCATAACAGAAAGGAGAGTTGTATAACAGAAAAGAAGGAAAGAACAAAGGGGGAACAGAATTCAGTTACATTTGGTAAAGGTCAGTTACGTCTGGGAAAGGAAGGATAAGAGGAAGGGGGGAAATGGAGGGAGGGAGGGAGGAAGAAAGGGGAAAAAAGAAAAGAGGGAGGATCTAGCTCCTCAAAAGCTAGAAGATGTAATCTAGAAGAACATGTAAACGAATTCAGTCCTTGTATAGTTCTCAAGTTGAGATGTGGTTGTAATATTTACTCTGTAATTGTCTTGTTGATAATTCAATTCTACTTGGGATAGTATCACAGACCTAACAATACGAATCTAAAATTGACATTCTGTAAATTAGGGCATTCCTTGTAAGTGATGAGTTATATTGGGACCCAGGTGTAATGAGAAATGGATAAGGGCTGCTAGGGTGTTTTATCGTATAATGCACTGCATCGAATATCGGGTGTAGTGGGAAATGGGTAAGGGCTATTAGAGCGATCCCTCATAAGCGACACCCTACATCAGAAGCCAAGTACAGTGGAAAGTAGGAATGGGTTCCTGCACCATTTGAGATGTGTGCAGGTAAATAGACTAGCTTAGGTGGATAAGATTTATTGAGCCATATTGACAAGTATGTCGTTAGTATATATGATGAAACGTAGGAGAGTCAACATAGCTCTTGTTCAAGAAACCAAGTGGAAAGGGGCTACAACTAGAGAAATCGATGAGTATAAGCTCAGGTACATAACTAAAGACAACAATAGAAATGACATAAGGATAGTGGCGGATAAAGAATTAAAGGACAGTTGTAGACATTAAAAGAACCAGTAATATAATTCTACTAATAAAACTTGTTCTAAGAGAGAAGATAATAAATGTTATAAGTGCCTACACCTCACACATGGGGATAGAATCAAGAGACAATTCTAGAAAGATATGGAGAGAGTAATGCAAGAAATTCCTAACAAGGTGCGAATATTTATAGGAACAGACTGAAATGATCATGTAGGAAAAGAATATGAAGGATATGATAGGGTAATTGAGGGTATGGTATTGGAGAAGGAAATGAGATGGGGAAAGCTACCAACGATTTTGCTTTGGAATATAACCTAGCTTTAGCAAACACATACTTTGTCAAGAAGGATGGACACTTACTAACCTTTAAAAGTGGATCATATAAACTTTTTTCTACTTAGAGAAACTGAAAGATCAATGTGTAAGGATTGTAAGGTGACACCCAATGAGAGTTTAACCACAATACATAAGGTAATGATTACAGATATTTACACTAAGAAATGGAAGAAAAGAATAGGTTCCCCAAAACTTAGTAGAACAACTTAAAAAGAGAAGATAACAACATTTACAAACAAGTTGATAGTAGAAGGAAATTAAAACAATGAAATAGAAGTAAACACCATGTCCCAAAGTCCATCAAGAAAGTGGCAAAAGATGTACCAAGACCATCTAAAGGTAAAAGGCAACCATGAAAGGAAACTTCATGGTGGAATAAAAAGGTGCAAAAAGTTATTAAAGAAAAATAGATATATTTTAAAGCATGGTAGAGGACTAAAAATAAAAAAAAACTCTCAACAATATAAAAATATTAAAAAGGTTGCTAAGAGAGTAGTAAGTGAGCCTAAATTCAAGGCATAGAATGATCTATATAATAGATTAAGATCAAGAGAAGGTGAGAAAGATGTGTTTAAACTTGTAAAAGTAAGAAAATAGAAGAGTAAGAACCTAGACCATATTAAGTGTATTAGAAGTGATGACCAAGTGGTACTAGTCAAAGATGACAAGATCAAACAAAGGTGAGATAGTTATTTTCAAAAATTGCTCAATGACAATTAACCTATGAATGCAGGGATTACAGGTACCATAAAACCAAATAATGTTAAACATTATAGATACGACTATAGGATTAGAATATCTAAGGTGAAAGAAACTTTGGAAAAGATGAAATTAGTAAAGGCCCTGAGGCTTGATGGTGCACCAATAGAAGTTTGGAAATATATGAGAGATACTAGAGTAGTTTGGTTCACAAAGTTGTTTAACAAGATTATAAAATAGAAGATGTTAAATGAATGGATGAAGAGTTCTATTGTTCTTATTTATAAGAATAAAGGAAACATACAGAGTTGCATTAATTATCAGGTGATCAGACTTTGAGAAGGGCTACAGCATGAGACAAGTTTATCAGAAAACCAATTTGGTTTCATACTTGGGAGGTCTATTGTGGAAGCTGTTTTCTTACTTAGGTAATTGATAGAGAAATATAGAGAGAGGAGGAAGGACCTCCAAGTCTTTATTGAAAAAGCTTATGATAGGGTCTCCAAGGAGTTAATATTGTGGTGGGCGTTGGGCAAGAAAGGGGTTTCACAGGGAGTATATAAACATAATTAAGAATACATATGAAGGAGTGGTAACAAATGTTAAGACCACTAGTGGAGAGACAAGTGATTTTCCTATTACTATAGGATTGCATCAATGATCGGCATTTAACATGTACCTTTTCACGTTGGTTATGAATGAGTTAATAAAACATCTGCATGAGGAGATTCTAGGGTGCATATTATTTGCAAATAATATAGTTTTGATTGATAAAACAAGAGACGGTGTAAATACAAAGCTAGAGTTATGGAGAGATGGCATAGAATCTAAAGGATTTAAAATTAGCTGACTAAGTCAGAGTATATGGAATGCAATTTTAGTAAGGAGAGTGGGAGTGAAGCACCAATAAATATTGTTAACCAAGAAGTCCCCCAAAAAGACCACTTTCAATACTTAGGATTGATAATTCATAAGAGCACAGAGATTAAGAGGGATGTTGCCCAGAAAATCCAAGTGGGTTGAAATAAATAGAGATGTACCTCTAAAATTTTGTGTGATCGATGAGCAACACTCAAATTGAAAGGAAAATTCTATAGGATGGCTATAACGCTAACCATGCTCTATGGATTTAGCATTGGGTAATTAAGGAATAGCATGTACATAGAATAAGCACAGTCGAAAGAAAGATGTTGAGATGGATAAGTGGAAAGACAATAAAGGATAGAATTAGAAAGGAAGACAAGGAAGACATTAGAGGAAACTTAGGAGCAACACCAATAGGTAATAAGATGAGGAAGGGTTGATTTAGATGATTTGGACATGTCCAAAGGAGACAAAAAACAGTATCGATTAGAAGGAGTGAGTTGATCCAAGTCAAAGGCTCCAAAAGGGCAAGGAGAAAGCCCAAAAGAATGTGGATAGAAGTGTGAGAAAAGATATATAACTTTTGGACTAAATGAAGTCATGACACTTAATAGAGGAGAATGGAGGAACAAGATTTGTGTGGTTGAACCTTAATCAGGATAAGGCCTAAATGATGATGATGATTTTATGATTTTTGAAGACTTACTAGAAAGCAATTCTTAAACTAGGATTATTGCATAAAAATCCAAAGCCTCAAAAAAATATGAAAATTACTCTCATTAGTATTAAATCTCTTAGAAGACTGTGGCACATGGTATCCAACTTTCAAGGTCTAAACATTATGGCACTTAATTCTGTCATATGGAAATGTCTTCAACCACCAAATGAGATCCACACACTTGTCATTGGCTCCATTAAACCTAGTCAACCAAACAATTGAGCTAACCTTCCCATGTCTTGGCTAAAATGTCAGACCATGCCAAATAAACGCAATAGGGATGCAATGGCTTAACAAATGGGAGACTGAGAAGAAGGACATGCATGTGCTCATACGGCCAATACAATAGGATGGGATTGGTGGCAACTGGGCATTATGATAGAACCCCAAGGATCTGACGAGGATGATAATTGCTTCTATAAAGTTGACTTGGGGGAGTATGGGGACAGATGGGTTGCCAAGTATCCAAGAGAGCAGTAGATCACCAAGTCATATACCCTATGAAGAGCCACTAGAAAGTGGTGATGTAAGATTTCAATAAAGGTCTGATATTCAGGAGATGGAAGGGAGATTATAGATCAAGCTGTAGTGCAGCAACAGACAACTTACAAGGATTTGTTTTCCATGTGGCAGCTTAAGGAAATTACACTGCAAATATTGCCATGCATGAATAGGATACATTGTCTTTGATACCAATGTTAGCAAGAGTTCTATGAATGGGACGTGACAGTTGATGCTGCTCTGATTAGATGAGCAGAATGAGACATGTAAGGACAGGCAGCACTAGAAGGATTTCGAAATGAATGGCTCCTAATGACAGGATTTCCCTATACTAGGACAGCCTTTCGTCATATCCAAGACACTTACAGGTAACGACTTTCCAACCAATGGTGGGATCATTAAGCCATTGACCTTTAATCAGTAAGTGACCTCCTTACGAATTGCATGATAACTCCAGAGTACGATAAGAGGGGGGGTGATGGCAAATGGAAGAATGAGCAGGTGACAGTATAGGGAACATGATGAAGGAGGTTTTCTGGTTGCTGGGTTGGGCTGAAAACTCTAAGGAAGCAAAAAATTAATACTCTATAACTTTAACGCACAGCCTGAAACTAATGGTGATGTCTTATCCGTGCTCGACATAATGAAGGGAGATTAATTGAAGTAGAAGCTATGTACTTAAAGGTGCAAGGCACAACTAGGCGCAAGGGGTGCGCTGGAGCTGGGAGGACCTAGGCATGCCTAGGCACACGCCCGAATCACGAGGGGCAAAAATAAATATTAAGAATTATAAAATTCAAAAAGTCCCACAACAGTAAGAAAAACTTATAAATATAATTCTGTGATGAAATATTACTCATCATCATCAAGACTTTATCCCAATTAGGGGTCGGCCACATGAATCTTATTTTTCCATTCCACTCTATTAAATATCATGCCTTCATTTAGTCCCAACATTTTAAAATCTTTCTTCGCCACTTCTATCCACGTTCTTTTGGGCCTTCCCCTTGACCTTTTAGAACCTTCTACTTTTATTGCCTCACTTCTTCTAACCGATGCCGTTGTTGGTATCCTTTGAACATGTCCAAACCATTTAAGTCTAGTCTCCCTCATCTTATTACCTATTGGTGCTATCCCTAAATTTTCTCGAATATTTTCATTTCTAATTTTATCCTTTCTTGTCTTACCACTCATCCATCTCAGCATCCTCATTTCTGCGACGCTCATCCTATGAGTATGATGTTCTTTAACTGCTCAACACTCTGATCCATAGAGCATGGCCGGCCTTATTACCATCCTATAGAATTTTTCTTTTAGTTTGAGTGGCACCCGTCGATCATACAAAACTCCAGATGCACATCTCCATTTGTTCTAACCCGCTTGGATTCTTTGGGTAACCTCCGTCTCAATCTCTCCACTCTCATGAATCATTGATCCTAAGTACCGAAAGTGGTCTTTAACGGGGACTTCTTGGTTATAAATCTTGACTGGTGTTCTACTCCTACTCTCCTTGTTAAAATTACATTCTACATATTCTGTCTTAGTTCGGCTAATTTTAAATCCTTCAGATTCTAATGCTTCTTTTCATAACTCTAGCTTTATGTTTACACCCTCCATTGTCTCATCAAGTAAGACTATATCATTTGCAAATAGCATGCATTAGGGAATCTCCTCGTGCAAATATTTTGTTAACTCATCCATAACTAATGTGAAAAGGTATAAACTCAATGCCGATCCTTGATGCAATCCTATAGTGACAGAAAAATCACCAGTCACGGCACTAGTGATCTTAACATTTGTTACCGCTCCCTCATACAATATATGTGAATGAAATTCTGTTTCAAGGAATAAATGTAAAAAATGAAAGTCATTTCAAAATTCTACAACTGTTTTTTCACAAAAAAGTTGGAAAAAAAAAAACTAAAAAGAAGTTAAATCTATAGCAAACAAACAAGAAAACCAAATGGAATGTTTGTTTCTACCTATAGAATGAGAAACCGTCAATATTTATTAAAAAAAGTAAGCCAAAAATTAAAAAAATGATATTGCACTTTACATTTTTTACAGAAAAATGGGGTTTTAGGTGGAAGATTCATGAATCCATGCCTTTTCTTCAATAAGATCTGTAAAAGCTTGAAGAGGAATGATCGTTTCCACAGTAGAAGCTCTCAAGAGAAAAGAAAATAGGGTTGGAAGATGAAAAAATAAAATAAATTGAAGCTTGGGGTTTTAACAACTCATCACCTGAGCCTAGGCGTTGGAGGCACACCTGAACACAGGCTCTAGGCGCACCTAGGTGCTGGCACCTGAAACCCCTGCGACTTTATAAAATTCAGGTGCGGTACATATGCCTAGTGCTTAGGGGCGCCACTAACTACATAGAGTAGAAGGACAAACCCACATGATGAAATTCCTTGGAAGTTTGTGGACAATGTATACGTTTGGCAAGGTGGGGCAGCCAAAGCTCATTGGAACTTTACACATCGATTGAGAGGCAAACATTAAGGCTGTCCCAGAAGCAACAGAAATTGTTAAAAACACATTAATCTGTTGATGCTTCCACTCCATGAGTTAAATCGAGCTATGATCAAGGTGCCTTATCCACCTTTTATGGCATCAAATTTGCCACCAGCAGAAAAATATCAGTTTTCTGTCTAACAGTTTGAATCATTGAAAACAAATCTTATTCATGACAAACATTAGGTAAGTCCGTCCGAATATCTGATCACTAATAAAACTCCTAAGGTCATTATCCCCCCCTCAATAAATCTCTTCAATTTATTCTCCGTCTTCAGCAGACGCCAAGACACACAAACATTCCAAGTGAAAAGAGTTTGTGAGCTTGCAAATCTTCATCACAAATAAGAACTTCCAATACATGTCCACTTCTTAACGTCTTAATGTCCTAAAATATCGTGATCACTGCAGTCACTTCCAGAACGACTATACTTCAGTTATTGAATACTCAGAATTAGAACAAGGATCACGAATTTAAAAAGTCAAGAAAAAAAGCAAAATTTCTTAATAAATACCAGAAGATATTTCAGATTGGTGGTGCTGATATCATCCTTGGACTCATTGTTGGAAAACAACCCTAGCTTGCTTATCATTTCATCACACTGCTGCAGAACTTCACATCCTTTCTTCAATTTATCCTAAAAATGCGAAAAAATGGAAAATTAGGTCAAGAACAAAGGAAAAGAGATCAACTTTACTTCAAATGAAACAAAAGAGAAAGAATTACCTGATCGACGGTGGATTCTGATGCCACGGAATGAATTTTCTGAGCCTGTTCGAAGAGAGCAGGAAGGGGCAGATCGTCCGTCTTCCATTGCCCCATCGGGACTGAAAAACACTAGAAATGTGGAAATGGATTGGGATTTGCAGGAAAACCCTAGTTGGAAAGGCAGAAAATTGGGGTTAGGGGAATAGCAAGGACGGGGTTTTTGAAGAGCGCAGAAGAAGAATCGGGAATCACGGAGCAGCGGGCGAGGAAGAATATGGCTGGAAAGGAACGTTGGTAAGTGACGACACGGCTGTGTTAATTAACGGTTCTGGTAGATGATCTCGGCCGTAGAATATTTTTATCAGATATCGGATAAGGCAATAATGGATTTTAATAGCCGTTGGATCTTTGAGATTTATATGGATTTCTTTTCTTTTTAACTTTCTGAGCCGTCCTTTCCACTAAGAAATAATTGTGCATGGCCCATGTAAGATGAGTAGTGTGAGTTTTGGGAGATGATATTATCCCGTTAAGGGGCTCTACTCCTTGTACCCGGGTCCCACCATTTCGATAATCTGAACCGTTTATCTTAAGCATCTTCACACTTTGAATGATCGAACCATTATTTTCTGAGGTATTTGAGTTCCAAAACGGACTATAATAGAGTTGATGGCATTCAAAACAGCTGGGCAAAATCAATGACAGGAGGGCATGCTCCTTTGTGGCAAGATGGTTAAGATAAATAGTTTCAGATCATGAGTTCTTATATAGTGAAGGCGCATAATATTCTCCCAAAAATAGAAGCAGAGAGTGGAGATCTCATTCGTTCAATTTTTCAGAGATCCATTCTCTTTATCGGATTCACCCTCTCTGTGAAACCATAGTTGTCAATTATGTTTCGTTGTGAACGGAATTTCTGAAACCATCTGTTCTAAGAGGAAAGTAAAACGAAACTGACCTTAAAATTTTTAGTTAAAATCGCAATCAAATTCCGTCCATTTTTGCTTCAAAATTTTGGAAATTTGTGAATATTTTTCTTGTTTAACAGCAACAAGAATTGTTCTAAAATAGACGAGACTTCAAATCTTTCAGTCCACCAGCCAAAACATAATAAATGTTTAAAATATGGAGGTCTTGTACAAAGCAAAATTTCAATAACCTTACTTTAGAGGGTGCTTGTAGCCACTTCTTTAAGATAGTTAAAACCTCCCAATAAGCATGAGAGATATGATAGTTTGGTTTTTGGGATTCAACTAAGCCAAATTCAATTTGTACCGCAATTGATTTGGATGATCAAAATCTGCAACACATCTAATTTGTATAACTTTATTTATATAATATTAACCGACAATTTCTTTAAATAAGGAATTGAATTTTAAGGAACTAGGTTTTTATAGAAGCCAAGTCAGGGATTGAAAGATCAATATTTGGATTGTACTTGAATAATAAAATCCGACAATACTAAAAAGCTAAAATCAAAGTCCAAACAAAAAATCATCAATTTTTTATTAGGATGTTTAATTTAAATTAATAAATAGTCATAAATGCTAGAATTAAAAACTTTACGATATTAAATACAATAATTGTTTCATTAATTGCAGGTAATGATTAAAAAAATCAAAAGTCAGCTCTCTCTCTCTCTCTCTCTCTCTCTCTCTCTCTCTCTCTCTCTCTCTCTCTCTCTCTCTCTCTGCTTGTCTAAACCAAGGAGTAAAATAAAAACTATGGATCTAACCAATCAAAATTAGATTTGACTAGTAGATCAATGAATTAACTACTAAAACACAATTGAATATTAGAAAACACAAAAGATATGTAAGATCAAGAAATATCAAACCCAAATATAGATGATTAAGTCATCAAGGTAGTAATGATATAGATCTAACAGTTAGATCATTCCAAAAACTCTAGATTGAGTAAGATTATACCTTTGAGTAGTTAAAAGACATAGATATAACTGATCAAAGCAGGATCTATTAAGAGACAAATAAACCATAGGAAAACTAGAAAATATATGCAATCAAGTTAAGTTAAACTTTAAAATGGATGATTAAACCAATTTAGCAATTAGATTATGGCAGTAACATCAAATGTATCAAGATTAGACTATAGAAGTAATAAAAAACATTGATTTGACTTATCAAGATCAAATCCGATTTTTAGATTAATGGGTCAACTGGTGAAATGTGAGAAAGACTATTTACAAGACAAGGATCAATATGGATGTCAAGAAATCAATCAATCTGGACCATTAATTTGTGATCAATAGCTAATATATGAAGATTAGACAAAAGAATTAAGAAATTATATTTATAATTAGTAATGAGTGAACACCAAATCACTTAGATAAAGGATGATCTGAGGCCTTATAGGTCATAAATGATAAATCTATAGTAGTAAGTGACGAAATATAGTACATGTGACCTAACAAGGACAAACTATATGGACTAGAGAAGTTGCATGTTATAGAGGATTTTTCTATTATTGAGGTAGGTGACGAAATTTAATATTAGCATGTTTTCTATTAAAATCATGGGTTATCATCATGATGGTTCTATGTTGTAAATGAATTTTATGTATATGTATTGTTACACTATAACCTTGTTGAGACTATTATCCAACATATACACATTACACATGCATAAACACTTTGATTTCCATGTTTCCATGGATGCATGACTTTTGTTGTATCATTATCATCGTTGTCGTTATCATCAAGACCTTATCCAAATTAGGAGTCTGCCACATAAATCTTATTCCTTCATTCATTTTTATTAAGTACCATGGCTTCATTTAGTCCCAAAGTCTTTTGTTTTATAACTAATTATATTTCATAAGTGATAATCAAAGTATATGATTTCAAATATAATTTCATTGTACATAGAAAACATTAGTTTGTGACAATATTGTTATTATATATTTAGACATTCAGATGCCATGTTTTATTGCTTATGTTTATCCTTGGATCTGCTGAGGAGGCTTGGTGGCTAGTATTAGAGAGGTTGACTACAAGAGAGGGCCAGTGCTCTTGGATGGCGAGCCACAAGTGCTCATGGATTTTTCTATATCAGATATTTTGTTTTCATCTCTTGACTTGGAGATATTGAGCTCTTTTTTTTTATTTTGTAGATTTTCAATAGATGTTTCTACCTGGTGGATGCAATGTTAGAAGGGATTTAGGGTTGGCCACTCACCCTCTAACTTTATGAGATGATAGACACTCGCTCATAAAAGGACAAACTTTGTAGGAAGTTATATCATAAGTAGTTCACATTACAAGTCCAATCCCCACTGTGTGAAAAACATTTAGTCTCCTATTTTAGTATCGGCAGGGAAAGGCAATTGATGGACACGGGAGTTGGTTATCACTATAGCATGATAGTCTATATGGTTGTTTTGTATTTTCATGTAGCATTGTGAGTGCACTAGGACAAACATATCCCCATGTACCCATAGTGTGATGACTCCTAGAAGAGTGGTACAAGTACCCATGACTGGACCTGTGAGGGTATGGTACACTCATGAGACCCCTAAGTTAGGGTGCCCCTCATTAATGACATGCATATTCATTTGAGATATTCTTGAGTTCCTTTATATTTTAAATTTATATATTCACAAGGCTTAATGCCTTGTATTACTGCATATCATACTAATTGGTTTCATATAATTTTCATGACTTATCTCATTACTATTTGTCCTTAAGATTGTGAATCGTGTTACTGTTATTCTTATATGAATGCTATTTACTGCATGGTTAGGATTTTGGTACTTGGACCACACATCACATATTATTATTTTTAAATTAATATTAATTGTCTATAAACCCACACAAACATAGCTTGCTAGGTATTGCGATGTTTTGCAAAGCCTCATATATAGAGAGAGACAATTGAAAGAAAAAAGTAGGCCGAGAGTTGGTAAGGTGGTGGTAACTTTCAACATCATCATAGCGTGTGATTGCATTTAGTTACATGGATTGTTAGAGTATTACTTTTTGAAATTTGTGATGGGATGTATGTATACATACACATTGGGTACTCATGTATGCTTTGGATGTTGGGGATATCTTATTGTTGGAAATTGATGGTTGTGAATGGATAGACCCTGAACCATGTCATTTTCTTATTTTGCTTCATTAGAATTGTACATGTTATATAGAATTCTAGAACAGTCAAGTTGGAAAGTTTTGAAGTATGAGTCTTTTAATACATGTTATATTTTCAGGCTATCTTCATTTTTTCTTTTGTGGTTGTATAACTCCCATAACTTTGAAAAGAGTGTTTCACATTTGAAAGGTTGTTTTCAGCAAAATTTTAAAAATCTAAAATTTTAACCAAGGTTCCCAACTATATGTGTGTGTTGTATGCATTAAAACTCGGGGTGTCACACAATCAGTCTATACTTTTGTCTCTAATATGGATGTTGTAAAACAAAGTCTTTAAATTCTCTTAATGAATCATAATAACTCCTCAAGAATAACTTCAGAAGTCGAGAATTTAGAATAAGAGTGTTAGAAAGAAGTACAAAAAGGTATGCTTGAGTTTGTTCTTTTTAACTTAAACTCTAAAACCAAAGATCTTCACAAGTCGAAGAACACTTAAAGAGTGATGTGAAAATGGGCAAACTCTTAAAAACAGAGAATAGAGTCTTGCACAAACGAGTGAATTTTAAACAAAAGAGAAGATAATAGAGTGATGTACTCACTGGTAAACTCTAAGGAAAAGAGAGAGAATAGAGAATGTATTAATTGGAAAAACTCTAGAAAGCCAGAAACTAGAGAGCTCTGGGAGAAGAGAGGAGCTGATGCTAGTGGAAGTGGCCTGAGCACCCCTTTTATATAGAGTAGGTGCTTGAGTACCAAGCAATCTAGCATGGTCCACTAAGGCAAGTCACAAATTGTGATATGTTACCTTATAGGAAAGCCCACAGACTTTCCTATTCTATAGTACTTCTCTGGGTGGCTCTAGTACTAAACAAACCTAAACATCATAAG